>CM056497.1:22950157-25617820 GCA_029783415.1 Anisodus acutangulus
TTAGTATGTTGCATTGGTGAAAACTTGAACCTCACATCAGTGCCTAGGGCCTACTGAAGCGATGCAGATCCTAGCAGAGTATCATGAATGAAGGCCTAAGTGATGCTCATCAGTGTCGGGACATCGCCAAAAAAGTAAAGCATATATGAACTATAACTTTCATAATCAATTTTTTTTTAAAAATGAAAAAGAAATAGATTGTTCAAGAAAGAAAATACTTTTAAATATGTGTACACAGTTCTACTTGTTTAATACGTATGTGTATAGAAACTTGATTTCATTTTTGCAATTAGATAAGATACATTTTTCCTATGTAAAAAAGAAAAGAGTACATTAAATGAATAGTAAAAAAACTAAAAACACAAAAAAAAATAACAAAAGAATAAGTGGGCAATGGAAGTTGCCGGAATTACATCTTCATTACTATTTATTTACTTCCTGTTGATTTTTCCTCTTCAATTCTTTTTCTATCCTTTTTTATTCCTTAAACAATGACAAAAATAACTAAAATCTAACGCGAACTTACTCATACAATTAAAAATTGGCATTTTAAACCTAACAAAAGGCAAACGTTATTACAATTGAATTTGCGAACTTACTCATACAATTTTTTAATTGGCATTTTACACCTAACAAAAAGCAACGTTATTACAATTGAATTAGCAGTATAATTACAAGCCTGCAACAAATTAAAAGAGTGACAATATATACATATACTCCACGTATACATGTATCTTTTTTTGTTTTCGAGCTCTTCAGGATAGAGTTAAATACTTTCCGTCTAATGATGCCGCCACCTATTAGAAACACACATTCATTTTAAAATCAAACACAATAAAGGAAATAAAAGAAAATCTACCTCAATATGTGTGTCGGATGTTTTTCTACCTTGAGAGGTTTTTATCCCCGTTTTGCAAATTTTCACTGTCTCGCATGAGTTATACCCTCCGGCTCAACCTACAATCATTTTTGTTCACATAAAAAAGTTCATAATTTTTTTATTTTCAAAAAGAAAATCAATTGGTATGTAAAAAAGCTAACCATAATAGCAGTTATAGAAGAGTCGAAGATAGGAGTACAAATAAATTACGTAATATCACAAAAATACCAATAACGGGAAAGGAGCAAACAAAATAAGAAGAGCAAACTTTTTATGCAGAAATTTTGAAATGAGGAGAGGAAAAGTTTCTTTAGTCAATAATGAAGAAATGTGCTTAAGTATTTATACTAAGCAACAATTTGTAACTTATGAGATAAACAATAGTATGAGTAACGTATAGGGAGGAACAAATAAGATTGAATCTCACATATTAATAATACTAAATTAATCATTATATAAATTTATTTTGGAATACGAAAAGATGCTAGATTTAGTTGCTAAAGAAGGCTCTTGGACTTCTTAACGTTAATGGAATAATATTTAATCATGTTTATTATCACTATATTACCTTTCAAATAATTAATAGTAAGTTTTAATATTCTTAAACGTCTCTCCCTTTTAAGTGACCAATAAGAGATAATTAAGAGTTGATGGAGTAACTCATTGGCTTTTTAAAATAGCAAATAAATGGGGGGAAAATGAAAGAAAAGGAGAAAAAAGGAGAAAAAGATAAATGTCAACGGAGGTTATTGGGAGGTGCCACACAGGATTGTTTATTCCTAGTTTTATATTACATATAGATATTCTAGTAGAATATTTACATAACATTAATTTAGGATCTACATTAATTGTTGATTTTTTTCTTTTATTCCTTATTTCTCTTGTGTATAAACAACGATGTACTACCCGCAAGATCTGGTTGAGTGGTTGGGAGGTAGGTCACCCATGTGGGCGACCCGCAATCGAATCCATCCTTAGTCTGCTGCTCAGTTAGGAGGTCGTCGCGCAGTTTACATCTCTTGTGTGGTTTACGCATTGCACAGTTGAGCAGGTTTCCATAGAGAGCTCACCACAGAGTGTTCACCCGAAGGGCAGAGATTGTGACAGAGGCTGTGAGTTTTTCTGGGGGTCCAAAACTACAACAACGATGTATTCTCTTGTATTTGAATCAATAAATCAAGATATTCATTCTCTCTTGTTTCTCTAGAGTATTCTCTATTTCTAAGGAAAATTTATCTCGTGTCAAGTACTGCATGGTTCCACTTTGCAAGAACCCCGAATCATTCTCTTGAAGCTCATCCTCTTCATCATAAATGATCCGCTTGCCCCGAAATGACCTAGACCAATAAGGAAATCCCAATTCATTGGGCCTTTCGATACAATAAAATAAAAAGCCCAAGGGCGCCATATTCTAGGAGCTCAAACTATGTGATTGAATAAATTCTCCTGCGGGTCAAGGGCTCCTTCTCCCTCCCCTTCTTCAAACTCCAATTGATATTTTTCATAGAAAAATCTATAATCAAGGATAGAACAAGAGCCCTTTTGCACCACATCTAAGGAATTCCTCGGTTCGGGCCGAAGAAGCAATGTCACTCGATCTATGGTTGCTTTCTTTTTTTTATCAAAATTTAAATTTCAAAAAATGTACAAAGTAATATTATGAATAAATTTGTGGAATATACAATCAAATGTTTTGGTCCATGTTAACATGAAAAGGCGTGTCTTATGAATTAGAAGGTGAATACTTGAAATTTGTGGGTCCAATAAATTTGATATGGAGGTAGCTATTGCCACAATAAAGCCACTGCCAGGGAAGAGGCCAAACTGACAGAAACTTTACACAACATTCAATTTGACAATGGTTCTCTTGTTACTAACCAAAAAAAATGAAAAAAATACAAAAAATGAAAAAACAAGACGCAAGCTCTTTTTTGAAAAAAAGAAGTTATTTTGCATTATTATTGTAAACCTAGCAGAAAACCTAAGAAAGAGCAAGACAAACCCTGTTTGAAAGAGTTGCTAAATTTGACATAGTCTAGACGAAAAAGGAAAGTACTAGTGAAGATCATGCAAGGGCCCTTTTGGTGCTTTGCAATCACTACTGTAAGACCTAGAAACTAAGTCTAAAAAGAACCAAACGAGCCCTTCTACAGACTTGGTTAACTATGACGTATATTTGCTTAAAAATGAAAATTACTAATGAGAGTAAAAAGAGACTGCCACTTCTAACTTGGAGTCAATCTCTATTTTGTTGAAGAAATTCAATTTCTTTTTAAACTCAGATAGTAGAAAATAAGCTAATCTCACAATCAAGAAAAGAGACTGCAAATCTTTTTATTAGGTTCAAATTACAGGCATGTAAAATTAAAGTTGGTAAATAAATGATCTTTTCCGTAAAGGATAGGTTAAGGTTCATAATTCTTTTCTTTTTTCCTTTTTGTGGAAATAAGAAATGTCCCTTTTGGGTCTAGAGCAAACCCAGAATTAGAACTTTATGAGTTTAAGTTCAGGATTTTATCACAACTTATTTAACTAGTTATTGGTTTCGAAATCTATATATTTATTTATGAAACAATCACAGTCCAATGCTTTTGGATGATCTAGTTTACAAAATAGGAAGAAGCGCCAAAAATACCTTTGAATTATTCAAAATAGGTCAGATTTATCTTTTGTTACGCTTTTTATTTAAAAATGCCCTCGTCATTACATTTTTGGCTTAAAATAGATTTTGTAAATTTATACGTACGTATAATATACATACTATACATATGCTAATATACATAATCAATATATAAGTTTCGCATATGTCATATATTAATAAATAGGTTTGGCAGAGATGTACATAACGGTAAGTTTCCCTTTATTTATTTAGTGATTCTATTTCAACACAAATATATCAAGCCAAAATTGTGAAACCATAATTTACCCTCTGCACCTGCTCCAGTTTGGCAACGTCCGATGATATAGGAAAGAAGAAATGCTGTTAGTTAAAACTGGTTGATTCTTAAATTTACTCGGCAACAAAGAGTAACAAGGTAAACTTGGTGTTTTAGAATCTCACCCAGGTCGGCGCCTTCAATTTCATGCCGACGTACGTACCAAACTTTCTTTTCATCATTAATCTATTATGCCTTGCTTGTGCTCTTTGGACGTCACTATTATATTTTACTCATTCGGTCTCAATTTATATGATGTAATTGATTGAGCACGAAATTTAAGATATAAAGGAAGAGTTTTGAATTTTGTGGTCTAAAACAAGTCAAATATATTTGTATTTATTAGCGAATATTCACAGTATATTTTGTAATTATGATAGGTGTATATTTAAGGTAACTTAGGATTCTTATTGTATTAGGAATCAATATTTGTACAACTATATATATTGTGATTAATGAAAGAAATACCTAAGGGAAATTATTCCAATCTTACATGGTATCAAGAGCCAAACCCTAATCCCTACTCTTTTCTCTTCCTCTCGGCCGACCACCACCCAAATTCTATTTTCCCTTCCTCTCGGCCGACGACAACACCATTGCCACCATGTCTGGCCCTCCCCCCCTCCCCCCACCAATTCTGGTTCTTTCACTGACACTTTTGATAACCCCCCTCAACGTTCATCGTCTTCTTTTCATCCGGCATTCGCCGTTACCAACATCAAGAATTTTATCCCTATAATTATTGACCAAGAAGACTGTCACTATTCCATGTGGATAGAACTATTCTATATTCATGCATGTGCGTACAATGTGCTCGACCATATTAATGATTATGTTCCTCGTCCAACCGATGTTGCAGACTCGACCTGGCGTCGTCTTGACGCCATCGTCAAACAGTGGATCTATGGCACCATCTCTATAGACTTGTTGTGTACTATCATGAAAATAGGTGCTACGGCATGTGAACTTTGGGTACAGTTAGAAGAAATTTTTCAGGATAATAAAAATACTCGGGTCGTGTATTTGGAATAGCAGTTCAACAATACGTATCTCGAGAATTTTAACAACATGTCCGAATATTGTAAACAATTAAAACTCATAACCGACCAACTTTCCAACGTAGGGACATCTATTTCAGAAACCAAGATGGTACTTCAACTAGTTGCTCATTTACCGAAAGGTGAATATGATACACCTGCAACGATGATTCAACAGGCCGACCCCCTACCAAGTTTCAACAAAGCACGTTCGCAACTTTTGTTGGAAGAAACCCGCTGTGCTAAACAAGAGGAGCATAATCACAAGGCATTAGTCGTTGACGGCATGGCACCACCGACGGCCAACACCGCCCAGCCACCACCGCAAGACCACCACCAGCAGCAGTCCCGCGGTGGAGGGCGTGTCGGCAGAGGTCGCGGTAACAACAACAAAGGGAAGGGTCGAGACAAGGGCAACCAAAACCAGCAACCAGAACCAACCCCTGCTCCCTATTTTCAGTGGGCTAGGCAGTAATATTAGCCCAATACCGGGAACTGGGCCTCGCCTGCATGCCCCTACACAACTTCAGGGGCCCAGTTCCAGCAAACATGGTCACCAGGTGTTTTGGGTCACGCCCCAGCCAACAGGCAGGCCCATCAGTCCACACAGTAGGCCCACATGTCTTCAGCCACTCAGTATCCGCAAGCCAGCAGCCTGGCCCCCACAGATTTGGGCCAGGCCTTCAACACACTGAACCTTCAAAAGTCCAATGATAATTGGTACATGGACACCGGAGCCACATATCATCTCACCCGGTCGTCAGGTAATTTATCTCAAATGCATCGGTTAAAGTGTCCTTAATTTATTACTGTTGGCAATGGTCACCACATTCCAATTGAAGGTTACGGTAACACACATACCAAAGATCTCCACCCATCTTTCTCCCTAAATCATGTCCTCTACACCCCTAACATCATTAAAAACTTAATCTCTGTTAGAAAATTCACTCGCAATAATTCTGTGTCTGTCGAATTTGACCCTTTTGGTTTTTCTGTGAAGGATCTCAATACGGGAAAAATTCTTACGCGCTGTAATAGTGTGGGAGAACTCTACCCCTTCACTCAATCTTCCGCTGTCAGAATACATTCAACCATCTCCCTTGCTGCTATCTCTCCGTCAACTTGGCATAACAGACTCGAACACCCAGGAGACCCTATCTTTAATTTTCTTAGAACTAATAAGCGTATTCAATGTAATAATGGAAAACTTGCCCAACACTATTTTTCTTGCCCGCTTCGCAAGCATACTCGTCTTCCATTTATGTCATCCAATAGTGTTACTTTTTCTCCATTTGATATTGTACATGCTGATTTGTGGACATCTCCGGTTGTTAGTTCTTTGAGTCACAAATTTTATCTAGTATTCTTAGATAATTTTTCACACTTCGTCTGGATTTACCCACTAAAGTTCAAATCTGAAGTTTTTGCCAAATTCCTCAAATTTTAAAAATTCATTAAAACACAGTTTGAAAAATCCATAAAGTCTTTCCAATGTGATAATGGATGTGGATTTAATAATTCGGCGTTTCACAATTTCTTCTCTAAACAAGGCATGACTTTCCGTTTTTCCTGTCCTTACACTTCATCCCAAAACGGAAAGGCTGAACGAATTATACGCACCATCAATTACATGGTTCGTACCTTATTGTTTCATGCATGTCTTCCACCGCCATTCTGGGTCTATGCTGTCAAAATGGTAGAATACCTCCTTAATATTTTACCAACCAACACTCTCCAAAATAAGACCCCAACCGAAATCTTATACCATAGGTTCTCGTCCTATGACCAACTCCTCATTTTTGGTTGCCTATGCTACCCCCAACCTGGCCTCCACCGCACCTCATAAACTAGCCCCACATACCACGCTCTGTGTCTTCGTTGGCTTCTCACCTAATCATCGGGGTTAACTGTGCTATGACATAGCCACTCGTAAAATCATTGTCTCACGTCACGTCACATTTGACGAGGCGAACTATCCATTTTCAAATATCCAAAATTTTCAAACCACGGATTACATATTTCTCGATAAGTCTACTTTGTCCCTTATAATTCAGTCGATGTGCCACCAACAGTTCACTGTCCCGACAGAGACTGCACCAGCAACTCCGTCACCTCCAGTGTCATACGTCGTCTCCGACCAGGCACCACCTAGCTCTCGGTCGAACCTTCCACTGATAGACCCCTCTGTGTCACCTACACGACCAGCCATTAACCCGAGCCTAACCAACACCCCTCTAGAACCCGCAAGCCAACAACCACAAAACACAGACCAACCACTGCTGCCTACCCACCGCATGGAGACTCGTGCCCAACACGAAATTTTCAAACCCAAGGTTCACTTCAACCTCTCTCCACAAACCTTATCACCCATTCCAAAATATCAAAAACTAGCAGCCTGGACCCTAATTGGAATGCGGCCATATGCGAGGAATTTAATGTTTTAACCAAGCAGAACACTTGGGATTTGGTACCTAGACCAGACGGTGTGAATGTTATCTGGTGTATGTGGCTATTTCGTCACAAGTTCAGAGACAGTGGTGACTTGGAGCGGTATAAGACAAGACTGGTTGCTAATTGCACTAATCAACAAGAGGATATTGATTATGGTGAGACATTCAGTCCGGTTGTTAAACCGGCTATCATTCATACTATTCTCAGTATTGCTATGGGCAAGCATTGACCGATTCATCAGCTTGATGTCAAGAATGCAATTCTTCATGGGGATTTGAAAGAAACTGTGTAGATACATCAGCCCCCTAGCTTTGTTCATCTGGTAGTCCCGCAGTATGTATGTCATCTCAGAAAGTCCTTGTATGGCTTGAAACATGCACCCCGCGCTTGGTATGATCACTTTGCCAGGTATATTATGCAGATCAGATTTATATGTAGCAGATGTGATAACTCTCTCTTCACTTTTCATCGAGCTAGCAACACTGCTTATTTGCTATTATATGTGGATGACATTGTTCTTACTACCTCCTCTGACGGTTTGAAGAATGAAATCATTTCTCTACTCAAAACTGAATTTGCTATGACTTATTTGGGCAAGCTGAGTTATTTCTTGGGTATATTTGTGACCAGATCTGCAGCTACTATATTTCTGTGTCAGCGCAAATATGTGGAAGATATAGTGTACAGGGCTAAGATGAAAAATTGTAAAATTATGCCAACTCCGATTGACTCGAAATCCAAGCTTACTGCCAATGATGGTGCGCCAGTTTCTGATCCCACCCTATATCGGAGTCTTGCAGGTGCCCTTCAGTATCTTACATTTACTAGGTCTGATATTGCATATGCCGTTCAGCAGGTGTGTCTGTTTATGCACCCTCGAGAATCCCACTTTCCTGTCCTCAAGTGTATTATCAGATACATTAAGGGCACACTTGACTTTGGACTGCATCTCTACCCCTCTGCACCAATCAAGTTGCTCTCCTACACGGATGCAGATTGGGCAGGGTGCTCGAACACACGTCGCTCTACCTCGGGCTACTATGTATTTCTTGGGGATAATCTTATTTCTTGGTCCGCCAAGCGGCAGGCCACACTATCCCGTTCGAGTGTTGAATCAGAGTATCGCGGAGTTGCTAATGTCGTTGCTGAGATCTGTTGGCTCCGAAATCTTCTTTTGGAGCTCCAGTGTTGTCACGACCCGACCCGACGGGCCGCGACTAACCGTCCTAATGACGTCATTATACTAACCTGTCACACATAATCCAACTAACCCTTAATGAGTCTGAAATCTGGCAACATAACGTTGCAATAACAACATATGCCAGGGTAGGCAAGCCAACAAGGCTGCCTTTACCCAAGAATGTACATGTCTCATGAGGAGTCACAACTAGCCAATATAACATAACAAGCAAGCCGACAAGGCTGCCACCAGATAGTAACGTATATACATGGGAACACCCCAGCACAAAATACAATAACATGACTGACCAAAATAGAGTCATAACCCTTACATACGCACAACCCACCACTGTCTACAGACCTCTATAAGAAGAATAACGACATATGACGGGACAGGGCCCTGTCGTGCCCCTAAATACAAACATAAGTCTAAAAGAGGTTCGGTACCAAAATGACAAAGCTCTAGATCAAAGGAGCTTCCCAACCTGCTGAGTAGGAACCTAAACCGGAGGATCATCAAACTGAGCACCTGTACCTGCGGGCATGAACGCAGCCCCCCGAGGAAAGGGGGGTCAGTACGAAATAATGTACTGAGTATGTAAACATGAAATACTGCATATGAGATCATAAGTAGCCAACAGAAACAGGAGATCAGTATAAAAGTCAGGATCCAAATCCAACTGTGCCATAAACAATAAAAGTCAGTTGCCTTATAAAAATGAGAGTCAAGTCAAGAAAACATGAGTGTCTGTCCATATACATATATATATATCTGTAACGTAACCCGGCCCACTAGTGCGGGACTCGGTGGAATCATATCATAACCCGGCCCATGCTGGGACTCGGTAAAGTCATATCTCATCTATGGATCCATCCTACGTAACCCGACCCTCTACTGAGGGTCTCGGTGAAAAATGCAAGGCTGTGCACGAACGTAACCCGGCCCGGGACTCGGTGAGGTGAAGTAGTAACACTTAGCACGAGTAGATATCATGAGTAACCATATGCAAGTAAAAATTATCATCTGACTCTCAATAAAATCATTGTAATAATGTCATAATAAACTCTTTGGTGAAAAATCATAGGCACTTCTCATAATAATCCTCTTTAAAAATTTAACTGTATAAGAATCAAGTACGTCCGCCATACCTTCATTAAATAAAAATCATGCCAAAGAAAGAAGGAATAGTTCACATACCTCTTAGACGAACTAATCAACTCTATATTAGAGTACGTCTCGATTTAGAACTTCAACCTATAATAATGGTAATACGTTCGTCAATTCTATGATCGCTAGCATACTTTATATCGAATAACGACTTCTTATTTTATAAAAATTCGGGCAGCACTTCCCCTGTTTATACATGTTTCCACAACTTTCAAACGAGGCTAATAACATCAATAAACAAGCATCAATTAAGGGCACAACCAAAACAACAATAAATGGAATTTACACACCCACTTCTCATGTAAATTTAGCCTCTTAATCCACCTTAAAAACAGCCCACAAAACAGTCCATGTTCCAACAACAATGAGGGTAGAATGTGAAGCCTTTCTATGCCTTTCCACACCCTTATTCCTTTAGGACTTACCTTAGCAATTACCACACTTAAACATGCAAAATGGTGACTAAATTTTCAGAATTATAACACCACAAAACAGTCCCTAAAATAGTCCATATACATCACAACATGTCCAACAATTTAATGCAAGTTCTTGGCCACAACATGTCATAATTCCATAACTCTTATCTTAATTCCTATAATCCAATTTCGGATTTTAATACTTTCATATAAATAATTCCAACTAAATCTCAATGTTTCCTTTCAATTTCATCATGCAATTAGTAATAATAATAACAATAATAACCAACGAATCCAACAACACCAAAATCTGTCCCAAATTGGCAACTAGCCCAAAATTGTCCCATGCAATGCTTAAATTCCAATTCTTCCTTAACACAAATTCATTACCTTAATTCTAACAACATGCATTCCAATTATATCATAGAAAGAAGAATTTTTATACCTCAAATTCGTCCAAAACAGTCCGCAATTTTCTGCCCACTGTTTGTTCAAAAATCCCCACTGTTTTGTAATTTTTCTCCTCTTTTTTGTTCACTTCTTCAACTCCAATTGACATGCAAGTGTTCTACAATGTTAAGCCATCATCCCTACACGTTTTTCTTCCAAAATTTCATCCCAAAAATCTCAAATTTCTAGGCAGATTTTCGGTCAAGCAGTGGCTGTTTTGCCACTGTTTTTTGTGTTGTTTTGCTTCTAATTTTTGGTGAAAATGTAGTCTATGAAGAGAAGATAAAAACCTCAAATTTGGCTATGGTGTTGGGGGGGTTCTCGGCTAGGGTATGGGGAGGAGAGGAGAGTTTGTGTTAAGTTTGGAATGAAGAAGATGAAAGATGAAGATGAAGAGTGTAGGTTATAAAAATCTGAATTTCTTTTTTTTCACTTTGGCCCCCAAGTTCTTCAATTAATAAATCTTAAACCCACTTCTTTTAATTCCCGAGAATTTCATAAAGCCTCGTATCCTTAATGTCATAATTTTATAATACAATACTATTCCATAACTCCATTGGATTAAATTCAACTACTAGGATTAGTTCTCGTCGTCACATGTATAGCACTAAAGAAAACTATTCCGGGATAACATCCGTTTATACACTAATTTCCCGTATTAACATATGTAAGCATTCCTTATATTCAATATCCGAATCTTACTTCCTTAATGACGTTCTTAATTATCGTCTTAATCTTACGAGGTGTAACAAGTGTCCATTGCGAAAGGCGTCTATAGTCTACTGTGACAACATATCTGCCATCTATATGTCTCATAATCTAGTCCAACATCAGCGGACCAAGCATATCGAGATGGATATTCACTTTGTGCGTGAGAAGGCCGCCCTTGGTCAGGTTAAAATATTACATGTGTCTTCCTCCTATCAGTATGCAGATATTTTCACAAAGGGACTACCGAGACAACTATTCATCGACTTTCGATCTAGCCTTAGTGTTCGGTCTCCTCCCGCTCCGACTGAGGGGGAGTATTAGCGAATATTCACCGAATATTCACAATATATTTTATAATTATGATAGATGTATATTTAAGGTAACCTAGGATTCTTATTGTATTAGGAATCAGCCTCTGTACAACTATATATATATATTGTGATTAATGAAATGAATCTCTAAGGAAAATTATTTCAATCTTACATTATGGTTATAGATCATCTCACTAAGCGTAAAAGATAAAATTTAAAGTTAAATTGTTATCAAATAAATAAATGTATCATTTTTTTGGACTGACTAAAAAGAAAAATATCTCATATAAATTAGGACAGAGGGAGTATAAATAAGTTATATCCACCCAGGAGAGCTATACGCCTACAAGTTCAGCAGAATTAAGTACTAATTTTTGTCCTGACTTTATACACCATCAACTCATCAAGGCAAAGTTTTTTTTTCAAATATTATCAGATCATCTAAAAAATATCTATAGGTAAGCTTTCTTAATTAAACTATGAAATTAGTAATCTTAAAAATAAGACATTATTGAAAGAAACAATCCCTTAATTATTTTCATTACTTGAAAGAGTTTATATACAATTTACATATTTCCATAATAAGAGAATTCTATTCATATTCTACTCCTAAAACCTTATTCTATTTGGAGACTAACTATACAAGTATGGTAAGTGTACAATACTAATTAGACTACAATATTAATTACATAATTGTACATGGAATAGGACTGCCCACGGATGGGCAGTAATAACCGAGAGTAATATACCTTGCGTATACATAATATACACATGTCTATTGTGTGTATATTATGTATACTTAACACACCCCTACAGTTATAGCGGGCGGTCTTCGAACGCTGAGACTGTTCCTAAAATCTTCAAAAAGGACAAGGAAAGACCCTTTGTAAAGATGTCAGCAATTTGATACCTAGACGGGACATGGCAGACGCGAACTTGACCACGAGCAACCTTTTCGCGAACAAAGTGAATGTCAATCTCGATATGTTTAGTGCGCTGGTGCTGAACCGGATTACCAGAAATGTAGATGGCACTAATATTATCACAATAAACCAAGGTCGCTTTCTGAATAGGGCAATAAAGCTCTAACATCAAATTACGTAACCAACATGATTCCGAGATCACATTAGCTACCCCTCGATACTCGGCCTCAGCACTAGATCGGGAAAAAGTCGACTGATGCTTCGTAGACCATGAGACCAAGTTAGTTCCAAGAAACATACAATAGGCAGACGTAGACCGTCTGGTGTCCGGACAGCCGCCCCAATCAGCATATGTATACGAGACAAGTGTGGACGTCGATGAATGATATAAATGCAAGCCATATTCAAGCGTACCCTGAATATACCTAATGATGCGTTTGAGCGCATTCATATGCTCAATCCTGGGATTATGCATAAACAAACACACATGTTAGACGACATACATAATATCCGGTCTTGTTAATGTAAGTTACTAAAGGGCCCCTGCAAGATTGCGATAGCGGGTCGGATCCTCGTATGGTGCGCCAGCCGCAACACCCAATTTGGGTTTAGTATCAACTGGAGTGGAAGTGGACTTACATGATGACATCTCAGCCCTCTCAATGATCTCGGCTGCATACTTCCTCTGTGATAAGAACAATCCACCTGCATGACGTGTGACAGCAATCCCCAAAAAATAACTCAAGGGCTCCAAGTCTTTCATAGCAAACTCAGAACTGAACATTGTCATGATAGACTGGCGTAAGGCATCGGAAGAGGCAATCAAGATAATATCATCCACATATAATAGTATATAAGCCAAGGACGAACCACGATGATATATGAATAAGGAATTATCCGACCTGCTGTGAGTGAACCCAATAGTCAAAACATAGTCGGCAAACCTCTTATACCAGGCCCGAGGAGACTGCTTAAGCCCATATAAGGACTTCTTCAATAAACAGACATGATGAGGATACTTGGGGTCCCTAAACCCCAAAGGCTGATGCATATACACTGTTTCCTTGAGATCACCATGTAAGAAAGCATTATTCACATCTAACTGATGGATGGGCCATGCTTTCGAAAGAGCCAAGCTGAGTACAGTGCGAATGGTAGCCGGCTTGACCACCGAACTAAACGTCTCCTCACAATCCACACCAACCTGTTGAGTCTTACCATCACCCACAAGTCGAGCCTTATGTCGTGCAAACGAACCGTCTGAATTGTCCTTATGAGCAAAAATCCACATAGACCTAATAATATTAACACTAGATGGACGGGGCACCAACTCCCACGTCTTATTATCAATAAGAGCATTATATTCATCGGTCATAGCAATTTTCCAATTCGGGTCATTTAATGCAGATATAGGATTACGGGGTAAGAGTGATTTAAGAACATTAGAATTTAAATTAAAATGTCTTTTCGGTTTAAAAATACCCCGTTGACTACGAGTGACAGGTCTTTGACTCGGAGGAGTATTGGGCGGATTTTGGGAAATAACGGAACCAGTGACGGACTGGCCAGCAGACAGTGGGCCTGTTGGCCCAACACGGTAGCTAGCTACTGTTTCGGATGCAGCAGTGGGAACAAGAATTGGGCCAGAACTGGGCTGGGGAGGCGGCCCAGTTTCTGGACCCATGAAAGAAATAATCCCTTCATTTTTTCATTACTTGAAAGAGTTTATATATAATTTACATATTTCCATAATAGGAGAATTCTATTTCTATTCTACTCCTAAAACCTTATTCTATTTGGAGACTAACTATACAAGTATGGTAAGTATACAATACTAATTAGACTACAACATTAATTACATAATTGTACATGGAATAGGACTGCTCACGGATGGGCAGTAATAACCGAGAGTAATATACCTTGCGTATATATAATATACACATATATATTGTGTGTATATTATGTATACTTAACAATTATATACTTATATTTTATATACTCCAGTATTATTATTATTCTCATTCAATAAATATAGATATTTCGCCCTTGTTTTGTTCAGCAATAAATATCCATCGATTGCTCTTAACGGCTCTCTCTATTGCTTTTCTCTTCATCTTCTCTATGTTCTTTCCTTCATATCCAAAACCAGTGTCACTCACTCTAATTTCCTAGTAACATATTACCATTTTCAGTCTCTTGTTTTCTCCATTTTCTTGATCTTCACAAGCTTTTAACTCTCTCTTTACTTTTCATTAGAGGGTACGATTGAAAATGGATGGTGACCAGAGTTTGTCTGATTTCTTTGAGGATACTGAATGTGACATCTTCAGTATTTTAGAGGCTTTAGAAGGTGGAGGCCCTTCGGAGTTTAACAATAATAAAACGACGACGACAACAACTTCTGATGAAATTAATGGTTTAGTTCCCGAAGAAGGGAAGAAAAGGAAATTGGTTTCTCAAAAATCTACGGGCTCAAGTGCAACTTTACAAGAGTACTACTCGGAGGAGACTGAAGCAGATACACCAAGTAGCAAGAGACAAAAAATTGGGGCGTGTGTTACAGGTGGGATAGAGGATAACCAGCAAGAAAATAGGATTTCTCACATAACAGTTGAAAGGAACCGCCGCAAGCAAATGAATGAACATCTCTCTGTGCTCCGCTCTTTGATGCCTTGTTTTTATGCTAAACGAGTACGCACACTTCTTGCTTTATGCAGTACATAGTCTTGTCTTCTCATTTTTTTCCTTTTCAAACTATTTCAGTGGTTCCAACCACCAATTTTTTTTGTATATAATTTGATGAATAATATGTTTAAAAAAGAATGATATGAACTTGTTAACTTCTAATGATAATAAGTCGTTATAGACGTAGATACGTTTAAAACCACAAATTTTATGGATACTTCGCTATATGTGACTAGTTTTTCTTTCATTGTTAATTTCTTTCCAATCAAATACCAGACACATATAAATCGTAATGAAAGTAGTAAGAATTTTGATTAGTGGGGTGGGGACAAGGTCTGAGCTAGGGGCGTGAAGGGTTCATCCGAACACTCTTTATCAAAAAATTACATTATAGATACATGGTCAATTTATTTTTATAATTATAATAAATATTGAATTTTCTTAACTTGCTCATGTGTTTATTTCTTTATGTTTTGAATTCCTTTAGTAAAAAAATCTTACTTCGCCCATTGGGTGGGAACATGCATGTTGGAGATGTGTTCAAGAAATCTTGTAAACTTTCAAACAAAAGTTCTACTAAGTAGTAGTATATATGCTTCTGATGAGATCATTTCCTTGTTGAACTTCAGCATATATAAAATTGAGCTCTTTCTTCAACGTTCTATTTTGTGGATGTGTAATAAATAGGGTGATCAAGCATCAATAATTGGTGGGGTTGTGGATTACATAAACGAGCTACAACAAGTTCTACAATCCCTTGAAGGCAAGAAGCAGCGCAAAGTTTACAGTGAAGTTCTAAGTCCAAGACTAGTCCCAATTAGTCCAAGAGTACCCTCATCACTAAGTCCAAGAAAACCACCACTTAGCCCCAGAATGAACTTACCAATTAGCCCAAGAACCCCACAACCCACCAGCCCTTACAAGCCTAATCACAATAATAATGCTAACAGGCTACAACAGCAAGGTCCAGCAGCCATGTCTGTTGGCCCACTCGAACCATCTCCTAGTACTTCTTCAAATTCTTCCATTGACAGTCATGTCAATAATGAGCTGGCTGCTAATTCAAAATCAGCCATTGCTGACGTGGAGGTGAAATTCTCCGGCGCAAATGTCATATTGAAGACTGTTTCTCCACTTATTCCTGGCCAAGCTGTGAAGATCATTGCTGCTTTAGAAGAACTCGCCCTCGAAATACTCCATGTCAGCATTAGTACTATTGATGGTACCATGCTCAATTCCTTCACCATTAAGGTAACTGATTTAAGTTATGTGCACTGATAATATATAATAGCACAATCAATTAAATTGTATTGATAGACGGTTCATATAACTTAAATTCAAACAACATAAGGCAAGCTCAATAACTCTCAAATTACGTAAGTACTAATGTACTATCATGAAAATGAATTTACTCTAGAATGGTTCGCAGGCACTATTATTAACTTCTTTTACTTTCACTTGTGGTAACTTATATGAAAAAGTATCCATTTTTCACAATTTGAAGTAAGTCCTAAATTTATTGTGATAAGAACTCTCAAACCTCTTTATTTTGTTATTTTTTCTATTTCAGTCTCTTCCATTGAATGCACATTTACCTAGAGGTGTACAAAAAGTGAAATATTCATACATCATTTTTGGTATAATTAACCTAGCTTGCTCCAAATATAACATGGACAATATCATATAGCTTGAAAGTTTTGAAATGGAAAATAGACTTGACAAGTCAGAACAATGGAGGAAACTTTTTTACTAGCACAAAAAAAATGAGTATACTCTTAATTCCTGAAGTTCCTAGTAATCATTTGATTCCTCTGGTGAAACAGACATGTGGGGATTACTAGGTAGCTTTTCTACATATACTATGGCTCCCTTATTCACAAACACTTTTACAATTTTTTTTACCCCGTATATTATTCGTATAACCCATCTAATTTTATGTATATAACTTAAAACTTTGAATTTAATTAGAGAATCTGTAGATGTGTGGTTTCATTAAATTAGTGAAGATTTCAAAGCTAATGATTGGTAATTTCTTGCATTTGGCAGATCGGAATTGAATGCCAACTTAGTGCTGAGGAACTGGCTCATCAGATTCAGCAGACATTCTGCTAAGCACAGTACTCATTACTCTTTAGTAATACTAGTAGTAATAATTTTAGTACATGTTTCTTTTTCTTTTATCCTCTTGGAAAAGAAATGTCTCATTCCAGTAGATCTGACTAGGGAGCTGTAACAATAAAAGAGAATGTGGGTAGTTGAATTTACCACCTTCTGTTTTAACAGACGTCCGTATAGATTGTCATGTCTTTTATTTACTAGTGATCAATTAATATGACCCCCTTTGTACTGATTTTTTTATGTTCAGTCTTTCATTTATGTACACTTAATCTCTAGTATCTTAGTTTCTAGTTTCTGTTTGCTTGTTAATTAATGAACTTCAAGATTTCTTACTATATAACAAATTCAAGCATCAAGGAAATAAATGGTATTCAAGGTAAAATAACTATGAAGGAATGAGATATCACTGTCAAATTAAAGGAGCTATCCTATGAAAAATTCTGCAAAGGAATGCATAAAATAGTATTGTTCAATAGGATGGTATGATGCACCAATAGGGGTACAAAAATAGGATACCACAAGGGTATTTTTGAACTTTTATCCCGTTTAGTAAAATATCTAAAATATGATATCAAGTTAAAAAAAAATCATTGGGCAAAACTTATGTTACCTGTTAGCTATAAGTTTCAGTTATAATATGAGCATAAGTTAGCTTTGTTTATAAGGTATCAATTCGAAATATTTCAATAACTTACGGAGATCGAAGATAGTGTAATTATATGTTGCCTATTGGACAGGATGTTTCAGTTGTATTAACTGACATACTTCTTTTAAAATTGATCATGATCAAATTCAATTATACTTTTTTCAACAATGATTTAACAAAAAATACATTTTCAGTTAAAGGGGTGTAGAATATTATTTGTGGATTATAAAAATGACTCTTCTTAAAATGAAGGAAAGGTTGTGCACAATTAATAATACATGAAACTTTTTGCCAATAACACAACTTGTAACTAATTTAACATAATAGGTAAAATGAATAGTATCAAGTCTTAGTTCTCTATTATAACTTGTGAACAAACGAGCAACACATAAAAGTTTTGCCAATGAGGCAGAATTTTGGCCACTTAAACAGATTCACTTTCTCTCACTTATGATGTCCCGGACTACTGTCTCATAGGCAAAATTAATTTATGCTCACGATTTATACCCAATGAACAACAAAATAATTTGTCCAGCCAAGGTCGATTTTTTTTTTTTTAATGTTTAGGGAAAAAAATTACTCCTTATTGAGGTCATTCTTGCAGATGATGTGATCGCTCTTGCTTCCTTTTTTCCTATTTTTGCTTGTATTCATGTAAATAGTTAAATTTGAACTCACAGGCAAAAAAAAACAATGAGTAGTTGAATACAATATGTTAAATTGATAATATATACTCTTCAGTACTTTTGGTATTTTTGAAGTGATCAAGAAATATACCACCGCGTGCTCGTCTTACATATTAACCCTCCTTCTGTAACCACATAAAAACTTAAATTCTCCAGCTTTAGTTTTCCTTTCCAAGTTCCAACAATGACTGTAGGAGTCATGCACTGCACGAGTATTATTAATTTATGCAGTCCCTCTACCAAAATAGCTGAAATTTGCATGCAGAGTCAAAAAGTTAAATAAGGGAATTTTATAAAAATTCTTATATTAAAGGGATTCAACAATTTTCACGCACCCCTCTACCTTCGCCTCTGATTGTAGCACTGTAGCAAGTAATATATCTTACCTTTTTAGGAGAAGTTACATGTAAACATCCACATCTAGCACTTAAGAGACGAAGAAATCAAATTTAGTTTATGCAATTACATATTCACCTTAGAATTGAATGAGCTATACATGAAGCTTTATCAGTATGTCAAATGATTATCATATGATCATCTTCCTAGACTAGCCCTAGTCTAGCCTAACAACTTTGAAGCTTGTAATGGAGAGACCTGAACCTAACTATATATAGTTCTACTGAGCTCTAAATAGATTTCAAGGCCAGAAACTAGCTAGAAAGTGATCAGTCAACAACCCTTAGCTTTCCAATTGATTGAGTACTTCCAAAATATTAAAAAATAAGAGTTCTAAAAGTAATATATTGAATCTAAAATTATTATTTTTAAGTATTTTAATAAGGTTTCTTATGGGTTAATTTGGACTGTATACACTACTAGAAATAGAGATTTTTTTCCATCGACATTCAGTGAAAAATTTGTGCTATAAAACATGATCTTCCCATCTTATCCCACCGAACCAGCTGATCACTGGGATAACACATGGTAGGAAACAGGTTCTCATTGAAACGCTGAAAACTTCCTACTTTTTTCATGTGAAAACACTATTATTTATATTTTTCTCACAGATATTCAGTGGAAAATAGCCACTAATTCAGTGGAAATCAGTGGGAAAATAATAGAGATTTTTTAGTAGTGATACTTAACCTAAATCAACTCAACTTTTAAATGAGCTGAATCTGGATGGATCGATCCAGATGAGTGAGTTAATAAATGAGCAGGTCATTAATCCGCCCGAATTCGAACATGTCATATTGCTATGAGTTAATTTTTGACACCCCAAAATAAAGGGGAAGATGATAATTTGATACTCAATGCATCTTTTTATTAGACAGAAAATCCAAGAAAAGGACAAGGAAAGATGAGTTGATTATCATTATGAAAGATGACTAGTGAAAGTACAATGTGTTTCTGTCCGAAATGTTTGCCATTTTATCGGCTGACGAAATTGAATGACAAATTGATTCCTTAACTAAGCAATTTGGGCTGGAAGTGGAACTCTAACTTCCAGCAATGGGTTCCCCAACTACTCCAGAAAGTGTTAGGATGATGATTGAATAAACTAAGTGGTAAGAAACATAAATACAGCTAGAGTGCAATAAAGGCGATAAAAATAGAATGAAGATATGTAAAAATCAGTTTTTTGATTGATTGGATTGTCATTTATTATGTACGAATGATCCTATATTTATACTACAAGAAATAAAACGTGATCCCCCTATGTTAGCCACTAAATCCACTAGCCAACTATGAGGAGGTGGTGCCAATTTTGCTCATTGATTTCCTCTCGCACGACTGACGACACTTCCTTCTAGCTGTTGACGATTTGTTTTCATTTCTTGAGGTCTAGGAGGTATTTTGACTTGGTCTTCGAGGCGTCCAATATGCGTGGGTCCCAGTCGTTCCTCAGAATTATGACTCGACCATGTCACCGAAATAGCCGATGAAGTTTTTCTAGCCGAGGGCTAGGACTAATAGATTCGGCTACGAGTCAGTTCGGTTATCGACTTAAAATTATGTTGCCTGCTCATTTTTAGGTTTCCACTTTCGGTTACCACTTGATTCGGCTAAAACACTAAAAGTATTTTTGAGTGTTAACAATTGCCCCCTACATTAACTCGGATGTGGATGTTGAGAAAGCCTTCATTTTGCCAGCCGAATTAGATATGAACCTCCTTAAGAAGTTGATCTTCCCTAACATGCTTTGTAACTCTTTCTTTGTTTTGGGTGGTGCAGACTCCATTACTGCCCGGGCTTTGTTATGATCTATCTCAATACTTTTCTTATATACCAAGAAGCCAAAGAAGTTGCCAGCCGATAATCCGAACACTTGGTTAGATTCATTTTAAGATTATGAATCCTTATTCTTTTTAGTACTTGTTCCAGATCGGTTAAATGATCTTTGAAGTCCTTAGACCTTACCACCACATCATCAATGTAGACCTCCACAGTCTTACCGATCAAATTAGGGAAGATAGTGTTCATCGCCCTCTGATAAGTAGCACCAGCATTCTTCAGACCGAACGGCATGACTACCCACTCATAAATGTCCAAGGCTCCTAAACACCTAAAGGCAATCTTGTGAATGTTCTCATTGGCTACTGCTATCTGATTATAGCCGGAGTATCCATCCATGAATGTCATCATACCGTTAGCGGCCGCCGAATCGACTAGCATATCGGCTATACGCATAACGTATTCATCTTTGAGAGTGGCTAGATTTAGGTTCATATAATCAATACATACCCGAACCTTTCCATTCTTCTTCTTGACTGTCATAATGTTTACCAACCATTCCACATACCTAGTCGTTCTGATGAACCCGGCCTTCAGCAGCCGTTCAATCTCGGATTTAATTTGAGGCATCAACTGAGGATGATATATTTTGGGCTATTATTTATGAGGTGTGAAACCCTTCTTGATTGACAATTTATGCTCTACCAAAGTACGTGCCAACCCAGGCATCTCATGATAATCCCATGCGAAATAGTCATTATACTGCACTAGAAGAGCCGTCATACTTTGTTTATCCTCCTCCTTCAGCAAACCACTGATACGTGTTAGCCGAGGGACTTCCTCAGTACCCAAGTTGATATCTTCTAAGGAATTCTGAGATTCAAAACTAGGCATAGCCCTTCTTATGGGTGATTCAAGTTTCATCGGCAACTCAATGTTATCGGATGCCAGTGTTGGTTCTCCGTTGTAGTTCTCTGCCTGTGATGCCTCATCTATCCTTACTTAAGAACTTAAAGCAGTCAGCCGATGCCATAGATCACGTATTATTTTGGTCTCCTCAATCATCTAACTCTTCTAAGGTAAGTCGTGGTTCGTCTAATTGTTTTATTTCAAAACCTCATGGAGTAAGATTGTAGTATTCCCAAGATCCTTCTTCATATTGCTCTGCGACAGCTATGGAAGCCACATAAGGTGAATATAAGACAACCTCCAAGTTTTTAACCCGTGCTTGAAATGGGTTATCGTCGGTTGGGATGATTTCTATCTTGTCTCCTTCCCAGAAAATGAGCTTTTGATGTATGGTGGAAGAAAGACATCAGCTGGTGTGAATCCAACCTCTGCCCAATATGATGGTGTAGGACGGCTTTCCGTCTATCACAAAGAAAGCAGATCTGACCGTCTGAGGACCTACTGTGATTTCTGCTACTAAGATCCCCAAAGCTTCAGAGGCCTCTCCCAGAAAGCTAGCCATTTTCATGTTAGTTAGTATGAGATCCTCCTTGGTTTTGTTAAGGCATTTCAAATTAATCGACGGCATCACATTCAGCACAGCCCCATTGTCGACGAACACTCGACTGAAAGCTTTGTCGTTCATGTAAGCCTTAACATAGAGTAGTGTGAGGTGTTTAACCATCTCTTCCTTAGGTGCACCAAATACAGTGCTCAAAGCGTCCCTAGCCGTGGTATCGGCTAATGTCGCCCATTCAGTGTCTTCCACACACACATCACCTTCTAGGCTATCCAATTTAGAGTAGCCGGCCCAGAACTCACATGGAATCAGGCTAACCATTTCAATAGCTGCCCAAATCTCATCGACTGAATCATGCTTAAATAAATCAAGGATGGAGTCTCCTACCTCGTCCAATTCAGTTGACGAGAAGTTAATATCCTCCATCTCCTGGAGGCATATAGGAACCAGTTGGGGTTCTAATGCCTGGATTCTTTGCTCGCTCTGTGGAACCGTCTCGGTTGGGGATTCCTTCAGGACCGTAGTCTCCTGTCGTGGTTCCTCTGTGGGTTGTCACCCGACTGTATATTCAGCTCTAGTTGGTCCAAAGTTTCTCCTTCATGCGACACCATATCTGAAGAGGTTGAGTCGAATGCCCATTCTATAGCCTCAGCCACGACAGACTCATGAATTTCCTGTTTATCAACTGCCTCAGTGCTGGATATCATGTCCAAATCTAGCTTCATCTTGCCCAAGGCTTTGGTGCGCTGCATCCTTCTTTTCTGAGTCCTGGATACGACACCCGGTGGTGCCTCTTTCTTTCCAAAAGCCTGATTGATGAACTACATTCCTTCCTCTATATTGGTGTTGGCTTGATCATCATCCGGGATCTTAACTGACCTTCATCCCTCATTGTGATACGCAAGGAATAAATGCCTATTTTTACGTTGAACTCAGTCACCCTCTGTTTAGCTATGGGGAATGGTTCCTCACCTATCTAGGGTACACTTGGCTTCTCATCGACTGGTTGACATGCTTGCCCTCCAAGCCTGCGCCTGAGGTCTGTTGGGTCCCTTCTGAACTTTGGGTGCTATTTGTGAGGTTTCCGAGCAATGTGCTCTGGTTTATAAGGGCAGCCACAAAAATTGTTTCTAGTTGGCTTCCTATCCGTGTCCTCATAGACGTCATGTAAGCTGCCTAGCCGATCAAACACAAAGGTCCTTATGGCCTCCTCCTTACCAGTAGGCTTCTTTGGAACCCATATATTTCTGATCGGATGTTTCTCACTGACATCCTTTGATTGATCTGGCTTGGTAAATGATACCATAGATATCGGTACTGCGGGGAAGGGGTCATTATTAACAGACATTTCAGCTATGCTTTTATCGGCTAGCTTGAACCTACCCTTCTTGATGCCCTTTTGAATTGCCTCCCTGAAGACCACACAATTAGAAATAGCGTGGCTATATGAATTGTGCCACTTACAGTACTTCGTATCCTTGAGTTCTTCAGCAGACGGAATCCTATGGCCATCAAGCAGTTGAATCAGTTTATCCTTAAGAAGATGATCAAAGATCTGATCTGCCTTTGTAATGTCAAACGAGTAACCGACCATGTCATCAGTTGAACTCGTCTTTTTGCCTTTAGTAGCTCTCAAGGCTGGACAAGAATAAACCTTACCCATGATAATCTCGGCTACCATTGTGTCTGTCGTGTAATCGGTTGAATCTGAGTTAGACTCATCTGCCTCAATAATGGATACCAAATGGGAGCCTCGGTTCCGGTTAGCTTTTCTTTTCTCTTTCTCATGGATATATTGTTCTATTTTGCTAGCCATCTCGGCTAACTAGCTTAAGTTAGAGCAGAATTGTCCCACTAATTTCTCCTGTAGCTGAGGATGCATGTTGTTGATTATCATGTGGGCGCATTCCGATTCAGGAAAGTGTACAGTGCATTTCTCAACTTTTTTTTGAATCTCTCGATGTAATCGGTAGCCGACTCATCGACCTATTGCTTGAGATTCATCAAGTCGGTTACAATGACCTGAAGCTAGGGCCAATAAAATCTATCATGGAAACAACGCTCCATGTCAGCCCAGCTCTTTACTGAGTCGGGGGTCAAGGATGAGTACCAGGAAAATGTTGTTCCAGTTAGAGAAATGGGGAATAACTGCAGCTTGTGATACTCGTTCTGGACATCTTCTCCACATTGGTCGATAAATCTATCGATGTGCTCAATGGTAAGTTTGTCGTCATCACCTAAGAAGGTGGCAAAGTCAGGCATTTTGAAGCCTCTTGGCAATGGTGCTACCCGATCTACCCAATCGGGGTAGGGCTTCATGTAAACAGGTCTGTCCAAGGGTTTTAGTTAGATGCCAAAGTATTTCTTCATGGTATTTGCGATAGTTTCAAGGTTCATTAGTTATGAAGTCCCTTGCCGATTCTTAACTGGAATCGGCTGGTAGGCGTTCTGAACTGGTGGCCTCAATTCTGTACCTTGTTGAGCAGGATTTTGAAAGTTGTAGGTATTATATTGGCTATTACCAATAGGTAGGGTATATCCACATTGATATTGTTGGGCATAGCCACCAAAGCCTGCAACCTAAGCTCCTAGAACAGCCGACGGAGCCTGAAAATACGGTGGAACAATGTTCCATGTAGGTTTTCCCCGGACATCAGCCGTTCTTAGAAAGTTTGCGCTTCCTGGATGGTATGGATTGGGTACCGGTTATGACTGCTGGAATGGTGCCCCGTTGTAGACAGCGTCACCAGATAGCCGAGCAAGGTCATAGCCAGGGTCCACCGGCTGCCAATTCGGTTGGCCAACATTAGTCGCATGTACCGTAGGGCCATTTACAGGAGCGTAAGGCAAAACGAGCGGCAAACCAAGTTGTCCGGATGCCTAAACTGGTCTTCGAGCCATATTGATCTGCCCATACTGCAGACTCGTTTGGTCGAATGGCACAGTTTTCCCCCAGCGTTTGGTGGAAACCATACAGTAAACTGGTTACCAAGTGACTGGGCTTGTGCTCCTAGGTGTGTTATTGGATGCACCTGAGTAGGTATTGACTGATACACATTCGGCTAAGGAACAATACCTGGAGTCACAGTTGCATGTTGCACAACACCACTCGTCAAAGGGATGACAGAACTAGCCGAACCTTCTCCTAGATGCAGTCGATTGGCTTCCAGTTCTATCGCTTGTTGAACCTCATTATGCATCATTGACTTGACAATGTCAGCCAACCGTTTGGAAACTGGTGCATAATGTCGTGGATGCCTAAGTCAATCTGTTGTCTAATGAATTATGTGGTCATGACAGTTGGACCTTCAGATTGGTTAAGTTCACGCACAGCTTGGGATGATGGAGGAAGTGGAGGGGTATCAACCGATGCAGGCATACCCGATGAAAATGGTGGCTCGTTGTTCCTTCTGGATGATTCTGTTTAGGATGTGGACTAGACTCTGGGTTCATTTTCTTACCTGACTTAGGCACATACGCCAAGCGTGATCCTGACCTGGAGAATCAAACTTTGTTATGAGGTCACATATAGTCCCACTGGGCATGCCAAATTTGTTCCCATCCGAAATGTTTGTCATTTTATCGGTTAACGAAATCAGATGATAAATTGATTCCTTAACTAAGCGATTTGGGCTGCAAGCGGAACTCTAACTTCCAGCAATGGGTTCCCCAACTACTCCAGAAAGCGTTAGGATGGTGATTGAATAAACTAAGTGGTAAGAAACATAAATACAACTAGAATGCAATAAAGACGATAAAGATAGAATGAAGATACGTAAAAATCAGTTTTTTGATTGATTGGATTGTCCCTTATTTTGTACAAATGATCCTATATATATACTACAAGAAATAAAATGTGATCCCCCTATGTTAGCCACTAAATCCACTAGCCAACTATGAGGAGGTGGTGCCGATTTTGCTCCTTGATTTTCTCTCGCACGACTGACGACACTTCCTTCTAGCTGTTAACAGTTTGTTTCCATTTCTTGGGGTCTAGAAGGTATTTTGACTTGGTCTTCGAGGCGTCCAAATATGTGTGGGTCCCAGTCATTCCTCGGAATTATGACTCGGCCATGTTACCGAAATAGTTGATGAAGCTTTTCTAGCCGAGGGCTAGGACTAATAGATTCGGCTATGAGTCAGTTCGGTTATCGACATAAAATTTTATTGCCTGCTCATTTTCAAGTTTTCACTTTCGGCTGCCACTTGATTCGGCTAAAACACTAAAAGTATTTTTTAGTGTTAACACAATGATATATATGTCGTGTTCATGGAAGCTCAATAAGTAAAGGAATGTATTTCTCGATGAATGATTTATAATATATATAAGGTTACAAGAATATTTACTTTGATACAAACTAGGTAACTGATTAAACTAATTACAAAAGGATTATAAATCTACATAAAATAAGAGATATACAATTAATATAATTAATGAAAGAATATCGGGAAATATTCTATTACACCCCCGCAGTCGAAGCGGGAGGTTCTCGAACACTGAGACTGGCTAAAAAATCATCAAATAGTATGCGCGAAAGTCCTTTAGTGAAGATGTCGCAATCAGATATCTCGAAGGAATATGAAGGACACGAACTTGATAACGAACCATTTTTTCGCGAATGAAATGAATGTCCATCTCAATATATTTAGTGCACTAATGTTGGACGGGATTGCCAGAAAGATATATCGCACTAATATTATCGCAGTAGATCGGTGTTTCCTTTTAAACATGTAGTGAAGCTTAAGTAGAAGGTTACAGATCCAACAAGACTTAGAGACGACGTTGGCAACGCCTTTGTATTATTCTCCTGCACTAGATCGGGATAGTGTAGGCTGCCTTTTAGAATACCAAGATAATAGGTTATCTCCGAGGAAAACACAATAACCAGACATGGAGCATCGGGTGTCAAGACATCCACCCCAGTCAGCATCAAAATAGGCAGTGAGACCAGTGAGTGAAGACCAGTATAAATGTAATCTGAAGAGAAGTGTACCTTGGATGTATAGTAAAATACGTTTGAGGGCATGCATGTGTGCTTCCGTCGGACTGTACATGTGCAAGTAGATTTGTTGCACGACAAAGGATATGTATGGTCTCGTGAATATGAGGCATTGTAGGGCCCCAACCAGGTTACTATAGTGAGTCGGGTCTGAATATGAAGGGCCGAAATCAGCAATGAGCTTGGAATTGGTGTCTATAGGCGTGTGGGATATTTTGCAAGATGTCATGCCTGCACAGTCAATGATCTCTTCGGCGTACTTATTCTGACATAGAAATAGGCCGCCAGAATATCGAGTGACATAGATGCCCAAGAAATAACTCAGAGGGCCTAGATCTTTCATAGCAAACGTAGAGGAAATGAGAGACATAATAGACTGGCGGAGATTATCAGATGATGTCATCAATATTTAATAATAGATAAGTCATGTATGTACCCTTGTTATATATGAACAGGGAATGATTTAATCTACTGTGTGAGAAACCGATAGAGGAAACATAATTGGTGAACCGCTAGTACCATGCTCGAGGAGCCTATTTCAGTCCATAGAGCGATTTCCGCAATAGACACATATAATTCGGATGAATTGGATTCCTGAAACCCATATGTTGATGCATATATACCGTTTCATGAAGATCCTCATGTAAGAAGGCATTCTTGACATCAAGCTGATGAATAGGCCAAGACTTGGATACGGTAATTATGAGAATGGCCCGTATGGTTGCAGGCTTTACGACCGGGTTGAACGTTTCATCACAGTCCACTCCTACCTGTTGAGATATGTCATCACCTACATGACGAGCCTTGTACCTCTCAAAAGAACCATCAGATTTCTTTTGATGTCTAAAACTCCATATATAACGAATAATATTAGCATCATGTAGATGGTGTACTAGGTCCCACATCTTATTATCAATAAGAGCATTATATTCGTCAATCATTGCGGCTTTTCAATTAGGGTCAGACAAGTCATCCTTCAAGTTACGAGGGACAAGGAAAGGGACAAATGAAATGAAAAAGTGAAACGTCCATTTAGGTTTAATGAATTCCGTGCATGGCACATGTTTCCATAGTCCTAGAATGTGTCTTGGGATGCGCTACGGGAGGGGGGTTTGCCGCGGGGGAAGAGGAGAAAGGGCGAACCTTGATTTGCTGAGAGGTGGCTGTGGAATCACCCTAAGGTGGGCTATTCTGGGCCACCGTCGGTAGAACCGGGTGGGCAGCTAGTCCTGGACTGACCGAGGTGGTGGCGGGTGCCGGTGTCTGGGATGGCAGACTATGTAAATGGTGAATTAGAAGAGGGTTTAGGCCTTCATATAAGAAGTCGTAAGAATGTCTAGGTGGCGAGTGTATAGAGGCAAAAGGGAATTGAGACTCATCAAATAGGACATGACGTGAAATAATAATTATACGGCTCGATAAGTCATAGCAGGAGTAACCACGATGATTGGCAGAGTAACCTAGAAACACACACGGGGAAGACCACTGTTGGAGTTTGTGAGTGGTCGGATGGAGAGGGTAACAAAGACATTCAAAAATATGCAAGTATTGGTAGGAGGGGTTCCTATGAAATAGAACTTAGGTGGGCGACCGTTGAACTAGAGACTTATTTGGGATTATGTTTAGGAGATATGTGGTCGTGGAGAGTGTGTAATGCCAGAATTGAGGGGGAATTGAGGCGTGAGCGAGTAGGGCACGAATGAGGTTGTTTATGGTTCGGATTTTCCGTTCGATTTTATCATTTTGGGAGGATGTGTGAGGGTAAGACCATTTTTGAAGCAAAACTGTTTGAATTGGTTATTATCGAATTTCCTGCCATTATCACATTGAAAACATTTAATGCTCTTTTCAAATTGTATTTTTACGAAAGCACTAAATGAAGAAAAATGGGGTAGACCTGGGATTTATTTCCAATTGGCCAGTCGTACTCAAAATAGGGGATGTCCACAAATCACTATGTATGATATCAAAAGGCATTAAAGTACAATTTGTGGATGCAGAAAATGGTAATTTGATATGTTTCCCAAAAATACAAGATTCACATATAGGAGTCCTAGAAATACGGTTGTAATTAATAAAATTATTTTTCCTAAGGGAGCGTAAAACAGAGTCTCCCAGATGTCCTAATCTAGAATGCCATAAGGAAGACGAAAGAGCAGCAAAGGTTGAGGGAACTGAGGTCGGATTGTTGACGGCGTTTGAAATAGGGTAGAGATTTTTTATGCTGTTACATATCATTATTCGTCTTTCTGTCGTAAAATCCTTTACAGTAAAACCAAAAAGATCAAAGTCAAGGGAAATATTATTATTAGTTGTGAAACGACGCACGAAGATTAGATTCTTAATTAGTTTAGGGGCATGGAGGATAATTTTTTAAGATTAGTGGTAGATGTGGTGGGGATAGTGAGGAATGACCATAACCACGGATGGGAATGCCTTATCCACTACCAACAATAATATTTCGATTTAAATTACTCAATTGGAATAAGACGAGAGAGTATCTTGTGATGCCGTCATGTGAGATGTGACGCCTATGTCCATATACCAATTCCGTCTGGAGTTTTGAGTGACATTGTGCTCATAGCTGCCTCAATGTCAGTTGGTGTATAAGTCGATGGCGGGGGCCTGTGCTGTGTAGGCCTGTTATGGACATGGGGCCAAGTATGTAAGGTTGGATCTGTCGGTTCTGAGGTAGAGTCCACAAGGATGTCGTATATGAGCAATGAGGGGAGGCCTATGATGGTGGGCCCAAGAGGCCCACGGCAGGTAGGCAGCCCATAGCGGAGACTGCTGCCACTACCACAGTCGATGATGGATGTTTCTGGCAGGCGGGTACTTCCCCTTCACGCCGCCGTTATTTTCGGAATTTCTTTTGCCACGACCCTTGTCGGACTGCCTGCTCCGGCAGTTGTTACGGAAGAAAGTGGACTATTGCGGGTCCTCTAGCCAATGGTTCTGGTTGCCGGATCGGGAGGCCCTGCCATCGCGGAGGGTCCGACAATGTTGGTGAGGACGGCGTCAGCAATGTTGGCTCGAGTGGTGATGCACTTGATTTAACAAGTTTCCTCAAGGATGAGCTTCGAACGGGCCTCATAAAACAGATGTAACGGCGTGCATTGCTGAAGGATAGTGACAACGCCGTCATACAATTCGTTCAAACCTACAATGAGTTGCATGACCAATCGTTGATTAGTGACTGATGCGCCGACGTTGGAGAGTTGATCGGCAAGCATCTTGAGTTCTTGATAATAGGCAGACACGTTTGGTAAATCGTCCTGATGAACGTCCATGAACTGATTTTCAAGGTATAACGCTCATTGAGTTTTGTTGTCGTGGAAAATATTGTCCAAACGTTCCCACGTTTGGCGGGCAGTGGCATCGGTCTCAATAATGGTGTGCAACAGATCATTAGATACCGTGTTGTATATCCACTAGAGGACGACTGCGTCCAAACGAGACCAGAGTACATCATCAGAAGTCAAATCCGATGGTACGTCTGTGGACTTCGGCGCAGGAGGGGTGATGTGGTCGATAACTTCGTAAATACGATAATGGATCTTAAAAAGCTCCGCCCACGATGAGTATTGACCCTTTTTCCATCTCAAGAGTCACAGAGATGAAATTTTTGATGTTGTTTACGGCAAGTGTCGGATGAATTTGATTTTATCAGCCATAAAAGAGGAAATTTAGGAGGAAGAGGGACGTAGAATAGCCGGAAAAACTAGGATTCCGTCGTGGGGAAAAGAGAGGGGGGCGGCCGAGAGAGGTCGGCGGCTATGGTTCCGACGTGGGCTAGGTGCCGATGTGGAAAAAAAATGGCGGTCGAGAAGGTGTATCGGCGGCTAGGGTAGGGTTTGTAGTTTTAGGCTACTGATACCATAAAGGAATATGTTCTTTGATTTTATTGATGAATGATTTATAATATATATAAGGTTACAATAATATTTACTTTGATACAACTAATTAATCTAATTATAAAAGAATTATAATTTTACCTAAAATAGGAGATATACAATTAATGAAAGAATATTGAAAAATATTCTATTACTAAGGTTAATGTAAACTTGTTTGTAATTGTATGACTATCCAATTCCATACATGACAATTGACAATGCATGTGGTCCTATATATATTTATATATATATATATAGATTTGTAACAACTTTACACTTTTTTCCAAGTTTGAATAAATTCGAAATTGTGTATTGTTTTATTTAAGAGAGTAAGTTATTAAGAAGTGTTTCAAATATATGGTCCCAAAAAATGCATGAGAAAGCTAGGGTCACCAAAGTAGGCTGTGACGGACCACAATGGAAATGACTGCTCTGTGTTATTAGCAAATTAAAGATTTTCTTATCAAGAAATAAAATAGGAAATGCCATTAACTCCCATTGCTATTTGCAGGGATATGGGAAACCAATTGAGTGTTACGTGACGTGAGTGACTTTTATTATTTGCATGAATTTAATTTTATGACAGATACTACTCAATTGCATGCCCGGTGGCTAGATAAGCCAAAGTTACAGTATGGATGAAACGTTATTACAAATATACGGATCACATTATTATAAACAATACGGATCAATTGATTTTATTACCATATTTTTTTATAAGAAATGTTTGCTTTTACGAATAAAATATCTGAAATAATACCCCCCCTCCTAAAAAAAAACTTATAGCATTATTTTTTCCTTTTCAAATTATAAAGAGTCCAGTTGACCCATTTCCACCAAATATACTATTAAATCTGTTAGAAAATAGGGATGGTACAAAATTTTCTTACAAGTCATACCACGTAAAATTATTAGCTTTCACTATCCTTATTCAATTTATAGTTCCGATTTCCGAGTATAAATTGTTGTAAAAAGAGAAGTTCTTCAATATGATAATGAATTTTGGGATACTTGCATCTCTTTTACAAGTCAGGTCAATATTTTAAACCTCGTATTTAATCAAAGTTCATGCTGGGTACATTGCACTTTTCAATCAGTAATGAAAAATGGAAATCAGGTCTCCTTTTCATTTAATAATCAAATAACAAATGGCTCAGCAAAAAAAAAAACAAATGGCTCAGAAAAAATAAATACCAAGGGGATAATGCAACAAAACGGATAGTTAATTGCTGAACCAAGTTGCGAAAAAAAAGGATTTTTACATTGTATATTCGCCCTGAAAGAAATAATCATTGATTATTTTCATTGGTTGAAAGAGTTTATATACATTTACATATTTTCATAATAGGAGAATCTTATTTCTATTCTATTTCTAAAACCTTATTCTACTTGGATCATAACTATACAATTATGGTAATATAATTATTACGGTAAGTATACACTACTAATTACATTACAACTTTACCTAAACTAGGATACTAAAATACATTACCTAACTATACCGTGTATAGGGGGAATCCGAGAATCCTAGCATCAATATACATAGGATATACACGATATACACGTGTATATCCTTTGTATATTTAACACACCCCCGCAGTCATAGAGGGCGATCTTCGAACGCTGAGATTGTCCCTAAAATCTTCAAAAAGGACCGAGGGAAGACCCTTTGTAAAGATGCCGGCAATTTGATATCTTGACGGGACATGACAGACGCGTACCTTACCACGAGCAACCTTTTCGCAGACAAAGTGAATGTCCATTTCGATATGTTTAGTGCGTTGGTGCTGAACCGGATTACCAGAAAGGTAGATGGCACTAATATTATCACAATAAACCAAGGTTGCTTTCTAAATAGGTGAATGAAGCTCCAATAGCAAATTACGTAACTAACATGATTCCGAGACCACATTAGCTACCCCGATACTCGGCCTCGGCACTGGATCGGGACAATGTCGAGTGACATTTAGCAAACCATGAGACCTAAAGTTTGCAGATTGGGGTGGTTGTCCAGACACCAGACGGTCTACGTCTGGCTATTGTATGTTTCTTGGCAATAACCTACCCAATCGCTGGAACTGGCCCAATGACGGTACTGGGACGTGCAGTTTGTGACGGACCAGTGGGACTAGCGGACAGTGGGACTAGCGGGCAGTGGGCCCGCTGAAGAATTTTGAGTGCGGGATACGTTCGAAAAATGGTGAATAATATACGGGGATATACTATCATTCAAAAAATTATAAGAACTAGGCACGAGAGTATGAACCTTAGCAAACAGAAATTGGGATTTATAAGAAATTACATGGCGATTAATGATGATTTTATTAGAGGATAAATCAAAGCATTTGTAACCACGATGATTAGACGGAAAACCCAAAAACACACACGGAGTAGACCGGACCTGAAGTTTGTTAATTGTGGTGGACGGGAATAACGGATAACACAAACACCCAAAAATTCGAAGATGTGAATACGAGGGAGTTTTATTAAATAAAATTTGTAGGGGGGAAGAATATGCCAAACCTTTGGAAGGAATTATGTTAAGGAGATATGTAGCCATTTGTAGAGCATGATGCCAAAACGACGGGGGTACGGAAGCATGAATCAGTAAAGTTCGGACAATGTTATTTATGGTACGAATTTTGCGTTCGGCTTTCCCATTTTGTGAAGATGTATGAGGACCAAAAAAATGAAAATTGATCCCATTATTAATACAGAATTCCCGAAACACCCCATTGTCATATTCTTTGCCATTATCACACTGAATATTTTTTATTTTCCGTTCGAACTGGGTTCTAATGAATGCTCTAAATTTTACGAAGATGGAAAAAACTTGAGATTTTTTCGCTATAGGAAAAGTCCATAAAAATTTAGAATAATCATCCAAAAAAAAATATAATACCGATGACCCAAAGAACTAAGAACATGAGACATCTATAAGTCGCTATGAATAATATCAAATGACATTGAAGTATGAGAATTTGAGTCTACAAATGGCAACCTAACAATTTTTCCTAAAGAACAAGACTGACAATTTGGAGTACTACGCGTACCCTTACATGAAATAAAATTATTATTATCTAATGAAGACAAAATAGATGAGCCCGGATGACCAAGACGAGCATGCCACAAAGAAGGAGAAAGGGCTGCAAATGCGGATGGCAAGACTTGACTCAATGGACCGGAACTGGGTGTGATAGGATAAAGATCTCCTATACTATCACACCTCATGAGAGGACTCCCCCGTCTTGAAATCCTTCACAGAGAAATTAAATGGATCAAATTCAATAGAAACGGAATTATCAGTAGTGAATTTACGGACATACACTAAGTTTTTAATCAATTTGGGGGCATGTATGGTGTTTTTCAAGATACGAGGTGGATGAGGGGGAGACAAAGTCTTATGACCATAATCATGAATTGGAAATAGAATTACCATTACCAACAATTATGCCGTGAGAGTTGTTCAAATTGGAATAAGACTAGAGCGTACCTGAATCGGGTGTCATGTGGGTAGTGGCACCACTATCCATATACCAATTTGGGTCCGGAAGAATTAAATCAAGTGTGTGCATGGCGGCTTCGATGTCGGTAAACGTGGGTGCCGCTGCGTGATGGGCCTGCGGGGGCCGAGGCCCAAGCACCTCTGCTTGCTGCATCAACCTAGACTGCTGACTGAAACTGGGCCACTGCATGATGGGCCGTGACGGAGGCTGGCCAGCCCACTGCCATTAAGGCGAAAATATTGGGCTGCCATTGTTTGGCCCCGACTGTGGGGCCCACTGCCACTTTATAGGGGCCCACTGTGGAGCCCAAAACTGCTGCTGACCACCCCGAGGGCCACCGCTGCCCTCACCATTGTTCCGGTTGCCGTCGCAATTTTTACCATTATTTTTCTTATTTCATCCCTTTTTGCCACCACCGTTGTTGCGATTTTGGCCGGAGTTGTTGGAACCGGTAGGATGAAACGTGGATTCGGTCATCATGACTACGGGACTTGCCCCGGTAGCTGCCTTTTTCGCCATGCCTGCTTCTTCGAGTGTAAGCATAGAACAAGCCTGATAAAATTACGGAAGCGGATTGCTTTGCCGAAGAAGCGTTCCAACACCATTATAGGCCTCTGAGAGGCCGAAAACCATTTGGAGGACCAAATGATCATTCGAAACTGGTGCGCCAACGTTGCGAAGTTGGTCCGCCAATTCCTTCAATCTTTTGCAATAAGCCAAAACGTTAGGGAAATCTTTCATATTGACATGAGAGAAATCCTGCTCAAGAGTAATGGCTCTAGAATTTTTATTATCTTGGAATATATCACACAGTCTATCCCAAGTCGCATGTGCCATAGCGTCAGGCTCAATAATTGTTTGTAAAATGTCGGTAGAAATTGTGGAATATATCTACTGGAGGACAGTGGCATCAAGAGTCGTCCACAACTTAGGATCATCCTCGCGTTTTGGCACCTCCGTATCCTCAGGAGCCGCGGGAATTATGTGATGGATGACTTGATGCGATCGTGCGTGAATTTTGAACAGTTTGGCCCACGTCGCATATTGGACGTTTTCTATTTCAAGAACAAAGGGGATGTTATTCTTGATGTTAGAAAATGTAAGGGCAGGATGAAACGTGTTCCGGGATGTAGACATATTGATAGAACAATATGTGATTGAGGGATTCATGAGAAAAATTGGGAAGAGGGAGGCTCTCATCGGCAAGAAAACCGAGAGCAAAGGTCTCGGAATTTCAAGGGAGGTCGACAGAAATAGGAGGAAGGAGGAAGTTAGAGAGAATTTTAAGACCTAGACTTCTGATACCATGAAAGAAATAACCCATTGATTATTTTCATTGATTGAAATAGTTTATATACATTTACATATTTCCATAATAGGAGAATCATATTCCTATTCTATTCCTAAAACCTTATTCTACTTGGATCCTAACTATACAATTATGGTAATACAACTATTATGGTAAGTAGACACTACTAATTACATTACAACTTTACCTAAACTAGGATACTAAAATACATTACCTAACTATACTGTGCATAGGGGGAATCCGAGAATCCTAGGATCAATATACATAGGATATACACGTGTATATCGTGTATATCCTTTGTATATTTAACACGCCCATTAAAATAATAACTGATATATATATTAATATTAAAAAAAATTATACAAGGAAATATAATTATTTTATACCGACAAAAATGTGTAACTATTGCATATCCAAATGAAATCCAGCAGGAATACTAACATGCCGTGAATTTACCTGGCAAGAGTCTGATAACTATGAACTATCCTAAGAGAATACAGAATTGGGCCTGTTATCTGGATCCACTTGGGCTTGAGTAAGGTAATTGGGGATATACGGTGCATAAATCAGTGCGGGCCAGTGCAGCTTATGATGGATTTTTTTGGGAAAATAATAATGCCCCTAAACACAAAATAATTACCCTTTCATGCTCTTCTTACTTTCATACCCCAAAAACTATTTACCCTTAGTATCCCTTGTAGCTTTTGTACGTAATTGTCTCATTTTTCTTCCTTTATTTTTTATTTCTCTACTTCTTTTCTCCTATTTTCACTCATTTTTTTTCTTTTTTCTTCTTTTTAATTTCATTTATTTATTTCCAAATCATAATATTATTTATTTTCATTTTTCACCATAATCTAATTCCATATTTAATTCTAACATCTTTAATTTCATTTTTTCTATTTTCCTTCTTTTTTATTTTCTTTACTTCTTCTTTTCTATTTAATTGTCTCTTTTTCTTCTTTTCCTTTTTATTTCTCTACTTCTTATCTTCTTCTTTTTCTTTTATTATTTTCTTTTTTCTCTTTTTTGTTCATTTATTTTTTCATACTGTATTTTATTTTCTTTTTCACCATAATCTGATTATATATTTAATTCTAACTTCTTTTTTCATTTTTTTATTTCCTTTTTACTTGTTCCTTTTTTAATTTTATTTATTTATTTATCTCCATAATCTAATTTCATTCATCTTTTTCTATTTTTTTTTAAATTTCAGATGATTTTCATTTATCTTTTCTCCTTTTTAATTGTATTTTTTCCAAATTATTTTTTCTTTATTTTATCATAATCTAATTCTACAAACGTTTTGGCTCCTTTATCTTTTTCAATAAAATGTATAACTTATATATAATCTTTTCTATTTATTTTATTTTTTATATCTCAAAAAACAATTTATTCTAGCATAGAGTATATCAAATCAGTAGCAGCTGAAGTATACTATTACAGTACATTATGATACACACCTGGTATACAAATATATTGAGATGTTATCATACAAGACTACAGTCCTTCAACGAAACACTTTTCAACAGTCCTCTCGGATACCATCATAGTATAAAAATATACTTAGATGGTATCATGCAAGACTGTTGCAGTCCTTCAATTAAACACTTTTCAAATGTCCTCTGTTATACTATCATGGTATAAAAATATACTGAGCTGGTATATACCATGATGGTATCATGAAGACTGTTGAAGCCCTTGAATAAAAGTCCCTAGTCCTCCATGATATTGTCATGGTATAAAAATATACTGAGATGGTATCATGCAGGACTACTGCAGTTCTTCAATTGTCCTCCATGATACCATTATGATATAAAAATATACTAAGATAGTATATACCATGCTGGTATCATGAAAGACTTCTGAAGTCCTTGAATAAAAGTCCCTAGTCCTCCATGATACCATCATGGTATAAAAATTTACTAAGATGGTATCATACATGAATGTTGCAGTCCTTCAACGAAACACTTTTCAATAGTCCTTCATGATACCATCATGGTATAAAAATATATTGATATGGTATCATGCAGGACAGTTGTAGTCCTTCAATGAAACACTTTTCAATCCAACATTACTCAAATCTTTTATGATGCTTAGATGGTATAATCATATACTGACAGAGAATCATAGAGGATTGAGTCATTCTTTGAGAAAAATACTCTTTAATTTTCTATGATACTTACATGATATATATCATATACTGACATGGTATCATGGAGGATTGGTTCATTTCTTCAAGAAAACACAATCTAATCCTCTATGATACCGACATGGTATATATCATATAAATTCAACATTACTTAGTCCTTTGTGATGCCACAAAGGTATATATCATATATTTGCAGGGTATCATGCAGGAATGATTCATTCTTCAATAAAAACACTCTTCAATCATATATAATACCCACATGGTATATATCATATATTAAAGGGTTATGTCAGAAGACTGATTCATTCATAGAGGACAAGTTCATTCATTCAATAGAAAAAAAATTATAAAAGAAAAATGCAACAAAAAGAGTATAATTTAGTATTTTTTTTTTATCATTTTAGCAAATTTTAGTTTTGAAAAAAATACAAAAAATAGGCCCATATTTTAGATATAAGTATTTTTTCCATTTGCAAAAGAATTACTTTTATAAAAATGTATTTTCTGTTAATTTAATAAATAAGCTATTGACTTCTGTATTTCTCTTACTTCTTATTGTGGTCTAATTATTTAATCTTTTTATGAAAAATATTTTAAAAATAATTAGTTTTATACTTATTTCCATATTTTATTTTTATATTTAAAATAATTAAAGAAAAGGAAAAAGATGAAATATAGAAAAAGAAAGAAGAATTCGAAACAATAGCTAGTGACTTTAGTATTTTCTTTAATTACTTCTTTTGTAGTATAATTAATGATTTATTATATTGTTATTGGTCTAAAATAACTAGCTAATACGGTAAAGAATGGACATTGGGCCTAACTCAACCCCAAAAGATAGCTTGTGAGGGGAGGATTGTTCAAGTCCTTATAAGGAGTTCATGTTCCTATTCCATTTCCAATATGGGACTCTTAATACTCCCCGGCACGCCCAGACCCCGTTAACTGGAGCGTGAATAACATAATTTGGAGATCCAAACATCGGTGAACATAGAATTGGAATTAGTCTGACTCTGATACCATTTAAAAAATGAATTTTGGGTCTAACTTAACCCCAAAAGCTAACCTGTGATGGGAGGTTCATCATATAAGGAGTTCATGTTCTCTTTCCATTTCCGATGTGGGACTCTTAACAAATATTTTTATCATTATATTTTGTTTTAATTTTTGAAACGAAACAAAAGGACAAAACAAAACAAATGAAAAAGACAAAATAGAAATTAAAAAAAAATGCACACGCACTCTCACAAGCACGTTGGCAAAGATGTAGTAATGGGTTAATGGCGGGAAATAAAAGGGATGCCTAAATAAGGCATCTCGGGTAAATGTTTTTGCCTTATGGACGTTCATGTAAATAGTTTGTCTATAGTGGGTAGTTTATGTTGTTTTCCCTTTTTTCAGTAGCTTATGATGGAATTTGAAGGAGATTTTTATGGGACCGTGATATACTGGAGGAAGGTGGGATGACGTCAAGTCAAAAGGTTCTACATTTTCTTGTGCGTTCGGGAATGGGAATAAATAGAAAGTTTCTAAATGTATAGAAGACTCTCGATTGATTGATTGCAATGTTCACGAGGTTGTATATAATCCAATGTTCAGTGATATGACTTTTCTACTGACTGAATTGCTTGAATTAGTTGAAGGTGCGGAGTATTCTTCTTTTGATTTGAGACGAATTCATTTTTCTACTGAAAGTGTTTTTGATAGGGGGACGTAAACACGTAAGCTACCGAAGGTAGGGATAATCGTCCATGTCTTATTGTGAAAGAAAAAAGCCGCCCGCCACAGCAGACGGGTTGCTTCCTCTATCGTCGCCGGGGAGCTCTTGGCGAGGAGACCTTTAGGATAAGTTGCTAAAACAAAGGGGATGGGAGGATCGACCCGTTCAGATAATTCTGGTGGTGGAGGTTTGAGGGGGGGGGGGGCGGGAGCAGAGTGCACAAATATATGATTTTGGGGTCACTATTTAAATTATACTTGAAATTTTTATAAATTTTGTAAATTTATTTACTGCCGTTGAATTGTATTAATCTCTTTTAGGGAGTCTTTCTCATTAATACAAATATATATAGTGTGTACAATGTGGAATCCTAATACAATAAGGATCATATATCTACCATAATTATACAACACTAATAATTATAAAATATATGTAGAATATTTTATAATTATTCACTAATACACCCCTCAGTCGGAGCGGGGGGAGGTCTGACGATGAGACTGGATCTAAAGTTGAGGAATAACTGTCTAGGAAGTCCTTTTGTGAAGATATCCGCATACTGATACGAAGAAGGCACATGCAACACCTTAACATGACTGATAGCAATTTTCTCACGAACAAAATATATATCCATCTCAATGTGCTTGGTTCATTGACGCTGAATCGGATTGTGAGATAAATATAGCGGATATATTATCATAGTATTCCATAGACGCCTTACGCAAGAGACACTGGAGCTCCAAAAGAAGGTTTCGGAGCCAACATATCTCAGCAACAACATCGGCAACGCCTTTGTACTCTGCTTTTGCACTCGAACGGGATAGGGTGGCGTGCCTCTTGACAGACCATGAAATGAGATTATCCCCTAAGAACACACAATAGCCGGAGGTGGAGCGTCGCGTGTCCGAACAACCTACCTAATCTGCATCCGTATATGATAACAACTTGGTTGGTGCAAATGGGTATAAATGCAATCCATAATCAGGCAACACCACATCCCCGCCACAGGCCAGCAGATGGGCCACATCAATCAGACCTAATTTCCAGCGGCCAGGCAGCCTACTCTAGGCCCTACCCCAACCGATTTGGGCCAGGTTTTCGGCCCATTGACTCTCCAACAGCCTAATAATACATGGTATATGGATACAGGCATCACATCTCACCTCACCAACAATTTCGATAATATTCCTCAACTGCGCAATTTAAATAATCTCCAATCTATTATGGTTACGGGGCTGTTTGTAGAATTGGAGAGCTGGGCAACTGTATATCACCGTATATCAGAGGTATATTGGCGGTTCGACGCCATAAAAAGGAAAGTAGGGGCGGCCGAAGTTAGGTTTTAGGTAGGGAATGATTTTTGGCTCCTGATACCATGTAGAATTGTATTAATCTCCTTTAGGGAGTCTTTCTCATTAATACAAATATATATAGTGTGTACAATGTGAATCCTAATACAATAAGATTCCTATATCTACCATAGTTATACAACACTAATAATTACAAAATATACGTAGAATATTTTATAACTATTCACTAATAACTTCGAAATAACTGGAGACATGAAGTGGCTGAAGTTAGGTGTCTGAATTTGGGTTTGATAAAGCCTTGAATTTCAGCCATAGACATATATGATTGAAGTTTCAGTCATTTGTCCTTGAAGTTTAGGTAAAAATAACTGAATTTCAGTCATTTTTCCTTAACTTCAGTAATATATTCAATCATTTTTGCTTAATCTTCCTGATGCAGTATTCAGAGTATCCCTGGTTGGTTACATTCTCAATGGTGCAGGTGATTTTGTGTCCATATTCTCGGTTAAGGCCAATAATGCATCACTGATCCGTCTGTTCCAATCTTTTTGTTGGGCCATGAAGTCTTCCAAAGTAGGTTGTGTCCTTTCTTTTCCAATACTAGGATGTCTTCGAGGCGAAACTTCCCTAGACTGAAGTGTAGTGTTCCTAAGAGAACATGCTGGAGTCGATTGTGTCGTTTTCAATCTGCTTTATTCTTCTGTCAGATTTTGCACTTCAACCACGTTTTGTACTCTGGTCGCATCTTGTATTTCTATAAGTTTTGCACACTATGCCAAGTCTTGTTCCCTGCCATTATACTTAGAAAAAATGGCAATGCACAAAATCATTGAAAGATCAGTAGTATTTTGGAACAATCACAATTGCTAGGGCTCCACGATGGGCAATGAACTGTTTAGTCTAAAATTTAATTATTATGTTAATGAATCAAATTGTTAAGATTGAGATCACAAGCAACATGATTAATTCAAATTCAATTAATTCTTCGATAATTTGAATGTTATAACGTACTGGAAATAACAATAGAATCAAATTTAAATAACTGAAAGAGGAAAGGACAAAGAAATTCTTATTGAGTATTCCGATTCGATTAATGAAGAACAGTAGATAAGCTGGGATAAAAAGTGTGGCAGAATTATTAGGATAAGCTAAATAGTAATTGATCTCGTGATTCTTGCCTGTTACGGTCATTAAGGATGGGATCGTGTCCGTTAAATATGATAGAATGAATTTCGTATGTGTCAGAATTTGGCTGTTGTTGTAAAAAGAATGGTCTGGATGCATTGGTTCATCCAGATATATCCGTCGTTATCAGACGTGTATTCTCGACCCGGAACCAAGTTCTCGGATGAGGGAAGTTTCATCAAGTTCTAGTGAAGCTGTCATTAGTTGACTCAGGCTTGATTATCGTCTTGTTTGTGCTCGCCGCATGGCTGGTCAAATATGTAGGGTTTTTGTTGGGTTGTTGTACGCATCGGATATTGAAAACTTGTTTCAAACCCAACAAACGTAGAACTGTTTGACTATAGGGTAATTTAAAACCGTAAACATAAAACTTGAATGATACTTACATGTTTACAATATCTGAAATCTTTATCAACTGTGGGTGCGCACGCGAATGCCCTTTCGATTGTAAGCTCCAAGCTTCAATGTATTCCTCCTTTGGAAAGCTAGGAAATCCGGCAGATGTTTGAGAGAGTGTTTTGATTCTGAGTTTCTAAGACTTAGAATAATGATATGAAAATCAAATGTAATGAATAATGAAGTGTAGGTCTGTATTTATAGGTGAAAAATTAGGTCAAACCGGATTAGGGTTTGACCTTGGGCCTGACCCAAAAAATTTCAGCACATTCTTAATTAAATCCAAAATCCAATTTTGATTTAATTAAAACAATCATCATTCATTTAAATATCTCAATTCTAACTCGAATATTTAATACTCTCTAAATACATCCTTAGATCGAAAGGACAATCAACATAGTGTGATCCTACAGGACTTCTCATATCGACACTAATCAAATTAAGGTCTACGCAGAACTCCTAGACGGCGCCGCGAGACGAACTCAAGATGTGAAGTACGTTTACATGAATCCAGTAAAGTTAACCTCTCTGTGGTAATATAAAATCCTTTCATTCACGACACACCCGATCAAGCTTAGGATTTGGCAAGTGTCTATCCAAATGGCTTAATCATTGTATCTTATCTATATTAGTTGACAACTAGAACATATTCTAAATATGTCTATTGCGTTGGCCAACGACTTAGTCAACCTAATATCACTGAGAAGCTGAGTGTTCTCTCGAATATACATTCGAGGAATGAATCCTAATCTTGGCTCAACGAACACCTTTAATCTACATCGTAATGTACCCAATACAAGCCGTATCTCAACCTATAAGGCATTTGAGCTTAGGACAGAATCAAAGTATATTACTTTGTAGACAAGGCGCGTATTGATCTCAAGTCTAAGGACTTCTCTCTCCCACACGCTGATCATACTTTAGACAAGTATAACAAATAGTATATCAGCAAGGTATACCAATACTTCCAAAGTATCCATGTGTCCATCACGAGTAGCCATTACTCGTAGCAGGTGAGACATACTACATCCTCTAAAGATGTGATGCAGACCACATGTCGACTTATCACATATCATCGATATCTCATTCTCGATGATCATTAGTCGAGGCTATTTTAAGAGTTACGTTATAATATTAATATCTCACATTATTAATAACAACGTAACCTCTAGGGATGCATATTATAGAATATTATAAACAATCAACTAATAATTCAATAATTGCAAATGCTAAAATATTTATCTCCATTAATAATAATACGAATGTGTATAACTATAAAGTACATTTGTCCTAATACAGATTATCTCTAGGACATAAATATACTTTCAATCTCTGACTTGTCCTACAGCCAATCTCCAACATATCTAATACTCATATTCTCAAAATGACCATTATGCTTGACTAAGCTTAATGGTTTAGTGAATGAGTCATCTAGATTATCGTCTGTGGGAACATAGTCTAATCTAATCTCTTCAGTCTCCACCATCTCCCTGAGTATGTGGTACTTTCTTGGTACATGTTTGTTTCTGTTTGTTGATATTGGTTCCTTAGCTTGTGCAATCGCACCAGTGTTGTCACAATAAATATTTATTGGACAACTGGCACTCGGAACTACCCATAGTTCCTTCAGGAACTCAGAAATCGCGACATCTTCTTTACCAGCTTCTGATTCAGCAATGTACTCAGCTTCTGTTGTCGAATCAGTAGTTGTAGCTTGTTTGGAACTTTTCCAGCTCACTGCTCCACCATTGAAAATGAACGTGTACTCATACTGAGAATTGAAGTCATCAAGATCCGTCTGAAAGCTAGCATCAGTGTACCCAGTAGCAACTAGCTTTTTTTCCCCATCATAGACTAAGAAGTAATATTTAGTTCGTCTAAGATACTTAAGAATATTCTTGACTGCTTTCAAGTGTTCTTCCCCAGGATTCTACTGGAATTTGCAAGTCATACTAAGTGCAAAGGCCACATCTGGCCAGGTCATGGCATACATGATCGATCCTATAGCCGAAGCATATGGGATCCTCTTCATGCGTTCAAGTTATATAGTATTAGAAGGATTATCCTTCCTAGATAACTTGGTGTCTTGTCCCATAGGTAGACTACATTTCTTGGATTTTTTCATAGAAAAACATCTAAGCACTTTGTCTATGTAGATTGACTGTGGCAGCCCCAACAATCTATTAGGTCTATCTCTATAGATCCTAATTCCCAAAATGTAGCAGGCTTCACCTAAATCCTTCATCATGAAGGTACTAGACAACCACTCATTGACTGACTGCATGAGAGTTTTATTGTCTCCCATTTTCAATATGTCATCTACATATATAATAATGAAGGCAACACTCTCATCATTGCGTTTACTATAAACACAGGGATCTTCTTTGCTTCTGACGAAATCAAATGACTTGATAGCCTTGTCAAAGCAAATGTTCCAACTCCTCGAGGCTTGCTTAAGCCCATAAATGGACTTTTGTAGCTTGCATACAACATTTGGTTTGGACTCAAGCGAAAAACCCTCAGGTTGTTTCATATACACCTCCTCAACTAGATTACCATTGAGGAAAGCGGTTTTGACATCCATCTGTCAAATGTCATAGTCATAATATGTAGCTATTGCAAGAAAAATCCGAATGGACTTAATCTTAGCAACAAGTGAAAGGTTTCATCATAATTGACCCCAGGCCGTTGATTATAACCTTTAGCCACCAATCTTGCTTTATAATTATGTACATTTCCAAATGCATCGATCTTCTTCTTGAAGACCCATTTACATCCTATGGGTTTAACCCCAACTGGAAAATCAATCAAGTTCCACACTTGATTGATGTACATAGGTTCCATCTCGAATTTCATGGCTTATTTCCATCTCTTCGAATCAATGTCCAACATTACTTCGCTATAGGTTGTAGGCTCATCGCTATTGACGTCCCTTTTGTCGGGGGACGCTACGTCTTATGCACGCAGGTTCATATTGAGAGAGTGACAGTTCGCACTAGTAGGTTGCTGGTTCAACTGATATTTGGAGCACTCTATTCGTTTCAGAGTTCGATATGGTCGTGGTATGTTTTACTCTTTAGAGGCTTGTAGACAGATGTCCTGTGGTTAGTGTCATGTAAGGCCTTTTCGGCCTTGGTATATAAATGGATAAATTGGGGCTTTTGGGTAGAAACTTTATATAAGCTATCACGGCTCAGTCGTGTTTAAATATGATTATGGGTGGAGTGTATCTGTGGCGCCCGGTGGGTAGGGTCCGGGTGCCCGTCGCAGCCCTACGGATTGGGTCGTGACAATTTCTCACTTTTGGATTCCAGCTTGTCAGTGAACATCTTCTTAACATATGCAGAGCACCCCCAGGGTCTCATATGTTTAAGATCTGGCTTCTTGTCATACCATATCTCATAGGGTGTCTTTTCTACTGACTTAGAAGGAACACTGTCCAGAATATATATTGAGGTTTGTATAGCATATCCCCAAAGGTATGTAGGTAGAGCTAAGGAGCTCATCATGGATCGAACCATATCCAATAAGGTTCAGTTTCTCCTTTCGGCAACACCATTCATCTGTGGTGTTCCAGGAGGTGTCCATTCTGATTGGACTCTATGTAGCTTTTAGTAATCTAGAAAATCCTTGCTCAAGTATTCACCTCCTCGATCCGATCGAAGGGTCTTGATACTTGTTGCAAGTTCCTTCTCTACTTCCGACTTGTACTCTTTGAACTTTTCAAAAGCCTCGGATTTATGTCTCATAAGATACACATATCCATACCATGTGAAGTCGTCAGTAAAAGTGATGAAGTATGAGAAACCTCATTTAACTTGAGTTGAAAATGGCCCACATACATCAGTATGGACCAACTCAAGCACCTCCTTGGCTCGCACACCTTTTCCAGAAAGTGGCTTATTGGTCATCTTTCCTCTCAAGCAAGATTCGCAGTTACCATAAGACTCCAAGTCAAATGGTTCAAGGTAGTCTAACTTCCTCAACCTTGTTATCCTTGATTAGTTGATATGACCAAGTCTACAATGCCATAGGTAGGTAGAGTTTCTATTACTTATATTAGCTCGCTTGTTTTGTATATTGAATATTTTTCGACTACAGTTTAGTGTATATAATCCATCCACAAGAGGAGCAGTTCCATATATAACATTATCAAAAGACAGTACTTGACTGCCATTATAAATATATGAGGAAAAGCCCTCCATGTCCAAAACATGGATATAAATGATATTCCTCGTTAACGAGGGTACATAGTAACAATCATTTAACACTAGACAATAGCCAGAAGGCAAATTTAATCTATAAGTTCCTACGCGCCCAACATCCACTCGTGCTCCATTTGCAATACGTAGGTCCACCTCTCTTGGTCCAACCTTCCTGCTATCAGTTAGCCCCTACACATTGGTATAAATGTGTGAGCCACAAGCGGTATCCAAGGTATCCAATACCTAGGAATGAGAGTTATTTATAGACATATTTATTTCAATGACGTACATACCTTCTCCACCAGAGGTAGAAGCACCTGGTGCTTTTCCTCCTCCAGGTGTAGTGCAGTCCTTCTTCCAATGCCCCTTCTTGTTGCAGTTGAGGCATACATCCTTAGCCGAATTCACTTTCTTCTTCTTCACACCTCCCTTAGGCTTCATAGTTGAGGGCGCATCGACTGTTTTGCCATTCTTCTTCTTCCATTCCTTACCTTTCGGCTTGGGTCAGCTAGTAGAGCTCACCATGAGCACAACTTTGCCTTTGGAAGTGGAAGACTCAAAGGTCTTGAGCATGTTGTGCAGCTCCGGCAGACTGGCCTTCGTTCCATTCATATTGTAATTCACTATGAAATTTTCAAATGAACGAGGGAGAGAGTTCAGGATGAGGGTGGTAGCGACATTCTTTTGCAGCTTCGTTTCAATTGAAGCAAGCCTCTCTATCAGCCCTATCATTTTCAACACATGTTGTGAGACCTGGCCCCTTCATTGAGCTTACACTTAAAATGTTCTATCAGTAACTCATATTCCATAGTCTGGGATTGTGAGTCATAGAGACTATTTCAAGTGTTCGAGCATCTCATTGGGACCCATGTTCTCATGTTGTCTCTGAAGTTCCATAGACATGGAAGACAACATCATGCACTGTGCTGAAGTGGCATCATCTAGGTGTTTTTGGTAAGCATCCTTATCAAAAGAGGCATATTCAGCAGAGTCTGTCGCAGGGACTGTTGGGAACACTGTGTACAACACGTATTCTAATTTCTCTTATCTCATCACAATGCGCAAATTTCTTAGCCAGTCAAGGTAGTTAGGTCGAGTAAGTTTGTTCATTTCTATCAACATTTTCAATGATAAGCTCGACATCTTTGATAATCTGAAGAATTAGATAGACTGGAAATCAAACTCAAAATTTATTTCTTATTATACATATTCATTTAGGCTAATCAACATGGCCTTTTGTTTAATTATCTCCCACTATTTTAACATACTTCTACGACCCCATGGTAGAATACGGACTTATATTAATTGAGGTCATAATGGACCAAGATCCAAGCCTATGCTATCTCCGCGTTTGCTTTGGCTGATAACTTCAATAACACATCTTGGTAGGTTCTAAACCAATTGCAAAACTTATTTGCAACTCTTGGTTGATCAAATATTACATTTAATCTTGCGTCCTTAGATTAGTCCGACACTTTTGCGCCAAGATTTGTCTAAGCAAGTCAACCCCATTACACGACTACGTTTATGTATCTAAGTAAATTTGGCCTTTGTGAGCAAACACTTTGGTGTAAATACCCACAAAAGTATATCGTTTACCTTTACATTTAAAACACATCTATGAAAGAGTCTGGGTCCTCGTAGACTTAAAGCAAATGCTTTGGCATAAATACTCGTATCGCCGAAAAGGATTTTGCACTCTAACAATTATAATGGACGACGTGTTTTAATTTAGACTTGTATTTAAAATTTTGGGGAACATTTTAATTCAGGGTTTTAACCAAGATCAACTCTTTTACGCCATATCCAATATGAGATCTTAGTATCATGCAAACCCTGAACCAATTTTAGGGTTTCAAAAATGCGAATTTTGTGCTTCTGAGACGCAGGCGCCGCAACTCCACGATGGAGCGTCGCGGTACCGAGACTCCAATTAAAAAAAGTCGAAATAGTGAACAATAACTGAACATTGTTCCAGCGTTTTAAATTATTTTTTTCCGAACAGTGAACTGTACCGAACATTGTTCCGCGCGTGAACAGTAGCGGCAGTCATTGTTCCGGCGGGGCAGTGGCGATTTCCAAAATTGCAATTTAGCCCTTGGGGAAAATCTGAAAATTTTAGAAGGTTCTAGAATTGCAATCTGGTCCCTGGATTTTTTTTAAAAATCATCAGATTTGGTCCTTGGGGAAAATCTGTAAATTTTAGAAAAGCAAATTTGGTCCCTTGGGCCAAATCTATAATTAATTTAAAATTTTGTAAATTACAAATAGGTCCCTGAAATCTGAAAATATTTTCTGGAAATTAAAATTGGATTGTCTGAATTTAAAGGGTTCAAAATTGAAATTTTAAATTCTTAAGGGACTAAACTGTAAATTCTGAAAATTTGGAACTTAGAGAAATATCCTGAAAATCAGTTTTTAAAATCAGAAAATGTTTAAGGGACTGTTTGGATTAGACTTAAACTTTAGAGTTTAAACAAGTTAACCCATGATTATTATTAATTGTATATTATTGAATAATATACGAATTATATGCTAAGTGTTTAAATGCTTTCATTTAATAATTAGCATAGTGTCCGCTATAACTGTCTGGGCACGCGACACCCAATATTTGATTAAACCATCTTATATCATGCATATTAGGTTGACGGTTCCCAACTATATGTGTCATTAGTTCATATTTGCAGATTCATCTTCGTTACCCTTCACTATCAAACAACACGTTCATCGACCATCATCCAATCCCTTCTCGTTCTTCGCTTCAGTGCACCATGTTCGCAATGAACCGGTTACGCACATTGACTTAGACGAGTTAGATATGAATGAATTCCTCGATTACATCATTGTTTAATAGTTTGTGAGACAAGGATGACTTGCTTTTAAGATATTAGGTTTTCAAGCTTTAAACGACATAAATTTCAGATTTAAACAAATTTTAACCCATATTATTATTAACTAATTACCTTATAATCATACAAAACAACCCTGACTCTTGATACCACTGTAGGGTTTTTGTTAGGTTGTTGTACGCAGCGAATATTGAAAATTTATTTCAAACCCAACAAACGTAGAACTGTTTGACTATAGGGTAATTTAAAATCGTAAACATAAGACTTGAATGGTACTTACATGTTTACAATATCTGGAATCTTTATCAACTGTGGTTGAGCACGCAAATGCCCTTTCGATTGCAAGTGCCAAGCTTCAATGTATTCCTCATTTGGAAAGCTAGAAAATCCGGCAGATGTTTGAGAGAGTGTTTTGATTCTGAGTCTCTAAGACTTAGAATAATGATATGAAAATCAAATGTAATGAATAATGAAGTGTAGGTATGTAGTTATAGGTGAAAATTTAGGTCAAACCGGATTAGGATTTGACCTTGGGCCTAGCCCAAAAAAATTCAGCACATTTTTAATTAAATCCAAAATCCAATTTTGACTTAATTAAAACAATCATCATTCATTTAAATATCTCGATTCTAAATAGAATATTTAATACTCTTTTAATACATCCTTAGATCGAAAAGACATTCGACATAGTGTGACCCTACAAGCCTTCTCATACCGACACTAATCAAATTAAGGTCTACGTGGAACTCCTAGACGGCGCCGCAAGATGAACTCAATAAGTGAAGTACGTGTACATGAATACAGTAAACTTAACCTCTCTGTGGTAAGATAAAATCCTTTCATTCACGACACACCCGATCAAGCTTAGGATTTTTCAAGTGTTTATCCAAATGGCTTAATCATTATATCTCATCTATATTAGTTGACAACTAGACCATATTCTAAATATGTCTATTTCGTTGGCCAACGACTTAGTCAACCTAATATCACTGAGAAGCTGAGTGTTCTCTCGAATATACATTCGAGGAATAAATCCTAATCTTGGCTCAACGAACACCTTTAATCTACATCGTAATGTACCCAATACAAGTCGTATGTCAACCTATAAGGCATTTGAGCTTAGGACATGATCAAAGTATATTACTTTGTAGAGAAGGTGTGCATTGACCTCATGTCTAAGGACTTCTATCTCCCACATGCTGATCATATTTTAGACAAGTATAACAAACAGTATATCAGCAGGGTATACCAATACTTCTAAAGTATCCATGTGTCCATCACGAGTACTCGTAGCAAGTGAGACATACTACATCTTCTAAGGATGTGATGCAGACCACATGTCGACTTATCACATATCTTTGATATCCTATTCTCGATGATCATTAGTCGATGCTATTTTAAGAGTTACGTTATAATATTAATATCTCACATTATTAATAACAATGTAACCTCTACGGATGCATATTATAGAATATTATAAACAATCAACTAATAATTCAATAATTGCAAATGCCAAAATATTAATCTCCATTAATAATAATATGAATGTGTATAAAGTATATTTGTCCTAATACAGATTGTCTCTAGGACATAAATATACTTTCAAAATAATCATGGCTCCAGTATATTTTTACCATACAATGTTCAAATTTTGTTATGTACACTATTTTGTTCAACCCCGTAGTTAAATACATTGACAATGATCACAACTAAAAAAAGGTAAATCCAAAAGAATGAAAAAATAAAACCCAAATTGTTTACGAAAGGTGCAAGTGATAATTTTTACTACTATAAACTAAGGTTGTCCAGTGGGCCAGGACGTCCCGATCCCGCCCCGGCCCGGCCCGGCCCAGTCCCGACCGACCCTTTCCGGTCCCACCGGGTAAATTACGGAATGGGGATTGTCGGTAATCGGGTTCGAAATCAGGATGGGACTAGGGTTGGTTCCGCCCGTCCCAATCCCGACCAGTCCCGCCACCCAACCCGGCCCATCCCGTCCCACATTGTCCTACCCCATTTGCGTAAACTAAATGTTGCACAAACAACCATTTTCAATTTTAGCCGTTGGCAACGACTAGTAATGGTCATTTTGGTCCCCCCCCCCCCACACACACTTGCACAAACAACCATTTTCAATTTTAGCCGTTGGCAACGACTAGTAATGGTCATTTTGGTCCCCCCCACACACACCCTATAACCCCCTCCTCACACCTTATAACCCCCACACCCCATAACCCCCACCCTCCACCCCTTAATATTTATTTTTAACTCCTGAGTTAGTATATTTACACATTAACCCTATTTCTCAGCACCTCATTTTTCTCTTTGTTTTTTTCACAAATCATCCTATCATCTCTCTAATCTCTCTCTACAAGTCTAAATTGCACATTAAATATTATTTTTTATTTGTTAATTTCTATCAAAGTTCAAAAATTGGGAGTGAAGTTGGCAACTAGCTTGAGGATCATCGGGCAAAGTTTCAATTTTCAACCTCGATTACACGTCGACGTTACGTCGGCATTTGGTACACTCGTTTCTTCTTTTATTTAAATTATTATTGTTACTTCATTTTAATTATCGTACTTAATTTTGTTAACTTTAATTATTTATTTGCATAATTATAATGTAACGAGGTGGATGTTTTTCTGGTAGAGGTATTAGGGGTAACAGGGATAAGGGTGCATCTTCTAATAATCCTAATTACGATAATTTCACTCATGTAGATGAAACTGGTTTTTTTAATGTTAATATTAATATACCATTAGATCATGAGGTATATTCTGCATCTAAACTAAACTATGATTTAGAAAATGAATTAGAAGATAATTTAGATAACACACCCACTAGTGCAACTCCACCTCGGGCTCAGACTGAGTCTCTGGCTGAAACTGAAACTGAAATCCCTCTTATTCTCCCTAGTATGAGTAGAGGCAAAAAATAACGAAAATTAAAATCACATGTTTGAGATTTTTTTGATAGGGACATTCCTAATCAATTAGCTATTTGTAAAATTTATCGCGAAGTTTATAAATTTAAAACTGGAAAAGGTTAAGGTGGGACAGGAGGTTTAATCAGACATGTGGAAAACTCTCAAAAAGCAAGGTATAACCAATACTTGGCCGAAAAAACGGGTGTGCAAATGCCTTCTGAGTCGGGACAAGGTTCACATAGTATCCCCGACCAAGTACAAGGTCGTATTAACCCGATGACGGGGGGGGGGGGGAGTTATAGGTCAGAAATATGATAAACACAAAGAACGAGAAAATTCAGTAAAATTAGTTGTTGTGGAGGGTTTGTCTTTTTCATTTTCTTCCTCTCCTGGTTTTATTCATTATATTCGAGAAACATATAATCCTGCTTTTAACAGTTTTTCTAGATCAACTGTTAGAAGAGATGTTTTTAAATTTGCGCATGAATATCAACAATATTTACGTTATGCATTGTATCATTTTAATGGCAAAGTGACTATCACTTCTGGCATCGCCCGTAGTACTAATGGTAATGATTATTTAACTGTTATATGTCATTAGATAGATCACAATTGATCTATGCAAAAATGTATATTAGCATATAGATATATTGATGAAAGGCACACTGGAGTTTTTATTTCAAGAAATATTCATGAAATTAGTAAATATTATAGAATTACAGATAAAATTATGACTATTACATTAGATAATGCTTCTTGTAATGATTATGCTGTAAACATTTTAAAAAACTCAATTTACTCCATCATTTCCTGATATTTTTCATGTTAGATGTGCATGTCATATTTATAACTTAGCTGTAAATAATGGCCTAAAACCTTTTAAAGACATCCTTGATAAAGTACAATTTGCTATCAACTTTATTTTTAAAGGTAATAAAATACAGAGACGCAAAGAGTATAAAAAATATGTCATGATTGTGGATTACCTTATAGGAAAAATTCAAAAGAAGTTACAGCTATGTGAAATTCTTTGTATGAACAACTAGTTGTTGCTCACGAGTATAGAAGACCTATGACATTATTATTTCACACCCATAGTCAAAATCCTTCGGATATGCTTGTAGATGATAATTGGGATAAAATGTTGGAACTTATTGTATCCTTAGAGAAATTTTTCTAGCTATTAAGAAATTTTCTTGTATTTATTATCATACTATTTCATCTATGTTATTTTATATAGCTCTAATATTTCTGTTATTTAATGAATATATGAAAAAATCAACTTACGCTCCAACTATTAAAAAAATGTTTGTAAAAAATATTTTTTTTCCTATTCCCACTATTTATTTTATTGGTGTTGTATTAAATCCTACTATTAAAATAGACGGTTGTAATTTTCTTACTGAAACGATTTATGAATGCTTAGAAATACTTCCACCAGAACCAACTGAAGAACCAACTAAAGAAGATGTTATTTCTAGCATACATATACAATGCAAAATTATGTATATGTATTACCAACAGCAAAGTGCAAATAATCAATCGGCTTCTGTACCATCTTCTTCAACTTCACTTCAACCTTATAAAAATATATGCGGTTTCTTCTTCAAGTATTCAATGCCTTAGAAATAGAATGTATAGTGGTTCAAGTGATTCACAAATTAGCGAGCTTGATGTTTGTGTTTCGTAGGGTGTTGTACCGTTCGAATCAATTGCTAATGAAAATGGACGTGAAGACTTGCTGAAATACTGGAGGGAGAATGAAAAGACATTTTCGACTCTATAAAAGATGACCCGAGATGTGTTGAATATTCAAGCGTCATCTACAGCTTCTGAAAGCGATTTTTCTGTTGGAAGGTTTCAAATAGGAGAGCACATACACTCATTGGCGGGAGACGGATTGGAGATTGCAGTTTTATTTAGAGATTGGATTAGAGCGGAGCGTAGAAGGTGCGGTCAACCAGAGGCCAATGAAGAAGACGACTACAATTAGAACGAAATCTTATTCGATGGAGCAGGAAGAGACATTGAACAATTTGACCAACAAATTTCAATTCCAACAGAAGATCCTCAAGAGATTGTCAGAAAATTAGAAAAAGTATGGTTGCATATGTAATTTTTTTAATGCCAATTTTACTATGTGATTTGCAACATTTGAACTACGAAACAAAGTTGCAATTTTTGAAAATGTATTACAAAAATAAATTATATTTCTATTAAATAATATAAGAGGCAATTAGCCTTGTGATATTTTTTCACTATCTTGTTCAATTATTTAAGTGTTTAAATATATATAAGAAGAAAAAAAACCCCAAATCCCCCTTCTCGACCTGACCCATCCCGTCCCCCCAAATTCCGTCCCCTCTGATAGCAGGATGTGGGACGAGACATGACCACTTCCCGTCCCCCTAATCCCCCGTCCCGGTCCCGACCCATCCCCCGCCCCTCAAATCCCGTCCCGTCCCCTCCCTTCCCACTTTCTTAAGTTTATAGTTAAGGAAGTGCACCCCATATGTTCTCTTTTATTGATTTGATGGAACACTACAATTTGTTCTCTTTCATGATAAATAAATCGTAAGGAAGAAACTTTATTTTCTACAACAAAGCTAACACCAACTACCAAAGTAACTTTTAAAGAATCAAGGCAAAGAAAACAAAATTAAAATAAGAATAGAAAGTAAAAGAAATAAAATCTCAGTTGCAACTAACTTTTTAATTTCCAATTAATTGTAATTATTAATCATCTAAAAAGAAGGCAAGTTTTTTTAAGGATAAAAAAATGATCAATCGGGTTTTAAGGGATATTTTGGTAAATCAATTTTTAACTTAATGAATTTTTACTTTTAATATAACTAGTACCTGGACACACGCGTTGCGCATGAGTCCAGTATTTGTTTTTACAACATAAATAAATATAACTGAAAAATGTATCTTGAGTTATAAATTAAAATTTAAAAGAAGATATTAAGATCCTGAAGATGATGAATATTACTCCTATTTAATTAACTCAAATTTTAAAATCTCCTTTTATTGTTTGGCAAGAAAGAAACTTTGTCCATTTAGAATCCAACAGTGCTGTAACAACAGAAAAACAACTTACTTCTTAGTTCTTACACATATAGTCAGCGGCAGATTTAGTATGGACATGGTGTTCACTCGAACACTCTTTGGTAAAAAATTATATTGTATATATATGATAGATTTTCTGTGTTTATGTATATATATTAGTAACTTTTGAATAATTTGAACAAATGTAAAAGATTAGCTCAAGCGGTCTAGGGTAGGGCTGGCCAGTGGGCTGGGTCGGCCCGGTCCCAACCCGTCCCGATCCCCCCTAAAAAAACGGCCACGGGACTCGAACCCGGGACGGGACCTGAGATCATTCCGCCCGTCCCGCCCTATACTAAAGAAAAAAGAGTACACTTGTACCATTATTCAGACGTTGTTCGATAGTTATTGTAGCCGCTTCTTCGATTCCTCGATAAAGAGCAATATGCTCGCCCCGATCCCTCCCCGGTCCCGCCCGCCCCCTCCCCTTTGCAAAAAATGGTCGTTGCACAACGGCCATTTTATATTTTGGTCGTTGTGCAACAACCATTTTTGTCCTCCCCAAAACCCCGTACCCCCTTAATATTTATTTTTAATCCCTAAGTTAATATATTTACACTTTAACCCAATTTTTCAACTATAAATACCTCGTTTTCTCTTCATCTTTCTCACAAATCTTCCTACAATCTCTCAATCTATCTCTTTACAAGTCTATATTGCCTACTAAATATTATATTTTACTTGTTCATTTGTATAACTATATCAAAGTTCAAAAATTGGGAGTAAAGTTGACAACTAGCTTGAAGATCATCAATCGAGCAAAGTTTTAATTTTCAACCTCAATTACACGTCGACGTTACGTCGGTGTTTGGTACCTCCGTTCCTTCTTTAAATTATTATTGTTACTTTATTTTAATAATCTCACTTAATTTAATTATCTTTAATTATATATTTGCATAATTAAAATGGAAGGATTAAGAGGTATGTTTAAGAGTAAATGTAAGGGTGCTTCTTCTAGTAGGGGTAACAAGGGCAGGGGTACTTCTTCTAGTCATCATATTCCTAGACAAGATGATTTGATTGATTATACTCATATAGATGAAACTGAATTTTTTAATGATATATCATTAGACGATGAGATATATTCTGCAACTCAACCAGACTTTAATTTAGAAGATAATCTAGATGACATACCCACTAATCTAGATGACACACCCACTAATCTAGATGACACACCCACTAGTGCACCTCAAACTGAAACTGAAACGCCTCATATTCCCCCTAGCATGAGACGAGGCCCCACACAATGAAAATTAAAATTTGATGCATGAGATTTTTTTGATAGGGACCAAGAGAATCAAGTAGTTAGATGCCAAATTTATAAAAATGTTTATAAATTTAAAATGGAAAAAGGTCAGGGTGGGACGGGAGGTTTATTGAGACATGTAAAAGGCCAATGCGCTCTCAGTCGGGACAAGGTTCACATAGTGTCCCGGACCAAGTACATGGTCAAATTAACCCGATGACGGGGGAGAGGAGGCGGATTGTAGGCCCTAAATACGATAAACATAGAGATAGAGAAGAAATAGCAAAATTAGTTGCGGTGGAGGGTTTGCCTTTTTCATTTCCTTCCTCTTCTGGTTTTATTCATTACATTAGAGATATGTATAATCCTTCTTTTAACGGTTTTTCTAGATCAACTGTTAGGAGAGACGTTTTTAAAATTTGCACATGAATATCAACAATATTTACGTTATTCATTATATCATTTTCCTGGCAAAGTATCTATCACGTCTGATATATGCCGTAGTACTAACGGCCATGATTATTTAACTGTAACATGTCATTGGATAGATTATAAATGGTCAATGCAAAAACATATTTTAGCATATAGATATATTGATGATAGGCACACCGGAAATTTTATTACATAAAATATTCATCAAGTTTGCGATTATTATGGTATAACTGACAAAATAATGATTGTTACATTAGATAATGCTTCTTCTAATAATTATGCTATTAGACTTTTAAAAGATCTATTAACTCCATCTTTTCCTAATCATTTTCATATAAAATATGTGTGTCATATTTATAACTTAGTTGTAAATGATAGTCTATCACTTTTTGAAGACATTCTTAATAAAGTACAATTTGCTATAAACTTTATTTTTAGAAGTAGTAGAATACAAAGAAAAAAGAATATAAAAAAACTTGTCACGATTATGGACTACATTATAGAAAAATTCCCGAAGAAGTAGAGACTAGGTGGAATTCTTTATATGAACAACTACTTGTTGCTTATGATTATAGAAAACCTATAACTTTATTTTTTAACGCCCATAATCGAAATTCAACTGATATGGTTGTAGATAACGATTGGGAAAAAATTTCAGAACTTATTGTATTTTTAAAGAAATTTTTTCAAGCAACTAAATAATTTTCTGGTATATAGTATCCTACAATTTCAACTATGTTATTTTATATAGCTCTAATATTTTTGTTACTTAGTGAATATATGGAAAATCATCTTATAAGGCACCTATTAAAAAAATGTGTATCAAATTAAAAAAAAACTTAAAATTTTCCCACTATTTATATTATTGATGTTGCATTAAATCCGAATATTAAAATAGACGGTTGTAAAGCACTTATTGAAAGTATTTATGATTGTATAGCAATACTTCCACCTCCAACTCCAAAAAAATCCAAATGAACAACCACCTAAGAAACCAACTAAAGAAGAAGTTTTGTTTAGCATACATGATGAATATAAAAAAGTATATACGCATTACCAACAAAAAAGTTCTAGCAACCAACTGGTTCCATACCATCTTCTTCAATACAACCTCAAAAAAGACATGTTATTTCTGCGGCTAGTATTGAAAGCCTTAGACATAGAATGTTTAGTGGTACCACTACTAATCAAGTTAGCGAGTTTGATGTTTTTGTTTTGCAGGGTGGTGTACCGTACGAAGCAGTTCTCAATGAAGAAGGACGTGAAGACTTGTTGAAATACTAGAGGGGGAATGAGAAGACATTTCCGACACTATCAAAGATGGCCCGAGATGTGTTGAACATTCAAGCGTCATCAACAGCGTCTGAAAGCGTTTTTTCTGTCGGAAGATTTCAAATAGCAGAGCACATACACTCATTAGCGGGAGATCAACGAAGAAGACGACGAAAACTACAACGAAATCTTATCCGACGGAGGTGGAAGCGACGTCGAGCAATTTGACCAACAAATTCCAATTCCAACCAAAGAACCACAAGACATTGTGAAGAAACTAGAAAATGTGTTTATAAATATGTAATTTTTTTAATTACAATTTTACTATGTTATTTGCAACTTTCAACACTAGAAAGTTGCAATTTTGAAATTGTATTAAAAAAAATTATATTTCTATTAAATAATATAAGAGGCACAAAAACAGCCTTGAGATGTTTTTATTACACTATCTTGTTCAATTTTTGAGATGTTTATATTGTTATTTTTTAAAATTAAGTGCAAAAAAAAATTAGAAAATTCGATCCAGCCCTCGCTCGCCCTGCCCGCCAGCCCCGCCAAGGACCTGGCCCCGCCTCCTCAAATTCTGGGTCCTGGCCCCTGCTTGGACCCGCCCCACCCCGTACCTGCCCCATTGTACACCCCTAGTCTAGGGTATTCAAAATTATCTCCGGCATCTTAGTTTTGATTCTCATGGACAACAATATTTTTTTATTTTTAGCTTTTATTATTTTTTTCGAAACCCTGAATGAAAATCCTGAATACGCCACCCCATATATCCCAACTCACTTTTGTCAACCTTACAATTTTTTCTGAAATAAAAATGATAACATCTTAAACCTTTTTTTATTCAAGTGAGCCAAAAAAAAACACTAATCTAAATGATATTATTGTTAGATTGACAGTAACACGGTAGTTAATGAAAGAGTTCTCAACTCACTGTAAAGAAAAATTACATCACTAGTGAAAGTGATAGATGATCTTTTTATGTAAAAATGAATTTGTCTTCTGCAAGAATGAACACTGTTTATTGTGCCTCCAAATTCTCATTAATAAAGTGTAAAATTAATATACTCACTCGGATTAAAAGGAGTGTCCATTTTGAAAGTATATTTATGTCCTACAGATAATTTGTATTAGGACAAATGTACTTTATACACATTCGTATTATTATTAATGGAGATTAATATTTTGGTATTTGCAATTATTGAATTATTAATTGATTGTTTGTAATATTCTATAATATGCATCCCTGGAGGTTACGCTGTTATTAATAGTGTGAGATATTAATATTATAACGTAACTCTTAAAATAGCCTCGACTAATGATCATCGAGATTGGGATATCGATGATATGTGATAAGTCGACATGTGGTCTGCATCAAATCCTTGGAGGATGTAGTATGTCTCACCTGCTACAAGTAATGACTACTCGTGATGGACACATGGATACTTTGGAAGTATTGGTATACCCTGCAGATATACTGTTTGTTATACTTGTCTAAAGTATGATCAGCGTGTGGTAGATAGAAGTCCTTAGACTTGAGGTCAATACGCGTCTTGTCTACAAAGTAATGTACTTTGATCCCGTCCTAAGCTCAAATGCCTTATAGGTTGAGATACGACTTGCATTGGGTACATTACCATGTGAATTAAAGGTGGTAGTTGAGCTAAGATTAGGATTCATTCCTCGAATGTATATTCGAGAGAACACTCGGATTCTCAGTGATATTAGGTTGACTAAGTCGTTGGCCAACGCAATAGACGTATTTAGAATATGGTCTAGTTGTCAACTAATATAGATGAGATACGATGATTAAGCCATTTGGATAGACACTTCACAAATCCTAAGCTTGATCGGGTGTGTCGTGAATGAAAGGATTTTATCTTACAACATAAAGGTTAAGTTTACTGGATTCACGTAAACGTACTTCACATATTGAGTTCGTCTTCCGGCGCCGTCTAGGAGTTCCGTGTAGACCTTAATTTGATTAATGTCGATATGAGAAGACTTGTAGGGTCACACTATGTCAATTGTCTTTTCGATCTAAGGATTTATTGAGAGAGTAATTAAATGTTCGATTTGGAATCGACATATTTAAATGAATAATGAGTATTTTAATTGAGTCAAAATTGGATTTTGGATTTAATTAAGAATGCACAAAAAATAAATCGAGACAATGCAGGAGCACGTCAAGCGCCGCAGCGCTCATACCCTAGGGCCGCGACGACTCTGCCACGAATTTTGGGCCAGACCCAAGGTCAAATCCTAATCCAGTTTTGACCTATTTTTCAACTATAAATAGAGGCATTCTCTTCATTATTCATACACCAATTTTCTGAAAATCATTCTAAGCTTTAGGGACTTAGAATAAAATATTCTCTCGAACCTCTGCCGGATTTTCTAGCTTTCTGAAAGAGAAATACATTGAAGCTTGGAGCTTGCAATCGGAAGGGCAACCACGTGTCCACCTTATAGTAGATAAAGATTCCATATACTATAACTTGTAAGTTTATGCTTTATGTTACAAGTTTAATTGTTGTATAACCATATCAGAATTATTGTTGGGGTAAATAAGAAACAAAATTTTAAACTCCCGATGTGCCTTACTTATGTGTTTTGAACCCAACAAATCCCTACAGTGGTATCAGAGCTCAGGCTGGTTCAATGGTTATATAACAATTGAATGACATAATAATATGAGTTAAACATAAAATTGGATTAAAATAAGGCTTCTTGAAATCCTACATGTCTTAACAAAATGTTAACCTTTTGATAGCACCCTAAATTATCTCCTACGCTAACTCGAGGAAGACATTCTACTCTAACTCGAACAAAGCTAAAAGTGTGTTGTCCGGCTCATTACATAGTGCACGGCTAAGAATGGGTAAAGACGGATGATGGCTGATGCATGCATTATTGATAATGGTGGGTGATGATAAAGGACCTGTGATTTGATCCCTAAATTGGATTTAGAGCTCGAACGATTTTAAAAATCAACACAAAAATATTTGTCAGGACATGAGCGTCGCGGCCCTATGGTAGGGCGCCGCGATGCTTGCTAGGGTTTCATGGTGGCCGCGGCTCCATAGTGGAGCGCCGCGGCGCTAATGCTTCATTTCAAAACATGGACTCACTGGACAACAGGCGTCGCGGCTCCATGGTGGAGCGTCGCGGCGCTAATGCATTTTTCCAGAAGCCGAAAGGCTTCTACCTCAGTGGCGTCGCGGCCCTAATAATTAGCGTCGCGGCCCCACCTGTCCAGAAATAAAAAAAAATTGAGTTCAGAATGTTTAACCCAAGATTATTATTATACAGTATATTATTTGATAAGTATATTGTTTATATGTTAAATATCAAAATGTTTGTCATTTACATTTCTAGAATAGTGTCCGCTATAATTGTCTGGGTAAGCGGCACCGAGTGTTTGATTAAACCATCTTATATCATGCATATTAGGTTGACGGTTCCCAAACTATATGTGTCATTAGCTTTGCATGATAAGATGTCATATTGGATATGGCATAAAAGAGTTGATCTTGGTTAGAACCCCGAATTAAAATGTTCCCCAAATTTTAAATACAAGTCTATATTAAAACGCATCGTCCATTATAATTGTTAGAGTGCAAAATCCTTTTTGGTGATATGAGTATTTATGCCAAAGCATTTGCTCTAAGTCTACTAGGACCCAGACTCTTTCATAGATGTGTTTTAATATAAAGGTAAATGATAAACTTTTGTGGGTATTTACAGCAAAGTGTTTGCTCACAAAGACCAAATTTGCTTAGATACATAAACGCAGTTGTGTAATGGGATTGACTTGCTTAGAAAAATCTTGGCGCCAAAGTGTCAGACTAATCTAAGGACGCAAGATTAAATGTAATATTTGATAAACCAAGAGTTGCGAATAAGTTTTACAATTGGTTTAGAACCTATCAAGATATGTTATTGAATTTATCAGCCAAAGAAAACGCGGAGATAGCATAGGATTGGATCTTGTCCCATTATGACCTCAATTAATAAAGGTTTGTATTCTACCATGGGGTCGTAGAAGTATGCTAAAATAGTGTGAGCTAATTAAACAAAAGGACTTGTTGATTAGCCTAAATGAATGTGTATAATAGGAAATAGATTTTGAGTTTGATTTCCGGTCTATCTAATTCTTCAAATTATAAAAAATGTCGAGCTTATAATTGACAATGTTGATTGAGATGAACAAACTTACTGGACCGAACTACCTTGACTGGCTAAGGAATTTGTGAATAGTACTGAGACAAGAGAAAATAGAATACGTGTTGGACACGGTGTTCCCAACAGTCTCTGCGACAGACTCTGATGAATATGCCTCTTTTGATAAGGATGTTTACCAGAAACATCTAGATGATGCCACTTCCGCGCAATGCGTAATACTGTCTTCCATGTCTATGGAACTTCAGAGACAGCATGAGAACATGGGGCCCAATGAGATGATCGAACACTTGAAGAGTCTCTATGACTCTCAATCCCAAACTATGGAATATGAGTTGCTAATAGAACTCTTTAAGTGTAAGCTCAATGAAAGGGGCCAGGTCTCTCAGCATGTGTTGAAGATGATAGGGCTGATAGAGAGGCTTGCTTCAATTGGAACGAAGCTTGAAAAGAATGTCGCTACCACCCCCATCTTCAACCCTATCCATCGTTCCTTTGAGAACTTCATAGTGAATTTCAATATGAAAGGAACGAAGGCGACTCTGTCAGAGATGCACAACATGCTCAAGACCTTTGAGTCTTCCACTTCCAAAGGCAAAGATGTGCTCATGGTGAGCTCTTCTAGCCGACCCAAGTCGAAAGGTAAGGAATGGCAGAAGAAGAAGGGCAAAGCAATCGTTGCGCCCTCAGCTATGAAGCCCAAGGGAGGTGTGAAGAAGAAGGTGAACGCGGCTAAGGATGAATGCCTCAACTGCCATAGGAAGGGGCATTGGAAGAAGGACTACACGGCACCAGGAGGAGGAAAAGCACTAAGTGCTCCTTCCTTTGGTGGACAAGGTATGTACGTCATTGAAATAAATATGTCTATAAATAACTCTCATTCCTGGGTATTGGATACCGCTTGTAGCTCACACATTTGTACAAATGTGCAGGGGCTAACTGATAGCAGGAAGGTTAGACTTATAGATTAAATTTACCTTCCGGCTATTGTTTAGTGTTGAATGATTGCTTTTATGTACCCTCGTTAACGAGGAATATCATTTATGTCCCAATTTTAGACATGGAGGGTTTTTCCTCGTATATTTATAATGGCAGTCAAGTACTGTCTTTTGATAATATTATATATGAAACTGCTCCTCTTGTGGATGGATTGTATACACTAAACTGTAGTCGAGAGATATTCAATGTACAAAATAAACGAGCCAAGATAAGTAATAGAAACTCTACCTACCTATGGCACTGCAGACTTGGTCATATCAACGAATCAAGGATAGCAAGATTGAAGAACTTAGACTACCTCGAACTATTTGACTTGGAGTCTTATGGTAACTGTGAATCTTGCTTGAGAGAAAAGATGACCAATAAACCACTTTTTGGGAAAGGTATGTGAGCCAAGGAGGTGCTTGAATTGGTCCATACTGATGTATGTGGGCCATTCTCGACTCAAGCTACATGAGGCTTCCCATACTTCATCACTTTTACTGACGACTTCACAAGGTATGGATATGTGTATCTTATGAGGCACAAATCCGAGGCTTTTGAGAAGTTCAAGGAGTACAAGTCGGAAGTAGAGAAGCAACTTGCAACAAGTATCAAGACCCTTCGATCAGATCGAGGAGGTGAGTACTTGAGCAAGGATTTTCTAGATTACTTAAAGCTACATAGAGTCCAATCAGAATGGACACCTCCAGGAACGCCACAGATGAATGGTGTTGCCGAAAGGAGAAACCGAACTTTATTGGATATGGTTCGATCCATGATGAGCTCCTCAGCTCTACCTACATACCTTTGGGGACATGCTATACAAACCTCTATATATGTTCTGAATAGGGTTCCTTCCAAGTCAGTAGAAAAGATACCCTATGAGATATGGTGTGGCAAGAAGCCAGCTCTTAAACATATGAGACCCTGGGGGTGCCCTGCATATGTTAAGAATATGCTCACTGACAAGTTGGAATCTAAAAGTGAGAAATGTTACTTCGTGGGGTATCCAAAGGAAACTAAGGGATACTACTTCTATCTTCCTGGAGAACATAAGGTCATTGTGTTCAGGAACGCAACTTTCCTTGAAGAAGAATATATCTACAAGGAACATATGTCACGACCCGACCGGACGGGCCGCGACTAACCGCCCTAATGACGTCATTATCCTGACCTGTCACACATAATCCAACTAACACCTAATGAGTTTGAAATCCGGCAGCATAACGCTGCAATAACAACATATGTTAGGGTAGGCAAGCCGACAAGACCGCCTTCACCCCCGAATGTACCTGCCTCCTGAGGAGTCACAACTAGCCAACACAATATAACATGCAAGCCGACAAGGCTGCCACTAGATAATATCATATATACACGGGGACACCCCAACACAGAGTACAATAGCATGACTGACCAAAACAGAGTTATAACCCTTACATAAGTACAACCCACAACTGTCTACAGACCTCTATAAAAAGGACAACGACATATGACGGGACAGGGCCCCGTCGTGCCCCTAAATATACATAATCAAAATGATAGGGTTCTGTACCAAAATGGTAAAGCTCTGGATCAAAGGAGCTTTCCAAATAGCTGCGCAGGAACCTAAACCGGAGGGTCACCAAACTGAGCACCTGTACCTGCGGGCATGAACGCAGCCCCCCGAGGAAAGAGGGTCAGTACAAAATAATGTACTGAGTATGTAAACATGAAATACTGCAAATGAGATCATAAGTAGCCAATGGATAACAAGAGGTCAGTATAAAAATCAGGATCCAAATCCAACTGTGCGATAAACAATAAAAGTCAGTTGTGCCTTATGAAAATGAGAGTCAAGTCAAGAAAACATGAATGTCTGTCCATATACATATATATACTTGTAACGTAACCCGGCCCACAAATGCGGGACTCGGTGGAATCATATCATAACCCGGCCCATATTGGAACTCGGTGAAGTCATATCATAACCCGGCCCATACTGGGACTCAGTAAAGTCATATCTCATGTATGGATCCATCCTACGTAACCCGGCCCTCTAGTGAGGGACTCGGTGAACAATGCAAGGTTGTGCACGAACATAACCCGGCCCATATTGGTACTCGGTGAAGTGAAGTAATAACACTTAGCACGAGTAGATTTCATGAGTAACCATATGCAATCAAAATTTTCATTTGACTCCCAATAAAATCATTATAATAATGTCATAATAAACTCTTTACTGAAAAATCATAGTCACTTCTCATAACTAACATCTTTAGGAATTAAACTGTATAAGAATCATGTACGTCCGTCGTACCTTCATTAAATAAAAATCATGCCAAAGAAAGAAGAAATAGTTCACATACCTCTTAGACGAACTAATCAACTCAATATTAGAGTACGTCTCGTTTTAGAACTTCAACCTATAATAATGGTAATACGTTTGTCAATTCTATGATCACTGGCATACTTTATATCGAATAACGACTTCCTATTCTATAAAAATTCGGGCAGCACTTCCCTTGTTTATACATGTTTCCACAACTTCCAAACGAGGCTAATAACATCAATAGCCAAGCACCAATTAAGGGCACAACCAAAACAGCAACAAAGGGGATTTACCCACCCACTTCTCATGTAAATTTAGCCTCTTAATCCACATTAAAACAGCCTACAAAAACATTCCATGTTCCAACAACAACGAGGGTAGAATGTGAAGCCTTTCTACACATTTCTACACCCTTATTCCTTTAGGACTTACATTAGCAATTACCACACTTAAACATGCATAATGGTAACTGAATTTTCAGCATTATAACACCACAAAACAGTCCCTAAAACAATCCATATCCATCTCAACATGTCCAATGATTTCATGCAAGTTCTTGGCCACAACATGTCATAATTCCATAACTCTTCTCTTAACTCCTAAAATCCAATTCCATATTTCAATACTTCCATATAACTAATTTTAAACTTTAATATCAATGTTTCCTTTCAATTTCATCATGCAATTAGTGATAATAATACAATAATAACCAACAAATCCAACAATCACCAAAATCTGTCCCAAATTGGCAACTAGCCCAAAATTGTCACATGCATTGTTTAAATTCCAAATTTTCCTTAACACAAATTCATATCCTTAATTCTAACAACATGCATTCCAATTAAATTATAGAAAGAAGAATTTTATACCTCAAATTTCATCCAAAACAGTCCGCACAATTTGCTCACTGCCCGGGTCCGAAAATCCCCAATGTTTTCGTATTTCTTTCCCTTTTTGTTCACTTCTTCAACTCCAATTGATATGCAAGTGTTCTACACTTGTTAAGCCATCATCCCTACACATTTTTCTTCCAAAATTTCATCCCAAAATCTCAAAATTCCTGGGCATATTCTCGGCCAGCAGTGGCTGTTTTTGCCACTGTTTTTGGTGTTGTTTTGGCTTCTAATTTTTGGTGAAAATGTAGTCTAAGAAGAGGAGATAAAAACCTTAAATTTGGTTATGGGTGGAGGAGTTTTTCGGCTGGCTTGGAGGAGAGAAAAGAGGAGATTTTTTTGTTAAGTTAGAATGAAGATGAAGAGGTGAGTGTAGGGTATAAAAATCTAATTTTTTCTTTTTACACTTTGGCCCCCAAGTTCTTCAATTAATAATTATCAAACCCACTTCTTTTAATTTCCGAGAATTTCATAAGCCTCGTATCCGCAATGTCATAATTTTATAATATATTATTAACACATATCAGGACTATACAATTTTTATAAGTTTCCTACGTCACCCTCATTGTGACCAACGTCTTTCCGGAATCACATCCTCTTGTATACTAATTTCCGGTATTTGAATCCTTTTTCCTTAATCTTACTAGGTGTAACAACATAGCTGCACAGAGATAGAACTTGAAGAAATTCAAGAACCACAAGATTAAACAGGAGTTAAACCCTTGTCGAATGACCTAAACAAGGATTCAGTGGGAGTATCTGGTGAAGATTGGGTACTTAGAGTACGCCCTTCAGCCAGTAGGAGGGTTGTGGGAGATAGTGCAGAAATGCAAGACTCTCATACACAACCAATGGAAGATGATACAATGGTTGTACATCATTCCATTCAGGAAATACATGGAAATGACATTCCTGAAAGTTCTCAAGGTGATGGGTTGTCCAACACACAAAGACCTTCTCATAATCAAAATACAATAAGCACAGAAACACAGAATAATCAACTCCATAGGACCACTAGGACTCATCGTCCGCCTGAAAAACGTAATCTCCTTGTTGAAACACACAATGAGATAGATATTCCTGATGACGATGAACCTACAACCTACAGCGAAGCTATGTTGGACATTGATTCGCAGAGATGGCAAGAAGCCATGAAATCTGAGATGGACTCGATGTACATAAATCAAGTTTGGAACTTGGTTGATTTGCCAACAAAGGTTAGACCCATAGGATGCAAATGGGTCTTCAAGAAGAAGATTGATGCATATGGCAAGGTACAGACTTATAAAACAAGACTGGTGGATAAAGGTTATAATCAATGGCATGGGGTCGATTATGATGAAACATTTTCACATGTTACTAAGATTAAGTCCATTCGAATTTTGCTTGCAGTAGCTGCATATTATGACTATGACATTTGGCAGATGGACATCAAAACTGCTTTCCTCAATGGTAATCTAGTTGAGGAGGTGTATATGAAACAACCTGAGGTTTTTTCAATTGAGTCCAAACCAAATGTTGTATGCAAGCTACAAAAGTCCATTTATGGGCTTAAGCAAGCCTCGAGGAGTTGGAACATTTGCTTTGACAATGCTATCAAGTCATTTGATTTCGTCAGAAGTAAAGAGGATCCATGTGTTTATAGTAAATGCAAGGATGGGAGTATTGCCTTCATTATCATATATGTAGATGACATATTAATAATGAGAGACAATAAGACTCTCTTGCAGTCATTCAAAGAGTGGTTGTTTAGTACATTCATGATGAAGGATTTAGGTGAAGCCTGCTACATTCTAGAGATTAGGATCTATAGAGATAGACCTAACAGATTGTTGGGGTTGTCACAATTATTCTACATAGACAAAGTGCTTAGATGTTTTTCTATTGGAAATTCCAAGAAAGGCGGTCTACCTATGGGACAAGGCATCAAGTTATCTAAGAAGGATAGTCCTTCTAATACTATAGAACTTGAACGCATGAAAATGGTCTCATATGCTTCGGCTATAGGATCGATCATGTATGACATGAGGATCTATAGAGATAGACCTAACAGATTGTTGGGGTTGTCACAATCATTCTACATAGACAAAGTGCTTAGACATTTTTCTATTGGAAATTCCAAGAAAGGCGGTCTACCTATGGGACAAGGCATCAAGTTATCTAAGAAGGATAGTCCTTCTAATACTATAGAACTTGAATGCATGAAAAGGGTCTCATATGCTTCGGCTATAGGATCGATCATGTATGACATGACCTGTACTAGGCCAGATATGGCCTTTGCACTTAGTATGACTTGCAAATTCCAGCAGAATCCTGGGGAAGAACACTGGAAGGCAGTCAAGAGTATTCTTAAGTATCTTAGACGAACTAAAGATTACTTCTTAGTCTATGGTGGAGAAGAAAAGTTAGCTGCTACTGGGTACACTGATGCTAGCTTTCAGACGGATGTTGATGGCTACAAACCTCAATCAGGGTACACATTCATTTTCAATGGTAAAGCAATAAGCTAGAAAAGTTCCAAACAAGCTACAACTGCTGATTCGACAACGGAAGCTAAATACATTGCTGGATCGGAAGCTGGTAAAGAAGTTGTCGCGATATCTGAGTTCCTGAAGGAACTAGGAGTTGTTCCAAGTGCCACTTGTCGAATAACGGTTTATTGTGACAACACTGGTGCGATTGCGCAAGCTAAGGAACCAAGATCAACCAACAGAAACAAACATGTACCAAGGAAGTACCACATACTCATGGAGATGGTGGAGAATGAAGAGATAAGATTAGACTATGTTCCCACAAACGATAAACCAAATATGTAAACTACTTCTAAAACACGCAACAAATCCGCTCACACACACTCGGAATCGTCTTACGAGTTCATCTTGACCAAATGTTGACCCAAGTCAACTCTTATTCTTTCAAACTCCTATAATTTCAACCAAATGCCCAAAACACACCTGAGTGCCTCAAAAACCGAACCAACAACTCAACTATACCATATTTGACATTTCGGACCCGATGAAATCGATGAAACTTTATAAAATTACTCAAATGCCCTCAATATTGACTTTAGTCAACCAAATCTTATTTCATAACATAAGACTTTTTAACTTCCACAAACTTACCCGAAACTCTTTCAAAACATTCGGAACCCGTTCCAACAATCCGCTTAAGTCATATATCACATTCTGGAGCTGATAGAACCATCAAAACTCGATTCTGGACGCGTTTGCTCAAAAGTCAACTCCTAGTCAAACTTCCCAAAGATAAAACTTTAGTTTTCTCCTATTATTCTCATACGATTGCCTCGGGAATTGCACCACCCATCCCCACAAATCAAAATTACCATAACAAGGCTAGGGGAAAAGGTGTTTTTGGGAAAATACGCAAAATAGCCAAAATGACCGAATGGGTCGATACATTATACATCTGATCTACAAGTTATATACAGTCCAAATGTGTTAATATTTCTAGTATATGAAGCATGTATATCCATATACCATCCATGCTTTGACACACATGATATGTTTGGCCCTGGCCTATTTCTGTGCTTATTTGTTCTTTTCAGACGACTGTGTCTTTGGGCCTGGCCCACTACTTGCTTTTTTTTCTTTCCCCTACTTGTTGATTAATAGTTTGAGCCCATTTAGATTATCATGTTCATTTTATTCTAATTATGAGTTGTTAGCTTGATTTAATCTCCATTTGCATTAGATAATTATAGGGTACTTCTAACATGTATCCTTGTTTTCCCCTTGCTTGTTTTTCTGTTGCATCCTCACGAGATGGGCCCATCACTTCATTCAGACGAAGTTCAAGGTCATCTGTTACTTGGCTGATTGGGATGAGTCCCAATCATACTTGTTCTGTCCGAGATAAAAAGAAAGGAAAGCTAATATTTGCATGAAGGTCCATCTATGGGTAAAAATAGCCAACTGGTGGGCTTTGGTAGGTCCACCAGCCTAAACACTTCTCCATTTTAATTTTATTTACATGTATATATATGTATTATTGTAAATAAAATACTTTGATTAATACTGTAACTTTATTTATGGTTAGAATCTAGGATAGGAAAATGATACGTAGATCGTTTAGCTAGATTGCCAAATGATTTTCAAAACCATGGTTTTAAATTTGGAAAAGAACTGAAATGACGAATTGTTTTGGCTGAATAAATGGAACTATTTGGACATTACAATCTGGAAAAATAAAATTGACTTTCAAAGCCAAGTGCGAAATTGATTTTGAAGTTTAATAACTAAAACTTGGGCTTTGAATTGAGAAACTGAAATGGACTGATTTCGGAGGACCCAAATGGGCATGAGTGACTTGACAAAAGCAAATGGGTTGTTGAACTTAGACTCAAGATTGGACTAAAAATGAACACTTTATTATGACACGGGCTAAGCCCAATTAGATAGGTAACTTTGACAATAAAACATTATCTTGGACTTGATGTTGAGTTGAGGGTTTCAGAATGTGGACTTTGGTTTGATCTTAGGGATATGGCATGCAAAAAGAAACAAAAACCACCTTTGTATTACTTCTCTTTTCAAATCGAACTTGTTATTTTAAATGAAACTATACCACTTTTAAAACATAGAAAGGATTTTGAAAAGATGCAAGTGTGAAAAATAGTCAATGTAGTTAAACAAAATGTGGAGTTCTACTCAAATTCACATTTGAGTGTTTTTAATCCGAAAATAAAATTGACTAAATCATCTAGTGCGTACTATTTTCAGCGGAAGTTTAACTCTTTGTTTTAAAAATAAAACAATAAAATATTGAGTTTGAATAAATGAAAATGACAAGTTATTTTCTGGATTTTAAACACTAAAGCAATTTAAATCGTTTTGAAGTATGCTATAGAGCTCGTAGGTCATTCATATTTTACAGATCCTTTATACTGGGGTGCTAAGACTAAGGGTGGGCATATATCGGTTTTGTATCCGAAAAATATGAACCGAATAAAAATCGATTTTTTTTAAAAAAAAAGCGAATACAACTTTTTTTTTAAAAAAAAATATGTTCGGTTTATATCGCCGAACGTATCGGATTATGTCGGTTTTTTTAGTGGGCCGGGTCGGGTCGGGGTTTTTTTAAAAAAAATTGAATTTCCAAAACTGAAAGTGACATTCACACCTACACTATCATGAAATTTCGACGTTGAAATCTATTGTGTATTGTGATATGTTTACTAAAGAAAAAGGAAAATTAGAAATCGATTTGGAGAAAACACAAATTGATTGGGAAAAAGGACGTATTTCTAAAAAATTGGCTGCGCCAAACCACCTTTTGGCAATTTGACCGGCCCCGTCTCGAAAAAATACCCAAAATCAAAAAACAAATCGGGTAAAACGGACATCCGAGCGCAGAGTTACGACCATTTAAAGTTTTACCAATTTACAACTACTTTCTCTCCCTACATTTTATGGCAATGCTTCCGTGATATGTTAATCAAGTTCATGCCGCATGCGACTTCCATAAAAGCTTCATAGATTGGCTTCAATGACTATGATTCAAGAGATAGTAGTAGTCTAAAATAAAAAATAAAAAATATTATATATTTAATTCGGTTTTTCGGTTCGGTTCGTATCCAAATATAAAAAACCAAACCGAATCACTAAATTCGGTTTGATTTTTTCGGTTCTCCGGATTTTTTGCCCATCCCTAGCTAAGACCTTCCCTGGGGGATCAACAGAACCCTTACCTCGACTCTGGTTTAGATAGGATTTTCAATAAATTTGAATAAACTCTTTCACACTAGTTTTCCTAATTTACTTATAAATTAGGTGGCGATTCTAAAATATATTATTCAAATTTAGAACATCATCCAAATTCTTAGTATCTCTTTATGCGCTCACCCATATAAAAAGTGAACCGCAACATATGGTGACTCTGCTGGGGATAAACCTAAGTTCTAACCATAAGGGTTTCAATACAACATGTTTTTTAAATGATATAAATTGTTTTTGTGTTTAAATACTGCAATTATGATTCTGATTCATGCATATCATAAACTCTGCAAAATGGCACGCACATACATTTGTATCAGTGCACAAAGGTGATTATGCGGATTTCGCAATCACCCTCCAGTATAAAACCAAAAAGCTTTTCTTGGAGCATGTTGAAAATGGAGTTGGTGTGCGGTCATTCCAACAGTCGACAACGATTCACCCTGGGTTGTCCGCTCGGGTCTCTAAGTCATTTGCTAAACCACTTTAGTACAACTAGGATAGAGCGAAGACTGAACTAGTGCATGCTGACCTAGAAAAGTTTGGATATCTCATACCTACCTGGACCTGACAGGTTGACTCATTTGTGTCCTAAAAAAAAAGTAATGAGTTGTCTAGGACACCTACCCTCCCTTATGACCGTGAAGGGAAATACTAACCTCTTAGAAGTTCTTACCAGGTATTAGGATAATGAGAGAATGGTATTTAGGTTCGGTGACTTTGAGATGACACCGACCTTAGAGGAGATCCGTGACTGCATATACATCATAGGTACATGTATGAGTCAGAGAAAGAAACTCGATTGCAACCTTCTAGTACCACATAAGCCGACTCTCGGTGAAATCCTTAAGATGTCCTTAGCAAGCGCTAATTGGATATTTGACCCGACCATAGCTTTTAGGGACCTTCATACCCGGTTTGGGTCTACTCAAGGTTACATAGAGCACTCCATATAGTTCCATTCTTTTACCATTTAGGAAGTTACCCCACCCTTAGCCTCTGTCATATGCCTTCTAGGAACCATGGTGTTCCCCAAAGACTGTTACCAAGCCATAGATACATGGGTTATCTTGGTCACATGTACTATCTTTCATGGCATAACCACTAACTGGGGAATCAAATACTATTACCTAGTCCTAGTCATCCTGTCTATTTACCGAGCCTTAAGTCAATGCCGAAACCTGCATAGGTACTTCTAAGGTTGCAAACTCTTAGCCCAGTGGTGGGTCATTAAACACCTCCACCAAATTGAGGTTCCATCATACCGAGACCTCGAGCGTAAAGAAGACGACCTCTTAGTTACTTATCCAAGTTTTGGGACCCAATCCAAAGAGGGGTGGGCTTTCATCTTTTCCAGGATCCTAAAGGATAGTATTCAATAGAGATTTCCCTACTTCATATCCGAGACCATATCTGTGAGAGGATAAAAATGCCATTTCCTGCTATTTATGAGGATCTAGGGAATCCAACCATATGCACCCCTTAAAGTCCTAAGACAGTTTGGAGGGGAACATGTAATCCCCCAAATAGGGAATGCGGGGGAATATATGGTTGATTATGATATCGACAAGACCCAAGGGGTGCCAACATCATCCGAGAGTGGAATTGTCGAATCAAATGGGGTCCAGAGACTTTGGCCGATGATCTTCTTCGCCCGGGTTATGAAGAAGACTATGTAGACTGGTTGAGAGCACATTTGCAAGGTACCCTCACACCGGGGCCTAACCTTTACCAAACAAAACAAGACCGAGATTCAAAGGTCGTGATCAAAGCCCGCCGCATTCAAACACAAGAGGATGATCGAGATATTCAATACCACGAAAAGATACAATATGACCATATTAATATAGCCAGATTGACCGAGGAGGTAGATTTCAATAACGAGTGTCTTGAGGATTTAAACGGTCATATGAAAGAGGTTATGGATGATGCTGCACAGATGACCCCCATAGAGAAGGGTCAGTGGGTTAGTTCATTTCTGGTATCTACTCATCTCAAGATCCAATCCGCCCTTCGAAGGGCCAAGAAAGCTCGGACTGACAGAGCTTCATCATCAGCCACCAGAGGAGATTTTTTCTAATTTTACTACTTTTTTATTCATGCTTTGTAACCCCATCAGGGAAGATATTATTACCAATAAAATGATTATGGGTCAATGCTTTATTAGCATTCGGCACATTTATGCTTCAAACGATTAGAAAGCCTTGGAGTAACGAGGTATAGGAACGCGAATATTATAACTGTCTATGTGCTTCTGTGATATAAACTGCTTATGTGTTCTCATATGTTCCGTCTAAAACTCTTGATTGGTCATACATTTTGGACACCAGCCCAAATGAAAAACAAAATAAAATACCAATGCTGACTAAATCCACCTCCTCTTAAATGTTAGTTTGCTATCAATGGAAATGCCAAACAGCCAAAGTGCCACATCACCAGCCATCGTCTTAGTCATCGATGAAGAGATCAAGGAGTCGCTTCGGGCCAAGATTCGCAAGATAGACGCAAAGATTAAGTCGGCAAACGCCAAAATAAAGGAAGTTGACTACAAGACTGACTTGGCAAATGCCAAAATGAAAGAAAGTGACGAATTCTTAGAGTTTGTGGAAACGTTGACTAAAAAGTCTCCTGAAGGAAAACCATAATACCAAAACCTCCCTGAAGAGGTCAAGACTATGGTGGACGACTATGTCCCTCTGACACACCTACATGAGGATGACCTAATACTATATGGGGAAATAAGTTGGGAACCTGAAGGAGTCACCTCAGTCATCAATGAAGTTGTTAATCACTATAGGACGCCACAAGGGCCTCCCCGTAGATCATCTCCGATGTGGTGGGCTATTGCACTCAAAGTTCGTGGTTCTTACTTCAGAGTCGCACTAAGAGAAGAGAAAAATATTGAGATATTCGATGGGATAAAAGTTGCCGGACTAGTACACACTAGCTCTCATATCCTCCCGACATGTGCTTCTTGTTTTGCTCACAAAAGGTGTTTGTACCACATAAGGCAACCTAGCTACAACAATGATAAATATATGGCTTTCAAGAGAAAAGTCGGTAGACTAATTGACAAGGAAGTCATCCACAACATGTAGGGTCCACACTCCCTCCTGGTCTATGACTCCATTATGCTTGGTAAAGGAATCACCATGGACATACAACTCTGGCCCTACAACTTCGTTGCCTTCAAAGATTCATACGCCGACATTTTCTCACTCTTATGCCACACTAGCAAGGTTCGTCCACTCAAGACCACATGGAAACTCTTCACAAGTATTTCGAGGATGCAGATATGCTTGTACCATTTAGGAGCTCTTGGGAACGACATCGAAGCGTGTGAAGCCTTCAAATTCGAGTTAAAATATTTGGTTAACACCGGCCAGGTCTGGCCCGTGATACAAGTCCAATTGTAGGAAAGCCGCAAGTAATGTGCGATCGTAAGGACGACGGCCCATCATGGCTTCGAGGAGAAGTCATCTTTTTGGTAGTTTAGGCGTCCCCTTTTCTAGATTTCAATCAAATGTTATCCCCCTCCCACTCTTTGTAAACAAAACCACGTCTGACCTGATATCCTGAGGAGGGATACGTCGGAAGCCCATATCGGGCCTGGTCATGGTAATATTAAGATTCGAGTAGAAAAAATTAGAATATAATTTCTATATAACCCGAACTATTGAAGGGCCTAATTTCTTGAGGAGGGATATGTATGCAGTCTATATAAGACTCGGCCCCTATATTATATAAATTATAATCCCCCTATTTATAAGATAGTTTCTGGTTGAATGATAGCATGGTGGAAAATCAACCACAAACCTTCAAACTAAAATCCTAAAATTTTTTTGCCAAAATTCGGAATGGAAAAATCTATCAAGAGTTCTGATTGAATACATGAGTGTATGTGCCTTGTTTGCAACTTATGTCTGCTATCTTGTATTTATAATTTCCAACTAACGTACTAATGTCATTTTCTTTTGAGTTGTTTTTCTTCTTATATAAAATGGTCGATCCGTTGCAATACAATGTCATACTTCACCAGATTTAAAGCTGCAGCAACATCCCTAAACCAAGAAAACCAAGCAAACATGATTGGTACCCCCGAAGACACTTGCAACAAGAATGCTCTAATCGAGGTCATTGTGCCTCAAGATCTCCAGAATGTCTCGCATTCCGAGGATGTAATTACCTTGTTGTTCAAGAAAATCACTGACCTCTAAGAACATGTAGCGAGAAATAAAGCAATCAACGCTGTCAGAGAAGCAGCTACTATTGAGGCAAGAAGACCTCCACCAGCTTTTCCATATTTAAACTCACCCATCACCGAACACTTCCCAAATGCCCATACTGAGGCCTCTTACCAAATGCCACCACCACTAAATGTCATCCACATAGCTGGGACCTCTCTTTCAGTGCTTGCCTTTCAGGCACTACCAGTTTGTGATAATCCTAGCATCCACCAAAACACTACTACCCATACTACTCCTAGATCTGTGGGCACTCCCAAAAGTCGCCCCGCGCACCCCATTGTATCCTTCCATAACCCAATCACTACTATTAACTTCTAGCTAGAATTATATCAGTACGAGGAGATTGAAAAAATGTGGAGGTTCGAGCAGGACCGAAGGGACAGAGAGAAGGAACATAAAATGATGGATCTATTCGATAAAGCTAACAAAGGCTCTCACAAAGCGACGGGACTAAGATGCGATGACTTATGTATGCATCCAGATTTGGACTTTCCATAGGGCTTCAAAATGCCCAAATTTGAGTTATTCAACGACAAGGGGAACCCCAAAGCTCATCTAAGCGCATACTGTGACCAATTAGTCAGCGCCAAAGGGAATGAGGCACTGATAATGATGCCCTTTAGCCGAAGCCTCACAGGCGAAGCATCTGAATGGTTCACAGCGGAAGATATTAGCCGCTGGGACTCATGGGAAGAAATAGCAAAGGCCTTCATGGATAGATTCCACTTCAATGTGGAAAACGCGCCTAATCGCTATTCTTTGGAAAATATTAGGCAAAAATCAACAAAAACCTACCGCGAGTACGCAAGTAGGTAGAGGGCCAAAGCCGCCCGAGTACAACCTCTAATAAGTGAGCAAGAACTAGTTTTAGCATTCATCCGATCTCAGGAGTTGGACTGCTATGACCGAATGTTGGCTATGGTCGGGAGGCCATTCGCTAATTTAGTCAAAATGGGAGAGGCCATAGAAGATTGTCTCAAGATAGGAAAGATTGTTAGCATTGTCAATAAAGCTGGCACAACAAGCTCCATCAGAGCCACAAGGAAGAAAAAAGCGGACATGGCAAACGTCTCTCACACCCCTAGCCCGAGGAATCATAGAAGAGAAGGATCACGGTCATCCTTCGAAGTATATCAATCTCCTTCTGCGAGCAACCATATACCATCAACCTACAACCATGTGTCAGTATACTACGCATAACCGAACTACCAAGCTACATCAACAAACTACCAAATACCTATACCTACTTACCAAGCTCCATCTCCAAATTACCATATTTATGCACTTGCGTATGAAGCGCCCCAAAAATAACAAAATCATTGTGATCAGCCGCCTCCGGCCGCATATGACCTGCTACGTCCTAATTTTGAGAAAAAGCCTCCTCGAATATTCTTATCGCTTCTAGAAATGCAAACCAATTTATTGGCCAAATTAAACACCGTCGGTCTCATCAAAACTATGCTGCCAAAGCCTGTTGTCACGACCAAAACCGGAGGGCCGCGACGGGCACCCAGACCCTACCCGCCGGGCACCACAGATACACTCCACCATTAATCATATTTAAACACGGACTGAACCGTGATAGAATATATAAAGTTTCAACCCAAAAGCCCAACTTATCCATTTATATACCAAGGACGACAAAGCCTTACATGACAACTTTACATGACACCTATCTACAAGCCTCTAAAGAGTAGAACATACCACGACCAGATCGCGACTCCGAAACAAATAGAGTGCCCCGACTACCAGCTGAACCAGCAACCTACTAGTGCAAACCGTCACTTTCTCAATATAAACCTGCGGGCATAAAACGCAGCGTCCCCAACAAAAGAGACATCAGTATGATTGATGTACTAAGTATGTCAGGCATAAGAAATAATATAGCAGAGATATATCATAGTTTGAAACAGAAATAGTTGAACATTAGTAAATGCCTCTGAGGCCCTAATACACATGCCTAAATGTTATGCACAATGCAGTATACATATACATCAGCCTCTTCCGGCATCTTCCTTACTATAACAACCTCTGTGGGCATCATACCATATATTGGTAAATGAATGTATGCATGATGCAAATGCGGTATATATATATATATGTTAGTGTTACGGATTGTGCAATCCGTCCCAATAAATGTTAGTGTTGCGGATTGTGCAACCCATCCCAATATATGTTAGTGTTGCGGATCGTGCAACCTATCCCAATAAGCCACACATACATCACATCATATTGGCCTCTTAGGGCTCTTTTGTGATAGTATGTATCAGCTGCAGGTGGTGTACGTATATAACACATTTCTCTTTCCCCATATCCCATATATATATAATATTTATCATATAGTAATGTGCATAGCACAAGTGGTCAAGGATAATATATGAATGCAATGCAAATGAGAATGCATGAATGACAATAACACATCCTGGCCCAATATCCTTGTACATTTGGCTAACAATGTGAATATCAACATCTTTTATGTATGCCTCGATAAGGACTTAGAAATATAAGGCTTTTAACATAAGAGTCAATAACATGATCATTCTTAACTACTAAGAGTAGAGTACTTTATGGAACAATACTCCGGTTATATTTTGTACGTAGAATATGCCAAAAGGAAGAAAGAGCCTTGCATACCTTGTTGTCGAAATTATCTAAGTTCCGCGGGTCCTCGTAAGCTCTATGAATGATTATCTACACCATATGATGATTTAAGTCATAATCAGACCAATACACCATTAATAGAGTCATTGAGACATTTTACCGAATATCTTATACGCATAGAACCTATATTCCTTCTATATCGAAACATATGCATGTAGCGAAACACCCAACCCTCTTAATCCTTCTTCTTACTGCTAAAATATCCAAAATAGTATAACAATTTCACATGCAAACCCAATACCTTACAATTACGGTAATCCCGACAACACCCAATCCAAACTTAGCATTTTTGATAATCATTTTACAGCTAATGGCAAGAATCATGCCCTATCACCTGTATAAACTTTAGGAATAAGAAAGATTACCTCTGTTAGACATAGAGACGAGAATCGTTGGAAAACCTTTCGCCCAAATCAGTTTCCGACAAGCGGAACATAACCCCAAAAATTGACTTGAGCTAGAGCTTCTCGAACTCAAGGCCTCAGCTTGGTTTTTGAGTTTTTTTAAGCTTGTTCAAGACTTCAATTTCGCTGGAGTTAAAGCCCAAAACACCAAGAATTTTCTCCCTTTTTGGCGAGAAGAAGCTCACGGAAATTCCCCCCCCCCCCCGCAATTTGGTCGAGACTTCCCTGCGGGTTATCAATAGAGATGTTTACTTCTTCTATCAGAAGTGTAACAATTATTCCTCCATGGAATGATTTCTTCAGAAGCTTAAGGAGGTGAAGGCTTTTAATGGAGAAGAGATGAATATCTGGAGACTTTGTGGAGCTGCCACCGTTCTTATTAAAGCTTAGTCATTGAGACAATGTTACATGTACAAGACCCACTCACTATTATCCCCCTTTATAATTAATTAGTTATACATAAAATTAATTTATTGGTCCCAATTCACTAAAATCCTGACAATTTATCAAACCTTCTTAGACTCAATGTCATAATTCTTGTAATATGACACTAATCCATAACCTCTTTGGGGATATACAATTATTATTATTAATCTCCGTCGTCACACTTGTTAAATCCCAAAATTATTTCGGAATCACATCCTTTTATCTACTAATTTCCTTATTACCATACATAAATACAACATAAACTTCTCGGGGTTCGGGTCTTCTTGCCTATGTTTATGCGCTCAAACCACTACCCGAAAATACGAGATGTTACATCCTCTCCCCCTTAGAAATATTTGTCCTCGAATGTTGGGGTGATATGTCTAATCCAAATTAAATTTATGTATTCAACAAAAATAATAATTAATATATGTATACAAGATGATAGATACAACTCATGTCATTTTTCAAGTTTTCAGGTTCATGTTTAGACAACCTGAATCAACTTCACAAAATAATATATTCATAAGAAAGAGCCATGTCTCATATAGCTCATATTATACTTAGCCATTCTTATATAGTTTAGCACTTAATCTAAATGGAAATAAAAATTCTAAGTTAAACATGATGTAAACAGTTTAAGCAAGACTAGCATGATTGTTACTAGTCAGCATTTAGGAAAGCAAACATGATATTTTGGACAAGTCATAGGAATACAAGACAACCATGAAGAGAAAAGGAAGTTTAGTTCACACATATGCTCGCAATCCCTATTACCAGTCCGATATTAGACTATCCTACCATTATGATTTCTATAATCAGACTTAGGACTACATCTAGTCACTTGGAAATTTAGCAGGATATTTATGATAAGAGTTTTAAGTTCATTTCATGGTTGAAACACATGTCATTGAGGTGACAATCAAATGATGGTTTCAACACAACCTATAGGTCTCAGTCAATTTAACTATACTGGTTCATGCACAACAGAAGAATGGTATCCAGTTTGTCCATTAGAGCACAATGCAGTTGCAATCATAATATTTTTAGATAGAAAAGAAACATTCTTAGTACTTAGAAAAGCAAGAAATGAGCAGAACCCAAGTCTTAATCCTAGGATCTTTATCCTTATTTCACAAAGCAAATAAGAGTAATCAGATTTAAGCCTCTTGCAACTATCCTTCTAAATGTGCAGACATGATTCAACTCATTTGCTTCTTAAACAAGACTACAGAACATAGCATCAAGCAAGACAACTCAAAACTTCCAGTTTTAACTAAGTAGGGATTAACCAAGGTGATTCAAATAGTAGACCAGTTACAGAACTCAATCAATGGGACTATCTAGATGCAAATAATAGGTTGACATATGATATCAAATGCTAGAATTCAACACATACCATTTTCTGGCCAAACAACACACGCAAGAAAAGATTTAAACCAAGACAAAATAGAAACACATGACAAGACACTTAATCTAAACATCATGATGTCACAGATATATCACTCTGCCCTGTTCTTAATTGAATCAGGTTTAACAGGTCTTATATGATCAAAGGAAATACTTAAAGTAGTCTAAGAGTCATGCATTTTTATTAACATCACATCCCAGGATTCAAATCACACCCCGATTAGCCAAGTATCATTTCATATGCTATTGGATAGTTATTAGGACTTAGGCAAGTCATACACCACTAGAAACATGCACAAGAGTAGATATCTGGATTCCTACATAACTCAAACACATCATATATGACTCAAATCAAATAAAGTGTTAATGGCTAAGGTACAGCAGTCTCCAAGCCTCAAAACTATCTTAGGACATGTAATTTATTTCAACTTAAAATGCAGCAACTATTTACACCATAGCACAGCAGATCAGTAGCCTTTTCAGCACAACAGGGTAGTCCCACAAGGCTATATGTGCAGCAAAATAACAATAATACATAACCCCAATTTATCTCAAAGGCAACAACAACCTTACCCAATCTACATCAGCTCAGGGAATCGTGACAACATGTAACATCAAATAGTAAACAAGCAGCAGCCATAACTCAAAATACAGTATTTTAAGAGCCACACAAGTGTTAACAAATGATACATATAACTAAGAGGCAGCAACATATGTTTGAAGTGTAACAGGGACAGTAGTAGCAGCAACAAAAATAGAAGCTAAACATTACAGCAGGTGACACCAGACAACAGCTCTATATCTTCACATGCTAGGCACCAACTAGGCTAACCACGACCCTTAATGAAGTTGGAGAGTAAAGCTGCAGGAGACATGGTTCAGGGGCTGGATAGAGTATAACAGACATCATAAAATTCAGCAGACCTGATCCAATCTAATGTCTAGCAATTCCTCTAGTATACATGATAATACTGCCTTTAGAAAATGAGTTCCTTGATTTTGATTTGGCATGAGATCAAGCTAGTAGATGTTATACTGAACAAATACCAAGCATCCATAGAAGTGTACATAAACTCAGGTTTCAAGATCTTGCTTTAACTAAGCTATTAAACACTAGTTTTAACTATTTCAAAAGGGGAAGATGCACAGGTGATCTCACAGACTCATTTTTATCACATTAGCACACACAAGATCCTAACAAAGGCTTAGCCTTTCTCCAGAAATGCAAACAGACAACCAGTTTAGTGTAACAGTGTCCAAAATAACATGCAGCAGCTGATGGGGACAGTTTCAACACCTTGCTTCAGATCCATACCAGTCAACAGAGGGCAGTATTTGGACCTAGAACTATTTTAAATTAGGATCATGATCATGTTATCAGTTCATATAGTTCTCATCTTAGTACCAGATATAATACGAAACATTATTCATAGTTCAGGCCACACAAAATTCAGGTTAAGAAAACATAGACATAACAGACACACACCTATCATATCTAATTTCATTTAGGGTAGTCAATTAGCTTAACCAAAAATAAACATAGGAGGGATGAAGTGAAATACTTAACATAGGACTATCAAGTTTGTCATTAGGACAGGTTTATACAAAAGATGAAAATAGGCATGTTGTTGATATACATTTATGCTATCAGTTCTACCATGAATAGAGAACATGCATAGTACTAGGATGCTAGCTCCAATTCCACACATGTTGTCAAACATCAAAATCTTAAGACCAGTTTCATACAGATACACAAATCCACATCAACAACCACTATATACTCTTCCCACAGTACATTAATCACCATAGTATATCTAGGTATAAGCAAATATAGCCAAGAAATAGATAAGTTATGCATTTGTAAACATTTATCTATCCTATAGGACACTAACAGCCATTCATATATCAATTCATCAAACTAGTATGCTGAGACTAGCCCATCTTTATCATTTTGAACCATTGGTGACATGTGACAACAAGTATATTGGTTCAGGATTCCTATTCTCGCTTAAGTAAGCATTTTAAAACTAAGTGACTTGAGTTCAGGAGAAGGCAGTGTAAACATAGAGTAGGTGAACAAGTACATGCAGACCTCTTGTTAAGCACTCAAGGCAGTTTGGTTGGTTTGAGACAAAGTGAGACTCAGTCCTTTCTTGACATCAAACATGGTAACACATAAAAATTTTATCATAAGCTCTATGAATGATTATCTACACCATATGAATGATTTAAGTCATAATCAGACCAATACACCATTAATAGAGTCATTGAGACATTTTACCGAATATCTTATACGCGTAGAACCTATATTCCTTCTATATCGAAACCTATGCATGTAGCGAAACACACAACCCTCTTAATCCTTCTTCTTACTGCTACAATATCCAAAATAGTACAATAATTTCACATGCAACCCCAATACCTTACAATTACGGCAGTCCCGACAACACCCAAACCAAACTTAGCATTTTCGATAATCATTTTACAGCTAATGGCAAGAATCATGCCTTATCACCCGTATAAACTTTTGGAACAAGAAAGATTACCTCTGTTAGACATAGAGACAAGAATCGTCGGAAAACCTTTCGCCCAAATCAGTTTCCGACAAGCAGAGCATAACCCCAAAAATCGACTTGAGCTAGAGCTTCTCGAACTCAAGGCCTCAACTTGGTTTCTGAGTTTTTTTAAGCTTGTTCAAGACTTCAATTTCGCTGGAGTTAAAGCCCAAAACACCAAGAATTTTCTCCCTTTTTGGCGAGCAGAAGCTCACAGAAATCCCCCCCCCCCCAATTTGGTCGAGAATTCCCTGCGGGTTATCAATAGAGATGTTTACTTCTTCTATCAGAAGTGTAACAATTATTCCTCCATGGAATGATTTCTTCAGAAGCTTAAGGAGATGAAGGCTTTTAATGGAGAAGAGATGAATATCTGGAGACTTCGTGGAGCTATCACCGTTCTTATTAAAGCTTAGTCATTGAGACAATGTTACACGTACAAGACCCACTCACTATTATCCCCCTTTATAATTAATTAGTTATACATAAAATTAATTTCTTAGTCCCAAATCACTTAAATCCTGACAACTTATCAAACCTTCTTAAACTCAATGTCATAATTCTTGTAATATAACACTAATTTATAACCTCTTTGGGGATATACAATTATTATTATTAATCTCCGTCGTCACACTTGTTAAATCCCAAAATTATTTCGGGATCACATCCTTTTATATACTAATTTCCTTATTAGCATACATAAATACAACATAAACTTCCCAGGGTTCGTGTCTACTTGCCTATGTTTATGCGCTTAAACCATTACCCGGAAATACGGGATAGTACACCTGCGAACCCAGAGAGTTGCTTTTACAGACCTGATTTGATCAACAAATATGAGGTTATTTTGGACGCTGCATCGCCGAATGTGAATACCACCCATCTCTCGAATCATAGTACCAACCATATCCATATAATAGAATGATAGGAAGATTCGACTATGCTAATAATTGGCCCAAGAGGATATTGAAAGCCTAGAGTGCACGGTCGCCTCCCTCATACTGCAAGAAAGCCCTATTTTTAAGATTCTGATCTCAGCTCTGAAGAAGCCATTTGTGATCCAAGTACCACAAGTAGTCATTCCGGCTCCCAAAAAAGAACTTACAGCCATCGCTCAAGGAATGACGAGATTGGGAAGGTGCTACACTCCTAAGGAATTGGCGCAAGGAGTGACCCACAAATAAACCAATCAAAGAAGGCTCATCACCTATGGGAAAGCTGAAAACTTTTGGCGCAGGATGCAGCCAAAAGATTACTCCATTGTTGAACACTGCAAAAAATGCCACCCAAAATTTTAGTGATGTCACTACTTATGAGCTCTACACAACATCGTCAGGCCTTAATGAATGCGCTAGATGAATTCCACATCCTAGCAGGGGAAAGTAGTGAGCATTGGCCGATATAGTAGGCCACGTCATCAGGACACATCATATTTCATTCACCACTAATGAATTGCCAAAAGAAGGAATGGCTCATAACGAGGCCATCTACGTCACCATCAAGTGCCGAGGCAAGGTGATCTCCTAAGTCCTTGTAGATAATGGGGTTGGGCTCAATATATGCCCCGAGTCCACATTAAAGTAGTTAGGTTATGATATTGGAAAAATATGCCAGAGTCGTACCAATGTGAGAGCCTTTGACGGCGCACAATGTGACCCCGCAGGGAAATGGACCTTAATATACAAATGAGGCCCACCGATTTCACCATCGAATTCCAAGTCATGAACATCAATTCCAACTATAATCTCCTACTGGGGAGACCATGGATACATATGGTCGGAGCCATGCCATAATATCTCCACCAACTATCCCGATAACTCTGTGCCTATAATAGAAACAGTCCCAATAGATACGGTCTTCCATGTAGTAGAACTTGTGGGATATGCCTACCGAGGGAACGATGAAGAAATCCTAATGTCGCCGGCCTACAAGATGGTTGCCGCAACTATGCTCCAGAATGGGTTTGAGCCCGACAAAGGCCTAGGACAAGAGCTCCAAGGCATTCCAAAACCAATGTCAGTTCTGAGAAATGAGTATCGCTTCTACCTTGGGTACACACCAAGCCTTGTAGAAGCCTTTGATGCTGAATATAAAAAAAAGGTCCTCTACAGATGAGAAAACCTTTCCCGAATTTGTACCAATCATTTTTGGTACGCGTGCCCATGCACAATGGCGGGGACCCAGAAGAAGGTTTGGGATGCTGCTCCAAGAGGAAGAGTGTGCCGTTATACTAGAGGAATGCTTCAAAGCACCCACAATCCGCGATGCTTATGTAGATGAGCAGCTCTCTAACTGGACCTCTACCCTACTTTTCTAATAACATTAAAATAACTCATAATGTCATAATATGTCGCGAGTCAAGTGATACAAACGACAAAGAATATGAGAAGTGTGATGACGAAGCAGAGTTACCAAAAGACCTCATCGATAAGGAAAATCAGTACGAGAATAGGCAGATGCCTAATTTGGATAAGACATAAGTGATTAACCTCAGAGATGAGAAAATGGTTAAGGAAACCATGATAAGTGTGCATTTGGACGCGCCCAAAAAAGAAGAATTAATAAATCTGTTGAGATAGTACGTTGATGTATTCGCATGGTCATAGTGGATATGTCCAGACTAAGCACAAACATTATAGCTCACAAGCTACCTATCAACGAGGGATTCACCTCGATTAAGCAGTAAATTCGACAGTTCAAACCTGATCTCAGCATAAGACTTAAGGACGAAGTCGAAAAATAGATAAAGTCAGGGGTGGTAGAAGTAACTATGTACCCCACATGGTTGGCCAACATCTTGCCAGTACCAAAAAAGGACAAAAAATCAGAATCTGTATGGACTACCAGATCTCAATCGAGCTAGTCCTAATGATAACTTTCCACTTTCAAATATTCACATACTCATCTATAACTGTGCAAAGTATGAATTACAGTCATTTGTGGAGTCACTATCAGATTCTTCAAATGACCATCGACATAGATATACAGGAACTCCTAGTAATAGGAGACTCATATCTACTGATTCACTAGGTCCAATGAGAATGGGCCACCAAGATTAAGAAGATCCTACCATATGTCAACCTCGCACAGAGATTGTGCAACAGATTCAGAAAGATCAAACTCAGGCACACTCCAAGGGGTCAGATTAAGTTCGTCGATGCTCTTGCAACCATAACATCCATGATACAACACCCTGAAAGTAGTCATATTAATTCGATGGAGATCAGCATCAGGGAAGAATATGCCTACTATTCCCATGTGCAAGTGGAACCCTACGGTAAGCCTTAGTATGTCGACATAAGCACAAATTTGAAAAAAAAAAGAGTATCCTAAAAACATGATAGCCAATCAAAAGAAGACCATCCGAAGAATGGCCAATGGTTTCTTCCTGAATGAGGGAGTACTCTACAGGAGGACACCCAATCTAAGGCTACCCAGATGTGTCGATGAATAGAGGTCACAAAACTATTCAAAGAGGTACACGATGGGACTTGTGGACCTCACATGAATGGGTTCGTCTTGGCCAAGAAGATTTTAAAAGCAAGTTACTATTGGATCACAATGGAAACCGACTATAGCCGATTCGTGCAAAGATGCCATCAATGTCAAATTCATGGAGATCTAATCAAGGTCCCACCAAATGAGTTTAATGTCATGATCTCACCCTGACCATTTTTAGCTTGGGGCATGGACGTCATTAGGCCCATAGAGCCATCAACATCGAACAGACATCACTTCATCCTAGTTGTCATAGACTACTTCACCAAGTGGATCAAAACTACTTCTCATAAGTTGGTAACAAATAAAGTGGTAGCCGACTTTGTGCACAATAACATCATATGCTGATTTGGTATCCCAGAGTTAATCATAACAGATAATGGAGTGAACTTGAATAATCATCTGATGAAAGATATATGTGAATAATTCCATATCACTCATAGGAATTCAACCACATATAGGCCACATATGAACGGAGCCATAGTGGCAGCAAATAAAAAAATCAAGAGAATCTTAAGAAAAATGACCGACAATTATAAGTGTTGGCATGAACAGCTACCCTATGTGTTGCTAGGATCTCGGACTTCAACCGTAGCAACTGCATACTTACTTGTACAGCATTGAAGCAGTAATACCAGTCGAGGTAGATATACCCTCATTCATAATTAAACAAGAAGCAGAACTGGACAACGCAGAGTAGGTTCAAAAAGATATGAGAAATTGGCTCTGATCGACGAGAAAATGATGGTTATTGTATGTCACGGTAAACTCTATCAACAGAGAATGGCACTCGCCTTCAACAAGCGGGTAAGAGCCCAAGCTTCCAAATAGGATAATTGGTACTCAAGCGCGTGTTTCCACACCAAGACGAGTACAAAGGAAAGTTTACACCCAATTGGCAAGGGCCCTACATGGTGCGCAAAGTACTATCGGAAGGAGATGTCATCCTCACAGAAATGGATGGCCAAGAGTGATCCTGAGCAATCAACTTAGATGCAATCAAGTGATACTATGCGTGAATACACGTCTATTAGTCGTAATTATTTTTACTTGTAATCGCATATCTTTTACTTGCAACCGCACATTTCTTTTGTTTGTAATCACACTTCTTTGCTTGTAATTACATTAGAAAAACAAAATTATTCCTTATAACAAACTACGCGAGGACCTGATTCCCAAAAAGGGGATACGTATGCATCCATTACAAACTCGGTCGTAATATTACTCAAATCTATCATTCCTTGTAATGAACTACGCGAGGACATGATTCCCAAAAAAAGGATACGTAGGCATCCATTACGGACTCGGTCGCAATATTACCCAAATCTATCATTCATTGCAATGAACTACAGGGTGACCTAATTCCCAAAGAGAGATATGTAAGAGCTCTTCGAGCTCAGTCGCATTATTACAAAAATCAACCATATTTATTATGAACTACGCAATGACCTGATTCCCAAAGAGGGATATGTAGGCGCTCTTCGAGCTCGATTGCATTATTATAAAAATCAACCATATTTATTCTAAACTACATTTTGACCTGATTCCCGAGATAGGATATGTAGGCGATCTTCGAGCTTGGTCGCACCAAATAAAACACCAAAGAAACCCTTAGAGACATTAAGAATGCGAAGAATCGCCTCACACAATGTAAACTGGCGCAAAATTTTTAAGAAGATCTCAAAAATATCATCAACCAACCAGCTCAAAAGATCAGTCGATCCAAGCTCATAAATCGGGGCAAAATTATTGAGAGGGACTCAAAAATTCCTTCAAAAGCAAAAGCAGAGTGTCAGAGACGGTCAAAGAACCTCACTCAAGTGATTATGTCATGACATGAGTTAATAATATTTTAAATATATAAAATATCTTGGACAAAAATTTCATTTTCCAAAAAAATATTTTCAAATATTTCTACTGAAAATACCTTCTCTCATTACACTGGGACCGTAAGAGGGATTGAGACAAAAAAATAGAGAAATAACACAGCGGGAGTCAGCGACAAGGATCGATTGCATAGGGAACTAACGGATCTTTCTGTGATTGTAGGTCATCAGAATGTCATTGGGAGGACAACGGGCTTTTTCTACTAACTTGTTTATTCATGAATGAAATAGCTACAACAAAAGCCATTCTGACATCGGAAAACAAATGTCAGGCCCTGAGAGACACCGACAAAGCAAGGACACAACACCAGACCTGAGAGTCACAGCCAGAGGGAAAATGCCATGAGGGGATTGAGGTAAAAAGGTACAACCTAAAGCTGAGAGTCCAGGTGTCTGAATGATTTAATTCCAATCAAAAGGTTGCAGTCTTCATTTAAAAGTCGTAGTGATGCAATTCTGGCCGAAAGGTTGCAGTCTTCACTCCAAGCGTCAGAATGATGTAATTTCATCCGAAAGGCTGATGTCTTCATTCAATAGGCTGAGTGATGTAATTTTGGCTGAAAGGTTGCAGTCTTCACTCAAAGTGTCTGAATGATGTAATTCTAGCCGAAAGACTACAATTTCATTCAAAAGTCCGAGTGATGTAATTCCGGCCAAAAGTCTGCAGTCTTCACTCCAAGTGTCTAAATGATGTAATTTCAACCGAAAGGCTGCAATCTTCACTCTAAGTATCTGAATGATGTAATTCCAGTCGAAAGGATGCAGTCTTCATTAAAAATCTGAATGATGTAATTTTGACCGAAAGGTTATAGTCCTCACTCCAAGTATCTGAATGATGTCATTCTGGTCGAAAGGTTGCAGTCTTCATTCAAATGTCCGAGTGATGTAATTCTGGCCGAAATGGTGCAATATACACTCCAAATGTCAAAATGATGTAATTACAACTGAATGTTGCAGTTTTCACTCCAAGAGTCTGGATGATGTAATTCCAACCGAAAGGTTGTAGTCTTTATTCAAAAGTCTAAGTGATGCAATTCCGGCCAAACGATTGTAGTCTTCATTCAAGTGTTAGAATGATGTAATTCCGAAGGAAAGGTTGCAATCTTCATTTAAAAGTCCGAGTGATGTAATTCCAGCTGAAAGGTTACAATATCCACTTCAAGCATCAGAATGATGTAATTCCGACGAAAATGTTGCAGTCTTCATTTAAAAGTCTGAGTGATATAATTTCAGCTGAAAGGTTACAGTATCCACTCCAAGCATCAAAATTATGTAATTCCAGTCGAAATGTTGTAATCTTTATTCAAAAGTATGAGTGATGTAATTCCAGCCGAAAGGTTGCAGTCTTCACTCCAAGAGTCTGAATGATGTAATTCCGGACAAAAAGTTGCAGTCTTCATTCAAAAGTCTGAGTAATGTAATTTCGGCTAAAAGGTTATAGTCGCCACTTTAAACATCAGAATGATGTAATTCCGGCCAAAAGGTTACAGTTTTCATTCAAACATCTGAGTGATGTAATTCCGGCTAAAAGGTTGCAGTCTTCACTCCAAGAGTCTGAATGATGTAATTTTGGTAGAAAGATTGTAGTCTTTATTCAAAGGTCAGAGTGAAGTAATTCCGGTCGAAATGCTGCAGTCTTCACCCTAAAGTCCGAGTGATGTAATTCGATCAAAAGCCATAGTATTTGTTCCTAAAGAATCAAACTACACCATAGGGTCAACAACACCTACCAAGAAGAGCCAGATGATGTCGCATGTGACATTCCCTCAAACAAACACTCCCCATCAAGTCAACAGAGCCAGATAGTGTGGCATCTACTTAAACAACAAAAATCAAACATAGCCAGATGGTGTCGGAGGAGGCGCCCGCTCAAAAGAAATCATCCAGTAGGGTAAAACAAACAAAGTCATGCATGTATGAAAAAATATAAAAATAATAATCAACACGTAGGTCTCAACATATGGAAACATGTCAAAGCTACATGAGGTGGAAAGTAGAAAGACCAGATCCAGATACATGTAGAGCAAACATGAAACTTGTTCTTGGGCATACAGTCATAAATATGTGTCAATGAGAGTCAAGCTCTCTACATATGAGCTTGAACATCACTCTGCGCGGACCTCGCTCGCAAATCACAAAGTTTTTGTTTTTTAAACTCGTAAACGGTCAAGAATATACCGGAATGGTCAAAGGGATTTTCACATAAGGGATACCCTTTTTGGGTCATCAAGTCAAACTATATGTCACGACCCAAACTGTAGGGCCGCGACGGGCACCAGGACCCCACCCGCGCGGGTACCGCTAATCGTACAACCAACTTCTAATCACAATTGAATACAGACTAAGCCAAAAAAATTATAGAAAATCTTAACCAGAAATCCAATTTTCATATATACATACCCATACCAAGGCCGACAAGGCCACACATGACAACTAACCACAGGACACTTGTCTACAAGCCTCTAAAGAATACATGACATCACAAAGACGGAATATGACCCTGCTATACCCATGCGTATGAAAAAATATGATACCACGATCAGACTACAACTCTGAAACAAATAGAGTGCTCCAATATCAGCTGAACCAACAACCTACTAGCATGAACCGTCACCCTCTTTAACTGAACCTGCGAGCATGAAACGCAATGCCCCCCGACAAAAGGGACATCAGTACGACTGATGTACTGAGTATGTCAGGCATGAACAATAGTATAACATGGATATCACAACAACTGAAACAGAAACAACTGACCAACAGTAAATTCCTTTGAGGGCCCTAATACATATGCCTAAATGTTGTGCACAATGCAGTACATATATCCATCGGCCTCATCGGGCACCTTCCATACCAAAACAACCCTTGTGGGCACTATACTATGTAATGATTAATGAATGTATACATAATGCAAATGCGGTATACTAATGTCCACACAAGAATCCTACCCATAACCACCACACATACATTCAGTTATATCATATAAGCCACACATGCTAGCCACACATGTTTCAATATAATCATATCGTCTTGGCCACACAGGCATCCATTTTGACCACACATGCTCGATATGTGGCCTCTTAGGGCTTTTTTGTGATAGTCTGTATTAGCTGCAGGTGGTGTGCGTATATAACGCCTTTCCCTTTTCCCATATCCCCTACATATATATACAATATTTACCATATAGTAGTGTGCATAGCACAATTGGTCCAGGGTAATATATGAATGTAATGCAAACGAAAATGCATGAATAACATTAAAATATCCTGAGTGACATAATCTCCTTGTACCTTTGGCTAACACTGTGTATATCAACATCTTTTCCATATGTCTCAATAAGGTCTTAGAAATATATTTAGACATATTTTTAGCATAGGAATCAATAACCTGAATATTCTTAACTACTAGGAGTAGAATAAATTATGAAATAATATCACGGTCATATTTCGTTACATGGAACATGCCAAAAGAAAAAAAAATTGCCTTAACATACCTCGAATTTTGTCCATTCAATAACCTATGTATTGAATTTGCTGGAACGGAAAAATCAAAAAATGAAGAACTCAACTCACTGCTCTCGTTTTGCTTCCTAGAATTTCTTTACGAAGTGTTTCCTAATTTAGTGAAGTATGCTGAAATATGTATCCTAACTAAGTGACGTTGCTCCAGGTTTACTCCCCCTTAAAAAAGTCTTAAGTTTAGCATTTAATGGGTGCTATGGTTTGGTCTCCCACCAGCCAAATTAGCCTTCTAATTGCTGCCACACTTTGTCACTTAATGCTTAGTCAATTAGGAGATTTATTGCAATGCTTACACGCACAATACTTCACTAAGCTTGTCCCCCACTTAAAATAAATTAATCCCACACTTAATCAATTACACACATAATTAATTTCGTAATCCCAACTCACTTAAATCTTGATAACTTATAAGATCTTCATATACTCAATGTCATAACCTTGTAGTATGACACAAGTTCATAACCTCTTTGGAGACATATAACCATTATCATTAATCCCTATCGTCACACTTGTTACGTCCAAAATTATTTCGGGGTCTAATCTTTTTATATACTAACCTATTTATTAGCATACGTAAATATAACAGAAATTTTCTCAACGCTCGGGTCTATTTACACACGCCTAGCGATTTTACATACGCTTAGCGGTTCAAACAGTGACCCAGAAGTACGAGATGTTACACTACAAGTGACCTGATTCCCGAAAATCAGGGATATGTAGGCTACTCAATCTCTGAGGATCGGTCACATTCCAATAAAATCATTCCGTAATTTTCTGGTCTGATATTTTTGTTTTATCAACTTTTTAGTAGTTTAATCGAGTCGAACTACAAGTGACCTGAATTCTCATGTACCCTGAGATATGTAGGAAACCCAAAAACCGGGATCTGGACCCAATTTTCAAAAATTGCATGAAAACGAGAAGTATTTCCTATTGGTCGGCTAAAAACTAGGTCAATCAAATTTTGCTACTCAGTGATGGTCTAGTTATCCCCGAACAACGAAGGGGCAATTGCTGACATCTAATTTTTACCCTCCAATAATTTTAATTATTCAGAGTTTCTGAGTCACAGACAGAGTGGAATATACGTTTTACAAAGCGAATATAATTTTACAAAATTATTCTGGTAATATTTTGTCACTTCATTTGACAAAATATCACTTGGTGTAGCTCCCCTTTGACAATGATCGTCAACTTGACATCCTACTCAGTACTCCCTTCCCGTTGTAAATCTCCTTATGTTAGTTCTTTCAGTCAAATAGCTATCTCCGGTAAAATAATATATATATATATATATATATTTTAATCTGGACTCTGTCCAGTCACTAGTCCTTAATTACTATTCATCATCTCTGTCATTCATCCTTGGTTATTGTTATGTTCTTGACTACGCTATGCTTTTTTATTTCTCCTTCTGAACAGTTCATCTCTTCTTATAGACCTTACCCCTATCATGACAGTCTTCTTTAGCTACACCCAATTTTCAGGCCAAAACAGTCCTTCAGCGGACATCAACAGGCCAATAATCAACCACCGTTGACATAGGAATTTACAAGCTAATCCATTGAGGTCATGACGGAGTCCAAAGATAACCATATACTAAGTTCAGAAGATAGCCATAACCAAGCATATTGCAGTTAAGATTACAACAGTAATTTCTAGATTTATAACATGATTTCTAACAGTAAATAAAGATTCATGATGAAAATAACAACATTATATTAACATACTGGTTCCTGCATTTCTACAGGATTTCATAAAAAACATAAAACATAATATACATGGTGGAGATAACTACTGAAAGAAAAAACTTACATAATTCGAAGTACGGGGAGGTTTCCCTTTCGGGAGTCCCGGAAACTACTGTACACTAAGGACTTGCTCCAAAATAACTATTTTACATATGGTGGTTTATACAGAGAGGGGGAGAGAGAGGGTTTTTTGCATTTTGGGAGTGGAGTTTGATCTAGTGTCTGATGCTCTCGCTTTGTTTGTTTTTTTTCTCTCTATGTTTTTTCACTCTTCTTCTTTTTCTGTCTAACTTCATCCCAAGGGTCTGATATTTATACTGTCTTCCGGACTTCAACTCCGGACTTCAAAATGTAAAGGAATCTTTAAAGTTTCGGTCGGGTGCGCTGTGGGGCCCCATCGTCGCTTTAGCTTTGAAGATTTTTTCTTTTCATTTTGTCGTCTTGTGTTGCTGGCATATGCTTTTGCGGAAAGTCTTCGAGATACTGTCCTTGCTGTCTATCCTGTCTGCTACTTTCGGCTGCTTTTGGCCAGTCTCTTTCTTTCTTTTTATCTAGCCTTCTGCACTGTTCTTTTATTTTCTTTGTCGTTGTCTCTGATTTATGTATCTAAATTGTGTAGAGCTACTGAATCAAAACTCATGCCTGAATCGTCGTTTTCATTTGGATCCTGAGCATAATTGGATTCTAGAAACTCATTGTCTGAAATTGTATTTGATACATGATCTACGCTATTTTCGTCTGAATTATTTTCTGTGTCTTGTTCTTGAGTCCGAGATGTCTCTGGATTTATATGTTTATCCTTGCTCAAGGTGTCTGTTTTTTCTCTAAATATATTTTCTAGAGTTTCTTTTATGATCTGTTCTATTTTTTTATTTTGTCTGTGTACTGGTCTGCTCCTTGTTTGGGATGTAGATCCTGTCAAAGTTCGAGGGAGCTTGCGTCTGTTCTTTGAGGATTTTTCTTCCTCGTTTTCACTTTTTGGCAAAGTGACAGCCATTAACGGATTTGATAAGTCTTTACCGGTAACCGTTTGCACCGGACTAGTTGTATCTATACCTGGTACAATAGGTTTCTTAGCATTCATAAGGGAACGCTCACCTATCTTATCCATTTTTGAAGGAGATGGAGAACTCTGAGTCTGTCTGAGTTGGAGTTCTAATTTAGCGACTTTTTCTAAGAGATGTATGTTTTGTATTTGGAGTTCTTCTTTTGTCTGGTTAAGTCTTTTGAAGGCTTCGGTCATTGTACTACAATGATCGCAAAAAATTATTTTGTCTGTGTCTTTTTGTATTTTGTACTGAGGAGTCTGGGCTTGGGTATATCTCAGTGTTGGGGACAAGTAGTAGTTGGGCCCAAGGGTTCCTCGAGCATAGTCTAGAGCTTCGGTAAAAACATTGAAGCCTTTGAACAAAGGAGTCTTAAAATCTTTTATAGAATCTACTACTTCAAGCCAAGTCTGAAAAATACCATTTGTTTTTCCATGGACAACAACGTAAAATTTGAATTTTTTGTCCAGGTTCTTTTCATTTAAATAAAAACAAGTACTATTTAATGTAGCCACAAAGTGACTGGCGTCTTTACGGTTGTGGGCTATCCACAAGTTGTCTATCAGGCATCTCTACTGTCTGTCTAACACATAATCTGGCAAAACTTTAAACGTTAAGTTAGATTGTGGAAAAGACACTAAATTATTCTTACCGAAATAAAGTCTTTCTAATGTTGGTGTCTCATGAGCAGTTATGGGCCTGAAATTCAGGTTACCCAATAATTTTTGTCTATAGTCATCTTGGGGTTTGGCTGGGCCTTTCCCCTTGTCTTTCGGATTAGTCTTTGACGAACTCATTCTGCTAAAAGATAAATAAACTGATTAGTTTGTTGTAATCTTTAGCCTGCTAAGTTGATCTGCTAAGCTGTTATCCTTACCCTTTATATGTTCGAACACTAAATTATAAATTGATATAGTGTCTAGGAAGTTAAGCCATCGTCTCCGACTACTATTCTTATCATTTATTTTTTGGTTAAATTTAACTATGGCTTCACAATCTGTTCTAATTAGGGTCTCTGGTTTGTTTAGAATGTATAATCTAAAAGCATTTAGACCGTATACTACTGCTAGTATTTCTGCGTCTATGCTACTCATATTTCCTTTTTCTTTATACTTACCGCTTTGGTAAGCGCAAATCTTTTCTGAGGCTTTACTACTATATTTATTTGTTCTAGCTTTTAATACTGCACCCCAGCCTTCAAAACTACCATATGTTTCTATGATTAAGTAGTCTGTTTCTAAAGGCATACTTAGATCATGGATGTTCTGGATCTGCTGTTTTAGTAGTTTTACTATCTTAATGTCTTCTGCATTGAAATATTTTTGTCCTGTGGAACATGTCTTAGAATACAATGGTCCCGCTATCTTTCCTAAGTCTTTGATAAAAGTTCTAGCGTAATTTAGGATTCCTAAATTTTTTTGCAAATCTTTAGTGTTGTCTAGCTTATCTGGCATTTCTAATGCTTTTTTCGCTATATGAGGTTGTAACTTAACTTTACCTTCTCCTATAGTTACTCCTAGAAAGTTTATATATTTTTTACATAACTCCATTTTTTTCTTGCTAATTATAATTCCGTTACTTACAAATAGTCTAAAAACTGTCTGTAGATGTCCTAAATGTTCAGTCATATTATTACTGAAAATTAATATGTCGTCTACGTATACTATTACGAATCTTTTGTAATCTCCAAAAATTTCATTCATTTTCTTTTGAAAAATGGGCGGAGCAGTCTTTAGGCCGAATGGCATAACCAACCATTCAAAATGTCCTTCTGGACAAGTGAATGATGTCCACTCAATACTAGCGGGATGCATTTTTACCTGCCAATATCCTGATTTGCAATCAAACTTACTAAATATGGTCTTTCCTTGTATTCTATTAATTAATTCGGACTTGTCTGGCAGCTTATAACCATTACTTCTGGTATTATCATTTAGTCTCTTATAATTTATCACCATTCGGGCCTTTCCTCTAACTATTTCCGAATGATTTCTGACTATAAAGGTTGTTGACCTGTGTTTTGACGTTGACCGTCTTATAATTTCTAAGTCCATTAATTCTTTAATCTGTAGTTTAAAATCTTCTATGTCTTTGTTAGTTGCTTCTATTGAAGCTGTTCTTATAATATATTCTGGATTTATAATTTCTAATTCACATAATATTTTATTGTTATTCCAATGTCTAAGTGGTTTTTCTCCTATAATTTCTAATTCATCTAGAATTTTTACTATATTATCTAAATCTGTTTTATCTTTTATTATTCCTATTTTTTCTATTCCATTTTTAAAATTATAAAATTCTGTTTCTAGATCTATTAACGTGTAATTCTTTTCTAATATTTCATAGTCTTCTTCTAGAATTTCTTCTAGCATTAGGTTTTTATTGTTATTCTGACAGCAATATTTGTCTCCATTCTTTGCAATCTTTACAACAAATTTGTCTTCTTTTTTTTTTAAATTTATAGGGGAAATCTGTATTATTTTAGTCTCAGTCTTTTGAGTTTGTACTGGCGTATAAGTACTATTTTTCTGGAATAGTATCCCATCTCTAGTGATGGTACAGCTTCCATTATTATCTAATAAGAAATCTAGACCTATTATAAAGTCTGTATTTATATTTAATTCTCTTACTAATATTTTATTCATGCTATAACTAGGATTATAAAATTTTGCACAAGTATTCATAAAGCTAATTGTTGCTTCTTGTAGGTAATATTTGTAGAAGTTATGGGTTCCATCCATCTGCATTGCTGAAGATGGCTTATCTAGTGTTTTTACTAGATGGCTAGGAACAATTTTCTTATTTAAAATACTTCTTGTGCAACCTGTATCTACTAGTGCTAGCGTAGTAATCTCATAGTCTTTAATTTTAATCTTTGTTAATAATCTTAGTGAGCTAAACTTCTTATCTTCGTTACATATTAGAGTTTTTCCTTCTGAATTCATTAGTTCCGAGGCTACTTCTGTAATTAATTCTCTTTCTAATTGGTCTTCTTCGAGAATCTGATCGTTTTCTATATCTTTCTGTTTTCCTTTTTCTAGCTGAGCTAATCTCATTTCTAAAACATTTATTCTGGTTTCTAGTGTTATTAATCTTATTGCTATAGTTGTATCTTCTTGAATCTGTTTTATCGGTTCTTTATATCCTATAGTAATTCCTAATTCTTTCTGGAGGCAATTTATACAACCTTCCATGTAGCATTTTTTACACTTGGCCCTTTTGCTTCTGCTAGGGAACCACTTGCAAATGCAACATGACGTGCTATCCAGACCTTTATTTCTTTCAAATAAATGGTCGCACTCTACTACTGTGTTTACTAGATTATTTAAGTCTTCATTTATATCTAATTGTTCTATTCCTATTTCGTTAATAAACTCGTCTGCTTCTGAGTCTGAAGAGTCTAATTTATTATTTTCTCCTGTATCTATACTTACTATGGAGTATATACTTTCTGTATCTGACATATATTCATCTACATTTATTAACGTCTCTTGGAAGTCTTCTATTAACTGAGAATTTCTAGTATTATTATTAATTCTCTTCGGACATGTATTAGCTAGGTGTTCTATGCTACCGCAAGTAAAACATTCTAATTTATTTTTATATGTCCTATCATTTCTATATTTTCTTATATGCTTATTTCTATCTAAATATGGTTTTCTGGCTGATGATTTTCTAAGGTAGTATCTTTTCTTCTTATACTTATCATAGTTCTGATATCCATATCTCTTATTTTTTCTTTTATAGCTTTTCCTTTTCTGGGGGTCTTTATCGTAACTCTGTGTAGTATATATTACACTTTTACAGAAGTTCAACTCGTTTTGTTTAAGTTGTTTCTGTATCTGTAAATGAGTACATTTCTCTTGTAATATTTTCATCACATGCTGAATTCTATGTCCTATAGACCATCTAGCGTTTGGGTTTTGTAAAATCCCATCTCGCTTGTTCCAGCGTTCTTCGATTTCTCTACCTAAAGCTCCTGGTAATTTATTGAAAAGCTTTTTACCTAAGTCTTGATCAAATGAATTACCGCTGATCGTACAATAATAAAAGAAATCATTTAAAAATTTATTTATGTATATCCAATTACTAATACTTAATTGTTCTAACTTAATTAGTGCATTTCTTTGTAATACTACTAGTCCACTATTTGGGTCTTCACCTGTAATTAGCGTATGTATTTTATTGGTGAAGTTATATGGACACCAATTGGTGGAATTCTTCTGGGAAATCTGTTTTATAAGCTTCCCATAAAGCCTTAGTAGATTCTCCTAAAAAGGTCTCTAAGTATTTATACATTATTTCTGGGTCTGTTTCTACGTAGTTTTGTATATAGTCTGCTCCCACTATTCCCTTCCATAAATCTATTACGGAGTTCCATCTTTGTGGATCATGGGCAGCTATATTTAAAATATTTCCTCTATTCCCTCCTTCTTGGAGAGTTATAGGTTCTTCTAACGGCATTCTTCTTCCTGAAGGTTTAATATTTTCTACAGGTTCTCCTGCAGTTCTAAATACTCTTCGTCTAGGTATATTACCTGTACTAGTGTCTACCGTAATACGTTCTCCTGTAGTTCTCTGGAAAGGACTGGAGCTAGATGTGCTAGCTTCCATTAGTTCTTTCTGACTAACTTCGGAGTTTGTCTCAAATTCATCCTCATTACTTAATGCGAAATCTTTCCATATTTCTTCAAACATTGCTGTTTTTTCTTTGGAAAGCTTTTCTTCTTTATATCCCGCATTATCTGTTCTAATCTCACATGTTTTAAAATGTTCTATGGTTTCTTCTAATTCCACATTGTCTTTTTTACAACCCTTGCATCTGAATAACATCCAGGGTTTTTTTTTTCAGGTCTCTAGCCTTCTCTATGGCGATGTCTACTTCATAACCTTCTTGGATTATTTCTATGTTCATAAGATTAATTGCTTCTTCTTCTATTGTACTTTCTTCTTCACAGTTCTTCTGTGGAGTGTAATTATAATCTGTAAATCTTATAGAAGTTTCTCCTTTAAGGTTTGTATATTCTAGGTGTGCGGCTGGCTGTAATACTTTCTTTTTATTATTAAAGTCTTCTAATTTCCATTCTAAACCTGCGTATTCTTCAGGTTGGATTTTTGTGGGTTTTATTAGATTTATGCCTTTATTACTCATTAATTCTACTACATCATTTATCTTTATTTTAAACTTTGTATTACTATTGGTTGTCATTTTTCCAAGAAATCCTAAGCATAACAGTAAGTTATTTCCGCTATGCATTTCTTCGTATCCTTTAGTCTGGATTCCGATCTTAATATGTGTACCAAATTCTGCTAAGTTCATTAGGAAATCTGGGCTAATGTAGAATATTCCTCCATTATCTGTCATATCTATTTCTGTCATACCGATAATGGATTTCTTCATATCTGTCCATCTGTCATCATATATAACTATGAGGACTTTGCTACCTAAATTCTTTCTAGTTAATCCTTTAATTCCTATAACTATTAATCCCATGTGCATGAGAGTTTTAGTTGTCTTTTTACGTGTTTAAAGGATTCTCTATTTATTAAACTAATATTTCTTGCTGTATTTCCTAATACCGATAGTTGTTCTTCTCTATAATGTCTATATAGCTGAGCTGTAGACGAGAAACGTCCAGCATTGTATAAAGTCTTAGGGTTTAATAAATTCAATTGATTCTGTTGAAAAATGCTTATGTCTTTATCTACGTTTATAACTTCGCTAAGTTGTCTGTTTTCTTCTTCAGGTGTCTTCCTGTTTAAAATTCTAGAAATAAAGTTATTTCCTATTCTATTTTCTGAGCAGCTTATTCTTTGCCCTTCGTCTTCTCTTCCATGTCTAGTTGTAAAAAGGTCCATTTTTGGGGTTTTCTTACTATTTTGGCTTTTTCTTTTTGCGGAGTTAATTCTATTTTATTTAACTGATCTATTAAATTATCTATTTGTTGGTTTTCTTGTTTTTCTTTATCTTTTTCTCGGGCTATCTGATCTCTTTCCTTGGCTATTTGAAGAATGTGTTCACTTAAGTTATCTACTCTAGTTGCTACTGTATCTATTTTTCTATGTAGGTCTAGTATTAAGGTTGCTAATACTATATTTTGCTGTATAATTACTTGGTCTGCCTTTTGACTGGGTATATATTCTTTATAATCAGCTAGTAAAGGAATAGATTTTTCTATTATTTTTGCAACTTGTTCTTGAGCGCTTACTATTCTGCTCATGAAAGAATTGCTATTTTTAATTCTTTAACTGATTCTTCTAGTTTTAAAAATCTTTCAACAAGCTCTTTTTTTATTTTTATGTTTTCCTGGCTAACTTTCAACTCAATGTCTATTAAATTGTCTTTTAGCACTTTTTCTACGTCTTGTTTTGTAGATAATTTTTTGAAGTCACAGGTGGTTACTAAATTATTTATATATTCTATATTTTGTTCTGATCTTTTAAAGATTCTTTCTTGTTTCTTAAGCATATCTTCTAGTTTTTGTAAGTTATTTGTATAACTATTATTACTTTCTTTTACCTTTTCGCTTAAGTTTATTATTAAGTCTACTATAGTATTTAGCTGTTTTTCTTCGCTATGGAACGTATGTTCTCCTATACTGAAGTTACACCTAATAATACTTTGGTCTGGTAGAATTCTAAATTTATTATCTGGTAGTATCCTTAAGTCTAAGTAATCTAGATGCTTTAAATGAGCTATTTTTAACCTAAAGTGGTTATAATATTTTCTTTTATTTGGTAATCTATTCTATGTTTATAGAAATTAATCGTACGTTCTATACCGTATAATTGTCACTTAATACTAGAGGTTGCTTCTTCTATATCTCCTACTATTATTCTTTCTTGGATTATTCTAGATAATACCGTACGTTCTATAGTTAATAATTGAGGTTCTAACTCCTTGCTAAAATGTTCTTGTAGTAATTTAAATTTTTGTACTGGAGAGAAGGATTTAAATTCTAAAATGTCTAAACAAGTACTTAAGGCTCTCGCAGCTCTTATATACTCGTTCTTTCTTTTAATATCTCTATAAATAAGATTATTTTTTGTTATAATTTCTTTAGCAAAAGGAAGTGTTCTCATACGTATGTTAACCTAGTGGAAAATATTCTAGTATTTTTTGTTTCTTTTTATATTGATAGTCTAACCAACTTTCTGCGTAATCTACGTCGCTCTGTATTCCTTCTATAGTCCAATGTATATCTAATAGAGTACTTTTATCTATAGTTAATAAATATATGCTTTCCTCTATACTATTGGAGAAACGATCGTATTCTATTTCTATTAAATGAGGCTTAACGTTAAGTCTGAAGTATTCTAACAATCCTACTTGACTTAGTGTTCTATTTTCTAGTTCTTTTAATAAACCTATTAGTTCTCTTCTGGCTACTACGTGTTTATTTTTTCTTACTACTTCTCTTTTTGTAATCCAAGTGATAAAGTGAAGTCTTTCTAAGAATCTCAAATGTTGCATTAATAAGGCTTGAAACGTCTAAAGTCCTTTTTATTTTTTAGATATGTTACTAAAAAATTAAAATTAAAGGATTAATGTTTCGCTCCATCAAAGTCGGGAAATTGCTTAATTAAATATGATAACGAAATTACATCTTAATTTGAAGTCATGTTTTAATTTAAAAGACATTTGTATGATTTTAATCTCCCTAATCCTAAATAGTGTAAAATTTAGACTTAAAACAAAGCTTTTGATCTAACTAGGTCATATTTGAAATTAGTGGACACCTTTTAATTTTTAAATGTGGCCATTCATCACTTAAGCTTGTCAAAAGGCCGATTGGGCCATTTTTTTCGTATAATCACGGCCAGGCCCAAGCCAAATGGCACAGGCCCAGCCCATGACCACATCGTAAAGAGGGCAAAAGCCCCTCTTCTTTTTCTTTTACGATTTGGCACAAGGCTTTGCCTTGCTCTGCATCTCCATTGCCAAAAATGGCAATATGACAGTGGTATACGTTGCTTTGATCCTTGTTGCTTCGACGAGAGAGGAAAGAGCATTTATTGCTCCCTCCTCTCTCCTTCACGACATGGTACCACCGTACCACCACCCCTCAACCCCCAAGGTGAGGTTCACCCCTCTTACATGCTTTTTTTGCTAGCATTAATTGCTTCTTATTACGAATTCAAATCCATCATTCTCATTGGTTGAGAACCCCGTTGGAGGGAAATTCCCCCCAAAAGAGAGTTCTCCCACATCGATAACTTGAGGTCTACTAGGGTTTCAATTCCCCCATAAATTCAGACCCTCACCCTACATTTTAATGGTTCAAAATTTGATATTTGGCATTCATATTGATTGAAAGCCATTTTTGAGGTTAAAATCTGATCAATTAGGCTTAAGTTGAGATTCGGCCCTTTGGCGGTACCCAGAATTAGTTTTAATTGATCATTCACTATTAAAACCACTTTTTGTGTGTGTTTTGCGAGTTGGAGACTATCGGAGTGAAGATTCAAGCCCTCCTTCGATCTTTAGGTTGCCTCCACACAAGGTAACCCCTTTCCCTTTTAATTTTCTGCTTAATTAGCCTAATGCAACTTGTATTATGTGGTTATTAAGAATGATTAGTTGCTGTTTGAGCCTGTTAGATTAAAATGTGAGCATGTCTAGTTAGATTAGGTGTCGTTTATGGTCATTAGGTTAAGTATTAAGCATGTTTAAAGGATATTAATACATGTTTATGTTCATTAAGTTAACTGTTGGACATGTCCAATTGGGAGTTGATGGATGTTTATATTTATTGAGTCAATATTCAGCATGTTATAGTTAAACTATGTGTTATTTATGTCATTAGGTCATTGATTAAGTATGTTAGACATGATTAATTACTGTTAGTGTTCATCCTCATGACTGTCAAGCATGTTTAGCTGAATGTTGGTTACTGTTAGCAAGTTAGTTGCTTGTTAGTGTTTGTAACTATGATTTCTAGTATGTTAGGCCATTATGGGCACTTATCGTGGTTCTGTAAGCCTGATCTAACATGATTAGTGACTGTTCAAGATTATTAGATCAGTTTCCAGCATGTTTGACTAGTTACAATCACTGTTGAAGTGTATTAGGATAGTTACTTGTGTGTTAAGTTATTTATTAGGCTAGATTAAGGTAGTTTAATTGTGTACATCTTTGAAGTTATAGAACTTGTAACTAGGCTGCTCATGGTTTAGTTTAGTAAGTTTAGGTGGTTTTATTCATCTTGTGTATGATTAGGCATATAGCTACCTAATATGTTAGTTTAAGGTTTGTTTAGTCCTGTGACCTGTTTAAATGACCTTAAGTGATTAGCATGTTAATTATAGTTTGTCTTAATCATTTTTAGCTGTTAAGTTAATGTGATGTTAGTTTGGAGTTGTGTGATTGGGTAAACTGGACCAAAGTGCTGCTATAATAACCTAAGAAGCATGTTTAATCTTTTAGGGACTAGGGTTAGTTAACTCATACTCACTATGTTTGTTGTGTCATTTAACACTAGTTCTAGGATAAAAAGTGAATTGATAAGGTCAGTTTGTTCTTGTTTGGTGTTATCTTTTAAAGGCCATATCTGGTTTGAATGTGTTGTAAATGATGTTGACACCTAATTTTTACCCTCCAAGAAGGTATTTAATTATTTAGGGTTCCTGTGTTATGAACGGAGTGAAATGTGTATTTTACGAACCAAAAATGATTTTATGTAATTATTCCGGTAATATTTTGCATGTTATTTGACAAAGTATTATCGAATATATTATTGTATATCATTGGAGTATTTTTACATATTTTTAAGAAATATCTATCAATTTATATAAATTAAAGAGGATAATTATTTAATTAATCCTCTAAATTAATTATATTAAATTGATAAATGTTTTACTCCGTGAAATTAAAGAAATTTGAGTAATTAAATAGTGTCAAATAGCATCTTATTTTACCCCTCAATTGTTTTAATTGTAAAAGATTTTGGCTTTATGTAAAGCTTTGTTTAATTTTAGCCTTGTTGATTTTAATTGGCCAATTTGGCCACAATTGAATTTAAATGGCTTTTCCTAAATTAGTTCGTGTCCATTTGTAAAATTAACCCAAGTTACCCCATCCCTTTTATTTAAATGGATATTGAGACATTTTTCACTTCGCATCGGCCGGGTCCAGTCCATTTCGGACCAAGCCCGGCCCACATCTCCACATATTAACCAAAAAGATGGCAAAAGCCCTTGGTCTTTCATTTTCCCAAAAAGGGTGAAACCCTAGCGCCTCCATGTTGTTCCCTTTCTCTTTCATCGATCGTCATTTTTGGCAAAAAAAAATGCAGAAGCTCAGTCGAATACCAGTCCTTGCTCGTTTATTTCGGGCAAGGCTCTTAGATGAGTCTTGTCTCCTTCTACCATCGAGACTCCACTGACGGAGGTAATACCCCCTACCTCCCCCCCCCCTTGCTTTTTCTGGTACTCAAGGACGAAGCATTAATTGTGCTTCATCCTCATCTACGTTTGATTTTCCATTAGGCGAATTCAAAAGCATTTTATATTTTAAATAAAAAACCCCTGATTTTACAATCTCCCACATCGGTGGGAATGGGATTTGTTGTGGTTTGTGCTTCAGTCCCAAACGAAGCCTTGCTTTGGTATTTTCGCCCAAAAAATCGAGCATAAGCCTTGAGCGTTGAATTTTTCCCAAAGTTTAAGTATGAAGTCTTGACGGTGGTATTTTCACCAAAAAAATCAAGCATAATCTCTATTTGAGCAAATCCGAAACTCCAGAAATGTTCTAAGGTTTCATAGTTTAAAATTTTCAATTTATTTTCTTGTGTGGTCTGTTCTTGTGAATTTGGAGAACGCATCACACTTTGGATTCTCTTCACGGAGATCCTCTTAGTTTAAATTTCACATTCTTTAGTTGCTTTGTTAATTATGTGCTTAGTTTATTTGTTTTGTTAATTGTATGCTTAGTTTAGTTGCTTTATTAATTATGTGCTTAATTTAGTGCTAAGTTTAATCATTCCTATTTGATTAGCCTATTTTAAGTTAGGATTTTAGATTAGTTTCAATTAGTTTAACCTTGTCTGTTTTTCTGTGCTTAATATGAGTGATTAGGATTATACTTGTTGTAGTTTGTTGGGTGTATCAATCCCAAACAGCATAATATGGACAACATCTGCTTAGGGAGATAGTAATAAAGATCTAGGCAGTAAAACTTAGCTCAAAGAGTTAGAATATGCACTAGCTATGGTATTGATTGATTCAAGTCTTTGTTTAGCCTTGGTTTGGACACATGCTACTAAAAAGGACTGTATGTGTGGAATTACTGAGCAGCTGTATGACCTTTGCTTGTTTGGTTAACTATATGCTTTGGCATGACATATTAGGCCATATTCAAATAGGGTGTGATATGTGTTACTGTTTTGGTACTGGTTTCAGTATGTGATCATATTCAACTTGGGAGTTATTTCATCTTTCGAACAGGAAGATGACAATGCTAGGATGGATGTATAAATCTAATATTATGCGTTGGTGATCTGTCTATGCTCCATTTATACTTAAGATCAGTACATGTGTACTTGTTGAATGTTCTTGAGTTCTGTCCAGCATGTTCTTGGTATGATTTATATTATGAGATGATTAGTTTTTATGACCATAGGTCCTGTTTAGTAACCAAGTTAACCATATCATGTCTATTTTAGAAGGGTCAGTGTGCATAATGAAGCCTAAACTGGATTAAACATGTCTGTTGCATTTATGGTCTTGCATATCTAGGATAGTGTCTCAAAAGGCCAACTAATCATGTCATGATAAGTATTAGGTTTTTACCTGTCTGTATATGATTTATAAGTTCACTTCCCTGCCAACATGCATAAATATGCCTGAAATGCTGTATTGATTTGAGAGTTGTTGACTAAATAAACTAAGTATATACCTGCATATAGATTTCCTGATTAGGATATGTGTTGTATTGCCTTAGTTATTCAGTTACATGCAAACAATGCATATGCTTATCTTGCCTTGCCTCTTAGATTGAATTATGTGAGACTGTTTCTTTTTCTCCTTGGTAGTAAGTATGTATGTTTAGCCTAGCTTAAACAGTTCTGTTTTGCAAAAATTTGCTTCTGATTAGTGAATCCAACATTTGTAAGTTTAGTATCTTGGTTGTATACTTGTCTTACTTGCTTAAGTATTTTCATGTCTAAAATATAGTATAAATGAAACCTGGCATATTCAGATCCAGTCTAGTTGGCCTTGTATCCTTGAGGATTTGCTATCTGTCTACTCCTAGGTCCCCTTTGTCTCTATGCCTGATCTGGTATCATCATGTCTAGGTATAGTGGCTATGTGTGTGTCTTTTTGAAATCTAGGAAACTGGAGATGTGAAGAATGGGGGTCTCGATTGTTTTTTGAAGGTCATAGCAAATTCTTGCTGTTAAGTTTTGCCTCCCTATGAGCTTGGGTGAAGAAATGAAGTCTGGTTTAGAAGTTGTGTATCCTTAGTGTGTAACTGATCATAAGCTTGCTTAGCTAAAAGACTTAAAGTTACCTCAATCATGTGTATGGTTATGTACTGTCGAGGTATATCATGTGTATACTAGGTAAATATACTCTCTCATATGTTATTTGGATCCATGATTATTATTTGTAAGGGTTAAAGGGGCCAAAAGCCCAATTGCCTTTGTTTTATTTCTGTATTTATATTCACTGCTGCTACTCAAAGATGGACCAGGCCTAATACCCGTTTCAGCTGTTATCAACTGCGCACAAATAAAAAATACGATGTTTGTGTTTGGCTAGGCCATTTTTTTATTTTTAAATCGATGTGAAATAATTATTTATTTTCCTTAGTTGTGTGTTTGTAAGTTTGAGTGCTTGATAACCGCGATTCTTGTTTTTCCCTCTCCTTTGCGTGTCCCATGGGCCTATGGCCCACATCTCGCTGCCTCCGCGCCACAGTTTGAGCCATTGGGCTTGAGGGCCCAACAACCTATTGTTTCATAGAGTCTGCCAAAGAGTTGAAGTCCCAACCATGGATAAAAATGACCTAGACAATAGCATTTTCTTTTTTGTATTTTCATAGATGGTGTTTGGTGGGCCGGTATACATGTCAACTCGTTCGCCTTATTTTTATATTTTTTGTTTGCTGCTTGTGTAAAACGTTAAATTATTGTTGGAACCTTTAAATTAGAACTTGATAGAGTTGCTAGTCTTAAGAAATGAATGAATTTTTGGGTAAAGTTAGTAAAAAATCGAATTTTCTTGGTTATTAACTAAGGGTGGCCAGTGGGCCGGGACGGCCCGACCCCGTCCCGACCCCGCTAAAAAAAAAAACAGTGGCGGGACTCGAACTCGAGACGGGACAATGTCTCGTCCCGCCAGACCCGAGCCCGACCCCGACCCCGTCCTTTGTCCCCCTTTTGCAAATATGGTCGTTCCACCAACGACCATTTTAGATTTTGGCCGTTGGCCAACGACCATTTTAGGCCTCCCCCAACCCCCCTACCCCTTAATATTTATTTTTAACCCATAAGTTATTATATTTACACTTTAACTCAATTTTTCAACTATAAATAACTCATTTTCTCTTCATCTTTCTCACAAATCTTCCTACAATCTCTCTAATCTCTCAATATATCTCTCTGCAAGTCTACATTGCTTGCTAAATATTCAATTTTATTTATTCATTTGGGAATTGGGAGTGAAGTTGACAACTAGCTTGAGGATCTTCCATCGAGCAAAGTTTCAATTTTCAACCTATCGATTACACGTCAACGTTACGTCGGTGTTTGGTACATTCGTTCCTTCATTAAATTATTATTGTCTGTTTATTTTATTTAGCGCACTTAATTTTATTATCTTTAATTATTTATTATCATAATTAAAATGAAAGGATTAAGAGGTATGTTTAAGGGTAAGGGTAAGTGTGTTTCTTCTAGTAGGGGCAACCAGGACAAGGGTACTTCTTCTAGTCATCCTATTCCTACACATGATGATTTTGTTGATACTCAACATTTTCCTACAATACCATTAGATTTAGACGATGAGCTATTTTCTGAAACTCAAGAAGACTTTTTAGACGATGATCTAGATGATACACCCAATAATGTTGATGACAACACACCCACTAGTGCACCTTCAACTGAAATGCCTCTTATTTCCCCTAGTATGAGACGAGGTCTAGCAAAACGATCATTAAAAGCAGATGCATGGATAGTTTTTGATAGGGACGTAGAAAATCAAGTAGCTAGATGTAAAATTTGTAAAAATGTTTTAAAATTTAAAACTGGAAAAGGTCACGGTGGGACGGGGGGTTAATTAGATACGTAGTAAGTGCTCATCCAGCTAGGTATGCCCAATACCATGCTTCAAAATCGAGTGCGCAAACGTCCGCTCCATCGGAACAAGGTTCACATATTGTCTCGGACCAAGTACATGGTCAAATTAACCCCACGACGGGAGGAATTGTAGGCCCTAAATACAATAAACATAGAGATAGGGAAGCAATATCAAAATTAGTTGTTGTGGAGGGTTTGCCCTTTTCATTTTCTTCATCTCCCGGTTTTATTCATTACATTAGAGATATATATAATCCTGCTTTTAACGATTTTCCTAGATCAACTGTTAAGAGAGATGTATTTAAATTTGCACATGAATATCAACAATATTTACGTTATTCATTATATCATTTTAATGGCAAATTGGCTATCACTTCTGATATAGGTCGTAGTACTAACGGTCATGATTATTTAACGGTAATTTGTCATTGGATAAATTATAAATGGTCTATGCAAAAACGTATCTTAGCGTATAGATATATAGATGATAGGCGCACTGGTACTTTTATTGCAGAAAATATTTATCAAGTGTGCCATTATTATGGAATAACTGATAAAATTATGACTATTACATTAGATAACGCTTCTTCTAACAATTACGCTATTACAATTTTAAAAAATAGTTTAACTACATCTTTTTCAGATCATTTTCATATAAAATGCGTATACAATATATATAACTTAATTGTAAAGGATTGTCTATCACTTTTTGAAGACATTCTTAATAAAATACAATTTGCTATAAACTTTATTTTTAAAAGTAATAGAGTACAACGAAGAAAAAAATATAAAAAAATTAGTCACGATTGTGGACTACCTTATAGAAAAATTTCACAAGAAGTATCCACTAGGTGGAATTCTTTATACGAGCAACTATTTGTTGCTTATGACTATAGAATACTTATAACTTTATTTTTAACTCTCATAATAAAAATTTAGCCGATATGATTTTAGATAGTGATTGGGTAAAAATTTCTGAACTTATTGTATTTTTAGAGAAATTTTTTCAAGCAACAAAATAATTTTTTGGTATATATTATCCTACTATTTTAACTATGTTGTTTTATATAACTCTAATATTTTTATTACTTAGTGAATATATGAAAAAATCAACTTATAAGGCAGCTATTAAAAAAATGTTTGTCAAAATAAAAAAATATTTTATTCCTATTCCCTCTATTTATATTATTGGTTCTGTATTAAATCCTACTATTAAAATAGACGGTACTAAATTACTAATTGAAACTATTTACGATTGTATAGAAGTACTACCACCTCCAAATTCCAAAAATCTAAATCACCCACCACCTATTGAACAAACTAAAGAAAAAGTATTGTCTAGCGTAGAACACCAATGCAAAAATATATATAAATTTTATCAACAAGAAAATGCTAGTAACTTGTCGGCTTCCATACCATCTTCTTCATCTTCAACACAACCTCACAAAAGACATGTTGTTTCTGCGGCTAATATTGAAAGCCTCAGAAATAGAATGTGCGGCCGTACCTCTACTACTAACCAAATTAGCGAGTTGGATATTTTTGTTTTGCGTGGTTACATCAGTATCAAGAAGTTATCAATGAAGATGGACATGAAGACTTGTGAAATATCGGAGGGAATGAGAAGACCTTTCCGACACTTTCATTGATGGCTCGAGATGTTTTGAACATTCAAGCGCCATCAATCGCGTCAAAGCGCTTTTTCTCGCAGTGATATCAAATAGGAGACCACATACACTCATTAGCCGGAGACAGCTTGGAAATTGCAGTATTATTCAGAGATTGGATACGAGCGGAGCGGAAAAGGTGCGGTCAACCGGAGATCAACGGAGAAGAAGATGAAAACTACAATGAAATCTTAACCGAAGGTAGTGGAAGCGACGTGGATCAATTTGACCAACAAATACCAATTCCAACCGAAGAACCACAGGAAATCATCAAACAATTAGAACATGTGTGTTTTTGAGAATGTAATTTTTTTAATTGAAATTTTATTATGTAATTTGCAACTTTTGGACAACACCACAAAGTTGTAATTTAGATTTTAGACAATTGTATTTGTATTACAAAAAAAAAATCATGTCTATTAATATAAGAGGCCTAAAAACAGCATTGAGATATTTTTATTACACTATTTTATCTTGTTTATTGAGTTCTTTTTATACATATGTTATTTTTAAAAAAAATGAAAACCCGCCTGACCCCGCCCCGACCCCGACCCGATACCGACGGGATCGGGATCGGGACGGGACTGGAGCAAGTCCCGCCGACCCGACTCCGGCAGACCCCGCTAGACCCGACCCCAACCCCTTGGCTCGTCCCGCCCCGACCCCGCCAGACCCGAGCCCGGCCCACTGGCCACTCCTATTATTAACTGATTCTCGATTTTCTCTTAATTAACACTTAGCTAATAAAAAATGAGAATAATTTGGTTGGAATTTCTAAAGGAAAGATGATGATTCTTCTTCAATTTGACATGAATTAATATTTTTTAAGCTAGTTTATAATTATCTTTAAATAAAAAAGATGAATTTTTCTTTACTAAATAAAGCTCGTGTAGGAAAAGAATCTTTATGCATCAAATCTTTAAAAGTGTGTAAAAGATTTCGCGGAAAATGATTGAAATGACTATTATTTTGTGATATTTTAACACAAAAACAGTTTTAAAGCAATTTATATTATATAAGACCGGAGGTCAATTGTATTTTAGGGATCCTTAATAACGGGGTGCCTAACACCTTTCCCGGGATCATTTGAACACTTACTCGAACTTTGGTTAATAATAGATTTTTCTCTTGTTTTGAAAAATCCTTTTAAAATGGTTTTCCTATTTTTCCTTTTATAAAGTAGGTGACGACTCTAAAAAATAAAATAATCTCAAGAGCCCACAAGTTATCTAGTAGCTGTTATGTCCCACGTAAAAGTGAACTGTAATAAATGACTTCTATTGTGTCACTTAGTCTCTTTTTAGGATAAAAATGACTTACATGTCAAATGGTTACCTTAGTTGGTCTGATTAACCAGAGATAGCCAAGATTGTGTTACGATTTATGTTACAAAGCTTGTCTGCATACCTCTAAATGTCCTCTGTTGTCTTGTACATATTCATGTAGTTATGATCCACCTGGTTTGGTATACTCTTAGGAAGAATTAATGATCTTAAGTTACTGCAAGACCTGCGAGATATCTTAGTTGCCTTCCCCACCCTTAGCATGTTCCCAATAGGTTATAATGGTCTACTCTACATCTACTTTGGGTTATATAGATTGCCTTTGTCTACATCTTTAAGTGTTATTTAAGTATCATGTTAGGATGAATATCTGCACATCTCAACTTGTTGTTCCATTTATGTGTGACTTTGCTTCATGGCCTACTTATTTATTGCCTTGATTATTGTAAAGATGTATTCTGGCATTAGGTCATAGGTGTCACCATGTTTTATATGCATCATCCACTCATGTACCTTGACCATACTGCTATGAATCATGTTGCATCTAGTATTAGACTAGGACTGTATATTTGCCTTCCTATGTAGATAGTTGAAGTAAGATTGCATAACAAGACTTTAACATGATTCCAGTAGCATGTCTGTTGGCCTTAAACTGAGCATGACTAATCTAGATTGTGTGCTGATTTCAAGAAGTAATTCATATACCGTGTGAGTTCTCATTTCTATACCTTCTGTTTTGCTAAGTTGAGTCATTTAACTCTTGACACTCAGTTAGAATGGAGCTTGAACCTGAAAATTCGAAATCTCATAGTCGTTTAGTCCATACTTGCCTATGACTGATTCTGTTCATCTTTCCATCTCATATGTGACATTAGATTGGTATGATACTTAAGGCTTAGATTGGTTATTTGTCCCTTGTTATGGTGTATTTACAATCTCACTCAAGTTGTGCTAACACTGTCTACTTACTAAATCATGAACTGTGGCTTTCCCAGGGAGAATTTAGCTGGGAAATAAGAGTATATATCCAGGATACTGTTATGATTGAGTTTCCTCCTTAAAACATCACTTCTGTGTGCTTTGTCTTAAAGAAAATGCTATGTTATACACCTGATATACAAGCTATATACAGTTCAAATGTGTTAATATTTCTAGTATATGAAGCATGTATATCCGTATACCATCCATGTTTTGACACACATGATATGTTTGGCCATGGCCCATTTCTGTGCTTATTTGTTCTTTTCACACGGCTGTCTTTGGGCCTGGCCCATTGCTTGATTTTTCTTCTTTCCCCTACTTGTTGATTAATAGTTTGAGCCCATTCAGATTATCATGTTCATTTTATTTTAATTACGGGCTGTTAGCTTGATTTAATCTCCATTTGCATTAGATAATTATAGGGTAACTCTAACTTGTATCCTTGTTTTCCCCTTGCTTGTTTTTCTGCTGCATTCCCATGAGATAGGTCCTTACTGGGCCCATCACTTCATTCAGACGAAGTTCAAGGTCATCTGTTGCTTAGCCGATTGGGCTGAGGCCCAATCATACTTGTTTTGGCCGAGATAAAAAGAAATGGATCTAATATTTGCATGAAGGTCCATCTATGAGGTAAAAATAGTCTAACTGGTGGTGGGCTGATGAACTTAGACCTCAAGATTGGACAAAAAATGAACACTTTGTTAAGACACTCGCTAAAAGCCCAACTAGATAGGTAACTTTGACAATAAAATCTTATCTTGGGGATATGGAAGGCAAAATGAAACAAAAACCACCTTTGTATTCTCTTTTAAAACCAAACTTGTCGATTTTTTTTCTTTTTGATGAAGTAAAATAGATATAACTAAATGTTCAAAATAACCATCATCAGAGAAGTTGCAAGTTTCGAATTTTATCATATGTTATCATCATAATTCTATACTGAATATTGACATGCAAAATGCTAACTCGCACTACAAAAAAGAGGTAATTTGCTAAGGTTGAAAGTGCAATTTACGCGGAGGTTAACAACCCCCGCTATTTGCTGTGAGAAAATAGCGAAGATATTTAACCTCAAATTGCATTTTCAACCACCGCAAGCTATTAATTTTTTTGTAGTGTCAGTGTATTTTTTTCAAAGGCTTGAGCAATTTGACTGAACAATTCCCAAAATAATAGAAATAATAATTAATACACTAAATAATTTTCAAATTAAAATAGAAAGAACTCGAGAAGAAATATTTATGAAGTGCACTCCAACACCAATGCATGCATGATTGCTCCGCCCGTCCACAGAACTTCTGCCAGAGCCAACAAGCTGCGGCCCGTCAATACAGAGCATAAGTAGAAGTTTCTCCGGCCCTTTGCTAATCGGGGTATTTTGTTTCTAATGGGATAATTAGATTGAAACCATTTCTGGAAACAAAGGGAAAACACACTAATTCATGATTACCTTTTGCCTCTCCCGGGTTGCTAACATTTCGAAAATGAAAAATGCCAAAATATAAGCAAATGGTCAACTCCGACGTAATGTACCGTCAACCAACTCCTTATCTACACAAATTCCTTTCTTCGAAGACAACAGAGGAAAACCTTAATAAAAATCCCAAGAAAAACAAAGAAAATTCGAATAATAAATGAGGTTGGAAATATTGGAAGAAGGGTTGAGAATATTGGAAGAGTAATTTAGAGAAATATATTTGGTTTTTGTTGCTAGATAAAGTGGTTAGGCTTGTTTTTGGTGCATTATCTACAAGATTAGTTCAAGAAAATTCGTACATGAATTGGAATTATATTTTTGGTAAATCTGAGGAAAAATTAAATGCCTATCGTCATACTTATTCCTAGGGGTGGCCAGTGGGCCGGGCTCGGGTCTGGCGGGCCGGGTCTGGCGGGGTCGGGGTCGGGGCGGGACGAGCCGGGGGGTCGGGATCGGGACTAGCGGGCCTAGCGGGGTCGGGTGCAGGCGGGACTGCTCGATCCGTCCGATCCCGATCCCGCTTCAGACGGGCGGGCGCTCGGGCGGGCTCGGTCGGGGCGAAGCGGGTCGGGTTTTCCTTTTTTTTTAAATAACATATGTATAAAAACTCAATAAACAAAACAAGATAGTGTAATAAAAACATCCCAAGGTCAATTTTTTGTGCCTCTTATATTATTTAATAGACATATGATTTTTTTGTAATACAAATACAATTGTCTAAAATCTAAATTGCAACTTTATGGTGTTGTCCAAAAGTTGCAAATTACATAATAAAATTGCAATTAAAAATTACATTTTCAAAAAATGCTCTAATTGCTTGATGATTTCATGTGGTTCTTCTGCTAGAATAGGTATTTGTTGGTCAAATTGATCCACGCCGCTTCCACTACCTTCGGTTAAGATTTCGTTGTAGTTTTCATCATCTTCTTCGTTGATCTCAGGTTGACCGCACCTTCTCCGCTCCGCTCGTATCCAATCTCCGAATAATCGCAATTTCCAAAGTCGTCTCCCGCCAATGAGTATCTGTGGTCTCCTATTTGATATCTCTGCGAGAAAAAGCGCTTTCGACGCAGCTTGATGACGCTTGAATGTTCAAAACATCTCGAGCCATCAATGAAAGTGTCGGAAAGGTCTTCTCATTCCCCCTCGATTTCAAAGCAAGTCTTCTTGTCCATCTTCATTGATAACTTCTTGATACTGCAGTAACCCGCAAAACAAAAATATCCAACTCGCTAATTTGGTTAGTAGAGGTATGCGGCGCACATTCTATTTCTCGAGGCTTTCAATACTAGCCGCGAACAAAGATGTCTTTGTGAGGTTGTGTTGAAGATGAAGAAGATGGTATGGTAGCCGGTACGTTACTAGCATTTTCTTGTTGATAAAACCTATATATATTTTTGCATTGGTGTTCTACGCTATTCAACACTTCTTCTTTAGTTTGTTCAATAGGTGGTGGGTGATTTAGATTTTTGGGACTTGGAGGTGGTAGTACTTCTATACAATCGTAAATAGTTTCAATTAGTGATTTAGTACCGTCTATTTTAATAGTAGGATTTAATACAGAACCAATAATATAAATAGAAGGAATAGGAATAAAATATTTTTTTATTTTGACAAACATTTTTTTAATAGTTGCCTTATAAGCTGGTTTTTCCATATATTCACTAAGTAATAAAAATATTAGAGTTATATAAAATAACATAGTTGAAATAGTAGGATAATATATACCGGAAAATTCTTTTGTTGCTTGAAAAAATTTCTCTAAAAATACAATAAGTTCGGAAATTTTTACCCAATCACTATCTAAAATCATATCAGCTGTGTTTTTATTATGAGAGTTAAAAAATAAAGTTATAGGTAATTTATAGTCATAAGCAACAAGTAGTTGCTCGTATAAAGAATTCCACCTAGTCGATACTTCTTGTGGAATTCTTCTATAAGGTAGTCCACAATCGTGACAAGTTTTTTTATATTCTTTTCTACGTTGTACTTTATTACTTTTAAAAATAAAGTTTATAGCAAATTGTATTTTACTAAGAATGTCTTCAAAAAGTGATAGACCACCTTTACAATTAAGTTATATATATGGCACGCGCATTTTATATGAAAATGGTCTGGAAAAGATGGAGCTAAACTATTTTTTAACATTGTAATTGCGTAATTGTTATTAGAAGCGTTATCTAATGTAATAGTCATAATTTTATCGGTAATTCCGTAATAATCGCACACTTGATAAATATTTTCTGCAATAAAAGTACCAGTGTGCCTATCATCTATATATCTATACGCTAAAATACGTTTTTGCATAGACCATTTATAATCTATCCAATGACAAGTTACAGTTAAATAATCATGGCCGTTAGTACTACGACCTATATCAGACGTGATAGATACTTTGCCATTAAAATGATATAATGAAAACGTAAATATTGTTGATATTCATGCGCAAATTTAAATACATCTCTCTTAACTTGATTGACCTAGGAAAACCGTTAAAAGCGAGGATTATATATATCTCTAATGTAATGAATAAAACCTGAGATGAAGGAAATGAAAAAGGCAAACCCTCCACAAAGAACTAATTTTGATATTGCTTCCTATCTCTATGTTTGTTGTATTTAGAGCCTACAATTCCCCGTCATAGGGTTAATTTGACCAGATTGTGGTCCTGACAAGACGTGATGTGAACCTTGTCCCGATGGAGCGGCGTTATGCACCGGTTTTGAAGCCTGGTATTGGGCATACCTAGCTGGATGAGCACTTACTACGTGTCTAATTAAACCCCGTCCCACCGTGACCTTTTCCAGCTTTTAAATTTTAAAACATTTTTACAAATTTTACATATGGCTACTTGATTCTCTACGTCCCTATCAAAAAATGTCCATGCATCCGATTTTAATGGTCGCTTGGCTGGACCTCGTCTCATACTAGGGGGAATAGGAGGTATTTCAGTTGAAGGTGCACTAGTGGGCGTGTTGTCATCAATATTAGTGGGTGTATCGTCTAGATCATCGTCTAAATTAAAGTCTTCTTGAGTTCCAGAAAATAACTCCTCGTCTAAATCTAATGGTATTGTAGGAAAATGTTGAGTATCAACAAAATCATCCTTGGTAGGAATAAGGTGACTAGAAGAAGTACCCTTCCCCTGGTTGCCTCTACTAGAAGAAGCACCCTTACCCTTACCCTTAAACATACCTTTTAATCCTTCCATTTTAATTATGATAATAAATAATTAAAGACAATAAAATTAAGTGCGCTAAATAAAATAAACAGACAATAATAATTTAATGAAGGAACGAATGTACCAAACACGACGTAACGTCGACGTGTAATCGAGAGGTTGAAAATTGAAACTTTGCTCGATGGAAGATCCTCAAGCTAGTTGCCAACTTCACTCCCAATTCCCAAATGAATTAATAAAATTGAATATTTAGCAAACAATGTAGAGAGATATATTGAGAAATTAGAGAGATTGTAGGAAGATTTGTGAGAAAGATGAAGAGAAAATGAGTTATTTATAGTTGAAAAATTGGGTTAAAGTGTAAATATAATAACTTATGGGTTAAAAATAAATATTAAGGGGTAGGGGGTTGGGGAGAGGGGGCCTAAAATGGCCGTTGGCCATTAACATATATCTAAAATGGCCGTTGGTGCAACGGCCATTTTTGCAAAGGGAGTTTAAGGGTCGGGGTCGGGGTCGGTCTCGGGACGGGCTCGGGGCGGGCTCGGGTCCGGCGGGCCTGGGGCGGGCTCGGGTCTGGCGGGACGAGACATCGTCCCGTCCCGAGTTCGAGTCCCGCCCCCGTTAAATTTTTTTTTTTTTTTAGAGCGGGGTCGGGGTCGGGTCGTCCCGGCCCACTGGCCAGCCTTACTTATTCCTCAGTAAGAGGGATCAAAGGCCTACTTCATGAGTAAAGAAACAAACAGAGGCTATTCTGAAGGGTGATGGTGATGGTGGTAAACCTCCAGCAGCAGGATGTTTAGAGTCTCATGGTGGAGGAAGTTTGTCTCCAGCGCCATGTTCACCAACTGCTCTAGGGAAAGGAGAAGCGAACAAACTGCTTTCACAACGGATGAAAAAAGTTATGGCAGACAACCCAAAGAAACTAGCCAATTTGATTGACATGGATCCAAGCAACAAACAAGAACTTAGTTAATTGCGATGAAAAGAGTGTCTTGTTGGGTAATTTCCGGGTTGAGCTGACCGATCTACCAACGCTGATCAAGCTGCACTTCCGTAAGCAACCAAGATGATTAAGTTTCTTGTAATGTTCAATTTACGTGCTTAGTCCTCGACTTTATAGTAGACTCCATGAATCATATGAAGTCTTAGATTATGCATCTTGGTAAAAAGACTTGGTTTTGATTTACTTTGGTTATTCAAACTTTATTCTTGGAAAGCTTAAACTATATTGATAGTAAAAAATACAAATGCATGCAGATTCTAAAACGCAGGCCATATTTTTGTTCAGCCAAGTTACGAATTAAGGAGACTACTAGCTCGGCGAGAGCTATTCCTCCATCCTCTAGATCCTTGTGGTTGCATGCAACCCGTAGCCACATAAGGGCAATTACGTAACATAAACAACATGTCAATCTCTTTCTTCGCCGTACCAATATCCAAAAAAATATAAAACACAGTGATCATACTCCAAGTGACAAAGCATCACCTTTACTCTACACAGGTCCACGTCAGGGTACTTTTCACTAAAGGCTTAAGAGTCGGTCATAAAGACACTCATTAGCTAACAACAAAAGTCCCATGTTGTGGGGTTTGGAGAGAGGATAAAGTGTACGCACACCTTACCTCTACCTTGATAGGCAGAACGGCTGTTTCCGAGGGACCCTCAACTCAAAACAAAGCATAAGCACAAGCAAAGTAAGAGGAACGGTCAGACCACCACCCTATAGAACTTGACTTTAAGTTTTGGTGGCACATTTTTATCGCACAAGACTTCATATGCGAGCCTCCATTTCATCCACCCTGCTCCAATACGATGTGTGACATCGTCATCAATCTCTCAATTCCCTTGGATAATAGACCTGATGTACTTGGAGTTTCTTTTCTTCGGAATGACCTGAGTACCAAGACTCACCTCTACGCCTGTCTCAAGATCGCTTCCATTACTGAACTTGAACTCTAAGTATTTTGTCTTGGTCCTACTCAAGCTGAACCTTTTATACTCTAGAGTTTGTCTCCAAACCTCGAGCTTAGCATTCACCCCGCTACGAGTCTCATCAATCAGGACTATGTCGTCTGCGAATAACACACATTATGACACATCCCCTTGAATATATCGTGGCAGGTCATCCATCACTAAGGCAAATAAGAATGGACTAAGAGTTGATCCCTAGTGCAATCACATCGTCACTGGAAAGTGCTCTGAATCCCCTCCTATTATTCGTACCCTGGTCTTGGATCCATCATACATATCCTTGATCGCCCAAGTGTATGCCAAAGGTACACCTCTAACCTCCAAACATCTCCATAGAACCTCCCTAGGGACTTTGTTGTATGCCTTCTCGAGGTCGATGAAAATCATATGTAGGTCTCTCTTCCTCTCCCTATACTGCTCCACCAACCTCCTAATAAGATGAAAGACTTTTATGATCAAACGCCCCGGCATGAATCCAAGCCGGTTCTTGAAAATAAACATGCATTTTCTCATCACCCTCATCTCCACGGCCTTTCCCAAACTTTCATAGTGTGGCTTAGCAGCTTAATACCCCTATAGTTGTTGCAACTCTAGATATCCCATATGTTCTTGTACAAAGGAATAATTGTACTCCACATCCATTCTTCGGACATTCTCGTCGTTTTAAAAATGATGTTAAACAACTCAGCCAGTCACTCCAAACCTGCCCTGCCTACGCTCTTTCAAAATTCAACTGGGATCTCATCGGGCCCGATCGCTCGTCCCCTGCGCATCCTGCGAACAACACCCTTAACCTTAACAAGAAAAAAAAAGTCATACTCATGACTCGAACCAAATAACTTTAGTTAAAGGTGAAGGACCCTATCCATACCACCACATCCCTCGTTGGTCTTAGAATCTTTTTATCATTACACTCCCAAATTGTTTTTGCTTGTTATGATCGTTCATGGATTGGTCCCCATTGTTGAACTCAAATGTTGTTCATCTCCAATCAGACATGTGAATGGAAAATGTGACAGAATTTAAGTAATGATCTTATAGCCGGTGACAACTTTGCATGTGTGAGCTTGTTCTTATTATCGGTCCAAGTCCGAATAAAGAACAAGGCTCGCAGTAGGCGGGTTGTTAGTGTAAAACTGTTCTTTTTTATCTCTTTGCTTGTTTCCTTTCTGTTATTCCATGCTTCTCCGGATTCACGCTAGAAAGGAATTCAAGATAAAAGAATATTTATTACTTCAATACCATCTTTAATGGTTGTTTCGTTCAATATTTTCAAAGGTATTTTCTGAACTAGCTTCGGAGTGATGCGTACCAAAAACGCACTGAGGCGTATTTGATAGGCGTAAGTATCGCGGGCTGTAAGCCCCAACCTTCTGAGTGTTCGCCTAGGCGTAAGCCCCAATTTCTAGGCGTTCATTTGGGCGTAAGCCCTGACAACTTTTTCAAATTTGAGTCAAAATTGCTTAATATTTTTTTTTTAAAGTTAAATATTCAAAAATTAATTCATAGTAAATTCTCAAAACTAAAAAATCTCAAAAAGTCAAAAGTTTATTCTAATTATTTATCTTAATTTTATAATCTTTGCTCTTTGTTGTTTACGGACAGATACATTGTAGACCTTTGTATGCGAAGTGCAAACTACAAAGCAAAAAATTTTATCCTACAATTTTTATTATACTTCCATGATTGCATTTTTTTCTTTATGCTTTATTTTCCTTAAGATTTTTTTAACAATCTTCAATTTATCTTTTTCCAGATAATTTTTACTTTTAGAATTTCTTTTAGTATCGCTCTAGTTTAGATAATATTTTGAAGACTTATAATGAGTATTAATTTGTTATCTAGTTTTAAGTATTAAAACAATAACTTTATATTATTTTATTTTTATCTTTAAATTATGATGATATACTATTATTTTTACAATTCTAATTATGTTTCATCATAGTCATGTTATTGATGTAATGCATCTTTATATCCTTCACTTTTTCAAGATCTTTTTTAATGAGTCATGCACATGTTAGCATGTTAATAATACATATATTCATTTTCCTACTAATATTATTATTTTTAATTTTTTTTTAAAATTTTAATATATTTTTTATTTATATATTTATTTTATTAATTTATAAAATACTAAAAATTATATATATATATATATATGAAGCTTACGCCGTGTGCCTCGAAGCTTACCCCTCGTCAAAGTACATGTAAAACGCCTCGTTTTACCCCAATCATTTTAAAACATTGATTTCGTCCCTTCATTGTACTGAGTGTATGTTAAAGGACTTCTGTAGTAAAATACTTTTGACATGAAATTAACTCAAAAATGAGCATTCAATTTTAAATGTGTCCCAATATAAAACTTTTTTTATGAATATTTATTAAGATGAACCCTTTCTATTAAATTAAACCGACAACGGAATAAATAAAATAAAACCCCCCATAACGTCTGTTGTTAACGGAAGCGAAGAATTCCGGGGACACGGCGGGTATATCACAACCCTTTGACAGTTGCTCGAGAATATGCTTCAGATTTTGTAAGTTTTATTATTATAAAAAAACACCCTTTTCTGTTTTCTTTTTCCTTTCTCTTGTTCTCTAGATTCTCCAGTATCATATTTTGTCAGAGTTGTAGTTGCTATGGCCACTGTGAAGCCTAAAAGAACATTGCTAAGCAATTTTTGCTTTTCGAGAGTTAATTTGACTAATCTTTGAAGCTAAATTGGATTAGACTAACTCAATATTTGAAAATTAAAATTTAGATATTCAAGTACGATAATTTGTTTCATGTCATGATGTCAATACAACTACAATAATATACTCACAAGTGGGTTCTGGAAGGTTAGAGTGTAGCACACCTTACCCCTACCTCGAGATGCAATGTCATGATGTCTGATGAAAAAATACATGTAAAAATATTGGTGGAAATTCACATAATTTGAATCTCGAGAAGTAGAAAATGTCACATAAATTAGGATAGGGAGTACGTACTGTGAATAACCATGCTTAAGATTAGTCACTTTTGTTTTTTCTTTTTTATTTTCTTCCTTTTTCCCCCTCTTTATTGAAATATGATTGGTTAGTAATCTTCACTTTTAGCGCTGAAGTATCCAAAGATTTTGAAAATTTGATGTTTTTCTTTAATATCAGGGTTTGTACTAACTGTGGAGTTTTGGACTTCTGATGAAACAATTGTATATTGAGATAGTTGTTGTATGTTGGGAGATGAAAAATGGACTGTAGTAATGAATCTTTGAAGATTGATATGGGGGTGGTAGTAGGTGCTGGTGATACTACAAATAATGTGAGTGGTATTTGCAATCAGTGTTTAAATCTGGAATCAAAGATCAAGACAATTGAAATTACTTGTTCCACTTTGCAGCAGGAGATTGACCGGGAGAGAAATGAGTTTACGTTGCTTGAAGGTAAGTTTGAGGCATTGCGAGTCGAAAAGCTTGCTGTTGAGAATGAGCTTGAGGTGTTGAAAAGAAGGAATCAAGAGTTGGAAGAGCGGATGCGTCAAATAGAGAATAATAATGGAAGTAATGAGGAAAATGAGGAGGAAGACAAGGTTTTACAGTTGATGATCGAGAACAGTGTCTTGGAGTGCGAGAAAAGGAAGGCTGAATGTGATGTTGAGTATTGGAAATCCAAGTGCAACGAGCTACAGTTGACAGTGGCGGAATTGGACAAAAAAATGGTTTCAAAAGCAGGAGATAGAATTTCAACTGAAGGATTGCGAGAGACAGAAGAAATACATCAAGAAAAGGGATTGCAAGATAAATGTAATAATTTAGCCCAGAAAACGGATCTGCAAGAAGTATGTAAAATCGCAAAAGTTGATGAAATGCAAAATAAGGCTGGTTTAGATGGAGAAATCGCATCTCTACAATCTCAAGATTCAGGTACTATAATTTTGTCTAAACAATTTTGTTGAGAAGTTGTAAACATCATTTTAGGAGTTTGATGTTTTAAGTAGTATATATTTTGCTTTTAGAAGATTGGGATGCATAATGTAGATATTTTTTACTCATTCCTTTGCTTATTGCTTTTGATGGACAGAGAAATCTTTGGTAAAAACACCAAGCGTGCAAGCCAAGCTTGTGGGAGGAAACAAAGGTTTACTATCTGAAAGTGGCAATAACCAAGTGAGGAAGCGATTGACATTTGAAGAAGAAAGGGGGTCTAACAAGAGGATGGCTCCTTCTACACCAGCTGGTATAAGACCTACAAAAGTTGTTGTTATCGACATAAATGACAGTGATGATGAAAGAACCACTAGTCCTTGCTGTACATCAGTAATTGGAAGTGATTATGAAACTTCAGTCCCTCTCTGTACACCTCCCATACCAGGATTTGCTCGTAGTGAACCTTACTGTGGATCAGGGAGCACCTTAGCTAATATCGAATTGCCTTCACAAAGCAATATAAAGATGACTGGTGTTGAGCAATTTGAAGACAGTGACATGGTTTGCCATAATAAGGAGGTTTTATATGTTCCAACTCCAAAAAGAAGAAGAGCTTCGAACATAATTGCTAGTGATAGTGACACCGATGATGATGATGATAAAGTTCCAATTTGCATGCTCAAAACTAGGCATTTTCGTGAAAAATGCTCCGATGATCATCCCAGAGGCCACTCAACTCAAACTAGTGATTCTGAGGAAGAAGTCAGGAAATTGTCTAGTAGACGACGCCTAGTGAAGCTAAGTCAATGCGAAGGGAAAGGTGGCGGCGGCAATGACATAGAAGAAGATGTGTCAGACAGTGAAGGAGAAAGTTTAGGTGGATTTATAGTTAGCAGCTCTGACATCTCAGATGATGACGACATTTATAATTCTGATGGTGCATTGCAAAGTAATTCTTCTGTAGCTGAAGATTCAATAAGTGATTTGGAGTATATATCAGAGAGTGATTCAGATTATGGTGAGATAATGTCGAAAATTCGTAGGACCAAAAATGATTTATTAGAATGGGAGTTTGAGGGGGACATGCTTGCTGCCTTTGGTAAGGATCCTGAATTATGTATGAAGGCTGTTTGTGTTTTGTATAGGCAGCAAACGTCCGAGGAGCAATGTAGTAAAGAAACAATATTTCACAATCAAAGAGGTTTTAGCCAGTGCGATGCCTTCAGGTATGTGCTTGAATGAGATGTGAATACTACATGATCTATAGTTATTATGTTGAAAACTCGCGAGAAAATGCAAAAACATGCGCATTACAATCCTTAAATGGTGCTGGTCTGGATGAATGGAACACTTATTTTAGCTCTACATGGGTAGTTCTAGTATCTACACTAAAGCGCTAACTCATTGTTATTGCAAGTTATCCAACCTCATAGCCTACATAAGATAACACATGGTTAAAAGTGTGTCGGCATTAAAAGTTTGTCAATATTTGTTATTCTCCATCTCTTACAATTTAAGTCTTATTTGTCTTGGATACTTTAGTTAAAAAGTATTAACTTATTATTGAATTTGAGGTTTAATAATCTCCTTTTCTCATAATCGAGTTGTTTAGCATGATACATTTTGGTCGTAATTCCTTGATACCCTAGGTGTTGGACTACATTTTGGATGACCTTAGAAAAAACTCACAAGCCCTTTGGGGTTATCCTGTATTTGGAAGAAAAAGCAGGAAAAGGAATAAATATAGTGATAATTTGATTCTTCGTCACTATAGTAACAACAACAACAACATACCCAGTGAAATCCCACAACGTGGGGTCTAGGGAGGGTAGAGTTTACGCAGACCTTAACTCCACCTTGGTAGGTAGAGCGGTTGTTTTCGGGATGAAAATGATGGTAACAAAAGCGAATAAGCCATGATAGCGTATTCTGAAAAAAGAAGCAGTAACTAACGCAGTTAAATAAGATAAATAAAGTACACTAAAGAACACATAGCAGGGGAAATCAAACGACAAGGGACTATAAAGCAATATTGCACCTACCAGTATGATAGGATACGCGAACCTACAATAATAACACTACAACTACCAGTTTATAAGCGTAAGTAGGACTACGCTCCTATCCTTCTACCCTAATTCGTATCCTCCACAACCCCCTATCTAAGTTCATGTCATCAGTCAGTTGCACCTGCGCCATATCCCGTCTAATCACCTCTCTCCAATACTTCTTCGGCCTACCTCTATCCCTCCTGAACCCGTCCATAGTCAACCTTTCACACCTCTGCACTGGGGCATTTGTGTCTCTCCTCTACACATGCCTGAACCATCTCAACCTCGCTTCCCGCATCTTATCCTCCACCGAGGTCACTCCCACTCTGTCCCGGATATCATTTCTAATTCTATCTCTCCTTGTATGTCCACACATCCATCTCAGCATCCTCATCTCCGCAACTTTCAGCTTTTGGATGTGCAATGTCTTGACTGGCCAAGACTCCGCCCATGAAACATAGTCGGTCTAACCACCACCCTATAGAACTTGCCTTTAAGTTTTGGTGGCACCTTTTTACCCTATTCCTATACCTCGACCTACCCGAGAACCATAACTTATACCCGTCCACATCCTTAGCCTTAGGTCCTACCCATTTGGTCTCCTAGACACAGGCTATATTAATCTTCCTCCTCTTAAGAATCTTAACTAGCTCTATGGACTTCCCCGTTAAAGTATCAATGTTTCAAGTTCCTATTCTCAGCCTAGCATCTCCCTTAACCTACTTACCCTCCCTAACCCTCGCTCCCGTCCCCGACCTAGAACATGACCCCTAGTCTATCATCAGTCACCAAAGCCACTAAAGTGGATATAAACTAATAGACTAATCAAAGATTTACACCTAAAACAAGAACGTCAAGAGTGATATAACTAAAGGCAATAAGAGTAAATGCAAGAACGTAAAAGCAAGAAGCAATACAATGGATAAGGACAAAGAATAGATACGAGCAACCGCAGGTACCAACTCCAGTTGAACCGAACATGTTTGCCGTCGAAGTCACTGTTCAACGCCGGCAGTTACTGTTCATTGCCGGAATTTACTGCTCGCAGCCGAAAGTTGCCCGAAAACTCAAGTATCTGGATTCTAGTCAAAGATGTCGAGGCGATGTTGCAAGCCGAATGCAGTCCCGCCAAAAAGGTCTAGTCTGATCCCTGAAAACTAAGGAAAACCGCAGCACACCAAAAACACTGGATGGGGCGACGAAAGTGACAGTCCGGCACTGTCCTTAGTGGGAAAAAGAACAAAATGGAGAAACAGAGAAAGGAACAGAAAACAAAGAAACAGAGCCAACGAGCTCAAGAAGTAGGATAACGGGAAGAAAAGATAGATAAAACCGGAAAAAAATGAGAAGGGAAGGCAGTCCGACGGCTCCTAATGACCGAAACTGACTGGAATCCGGCAATAGTGAAGCCGGTGTGGTGAAGGGAGAAGGGAAAGGATGGCGAGAGAGAGGTAGAGAGAAGGGAGATCTGGGGGAGAGGAGAAGAGAAGTGGAGGGAGAAGGAGAAGACTGCTTACCTGCGTTTATCGGCGCCGGCCAGTGTAGAAATTTGCTGAAACAACATATGTCTCTGCTTTTTCCTATACTTGTTGAGTCGGGTGGGGGGGTGGGGGGGAACTAGCCATTAATGTGGACAGAATTTACGCAAGAGAGAGAAAGAGAGATGTAGAGAGAGAGAATCATCACTATAGTAAATAGGAGAGAAATCGTATTTAATTGTTCGGTTTTACAAAAAGTTTACACAAGAAAAAGGATTAAGCTTGTGACACATTCACTAAAAAACATATAAAAGAGAATTCAAGGGTAAGGACGAGATGGTTTTCTTTCACAGTACCACTCATATGTGACTTGGACACATCTTATTGTTATAGCAGTAGGCCTTGTCTGTCAAACTCCCAATTACATTAGTTCATAACTCTTTAAACTCTTGTAACGTAATGAATAGGCATTAAGCTAAATTTCTACGGTTAGTCGATTTTACTTGATCTGAAATCTGCAAGCAATTCACAAATCCAAAGTGTAGGTCCTTGAACTATGGGTACTAACTAAGCCCCATGAAGAGCATTTTTGCCCTATTGAGGGCTTAAGAGCGCGATCCTTAGCTTTCTGACCACTTTTTAAGTAGCAAATTTGAAGATCTGAAGACAGTCCAAGAAAAGCCTTATGCTTTGCATTTTCAAAACGATGATATCGAATTAGATCATGAGGTTATGTAGTTCAAAAGTTGATGTTGGTTATTCACTAAGCTTCTTAAGCTGGTAGTAAATAGCTTAACGATATATTTGGACTCTGTAACTTTAGTGTAGGGTGGGCTTGTGAAGTCAAACTGCAGATGAATTTGACTACTCTGAGGACCACCTATGACCTTGACTATGCCGATGTAAAGTAGTCCAGTGATAGAGTCACATAGATCAAAACAATCTATCAGCTATGATTGGGATTGCGAGACTGATATAGCCTTGTCTAAGATGGCATGGTTATTTCTGATGTAGTGAATTAAATGTCATGTAGAGACCATTCTTTAATGGTTAACGTTTCATTATGCATTTATCACTTGGTTTGACATCTATGATAAGAGGGAGAAAAGAAACATGTAATTTCAAAAGGTTTGATCAACTTCTTCCAAAAGAGGTCAAAGTGGATAAGAGAAGGAAATTATTGTTGGGACAATTTGTCTACGTTAGGCCAGGGAAAACATGGGAATGATGGTTTCTCTTCGAAAAGATGATTGTAAAGGCTGCAAATCTATAAATATGGAACTCTTTAATATTAAGCATTCGCGTAAAACATCTAAAAGTTATTCTCTTGACCAGAAAGGCATTTGGGCTTTGATCTGATTTTGTGCTTCTATGCTGAATCTGAAATTTGCTTTGTATGTTTGGGTGCTGATTTCACTACTTTACTGCCACATTACAGGGGAAGCACCTTGGATGAATTTCTTACTGATGGAGATCCTCAAGGTGATATGAACAAGTCTATGGAGGAATTGCAAGCTTATGATCCCAAGGGTGTTGAAGTGTGCTTAACTTTGGCGACAAGATACTCTAAGCAGCTATTTGCTATTTACAAAAACAAAGAGGATCCTTTTTTCTCAGCTCCTTGACATCGTGTCTGGTTTTGTGCCTTGCCCAACATGATGGTCCAAAGTCAGTCTTCCTAACCTTGATGTAGATATGACATCTTATCATGTTAGTCCTTCTGTATATAAAGCCTAAATTTTAGGTGCTTTTGCTATCCAGAACTGCTACAACTATTACGCCTCATTCCCAAGCAAGTTGTGGTCGGGATTTAAGATAAAAATATTTTCTACTTTGTCAAAACGCATCCTTTTTTTATTGTAACAGTTGTGTTGTTGTTTTCTTGATTTTGGAGCTTGTACAGCATAATCAGACCCAAGTGGACAACATTACTGTATTACAACAAAGGTGATTTTCAAGAACTCTATTTTTTTGTTAATTTGCTCTTGTGTGGCTGAAACTAGAGGGAAAGTGACCATTTATGTCTTTGGAACTTAGAGAATTACTAGTATTGGAATGGACCCGAATAGGGTTATGAAATATTCATGCACTAACTATTTTTTAGTGGAGGCTTAGTTGATTGATTGATCATTTTACATTACAACAACAACATACCCAGTGAAATCTCACAACGTGGGGTCTGGATAAGGTAGAGTGCACGCAGACCCTACCTCTACCTTGATAGGTAGAGAAGTTGTTTCCAAGAGTCTCTCGGCTCAGGACATGCAAAACAGAAAAACAGTCAGACTTGGCCAAAATTTAAAATTTTAAAAATTTAAAAATTTAAAGCTGTATGTAAATGCTGATAGCAAAGGCGAATACGCCATAATAGCGCATCCTGAAAAGGAAGGAAGAAGCAGTAACTAACGCAGATAAATGTGATAAACCAAGTACATTAAAGAACGCATACCAGAAGAAATACAACTACAGAAGACTATAAAGCAATACTACGTCTATTCGTATGATATGCTAAGTGGACCTACAGTAATAACACTAGAACTATCAGTTTGTAAGCGTAAGTAGGACTACGCTCGACTACCCACTACCCATCTACACTAATTTGTGTCCTCCACAACCCCTTATCTAAGGTCATATCCTCAGTAAGTTGCGTCTGCTCCATATCCCGTCTAATCACCTCTCCCCAATATTTCTTCGGCCTACATCTACCCTTCATGAATTCGTCCATGGCCAACCTCTCACACCTCCGCACTGGGACATTTGTGTCTCTCCTCCGCACATGACCAAACCGTCTCAACCTCGCTTCCCGCATCTTATCCTCCACCGAGGCCACTCTCACTCTTCCCCGGATATCATCATTTCTAATCATATCCCTCATTGTATGCCCACACATCCATCTCAGTATCATTATCTCCGTCACTCTCATCATTTGGGTGTGCGACGTCTTGACTGGCCAACACTCCGCCCCATACAACATAGCCGGTCTAACCACCACCCTATAAAACTTGCCTTTTAGTTTTTGTAGTATTTTTTTGTCGCACAAGACTCCAGATGCAAGCCTCTATTTAATCCACCATGCCCCAATACGATGTGTGACATCGTTATCAATCTCTCAATTTCGTCGGATAATAGACCCGAGGTACTTGAAGCTTCCTTTCTTCGGAATGACCTAAGTCTCAAGCCTCACCTTCACGTCTGTCTAACGGTCGCTCCCGTTGCTGAACTTGCACTCCAAGTATTCTGTCTTGGTCCCTACTCAGCCTAAACCCTTTAGACTCCAAAGTCTGTCTCCAAACCTCTAGCTTAGCGTTCACCCCACTGCGAGCCTCATCAATCAGGACTATGTCGTCTGCGAATAATATACACCATGGCACCTCCCCTTGGATTTGTCGCGTCAGTCCACCCCACCAAAGAAAATAAGAATGGGCTAAGAGTTGATCCCTGTTGCAGCCCCATCATCACAGGAAAGTGCTCTGAGTCTCCTCCTACTATCTATACCCTGGTCTTGGCTCCATCATACATATCTTTGATCGCCCTGGTGTACGCCATAGGTATAATTTTAGCCTCCAAACATCTCCAAATAACCTCCCTAGGGACTTTATCATATGCCTTCTCGAGGTCGATGAAAATCATATGTATGTCTCTCTTCCTCTCCCTATACTGCTCCACCAACCTCCTAATAAGATGAATGGCTTTTATGATCAAACACCCCGGCATGAATCCAAACTGGTTCTCAAAAATAGACACGTCTTTTCTCACCCTTATCTCCACAACCATTTCCCAAACTTTCATAGTGTGGCTCAGCAGTTTGATACCCCTTAGTTGTTGCAACTCTGGATATCACATTTGTTTTTGTACAAAGGAACCATTGTACTCTACCTCCATTCTTCGGGCATTCCTTCCGTCTTAAAAATGACGTTCAACAACTCAGTCAGTCACTCCAAGCATGCCTTGCTTGCGCTCTTCCAAAATTCAGCTAGGATCTCATCATGCCCGGTCGCTCGTCCCCCGCGCATCCTGCAAACAACACCCTCAACCTCTTGAATCTTAATGCTTCTACAGTACCCAAATCCCGATACCTACCAGATTGCTCCAGATCTCCCAGCACAATGTCTCTTATCTCTTTTTTCGTTCAAGAGTTTATAGAAGTAAGACTGTCACCTCTATCTAATATGCGCGTCCTCCACCAGTATTTTGCCGTCCTCGTCCTTGATGCACCTCACGTGATCTATATATTAGTGTTGCTATATATGGAGATGTTTTGTGTAGGTCTTATTCCCATTATATCTTCTTGGTGCTTAAGAGTCTTCCATGGTATCATGTCAATATAGGAAAAAATAAGACATCTATTCTCCATATTGAGCTAAGGGTCTATCGGAAACAACATCTCTACCTCCACAAGGTAGGGGTAAGATCTGTGTACACACTGCCCTCGTCAGACCCCACCTGTTGGAGTACACTGAATTTGTTGTTGTTGCTGCTTGCAAGCATAATCACTTGCATATTATTAGATCATTAAGGTATATATCTTGGAAGATATAGATAAGTGGTTCTTGATGGTTGTATTCTGATTTGAATGTTTAGTCTTGTAATGTGTGCCTACATTTCATGTATTGTTTCTCTAACTTTTGCCAAGTCCCTGCTTTTTATCTGCATGAGGAAGAGGCATGCACTTATCAATGAAAGATTTTCTGTTGAGGATGCCTAATTATTGCAGTGAATGGCTGCCTTTTGTGTATAGACTTTAGTGTTTAGCCTAGTGCAAGTGTTGTATTTCTGCATATCTATTTTTGTGCTACATAAGGATGCATAATGTATTGTAAGAATGGATCTTTGATCTAACTCAACCCCAAAAGCTAGCTTGTAGGGTGAGGATTGTCCAAGTCCATGTTCCCATTCCATATCTGATGTGGGACTCTTAACACTCCCTCACACGCCCAGACCTAGTTAACTGGAGTGTGGACAATATAATTTGGGGGCCCAACATCGGTGAACAAAGAATTGGAATGGGTCTGGCTCTGATACCATGTAAGAATGGATCTTGGGTCTAACTCAACCCCAAAAGCTAGCTTGTAGGGTGAGGATTGTACAAGTTCATGTTCCCATTCCATATCCGGTGTGGGAGTCTTAACATGTATTACTCTTACGATGAATTATTTAGTGACTAAAATCTCGTGAACACTGGGTTCTTTTGAAACTATGAAACTATGATTGCATTTGCGACTGTTTAATCGAAATATGCTAACGGGTAGCGTCAATTAGAAGAAATATTTTGACAATGGGTGCTTTTCTTGGCCTGATCATTGCCATAATAACTTCAACGAGACAAACAGCCCCATAATCATCACTTGATTGAAAACTCAACAAGTGCGTAGTCACCAGAATAGGACGAGAGGGAGATGCCTCATACTAAGAAGAAAGGGCCAAGGAAATGTCCTTGAAATAAAGGGAAGCTAGGACATGTACATTCCCCATCAAAGGGGTGGAGCTAGTTTGACCATTACCGAATGATTCCATTCCGATCCTTAAAAATAGAAATCGAATGGAAAAAGCTGATGACACAAGGAGGACATGAGCCTTAATACCTGAGGGAAGAAATAAAACTTAATTATTGCTTCTCCAAAGGCCTCACACGGTTAATAAGCTTAAAGAGAGGCTACTAGGCATAGGCTCTTCACTGACGCTATTTAGTTATGGGGATCAGAAAAGTATGATATGTACTATTAAATAGTAAAAAGTATTGGCACGTGTACAATTGTAATATATTTAGTCATATTTAGTCTTGTGTAATTATGGTAGATATAGGATCCCTATTGTATGAATATTCCAGATTGTACACCCTATATATATTTGTATTAATGAGAAAGGTTCCCCAAGGAAAATTAATACATTCTTACATGGTATCAGAGTCAGGTCCATTCCATTTCTTTGTTCACCGATGTTGGGTCTCCAAATTATATTGTTCACGCTCCAGTTAACAAGGTCTGGGCGTGCGGGAGAGTGTTAAGAGTCTCACATCGGAAATGAAATGGAAACGTGGACTCCTTATATGGACACCCTACAAGCTAACTTTTGGAATTGCGTTAGGCCCAAGATTCATTACATGTTTAGCCTGATGTGTTTGGTTGAAGTTGTTCCTCCAATCAAACTGGACAAATCTAAGATTTAGTTAAATCCTTCTTATTTGACCGATAGAGGAAATTACTGCGAGACAAAGATGACTTAGGTTGAGTGTATATATAGAATTTGGTTCAATGGAGGATGCAAATGCAGATGTGCGATTTCGATAAAACCCAGAGTCAAAACTCTATTTATGTGTAAATAAATGGTGTAACAATTGTTTACACAGATAATGTATATTACTTAAACTTTAAATTAGATATACATTCTCTTTCAAAATTCACTCTTTAACTTAGATCCCACGATGTCTTAGATTCTAAGTCGGCCACTTAGCAGGTTGTACATGTGCATGGAGTTTGGTATGTGCATTCTTCATTTTGGAAATATCGTACTTCTCTGCGTTCCTTTTTTACTTGTTTTGGATAAATAAAATTAGTATCTCTATAGTCAAAGTTACTTTGTCATCCTATAAAATTAGTGGAATAGGGACAAACCTTGATTTAATCATCCTATTCACTTCAAATGGCATACGTCATTCTATAGTCAAAGTTACTTTGTCATTTTGTGTTCTAATGTTGATTTTTCTAGAATTAAGAAACTTTTATTACTTAGTGTATGGTTGAAAAACAAATTTGAACCATTTCTTGAATCATAACAACAAAAAAGATGCATCTAAAAGAATCTAAAACTAATTTTCACATAGATAATGTATTTATCTCATAGTTTGGGTTTTATTCATGGCAGGGACAAAAATAGACCAGGGGATTAATGCTGGTGGCTTTGGTGCTAACATACTTCATTCACTTAATTTCGTTTACAATTCTTGTACTACTACTACTCATGATAGCTGTTGAAGCACGGAAATAGAAATAAGTGAGTCAATATTTTCCATTTTCCTTTTTATCCGGAAGATGTGTAATATTATAATTTCTTTTTCTTTTCTCTTTGTCCTTCCTTTCTTGTATATGAAAAGGAATTGGTTTTTAGAGTAGATATATATATATATATATATATATATATATATATATATATATATATATATATATATATATATATATATATATATATATATATATATATTTTAATTTTCTTTTATGTGCTTGCTTGTTTTCTTAGTATATATTTACTTATTTCTTTATTTTTTTAAAGGGAAAGAGGCCAAATTTACCCCTCTACTTTGAGAAAAGGTTTATATTTACCCCTAGTAAGTTATACTACTAGCATGTATCCTTACCGATAATAAAATACTAACATTTACCTCCATCCCTAACGACTATCCACTGTGGTGTTGCCACTTCAATTAATGAGTCCACGTCGGCTGTCCACCAGTAAAAATATTTCAAAATAAGAGATTTTATTAAGAAATGAAGCTTGAAATACTTGGTTATTCAATGGCCAATAAGGAAATGACACGTGTATAATTATGACAGATTGGGGTGCGTCGACGTGGACTCAGTAATTGACGTGGCAACGCCACAATGGACAGTCGTTAGGGATAGGGGTAAATGTTAATATTTTATTAATGGTAAGGATACGGGCTAGTAGTGTAAAGAATAGATATTGGACCTAACTCAACCCCAAAAGCTAGCATGTAGGGTGAGGATTGTCCAAATTCATTTAAGGAGTTCATGTTTCCATTCCATTTTCGATATGGAACTCTTAACACTCCCCTGCATGCCCAAATTCCGTTAACTGGAGCGTGGATGACATAATTTGGGGATCCAACGTCGGTGAACATAGAACTGGAATTGGTCTTGCTCTGATACCATGTAAAGAATGGATTTTGGGTCTAACTCAACTCCAAAAGCTAGGTTGTAAGGTGGGGATTGTCCAAGTCCATATAAGGAGTTCATGTTCTCATTTCATATCCGATGTGAAACTCTTAACAAGTAATATAACTTACTAGGGGTAAATAAACCTTTTCTCAAAGTAGAGGGGTAAAATTGATCCTTTTCCCTTTTTAAAAACTGATGCCATCTCAATCTGCATACTAGGAGTAACTATTAAGCAAAATATGTACGATCGGGACAAGTAGTATGTCCACCTCCTGGAAAACATAGATACCATCTAAGAGAGGATTGTGCCTTCTAGTACAAATTTGAGAATGCTAGAACATTAAGTATAGCCATATATAAAAAAATCTATACATCCACAAGGTTCTTCCTAGTTTTGATTTTGAAGATAGTCAGTTGGCCTATGGATAATGTTGAGGACATCCTTTGCAAACTCATGTTAGCTAAGAGATCAACTGTGCAATTGAATTCTCTAAAGCAGTGTGAGAAATTGAAATCGCCGTCATACTTAATTATTACAATTTGATCCACTATATGTACAATTTTCCAAGGTACAGATGATTGTTTATTGAGTAGTATTTACTAGGACTTGTGAGGCTTAGTCAACTTGTAGGCACCATTTGACTCCTATCAATATCACATTAGCCTCAACATTATTATTATTATTTATTCATTTGTTTTGGAAAAACATAATCAGCATTCTTTGCACAAACAAGTGGAAAAGATGCCAGAGGCTTAATACAAAGGCATAAAAAGATCAGCAACTAGCATACATCATCCTTTTCTTGAGTAATTCGTGTGTTTGACCTCCAATTCTGCTACTATTTGAAGATGGAAAAATAGCATCAATTGATTTTTTCAAGATACACTAGACGTGCAGAGTTTTCAGTAACTATTGTGCTTAATAAATGAGATATTCTGAAGACGATAATGTCAAAGCAAAAACTATACTACTCCTTTGTGTCCCGGTTTTTGTGATATAATTTCTTTTTTAGTCCGTTCCAAAAAGAATGATACATTTCTTTACTTGACAATAATTTAACTTTAAATTTTACCTTTTACGCTTAACGAAATAATTTATAACCACATTGAGCTTGTTTTAGACCACAAGATTCAAATGTCTTTCTTTATTTTTTAAACTTCGTGCCCAGTCAAATTATATCACATAAATTGATCAATTTCCCAGTTCTCCTAGTAATTGTCAAAACTGGTAAGTAAAGCTAACGAATTTTCATTTTTTTCTTGTTGTCTGGAGATGAGAGAAGAAAAAAGAGCGGAGAACGTTTGTTTACTTCTTAGATCCACAAAATTCAATTTATTGACAAGAATTAGTCGAACACATTTAGTTCTTTTTCTTTTTCTATTCGAACAGAATAAATTAGAAAAATAGCATCTATAATGCACCCTTGAAACATTACAAGAATAAGCCAATTCTATGGTAATGCAAAATAGCACTGATGAAAATCTTTCCGCGTCAATATTTTAGCTTGAGATCTCCAGACCAGTCAAGAAGGAAATTAAAATTGTACTACACGAAGTAATAGAAGAACTTGAATATTCTTATGGTAACAGAACACCTCAGGAAAAACTGCTCATTGATGCAATCAAAGTTTATCAAAATCTCTTCTTAGTCCAAAGACAATTCTGCCCAAAAACCAAACCAAATTGGCTGGAAAACAAAGAAGAGTGGATTATTTTCTACAAGCTAACCTGTGAGGGTATTCTACCGTGGTCAAAACTGCTCCTTTGGGTGCTACCATACCCACATTAGAGCTCCAGTGTCCCATCATGGCCCGACTCAGCTAAGCCAGTGACCATTGCCCGATCCGAGACGTTGGAAAGAAGAAACCTAATTAACATGACTACACTCCCTATGAAGAAGAAGCATATTGGTGGTGTAATATATATTTGACAACTTCATAAAATGAAATCACAATTCCAACTGAAGGGCCAGCACGACCAACACGAGGACCGACTCCAGTAAACAGTCCCTTGAGCCCTCCATCCCTGCATCGGTCAGCATGATTTCAGTCAGAATCCATTAAAAATTGTGCATTCTTGTGAACGCACACGATACATCCCTTTTATTTAAAAGCATTAGCCAGACCAGAGGGATACAATGGCTTAATTTAACATAGAAAAAGCACATTCCTGAGCCCACAAAAGAGTATTGATGGATAGAACTTTTGGGGGCCATAGGATACTTTTGCAGTGAAACACTAAAGCCTAAACAAAATTCATTTCTGACTAGAACATGCTTCTGTTATCTTCATTTTTCCGATAGCACGTTTAGCAATAGCATTATGTTTTTTTAAAATGCTGTTTATACATTGTTTTACATTCAGTAGAGATATATTCTCAAAGCGGTACCTCCATATCTCCAGTAGAGTTTGCCTTGTCGTCATGGTCAATGCCCTGGCAGGGTCCCTCTGACATAAAGAAAAGAGGTAGATAAAGCAAGCCATCAGATCATGGAGGAAAAAAAAGTCAATTATATCACCATCAACCTTTGGCTAATTGGAAAGCAGCACTCTCTAACATAAGCTAAGTTCAAATAATCATTGTATTCTTTTAAAAAACATGAAATTGCAAGCCCCTCGCCAAAAATACACTACACAATGTGCAGAGTCATAAAATTTGTGATATTGATTATATTGTGTAGTGTACACACTAGAAATGCCAAAAAGAAGAAACAAATAATAATTACAAGGACGGTTCACCAAAAGTTTTAAGACGTCAATTAGGGCTTGCAGATTTACGAAGTTCAAGTCAATTATGAGATTTCCATCCCTAAGTTGCCCTCATCATGATCAGAAAAAAAGAACTTATCTTTCAATGGAAAGATCTGAAGCGAACCCGGTAACTAGGGTAATAATGAACACAGCACTAGGCTAAGGGCGTTGAAGTGATCGCACTAACTAACCAGACATTCTTAACTGTGGGGTCTGACTATGGATTCCTGGATCACTTCCTAAATTATATAACAGACAAGAAAAATGTGGGTTTTAATTGACGAAAAATAAACCTCAATCTGTCTTCTAGTCTTAGCAACATCAAGGGGACATGTTGCAGCAGCAGCAATGCTTCCTGACACAAAACCAGCAGAAAAATTTGCCCCAAGGACACCTGCAGCATTAGCTTCATCTCCCATCAGACTAAGAAGCCGCCTTCTTACCTGCAAATAGACTTGTGAGAATAATGCTTGAATCAAATGAAATTCATGAACTAGATCAGAATCTAACCAAAAAAAAAAAGTAATGAATCATACAGGTTCAAGAGTTGACCAACAAATTGCAGAAAAAGGGACGTCACGAGTAAGCTGTGCCCCAAGTCCAGTCCAAAGTACACGATAGCTTTGTACTGCAGCAGAAAATACTATGTCAACTTCAAACGAGATTGCAAGAGCATTCATATTTAAAGAGTGGAAGTAAGAGCCAGAATTTTAAAGTAGAGGAAGAAGGAGCTAGAATGAGTTGTAAAGAGCTTTTAAGAACTCTATAAGCTATGTGAAAATTCAACTTTCTGAAGGACCGTGCTTTAGAAAATATTCTTTTCTCTTACAATATTTAGTACTTCGCGAATTAGACAACATCTCAAACCATTGCCAAGGTTCGATTCATTTACTCCTGTTGTAATAGCACTATTAGAAGATGAACAAACTAACTAGTATCCCCCACGGAGATAAGAATTCAAATATTATAACTGTTGAGCCTAAAGTTGATAGGCAGATTTTTTGGAATGTATTCAGATAAAACCTTTAATAATATTATGGAATCTACATTGCTATTCATTTTCACTAACAAACAAGTTCTGTAAACTCTCTTCTATCGCTAGAAAGCATGAACAAGAAAAAAATTGACTTACAGCCACCGTTGGTACTAGTTGTGCTCCTCACATTGGCAATAACCTCAAACAAAGTCTTCCAGACTCCAGCAGGCTTCTTGTTCATATCCTTAAATGCCTGTAAACAGGAGCAACTCAGTGAAAGAGAGAATTAAAACAGTTGAAGGAGTGGATCACCCATATCCGTAGCAAGTAAAGAGCGAATGGAACGCATAGAATGACACATATAACAAAATATGCATCAAAGGCTCACAAGGAAAAGCAATGCCACCCTTTCCTCTCATTTATACATGGTGGATAGATGAAACCTTGACAATAGGAGATGTGAAATACCTGCATTCGTGTTTTGGCAAGTTCAATAGGATAGCAACTTGTGCAAGCTAAAGACCGTGCCAGTGAACCAGCTAACAAAGGAGAATATGGTGTCAAGCTTGGGGCATGTTGGGCTGTGAACTCCTCTAACTTGTTCCGAAAAATGTCATAGCAAGGCAAGTAAATTCCGACCTGTTAAAAAAAGCATCAGTACAAAATTGTGGTTATAACATTAGCCTTAACTCACTTAAACACACAATAAGGGAGTCGTGGGCGAGTTAAAAGCAACTGAGTAAATCAATAGGCACGTACGGTTGGTACAGCTAGTGCTAGACCAGCATTTGTGCCTCTCCATAGCCTAGAAATACCTTCCTGTGAAAAGACTCCAGTTAGAGTCACAGAAATTTAAACAACCCAAACTGTAAGATGAAATTTCAGAAGAGAAGCATGAAAGAAACATGAACATGTGCAATCAACACAATCGAATATCTGAGAAAAAATGAGAATAAATTTTCCAACCTGCCGAATAATTTTGTAGAAGACATCAAGTGCTCCTTTGTACTGGAAACAATCAGGCGGGCAGATTGATACTGTACCGTGAACACCAGCGCGGGTACATGAAGGTGAACATCTCAGATCTGCAAACATCTGAGTGAACAAGCGAATAAGTCATAATCAAATGCTTATTTCAATATAAGAAAAGATTTATAAACATTCCACATTCTTCTAGAGACCAATGCAGATATACATTTGAGACAAGGAGTGCAACAAATCACCCAGGAAAAACTGTATTTAAGACCCTTTTTTATTTTTTTATACACTTCTATTTTATGTTGGTGTCCCGAGAACCTACATGCACCTCGACTAATCTATGCGGTATATGCTACCTTTCACTAGCACATGCACCGAGTACCTACTACCCACCAAGACATAGACAAATGGAAGAATTCACCAAGTCGAACCTTGATTCCTAAGATTGTTAGCGAATAACTACTGCCCACTAAGGCGTTGGGAAATTGGAAGAATTAACCTAATATTGTCTCTTTGGATTCGAACAATGATTCCTAAGTTATTACTTCAACTCTTCCACCACTAGGCCACTCTCTTGAAAGTTTTTACACCCGTTATATTAATGACACGGAAGGTATGCTAATAATTTGGACCATCCTGAAATACAGGTTCTTCGCCATAACAAAATCATGTTCTCATCTTTTGTCCCCGACCAAGAAAGGAAGTTGCTTTCACCCTTTCTTGTACCAAAAAGGTTCTAGAAATCACCCAAGAACAGATACTATTTTATGCCAACTGAATCAACCTCAAACTTGCTGCATGTGCCCCCTCCCCAAACTCCCCGACCTAAGCACTAATTATGAAGGGAGACAATTCATACTCCTGTTATATTGCATAATTCAAGGCTATAAATTCTAAGGATGAAACTACTGACATCTTTAGATCGTTCTATCAATTTCTCCTCATTTTACATGGTTTACGTGCTGTTTTGTTTCTTGTGTAGTCGCAGCTATTTTTCCCAATTTATACTTTAACTAATTATAGCATCAAGTTGATTTTTATCAAAAATAAATAATAGTGTAAAGTTGATTCTATTTTAATGATTATGTGAAACATGCTCCCACTCCCAAGTCTGGTGTCCTCAGATACTGCACAACTAATCAAGCAGGCAAGCACGTGTATACTTTGAACAAACTGTTTATGTAACTGCAATAATTACAAGGTATAAACCACTAAGGAAAAGTTAGGAAACAAGTGGACCATTGGCCAAAATTTGTTCTGCAAGTCCATTTCTTGTGGCAATGCCAATGCAAAGGGTTTTATGACACAATTAAGTAACTGTCATAGCTTTTTCATCTATCTTTCACTTGAAAAATACAAAACCTAGTGAGCCATTCAAGCCCAACATAGACAATGAAGATAACGCCAACACACAAGTCAATATCCTCTCTTTCTTAACTACCTCACTTTAACATGATGATTATCAGGAAAGCATATTGATTTTGCCTGTCATTCCACAATAGGTTTTGGGTTATGCTTAGTACCATAGTTCTCGATGTATGAAAAAGGGAAAGAACCTCAACAGGAACAAGTGAACAAATCTATAATCGAGAAAGACAAATTAAAGTACGGCACAAAAATAAGTTTCTGCATAGAAAAGAAGACTAAAAAGCATGTCGTACCATATTTGGTCCAAAAACTGCCATGCGGCTTGTCATGTTACTCATTGGATGTGAATAAGCAACTCCAGCTGCCTGTGCTTGCAATCTAGTCTGTAAATTAGTGCAGCAACAGAAATCAGTCAGCTTATCCATTTACTGTATGCATGTAATATTCTTTATCTGAAATTCAATGAACATCAAAAGATAAGTAGAAGGTGAACAAAATAATTGGAAAATTGCCGCTAAATACCTTGACAACATCAAGTGGATTAACAAGGACTGCAGAGAGAAATGCTGCACCAGCTGCTGAGACGGCTCGTTCAGATACGCCCAATTGGACATCCGGGGAGGGGGTATGACCCTGAGGTGGAGGCTGCTGAAGTTGTAAGGGTTCTGCCCCATCAGTGATAATTACTGATTCAGACATCAAGGTAACATTATTATCAACATCAAATACTCTATTTGACTTCTCAGTCGTGTCCATCCATGAATTTTCTCCGTGCTTCAATTCGTCCACCATTTTTTTCTCTCTGAAACTCTATTTAATTAGAACCAAATAAAGATCAACCTGAAATGAATCGTTGCCAGAAACCAACCTTTTAGTAATTTAAGCACTAAAATTCTACAAATGAAAGGAACAACTTTGACCATTCCCCTCACCCCCTTTCTAGGTTCACTTAAATTGCTTCTATGAGAAAGGAAGCAAAATTAGTACTCCTCCGACCCAATTTATGTGATACATTTTACTTTTCAGTCAGTCCCACAAAAAATGACACATTTCTTTATTTGACAACCATTCAACTTCAAACTTCTCATTAAGATGATTTATAATCACACAAATATCTATGGCTAATTTTAGAACACGAGTTTCAAAAGTCTGCGTTTCTTTCGTAAACTCTGTGACTAGTCAAACACACTTCACATAAATGGAACGCAGGGAGTGGCAAATAAATGGAAATCTGGAATAACAAAGCTAAAAGAGAAAATTGGACAACCCATGAAAAGAATGTCAATATCGGATCAAACAAAGGTTAAATCCAAATGAATACAAGAAAAACATAGAATTTATTAAAGAAAAAATTGACAATAGCACAATCAATCAAAAAGACTACACCTGAACATCAAATTAGGTGGTTCGGCTATATGAATCCTCAATATTAATTTCTCCAACAACAAAATAAACTCAGTGTAATCCCACAGAGTGGTGTCTGGAATTATTCCATTTCATTACAATACTCAATAATTTGTTTTTAAGACAAAGAAGGAAGAAAACTCAAAAATATAACTTATATCCATTCCTCCTCCTCCACCCAAACGGAAAACAGTACTTATTATTGAAGAGAAGAAGAAAAATAACCTGTTGATCTCAGCTTTAATTCAGCAGTCGTGAGAGTGAAATTAAAATTATTTGGAGAAAGAAAGGAGTTGCCTAGTTCCTTCGAGAACAGGAAAGCAAAGAGAAGCAAAAACGCCACGCCTTGCGACCCAGAAAAATACACACAACTCTCTCCAATTAGGTCTGCGTTTGCCACGCCTAAATATTTGGGTATATAAAAGGAAAAATAAATAACTTCTTTTCTCACTTTTCCAATTTAAACCAATAGAAAATGAAATTCGAGTTAAAGCATGTTTGATCAAATTTTTAAAATTATTTTATTTTATTCTTTTATAAAAGTATTTTTTTTAAATTACTTTTGATGAGAAATAGTTTGTGGTAAAGTATTTGACCTAATTTTTAAAAAGTATTTCTAAATATATTTTTATCAAAAGTGTTTTTGGACAAAAATTATTTTTTTTAGATTCTGAAAAATAACTTCTACTACTCATCATAAATACTTATTTTCTCTTAAAAACTTGATCAAACACCTTAACTTTTTAAAATAAAATATTTTTGGCCTCTCAAAAAATTGGCCAAACAAACTATTAGTATGGTAAAGAAAAATCGACTTAAATGTGAAAAATACATATTTCTTTTTAGTTTTGCAATATTTCAAGACGAATCAATGAAAAAGGGAATTTGAGTTAGATATGGTAAAGGAAATTCTATTTAAATGTGGAAAAAAGATTCTACTTAAATATGAAAAATAGATATTTCTTTTTATTTTTGTAATATTTCAAGAAAAAACAATGGAAAAAGAGAATTCAATTTAAATGTGGAAAAGGAAATTCGACCTTAATAAATATATGGAAGAGAAGGAAAGGAGAAAAGAACTTTTCTGGAAGTACGACTTGGAAATCTTAAGTCCACAAATAGGAATATGCATGGAACAATGAATAAAATGGAAATTAGATAATACACCAAATATGTACCACAATTAATTTGCCCCAAAAATTGACTGTTGTTCCTCCAATTTCAGCTGTTTAAGATGATTTTCAAATAAATATATGTTTTAAAAAAATTAAGTCAATGTTCCCTTTAAGAATTGGTAGCCCTAAGCCCTAGTTGGTGAAGGTGTAGTAATTAGTAAAATCTGAAATTGTTCATTTTCAAAATAGCTCAATTTCTAATATGATTGTCGTGATACCAAAGTAGTTTTGACCAAAATTATTTATTCAAGAACGATTCACTATTACTAATTCACGTCTAATATGATTGTTTACTACAGTACATTTTTCATATATGGACATAAAAAAAAATTGGCATTAACCCGTTTAATGAAAGATTTACAAATAATGACATAATATATGCTGACTATAACAATCATTAAGTGCTTAAATAGGTGCCTAAATTAAGTTGTAGAAGGTAATAACTCATAAATACAGCCTTTGAGGAATAAATTTTTTATCCCAAAAAAATAAAAAACTTAGCCAAATTCTAAGTCACGAAATTAAAATATAGAAATATATACAAAGATAACTTGATCTAGATATATATGTTTCAAATAGCTTCACAAGCAACATCCACTACGCAAAAAAGAGAAGTTATATCTATATTTTTTTCAACATATCTACTACACTATCTGCATCACAGAATATATATATTTTCCTCTAGCCATTGTGAATTGCCTTTTCTATAGTTTTGTTCAATTTTTGCTAATTAATTACTCAATTATTGTTTGGATCGGAATATAAAATAAAAAGGGGCAGTTATAAATTTTGCCGCTCAGCTAAAAATATATATATATTCGCTAGCAAATATATTTAATATATACATATATTATGTATATATTATATATTTGTTGTCTATATTTTTAGATAGGCAATTATTTATGTCGATTTTCCAAATAAATTCAAAAGGCTAAAGTTTTCATCTTCTTTTCTTTAACATGCTTAATTTTATTGATTGCGCGATGTAAACTTTTCATCATGTTTGTAATGATCTTGATTCTGTCTATTACGTCTAAATTTTTAGTTTGAAGAGTATATTAATTCCTTCAAACAAAAACATAGTATTAAATTTTCATATTTTAAAGCCTCGTCGCAGACTTGCAGCCATTATTTTTTTTTCTAAATTCCACCACTTACACCTCTCTTTCATTCTCTTCTCTTTCGAGCAAATGCTAGGTGGAAATAAAAAATACAACCTTATTTGCTTAAATGTGCAAAATAAAAGTAGTATATATTAACCAACTGCTTGGACGGGACGTGGTTGCAAATGCGTGACTGATGGCAATCTGCATGACAGATTTTATGGCCGGGATTATTTTAAAGGTGACAAATGGCAGATAATTGGTGTGTTTTGAGTTTGACCTACTAGTAGGAGTATTAAATATTTTCCTCCATCTGAATTTGGATGTCTTTTTTATTGATTAGATATATCATTTTTCAGTTTGAGTGACCTTTTAAAATGATATAACAAAAAATAAGTAATTTTTTTATATATAGAAAAGAAAGTAAGGCAACTTTCTTCATCTATTTTCAATAATTCAATCAGCAATTAACTCCGATAATACTTCACTGACACACAAAAGTTAGGAGAACGAATGTGATTATACGCATTTGATTTTGTAGTATTAGAAGGAGACCATAGGGAATATACTGCGGCCAAATCTATCGGGAGATACCTGTGATTGACATAATATTTCACTTAGAAACTTGTATTTCACATTTGTTAGTTTTGCAATATTTCAAGACGAATCAATGAAAAAAGGGAATTCGAGTTAGATATGGTAAAGGAAATTCTATTTAAATGTGGAAAAAAGATTCTACTTAAATATGAAAAATAGATATTTCTTTTTATTTTTGTAATATTTCAAGAAAAAATAATGGAAAAAGAGAATTCGATTTAAATGTGGAAAAGGAAATTCGACCTTAATAAATATATGGAAGAGAAGGAAAGGAGAAAAGAACTCTTCTGGAAGTACGACTTGGAAATCTTAAGTCCACAAATAGGAATATGCATGGAACAATGAATAAAATGGAAATTAGAGAATACACCAAATATGTACCACAATTAATTTGCCCCAAAAATTGACTGCTGTTCTCCAATTTCAGCTGTTTAAGATGATTTTCAAATAAATATATGTTTTAAAAAAATTAAGTCAATGTTCCCTAAGAATTGGTAGCCCTAAGCCCTAGTTGGTGAAGCCAAAGTGAAGGTGTAGTAATTAGTAAAATCTGAAATTGTTCATTTTCAAAATAGCTCAATTTCTAATATGATTGTCGTGATACCAAAGTAGTTTTGACCAAAATTATTTATTCAAGAACCATTTGTGGAATACAACAATTGCAGGAAACAGGAAATAAGTAAATATTACAAATTGCTAAAAAGAATAAACTAAAGATTACAACAAAACTGGAATTAAGAACGTAACAAACTGCTTTGTGATTTGCTGAGTCGAGTAATGGCACTCTGTCTTTAAGACAAGATTGTCCCGTATATATCCTCTTACGTTGTCGGACAATAGTCTCCCAAGATACAACAACAACTTAACAAATGAGCAAAGGAAACTCAAGTGTTACTCTTGAAGAACTTTGAGTATAGTAAACTTGCTAGAGAGGAAGAAGAAGATTTCAGAAAAAATCTCTAAGTGTTTTCTTGCTTGTGTTGAACAATTGAGCCAAAGACCTCAATTTATAGTGTAAGGAGATGACCCCTCAACTAGCCAACTAATGGCCTTCAATAGCCAATGTAATGACACTTATTGAGGGGTTACATTCAGCCAAATAATGGTTGAATTCATGTGCCAAGTAATGGAGATTCAATGCTCCAAAATCAGCCCAAAAGTCAGAACTTTTCAACTTTCCGTCGCAGCATTCTGCCTCCGAAGCGCCGCGGCTCCAGTGACTGGCCACCCAATTAGCGTCGCGGCACTGTCTGGGAGGCGTCGCGGCTCCAACGGTGTTGCGTCGCGACCCTTCACGGCTCCGCGGCGATTTTCGACTCGTTTCGTCTTACACTTCTTCCTTCGTTTACCAATGTGGAATACTTTATCATTTGGTCAATAACCGTCCATCATTCTATGTCTCAAACGTATTACATACGTACCAATATCTCTTTCACTAATGAAATTTACGATACTTGACACTATGTGCGCACGTGTGTGGAAACGACGTTTCCGACGTCGACGTACGGGGCCCCAATTGTTTGAGTCATAAATAATGAGATATACTTAATTCCACATTAGTAAATTTCCAACAATCCCCTCTTGAAAGAGATTTTGGCGCACTCACATGGTGTCTTTTTCCAGCAATCTTTCAGCGGACCGATGTTGCATCTGGATAGGTAGCTTCTGCTTTGAACCTTCCATAGTTGAATACCATCGGACTTACTTACTGCGCGGTGAACGTGATATCTTGAACCGTCAGTGTTTAGTGTAAGTCAAGTCAACGGTACCAACACAATAATTTTCCTTACTTTATTCTTCGTAATGTTTTGTCTGTTGTGGTCGTGGACACTTCTTGGATTCTTAAGTGCGTTCATTTGAGGCGGCATGTCCTCCCACTTAAATAGGTGGTCTCCTACAAGGTATCCTGCCGATGATCGTAAGTTATGTCATCCATCACGATCTCGAATAAAACTATACATGGAATCATGTGTCGTTCCCACTTTACAAGTGTTAGGAACCATTAAAAGTTTCTCTAAACCTAACCTCAACCGATGAGGATCATTAAAGGTTTTGAAAACTTAACATTTACCCACATTGCAGATAACACTTATAGTCTATCGCGAGAATGGCTTTGGATTTGGTGTTTCTTTACAGAAATCACTATATCTAGTGCTCATGCTTCTACCGAAGAGCTCAACTGAACCTTTACAAGTTAGTTTTATCATTGAACCTAATTCATAGGATCTTCAGTCAGTAAGGTTGGGTTACCACCGTATTGGTCCTTATACCTTGGGTTTTAAGCCCATTCCCCTAGACATGCAGAACATCTGATCTTTGGGTAAGCCCTTTGTCAGTGGGTCTGCTATATTATCCTTTGATTTTATGTAATCAATGGATATTATACCCGTGATGATCAGCTGCCTAACGGTCTTATGTCTCCGTCGAATATGACGAGACTTGTCGTTGTACATAGAACTACATGCCCTTCCTAGAGCCGACTGACTGTCGCAGTGGATCATTACAAAAGGTACGGGTTTGTCCCAACAAGGAACATCCTCTAAGAAGTCGTGAAGCCACTCAGCTTCTTCTCCTACTTTGTCTAAAGCGATAAACTCTTATTCCATCGTGGATCAGGCGATGCAAGTTTGCTTAGATGATTTCCAATACACAGCCCCACCACCAATTGTAAATATATACCCACTTGTGGACTTGGTGTTCTCTCTATCAGATATCCAGTTTGCATCACTGTACCCCTCTAGTACATCTGGATATCTTGAATAATGCAACCCTTAAGTTAGCGTGTATTTTAGATATCATAGTAACCGATTCAACGTATTCCAATGAACATTACTCGGTTACGGGTAAACCTAGCCAACTTATTGATTGCATAAGCAATATCAGGTCGGGTGCAGTTTGTTATGTACATCAAACTCCCAATCACATGTGCATATTATTCCTGGCATACGGGTGCACCATGATTTTTATCAAGCTTTTGATTTCTATCCAATGGTGACTTTGTAGGCGAACTGTCAAACATCTCGAACTTTCTCAACACATCCTCGATGTAGTGAGACTGAGATAAGACCAGTCCGTCAGACGTCATAGAGATCTTTATCCCTAATATGACATATGTGATACCCATATCCTTCGTGTCGAAGCATTGTTTCAACATATTCTTAGTCTTTAGGATCAAACTAGGACCGCTCCATGTGATCAACATGTCATCTACATACATGCATATCATGACGAGTGAGTCAGAGTTACCTTTCGTGTAGACACATTTGTCACATTCATTAATGGAAAAACCCTTCGATAGTAGAGTACTATCAAATTTTTCGTGTCATTGCTTCGGGGCTTGTTTCAGCCCGTACAGAGATTTGACAAGCCAACAGACTTTTCTTCTCTTGCCCTGGAACCACATACCCCTCTGGTTGTTCCATATAGATTTCTTCTTCAAAATCACTATTTAGGAAGGTTGTCTTGACATCCATTTGATGTATCTCAAGGTCACGCAATGCTGCGATCGCAATGAATACTCATATGGACGTCACCCTAGACACCGGGGAGTACGTGTCAAAATAGTCAAGGCCTTCTTTCTGTCGATAGCCCTTGACTACCAACCTAGCCTTGTACTTATCTATAGACCCATCTGCTTTATACTTCCGTTTGAGTATTCATTTACAACCCAACGATTTATTTCATGGAGAAAGATCAATCAACTCCCAAGTATGGTTATGTAGGATGGAGTCTATTTCACTCTCAATAACTTCTTTCCAAAGCGGTGCCTCTGGAGTTGACAGTGCTTCTGCAATTGTCCTTGGTTCATCATCAACTATACAAGCTACAAAGTCAGGACCGAAGAATTTATCCTTCCTGGCCCTTTTACTTCGCTTTGGTTCCATCTCTGGAGTCTTCAAGTTCTGAGAATCTGAAACACTAGTTTTCGGATATTCAGCCACTTCGAAGTCCACTAGATCTGAACCATCTAGATCCGTTCAGTCAATGACTCCTGGTTCCCGAGAGCTTTGTTCATAACTTCATTTGCGAGAGGTTATGTCTTTTTCCTTTCTAGGAAAAGTATCCTCAAAGAATTGAGCATTTCTTGATTCCATGATTGTACCCCCGTAGATATCTGGAATATATGACTTATGCACTAAGAAGCGATAAGCACTATTGTTATTTGCATATCCGATGAAAATGCAATCTACAGTCTTAGGCTCAATCTTGACCTGCTTTGGCTTGGGCACTTCGACCTTTGCCAAACAACCCCACACCTTTAAATATTTATAGGTGGGTTTCTTTCCTTTCCATGATTCATATGGAGTTTTTTCCTTACCATTATGTAGGACTCTATTAAGAATCATATTAGCGGTAAAGACAACTTCTCCCCGCATATTTTGGGGAAGATCGGAGTTGATGAGCAAGGCATTCATCATTTCCTTCAATGTGCGGTTCTTGCTTTCCGCAACACCGTTCGACTAAGGTGGGTATGGAGCCGTCGTTTGATGAACAATGCCCGATTCGGCACAATATTCCTCAAACAGCGCTATGTATTCTCCCCCTCTATCACTACGAATGGATTTAATCTGCATGTTAAGTTGGTTTTCAACTTCTACTTTGTAATGTCGGAACGCTTCAAAGGCTTCATCTTTACTTTTCAACAAGTAAGGGTAACAATACCTTGTGCTATCATCAATGAATGTCACAAAGTGCTTGTTCCCTCCCCTAGTTTGTGCAAACTTCAAATCACATATATTTGTGTGAATAAGTTCTAGAGGAGCGGTATTCCTTTCGACGGATCGAAAATGAAGCTTTGTGAGTTTTGCATCTACGCATACCTCACACTTATGTTGATGGTTTACGTCGATAGACGACAACAACTCCAACTTAACCAACCTTTAGATGAACTTATAGTTAACATGTTCTAATCTATGATGCCATAAATTAGACGACTCAAGCAAGTAAGAAGAAACTTCATTATTATTGCTTGCACGTATTACAGACATGACATTAACTTTGAAGAGGCCTTCACAAACGAAGCCTCTCCCCACAAAAGTGTCATTCTTAGTGATTACAAATTTATTGGACTCAAATACTAGCCTAAAACCAGCATTAACCAATAAATGATCTAAAATTAAATTTCTCATAATCTCAAGGACATGCATCACCTCCTTCAGAGTGAGCTCCTTTACAGAAGTCATCTTCAGGACTACCTTTCCTACTCCCAGCACGTCAGAGGAAGCGTTGTTAACCATGAACAGTTTCTTGTTAGTAACTGGTGTATAAGTGGAGAAGACATCTCTATTGGAACATATGTGTCGGGTAGCACCCATGTACATCCATCATTGCATGAGATTCTCAACAAGGTTTGCTTTAAGCACCACCGCCGAGAACTCATCAATCATGTCGTCAGAAGCATGTCTTTGACGACGTTAGCATGAGCCTTGCCTTTGGCCTTGACCTTCTCTTGTTGCCCAGTCTTGAGCTTGCGACAGTCCTTGATCATGTGACCAGGTTTCCCACAGTGGTGACAATTTCCTTTGAACTTCTCCGCCACTTGGGTCTTGCCGTCTCGGAACTTGCGCTTCTTGCTTGGGTTCCCTTTGACATCAGCCAGATTTGCATTTGCCTCAGCGGGTTATTTTCCCCTAGGCAAGGCCTTCTTATTATCTTCATGAATCTAGAGTTTGATAATAAGTTCTTCAAATGTCATCTCCTTTGTCTTGAGTTTTAAGTAACTCATAAACTCATTCCACGAGGGAGATAACTTTTCAATCAGTGATGCAACCAAAAACTGCTCATTTGGTTTCATACCTTCCAAATCCAGGTGATGTAGAATCATTTGGAATTCCTGGACTTGGGACATCACTGTTTTACTATCCACCATTTGAAATTTCAGAAATTTTCCAATGATGAATTTCTTTGTACCAACATCTTGTGCGTTGTACTTCTTCTGCAGCTTCTCCCATAACTCTTTGGCGGTGTCTACGGTGCAATACACCGTGTAGAGTGGGTCTGAAAGACAGTTCAAAAGATAGTTCTTACACATGAAATCACTATGACTTCATGCATTAAGAACCATCTTCATGCCATTAATGACATGGATACCTTGGCCCCCTTCAGCCATTTCAGTAGGCGAAGGGTCCACTTCATCTCCAGTTTTTGGAGAATCTTCTGCCAGAAAATGAGCCATTTTCATAACAGTCAGATAAAATAGCATCTTCTGCTGCCATCTCTTGAAGTTTGAGCCCATGAACTTTTCAGGGCGTTCATGGTGGAATCCAGCGGGTGGAGGAACTGTAACGTTCCCTTGAGCATCAGGAAATGAGTTGGATGAGCCTTGAGCAGTAGTGAAGGCATTAGGTGTGCCTTGAACAGCAGTGGGGAAGGCAGAGGGGTTGCCTTGAGTAGCAGCAGCAGCAGAATCAGAAGTGAGTTGTTCTCTTCCAGTCATCTTTCTAAGCACTTACAACAATCTTGTCTTAAAATTGTGGGATACAACAACTGCAGGAAACATGAAGTAAGTAAATATTACAAATTGCTAGAAAGAATAAACTAAAGATTACAACAAAACTGGAATCAAGAACGTAACAAACTGCTTTGTGATTTGCTGAGTCGAGTGATGACACTCTGTCTTTAAGACAAGATTGTCCCGTATATATCCTCTTACGTTGTCGGACAATAGTCTCCCAAGATACAACAACAACTTAACAAATGAACAAAGGAAACTCAAGTGTTACTCTTGAAGAACTTTGAATATAGTAAACTTGCTAGAGAGGAAGAAGAAGATTTTAGAAAAATTCTCTAAGTGTTTTCTTGCTTGTGTTGAACAATTGAGCCAAAGACCTCAATTTATAGTGTAAGGAGATGACCCCTCAACTAGCCAACTAATGACCTTCAATAACCAATGTAATGACACTTATTGAGGGGTTACATTCAGTCAAATAATGACTGAATTCATGTGTCAAGTAATGGAGATTCAATGCTCCAAAACCAGCCCAAAAGTCAGAACTTTCAACTTTCCGTCGCAGCATTCTGCCTCCGAAGCGCCGCAGCTCCAGTGACTAGCCACCCAATTAGCACCGCGACGCTAACTGGGAGGTGCCGCGGCTCCGACGGTGTTGCGTCGCAGCCCTTCACGGCTCCGCGGCGATTTCCGACTCGTTTTGTCTTATACTTCGTACACTTCTTCCTTCGTTTACCAACGTAGAATATTTTGTCATTTGGCCAATAACCGTCCATCATTCTATGTCTCAAACGTATTACATACGTACCAATATCTCTTTCGCTAATGAATTTTGCGATACTTTGCACTACGTGTGCACGTGTGTGGAAACGACGTTTCCGACGTGCGGAGCCCCAATTATTTGAGTCATAAATAATGCGATATACTTAATTCCACATTAGTAAATTTCAACATCATTCACTATTACTAATTCACGTCTAATATGATTGTTTACTACAGTACATTTTTCATATATGGACATAATTTTTTTTGGCATTAACCCGTTTAATGAAAGATTTACAAATAATGACATAATATATGATGACTATAACAATCATTAAGTGCTTAAATAGGTGCCTAAATTAAGTTGTAGAAGGTAATAACTCATAAATACAGCTTTTGAGGAATACATTTTTTATCCCAAAAAAATTAAAAACTTAGCCAAATTATAAGTCACGAAATTAAAATATAGAAATATATACAAAGATAACTTGATCTAAATATATATGTTTCAAATAGCTTCACAAGAAAAAAAATATTTTACTATTTACTTTGGAATTTTAAGTCATTTGAGAGAAGTAATTGAGTTCCAATGAAAAAAGAATTTCATCCTGGACAATTTTATTCAATACAACATAAAGTCGATCAATTGATATATATCTATTAACTTATAAATCTTTTTTTTATAAAATATAAACTTATGAGTCAAGTTTTATATTTAAAAAAAAAATTGAATTCATGATTTGCAATTCCAAATCACACTTTTTTGGATGATTTGAGATTCCAAATCATGACATGAAGTTAAAGTTATATAAAAAACAGTGATTTGAAATCGCTTGACCAAACACCTAATAAGTGAAAGATCTTATCAATCATAGATGTCTCCCGATAGATTTGGCCATAAATTAGGGTTAGAACATCATATGCATGACTCATGAGCAATATTAGGCGAGCAGTATCAACACTCTTATTTAAGCCATACATCTTTAGGAAATATATCAACTTTATTTAGAATTTAATACCCAAAAAGAAAAGGAAGTCCTCTTGGGGCAATTTGAGCTTGAGTCAATAAAGATTGAGCACTAGCTTCATTGCGTGCTTTTTGTGTCCCATAATTGAGGTGAAAAATTCAAATTCCATGCATAGCATCTCATTTCCCCTTCTCCTCCCTCATGTAAATTTTTTGTTTTATTGGAAAGAAAAAAAGTTCGACTCAGTATTACACCGGGGTGGGTGGGTGGGGGGGCTTGAGGTGAACTCCAACTCTGCATTTTAAAATGTACGTATAGTTTGTTTTGGCCAAGAAATTAAATCAGCTTATTTTAAAAAGTGCTTTTCAAAAAATATTTTTAGTGGGAAGTAATTTGTTTTTGACCTATTAATTTCAAAAATATTTTTGAGCAACAATTAGTGTTTAGTCAAACTTTTAAAATGTACTTCTAAGTATATTTCTTCAAAAGTATTTTTCGAGAAAAAATATATTTTTAGCTTAAGGAAAACAACTTATATTATTCACGAGAATTACTTATTTTCACTCAAAAGCTTGACTAAACACATCACTTTTTCAAAATAATCACTTTTTGAAAAAAATAAGCATTTATATTTATGCTCTCCCAAAAGTTTGGTCAATCAGGCTAATTGAATAAATGGAGAAGACGGAAAATTAACTGATTAATGAGTAGAGTTTCACCTTTTTTTTTTCTCCCTCTATTATTTATTATTCTGTCCGTTTTAAAATATTTGTCTGATTTTAATTTATATGTAGTTTTAAAAAGTAAAGAAAACTTTTGAATCTTGTGGTTGTTAACTAAAATTATATAGAATATATCAAAATTATTTTTAATCTGGTCAAATATCAAATATGTGTATGAAAAGTTGAAATAAAAATATTATCAAAAAAAGAAAAAAACATTCTTTTTTAACCTGACAAAATAAAAATTAAGACAACCATTTTAAAGTGGAGGAATTACTAGAACTGTATTATTTTTCAATTTTTAAACCTCACGATTCAAATTGATATATTTTGACAATGAACTGTTCACTGTGGGGACCACCACCCCAGAACTTAACAGAACCTGACTCCTAAGCCTCACGTTTCCACAATGTAAGGGCAAAGGAGTGCCGGGTTTTCCCCACTCTATCGTGTATGTCACTACCCACCAAAATATGCATTGGTTATTGCGAACTAAGCGCTAACTACATCCAAAAAAAATAGAGGGAAAATACAAATACTGGACACAAAAATCAAAACTAAATAAAAAAAATGTTCAAAACATACTTTAATTACTATTCACACTTAAATTATTAATTATTCTTTTTTCTATCTGAATATCATCACTTGTGTATTAAAAATACATATAGTTAAATAGTTTAAGTAGAGAAACAGTTGGCTTATTCCGCTTTAAAGTATATTTTAATACACAATAATAACAGTTTAGGTAAAAAAAATTAAAATTTAATTTTAAAGGTATATTGTAATATATAAACTATGATAATTCAAGTAGAAAAATAAAATTATTAATAATAGTTAAAGTGTAAAATTCGTAAAAATAAAATAAAAATTAAGACGTGAAACTCATGAAATAAAAATAAAAATTTTCGTTTATTATGTTTTGTTTTGAGCCAAACCACCGCTATAAATAACAATATACAAGTAAGATCGGGTACGCTATACCTTTTTCAGACCACATATTTTGAAATTTTACGGATATGTTATTGCTGTTTGTATCTAAATAAAACAATAAAGAAATCACACAAACCCTAGAATACTTTCTTTCTGTTTTTGCTTTTAACAAAATTTCAATATACTTTCCCTCCGAAGTGTGGTTTCCTCCATGAAATGGGAAATGGAGGTGTATGAAATCGAAGCTGTCCTCGAGAAAATATGTGATTTACACGATAAGCTTAGCGATGCTATTCACTCCGTTTCTCGAACTCATTTCCTCAATTCCGTCAAGTCTCGTAGTAAGTCCGACGACTTCTACAATCACCGTTCTAAGAAGAAAAACGACCTAAATTCCGATATCAATGGAGATCCGGTAAAGGCTGGTTATGTTTTCGTTAAGGAGTTCCGTGTTGATGATGATGAGTCTGCTGTTCATGAGGCTAAGAGTCTTAATGCTATTCGGACTGCTCTTGAACACCTTGAGGACCAGCTCGAGTACTTCCATGTAATTTCTCGTTTTTTTTTGTTTTATTTTGTCTATTGTGATATTTATTCTGGATTATATAGTTTTTTCAGAGTTTCTGGTTATTGTTATTTATTTGATTCAATTTTGGCTGAATTGAATTACACACGTTATTTGTGAAGGAAGAAATTGTCGAATGTTGCTGCCATGCCTTAGATTTGAAGTTTTGTGATATTTAGAGGATTATGTTGCAATTAACGTGGCTTGCATACTTCGATGAAACGTTCTAATATAATTATTCGGGTTAGCTGAGTAGATGCTTGATGTTTCCAGCATATTATTAGTATTATTTAGTTGATTTAATTTTGGCTGAACGGAATTACTCGGCGTTGTTTGTGAAAAAAAAAAGGAAATTATCAACGATGTGCTATGCCTTAGATTTGATGTTTTGAGACACTAGTAGAGTATTATGCTGCAATTAGTGTGGTAGCATGTTTCCAGCATATTATTATTATTATTACTATTATTATTATTATTATTATTATTATTATTATTATTATTATTATTTGGTTGATTCGATTTTGGCTGACGTCGTTGTTTGTCAAGGAAGAAATTATCGAATGTTGTGCTATGCCTTATATTTGAAGTTTTGTGATATTAAAGAATTATGTTGCAATTAACGTGGCTTGCATAGTTTGAGGAAACGTCATAATATAATCCTTTCGTGTTAGCCGAGTAGCTGCTTAGCATGTTTCCAGCATATTATTATATTTAGTTGATTCAACTTTGGCTTAACGGAATTACCCGACGTTTGTGAATAAAAGGAAAATTATCAATGTTGTGCCATGCCTTAGATTTGGAGCTTTGGGATACTAGAGTATTATGCTGCAATTAATGTGGGTTGAACTGTTTGATGAAACAGTCATAATAAAATCCTTTGTGGTAGCCTAGTAGCTGCTTAGCATGTTTCCAGCATCTTATTGCATATATGCTAGTACATCTTATTTATCCCCATGCAGCAGAACTGCAGTAATTGCAAGAGGCAAAGGCAGGAATGGGGATGCGAAAAGAAAAGAAAACACAAAACAGTGTATTTGTTTTGTTTTCATGCTTCAAATTAAACAGTATATTTTCGCATACTGATATTGCTGTTATCTAATTTTAAAATTCCATGTTGTCCACTGTCGAGGAAGTACTGCAAAGAGCTTGTGGATTTGATACTGCGACATGCAATTTATAAGATGGTATCCTACACTTTTTTTTGCCAAAACATAGAAACAGGAGTCTTTGACAGCTTGGTTTTTATTAGGTGCTCATAGAGAAAAGTTTGATACTATACTTGGTAGTACTTTTTTTTTTTTGAACTCCTTCGACAATGCTATGTAGGATAGCCAGATGATTGCAGTTCTCTGTTTAAGTTGTTACTGGCATTTGTTATACAAAAATATAAATAAAATTGCTAGTGGCATTTATTTTACCCTGCATATTAAACAACTCTCGTTGTCGAAAATGGATAAGAGAATGGTTATAAACTTGTTGGATTTACTGTATGCATCTCTGATAGCGTATGTTCATTGAGGTTGGTATCAATTATGTTCGTTGTAGTGGATATCAAATATCTTTTGATGTTTAGTGAACAAAATATTAAGGTGTACATGTGCATAAAAAAGTTGTATCCAACATTAATGGCCGTGTAAAACTTTACTATGAAAAATTGATATTGATAGGATGGTTAGCAATAAAATGGAAGAACAACTAGGAGTAGAGGGGATGGCCAATCATATGGTAACTGCCTTGGACCGCTCTCTTTCAGTTTTACCAAATAGATAAACCTACTTAAATTCAACAAGAAGCTTTCTGCGTGCAACTATGTCCTCAAGAATATATCAGAAGACGCTGAAGCAGATTCTAGCGCTAGTAGACAGCTAGAAACAAAGAAGGTTCTAGAGAAGCAACAATAAGGCAAAACCACCACCAAAGGCTGCAGCACTTTCAACTTTGGCCTCTGCAAGTGTATGGGCACCCAAAATGAGACGACGAGTGACCGTTGTAGTCACAATCTTCCATGGACCAAGAGGTGAAGCTAACATATTTGATAGTACTAAGAAAGAGAGTGAGTGCTCTAGTGACTTAGCCACTAGAGCTTAGAAGAAGTTGATTTCACCTTTTTTAGGATATGTTTAGCACATATTTGTGTCAAAATTTATTGGTACTAGAAATTTTTGGATCTTTTTTCCCCTCCTTTTTTGGATGAAGACTGTGGTGTTCGGATGAGCTTGCATACCTCGACTATTCCTCCCGTTACCTGCTAACTCCCATCAACGCAGGTATTTGGTAACTTCTCCCACCGAGGATTAGACAGATAGGAAGAAATCACCTAGTGGTGCTTTAATCCCTCTGGGATTTGAACCTGAGACCTTAGGGTTGCTCCCACTTCATTGACCGCTAGTTCACACGCTTGCGTTAGAGGTTTTGGTTCTTATTCTTTTATTATTGAAACCTCAACAAAAGATTGAAGTAATTAAAGTTCCAAATGAGGCATGTTTCCAAAATATCCAAATCAAAAGTACCAGGAAATTTTGGATTTCATTTTGCTATATGAATTAGAAATGTGGGACTAAGAAACCTTAAGAAATACATATGCCAATGTGTTAGAAGTTTATTATTCATAATTCAAGGGTCATCCAAATATGACTAACAACCAAAGTAAGGGAAGAAAGCACAATTACAATTGAGGAGGCTTCGAGGAAACAAAAGATTATAGTGCAACACCTAAGGATGTGGCCTACTAATCAACGGAGTGGGTGCAGACCTTGGAGACAAGGGTTCAAATCCCAGCAAACTAAAAAACACTAGATGGCTTCCCATTTGCTTAAGCCTTAGTGGGCAAAGTCACTTGATACCTGTGTTGGTGGGAGGTTGCAGATAACCGTGGAATAGTCGAGGTGTGTGCAAGCTGGTTCGGGCACCACCATTATCCACAAAAAAGATAGAAAAAGACCAAAGTATAATGGTTAAAAGAGCCAACCAATTCTAATATTAATTCTATCATCAACTTATCCTAACAAAACATTAAATCCGTCATCAATGAGTAATTCTAGGATTGCAACAAAATCAGGGATATTACCCATGTATCAGTCATTACATTAAGAAATGTCATTTCACTGATCTCAAATTTTTTCGGGCTGGAACTTTTCTTCATGAGAAGTCTACCATTTATAAACTAAGATATATTTTATATGGCTGCTCAAAAATGTTCATATATTTCACCATGAAAATTATCCTGGCTATTCCCTGTCAACGTGCTACATATGCATCTCAACCTAGAGACGATGCCAATTTTCTAGTTGAATTGCTAGGCCATTTCTGTTCAACACAGGTAAACTTAGGGACATTCGCCTTTGATAACTGCTCTGGTTTTTGTATTTCGTTGGCCATGTGGAGTCATGTTACCCGATTCATAAGACCAACTTTTCTTGCTAGTCAGTTTTGTAAGAGTTGGAATAATTGTGGTAAATGCAATCTGTATCTTCTTCATTGTATTGTTTGAAGTGGTTCATCATGTGTTAGAGCGGTTTTCTCTCTCTTTTGAGTTGTGCGGTGCTTGGGCAGGCGCTGCGATAGCGTGCAAGTAGAGTAAATTACTGTCTAACAGAATCAAGAGAACCAATTAAAGAGAAAGTTGAAAAGCAATTAGGAATGGTACAGAGATGTGGTTGGCAAAGACAAGTAGTCGGTTGAGCTTACATTGATAATCATAATGTATAAGGTAGAAGAAACCTCAAGTTTGATCTATGAGGATGTAAATGGATAGATCCTGTCATTTAACTGTTTTTGGGTTCCTTTTCTTTATTGCTGAATATATTGTTCATGAAGCATTCACAGTGATATCTTAGTTAGCACTTTTTTTTTCTCTCTATAAAATTATGACTGCGCAGTTTGTTTGACTTTAAATTTTATATTGTGCCCAACAGATAATTAACCTCCTACTTACTTTTTCTTCTTTTTGGTTGCATTTGTACCAGACCGTGCAAAATCAGCAACGTGCAGAAAGGGATGCTGCACTTGCTCGCTTAGAGCAAAGCCGAATTATACTTGCAATGCGATTGGCTGAACATCAGGGAAAGAAATATAAATTCATTGAAGAAGCTCAATCTTTGGTGGGAGATGTTCGTAATGCCAGTCAGTTTGTTTCCCCTGAAAATATTTATGGTCCTGCTACAAGCCCTCCAGGTGAGAATTTAACGGCGCAGAAGAGGAAGAGATCAAATGCTCTAGTCAATATACTCTTTTCCAGTTTTAATTTCATTAGGAAGTCTCTTAGAGTGGATGAAGTGGGTGGAATTTTGGGGAATGCAGCCTTGGTTGCAATCAGCATGCTTGCACTGATGCACCTGCAGCAAGTTGGTAGCAAGGAAAAATACCTTTTGGACCTCCCATTAGGACAAGATGTTGGCTTCAACAGAAACATGAGAAAAATCTCTCAGTCTGAGGAGTCATCTTTCGGTCTAAATTTGGATGTGCTGTCAGCCAGGGGCTGAAACGTAAAATATAGTTGGTATGGTGAGAATCAGGGAGAAAGAGGGTATTACGTTACTGCTTCCACTTGGCTGCTGAAGTTTTGTTGATTGATGGGGGAGAGCTTTTGTTTCTCAAGGTTGTCAAATGCTTAGTTGTGTAAAACCAAATTTTAGATCTATTAAAGCATATAAGATGTGCCGTTGTCCTAATTTCTGAAAAGGTTGAGTCCTATGTGTATAAGATAGAATTTCAACTGTCTTTATGGAGTATAAAATTGTATATATCTCTGAAAAAAGTTCAAATGACGGATTTTTTCCGCAATTACGCCTTGGTTCTTATTGTAGCCAAAATTTACGAGGTGAGAAGACCAAGTTTCTCATTGGTAGACAGAGTGGCAAGAAGGGGACATATTGACCAAATATGTTTTTGCTATCTTTGATGTTGTAAAGAGCGACAGCTACATTTCTTTGGAACATTATGCCAGTTTTACACCATAGTGTATATGTATGTTTCAGCGTGACGTTCAACAAATTTGACTAGTTTGCCAATAAGCATGTCATTCTTCATCTAAAGGCTGTATGCACAATGTTGTGTATTAGCATTTAAAAGATGATTAAACATGCACGGGCAAGCGAATGCTAATTGTCAAATGTTTGAAGAAAACTGAAACGAGATGATATATTTTGAAGTTTAGGTTAAAATTGCGTTGGTACAATTGAAATCTGTTGGGGATAAAGGTGCTATATTTATGGGTCGAGAACCAAAATAGCTATAATGCTAACATCCCACATTAAAGAGCGTTATAGAGAAGTACATAAAGCATGTAAAATGCAAACTAGTTTTAGGAACTTCATAACATCATGACCATAAAAAACTTGGAAGTTTAGTACATCTTGCTATCTAAATTGCAATAGAAGTTCATAACTAGAAACGAATTGAAAACCGTCCGCACCGGCCAAGTTTTTAATACTTTCAATATGAATTTCAGTTTGTTTAATTAACTTGATCCTATATCTTAGTGCAGTATTTTTTTTGGGAAAAGGGTCAAATATACCGCTATACTTTCTTTTATTGTCTAACTTAACCCTCCATTAGCGCAGTGCACAAGAATTCCCCTTCCGTCTATAAACTTTTTATTCCTGCCCTCAATTATATGGAAAAACTCCAATTCGCTCAAAATTGACCCGATTTAATAAAAAAACCGATCCCCAATTGATAACCCACCCCGACCCACAAAATAAACGCAGCACCCACCCCAATATTATACCCCTCTTCGACCTATTTTATAGGTATTCAGCCAGAGAGAAGATTTTTTTGGGCATTAAAGAATGAACAAAAATGATTTTTGCTAGACTAATTAAAGACTTGCATGCATCATAACTTTACTGCAAAAGGTATAATTAAGGAAATCTCGACAATTTGTTTCAAAGCTATTACTAGTATGAAAGAACGAAAAGCACCATAATAAAACAGTCCATAATTTAGTTCAAAAACTGCACAAAAATGATGGCCAAAACTGAACCGAAAACTGGGCAAAAAACAGTCCTCATTATTACCAACATTATGTCAAACCTGCCCCAAAACTTGTTATATTTGGCCATGACCAAAAACTGAACCAAAACAAGCAATAAAACTACCCAGAAACTGCACCAAAACTGAACAAAACAGTCCAAAACTACCCAGAAACTGCACCTTAAACGAACCTTAAAATTAAACCAAAATCTGCACAAAAACAATCCAAAATCTCAACCAAAAACTGATTTTAAATTGCCATTGATACACACAAACCCCAACTTCTATCTCTCGAAAATATCGGACTGCTTTGTTTAGGTCAAAGAGGGGTATATTGGGGTGGGTGCTGCATTTATTTTGTGGGTCAGGGCAGGTTAAGAATTGGGGATCGTTTTTTTATTAAATCGATTCAATTTGAGCAAATTGGGGTTTTCCCATCTATTTGAGGATAAGAGTACAAGTTTATACACGGACGGGGTATTTTTGTGCACTATCGCCAACGGAGGGTAAAGTAGGCCAATAAAAGAAAGTAGAGGGGTATTTTTGAGGATAAGAGTACAAGTTTATTAATAATATTATTGTTATTAAATGTATCAACATTGGTGTCCCAAAACACATAGGAATAGCATTGCAACCTTATTTAACAATCCAAACCCCAAGTATTCGAGGGAGATATGACATTGTGCACCGTTCCCCTTGGAGTTCTGAAGAGTGGTTCTATCAAGTTCATCCCTGAGTTGCCTCAGCGGAAGCTGGACGCAATAAAAAGATTGGGGTTTGGATTGTTAAGCAAGGTTGAAATGCTATTACCACGTGTGTTTTGGGACACCAATGTTGATAAATTTAATGACAATAATATGACTAATAATTTAGGTAAATCAACTTTTTATATAGGAATTAAACAATATGATAACCCACAGTATCTCAAACATGGAGTGCCGTAAACTTCAAAACTTGACTAAGAGTTACCTACACTCAGCCTCCTTAGAGCTGGCTGCATATACAGCTAAAAGCATACACAACTAGGTAAAAACTTTTTCCAACAGCAGCACTTAACTCTCGGATGGAAGAGCTGTCTGGTAGGTAAATCATCGAAACGGATCACCAAAAGAGAAGCCAATGAGCAGCAAATTTATTGCACAAGACAGCCCCGGTAACATTTTTGTTATTTTATCCGCTTTCCTTAGGTTTAGGAATTTTCTTATATTCATAATCATTAATATCAACCTTCTCTTGCAAAGCCTGCAAAAGGATAATAGGCATCAAAGTAAGCTTTAGAAAGGAACTCAACACACGCATACACATAAATGAAGAGACTACTTGTACCTTTAGTTCTTCCTCCAAGTTAATTTTTTTGGGGTTATATGCATTGACAGGTCCAACCCTGGAAAGAGCTTTTCTTGTTTCGATGATTTCCCACTCTTGATCATCCTTTACTTTAGCAATATCCTTGCTGAACAAAATTTTGCACCACTTAGTCAAAAGCCAAGGGAGAAACAAAAGGATAATGTCTTAAAACCCCACACAGTTATGGCAGGAGAAAACTGTCCAAGGAAAACGTGGAGATCAACAAAATGTCAGAATTTTGGCTATCTGGAAGCTACACTGCTTAGGAGTGGCATAAAACACATAGATGCACCCAGTGAGGGGCAAGAGATGGCATATTTTAATGCCTAGCCCTCGTATTGACAGCAGACTCTGGCTGACTGAAATAGCCATACAAATTATGGTTTTCACTTCAGCTATCTAAATTTAAGTCTAGCAGGATGCCATAGTTAGTAGCACTAACGAAATATAGTAAATTATTGTTGCATTACCAATACACATATAAGTATCATTATCACCATAATGATCCAGAAGACGAGAAAATATACATGTCATTTCGATATCAACAAGGTAAATGAAAATTTCCCCACCTGAACTATTATCACACTTTTCTTGAGCTATCAATATCTTTAGCCTTGAATTGCCTTTTGAATCAAACTTCGTTTTTGGCATTTATCATTTTTCTCAATAGTTTTTTTTTTTTGGAGAAAAGTAACAATATTAAAAATATCAACAACACAAAGGCAGTGTTGTATGCCATATTTACAGTTCAAAAAGTCAAAAAGAGTCCTTGATTCTACTTCTGAAACATCTGTATTGTAGGTAAATGTATAAACACGTGTCCGTGCAGGTAAAGGTAATTACAACCAAATAACCATAATTTAATTACCTTTAACTGTGCTACTGAACAAAGTAAATATATGCATGTGTGTGAACTACTACTAATCCCTATAGCTAGCAATATTAATTATAAATCTAATGGACTACAGATAAATCTTACTCGATGCTATTGCAGAATATAAAGGTCTGGGATACTTGAGGTTTATTGGACCCAAGCTATGGATTATGTTTATGTCTCCGCGAATTTAACCATTAATTTGTCTAGAATGAGCTGGTTTAGACCTTCGAATAATGGATTTAGCAAAATTGAGCAGGGGTTCTATTTTTCAGATAGGCAGCAAAATCTAGCAAAGATTCAATAGTCCCGCTAAGTTTTCTGTCATTAGCCCCATTCTATATGGCTTCCTTCCTCTCAATATGTAGTATTAAGGAATTAACAGTCAGAACAGCTAGGTGAGTGAAAACTTATTACCATTATGGCATTACATGAGATGATAACAAGTTCTCCATGACTTTTAAGCCTCTTTCTCGATATTTTTTCTCTTTTCCTCACAGATCATGCCATTATGTGAGATAAAGTCGCAATGAAACAATGATAGAGAAAGTGAAAGAGACAGAAGTTGTTGTGCTTATTATCATGTGCAGTAGTTTCTTTCTTCCACCATTGCGACTCTTAACGCTTCAATATGTAAATCCCAGCGAGCACCATATGCTCTAGCCACAAACCACTACAATTTCATCTATACACTATCCTTAATTATTCAAGAATAGGCATCAGTGATACGAACGCAGCGCAATTGCAACTTGTATGTGTCCAGGTGGGAATGTGATTTGGAGATGGATGACTAGTAGCTACACAAAATATTGTTTAACAGGTTAACTCTGTTATTAGGACTAAGTTAAGTCATGCTAGACAATTTGAAGGTTGAATGCACTTCTCATAATAATAGGCAACTAAATTTAAACTATTAAAAAAGCCGTAAGTGAAGAGGTGAAAGAATACAATAAACCAAAGAAAAAAATTAATTACAGGTGCCACTCTACTCATCAAGCATCCATGATGAACTTTTTTTGTGATAAAAAGAATATCTTTACACATGCTAGACTCTTTTCGACATTAAACCCTTGGGGTTTCTACAATCCCATAAGGACTTGACTGCTACATATGAGCCTGAGGTATCCAAGACCCATATTTCTTAACATGTAAAGGTCTTCCCTTGCTGACTGCTGACTTACTCAACATATGGACTCAAATGTCTAAAAACTTACTACTCCATTAGCTATTCAAAACATAAAAAATACTATGTATTAGTTATTACTGAGGAAGCAGCAACTATGAAAACTTTGAAAAGTCAGAAAAATGCATCATAAGGAACAGAAAAAAACATAACTAAGAGTAAATCAGAAATAAACTAAGAAAATGAAGGCAGAGTCCGAGCTCACAATTGCAGACAGTCATATAAGAACTAGTTGTAATACTTTTAAAACATGAAAATACGGCCGTATAAAAGAGCCTCTGATTTAGCAGAAAAAGTAAACAAGGACAATTACATAAGACTGACAAACCCCTTAAAGAATATGTTTTCTGAGGTAAGCTCAAATACTTGCAGGAACTGTTATGATTCTTACATAACCTATGGGAAGGTGAACATATATTAGTTGTAGGATTTTCATAACTGTTCCAACAAAAAGGCCGGAAATGCAAAAATTTAGAACGAATTGTGTCAGTTTATAAATGTTAAACAAACATCAATTGAGTAATTTGACATTAAGTATATCTAACCTGCCTTGCAGAAGTTGGCTAAGACCAATAGATCCAATCACCGTTAGTGAGATCATAGGAAGTCCATATCTCATAAATGGTGATCTCCTGCCCAATCTTTTGTATGACAAAGCTGGGTTTTGAACGTTGGCAGCAGAGGAGGCTGCTCGTTCATTAACTTTATTAGGCTGACTCATCGTAGGCTGGGTAGTTGTCATGGTAAATATCAGTAGGTCACCTGCTTCACAATCTCAAACTAATCAAAAAGTGGGGGTGATAATAATGAGCAGTCAATCAAATAAAAGGAACTTGGAAATAAGAAAGGGCTTCGGACCTCAAGTTGTCAAACTCCCATGACCCCAATACTCTGACCCAAACGGCTAACTTGGGCCCCTGCGAGTTCAACCCAGCCCAAAATACAGGAAAGCTTGTAAAACACATATACAGTCAACTACACCAAATGATAATGAGTTCTATTAGTTCTAAGTCTAGCATGGTGTAGATTATGTCTTAGGATCATGATATCTACACGTATTCAGATCTGCCAGAACGCAGACCAAGACGAGCAAGTCATAATTGGATTAGCTACATGTATGGAAGCTAGTATGTAGCCAGATTATTAAAGATTCCTTATTAAGCCTAGATTCGAGCGATGATGTTCTTATTAGTGTAGCCTTTTAATCCTAAAGCGTGATATATAAGTGAAATTACTAAAAAGAATAAATTACAAGTAGAAGAGAATGGACTAAGACATGAGTTTCTAGTCCTTTAGACATCGCACAGACTCAAAGTCACAGTATATCAATAACGGAGATAGATATGGGCCTAGTCATATGTTAACATGAACATGGAGACAAAAAGCCTCTTTTCTTTCGAGCCGAGGGTCTATCAGAAACAACATATCTACTCCACAAAGGTAGGGGGGTAAGGTCTGTGTACAACCTAGCCTACCCTCCCAAGACCCCACTTGTGGGATTACACGGGGTATGTTGTTGTCGTTGTTGTTAAAAGGTCCTAGATAAGGTTCTGGGATCATGATCAATCTTCGAGGCAAGTACAGATGGGATCAAACCAACTATCACGTTCAGCATAGAGATTTCTTATTCAAACACAAGGTCAAACATATCAATGATAGTAAAGAACCATATTTTGATCACATACAGCATCTTGGAAGCAACAAGAAGGGTAGCGGTTAACATTCGAGCAGTGCAAACATATGGAGTACATATTTACAGTTCAAAAAGCCAAAAAGAGTGTCCCTGGTTCTTCTTACAAGGATCATAGAACTTCTAAATCATCTGTATTGTAGGTAAATGTATAAACATGTGTCTGTGCAGGTAAAGGTAATTACAACCAAATAACCATTATTTAATTAACTTTAACTGTGCTACTGAACAAGGTAAATATATGCACGTGTGTGAACTACTACTAATCCCTATAGCTAGCAATATTAATTATAAATCTAATGGACTACAGATAAATCTTACTCGATGCTATTGCAGAATATAAAGGTCTGGGATACTTGAGGTTTATTGGACCCAAGCTATGGATTATGTTTATGTCTCCGCGAATTTAACCATTAATTTGTCTAGAATGAGCTGGTTTAGACCTTCGAATAATGGATTTAGCAAAATTGAGCAGGGGTTCTATTTTTCAGATAGGCAGCAAAATCTAGCAAAGATTCAATAGTCCCACTAAGTTTTCTGTCATTAGCCCCATTCTATATGGCTTCCTTCCTCTGAATATGTAGTATTAAGGAATTAACAGTCAGGACAGTTAGGTGAGTGAAAACTTATTACCATTATGGCCTTACATGAGATGATAACAAGAAGTCTCTATGCCTTTTAAGTCTCTTTCTCGATATTTTTTCTCTTTTCCTCACAGATCATGCCATTATGTGAGATAAAGTCACAATGAAACAATGATAGAGAAAGTGAAAGAGACAAAAGTAAATAGTAAAAAGTAAGACAGAAGTTGTTGTGCTTATTATCATGTGCAGTAGTTTCTTTCTTCCACCTATTGTGACGCTTGACACTTCAATATGTAAATCCCACCGTGCACCATATGCTCTAGCCACGAACCACTACAATTTCATCCATACACTATCCTTAATTATTCAAGAATAGGCATCAGTGATACGAATGCAGCGTAATATCAACTTGCATGTGTCCAGGTGGGAATGTGATTTGGAGATGGATGACTAGTAGCTACACAAAATATTGTTTACCAGGTTAACTCTGTTATTAGGACTAAGTTAAGTCATGCTAGACAATTTGAAGGTTGAATGCACTTCTCATAATAATAGGCAACTAAATTTAAACTATTAAAAAAGCCATAAGTGAAGAGATGAAAGAATACAATAAACCAAAGAAAAAAATTAATTACAGGTGCCACTCTACTCATCAAGCATCCATGATGAACTTTTTTTGTGATAAAAAGAATCTCTTTACACAGGATAGACTCTTTTCGACACTAAACCCTTGGGGTTTCTACAATCCCATAATCCAAGGACTTGACTACTACATATGAGCCTGAGGTATCCAAGACCCATATTTATTAACATGTAAAGGTCATGTAAAGGTCTTCCCTTGCTGACTTGCTCAACATATGGACTCAAATGTCTAAAAACTTACTACTCCATTAGCTATTCAAAACGTAAAAAATACATGTATTAGTTATTACTGAGGAAGCAGCAACTATGAGTAAATCAGAAATAAACAAAATTTTATACCCGTCACCTACACGCCACCCCTGGCGGGTACAATTTCAACATTCATACACGCCTAGGCGGGTATATTCCTAAATCCACAGCCGTTCCACCACACAAGTGGATATACGCCAACCGCCTGTACACGCCAGCCGTATTTTGTAATCAGTTATCGATATAGTGGGTTTGAAATAGGAGCTAGCAAAAAGAGAAGTCAACCCACCAAACTTCAACCAATTTTTGCCCCAATTCCCAATTTCAGAATACCAATTTTAAAGCTAAAAATTAAATCTTTACCAAACGCAACAAAAATTAACCAAGAAAATAAAAACCCTCACACAAAATCTACAAATACATATTAATTCACTAAAGAAAATACCTCATCGTCCCCATCAGGTTTCTTCTGGAACCAATTGATATTCAACACCTATACAAAATGAAAACATAAATTCAAGTGATCAGACACATGGGTCTTGTACAAAAACATCTAATCATAATACACAAAGATACCAAAAGAAAAATAATTAATAAAAAAACAAGAATTAAAGTAGGGTATTAGGGAGATGGGGGTGTACTTGAACTTCGGCTGTAGGGGTTAGAGAATTGAAATTGTCGGAGAAAGAAGCAAAGGGACACATAAAAGTGAGTATTGTGATTGTTAATGTTAACAAAGCGTTCGCTCTCTACCCAAATGAATGCATCTTTGCCTCAATGAAAACTAATAGTATTTCTTCAATTTTTGGTCGCGTGAAAACCGAAGAGAAGAGTGAACGAGAGAGGGTCCGAGGGAGGCGTGAAGACCCAAGCTGCTGAAGTATGGACTTATGGCGTGTAAGTGATTAGGGTTTTGTATTATTGGTATTGGGCTTATGGGCCGTGTAAGTGAGTAGGGTTTTTTATTATTGGCATTGGGCTTATGGGCTTACGGAGCTACAACTATTAATGCAGCATCATTTCACTTATTTTTATAAAAATAGAAAAAAATAAGCTAAATACATTCTCTTCTTCTAGTTAAATGGATCTATAAGCCCTCAAAATTTGGAGTATTTTCGGAAACTAATTCCCGGTTTGACTTCGTAAAGTTATAAGCACAATGTTCAAATAAAGATTCACATAAACTGTGTGGAAAACATTTGATCATACAAATTCAAAATAATCTTAAAAACTTTACATATTTATGGGACAGATTTTGAGTAAGAAAAGCACTTTCGAAGGTCATAACCAAGTAAAGATTAGATTAAAAAAATTATTTGATTTTTACACGAAACCTAAGTTCCAAATACAAATTGCGCTATCAACCACTTTTCAATTGTCTTTTTAAAATTAATAATTATCAGAGTGTAATTTCATGAAAAATTAACAATTTGCTTGTGGAATATGGAACTCCATGATACTGCTTAGGAGTGGCATGAATCACATAGATACACCCAGTGAGGGGTAAGAGATGGCATATTTTAATGCCTAGCCCTCATATTGACAGCCGACTCTGGCCGACTGAAATTTCTTATTCAAACACAAGGTCAAACATATCAATGATAGTAAAGAACCATATTTTGAACACATACAGCATCTTGGAAGCAACGACAAGGGTAGCGGTCAACATTCGAGCAGTGCAAACATATGTGGCTTTTTCTTAAGGGCTTGAAGGATTAATTAAGAAAGTGGGCTTTTTTCCATGCCATGTAAGAAGTTTTTACGTAGATTTCCTTCAAACGCATTGGTTTTTAATTTTTGTCCCTCGTATATGTGGCTTTAATTTTCGCCTCCGTTGCTCATTTAATGAAAAATATATAGACCTACTATGTTCGGCATAAGTTCTGTAACATTTAACTTAGAAAACTGAACTTTTGTCTCGCTCGACATAGGTTCTATAGGAATTAATATATGCGGCATAAGTTATGTAATATTTTTCAAATCATGTTGAGTATTGAAAGTTTTGCCATGCTATGCATAACTTGTGGGATATTATTATACATATGCCGATCGAAATCTAAACTTAAGATGTGCGGAAAGTTTTGAAGGGAAAACAATAAAAACATAAATTTGAGGGCCAAAAATCAAAGACCGTCCGGAAATAGAGACATTTGTGTGAATGACCCACTATGTAACTCATTGTAAGACTGGGCTTTTGATCGGTTCACATGAAAGCCCAAATGTAGTGAGCGCATTCCCAAACTAAAGTCCATCAAAAACTGAGCGACCAATATGATTTCTTCATATAGCATATTTGTGAATACGATTATCCACTTGATCTTTAATTACTCAAGGTAATGATTATTTGGTGATTGGGACCTAGCTACTGTCCAGCAATTAAAGAGATATATGGTCCACCTGGATAATCCTGATTAATCAGATAAGCATGCTACCTATACTTTGAGGAAAATTTGGAATTAAGAAATGTCACAAATGACCCAGAGAAAACTTGCAAAATCAGCAATATTTTTAGGGAAGTAGTGGATTTCGTAATTGCATGCATGGGATTTGGAACGGTCCCTTTCAAATCTCTACTACTTTTACTAGCTATTTAGCTGGCCACTATTTTATAATGGTGGGGAATGGATTGATGGTGGCATTTCCAGGTTATATATGTAGCTATATATCATTAGGGGCGGAACCATCAATCCGTTTAAGAGTTCTGTAAAATTCAATAGCTTAGCGTAGATCCTATATTTATATTATAAAATTTACTTAATATATTAATAATTTATGAAGAATCAGAGACGAGGGACTATTGGAAATAACCTCTCCTACCCCACAAAAATAAGGATAAGATCTGCGTACATCTTACCATTTTCAGACTTCATTTGTACAATTACATTGCACATGTTATTATTGATTTATCAAAAACCAAATAACTTTTCTTTTTTTAGAATCTAGAACCATAAACTATAAAACCTAACTCTGCTCTATGTATCATTTCTTTCTTTTTTTTTGAGTTCTCACTGGAGTTAATATATTATAGCATAGCATTCCATATTTGAAGGGCCAATATGCCGATAAGACAAAACAACAGAAAAACATTCTCTTGTTTCTTTTGTCTACCTTTTCCTTCTTTTTCTCCCAAATCTTTTAATAAAAAGAATTTAGGCGTGCAATATTTGTGTGCTTTCGGCAATAGGCATACTCTAAAATCCATTTCTTTTTGGTTTTTAAATTTAGAGGTCAACCCCCAAAACGGTGATGTAGTTATGATACAATTATGAGTTCATCTTTTTAGTACGTTGATGGAGTATATATCATTACATGCATAATATTGTAAATTAATAAGATCTCAAACAAAGTTGCTACACTTAATCATGAAGCCTTCTTCCTAGTTCCAACTGCTTTTCCCATGACTTTTTAACGATGTTCACTTTTCTTTCTCTTTTTTCTCTTAAAAATCATATTATGGATTATCCCGATATATTTAACTATGTTGAGTAATTTTAACGATTTGAGAACATTAAATACCTCATTTATTGAGTGTGCGAACAATAGTCTCACATTTGATATCTGAAAAAAATGAAACTATCACAAACGTGTAAGATACTCTTAATGATGTGAGATATAATCGGATAATATATCACACCATGTTATAAGAATATTTTTGGGCTATATTTGCCTAACATCGTTCATGTTACTAAAGTAATTTGAGTTTGAGATTTTAAGGTTGTTAAGACATTACTAGTTCACGTTTCAAATTATGGATTACCCCAATATATGTAAGTATGTCAGAGTAGTTTTAACGATTTGAGAGAATTAAGTACCTCGTTTATGTTAAGAAAATTTAAGTGTGTGATTTTAAGGTTGTTGAGACTTAACTAGTTAGACGAAGGTCTCAATAGCTTGCGAACTCCTTTAATTCTACATGATTATTTAAAAGCTAATTATAATGACTTTCACTTATTGATCATCAAACTCTAATATCCCACTAGGTTGTTGAGCATCATTTCACTTATTTTTATAAAAATAGAAAAAAATAAGCTAAATACATTCTCTTCTTCTAGTTAAATGGATCTATAAGCCCTCAAAAATTGGAGTATTTTCGGAAACTAATTCCCGGTTTGACAGTTATAAGCACAATGTTCAAATAAAGATTCACATAAACTGTGTGAAAATTCATAATGAATGAGTAACTAATAAAGGTTTATATAAAATAATATTTATTAATTTGATGTAATCATCGATTATATTAATAAAAAATTCAAACCATATTAGTTACAATTTCACCTTATACTGAGGACGCTTTAACATTTGATCTTACTCTATTTTTGCTTTTTCTTGGTTTTGATTAGAGTGGAGGGGGTACTATTTTTGCACAAATATCAATTTTGATCATAATTCATATGACAAGCTGGCAGATCCGTTTTTTTGGAAAAAGTCCGACCCAGATTTAACGCGCAGCCTAGAATACGGGCCCATCAACGTGTTGTCGGTAGGTAAATAGTAGAGTAAATGGGCCCTTTTGTACAGGGCTTTTACCCACTTGAGCAGACGATTTTCACAAAATAACTGACCCAAACCACGTGACTCATAATACCATTTTATTGACTCCTCATCATTAAAACAAAAGTTTGGTACAGACAGCCCACTCCCCACAAACATTTCACGTTCCCTTCGGTTGATTATGTTTTTACAATATGAAGAAAGAAAAAATCAAACATAGCAAAGCATTTTTCAAAGTGTATGGTATTTACTTTATACTACATTTGTATCTCACTCTCTTTTATGCGGCTCTATATATGCATATAATATTCACACACCCATATATATATATATATATATATATATATATATATATATTGGGATGGGGCTAAAGTCTAGGCTACATGATCGGTTGAACTCAGTAGCTTTGATTCAATCCCTATATTTGATTTAAATATTCACTGAATATGTACAGATTTTTACTCCTTTCGTTTCAAACTAAAGATATGTATGATGTACTAAAATGTCTTTTAATCTTGTTGTGCTAAATACCCGGATTGATATCTATTCTTGGGTTTGAAACCAAGAAACCCAAGAACTTGCCTGAGCCAACTCCAAAAGCACCCATCTCTGGATTCAACTTCATTTTGTACTTCCGGAGTATGTCAAATGTTTCTTGAAAATTCTTTAAATAGTCCTCTGTCTCCAGGGACTTTAATAGCATATCATCTATATAAATTTTCATTGTGTTACCTATTGGGTCCTCGAACATGTGATTAACTAGGTGTTCGCATGTTGCTCCAGCATTTTTAAACCAAATGGCATCACGTTATAACAGTAAGTTCCGTATCTAGTTATAAAAAAGTTTTCTTTTGATCCTCCGGATTCATCCTGATTTGGTTGTATCCGGAGTAACCGTCAAGAAAACTCAACATCTCATGCCCTACCGTAGCATCAATCATTCGATCGATGTCCGACAAATGAAAAGAGTCTTTTGGACAAGATTTATTTAAACCCTTAAATCTATGTACATTCTCAATTTATTGTCCTTTTTAGGTACGACAACTACATTTGCTAACCAATCCGGATACTCTACTTCCCGAATGAAACCTATATTTAACAAATTTGTTACCTCCTCTTTGACAAACTTATGCTTGTATTTGTTACCTCCTCCTTGACAAACTTATTCTTGTAGTCAGACATTGACCTGCTCTTTTGATTTAACAAAGGGAAGCTTGAGTCCAAACTCAACTTGTGAGTCGTAATCTCCGGCGGGATACTTGTCATGTCTAAGTGGGACTAGACAAAGCAATCAACGTTAGCTTTAAAAAATTCAATTAGTTTAAGCCAGCTCATTCTCTTCCTATTTTTTCTTCGGACTCGACGGGCCCGAACCTGTGATGGCTATTTATCTTCTTTACCTTTATTAGCGTCCTTCACTTCTTTTGGTGCTTGCATCGACTCCTCTATCGCAAACATTTCCCTTTCCGTCAGTCGCTCTCCACGAACTGATTTAATTACCTCCGGAGTTTGGAATTTTTATCATCATGTGCAGTGTCAAAGGACGACCTTCATGTCGTGTATCCATGGCCTGCCGAACAGTGCGTTATACCTAATTTCGCCTTCGATATGTAGAATTTTGTTTGTCAGATTATTTCAACCGCATTGACTGAGAGAGTGATTTCCCCTTTTCTAGTATCGCTTGCCATGTTGAATCCGTGCAAAACTCGGGCCGCCAGTACAATTTGATCTAGAAACCCCAATTGCTCTACCACCTTCCACCGAATGATGTTGGCCGAGCTATCCGGATCTATTACCATTGCATCATTGTGAGGTTGAATAGTGCCCTTCGCGTCTTTATCATTGAAAGATATTGTTTCCTCCGATAAGAAATCCCCGGATCTCTTTTCTCGAGTTATTTAGACTTTCGTCTTCTTTGCGGTCATGACGAATCCTTTCGGAACACCCATCCCTCCGATAATCATTTTATGATATGTTGGGTTTCAACCAGATCAACCTGTTTGTTTGCTTCTCTATTTCTGTTGTTTCCTTTTGCTCGATCACTTAAAAATTCATGTAGATGGTCATTTCTCAACAATCGGGCCACTTCATCCCTCAACTGATGACAATCCTCCGTCTGGTGACTATGAGTTCCATGATAATCACATATCAAATTTAGATCTCTTTGAGACGAGTCTGTCCGGAGTGGTCTCGACCATCTTGTCTCTTTAATGTGTCCAATAGCTAAAATAAGTCCAGCCGCATCAATGTTGAAATTATATTCGGAAATCCTCGGCCTTTCCAACTGTTAGAAGAAGCTACACATGTATCATTTTTAAATTGAAATCCCCTACTGGTAGACCCTCGATCATTACGTCTATCTCCTCTGTCCGATAAGTTGTGATTATTGCAACCCCTATCCGACCTGAAGTTCAATCATTTAGGTTGTTCGTAGGGTTGATACCTATCTTTTAGAAGCTCAACTTCTGACAAAGCTACCCTCTTCGATTTATCATGATTCTTGTTCTGCCCTGCTGACCCCCGATGATGTTCGAACTAATCATATTTCACTCGGATTTTGTTCTCGTACATATTATGTACGTCTGCCCATGTGACTGCTGGGAATTCCAACAAGTTTTCCTTATTTGAATGAAGCACTGGAGCTCCTAGGATTTAACCCCTTGGTGAAAGCTTTAGTTGCCCACTCATACGGTACCGTGGGAAAAAACATGCGTTCCTTTTGAAACCTTATCACGAACTCTCGCAGCAACTTCGTATCTTTCTGAACAATTTTAAATATGTCCACTTTCCTTGATTGGACCTTCTGTGCTCCGACATGTGCCTTTATAAAAGCATCTACAAGCATTTCAAACGAGTTAATAGAGTGTTCAGGCAACATATAGTACTATGTCATTGCCCATTTGGACAATGTTTTGCCACATTTCTTCATCAATACTGATTCTATCTCATTCGGGTGCATGTCATTGCCCTTCATTGCACAAGTGTATGAGGTCGCATGCTCATGCGTATCTGTAGTTCCATCGTACTTCTGGAGATCTGGCATTTTGAACCTTTTTGGTATCAACTTTGGAGCTGCGCTCGGTGGGAATGACAACTGGATATATCTCTTCGAGTCCGATCCTGAAAGGATCGGAGACGCTCCAAGAATTTGGTCTACCCGTGAATTGTAGGTTTTAGCCTTTTTTCATTAGTATTCATTCGCTTAGTAAAAGCTTGGAGCATTTTAAGACCTCCGATGACTCATTTTCCCCCAATCCAGTGCTATCTCCTTCGACTCGATCCTCCATCCTCATCCCCGATGGGACTAGTTTCATCTGCCGCACTTGCTCCACTGCTCTTATTTTGCAACTGAGTAATAGCCTTATGTTGCTCCTTCAACATGTTAAAGATTCGAGCCAAATCTATTTTGCCATCTTCACCATCGTTTGGTGTTTTCTCATGTGACCTTCTAGACCCCTAGGGTGAAACCAATGGGTTATACTGATGCTCACCAGTTATTGGGTCGACATGCGGGCTGTTGTTGTTGTTATTGTTGTTGCTAACTTCAACATGGATTTCACTAAATTTTTTAGTGTTTGGTATTGACATGTTTTCATAAAACCTCAAAAGAAATAAGTGAAATTTGAGTTTGAACAAATCATCACTATTATCATTAGCCCCAAGGTGGATGCCAAATTATTCACCCTAAAAAGGTACGATTGAATTTGTAAGTGTTATTAAGGATACATGGATCAATTTGTAATAGATGATGATAAACAAATGACAATATGTAAGTAAAAATAAATAGTAGGTAAGAAAGATAACCTGTAATGTAGTAAGACAAGATGAATCTTCCGTTCAAATTAGTCCAGGCCTTATCTTAATTGTTTCAGTTTTGAGCCAATAATGAGAACTAGTGATTATAATTGCTATGTGAAAGATCGTACAAGTGTGAATAATGAGAATTGGATGTCCTTCCAACATGAAAGTTGGACTCCTTTTATAGCTATGAATACAAGGCATTGATGCCCCAGAATCACTCTTCAAGATCGTACAAGTGTGAATAATGAGAATTGGATGTCCTTCCAACATGAAGGTTATGCTCTTTTTATAGCTATAAATACAATGCATTGATGCCCCAGAATCACTCTTCAATTAAATATAATTAAATGACAATAATAGTCTCTTAATGAGCATGGAGTAACGACTGACATCATATTCGGAATGGGTACGCGCTAGGCTCCTCAGTTTCTTCATCTGGGGTTATCTGGTTTGGTCACTTCCCGATCTTGTTCCAACATCCGATCTTATCTCGATGCAACTCACATCCACCGTAGAATTCAATTACTTCCCTCGAACTCCATACCTAAACTTTACCACGTGTCATGTCGGTTTTCACCGTATACAGATAGTCCCCACAATTTTCAGATCAAAGTTTATTGAAGTGACGGAAAGTGAAAATGATTTCTTCATTGTCTTTCCTTGCAAGCTTCTTTTCAAATTACTCCGAAATAGACGAAAAGCGAATCGTTTCCTCATCTCCAAACTCTGATTCACGTCTTATCGTTATGCAAATTCAGACATGTGTCAATTTCTGATTGTACCGCTTCTTTGGTTAGTTCATCGAAACATTTTGTAATGATGACTTAAACCCCTATAAAACCTTCCTCTTCTCTTCCCTTTTTCACTTCTGCAAAATTTCTTTCAAATCTCCTTTACTCGTTCTAAATTCCTCCTGTTCAAATCTTTAAACCTTCATATCTTTAAATCTTCATACCTTCTTATCTTCTTCATCATGGTTAAAACCACCTGATCTTCTTCAAGACACTCTTATCAGGCCCCTTCACGTCCGCTAACCACCGATGACGCCACCATCGTCAGTGCGTCTCCTGAAGCTCAGGCTGCCATTTAGCCTAGAGCTTTTGATATGCTCTCATCCATATTTTATTTCGACAATGAATTTGTTATGCGTGCTGCTACTTTGAAATTCGACCAAGGTAAAGAGGCTAAAAACTGACCAACCTCTATAAATCCCTCCGTCCTTGACATAGCCCAAAAAGACTATAGTTGGACCGGTCTCGGGGATCGCTATACCCGGCTCAGATGAGGATATTACTACCTACAAGTCCGGGTACTCTAATGTTTACACCTACCCTTTCACTTTCAAACTTGTCCCTTCGATCAACAATGTAATCCTTGAGATGTGCAGAACTTACAATTTGTGTCTTGCACAAATTGGTCCTTATGTCTGGAGGGCCGTTACATGCCTCCGATTTTTTGTCAACGAGGTCAAAGAAATCTTCACTTTGGATCATCTGATCTGGTTATACGTACCAAGATTCTTCCGTGGCGGGATCGTCCAGATCTTGAAATAAGGCAAATTCCCCATCCTCTCCAGCATTGACGGAGATAGAGACTGAGGTTGGATGAAACATTTTATCGCGATTCCTACCACTGAACTCATTCCAGCAATGTTCATGCCTTCTCGGAGGAATGGAATCTGAACCGTAAGTACCAACAATCATTCTCCTTGTTTTATATAATCCCTTCAATTGCCAATTTTATTCTAATTTCATATTTATCACCTTCTCAGATGTCTGTTGGACTCCGACCCATGTCGATAACCTTCACACATGGGTTGAAAAATTTATAAGCACTCTTCCACATAGAAAGCGGACATGGAAAATACTTTCCAAAAACTGATGAAAAGCTCAAAATCATGGTTGGTATCTTCCTAACTTTCTTTTTTCATTACCATTTTCCTACACATTTTCACCATTTTTTGTTTAACAACCAGGTCTGCCGAAAGGTACTTCGGTCCCAAGGACCAATCCTGCAGCTGTTTCAGCTCTCCCTAATCCGGTACTTGATCCGACTGCATCCACTCGCCATATAGTCGAGGTACCGAAGAAAAAGAAAATATCAAAACCTAAATCCACAAAACCTCTAAATTCTCCCTCAATGACTTTAAAGAGGAAAAAAGCTCCGGAAGTGGGCGACCCTTCCGGGGTTAAAAACACCACAAACTCTCCAAACGAAGATGTTTGGATAAATAAGACCACCACCACTTCGATAGAAGATGTTTCTACCAGAGTCAATGAAAATGTTGTTACTGAATCTGTCGTGCCCCATCTGGTACCGTACCAACTTTAGCCAACACGCCACCACCTGCCGAACAAATTCTCGTTACCATTGAAGATGACGATGAAGTAACGGATGAGGAGCCGTTGGCAAAGAAACCAAGAACTTCAACTCCTCCTCCATCATCACATTCAACATCCAGCTTTGGGCAAGAGAACTTTGAACGCCTCTTTGGCGAGGCCGGAACCTATGTAAACCCAGCTCCGCCGATCAATACTTTTGGGATTGCTCACTTGAAAATCCCCAGAGGCTAAAAAAATCAAGTCTTCCCCTGAAGAATTATGCCTCTTCCCAATCCAAGCTCGTGGAAGTTTTCCCAGCTCCGAGTGTGGATCCAAAGAGAATGAGGACTGCGACTCTTTCTTTCCTTGAGGACATAAATTTCTTATTTTTCGGCCAGTCGAGGTCTCAAGCTATTTGAGGCCTACGATATCAGAGTCTGATAAAGAATATATAAAGAATGTCTCTTGGCAATGCCTCTTCAACAAAGACATGCACGCATCCAACCGGGTACGTTCGCCGAACCTTTTCTTACTTGCTTTTATCTTGCTTTTATTCTTGCCCTTTTCTTTTAACATATTCTAACTCGAACTCGGTACATATCATTATTTATCAAGCTTAATCCTTATTTAGGAGATGTTGCTAAGACAGATGTGTCAGATGGAGCACAAGTGTCGACATGAGAAAGTTAAGGTGAGTTATGATTAACCCTTTTAATTTATTTTTTTGGATAGATGGACGGTCGTGTGAGGCCGACATGTTATGTTATATCGTCATATAGCCCTGTAAGGTATTGGATATCTTTCCTGGCAGTTTGATATGTTTGAATAGTCCTATTTACGGAGGAAACTCTGTCGAAATTTTTAAGAATCCAATGGTTAATGAATTATGAGAGTTCAGTTACCCCAACATCAGAGGACGAATGTTCTTAAGGGGGAAAGATGTTGCACCCCTCACTTTCGCGCTCGTACGTGTCGTAAGTAATGTAGCATAAAGCCCGGTGAGACTAACATACTATTTTTAGAAGGAAACAAGTTTAAAGAAGTGTTATGTATGTTTCGTAAGACTTTGAGGTTAAATGGACCAATGAAATTAAGTTAGTCGAAACTCGAGGAAAGACAAGTAGAATTTCGGACCTGATTTTTTGCCCAACTTGTTGGGGGTATATCTCGTGGTATATAAGGAATTACGGAGTCCATAACCTATCTAAATTCAAGTTCATTGAGTCTACTCTCCAATACAATTGACAGTTCGTTAATATGAGATATACGGTCAAAGTTACGAACCGTACAAAATTATACAATTCGTAGAAAAAATTGTACGGACTGTAAAATAAATTAAGGCCCGTACTTTCTGGCGAGAAAAAAAAGGGCAATGCAAGATGTTTTTTTTATATAAAGGATGCCTTCGACTTGGAACCTCACTTTTCACTTTGTTCAGACTCTAAAATATTCCTTAAGACCTCTCAAATGTATATTAACATATTAGGTTCAAATTCAAGGCAAAAATAAGTTAGTTCAACGTGGTAAAGCCCGTAATCATCGTGGTATCATCTTTCTCTTGGGGTGTCGAGTTTGCAGAATCCTTAGAGGTGAAGTAACCTCTGTTTTGGGAGATTTTTGGATGCAAAAGGTGAGTCTCATTAACCTCTACCGATCCTTATGACTATATAGGTGATTGAAGTAAGTTGTTGAAGAACTTTCATGAACCAAAATTTGTAAACTTTGAAATCGTAGTTGTATGGGTTGTGGGACTGTTCTACATGGAATATATGATGAAGTTGATAATCAAGACTTATAGTTCTTGTTATGAAGCTAAGGTGAGTGTGTTTGAAAGTGTGTGGTGTTGATATGCACAAGTTGCCATAGTAAAGGAACATAAGAACTTTACGTGCATACGTTGTTCGATAAAATGCCTAAATGAACTTTCCTATAGGATATGAAGTCGATATTGATATCAATCTTTTATATGATATAGATAACCATATGTAAGAAGTGAGAGGACTTGTGGAATGATTGTAGCTTCGTGAACAAGGTATGTAGGGAAAACTTTCCTTCTTGACATGACTTGACGTAAACGCTTCTTTGAGATAGAGTTTCATCTTATGAAATAAAATAACAATATGCCTTCCTTGAGAAAATTTGATCATAATCCTTATGTATTTCTTATTCATAAGCACCTCCCAGATTCTATATGTCTCAAAAGATTTGTATTGAGATTAAGGAACGTAGCGACAATAACAATAGTAAGAGGGTAACGATGATAGGTCACTCCGACTCAGGTCTTGCTGTCTTTGATGTCTTACATTGCACTTATCTTTATGTATCTATTTTCTTACAGAGTCGCGCTATAGTCAGTCGGGTACGACACCTATATGTGCACACCACTGCAGTTGGTTTTGACATTGCCAAGTCCTATTAATGTCAGGTATGACCGAGTCCTTTTCGAGGCAGAGTATGATATACTATGATTTTGCCCCACAAAGCGACTAGATACTTATATGTCCCCATTGAGTGGCTTACATTTTTCTAGACATGCATATATATTCATGATTGTGACAGGGTATGCTCTCAGAGGCTCGTTATAAGTTTTAGGTTGACTTCTGTACCCATTTCTCTTATATTACATCTTTGTTTACTTATATTTACTGCCTTGCATATTTAATATATATTTCGTACTGATGCCCTATTTCTGGGATGTATAAAAGTTAAGCAGATCGAAGAGAATACATTTCGACGAAATCAACAAGTTCCTAGAATTATGGTCCAAATATACGGAACGTACAATATTGTACGAACCGTACAATTGGGGGATTTGAATCATAATGTTTCCTACAATTTTTAAGTTACAGGTCTGGTTATACGGTCCAAATGTACAAACCGTATATAAATGTACGCATCATACAATTGTACCATATTTATGGGCGGTGGCCGACTTTTAAGTCCTTATATTTTTGATGATCTGCGATATAGAGCTCATTCCTCCTTTCCTACAACCCCGAGCAGCTCCTTAAGTACCTCCAAAGTTTCTCTAAGCGTTCTTGATGGTTCAATCAAGGTTCGAAAGTATAACAACGTGAATCTTTCTCCCTGGAAAAATCGTAAGCCTAGTCTACTATTTCTCCTCTTTTCTTGGTTGATTGTGGAGGTTGTTTTGTGCAAGTTAAAGGTGCTAAAAGGACTAACTTTAATTCCTAAGGGTGAGTTTTATCATCTCCTTATTGGGTTTGAACTTCTACAAGTTGTAGTGGATCATTTTATTAAGAGCTTGTAGCTCAAATATTCTGTTATAAATATCTGGATTAAGGTAAGAAGTGATACGGATAGCAAAGGAATAATACAAATATAAGTGGGACACCTAAATGAGTATTAGGAATGATTATGAGGTTTGAACGGCTAAATGTTAATATGATGTATCTATCGAATGATTTAGTTCTTTAGGTTAAGAGAAGCATTAATATTGGCAAGATCGTTCGTCTAACTTCGAAAGATTGTTACGATAAGGGATATTGAGAAGTTGTAAGGTAAGCGAGCATGCGGTAAAGGAACAAACTGCAAAAGAAAGGGGAATCCTTAGAAGATTATTAAGAAAGGAGCCCTTAAGATCTACGTCATAGCTTGAAGATAGAAAGTCAATTGAGACTGAGTATGTTAGTTACAAATGCATTACGTTCTATCTGTGTAAATGGTTTAGTAATCCCTAGTAAGAGGAATTGAATTGGAGCAAATTGTAAGTTGTTAAAAGATCAAATAGAAGTACGAAAAAGGTGAGACAGTAAGCTGATTTTTCAGGGCGAAAATCACATAAGAATAGAAAGTGGTTCTCCTCCTACAGGGGAGGTAGTACGATGAGGAATCGATACAGAATTCATATGGTGGTTTAATAATAAGAAGAAAAGATCATGACAAAAGGTTTCAAGACAAACCAGATTGTGTCATCCAGATTTGACGAATGTGTCCTGACAATAACACGAGATGTAAGTGTCAACACTAAGGAAGGAATGGTAGAGACCTATTGATTAAAGAAAATAAGCAGCGGTATGAGCCGCTAAAGATATAAGGCTTAGAAGAGAATAACATGATCTGTAAGTAAAGACAGAGGCATGTAATCCCAAGAAGGGGGTATTCAGAATTAATGAATGAAAGAGATAAATTGAGTTAAGATGAAAGATGTTATATGAGGCCAGGAGAGCCGTCAGTTGAGACAATTTTTTACAGTATAAAATGTTCTTGGAGCCTAGAGTGTTAACCTCCCCGGTAAGTGATCACAACTTTCATAAAGCAACCCAAATGGAAATTAACGCAAAAAAGGCCCAATATAAAGCGAATCAAGTTAAAAGTTTAGGGATGCCTAGAAAAATGATCCAAGCAATTAATTATGCACTTAGAATTGCCACGGTTAGAATGAAAATGGATATGAATATAAGAGGGATGATGATGGATAGTTAAAGATATCCAGGCTCCTATAAGGATATATGAGGATAAATTATTTCAAATAAGTTGGTTGTGGAAATATTTAACGAGGATGCGTAGGACGACGTACCCTGAATAGTGACCCCGAGTTACAAGGGTGAGTACCCATAGTAATAGAAGGCGGCATAAGTCATTGCTTGGTCATAAAGAAATTATATTACTTATCATTAAAAGTCACTTATCAGAATGTTAGTAAGCCAAGCATGTTGTATACGACGAAGTGAAGATATCTTAAAATTTATTGAAAGATGTGTCATAATATTAGATACCTCGAGATAAGAATAGTTGTTGAAACCAAAGATGACAAGAGCATGAAGACGACTGAGGAATGAGTAAAGAAAAGTGGAATATTTAGTTAGTGTAAGTAGAGTGACATGACGAAATGTTGAGACAAGGGTAGGTATGCTAATGACAGAAGGATAAGCTGCAACGAAAGGGATAACAATGAATGAAGTTATGAATATAAAGGTTTCATTAATATGCGATTATGCCAAGGCAATATAAGAACCCATTGTGGAAAATGGGGTCGTAATGGTTTCATAGACCAAAGGTGTTAGATTATCATTGTTTGAAAAGACCAGTACGAAAATGATATCTAGGAAAATAAACCCTCCCGATAACTTAAAGTAGGAAAATGCGAGTAAGACGGTTGAGTAATTGGACGATGAAAGACATGGTTATGGTAGAATGAGAAGATTTAGAAGAACCTTGGGATTATGTAACACGGCAAATTGAACAGAACCGTGCAACGACTCACAAGAAGTAGGTAGAGGGGAATAATTATGGGTAAGGCGCGAGATACTCATATAAGGAAACCTAAAAGGGGCAGATAAGTCTAAGAATATTAGGAAAGCATGAGAAAGGTACATTAAGGAGTAGTGATCCGATGAAAATGGTGAAATGTCATGCAGAAAAGAATAACTGCAAGCATTTTCGAATAGATGAAAAAGAGTTATCTTGCATAATATAGATGTAGTAGGAGCCTATGGCTCAAAATGATTAAGAAGCCCCCTTCCTATGCATTATTGATGGGAAAATTATAGTCCTAACATAAATGCTAAAGAGAAAATAGTAATAACCTCGGACTAGAAATGCCAAATGATGGTAAGTGTAACTGAACATTCGAGACTCAGAAGATTAGTGTGAGGCATGAATAAAGACCAGAGGATAAAAAAACCTAAGTGAAGTTACTCGGAGTTAAGGTATAAAAGAGAATTTGGTTTAACCAATCAGTAATAGACCACGTGTGTATACCAGGGTGTTTCAGAATAAATAACGTAGAGTAAGTAAGAAAAGGAGAAAGGGCAAGTGTGAACAAGATTAAGAAAAGAAAGTCGCTTATAGCGGCAAGTAATGAGAAAATACGATAAGGTTCTGTTTCTAAATCTTGAATAAAAGTTTTAATGAGGACAGTTAATATAAGATTCGTATATAAGAATTTCCATGTTATTAACATGAATCAGTTTAATAATGAGGGTTACCTGTGCAGTTAAGGATTATGCAAGATAGTACGATTAAAATGATGGTCCATCTTTATGGTGCCTCTGGTTGTATAATTTTCAACAAAGATACTCAATTTATAACTAAGTTCAGAAGATTATTTAGGAGTTTTGGGGCACTCCGTTAAGCTCCATCCTCTAGCAGGTATTCAAATTGAGAAATTTAGTTAGACACTCGAGGGTATGATACGAAATTGCACAATGAATACAAAAAGAAGTCTGGATGACCGCTTATCTCATCGTAAGTAGGGTATGATGGTGGTTATCGAAATGAGAACGAGAACGGTATCATACAAAGCTCTAAATGTGCGAAGACGTAGGATCTCTACCAGATGAATACAAATAAGTAAACCAGAATCAATTAGATCAAATTTAAAGTATTAAGCCTTAAGACAGATAAAGTCGTATGACAGAAGATATCAATCGCCTAGAATCGTCAGTAATTAGTGCTTGAATGGACGACGACTGAACTTAGAATTTCTAGTTAGTGCTACTTGAGGAAAATGTTGTCTCTAAAAGGTGTGATAGAAAAATCGGAAAGAGAGGCAAGTATAACCTTAGGTACGTCGGACCATATAATATTGTTCAAAAAATTTGCCAGGTGGCCTACGAGTCGGAACTTCCCCCGGAAATTTAAAACAACTCATCTAGTGTTTCATATGTTAAACGCTTCAAGAATGCCTCAGAAATCTTTTCCGTGTTAACCCTGTAAAATATGTCCAGATTATGGGGAGCTCGTAGTACGGAAACCGAGGAGGATATGAAATCCAGACACCTTCATTTATTTTCGACTTCCAGTTTATATCAATATACATTTTTTTTCCTATTCTATTTATCGAGCTTGATCTTTATGCCTTATTTAGGAGATGTTGCTAGGACAAATGTGTCCAATGGAGCACAAGTGTCGATATGAGAAAGTTGAGGTGAGTTATAGTTAACCCTTTTAATTTATTTTTTTGGATAGATGGACGGTCGTGTGAGGCTGATATGTTATGTTATACCGTCGTATAACCCTGTAAGGTATTGTATATCTTTCCTGGCAGTTTGACAGGTTTAGATAGTCCTGTTTACAGAGGAAACTATGCCAAAATTTTAAAGAATCCTATGGATAATAAATTCGGAGAGTTTAGTTACCTCAACATACGAGGACGAATGTTCTTAAAGGGGGAAAGATGTTACACCCCGCATTTTCGCGCTCGTACGCGCCGAAAGTAACGTAACATAAAGCCCGGTGAGACTAACATACTATTTTTAGAAGGAAATAAGTTTAAATAAGTGTTATTTATGTTTCGTTAGAGTTTGAGGTTAAATGGACCAAAGAAATTAAGTTAGTCGAAACTCAGGGAAAGACAGGCAGAATTTCGGACCTGATTTTTGGCCCAACTTGTCGGGGGTATATCGCATGGTATATAAGGAATTACGGAGTGCATAATATATCTAAATTCAAGTTCAGAGAGTCTACTTTCCAATACACCTGACAGTTCGGAAATCGGAGAAATACGATAAAAGTTACGGACCGTACAAAATCGTACGATCGGTAGAAAAATTGTACGGACTGTAAAATAAATTACGGGCCGTACTTTCTGGCTGTAAAAAAAGGCGGTGCAAACTGTTGTTTTTGTATATAAAGGATGACTTCAACTTGGGACCTCAATTTTCACTCTTTGCCTACCCTAAAATATTCCTTAAGCCCTCTCAAATGTATATTAAAATCTTCGGTTCAAATCAAAGGCAAAAACAAGTTAGTTCAATGTGGTGCAACCCGTAATCATCGTGGTATCGTCTTTCTCTTGGGGTATCGAGTTAGGAGAATCCTAGAGGTGAAGTAACCTCTATTTGGGGAGATTATTGGGTGCAAAAGGCGAGTCTCATCATCCTCTACCTATCCTTATGACTATATAGATGTTTGAAGTAAGTTGTTGAAGAACTTTCATGAACCAAAATTTGTAAACTTTGAAATTATAGTTGTATGGGTTGTGGGACTGTTTTACATGGAATATATGATGAAGTTAATAATCAAGACTTGTAGTTCTTATTGTGAAGCTAAGGTGAGTGTGTTTGAAAGGGTGTAGTGTTGATATGCACAAGGTGCCATAGTAAAGGAACCTAAGAACTCTACGTGCATAAGTTGTTCGGTAAAACGCCTAAATGAATTTTTTATAGAATATGAAGCCATTATTGATATCAATCTTTTATATGATATAGATAACCATCGATAAGAAGTGGGAGGACTTGCGGAACGATTGTAGCTTTGTGAATAAGGTATATAAGGCAAATTTTTCTTCTTAGCATGGCTTGACGTAAACGCTTCTTTGAGATAAAGTTTCATCTTATGAAATCAAATAATGATATACCTTTCTTGAGAAAATTTGATCATAATCCTTATGTATTTCTTATTCATAAGCACCTCCCGAATTCTATATGTCCCGAAAGATTTGTATTGAGATTAAAGAATGTAGCGACAATAACGATAGTCGGAGGGTAACGACGATAGGTCACTTCAACTCTGGTCTTGGTGTCTTTGAGGTATTGCACCGCACTTATCTATATGTATCTATTTTCTTACCAAGCTACACTATAGTCGGCCGAGTACGACTCTATATGTGCACACTATTGTAGTTGGTTTTGACATTACCGAGTCCTTTTAAGGTCGGGTACGATCGAGTCCTATTCTAGGCTGGGTACGATATACTATGATGTAATTTTCCCCACATAATGGCTAGATTTTATATTATATGGCCCCATTGAGTGGCTTGATTTTTTCCAAACATGCATATATATTCATGATTGTGATATGGTATGCCCTTAGAGGCTCGTTATAAGTTTCAGGTTGACTTCTGTACCTATTTCTCTTATATTATATCCTTGTTTACTTATATTTCCTGCCTTACATATTCAGTACATCTTTTGTATTGATGCCCTTTTTCTGGAGCACTGTGTTCGTCCATAGTAGGTTGCCTGTTTTAGCCATTGTTTATCGCACTCCACTTCTCTAAAGTTGCATACAAAAGTCGATAGGTACTGTTGTACATATTCCTAGTATTTTAGATATGGCGATGCCCTATCCCGACCGTTGATATATTATAGCACTTGTAGAGACTTACATACTAGTGTTCTGTGCATATATGTTTTGTCATGGCCTTGTTGGCCCTCTTGTTAGTTGGTGATACTTTTCTAGCGGCCTTGTCAACCTTGGTTATCTGTATATGTTGTGTTGGGACTCTTCTGCGTGCAGGTTATCATACATTATTGCCTAGTTAAAGTTATTGGAGGCCTTGTCGGCCCAAGTTTCGTGTTAAAGACTCCAGGTACTATAGTTGGTTCACTCGGGCCTTCGGGTGTTGGCCATACCCCCCAAGGATGGGGTATGACAAATTTGGTATCAGAGCAGGTCTATACCAGGGAGTCTGCAAGATGTGTCTAGTAGAGTCTTGTTTATGGGTGTGTTATGCACCACACTTATAAGCGAGAGGCTGGAGGACATTTAGGGATGGTTTAATTCTTTACCTCATAGATCGTGCAATAGAGTTGAGTCATAATAATTCGAATATAACTTGTGCTTTATATAGTTTATGTAATGCCAATTACCATAAATATGCCAGTTCATTCGTATTCATAGTAATTTGTGCAAAAAAATCCCTATTGGGTTGATGAGATGCCAGAGGTGCAGTTATTATAAAAGATTTTAGAATGTGAGTATTTGTCTCGTACATGCACATGGAAGATAACACAAGCGTAGAAAAGTGATGTGTTGATTTTAGGATAACTAAGGAAGCGTTGAGTATATTCCGAAAGAGTTTAAGATTTATCGGAGTAACAGAAGTATGTTCGACAAAACAATTAGACAAAGATTGCTTATTTGGAGGAGTCTCATATGGAAGGATGATGATGAACTAAGACTTGTTTATAGATGCATTGGGATGTATAGAAGTTAAGCGGATTGAAGAGAATACGTTTTGGTGAAATCAACAAGTTTCCAGAATTACAGTCCAAATATACGAACCGTACAATATTGTACGGATATCGTCATTCTCATCTTTGTCAATTCCCTAAGTATGAGGGACATCGAGTCCTCTCCTTCATGGGAATGACCTCCGGAGTTAGTCATAGTACCTGCAAAAACTCAACAAATACATTAGAAGTAATGTTCATCATGTCGCTCGTATTTGCACTCCACTCTCCACACTCTAGTATTTTCACTCACTCTCCACACTCTAGTGTCTTCCAAGGTTGGTAAAGCACTTTGTCTAATATATTCACAAGGTCACTTAGCCTGTGTGGAGGAATAGATTCTTATCAAATAGAAAGACAGACGACTCAATAAAGCTAACGGATGGAGCCAAAGAAATTCAATGAAATAAAATGGGAAAAACATAAGAAGAATTATCATGAAACAAAGTAGGACTCAAGAACTAATTAACAATTAAATAGGTTAATTACTTGATGTTAAATAGTTTGGAGAATAAAAAAAGTGAAAGAAATGGATTCGAAATCGAATTGAAATCACAAAACCTGAAAAGCGTGATCTGCGATGTGATGTGTGATTCAATAGTGGTACAAAGCATGATCTGCGATTCAATAGTGGTACAAAAGCATGGTATGCGACACAAACTGCGGTTCGCAGATGATATCCAATTTAATAAAGTTTCTGTCACAATCTGCGTTTTGTTTGCGGTTCGCAGCGTGGTTTGCGGCTCAACCTGCGATTTGCAGGTTATGACTGTGTCCCAAAACACTGGTAACGTCAAAATTCCTTGGGATTCGTTTGGCTGACTACTTTTAAATATTCTCTGCAATTTTAACGAATTGGACCCACTTTCCTTGGATTTTGCTATTTTTGGGCCCAAAAATACTTTTCCAACTTTTTCCTTAGGATTTTTGGATCAAACACCACTTTTTGGCCTTATTCCTCACAAGAACTTGATGAACTTTGTAGAATAATTCAAAATTTCAATTAGTATCAAATCACCTCCAAATTGGCTCAAATTTCAGATCTAGCTTCCTCTCAACAAGGAGAACAAAGCACAATAGTTTTTGAAATCAATTGAACACTAATTTACTAAACCCACTTGTTTGTTCTTCAAGTACTTCAAAACCTTCAAGTTCAACAATGGTGAATTCTTCCAAAACAACTCCAATGACTTGAAAATTTGATATGTGATAGATTCAACATCTAGGAACTCAAATCTATCAATCGAAATTCTCAAATCAAACAACAAATCATTTTTTGTGAATTTTTAAATTTTTAAATTTTTTTTATTTTCTAAATAAGAAGAACCTAGGATTGAGAATTATAGAAACAAATCTCTAGCCTAAGCTCTGATACCAAATGATACGCTTCCTAAAGGGGAAACTCTAGAAATTAAATGCTAAATTGAAAGGATAGAAGATTGATACAATCAATGAAATTCAAAGCAACCTAAACTATATGAAAGCTTATACCTCAATGAAATAAATCAAATCAAGCAACAATCAAGATAGAAAGCTAGACACAAGAATCGAAATCAATAGGCAATCAAAGGTATATTGAACCAAAGATCTCCTAAAGATTATTGAATAAAAGCACCTATGTTATGAAGATGATTCCACAAGTGAGAGAACTTATGTGAGAATCATGAACAAGTTCAATAGACAACCAAGGAATCCACCCTAATTGTGATATCACTCTATAATGTATACTTATCATTAGCTAACACTAAGTTAACACTATAAAGTAGCTAACAAGAGTTTTACCCTCAATTTATCAATCATCAAAAGTCCTATTCTAAGCCTTGAGAACCACTATTTATAGTATTAGACTTTATTATAAATTAGACTCAAAAGTGACCATAGTCATCAACTTGCAAAAGTAACCCAAAATGGACCTCTTTGGCTCGCAGATTGGTCACATATTGTGTTAGCTTCATTCTCGAGCTCCTCTCCACTCCAATCGATCATCCAAATATCGTATGCTCTCTTCTGTGAACTTTCAATGGACTCCAAAGCCTCTCTTTGCATCAACATAACTTGTAAAACTTAGAGTTCCTTAGCTTGTCCTCAGATAAAGGCTTTTGAGGGGTTTTCGCTCCCCGATATCGTATCATTTCAGAACATACATCCCTCAGATAATCATATTTATGATATGATAGGGTTCAACCAGATCCGTCAGCTTATTTTTCTATTTCTGTAGTTTCCTTTTGCTCGATCACTAAAAAATTCACGCAGATGGTTGTTTCTCAACAATTGGGCTATATCAACCCTCAACTGATGGCAATCCTGCATCTGGTGAAAATGAGTTCCATGATAATCATATATCAAATTTGGATCTCTCTAAGTCAGGTTTTTCTGGAGTGGTCTCGACCATCTTGTCTCATTAATGTGTCCAATAGCCGAAACAAGTCTGGTCACATCAATGTTGAAATTATATTCGTCCACAATGTTAGAAGAAGCTCCAGTGGTATCATTTTTAAATTGCAAACCCCTACTGGTAGACCCTAGATCATTATGTTTATATCCTCTGTCCGATAAGAAGTTGCAATTGTTGCGACCCCTATCCGACTTGAAGTTTGATCTTTCAGGTTTTTCGTAGGGTTGATACCCATCTTTTAGAAGCTTCACTTATGACTTAGATACCCTCTTCGATTTATCAAGATTCTTGTTTCGCCCAGCTGACTCCAGAGGATGTTCGAACTGATCATCTTCCACTCAAATTTCGGACTCATACCTATTATGTATGTTTGCCCATGTTACTGTCGGAAATTCCAACAAGTTTTTCTTTAATTTGAATGAAGCACTAGATCTTCTAGGATTTAACCCCTTGGTGAAAGCTTCAGCTGCCCACTCATCCAGTACCGTGGGAAGAAGCATGAGTTCCTTCTGGAACTTTGTCACAAACTCTCGCAGCAACTCCATATCTTTTTGAATAATTTTGAATATGTCCTCTTTCCTTGCTTGGACCTTCCGTGCTTCGGTGTGTGCCTTTATAAGATATTTGCAAGCATTTTAAATGAGTTAATAAAGTGTTAATGCAACATAAAGTACCATGGCATTGCCTCTTTGAACAATGTTTCGCCAAATTTCTTTAGCAACACCAATTCGATCTCATTCGAGTGCATGTCATTGCCCTTCACTACATAAGTGTACCAGGTCACATGCTTTTGCGGATCTGTAGTTCCATCGTACTTCGGGAGATCTAGCATTTTGAACCTTTTTGGTATCAATTTTGGAACTGCGTTAGGTGGGAATGGCAATTGGATATATTTCTTCTAGTCCGGTCCTTTCAGGATCGGAGGCGCTCGAGAATCTGGTCTACCCATTAATTGTAGGGTTCAACCTTTTTTTCAATAGTATCCATTCACTTAGTTAAAGCTTGGAGCATTTGTTAGTGCCATTTGCTCTCGATCGAGTGCCATCTCCTTCGACTCGATCCTCCTCTCGGACCGGATCCTCATCCCGAACGGGATGAGTTTCGTCCACCGCACTTTCTCCGCTGCTCTTTTCTTGTTGCTTCTTCAGCGTGTTAAATATTTGAGCCAAATCTATTTCGCCATCTTCATCATCCTTCGGTGTTTTCTCACGTGACCTTCCAGACCCCTGGGGTGAAACCAAGGGGTTATGCTGATGCTCCCCAGTTATTGGGTCGACATGCAGGCCGTTGTTGTTGTTATTACTGTCGCTGACTTCAACATGGATTTCGCTAACCATTTTGCGAGTGTTTGGTATTGACCTATTTTCACAAAATCTCAAAAGAAACAAATGAAATTTGAGTTTGAACAAATCACTACTATTATCCTTAGCCCCACGATGGATGCCAAACTGTTCACCCCAATAAAGGTACAATTGAATTTGTAAGTGGTTTTAAGGATACGTGGATCAATTTGCAATAGATGATGATAAACCAATGTCAATAGGTAAGTAAAAATAAATAGTAGGTAAGAAAGATAACATGTAATGCAGTAAAACAAGATGAATCTTCCTTGTCAGATTAGTCCGGGCCTTAGCTTAATTGCTTTGGTTTCGAGCCAACAATGAGAACTAGTGACGATAATTTCTATGTGAAAGATCGTACAAGTGTGAATAATGAGAATTGGATGCCCTTCCAACATGAAGGTTGAACTCATTTTATAGCTATGAATACAAGGCATTGATGCCCGAGAATCACTCTTCAATTAAATGCAATTAAATGACAATAATGGTCTCTTAATGAGCAAGGAGTAACGGATAGCACCATATCCGGAACGGGTCCATGCTAGGTTCCTCCGGTTCTTCATCCGGTGTCATCTGGTTCAGTCACTACCCGGTCTTTTTCCGATGCAACTCGCATCCGATGTGAAACTCGATTACCTCCCTTGAACTCCATACATAAACCTTACCACGTACCGTGCCGATTTTCACCGTATACAATTTCAAAAATTATTAAATTTTGATATCATAATTCTAAAAGTGCCATGAGTTTAGTGGTAAAAACAGAAATATTAAACCCATGTCCCTAGCTATGAACATTATAAAGATGGGGTCGGATGTTCAATTTTCTATTTGTACAAGTACATAGATCCTTTTTATGTGGAAAATTGCCTTTGGCTGTTGTGGAAAGGACACCTGGACAATCATCAAGAGCCTAAGAGAAAAGAAACTACTAATTCCATGAAATTCTAACTTCTAACTACCCTCACACAAGATTCTAAATTAGTCAAACTAAAATCTTCGAAGGTTGACAATGAAGACTACCCTTTGTTTATAATATTCTAGGCAAGAGTGAATATGTTACTCTTTAGAAAGAAAAAAAACAAAGCTACATATTCTACTTGATTGTAGGATTATGTTAAAGTATATATATTCGTTATTGTTTGCCGGAGTAGAGATTAATTTTTTCAAACCGAAGGAAGGGGGACATTTAATATATCATCTAATTTGCCACCTTTGTGTGAGAATTCCTCTTCTCCGCTAATTTTAATTTTACAGATCGATGCAAATTGCATCTGAAAGCAGGTACAGATGACAAGTTGTTATGCACGGCCATGAAATAGACCAACCAGAGAATGAATTTTAGCATGCATTTCTTAAAAGATCGAGCAGCCAAAAATCGGTGTACCATGTCCATGTACGTATGCTGCGTCAATGACATATACTATATAAACAGTATGTACATGCATCTTTTAAGAAAGGGACGTAAGAAAACGTGGCTATTTGGTTTAAGCAACTCTGCCAGTACGTGGGTAGGGGTACCCAACAATTAGACTATCCCCCCCAACTGCTACAAAACCAACTGATGCTGAGCTTTGTGATGTCGCTATTCATTAAATTGCTCGTATATTGAAGGTATTTAAGTTTTATATGCGGATATTATCATAAACTTTTAAATTATTTGTCTTACATATATTGATCTCATCACCTTTAATGTGTCACAACCTAAGTCCATGACACCTATTGTCACTTTGGCCGAATAGACTTTTCAGATTTTTTTCTTAAGCTATATTATCATCGAGCTCCGAAATGTGCATATCATGTGAATTTACGGTATATTTTATAAACTTTTTTATATAATTTTTTATTTATTTTAATATGAGATTCGATTAAGATGTAATATGAATTCCTTTTTCGAATCGAAAGTTTATCGGCCTAGAAATCTACCGGACCTTGCCCACCCTCCGTCATAGACATCACATAATGGAGGGTTGCCTATAATTGTGAAAATCATTCTCGAAACGAATTTAATCTTAGGCTATATATGACCTTAGCTGAGCTGTTTTGCGCATTGGATTCCGCAAAGCCTATGGAAAGTCGGCTCTGATTATGTTACATTTACATCACTTATACATATAGCTATTGTATTGTTTTGATGATTCTGTCTTCTGAATCTAGGCTCTCTGTTCTATGTGAAGTTAAGTGTCAAGCTAGTAGGTTTGGGGAGGGGGGGCGCGGGAAATTCTCAAATATATTCATAAATAACCCACATTTTTCTGACTTGTCATCATAGTTGCTTTTTGTTTTTGCAGGAAAATCAGCAATAGACTCTTAATTTCAGCTTTAAATAGGCCACGAAATGTGTGCCCAAAAAATGTAACCGATAGTGTCACTATCACTATGGTAAGATTGTATCAATTTCCTTACGGAACTTTCTTATTAATACAAATATATATAATATACAATGTAGAATTCTAGTCAAATAATGAATTATCTACTTATCATAATTCTATAGACAAAATATATAAGATATATTCTAATTATGGTGGTGGGATGGAATTTGAATTCTATATACACGTTAATACACCCCCTCAGTCGAAGCGGGAGGAGGCCGGATGCTGACACTGGATCTGAAGTCGAGGAAGGCCCTTCGTGAAGATATCCGCGTATTGATATAAGGAAGGCACATGTAACACTTTAACATTACCGATAGCAACCTTCTCACGAACAAAGTGTATATCTATCTCAATATTCTTGGTCTGCTGATGTTGAACCGGATTATGAGATAAATAAATAGCGGATATGTTATCACAATATACAAAAGACGCCTTACGCAAGGGACAATGAAGCTCCAAAAGAAGGTTTCGGAGCCAACAGATCTCAGCAACAACATTTGCAACTCCTCTATACTCTATACTCTGCTTCTGCACTCGAACGAGACAATGTGGCTTGCCTCTTGGCAGACCATGAAATGAGATTATCCCCTAAAAACACGCAGTAGCGTGAGGTGGAGCGTCATGTGTCCGAACAGCCTGCCCAATCAGCATCCGTGTAGGCTAACAATTTAATCGGTGCAGAGGGATATAGATGTAATCCATAATAAAGGGTGCCCTTAACATATCGAATGATGCGTTTAAGGGCATTGTAATGAGGCTCCCTGGGGCATGCATAAATAAGCATACCTGCTGAACAACATACGCAATGTCAGGTCTGGTGAATGTAAGATATTGTAGTGCACCTGCTAGGATTCTGTAAAGGGTGGGATCAGATACTGGATCAGATACTGGATCACCATCAACATTACTAAGCTTTGATTTGGAGTCAACCGGGCTGGACATGATTTTGCAATTAGCCATTTTAGCCATGTACACTATTTCCTCCGCATACTTACGCTGACATAAAAACATAGTATTCGCAGACTGAGTCACTGATATACCCAAAAAATAGCTCAATTTTTCCAAGTCAGTCATGGTAAATTCGGATTTGAGCAGTGTAATAATCTCATTCTTCAACACATCAGAGGAGGCAGTGAGCACAATGTCATCCACATATAACAATAAATATGCAGTGCTACTACCACGATGAAAAATAACTAGAGAAGTATCACTTTTGCTATATACGAACCCAAGCTGCATAATATACTGAGCAAATCGATCATACCATGCACGTGGATCCTGTTTCAGACCATAAAGTGACTTACGGAGACGACATACATAATGTGGGGCTGTTGGATGGACAAAGTCAGGCGACTGATGCATATAGACAGTTTCTTGCAGATCTCCATGAAGAAATGTATTCTTCACATCAAGTTGGTGAATCGGCCAACACTTACCCATAATAATGCTCAGAACTGTGCGGATAGTAGCCGGTTTAACGACCGGACTAAATATCTCACCACCCTCATGCTGATTAGTGTCATTGGCCACTAGTCTTACCTTGTACCTTTCTAACTTACCACTATCCCTGAATTTGTGACGAAAGAGCCACATGCATCGAATCACATTCACCCCTTCCGGTCGAGAAATCAAATCCCAAGTGTGCTGTTTCGTTAAAGCATTAAATTCCTCACGCATGGCCACATTCCAATTTAGGTCATGTTTGGCTAATTTGGGATTTTTAGGAATTGGGGATATGGTTTCTGTGGATAGGTTAAAATTGACTTTAGGTTTGAAAATCCCGTGTTGAGCACGTATTTCCATATGGTGGGATGTTATTGGCTGGTTTAGGGGACTGTTGGTGTCAGTAATTTGGAAAGGGATGGGGTTTCTGTTGGGAATAGTGTTTTCATCGGGATCAGGGTTGCCGTCGGGAACAGGGTGTGAAATTGGTATGTTGGGGTTGGTCGTCGATCTGGGTAGTTGTATGGTTGAGGATATCGATGAGGTGGGGTATGGTGTCGGTAGTGGTGGGTTGCTGGTAAGCTGGTCTGGTGAGATGACGATTGCGGTGTTGGGTGGGCGTCGGATAAGTGGTGGGTGCTGGAACGACGGGGGCGACACAGACACAAGGATAGTGATCGGAGAAGGGACCGGTGACGATGGTGAGGCGACGGGAGACAGGGAGACCTTAGTGGGGTCAGGAGAGACGGTAGTAGGTGGCGGACTTTGGTTGACGGTGGTGGGCTGACACAGTTCACGAATAATAACGGGAGAGGGGTTAGTTTCGTCAAGAAAATTATAGACCGTTTGTCAAAATTTTTGAATGTTCGAAAATAAAAACGTCATCTCGTCGAAGGTGACGTGACGAGATATGTGAAGTTGACGGGTGGACAAGTCATATCATAAATAGCCCCTATAATTAGGCGAAAAGCCTAAGAAGATACATGGAGTGGTTCGGGGTGCTAATTTATGTGGGGCGGTAGAGGACAAATTAGGATAGCACAGACAACCGAAAATTCGGAGGTGATCGTATGAGGGGATCCGCCGGTATAGGATTTCGGCGGGGGTCATATTATGGAGTGTGCTAGTGGGTAGAATATTAAGGACGTATTCCACCATTTTGACTGCATATATCCAAAGGAAGAAGGTAACAAGGCATAAAAGAGGAAAGTTCTAACCATGTTATTTATGGTGCGAATAATACGTTCTGCTTTACCATTTTGAGGAGAGGTGTGAGGACACGAAAAATGGAAAATCATGCCATTATTTTTGCAAAATTTGTGAAACGCGTAATTATTGAATTCACGTCTGTTGTCATATTGAAAAGATTTTATGGGTCTTTCAAATTGTGCTTTGATAAATTTACAAAATTCAAGAAATTTGGTAAAGACTTCCGATTTGAATTTGAGTGGATAAATCCAGATGTAGTGAGAATAATCATCTAACAAGACCAGATAGTATTTATGACCTAACGAACTAGGGATGTGAGATGTCCACAAATCAGCATGAATAATATCAAAAGGGGTAAGTGTAACACTAATAAATGAATTAAACGAAAGACGAATGTGTTTGCCTAATTGACAAGAAGCACAATGTGGAGCAAGTTTTTCGTTATAACTGATAAAATTATTACTTCGAAGAAATGAAAAATGGGAGCCCTTGGATGTCCAAGCCTATTGTGCCAGGTTGACGGAGAGAGAGCAGTAAGAGATGTGTGACGGCTGGAACTGACAACGGAGGATGGTGTAAATGGATATAGATCCCCTGTGCTATTGCATCTCGTAAGAGGTATCCCCGTATGCAGATCCTTTACAGTAAAACCAAATGGATCAAAATCAACAGACACATAATTATGACAAGTAAACTTGCGAATGGAGATTAAGTTTTTGATGATATTTGGGGCATATAGGACATTGTTCAGGGAGAAAGATGGGTGGGGTGGTTTGGTGTGGGTGTTACCTTGGCCCTGAATTGGAATGTGGTGGCCATTGCCAACTGTAATAAATTGAGGAGACTTTAAACGAAAAGTTGAGAGAGATTACCTACGGACCGGGTGAGATGAGAAGTGGCTCCCGAATCCATGTACCAATTTTCATCGGGTTGCTGTAGGTTTAGACTGCTGAAAGCTTGGCCCAAATCTGTAGGGGCCACGACATTTGACTGTTGCGGATAGGAGGACTGCATGAAGTGGGCCTGTGGTTACTGCTGATGGGCTGATCGGTAACCAGGAACAGGGCCCAGTACCCCATGTTGAGGGTAGAGGGACTGGGACGAAACAGTAGCCGGGTAAAGAGCCCAGTTTGCATGTTAAAATGTACCAGTTGGGCCTTGCCAATTGGGAATGTTGGTGGGCTGACCCATCTGCTGTTGGAATTGTTGAGCCTACCCGTGGTGGCCTTTCCCCCTTCCTTTTCCGCCGCGGCGCCTGCCACCTCTGCCGCCGCGGTTGTTGCGGGTTTGAGTATTTTCCGGTGGAGGTGGTTGGATGGCGGTGATGTTATTTTGGACATGCGTTTCAACTGCAAGTGCTTTTTGGGTGTGCTCATCTTGCTTTGCACGCCGGGTTTCTTCCAACAAAAGTTGTGAACGAGCTTTGTTAAAACTGGGTAAGGGATCGGTCTGCTGTATCATATTGGTGAGGGTGTCATATTCACTATTCGGGAGGCCTGCAACCAACTGTAAGACCATCTTTGTTTCAGAGACGGGCGTTCCAACATTGGATAATTGGTCTGCGACCAGTTTCAACTGTTTGCAATATTCAGACATGTTCAAAAAAATTTCAAGACGAGTGTTGTTGAATTGTTCTTCCAAATACACTGCGCGAGTGTGCTTGTTGTCTTGAAAAATTTCTTCCAGGCGTGTCCATAACTCATGAGCGGAGGCATCAGTTTTCATAATGGTGTGAAGTAAGTCCTTAGAGATTGTGACATAGATCTATTGTTTGATGACGACATCGAGACGACGCCAAGTTGTCTCATCAATTTCAGAGGGGCGAGGGATTGAGTCGGCAATATGGTCAAGCACGTGATATACACATGCATGAATTCAAAACAGTTCCACCCATGACCAATATTGGCCATCTTCCTGGTTAAGAATTATAGGAATAAAATTCTTGATATTGGTAACTGCGAGAGCCGGATGGAAAGACGGTGAGGAGGGGGTCATGAGTGGTGTTTGAGTGACGACGCTGGAGGAAGCGGAAGCATCGGGGGAAGAGGAATCCATTAAAAACCGAAAGAAGTGGTGGAGGGACCATCAGAAAAAATTAAGTGGGGGGGGGGGGTTGGTAATGCCGAGAAGAGGAAAATAAAAGTTTTAGGTTTTTAGGATTTTGGCTCTTGATACCATGTGAGATTATACAAATTCACTTGGGGAGGCTTTCTCATTAATACAAATATATATAGTGTACAATGTAGAATCCTAGTCAAATAATGAATCATCTACTTACCATAATTCTATATACAAAATATATGGGATATATTCTAATTATGGTAAGTAGATGATTCATTATTTGACTAGGATTCTATATACACGTTAATAACTACGGTGAAAGAAATAATTCCTTCATTATTTTAATTGATGAAATAGAATATATACAATATATAATTTTTCATAATAGAAAACCTATTCCTATTCTAATAGCAAAATCATATTTTAGTAGTACAAGACTCCTATACTTATGGTAAGTGTACAACACTAATTAATATAATATTTACCCTAAAATACCTTAACAATATTTACTAAAACAGTACCCAAACCGTGGGCTTCCCACTGTACATAACCGAGACTCCTAGACCAAATATACATCCGATATACATATGTATATTGTGTATATCGGATGTATATTTAACACACTCCCGCAGTCATAGCGGGCGGTCTTCGAACGCTGAGACTGTCCCTAAAATCTTCAAAAAGGATCGAGGGAAGACCCTTTGTAAAGATGTCTGCAATTTGATATCTCGAAGGGACATGGCAGACGCGTACTTGTCCACGAGCTACCTTTTCGCGAACAAAATGAATGTCCATCTCGATATGTTTAGTGTACTGGTGCTGAACCGTATTCCCCGAAAGATATATGGCACTAACATTATCACAGTAAACCAATGTAGCTTTCTGAATAGGACAATGAAGCTCTAAAAAAAGATTGCGCAACCAACATGATTCAGAGACCACATTGGCTACCCCTCGATACTCGGCCTCTGCACTAGAGCGGGACAATGTCGATTGACGCTTTGCAGACCATGAGACCAAGTTATTGCCAAGAAACATACAATAGCCAGACGTAGACCATCTGGTGTTCGGACAACCGCCCCTAATCAGCATCTGTGTATGAGACAAGAGTAGATGTCGATGACGGATACAAATGTAAGCCATAGTCAAGTGTCCCATGGATGTATCTAATAATGCGTTTGAGTGCATTCATGTGCTCAATCCTGAGATCATGCATAAACAAACACACATGTTGTACGACATACGTAATATCTGGTCTCATGAATGTAAGATACTGAAGGGCCCCTGCAAGACTGCGATAACGGGTCGAATCCTCATAAGGTGAGCCAGCCGCAGCACCCAACTTGGGTTTAGTATCAACAGAAGTGGAAGTGGACTTATATGATGACATCCCAGCCCTCTCAATGATCTCAGCTGCATACTTCCTCTGTGATAAGAACAATCCACCTGTATGACGAGTAACAGCAATCCCCAAAAAGTAACTCATGGGCCCCAAGTCTTTCATAGCAAACTCAGAACTGAGCATTGTCATGATAGACTAACGTAATGCATCGGAAGAGGCAGTATAGATAATATCATCCATATATAATAGTATATAAGCCAATGAAGAACCACGACGATTTATGAACATTGAATTATCAGACATGCTGTGAGAGAACCCAATAGTCGAAACATAGTCTGCAAACCTCTTATACCAAGCGCGGGGAGACTGCTTAAGCCCATATAATGACTTCTTCAACAAACAAACATGATGAGGATATTTGGGATCCCTAAACCCCAAGGGCTGATGGATATAAACTATTTTCTTGAGATCACCATGTAAGAAAACATTCTTCACATCTAACTGATGAATAGGCCATGCTTTTGAAAGAGCCAAGCTGAGCACAGTGCGAATGGTAGCCGGATTGACCACCGGACTAAATGTCTCACCACAATCCATACCAACCTACTGAGTCTTACAATCACCTACAAGACGAGCCTTATGTCGCGCAAAAGAACCGTCAAAATTATCCTTATGAGCAAAAATCCACATGGACGGGGCACCAACTCCCACGTCATATTATCAATAAGAGCATTATATTCGTCGGTCATAGCAATTTTCCAATTCGGGTAATTTAAAACAGACACTAGGTTATGAGGTAGAGGGGATTTAAGAACATTAGAATTTAAATTAAAATATCTTTTTGGTTTAAAAATACCCCGTTGACTGGTCTTTGACTCGGGAGAGAATTGGGAGGATTTTGGGATATTTCGGGACACGGGACGCACTGGCTAGCAAGCAGTGGACCTGCTGGCCCACATCGATAACCGGAGCAGGAACTGGACACATGAACTGGGCAACGATTGGACCCGGAATCAGCAACTGGAACTGGGCCAAAACTGGGCAGGATAGATGGCCCAGTTTCTGGACCCAGAACTGTAGATGGGGACGTTACGGGAGGACCAGCGGGCAGTGGGGCCGCTGGCAGATTTGGGGTGCAGGACACGTCCGAAAATTGGTGATTAATATACAAGGATATATCATCATCCAAAAAAGTAGACGAACTACGCACGGGAGTACTAACCTTAGAAAACGGAAATTGGGATTCATCAAAAATTACATGGCGACTAATGATGATTTTATTAGAAGATAAATCAAAACATTTGTAACCACGATGATTTGACGGATAATACAAGAACACACACGGAGTAAAACGGGCCTGAAGTTGTTAATGGTGGTGGACGGAAAGAGTGGATAACACAAGCACCCAAAGACCCTAAGATGTGAATACGAAGGAGTCTGATTATATAAAATTTGAAGGGGGACGAATATGTCAAACCTTTGGAAGGAAGAATGTTAAGAAGATATATGGCCATTTGTAGAGCATGATGCCAAACAGACGGGGGTATGGAATCATGAATCAATAAACTGCGGACAATGTTATTAATGGTACGAATTTTGCGTTCGGCTTTCCCATTTTGTGAAGACGTATGAGGGCAAGAAAAATGAAAATTGATCCCATTATTTGCACAAAATTTCCAAAATACCCCATTATCATATTCTTTGTCATTATCACATTGAATATTTTTTATTTCTCGTTCGAATTGGGTTCTAATGAATGCTCTAAATTTTAAGATGAAAAAAACTTGAGATTTTTTCGCTATTGGAAAAGTCCATAAAAATTTAGAATAATCATCCAAAAAGAGAACATAATACCGATGGCCCAAAAAACTAAGAACAGGAGACGTCCGTAGATCGCGATGAATAATATCAAATGACATTAAAGTATGAGAATTAGAGTCTACAAATGACAACTTAACATTTTTTTCTAATGAACAAGTTTGACAATTCGGAGTACTACTCGTACCCTTACAGGAAATAAACTTATTTGCATCCAAGGAAGACAAATTAGACGACTCCGGATCACCTAGACGAGCATGCCACTAGGAAGGAGCAAGGGCTGCAAAAGTTGATGACACGACTTGACTTGAGAAATCGGAACGTGGTGTGATAGGATACAGATCACCCCTACTATCACACCTCATGAGAGGGCTTCACGTCTTGAAATCCTTCACAAAAAACCCAAACGGATCAAATTCAATATAAACGGAGTTATCAGTGGTAAATTTACGGACATACACCAAAATTTTAATCAATTTAGGGGCATGAAGGGTATTTTTCAAGACAATTGGTGGATGGGGGGGGGGGGAGACAAAGTTGTATGACCATAACCACAAATTGGAATTGAATTACCATTACCAACATTTATACCACGAGTACTGCTCAAATTGGAATATGTATGTAGTGGCGCCGGTGTCCATATACCAGTTCGGGTCCGGAGGATTCAATCCAAGTGTGTGCATCGCGACTTCGATGTCGGTAGGAGTGGAGGCTGCTGCATGATGGGCATGCGGAGGCCGAGGCCCAAGCACCCCTACTTGCTGCCTCGGCCCAGAGGGGTTACCGAAATATGGCCATTGCATGTTGGGCCGAGAGATGGGCTGACCAGCCCACTGACCATTAATTGGACACGGTGGAACTGGGGACCAATGGTTGTTGGGCCACCACCTACCGGTCCAGGCCCACGGCCAGTTGGCCCAAGGCTGGGACCAGTTGGGTTGTGTCCCACTGCTACTGGAGTTGGACACGTTGTCGCAGTTAACTCCGCCGGAACCACTGCGTTTGCCGCCGTGATTTTTCCCGTTGTTTTTACGATTATTTTTGCTGCCACCGTGAGCACGGTTTTGGCCCAAAGTATTAACAAAACCCGAAGAATTTGTGGAAGACGTCATCATGACCACGGGGCTAGCACCGGTAGCCGCCTTCTTAGCCAAACCGACTTCTTCCAAAGTAAGCAAGAAGCGGACTTGATAAAATGGGGGAAGCAGATTACTTTGACTAAGGTGAGTCCCAACGCCATTATAGGCCTCAGAAAGGCCGGCAACCAATTGTAGAACCAGACGATTATTTGTCACAGGTGCGCCAACGTTACGGAGTTGGTCTGCCAACTCCTTGAGTCTCTTGCAATATGCAGAAACGTTCGAAAATTCTTCCATGCTAACTTGGGAGAATTCTTGCTCGAGTGTGTCAACACGTGAATGTTGGTTATCTTAGAATATATCACGCAATCTATTCCACGTAGTCATAGCCGTAGTGTCCGGCTTAATGATCGTATGTAAGAGGTCGACCGAAATAGTGGAGTAAATCCACTGGAGAATGGTAGCATCAAGAGTAATCCATAACTGTGGATCCTCCGCGGGAATAGGTGCAGCGGGAGGAATTATGTGATGGAGGACTTGATGGGAAATAGCGTGAATCTTAAATAATTCTGCCCACGTCGCTTATTGGACGTTTTCCATCTCAAGAACAATAGGGATGTTGTTCTTGATGTTAGAAACAGTGAGGGCGGGATGAAACGTGTTCTTAGACATAACGAAAGATAAAAGGGATTGGAGGGAAAATTTTGGAAGAGTGGAGGGAAAATTTAACATGAAATCCGGTGAAGGGGTACAGAAATCGAGGCAGGTTCTGACCGAGAAAGTGCACAAAAACCCGAGAGCAGTATTTGGAGGACAAATGCGGAAACAATTTAGACCTAGTCTCTTGATACCATGAAAGAAATAATCACTTGATTATTTTGATTAATGAAAGAGAATATATACAATATACAATTTTCACATATTCCTATTCTAATACCGAAACCCTATTCTAGTAGTACAAGACTCATATACTTATGGTAAGTGTGTTGTATAATATTTACCCTAAAATACTACAACAATATTTACTAAAACATTGCCCAAACCGTGTGCTTCCCACTGTACATAACCGAGACTCCTAGACCAAATATACATCCGATATATATATATGTATTGTGTATATCGGATGTATATTTAACAGTTAGCATGAAAATTGAAAATCTTCAATATATAGCATGAAAATTGAAAATCTTCAATATAGTGTAAGGAAAAAACAACAAAGAAGAAGAATGTTTAAAAGGTAAAACTAAAGGAGAGGAAAAGCAAAAGGGAAAAGAAAGTTGAAACTAGACACTAGTAATGACTTTAATTTGGATGATATCTTAGCTCCAACGTGCATTTGGTTCTTCTGTAAAAAGTCACCTACAAAATATTACTTTATTTTGTACGGATTTGATTTTTTGGGGATAAAATACTGTTGCAGTCACAAAGTCAATCTTAATGCGGTGCTTACTAGTAAATGAGAAGACAAGTTGATCTCTGAAGAGTGTGATTTCAAGAATTTGAACTGTTCTAAGTATGAAATTTGATACCCTTCACATTTTTATGGTTGAGGCAGTGACCAAATCACTCCAGTACTACTCCTCAGCCACCAAAAGAACTTACTCATTACACCAATATAATTCAATTAATATATGACATTTGTCCAGCTTACATGCATTATTATCACTTATTCATAATTAATAAAAAAATAATACATGTTATCTTACATTATTATGAATTGACAAGTTTTATACCGGCTACGGCCTACCATTATTTTTTTTCCCGAGTTAGTCCCTCCTACCCAATTTCTCCCAATTCCTTTCGACTTGTAAGCCGCTTATGACCGGTAAAGAATACTCCATTTGTTTCATTTTATTTGTCATAATTTGAAGTGAGAGAGAATTTAAGAGCAAAATACTGACTTTTTAAATTTGTGATTCTATGTATAATGATTGTGTGACTATAAAACTTATAAAATTTGTGAGCATTTTTTTCAATAAAAAATTATGAAAATAAAAGATCTCTACTTAATTTATAGTTGCATAAGAAACGCTAATCAAAGAAATTGAATGAGATCCCGCCTCAGATGTAACTTGTTATAAGCGAAAATCAAAGAATTACCTCCGCATACCTTCAAAAGTCTGGATGGTCCTCTTAGATTGGGCCTCAGTCTAAGGATGGAAAATGGTGCTATGTCGTGGGATTGGAGCACTGAATCTTCTTTCGGATAGAGCAATATTGATTGGCTTATTGGCAAAACAAAACGGGAATTAAAGATTTTATCATGTGGGGATGATGAATCCCTCTTTTTTGAGGAACCGATCAACAAAATGGGTAATGGAAACTACATCTTGGTTTGGTACCAACCATTTCCATCATTACAATAATCAAACTTGAAGTTGTGCATACAACTCCGACGTGTCAGTTTAATTATCCTCATTAAAATACTGACTTGATGTTTAGTTTTTCAACAGGTAGACGGTTTCTTTTTCCTCAGCCAACTCCAGCATGCCAGTTTAGTAACTCAGTGCTCCATACGGGGGGAAATGAAACAGGTTAGAATGGATAGCTCACGGGTGGGATAGATCACTATTGCAGAAGGCAACTTAAAGGATTCTAAACAACTTAAAGGATTCACGAAACAACAAAATCATAAATCATGATCAATAATTTGAAACTCGCTGGGGTCCAGCCCTCATAGGAAATTGCCTATGAGATCGCATTCCATCGATTTTCATCAAATTACTAACTTGATATCTAGCTTTCTAATTAGTAGATAATTCCTTTTCCCTCAAATTAATGTAGAAGCGAGACAGTTTATTTTTTCTTAAATATGACGTATCATTTATGTAACATAGAAATTTCTCGTTAAAAAGACATAAGAATGTAAAACAAACTAATAAGAATATACTCCTAGCGTTTACCAGTGTAAAATGCGGAGAGTTTTATATCTAATAGAATTATATGGACCAAAGAGATTTTGTAAGTGTCCTAGGAAAGTGAGTTATCAAATGGACAGTCAGGCAAGAGGTGTTGTTATAAATATCTGTATGTTCCTTTTTATTTTTGTCTTTATTTATCGGTCCCTAACTAAAAGTAGTCAGTCCAAACAGGTTATCATTACTCCCAACTTGTATGTACATACTACTATATGACATTTTAAACCTTCACCCACCCGTGAATATTATCAGTATAATGTAGGATAATAGGTGCCTTATGATTTTATAGTAATGTTTGATTTCTGCTGTTATATGTTTTGTAGTATATTTTGTTTATCTTATGTACATGCATTAGTTACTGCTTCTTTTTTCAGAATGCACTAGCATGATTTATTCACTTTTGATATCAGCATTTTTATACTGCTTTAAATTTCTTGTCCGGGTCTAACCATTTCTCTTGTTTTTCTTGTGCTTATGCTTTTATCTTGAGCCGAGGATCTCTCGGAAACAATCGTTCTACCTACCAAGATAGATGTAAGGTCTGTGTACACTCTACCCTCTCAGACCCCATGTTGTGAAATTTCACTAGTATGTTGTTGTTGTAATGCAGGATAACTTAATTAATCATTTATTTAATTTTTTTTAAAAAAGAATATGATTACCATGGAATAAGAAATTTGTAAAACGTGAAAAGACTGAAGGAGTATGCAGTGCTTAATCAAGCATTTAACACAGATCAATACTGCAGAAATCCCGAAGATAATTCATTAATTAGAACTCTGTATATTCATAGATTTGCAAATAATCATTACCTGATGATTTTTCACAGTTATTTTGTCTTTACATGCCCAGCATTGCAATTGAGCATTCCCCACAGTCTGCCAACAGTACCTTTTATTACTAGTTGAGTGTTAGGGCTCGTTTGGTAGCTGATTTAGAGATGAGTTATGTTAATATAAAATTCTTCATAAGTAATATTATGTTTGGTAGTTGATTAGGAGTTAAATTATTCATATAAATATCAATACGATATTTGATAATTTATAATTTAAAACCCGCATAAGTAATACATGTATAATTTGTAAGGAAATTAATGTATTATTTTATACAGGATAGAAAGTGAAATAACTAATACATGAATACCTAAATTTTGCAATAACTAATCCCTACATATAATAATAGTCCACATAAATTTTCTCATAACTAATCTATGTATTAATAATATCTTCATAATCTTAACCACTACCCAAGGAAGTTATTTGAAAGAAATAATCCCCTTGATTATTTTCATTAATTGAATAGGTATTTATACAAGTTACAAAATAGGAGAATCATATTCCTATTCTATTCCTAAACCTTATTCTACCATAATTCTAACTATACAATTATGGTAAGTGTATCATCCTAATTTAGGTAATAAATACACTACAATATACATTACATATATATACCATATATACAAGATTGGTACAAGATACCAATCCCATAATCCCATATTTTCAGCCCCTAGTCTGTGTAATGCCCATTTACTGGGATGTCTATATTGGGTCGTAACTGCCCCTGTACTGGGCTATTGTTTAACACACCCCCGCAGTCATAGCGGGCGGTCTTCGAACGCTGAGACTGTCCCTAAAATCTTCAAAGAGAACTGCCGGTAGACTCTTTGTAAAGATGTCTGCAATTTGATAACGAGACGGGACATGACATACACGAACTTGACCCTTTGCAACTTTTTCACGGACAAAGTGAATGTCCATTTCGATATGCTTGGTGCGCTGGTGTTGAACTGGGTTACCTGAAAGGTAGATGGCACTAATGTTATCGCAATATACCAAGGTTGCCTTCTGAATGGGACAATGAAGTTCCAAAAGCAAATTACGTAGCCAACATGATTCTGAGACCACATTCGCTACCCCTCAATATTCTGCCTCTGCACTTGAGCGTGATAGAGTTGCCTGACGCTTTGCCGACCATGAGACCAAGTTGTTGCCAAAGAACATACAGTAGCCAGAAGTCGACCGTTTGGTGTCGGGACAACCACCCCAATCAGCATCCGTGTACGAGACAAGTGTGGATGTAGATGAAGGATACAAGTGCAACCCATAGTCCAGTGTCCCCTGGATATACCGAATGATGCGTTTGATTGCATTCATGTGCTCAACTCTGGGATCATACATGAATAAACACACCTGCTGAACCGCATACGTAATATCCGGTCTGGTAAAGGTAAGATACTGGAGAGCCCTGCAAGACTGCGATATCAGGTCGGGTCCTCGTATGGTGCACCTGCTGTGGCACTTAGCTTTGGGTTTGCATCAACTGGCGTGGAAGTGGACTTACATGATGACATCTCAGCCCTCTCGATGATCTCAGCAGCATACTTCCGTTGAGACAGAAACAACCCACCTGAATGACGCTTGACGACAATCCCCAAAAAATAACTCAAAGGCCCTAAGTCTTTCATAGCAAATTCAGAACTGAGCATGGCCAGGATAGACTGGCGCAAAGTATCGGAGGAGGCAGTCAAGATGATATCATCCACATACAACAGAATATAGGCCAATGACGAACCACGGCGGTAGATGAACAAGGAATTATCTGACCTGCTGTGAGTGAACCCAATAGTCGAAATAAAGTCAGCAAATCGGGTATACCAGGCCCGTGGAGACTGCTTAAGCCCATATAATGATTTCTTCAACAAACATACATGATGAGGGCGGTTGGGATCCCTGAAGCCCAACGGCTGATGCATATAGATTGTTTCCTTGAGATCACCATGTAGAAAAGCATTCTTGACATCCAACTGATGAATTGGCCAAGTCTTTGAAAGGGCCAAGCTAAGCACAGTGCGAATGGTAGCCGGTTTGACCACCGGACTAAACTTCTCACCATAATCAATTCTAACCTGCTGAGTCTTACCATCACCAACAAGTCGCGTCTTATGTCGAGCAAAGGACCCATCTGAATTCTCATTATGAGAAAAAATCCACATAGACCTGATAACATTAATACCATATGGACGGGGCACCAACTCCCACGTATTATTATCAAAAAGAGCATTATATTCATCAGTCATTGCAATTTTCCAATTACGGTCATTTAATGCGGACACAGGATTGCGAGGCAAGGGGGATTTAGAGACATCAGAATGTAATTTAAAATGTCTTTTAGGTGTAAAAATACCCCGCTGACTACGAGTGACCGGTCTATGACTCGAGGAAGAATTGAGGAAATTTTAGGAATTTTCTGGGCTTGGGACGGGTGGCGTGACGGTTAACTCTTGGCCCAAATCGGTAAATCTTTGGGCTCGTCTTACGGACTGCATTCGAGGTGGCTGGATTGGCCCAATTGCTGGAACTGTTCCAGTGGTTGGAATTGCTGGGTGTGGCGGTACTGTGGGTCCAGCGGGCAGTGGGCCCGCTGGAGGATTTTGGGTACGGGAGAGTTCCGAAAAATTCTGAATAATATACGGGGATATTTGGTCATCCAAAAAATTATACGACTTAGGTTCGGGAGTATGAACTTTCATAAATGGGAATTGAGTTTCATCAAAAATGACATGGTGATTGATTATGATTTTCTTGGAGGATAAATCAAAACACTTATAACCACGATGATTCGACGGATAACCCAAAAACACACACGGGGTAAATCGAGCCTGAAGTTTGTTAATTGTGGTGGATGGGAATAACGGATAACACAAGCACCCAAAAATCCGAAGGTGAGAATAAGAAGGGTTCTTATTATATAGGATTTTGAGGGGGGAAGAATATGTCAGACCTTTAGACGGAATTATGTTCAGAAGGTAAGTGGCCATTTGTAGAGCATGATGCCAAAAATATGGAGGTATGGAGGCATGTATTAGGAGAGTTCGGACAATGTTATTGATGGTACGAATTTTGCGTTCGGCCTTCCCATTTTGTGAAGATGTATGAGGACACGGAAACCAAAAATTAATCCCATTTTTAGCACAGAATTCCCGGAACTCCCTATTGTCATACTCTTTCCCATTATCACATTGAATATTTTTTATTTCTCTTTCGAATTGAGTACGAATGAACGCTCTAAATTGGATGAAGACGGAAAACACTTGTGATTTATTCGCAATTGGAAACGTCCACAAAAATCTAGAATAATCATCTAAAAAGAGAACATAATATCGATGACCCAATGAACTGAGAACAGGAGACGTCCATAAGTCGCTATGAATAATCTCAAATGGCATTGAAGTATGAGAATTGGAGTCTACAAATGGTAACTTAATAATTTTTCCTAATGAACAAGACTGACAAAGTGGAGTACGACTCGCACCTTTACAGGAAATAAAGCTATTTTTATCTAAAACTGATAAAATAGAAGATCTCGGATGACCCAGACGAGCATGCCACATGGAAGGAGAGATGGCTGCAAAGGCGGACGGCAAGGTTTGACTCGATGGACTGAAACCAGGCATGATAGGATACAGATCCCCCCTACTATCACACCTCATGAGATGACTCCCCGTCTTGAAATCCTTCACATAAAAACCAAAAGGATCAAATTCAACGGAAACAGAATTGTCAGTAGTGAACTTCCGGACAGACACTAAATTTTTAATCAATTTAAGTGCATGTAAAGTATTTTTCAAGAGAAGGGGTGGATTGGGGGGAGACAACGTTTTCTGACCATAACCCTGAATTGGAATAGAGTTGCCATTACCAACAATTATACCCCGATGGGTGCTCAAATTGGAATAAGAGGAGAGAGTACCTGATTCGGAAGTCATGTGAGTAGTTGCCCCGGTGTCCATATACCAATTTGGGTCCGGTTGAGTCAACCCCAACGTGTGCATCGCAGCCTCGATATCAGTTTGAGTGGGGCCTGCTGCATGATGGGCTTGCGGAGGTCGGGGCTCAAGAACTCCTGTCCGTGATGGCGTTGGGCCGTAGCCGCTGGAGTTGCTGCTGTTGGGCCACTGACCAGTGGGCGCCCCTGCTGGGCATTGGGCTTGGACTGTTGGCCAGCCCACTGGCCGCTGGAATTTCCTGCGTTGTAAGGGTTGTTGGCCCACGGCCCACTGCCCCAGCCCCACTGCCATGGGCCCCACTGCCATGGGCCCCACTGCTGGGCCCAGGGGTGGTGGTGGGCCACTGTTCACTGGATGGGACCCACCGCCTGCTTGCTGACCACCGGAACCGCCACTAGAACCACCGCGTTTGCCCCCGCCGTTTTTGTTATTATTCTTTCTATTATTCTTGCCGCCACCATTGTTATGATTTTGGCCCGAATTATTAACAAAACCCGAAGGACTAGGAGAGGACGCCACCATGGCGACTTGGCTTGCTCCGGTAGCCGCCTTTTTAGCAAAACCGGCTTCTTCCAACGTACGCATAGAGCGGGCTTGATAGAAGTCGGGAAGAGGGTTGCTTTGGCGAAGGAGAGTTCCAACCCCATTATAGGCCTCCGAAAGACCGGCAACCAACTGTAGAACTAGACGATAGTTTGTTATTGGTGCGCCAACATTACGGAGTTGATCCGCCAACTCCTTTAGTTTCTTGCAATATGCAGAAACGTTCGAAAATTCGTCCATTCGAACGAGAGAGAATTTCTGCTCGAGTGTGACGACACATGAATGTTGGTTATCTTGGAATATGTCACGCAATCTATTCCATGCAGCCATAGCCGTGGTATCCGGCTCAATAATCGTCTGTAGAAGGTCCACTGAAATAGTGGCGTAGATCCACCGGAGAACGGTAGCATCAAGTGTAATCCATAACTCAGGATCCTCCGCAGGAAGGGGTCTAGCGGGAGGAAAGATGTGATGAAGAACTTGATAAGAGATAGCGTGAATTTTAAACAACTCCGCCCACGTCGCATATTGGACGTTTTCCATCTCGAGGACAATAGGGATACTGCTCTTGATATTGGAAACTGTGAGGGCAGGGTGATAATTGTTCTTAGACATATTGAAAGAACAAAGAAGGAGGGGAAATTTAAGAGAGGTTTTTGAGAGCGGAAGACGGAATTTTGGAGAGAAGAAACCCGAGGAGGGGGGGGGGGGGTTCTCGGCCACAAGGAAGACAAGAGTTGAGAGAAAAACTTTTGTTTTGGACCTAGTCTCTTGATACCATGAAAGAAATAATCCCCTTGATTATTTTCATTAATTGAATAGGTATTTATACAAGTTACAAAATAGGAGAATCTTATTCCTATTCTATTCCTAAACCTTATTCTACCATAATTCTAACTATACAATTATGATAAGTGTATCATCCTAATTTAGGTAATAAATACACTATAATATACATTATATATATATACCATATATACAAGATTGGTACAAGATACCAATCCCCTAATCCCATATTTTCAGCCCCTAGTCCGTGTAATGCCCATTTACTGGGCTGTCCATATTGGGCTGTAACTGCCCCTGTACTGGGCTATTGTTTAACATTATTACTTATTACTAACCCTCTCTCACGTTCTCCAGTACTCTACTAAAAAGAAGTTTAAGTTTGACAGCATAAACATTTTCTTTACATCATCACAGTACCTCATAGATAATTTAATAATTTATAACTAACTTATTATATGGGAATAGGTTCAAATATGCATTGACGTATCACAAATGATTTAATAATATCCTCCTTTCACTTAAATAAAAAATGTCTGCAACATTTTTTTAAGGTATTAGAAATGCCCTTTATTAACTGGCAGGACTCATAGCATTCTGTCGTTATAAAAGGCATATCTAGACCTTAAAGAAATGTTGTAGACATTCTTGATAAAATAGGTGGAAGGAAGCTATTCTTAAACTATTTTTTTCTAGTTGTGATGATCGAGAGTTTGCTCTTAATTCGGTTAGTTTACGCGTATTTGTTACGTCCCACCAATATAGATATTGGGTGACTCGGTTCTTCAAAAGCTTGGACATATGAGGGGTAATCATAGTATTTCTGTGGTATTTAATTAAATCTGAAATTTTATGATTTTTAATCCATTGCATTGACCATTAAGTCTCACACACACCTTTGATAATCGGGATTTATATACTAAAAAGTATAGTAAACGGAAAGATTATATGTTATAAGTTGTAACATGTTAACATGTATTGAAGTATAAAAAATTATTTGTTAATGTATACATTCTTTGTCCCAATTTATATGAAACAATTTTTTCTTAGTCAGTATCAGAAAAACGACACATTTCCTTATTTATTAATAGTTTAACTTTAAACTTTACATTTTATGCTTAACGAGCTAATTTATAACCACACAAAATATTTTTTATTAATTTTAGATTATAAAATTAAAAAAAAAATTATTTCTTAAATTTTATATCCGATCAAATTACATCACATAGAATGAGACGGAGAGAGTATAAATTAAATTTTATTTTTTAAAAAAAAACTTGTTGTCACCTTATAAATAGCTCCATGTGTCCAGGTCCAATTCTAAGAGGTGTAGCTTCTTCCATGGGAGTTCGTATCAGCCGCCTGCTACAACCAATCAAACTAAGTTTTAAGTACATTTACATTTCATATAATCAGTAAAATACTTTTACATTGTTTTAACAAAGAAGGTTTTTCTTCCACTTGTTTGTTTTTGAAGTTGATGCTTAGTGAGCAGATTTTGGGGTTTTCCTTTTTCCTAAAGTACCGACCGGTTAAATTAGAAAAAAACAAAGTTTGTCAATTTTAGAAGATTGCTTTCTATTTTTGTAAATTATCATTAATATTTATATAAAAAATATTTATAATTGTCTGTTAATTGATCTAATAATGCAATCTTTTTTACACAATGAGTACATAAAACTTATTACACTTTTCTTAGAGTTAATTAAGTTATATATATTAAGTTATAAATAAAAAGTACCTATAACTTTTTTTTAATAACCCGATATCAAGAACTTATTCTCTTTCCCCAAAAACCAACCGCAAAGCTGCAGTAAAGCAGTCATCTTTTTTTCTTGTGAAGAATATTGACAAAATTTTACAGCAATTCTTGAAGGAAAAAAATGTTTGAAAATTTGTCTTTGACGGGAGTTGCGTCCGACCAATTTTAACGGCTTAAACACTAGTGTTACGCATGTTGGAGAATCCAGTTCTTCACACGTGCATGATCTACTAAGTAAATAGATAACCGTAGGGCCAAAGATAGTCAAATTTCGTTGAGAAATAAAAGAGATATTGGTCCAATAAGTGAGGTGTTTGAAGCATGGAGAAATGTGGTATTGAGATCAATTATCCCTCATCAGTGGAGGAAGAAAGAATTATTTTGTTTATAAGTCTCAAAGTTGGCTTGGGGTTTGGGACCCCAAGGGATATCTCATGTGTTTAAAGGAGGGAGGACCTAGATGTGCTTCGGTTCGAGGAAAGCCCACACGCACCCCCATGGGTCGCGGGCTGTGGGCTGTGCTTCTTCTGATATTATCTTTTTGGACCAGAGAACTTTGCCATATGTACAGTTTGATCCCTGAAGTTTCATATGTATAGTTTGGACCAGAATTCTTTCATATGTACAGTTTGGTCCCTGAAGTTTCAAGAAAGTCAGAATTGGGCAGAGATCAGAAACGTCCACCAGCACTCAATTCAACTATTTATTTTGGCTGAATTACTCTTCCTAAATGGCCAATCCGTTGTACATCTTCACCATTTATTTTGGAGGAATTATTACCTCCATAATTGTCATTACTTGGCCAGTAATGGCACTTATGGAGGCAGTTCATCAGCCTCTCATTCAACTATATAAAGAACCCCTTTGTCACCATTGTTGAGCTATACTTAACACAAATAGAAATGAATTCAGTCTTCCTACAATCTTCCAAGCATCATTTCATTACTCAAAATTCTTCACGGTAGCACTTGAATTTCATTTGCTCAATTGTTCATTTGTTGTTTTATCTTGGGAGACAATTGTCCAGGACGTAGAAATGATATATACGGGGCAATATTGTCTTAAAGACAGAGTGCAAACACTCGACTCAGCATACCACAAACAGTTCCAGTTTGTTCTTTGTAATTTCAGTTTCTTGTTGAATTGCAATTTCAGTTCTTGTAATCCTTAGCAGTTACTTGTAATTTCCGTTTCCTGCATCTTTGTAACCAACAAAAAATGCATGGTGTTATTGGCTTGTCTTTTGCAATAGCTGCCATTTGATCAAATTTAATCTTCTGCATATATATAGCATTGCCAATCTGTTTGTTACTAACTCATCCCAATTTATGTGATATAGTTTGATTGCGTACGGAGTTTAAGGAATAAAGTAAGACTTTTGAATCTTGTGGTCTAAAATAAGTCAAAATATTTGTGTGATTATAAATCATCTCGTTAAACGTAAAATGTACTCCATCCGTCCCATATTACTTGACCACATTACTAAAAATATTCATCCCAAATTACTTGGTCACTTTCTAAAAATAAGATAGAATTAATTAAATAGTTTTTGTTACTTTTCCCTTAACATTAATTGATTTTAAAGTAATCAATATTGATTATAGTGCAATTAATTGGAGAGAGATAAGGCTAACATAGTGAAAACACCCTTCTTATTTATGATTTCTTAAAGGACATGTAAAAGAAAAAATGGCCAAATAATATGGGACAGGGGGAGTAAAGTTTAAAGTTAATATTAAAATGAATGAGGGATCCGCCATGGATGCTCATACGAAGCTCCAAATGAAATCAACGAAGAACCAGAGAGAAATCGTGAGAGTGAAAAAGGAGAAGGAGAAAGAAGGGAGAGAGGACTAAAAAAATATCTGATCTCATTAATTGTTCAACGAATCATTACAATGATATATATAAAATATCTAAGCTATCATTAACACTTTCTAACTCATTATCCAGCTAATCACCTATAATCGACTCATAACTAAGTTCTAACAGTGATAACCAACTAACTGATTATGTACAATCCATAAAACCCAATGTACAAGTCATCTTAAGCTGGCTAAATTTGTACTTGTATTTCTACACGCCCCTAAAGTTGAGAATGAAATATATTTTTCATTTCCAACTTGGACAGTAGATAAGCATGTTGTTGATGTCCCAATGTTTTAGTAAATATGTCTGCAGTTTGATTTTGAGTGGAGATGTGCCTTGTCTTGATCAACCTCTTTTGCAATTTCTCTTTAACAAAATGACAATTTATTTCGATATGCTTAGTCCTTTCATGATACATAGGATAAAAATCAATTTGCAATGCTGCTTTATTATCACAAAATAGATCAATAGGCAATTTCAGTTCAACTTGCAGTTTCTTCAATACACCAGTCAACCAAACTATCTCAGCCACAGTTTGTACCATAATCATGTACTCAACCTCAACTGAGCTCCTAGAAATAGTGCTTTGTTTCTAGCTTTTCAAGATATGAGTGAAGAACCTAGCTTTATATAATATTCAGTCACAGATTTCCTAGACGTTGGGCATGTTACTCAATCTGAATCACAGAAAGCTTGTAAGTGTTCTTTGCTTCTACTTGACATTAGTAAACCAAGGTCTGGTTACTTCTTAATGTACCTGACCAAGTGTAAGGCCGCTTCATAGTGTGATTTCTTAGGTGCATGCATGAATTGGCTCAAGCACTGCACTGTGTATGAGATATCAGGTCTTGTAATAGTTAAGTACAATAATTTTCCAATAAGTTTTTGATAACTCCCCCTGTCTTCAAGTACTTCATCTGTAGAAATCACCTTTACTACTTCCTCTGATTCTGCATTTACATCAAATTCTGCATTTGCAAATTTCACCATTTGATCAAACTCCACACTTGTAAGTTTCAAATTCTGCTCCATTGGTGTTTCTTTGGATCTGAACCCTGCTAATCCCAACTCTGAGATCATCTCAAGAGCATACTTTCTTTGTGACATCAATATGCCCTCTTTGGATCTAGCAAACTCTATCCCTAAAAAATATCTCAACTCACCTAAATCTTTGAGCTTGAACTTCTGATGTAAGACATCTTTGGACTTTTGAATTTCTTTCACATTATTTCCTGTGACTAACAGATTATCCACATATACAAGTATGAGTACAAAACTTGTTGTGAACTGACTTAGTGATCAATGAGTAATCATGTTTGCTTTGTTGAAAACCAGAAGAGATAAAGAGCTTTAGTGAGTTTCAAATTCCACTGCATGGATGCCTATTTTAACCCATAGAGTGACTTTAGTAGCCTCCACACCTTATTTCCCCCTTGGCTACTAAAACCTTATGGCAGAGACATATAGACATCCTCCTCAAGATCACCATTGTAGAAGGCATTGTGAACATCTATCCAGTAAAAGGCCACTGCTTAAGAGTTTAAGTAGCAATGACAACTCTCACAGTAGTGAGCTTTGCAACTGAGGAAAAAGTATCATGGAAGTCAAAGCCCTCTTGTTGAGTGTATCCCTTAGCCACAAGTCTAGTCTTAAATCTCTCTACTGATCCATCAGCGTGATATTTAATCTTAAATACCCACTTACAACCAATATGAATGTGACCTAGAGGCAAATCCACCACCTTCCAAGTGTGATTTTGCTCTAAAGTTTCAATCTCAAGCTACATAGCTTGTACCCATCTTGGATCCTTGGGAATATGAAGAAGGTTCAATATCAGAAGAAAAAGAGGCAAGAAAGGATTGAAACTTGGTAGGGAGGTGAGAATATGTGGCTAAATTGGTGATGTGATAAGTAGTGGTGGAAGGCAAATAAGGATGAGAATAATTTATTAACAAGATAGAAGGTTTAGCCATTCTACCTGATCTTCTGAGAGGAACATAGGGTTTAGTAGGAAGTAATAGTGGCATAGGAGGAGAGGAATGAGAAACTGGAGGAGATGATAAATTACTTGGTGAAGGATCTAGTAGATTAGAGGAAGGAAGATCAAGGGATGTGGGAATAACAGGTGGAACAATGAAGGAGTAGAGGTAGGAATAGGTATGGAGATGGGAAAATCATCACATGAAGCAGGAGAAAAATTAGAATAGTAAAGGAAGTGATGCTTAGGTAATGTAAAAGGGAAGTTGTCTTCTTTGAAGATAACATCTCTGTTAAACAGAGCAATATACATGTGATATACACTGAATATACAGCAGTGTATATCACATATATATCACTGGACTAAAGCGATGAAATTTGGCGACAAGTAGCGATGCGGCAACGGCCCGGCTCTGTTGGGCCTCTCGCGACAAGCGGCCCGGTCACGACAGCGGCCCAACTCTGTTGGGCCTCTCGGCGGCCAGACCAAGCGACAGCGGCGCCTTTGCTTTAATCAGCCCATCACGGGAACAACAAGCAGGAAATCAGTAGACAAATATTGTTGATTAAGGAAAGTATATTGTGTGTATATTGTAGTATATTTGTTACCTAGAATAAGATATACACTTACCATATTGTATAGTTAGAATTATGGTAGAAGAAGGATTTAGAAGTAGAATAGGAAAAGAATTTTCCTAATATTAATTGAAAGGCTATATATACAAGTTACATATTTTCATAATATGAAAATCCTTTTCCTATTCCACTTCTAAATCCTTCTTCTACCATAATTTTAACTATACAATATGGTAAGTGTATATCCTATTCTAGGTAACAAATATACTACAATATACACACAATATACTTTCCTTAATCAACAATACTTGTCTCATTGATTTCTGCTTATTCCGTGATGGGCTGATTATAGCGATGTTCTTTTGCTATTTGGTCTATTCTGCCGAGAGGCCCAACAGAGCTGGGCCGTTCTTTGCCGCATAGTCGCTTACTACGAGAGGCCCAACGGGAGTGGGCCGTTGCTGCAGCTGCACTTCTTGCTCAGCCATTTGCTTTAATCAGTGATATATATGTGATATACACTTTGTATATTCGATGTATATCACATGTATATTGCTCTGTTAAACACACCCTTGATCATAGCGGGCGGTTTTTGACGCCGAGATCGTCCTAAAATCTTCAAAGAGAACCGGGTAGACCGCTTTGTAAAGATATGCAATTTCATAACGAGACGGGACATGGCATACGCCAACTTGACCCTTTGCAACCTTTTCACGGACAAAGTGAATGTCCATTTCGATATGCTTGGTGCGTTGGTGTTGAACGGGGTTACCTGAAAGGTAGATGGCACTAATGTTATCGCAATATACCAAGGTTGCCTTCTGAATGGGACAATAAAGCTCCAAAAGCAAATTACGTAGCCAACATGATTCGGAGACCACATTCGCTACCCCTCGATATTCTGCCTCGGCACTTGAGCGTGATAGAGTTGCCTGACGTTTTGCTGACCAGGAGACCAAGTTGTTGCCAAGGAACATACAGTAGCCAGACGTCGACCGACTGGTATCGGGACAACCACCACAATCAACATCCGTGTAGAAGACAAGCGTAGATGTAGATGACGGATACAAGTGCAACCCATAGTCTAGTGTCCCCTGAATATACCTAATGACGCGTTTGATTGCATTCATGTGCTCAACTCTGGGATCATGCATGAATAAACACACCTGCTGAACCGCATATGTAATATCCGGTCTGGTAAAACTAAGATACTGGAGGGCCCCTGCAAGACTGCGGTAGTGGGTCGGGTCCTCGTATGGTGCACCTGCTGTGGCACTTAGCTTTGGGTTTGCATCAACTGGCGTGGAAGTGGACTTACATGATGACATCTCAGCCCTCTCGATGATCTCGTGACATACTTCGCTGGAGACGAAACAACCCACCGAATGGCGGCAGCGACAATCCCCAAAAATAACTCAAAGGCCCTAAGTCTTTCATAGCAAATTGAATCGAGCATGGCCAGGATAGACTGGCGCAAAGTATCGGAGGAGGCAGTCAAGATGATATCATCCACATACAACAGAATATAGGCCAATGACGAACCACGGCGGTAGATGAACAAGGAATTATCTGACCTGCTGTGAGTGAACCCAATAGTCGAAATAAAGTCAGCAAATCGGGTATACCAGGCCCGTGGAGACTGCTTAAGCCCATATAATGATTTCTTCAACAAACATACATGATGAGGGAGGTTGGGATCTCTGAAACCCAACGGCTGATGCATATAGACTGTTTATTTGAGATCACCATATAGAAAAGCATTCTTGACATTCAACTGATGGATTGGCCAAGTCTTTGAAAGAGCCAAGCTAAGCACAGTGCGAATGGTAGCCGGTTTGACCACTGGACTAAACGTCTTACCACAATCAATACCAACCTGCTGAGTCTTACCATCACCAACAAGTCGTGTCTTATGTCTAGCAAATGACCCATCTGAATTCTCCTTATGAGCAAAAATCCACATAGACCTGCTAATATTAATACCATATGGACGGGGCACCAACTCCCACGTCTTATTATCAATAAGAGCATTATATTCATCAGTCATAGCAATTTTTTAATTAGGGTCATTTAATGCGGACACAGGATTGCGGGGCAAGGGGGATTTAGAGACATCAAAATATAAATTAAAATATCTTTTAGGTGTAAAAATACCCCACTGACTACGAGTGACCAGTCTATGACTCGAGGAAGAATTGATGGAATTTTGGGAATTTTCTGGGCTCGGGACGGACTGGCCAGCAGGCCCAAATCGGTAAAGGTCGAATCGATTCGAGCGCCTGCATTGGGCAGGCCCAGCTTTGGAACTGTTCCAGTGGCTGGATTTTGTGAGTGTGGCAGTACTGTTGGTCCAGCGGGCAGTGGGCCCGCTGGAGGATTTTGGTTACGGAAGATGTCCGAAAAATTCTGAATAATATACGGGGATATTTGGTCATCCAAAAAATTATATGACTGAGGTTCGGGAGTATGAACTTTCGTAAATGGGAATTGAGTTTCATCACAAATGACATGGCGATTGATTATGATTTTCTTGGAGGATAAATCAAAACACTAATAACCACGATGATTTGACGGATAACCCAAAAACACACACGGGGTAGATCGAGCCTGAAGTTTGTTAATTGTGGTGGATGGGAATAACGGATAACACAAGCACCCAAAAATCCGAAGGTGAGAATAAGAAGGGTTCTTATTATATAGGATTTTGAGGGGGGGAAGAATATGTCAGACCTTTAGACGGAATTATGTTCAGAAGGTAAGTGGTCATTTGTAGAGCATGATGCCAAAAATATGGAGGTATGGAGGCATGTATTCAGAGAGTTCGGACAATGTTATTTATGGAACGAATTTTGCGTTCGGCTTTCCCATTTTGTGAAGATGTATGAAGACATGAAAAACAAAAATTTATCCCATGAGTAGCACAAAATTCCCGAAACTCCCTATTGTCATACTCTTTACCATTATTACATTGAATATTTTTTATTTCTCTTTCGAATTGAGTACGAATGAACGCTCTAAATTTTATGAAGACGGAAAACACTTGTGATTTATTCGCAATTGGAAACGTCCACAAAAATCTAGAATAATCATCTAAAAAGAGAACATAATATCGATGACCCATTGAACTAAGAACAGGAGATGTTCATAAGTCGCTATGAATAATGTCAAATGACATAGAAGTATGAGACTTGGAGTCTACAAATGACAACTTAACAATTTTTCCTAATGAACAAGACTGACAAATTGGAGTACGACTCGTACCCTTACAAGAAATAAAGCTATTTTTATCTAAAGCTGATAAAATAGAAGATCCCGGATGACCCAGACGAGCATGCCACATGGAAGGAGAGATGGCTGTAAAAGCTGATGGCAAGGCTGGACTCGATGGACTGAAATCGGGCATGATAAAATACAGATCCCCCCTACTATCACACCTCATGAGATGACTCCCCGTCTTGAAATCCTTCACAGAGAAACTGAAAGGATCAAATTCAACAGAAACAGAATTGTCATTTGTGAACTTTCGGACAGCCACTAATTTTTTAATCAATTTAGGAGCATGTAAAGTATTTTTCAAGAGGAGTGGTGGATTGAGAGGAGACAATGTTTTCTGACCATATCCTAGAATTGGAATAGAACTGTCATTACCAACAATTATCCCCCAAGGGGTGCTCAAATTGGAATAAGAGGAGAGAGTACCTGATTCGGAAGTCATGTGAGTAGTGGCCCCGGTGTCCATGTACCAATTTGGGTCCGATTGAGACAATCCCAACGTGTGCATCGCGGCCTCGATATCGATCTGAGTGGGGCCTGCTGCATGGTGGGCTTGCGGAGGTCTGGGTCTAAGGACTCCTGGCCGTCTTTGGGCCGGGCCGTAGCTTTGTGGGTGCCGTTCTTTGGGCCATCGCCGATCTTGCCGCCAATCTTTGGGTATTGGGCCTGGTGTTGGCTTGACCAGCTGGCCCTGAAAGCTTCTTGGAGGGTGCGGGTTCCACTGCCTGTTGACACCCAATTTTGTCCCGTCTTTTCCAATTTATTTGCAGTTTTAAATATTTTTAGCACCTCAAAACAATTTTAAATCTATATACATACATGCGTATATATATATATGTGTATATATCTCATTATTATTATTATTCACATTTTTTATATCATTTGCATTTTATAATAATCAGTTTTATCCATAATATTCTGTGTTATTTTATTTTTCGCAAAATGGCATCGCATTTTTTTTTTAATTTAAGCATTAAACATTTTACAAATATTATATTTTTATTATTTATCACGTCGTTATGTTATTTTAAATAATTCACATCTTTTACAAAACAAAAATAATAATTTAATATTAAACCCCTTTTATATTTTTAAATCCATAACCCATTTTTTTATTTTCCTAACCCAAAACAATTTCTAACCCATTTCATTTTCCCAACCCAATACAAATTCTACCCAAACAAACAAGCCCAAACTCCCCAATTAAATTCCCTTATACCCACACCCATAAAAGAAAATCCCAAACCTTTTCCAAGCCCAATCCGCCACCCCAACTTCCAAGTCCAACCCTCACAATCCCATTTAAACCAAACCCACAAAATAAACTCCAAGCCCAACCTGGCCATTAACCCGTCGCCTGACCCAAAAACCCAATCGCCCCCCACTCGATTTCGTCAGGCCCACAAGCCCATCACCCATCTTCCCTCTTTTAACCCCAAAACCCAAAACAAAAAAAAAACCTAAACCTAAAAAAACCTTCAACCGCCGCACACCCCATGCCCCATACCCGACCGGTCACCTCGCCCACTGCCACCACCCACTCCCTGCCACCAACCCTGACACCACCACACCCCTCCCATCACTTCACCATACCCATACCCCTAAAATCCGCTTCCAAAATTCAGAAATCTTTACCTTTAATTCAAATTTCAAACTCGTTCTTGGGGGGAAATCCACCTATAAATACCCCATGTTGTTCTTCATTTTGGGAGGAGATTTTTCGGGGAGAAAAAAAACAGATTTTCAGAGGATTTATCGGAAGACTATTCCATATATACATAAAATATTTATTGTGTTCTTGATTTTAAAGCATTTGCCTTCTTTGTTGTTCAAGATACAAGTCCGAAATAGGTCCAAGATTCGAAAGAAAGGAGGTGAGTTTCGTTCTTGAACTTGGGTTTTTAAATACTTCTATTCGGTTTTTTTAAAACTCGAGTCCGAAAATTTGTTTGCATTTTTGTTGTTCTTCACTGATTTCGGGTCGGGTCGACCCGGTTCGGGTAATATTTTCAGGAATTCTTGCATTTTCATATTCTTGTTATTGGTTATCTGAAATTGGTGTTAAAATTTGATTCGGGTTTGGATCGCTGATTCGGGTCGACCCGATTAGAATATTTCCATAATTCTTGCATTGTCGCTGTTTGTTATGTTGGTTATCTGAATTTGGTGAATATTTGATTTCGGGTTGAGTTTCCGATTCGGGTCGGGTCACTGACCCGGGTTGAGTCGATCCGGTTCGGGTAATATTTTCAGGAATTCTTGCATTTCATATTTTCTGTATGTTGGCTATCTGGAATTGATCGAATTATTTGATGTCGGGTTGAATCTCTAATTGGTCGGTTAGATTCTTGACCGGTCGGTCGACACGGTTTGAATTTCCAAATTTCTTGCATTGTTGCTGTTGTTATTATTGGTTATCTGAAATTGATGAAATCAGTTGATTCCGGGTTGAACACATGATTCGGGTCGGTCGCTGACCCGGGTCGGGTCGACCCGGTTTGGATTTCCCAAATTTCTTGCATTTCATATCTTGTATACTGGTTATCTGAAAAAATGAAAAAAATCTGATTCGGGTTGGCATCTGATTCGGGTCGGGTCAACCCGGTCTTGGCATATTTCCAGATTATGGCATTTTTTCATATCTGTTGCTAGTTATCTAAAAAAAATCTGAATTTCTGATTTCATTCCGGGCCTGTTTTTCCAGAATTAACTCACTGTTCACTTTTTCGGGTCTGTTTTTCAGAATTAACTCACTATTTCATCTGCCTTTATTTATTTCTTTCGTTTCTCTGTTTTCCTGTTCGTTGGGTTAAACATCCGGGTAACGGATATCTTACTGTTCTTAATGCTTTACTGTTTTATTAATACCGCATTTAGGCCGATGAATTTGAATTTCGAGACTGCGCTTTTCTTTCTTTTTCGTTTCTCTATTTTTCAGCACTGTTTTAAGTATCCGGGCAACAGATATTTTACTGTTTTTTACTATTTTAAACTAAACACCGCGTCATTTTCGGAAACTTTTTTTTTCTCTGCCTCTGTTTTCCTGCTTGCTGCCTACTGTTTACTGTTTCATTTTAATTTTACTGATTTGAACACGATACTATACTGGCCGATGAAAAATATCCGTCGATTTTGAGGCCTCCACAGTTGCAAAGACGGAAATATAACTTCTGGGCAATGATGAAGACTTAAACCTTTTATTTCATCCGAGATCAACATGTTTAGTAGGCGAGGTGACTAAAATAACCAACAAGTTATATATTCGCAGCCACGACGTGATTATAGTGATCTTTTCTATTTCACCCGAGAGACCAACACGTTTAGTAGGCGAGACAATCAAAAATAAACCACGTTAGTCATATGTTTGCAGCCACGACGTGATTGGAATGCTCTTTTCAAAATTTAAGTCTGAGCCCTCCGTGATCAAAACATTCACTGTTTTGAATACGGATATGAAGTTATTTGTATTTAACTGTTTCTAACCGTTTGTTCTTGACAAATTTGCGGGGATTAAAGTAAATAACGGCGAATTATTCCTCGGAGTTTATTTATTTTATTTCTTTCTTTAATTCAGCTTTTATCCCGCTTTGTATTGTAATATTATTTATCGCACTTATGTAACTATTGAAATGCTTAGAATAGGCAAACTTAGGATTAATTCATAGGGTAGTTTAAGATTTGAAACTCGTCGCTAGCTTATTTATTTGTAGGCTCGGTTAAATTCAAACTTAGAAATCCTTCGCTAGTTTATTTATTTTAGGCTCGTCACGCGTATTTAAGATTTTCAAAACAACTTTTGTCATCTTTTATTTGCTTTATTAATCATACCGAATAAGTTTATCTTTTGTCAATTTACAATTCATTGATTCTCAAAATTTTACTTCTTTGGCATTATAAATAAATTGTTTTACTATCAATTGTCAAATACATATTTTTCCAACTCTACATGTATTTCTCTTTAAATACCATACAAATGCATATTTTTTCTCTACATGTATCTTTCTTTTAAAAAATGCATCATTTACTAATTATTTGAAAACGTCTTTAACTTCATATATCAAACATGCATTTTTCTAGCAATAATTAACCTGAGTTTGACCGGATAACCGCAAGTTAGCGGATCTTAAAGGATGCCTAACCCCTTCCCTTTAGGATAATAAAGAACCCTTACCTAGAATCTCGCTAGTTTCGCAGACCTTAAAATCGGAGTTTACATTGCAGCATTTAGTTTAATATTTAGGTGTCCTAATTCACCGTAAAAATAATTAGGTGGCGACTCCTCAACCCTTTTTACCCAGGAATCACCGAATACGTCTGTGCTCCGCTTTGACCCGAGCAGGTCGAAAAACGGGTGCGACACTGCCAATGGCCCCACTGCTGGGCCCATGGTGGTGGTGGCCCACTGTACCCTGGATGGGACCCACCGCCTGCTTGTTGATCACCGGAACCGCCACCAGAACTGCCTCGTTTGCCCCTGCGGTTTTTGTTATTTTTGCGATTATTCTTGCCGCCACCATTATTATGGTTTTGGCCCGAATTATTAACAAACCCCGAAGAACTAGGAGAGGATGCCACCATGACAACTGGGTTTGCTCCGGTAGCCGCCTTTTTAGCCAAACCGGCTTCTACCAACGTCAGCATGAAGCGGGCTTGATGAAAGCCGGGAAGAGGGTTGCTTTGGCGAAGGAGAGTTCCAACACCATTATAGGCCTCCGAAAGACCGGCAACCAACTGTAGAACTAGACGATTATTTGTTACTGGTGCGCCAACATTACGGAGTTGATCCACCAACTCCTTTAGTTTCTTGTAATATGCAAAAACGTTCAGAAATACGTCCATTCGAACGAGAGAGAATTCCTGCTCGAGTGTGACGACACGGGAATGTTGGTTGTCTTGGAATATGTCACGCAATCTATTCCATGCAGCCATAGCCGTGGTATCGGGCTCCATAATCGTCTGTAGAAGGTCCACTGAAATAGTGGCGTATATCCACCGAAGAACGGTAGCATCAAGTGTAATCCATAACTCAGGATCCTCCGCATGAAGGGGTCTAGCGGGAGGAATGATGTGATGAAGAACTTGATAAGATATAGCGTGGATTTTAAACAACTCCGCCCACATTGCATATTGAACGTTTTCCCGAGGGGAGGGGGGTTCTCGGCCACAAGGCAAAAGTTGAGAGAAAACATTTGTGTAGACCTAGTCTCTTGATACCATGAAAGAAATAATCCCCTTGATTATTTTCATTAATTGAAAGGCTATAAATACAAGTTACATATTTCCATAATAGGAAAATCCTTTTGCTATTCTACTTCTAAATCCTTCTTCTACCATAATTCTAACTATACAATATGGTAAGTGTATATCATATTCTAGGTAACAAATATACTACAATATACACACAATATACTTTCCTTAATCAACAATATTTGTCTACTGATTTCCTGCTTGATGTTCCCGTGATGAAATTTGATTAAAGCGATCTTTCTTTCTTTTGTTTAGTCTGCTGTCGAGAGGCCCAACAGGAGCTGGGCCGTTGCTGCACTGCTGCTTGTTGCTCAGCCCACTGCTTTAATCCAGTGATATATATGTGATATACACTGCTGTATATTCAGTGTATATCACATGTATATTGCTCTGTTTAACAATCTCTACTAACAAACAGTTTACTTGTGGTAATGTCATGTATTTTGTATCCTTTCTGAGTGGAAGGATATCTCATGAATATACCAGGTAAAGCCTTAGGAGAGAATTTATCAGAAGTTTGAGGTTTTGTGGCATAACAAAGACATCCTAGGACTTTCATGTTATCCAAACTAGGGAGACAAGAATAAAATAACTCATAAGGAGTTTTTCCATGAAGAATAGGACTAGGTAGTTTATTAATGATGTAAACTACTGCAAGAAGACACTCACCCCAGAATTTGAGAGGGATGTGAGCTTGGAACCTCAAGGCTCTACTAACCCCAAGTAAGTGTTTGTATTTTCTTTTCACTACATTATTTTATTGTGGTGTGTGAACACAACTACTTTGATGGACAATGCCTTTGCTTTTAAACAGTTTAAGATAAAGAGAATTGAAAAACTCAAAATCATTATCAGATCTTAAATTTTGACAGTAGCAGAAAACTAAGTAGCAATAAGCTAAAGAAAATCATTCAAGACCATATAGACATCACTTTTCAATCTCAAAAGAAAGGTACATGTTATTCTAGAATAGTCATCTACAAGAGTTAGAAAATATCTATGACCATTGTAAGTACTAACTCTGTATGGACCCTATAAAGCCATATGTACAAGATTAAAAGGCTTAGCAAATGTAGTAATGCTAATAGGGAATGGTAACCTAGTTTGTTTAGCTAATGGTCATGCATGCCAATTGTAAGGTAATGAATTAGTAAAAAAATTCTTGATTGCTGGAATTTTCTGCAATGTAGTGAATGGTGCATGTTCAAGTCTTTGATGACATAGTGTAGTGGAAGGCTTGTGTGTGATGGAGGAAAAGGAATATTGAGAAGAGAAAGCAGTAGCAATAGGTGTTGAAGGATTGGGGATGTAGAGACCACCCTTGAACTTACCAATCTCCCTCACCATGCCAGTGTAAGGTCATGAAATAGGAAAAAATCATGATAAAATGTAACTGAGCATTTTATATCTCTAGTACATTTTGAGACGGATAGAAGATTAAACTTGAAAGCAGGAACATATAGAACATTGTCAAGGGATTGTGATTGAGAGATAGGACAAGATCCAATGTGAGTGACCCTAGTACTATCTCCATTTGAGGGTTGAACAACTTTAGAGTCATTAATGACAACCGTAAAGGTCGAGTGGCTCAAAGATGCAGCTATATGATTTGAAGTTCCAGTATCAATAGTCCAACAAATTTGGACAATGATGAATTTACCTGCCATGTTCGCCATATCTGCTTGTCCTGAAGACTCAGCATCTTGACCCTTTCCTTTGCTTAACATCTTCAGAATCTGCTCATATTATTTATTAGTGAAGACATGTGCGGTAGCATTTGGAATACATGTGGTCTTCATTGTGGTTTGCATTGCTGCTCCCATATCCATGCTAAAATTGTGAGTTGTTGCAGAGCTACCTTCATAAGACCCTTTCTTCTTGTTGTTAAACTTGTAATGTGATGGATATCCCACCAATTTGTAATAATTTTTTTTCTGTATGCCCTTTTATCTTGCAATAGTCACGAAATAAAAAATCCTTGTATTCTTTGAACTGTGTGTTGACATTCTTTCTAGGCCTCATGTTAGATGCATTTGCAGATATTGGACCACTACTATCATTGTCCAATGGTCCTTGTCTAGAATTCCTGAATGTGGGCTAGAAGCACCATGTATCCTTTGACTTTCCTCTTGCATCATCATGGAATAAGCTTGATTTAGACTTGAAACTTGATCCATCATAAGAATATGGCTCCTACGTTGTGCATATGTTTCATTCAATCCCATCAAAAATTTCATCAACTTCTGTTGGTGTAGAAAGCTCACAAATAACCTGGATTTTTCACAATCACATCTTGGAAAAGGTACACATGTAGCATACTATATTTCAATGGATTGACATGATTGACTTGAATTTCATCCATAGATCATTCAATCAAGTGAAGTACACAACCACATTGGATGTTCCTTGAGACAAACTACTAACCTCCTTATTGAGATGATACACTATACAAGCATTGATCTTATCAAACATCTCCTTTAGAACAATCCAGATCCCTTGAGCCCTATATGAATACACAATAACTTTTCTCTATTCATATGCTACAAAATTTATTATCCACTATTGAACTATAGCATTACACATATTCCACTAGTGTGATCGAAATGCATCCGTTCCATAATCTTCTCTTTTGCATGTATAGTCAATGAATCCAACCTTATTCTTCCCTAGCAAAGACAATTTCATAGATTTACTCCACTCCGAGTAGTTTTCAGTTCCTAATAATAACTGAGGGACCAATGTGACACTAGGAGTGTCCGATGTCCGATGGGTGAATATACAAGGGATCATTATAATCGAGCACTTGATTATTCATGTGTGTGGATCCACTAGCATTAGGGTTTTCATTAGCAATTTTAGGTGCCATTTTGACAATATAAATGTGCTTAACAGATCAATTGAGATATAATTGTGAATGACAATCGATCTAACAGAAGAAATTTTGAGTAATTTCAAAACAGATTGAAGAAAATCGAGATCAGTGTTTCTTACAGTTATACACGAAGAACAATGATAATCGATCTTCTCTAAAAGCTTCTCGTGAACCGCAATGAACTCAGCTCTGATACCATATTAAAATGAGTGAGGGATTCACCATGAATGCTCATACGAAGCTCCAAAAGAAATCAATGAAGAACTAGAGAGAAATCGTGAGAGTGGAGAAGGAGAAGGAGAAGGAGAAAGAAGGAAGAGAGGATTGGAAAAATATATGATCTCATTAATTGTTCAATGAATCATTACAATGATATATATAAAATATCTAAGCTATCATTACACTTCCTAACTAACTCATTATCCAACTAATCACCTATAACCGACTCATAACTAACTTCTAACAATGATAACCAACTAACTGAATATGTACAATCCATAAAACCCACCGTACAAGTCATCTTAAGCTGACTAAATTTGTACTTTTATTTCTACCGTTAAATTGTTGTCAAATAAGAAAATGTCTTTTATGAACGAATTTAAAAAAAAATTGTATCACATAAATTAGAACAAAAAAAGTAATAGATTTTCTCAAGATCTTTTTATGATTGATTTTTAACCTTAGTTCGTTCCAATATCTTTCAAGATAATTAGGCGGCCGTGGTCCAAATAGTTTTTTCGATTTTCGTTTTACCTTATGACTTTATTACTGCGCTCCCGGCTCCCACTTGTAGTAAATATGTACGAAAAAAAAGTTACTATAGCAACATGAGGCTATATATAGAACACCTAAGTTGTATATACTTATATAGTAGAACGGACAAATTAATGTTGCCTTTTCTACGTTTTCAATGTGAAAAATTGTAGTTTCCTTTTGTCATCTTGGAAAGAAATAACTTAAATTTGGTTCTTTCTTAGGGTCAATTTTCTGTTTTTGGCTTTTAATTTGAATATATTGTGTCATTACAATCAACCGATGCAAGTGGAAACTTTAAATATTTACAATTTGATAAATATCATAATGATATCGATGTGGCGTGTGGGTGATTAATTAGATACACTGTAACCCATAAATAAAATTCATTGTACTTTTTGGTTACTGATTTTAAGCATCAAAATGGGCTGTATATAAGCGAGCTTTCTATAAACAGGAAAAAGCCATTTAAATTAATGGGGACGCCAATAATTAATATAAATTCGTGCTAACCTAGGACAGTAGGACCACATATATATGTATGTATCAGTTACATGTAATTCTTCTCAACTAAACCATAAAGACCTGAATTATAATTTACTGTTGAAAATCAACTTCTCTAATTTTATTAAGGATTTAATAGTATATACTGATAGTATAAAAAAATATAAATTCTTAACAGGTAGGTTGCTTTATTTTCAGGTTCTAATTTCACCATTTAGGAAATATTACCTATAATTATTTCTTAAAATAACGTTATAGTCTAAAAAATCTTTTACATTCGTGAGAATGTGTCTCATTTACTAAATCTTACTCCCTTATAATTAAGCTGTTGTTGTGTGCATGCGCGCATGTGGTTTTGATAATTTTATAGATTATCCGTTTCCCTGCTAGAGCTGATGAAAGCCTAATAAAATGAGGCTTAAGTCTTTCTAGCAATCATTAAAACTTGCATCTTAAGCATACAATTTTCGAAAATCATGCATATGGGAATGGTCCCATATATGTAGATACTTGGGTAACTACCAAAGTTTATGATAGACAGCGCCAGAGTAAAATTTTTCACAATAAAATTTAACATAGGAATATATGTAAACGTGTAAAAGTATAACACTACAATCCCTATCCATAATTAGAATATGATTCTAAACTAGGATTCCTCTTATATTTGGGAATGAGATTCCTCTTGTATTAGAATTGTATATTGTACACTATATACATTGATATTAATGAGAAAGACCCCCCAAGGGAGATTAATATCATCTTACATGGTATCAAGAGTCAAAATTCTACTATAGAAAAATTCCTCCTTGCCGCCCCCCCCCCCCACCTCTCGGCCGACGACAACAAAAAAAAAACTTTTTTTTCTCTTCCCAATTTCCATCCCAATGGAGAATTTGGTTACTCCCACCTCTTCCGATGCTTCCGCTTCTCACTCAGTCGTCATCCAACCCATCTCCTCACCGTCTTTTCATCCAGCTCTCGCCATTACCAACATCAAGAATTTTATCCCTATAATTCTTGATCAAGAAGACGGTCAATATTGGTCATGGGTGGAACTATTTCGCATCCATGCATGTGTATATCATGTGCTTGATCATATAGACGACTCTTTTCCTCGTCCTCCCGATATGGATGACATCACATGGCGTCGCCTCGATGCCGTGGTCAAACAGTGGATATATGACACTATATCCAAGGACTTACAATACACAATTATGAAAATGGGTGCCTCAACCCATGATCTACGGACACGTTTGGAAGAAATTTTTCAAGACAACAAGAACACTCGCGTCGTGTACTTGGAAGAACAGTTCAACACCACCCGTCTCGAAAATTTCTCTAATATGTCAGAATATTGCATGCAACTGAAACTTGTGGTAGACCAACTGTCTAATGTTGGTGCACCCGTGTCCGAAACTAAGATGGTGTTACAATTAGTTGCGGGACTCTCCAAGAGTGAATATGACACCCTAGCCACGATGATACAACAGACTGACCCTCTAACAAGTTTCAACAAAGCACGCTCGCAATTGTTATTGGAGGAAACCAGACGTGCGAAACAGGATGAGCATAACCAGAAGGGTTTAATAGTTGAACCGCCCGCACAACATCAGGCCACCGCCGGCCAACAGCCTCCGCTGGAAAATATCCAACCGCGGAAAAACCGCGGCGGCAAGGGCCGCGGCAATTGGCGAGGCGGCAAGGGCTGCGGGAAGGGACGAGGCCAACAAACACAGCAGTCCAGCAACACTATGGCATGGGCCGGCCCAGCGTCTGGTTACCCAAATCAGAATTGGGTCGCGGCTTCAGCATATCCTCCAGCCCAGTTCCCTTTTCAGCAACAAGGGCTACTGGGCCAGGCTCCAGGTCCACGTCCGCCCCTGCTCTAGCACCAACAGGCCCATGTCATGTAGGCCCAGTTCCCGCAGCAGGCCCAGTTCCCACATCAGCCCTTCAATCAAATCCCCACCGACTTGGGTCAGGCATTCAGTAGTATGAGTATACAACAGCCCGACGAAAATTGGTATATGAACTTCGGAGCCTCCTCTCACCTCACCCGGTCCGCAGGTAATCTTTCCCAAGTGTATCATTTAAAGTCTCCACAATTTATTACAGTTGGCAATGGTCACCGCATTCAAATTCAGGGCTATGGTCACACCCACACTCCGCCTCCTCACCCACCCTTCTCCCTAAATAATGTCATACTTGCCCCACACATCATCAAAAATTTAATATCCATTAGGAAATCTACTCGTAATAATTCTGTGTCTGTTGATTTTGATCCCTTTGGTTTTACTGTGAAGGATCTACGTACAGGGACACCCCTTACGAGATGCAATAGCATGGGGAATCTCTATCCATTCACATCCTCGTCCGCTGATGGTTCCCAATCACACACTACCCTAGCTGCTCTATCTCCGTCAATTTGACACAATAGGCTCGGACACCCAGGAGCGCCCGTCTTTAATTTTCTTAGAAGTAATAACTTTATTCAATGTAATAGAAAACTTGCCCAGACCTGCATTTCCTGTCAATTAAGCAAACATGTTCGTCTTCCGTTTAATTTCTCAGTTAGCATTACGTTTGCTCCTTTTGATATTGTTCATGATGATCTCTGGACTTCCCCTATTACTAGTTCCCTATGTCATAAAAATTATCTCGTGTTATTGGATGACTACTCTCACTTTCTTTGGATCTACCCATTAAAATTTAAATCTGAAGTTTTTGTCAAATTTCTTGAATTTTGCACATTTATCAAAACGCAATTCGAACGTGCAATTAAATCTTTCCAATGTGACAATGGACGTGAGTTTAACAACTCCGCATTTCAAAAAATCTGCCACAATAATGGCATGGACTTCCGATTTTCGTGTCCTCACACGTCCCCTCAAAATGGCAAAGCTAAGTGTCTCATCCGTATAATAAATAACATGGTCCGTACTTTTTTATTTCATGCCTTCCTCCCTCCATCCTTTTAGGTTTATGCGGTCAAAATGGTAGAATACGTCCTTAATATTTTACCCACTAGTACCCTCCATAACATGACTCCAACCGAAATCCTACACCGTAGGGTTTCCTCCTATGATCACCTACGGATATTCGGTTGTCTATGTTTCCCTGATCTCTCTTCCACAACCTCTCACAAATTAGCTCCCCGCACCACTCCGTGTGTCTTCTTAGATTTCCCGTTAAACCATAGGGGCTATCTGTGCTATGACTTATCCACTCGTCAAATTCACATCTCGCGTCACGTCACTTTTGACAAGACGCAATTCCCCTTTTCCAATATCCAAAAAATTCAAAAACCGGATTGCGAATTTTTAGATGAATCAACTCTCTCTCCTGTCCACCTTCGGGAACTGTGCCCGTCACTTTCGGGAACTGTGCCCGTCACTTTCGGGAACTGTACCTCCACAGCCACCATCGGCCACCGTACATTGCTCACGGTCAGCATATCTTCCACCAGTGACCTCCCCGTCACCACCGCTAGCCACCCCTAGTACCACTCTGTCTCCGGGTTCCACCAACTCACCGGTCACTGTACCGTCCCAACTGTCTCACCACTGTGTCGATCCCAGTCCGACCTTAAACCACCATCCAACAAACCCAACCACTAGTTCGACTACGCCACCGACATCATACCCGACACTACAACCCTCCTCCATTTTTGGCTTACCGAGAACCCCTATACATCGTTACCACAGTTCACAAGCACCCACCGACCCAACCCACTCAAATTCAAACCCAAACACCGCCACTGTTCCACACCATCCGGCAGCCACCCTCGATCAAACCCCAGTCCCGACAACACAAAACATACCACACCCAAATCTGCCAACACATAATCCACCAAACCAGTAGACCGATACCCTTACCCAACCAGCGCCCACACACCAGATGGGAACCCGTGCCCAACACGAGATTTTCAAACCCAAAGTCCAATTTAACATGTCCACCCAAACAATTTCACCTATTCCCAAAAGCCCTAAATTAGCCAAACTGAACCCAAATTGGAATGCGGCCATGTGTGAGGAGTTTGATGCATTAACAAAACAACATACTTGGGACTTGGTTCCTCGACCGGATGGGGTGAATGTGATCCGTTGCATGTGGCTTTTTTGACACAAGTTCAGAGATAATGGTAACTTAGAAAGATACAAGGCAAGACTAGTGGCAAATGGTACTAACCAGCAGGAGGGCATTGATTGCGGCGAGACTTTCAGTCCGGTTGTCAAACTGGACACCATTCGCACAGTTCTGAGCATTGCTATGGGTAAGAATTCGCCGATTCATCAGCTAGATGTGAAGAATGCATTTCTTTATGGGGATTTACGAGAAATTGTATACATGCACCAGCCGCCTGACTTTGTTCACCCAGCAGCCCCACAGTATGTGTGCCGTCTCCGTAAGTCACTTTATGGCTTAAAACATGCCATCAGAGCATGGTATGATCGGTTTGCACAATTCAAACACATTGGGTTTACATGCAGCAGACTCAAGTCTGAATTTGCACGACTCAAGTCTGAATTTGCCATAACTGATTTGGAAAAGTTGAACTATTTTTGGGGATCTCAGTCACTAGATCTGCAGATTGTATATTTCTTTACCAGCGTAAGTATGCAGAGGAGATCGTGCACAAAGCTAAGATGGACAATTGCAAAATCATGGCCACTCCAGTTGATTCTAAATCCAAACTTAGTGCACTGGTCGGTACTCCAATGACTGATCCTACTATGTATATGAGTCTTGCAGGCGCACTTCAGTATCTCACATTCACCAGGCCTGACATTGCCTATGTTGTCCAACATGTATGCTTGTTTATGCATGACCCTAGGGAACCTCATTTTACTGCCTTCAAACATATCATTCGTTATGTTAAAGGCATACTGGACTATGGGACTACACTTATACCCCTCCGCACTGAACTCGCTATTATCCTACACAGATGCAGATTGGGCAGGCTGTCCAGACACCTGTCGCTCTACTTCCGGCTACTGTGTGTTTTTGGGTGATAATCTCATCTCTTGGTCTGCCAAACGACAAGCTACATTATCCCATTCGAGTGCAGAAACTGAGTATAGAGGAGTTGCTAATGTTGTTGTTGAGATCTGTTGGCTCCGAAACCTTCTCTTGGAGCTTCAGTGTCCTTTAAGAAAAGTGTCTCTGGTCTACTGTGATAATATATCCGCCATCTACCTGTCTCACAATCCGGTTCAGCATCAGCGAACCAAGCATGTTGAGATGGACATCCACTTTGTTCGTGAGAAGGTTGCTCTCGGGCATATTAAGGTATTGCACGTACCTTCCTCATATCAATACACAGATATTTTCACGAAGGGCCTCCCAAGACAACTATTTCTTGACTTCAGATCCAGTCTTAGTGTTAGGCCTCCTCCCGCTCCCACTGAGGAGGTGTGCAAACGTGTACACGTATAACACTACAATCCCTACCCATAATTAGAATATGATTCTAAACTAGGATTCCTCTTATATTTAGGAATGAGATTCCTCTTGTATTAGGATGGTATATTTTACACTATATATATATATTGATATTAATGAGAAAGACTCATCAAGGGAGATTAATATCATCTTACAATATATGAAGAAATAAATATATATGAAGAGGTCAAGGACATTCAATATCTAATAAGAGTATCTAATATATATATATATATATATGTATGTATGTATATATATATATGTATGTATATATATATATGTATGTATATATATATATGTATGTATATATATATATGTATGTATATATGTACGTATGTATGTAATGTAATTTTTTAGGAAATGAGGTTCAGAATGAATCCTCTTGTGCTCCTAGCTCCGTCTCCGGTAATGGGATAGATAGGGAGTTCCCAATGAATTAAAAGTCTTAAGTTCGAGTTGTGAGAATAAAAAAAATTCAAATAGGAAGCGTTTTTCTTTTTAATTGGCCTCGCACACGGAAATGGTATTAAATTCCTGGAGGAAAACAAAAAAAGAAAACTATATATTTCAATTTATATATCACATTTTTTATATTTTAATATATCTAAAAAAATGTCATACTTTTATATTTGAAAACAACTTAACTTTATCTTTATCACGTTACGGTTACTAATATAATTTATAGCTATACAAAATATCTAATATCTTATTTTAAATTATAAATTTCAAAAATTTGTCCCCACAATAAATACATTACATAAAGTGAAACAAACGAGTAAATATTTGTGTAAGACAAAGTGTAAATGAGGAATCTAAATGAAAGTGCAGAAAGATAAGATAGAAGGATATGGGCAGTCATATGTTGATGCTGAGACAGATGGCGTCGTGTCAATTGATAAGAAATAGTACTATCATTTGTTTGTCGCTCGCATGTTACTGTTTTTCTTGTTTACGTGCCAAGTGTTAAACATGACTGAACTAAGGGTGGCCAGTGGGCCGGACTCGAAACGGTCGGACTGGATTTGACGGTATCGGGTCGCGGCAGGGCGGAGAAATAGTCGGGTCGGGTCAGAATTGGAATAGGCGGAATTTGTGAAAGTTTCGTCCCGATCACGTCGGAATCGGGTCGAGGTGGGATCGGGATTGGGATCCGGGGTGGGTTTTTATTTTCTATTTTTATTTTATTTATTTTGTTTTTTTGCACTTAATTTAAAAAATAACATATATATATATATATAACTCAATAATTAAACAAGATAGTGTAATAAAAACATCTCAATGCTATTTTTGTGTCTCTTATATTATTTAATAGACATATAATTTTTTTGTAATACAATTGTCAAAATTGCAACTTTGTGGTGTTGTTCAAAAGTTGCAAATTACATAGTAAAATTGTAATTAAAAAAATTACATTTTGAAAAAACACATGTTCTAGTTTCTTGATAATTTCATGTGGTTCTTTGGTTGAAATTGGTATTTGTTGGTCAAATTGCTCCACGTTGCTTCCACCACCTTCGGATAAAATTTTGTTGTAGTTTTCATCTTTTTATTTGTTGATCTCCGATTGACCGCACATTCTCCGCTCCGCTCGTATCCAATCTCTGAATAATACTACAATCTCTAAGCTATCTCCGACTAATCAGTGTATGTGCTCTCCTATTTGATATCTGCCGGCAGAAAAAACTCTTTCAGACGCCATTGATGACGCTTGAATGTTCAAAACATCTCGGGCCATCATTGAAAGTGTCAGAAAGGTCTTCTCATTCCCTATCCAGTATTTCAGCAAGTCTTCACGTCCTTCTTCATTGAGAACTGCTTGGTACGGTACAGAACCCTGCAAAACAAAAATATCAAACTCGCTAATTTGGTTAGTAGCGGTACGGCCGCCGCACATTCTATTTCTGAGGCTTTCAATACTTACCACATAAACAACATGTCTTTTGTGAGGTTGTGTTGAAGAAGAAGAAGATGGTATGGAAGCCGGTAGGTTGCTAGCACTTTCTTGTTGGTAAAACCTATATACTTTTTTGCATTCGTCTTCTACGCTAGACAACACTTCTTCTTTAGTTTGTTCAATAGGTGGTGGGTGATTTGGATTTTTGGGACTTGGAGGTGGTAGTACTGCTATACAATCGTAAATAGTTTCAATAAGTGATTTAGTACTATTTATTTTAATAGTCGAATTTAATACAACACCAATAATATAAATAGTGGGAATAGGAATAAAATATTTTTTTATATTGATAAACATTTTTAATAGCTGCCTTATAAATTGGTTTATCCATATATTCATTAAGCAGTAAAAATATTAGAGCTATATAAAACAACATAGTTGAAATAGTAGGATAATATATACCGAATTTTTTTTTTGTTGCTTGAAAAAATTTCTCTAAAAATACAATAAGTTCGGAAATTCCCCCCCAATCGCTATCTACAACCATATCAGCTGAATTTTGATTATGAGAGTTAAACAATAAAGTTATATGTTTTCTATAGTCATAAGCAACAAGTAGTTACTTATATAAATAATTTCACCTAGTGGGTACTTCTTCTGGAATTTTTCTATAAGGTAATTGGCAATCGTGACAAATTTTTTCATATTATTTTCTTCGTTGAATTCTATTATTTTTTTAAATAAAATTTATAGCAAATTGTATTTTACTAAGAATGTCTTCAAAAAGTGATAGACCATCCTTTAAAATTACGTTATATATATGCCACACACATTTTATATGAAAATGATCTGAAAAAGATGGAGTTAAATTATTTTTTTTAAATTGTAATTGCGTAATTGTTAGAAGAAACGTTATCTAATGTAATAGTCATAATTTTATCAGTTATTCCGTAATAATCGCACACTTGATAAATATTTTCTGCAATAAAAGTACCAGTGTGCCTATCATCTATATATCTATACGTTAAGATATGTTTTTGCATAGACAATTTATAATTTATCCAATGACAGGTTACCGTTAAATAATCATGGCCGTTAGTATTACGGCCTATATCAGAAGTGATGGCCACTTTTCCATTAAAATGATATAATGAATAATGTAAATATTGTTGATATTCATGTGCGAATTTAAATACATCTCTCTTAACAGTTGATCTAGAAAAATCGTTAAAAGCATGATTATACATATCTCTAATGTAATGAATAAAACTGGGAGATGAAGGAAATGAAAAAGGCAAACCCTCTACAACAACTAATTTTGCTATTGCTTCCCTATCTCTATGTTTATCGTATTTAGAACCTACAACTCCCCGTCATAGGATTAATTTGACCCTGTACTTGGTCCGGGATAATATGTGAACCTTGTCCCGATGGAGCGGACGTTTGCGCACCCGGTTTTGAAGCCTCGTATTGGGCATATCTAGCTGGATGAGCCCTTGCTACGTGTCTCATTAAACCCCCCGTCCCACCGTGACCTTTTCCAATTTTAATTTTTAAAACATCTTTACAAAATTTACATTTAGCTACTTGATTTTCTACGTCCCTATAAAAAATGTCCATGCATCTGATTTTAATGTTCGTTTTGCTGGACCTCGTCTTATACTAGGGGAAATATAAGGCATTTCAGTTGAAGGTGCATTAATGGGTGTGTTGTCATCTACATTAGTGGGTGTATCATCTAGATCATCGTCTAAATTAAAGTCTTCTTGAGTTCCAAAAAATAACTCCTCGTCTAAATCCAATGGTATTGTAGGAAAATGTTTAGTATCAACAAAATCATCCTGTGTAGGAATAGGATTCTGTCTAAAAATAGGATGACTAGAAGAAGTACCATTGTTCTTGTTGCCCTTACTAGAAGAAGCATGACCCCTATCCGTAAGCATGCGTTTAAATCCTTCAATTATAAATTTATAATTATACTAATAAATAATAAAAGTAAATGAAATTAAGTGCGCTAAATAAAATAAACAGACAATAATAATTTAATGAATGAACGAATGTACCAAACGCCGACGTAACGTCGACGTGTAATCGAGAGGTTGAAAATTGAAACTTTGCTCGATGGAAGATCCTCAAGCTAGTTGCCAACTTCACTCCCAAATGAATAAATAAAATTGAATATTTAGTAGACCATGTAGACTTGTAGAGAGATAGATTGAGAGATTAGAGAGATTGTAGGAAGATTTGTGAGAAAGATGAAGAGAAAATGAGGTATTTATAGTTGAAAAATTGGGTTAAACTGTAAATATAATAACTTATGAGTTAAAAATAAATATTAAGGGGTAGGGGGGGTTGGGGGAGGCAAAAAATTATCGTTGCACAACGGCCAAAATGTAAAATGGTCGTTGGTGCAATGGTTGTTTTTGCAAAAGGAGAGTTTCGAGCAGGATCGGGACCGGGTCGGGCCTGGCTAGATTGGGCCGGACTGGGCCGGGATGAGACTATGTCCAATCCCGGTTCGAGTCCCGATACCACAATATTTTTTTTTAAAAAGGTCGAATTCAGGGTCGGGATCGGGCCGACCCGGCCCACTGGCCAGCCATAGACTGAACCAAATACAACAGTACTGAACACTGTTTCTTTTTGAAGAGTGAAACTTCTGTTCCAACGCTCTTATCATTAAACTCAACCTGCTAAACCTGAATACCACATGCCCCTCTATTCTAATTAGAGGTGCTAAAATTTTGAGTGATGGATTTTAGATTTAATAAAAGTTATTAAATTTGTAATAATATATTTATATATATTAAATAGATTTTTAATAAATATAATATTTGAGTCAAAACTATTAAACTTCTCTGTAGCCGTAATAAAAAATGGTAGCTCCCCCAGACGTAACCTACTAAAATGTTGCAACTTGCAAGTATTATTCCCCTACAAAGTAATATTACTTCATTTATCTCAATTTATATGTTATATTTTCATTTTTATCTATTTAATTTATGTGTTACATTTTTATTTATATACATTCACAAATAATGTATTTTTTTTAATATTTATAATTAATTTAACTTTAAAATTTATATTTTACTCTTATAAAATAATTTTTTTAGCACAAATGTTAATGAGTAATTTTAGACTACAATTCCAAAAGCCCTTATTTTTTAAAAAATATCATGCCGAATCAAATAAAGATAAATTGAGACGGGGAGTATAATTTATCGGGTTAGCATGTTAGAATATATATAGTTCAAAATGGTGATTTGAAAATCTTAAAATATGAGCTTTCTCGAATCCAAAATAAAACCAAAAATTGGTGGAGTCTATAGTATGAGCCTCTTGTGAAATCATAAATTGATTTCTTAAATGTTTGCATATGTAGAGACAATGCAAAAAAAAAAAAAGACATACGTCACCGTAATTAACAATCAAAATATTTTAAAAATCATAGTCAAATAAACTCTCTTTTAACTCTCCTAATATAAACTATGAATGTCGCATAAAATGGATCAGATAAAAATATGGAGTGTGTTTCTGAGAATAATATTTAAAAAACTTATGCTCAAAAGGAAAAGCTATTGCACTCTTCAAATATTAAATTAGTACTATCATTCTTTTTCAGAAAAGACAATAATAATATATCCATTGTGATTTCACCAATAGGCAGTGGCGAAGTTAGAATTTTCATTTAGGGAGTTTAAAAATACGAAGAAGTAAATACACGAAAAAGTCAAGACGATTTAACATTTACTATATATATATATAAAATAATTTTAACTTTATATATATAGTGTAGTTTTTCGCCGAGGAGGCCAACCCCCGGAGCCTACCTAACTCCGCCCCTGCCAATAAGGCTTTGAAATTTTTTTGCAATAGGGGAAATGATGGATCATAGTCTATAGTTTTATTTATATATTTATATAGAAGAATAAGAAGAAAGAGTAAAGTTTGATTTGAGAGATTGAGATCTAATCTAACAGGAGGCAAATCCTGCCCATGCAGGGGAGAAACACTAACTTAAAATACATAATCACTATGTTGGCCTGTGAAAGTAACTACTGGTCGGAAAGCCATTTGACCATCTTATCACTTTAAAATAGAAAAAATATCATTACTCCTACAACTATTTATTTACACAAATAGTAATAAAGGTGCATAGAAAGTACATATAGTCTATATTTGTGAGAACAACACATTACCGTTAGATATGTTTTTCTTGAAACACCCTCAATGGACAATGACTAAATACTTTGTTTATCCTCAAGGAGAATGAGTAAATTATTTTATTGAGAGGCAATCCAAATTAGTGACGTCAAGATCAATAGCAGTATTTATTTGATTAACGCACCCCACTAAATGGGAAATCGCCCCTTTTCGTTTCATACCAATTACTCCACTAATGATAAATACTAATTTAATATCTTCAATAAGACTGAATAAAATCGGAAAGCTCTGTTGAGACGTGTGTCCACCCTCCTAAAAAGCGTGTATAGAATTCTCAATTTAGAGAAAATAAGATATGTTAATTAATTTATCGATAATTGAATATTATAAAGTGAACTTCAAAGATCTTTTCCACGAAATTGTCTGCAAATACAGTGTGCGTGAGGTCCCTAATATGGTGTCTTATTTGCAAAATTAAGCTTGAAACATGCAATTGGTAATTTTTTTCTGTTTGTCTGGTGGCTTATTGTTAAACAAAGCAATATATCCGTGATATACATTCAATATACATCAGTGTATATCACGGGCAATGTGTTTGGTATTTCGGCAGTGGGCTTTCCAGCAGCCCAGCACGGTAACAATATACAGAAATAGACAATGTAAGAATATTATATATTAGAAAAATATATGTGTAGTATATTATAATGTATTTGTTACATAAATTAGGATTATACACTTACCATAATTGTAGAGTTAGAATTATGGTAGAATAAGATTTTAGGAAGATAATAGGAATAAGAATATGATTCTCCTATTTTGTAACTTGTATATATACCTTTTCAATTAATGAAAATAATCAAGGGGATTATTTCTTTCATGGTATCAAGAGACTAGGTCTAACAAAATTTTCTCTCCCAAAATTTTGTACATTTTTCGGCCGACCCCCCCCCCCCTCGGGTTTTCTCTTCCAAAATGTGTCTTTCGCTCTCAAAATCTCTCTTACTATTCCCAAATTCCCCCTCCTTCGTTGTTCTTTCAATATGTCTAAGAACAATTATCATCCTGCCCTCGTGGTTTCTAACGTCAAGAACAATATCCCTATTGTGCTTGAGATGGAAAACGTCCAATATGCGACGTGAGCGGAGTTGTTTAAAATTCACGCTATCTCCCATCAAGTTATCCATCACATAATTCCTCCCGCTACACCTCTTCCCGCGGAGGATCCTCAGTTATGGATTACTCTTGATGCTACCGTTCTCCAGTGGATCTATTCCACTATTTCGGTTGACCTTTTACAAACGATTATTGAGCCGGATACCACGGCTATGGCTACCTGGAATAGATTGCGTGACATATTCCAAGATAATCAACATTCACGTATCGTCACACTCGAGCAGGAATTCTCTCTCGTTCGCATGGAAGAATTTCCAAATGTCTCTGCATATTGCAAGAAACTCAAGGAGTTGGCGGATCAACTCCGTAATGTTGGCGCACCTGTAACAAATAATCGTTTGGTTCTACAATTGGTTGTCGGCCTTTCGGAGGCCTATAATGGTGTTGGAACTCTCCTTCGTCAAAGCAACCATCTTCCCGCCTTTTATCAAGCCCGCTCCATCCTTACTTTGGAAGAAGCCGGTTTGGCAATAAAGGCAGCTACCGGAGCAAGCCCCGTCGTCATGATGGCGTCCTCCCCAAGTTCTTCAGGTTTTGTTGAGAATTTGGGGCAAAACCATACTCATGGTGGCGGCAAAAATAATCGTAAGAATAATAACAAAAACCGCAGGGGCAAACGCGGCCGTTCCGGTGGTCAGCAAGCAGGCAGTGAGTTATGGTCAGAAAATGTTGTCTCCCCCCAATCCACCCCTTATCTTGAAAAATACTTTACATGCCCCCAAATTGATTAAAAATTTAGTGTATGTCCGAAAGTTCACCACTGACAATTCCGTTTCTGTTGAATTTGATCATTTTGGTTTCTCTGTGAAGGATTTCAAGACGGGGAGTCATCTCATGAGGTGTGATAGTAGGGGGGATCTTTATCCTATCATACCCGATTTCAGTCCATCGAGTTAAGCTGTGCCGTCAGCTTTTGCAGCCATTTCTTATTCCTTGTGGCATGCTCGTCTTGGTCATCCGGGATCTTCTATTTTATCAGTTTTAGATAAAAAATAGCTTTATTTCTTGTAAGGAACGAGTCGTACTCAAATTTGTCAATCTTGTTCGTTAGAAAAAAGTGTTAAGTTGTCATTTGTGTACTCAAATTCTCATACTTCAAAGCCATTTGATATTATTCATAGCGACCTATGGACGTCTCTTGTTCTAAATTCGTTAGGTCATCGATATTATGTTCTGTTTTTGGATGATTATTCTAAATTTTTGTGGACGTTTCCAATTGCCAATAAATCTCAAGTGTTTTCTGTCTTCATAAAATTTAGAGCATTCATTAGAACATAATTCGAAAGAGAAATAAAAAATATTCAGTGTGATAATGGAAAAGAGTATGACAATAGAGTGTTTCGGGAGTTCTGTGATAATAATGAGATCAATTTTCATTTTTCATGCCCTCATACATCTTCTCAAAATGGGAAAGCCGAATGCAAAATTCATTCCATAAATAGCATTGTCCGCACTCTCTTACTTCATGCTTCCGTACCCCGATATTTTTGGCATCATGCTCTACAAATGACAACATATCTACTTTATATAATTCCGGCCAAAGGTCTAACATATTCTTCCCCTCTCCAAATCCTATATAATAAGAACCCTTCTTATTCTCATCTTCGTATTTTTGGGTGCTTGTGTTATCCGTTATTCCCATCCACCACAATTAACAAATTTCAGGCCCGGTCTACTCCGTGTGTGTTTTTGGGATATCCGTCTAATCACCGTAGTTATAAATGCTTTGATTTATCCTCTAAGAAAATCATCATTAATCACCATGTAATTTTTAATGAAACTCAATTTCTATTTACTAAAGTCCATACACCTGAGCCTAGTTCGTATAATTTCCTGGATGATAGTATATCTCCGTATATTACTCATCATTTTTTGGACATGTCCCGCACCCAAAATCCTCTAACGGGCCCACTGTTGCGTCACAATTTCCAGTAGCTGGAACAATTCCAGCGATTGGGCGATCCACCACCTGAACTGCTCCAGGTTCACCGACATAGATTTGGGCCAAGAGCCCACCGCTGGCCGCCACCCGTCCCGAGCCCAACAAATTCCCAAAATTCACTAAATTCTTCCTCGAGTCATGGACCGATCACTCGTAGTCAGCGGGGTATTTTTACACCTAAAAGACATTTTAATTAATATTCCAATGTCTCTAAATTCCCCTTGCCCCGTAATCCTGTGTCCGCCTTAAACGACCCGAATTGGAAAATTGCTATGACCGATGAATATAATGCTCTTATTGATAATAAGACGTGGGAATTGGTGCCCCGTCCATCTGGTATTAATGTTATCAGGTCTATGTGGATTTTTACTCATAAGGAGAATTCAGATGGGTCATTTGCTCGTCATAATGCGCGGCTTGTGGGTGATGGTAAGACTCAGCAGGTTGGGATAGATTGTGGTGAGACGTTTAGTCTGGTGGTCAAATAGGCTACCATTCGCACTGTGCTTAGCCTGGCTCTTTCAAAGTCTTAGCCTATTCATCAGTTGGATGTCAAGAATACTTTCCTACATGATGATCTCAAGGAAACAATCTATATGCATCAGCCGTTGGGTTTCAGGGATCCCAACCGTCCTCATCATGTCTGTTTGTTGAAGAAGTCCTTATATGGGCTTAAGCAGTCTCCACGGGCCTGGTATACGAGGTTTGCTGATTTTGTTTTGACTAATGGGTTCACTCACAGCAGGTCAGATAATCCATTGTTCATCTACCGTCGTGGTTCATCCTTGGCCTACATTCTGTTGTATATGGATGATATCATTTTGACTGCCTCTTCCGATTCCTTACGCCAGTCTATCATGGCCATGCTCAGTTCTGAGTTTGCTATGAAAGACTTAGGGCCCTTGAGTTATTTTTTGGGGATTGTCGTTAAGCGTCATTCAGATGGTTTATTTTTGTCTCAACGAAAGTATGCGGCTGAGATCATCGAGAGGGCTGGGATGTCATCCTGTAAGTCCACTTCAACTCCAGTTGATACTAAGCCCAAACTTGGTGCCGCGGACGGCATCCCTTACGAGGATCCGACCAGCTATCGCAGTCTTGTAGGGGCTCTCCAGTATCTTACCTTCACCAGACTGGATATTACGTATGCTGTTCAGCAGGTGTGTTTATTTATGCATGATCCCAGATTTGAACAGATGAATGAAATCAAATGTATCATTCGGTATATTCGGGGTACACTGGACTATGATTTACAATTGTATACTTCATCGACATCCACACTTGTCTCATACACAGATGCGGATTGGGGTGGTTGTCCGGATACCAGACGGTCTACGTCTGGCTATTGTATGTTCCTTGGCAACAACTTGGTCTCCTGGTCTGCAAAGCGTCAGGCGACTCTATCCCGCTCAAGTGCCGAGGCAGAATATCGAGGGGTAGCTAATGTGGTCTCAAAATCCTGTTGGTTACGGAACTTGCTTTTAGAGCTTCATTGCCCCATCCAGAAGGCAACCTTAGTATATTGTGATAATGTTAGTGTCATATACCTCTCAGGTAATCCGATTCAGCACTAACGCACTAAGCATATCGAAATGGACATTCACTTTGTCCGTGAAAAGGTTGCTCGGGTGTAGGTACGCGTATGTCATGTCCCGTCAAGATATCAAGTTACAGGCATCTTTACAAAGGGTCTTTTCTCGGTACTCTTTGAAGATTTTAGGGACAGTCTCAGCGTTCGAAGACCGCCCGCTATGACTGCGGGTGTGTGTTAAACAAAGAAATATACCCGTGATATACACCCCAATATACAACAGTGTATATCACGTGCAATGTGCTTGGTATTTCGGCAGTGGGCTTTCCAGCAGCCCAACACAGTAACAATATACAGAAATAGACAATGTAAGAATATTGTATATTATGAAAATATATGTGTAGTATATTGTAATGTATTTGTTACCTAAATTAGGATTATACACTTACCATAATTATAGAGTTAGAATTATGGTAGAATAAGATTTTAGAAATAGAATAGGAATAGGAATATGATTCTCCTATTTTGTAACTTGTATATATACCTTTTCAATTAATGAAAATAATTTTCGTATGGAAATTATTTCTTTCACTTATGACTCATGGCTCACACGCAAATTTCTTTTGTCTCAACTTTTAGCTTAGCCTTTTTGCTTGTGGGAAATATGTTGATATTCTCTTTCACACTCTAAATATGAAGAAAGAAAAGAAAAAGAGAAACAAAGCAAACATCATTCTTTATTTCTCGTTGACCAAGAAAAAGGAAAGACAGGGTTGACTTTTTTAGCCTATGGTCAAAGGCTCAAAGCTGCATGTATATTGGATTTATGAACTGTCTAATTGGCTGATTATAAGCATTGGACTGTTGCTCTACTTTGAGCCACTTTATTTTCCAGGTATTCTGGGGAATTGTCAATAGAATGAGGCATCACTAATTTTTGCGTTTGTGAGAACATAAGGCACCATGGCACTATCATATACCTCATTTTAAATTTCTTTTTTATCTCATCTTTTGCACATAACTTTTATCTCTTAATTTCTTCTAAATCTGTCGTTTTTTTACGGAAAAGAAAGAAAGAGCATGCGATGCAACTAGAAAATTAATTAAAGGAGCTCTGTGAGGTATCATCCATATGAAAATTGACTTGTCCACCAAATGCAATGAACTTTTCTACGCCAGCTTCGGGTAAATTCTTGAATAAACTTGTGTTTCCATATAAGATTAAGGTATGAAAAGGAATTCAAACAATGAGTTTCTTTTCTTGTCCTTTTGTTAGAATGCGCTATCATGACGTATTCGATTTTGTTATCAGCATGTTCATACTATTTTAATTTCTTGTCTGAGTCTAATAGTTTCTCTTGCTTTGCTTTGCTTGTGATTATGCTTTGTCTTGAGTCGAGGGTCTTCCGGAAACAACCGTTCTACCTACCAAGGTAGATGTAAGGTCTGCATACACTCTATCCTTTTCAGACCCCACGTTATGAAATTTCACTGAATATGTTGTTGTTGTTGAGTTTCTTTTCTTGGAATAGGGGCAGATTGTGCAGTGACCGTAAAGCTTATCAATTAAGACAACATATAGTGTGGGTGGAGTGATTCAAAATATAAGAAATTGAACGTACTAATAGTGGATACAACATTTATTATATATATATTAAAAAATTAATTTTATTTATACCGTGTAATTTTTTAGCGAAAGAAATTCTAATTAACTCCTTGTGTTCTAGCTTCGCCCTGGTGTCACCTGCTAAGAGATGTTATTGAAAGCTAATAGTAAGACCATAATTAGCCATATTTTGATGGAAGAAAATCAATCTGCCAACTTTCTAACAAACGAATGTCACATATATAAGCAGATTTACTGATCTAGGAAGATTTAATTGTCACATGATAGAAGTTTCTTCTCTTGATATACTTAAGCCGAAACTTAAAGAAAAATATCAAGGCTTTTATTTAGTACTTTCCGCTGTACATACCCCAAAAAAAATCATAAATTTTATTTTTTGTTTTCTTCTGATTTATCTAGATCACAAATTCTTCTAACCATTTAACAGTAAATACAAAAAACATACTAATATATTTGGTTGAAAACCCATGTAGTTTAACTTTTTACAACAAAAAAAAAAGTGAGCTGTTTGTCAAAAGAGATTAAATTACAATGATTATATTACATGTAAAACGTTTAATTCCACGCTTGAATCTTTTAACAAAAAAGTGAGTTTTCCGTAAAACTGGATAAATTATACCAATTGTATATGAAAACGTTTTATCCCACAATTGAATTCTCAAATGAATTGGGGGAGGTAAGTAGCTTAGTTGATTAATTATCTCAACTTTCACCTTATTGGTGATGGTTTAATATTTCCCTTTTTCCCATTTCCCTCTTCCCCTACCCCTTATATAATAAAAAAAATTAAAAAATATATAAAATAATTCTCAAGTGAATTAACATGAATATACGAACTTGTAACTAAAAGAGGTACCAATTTTAATAAGGCTATGATATCATACTCCATCCGTTCACTTTTACTTATCAACTATTTCAAAAATAAATTTTCACTTTTACTTGTCACTTTTTGAATATTAAGAGTAAACAATTTTTTTTTCATGTTTTATCCTTAATTTATTTACTACCAAGACTTTTTGAAATTGTAAGTCAATTTTTGCTAACCAATACTCCCTCCGTCCCATAATAAGTGTCACCTTAGCAAAAAATCCACATATTAAGAAATCAATAATGCAATGTAAAGTTTACCAAACTACCCCTATTTAATAAAAATAAGTTATTTTTCCTTTTGATTAAAACATGCATGAATAGTAATCATTTATGTCTTGAATAGAGAACCTGCCAATAAATGTTTCTTGAATAGAGAGTTTGCCAGTTTTTGTCTATGGGTCTAGTAGGAAAAAGTAACCAATGTATGTATTGAATTCCTAAGATGACACTTATTTTGAGATAAATTATTTTTGTTGGTGACACTTATTATGGAACTGAGATATTACTTTGTATTGTGATTGACATACATCTCTTCGTTAACCCTCCTAAAGAGATGGATGAGTTGTAAATTGCTACTAATATCTATACAAACTTAATGTTGAACCATGAAACTTCATACTAGCTCTAATAATTACGTACCAAAAATACTTATTAATTATTGAGATTTTTATTAATTAATAGGGATATTGTGGTAAAATATCTATATAAATCATTGTTTCTTAACGAGTGTGAAAAGTTTGATAAGTAAAAATGTACAGAGTAGTTATTATAGTGACCCTTTGTCCATTTATTTCCCACCTTGATATTATTTTCATAGCTTCTATTATTGTCCTCATTACCCCCAACCGCTGTTTTTTTGGTACAATATAGAAAAGCATCACGTTTTTAGTGGAGCATAATCTTAATTAATATTCACTTCCAAAAAGATAAGAACCCAAAATCTTTTCTAGTTCTAGTGCTTATCGCAAAAAATAGACGTTTTAAGCAACACATGGGTTAAAGCACATAAAACTTGACCCGGTCAATTGAACAACCCGCAAATCACGCCTAATGGTGTGTGGCAAAGAGAATGCCACTTTGGCAATATCAGTACATTCATATGGATTCACTATTCAAAATCTAAGACATGATTCACCTTCTTATTAAATCAATTTAACATACTCATTACCTAATTTGTTTAATAGAATTAATCATATAGAGTATTTATAACAAATAACATTAATATTTTACTTACACGAGTAATTAGTGTAGTTGTAAGCATAGATTTAACAAAAAAATATCTTCTTAATTTTCTGTAGTGCAAATAATTTAAGTGAAAGACAAAAATCGGACGGACAACAACATATCTAATGACTAGTGTAATTCAAAGCATATCAAAGGAAATCACATATAATAATAAAATCCAAGAACAAAATAATAGAAGAGTAGTAATAATAATACGGATAAGAAAAAAATTGAATAGAATAAAAACAAAATAAATAAAGATTGATATTGGAACAACTGAAATTTCAGTGAAGATTATAAGATTCTCATTAAAGTCTCCGTAGAGTTTTACGATACAACTCTTTCCAAGGCCGTCTCTTTTTATTGTATAAAAATACTCCATTCACTTTCACGGAGATTCTAAAACAAATAAACTATACTAATATACTTAATAAATACTATTACTAATATACTAAAAAAATAATTAAAAAAAAAAAAACTCTAGCCGATTTCTTGCTGTCGCCGGTACACAAAATTTGCCACTAAACAGTGGCAAGCCGGGACAGTGACAGTAACAGTAACAAAATTGATCATTCATAGAAGTGAATTAAATAGCCAATAGAGAATCAACACTGGAAAAATCAACAATGTCTTGGAAATAATCATCCATTCCTAATGTACCCAAGTCTTGAAACGAATCATCAAAGTTGGCAAAATCAAAATCATCATCGTTAAATAGGAAGTTGTTGTTCGCGAAATCCGATGAAAATGTGCCATTGTACGACGAGCAAAAATCATTGGGATAACTTGTTGTTGCTGTTGTTGTTGTGTCCTCAAATAAAGTTTGTTCCGCTGCTTCGAAATTGAAGAAATCTTCTAAGAAGGGAACATCTGTTGGCATGTAATCGTTTGAGTAATCTGGTATCATGATCGTCTCGCCCTGACACTCCTCTAGGGCCTGCTGCTGAACTGTTAAATCCAACGGTTCAACAGCCTGAGCAAATGGCTGGTTAACATCCTGAGCCGTTTGCTCAGACTCCATCGGTCCTTGGACCGACGGACACTGGCTTTGCTGTTCTGTTTCTTCACTAGACTGGCTCATTCTAAACCGCAAAACAGAGGTTGGAGAAGGAATGTTACGGGACTGGTTGCCGGATTCGTACCCGGAGTTGGACGGAACACTGACATCGGGCTCGGGCTCGGGCTTGGGTGGAGTGATGAAGTTTGTTAAGGCGTCCGGCCCACGAAGCTTAATGGCAGCGTTGTCATAAACCATAGCGGCTTCCTCAGCAGTGTCGTAAGTGCCTAACCAAAGCCTAACACGACGGGCCGGGTCTCTGATCTCAGCAGCCCATTTACCCCATGGGCGTTGACGTACGCCCCGAAACTTCCTAACAGTGCCGGCCGATTGTACGGGCTGGACTTTCATTGGTTTCTGTTTAGGCTGAAGAGCTTCAGGTACTCTTTTCTTTACCGCCTTGCTACTGTTAGGCATGCTGACTTCACATTTTATGGCGGTTTCAATCTTGATTTCGTTGATGTACCTTTTAACCCGTCGTCGTCCAAAAAGCTCGCCTTCTTCGTCACTGGAAGAATCAGTTGCATCTGGGTCTGTAACAGAAATCCTAACAGACCTCGGAACAGAGGGATTGTATTGGGAGGATTTTGAGGCTTCTTGGGATTTTTTTACAGGGGAGGGTTTAGTGACTTTTCTGATAACGTTTCGGTGCTCGGTGTATTTGATCGGACATAACATATCGTGATCCATTGAAGAACACTCTGTTTCTTTTGATTAGCTATTTTCACAGTTTCTCTGCTTCTATTTTTCACAAAGGAAGGAAAGATATCGGAGTGAGAGGTCCAATGAAGGCAAAGGAGTATTGCTTTGAGAGTGACACAAAAAAAAGTAGTAACTCTTAAAAGATGAGAATAGTAATGGAACCGTCAAAGAGAAGCCAAAAACACGATGATTCAGAACATAACCTGACAAAAAGATGACCTAAAACGTTAAAAGATGGATTATAAAAGGAGAAACACACCAAAAAAGGAATTAAGGGACCGTAAAGGAAGGAAGAGAGTTTACAAGGAAAGAATCAAGATTCTGCAATGAATGTATCTTTCTTGCTCCTTTTAGAATGATAAAATGTTAAGTTGATGATGAAGAGAGGAGTGAGTGACATTTTAGAGAGACATAAGTTGTGTTTGAAATTGGTGTGAGTCAAAAGCTCAATTCCTTGTTTTATAGGATCCAACCAGCAGAAAGTAGAAGTTCTATAATAATAAGCACACCTATTTTTAATTACTATACTTTATTATTTTCTCTTTTCTATTTTTTATTTCCAATTAGTACTTTTTAAATAAGGAAAATAAATAAATACTATTAGATTCTGTAAAAATATCTAAACATAGTCACCGGCCGAAGGTAACTGGGGACCAAAGATTCCGGTAAAGAAATCACGATTCGCCACATCTCAATAAGTTTGAAACATCGTTAGGGGAGGGCCCCTGGCTAACGACGTTGGTCCAATGAGTGAACTTCAAACGCTGCTGAATCAGCTCCTAATTGTATCCTCCAAGTACGTGTGGCTTGTCACATGAGGCCCAGGATACCCGGCCCAGTTAAAATATATCGGTCAAATTTCAAAAGACATTGCCAACGACTCTGTTCTGGCCAATTAATAACAGATTTTTACAAAGTTACTTACTGGTGGTTGATTTGGTTCCCTTAATTATTTTTTTCTTTATTATTCCTGATTTCCTTCCTTAACATTTTTATGTCAAGTTGTTGAGTATTGCATGAATTTTAAAAGTTTTTTCAAAAAGTTTTTTAGACATATTAATTAAATAATAATAATAACATATCAAATTTAATATCACAAATAAAATTTGGGGAAGGTAAGATGTAGCCAAATCTAACTCCTACCTTTTGTGGGCTAGACATCGTTTCTGATAGACCATTGGCTTATGGTAAGAGTTTCACGCGTTTGAGAGTTATCCTTTTCAAGATTGTGGTGTGAGTTTCATGTGTTCGAGAGTTATCCTTTTCAAGATTATGGTGAGAGTTTCACGTGTTTTTATTTTAATCGAGTGATGATAAAGTCTAAAAAAATTTACTTACTCTTTCTTAATTTATTCGATTCACGTTTTTAGTCTGTTAAAAAGAGAATGATATATTTATATATTAAAATATTATTTAATTTTATACTTCTCATTTTTACACTTAATGAGATAATTATCGTGATATTAAAGGGCAACACATAAATTGAAATGGAGAATAATATCCTACTAGGGATAAAATGGTAATATACAATTAAAAAGTTTTACAAATGTATTTTTTTTAGACGGATTAAAATTGTGTCAAATAAATTTTTTTTAAAAATAGTTTATGAAATTTGGGACTTTCGCCAAGGGGCATTTTGGTCATTAACTTTACACATTTAAAATTTACTTTTACAGCTAGGAATATCATGGGAGACACCTAGAATTTGCCGCTTGTGGTGGCCAGTGGGTTTTACCTTGTTTTCTATTTACGTATATCAAGGTAAATCAACTCACGTGACTATCAGGCCCGTGCATATAACAATCTCATTGCCACCCGTTATATGAGTGCGTGAGAAAGACATACAGTCTAGAGAGTGAGGAAGTTTGACATAGTATATCACCCAATTGTCGACTCCATTCTCGGTAAATTTGTTCGGAACACCAATCTTTTACTACCACACAAATAGCACATGATAAACCAACTCTGTTGAGTCTGAGTTAGCAATGTGATAATTCTTGTGACTCTTTTGTGGGCTCCAGCACGTGGTTATTTCCCATTTCCCATTATTTTATATTTTTGTATTATTATTAATCTACAATAATTAATTTATGTGATAATGTTTGAGTTGATATGGTGATCAGAAAATAAATGAGGACTCAATTATGTAATTTTAAATATGATATAATATTATTATGAAATTCGTGATATTAAACATATCATAACATTTGAGTGATTAGAGACCAAACTAACATTTGAACTCTATGAGTTGTAGATTCAAGGATAGCGATATTATGTGTTAGTAACTGATTTTTGAATTTATTTTTTATACATGGAAGGAGTATCAAATTTAGGTACAAATACTAATTGTACTTTCTCCGTCCATATTATATGGTGTCTTAGTTTGAGCACACCATTTAAGAGATTACTCATTGTTTTTTTATTAAATTATCTTTAATTAAATAATATTAATTTAATATATATTTTTTGGTTATGTAAAAATGAACTTATTTAAATAAGGATATTTTAATAATATTAATAATTAATATCTTCTTAATTATGAAAAAAAATATTTTGAATTGTATGTAAAAGCTTAAAATACCAAATAATATGAATCAGAAGGAGTATTTTTGTAATTTAAAATTTAAGTTGAAAAACAGTCCAAGGTATAAATCCATTCATTCCAAGTATCTACAAATGGTTTAGAAAATTAGGGACAAAATCTAACGAGTATAATTAACTCTAGGAAACCGTATCATGTCAAATATTTAGGGACACGAATTGTAGCATTTTGTTTCCATTTGAGATTATAGTTTCTTTTTGTTTTATATTTAACAAGAAATTAACATTAAGAAAATAATAATTACTGAATTGATAGTCAAAATTGATAATTATAGAATTGACGGAAGTAAATATAGAAATTAGTAGAGACTTACCTAGTTATAACTTCTTTCCAAGTCTAATTGAGGTAAGTCAAATATAACTTTATTTGATAGTATAATCAATGAGTTACTTAAATTTCACTACAACATTGGTAGCAAATAATTTTATTATTTTTCTTTTATTCACACCAACATGCTCATTATTCACATGTTTAATAACGTAATATTATGTCTCTGTCATGACATCCTCGTAGACTCGATATAGTTTGACTTTTATAATCATATATTTGAATCAATTACTATTAAGTGTGATTTATGTTTCCCTCTAAAATTGATTTATTAAAAAATAGAGTGTACTCTTTGCACTTTGGACTAGGGCTGGCCAGTGGGCCGGGTCGGCCCGGTCTCAAGTAGTAAAAAAAAAAATCGATAGCGGGACTCGAACCGGGACGGGACAATGTCTCGTCCCGACCCGTCCCGGCCCGCCCCAGTCCCACTAGTCCCGACCCGATCCCAAGCCCGCCCCCGTAATCCCCCCTTTTGCAAAAATAACTATTGCACCAACGACCATTTTACATTTTGGCCGTTGTGCAACGACCATTTTGGCCGTTGTGCAACGACCATTTTGGCCTCCCTCTCCCCCAACCCCCCAACCCCTTAATATTTATTTTTAACCCATAAGTTATTATATTTACACTTTAACCCAATTTTCAATTATAAATAACTCATTTTCTCTTCATCTTTCTCACAAATCTTCTTACAATCTCTCAATCTATCTCTCTACAAGTCTACATTGTTTACTAAATATTCAATTTTATTTATTCATTTGGGAATTGGGAGTGAAGTTGACAACTAGCTTGAGGATCTTCCATCGAGCAAAGTTTCAATTTTCAACCTCTCGATTACACGTCGACGTTACGTCGGCGTTTGGTACATTCGTTCCTTCATTAAATTATTATTGTCTGTTTATTTTATTTAGCGCACTTAATTTTATTTACTTTAATTATTTATTAGTATAAATATAAATTTATATTGGAAGAATTTAAACGTATGCTTACGGGTAGGGGTCGGACTTCTTCTAGTAGGGGCAACAAGGGCAAAAGTATTTCTTCTAGTCATCCTATTCCTACACATGACGATTTTGTTGATACTGAACATTTTCCTACAATACCATTAGATTTAGACGAGGAGTTATTTTCTGAAACTCAAGAAGACTTTAATTTAGACGATGATCTAGATGATACACCCACTAATGTTGATGACAACACACCCACTAGTGCACCTTCAACTGAAATGTCTCCTATTCCCCCTAGTATGAGACGAGGTCCAACAAAACGACCATTAAAATCAGACGTATGGATATTTTTTGATAGGGACGTAGAGAATCAAGTAGCTAGATGTAAAATTTGTAAAGATGTTTTAAAATTTAAAACTGGAAAAGGTCACGGTGGGACGGGGGATTTAATGAGACACGTAGTAATGGCTCATCCAACTAGGTATGCCCAATACCAGGCTTCAAAACAGGGTGCGCAAACGTCCGCTCCATCGGGACAAGGTTCACATACTGATACTGTCCCGGACCAAGTACAGGGTCAAATTAACCCTATGACGGGGGGAATTTTAGGCCCTAATACAATAAACATAGAAATAGGAAATCAATATGAAAATTAGTTGTTGTGGAGGGTTTGCCTTTTTCATTTCCTTCATCTCCCGGGTTTATTCATTACATTATAGATATATATAATCCTGCTTTTAACGGGTTTCCTAAATCAACTGTTAAGAGAGATGTATTTAAATTCGCACATGAATATCAACAATATTTACGTTATTCATAATATCATTTTAGTGGCAAAGTATCTATCGCGTCTGATATAGGTCGTAGTACTAACGGCCATGATTATTTAACGGTAACTTGTCATTGGATAGATTATAAATGGTCTATGCAAAAACGTATCTTAGCGTATAGATATATAGATGATAGGTACACTGGTACTTTTATTGCAGAAAATATTTATCAAGTGTGCGATTATTATGGAATAACCGATAAAATTATGACTATTACATTAGATAACAATTCTTCTAACAATTACGCTATTACAATTTTAAAAAATAGTTTAACTCCATCTTTTCCAGATCATTTTCATATAAAATGTGCGTGCCATATATATAACTTAATTGTAAATGATGGTCTATCACTTTTTGAAGACATTCTTAGTAAAATACAATTTGCTATAAACTTTATTTTTAAAAGTAATAAAATACAACGAAGAAAAGAATATAAAAAAACTTGTCACGATTGCCAACTACCTTATAGAAAAATTCCAGAAGAAGTACCCACCAGGTGAAATTCTTTATACGAGCAACTACTTGTTGCTTATGACTATAGAAAGTCTATAACTTTATTTTTTAACTCTCATAATCAAAATCCAGCTGATATGGTTGTAGATAGCGATTGGGGAAAAATTTCCGAACTTATTGTATTTTTAGAGAAATTTTTTCAAGCAACAAAAGATTTTTTCGGTATATATTATCCTACTATTTCAACTATGTTGTTTTATATAGCTCTAATATTTTTACTGCTTAATGAATATATGGATAAACCAGCTTATAAGACAGCTATTAAAAAATATTTATCAAAATAAAAAGAAAAATTATTCCTATTCCACTATTTATATTATTGGTGTTGTATTAAATCCGACTATTAAAATAGATGGTACTAAATCACTTATTGAAACTATATACGATTGTATAGCAGTACTACCACCTTCAAGTCCCAAAAATCCAAATCACCCACCACCTATTGAACAAACCAAAGAAGAAGTGTTGTGTAGCGTAGAAGACGAATGTAAAAAAGTATATAGGTTTTACCAACAAGAAAGTGCTAGCAACCTACCGGCTTCCATACCATCTTCTTCTTCTTCAACACAACCTCACAAAAGACATGTTGTTTTTGCGGCTAGTATTGAAAGCCTAAAAAATAGAATGTGCGGCGGTCGTACCGCTACTAACCAAATTAGCGAGTTTGATATTTTTGGTTTGCAGGATTTTGTACCGTACCAAGCAGTTCTCAATGAAGAAGGACGTGAAGACTTGCTGAAATACTGGAAAGGGAATGAAAAGACCTTTCCGACACTTTCAATGATGACCCGAGATGTTTTGAACATTCAAGCGTCATCAACTGCGTCTGAAAGCACTTTTTCTGCCGGCAGATATCAAATAGGAGACCACAGACACTCATTAGCTGGAGACAGCTTGGAAATTGCAGTATTATTCAGAGATTGGATACGAGCGGAGCGGAGAAGGTGCGGTCAACCGGAGATCAACGAAGAAGAAGACGAAAACTACAACGAAATCTTATCCGAAGGTGGTGGTGGAATCGACGTGGATCAATTTGACCAACAAATACCAATTCCAACCGAAGAACCACAGGAAATTATCAAGAAACTAGAACAGGTTTTTTTAAGAATGTAATTTTTTTAATTGCAATTTTATTATGTAATTTGCAACTTTTGGACAACACCACAAAGTTGCAATTTCGACAATTGTATTTGTATTACAAAAAAATCATGTCTATTAAATAATATAAGAGGCACAAAAACAACCTTGAGATGTTTTTATTACACTATCTTGTCTTGTTTAATTATTGAGTTTTATTTATACATATGTAAAAAAAAAAAAAAACGGCGGAACCCGATCCCGCCCCAACTCGATTCCGACGGGATCGGGATGGGACTTCGGCAAATCCCGCCAACCCCGATCCCGCTCCCTTCACCCGTCCGTCCCGACCCGACCCCGCCAAACCCGACCCTTCAGACCCGAGCCTGGCCCGCTGGCCAGCTCAACTTTGGACTTCGGCAATTTGCTATGAAAATAAAACTTAAACTTAGCTAGCCAGTTGCCAGCTAATGCAATACTAATAATAACGTTCACTGATCACTTTTTGGACTTAACGTAAATGATTTTGACCAAGAAAAAGATGAAGAAAATAATGTGCATCTTTATTTAATCAACACAATTAATACACCTAAGCAACAGATAATGTCCTGGCGTTTAATGTTTTACTCATTAAGTACCAGTATCTGTAATTCTGTATCATATCTCAAACCAAAAAAAGATGGGCATCTTTTAATTAATGACTAAATTTAGTTATTTGGTGGAAAAGTCAAATTATGCACAAGTTTGCCCACATACCTCTATAATAATATAAAATGGCTATATTTGAAGTTGGGCAATTTTAATTTTATGAAATGAATAAGTAATTTCATAATTGATTGTCCATATGATCCTCAGAATTTGATTTATTTGGTCAATTTTTTAATGAATAAGTAAATCAAAATGAATTTGATGTATTTTAGGTCGATACGGCTTAGGGAGTTGTCCTGAATCCTGAATCCAAAACTAGATATGCTTTTAAATGATTAAATAACATTATTTACATGATAAAAATGTTGTACTTTTTTATTTACATATCCCAAGCAATTGTGTAAGTTAGGCTGCTACATAATGAAACCTCAACATTTCTATCTAGTTTAGATAAATGAAAATTACTTTAATGGAAAGAAATAAATTAGGGCTGATTAATGGTAGTTGCAAAAAGGAAATGTATTCAGAGTCAATGTGGGGTAATTGGGATAGGATCAATGCAATTGTGTTTTCTTGGGTAATGAACTCGGTTTCAAAGAATTTTCTTGGTAATATCATGTATGCAGAAAGTGCACAAGTAGTGTGGGAAGATTTGTGTGAACAATTTAACAAGATTGATGGTTCAAGAATCTTCAATCTTCATAAAAAATTTAACCCAGGGGACTACTTCTGTTTCATTGTATTTTTCAAGATTAAAAATACTTTAGGAAGAGTTTGATAATATTGTGCCTAAACCGGGGTGTGATTGTCTAAAGTCAAGGGATTTTGTGTTGCATTTACAGAAACTGAAGCGTTTTCAGTTTTTGATGGGACTAAATAATTCTTATGAACAACCAAGAAGTCAAATACTTATGATGAATTCAACTCCATCTGTTAACCAAGCTTATACCATGGTCATTAATAATGAAAGTCAGAGGTCTATGACTGCGGATAATAATGGTGTGATGGGGGCAAATGCTATGGTTAATGAACAATTTGATGTTGTCATGTATGCTAAGAATAATGAAAATGGTTATAATGGCAATCAAACTGCCCATAATGGTAGTCAGAAATTCAAGAAGAACAATTATAATCAGTCTGGGGCTGGTCAAAGTAACTACAATCTGTTGGAAATTAGTCTTTGGCGGGGAGATGCGTCCACCCATCTTTGATGAATTAAACACTAGTGTTCCGTATGTTGGAGACCTCGTCTCTTTACATATGCATGATCTACGAAGTGAGTAGATGACCGTAGGGCCAAGAATCGTCTAATTTCGTTAAGAAATGAAAGAGATATTGGTCCACGAAGTAAGGTGTTTGAGACATGGAAATGTGGTGTGAGACAAATCTACCACATCGGTGGGAATAGGAAGAATTGCTCTCTATATAAGTCTCAAATTGGTAAAAGGTTTGGGACCCCAAGGGGTATCCCATGTGTTTAAAGGAGGGAAGACCTAGATGTGCTTGGGTTCAAGGCTTAGCCCACACGCGCGCCGCCCGCCCGTCCGGTTCCGGGTTCACGGGCTGTGGGGCTGTCTAATATTATCTTTTTGGACCAGAGAACTCTGCCAGATGTACAGTTTGATCCCTGAAGTTTCATATGTACAGTTTGGACCAGAATTCTTTCATATGTACAGTTTGGTCCCTGAAGTTTCAATATTCTACGCTTTGGTCCCTGCAATTTACGGAGACTTTTTCTCGCCTCTTGTTGGACTGCGTTTTGGAGCATTAACCAGCCATTATTTGGCTGATTAATTCCTCCATTAACAGCCCATTACTTGGGCAGTGAACAACCTCTTTCAATGGCCTTAATAACCATTACTTGGCTGTTTTAATGGCCTCCCTTAATGGCCATTACAGCCTTATTTTTGGCAGTTGGACAGCCCCTCTTGCTTGCTATATATTGAGTAGTTGTTGGCTCAATTCATAGCTGCACAACATGTAGAAAACTAGCAGAAAACAGACGAAAAAAAAGAGGCAGAAAAACAGACGAAAAAGCCACTAGAAAACAGACTGAAAAATCATGAAAACAGTGAGCAAAAACTGCTCAAAACAGTGGCTGAAAATCAGTCAAAAACAGTGACCAAACCCTCACGTATACACTAGATATACACTACAGAGACATACTATATACACAGAGACAAAAGAGAAGAGTAGAGAGAAACTCTTCCTTTCTATTCCATATCTTCAGCAAGTCGAGTCATATTTGTTTTCTTCGACAGGCTCAACCTATTGGCTTTGTAGTGTTGAGATTAAAGTGTTGTTTTATCTTGGGAGACTATTGTCCGCTAACGTAAAAGCATATATACGGGGCAATCTTGTCTTAAGGATAGAGGGCTATCCTCGACTCAACACACAACGTTGTAACCATCCAGATTTAGTTGTTTCTTGATTTCAGGTTATCAAGATTCAAGACACAACAAACTTGCGGCAGTTCTTAACATTGGCTTTGCAAGGTGATCAAGATTCAAGACACAACACACATGCGGCAGTTTTGAAGATTGACCATTTATTTATCCTTTCGAACATTTGTAATAGTTATTACTTCCCGTACTGCTCTATAAAGTACCATAGAAATACCAATAATTTAAGACAAGATTGTATTGTAATACTATTAGTGTTCGAAAGATGTCGGTCAAAAGTTGTGTGACCAAATCTGGATATGGCAATGGTTTTCTGGTAGAAGAGAGTGATGAAGATGAACATGTTCATGGTGTCACCGCTACCAAGACTGGTGGGAACAAGCGCTCTCGAGAGCCTGAGAATGTCAACTGGGACAAGAGGAGAAGACTGAAGATGTACTTCTATCTTGCAGCAGAAGTCCTGTATCTATCCCAGACAAAAGATCCGAATAATGGTAAGAAGGAACTGAACACTCAGTTTGATGAAGTGACTGAAGTGAGCCGGAATCCGAAATTGGGATAAGTAGTTTTTCTTACTTGTCAAGAATAAATATTAAATGATGTCTGATTAAAAATGGATTAAAGTAAGGAGGAATATGAAAATAATTTATATTCCTTACGCTTTAAAATCAGAAGTTTAATCTTATCTTCTTTCCCGTTTAAAGATTGGATTGTAAACGACTTAAAAAGATCCATTCTTTTAAGTGTAATTGTTAAAGTGTGTAAAGTACGTTCGCACATACGATGGAGAAAGATCCACTAACTGTGCGAAAACTGTTACCACTTTTAAGCGCCAAGAACTATCTGGGCACACCAATCATAACGGAAGAAGTCTAAAAGTTAAAGACGTTGAGCCTGTCATACTATTTGGCAGAAGATCCTTCATAGGATGATATTGGACACTCAGTCATATAAAGCCTCCGGGCGACTGGAGTGGGCCAAAATTCCTTTGATATGATGATATTGGACACTCAGTCATATAAAGCCTCCGAGCGACTGGAGTGGGGCCAGAATTCATTTCATAGGAAAAGTAATGGACACCTAGTAAGGTGGGTCAGAGTTTCCAGGTCTGAAATGATCTGAAGGCCTAAAGAAAGGCAGAAAAGAAGTTGGACACTCGATCGCAAAGCAAGCTGTAGTGGGCAGTATCCAGATCACATATGATCCGGTTACGCCCTAACCACGGGCAAGAGGTTGTTCATGTGAAGCAACGCCACCTCTAAAGTAGAAGGGGTTGAAGAGGTTGTCCTCAATAGGACTTCAGGGAATGGGATCACTCTAAGCTGAGGTGATACATGTTCCTAACTTGGTTTAAGGGACGCTGTTGGTCAAGCTGGTTTGAGACTAGTCCAACAGGTCTGTAATAACTAAGAATGGTACAGTACGTCTGTAGCCAAATGAATGATATACTTGTAATCCGTGCATCTATGCCATCATAGATTAAGACACGTTAAATAGCAAGCCATTCAAAAGCTAACGATGTTGAGATTGTTTCCTTCTGTCGACATAAACCCTCAAAATGAATGTGAGGTAGACGAATAGGCAAAATCACCTTTCCAAATTCCGTCAAAGGGAATAGCGAAAGAAGCACCGTTCCTCTAGAACTTAGTCACACCTACTTGGGTGATTTGAAGTTTATACAAAATAGAGGGGGGGGGGGAGAAAAGTACGTTGTGACCTTCATTGATGATGGTACAACGTATGGAATCCTTTATTTGTTAAAAAGCAAAGATGAAGTTGTTGAAGCGGATAAGCGCTACAAAGCAGAAGTTGAAAATCAACTAAGCCTACAGATTGAGAAATTCGTAGTGATAGAGGGGGAGAAAGTGAAGCATCGTTCATTAAACGACTGTTCATTTCTCACCTCAGTCCAACGGTGTTAGCCAAGCGCAAAGCTCGTACGCCCAAATTATGTGGGGTGGCTTGGTAAAAGTTGGAATACTGAAACAGGTCAAGTTGTACCTAAGACTGTAGATTGCATATCCACTGGATCTGCAAATAACAGTAGTATTGATCGCCTCTTGGCGTCAAAGAATGTTGAATTCTTTGAAGATAGCTTTCCTTGAAAAAGGAAAAATGAGTAATTGCTCAAGGTTAACAAGAACTCGCGAGGGCCTGATTGTCCGAAACTAGACGTTCCGTATCTACAGGACTCGAAAGTTGCTGGCTATCCGGAACTTAATATTCTAAATCTGCAGAACTCAGGGATTCTAGATGTAGAACCGAGAAGGAGCAAAAAGAGGATAAAGACTTGTTCCATACCTTCTAGCTTGTATGGTTGAGAACCAACCATGGACAATTAACAAAGAATTGTCATCTCTAAAAGCACTACTTTGGAAAGAAGCTAAAGAAAGAAATATATTCTATCATATAGAACCATACTTGCGTAATGGTTGATCTTCCTCCGGGAAAAGAACCTTTGGGTTGTAAAATGTGCTCCCCTGTGAGTAGCTTCACATCCAGGGCCATTGTAGTCTTACATGGCATGGATGTTGAAATAGCCTTCCCAACCGTAGGGTTGGAAGAAGAGAATCAGAGTTGGTTTGCTGAACTGTTGGGCTTCTTCCTGAACTTTCATTTTGGTCCCTGAAATGTTTACATTTTAGTCCTGAAAGTTTCAAATAAAACAGACACAATGAATCTGACCACAGAAACATTGACTCTGAAGTTAGAAAGCCAACAGTTGGAGAATCAACAGTCTGAAAGTAAAAGTCATATTGAAACAAAGTCTCGATATGAAAGATATGGGTATCACAGATGACATCTTAGGAATTAGATTTCTAAGACATCTAACGGACTGGTCGATAGTTGACAGTCACATTGAAGCCACCAATGGATATGAATCATAGAACTGATTGGAATCATGGTGCACCCATAGACAAGGAGCGATATGCTCAGGTCATGTGTAGTTCAATGTATTGTACACACTACAACCGACCTGGTATCGGCCTACAAAGCAGATCAGTTAAACTAAGGTTCACTGATGATTTTAATACATGATCGGTAGAAGGCGTTAAGTCGGATATGACGATATCTGAATTATTCGCTTATCTACGGATTATAGTATTCTGGATGTCCAACGGTTCTGGGAGAACACAGTGATGCAACCGAAATCGATTCAAGAACACCAAAGCCACAAGCAAATGTGTATGGTGGGTCTTGGAAAATCCTCTAAGCAAACTTGCATCAGCCGATTCATGATGGAATCGGAGTTTATCGCTTTATACAAAGCATGAAAAAAGTTGAGTAACTTCACGGCTCCTTAGAGGACGTCCCTTATTGGGAGATACCCGTGTCTTCAGCAGTTATACACTGTGGCTAGCCGGTCGGCTTCAGGAAGGACACGGATGACGGCGTCTGGACATATCTGTCAGGATTTGTCAGGAGACATAAGACCGTATGGCAGTTGATCATCACGGATGTCACATCCTTGTTTACTAACTAAGGGACTACCCGGAGATCAAGTGTTCTGCCTGTCTAGGGGAATTGGCTTAAAACCCAAACAATACGAACCTTTGCGGTGGAAACCCAACCATACTGATTGGAGATCCCAATAATTTGGTTAAATGGGAAAACTAAGCGGCAAAAGGTTCAGTTGAGCGCTTCGGTGGAAGCAAGAAACACTTCGGATGATGATTTCTGTACGGAAACATGAATCCAAAGCTGTTCCCGCGATAGACATTAAAGTGCTGCCTGCATGGTGGGTAAAGGTTAAGCTTCCAAACCTTTTAAAAGATCCTCAAACGGTTGAGGTTAAGGTTGTGGAACTTTTAATGATTCCTAACACTTGTGAAGTGGGGTATAGCAGGATACCTTGTAGGAGATCACCTATTTAAGTGCGAGGATGGCCGACTCAAATGAACGCACTTAAGAATCCAAGTGTGTCCATGGCCACAACGGACAGAAACGTAAGAAGGAAAATGAATAAGAAGAGTTATTGTGTTGATATCATTGTCTTGGCTTACACTAAACACTGACGGTTCAAGACATCACGTTCACCGCGCAGTAAGTAAGTCCGATGGTATTCAACTAGGGAAGGTTCAAAGCGTAAGCTACCTCTCCTGATGCAATATCTTTTCGCTGAAAGATTGCTGAAATGTAGGCACCTTGTGTGTGCGCCACAATCTCTCTTTCATAGAGGGTATTGTTGGAAATTAGCCTTTGGCGGGGAGATGCGTCCACCCATCTTTGATGAATTAAATACTAGTGTTCCGTATGTTGGAGACCTCGTCTCTTTACACATGCATGATCTACGAAGTGAGTAGATGACCGTAGGGCCATGAATCGTCTAATTTCGTTAAGAAATGAATGAGATATTGGTCGACGAAGTAAGGTGTTTGAGACATGGAAATGTGGTGTGGGACAAATCTACCACATCGGTGGGAATAGGAAGAATTGCTCTCTATATAAGTCTCAAATTGGTAAAGGGTTTGGGACCCCAAGGGGTATCCCATGTGTTTAAAGGAGGGAAGACCTAGATGTGCTTGGGTTCAAGGCTAAGCCCACACGCGCGCCTTCGCCGCCCATCCGGTTCCGGGTTCCGGGTTCTGGGGTTCACGGGTTCACGGGTTCACGGGTTCACGGGTCGTGGGGCGTGGGCTGTAGGCTGTGGGGCTGTCTAATATTATCTTTTTGGACCAGAGAACTCTGCCAGATGTACAGTTTGATCCCTGAAGTTTTATATGTATAGTTTGGACCAAAATTCTTTCATATGTACAGTTTGGTCCATAAAGGTTCAATATTTACAGTTTGGTCCCCAGAATTTCTGGAGACTTTTTCTGCCTACTGTTGGACTGCGTTTTGGAGCATTAACCAGCCATTATTTGGCTGATTAATTCCTCCATTAACAGCCCATTACTTGGGCAGTGAACAACCTCTTTCAATGGCCTTAATAGCCATTACTTGACTGTTTTAATGGCCTCCCTTAATGGCCATTACAACCTTATTTTTGGCAGTTGGACAACCCCTCTTGCTTGCTATATATTGAGTAGTTGTTGGCTCAATTCATAGCTGCACAACAGGTAGAAAACTAGCAGAAAACAGACGAAAAAAAAGAGGCAGAAAAACAGACGAAAAAGCCACTAGAAAACAGACTGAAAAATCACGAAAACAGTGAGCAAAAACTGCTCGAAACAGTGGCTGAAAATCAGTCAAAAACAGTGACCAAACCCTCACGTATACACTAGATATACACTACAGAGACACACTATATACACAGAGACAAAAGAGAAGAGTAGAGAGAAACTCTTCCTTCCTATTCCATATCTTCAGCAAGTCGAGTCATATTTGTTTTCTTCGACAGGCTCAACCTATTGGATTTGTAGTGTTGAGATTAAAGTGTTGTTTTATCTTGGGAGACTATTGCCCGCTAACGTAAAAGCATATATACGGGGCAATCTTGTCTTAAGGATAGAGGGCTATCCTCGACTCAACACACAACGTTGTAACCATCCAGATTTAGTTGTTTCTTGATTTCAGGTTATCAAGATTCAAGACACAACAAACTTGCGGCAGTTCTCAACATTGGCTTTGCAAGGTGATCAAGATTCAAGACACAACACACATGCGGCAGTTTTGAAGATTGACCATTTATTTATCCTTTCGAACATTTGTAATAGTTATTACTTTCCGTACTGCTCTATAAAGTACCATAGAAATACCAATACAATCATTAACCAGTTGTGTGTGACTATTGCAAATGCAAAGGTCATACAATAGAGCAATGTTACAAACTAGTGGGGTACCCTACATATGCTAATATGGCAGATATTTCTAAAGCACTAGCATTATTTTCTCCTAATAGTCCTGACTGGATAATTGATAATGGGGCCACAAATCATATGGCCTCAGATCTTGAACTTTTGAATAAGGAGACTGTGATAAAAATAGAAGTCCATAAGGCAGTTTACTTACCAAATGGTGATGTGTCTTATGTGTCACATACTGAGGCTAGTTCTATTCTACTAGAAGTACAATATCAAATGTTCTTCATGCTTCACAATTTAAATACAATTTGTTATATGTATCTAAACTAACAAGAGAGTTGCAGTGTTTTGTATCATTTTTTCTGACTTTTATCTTTTTCAAGATCTCTTCACTGGGAGGATGAAGGAGATTGGTAAACTAGTGAATGATCTATATGTGTTGCTGAGATACTTTGACAGTCAAGGAAGGAACATCAGTTATCACTTTCAAATCTTACAAATTCAGCATCAACTCTTACAAATTCAATAAAGTCTAGTAATAGTATTCATGATATCAATATATGTCATAAAAGACTAGGACATACTTCATATACAGTTCTGAATAAGTTGTGTTCTAGTAGCATACTTAGTGTAAAAGGGCATTGAATACTTGTATTGTATGTCCTTGTGCCAAACAGATAAGGCTTCTATTTCACTCTAGTATAATAAAAATCGTTGCTTGCTTTGATCTTATACATATGAATTTATGGGGTCCTTATAAAACTTCTACATTTTATGAGAATAAGTACTTTCTTACCATTGTTGATCACTTTACTAGAATAAATTGGGTATTTATATTAAGGCAAAAATTTGATGCATGTGTTGCCATAAAATAATTTTAATCTATGTTAACACACAGTTTAACAAGGTTATCAAACTGTAAGAACAGACAATGACACAGAGTTTGTTAATTCTGTGTGTGATAGTTTATTCAAGGAATTATACATCAAACTTCTTGTGTCTATAGACCTCAACAAAATGGTGTGGCTGAAAGAAAAAATGAACATATATTAGAAGTAACTAGAGCAATAAGGTTCAAGCACATATTCCCATAAAATTCTGGGTCATTGCATCTTAGTTGTTGTTTACTTGATAAACAGATTGTCTAGCACAGATTTACATAATAAATCACTATATGAAAGAGTGTATAATAGAAAACCATCCTTACAACATCTAAGAGTATTAGGGTGTTCATGCGTTGCAAAAATTATACCTCAAAACAGATAAGTTGTTATCAAAGACCAAATATGCAGTTCATATGAGCTACTAAGAACTGCAGAAGGGTAATATTTTATGACTTGACTAATAGTGTTTTTTGTTAACATGGATATTGTATTTCAAGAAGATACATTCATTTTTAGTACACATATAACTAATTCTACACTAGTGTTTGTAAAAAAGATGAATATTCTTAATGATTCAGATAACTGGCCTAACTCAGTTATTCAGTTCAAACAGTAGCCTGAGCAAATCCAAATGCCATTATCTCCTACAAATGACATGATTCCTAATATATATGAAAGTGATCCATAAGAATTAGAAGTTGAAGTACAAGATCAAATTGCACATGAAAATGAACCACTTGTTGATCCAGTGGCAGTGATACCAACTCAACCACAATACATTAGACAGTCTGCTAGGGCCAAAAGACCATCTATTTGGCTAAAAGATTTTGTGTCACTCAATGTTCATCATGACAAAAAATTCAGTCTTGACATGTACTTATTATATGATCAGTTGTCTTCCAAATATCAAGAGTATATTAGTGCTTTCTCAGCAATAACAGAACCAACTAGATATCGTGAAGCAGTTCAGGATCCTAGATGGGAGAAGGCAATGTAAGAGGAAATTGCAGCATTAGAAAGTAACAACATTTGGCAATTGATTCCCTTAACTGAAGGAAATTCACTAGTGGATGCAAATAGGTGTACATAGTGAAATACAAGACTAATGGAGAGGTTGAAAGGTTTAAAGCTAGGTTAGTGGCTAAAGGGTATAGTCAGAAGGAGGGCATTGATTTTTAGGAGACATTTTCTCATATGTTAAAAATTGTGATAGTAAGGTATGTGTTATCTATGGCTGCAGCAAAATAATGGTATATACAACAAATGGATGTGTTTAATGCCTTTCTACAAGGTGATTTATATGATGAAATCTACATGAACTAGCCACAAGTCTTTCAAAATCAGGGAAGAAGTTAATGTGTAGACTTGTGAAATCCTTGTATGATCCAAGACAATGGAATGCTAAGCTGTGTGAGGCATTAGTTAGGCTTTAATTTATGCAAAGTCAGTATGATCGTTCCTTATTTACTAGGAAAACAAAGCAAGGGACTGTGAATTTGTAATAGGATATCATTGATAAAAGTTATCTCTCTCTCTGACTCTAACGTTCACATAACCCTAACCCTACTCCCGTCACCATTCACTCCACCACATCGCCGACGACCAGGTAACGCCTCGACCCTCTCTCTCCTGGCCTCTCCCTCGTTCCCACTCTCTTTCTCTCTCCACCATTTCTTCTTTATTTTCCATGCTCTCTGTTCTATTTTTACTTTCGGCGATGGTGTTCTCCGACGAGCCCTACTCTATCTCGCTGGAACCATAGAATCTACTCGGAAGATGAGAACGTGTGGATCTACCCATGGGCCATCTCGTGCTAAGACTGCTCTATCACGCCGGTCGGGATCAACAACACCGACGACACCCATTTTTCAGCGTCATCTTCTGGAGGCCGACCATGTTCTATCGTTCCCCTTTTATTATTTATTTCTTGTATCTTGTTTTGTGGCTTGTATCTTTCTTGTTTCATATTTATCTCGTGTTATAGTTAGCGATTTTGGGTATTCTGCTCTGTTGTGTATTTCTTGCTCTATTGTGCTTTCCTCGCTGGTTTGCTAATAGTAGTTTGTTCCATTGCTTGCATTGCATTTTTGCATATCTTGTTTCATGCCAGTAACTTGCCATATTTTTTTATTCTAATTTTGTTGATTGTTTACTTTACTTGATTATTATTATCATTAGTAGTTGTCTGTACTCAATATTTATTCTCATTCGTGTTGTTCAATTTTGCGTGTTGCGTTTTATTGAATCAGGACTTTACATTTTTGCATGTATTCTTGTTGCCCTTTGTTTTATCATTTGGATCTGTAGTAGCCTGACTTACCTCTAGATTCTTGCTAACTTGTGCGTTAGTAGTGCTTTATGTGTGTGTTAGCATTAACATTGGACTAGTATTCTGTGTGGCTTTGCTCTAGTGGCTTTAGTAAATGATGGTAGACTAGGGTCATGTTCTCGGTCAGGGACGGGGGCAATGTTAGTGGGTAAGTGAGATGCTAGGCAGAGAATAAGGTCTTAGAATATTGGGACTTTAATGGGGAAGGCCATAGAGCTAGTTAAGATTCTTAAGAAGAGGAAGATTAATATAGCATGTGTCTAGGAGACCAAATGGGGAGGACCTAAGGCTAATTATGTAGACGAGTATAAGTTATGGTTCTCCGGTAGGTCAAAGTATAGGAATGTGGTAGACATTTTTGTAGACAACGAACTAAGAGATCAGGTGGTAGAGGTGATGAGGGTCAATGACAGGATGGTGGCGATTAAGTTGGTAGTTGGAGGGTTTACTATAAATATTATTAGTGCTTATGCGCCACAAGTGGGCTTGGACGAGGAGGAGAAGAGATGCTTTTGAGAGGATTTAGGCGAAGTGGTGAGAGGTATACCACCCACTGAGAAGTTATTTGTAGGAGGGGATTTCAATGGACATATCAGGTCACTTCCAAGGGGTTATGACGACGTGCTTGGAGGATTTGGACTCGGGGTCAGGAATGGGGAGGCTTCTCACTTTTGGATTTCGCTAGAGCTTGTGGGATGGTGATAGCCAATTCTAGATTCCTAAAGAAGGAGGAACACTTGGTAATTTTTCGTAGTTCGGTGGCTAAGACTTAGATAGACATTTTGCTCCTTAGGAAGGTTGACAAAGGTCTTTGTAAAGACTGTAATGTTATTTTGAAAGATGATCTTACAACCTGACATAAGCTTTTGGTGATAGATTTGGAGATCAAGTTGGAGAAGTAGAAGAGGGTTGTGGATGACAGGTTAAGAATGAAATGGGGGAGTTTGACCATGGCTAATGCAAAGGAGATGGGGGAGAGGTTGATGGCTAAGGGGGCTTGGGGGAATGGTGGGGATGCGACCGGTATGTGGGACATGACGGCCAGTTGCATTCGTGAGGTAGCCAGAGAAGTGCTAGAAGTCTCGCGGTGTTATCGTGGTGGACATCGAGGGGACTGGTGGTGGAATGGTGAAGTTCAAGAGAAGGTGGAAGAGAAGAAAATGGCGTATGTGAAATTGGTATAAAATAGAGATGAGGTGGAGAAGTGGACGAATAGGGAACTATATAAGATGGAGAGGAAGGAGGCAAAGATAGCGGTTACAACGATGAAAATGGCAGCTTTCGAACGCTTGTATGTGGAATTAGAGGAGAAAGACATGGATAAGAAGTTGTACATACTAGCCAAGACAAGAGAGAGGAGGGCCCGTGACTTGAATCAAGTGAGGTACATCAAGGACGAGGATGACAAAGTACTGGTGGAGGAAGCACATATTAGGCGGAGGTGGCAATCTTACTTCCATAAACTCTTGAACGAAAAAAGAGATGGAGACGTTATGCTGGGAGATCTGGAGCATTCTGGTAAGCATGATGATTTTTGGTATAGTAGAAATATTAAGGTTGAAAAGGTTACGGGTGTTATTCGCAAGATGCGGAGGGGACGAGTAACCCGACCTGATGAGATCCCAATTGAATTTTGGAAGAACACAGTCAGGGCTGGGTTGGAGTGGTTGATTGAGTTGTTTAACGTCATTTTTAAGACGGTAAGAATGCCCGAAGAATAGAGGTGGAGTACAATGATTCCCTTGTACAAAAAAAGGTGATATCCAGAGTTGTAATAACTATATGGGTATCAAGCTGCAGAGCCACTCTATGGAAGTTTGGGAAAGAGTCGTGGTGACGAGGGTGAGGAGAGGCGTTTCTATTTCCGAAAACCAGTTTGGATTCATGCCGTGGCGTTCGACTGCCGAAGCCATTCATCTTATTAGGAGTTTGGTGGAGCAGTATAGAGAGAGGAAGAAAGACTTACATATGGTTTTCATCGATCTCGAGAAGACATACGACAAAGTCCCTAGGGAGGTTCTATGGAGATGTTTGGAGGTTAGCGGCGTACACGTGGCATATACTTGGGTGATCAAGGATATGTATGATGGAGCCAATACTAGAGTACAGACAATAGGAGGAGACTCGGAGCACTTTCCAGTAATGATGGGGCTACACCAGGGATCACCTCTTAGCCCATTCCTATTTGTCTTGGTGATGGACGGACTGATGCAACAAATCTAAGGAGAGGTACCATGGTGTATGTTATTCGCAGATGACATAGTCTTGATTGATGAGACTCGCAGCGGAGCGAACGCCAAGCTGGAGGTTTGGAGACAGACTCTGGAGTCTAAAGGGTTCAGGTTGAGTAGGACCAAGACAGAATATTTGGAGTGCAAGTTCAGCAACGGGAGCGATCCTGAGACAGGTGTGGAGGTAAGGCTTGGTACTCAGGTCATTCTAAAGAAAGGAATCTTCAAGTACATACGGTCTATTATCCAAGAGAATGAAGAGATTGATGACGATGTCACACATCGTATTGGGGCAGAGTGGATGAAATAGAGGCTTGAATCTGGAGTTTTGTGTGACAAAAAGATGTCACCAAAATTTAAAGGCAAGTTCTATAGGGTGGTGGTTAGATCGACTATGTTGTATTAGGTGGAGTGTTGGCTAGTCAAGACTTCACACGTATAAAAGACGAGAGTGGCGGAGATAAGCATGATGAGATGGATGTGTTGGCATACAAGGAGAGATAAGATTAGAAATGATGATATTCGTGAGAAAGTGGGAGTGGCCTAGGTGGATGATAAGATGCATGAAGCGAGGTTGAGATGGTTCGAGCATGTGCAGAGGAGAGACATAGATGCTCCAGTGCGGAGGTGTGAGAGGTTGGCTAAGGACGGGTTCAGGAGGGGTAGCGGCAGACCGAATAAGTATTGGTGAGAGGTAATTAGACGGGATATGGTGTAGGTCCAACATACTGAGGACATGACCTTAGATATGGGGTTATGGAGGACACAAATTAGGGTAGAAGAGTGGTAGGTACTCGAGCGTAGCCCTACTTATGCTTACAAATTGATAGTTGTAGTGTTATTTTTATAGGCCCGATTAACCTATCATACTTATAAACACATTATTGCTTTATAATCCACTGTAGTTTGATTTCTGCTGCTATGTGTTCTTTAGTGTATTTTGTTTAGCTTATTTAGTTGTGTTAGCTACTGCTCCATTTTGTCTGAATGCACTTTGTAGTGCTTTAATTCCTTATATGTGTCTGACCGTTTCTCTTGATTTACTCTTTACTCTTATTTTGTTTTGATTACCTTTCTTGTGATTATGCTTTGTCTTGAGCCGAGGGTCTACCAAAAATAGCTGCTCTACCTACCAAGGTAGAGGTAAGTTCTGTGTACACTCTACCTTCCCCAGACCCCACAGTGTGGAATTTCACTGGGTATGTTGTTGTTGTTGTTGTATGTAGATGATATGTTAATTACTGGGAACTGTCTTAATCTGATCAAGGATACTAAAGAGGCACTACAACAAGCATTCAAGATGAAGGACTTAGGTGAATTAAAGTACTTCTTGAGTATTGATTTTGCCAGGTCTAAACAAGGCATTACTATGCATAAAAGGAAATATGCATTAAGTCTTATTGCAGAGGCAGACTTGTCAAGTGCTAAACCAGCTACAACTCCTATTGATACTAATGTGAAATTAACATCTAAGCAGTATGATAATACTGTAAAAGAGGAGTACAAAGGGGAAAACAAGTCAGAAGATCCTCTAGCAGATCAATAGGTATACCAAAGGATGATTGGAAAACTGTTATATTTAATAGTAACAAGGCCAGACATTTCTTTTGTTGTACAAACATTGAGTCAGTTTTTACAGTGTCCAAAGAAATCTTAGATGCTGCTCTAAGGATCATAAGGTACATTAAATTTCAACCGGGACAAGGCTTACTTCTATCTAGCAATTAGAAGAACGAAGTCACAACCTTTTGTGATGCAGACTGGGCTGCATGTCCAATTATAAGAAAATCTGTCACTGATTTTATGATCAAGTTTGGTGAATCTTTATTATCATGGAAGTCTAAAAAACAAACAGTTGTGTCTAGAGGTTCTGCTGAAGCAGAATATAGAAGCCTATCAACTGTGGTAGCTGAATTGACATGGTTACTGGGAATTTTGAGAGAAATTGGTGCTGAGATAAAACATGTTATTATCTTTAGTGATAGTAAAGCGGCATTGCAAATAGATGCCAATCCAATATTTCATGAAAGAATAAAATATATAGAAATCGATTATCATTTTATTAGAGAAAAAATTCAGAAAGGACTGGTTACAATTCATTATATAGATACAAATGATCAACCGGAAGACATCTTTACAAAGGGGCTATCAAGAGTTCAATATGAGTATTTGAAGTCCAAGTTAGGTGTTCTTGATATCTTTCATCACACCTAACTTGAGGGAGAGTGTTGAATTATACAAGTGAAGACTTGTGGGGTCTAAATGTAATTTCAGGAAATTAGCTAGTTAAGTTGAGGGTTAGTTATAACTGATTGTTAATCAGTTAATTAGTCAACTAATTAACCTCAATTATACAGCGTATATATAAAGCTTCTTAGCTCATTTTGTATTATAACATTGAAATGAAATAATCCATTCTCTCTCTCACTACTTCTTCCTTATACGATTTGCTCTCTTTCTCAATCTAAGTTTCATATCTGCCATAGCTAGTATCAAAATTATGAACATGAAAGATATTTTTCATGGATAATCTGTATAGCAACATATTCACTAATGTAAGAGATAATATAAAAAGTTGTTGAGAATTAGTTTCTCCTAAATAAGATTCTCTTAAGAACCACTTATATTGTAAATATTGTACATAGTGAGATGAGGAGATCCTCCATTTATAGAGATCCAAAACTTTTTCCTCAAAAAAGTGTTAAACAAATATGAAAGAGGTTTATATATTTTTTTTTAGAAAAAGTAAAGATCAATTTTGATAAATATTTTGCAATTACTTTATTAAAAGAAAATTTTAATTATGTTAAGAAAATCAGGAAACGTCTAACAATACAAACTTTTTTGACAGAACATGCATCACGAGTCGGGTTTCTGGCTTTGTTTTTTTATTTGGGTCCGAGAGCTTTCTATAGTTTAAAATAATTTTTTTAATGAAACATTCCAAGCAGCCTTCACCGGTTTTGTCTAAACGATATTCTAAGGTTATTTAGCGTTACTTGAATAACTTTATGATTAGACAAATTAATTTGATGATTTTATAGCAATTATATTATACGTTGAGAGGCTTTCAGTGCAAGTAATTAACAAATGAATTTTTTCATGAAATCATCGATTATCTCTACCATGATTGGCAACTCTAAGAATTTTACTTTTCCAACACAAATAAATTTTTTCAATTCAAATCAGAAAAAAGAAAACAAACAAGAAAAACAAGAAGTATAGTAGTAACTCAAATAATACTCAGATCCCATTGCATATCTTAAACAATGGATACATGTATTATTGTATATTGAATTAGCAAATTCCAGATGAAAGCTATATAATTTGGGTATCTTGGAGTTTGGCCTCTCATTGAGCCAAGTGAAATCAATTCAAATAAGCAAAGAAAACGGAAACACCCGAAATCGACAACATCACACCTTGGATCTAAGTTCGAGATTAATTATTTAACAGAAGCAAGACCATATTATATTTGGCCCAAACCATTTGTACTACCTTGACTTTTTCTTCTTAATTTCTCAAAGAACGAACATTTTTCGTTCTTGTTATATTGTAACTACGTAGATGGAGTTATGCTAAAACATGCTTTAAGGGATATAAGTCAATGAGCATTAAGTCCAATACCTTTCCGGGGATCTTTCATCTCTAGTATTGGCCGACTCACATTTACCAAAAGCGTTCAAACATAATTTTATTAGGGGAAAAATTATATTTTATACATAGACAAATCTAGAATTTTGACTTTATGAGTCTTGATTTTTAGATTGACAGTTTACTTGATTCTAAATAAATTATTGATACAGTCAGATCTCTTTATAACTGTCATTCTCTATAATAATAATGCTTTCTGTCGAACTGATCGTTAATGTTATCTTATGTTATATGTTTCAATAATGCATTTTGCTATAGCAGTAAAAAATATCCAGATAAACGATGTCCTTATAGAGAGATTTGACTATTATATCAAATGAATTTCTGAACACAAATATATGATTTTGGCCAAAAAAGTATTGGGGAGAGGCAATTAAACGGGATATGACGTAGGTGCAACTTACTGAGGACATGACCTTAGATAAGAGGTTGTGGTGGACACAGATTAGCATATAAATCTCTCCTTAAAGTTCTCTATAATAAGGATCTCTCGTATTCTCATCTTAGGGTCTTTGGGTGTTTATGCTATCCACTTTTTTCGTCAACTACAATTAACAAGCTTCAGGCATGTTCTACCGCTTGTGTGTTTTTGGGTTATCCGTCTAATCATCGTAGTTACAAATGTTTTAATTTATCATCTAATAAAATCATAATTAGTCGCCATGTTATTTTTGATGAAACACAATTTCCTTTTGCTAAAGTGAGCAGTTATGTGCCGAGTTCATATAATATTTTAGATGACAAGGTCTCACTAAAGGTATTTTGAGTCGCACACATGAACTCAGCACGGGACTACTCGTGATGTGCGAGACGTACATTAAGTCGCACACATGACCTGCAAAATGCAGGTTGTGTCGCAGACCTTGTCATCTTCAATCCTGAGTTCTTCTTCACTCCAAACGATCATTCAAATATCGTAGGCACCCTTATGTTCCAAACCCTCTCTATGCATCAACTTATCTTGTAAATCTTGGAGTACCTTGGCTTGTTTTTGGTTGAGTGATTTTGAATAGTTGGTGCCCCGATATCGTATCAAAAGGGGAACGAAGTATATTTTTATATGATACTCTTAACGGTCTAAGAGCAATGTGTTAATAGGTGAACAAAATAGTGGGCCCTATAATCGAAATTTAATCACGTGTTATAATATTCATAGAGAAAGATTTTCCTAAGAGTGAGTGATAGGTCAAGACTTATCTCTATATAAAATTTCAGCCCAGATCAATTCCGTACAAGACGTTCAAATGAATTTAAGTGAAAGTCTTTTTATGATAATGCATCAGTTCCTATTGCCACAGATAAATCATCTGAAATGAATTCTTCTGATATTGGTGGTCTTATTGGGAGTAACTTACCAATTGATCTATCAAATTATCAATCTCAACCTCGATGAATGAGTCATCTGTTGGAAATTTGCCTTTGGCGGAGAGATTCGTCCACCCATCTTTGATGAATTAAACACTAGTGTTTCGCATGTTGGAGGTCTTGCCTCTTCACACATGCATAATATACTAAGTGAGTAGATGACCGTAGGGCCAAGAATCGTCAAATTTTGTTGAGAAATGAAAGAGATATTGGTCCACGAAGTAAGGTGTTTGAGGCATGAAAATATGGTGTGAGACAAATCTACTACATCGGTGGGAAAAGAAAGAATTGCTCTCTATATAAGTCTCTAAAATGGTAAAGGGTTTGGGACCCCAAGGGGTATCTCATGTGTTTAAAGGAGGGAGGACCTAGATGTGCTTGGGTTCAAGGCTAAGCCCATACGCGCGCCGCACGGTCCGGCTCGGGCTCGGGTCGTGGGCTGTGGGGACTTTCTGATATTATCTTTTTGGACCAGAGGACTTTTTCAGATGTACAGTTTGATCCCTGAAGTTTCTTATGTACAGTTTGGTTCCTGAAGTTTAATATTTTGGTCCCTAGAGTTTCTGGAAAGTTGATTTTGGGAGTGACGGAAGGTAGAAACTTTCTGCCTACCATTTGGGCAGTTTTCTGGAGCATTAACCAGCCATTAACTTGGCTGTTAACTACTCCATAAACCACCTCCTTCAATGATCATAATCAACCCTCCTTCATGGCATTAAAGCTGCCATTACAGCCTTTCTAATGGCCATTAAACAGCCATGTTTGGGCAGTTGGACAGCCCTCCTCCATGCTATACATTGGTGCCTCTTTTGGCTCAATAACGTGAGAGAATGCACACGAAAATAGCAGCACATTTCAGTCACAAAAGAGCACAAAATAGTGGCCAAAAATCTGTACAAAACAGTGGCGAAAATCAGTGCAAAACAGTGACGAAAAACAGTGAGTTAACACCCTCATATACACAAGATATACACAACAGAGACAATATATACACAGAGACAAAAGAGAAGAGTAAACAGAAACTCTTCCTTCCTTTTCCATATCTTCAGCAAGTCGATTCATATTTGTTTTCTTTGTCAGGCTCAACCTATTGGCTTTGTAGCGTTGAGATTAAAGTGTTGTTTTATCTTGGGAGACTATTGCCTGCTAATGTAAAAGCATATATACGGGGCAATCTTGTCTTAAGGACAGAGGGCAATCACTCGACTCAACACACAACGTTGTAACCATCCAGATTTAGTTGTTTCTTGATTTCAGGTTATCAAGATTCAAGACACAACAAGCTTGCGGCAGTTTTGAAGATTGGCCTATTTGTTCAACAAGATTCAATTTCTGAATATTGAATATTTGTTTATCCTTTCGAATACTTGTAATAGTTATTTACTTCCCGTACTGCTTTATAAAGTATCATAGAGTACCAACATCATCTACATATACCCGTCTTTGATTTGATATCTAAGGAGAACATTTATAATTACTCCATAAAATGATGAAGAGCCACAAAGTATAAATGGAGTTGTTACATGCCCCAACAACAACAACAATAATCAGTGTAATTTCTTAAGTGAAGTCTGGGGGGAGAGAGATGTACGCAGACCTTACCCCTACGTATGTGGGATAGAGAGGTTGTTTCTCATATACCCTCAACTCGAATAGATCCTCATCTTGAAGGGTTGTTACATGCCCCGCTATTAAAAAATAGTTAAAAGCAATGGATGATGAGATGGATTCAATTTAATCAAACCAAGTGTGAGAATTTGTTGATCTACCAATGGAACGTAAATATATTAAAAATAAGTGAGTTCTTCAAATCAAAGTAAGCCCGATGGTAGTATCGAGAGATATAAACCCCGCCTACTAGTTAAGAGGTACACACAACATGAAGAAATCGATTTTGAGAAATTTTTTCACATGTTGTACTATTTTACTCAATGAGGCTGATTTTATCAATAGTGGATAATTTAGATTTTGAGTTTCATCAAATGGATGTGAAAATTGTATTTTTCAATGAAGAACTACAAGAGGAAATCTTTATGGAACAGCCGGTAGGTTTCGTGAAGAAAGGTGAAGAGTATAAAATATGTCGACTTTGTGGGTCAATTTATGACCTCAACAAACTTCTAGAGAATGTTACTTACATTTTCATAATGCTATCATATCATATATTTTTATTATTATTCATAAAGATCCTTATGTATACATCAAAATAGTCAAAGATATTTTTTTGTGATCTTGTCACTGTATATAAACGATGTACTATGGTTATAAGTGACACCGAGTATGTAAAAGAAATAAAAGAGTGGTTATAATCTACATTTGAATTTAAAGACTTGGTAAATCGTCATAAATTCTTAGAGTTAAGATTTTAAGAGACCGTTAGAAAAGATTGTTATCACTTTCACAAGAAACTTTCATTAATAAAGTTCTTGAATGTTTTAATCTCCAAGACTGCAAATTCATAAATACTCCTATTTCTATTAGTGAAGCTTTAAGCGAGCGGATGTGCCCTCAGATTCTACAAGAAAAAGAATCAAAAGTCCAAGTATGTTATGATATGTACTAAATCAGATATTTGTTATGTTGTTGGGTTAATTAACAGATATCAATCTGAACTAGGATAATAACACTAGAAAGTAGTTAAAGATCTTGAGGTATCTTAAAGACACAATCAACTATTCCTTGTGTTACCAAGAAAAATATTGCAACTCAAACTCTACACTGATGTGTTTGATTAGGAGATTTAGATGAGAGAAAATCCATATCTAGATATGCATTCTTGCATAACAATATTGTCATATCATGGAGTAGCAAGAAGTTGTCATTTATAACCTTATCTGCAATAAAAGTTGAATTCGTAGAGCAAGAAGTTGTTTGACTTGAACGTTTTCGTGAATACCTGAATGTAATGACAACATAATTGAGCAGGTTACTTTCAGTTGTGATAGTCAAGCAATAATAGCTACACAAAGGATCCCAACATAAAAATAAAATATATAGATATTAAGTATCCTAATGTTAGAGACATAATTGTACAAAAAGAAGTAAATATGAAATGCATGTGAGTACCTTGAGTCTGCGTAGATGTTAGTGTATTCATATTTTTTTATTTTCTCAAATATTTTCATGTAAATTGCCATTATTTAAATTGATGTTAGTTAATTCCTAATTACATGTTCTTGTTAGTTCATATATATATATATAAAGATTTATCTATTTACATATGTGGCTCAATTATCTAAGTGATTAATAGAGAAGAGACAATTATAAACTTATCAATTGACAGTTGTGATGATAAAAGAGAATTTAAAGTTTATAATACAATCATTTAGTTTATTTTATGATTAATCATGTGTAATTAAATGTAATTGTCTAAATCCCATATATGAGTTCTAATATATGAAATAAATGAGTAGATTTGTAAACTCAAAGTTAATATTAGTTTGAGCTATCATCTACATTATATTAAACCTCATAAAAAAGAAGTCAATATTGTGATATGTGATTCATACCACATTTGCATAAAATGGCCTATAAGGATGAGATAAGTTTATGTTGGGTATTTTTTGCTCTATGGTACTTTATAAAGCAGTACGGGAAGTATATAACTATTACAAGTATTCGAAAGGATAAACAAATGTTCAATAGTTCAACTAGTAATCTGAAATTACAATTGTTACACAAGTAAAAATTGGAAATTCCAGTTTTATAGAAGACGAAAAAATGTAAATTGTTTTTGCTGAGTCGAGTGTAGCACTCTGTCCTTAAGACAATATTGCCCCGTATGTATCCTTTATACGTCCTGGACAATTTGTCTCCCAAGATAAAACAGCAATGGAACCCTTGAGTAAAGGAAACTCAAGAGCTACCGTGAAGAATATTGAGTAACGAAATGATGCCTTGGAAGTTGTAGGAAGAAAGCTATTTTGGTTGTGTATTTTCGTGCACTGTTTTGGTGCATCTCTTACTGTTAACTCTTGGTCATTCTTTTGTGTGCTCAACAATGGTGTAAGGGGGTGCTTAAATAGGTGAGGGAGGGGGTCGATATCGCCTCCATAACAGCCAAATAATGGCCATTATGGAGGTAGTAAAGCCACCAACATTAATGGGAGAAAGACCAACGGATTTGGCCATTATAGGAGGAGTAATTCAGCCAAAATAAATGGCTGAATTGAGAGCTTGGACGTTTCTGTTCTGACCGTCGAAATTCCAATTTTCTGAAAACTTCAGGGACCAAACTGTACATCTTGAAACTTCAGGGATCAAACTGTACATATTGAAACTTCAGGGATCAAACTGCACAACTGAAAGAATTCTGGTCCAAACTGCACATCTGAAACTTCTGGGATCAAACTGTACTTCTGGCAAAGTTTTCTGGCCCAAAAAGATAATATCAGAAGGCCCACAGCCCACAGCCCATGACCCATGGACCCGAGAACCCGAGAACCCGGAACCCGGAACCCGGAACTCGGAACCGGACCGGTCGGGCGGGCGGCGGCGGCGCGCGTGTGGTCTTTCCTTGAACCGAAGCACATCTAGGACCTCCCTCCTTTAAACACATGGGATACCCCTTGGGGTCCCAAACCCCAAACCAATTTCGAGTCTTATATACACAACAATTCTTTCTTCCTCTACCGATGAGGGAGAATTGAACACAATACCACACTTTCCATGCTTCAAACACCTTACTTCGTGGACCAATATCTCTTTCATTTCTCAATGAAATTTGACGATTCTTGGCCCTACGGTTATCTACGTACTTAGTACATCATGCATGTGTGAAGAACCGAATTCTCCAACATACGTAACACTAGTGTTTAAGCCGTTAAAGTTGGTCGGTCGCAACTCCCGCCAAAGGCAAATTTCCAACAATCCCCTCTTGAAAGAGATTTTGGCGCACTCACATGGTGTCTTTTTCATTTCCAGCAATATTTCAGCGGACCGATGTTGCATAAGGAGAGGTAGCCTCAGCTTTGAACCTTCCATAGTTGAATACCATCGGACTTACTTACTGCGCGGTGAACGTGATGTCTTGAACCGTCAGTGTTTAGTGTAAGCCAAGACAATGATACCAACACAACAAATTCCCTTACTCTCTTCTTCGTAATGTTTTGTCCGTTTTGGCCATGGACAACGTCTTGGATTCTTAAGTGCGTTCATTTTGAGGCGGCCCGTCCTCGCACTTAAATAGGTGGTCTCCTACAAGGTATCCTGCTATACCCCACTTCACAAGTGTTAGGAACCATTAAAAGTTTCCCAAAAACCTAACCTCAACTGTTGAGGAGCATTACAGGTTTTGAAAACTTAACCTTTACCCACACTGCAGATAGCACTTAAAGTCTATCGCGGGAACGGCTTTGGATTTGGTGTTTCTTTTCAGAAATCACTATCCGAAGTGCTCATGCTTCCACGAAGCGATCGGTGAACCTTTACAACTTAGTTTTCCCATTGAACCAAATTACTGGGATCTCCGTTAAGTAAGGTTGGGTTTCATTTGTATTGGTCCGTATATTTTGGGTTTTAAGCCCATTCCCTAGACAGGCGAACACTTGATCTCGGGTAGTCCCTTAGTTAGTAAACAAGGAAGTGACACCCGTGATGATCAACTGCCATACGGTCTTATGTCTCCTGACAAATCCTGACAAATATGTCCAGACGCCGTCATCCGTGTCCTTCCTAAAGCCGACCGGCTAGCCACAGTGTATAACTGCTGAAGGCACGAGTTTCTCCCAATAAGGGACGTCCTCTAAATGAGTCGTGAAGTTACTCAACTTCTTTCATGCTTTGTATAAAGCGATAAACTCCGATACCATCATGAATCGGACGATGCAAGTTTGCTTAGAGGATTTTCCAAGATCCACCATACACATTTACTTGTGGCTTTGGTGTTCTTCAGATCTGATGTCCAGTTTGCATCACTGTGTTCTCCCAGAACCGCTGGACATCCAGAATACTATAATCTGAAGATAAGCGAATAATTCAGATATCGTCATATCCGACTTAACGCCTTCTATGGATCATGTATTAAGATTATCAGTGAACCTTAGTTCAACTGATCTGTTAAATAGGGCGATACCAGTCGGTTGTAGTGTGTACAATACATTGAACTACACATGACCTGTGCATATCGCTCCTTGTCTATGGGTGCACCATGATTCCAATCAGTTCTATGATTCATATCCATTGATGGCTTCAACGAGACTGTCAACTATCGACCAGTCCGTTAGATGTCTTTAGAAATCCAATTCTTAAGATGTCATCTGTGATATCCTTATCTTTCATATCGAGACTTTGTTTCAATATGACTTTTACTTTCGTGATCGTTGATTCTCCAACTGTTGGCTTTCTAACTTCGTGAGTCAATGTTTACGTGGTCGATTCATTATCTCTGCTTTATCTGAAACTTTCAGACCAAAATGTAAACATTTCAGTGACCAAGATGAAAGTTCAGAAGAAGCCCAACAAACCCGTAAAACCAACTCTGATTCTCTTCTTCCAACTCTCCGGTTGGGAAGGCTGTTTTAACATTCATGCCACGCAGGACTGCAATGACCCATAATGTTAAGCTACTCCCAGGGGAGCACATGTACAAGTAGCCGAGGCTTTGAACTCGTCAGTAGATCCATCTACTTTGTACTCACTTTTGAGTATCCTTTTTCACAACCCAAAGGTTCTTTTCCCGGAGGAAGATCAACCATTACGCAATATGGTTCTATATGATGGAATATATTTCTCTCTTTAGCTTCTTTCCAAAGCAGCGCTTTTGGAGATAACAATTAATAGTTAATTGTCCATGGTTCGTTCTTAACCATACAAGCTAGAATGACTGGAACAAGTCCTTGTCCCCTCTTTGCTCCGTCTTGGTTCAACATCTAGAATCCCTGAGTTCTGCAGATCTGGAATATTAAGTTCCGGATAACCAGCAACTTTCGAGTCCTGTAGATACGGAACGTCTAGTTCCGGACAAACAGGCTCTCGCGGGTTCTTGTTAACCTTGAGCAATTACTCTTTTTTTTTCTCTTCAAGGAAAGTTATCTTTTAAGAATTCAGCATTCTTTGACGCCAAGAGGCGATAAGTACTACTGTTATTTACAGATCCGGTGGATATGTAATCTACAGTCTTAGGTCGAACTTGACCTGTTTCGGTAGTCCAACTTCTACCAAGCCACCCCACATCACAACTTTTGTATGTGAGATCCTTTTCATGTCTCACACGGAGAGTTATCCTTATCCTTATGCGGAGTTCTGTTGAGAATCGCATTAGCGGTAAGGATCGCCTTGCCCCACATAATTTAGGCGTACGGGTTTGCGCGCTATTAACACCGTTAGATCGAGGTGAGTAATGAACAGTCGTTTAATGAACGCCGCTTCACATTCTCCCCCTCTCTATCGCTATGAATTTCGCAATCCATAGGCTTAGTTGATTTTCAACTTACGCTTTGTAGCGCTTTATCCGCTTCAACAACTTCATCTTTGCTTTTTAACAAACAAAGGATTCCATACGTTGTACCATCATCAATGAAGATCACAACGCATTTGTCTCCCCTCTATTTTGTATAAACTTCAAATCACCCAAGTAGGTGTGACTAAGTTCTAGAGGAGCGGTACTTCTTTCGCTATTCCCTTGACGGAATTTGGAAAGGTGATTTTGCCTCTTCGCCTACCTCACATCACATTTTGAGGGTTTATGTCGAAAGAAGGCAACAATCTCAACTTCAGCTTTTGAATGACTTGCTATTTAACGTGTCTTAATCTAAGATGGCATAGATGCACGCATTAAAAATATGTCATTCATTCCGCTACAGACGTACTGTCCGATTCTTAGTTATTACACACCTCTTGGAGTAGTCTCAAACCAGCTTGACCAACAGCGTCCCTTAAACCAAGTTAGGAATCTGTAACACCTCTTTTTAGAGTGATCTCATTCCTTGAAGTCCTATTGAGGACAACCTCTCCAGCCCCTTTGATTTTAAAGGTGGGGGTGCTTCACATGAACAACCTCTTGCCCGTGGTTAGGCGCAACCGATCATATGTGATCTCGATACTGCCCACTCTAGTTGCTTTAGCGGCGAGTGTCCAATTTCTTTCTTGCCTTTGTTTAGGCCTTGAGATCACTAAGACCTGGAACCTCTGGCCCACCTAGCTAGGTGTGCATTACTTTTTCTATGAAATGAATTCCGGCCCCACTCCAGTCGCCCGGAGGCTTTATATGACTGAGTGTCCAATATCATCATATCAAAAGAGTTTTGGCCCACTCCAGTCGCCCGGAGGCTTTGTATGACTGAAAGTGTCCAATATCATCCTATGAAGGATCTTACGCCAAATAATATGACAAGGCTCAACGTCATTAACTTTTAGACTTCTTCCGTTATGATTGGTGCCCAGATAATTCTTGGCGCTTACTTAAGTGTGGTAATGCAGTTTTTACACGATGGATCTTTCTCCATCGTATGTGCGAACATACTTTACACGCTTTTAATAATTTACACTTAAAAGAACGGATCTTTTTAAGTCGTTTACAAACTCCAATCTTTAAACGGAAAAGAAGGTGAGATTAAACTTCTGATTTGTTAAAGCGTAAGGAATATAAATTATTTTCATATTCCTCCTTACTTTAATCCATTTTTAATCAGACATCATTTAATTTTTATTCTTGACAAGTAAGAAAAATACTCATCATCTAATCTTTATTCTTGATAAGTAAGAAAAATACTTATCATCTAATCTTTATTCTTGACAAGTAAGAAAAATACTTATCCCAATTTCGGATTCTCGCTCACTTGCCACTTCATCGATCGAGTGTCCAGTTCCTTCTTACCATTATTCGGATCTTTTGTCTGGGATAGATACAGGCCTTCTGCTGCAAGATAAAAGTACATCTTCAGTCTTCTCCTCTTGTCCCAGTTGACATCCTCAGGCTCTCGAGAGCGCTTGTTCCCACCAGTCTTGGTAATGGTGACACTATGAATACGTTCATCATCATCACTCTCTTCTACCAGAAAACCATTTTCATATCCCGATTTGGTCACACAACTTTTGACCGACATCTTTCGAACACTAATAGTAATACTATACAAATATTGTCTTAAGTTGTTGGGTATTTTTTGCTCTATGGTACTTTATAAAGCAGTACGGGAAGTATATAACTATTACAAGTATTCGAAAGGATAAACAAATGTTCAATAGTTCAACTAGTAATCTGAAATTACAATTGTTACACAAGTAAAAACTGGAAATTCCAGTTTTATAGAAGACGAAAAAATGTAAATTGTTTTTGCTGAGTCGAGTGTAGCACTCTGTCCTTAAGACAATATTGCCCCGTATGTATCCTTTATACGTCCTGGACAATTTGTCTCCCAAGATAAAACAGCAATGGAACCCTTGAGCAAAGGAAACTCAAGAGCTACCGTGAAGAATATTGAGTAACGAAATGATGCCTTGGAAGTTGTAGGAAGAAAGCTATTTTGGTTGTGTATTTTCGTGCACTGTTTTGGTGCATCTCTTACTGTTAACTCTTGGTCATTCTTTTGTGTGCTCAACAATGGTGTAAGGGGTGTTTAAATAGGTGACGGAGGGGTCGATATCGCCTCCATAACAGCCAAATAATGGCCATTATGGAGGTAGTAAAGCCACCAACATTAATGGGAGAAAGACCAACGGATTTGGCCATTATAGGAGGAGTAATTCAGCCAAAATAAATGGCTGAATTGAGAGCTTGGACGTTTCTGTTCTGACCGTCGAAATTCCAACTTTCTGAAAACTTCAGGGATCAAACTGTACATATTGAAACTTCAGGGATCAAACTGCACAACTGAAAGAATTCTGGTCCAAACTGCACATCTGAAACTTCTGGGATCAAACTGTACTTCTGGCCCAAAAAGATAATATCAGAAGGCCCACAGCCCACAGCCCATGGACCCATGGACCCGGAACTCGGAACTCGGAACTCGGAACCGGACGGGCGGGCGGCGGCGGCGCGCGTGTGGTCTTTCCTTGAACCGAAGCACATCTAGGACCTCCCTCCTTTAAACACATGGGATACCCCTTGGGGTCCCAAACCCCAAACCAATTTCGAGTCTTATATACACAACAATTCTTTCTTCCTCTACCGATGAGGGAGAATTGAACACAATACCACACTTTTCATGCTTCAAACACCTTACTTCGTGGACCAATATCTCTTTCATTTCTCAATGAAATTTGACGATTCTTGGCCCTACGGTTATCTACGTACTTAGTACATCATGCATGTGTGAAGAACCGAATTCTCCAACATACGTAACACTAGTGTTTAAGCCGTTAAAGTTGGTCGGTCGCAACTCCCGCCAAAGGCAAATTTCCAACAGTTTAATCTCTACTTATCATAGTGTGAAGCTCTGAAAATTATGAGGTAATTTATATTTTGTACCTTCATGACTCTGATCAGATTCTTGAGATTCGATTTGGTGTTTGCTATCTTAGAGTGTTGTCAAGAGATCATTATTAATTCGATCTGACGGGACATTTCTAGTAAAGCATATCAAATTTAGATTAAGAGATCCACGAGATGACGGAAATCATTAAGTATTATTACATTAATAGAGCTGAATCATGACTAGTTTAATAGTTCAACCTAATTTTCCTACTACATTAATTCAACCTAGTTAGACCCATCTAAATTCGACCTGATTGTGCAAATGACACCTTTATGTAATTTAAATTTTGAACGGACATGCTCGTGTATGCGTGTGAAGTCATACGTTTACATATTATATTGACATCGAAGTGGAGAACGAAAACCAAAAGGTAGAAAGATATATAAACATCATTACAGATGGTATTGGGTGATAAGTATCCTATCATTATTAATCATATATTTTTATTTTGAGTCGTGAAAATTGAATTGTCTTTGGGAGGAGTGCTGCGAATTCGAATTTATCGCATGCCAAATCCGATACCAAACACTGGACGGCAAAAAGAGAAATATATGCAGCCTACTATTCGTATGTGTGTAATGATAAATTTACAATTAATTATGAGGATGGTGGAGAATAGAATTAATGAAACCAAAATTAAAGGAAGAGAAACAAAGGTTAAATCCCTGTGTTTCTCTAATTAATCCCAAAGGAATCAAGAAGTAAGCAAACAGGATCTATTCTTAAAAGCAGGGCATCATCAATTCACAAGATTCGAGTTTTTCATTATTAATGGCCTACTTTGATATTAGTGATCGAGGAGGAAGCCAACAAAATAAGTACCCCTTAATTAGCTCGGATTTTTATGTCTTTCAAATTAAAACAAGTGCTACTACTTGAAATAACTAAAACCATCAAGTACACTGCATTAACTTTATATTAAGCATGTAGGACGATTAATTAACACTCGCTACCGTTTTTCACAAGCAAGAGATGTTGGTCTTTCTACTTAAGAATATTGAATTAGCAAGTGGGAAATCACTAATACATAAAATTTTATAAATATTGACCATTTCAACTATAAAAGTTATGAATGCAACTACACTGGGATTGTTTAGTTCTTGGAATTATTATGTAAAGATATATTGTTATGCTGTGACGAAGCCATTCTTGTATTTTTTTTTTAAATTATTGGGGAAATGGGGAGAGAAAGCCACTCTTGTTCAATTGGCACCCCTCGGGCAAAATATTATATTGGGTAGAGATGCAATCTTTTTAGGTAACTTAGAAGATTTATATATATATATATATATATATATATATATATATATATATATATATATATAGATAGATATAAGCAAATTGATATACTTCTTTAATAGTTTAAACTATTAAATAAGAATGCACACGCGATTTTGCTGTTAGAAATTCTCTATTTAGTGAACTTACATATTTAATATAATTATACATAGATATACTATCAATTAAAGACGTCTATTTTTCTGATCTAATAAAGTGTGATTTTTATGGGCTATATACATAAATATTATATTATAAGATATGAATTTTATATGCATAGTGTAAACGTGTAAATATAGGAAACAATATATTCCCTACCCATAATGTTAGATGATATTAATCTCCCTTGGGGAGTCTTTCATTAATATCAAGGTATATATAGAGTACAATATTCATCCCTTATACAATAGGAATCCTAGGCCTATACAAAAGAGGAATCCTAGTCTTACCATAATTATATTTACACAATATATGAAAATATTCTAATTATGGGTAGGGAATATATTGTTTCTTATATTTACACGTTTACACACCCCCTCAGTCGGAGCGGGAGGAGGCCGGACGCTGAGACTGGATCTGAAGTCAAGAAATAACTGTCTGGGAAGTCCTTTGGTAAACATGTCTGCATACTGATAGGATGATGGAGCATGTAACACTTTGACATGGCCTAACGCAACTTTCTCACGAACGAAGTGTAGGTCTATCTCAATATGCTTGGTTCGCTGATGTTGAACCGGATTATGAGAAAGATAGATGGCAGATATGTTATCACAATACACAATAGATGCCTGACGCAAAGGACACTAAAGTTCTAACAGTAAATTTCTGAGCCAACAAATCTCAGCTACTACATTTGCAATGCCTCTGTACTTTCGGCCTCAAACCTTTGGAGCGAGATAGGGTAGCCTGTCGCTTGGCAGACCAAGAAATCAGATTATCCCCTAAGAAAACACAAAAGCCGGAGGTGGAGCGTCGCGTGTCCGGACACCCTGCCCAATCTGCATCCTTATATGAAAGCAACCTGTCTGGTGCAAAGGGGTATAGGTGCAAACCATAATCAAGAGTGCCCTTAATGTATCGAATGATACTCTTAAGAGCAGTGAAATGAGACTCCCTGGGGGCATGCATGAATAAGCACACCTGTTGAACAGCATAAGCTATGTGTGGCCTGGTGAATGTGAGATACTGAAGTGCACCTGCAAGGCTCCTATACAGAGTAGGATCAGAGACTGGAGCACCATCCATAACACTGGGCTTAGATTTGGAATCAACTGGAGTAGGCACCTCTTTGCAATTCGCCATCTTAGCCCTGTACACAATCTCTTCTGCATACTTACGCTGACACAAGAACATATAATTGGCAGACCTGGTCACTGATAACCCCAAAAAGTAACTCAGCTTCCCCAAATCAGTCATTGCAAATTCGGACTTGAGCAAGACAATAATCTCATTTTTCAATCCGTCGGAGGAGGCAGTAAGAACAATATCATCCACGTAAAGTAATAAGTAAGCAGTGCTACTACCTCGATGAAAAATGAAAAGTGATGTATCACTCTTGCTGCATACAAACCCAATCTGCAAGATATACCTGGCAAAGCGATCATACCACGCACGGGGAGCATGCTTCACGCCATGTAGTGACTTACGGAGACGGCACACATAGTGAGGAACTGCTGGATGAGTGAACCCTGGTGGCTGATGCATGTAGACTGTTTCTCGCAGATCCCCATGTAAGAATGTATTCTTCACGTCAAGCTGATGGATCGGCCAGTGTTTGCCCATGGCTATGCTTAAAACTGTGCAGATGGTAGTCGGTTTGACAACCGGGCTGAAGGTCTCACCACAATCAATGCCCTCCTGCTGATTTGTGCCATTAACCACAAGACGGGCCTTATACCTCTAAAGATCCCCATTGTCTCTGAACTTGTGACGAAATAGCCACATACAACGAATGACATTCACCCCCTCAGGTCTAGGTACTAGATCCCACGTGTGTTGTTTAGTTAAAGCATTGAATTCCTCATACTTAGCCGCATTTCAATTAGGGTCTTGTTTGGCCAATTTTGGGTTCTTTGGAAGTGGAGAGATGGTTTGGGCAGACAAGTTGAAATGAACTTTGGGTTTGAAGATTCCATGCTTTGAACGAGTTTCTATTGGATGGGTAGGGACAGTGGGTGGCGGAGTGGTGTCTGAGACGGGGGGTAAAGTCGGATAAGGGGAAGGTGGGGGCGAAGCCGTCGGAGGCACCGAGGCTCCTGGATCGAGAGTCGTGGCGCTAGAAGGTTGACAGGCTTCTCTGAAGTTTGGCGCCCGGCCAAGACATGGCCATCGACGGTGTTTCGAAAGATTGCTCTCTGGAAATCAGGCGCCGCGGCGCCTCCCCTCGAGGCCGCGGCTATGACGACAGAACAGAGGATGTGAGTTGTTCGATTATGAGGGGAGAGATGGCAGACTCGTCAAGAAATGAGTTGTCCTATTTTTGGAATTTTGGAAGATTCGAAAATGGGAATGTGGTCTCGTCGAATGTGACGTGACGAGTTATGTGGATCTGACGAGTCGATAAGTCATAGCATAGATAGCCTCTATGGTTCGGCAGAAATCCTAGAAAGACACATGGAGTGGACCTATGAGCGAGCTTGTGAGGGGCGATGAAGCTAAGGTTGGGATAGCACAGACAACCAAAAATCCGTAGATGATCATAAGAGGGGATTCTATGGTAGAGAATTTCGGTAGGGGTCATATTGTGAAGAGTGCTAGTAGGGAGAATATTTAGAGTGTATTCTGACATTTTAGCAGCATAGACCCAGAAGGGTGGAGGGAGGGAGGCATGAATCAATAGGGTGCGAATCATATTGTTAATGGTGCGGATGATTCTTTCAGCTTTACCATTTTGTGGTGAGGTGTGATGGCAGGAGAAGCAAAAGACCATGCCATTATTGGTACAAAAGCGGTGAAACATAGAGTTATTGAATTCACGACCATTATCGCACTGAAATGATTTTATGCCTTTTCCAAATTGTGTTTGAATGAACTTGCGAAAATCAAAAAATTTGACAAACACTTCCGATTTAAATTTAAGAGGGTATAACCGTAGTGTGAAAAATCATCAACACAAGATAGTATTTATGACCGAGAGAACTAGAGATAGGAGATGTCCATAAATCGGCATGTATGATATCAAAAGGAGCAAATGTAACACTAGTAGATGATTTAAACGGAAGACGAATATGTTTGCCTAAAGAGCAAGAAACACAATTTTGGGCAAGTTTCCCATTACAAGCAATGAAATTGTTTCCTCTAAGAAAATTAAAAACTGGGGCTCCTGGATGACCAAGCCTATTATGCCAAGTTGAAGAAGAAACATCCGTTAGAGTGACGGGAGAGCAAAATCTGGCAGCGGAGGTGAAAGTGAATGGATAGAGATCCCCCGTGCTATTGCATCTCGTAAGAGGTGTCCCCGTATGAAGATCCTTCACAGTAAAACCAAAAGGGTCAAAATCCACGGAGACAGAATTATTACGAGTTAATTGGCGGACAGATATGAGGTTCTTAATCATGTGTGGGGCATATAGGGTGTTTTTAAGGGAGAAGGGTGCATAGGAGGTTGTGTGTATGAGGTACCATAACCCTTAACTGGAATGCGTTGTCCACTACCAACTGTAACATATTGAGAATGCTTTAACCGAAATAGTTTAGGAATAGTACCTGCAGACTGGGTGACGTGAGATGTGGCGCCTGAGTCCATGTACCAAGTATTGTCAGGCTGTTGCATAGAGAGGGTACTGAACGCCTGACCCAACTTAGTGGGTGTCATGCCGGAGGAGGGCTGCGGGACCTGACCTTGCATGAAGTGGGCTCTTTGTGGGGCCGAGCGGGCCTAACAAATCGGGGTAAGAATACGGATTGTATGGCTGCTAGTACTAGAATGGACTTGGCGCCTTGATTACAGGCCCAGAGCGCCGCGTACTGGAAACAGCTGGCGAGCCGCGGCCCGGTTGTTCTGCGATCTCTGTTCTTTATTCTTCTTTGTTGGTTCTGTTGACCGCGACCCTTGCCACGACCACGGCCTCCTCTACCGCCGCGGCCTTTTCCACCCTTGCCGTCGCGGCCCTGCCGGGAGTTGTCTGGTGACGTCTGATCTTGGGGTTGCGTGTCGACAGCTAATACTTGCTGGGCGTGCTCATCCTGCTTAGCACAATGGGTTTCTTCGAGCAACAATTGTGAGCGAGCTTTGTTAAAACTCGGTAGCGGATCTACCTGTTGAATAAATGTGGCCAAAGTATCATATTCGCCCTTAGTAAGGCCAGAAATCATTTGTAGCACCATTTTATCGTCAGTGACAGGCGTGCCGATGTTGGAGAGTTGATCCGCTAGAAGTTTAAGCTGCTTGCAGTACTCAGAGACATTGGAGAAGTTTTCAAGACGTGTTTTGTTAAACTGTTCTTCCAAATACACGGCACGAGTGTGCTTGTTGTCCTGAAAAATTTCCTCCAAACGATTCCACAAGTCAAGGGCTGTGGAGTCAGATTTCATGATAGTAAGGAGCAAATCCTGAGAGATACTACCATATATCCATTGTTTGACGCCGGCGTCGAGACGATGCCAGATAGAATCATCAACCTCTGTAGGGCGCGGAATAGTGTCATCAATATGGTCAAGCACGTTATAGAGACATGCATGATTGCGAAAAAGTTCAACCCAGGGAGAATACTGGTTGTTTTCTTGATCAAGAATAATGGGAATATGGTTCTTGATGTTGGAAGCTTGATAAGGGCGGGATGAAACGGGGGTGATGACTTTGTGGTAGGATTTATGGAGGTAGAGGCGTCAGAAAGTGTGGAAGAATCAGGGATAGCCATTTAGAGAAGAGAAGAAAGGAAGAACAAAACCCGAAAAACAAGAAGAAAATCTGGGAGGGTCACAAGGAGAGAGGGAAATGGCATGGAAGAGAAAAGTTTTTAAGGTTTTATTTATTTGGCTCTTGATACCACGTTAGATGATATTAATCTCCCTTGGGGAGTCTTTCATTAATATCAAGGTATATATAGAGTACAATATTCATCCCTTATACAATAGGAATCCTAAGCCTATACAAAAGAGGAATCATAGTCTTACCATAATTATATTTACACAATATATGGAAATATTCTAATTATGGGTAGGGAATATATTGTTTCCTATATTTACACGTTTACACATAGAAACCTAGTTAATTCTTCAGTTATAATTAGCGGGTTCATAACTGAAAAGTTACACCTCATCTGGAAGGTAACCTTTGAAGAGTTATGTCTCTTCCGAAGAGTTGTCTTACTATTATATATATGGTTGTGGTCCCTTAGTATGTTACTGAATCTTTTTGTCTCTGTCCCATTAAGAGAAGTGTACATAAAGAAAGTAACAAGACTTAAAAGATTCCGCCTTCCTTCAGTCGATATTAAAATGGATCAAGAAAAGTGCTCTTACTATCTATCATTGTCTAATAATTTATTTGCAATCTTGTGTTGAGTGTATAAAATTTTCCACCATTTGCTCCTACCACGCTAATAGAACAAAAGGTTTAAATCTTGTTTATAAAAAAATTCTTAGAAATTCACCTACTTGACGACATGAAAGATATCTAAGTCGCGTACATGGTCAGTAAGTTATTTTCATGGAATTTACGAATATAATTATGTTAATAAAAGTGTGACGTCGCTAAAAGTTTAATCTTTTGGATGCGGATTATGAGGTGACCATATAATCATTCTTAAAATTTTGGAGAAAATATGGCGTATGCCTTTATAGAAATGTTGAACTTATTTATCGGGTAGCTCTTTTTTTCAACCAACGCTAGAAATAATAAACTTTAATTTTTAATCAAAAACTTTAAAAGCCTCTAAATTAGTTTTTCAATTATATAGCTTGTTTGGTCAAGAAAAAAAATAGAACTTACTGTTGGAAATTTGCCTTTGGGGGGAGGTGCGTCTACCCATGTTTAATGAATTAAACACTAGTGTTCCGCATGTTGGAGGCTTTGTCTCTTCACACATGCATAATCTACTAAGTGAGTAGATGACCGTAGGGCCAAGGATCGTCAAATTTCGTTGAGAAATGAAAGAGATATTGGTCCACAAAGTAAGGTGTTTGAGGCATGAAAATATGGTGTGGGACAAATCTACCACATCGGTGGGAATATGAAGAATTGCTCTCTCTATAAGTCTCTAATGTGGTAAAGGGTTTGGGACCCCAAGGGGTATCCCATGAGTTTAAAGGAAGGATGACCTAGATGTGGGGACTTTCTGATATTATATTTTTGGACCCCAAATTGCTTAATATTTACAGTTTGGTCCCTAGAGTTTCTGGAAAGTTGATTTTGGGGTGACGGAACTTTCTGCCTTCCGTTGGACTATTTTTTGGAGCATTAACCAGCCATTACTTGGCTGATTAACTCCTCCATAAACACCCTCCTTTAATGGCCATGAACAGCCTCACTTATAGCCTTTAACATGCCACACTAATGGCCTTAAACCAGCCATTAACAGACCTCCTAATGACTATTTACAACAGTATTTTGGGCAATTGAACAACCCTCTTGTGATGCTATATATTGAGCTGTTTTGGCTCAATTGTGGAGACACATACAGACAGAAATATAGCACAAACAGACACGAAAAACACTACACAAAACAGTGACAAAAAACTGCAAAACTGTGTGAAAAACCATTCACGAAAGACTCACATATACACAATGTATACACAACAAAGACACACTATATACACAGAGACAAAGTAGAAGAGAAAAGAGAAACTCTTCCTTCCTTTTCCATATCTTCAGCAAGTCGATTCATATTTGTTTTCTTCGTCAGGCTCAACCTATTGGCTTTGTAACGTTGAGATTAAAGTGTTGTTTTATCTTGGGAGACTATTGCCCGCTAACGTAAAAACATATATACGGGGCAGTCTTGTCTTAAGGATAGAGGACTATCATTCTACTGAACACACAATGTTGTAACCATCTAGATTTAGTTGTTTCTTGATTTCAGGTTATTAAGATTCAAGACACAACAAGTTTGCGGCAGTTTTGAAGATTGACCATTTATTTATCCTTTCGAACACTTGTAATAGTTATTTACTTTCCGTACTGCTTTATAAAGTACAATAGAGTATCAACAACTTAAGACAAGGTTGTATTGTAAGAGTATTAGTGTTCGAAAGATATCAGTCAAAAATTGTGTGACCAAATCTGGATATGGCTGTGGTTTTCTGCTTGAAGACAATGATGATGATATTGTTGAAGTTCAACGTGTTCATGGTGTCACGCTCCTGAGAGTGGTGGGAACAAGTGCTCACGAGAGGCTGAGGATGTCAACTGGGACAAAAGGAGAAGGCTGAAGATGTAGCTCAGTCCAATGAAGTGGGCCAGAATCCAAAATTGGATAAGAAGTTTTTCTTACTTATCAAGAATAAGATTAAATGATTTCTGATTAAAATGGCTTAAAGTAAGGAGGAATATGAAAATGTGTTCCGAAATAATTTATATTCCTTACGCTTTAAAAATCAGAAGTTTAATCTCTTCTTCTTTCCCGTTTAAATGTTGGATTTTGTAAACGACTTAAAAAGATCCGTTCTTTTAAGTGTAATTATTAAAAGTGTGTAAAGTATGTTCGCACATACGAGGGAGAAAAATCCACTAATCGCGTAAAAAGCATTACCACTCTTAAGTAAGCGCCAAGAATTATCTGGGCACCAATCATAACGGAAGAAGACTAAAAGCTAAAGACGTTGAGCCTGTCATACTATTTGGCAGAAGATCCTTCATAGGATGATGTTGGACACTCAGTCATACAAAGCCTCCGGGCGACTGGAGTGGGCCAAAATTCCTTTGATATGATGATATTGGACACTCAGTCATATAAAGCCTCCGGGCGACTAGAGTGGGGCCAGAATTCATTTCATAGGAAAAATAATGGACACCTAGTAAGGTGGGCCAGAGTTTTCAGGTCTTAAATGATCTGAAGGCCTAAAGAAAGGCAGAAAAGAAATTGGACACTCAGTCTGCCAAAGAAACTGGAGTGGGCCAGAGTATCCAGATCACATATGATCCGGTTATGCCCTAACCACGGGCAAGAGGTTGTTCATGTGAAGCAACGCCACCTCTAAAGTAGAAGGGGTTGGAGAGGTTGTCCTCAATAGGACTTCAGGGATTGGGATCACTCTAAGATGAGGTGATACATATCCCAAACTTGGTTTAAGGGACGTTGTTGGTCAAGCTGGCTTGAGACTAGTCCAATAGGTCTATAATAACTAAGAATGGTACAGTATGTCTGTATCCATATGAATGATATATTTGTAATCCGTGCATCTATGCCATCATAGATTAAGACACGTTAAATAGAATCTCATTCAAAAGCTAATGATGTTGAGATTGTTGCCTACTGTCGACATAAACCCTCAAAATGAATGTGAGGTAGACGAAGAGGCAAAATCACCTTTCCAAATTCCGTCAAGGGAATAATGAAAGAAGCACCGCTCCTCTAGAACTTAGTCACACCTACTTGGGTGATTTGAAGTTTATACAAAATAGAGAGGGGATACAAGTATGTTGTGATCTTCATTGATGATGGTACAACGTATGGAATCATTTGTTTGTTGAAAAGAAAAGATGAAGTTGTTGAAGCGGATAAGCGCTACAAAGCAGAAGTTGAAAATCAACTAAGCCTACGGATTGATGAATTCGTAGTGATAGAGGGGGAGAATGTGAAGCATCGTTCATCAAACGACTGCTCATTACTCACCTCAGTCTAACGATGTTAGCCAAGCGCAAAGTCGTACGCCCAAATTATGTGGGGTGGCTTTGTAAAAGTTGGAATACTGAAACAGGTCAAGTTGTACCTAAGACTGTAGATTGCATATCCGCTGGATCTGTAAATAACAGTAGTGCTTATCGCCTCTTGGTGTCAAAGAATGCTGAATTCTTTGAAGATAACTTTCCTTGAAAAGAAAAAAGAAGTAATTGCTCAAGGTTAACAAGAACCCGCGAGGGCCTGACTGTCCGGAACTAGACGTTCCGTATCTACAAGACTCGAAAGTTGCTGGCTATCCGGAACTTAATATTTCAAATATGCAGAACTCAGGGATTCTAGCTATTGAACCGAGACGGAGCAAAGAAGGGGACAAAAACTTGTTCCGGTCCTTCTAGCGTGTATGGTTGAGAATGAACCATGGACAATTAACAAATAATTGTCATCTCCAAAAGCGCTGCTTTGAAAAGAAGCTACAAAGAGAGAAATAGATTCCATCATATAGAACCATACTTGTGTAATGGTTGATCTTCCTCCGGGAAAAGAACATTTGGGTTGTGAAAATGGATACTCAAATGTGAGTACAAAGTAGTAGATCTACTGACGAGTATAAAGCCTCGGTTACTTGTACAAGTGCTCCCCTGCGAGTAGCTTAACATCTTGGGTCATTGCAGTCTTGCATGGCATGGATGTTGAAACAGCCTTACGAACCGGAGAGTTAGAAGAAGAGGATCAAAGTTGGTTTGCTGAACTGTTGGGCTTCTTCCTGAACTTTCATTTTGGTCCCTAAAATGTATACATTTTGGTCCTGAAAGTTTCAGATAAAACAGAAATAATAAATTTGACCACAGAAATATTGACTCTGAAGTTGGAGAATCAACAGTCTGAAAGTAAAAGTCATATTGAAACAAAGTCTCGATATGAAAGATATGGGTATCACAGATGACATCTTAGGAATTGGATTTCTAAGACATCTAACGGACTGGTCGATAATTGACAATCTCGTTGAAGCCATCAATGGATATGAATCATAGAACTGATTGGAATCATGGTGCACCCATAGACAAGGAACGATATGCACATGTCACGTGTAGTTCAATGTATTGTATACACTACAACCGACCTGGTATCGGCCTACAAACAGATTAGTTGAACTAAGGTTCACTGTTGATCTTAATACATGATCAATAGAAGGCGTTAAGTCGGATATGACGATATCTGAATTATTCGCTTATCTACGGATTATAGTATTCTGGATGTCCAGCGGTTCTGAGAGAACAAAGTGATGCAAACTGGACATCAGATCTGAAAAACACCAAAGCCACAAGCAAATGTGTATGGTGGGTCTTGAAAAATCCTCTAAGCAAACTTGCATCGGCCGATTCATGATGGAATCGGAGTTTATCGCTTTATACAAAGCATGAAAGAAGTTGAGTAACTTCACGGCTCCTTAGAGGACGTCCCTTATTGGGAGAAACCCGTGCCTTGGCAGATTATACTGCGTGGCTAGCCGGTTGGCTTCAGGAAGGACACGGATGACGGCGTCTGGACATATCTTTCAGGATCTGTCGGAGACATAAGACCGTATGGCAGTTGATCATCACGGGTATCACTTCCTTGTTTACTAACTAAGGGACTACCCGGAGATCAAGTGTTCTGCTTGTCTAGGGGAATGAGATTAAAACCCAAACAATACGAACCTTGCAGTGGAAACCCAACCATACTGATTGGAGATCCCAAGAATTTGGTTCAATAGGAAAACTAAGCGGCAAAAGGTTCAGTTGTGCGCTTCGATGGAAGCAAGAAGCACTTCGGATGATGATTTCTGTTCGGAAACATGAATCCAAAGTTATTCCCGCGATAGACATTAAAGTGCTACCTGCATGGTGGGTAAATGTTAAGCTTCCAAACCTTTAAATGATCCTCAAACGACTGAGGTTAAGGTTGGAGAAACTTTTAATGATTCCTAACACCTGTGAAGTGGTGTATAGCAGGATACCTTGTAGGAGATCACCTATTTAAGTGCGAGGATGGCCGCCTCAAATGAACGCACTTAAGAATCCAAGTGTGTCCACAGCCACAACGGACAAAAAAGTAAGAATGACAACGAATAAGGAGAGTTATTGTGTTGGTATCATTGTCTTGGGTTACACTAAACACTGACGGTTCAAGACATCACGTTCACCTCGCCGTAAATAAGTCCGATGGTATTCAACTAGGGAAGGTTCAAAGCGGAAGCTACCTCTCCTGATGTAATGTCTTTTCACTAAAAGATTGCTGAAAGTAGGCACCTTGTGAGTGCGCCAAAATCTCTCTTTCACAGAGGGGATTGTTGGAAATTTGCCTTTGGCGGGGAAGTGCGTCCACCCATGTTTAATGAATTAAACAATAGTGTTCTGCATGTTGGAGGCTTTGTCTCTTCACACATGCATAATCTACTAAGTGAGTAGATGACCGTAGGTCCAAGGATCGTCAAATTTTGTTGAGAAATGAAAGAGATATTGGTCCACGAAGTAAGGTATTTGAGGCATGGAAATATGGTGTGGGACAAATCTATCACATCAGTGGGAATAGGAAGAATTGCTCTCTAAATAAGTCTCTAATGTGGTAAAGGGTTTGGGACCCCAAGAGGTATCCCATGTGTTTAAAGGAGGGATGACCTAGATGTGCCTGGGTTCAAGGCTAAGCCCACACGCGCGCCGCCGCCGCCCGCCCGTCCGGTCTCGGGCTGTGGGCTGTGGGTTGTGGGGACTTTCTGATATTATATTTTTGGACCCCAAATTGCTTAATATATACAGTTTGATCCCTAGAGTTTCTGAAAAGTTGATTTTGGGGTGACGGTCCGTTGGACTATTTTTTTGGAGCATTAACCAGCCATTACTTGGCTGATTAATTCCTCCATAAACACCCTCTTTCAATGGCCATGAACAGCCTCACTTATAGCCTTTAACATGCCACATTAATGGCCTTAAACCAGCCATTAACATCCCTCCTAATGACTATTTACGGCAGTATTTTGGGCAGTTGAACAACCCTCTTGTGATGCCATATATTGAGCTGTTTTGGCTCAATTGTGGAGACACATATAGACAAAAATATAGCACAAACAGACACGAAAAACACTACACAAAACAGTGACGAAAAATTGCAAAACAGTGTGAAAAACCATTATCGAAAGACTCACTTATACACAAGGTATACACAACAGAGACAAAACAGAAGAGAAAAGAGAAACTCTTTCTTCCTTTTTCCATATGTTCAGCAAGTCGATTCATATTTGTTTTCTTCGTCAGGCTCAATCTATTGGCTTCGTAGCGTTGAGATTAAAGTGTTGTTTTATCTTGGGAGACTATTGCGCGCTAACGTAAAAGCATATATACGGGGCAATCTTGTCTTAAGGACAGAGGGCTATCACTCGACTCAACACACAACGTTGTAACCATCTAGATTTAGTTGTTTCTTGATTTCAGGTTATCAAGATTTAAGACACAACAAGCTTGCGGCAGTTTTGAAGATTTACCATTTATTTATCCTTTCGAACACTTGTAATAGTTATTTACTTCCCGTACTGCTTTATAAAGTACAATAGAGTACCAACACTTACTTAGAGAATAAAAGTGTTTGCACAAGTTTTTAGTGAAAAATTAAGTGATTTAGTAGTAGTAGAAGCTGAAAAATGTAATTTCACCCACATTAAGTGTTTTTTTAAAGGCAAAATTATCAATATACCAAAAAGAAAGTTGCTATTATTAACTTTGATTTATTTCTAAAATTGATGTGAAAATAATATATAAAACAAAATTGCTACTCTCTAAAAAAGTTTAAAAATATTTGTAATAAACGTATTTTAAAAAAAATATTTTAACAGCTTGACCAAATAAATTACTAGTCACTCATATTTTCACATCAATTTTAGAAATAAAAAAATGACTAGTAATATGCTCCCTCCATTTTCATAATAAGTGTCATCTAAGCAAAAACAAATTATTCCAAAATAAATGTTACCGAAATTTAACAAATATTTATTGACAAGTTATCAATTCAAAATAGAAATGATTACTATTGATACATCCTTTAATCGAAAAAAAATGTAATATATTTTTATTAAATAAGTATAGTTTGATAAATTTTTCTTTATATTATTAATTTTTAATATGTGTTTTTTTTGTTAAGATGCAGTTATTATTGGACGGAGGGAGTAAGGCGGGAGGGAAAGCGAGGGGAACTACTCTCCTAAAGTCGACAGAGCGGTGGCAATGTCTTGGGACTTGACGGCAGTGGGGACCACTTTTTTCGTGGGCCCCACCTAAATGTGTTTCAGTTTCTGGAGCGAGTGTGTGAACCGGCTACCGGCGCTTTTCAAGCCTTCCGGCATACCAGTTTGCGGCACGTGTTCGCCTGCACGTGGAGGAGATTGCGGCTCTCCTCTTTCGGCGTTTCTGTTCACTCAGAGAGAAATGTGTATTCACTTGGAAGAATGTAACAAAGATTATATTGGTTCAACACCTACTCCATTAACAAAATAAATTTGGAGACCTTTAGGTGTCGGTTAGCGCCGTTAGAATTATGTCGTCATTAGTACATACGCGTTCCGTTCCAAAATATTTATTACATTATATTTTTCAAGAGTCAAACTATATAACTTTAATTAACATTTTTAGTTATATTTTTTATTATATTAATTTGAAAAAAATTACACATATAATTTCCAAATATTTAAATTTTAATTTAAAATATTAAATTAATATAATCTAATTTAACTTTAAAATTTAGTTAAAATGACTTTTTTTTTTAAATATGACAAGTATTTTGGGACGGAGGGAATAGAAATTAGTAATGAGAAATTTACGTATTATTTTATACAGTAATTATGCAGGATTTAACTATTTATTTTCTATTCTGCATAAAATAATACATAGATTCCTTCATAAGCTATACATATATTAGTTATACGAATTTCTACTACAAATTAAACATCGCATTAATTTTATACATGAATAACTTACCTTCTAACTAGCTATCAAACGTGATATTACTTATGTAAGATTTAATAACTATATATATATATATATTGTCATTACTTAAGTAATAAAAGGTCTAAATTTGTCACAACATTACGAAATAATTCGAATTTGTCTATCTTTAAAAGTTGAGGTATAACTTATTACTTACATTATAAGATTGGTTCAAATATGTATTTATTATTTTTGATATTGAGATTTTTAAATAAGAAAAAGGTCAATTTACCTTTTAAATATACGAAATGATTCAAAATTGTTTTAAAACTTTTAAGAAGGGAGTTACAGTTCTGGTATTAGGCTTCAGCAGTCTTGTTTGACACACAAAATTTCAAATGACAAGGTCTCTTTCCCCAAACTCAAATTAAACACCCTTACGCATCAAATTATCCTAATGGAACTGAAACAATGATCAATTGCAGCAACAAGTAGAATTTCAACCTTTGTCGAGACTTTATCAATATAATTCCATCACCAATTCTTCTCATATCATCATTAATAGCGGTGTCATAAAGCTTCATACCTCCTAATGTTAAAATAAATCTAGATACATAATATTTAACTTTAAAATCATTCACATCAATATTATTACAGCCAAGATGGGGTTTCAGTAATAAGCATGATAGGGTGATGGATCTTGTGCCTAAAAGCTAACTTGTAGGGTGAGGATTGTCCAAGTCTATATAAAGAGTCCATGTTTCCATTTCATTTCCGATGTGAGACTCTTAACACTCCCCGCAAGCCCAGACCTTGTTAACTGGAGCGTGTACAATATAATTTGGGGGTCTAATATAGGTGAACAAATAATTGAATGATAGGGGAAAGTGGTATAGATTAAGCTGTGAAAGATATCGTTTCTATGAAGTGATTTTGGGTTATTTTGTGTGTTCTCTCAGTGAATGTCGTCAGAGTAAAGTGGCAGTGAAGTAACCACGATTTTCAAGTGGTGTTTTTGAGAATGAAGAGAATAAATTATTATGGAGGTGATTGATTCAGAGTGTAGATAGATGGTGACAGAGAAAACTAAAATATGCACAATTTCACAAAGTTCAGAGATAAATTTAGTCTATTCTGCACAGTTTAACGCAATTTTGACCATTTTTCTTTGTAAAAAAGACTCATAGCAAAGCTTCCATCCGAGTATTTGAACCAATTTTATAACTATGGGAGTATTTCTGAACGCAGTTATTGATTGAGGGAAATTTTTGATAATTTCACAAAGTAAGAGGTCAAATTTAAAACTTATTTTGTCGTCATAACACTTATCTGTCTATTCTCTTAATAAATAAACGTTTACCCTCGAGGGATTAGTTACTGATAATTCTCTAATATGTTCTTTTTAATATTGTACTAGACACTCAATATGTACATTTTACATAAATATCACGTCAATTTTAAAAAGTGCAACTACTTTATAAACGATGAAATAATATTCATTTTATCGTAGTGAATTCGTTAACATCCTCCAATGAAACTTTTGTTGTTTAACATAAGATTGGCAAACAGATTTATTTCAATGATCTGACTACATATCAAGAATAGAAGTAACTTTTTCAGTATTTGATCCATCACAGATACACGTAATTTTCTCTAACAAATATGGGTAATTCGGATTACTTTAAATAGCTTCAACCCGGTCCAAACCCTATCTTAATCGATTTGAACTGAACCCTAAAAACGATTCATTTGCTAATCGGGACAATCCCTTTGCTAATCGGGTTTAGGGGTATGAAATTTCTTCATTTTCTTTGCTAATCGATAGTGCTAGGTTCTTCTTCTATCTGTTGTGTTCGCATTTGTTCAACTTTCGACGAATTTGCCGACATGTTGTGTGTGTTCGTTCGGGTTTAGCATTCGTTCGTATGTGTTTCATTTTGTTGTGTTTTTTGTTTTGATTTCACTTTATCTTCAAGTTTCTTTAATAGCACAACTTTTTTTGTCGATGAATTTCATATATTTTGTATCGATGTGTTCATGGTTTATCTAGGGTTCTTAACTTCAGCCTCCATTTTCTGAGTAACAAATGTACTACCCAATAATGTACTACCCAATAGTGCAATGTTGCTTTGCTAAAGTTAACAAATGTTCATGATCATTACTAGTTCTGGTTACTGTTCTTATATATGTATTGGTTAGACAAGTTGAATAGAGAAAATATGAATCCATTAAAAAAAACTGTGTGTGTGTGGTTGTTGAAATACATTCTGTATGTATATCATTCTGTATGTATATAGGTAGTTTAGGGTTGGAAAAAGTGGTATTAGGTTTTTTTGTTGAAATACATGTGCACTTTAATTGTTTTTTATGTTGAAAGAAACACCTTGGATGTATAAAATCCGAATTGAATATGCAGCTGGTCTCTTCTAGTGGGACACTCATTGTGATTAAAGTTATTTTTCTTATTGTTTTATCTTGAAAATTTACTTTGTGCATTTATTTATTATGTGGTCCCCATTTGATCTTGTTTGTTTCTTGTTGACTAAAATAAGTGTTCATTTGTCTGTTTCTTAGGTGTTTAATGTGCATTTTCTTTTTCTTCTTTTACATTCTTTGTTGACTTATTCCTTTGTTCATTTAACATTTATTTTCTGTACTCAAGTGTTGTTACCTGTTTGCCCTATATTAAATTTATTGTTTATGTACTTAAGTTTAATCAAATAATTAGTGTTATTGTTTGTTGTCTATTTTGCAAACAGTAACTGAATTTTTATTGTTTGTTGACCATTTTGCATATCATAGTCATGGTAAGACTTATACTGAATTTTTACTATGGTGGAGAGTGGATTAAAGTTTCAAAGCTGATTATTCAAGAAAATTTGTGCACACATGAGAAGGGTATGACTCTAACCTTCTATGCTTTTCAGACTTTGTAGATCAATTTAAGAATTTAGGTTTTTATGGGTTCAACAACTTGTAGTGATTGATCCATCAGGGAAATATTATGAGATGGAATTTGATATAGGGATTAGGACATTGTTATATCTTGTTAGTGATGATTTTTGTGTAATTAATCTGATTGTTGTAGATGAATTTGAATTAGGGATAAATGTGACTAACATTGTACATCATTATGAGTCTTATTCTATTGATGTTGAGGTTGGCACAAATTGTGACAGTGCCAATGAAGCATTAAACTCTTATTCTGGTGATTCACTAAGTGATGATGATTTTTATCTTGAAGAATTAGAGCTTATTAGATTTCAAAATAAAAGGGAGATTACACTTAAGTTAAAGCATTTCAAAATAATTTATCCTGGAATGTCTTTCAAAGATACCATTGAAGCTAGAGTTTTATGAACCTTTATGCCTTACTGAAAATAAAGGGTTAGTACTGTTGAAAAGTGACAAATTTAGGGTTAGGTACCAGTGTGTTGAGGGTTGTCCCTTTAAGTGTTCCATCTCTAAATGTAAGAAAGGACTTGGGGTTTCAGTTAAAAAATTGACCACTAAGAACAACTGTCAACCATCCTTTAAATGCAAAAGAGCAGATTCTAATACAATAACTTATTACTTCCAAAAGAAGCTAAAAATGATCAAAAAGTGAAGGTCAAAGAGATGAGGACAAAACTGAAAGTAGCCTTTAATGTTAATGTTGGTCATCAAAAGTGTAAGAGGGCCAAGAGGATGATTTTGGAAGAACTTGGTGGTAGTTACAGTGATGAGTACAATAAGTTAGAGTGTTATGCCAATGAATTGAGGAATAGCAATCCTGGAAGTGATGTTGTAATCAACCTATCTAGGGATGCACTTGAAAAGGGATAAGAAAGTTTCTAAGGATGTATATATATTTTAATTCAATGAAGAATAGATTTAGTAGTGGGCTAAGACCTTTCATATGATTGGATGGCATATTCTTGGAAGGAAAGGCTAAAGAGCAATTGTTGGTGGCTGTTGGTCAGGATTCCATGAATCATTTTTGGGCAGTAGTCTCTAAAGAAAACAAAGTAACTTGAAATTGGTTTCTAGGATTACTCAAGAAGTCACTGAATCTGCAGCAAGGACAATGAATAACCTTCATGTTTGACATGCAAAAGGTAAAATATTATTATTTTTTCCACTTAGTTGTTTGTTTAACTGTTTTAGTCCAAATTTCAGTTTACTAATTGTTTGCATCCAGGGCTTAATTGATGCAATTCAGACAATTTTACCAGAAGCAAAGTACATGTTTTGTGCTAAACATATAGAGCACAATTGGTTGAAGAGATGGATGGTCTGAAGCATTGAAGAAGAAGATGTGACATTGTGCATGAAGCTCTTATCATGAAGAGTTTTGTGACCATTTGAAGGTTATAGGTGAGATGGATCAGTCAACTGCTGAGAACTTGTTAACATACCCAGTTGAGACTTGGGTTAGAGCCTACTTAGACACCACTTGCAAGAATAAAAAACATCACAGAGTCATTTAACAAGTGGATTTTGTAGGCAAGACACAAGCCAATTATAAAGATGCTTGAAGATATCAGGCTAAAGGTAACACTTGCCCATTTCAAGTTTTCAATTTAGTTTTAACACATAAAAATAACACTTTAATATTGTATAGGTAATGGACATGTTGGTAGCCAATGAAAGTCAGGTGCATAAATGGGCTATTGACTACAGTCCTACATCATAGAGGTTTGCAAGGACTTTGTGGTTATTGCTGAAAATTGTGAGGTCCATTGCAATGGTGATGATGGGTATGAAGTGTCTGAGGGAACTGACCCACACATTGTGGATTAATGTTGAAGAAATGCAGTTGTAGGACATGGGATCCCATGTCCTCATGCTATAAGAGCATACAAGCATAGAAACAAGGATCTTATTACTGAGGGAGCCTTTCACCCATATTATAATAAGGCAACCTACTTGTCAGTTTACTTACACAAACTTCAACTAGTTAAATGATTAAAATTCTGAAAATATGAAAAGAGTCATGATATGGAACCACCAGAAATATGTAAGATGGTAGGTCGACCCAAAGTTAAGAGAAGATGGGTGAGGAATGAAAACTTGAAAAGACATGGTGAATGGTCTTCTTCAAGGAAAAGGAAACCTATGACATGTTCTACATACCATCAAAGTGGACACAATGCAAGGGGTGTGCTAAGGTAATACTTTAAACACAAGTATTTGTAGTAGTAGCCTATTTAATAGTGCATATCTGATTTTGATTTCTGAAGTACAATTATATGTTGTATACATAAGTATTTGTGTACAACAGTATACAAATACTGATGTATACCACATATACATCAGTATTTGATTTCTGAAGCACCAGTATTTGAAGCAGTATTTGATTTCTGAAGCACCAGTATTTGATTTCTGAAGCACCAGTATTTGTAGCAGTATTTACTTTCTGAAGCACCAGTATTTGTAGAACTATTTGTAACTAGACACAAGTATAATTCACTAATTTATTTTTTGTGTAATGACAAAAAAATAAAGGGAAACAAGCTGCTACACAGTCAAGGTTGGTGGATGATCCAATTGCGAAGAGGTTTAAGGGTAGCAGCAGCACCACAACAATGCTAGAATCTGAAGACAATTTTCCAAGCAGCAGCTGCACCACAACTGTGCTAGAACCAGACCCATCACTAAGGTCAAGGTCATTTTCTGAAGCTAATACTAGGATACTTGAAAGGATGAGGCAACCATTAGCTACATCAACAAGAAGAATATTATTTGTTGGTGATTCTACTGGAATGAGTCAGCTAATCAACATGACTTATCAACCACCAAACAAGGTTGATGTTACAGGGAATAAGTTGAGGGCGACAAAAGAGAAGCTGAAGATAAGGAAGGGGAATGGGAAGTCTCAAACATGATGAAGACTTATGATTATTGAAGTCTATTTTTTGTGAAGATGAATTTACTGATGTAACAATACAAATTAACACATTTGATTATCTTGTAGTAAACATTTAGTTGGGTGGTGACAATAGATGTCATGTTATAATTTACAACTATTTTTGTGGTTATGTGACATCTTAAACTTCATATTTATGTGGATCTGTTCAGGTTGCAGAGTTTGTATATAATACCAGTTTAGTGCCCTTGTTTTGGTTTTGATTTGGAAACTCTTTCATGTCCATGTTTTTCTCATGCCAAGGATTGAGCAGTGATAATTTTCAGTATCTAAAATGTGTCATGTTAAGCTTGTTCTAGCATTATATGTTGTATACATCACTGTTTGACATCTATTTTTTTTATTAGAAATGGAATGATAAAAGTGTTTGACCTTGGTTTGGTGCTAGTAATAGAACATGTGTGCCTATATTAAGCTCTAAGCTCAAAACATGATGCTTAGAGGTGATTTTGTTGTGAAATGATGATATTGTTAGTTTTTGCTTTAAATGATGGTTTCATTACCTATATTGTGCCAAAATAGAATGTCAACATGCCTAAGCTGCCTATTTAAGAGTGCATATCTGATTTTAATTTTTGAAGTTTCCCATAGTAAGCATGTCCACCCACATCAAATAATTGTTAAATGGAGAGTATGTTAGAGCTACTGTTCATCTTGGTTGTACTGCTATTGTGAACTGATTTAAGAGAATGGTATGTCTTGGATGGTGCCTTTCCTATCAGCAGCAGAAGGCAAGAAGTGAAACGAATATTTAAGAGAATGATATAACTTTGCTTTTGCAGATAGTAAAAAAAGTTCCATATAAGCAACAGAAGTTAAGAATGGTAAATAAAATGTCACAAACATGACTTAGTTCACTTCATAACATATCACGAAAAGCCATAAATGGTGAGCTAACCACCAGATTTAATGACATAATGGGGTACAAACATGAATTTAGTTCATAGCTACTAGTACTTAATCATAAACAACACATTAAACTTTCTTATGCAGCTATAAATACATATTCATTTCATAATCGACGCAGCAACAAATCCAACAAATAACACCCATGAAATCATCATAAACACGCGCATCTTCAAAACTTTGTTCATTTCAGCTTGATTTATACCCTGCAACACAACTATATCTTCCTTCAACGTATCTCTTTCATTCTTCAGATCTGCTATTTCATTCTTAAACGCATCCAATGACGACATTAATTCACCGACAAAACTTTCGGAGTATTCCTCATCCTCCCATTGTCAATATCCACAAGAACTTCTTTGTAAATAAAAAATGAAGAAAGAATCAAAAACAGTCCAAGAAATGACGCAAAATGCAGCAATAATCGTCGAAGTAAATTGAAGAATTACATAAACATTACTTACCTCAGGCTTGGGGCATTTGAAGAATTTCCTTCCATGAATGGAAGTAGTCGTCGAAGTAAATTGATTTGCAGTCATACCACAATTGCACCTCCTTTGTGAAGAAAAACTCACTTGAGACATTTCTTACTTAGAAACAACAAAATTTAGGAGGCTCAGTAAGGATCATCGACAAACAAAGTTGTTCTATTAAAGAAACTTGAAGACAAAGTGAAATCGAAACAAAAAAGACAACAAAATGGAACACATACGAACGAATGTTAAACCCGAACGAACACACACAACACGTCGGCAAATTCGTCGATAGTTGAACAAATGCGAACACAACAGATAGAAGAAGAACCTAGCACTATCGATTAGCAAAGAAAATGAAGAAATTTTACACCTTAAACCCAATTAGCAAAGTGATCGGCATGATTAGCAAAGGGACCGTTTTAAGGGTTCAGTTCAAATCGATTAAGAAAGGGTTCAGACCAAGTTAAAGCTATTTAAAGTAACCTGTCACGGGTTACGAGTTACGGGTACGAGTTAAAAGAGTTAAGTGAGCTGACGTGGATCCGACGTGTAGTATACATAGATACGACGTGACGTCCAACTCATATATCTGTCCATCCAAGGGCAAATTTAACAAGTTTGTTAACTGAAAGGATATATTTGATCTCAAAGTTTGAAGGAGGGCAATGTTATTCCATAAATCATAGTTGGAGGACAAATTTGACCATTTTCTCTATTTTTTAATAAATAATAAAGGTTTTAAGAGCTTCTTATCAGATTCTTCTGCATATCTCAACTCGAAACGTGTCATTTATGTTAATATTAAATAAGCAATTAAATTATAATTTTCATGTGAAATAAAATATTGTAGGAGCAGACAGTGCACACAACATGGGTCACCGTGTCCTTTTAACATTAACAAATCACGTGATAAACTAGGCAGATTATTATTTAAATCAGAGCTGAATATTTTGTGGGAGACAACAATTCATATAATAAGATAAATCTCCAAAACTAGTGATTTAAATATATTGTTTTTGTGGGATTCCTAGGAGTACGTACTTTGGCTCTTCACATCTCACTTTCTGAAATATTTGTGTCCTTTCTGGAAAATATTAAAGTAATGATGATTTTCCACGACATATTTATAACAATTCTCCATGCTTCACTTACAAGAAATATTGGTATATTTGTAAATCAACAATCATACAACCCTTCCATATTTGTGTGTCAACACCTACATACATGATCCTTGCCCATTCTCTTTGTTAATTTATTTTCTTGCATAAAAAATACTCGCTCTAGTTTATATGACTTTATTTTCTTCTTGCCTCGTTAAAAAAATATACTCCTATACTCCTATACTTCTATATTTTTATTTTTATTTTTATATTTAAAAAGAATTAACTCTATACTTCCATTTTATTTGTAATATGACCACACCGAACAATTTTTGTGCAAAATCTTGCTTCATCGGTTTCAATTTGATTGTTTTACCCTTTTTTTTAGTCGGTTTAAAAAAGAATGATAATGTTTTATAGTTAGTACTTCATCCATTCCAATTTAAGTGTTTTACTTTTTTTTTGATCTGTCCTAAAAAGAGTGTCTCTTTCTATATTTAGTAAATTTTCTAATTTCAACATCTTACATGGCAAGTTTAAGGATACAAGATTTAAAGGACTATACACATTTTAATTTAAGACCTTAAGATTGAAAAATCTTTCTTTATTTCTTAAAATTCATATCAAGTCAAACTAAAACACTTAAAATGGAATGGAGGGAGTAACTCTTTACACCTAACATCCTACATGACATATTTAAGACTACAATATTGAAATAAGATTTTAAAATGTTACAACATCTTTAGTTTAAAATTACAAGATTTAAAAGTTTTTTTTCTTAAATTTTATGATGAGTCAAACTAAGATAAATAAATTAAAACAAGTTAGTACAAAATTTCCTCTGATTGGTGATCTCTTGGATGACGCAGTAGAGGAAAGGGAAAGTACAAAGTAGTATGTGCAATCAGTGAGAAAATCAGAAGGAAACCACATGGGGGGGGGGGGGGGATAATTTGTTATGGAGACTTTCTGGGAACAATTTAATTAGAGGATGTTTAACAGTTAATTAGAGTACTTAGTGACACTTGAGTTTGACTTCAGCAGTGACCCTTCAAGTGTTGAATGGTTCTTCTAACTAGCATTAGTGGATTTCTGTAATTAATGCTACGACATCTACAAATCTATTTGTATTTCTCCTTCATGTAGTATCATTCTTTTCTTTTTTCTTTTTTAATTATTTTTTTCGCATCAATTTATGTGATGGTGTTTGACTAAACATGAAATTTAAGAATGAAAGTAAGGTTTTTGAAATTTATAGTTGTAGACATTTGTGTGGTATAAATTATCTCATAAGGATATAATGAAAAGTATTAGCGAATATTCTCAGAATATTCGTCGTATATTTTGTAATTATGATAAATGTATATTTAAGGTAACTTAGGATTCTAATTGTATTAGGAATCAACCTTTGTAAGGTAAGTTAGGATTCGTACCATATTAGGAATCAACCTTTGTACAAAGGTATATATATTGTGAATAATGAAAGAAATTCCCAAGGGAAATTATTCTATCTTTCATGGTATCAAAGGCCTAAAACCTAAATCCTCATTCCCGGCCGAAATCCGATTTTTTTTCTGTGGGCTTGCATTGGCCGATTCATCAGCTTGATATCAAGAATGCGTTTCTTCATGGGGATTTGAAAGAGACTGTGTACATGCATCAGCCTCCTGGTTTTGTTCATCCGGCAGCTCCACAGTTTGTGTGTCGTCTCAGGAAGTCATTGTATGGATTGAAACAGGCCCCCCGCGCTTGGTATGATCGGTTCGCGGTATCTTACGCAAATTGGTTTTGTATGTAGCGGTGTGATACCTCTCTCTTCACTTTTCACCGAGGTAGCGACCTGCATATTTGCTATTATATGTCGGCGATATTGTTCTTCTTGCCTCATCCGACGGGTTGAAGAATGAAATCATTGCTCTACTCAAAACTGAATTTGCTATGACCGACTTGGGAAGCTAAGTTACTTTTTGGGTATATCGGTGACTAGATCTGCCGCCAATATGTTCCCGTGTCGCGAAAGTATGCAGAAGAGATAGTGTCTGAGGCCAAGATGACAAATTGTAAAATTATGTCAACTCCGGTGGACTCAAAATCCAAGCTTAGTGCCAATGACGGTCGCCAGTTCGATCCCACTCTATATCTGAGTCTAGCGGTGCTCTTGAGATCTTACATTCACTAGGCCTGATATTGCATATGCCGTTCAGCAGGTGTGTCTGTTCATGCACGACCCCCGAGAGTCCCATTTTGCCGCCCTCAAACGTATTATCAGATATGTTAAGGGCACACTTGACTTTGGATTACATCTATACCCCTCTGCCCCAACCAAATTGCTAGCCTACACGGATGCAGATTAGGCGAGATGCCCGACACACGCCGCTCCACCTCTGGTACTGTGTATTTCTTGGGGATAATCTTATCTCATGGTCCGCCAAGCGCAGCCACGCCGTCCCGCTCGAAAGGCCGAGCAATATCGCGAAGTTGCTAATGTCGTCGCTGAGATCTGTTGGCTCCGAAATCTTCTTTTGGAGCTCCAGTGTCCATTACGCAAGGCGTCTATAGTTTATTGTGACAACATATCTGCTATCTATATGTCTCATAATCCACTCCAACATCAGCGAACTAAGCATATTGAGATGGATATCCACTTTGTGCGAGAGAAGGTTGCTCGTGGTCAGGTCAAAATTTTACATGTGCCTTCCTCGTATCAGTATGCAGATATTTTCACAAAGGGACTACCGCGACAGCTCTTCACCGACTTCCGATCCAGCCTTAGCATTCGGCCTCCTCCCGCTCCGTCTGAGGGGGAGTATTAGCGAATATTCTCAGAATATTCGTCGTATATTTTGTAATTATGATAAATGTATATTTAAGGTAACTTAGGATTCTAATTGTATTAGGAATCAACCTTTGTAAGGTAAGTTAGGATTCGTACCATATTAGGAATCAACCTTTGTACAAAGGTATATATATTGTGAATAATGAAAGAAATTCCCAAGGGAAATTATTCTATCTTTCAAAAAGTTTAAAGTTAAATTGTTCAGTATTAAATGTAGAAAGATATTATTCGTTTTGATATTGACTATAAAGGAAAGAGTGTCACATAAATTAAGAAGGAATGAGTACTTCATCCGTTCCAACAAAAAAAGACGGTATTTCCATAATAATCTATTATGAAAAATTGTCATTTAAAAAAAAAATTAAACAGATTAAATTCAACTTCTCATTTTATAATGACAAATACACAAATATCATGACATATTTAAAGGCACAATTCATAAAAGTTTTATAATCATAAAAATGTAGTAGCATATTTAACACCATAAATTTCTTTCTTTCTTAAATCCATGCTAAGTCAAATTACTCTATATACAAGTTGAAATGGAGGGAGTAATGGACTCTAAATTGTGTTGGTCTCTCTGATTCTCTTCTTGGGCCGGGTATTCGTTATCTTGATCTGAGCCCGCATGATAAAACTTGGGTCATTCGCAAGAATGTCCCTATTTCGGGGTGGTTTTAATTTTTTTCACCTCAAATCCCCGATCTATAATTTTTTTCTCTTAGGTACTTTAAAGTGATCGAAAATATTCTTGACATCAATAAAATAAATTTAAATTCTGGGTTCGAACCCGATAGAGTAAAAAAAAAAAGAAAATAATTTCGCTAGGCAAATGTTACATAGAAACTATATTTATTCGCGCGAAGTTACATAGAAAATATGTCTTAAGACATAGTTCTGTAAAAATTAAGTTATCCTACGAAACTATGCCTTACTTAAAAACTGTCTTAAGGCATAGATCTGTATAATATGCATTGTCTGGCATAGTTATGCAGAAATTTAAGTTATCCTATAGAACTATGCCTTAAGACATATTTTTTATGCAACTACATAGCGAATAGACATAGGTTCATAGAAACTATGCCTTGCGAAATTATTATTATTTTTTACTCTGTTGGAAATTGAACTCAATATCTCCCCAACGAATAAGTGTACTTTGGCTCTTAAATTTTCATTAAAAGAAAAGTATGGAAAAAACTAAAAACCACCAAATTGAGGGACAAAAATTAAAGACCAGCCGGTAGGAAGGAAATCCACGCAAAAAAATGATAGAACTTTGATGGACGAAGTCCATTCCATAAGTCATCTCTTGGACAAGAATAAGAAACAATAGGCCCAATTAGTGGGGAAATACTTACACATCTGGAGTTCCGAATTGAACATACGTTCTTAACAGGTAATTAATCATAACCAGTAATCAACTGAATGTTGAAAAAAAGAGAGAATGTTTCTCAGTATCACAGCAATTGAATCATTTCTATTAAGATTTGTTGGAAATTAGCCTTTGGCGTGAGTTGCGACCGACCAAATTTAACGGCTTAAACACTAGTGATACGTATGTTGGAGAATCCGGTTCTTCACACATGCATGATCTACTAAGTACGTAGATAACCGTAGGGCCAAGAATCGTCAAATTTCATTGAGATATGAAAGAGATATTGGTCCACGAAGTAAGGTGTTTGAAGCATGGAAAGTGTGATATTGTGTTCAATTCTCCCTCATCGGTAGAGGAAGAAAGAATTGTTGTGTATATAAGACTCGAAATTGGTTTGGGGTTTGGGACCCCAAGGGGTATCCCATGTGTTTAAAGGAGGGAGGACCTAGATGTGCTCCGGTTCAAGGAAAGACCACACGCGCGCCGCCCGTCCGGTCCGGTCACGAGTCTTCTGATATTATCTTTTTGGACCAGAGAACTTTTCCAGAAGTACAGTTTTATCCCATAAGTTTCAGATGTACAGTTTGGTCCCTGAAGTTTCCAGAAAGTCAGAATTGGGCAGAAGAGAACAGAAACGCCAAGCACTTAATTCAGCCATTTATTTTGGCTGAATTACTCCTCCAATCCGTTGGTCTTTCACCATTTATGTTGGTGACTTTACTACCTCCATAATGGCCATTATTTGGCTGTTATGGAGGCAGTTTTTCAGTCCCCTCCCTCACCTATATAAACACCCCTTACACCATTGTTGAGACACATATATGAACACGAAAATACATAAATATACACAAGCAAAAACAGTTCTTCCTACAACTTTCAAGCATCATTTCGTTACTCAATATTCTTCACGGTAGCTCTTGAGTTTCCTTTGCTCAAGTGTTCCATTGCTGTTTTATCTTGGGAGACAAATTGTCCAGGACGTATAAAAGATACATACGGGGCAATATTGTCTTAAGGACAGAGTGCCACACTCGACTCAACAATAACAAAAGCAGTTTCGACTTTTTTCTCGTTCTACAATTGTAATTTCAGATTTCTAGTTGAATTATTGAATCTTTGTTTGTCCTTTCGAATACTTGTAATAGTGATATACTTTCCGTACTGCTTTATAAAGTACAATAGAGTAAAATCTTCCAACAACTTAAGACAATATTCGTATAGTATTACTATTAGTGTTCGAAAGATGTCGGTCAAAAGTTCTGTGATCAAATCTGAATATGGCAATGGTTTTCTGGTAGAAGAGAGTGATGATGATGAACGTGTTCATAGTGTCACCGCTACCAAGACTGGTGGGAACAAGCGCTCTCGAGAGCCTGAGGATGTCAACTGGGACAAGAGGAGAAGACTGAAGATGTTATTCTATCTTGCAGCAGAAGACCTATATCTGTCCCAGACAAAAGATCTGAATAATGGTGAGAAGGAAATGGACACTCAGACTGATGAAGTGACTGAAGTGAGCCAGAATCCGAAATTGGGATAATTATTTTTCTTACTTGTCAAGAATAAAGATTAAATGATAAGTATGTTTCTTACTTGTCAAGAATTAAGATTTAAATGATGTCTGATTAAAAATGGATTAAAGTAAGGAGGAATATGAAAATAATTTATATTCCTTACGCTTTAACAAATCAGAAGTTTAATCTCATCTTCTTTTCCGTTTAAAGATTGAATTTTGTAAACGACTTAAGAAGATCCGTTCTTTTAAGTGTAATTTTTAAAGTGTGTAAAATATGTTCGCACATACGAGGGAGAAAAATCCACTGACTGTGCGAAACCTGTTACCACACTTAAGTAAGCGCCAAGAATTATCTGGGCACCAATCATAACGGAAGAAGTCTAAAAGTTAATGATGTTGAGCCTGTCATATTATTTGGCAGAAGATCCTTCATAGGATGATATTGGACACTCAGTCATACAAAGCCTCTGGGTGACTGGAGTGGGCCAAAAATTCCTTCATAGGATGATATTGGACACTCAGTCATACAAAGCCTCCGGGCGATTGGAGTGGGCCAAAATTCCTTTGATATGATGATATTGGACACTCAGTCATATAAAGCCTCCGGGCGACTGGAGGGGGGCCATAATTCATTTCATATAAAAAGTAATGGACACCTAGTAAGGTGGGCCAGAGTTTCCAGGTCCTAAATGATCTGAAGGCCTAAAGAAAGGCAGTAAAAAAGATTACATATGATCCGGTTACGCCTTAACCACGGGCAAGAGGTTGTTCATGTGAAGCAACGCCACCTCTAAAATCAAAGGGGCTGGAGAGGTTGTCCTCAATAGGACTTCAGGGAATGGGATCACTCTAAGATGAGGTGATACATGTTCCTAACTTGGTTTAAGGGACGCTGTTGGTCAAGCTGGTTTGAGACTACTCCAACAGGTCTGTAATAACTAAGAATGGTACAGTATGTCTGTAGCCGAATGAATGATATATTTATAATCCGTGCATCTATGCCATCATAGACTAAGACACGTTAAATAGCAAGTCATTTAAAAGCTAGCGAAGTTGAGATTGTTGCCTTCTTTCGACATAAACCCTCAAAATGAATGTGAGGTAGGCGAAGAGGCAAAATCACCTTTTCAAATTCCGTCAAGGGAATAACGAAAGAAGCACCGCTCCTCTAGAACTTTGTCATACCTACTTGGGTGATTTGAAGTTTATACAAAATAGAGGGGGGAGACAAGTACGTTGTGATCTTCACTGATGATGGTACAACGTATGAAATCCTTTGTTTGTTGAACATCAAAGATGAAGTTGTTGAAGCGGACAAGCGCTACAAAGCAGCCTATGGATTGCGAAATTCATAGCTATAGAGGGGGAGAATATGAAGCATCGTTCATTAAACGACTGTTCATTACTCACCTCGGTCTAACGGTGTTAGCCAAGCGCAAACCCGTACGCCCAAGTTATGTGGGGAAAGGCGATCCTTACCGCTAATGTGATTCTCAACAGAACTCCGCATAAGGATAAGGATAACCCTCCGTGTGAGACATGGAAATGATCTCACATACAAATGTTGTGATGTGAGGTGGTTTCGTACCTAAAGTTGTAGATTGCATAGCCACTAGATCTGCAAATAACAGTAGTGTTTATCGCCTCTTGGCGTCAAAGAATGCTGAATTCATTGAAGATAACTTTCCTTGAAATAGGAAAAAGGAGCAATTGCTCAAGGTTAACAAGAACCCGCGAGGGCCTAACTGTCCGGAACTAGACGTTCCTTATCTACAGGACTCGAAAGTTGCTGGCTATCCGGAACTTAATACTCCAGATCTGCAGAACTCAGGGATTCTAGATGTTGAACCAAGCCGGAGCAAAGAGGGGACAAATACTTGTTCCTGTCCTTCTAGCTTGTATGGTTAAGAACGAACCATGGATAATTAACAAATAATTGTTATCTCCAAAAGCGCTGCTTTGGAAAGAAGCTAAAGAGAGAAATATATTCCATCATATAGAACCATACTTGTGTAATAGTTGATCTTCCTCCGAAAAAAGAACCTTTGGGTTGTGAAAAAGGATACTCAAAAGTGAGTACAAAGTAGATGGATCTACTGACGAGTTCAAAGCCTCGGCTACTTGTACATGTGCTCCCCTGGGAGTAGCTTAACATCATGGGCTATTGCAGTCTTGCGTGACATGAATGTTGAAACAGCCTTCCCAACCGGAGAGTTGGAAGAAGAGAATCAGAGTTGGTTTTCTGGACTGTTGGCTTCTTCCTGAACTTTCATTTTGGTCCCTGAAATGTTTACATTTTGGTCCTGAAAGTTTAAGATAAAACAGAAATAATGAATCTGACCACAAAAACATTGACTCTGAAGTTAGAAAGCCAAGAGTTGGAGAATCAACTGTCTGAATGTAAAAGTCATATTGAAACAAAGTCTCGATATGAAAGATATGGGCATCACAGATGACATCTTAGGAATTGGATTTCTAAGACATCTAACGGACTGGTCGATAGTTGACAGTCTCGTTGAAGCCACCAATGGATATGAATCATAGAACTGATTGGAATCATGGTGCACCCATAGACAAGGAGCGATATGCACAGGTCATGTGTAGTTCAATATATTGTACACACTACAACCGACCTGGTATCGTCATACAAACAGATCAGTTGAACTAAGTTTCACTTATGATTTTAATACATGATCAAATAGAAGGCGTTAAGTCGGATATGACGATATCTGAATTATTCGCTTATCTTCGGATTATAGTATTCTGGATGTCCAGCGGTTCTGGGAGAACACAGTGATACAAACCGGACATCAGATCTGGAGAACACCAAAGCCACAAGTAAATGTGTATGGTGGGTCTTGGAAAATCCTCTAAGCAAACTTGCATCGACCGATTCATGATGGTATCGGAGTTTATCGCTTTTATACAAAGCATGAAAGAAGTTGAGTAACTTCACGACTCATTAGAGGACGTCCCATAATGGGAGAAACCCGTGTCTTTAACAGTTATATACTGTGGCTAGCCGGTCGGCTTCAGGAAGGACACGGATGACGGCGTTTGGACATATCCGTCAGGATCTGTCGGAGACATAAGACCGTAGGGCAGTTGATCATCACGGGTGTCACTTTCTTATTTACTAACTAAGGAACTACCCGGAGATCAAGTGTTCTGCCTGTCTAGGGGAATGGGCTTAAAACCCAAAATATACGGACCAATACAGTGGTAACCCAACCTTACTAACTGGAGATCCCAGTAATTTGGTTCAATGGGAAAACTAAGTTGTAAAGGTTCGATTGATCGCCCGGTGGAAGCATGAGCACTTCGGATAGTGATTTACGAAAGAAACACCAAATCCAAAGCCGTTCCCGCGATAGACTTTAAGTGCTATCTGCAGTGTGGGTAAAGGTTAAGTTTTCAAAACCTGTAATGCTCCTCAACAGTTGAGGTTAGGTTTTTTGGGAAACTTTTAATGGTTCCTAACACTTGTGAAGTGGGGTATAACAGGATACCTTGTAGGAGACCACCTATTTAAGTGTGAGGACATGCCGCCTCAAAATGAACGCACTTAAGAATCCAAGACGTTGTCCATGGCCAAAACGGACAAAACATTACAAAGAAGAGAGTAAAGGAATTTGTTGTGTTGGTATCATTGACTTGGCTTACACTAAACACTGACGGTTCAAGACATCACTTTCACCGCGCAGTAAGTAAGTCCGATGGTATTCAACTATTGAAGGTTCAAAGCTGAAGCTACCTCTCCTTATGCAACATCGGTCCGCTGAAATATTGCTGGAAATGAAAAAAGACACCATGTGAGTGCGCCAAAATCTCTTTCAAGAGGGGATTGTTGGAAATTAACCTTTGGCGGGAGTTGCGACCGACCAACTTTAACGGCTTAAAAACTAGTGTTACGTATGTTGGAGAATCCGGTTCTTCACACATGCATGATCTACTAAGTACGTAGATAACCGTAGGGCCAAGAATCGTCAAATTTCATTGAGAAATGAAAGAGATATTGGTCCACGAAGTAAGGTGTTTGAAGCATGGAAAGTGTGGTATTGTGTTCAATTCTCCCTCATCGGTAGAGGAAGAAAGAATTGTTGTGTATATAAGACTCGAAATTGGTTTGGGGTTTGGGACCCCAAGGGGTATCCCATGTGTTTAAAGGAGGGAGGACCTAGATGTGCTTCGGTTCAAGGAAAGACCACACGCGCGCCGCCGCCGCCCGCCCGTCCGGTTCTCGGGTCATGGGTCGTGGGTCGTGGGCCTTCTGATATTATCTTTTTGGATCAGAGAATTTTGCCAGAAGTACAGTTTGATCCCAGAAGTTTCAGATGTACAGTTTGGTCCCTGAAGTTTCAAGATGTACAGTTTGGTCCCTGAAGTTTTCAGAAAGTCAGAATTGGGCAGAAGAGAACAGAAACGCCAAGCACTTAATTCAGCCATTTATTTTGGCTGAATTACTCCTCCAATCCATTGGTCTTTCACCATTTATGTTGGTGACTTTACTACCTCCATAATGGCCATTATTTGGCTGTTATGGAGGCATTTTTTCAGTCCCCTCCCTCACCTATATAAACACCCCTTACACCATTATTGAGACACATATATGATACACAAAAATACATAAATATACACAATCAAAAACAGTTCTTCCTACAACTTCCAAGCATCATTTCGTTAGTCAATATTCTTCACGGTAGCTCTTGAGTTTCCTTTGCTCAAGTGTTCCATTGCTGTTTTATCTTGGGAGACAAATTGTCCAGGACGTATAAATGATACATACGGGGCAATATTGTCTTAAGGACAGAGTGCCACACTCGACTCAGCAATAACAAAAGCAGTTTTGACTTTTTTCTCGTTCTACAATTGTAATTTCAGATTTCTAGTTGAATTATTGAATCTTTGTTTGTCCTTTCGAATACTTGTAATAGTAATACAATTCCCGTACTGCTTTATAAAGTACAATAGAGTAAAATCTCCCAACAAGATTTAGGTAGACAGTGATCATGGACATCAAGGGGGGTTTTGAGTAACACCTTAATAGTTGCAACTTCATCTTACGTAATTAGGTGTGAGGTTTTAATTTTATCAACGATTTTTCTGTCTCGTATCTTCTTCTCCCTATTTTTTTTGGTGACAAGGAAACCCGCAGCCGCTACCCTTTGGATGTGCACAGGGTAAACTCCGCTCCTATGTAATAGCCCGCAAACCATATAAGAGATAACCCGCACTAGGCAAGCCCATGCGACGAGCTTGACCCAAAAGGCAGAAGGCAAATATCCTGTTGTCATCGGCAGAGGGCCTCGAACCTAGACCTCCATTATGAAAGCCCCATGCTTAACCAACTGAACCATCCTTGTGGGTCTTCTTCTCCTTGTTATTTATGAACCCTCTACCACAACAAAAAGATTTTTTTGGACAAATGTTTTTGCAAAACGTCTAAGAACACAAATAATAATTAATACCTAGTGTTTTATTCATTTGAGTTGTAGATCTATCATATTTTTCAAGCAAAAAAAAGATGACTTTGTTTGGATTGAGAAAATATTATGTGTTTCATAAATTAATTGTCTAGCTTCAGACAGGATTCACTTTAACGATACTAGGTTCATGTTCACTGATACCATGCTATCGAACTTTACTATAATACAATAAGAAATAGTAAGATATTACACTACTTATTAAATTACACCATAAAAAAGAGATGATGATTTCCAATATTTCATGTCTCAAGTTGGTGCGTCATTTAATAATCTGCCAAAAAAGATACATGAAATCTCTAAAATGATGTAATGGGGAAGTGATCGCGGTGTAGAGCTTGTCAGTTGATTTTTATGGTGCTTATTCACATGCATCGATCTTATATAACTAATGAGTTATTAGAGTCTGACTGTCTATTTCAGTTTTCTGAAACTATTAGAATTGGAACACTTCACATGCATCTTCAGTAGTGCTGATTTTCGATTTCGTACTAAACTTACAGTAGTGATTTCGATTAATAAGTTGTCCTCCGTGAAACCATCCATTTTGTCTCAAATGAGTAGCTAGATTAAATTTTAACGGATAAAAATCAATTGAATTAGTAAATGAATGAGTCATTAATCCGTTAAAGATTATTTAGATTGAAATGAGTGAATCAAAATAAGCTTAAAATAGGTTATAGCCAAACTCGTACAAGGTTTTAAATTTTTTTTTTAAAAAAAAGTTGTTCAATACCTAATAAAAAAATATTTATTTTTTACAAGGTTATTAATAGATCAATTTAAGCTACATGTTAGACCAACTTTTACATGGACTGAATTGAGCTGAAAAAATGAGTTAAATTATAAATGAGCGGGTTGCGGGTCATGATTACACGCCCAAACTTGAATGGTTGGATAAATCACATTTTCATGTACTAATATTTTCATCTCAACCATCGGGTTAAGTTCACAATAACCTCCATGAGGGGTGGTCTTTATTTTTTTGGCCTCGCTTAACAATTTTTTTTTTAAAATAACCTTCGTTTTTAAAAATTCGCTAGGAATTTTTTTTGTTGCCTGTCGAGTATAAGTTATGAATATAAATTTATTTTGCAATTAAGACAAAAGTTCAAGATATTTCAAGGCATTGAACTTGTTCAATTGACCACAAGTTCTACCTTATACGCAAAAGTTAGAACTTATGCTTGATGAGCAATAGAGGCAAAAATTCTGTCGCCCATCGGGCATAAATTATGGACATAAATTAGTTTCGCATATAAGACAGAAATTCAGGATATGTCCTTGCTCACAAGTTAAGGTCGTTTTTAAAAAAAATTATTAAGCGGGAATAAATATTCAAGACGGAACATTTTTGAAGACACCCATGCGTCATTTCTTGCCAACCACCTAAGAACTCTTTGATTAACTTGAGCGGTCATTAACTCGCCCAAACTTAAATGAATTGAACAAATTATATTTTGATGGTTTAATTTTATCACCTTATATCGGACCAGTTGAGAACTCATTGTTTCCCCTATTTAGTTTATTTTATTATGTAAAGAAAATCAATTTACTTGGTAACAAATTTAATAGTAGAAAATGTGAGGAAAATATGCAAATCCAAAATAAAAGTTTTATAATTCGGTATGTTGAGGTTTGGGCCCTTATTGAGCCCAGTGAAATCAAATCAAATCAAAGAAGCAAATTTAACGGAAACACACTGAAATTCAACAAGACCACACCTCGATTCTACATTCGAGATAGTAAATAACTAAATACTAGTAGTACCACATATTAGTACAAATTAAACTAATTGTATTGCGTTGATTTTTTTCTCTCAAATATCTTATTATTATTATTATTATTATTATTAGGGAGTGGATTACAAGATGGGGATTCGAACCCTCACCAACAAGGTGAAAGTTCAGGTAGTCAACTTGTAGGAATTTATTGGGTTCGTAAGCACATTGAAAGTTTAAAATTTTCTTACCCAACAATGATCCTGACATGACTTATACGATAATCATGTTTATGTTCAAAACATAACAAAAGAAACTTACAGGTTTTCGTTCGTTGGATTCACCACTAAGGTATCCACGCGATTTGTTTCCTCGACTACAAGTTCCAACTCCAGTGTATTTCCTACTCAAGAAAGCTAGAAAATCTTGCTTTAGGAACTGAGAAGTTATTTTCTGTAACCTTACAATTATGGGGTATGTGTTGTTTATATAGGAGTTCAGGACAAAATCTAAGTAGATTTAAAATAGAAAAACCTGGCCCATGTTAATGTTCAGTGGACCAGCCCAGCTGGTCCATACCCCATAAGTCCAAGGTGGACGGCCAAGCCCCAATTTTGGGCCAGTAATTTCTGGCTCAATTGCTTCCTTTTATTTGTCCGAGTACCCATATAATATATCCAACACATTTAATTAAATCTGAAATCCAATTCGACTTAATTAAATAATTTCTATCAAATAGAAATATTCCATAATTATTATAAATTAAGTATCTCGACTCTCAATCGAATATTTAATACTTTCTCAATACACTCTTAGATCGAAGAAAACAATCGCATATAGTGTGACCCTATAGGCCTTCACATATCGACATTAATCTAATTAAGGTCCATACGAAACTCCTAGATTGCGTCGTATGACGAACTCAATATGTGAAGTACGTTTACATGAATCCAGCAAACTTAACCTTTATCCGAAACTATAAATTCCTTTCATTCGCAACACACTCGATTAAGCTTAGGATTTGCCAAGTGTCTATCCAAATGGCTTAATCCCTTTATCTCACATTTATTAGTTGACAACTAGACTATATTCTAAATATGTCTCTTGCACTGGCTAGTGACTTTAGTAAATCTAATAACATTGAGAAGTTGAGTGCTCTCTCAAATTTTCAATCGAGGAATGAATCATATTCTTGACTCAACTACCACTTTGATTTACATCCTGATGCACCCAACACAAGCTGTATCTTATCCAGAAGGAATTTAAGCTTAGAACTTGGTCAAAGTACATCATTCTGTAAATAAGGTGTGTTTGACCTCAAGTCAAAGGACATTTATATTCCACACGCCGATAATACTATAGACATATATAACAAACAGTTTATCGGCAGGGTATACCAATACTTCGACAAAGTATTCATGTGTCCATCACGAGTAACCATTACTCGTAGTTGTGAGACATACTACATTCTCCAAGAATGTGATGCAAACTACATGTCGACTTATACCATATCATCGATATCCCATTCTCGATGATCATTAGTCGAGGCTATTTTGAGAGTTACGTTTTATCATTAATATCTCGCTCTATTAATGACAACGTAAGCTCAAGGGATGCACATATATGAATAATTGCAAACAATCAAATAATAATTCAATAATTGTAAATGCCATAAATATTAATCTCATTAATATTACGAATGTGTTCAAGTACATTTTTGTCCCTAATATAGATTATCTCTAGGACATACATACTTTCACAACCAACTTATCTACTAGATCCCTACTCTCCCAAAGAAATAACATCAAGTCCGAAGATTTTTCATAGACTGTTAATTAATGATTAAGTCATATATAATTCTGTAAATGATCAAATAACTTAATGGTCATCAAACACTAGATGCCCTTGATTCCAGTGATTACCAGCTATCCCAAATCCTTCTTGTCTGGGTTTTTTTGTTAAGCAGATACTCAACAAATCTGGTCCTTTCCCCTGTATAATATTAGTTTGTTAGTGATTAAGGGCAATTTCAAAACAAAAATTATAGTTAGGAGAACAGGGATGAGCCAAACTTCTAAAAGAAGACAGAGTTAGACCTTTTCACAAAGTACATGTAAATCGATATCTTTAATCTTTTATCAGTAATATAATCCAAATATCCAATTTGAAATTGAAATTTCTATCAAATAAGAACTCGTAATAATATTTAGAATATTGTAAAATATGCCGAAATGTAAAGTATGAAAATATCATATGAATCAGAACTTCCGCAAAGAAAGAAACGGAGTTATTTGTGGACGGAGAAGTCTCCAAATCCAATTCCTCTCTCTTAAATGAACGAATGTCAAATTGACACTTGAACTATGTGAAAATATCTAAATATGTATTTCGTTAATATGTAGATGAGGTCAAATATGTTCTTGTCGTTTAAAAATTAATTATACTTTTTTTTATTGACTAATCATAATGATTAACATGATTTATTACGTATTCAAAATCTAATGATGAGATAAGGGTCAAATTTTCTCCTGAATTATGCAAAATAATCTAAATATACATCTGTAAATAACTCGGGTTAGTCATGATTTTTCTGCCTATGTGAATTCTCCAAGGGGATGTGACAATAAAGCTACTCTATTTGATAGAAATAGGAAAGATGTTATAAGAACTTCTTCATCATACTCTTCACATTTAATTAATTATGAATATGAAATTAAGAGGGTTATATATCGATTGCAAGATAGAGTTAATCCATTGAAGAGATCGTCTACCAACATCATCCTTGTGGTCGTCTTGGATGTAACGTTGTTCTCTCATTTGTCGGCTCACACATTAAAATGAGCGGGGGGGGGGGGGTTAAAGGAGGAGGGGTAAAAAGTCGTAGTAGTTGAGTAATTTTTAAGCCACCCGAGACCACTTCACATAGTGTACGGGGCAAATTTGACCATATTTTTGTTATTAAATCTTAGGCACGTGGCAGGAAACCATGCTTATTAGTTCTTTTTTTAGCCAATAAGAGCAAATATGGATTCGGCTTCCCTCCAGCAAATATAACCCTCTTATGTAAAGGCAAGAGTCTAATTAGCCTCAATTATTAACAACCGCATATATCGACCTATTCACATAAGTTACGGGCAAATTTGATTTCTTTCTTTCTTTTTAAGCTTCTTTTTCTCCTTAAAAGAGGAAGGTGAGTCTTTAGCTAACAAAACTTGGTGGGATTTGGTACTAATGGTTCCCTCAGTTGTGCTATCTAATCTTCAAATAATGTTTTAAAAAGAAAATCCTTTAATAACAGAACTTCTATTTTCCATTAAGGTCCTTTGATTCTTTCTCATCTCACTTCACACACACACACTATATATATATATATATATATATATATATATATACGGTGGAAACCAACACGACACGTGACATGGTTTAGGTGTGAGGTCGAAGGGAGTAATGTTGGTGTGCACCCGATGTGAGTTGTCTCGGGGTAAGACTAGGTATTGGATTGAGTTCAAGTGTTTGAACAAGACCGGACATCGACCGAGCTAGGAGATCGAGGGATCAAGATACGGAAGAGGCTCAACACGTATCCGTTGCGGATAGGTGCAACCATTACGTTTCAGCCATTAAGTGGTCATTATTGTCATTTATGTACACTTAATTAGGGAGTGATTCTTGGGCGTTGATGCCTTGTATTATCTACTATAAAAGGAGTCAACCTTCATGTTGGAAGGGCATGTGATCCTCATTACATATACTTGTACAATTTTATTGTGAATTTGAGATTCTCAAACTCTCAGTATTGGCTCAGGTTCAAAGCAATTCAACTAAGGGCTGGACCAATCTCAATGTCAAGTTTCAATCAAGATTGCATCAATTTAGGCTATTCTATTGCTTATTATTTACATTTGCTGATTTATCTTTAATCATTTCTTACATTAGCTTACGAATCAATCCACGTATCCTTAAAACAATTTACAAAATCAATTGTACCTTTTTTGGGGTAAACAATTTACCGCCCACCGTAGGGCTGAGGATAATAGTGGTGATTTGTTCAAACTCAAATTTCACTCGTTTCTTTTGAGATTTTTTGATTTCAGGTTAAAACTAAGTAATGCAGAATGACTAGTGACATTCAAGTTGAAGTTAGCAGCCATGATGACAACAACAACAGGGACAATGGTGCTAACAACATCAATAACAACAACGGTGTTCCGCCCGTTGATCGGTTGAATCCCAACCCCGTGATTTTACCCCAAGGGTCCAAGAGGTCACGTCAAAAAATACCAGATAACGCAGAGGAAGAAATCAGTTTGGCTTAAATTTTTTACATGTTGAAGGAACAACAAGAGGCAATATCTCAGTTGCAAAAGAAAAGCAGCAGAGCGAGTGCGGCGGATGATCCTCAGCCAGTTCACAATGATGATCCGGGCCGGGAAGAGGATCGAGTTGATGAGAATGCCAACGGCTCGGGGACTGATGAGTCCTCAAAGGTTTTGAGGATGCTCGAAGCCTTAACCAAACAGATCGACTGCAATGAAAATAAAGTGGAAATTTACAACTCACGGGTAGACCAGATTTCGGGAGCACCTCCGATCTTGAAGGGACTGGACTCGAAGAGATATATCCAATTGTAATTTCCACCAAGTGCGGCACCAAAACTAATCCCAAAGAGGTTTAAGATGTCAGACCTCCTGAAGTACGATGGGACAACTGATCCACAGAAGCATGTGACGTCGTATGCTTGTGTGGTAAAGGGCAATGACATGCATTCAGATGAGATTGAATCGGTGTTGCTGAAGAAGTTTGGCAAAACACTGTCTAAAGGAGCGATGACCTGGTACACTATATTGCCTGGACACTCTATTAACTCGTTTGAAATACTTGTAGATGCTTTTATAAAGGCACATACTGGAGCGCGGAAGGTTCAAGCAAGAAAGACAGACATATTCAAAATTGCTCAGAAGAATTCAGAATTGCTGCGGGAGTTTGTGTCGCGGTTTCAAAAGGAACGAATGCTTCTTCCACGAGTACCAGATGAATGGGCAACCAAAGCTTTCACTACGGGGTTGAATCTTAGGAGCTCTAGTGTTTCGTTCAAGTTGAAGGAGAACTTGTTGAAATTCCTGGCAGTAACTTGGGCAGACGTGCATAACCGGTATAAATCCAAAATCAGGATGTAAGATGATAAACTCGAGCTTCCACCGGGGTCAGCAGGTCGAAACAAGAATTGTGATAAGTCAAAGAGGGTAGTTGAGTCAGAGTCAAAATCTTTGAAGGATAGATATCATCCCTATGGGCAACCGGAGAGGTCTAATTTTAGGTCAGATAAGGATTAAAAAATTGTAATTTTCAATCGGACAGAGGTGATAAGCGAAATGATCAAGGGTCTACTAGTAGAAGCTTACAATTCAGAGTAATACCGGCGGGTCTTCTTCCGATAGTGTTGAGAACCCAAAGTTATCTGAATATAATTTCAACATTGATGTTGCTCGACTCGTTTCGGCTATTGGACAAACAATGAAACAAGATGGCCAAGACCACTCTCGTAAGATCTGGCTCAAAGGGATCCAAGTTTGGTTTGTGATTATCATGAAAATCATGGTCATCGAACCGAGGATTGTCGTCAGTTGAGGGAAGAAGTGGCTCATTTATTGAAAAATGGCCACCTGCGTGAATTTTTAAGTGATCGAGCAAAGGGGAACTGTAGAAATAGGGAAGCAAGCAAACAAGCGGATCCAGTCGAGCCCTGACATATTATCAACATGATTATTAGAGGAATGGACATTCCAAAGGGAGCGATCATGACATCAAAGAAGACGAAAATGTCAATTACTCGAGAGAAAAGATCGAGATTATGTGCCAGAGGGTACAATTTTCTTCAATGATGAAGATGCGGAGGGGATCATTCAGCCTCACAGTGATTTTTTGGTAATTTTGAAATTTATCAATAAATTTCAGATTAAGCGTATTTTGATTGATCCAGATAGGTCGGCCAACATTATCCGTTGGAAAGTAGTAGAGTAGTTACAGTTGTTGGACCAAACTATGTCGGTGGCCTGGGTTCTCAACATATTTAACATGGAAAGTGAGACTACGAAGGGGGAAATTACTCTCCAGTCAATACAGCCGGAACAGTTCAGCAAATAAAGTTCTATGTTATCGAAGGCGAAATGAGGTACAAAGTTGGCAGGCCTTAGATACATGACATGAGGGGCGTGCCCTCGACGTTACACATGATACTAAAGTTCCTGACCCATAGGGAATAAAAATAGTTCATGGCGAGCAGCCGGCAGCAAAGAAAATATTCGCGGTAGAAAAGGTGGTGCAAGCGCTGAAAGAAGTGAATGATTTAAGTAAAGGCAAAAAGGTCAAGTAGCAATCATAGGACTCTGACTCTTCGAGTCCGTAGAAAGAACTGGAGGACAAGATAAACTTTAAAGATGAAGAGGATTACTTCCGTGTTGAGGTCATTCGTGCTGCTAGATGACTCAGATGCCACAAAGTCAACCATAGAGGAGTCGTATTAAGTCATCTTGTTCGTGAATCTACCAGATAGAAAGGTATACCTGGGCACCGGGTTAGCCCCAAAGCTCAGGCTTGAATTAGTTAATTTTTTTAAAACTAACTCCGATTGTTTTACTTGGTCCTATTTAGACATGACAGGTATTCCATCGGAGATCACGACTCACAAGCTGAGTTTGGATTCGAGCTTTCCCAAGATAAAGCAAAAAAGGATGACAATGGCCGTATACAAGCATAAATTCATCAAGGAGGATGTAACAAAGCTTTTAAATATAGGTTTCATCCGAGAAGTAGAGTACCTGGATTGGCTAGCTAATGTAGTGGTCGTACCTAAGAAGAGTAATAAGTTGAGAATGTGCATAGATTTTAAAGATTTGAACAAAGCATGCCCGAATGAATCTTTTTCTTTGCCGCACATCGATCGAATGATTGATGCTATGGTAGGGCACAAAATGCTTAGTTTTCTTGACGCTTACTCCGGGTACAACCAGATTTGAATGAACCTGGAGGATCAAGAGAAAACTTCTTTTATAACTAGGTACATGACTTATTATTATATTGTGATGCCATTTGGTTTAAAAAATATCAGGGCGACATATCAATGCTTAGTTAACCTCATGTTCAAAGATCAAAAAGGAAACACAATGGAAGTTTACATTGATGATATGTTAGTGAAGTCCCTGGAAGTATAGGATCATTTAAAGCATTTACAGGAAACATTTGACGTGCTATAAAAATACAACATGAAGTTGAATCTTGAAAAGTGTGTTTTTGGAGTGGGCTCGGGCAAGTTCTTAGGCTTCATGGTTTTAAACCGGGGAATAAAGATTAATACATTTAAGATCAAAGCCATCAAGGAGATACCGGAGGTGCTTGACAATGCGAAAGCAGTGAAAAGACTCACCGAAAGGATAGCCGCTTTAAGCAGGTTTATCTCTCGGTCATCGGAGAAAAGCCACTGATGTTTCTCTTTGTTGAAAAAGAAGAATGACTTCGAGTGGACACCGGAGTGCCAGCAAGCTTTTGAGGTATTTGAAGAAATACTTGTCTAGTCCGTCGTTACTACATAAACCGAAGGCAAATGAGCAGTTGTTCCTATACCTAGCAGTGTCCGAAGTAGCGATAAGCGCAATGTTTATTCGAGAAGAAAAAGGTACACAATTTCCGATTTATTATGTGAGTAGAACTTTGGCTAGTGCAGAGACTAGGTATCCTCACTTAGAAAAATTGGCTTTAACATTAGTAACGACTTTTAGAAAATTGAGATCATATTTTCAGTGTCATCCCATATGTGTAGTAATAACTTATCCACTAAAAAATATGATGCATAAATCGGAACTGTCAGGTAGGCTATCTAAATAGGTGGTAGAGATTAGTGGGTACGACATAGAGTATAAACCAAGAATAGCTATAAAGTCTTAGGTTTTAGCAGACTTTGTAGCGGATTTTACACCCGAAATGAATCCCGAGGTAGAAAAAAAACTTTTGCTAACCTCGGGAGCAACCTCGGAGGTCTGGACCTTGTACACGAATGGAGTTTCAAATGTGAAAGGGTCCGGGCTTGGGGTAGTATTGAAGGCATCTACAGGGGATATTATTCAACAATCGATAAGAACTGTGAAATTGACTAATAATGAAGGCGAGTATGAGAATATGATTGCAGGTTTAGAATTAGCAAGGAGCTTGGGAGCCGAGGTCATTGAAGCAAAATGTGACTCACTTCTGGTCATTAATCAAGTCAACGACGTATTCGAAGTAAAGGAGGAAATGATGCAAAAATACTTAGAGATGATTCAAGTGGTATTGCATCGGTTTAAAGAATGGACCACGTAACATGTATCTGGGAGAAAAACAATAAAGCGAATGCCTTGGATAATTTGGGGTCATTCATGGATGCAGAGGAATTTAACTCAGGGACATTTGTGCAGCTTCTAAACTCCGTGATTAATGGTGGTCATGCTGAAGTAAATACAACGAGCTTAACTTGTGATTGGCATAACAAGTTTATCGACTACCTTCGAGATGGGAAGATGTCTGTTGATCCGAATGAGTCAAGAGCACTTCGGACTAAGGTGGCTAGGTTTTATTTAGTTGATGGTCAGTTGTACCGAAGGTTTTTTACGGCTCTTTAGCAAGGTGCTTAGGGCCCGGAGAATCTGATTATATGATGCGCGAGGTTCTCAAGGGGACTTGTGGTAATCATTCAAGAGTAGAACTTTTTGTTCAAAAATTGATTTGGGCCGGATATTATTAGGTTCAGATGGAAGAAGACGCGAAGAACTTCGTCCAAAAATGCGATGAGTGTCAAAGGCATGCTCCGATGATTCATCAGCTGACAGAATCAATGCATCCAGTTTTGTCTCCTGACCATTCATGAAATGGGGGATGGACATCATGGGACCACTCCCATGGACACCCGGAAAGGTACGTTTTATCTTGTTTATGACTGATTATTTTTCTAAGTGGGTTGAAGCGAAGGCCTTCAAGAAGGTCAAAGAAAAACAAGTCATTAGTTTTCTATGGAATCTTATCATTTGCCGGAAAGAAGGTGAATGACTTCCTCCAAAGGTTGAAAATTAAATAGATTGTGTCGACTCCGTACCACCCAAGTGCGAACGAGCAAACAGAGTCAACAAATAAGTTAATTATTCAAAATCTGAGGAAAATATTAAAGGAGTCAAAAGTCAAATGGAAAGAAATTTTACTGGAGGTGTTGTGGGCATACAGGACAACGCCAAAATCGAGCACTGGAGACTCTGTTTTCTTTGGTTTATGGTGCGGAGGTTTTAATTCAGGTGGAAGTGGGTGAGCCGAGCTTAAGGTTCAACCATGTAATCGAAGAGTCAAATAATGCAGCGATGGCCGTAAAGCTCGACTTGATGGATGAACATCGTGAATTGGCTTAACTTCGACTAGTTGCTCAAAAGCAAAGGATGAGAAGATATTACAACTGTAAGACTAATCTTCGGCACTTTCAAGTAGGAGACCTAGCCCTGCGAAAAGTGACCCTTAACACCAAAAATCCAAACAAAGAAAATTGGGTTTGAACTGGGAAGGTCCTTACAAAGTGTTAAGAATTACCAGTAAAGGCTCGTACTAGTTGGAAGCCGAAGATGGTCAGAAGCTGTCAAATAACTGGAACATCGCTCACTTGAAATGATATTATTGCTAAGGTTTGTTTTTATTAACCGTTTATATTTTGTAGATATTACTACGTTATGGTTAACCCATGCAGGTCCAGCTCGGAGCAATCATTCAAAAAGCCGAGCCAAGTTAGAATTAGGTCTGAAAACATGTGTTGCACTTTTTTTCCCTTAGCATAGTTTTTATCCTGAAAAGGGTTTTTCCGGTAAGATTTTTAATGAGGCAACAATGTAAAGCATTTTACTTACTTCGGAGTAGAAGACCAGCCAAGCGATGGGACTAGGGACTGCTCGGTATGGAAGAAGCAAATAATGTTTGAGTCCTCATGCTTCGAGCACAAACATTAGGGGACTGTTATACCCACGACAAGGAAGTTCGAGGCAAGTTCAGAGATTTTTCAAGTTCGAATATTTTTTTAAAAAGCTTTTTAGGCTTATCATTGTAAGGGTTAAAAGATAGAATGAATGTTTCCCGAATAATTTCTTTGTTACGATAAACCATTTAAAGACAAAAAGATCGAATGAATCTTGCCCTGTTGCTTGCCCGAAATAAATGTTTTGAATAAGAGAATGCTTTGACCGAAACTTGTTTCGATTATATTTCTTTACATACCTTTATCTTCGAGTAACCATTGAAATTTGTAGGCTTACGAGCTAACAAAGTCCTTATTTGGGGACTGTCGTCATAAAAATACCCTGAACAAAAATAAGTAAAGTTCTGAAGGTACCAGGTCAGAATGAACCCAGACTATTTCTAAAGACACTTGAAATTGTTTAAAAAATTAGAAATAATTAAAAATCTAATTTTCATGCCCGAAGCAAATAGGAGACGTCATATTCACATGCATAAAAATAAGGTCCTTATATTTAAGTCATTGAATGACTCAAACCGGAGGAAATTACCCGATCTAGAGCAAGCTAAAAAAATTGTTCAAGTTACTTAAGTCATTCCTAAGAGACTTGCTTAAGTCATTTTTAAGACTGAAGGTAACTTTTAACGTTCATTCGGGCCAGCGCAAACTAAGTGATAGTTTATTTTATTAAAACTCTGAAGCCGGAGGTAATTTGCTCAAATTAGGTTAGAAGCTTATTTGGCTAAGTGTTGGAAATAAGAAAATAGTGACATATGTCGTACGGTAGAAAAGTTATAACAAAAAAAAATTCACTTTATATACAAGGCCTGTAAACGGCCAGAGCAAAACATATTCAAAAAGGGAAATAAGTACAAAGACATGAATGCCTAGATCTTAATCGGACTCGTATTCGGAGTCCTCTGGGTCATCCTCAGAACTATCTTCATTCATCTTGTGGTAGGCTTGGAGCTCGACCTCTCTGGATTTTTCAATCTTGATATCGATGTTTGAGATCACATCCTGAGCCTGCTCCAAAGTGTACCTCCGAACATTCCATTTGATTGCTCAGTTTTTAGTACTGTCCGGGCCACCTTGGCCTCCGCTTCAGCCAAAGCTTAGTCTCCTTCAGCCGAAACTTGAGCAAGTTGGGCAGAGATCTCAGCATACCTCTGGTTTGAAGCCTCAAGCTTGTTTCTCAGCCCTTCGTTAGTTTGGGCTTGTTGGATGACCTGATCCTGAGCCATCTTCAGTGTAGCAAGGTCGGCGCCCCTGTCAGCGTCAATTACAGTAAGTTCGGCACCAAGGTAATCGAGTTCGACGTTTGAGAAATTCTACTTGCTGAAGTTGATAATGCCGAACTTCTTCCTGTTCCCCGAGTTGTTGGGTGAGGACTTCGACATCTTGAAAGATTTTTTCATTTTCGTTCTCAAAAATCTTATTTTCCTTGGTGACAAGCTCAAGGTTGTTCATAACTTGGAGGTAGTTGCCTTTGACCTGATTCAGTTCGGCCTGGACAGCAGACAAGTCACCGACTTGCTGCAATTGGTCATCATTTTCTTGAAGAAGTCCTTTGAGGTGTTGGATTTCTTTTTCTTGGGCGTCCAGTTGCCCTTTAAGGTGTTCATTTTCATCCAAACACTAGATGAGGCCCTCACCCACAAGAACGGAGGACTACAAAATAAAGAATCAAGGAAAAGTTACAAATAAGAGATAAAACAATTTTCAGCTTAGGAAATAAAGAAGAAGAATACGTACCCGGTTGACGGCACGCATACCCTCGTTAAAGAGGCATTGCCAAGACACGTTCTGCATCTTCTCCTTATTGAACTCCGAGATGAGTGGACTCATGTAATTGACAACCCCTACCGAACGGAACAAGAAGTTGGTATCCTCAGGAAAGAAAATTATGGCTGACCTCATATTTCTCAGATCTGCGCTTGGGGCCTGGAAGACATTCACAAGCTTGGCATGGGAGCTTTCATGGTTCCTCGAAGCTTTAGAAGACTTGGACAATTTTTAAGGAATGACCAGATGGGAGAACCCGGCAGTATGAGCCAGCTCAGCTCGACTTGCGGAGGTGTCAGCCTCTTCGAAGAGGCAATCAAAATCTTCTTGACCCAAAGGTTTGGGCTGATTGTGATGATGGAGGAGGCGTTGGAGTAGAATTCTTTGGTTGTTTAGCCAACGACTCCTCATCCGTGGCTTCATCATTATCCTCAATGATGATAGATTTAACAACCATGGGTGTGGGAGCAGGAGTATGCACCTTGGCTGGAGGCAAAATTATTTGACTGCCTTAGTAGCAACATTCTCTTCTCATACTTCGATCGGAGTGGCCCCCGCCGAAGTGGTAGTAGTAGTGGTGGAGACTCCTCTGACCCAGACATCATTTGGAGAGATGCCTAAATCTTGAGCTCGGTAGGAGCCTCATGCCTCTGAGCTTCTTTTCCTCTTTTTGGCGACCGAATGTGACTTCGAAGGCTTTGAGGATTTGGACTTGGAGGTCTTCTTTTTTGGTACCTCGGTGATACGCTGAACCGATGATAAAAAAACCGGATCGGGGACAGTTGGAGCAATAGAAGGGTAAGACCTAGGGATAGAGGAGCCCTTCGGTAAGCCTGCCAGTTTGGAAAAAATGATGAAAAAGTGCACAAGGCTACAATTTAAGTTAAAGAAGGGGGGTTCGCCGAGCACCAACCGTTGTTACGGGTCACCTATTATTTATCGGAGAGTTTCTTCCATGTCCAATTCTTATACGGATGATTGCTAATTATTTTCTCAACCCAAGTATAAAGATTGTCCACGTGGGTCGGAATCCATTGAACGGCTGAAAGAGAAAGGGAAACTTAAAGGGCAAGTTATTATTTTTTTTAAAAGAAAGAGATGGGGGTTTTGAGTACTAACGGTACATGTTTCATTCCTTCGGGAAAGGCATGAAACTAGTCGAGATAATTTCTGCAATTGGGGCCGCAATGAAATGTTCTAATCAGCCTTGGTCTCGATTTTCATCGACGCTCATGAGGATGGAAAATTTCCCTAATTTGAATAGCTTAACGACTCCACCGCAAAAAAAATCGAGGCGAATATAAGCGGATCAAGTGATCCAAGGTGAAAAGTTGTTTGACCAAATTGGCCAAGAACCGGAGGCAAGTAACGATCCTCCATACAAACGGACCAATTTGTGCAAGACACAGATTGTAAGTCCAGCACATCTCGATGATCACACGATCAATCGGTAGGTTGAGTTTGAGAGTGAGGAGGTAGGTGTAAACATTAGAGTATCCAGACCTGAAGGTGGTGATGTCTTCATCTGGGCCAAGAACAATGATCCCGGAGAGATCATTCCAACCGCAATCATCTCAGACTCTCTTAAGATCAGAATCCATGATAGATGATGACCAGCTTTTATCCTCTTCCCCCCGGTCGAATTTTTTGGAGGTTGTTTGAACGTCAAATTCAATGTCAAAGGTGAAAGTTATTGGAAACATATCGAAGGCTCTAGGATCAGTGGTGGCCTGAGCTTCAGAAGGGTCTCCGGCGTCGGTGGTTTCATCATAAACCGGCGGTGAAGAGGTTGCTGGAGAAGGTTGTTATGAAGATGATCGGGCAGATTTCGTCATGGTTTTGAAGATATGAAGATATGAAGATCTGATGATTTGAAGGTTTGAAGTTTTGAAGGTTAGAAGGAGTGAAAATTTGAAGATTTGAAGAAATTCTGGAGAATTGAAAGTTGATTAGTCGAAGGATGAAAAGAAATTTACCAAAAGGTAAAATCTAGGAAGTGAAAAGGAGGGAGTTTTATAGGGGCGAAGTCATCATTACAAAATGTTTTGGTTCGTGAACCGAGACGGTGGTTCAATTAGGGGGAGACACGTCCAAAGTGGCAGAGTGATAAGACGTGAGTCAGATCATGTGGAAGGTTCAACGGTTCATTTTCCCACTTATTTTGGGATAATTTGAAAGAAGGCTTACAAGAGAAGACATCGGAGGGATCATTTCCACTTCTCATCACTATGGTAAACTATGATCTGGGAAGTTTGGGGACTATCTGTATATGGTGGAAACCAGCACGACACGCGACATGGTTTAGATGTGAGGTCGAAGGGAGTAATGTTGGTGTGCACCCGATGTGAGTTGTCTCGAGGTAAGACTAGGTGTCAGAGTGAGTTCGGGTGTTTGAACAAGACCGGGCAACGGCCAAGCCAGGAGATCGAGGGATCAAGATATCGAAGAGGCTCAACGCATATCCGTTGCGAATACAGTGCCAGCCGTTACGTTCAGCCATTAAGTGGTCATTATTGTCATTTATGTACACTTAATTATGGAGTGATTCTTGGGCGCTGATGCCTTGTATTATCTACTATAAAATGAGCCCAACCTTCATGTTGGAAGGGCATCTAATCCTCATTACATATATACAATTTCATTGTGAACTTAAGATTCTTAAGCTCTCAGTATTGGCTCGGGTTCAAAGCAATTCAGCTAAGGGCCGGACCAATCTCAGTGTTAAGTTTCAATCAAGATTTCATCAATTCAGGCTCTTTCTATTGCTTATTATTTACATTTGCTGATTTATATTTAATCATTTCTTACATTAGCTTACGAATCAATCTACATATCCTTAAAACCACTAATAAATTTGACTGTACTTTTTTTTGGGTAAACAATAGTCTCATTATAGGTTGAAGAAAAAGAAAAAGAATATGTGTAGTAATTTGATACTACACTTTAGCCACACATATCTTATTCAATCCGGGTAATAGGAAATGTGATCGAAGATTAAGAACTTTAATAAGAAAAAAAATGAAGTAGAATCAGTAAGCTAATTAACAAGCTATAATGATATGCCATTGGGAACTAAAGAGATGTGGAAGTATGATAATAATTCATACTGTGGGTGTGTTCGATAGGGAGTGAAATTATTTTTCGAAAATGTTTTCCAATTTTTTCATGTTCGTTTGCTCAAAATTTTTGGAAAACAAATTCCTTAAAAATAGAAAAAATGACTTTTCTAATCAAAGTAGTGAAAACAAGTCCACAAATAACTTCACCAACCACTACCACCACCCAACCCACCCCAACCATCAAACTCCAACCTCTCCCACAACCTACACACCCAATCCCCCCCCCCCACAAAATTATTTTCTACACCAGTGCAATACCCAACCCCCCCCCTCCCCAAAATAAACTTATTTTGGCATTCTACGACACCCCACCCCACCACCCACCCTTCTCCAAAAAATTAATTTATTTTTATAAAAAATAATTTTGAAAAGTTGTTTTTTCTTTTGTTTTCTATGACACCAACCCCCCCCCCCCCCCCCGCCCCCAACCCCACCCCTTCCAAAAAAAAATATTTTTCTTTTATAAAACAAGTTTTGAAAAGTTTTTTTGGTTTTCTACGACACCCCCCCCCTCTCTCCAAAAATAAAAAGTTTTGAATTTTTTTTTGTGATTTTCTACAACACCCCCTTACCCTTCCACTTTACAGGAAGTTCTAAAGGAAGAAGTCGAAAAGAAAAAGAAAGTCACATTTCCTGCCAACCTCTTGGCTTTATTCTTATATTGATAGAGCTGCATTTCTATTTTAATAGATTCCACTTCGCTTGCTTGCACGACTTTCTCTTTGCTTAAAAAAGGGGGGCAAGTCAAGTAAGTAAGCAGTCAAGTAAGTATTCAAAATTTCGTCCCCTTTTCCACATCATTATTTAAAGAAACTTTGATAGTTAAAAATAACTTTTGATCATCTTAGGAAAAAAGATAAGTTTTTTTTCTTAATTGAATCATCAAAGATTTTAATGATTTAAAATAGATAAATACACCAAACAACAAATCTATTTTTTATGAGATGGATAAAAAAGATTAATATAAAGTAAGATTTTAATTCTTATTCTTTTTTTCATCTGATTGATAAAATCCAAAGAATGAGGAGGGTTTCGTATCTATCAATTCGATCAAATAGACTGAGCAATTGTCACCATTTATAGATATTGAAATGAACGTCTCCTTTGAGCTGAAGGTAATATTCCATTTTGAGGGTTAGGTTTGCGTTCCTTGAGTATGTTTTTGCCCTAAACTAAGAAAGAGTATTGTGCTCGTTTTGATAAGAGTATTACATACTATATGCTGGAATGTTTCCAACGTCCCCCTTATGCAATTAAGGGAATTTCTTCTAGTTTGCTACTATATTTTCCTACAGCTCACGACTGACCCTGAACTGATTAAAAAGCTTTCTATTTGAACAAAATTCCATAATTGCATAAGCTTCGGTCTCGAATCGATTATACTTTTGGTTAATTGGGTAGGTGTCGATAGCAGCAGAACCTTTGCTTTTGCCCGCACTAGGATAGGGCTGTCAATTTCAGAATAAGGACCCGGCAGGATACATACCAGATTGATGAGTGAAAGAACCCAAGGGCAGTAGCATTTTCTTCAACCATTTATGGAGAGATGCTTTAAAAATATATCTCCTCTTTATCTTACAGAATTAATGGTCAATGTATATTCCCTTGTGGGAATAGAATTCGCCACTCACTCCTTGGCTCTAATCTACATCCCTCTGCCCCTCGAGAAAGAAAAGGGAGATTTTCGGTGAACTATTAATAGTAGGCCTTTTTCGGATACTAGTAATACAGTTTATTACAGGTCAATCCGTTCTAAGCTTACCTTAGCGTAGTGCTATGTCCTACTCCTACTCTTTGCATTAGGAAGTGTCTAACCCTTCTCCTTCGATCTGATCCTTTCTGTGACCCATGGTCTAGAAATAAATTTATTGTCTCTTCGTCTCTTGCCTTTGAATCAGATATTCCGATGAAAGCGAATTCTCTTTCCTCCCCTCATCGTCGAGAGGAAGAGAGTTCAATTTCTGTCGCTCGCCCATAATTTATTTTTTTAATAAATGATTGGCTATAAAGGGATTTTTTTAGTGAACGTGTCACAAACTTACTCCTATTATTTATTTATTTTTTTGTAAATTTTTTGTAAAAATGAAGAATTAAATTCGAGGGCATTCGGTGGATGAAGTCTACATTTGTAATGTCAGGCTAAAAAGGGGGGATAGCACTAGAGAGTCGGGAACTTTCACTGCTCCCCTAGATGCATTAGCGGTCTTAGCATTTTTCCTCATTTTTCGAATGAGTCAAGCAATTTCAGGAAGAGTGAATCGTCGAATAAGAGGAAGTAATATCACGGCAAAAGCCTTTTGGATCGGAAGAGCAAGTTGTCGGGCATATAAAAAAAATTGTGTTTGGACGTGTTGGAATTATAAAAACTTTCGAGGTTCTTATTTACTTGAAAGGGTAATCTAGAAATAAATGAGTCATTTTTATTTTCATAATTAATCGATTTATATGATAAAAGAACATCTAAAACTGCAATCTTTTTTGGGGGCCAAATACCTCCGATCTCTACCGTAGGTGCCAAAGAAGAATGAGAAGAAGCCCGCAAAAGAGCAAAAAAGAACATAACCTCCGATACGATAATCAAAATAAAATCATATCGAGGTTCTAATTGTACAACTTTGGTATGATGTCCTTCGAACTTGTTGAATGAACGGCTGATTTAGAACAAGACCGGGTAACTTTAAAGGTGGTCCCAATGTTCGATTCTGAAGAACCGACGGTTCTAAATAAGTTGGTCGCTTTGACTTTAATTAGTCAATCGAGTGCGGAGGGTGTTGTGCTCCTCTTCATTTATTCCCTTTAACGACCACAAAGTCCAACACTGCTCCTGCCCAAAGTAAATTTGGATTTCTTCTTTCATTTTCCTTTTCTGCATCTTTCTTTCTATCCATAGATCGGCTTCCGTAGATAGATCTTTTCCAGAGGAGATTGGTTCCCTTGAGTTATGCCCTGCCAGTGGGTTCTTCCTTTATCTTTCTTTTCCATCAAGTGTCTGCACTGCGTCAGAAAGTCTTCATCTTCGATCTCTCTTCGCAACTTAGCCCTTGAACTTGAAATGACTTTTATGAGTTGTCTCAATAGTGACTGACTTGATTTTCTTAGTTGTATGATTGGTGGCTTAGTTGTTAGCTGTCTAAAAGCTACGGTAAAATAAATCCCTTTTGAAAATAAATCACTAATCCGCCTTAGATACTCTTTGTTGTCCGTGTAAGGCGGAGGGAATGAAGGGACCTGCAGGAGGCTGAAAAGTCGTAGTGCTCTAGCGCTAGCACTTTAAATTTTAAAGAGAAGGTTTGGAAACATATTTATTCTGATTCAGACAGAGAAATGCACTGGAGTACCGTCATACCAAAGTCGTACAATTAGGACCTCGATATGATTTTATTTTTTTATCGTATCGGAGTTTATATTCTTTTTTGCTCTTCCCCCCCCCCCCACGCGCCCCAAACACCCCACCACCCCCTCCAAAAACATTATTTTAAAAAAAAAGTTTTGAAAAGTTTTCTTTTATAATTTTCTACACCCACCCTCTCTCCACCCCCCACACCCCCTACCCCCTCCCAAATTTTTTACGTACTTCATATTTAATTTTACCTTTATAAAAATAAAATATTTGTGTGGTTAAATTTAGTGTGTGGTGGGTGGTGGGGGTGAGGGATAGTAGGTGGCGGTGGGGCGAGTAAGAAAATATTTATTATTTTTTTATAAAAGTAAAATAAATATATGAAATATAACATTTGGGAGGGGGAAGATGGGTAGGAGGGTTGGATGGAGCAATGGTGTGGTGTGGGGTTGGAGTGGGTGGTGGTGTGGGGTAGGGGTGGCTGAAGTTGACGTGCTTTCGACGGTGGGGTGGAATTTGGTTGGGGTGGGTGGGATGGAGTGGTGGAGGGGGTTGGTGTGGTATAGGGTGGGGTTGATGGGGCTTGGATGGATATTTTCCGAAAAATATTTTCTACCAACCGGCCGAACATGAAAAAATAAGTAAGAAATTCACTTATTTTTCACTACCCAAACGAATATGAAAAAATAAGTAGAGATTCACTTATTTTTCAAAAACACATTTTCCAGGAAAACATTTTTCTCCGTACCGAACACACCCTATATAATAAAGCATTCTTAGGAGATTAATAGGAAATAATTAAGGGGAACACGCACCAAACCGTATACGTTTAAGCTAATAAGGTTAGCAAACAGCCAGCCATAAGCACTGAATCCTCCATTAAGAAATGACTGCAAAATGGAAATGGGAGTCATCTTGTCCCTCTCAGCCTTGTCTTAAAAATAGAATAATTGGTTGAGCCAAGATTTTTATTAAAGATAATTTATAATATAAAGAAGTAAATATATAAAAAAGTTTATGCGATCAACATCTTTGATACATACATATAAAATAATTTTAATTTTATATATATAAGGGGTAATTTTCATTAAAGGAATTCAGACAAATCTCATGCGACCCACTAGCTCTGCTCACGAGAACAACCTCTTGTGTTCCAAGTACAATATGCATCTATTTTTATTCACTCTTTTTTTCTAGACATCAAGGCACTCAGAGAAAGAGAGCGCCAAGGATTTCTATGAGGGATTAAAAAAAATACCAGAATATCATACCTAAGATTTGAATCCGTGACTTAAAGCAATTTTGAACCTCTTTTGTGTCTATGCTAGAATTTTTTTCTTTTTTAAGGAGGATTTAATAGTTTGTATATGACGAAAAAGTTCATTTTATCGTAGTTAAGTAGTATAATTTTCTAACGAATAAGATTTAATTAAACTCCTTGCTTGAACGGATTCGGGAAAGGACCAATATTTTCTATCTATTTTGAGAAAGTATTGTGGGAGTTAGGTCTATAATCAACCTGATTTTCAGAGACCTTTGCCCTATTGCCTTTCTTCCTCCCACTTGTGTGCACGACTATGTTGACAGAATTATGTTCTTTAAATATAATGAAGGTTTTATGAGCTTTGTATCAGATATTTTTGTATATCTCCACTGGACAAGTGTAATTAATTTAAGTATTAAATAATCCAATTTTATTTTTTGGTCAGTTACATAAAAATATAGCAGGGGCATCAGCCAGTGAACAGGACATGTCACATGAGTCACCGTGCCCTTTTGCCGTTTCTGATTTCAAGCTAAAATGGGCCACCTTTCTTATATAAATCAAAGCTGATATATTATTTAGTGAAATTTCAAAAATATATAATTTGATCACTTATATTATAAAAAAAGTAGCTCAAAATTTACATTGCAAAGCTTTGACCCAAAAACACTTTTATACAGTATTATATATTTATATATAAAAGACAAGTACATTATGTATATAGGTGTTTGAAGTTGTATACATATTTATACACCTATATACATAAACACACATATACACTCATATACCACCATATACACCCATCAACATCAACATACTCAATGAAGTCCCACAACGCGGGGTTTGGAGAGGGTAGAGTGTACGCAGGCCTTACCTCTACCTTGGTAAGTAGAGAGGTTGTTTCCGAAAGACTCTCGGCTCAAGAAAAAACATAAGCACAAGCAAAGCAAGAGAAACGGTCCAACCCGAATAAGAAATTTAAAGCAGTATGAAAATGAGAGTAACAAAAGTGAATAAGCCATGATAAAGCATTCTGAAAAAAGAAGTATTAACTAACGCAGGTAAATAAGATAAACAAAGTACACGAAAGAACATACATCAACAGAAATCAAAGAACATGAGACTATAAAACAATATTGCGTCTACTAGTATGATATGCTAAGTATGGCTACAATAATAATACTACAACTACCGGTATGTAAGTGTAAGTAGGACTACGCTCAACTACCTACTACCCTTCTATCATAATCTGTGTCCTCCACAACCTCGTATCTAAGGTCATGTCCTCAGTAAGTTGCCACCATATACACACATATACACTATTATACAAAAAATAACTTCTAACACTACCCAACTCCCATAAACACTCATATACACCCATATACCACCATATACACACATATACACTATTATACAATATTATACACTATTATAAAAAAAATAACTTCAACACCACCAACTCCCATATACACCACCAAAATTTAAATCTTTAGCTCCATATACACCCATCATTCATCACCGGAGCTCTGGCTCACCATCACCAAATCTGAGAGAAGTGCGAGAGAGAGCACCAAATCTAAGAGGGAGAAGAGGTCGAGAGAGAAAGAGCGCAAGAGAGGAGGAGAGAGAGCGTCGTCACTCACTGAAAGGCACCGTGGCAACGACGGCGACGAGATGACGGTGGTGCTGAGAGAAAGAGTGAGAGAGACGGTGGCAAAGAGAGGAGGCCGAGAGAGAGAGAGAGAGAGAGAGAGAGAGAGAGAGAGAGAGAGAGAGAGAGAGAGAGAGAGAGAGAGAGAGAGATTAGAGTCATTTTTTGTAATATTTAAAAAGATTGGTTAATTTTGATAGCATTGTTGCTCTAAATTTCATACAGCGTAATTATCTCATATTATTTTGGGATATTAACCTTATTAGTTAGTTGGTTAAATATATTTTTACACGCCTAAATAATACTCTCTTTGGTTCAAAATTGGTGTCCACGTAGCCTCGCACACTTCTTAAACAAAAATACTAACTCCTAAAAAAATAGATATTTTGACTAAATTATTCTTAACTAATAGTTTATAGCCATCATTGTAATATACTCAAATTATACAATAACTAGAAAATTTATCCGCACTTTGCGCGGTCAATAATAAGGTTGTTGGACTCCCATCTTATTATACTTAAATTTTCTCACATCACCTTATTAAATTCCAACAAAGTCTAGGTATATCTAAAAATATAAAAATAAATAGTAGCCTTTATATTATTTGAAAGTAGTAGTTTAGTAGATTATATACTGTTTGTTTTCGTTACATATCAATCACAATTGGAATCATAAAATACACTTTTTAGTAGCATGTATTATGTGTTATTTCAAATTAACAAAAAATGTTATAGATTTCTTTGCAATAATTTTTCTTAGTACATCTTAGCTATGAATTTGAATGTTTGTGTTGCAGAATGATGACTTTTTTATCTATAAAAAATTCTTTTAGGTGATTATATAGCTATTTAACTAAAATTGGATGATATCTTATGTCATATTTTATCATATATTAATATTCAATTTAGAAAATATAAAATTTGTAATACCTTATAAAATTAATAGAAGGAGCTCTTTTTATATCCTATTATTATCGATCTCCTCTTCTCTTTTTCACTTCTATAAAAAATTATGGAGTTATAACAAATGCCCTAATTTCGATCAAAACAAATAAGTAATTAATTATATTAAAATGACATAAAAGTAGGGTTGGCCAGTGGGCCGGGTCGGCCTGGTCCCGATCCAACCCCGCCCCGATCCCCCCCTAAAAAAATTGGCACGAGACTCAAACCCGGGACGGCACCTGGGCTCGTCCCACTCGGGCCCATTCCTACCCCAGGCCCAATCCCGCCCGACCCGCCCCTTTTCAAAAAATGGTCGTTGCACAATGACCATTTATATTTTGGCCGTGGTAAAACGGCCATTTTTGGCCTCCCCCTCAACCCCCTTAATATTTATTTTTAACCCCTAAGTTAATATATTTACACTTTAACCCAATTTTTCAACTATAAATACTTCATTTTCTCTTCATATTTCTCACAAATCTTCCTACAATCTCTCCAATCTCTCAATCTATCTCTCTACTAGTATACATTGCCTACTAAATATTATATTTTATTTGTTCATTGTATAACTGTACAAAGTTTAAAAATTAGGAGTGAAGTTGGCAACTAGCTTCATGATCATACATCGAGCAAAGTTTCAATTTTCAACCTCGATTACACGTCGACGTTACGTCGACGTTTGGTACCTTCGTTCCTTCTTTAAATTATTATTGTTAATTTATTTTAATTATCGCACTTAATTTCATTATCTTTAATTATATATTTGCATAATTAAAATTGAAGGATTAAGAGGTATGTTTACGGTTAAGGGTAAGGGTGTTTCTTCTAGTAGGGGTAATAAGGGCAGGTGTACTTCTTCTAGTCATCCTATTCCTAGACATGATGATTTGATTGATTATACTCATATAGATGAAACTGAATTTTTTAATGATATACCATTAGACGATGAGATATATTCTGCAACTCAATTAGACTTTAATTTAGAAGATAATCTAGATGACACACCCACTAGTACACCTCAAACTGAAACTGGTTTGCCTCTTATTCCCCCTAGTATGAGACAAGGCCCCACACAACGAAAATTAAAATCTGTTGCATGAGATTTTTTTATAGGAACCAAGAGAATCAAGTAGTTAGATGCAGAATTTATAAAAATATTTATAAATTTAAAATGGGAAAAGGTCATGGTGGGACGGGAGTTTATTGACACATGTACAAAACTTTCACAAAGTTAGGTGGGATGAATACGAGGCTACAAAGTCGGGTGCGCCAATGCACTCTCAATTGGGACAAGGTTCACATAGTGTCCCGGACCAAGTATAGGGTCAAATTAACCCGACATACTAAAGAATTTTCTGGTATATATTATCCTACTATTTCAACTATGTTATTTTATATAGCTCTAATATTTTTGTTACTTAGTGAATATATGGAAAACCCGTCTTATAAGGCACCTATTAAAAAAATGTTTATCAAATTAAAAAAAATCTATTCCCACTATTTATATTATTGGTGTTGTATTAAATCCGACTATTAAAATAGACGGTTTTAAAGCACTTATTGAAACTATTTATGATTGTATAGCAGTACTTCCATCTCCAACTCCAAAAAATCCAAATGAACAACCACCTAAGGAACCAACTAAAGAAGAAGTTTTATCTAGCATACACGATGAATGCAAAAAAGTATATACGCATTACCAACAAGAAAGTGCTAGCAACCAACCGGCTTGCATACCATCTTCTTGTTCTTTAATACAACGTAAAGAAAAGATATGTTGTTTCTGCGGCTAGTATTGAAAGTTTTAGACATAGAATGTTTAGTGGTACCACTATTAATCAAGTTAGCGAGTTTGATGTTTTTGTTTTGCAGGGTGTTGTACCGTACCAAACAGTTCTCAATGAAGAAGGACGTGAATACTTGCTGAAATACTGGAGGGGGAATGAGAAGACATTTCCGACACTATTAAAAATGGCCTGAGATGTGTTGAAAATTCAAGCGTCATCAACAACGTCTGAAAGTGCTTTTTCTGCCGGAAGATTTCAAATAGGAGAGCACAGACACTCATTAGCGGGAGACAGCTTGACGATTGCAGTTTTATTCACAGATTGGATACGAGCGGAGCGTAGAAGGTGAGGTCAACCGGAGATTAACGAAGAAGAAGACGAAAACTACAACGAAATCTTATCCGACGAAGGTGGAAGTGACGTCGAGCAACTTGACCAACAAATTCCAATTCTAACCGAAGAACCACAAGAAATTGTGAAGAAACTAGAAAAGGTGTTTATAAATATGTGATTTTTTTAATTGCAATTTTACTATGTTATTTGCAACTTTCAACACCACAAAGTACAATTTTGAAATTGTATTACAAAAAATTATATTTCTATTAAATAATAGAAGAGGCACAAAAACAGCATTGGAATATTTTTATTACACTATCTTATTCAATTATTGAAGTGTTTATATATGTTATTTTTTAAAGTTAAGTACAAAAAAATGGAAAACCCGATCCCGCCCCGGTCCGATAAGATCGATCCCCTTTTTCGACTGGACCGGGAACGGACGGGACATCGGCGGATCCCGCTAGTCCCGCCGAAGGACCAGTCCCGTCCTCCCCCACCCGTCAGGACCCGCCCCACCAAGATCCACCCCGAACCCGACCCATTAGCCACCCCTACATAAAAGAGAAACATATACAGGTCTATGAAGGGTGTCACACCTTTTCTAAGACCATCTTTATGATTCTCGAACGATGATAATAGATAGTTAAATACCTTAGTGCATCTTTCAAGTTTGACCGGCCATTTCTAAAATTCGTGAATTAATTCGTGCGGTCATTAAAATATAGTTAAGTAATTATTTAATTTTTTATTTAAAAATATTAATCTATGTTCATTAATTAATTTTATTTTATTATATTCTTTAATTGTAACACTACTGTTGTTCTAATAATAAAAGCTGAGGACAAATGAAAAAGCAATTCTCACTTCAGCTCAATTCAATATTTTATAAATAACCCTCCTTAGTTTGATCATATTGTATATTGTAAATATGCAATTATGAATAATTCGGTAAAAGTAATAGGAATTCGTTCTAACACGATGTAAATTGAAGTTTCTTCAGAACCTATAGGAGCATGAATTATATATACGTGAAACGTCATTATTGTCAAAGTTGTGTGTCTTTTCTCATTCTACTCATTACCTTCTTGACATTATTGAAATTTATCTTCTTTTTTTGTCTTTTTGTATTTTTCTTGATTATCTCTTTTTCTTTTTCTTATATTTTTCTCTTCCATTTTTCATATTAATAATTTTCTTATGTAATCATTTCTTTCTTTATATTCATCCTAACATTATTTTTCGGCTCACTTTTACCTACTCTCTTTTTATATAGTATTTTTTACCCTTTTTTTCAATCCATCCAAAAAAAAAATTGTAATTGTAGTTATCTTTTTTTTAAAAAAATAATCAAGTTGATTTTCCTATTTCCTTATACTAAATTGCAAAAAATTAAATTATCTCTTAATTAGATATATCTCATAAACTCATGATTTATGTGTTTTATTAAACATTCAAAATTACTTCATAAATAATTGGTTGTAAATGGTTGTCTTCCTCTTTCATTTCCCACGCTTTTTAATATATAAAAGTCACTTTCCTATAAAATGCATCAACGAACGTATTTTTATGTTTGTCAAAAATTATTTGTAAGAACTTTTATCAATGATTTTAGTCTTATAAGTTTATACGGCCTTTTCGAATTTACTTTATTTATTTAGATGTTTTATTTGTTTTGTATCCTCCTTCCAAATAATTTTTTTGAACAAAGTAACAGTGTAAGTTTAGAGAGCTTAGAACATTAAAATTCTATCTTCCTTCTTGTCCATCCCGTAAAATAATATTGTTGCATTTCGAATAACGTTATTTAAAATATAGGTTTAATTGCCTTTTTCATCAAAATTTTATACTTTTTCTATTTTAAAAGATCTTACGGTCTAATCATGATCTTAAATTATCCATATATAATTATTCGTTAAGGATATAACTTAGTTATTTAAATATTTAATAAAATATATCATAAGTTATAAATCGTATTACATTTTTCTTTTTCTTCATCCTCTCTTTCTCATACTCTTACCCTTTGAAATAATTAACTTTCCTTCAATAATCAAATCAATTCTCCTTTTATCTCTTGTTAATCTTACGAAACATCTTAAAATATTTTATGTTTTGACTAAATTCTCTTACTGTTACTCATTTATCATCATCCATTGCCATGTTTTAAACCATGAAAAAAAGTATTCCATACCAACACTAACAATTTATTTTTTGATAAATTATTAAAGAAAGTAAATGTTGAATGAATGTCCAAAAGAAAATGAAAAACTTGAAGGCTTTTATCAATAAAAAGAAAATGAAAAACTGGAAGACTACAATTCACATATTAATAAATAATTATGAATTAAATTGTAGTTTGAAAATTACAAACAATTTTACATTATATTAGGTATATTATAAATTGATTCACATGACTATGAAATGACATATACCTACTTCCTTAAGCAGCATACACGTTTACGTAGGCTTCTTTTCCCTGCTTTCACTTTCGAAAATATTCTGACATGGAGACATAATAAGTTATGCTAACAAAGAAAAGAACACATAAAAATAAAAATAACCAAGCAAATGAAACTTCAATAAAGTGAAAATAAGGACTATGTTGTCAACGTAGCATAATCAAATTCTCTAAAATAAAATAAAAAGAGAAGCAAAGAGATATCTGAAATCATTTTCTGAAAAATTTCTCCATTCATATCCTTAAGGACCCAAACAAATGCTCTATACAACAAAGATAGAGGATAACCAACATGGCTCAAAATAAATTTATATGAATAGAAATTAGTGTGATTTTAAGATGTCATAAATTCTTACATTAAATAATTTGGGGTTATGAACATGAAAGGTTTGGAGGTTATGGATATTATTAATATTTGTTATGAATAGAATTTATGATAAATAAAGAGGTGTGAGTTATGGAGATGATTTTTTAATATAAAATTATTATTTTTTAAATGAGAGAAAAATGAGAAAAATGATAAATAGAATCATTGGCCATAAAGAGGTGCCACATATGAGTGTTTATTCTTAGCTTTATATTATATATAGATATAGATTTTTGGATTCCTTCCATTTCTGGGGTCTATATATGTATTCGATTTAAGAAAAAAAAAATCAACCTCTCCAGATGACATAAAATAATACTCTAGAATTTTAAATATATTGACCGAAAATTTGCAATCTTATAGTTCTCTTGCACAATAAAGACAGATATACATTCCAAAAGAAATATAACAAACATTTATCTAGTCTAAAAGATTCATGGTTAATTTGAAAGTGATAGTATATAAATTATAGTATCCTTTCAAATGGTAGATCTAGAGAAAATATGTATTAGGACAAATGTATTTTATACACATTCGTATTATTATTAATGGAGATTAATATTTTGGCATTTGCAATTATTGAATTATTAATTGATTGTTTATAATATTCTATAATATGCATCCCTGGAGGTTACGCTGTTATTAATAATGTTGAAAGAAATAATTCCCTTGATTATTTTCATTAATTGAAAGGCTATTTATACAAGTTACATATTTCTATAATAGGAAAAATCCTTTTCCTATTCTACTTCTAAATCCTTATTCTACCATAATTCTAACTCTACAATTATGGTAGGTGTATAATACTAATTAAGGTATCCTTTTTATTACAATATACTACAAATATATATACCATAAATACACTTATTGTTTTGTTCCAATCTGGCCGAGAATGCACTGACCAACTCTTTAATTTGGGCCTTGCTTTGGCCGATCTTGTTGAAATTTCTTTGGTGGCAGTGGCCCAGCTGCTGCTTTTAGTCCTTCAATATACATGTGATATACCACGATGTATATTCGGTGTATATCACATGTATATTGCGTCATTTAACACACCCATGATCATAGCGGCGGTTTTAACGCCGAGGCGTCCTAAAATCTTCAAAGAGAACCGCTGGTAGACCCTTTGTAAAGATGTCTGCAATTTGATAACGAGAAGGGACATGACATACGCGAATTTGACGTTTTGCAACCTTTTCACGGACAAAGTGAATGTCCATTTCGATATGCTTGGTGCGCTGGTGTTGAACTGGGTTACCTGAAAGGTAGATGACACTAATGTTATCGCAATATACCAAGGTTGCCTTCTGAATGGGACAATGAAGCTCCTAAAGCAAATTACGTAGCCAACATGACTCGGAGACCACATTTGCTACCCCTCGATATTCTGCCTCTGCCTTTGGGCGTGTGAGTGGCTTGACGTTTTGCCGACCATGAGACCAAGTTGTTGCCAAGGAACATACAGTAGCCAGAAGTCGACCGTCTGGTGTCGGGACAACCACCCCAATCCGCATCCGTGTAAGAAACAAGTGTGGATGTAGACGAAGGATACAAGTGCAACCCATAGTCCAGTGTCCCCTGAATATACCGAATGATGCGTTTGATTGCATTCATGTGCTCAACCCTGGGATCATGCATGAATAAACACACCTGCTGAACCGCATATGTAATATCCGGTCTGGTAAAGGTGAGATACTGGAGGGCCCCTGCAAGACTGCGATAGCGGGTCGGGTCCTCGTATGGTGCACCTGCTGCGGCACTCAGCTTTGGGTTTGCATCAACCGGTGTGGAAGTGGACTTACAGGATGACATCCCAGCCCTCTCTATGATCTCAGCAGCATACTTCCGTTGAGACAGAAACAAGCCCCCTGAATGACGCTTGACGGCAATCCCCAAAAAATAACTCAACGGCCCTAAGTCCTTCATAGCAAATTCAGAACTGAGCATGGCCATGATAGACTGACGCAAAGCATCGGAGGAGGCAGTCAAGATGATATCATCCACATATAACAGAATATAGGCCAATGACGAACCACGGCGGTAGATGAACAAAGAATTGTCTGACCTGCTGTGTGTGAACCCAATAGTCGAAACAAAATCAGCAAATCGTGTATACCAGGCACGTGGGGACTGCTTAAGCCCATATAATGACTTCTTCAACAAACAGACATGATGAGGTCGGTTGGGATCCCTGAAACCTAACGGCTGATGCATATAGACTGTTTCCTTGAGATCTCCATGAAGAAAAGCATTCTTGACATCTAACTGATGAATCGGCCAAGTTTTTTAAAGAGCCAAGCTAAGTACAGTGCGAATGGTAGCCGGTTTGACCACCGGACTAAACGTCTCACCACAATCAATACCAACCTGCTGAGTCTTACCATCACCAACAAGTCGCGCCTTATGCCGAGCAAAGGACCCATCTGAATTCTCCTTATGAGCAAAAATCCACATAGACCTGATAATATTAATACCATATGGACGGGGCACCAACTCCCACGTCTTATTATCAATAAGAGCATTATATTCATCAGTCATAGCAATTTTTCAATTAGGGTCGTTTAATGCGGACCGCGATTGCGGGGCAAGGGGATTTAGAGACATCGAATGTAAATTAAAATGTCGTTTAGGTGTAAAAATACCCGCTGACTACGAGGGACCGGTCTATGACTCGAGGAAGAAGTTATGGAATTTTGGGAATTTTCTGGGCTCGGGACGGATCGCCACAGCAAGGGCACTTGGCCCAAATCGGTACACGCTGGAATCTGATTCTGGAGCACTTCCAGGTGGGTGGGCCTTGCTTTGGCCGATCTTGAGTCTTTGAAATTTGCCGGCTGGTGGCCCAATTCTTTGCCTGCTTTTAGTCCTTCAATATACATGTGATATACCCTAATATACGGGGATATTTGGTCATCCAAAAAATTATACGACTTAGGCTCGGGAGTATGAACTTTCGTAAAAGGGAATTGGGTTTCATCAAAAATGACATGACGATTTATAATGATTTTCTTGGAGGATAAATCAAAACACTTATAACCACGATGATTCGACGGATAACCCAAAAATACACACGGAGTAGACCGAGCCTGAAGTTTGTTAATTGTGGTGGATGGGAATAACGGATAACACAAGCACCCAAAAATCCGAAGATGAGAATAAGACGGGTTTTTATTATATAAGATTTTGAGAGGGGAAGAATATGTCAGACCTTTAGATGGAATTATGTTAAGAAGGTAAGTGGCCATTTGTAGAGCATGATGCCAAAAATACGGAGGTATGGAGGCATGGATTAGGAGAGTTCGGACAATGTTATTTATGGAGCGAATTTTGCGTTCCCCTTTCCCATTTTGTGAAGATGTATGAGGACATGAAAACCGAAAATTTATCCCATGAGTAGCACAAAATTCTCGAAACTCCCTATTGTCATACTCCTTCCCATTATCACATTGAATATTTTTTATTTCTCTTTCGAATTGAGTACGAATGAACGCTCTAAATTTTATGAAGACGGAAAACACTTGTGATTTATTCGCAATTGGAAACGTCCACAAAAATCTAGAATAATCATCTAAGAAGAGAACATAATAACGATGACCCATTGAACTCAGAACAGGAGAGGTCCATAAGTCGCTATGAATAATGTCAAATGGCATAGAAGTATGAGAATTGGAGTCTACAAATGGCAACTTAACAATTTTTTCTAATGAACAAGACTGACAAATTGGAGTACGATTCGTACCCTTACAAGAAACAAAGCTATTTTTATCTAAAACTGATAAAATAGAAGATCCCGGATGACCCAAACGAGCATGCCACATGGAAGGAGAGATGGCTGCAAAAGCTGATGGCAAGGCTGGACTCGATGGACTGAAACCGGGCATGATAGGATATAGATCCCCCCTACTATCACACCTCATGAGATGACTCTCCGTCTTGAAATCCTTCACAGAGAAACCGAAAGGATCAAATTCAACATAAACAGAATTGTCATTTGTGAATTTACGGACAGACACTAAATTTTTAATCAATTTAGGAGCATGTAAAGTATTTTTCAAGAGGAGTGGTGGATTGGGGGGAGACAACGTTTTCTGACCATACCCTAGAATTGGAATAGAACTGCCATTATCAATGATTATCCCCCGAGGGGTGCTCAAATTGGAATAAGATGAGAGAGTACCTGAGTCGGAAGTCATGTGAGTAGTGGCCCCGGTGTCCATGTACCAATTTTGGTCCGGTTGAGTTAATCCCAACGTGTGCATCGCGGCCTCGATGCTCGGTCCGAGTAGGGCTGCTGCATGATGGGCTTGCGGAGGTCGGAGCCCAAGAACTCTGGCCGTCTTTGGACCTGGCCCGTGCTCGCTACCATCGCCGTTGTTGGGCCACTGGCGATGGGCGCCATCTTTGGGCATTGGGCCTGGATTGTTGGCCACCACCGCCGGAATTTCTCGCCGCCATCTTGGTATGGGCTGGCCGCCCACGGTCCATCGCCATCGCTCCATCGCCATGGGCCCCACTGCTGGGCCCATGGGGGTGGTGGGCCACTGTTCATTAGATGTGACCCACCGAGGTTTTGCTGACTACCGGAACCTCCACCATTACCACCGCGTTTGCCCCCGCGGTTTTTGTTATTATTCTTACGAGTATTCTTGCCGCCACCATTATTATGGTTTTGGCCCGAATTATTAACAAAAACTGACGGATTAGGAGAGGACGCCATCATGACAACCGGACTTGCTCCGTAGTCGCCTTTAGCCAAACCAGCTTCTTCTAACGTAAGCATGGAGCGGGCTTGATGGAAGTCGGGAAGAGGGTTGCTTTGGGGAAGGAGAGTGCCAACACCATTATAGGCCTCCGAAAGACCGGCAACCAACTGTAGAACTAGACGATTATTTGTTACTGGTGCGCCAACGTTACGGAGTTGATCCGCCAATTCCTTTAGTTTCTTGCAATATGCAGAAACGTTCGGAAATACGTCCATTCGAACGAGAGAGAATTCCTGCTCGAGTGTGACGATACGGGAATGTTGGTTGTCTTGGAATATGTCACGCAATCTATTCCATGCAGCCATAGACGTGGTATCGGGCTCCATAATCGTCTGTAGAAGGTCCACTGAAATAGTGGCGTATATCCATCGAAGAACGGTAGCATCAAGTGTAATCCATACCTCATTATCCTCCGCCGGAAGGGGTCTAGCGGGAGGAATTATGTGATGAAGAACTTGATAAGAGATAGCGTGAATTTTAAACAACTCCGCCCACAATGCATATTGAACGTTTTCCATCTCAAGGACAATTGGGACACTGAGCTTGATATTGGAAACCGTGAGGGCAGGGTGAAAATTGTTCTTAGACATATTTGAAAGAACAAAGAGGGAGGATAAATTTAAGAGAGGTTTTTGAGAGCGGAAGACGAGATATTTGGAGAGAAAAACCCGAGAGAGAGGGGGGGGGGGTTCTTGGCCAAAGAGGAGGCAAAAGTTTGAGAGAAGAAAACTTTTGTTTAGACCTAGTCTCTTGATACCATGAAAGAAATAATCCCCTTGATTATTTTCATTAATTGAAAGGCTATTTATACAAGTTACATATTTCTATAATAGGAAAAATCCTTATTCTACCATAATTCTAACTCTACAATTATGGTAGGTGTATAATACTAATTAAGGTATCCTTTTTATTACAATATACTACAAATATATATACCATATATACACTTATTATTTTGTTCCAATCTGGCCGAGAATGCAAACCAGCACTTTGTTGGTGGGCCTTGCTTTGGCCGACATCTTTGTTGTTAAATTTGCCTTGGTGGTGGCCCAATTTGTTACTGCTTTTAGTCCTTCAATATACATGTGATATACCCTGATGTATATTCAGTGTATATCACATGTATATTGCGTCATTTAACAAATGTGATATATTAATATTATAATGTAACTCTTAAAATAGACTCGACTAATGATCATCGAGAATGGGATATCGATGATATGTGATAAGTCGACATGTGGTCTGCATCACATCCTTAGAGGATGTAGTATGTCTCACCTGCTACGAGTAATGACTACTCGTGATGGACACATGGATACTTTGAAAGTATTGGTATACTCTGCTGATATATTATTTGTTATACTTGTCTAAAGTATGATCAGCGTGTGGGAGATAGAAGTCCTTAGACTTGAGGTCAATACACACCTTGTCTACAAAATAATATACTTTGATCCTGTCCTAAGCTCAAATGCCTTATAGGTTGAGATACGGCTTGTATTGGGTACATTACGATGTGTATTAAAGGTGGTAGTTGAGCCAAGATTAGGAATTATTTCTCGAATGTATATTCGAGATAACACTCAGATTCTCAGTGATATTAGGTTGACTAAGTCGTTGGCCAACGCAATAGACATAGTTAGAATATGGTCTAGTTGTCAACTAATATAGATGAGATACAATGATTAAGCCATTTGGATAGACACTTGACAAATCCTACGCTTGATCGGGTGTGTCATGAATGAAAGGATTTTATCTTACCACATAGAGGTTAAGTTTACTGGATTCGTGTAAACGTACTTCACATATTGAGTTCATCTTGCGGCGCCATCTAGGAGTTCCGCGTAGACCTTAATTTGATTAATGTCGATATGTGAAGGCATGTAGGGTCACACTATGTCGATTGTCTTTTCGATCTAAGGATGTATTGTGATAGTGTTAAATATTCGATTTACAATCGAGATATTTAAATGAATAATGAATGTTTTAATTAAGTCAAAATTAGATTTTGGATTTAATTAAGAATGTGCGGAAAATAAATCGAGACAATGTAGGGCTACGTCAAGCGCCGCGGCGCCCACACCATAGGGCCGCGACGCTAATGACCTAATCTGCTTCGATTTTTGGGTCAAGCCCAAGGTCAAACCCTAATTCGGTTTGACATAATTTTTCACCTATAAATACAGACATTCACTTTAGCGGGCGGTCGTCGAACGCTGAGACTGTCCCTAAAATCTTCAAAGAGAACCGCTGGTAGACCCTTTGTAAAGATGTCTGTAATTTGATAACGAGACGGGACATGGCATACGCGAACTTGACCCTTTGCAACCTTTTCACGGACAAAGTGAATGTCCATTTCGATATGTTTGGTGCGTTGGTGTTGAACTGGGTTACCTAAAAGGTAGATGGCACTAATGTTATCGCAATATACCAAGGTTGCCTTCTGAATGGGACAATGAAGCTCCAACAGCAGATTGCGTAGCCAACATGATTCGGAGACCACATTCGCTACCCCTCGATATTCTGCCTCTGCACTTGAGCGTGATAGAGTTGCCTGACGTTTTGCCGACCAGGAGACCAAGTTGTTGTCAAAGAACATACAATAGCCAGAAGTCAACCGTCTGGTGTCGGGAAAACCACCCCAATCAACATCCGTGTAAGAGACAAGTGTGGATGTAGATGAAGGATACAAGTGCAACCCATAGTCCAGTGTCCCCTGAATATACCGAATGATGCGTTTGATTGCATTCATGGGCTCAACTCTGGGATCATGCATGAATAAACACACCTGCTGAACCACATACGTAATATCCGGTCTGGTAAATGTAAGATACTGGAGGGCCCCTGCAAGACTGCGATAGCGGGTTGGGTCCTCGTATGGTGCACCTGCTGCGGCACTCAGCTTGGGGTTTGCAGGGACAACCACCCCAATCAGCATCCGTGTAAGAGACAAGTGTGGATGTAGATGAAGGATACAAGTGCAACCCATAGTCCAGTGTCCCCTGAATATACCGAATGATGCGTTTGATTGCATTCATGGGCTCAACTCTGGGATCATGCATGAATAAACACACCTGTTGAACCACATACGTAATATCCGGTCTGGTAAAGGTAAGATACTGGAGGGCCCCTGCAAGACTGCGATAGCGGGTGGGTCCTCGTATGGTGCACTCGCCGCGCACTCGACTTGGGGTTTGCATCAACTGGCGTGGAAGTGGACTTACAGGATGACATCCCAGCCCTCTCTATGATCTCAGCAGCATACTTTCGTTGAGACAAAAATAATCCACCTGAATGACGCTTGACGGCAATCCCCAAAAAATAACTCAAAGGCCCTAAGTCTTTCATAGCAAACTCAGAACTGAGCATGGTCATGATAGACTGGCGCAAGGCATCGGAAGAGGCAGTCAAGATGATATCATCCACATACAACAGAATGTAGGCCAAGGACGAACCACGGCGGTAGATGAACAAGGAATTATCTGACCTGCTGTGAGTGAACCCAATAGTCGAGACGAAGTCAGCAAATCTCGTATACCAGGCCCGTGGAGACTGCTTAAGCCCATATAAGGACTTTTTCAATAAACAGACATGATGCGAACGGTTAGGATCCCTGAAACCCAACGGCTGATGCATATAGACTGTTTTTTTGAGGTCACCATGTAGGAAGGCATTCTTGACATCCAACTAATGAATAGGCCAAGTCTTTGAAAGAGCCAAGCTAAGCACCGTGCGAATAGTAGTCGGCTTGACCACCGGACTAAACGTCTCACCACAATCTATCCCAACCTGCTAAGTCTTACCATCACCCACAAATCGCGCCTTATGTCGAGCAAATGATCCATCTGAATTCTCCTTATGAGCAAAAATCAACATAGACCTGATAATATTAATACCATATGGACGGGGCACCAACTCCTACGTCTTATTATTAATTAGAGCATTATATTCATCAGTCATAACAATTTTCCAATTAGGGTCATTTAATGTGGACACAGGATTGCGGGGCAATGGGGATTTAGAGACATCAGAATGTAAATTAAAATGTCTTTTAGGTGTAAATATACTCTGCTGACTACGAGTGGCTGGTCTATGACTCGAGGAAGAATTGAGGGAATTTTTTGGGGTCGGGACGGACTGGCCAGCATGCAGTGGGCCTGCTGGCCCAAATCGGAAAACTGGATCATCAACTAGACCAGTTCGAGGTGGGTGGGTAGCCCAATTGCCGGGACCGATCCGAAGAATCGAGCCGCTGCTATCAGCGGTAATGTGGGTCCAACGGACAGTGGGCCCGCTTGCGGATTTTGGGTGCGGAAGATGTCCAAAAAATTCTGAATAATATACGGGGATATTTGTTCATCCAAAAAATTATACGACCGAGGCTCGGGAGTCTGAACTTTCGCAAAAGGAAATTGGGTTTCATCAAAAAGGACGTGGCGATTAATTATGATTTTATTTGAGGATAAATCAAAGCATTTGTAACCACGATGATTAGACGGATAACCCAAAAATACACACGGGGTAGACCGAGCCTGAAGTTTGTTAATTGTGGTGGATGGGAATAACGGAAAACACAAGCACCCAAAAACCCGAAGATGAGAATAAGGAGGGTTCTTATTATACAGTATTTGGAGGGGGGAAGAATATGTCAGACCTTTAGACGAAATTATGTTAAGAAGATATGTGGTCATTTGTAGAGCATGGTGCCAAAAATATGAAGGTACAGAGGCATGAATTAAGAGAGTTTGGACAATGTTATTTATGGAACGAATTTTGCGTTCGGCCTTCCCATTTTGTGAAGATGTATGAGGACACGAAAACCGAAAATGGATCCCATTATTAGCACAGAATTCCCGAAACTCCCTATTGTCATACTCTTTCCCATTATCACATTGAATATTTTTTATTTCTCTCTCGAATTGAGTACGAATGAACGCTCTAAATTTGATGAAGACGGAAAACACTTGTGATTTATTTGCAATTGCAAACGTCCACAAAAATCTAGAATAATCATCTAAAAAGAGAACATAATATCGATGACTCAATGAACTAAGAACAGGAGATGTCCATAGGTCGCTATGAATAATATCAAATGGCATTGACGTATGAGAATTGGAGTCTACAAAAGGCAACTTAACAATTTTTCCTAATGAACAAGACTGACAAAGTGGAGTACGACTCGTACCCTTACAAGAAATAAAGCTATTTTTATCTAAAACGGATAAAATAGAAGATCCCGGATGACCCAGGAGAGCATGCCACACGGAAGGAGAGATGGCTGCAAAAACTGACGGCAAGGCTGGACTCGATGGACTGAAACTGGGCATGATAGAATACAGATCCCCCCTACTATCACACCTCATGAGATGGCTCCCCGTCTTGAAATCCTTCACAAAGAAACCAAAAGGATCAAATTCAACGGAAACCGAATTGTCAGTTGTGAACTTTCGGACAGACACTAAATTTTTAATCAATTTAGGAGCATGTAAAGTATTTTTCAAGAGAAGGGTTGGATTGGGGGGAGACAATGTTTTCTGACCATACCCTAGGATTGAAATAGAACTGCCATTACCAACAATTATCCCCCGGGGGGTGCTCAAATTGGAATACGATGAGAGAGTACCTAATTCGGAAGTCATGCGAGTTGTGGCACCGGTGTCCATATACCAATTTGGGTCCGGTTGAGTTAACCCCAACGTGTGCATCGCGGCCTCGATATCGGTATGAGTAGATTACCAATACCGTCCTACCCGAATGCTTCAACATGGTGAAGTTGGGAATTGAAGGGACCTATGCTTATCGAAATTTCATAAAATACAGTTACAGCGTTGTTAAGGCATGCAAGATGTAAATATTATCTATATATTCAAAACCTATCTATATTGCTCCAAGATAAGAGCTTGTCAAAACAAACAGTCAGCAAATATTATCGCAGAAACACCTGGAATAAAAGGTTAATTCATTGGTTTCTTTCAAAGATCAAATTGTTCATACAACCACTAAACAGCAGCAGCATGATTTTCCTCCCTTTTTAAGACATGGACTCCCTCCATCTGCCCATGGTACAGCTCAAAGAACAGATTTAAATCATTAATGCATTCAATGTAAAAAACAAAGTATCTGAAAGCATAATGTCTTGATCCCACAATTACCAATGTGCATTTAACCCATTGCATACTTCTGGGTCCAGCTCCTTGCAGTACTCTCGTACTTGTTCCTATCTGTCTTGTACATGTGTGCAATCTCCGGGACCAATGGATCATCAGGATTAGGGTCTGTCAGAAGAGAACATATCGAAAGCAACACCTAAAAATTGAAACAAACAGTTCTCAACAAATAAGTGGAGAGGCCACACAGAGCAGAAGTAATCAAATGGTCACACACTGCAATATTTTTTGTGGGTTGAGATTTAAAGCTCCAACAATGCATCAGATGCTCATGAAGCAAATTTAGTGGCTGATCATCCTAAGATAGATGGTAAGTTGTCTGATCAACACTCATTATATTTTTGAGGGAACATGATGTCCTCCTCTTTTTTCTAAATGCAAAAGTAGTCAAAAAGGTAAACTAGCAGGAGGATAACCAACAGTTGACAGGACTGTGTTATGTTGAATCGATGATAGCCTTTATATCTAAGATATACGGTCAGAGGCAATACATTGAATATATGAGAAAGACGTTTAAATAGGTACTCTAATGGCATAATTGAATTGAAGAGGAAGACGTTTGAATAGGTACTCTAGTGGCAGAATTTAAAGAGGAAAGACGGGCCTCAGATGCCAAGAACCTAAATCTCTCTAGTCGATTACACGTCTTTAACTCTGAAATATATATGGCTATGACAAACTGGAAATTGAAAATAAACGACATTGACTAGAATATTCCTAAAAACTAGTTTGCAGACATTACAATTTGCTCATGGTATTAAATGGAAATGCAAAATAAGTTTTAATTACTGTAATGTAGAGATTTAAACAACATAGTAAATCTCATGGTTTTGGCTACTAGACAATAACAGAGTGTTTTTTAAAGGAATCCTTTCTAGTGGCAGTACACAAGGCTATGTTATTTTTTTTATAAGTAAACAAAGATTTTATAAATACTTGCACTAAGAACAAAACGTAATTACAGATTGTGCAAATCCTCTATTGTATCTAGGATCGCACAAGGCTTTGTGTATATAACAAACATATTACTAAATCAATCTTTATATTACTATCCAAATAAAAGGAAAATAAAGAAGCAAGATTGGACCATATAAGTTTAGAACAATTTATTTAAGTACAAGGGTACTATGGGCGTGAAAAAAAAAACACTGAAACACTTGACAAAATATGGATAAGTAGTACTTCAGATATAAACAACTTAAACATAATAAGAAATGAACCTTGGAAATCGTTAGGGCAGGGCTCCACTGCTCCTTTAAAATGTCAAGGCATATGCTTCCATTGCTGTTTATGTTTGGGTGGAAAACTTTTGTCCTGAAAGCCACCTGACAGATTTTCATCAATGGTGAGCGTCTCTTCAGCCAAGTTTGTTGCCAGTGACAAAAGTAAGTAGTAAGAAATGAATACAGAATGTCATCAAATCAAGTACAACAGCTAGGGAGAAAATGATGTGTAACTACCACTTGGTTTCATGGAGAGTCCTCGATCTTTCGCGTTAGTTGTTCTATTTGAATTTTTTATGATCCGAAGAGATATTTTAACCTGTTTTGTCAGATTTGTTGATGCTTTCACAACTTGGAGAAACCGGTTTTTTTAAATTATACTGATGTTTGGTTAACTCAAAGATTTAAACAAGTATCACAAATCAATATTTTATACGCGGTCGCCATTGTTTATTTATTTTGTTATAAATTGCAGAAGGCAACTAAAATTGGCTTTCTCACTTGGTAGACTTGAAACATTTTTGTGCTGTTAAATTTGGTATCTGTTTCACTTGCTAAGCAATCATTAATGAGAAAGCAAAATAAAACGGAACAATGTAGCGTAGCACCAATAATAATTGAAAACCAGGTTCACTTATTCGATGGACGGAATCTCTTAGATCCATAATTTTTTAGGTTGTAAGGGACCAATACCTAATATATGAATGTGTATCACAGCTATTATCAATGTGATATTTAAGGAACAACAAGAGCTCGTTACCGCGCCTTAGGTGGCTTGAATGGGTAATCTGGAGGAAAATGGATTGTCACCAGGAAAACGCCACCAGCATAAGGACTGTCTGGAGGACCCATGATCGTTGCTTGCCAATGAAACATGTCCTCAGCAACAGGTCCTGAGAAATCCAGTTTTAGCAGATAAGTAACCAAAATACAAATGACAAGCCCAACAAAGTTATCCCTTAGAGAGGTTTTAAGATAAGTGGTCGATGGGGTCTGGCCTGGATGGCCAATCAGAATATGATTTTGATGCTTATAGTGAATCAAAACACTGATAAACGAAGGAAAGAACCTGCATGATTTAGCTTCTGGTTATTTTCTTTTAAGAAAGTACAAGAAATAAGCACATCTTGATACTGAGAACAGAAAAAATTTAACAGCAGTCGTCATTAAAAGAAGGATCAGCAATAAATGTTTATGTCAAAAGGAAAAAGTTCTTAGTTCTAGCTGTTAAACAAGATAATAAACCCGTGATATACACTTGATATACATAAGTGTATATCACGGGCAATGCAGTGGATTCTGGCCCATCTCGGCAGTGGACATCTCCAAAGACCCATCTCGTGATGGGCATCTCCAAGAAATTTTAAGCCCATCACGGGCAGGGATGTATATTTGGTATATATTGTTAATATATTGTAGTGTAAATGTTACCTTAATTAGTCTTGTACACTTATCAAAATTGTATAGTTAGAATTATGGTAGAAGAAGGTTTTAGGAGTAGAATAGGAATAGGATTTTCCTATTATAGAAATATGTAACTTGAATTAATGAAAATAATCAAGGGGATTATTTCTTTCATGGTATCAAGAGAATAGGTCTAACAAAAAAATTTCTCTCCCAAATTTTGTGTCCTTCTCGGCCGAAACCCCCCCCCCCCTCGGGTTTCTTTTCCAAAATTCGTCTTCCGCTCTCAAAATCTCTCTTACTATTCCCAAATTTCCCCTCCTTCTTTGTTCTTTCAATATGTCTAAGAATAATTTTCATCCTGCCCTCATGGTTTCTAACATCAAGAACAGTATCCCTATTGTGCTTGAGATGGAAAACGTCCAATATACGACATAGGCAGAATTGTTTAAAATTCACGCTATCTCCCATCAAGTTATCCATCACATAATTCCTCCCGCTACACCTATGCTCGCGGAGGATCCTCAGTTATGGATTACTCTTGATGCTACCGTTCTCCAGTGGATCTATTCCACTATTTCGGTTGACCTCTTACAGACGATTATTGAGCCGGATACTACGGCTATGGCTACCTGGAATAGATTGCGTGACATATTCCAAGATAACCAACATTCACGTGTTGTCACACTCGAGCAGGAATTCTCTCTAGTTCGCATGGAAGAATTTCCAAACGTATCTGCATATTGCAAGAAACTCAAGGAATTGGCAGACCAACTCCGTAACGTTGGCGCATCTGTAACAAATAATCGTCTGGTTCTACAACTGGTTGCCGGTCTTTCTGAGGCCTATAATGGCGTTGGGACTCTCCTTCGTCAAAGCAATAAACTTCCCGCTTTTTATCAAGCCCGCTCCATGCTTACTTTGGAAGAAGACGATTTGGCTAAAAAGACGGCTACCGGAGCAAGCCCCGTCATCCTAATGACGTCCTCCACAAATTCTTCAGGTTTTGTTGATAATTCGGGCCAAAACCGTACTCATGGTGGCGGCAAAAATAATCGTAAGAATAATAACAAAACCACGGGGGCAAACGCGGTTGTTCCAGTGGTGGTTCCGGTGGTCAGCAGGCCAACAGTGGGCCCCATCTAGTCAACGGTGGGCCTCCTCCCTACTGGTCCCAACAGTGGGGCCCATGGCAGTGGGGCTGGGGCAATGGGCTGTGGGCCAGCAACCCCTATTTTCCGATCGATCGGGCGACGGGGTGGGCGATCACTTTCAGGCCCAACAATCAGTAGTCACGGCCCACTGCCCACTGGCCCAGTAATTCCAGCAGTTACGGCCCAGGACAGCCCAATTCTTGAATTCATGGGCCCCATTCTCCGCAAGCTCACCACGCAGCAGGCCCCACTCAGACAGATATCGAGGCTGCGATGCACACACTGGGCTTGACTCAACCGGACCCAAATTGGTATATGGACACCGGTGCTACGACCCACATGACATCCGATTCAGGTACTATCTCATCTTATTTCAATTTGAGCAACCCTCGCGGTATAATTGTCGGTAATGGTAACTCTATTCCAATTCAGGGTTATGGTCATAAAACCCTATCTCCCCCCAATCCTCCCCTTATCTTGAAAAATACTTTGCATGCCCCCAAATTGATTAAAAACTTAGTGTCTGTCCGAAAGTTCACCACTGACAATTCCATTTCTGTTGAATTTGATCGTTTTGGTTTCTGTGTGAAGGATTTTAAGACGGGGAGTCCTCTCATGAGGTGTGATAGTAGGGGAGATCTTTATCCTATCACGCCCGGTTTCAGCCCATCAAGTCAAGCCTTACCATCAGCCTTTGCATCCATTTCTCCTTCCTTGTGGCATGCTCGCCTTGGTCATCCGGGATCCTCTATTTTGTCAATTTTAGATAAAAATAGTTTTATTTCTTGTAAGGGTACGAGTCGTACTCCAATTTGTCAGTCTTGTTCTTTAGGAAAATTGTTAAGCTGCCATTTGTATACTCAAATTCTCATACTTCAATGTCATTTGATATTATTCATAGAGACCTATGGACGTCTCATGTTCTAAGTTCATTGGGTCATCGGTATTATGTTCTCTTTTTGGATGATTATTCTAAATTTTTGTGGACGTTTCCAATTGCAAATAAATCTCAAGTGTTTTCCGTCTTCGTAAAATTTAGAGCATTCATTAGAACCTAATTCGAAAGAGAAATAAAAAATATTCAATGTGATAATGGAAAAGAGTATGACAATAGGGAGTTTCGGGAGTTTTGTGCTAATAATGAGATCAATTTTTATTTTTCTTGTCCTCATACATCTTCACAAAATGCGAAAGCCGAACGCAAAATTCATTCCATAAATAACATTGTCCGCACTCTCTTACTTTATGCTTCCATACCCCCATTTTTTTGGCATCATGCTATACAAATGGCCACATATCTGCTAAACATAATTCCTTTCAAAGGTCTGACATATTCTTCCCCCCTCCAAATCTTATATAATAAGAATCCTTCGTATTCTCATCTTCAGGTTTTTGGGTGCTTGTGTTATCCGTTATTCCCGTCCACCATAATTAACAAACTTCAGGCCCGTCTACTCCGTGTGTGTTTTTGGGTTATCCGTCTAATCATCGTGGTTACAAATGCTTTGATTTATCGTCCAAGAAAATCATCATTAATCGCAATGTAATTTTTTATGAAACTCAATTTCCCTTTACTAAAGTTCATACTCCCGAGTCTAGTTCGTATAATTTTTTGGATGATGGTATATCCCCGTATATTACTCACCATTTTTCGGACATGTCTCGCACCCAAAATTCTCCAGCGGGCCCACTGCCCCCACTGAACAGTCGCCAATTACCTTCACTGGATCAGTTCCAGCGATTGGGCCAGTCCAGCCCAATTCTGGAACTGGTCCAGCTCTAGAGCAGATTTACCGTCTTGGGCCAGCAGGCCTACAGTCCATCCCGAGCCCAGAAAATTCCCAAAATCTATCCACTTCTTCCTCGAGTCATAGACCGGTCACCCGTAGTCAATGGGGTGTTTTTACACCAAAAAGACATTTTAAATCCCCCTTGCCCCGTAATCCTGTGTCTGTCTTAAATGACCCGAATTGAAAAATTGTTATGACTGATGAATATAATGCTCTTATTGATAATAAGACGTGGGAGTTGGTGCCCCGTCCATATGGTATTAATGTTATCAGGTCTATGTGGATTTTTGCTCATAAGGAGAATTCAGATGGTTCATTTGTTCGACATAAGGCGCGGCTTGTGGGTGATGGTAAGACTCAACAGGTTGGGATAGATTGTGGGGAGACGTTTAGTTCGGTGGTCAAGCCGGCTACCATTCGCACTGTGCTTAACTTGGCTCTTTCGAAGGCATGACATATTCATCAGTTGGATGTTAAGAATGCTTTCCTACATGGTGATCTCAAGGAAACAATCTATATGCATCAGCCGTTGGGATTCAGAGATCCCAAACATCCTCATCATGTTTGTTTGTTGAAGAAGTCCTTATATGGGCTTAAGCAGTCACCACGGGCCTGGTATACAAGGTTTGCTGACTATGTGTCGACTATTGGGTTCACTCACAGCAGGTCAGATAATTCGTTGTTCATCTACCATCATGGGTCGTCCTTGGCCTACATTTTTTTGTATGTGGATGATATAATTTTGACTTCCTCTTCCGATGCCCTACGCCAGTCTATCATGACCATGCTCAGCTCTGAGTTTGCTATGAAAGACTTAGGGCCCTTGAGTTACTTTTTGGGGATTGTCGTCAGTCGCCATTCGGATGGATTGTTTTTGTCTCAACGAAAGTATGCAACTGAGATCATCGAGAGGGCTGAGATGTCATCTTGTAAGTCCACTTCCACTCCAGTTGATACGAAGCCTAAGCTTAGTGCCGCGGCCGGCGCACCTTACGAGGATCCGACCCGCTATCGCAGTCTTGCAGGGCCCTTCAGTATCTTACCTTTACCAGACCGAATATTACGTATGTCGTCCAGCAGATGTGTTTATTCATGCATGATCCCAGAATTGAGCACATGAATGCACTCAAACGCATCATACGGTATATTCAAGGTACACTGGATTATGGTTTACATTTATATCCTTCCTCAACATCCACACTGGTCTCCTACACAGATGCTGATTGGGGTAGTTGTCCTGACACCAGACGGTCTACGTCTGGCTATTGTATATTCCTTGGCAACAACTTGGTCTCCTGATCTGCGAAGCGTCAGGCAACTATATCCCGCTCAAGTGTCGATGCTGAATATCGGGGGTAGCTGATGTGGTCTCAGAATCATGTTGGTTACGTAATTTGCTATTGGAGCTTCATTGTCCCATTAAGAAGGCAACCTTAGTGTATTGCGATAATATTAGTGTCATCTACCTTTCCGGTAATCCGGTTCAGCACCAATGCACTAAGCATATCGAAATACACATTCACTTTGTCCGTGAAAAGGTTGCCCGTGGTCAAGTTCGCGTATGCCATGTCCCGTCACGATATCAAATTGCCGACATCTTTACAAAGGGTCTTCCCTCGGTCCTTTTTGAAGATTTTAGGGACAGTCTCAGCGTTCGAAGATTGCCCGCTATGACTGTGAGGGTGTGTTATACAAGGTAATATACCCCGTGATATACACTTGATATACATAAGTGTATATCACGGGCAATGCAATGGATTCTGGCCCATCTCGGCAGTGGGCATCTCCAGCAGCCCAGAAGCCCATCACGGGCAGGGATGTATATTTGGTATATGTATTGATAGTATATTGTAGTGTAAAGGTTACCTTAATTAGTCTTGTACACTTACCATAATTGTATAGTTAGAATTATGGTAGAAGAAGGTTTTAGGAGTAGAATAGGAATAGGATTTTCCTATTATGGAAGTATGTAACTTGTATAGATACCTTTCAATTAATAAAAATAATCAAGGAAATTATTTCTTTCACTAGCCAAATCGACTTTGACTACTCATTTCATAGGAAGTATTCAAAAGAAGACAACCTCTAAGTTAACCAGCAGGGGAAGGATGAAAGGCTCTTTTATAGACTAGAACATCCAAAGGAACACATAAGAACCCATCTGTATAACATAATTGCAGTTTCACGTATAAAAGTCCCTGCTTGAACAATGCTAAACAAACACTCGAATTCGTAATACACATTTGATGCATGTAGCAGAAGAAACACATGCTGAATAAACTACTCCACAAGAATGGACATCAATAATAATAACAAGATTCCATTATCAATTTTTTTGCCACGGAGAGCTATGCATCCTTGCACCATATCTCTGTTTCCGTAAAACTTTCCTGTCCCCTTGCTATCCAATTCAATTATCTCACCACAAGCCACTACTAAGCACATACAGTCGTACAAATGACACACGGAAACCAGAACATAGATTCCAACTACCATCCGTGTGATAAGAAAATGCAGGCAATGATGTGTTTATGGTTAACATATCAAACTATTAAACAACATTGATACAAAAATAGATAAGAAATTTGTGGTAGACAGATCACACAAGCATCACATGATATGATGTTAATGAAGGTACAATCATACAAGCAAATGGTAGCAAAATGTAACTAAGTTAGGACATAGTGGAATTTTCAAACAAATGCCTAATGGTTTGGGTACAATAATGATCTCTCCAATGATCCAATTATTCGTCCAATAATTCAAATGACAGATTTGTTAAGCAAACAAAATTTCAAACAAAAGAAACAACAACATACCCAGTGAAATCCCACAACGTGGGGTCGGTAGAGTGTACGCAGACCTTATCTCTGTCTTCGTAAGTAGAGAGGTTGTTGTTGGAAATTTGCCTTTGGCGGGGAGGTGCGTCCACCCATGTTTAATGAATTAAACACTAGTGTTCCGCATGTTAGAGGCTTTGTCTCTTCGCACATGCATGATCTACGAAGTGAGTAGATGACCGTAGGGCCAAGAATCGTCAAATTTCGTTGAGAAATGAAAGAGATATTGGTCCACGAAGTAAGGTGTTTGAGGCATGAAAATATGGTGTGGGACAAATCTACCACATCGGTGGGAATAGGAAGAATTGCTCTCTCTATAAGTCTCTAATGTGGTAAAGGGTTTGGGACCCCAAGGGGTATCCCATGTGTTTAAAGGAGGGAGGACCTAGATGTGTTTGGGTTCAAGGCTAAGCCCACACGCGCGCCGCCGCCGCCCGCCCGTCCCGTCCGGTCTCGGGCTGTGGGCTGATTAACTCCTCCATTAACAACCCATTACTTGGGCAGTTGAGCAACCACCTTCATGACCTTAAATCAACCTCTCTAATGCCATTAACAACCCTCTATAAATGCCATTAACAGCCATGTTTGTAGCAGTTGAGGAGTCCCTCATCCATGATATATATTGATGCCTCTTTTGGCTCAATACAGTGACTGAAAATAAGAACATACAAACAGAAAAGCAGCACAAAACCAGTCTAAAAAATCACTGCAAAACAGTGAAGAAAACCACTGCAAAACAGTGATGAAATACAGTGTGATATACACAAGATACACACAACAGAGACACACTATATACACAGAGACAAAAGAGAAGAGTAAACAAAAACTCTTCCTTCCTTTTCCATATCTTCAGCAAGTCAATTCATATTTGTTTTCTTCGTCAGGCTCAACCTATTGGCTTTGTAGCGTTGAGATTAAAGTGTTGTTTTATCTTGGGAGACTATTGTCCGCTAACGTAAAAGCATATATACGGGGAAATCTTGTCTTAAGGACAGAGGGCAATCACTCGACTCAACACACAACGTTGTAACCATTCAGATTTAGTTGTTTCTTGATTTCATGTTATCAAGATTCAAGACACAATAAGTTTGCGGCAGTTTTGAAAATTGGCCTATTTGTTCAACAAGATTCAATTTCTGAATATTTGTTTATTCTTTCGAACACTTGTAATAGTTATTTACTTCTCGTACTGCTTTATAAAGTACAATAGAGTACCAATAATTTAAGACAAGATTGTATTGTATTACTATTAGTGTTCGAAAGATGTCGGTCAAAAGTTGTGTGACCAAATCTGAATATGGCAGTGGTTTTCTGGTAGAAGAGAGTGATGATGATGAACGTGTTCATGGTGTCACCGCTACCAAGACTGGTGGGAACAAGCGCTCACGAGAGCCTGAGGATGTCAACTGGGACAAGATGAGAAGGCTGAAGATGTGGTTCTATCTTGCAGCAGAATGCCAATATCTGTCCCAGACAAAAGATCTGAATAATGGTAAGAAAGAAATGGATACTCAGTCTGATGATGTGACTGAAGTGGGCCAGAATCCGAAATTGGGATAAGTAATTTTTCTTACTTGTCAAGAATAAAGATTAAATGATGTCTGATTAAAAATGGCTTAAAGTAAGGAGGAATATGAAAATAATTTATATTCCTTACGCTTTAAAATCAGAAGTTTAATCTCATCTTCTTTCCCGTTTAAAGATTGGATTTTGTAAAACGACTTAAAAAGATCCATTCTTTTAAGTGTAATTATTAAAAGTGTGTAAAGTATGTTCGCACATACGAGGGAGAAAGATCAACTGACTGTGCGAAAACTGTTACCACTCTTAAGTAAGCGCCAACTATTGTCTGGGCAACGGAAGAAGACTAAAAGATAAAGACGTTGAGCCTGTCACACTATTTGGCAGAAGATCCTTCATAGGATGATATTGGACACTCAGTCATACAAAGCCTCCGGGAGACTGGAGTGGGCCAAAATTCCTTTGATATGATGATATTGGACACTCAGTCATACAAAGCCTTCAGGCGACTGGAGTGTGGCCAGAATTCATTTCATAGGAAAAGTAATGGACACCTAGTAAGGTGGGCCAGAGTTTCCAAGTCTTAAATGATTTAAAGGCCTAAAGAAAGGCAGTGAAGAAATTGGACAGTCTGCCAAAGCAACTGGAGTGGGCCAGAGTATCGCGATCACATATGATCCGGTTACGCCATAACCATGGGCAGGAGGTTGTTCATGTGAAGCAACACCACCTCTAAAAATCAAAGGGGCTGGAGAGGTTGTCCTCAATAGGACTTCAGGGAATTGGATTGTCGCACCCGATTTTGACCTGCGGGCTTCGCGACGCGATGGCATCGATTCCCTCTGGATTTGATAAAAATGTTTTGTTGAGGAGTCACCACCTAATTATTCTAAGGTGAATTAGGGCACCTAAATCTTAACTAAAAGCTGTAAAATAACTCCAATTTTATGATCTACGAAACTAATGAGATTCTAGGTAAGGGTTCTTTATTATCCTAAAGGGAAGGGGTTAGGCATCCTTTAAGATCCGCTAACTTGCGGCTATCCGGTCAAACTCAGGTTAATTATTGTACTAAGAAAATGCATGTTTTTACAAGTATAAAAATAATGTTGCAAGTAGATAATAAAATGATAGCACTTTGTACATGTAAAGTTGAGAGAAAAATAAAAAAAAATGCATTTGTATGGAATTGATAAAAATATACGCAAGATGATTTTTATGGGCGACGTGCCTAAAAATAGGTAAACGAGCGATTTTTTATTTTAAAACTAACCGAGCCTAAAACAAATAAACTAGCGATGGGTTTCAAGTTTTTGACTACCCTATTAATTAATCTAAGTCTACCTATTCTAAATATTCCAATAATTTCAGGAGTACAATAATATTAGAATACATAATGAAATAAAGCAGAATTAAAGAAAGTAAAAAAAACAATAATAAAATAAATAATCTCCGAGGGGTATTTGCCTTCTTTGACTTTATCCCTTGCAAGCTGTCAAGAGCAAACGGTTAGAAACAATTGAATATACATAACTTCAAATCCGTATCCAAAACAATAAATGTTTTGATTACGGAGGGCTCAGTCTTAAATTTTGAAAAGATCATTCCAATCACGTCGTGGCTGCGAACATATGACTCGTTGGTCATTTTAGTTGCCTTGCCTACCGAACATATTGGTCTCTCGGGTGAAAAAGATTTAATTTTCACCATTGCCCAGAAGTTTTATTTTCCGTCTTCACAACTGTGGAGGCCTCAAAAATCGACGGATATTTTTTCATCGGCCAATGCAGTATTTAATTCAAAACAAAGAAACAAGATAACAAAGAAAAACGCCGCCTCAATTCAATTTCATCGGCCTAAATGCAATATTAGTTAAAAGCATTAGAAACATCAAGATAGCCGTGTAATGTATGTTTAAAATGCCAAAAAAAAGCAGCTTCGCAATTAAAACGTCAGGCCCGACTCGAAATTTGACCCGACTCGGACACTAAACGGTGATCCGGCCGGATCTCAGGTTGACTTACCAGTTCAAACATTTTTTGATTTTCAGATAATAAACAACAAGATATTAAAACACAAAATCTGGAAATTTATTCGATCCGGGTCGACCCGAACCGGAACAGTGAGCCGACCCGAAATCATTTTTTTTAATTTTATTTTCAGATAGCCAACAACAGAATATAAAACACAAAAATCTGAAAATTTACTCGAATCGGGTCGACCCGACCCGGATCGAATGTTTCAACCCGAATCGATTTCTTCAAAATTTCAGATAACCAACAACAAAATATTAACACAATTAATCTGGAAATTTAACCAAATCGGGTCGACTCGACCCGGATCAGTGACCCGACCCTAATCGGATGTTTCAACCCGAATCGATTTCTTTCCAAATTTCAGATAACCAACAACAAAAATTAAAACACAAAAATCTGGTAATCTATTCGAGCTGGGTCGACCCGACCCGGAACAGTGACCCGACCCGGAACAGATTTTCCCCAAATTTCAGGTAACCAACAGCACAATATAAACGTATAAAAATCTAGAAATTAACCGAACCGGGTCGACCCGAATCGGATGTTTTCAACCCGAATCAATTTCTTTCCAAATTACAGATAACCAACAACAAAATATTAACATAGAAATTTGGAATTTAACCAAACCGGATCGACCCGACCCGGATCAGTAACCCGACCCGAATCGGATGTTTTCAACCCGAATCGATTTCTTTTCAAATTACAGATAACCAACAACAAAATATTAAAACACAAAAATCTGGGAATCTATTCGAATCGGGTCGACCCGACCCGGATCGGACATTTCAACCCGACTCTTCCTCCAAATTTCAGGAAACCAACAACACATATTAAAACACAAAATCTGGGGATTCATTCAAACCGGGTCGACCCGACCCGAATCGGATATTTCAACCCGAATCAATTTCTTTCCAAATTTTTTCAGGTAACCAACAACACAATATCAAGCATATAAAACAGAAAATCTTACCTAAATCGGGTTGACCCGACCTGAACCGACAGTGAACAAAAGGGGCAAAAATCCATGCAAAATCCAACCTAAATTCCGACCAAGAACTCCCTCTTTTCGGACAAAAATCCACACAAATCGACCCCCAAAACAGTGAACAAAAGGGGGTATTTTATGGATGGGTTTCAGATTTTGGGGGGATAGGGTATGGGGTTGACGGGTTGGTTGGTGGTGTTGGGCGACGGCGTCGGCGTTGTGGTGAGTTGGTCGGCGATGTGGCGGCAGTGGTGAGTTGGTCAGCGACGTGAGGTTGCGGGTATGGGGCTGGTTGGTGTCGGCGACGGTGTTGGCGTCGTGGTGGTGATGTGGGTGTAGGTTGTCCGGCGTAGGTGGGGTAGGGTGACCGGTGGTGTGGGGTCGCGGGTATGGGGGTGCGGGGGTGTGTGCGGCTTTAGGGTGAAGGAGAGAGTTTGGTTGAGAGAGATATGGTAAGGGTGTGGAATGAAAATGGTTTTAGGGTTATGAGTTGGGGGAATAAAGGGGAAAGGGAATTGGGTATTGGGCCGATCCGGGTGGGCTTTCGGTTGGGCCTGGTCGGGTTTGGCCGACTGGGCCCTATTTTATTTTTGTGGGATTTGGGTTGGGAAATAAATGGGTTATGGGTTGTTCGGTTGGGTAGGAATTGTTTTGGGTTGAGTAGAAGTTGTTTTGGGGGAAAATGAAAATGGGTTATGGGTTAAAAATATAAAAAGGGTTTTATTATATATAAATAAATAAAAAAGCTTTGCAAAAATTATAAATTGTAAAGATGATAATATGATAAAATATAATATTTGTGAAATGCTTGATGCTTAAATAAAAAATAAAAATGCAATGCCGTTTTGCGAAAATAAAATAACATATAATATTAGGATAAAAGTATGCTTGTGATATTAAAATGCCAATGACAGTAAAAAAAATGCAAATAACAAATGATAATAATGATATATATACATATATATGCCTATATTTTAAAATTGTTTTAAAGTGTCAAAAATATTAAAAATTGCAAATAAAATCCAAAAAGATGGGACAAAATTGGGTGTAACAGATGCCCCTCTTTGGCCGGAGACGATGAAAGAGTTTTCGGCCAAAGAAGTTGACTGAGTAGCCAATTTTGTCCTGATAATCGGGACTCGAGGAAAGATTAGAGATGAATGGGAAGAAATAGAATCCCGAGGGAAGAGAGAAGTTGCAAAAGAAGGTGCAGATTCAAGATACAAATGCCCCAGTGTCGACTTATGATGACACTGGTTGCAGATGTGGCGAGATACTGGGGGAAAGGCTGAACGATGTTCGAAGTATTTCCCAATGTAGATGATGATGTAGCATAGGTGTGATGAGGTGACGTCGTTGCTTAGACGTTATGCAGATGACGCAGTTGGTGGCGTAATTGAAATTAAATTACTCGCATTATAAGGTGGGTGCCTGACTGAAATTAAAATACCCTCATTATAAGGTGAGTGCCTGATTGAAAAGAAAATACCCGCATTGGAAGGTGGGCGCCTAACAAAAATTAAATGCCCGCATTATGAGGTGGGTGCCTGACTGAAATTGAAATACCCGCATTAGGAGGTGGGTGCCTGACTGAAATTGAAATACCCGCATTAGGAGGTGGACGCCTGACTGAAATTGAAATACCCGCATTAGGAGGTGAGTGCCTGACTGAAATTGAAATACCCGCATTAGGAGGTGGGTGTCTGACTGAAATTGAAATACCCGCATTAGGAGGTGGGCGCCTGACAGAAATTGAAATACCCGCATTAGGAGGTGGGTGCCTGACTGAAATTGAAATACCCGCATTAGGAGGTGGGCGCCTAACTGAAAATGAAATACCCGCATTAGGAGGTGGGCGCCTGACTGAAAATGAAATACCCGCGTGACAGAGGTGGGCACTGATCAAATTGAAATACCCGCAGAGGAGGTGGGCGTTTGGATCAAATCAAATACCCGACAGAGGTGGGCGCCGATCGAAATTGAAATACCCGCATTAGAAGGTGGGTGCCTGACTGAAATTAAAATACCCGCATTAGGAGGTGGGCGCCTGACTGAAATTAAAGTACCCGCATTAAGAGGTGGGTGCCTAAAATGCCATCGTTGTCTGGACGTTGCTGATGTCGTCGTTGTATGGACGTTGATGATGTCGTTGTATAGACGTTGCTGATGCCGTCGTTGTATGGACGTAATGCTGATGTCGTCGTTGTATGGACGTTGTTGTTGTAATGCTGTGAAAGATGTAGATGACATCATTGTCGTCAGTTTACTGTAATATGATTCCACGTGTTGGATCTTCTGCCGATTCAAAGTCATGTGGACTATGCATTGAAATGTCATCCTTGCGCGGACGAAAATGTGATGCGACGTCTTTGCCAAATTATGCACACATGTTGCGGCTTCTCTGCCTTTGTCAACATGAAGACCTACACTCAAAGAAATTTGTGAGTTTGGGGGGCAGGGGCGGTTGATTCGCATTGACTTTGTAGTTTTTTGCCCTTGACGCTTGCAAGCTCATACTGGTTTAGATTGAAGACTTGGTTGTCTGGCATTTTCCAGGTCCGTTGGCATGTTCTAGCAGTGAACCCTTAAAATATGCCCTAGTTTATGGTATATATGAAGATGTTGAACTTTCAACTGGACAAAATCGAGTTTGTGCGGGCAACTTGCTTGTCCTATTAAGGCGATCATGTGAGCCTATTGCGTTGTGTGCAAGATAATGGAAGAAAATTTTCAATGGTGTGACCGAAGCCGATATAGGCCGCCTACGTATTCCGACAAAGGAAATCAGGTCATAACATAGGTCACTGCAAGTAAAAAGGGATTGTGAAGTATATTTTTTCGTGGGACCGAAGCCGATGTGGCCGCCTACGTACCCCGCCGAGGAAATCAGGTCATAACGTAGTTCATGTGGCAAAAGAGATTGTGAACTTTTCCAAAATGGGACCGAAGCTGATGTGGCCGCCTACGTATCCCGCCGGGGAATCAGGTCATAACGTAGTTCATGCCGCAGAAGAGATTAGTAAGTTTTTAGAATGTTTTTTGGTAAAAAAGAATGACTATAGTTTAAAAAATGATGCAATATTTTGCAAGGTTTTTTTTTTTTTTTTTTTTAAATATGAAAAAGACCGAATCATATTTTGACTTCAGTTGATACCAACAATTAGTATTGTGCTTAGGGGTTCCCGTTATTGCTTTCTGTCTAACCGAGACTGACTTCAGGGTAATTCCTACAGCTTCAGATGCTACCTCAGACATACCTGAGTATCGACACTTGCTTCAAGCCAAGGTTTTGACATATATGCATCCTCGTGTTTCAAATGCCCTCACTGAAAGAAAATCCCTTTCTCATATGTATTTCAGTATTTTGAACTTTGGGACGTCTAGAGAAGTACACTCACCCTCAGAAAGATGTTCAATGCATTTAATTGTGATACCATAGGCTTGGCCGTCATGTGAGTATCCACTAATGTGAGAACCCTCGGTATAGGATCATGTAGGGCTTGTAATGTAGGCTTGGGGAAAGGAAAGGATATCATTTGGGTAAGAAGTGACTAATCCTTCCTTGAGCGTTGGAATATGTCCGCGCTTGGTATTTGTGTGCCTTGATGCCGATTTGTTTCTTTTTGCCCCCTTTGTTTTGTACCGACTTCTTTTGAATATTTCGTTTGGAGCCTTTTCCCCTTTTTCGGAGTTATTTCCTTCTTTCTTTTTTTGATATTGTCGGGGCTTTTGACTTCCTTTTTGTGTGAAGTCGTCCTTTTGTTTGGTTTTCTTTTCCTCTTTCGGGAACATTGCAACTTCAAACTCGGATCTTTTTCAGCAATTTGCACATTTCTGATGGGCTCAAGGAGGTCGGGCCAAAAGAGGGATAGTGCGTGTACGCACTCAGAAAGGGTATAGGCATAAGATGTGGTTGTTAAAAAAGATAGGCTTCAGGCTCAAAGGGGAAGTGCTACGGACAATGTTATTTGGTAAGCTGGAAAGGCTCAAACGGATCAAAGAAAGCCTACAATTCTTTCCTATACCAAGTGTTACTCAGGATTTCGCCTCAACAAACATTCGAGCCAAGTTCTAGATCACAATGCAATGCAATTGAACTTATTCTAAAAACTCACCACACAATGCACATGAAACGATGAGGTTGGCTTTGTTCATATCTTGGAAGCATGCAAAACAATTTTTAAGTGTCAACACATGCGTGAATGAGAGGTACCAGAAGAATCAATGGTTTACCACGAAGTCAGTCTTCTCCATTTGTTCTTTTCTATGCACACCCTTAACTGTGTTGGTATCAACCAAGTCAATCAATGATTCTAAAAAATATTTTTGTACTTTTTTTGTTTTTTTTTTGTTGAATAAAGGGTACCGAACCCGAATAGGGCTGCCTAAGTATCTCATCTTTGACGAGAATCAGGTGTGCGTAGTTCATTCAGAAAGTATATAAATTCATCCATGATAGGATAGTAAAAGTAAAAAATTGTATAAAACAGATGATTGTCCACTATGGACGAATGCAAAGTAAAATATAATTGTCCACAGTAGTATGAATGCAATGAAAAAAATGATTATCCACAATAGGATGAATGTAAAAAAAAATGGCTGTCCATTATAGGATGAATGAAAAGATTGATAAATCAGATATGTCCCTCCATAAGGTGGACAAGGAAGTGCGTCTTTTTTTTTCTTTTTCTTTTTTTTGATTTTTTTAGTGCTTTTTTTTATTGATTTTTTTTAGTGCTGTCGAACCCGAGAAGGGATACCTACGTATCACACCGAACGGTGAGAATCAGACACTCGTAGTTCGTGAAGATAGGTTATAAAAAATGTATGATTGAAAAAGAATTTATCCACGATAAGATAATAAGTAAAATTGTATGCAATAAAAAAGTGATTGTCCATATTAGGATGAATGCAATGAAAAAAATAATAATCCACAATAGGATGTAATGAAAAAAAGATTGTCTATTAGGATGTAATGAAAAAAAAAAGATTGATAATCTGGAATCATTTTTTTCATTTTTTTTTATTTGATTTTTTTTTAGGGGTGTCGCACCCGAGAAGGGTTACCTACGTATCACACCGTATGGTGAGAATCAGACACTCGTAGTTCGTAAAGATATGTTGTAAAAAAATGATATGATATAAAGGAATTATGTAACGAAAATTAAACATATCAACTGAATTTGCAAATATGTAACAAAACAAAAGTATAGACAAATTAAAGTGATGACTCGTTGAATCTGGTGTTGCCTGACTTTTTCCAGTCAAAACATCTTTCGGTCATCTTTGTGAAAGCCTTTGGCTTTGTTCTTTCCTGGAGTATATCCAGGAATAATGTTTTAGAACGACCCCCCCAACTGTTCGCGAGGACGATCTTCCTGTAAAAAAATAAGAGCACCGGGTGAAAGGAGGAAAGTCACTAAAAGAATAATAAAATGTAAGAGTGTGAAACTATGGTCAAAAACTCCCCTGATTGCTTCACGAGATCCGAGTCTTGATGTTCAAGAACGCTTTATCCTTGGGCAGTGACACAATTTTTGTTCAAGAGGCGCAAGCGACATGGTATGATATGTACAAAATTGAAGCAGCTAATTATTGCATTAAATAATATGTAAAGAGATAAATGAAGAAAAATAGCAAACAAACTGTGCGGGAATTAAATATGCGTCCTATCATGCATGGAGCCTCTCTTATGCCAGAGGTGGGCCTAAACGCCAAATATGAGAGATTATGACAAAATAATCCAAGATGTCAAACTACAGTGCTTTTGTTGGAAATGAAGACAAAATGTATGTACATTTTCCAATATCGGCATGTCATGATTAAGCTTGGATTAGTCCATCATTATCACGCTACAAATAATATGTTGATGGTCGTTGGGGGAGCGAGACCCGTCGACAATTTTGGTGGATTTCTTAATTGTGGAGTCGATGCCAAGGATCGACCCACCTATGGTGTATGTATGCATGATTAACAAATAAAAGGGTATAACTCTATCCTACATTTACTAAGATTAGGCTTACTGGACTCAAGATTCCCGAGCGGACTGCTCGAGTTAGAAGGCTACGCGGTCAACCGGATGGTCCTGACACTCCGCGCATATACCAACTCTCCTAAAATTTTGGAAATTTGAAAGAGGTTTGCGGGTGCGCAAAACACACCTCGCGTGTAATGTGTGATAGTGTCAATTTTCCATAGTGGAAGAAATATGAGCGGAATGTCAATTTAAGGAAAGCAATAAAAGAATAAAGCAATTAAAGCAGTTATGCAAAATTTCACAAATGGAACATATCAAAGCATTAAATCAAATAATGAGCAAAAAATAAAGCACAATAATAATTAACCTAGGTTTGCTATGGTTAAGAACCTGAAGATTCCCCAGTGGAGTCGCCATGCTGTCGCACCCGATTTTGACCTGCGGGCTTCGCGACGCGATGGAGTCGATTCCCTCTGGATTGGATAAAAATGCTTTGTTGAGGAGTCGCCACCTAATTATTCTAAGGTGAATTAGGGCACCTAAATCTTAACTAAAAGCTGTAAAATAACTCCAATTTTATGATCTACGAAACTAATGAGATTCTAGGTAAGGGTTCTTTATTATCCTAAAGGGAAGGGGTTAGGCATCATTTAAGATCCGCTAACTTGCGGTTATCCGGTCAAACTCAGGTTAATTATTGTACTAAGAAAATGCATGTTTTTACAAGTATAAAAATAATGTTGCAAGTAGATAATAAAATGATAGCACTTTGTACATGTAAAGTTGAGAGAAAAATAAACAAATATGCATTTGTATGGAATTGATAAAAATATACGCAAGATTATTTTTATGGGTGACGTGCCTAAAAATAGGTAAACTAGCGATTTTCGATTTTAAAACTAACCGAGCCTAAAACAAATAAACTAGCGATGGGTTTCAAGTTTTTGACTACCCTATTAATTAATCTAAGTCTACCTATTCTAAATATTCCAATAATTTCAGGAGTACAATAATATTAGAATACATAATGAAATAAAGCAGAATTAAAGAAAGTAAAAAAAACAATAATAAAATAAATAATCTCCGAGGGGTATTTGCCTTCTTTGACTTTATCCCTTGCAAGCTGTCAAGAGCAAACGGTTAGAAACAATTGAATATACATAACTTCAAATCCGTATCCAAAACAATAAATGTTTTGATTATGGAGGGCTCAGACTTAAATTTTGAAAAGATCATTCCAATCACGTCGTGGCTGCGAACATATGACTCGTTGGTCATTTTAGTTGCCTTGCCTACCGAACATATTGGTCTCTCGGGTGAAAAAGATTTAAATTTCACCATTGCCCAGAAGTTTTATTTTCCGTCTTCATTAACTGTGGAGGCCTCAAAATCGACGGATATTTTTCATCGGCCAATGCAGATTTAATTCAAAACAAGAAACAAAGACAACAAAAAAAGCGCGGCCTCAATTCAATTTCATCTACTAAATGCAATATTAGTTAAAGCAAAGAAACAAAGAAGATAGTCGTGTAATGTATGTTTAAAATGCCAAAAAAGCAGCAGCAGTTTGCAATTAAAACGTCCGACCCGAATTCTGAAATTTGACCCGACTCGGACACTGAACAGTGATCCGTCCCGGATCTCAGGTTGACCCGACCCGAATTCAAACATTTTTTGATTTTCAGATAATAAACAACAAGATATTAAAACACAAAATCTGGAAATTTATTCGATCCGGATCGACCCGAACCGGAACAGTGACCCGACCCGAAATCATTTTTTTTTAATTTTATTTTCAGATAGCCAAAAACAGAATATAAAACACAAAAATCTGAAATTTACTCGAACCGGGTCGACCCGACCCGGATCAGTGACCCGACCCGGATCGGATGTTTCAACCCGAATCGATTTCTTCCAAATTTTAGATAACCAACAACAAAATATTAACACAATTAATCTGGAAATTTAACCAAACCGGGTCGACCCGATCCGGATCAGAGACCCGACCCTAATCGGATGTTTCAACCCGAAACGATTTCTTTCCAAATTTCAGATAACCAACAACAAAAATTAAAATACAAAAATCTGAGAATCTATTCGAGCTGGGTCGACCCGACCCGGAACAGTGACCCGACCCGGAACAGATTTTCCCCAAATTTTAGGTAACCAACAGCACAATATAAACGTACAAAAATCTGGAAATTAACCGAACCGGGTCGACCCAAATCAGATCAGTGACCCGACCCGAATCGGATATTTTCAACCCGAATCAATTTCTTTCCAAATTACAGATAACCAACAACACAATATTAACATAGAAATCTGGAATTTAACCAAACCGGGTCGACCCGACCCGATTCAGTAACCCGACCCGAATCGGATGTTTTCAACCCGAATCGATTTCTTTCCAAATTACAGATAACCAACAACAAAATATTAAAACACAAAAATCTGGGAATCTATTCGAATCGGGTCGACCCGACCCGGATCGGACATTTCAACCCGACTCTTCCTCCAAATTTCAGGAAACCAACAACACAAATTAAAACACAAAATCTGGGAATTCATTCAAACCGGGTCGACCAGACCTGGGTAGGTGACCCGACCCGAATCGGATATTTCAACCCGAATCAATTTCTTTCCAAATTTTTTCAGGTAACCAACAACACAATATCAAGCATATAAAACAGGAAATCTTACCTAAATCGGGTTGACCCGACCCGAACCGACAGTGAACAAAAGTGACAAAAATCCATGCAAAATCCGACCTAAATTCCGACCAAGAACTCCCTCTTTTCGGACAAAAATCCACACAAATCGACCCCCAAGACAGTGAATAAAAGGGGGTATTTTATGGATGGGTTTCGGATTTTGGGGGGATAGGGTATGGGGTTGACGGGTTGGTTGGTGGTGTTGGGCGACGGTGTCGACGTTGTGGTGAGTTGGTCGGCGATGTGAGGTCGCGGGTATGGGGCTGGTTAGTGTAGTCGACGGTGTAGGCGTCGTGGGTGTAGGTTGTCCGGCGTAGGTGGGGTAGGGTGGCCGGTGGTGTGGGGTCGCGGGTATGGGGGTGCGGGGGTGTGTGCGGCTTTAGGGTGAAGGAGAGAGTTTGGTTGAGAGAGATATGTTAAGGGTGTGGAATGAAAATATTTTTAGGGTTATGAGTTGGGGGAATAAAAAGGAAAGGGAATTGGGTATTGGGCCGATCCGGGTGGGCTTTCGGTTGGGCCTGGTCGGGTTTGGCCGACTGGGCCCTATTTTATTTTTCTGGGATTTGGGTTGATTTTGTTTTGGGTAGAAATTGTTTTGGGTTGGGAAATAAATGGGTTATGGGTCATTGGGTTGGGTAGGAATTGTTTTGGGTTGAGTATAAGTTGTTTTGGGGGAAAATGAAAATGGGTTATGGGTTAAAAATATAAAAAGGGTTTTATTATATATAAATAAATAAAAAAGCTTTGCAAAAATTATAAATTGTAAAGATGATAATATGATAAAATATAATATTTGTGAAATGTTTGATGCTTAACTAAAAAATAAAAATGCAATGCCGTTCTGCGAAAATAAAATAACATATAATATTAGGATAAAAGTATGCTTGTGATATTAAAATGCAAATGACAGTAACAAATGCAAATAACAAATGATAATAATGATATATATACATATATATGCCTATATTTTAAAATTGTTTTAAAGTGTCAAAAATATTAAAAATTGCAAATAAAATCCAAAAAGATGGGACAAAATTGGGTGTCAACATGGATCACTCTAAAATGAGGTGATACATGTTCCTAAGTTGGTTTAAGGGACGTTGTTGGTCAAGCTGGTTTGAGAGTAGTCCAACAGGTCAGTAACAACTAAGAATGGTACAGTATATTTGTAGCCAAATGAATGATATATTTGTAATCCGTGCATCTATGCCATCATAGATTAAGACACGTTAAATAGAAAGTCATTCAAAAGCTAGCGAAGTTGAGATTGTTGCCTTCTGTCGACATAAACCCTCAAAATGAAAGTGAGGTAGGCGAAGAGGCAAACACCATTCCAAATTCCGTCAAAGGAATAGCGAAAGAAGCACCGCTCCTCTAGAACTTAGTCACACCTTTATGGGTGATTTAAAGTTTATACAAAATAGAGGGGGAGACAAGTACTTTGTGACCTTCATTGATGATGGTACAACGTATGTAATCCTTTGTTTGTTGAAAAACAAGGATGAAGTTGTTGAAGCGGATAAGCGCTACAAAGCAGAAGTTGAAAATCAACTAAGCCTACGGATTGAGGAATTCATAGTGATAGAGGGGGAGAATGTGAAGCATCGTTCATTAAACGACTGTTCATTTCTCACCTCAGTCCAACGGTGTTAGCCAAGCGCAAAAAAGAAGTGATTGCTCGAGGTTAACAAGAACCCACGAGGGCCTGACTGTCCGGAACTAGACGTTCCGTATCTACAGGACTCGAAAGTTGCTAGCTATCCGGAACTTAATATTCCAGATCTGCAGAACTCAGGGATTCTAGATGTTGAACCGAGACGGAGCAAAGAATGGGACAAAGACTTGTTCCAGTCCTTCTAGCTTGTATGGTTGAGAATGAACCATGGACAATTAACAAATAATTGTCATCTCCAAAAGCGCTGCTTTGGAAAGAAGCTACAAAGAGAAAAATAGATTCCATCATATAGAACCATACTTGCGTAATTGTTGATCTTCCTCCGGGAAAAGAACCTTTGGGTTGTGAAAATGGATACTCAAATGTGAGTACAAAGTAGATGGATCTACTGTCGAGTATAAGGCCTCGGCTACTTGTACAAGTGCTCCCCTGTTAGTAGATTAACATCCTGGGCCATTGCAGTCATGCATGGCATGGATGTTGAAATAACCTTCCCAACCAGAGAGTTGGAAGAAGAGGATCAGAGTTGGTTTGCTGGACTGTTGGGCTTCTTCCTTAACTTTCATTTTGGTCCCTGAAATGTTTACATTTTGGTCGTGAAAGTTTTAGATAAAACAGAAACAATGAATCTGACCACAGAAATATTAACTCTGAAGTTAGAAAGCCAACAGTTGGAGAATCAACAGTCTAAAAGTAAAAGTCATATTGAAACAAAGTCTCGATATGAAAGATATGGGTATCACAGATGACATCTTAGGAATTGGATTTCTAAGACATCTAACGGACTGATCGATAGTTGACAGTCTCGTTGAAGCTACCAATGGATATGAATCATAGAACTGATTGGAATCATGGTGCACCCATAGATAATGAGCGATATGCACAGGTCACGTGTAGTTCAATGTATTGTACACACTACAACCGACCTAGTATCGGCCTACAAACAGATCAGTTGAACTCAGATTCATTGATGATCTTAATAAATGATCAATCGAAGGCGTTAAATCGAATATGACGATATCTGAATTATTCGCTTATCTATGGATTATGGTATTCTGGATGTCCTGTGGTTCTGGGAGAACAAAGTGATGCAAACTGGACATCAGATATGAAGAACACCAAAGCCACTAGTAAATGTGTATGGTGGGTCTTGGAAAATCCTCTAAGTAAACTTGCAACGGCCGATTCATCATGGAACTGGAGTTTATCGCTTTATACAAAGCATGAAAGAAGTTGAGTAACTTCATGACTCATTAGAGGACGTCTCTTATTGAGAGAAACCCGTGTCTTCAGCAGTTATACATTGTGGTTAGCCGGTCGGCTTGAGGAAGGACACGGATGACGGCGTCTGGACATATCTGTCAGGATCTGTCAGAGACATAAGACCGTATGACAGTTGATCATCACGGGTGTCACTTCCTTATTTATTAACTAAGGGACTATCCGGAGATCAAGTGTTCTGCCTGTCTAGGGGAATGAGCTTAAAACCCAAACAATACGAACCTTTGCGGTGGAAACCCAACCTACTGATTGGAGATCCCAGGAATTTGGTTAAATGGGAAAACTAAGCAGCAAAAGGTTCAGTTGAGCGCTTCGGTGGAAGCAAGAAGCACTTTGGATGATGATTTCTGTACGAAAACATGAATCCAAAGTAGTTCCCGCGATAGACGTTAAAGTGCTACCTGTATGGTGGGTAAATGTTAAGCTTCCAAACCTTTAAACGATCCTCAAACGGTTGAGGTTAAGGTTGTGAAAACTTTTAATGATTCCTAACACTTGTGAAGTGGGGTATAGCAGGATACCTTGTAGGAGATCACCTATTTAAGTGCGAGGATTGCCGCCTCAAATGAACGCATTTAAGAATCCAAGTGTGTCCATGGCCACAACGGACAAAAACGTTAGAATAAAAACGAATAAGAAGAGTTATTGTGTTGTTATCATTGTCTTGGCTTACACTAAACACTGACGGTTCAAGACATCACGTTCACCGCGCAGTAAGTAAGTCCGATGGTTTCAACTAGGGAAGGTTCAAAGCGGAAGCTACCTCTCCTGATGCAATATCTTTCATTTGAAAGATTGCTGAAAGTAGGCACCTTGTGCATGCGCCACAATCTCTCTTTCATAGAGGGGATTGTTGGAAATTTGTCTTTGTCGGGGAGGTGCGTCCACCCATATTTAATGAATTAAACACTAGTGTTCCGCATATTTGAGGCTTTGTCTCTTCGCAAATGCATGATCTACGAAGTGAGTAGATGATCGTAAGGGCCAAGAATCGTCAAATTTCATTGAGAAATGAAAGAGATATTGGTCCACGAAGTAAGGTATTTGAGGCATGGAAATATGGTGTGGGACAAATCTACCACATCGATGGGAATAGGAAGAATTGCTCTCTATATAAGTCTCTAATGTGGTAAAGGATTTGGGACCCCAAGGGGTATCCCATGTGTTTAAAGGAGGGAGGACCTAGATGTGCTTGGGTTCAGGCTAAGCCCACACGCGCGCCGCCGCCGCGCTCTAAAATGAGGTGATACATGTTCCTAAGTTGGTTTAAGGGACGTTGTTGGTCAAGCTGGTTTGAGAGTAGTCCAACAGGTCTATAACAACTAAGAATGGTACAGTATATTTGTAGCCAAATGAATGATATATTTGTAATCCGTGCATCTATGCCATCATAGATTAAGACACGTTAAATAGAAAGTCATTCAAAAGCTAGCAAAGTTGAGATTGTTGCCTTCTGTCGACATAAACCCTCAAAATTAACGTGAGGTAGGCGAAGAGGCAAACACCTTTCCAAATTCCCTTAAAGGAATAGCGAAAGAAGCACCGCTCCTCTAGAACTTAGTCACACCTTTATAGGTGATTTAAAGTTTATACAAAATAGAGGGGGGAGACAAGTACTTTGTGACCTTCATTGATGATGGTACAACGTATGTAATCCTTTGTTTGTTGAAAAGCAAGGATGAAGTTGTTGAAGCGGATAAGCGCTACAAAGCAGAAGTTGAAAATCAACTAAGCCTACGGATTGAGGAATTCATAGTGATAGAGGGGGAGAATGTGAAGCATCGTTCATTAAACGACTGTTCATTTCTCACCTCAGTCCAACGGTGTTAGCCAAGCGCAAAGTCGTACGCCCAAAATATGTGGGATGGCTTGGTAAAAGTTGGAATACCGAAACATGTCAAGTTGTACCTAAGACTGTAGATTGCATACCCACTGGATCTGCAAATAACAGTGGTGCTTATCGCCTCTTGGTGTCAAAGAATGCTGAATTCTTTGAAGATAACTTTCCTTGAAAAAGGAAAAAGAAGTGATTGCTCGAGGTTAACAAGAACCCGCGAGGGCCTGACTGTTCGGAACTAGACGTTCCGTATCTACAGGACTCGAAAGTTACTAGCTATCCGGAACTTAATATTCCAGATCTGCATAAGTCATGGATTCTAGATGTTGAACCGAAACGGAGCAAAGAATGGGACAAAGACTTGTTCCAGTCCTTCTAGCTTGTATGGTTGAGAATGAACCATGGACAATTAACAAATAATTGTCATCTCCAAAAGCGCTGCTTCGGAAAGAAGCTACAAAGAGAAAAATAGATTTCATCATATAGAACCATACTTGCGTAATTGTTGATCTTTCTCCGGGAAAAGAACCTTTGGGTTGTGAAAATGGATACTCAAATGTGAGTACAAAGTAGATGGATCTACTGTCGAGTATAAGGCCTCGGCTACTTGTACAAGTGCTCCCTTGTGAGTAGATTAACATCCTGGGCCATTGCAGTCATGCGTGGCATGGATGTTGAAATAGCCTTCCCAACCAGAGAGTTGGAAGAAGAGGATCAGAGTTGGTTTGCTGGACTGTTGGGCTTCTTCCTGAACTTTCATTTTGGTCGTGAAAGTTTTAGATAAAACAGAAACAATGAATCTGACCACAGAAATATTGACTCTGAAGTTAGAAAGCCAACAGTTGGAGAATCAACAGTCTGAAAGTAAAAGTCATATTGAAACAAAGTCTCGATATGAAAGATATGGGTATCACAGATGACATCTTAGGAATTGGATTTCTAAGACATCTAACGGACTGATCGATAGTTGACAGTCTCGTTGAAGCTACCAATGGATATGAATCATAGAACTGATTGGAATCATGGTGCACCCATAGATAAGGAGTGATATGCACAAGTCATGTGTAGTTCAATGTATTGTACACACTACAACCGACCTGGTATCGGCCTACAAACAGATCAGTTGAACTCAAATTCACTGATGATCTTAATAAATGATCAATCGAACGCGTTAAGTCGGATATGACGATATCTGAATTATTCGCTTATCTATGGATTATGGTATTCTGGATGTCCTGTGGTTCTGGGAGAACAAAGTGATGCAAACTGGACATCAGATATGAAGAACACCAAAGCCACTAGTAAATGTGTATGGTGGGTCTTGGAAAATCCTCTAAGTAAACTTGCATCGGCCGATTCATCATGGAACTGGAGTTTATCGCTTTATACAAAGCATGAAAGAAGTTGAGTAACTTCATGACTCATTAGAGGACGTCCCTTATTGGGAGAAACCCGTGTCTTCAGTAGTTATACAATGTGGCTAGCCGGTCGGCTTCAGGAAGGACACGGATGATGGCGTCTGGACATATCTGTCAGGATCTGTCAGAGACATAAGACCGTATGGCAGTTGATCATCACGGGTGTCACTTCCTTATTTATTAACTAAGGGACTATCCGGAGATCAAGTGTTCTGCCTGTCTAGGGGAATGAGCTTAAAACCCAAACAATACGAACCTTTGCGGTGGAAACCCAACCTACTGATTGGAGATCCCAGGAATTTGGTTAAATGGGAAAACTAAACAGCAAAAGGTTCAGTTGAGCGCTTCGGTGGAAGCAAGAAGCACTTTGGATGATGATTTCTGTACGGAAACATGAATCCAAAGTAGTTCCCGCGATAGACGTTAAAGTGCTACCTGCATGGTGGGTAAATGTTAAGCTTCCAAACCTTTAAACGATCCTCAAACGGTTGAGGTTAAGGTTGTGAAAACTTTTAATGATTCCTAACACTTGTGAAGTGGGGTATAGCAGGATACCTTGTAGGAGATCACCTATTTAAGTGCGAGGATTGCCGCCTCAAATGAACACATTTAAGAATCCAAGTGTGTCCATGGCCACAACGGACAAAAACGTTAGAATAAAAACGAATAAGAAGAGTTATTGTGTTGTTATCATTGTCTTGGCTTACACTAAACACTGACGGTTCAAGACACCACGTTCACCGCGCAGTAAGTAAGTCCGATGGTTTCAACTAGGGAAGGTTCAAAGCGGAAGCTACCTCTCCTGATGCAATATCTTTTCGCTGAAAGATTGCTGAAAGTAGGCACCTTGTGCATGCGCCACAATCTCTCTTTCATAGAGGGGATTGTTGGAAATTTGTCTTTGTCGGGGAGGTGCGTCCACCCATATTTAATGAATTAAACACTAGTGTTCTGATATTGGAGGCTTTGTCTCTTCGCAAATGCATGATCTACGAAGTGAGTAGATGATCGTAAGGGCCAAGAATCGTCAAATTTCATTGAGAAATGAAAGAGATATTGGTCCACGAAGTAAGGTATTTGAGGCATAGAAATATGGTGTGGGACAAATCTACCACATCGATGGGAATAGGAAGAATTGCTCTCTATATAAGTCTCTAATGTGGTAAAGGATTTGGGACCCCAAGGGGTATCCCATGTGTTTAAAGGAGGGAGGACCTAGATGTGCTTGGGTTCAGGCTAAGCCCACACGCGCGCCGCCGCCGCGCTCTAAAATGAGGTGATACATGTTCCTAAGTTGGTTTAAGGGACGTTGTTGGTCAAGCTGGTTTGAGAGTAGTCCAACAGGTCTATAACAACTAAGAATGGTACAGTATATTTGTAGCCAAATGAATGATATATTTGTAATCCGTGCATCTATGCCATCATAGATTAAGACACGTTAAATAGAAAGTCATTCAAAAGCTAGCAAAGTTGAGATTGTTGCCTTCATCGACATAAACCCTCAAAATTAACGTGAGGTAGGCGAAGAGGCAAACACCTTTCCAAATTCCCTTAAAGGAATAGCGAAAGAAGCACCGCCTCTAGAACTTAGTCACACCTTTATAGGTGATTTAAAGTTTATACAAAATAGAGGGGGGAGACAAGTACTTTGTGACCTTCATTGATGATGGTACAACGTATGTAATCCTTTGTTTGTTGAAAAGCAAGGATGAAGTTGTTGAAGCGGATAAAGCGCTACAAAGCGTAGTTGAAAATCAACTAAGCCTACGGATTGAGGAATTCATAGTGATAGAGGGGAGAATGTGAAGCATCGCTCATTAAACGACTGTTCATTTCTCACCTCACCCAACAGTGTTAGCCAAGCGCAAAGTCGCACGCCCAAAATATGTGGGATGGCTTGGTAAAAGTTGGAATACCGAAACATGTCAAGTTGTACCTAAGATCAGATTGCATACCCATTTGGATCTGCAAATAACTTGATGGTGCTTATCGCCTCTTGGTGTCAAAGAATGCTGAATTCTTTGAAGATAACTTTCCTTGAAAAAGGAAAAAGAAGTGATTGCTCGAGGTTAACAAGAACCCGCGAGGGCCTGACTGTTCGGAACTAGACGTTCCGTATCTACAGGACTCGAAAGTTGCTAGCTATCCGGAACTTAATATTCCAGATCTGCATAAGTCATGGATTCTAGATGTTGAACCGAAACGGAGCAAAGAATGGGACAAAGACTTGTTCCAGTCCTTCTAGCTTGTATGGTTGAGAATGAACCATGGACAATTAACAAATAATTGTCATCTCCAAAAGCGCTGCTTCGGAAAGAAGCTACAAAGAGAAAAATAGATTTCATCATATAGAACCATACTTGCGTAATTGTTGATCTTCCTCCGGGAAAAGAACCTTTGGGTTGTGAAAATGGATACTCAAATGTGAGTACAAAGTAGATGGATCTACTGTCGAGTATAAGGCCTCGGCTACTTGTACAAGTGCTCCCTTGTGAGTAGATTAACATCCTGGGCCATTGCAGTCATGCGTGGCATGGATGTTGAAATAGCCTTCCCAACCAGAGAGTTGGAAGAAGAGGATCAGAGTTGGTTTGCTGGACTGTTGGGCTTCTTCCTGAACTTTCATTTTGGTCGTGAAAGTTTTAGATAAAACAGAAACAATGAATCTGACCACAGAAATATTGACTCTGAAGTTAGAAAGCCAACAGTTGGAGAATCAACGATCGAAGTAAAAGTCATATTGAAACAAAGTCTCGATATGAAAGATATGGGTATCACAGATGACATCTTAGGAATTGGATTTCTAAGACATCTAACGGATCGATCGATAGTTGATGGCCTCGTTGAAGCTACCAATGGATATGAATCATAGAACTGATTGGAATCATGGTGCACCCATAGATAAGGAGTGATATGCACAAGTCATGGGTAGATCAATGTATTGTAGACACTACAAGCGACCTAGTATCGGCCTACAAATGCATCGATTGAACTCAAATTCACTGATGATCTTAATAAATGATCAATCGAACGCGTTAAGTCGGATATGACGATATCTGAATTATTCGCTTATCTATGGATTATGGTATTCTGGATGTCCTGTGGTTCTGGGAGAACAAAGTGATGCAAACTGGACATCAGATATGAAGAACACCAAAGCCACTAGTAAATGTGTATGGTGGGTCTTGGAAAATCCTCTAAGTAAACTTGCATCGGCCGATTCATCATGGAACTGGAGTTTATCGCTTTATACAAAGCATGAAAGAAGTTGAGTAACTTCATGACTCATTAGAGGACGTCCCTTATTGGGAGAAACCCGTGTCTTCAGTAGTTATACAATGTGGCTAGCCGGTCGGCTTCAGGAAGGACACGGATGATGGCGTCTGGACATATCTGTCAGGATCTGTCAGAGACATAAGACCGTATGGCAGTTGATCATCACGGGTGTCACTTCCTTATTTATTAACTAAGGGACTATCCGGAGATCAAGTGTTCTGCCTGTCTAGGGGAATGAGCTTAAAACCCAAACAATACGAACCTTTGCGGTGGAAACCCAACCTACTGATTGGAGATCCCAGGAATTTGGTTAAATGGGAAAACTAAACAGCAAAAGGTTCAGTTGAGCGCTTCGGTGGAAGCAAGAAGCACTTTGGATGATGATTTCTGTACGGAAACATGAATCCAAAGTAGTTCCCGCGATAGACGTTAAAGTGCTACCTGCATGGTGGGTAAATGTTAAGCTTCCAAACCTTTAAACGATCCTCAAACGGTTGAGGTTAAGGTTGTGAAAACTTTTAATGATTCCTAACACTTGTGAAGTGGGGTATAGCAGGATACCTTGTAGGAGATCACCTATTTAAGTGCGAGGATTGCCGCCTCAAATGAACACATTTAAGAATCCAAGTGTGTCCATGGCCACAACGGACAAAAACGTTAGAATAAAAACGAATAAGAAGAGTTATTGTGTTGTTATCATTGTCTTGGCTTACACTAAACACTGACGGTTCAAGACACCACGTTCACCGCGCAGTAAGTAAGTCCGATGGTTTCAACTAGGGAAGGTTCAAAGCGGAAGCTACCTCTCCTGATGCAATATCTTTTCGCTGAAAGATTGCTGAAAGTAGGCACCTTGTGCATGCGCCACAATCTCTCTTTCATAGAGGGGATTGTTGGAAATTTGTCTTTGTCGGGGAGGTGCGTCCACCCATATTTAATGAATTAAACACTAGTGTTCCGCATATTGGAGGCTTTGTCTCTTCGCAAATGCATGATCTACGAAGTGAGTAGATGATCGTAAGGGCCAAGAATCGTCAAATTTCATTGAGAAATGAAAGAGATATTGGTCCACGAAGTAAGGTATTTGAGGCATAGAAATATGGTGTGGGACAAATCTACCACATCGATGGGAATAGGAAGAATTGCTCTCTATATAAGTCTCTAATGTGGTAAAGGATTTGGGACCCCAAGGGGTATCCCATGTGTTTAAAGGAGGGAGGACCTAGATGTGCTTGGGTTCAGGCTAAGCCCACACGCGCGCCGCCGCCGCGCTCTAAAATGAGGTGATACATGTTCCTAAGTTGGTTTAAGGGACGTTGGTGGTCAAGTCGGGTTTGAGAGTAGTCCAACAGTCTATAACAACTAAGAATGGTACAGTATATTTGTAGCCAAATGAATGATATATTTGTAATCCGTGCATCTATGCCATCATAGATTAAGACACGTTAAATAGAAAGTCATTCAAAAGCTAGCAAAGTTGAGATTGTTGCCTTCTGTCGACATAAACCCTCAAAATTAACGTGAGGTAGGCGAAGAGGCAAACACCATTCCAAATTCCTTAAAGGAATAGCGAAAGAAGCACCGCTCCTCTAGAACTTAGTCACACCTTTATAGGTGATTTAAAGTTTATACAAAATAGAGGGGGGAGACAAGTACTTTGTGACCTTCATTGATGATGGTACAACGTATGTAATCCTTTGTTTGTTGAAAAGCAAGGATGAAGTTGTTGAAGCGGATAAGCGCTACAAAGCAGAAGTTGAAAATCAACTAAGCCTACGGATTGAGGAATTCATAGTGATAGAGGGGGAGAATGTGAAGCATCGTTCATTAAACGACTGTTCATTTCTCACCTCAGTCCAACGGTGTTAGCCAAGCGCAAAGTCGTACGCCCAAAATATGTGGGATGGCTTGGTAAAAGTTGGAATACCGAAACATGTCAAGTTGTACCTAAGACTGTAGATTGCATACCCACTGGATCTGCAAATAACAGTGGTGCTTATCGCCTCTTGGTGTCAAAGAATGCTGAATTCTTTGAAGATAACTTTCCTTGAAAAAGGAAAAAGAAGTGATTGCTCGAGGTTAACAAGAACCCGCGAGGTTCGGAACTAGCCGTTCCGTATCTACAGGACTCGAAAGTTGCTAGCTATCCGGAACTTAATATTCCAGATCTGCATAAGTCATGGATTCTAGATGTTGAACCGAAACGGAGCAAAGAATGGGACAAAGACTTGTTCCAGTCCTTCTAGCTTGTATGGTTGAGAATGAACCATGGACAATTAACAAATAATTGTCATCTCCAAAAGCGCTGCTTCGGAAAGAAGCTACAAAGAGAAAAATAGATTTCATCATATAGAACCATACTTGCGTAATTGTTGATCTTCCTCCGGGAAAAGAACCTTTGGGTTGTGAAAATGGATACTCAAATGTGAGTACAAAGTAGATGGATCTACTGTCGAGTATAAGGCCTCGGCTACTTGTACAAGTGCTCCCTTGTGAGTAGATTAACATCCTGGGCCATTGCAGTCATGCGTGGCATGGATGTTGAAATAGCCTTCCCAACCAGAGAGTTGGAAGAAGAGGATCAGAGTTGGTTTGCTGGACTGTTGGGCTTCTTCCTGAACTTTCATTTTGGTCGTGAAAGTTTTAGATAAAACAGAAACAATGAATCTGACCACAGAAATATTGACTCTGAAGTTAGAAAGCCAACAGTTGGAGAATCAACAGTCTGAAAGTAAAAGTCATATTGAAACAAAGTCTCGATATGAAATATATGTATATCACAAATGACATCTTAGGAATTGGATTTCTAAGACATCTAACGGACTGATCGATAGTTGACAGTCTCGTTGAAGGCACCAATGGATATGAATCATAGAACTGATTGGAATCATGGTGCACCCATAGATAAGGAGTGATATGCACAAGTCATGTGTAGTTCAATGTATTGTACACACTACAACCGACCTGGTATCGGCCTACAAACAGATCAGTTGAACTCAAATTCACTGATGATCTTAATAAATGATCAATCGAACGCGTTAAGTCGGATATGACGATATCTGAATTATTCGCTTATCTATGGATTATGGTATTCTGGATGTCCTGTGGTTCTGGGAGAACAAAGTGATGCAAACTGGACATCAGATATGAAGAACACCAAAGCCACTAGTAAATGTGTATGGTGGGTCTTGGAAAATCCTCTAAGTAAACTTGCATCGGCCGATTCATCATGGAACTGGAGTTTATCGCTTTATACAAAGCATGAAAGAAGTTGAGTAACTTCATGACTCATTAGAGGACGTCCCTTATTGGGAGAAACCCGTGTCTTCAGTAGTTATACAATGTGGCTAGCCGGTCGGCTTCAGGAAGGACACGGATGATGGCGTCTGGACATATCTGTCAGGATCTGTCAGAGACATAAGACCGTATGGCAGTTGATCATCACGGGTGTCACTTCCTTATTTATTAACTAAGGGACTATCCGGAGATCAAGTGTTCTGCCTGTCTAGGGGAATGGGCTTAAAACTCAAACAATACGAACCTTTGCGGTGGAAGCCCAACCTACTGATTGGAGATCCCAAGAATTTGGTTCAATGGAAAAACTAAGCAGCAAAAGGTTCAGTTGAGCGCTTCGGTGGAAGCAAGAAGCACTTCGGATGATGATTTCTGTACGGAAACATGAATCCAAAGGTATTCCCGCGATAGACGTTAAAGTGCTACCTGCATGGTGGATAAATGTTAAGCTTCCAAACCTTTAAACGATCCTCAAACGGTTGAGGTTAAGGTTGGGAAAACTTTTAATGATTCCTAACACTTGTGAAGTGGGGTATAGCAGGATACCTTCTAGGAGATCACCTATTTAAGTGCGAGGATTGCCGCCTCAAATGAACGCATTTAAGAATTCAAGTGTGTCCACGGCCACAACGGACAAAAACGTAAGAATGAAAACGAATAAGAAGAGTTATTGTGTTGTTATCATTGTCTTGGCTTACACTAAACACTGACGGTTCAAGACATCGCGTTCACCGCGCAGTAAGTAAGTCCGATGGTTTCAACTAGGGAAGGTTCAAAGCGGAAGCTACCTCTCCTGATGCAATATCTTTTCGCTGAAAGATTGCTGAAAGTAGGCACCTTGTGCGTGCGCCATAATCTCTCTTTCATAGAGGGGATTGTTGGAAATTTGTCTTTGGTGGGGAGGTGCGTCCACCCATATTTAATGAATTAAATACTAGTGTTCCGCATGTTGGAGGCTTTGTCTCTTCGCACATGCATGATCTACAAAGTGAGTAGATGACCGTAGGGCCAAGAATCGTCAAATTTCGTTGAGAAATGAAAGAGATATTGGTCCACGAAGTAAGGTGTTTGAGGCATGGAAATATGGTGTGGGACAAATCTACCACATCGGTGGGAATAGAAAGAATTGCTCTCTATATAAGTCTCTAATGTGGTAAAGAGTTTGGGACCCCAAGGGGTATCCCATGTGTTTAAAGGAGGGAGGACCTAGATGTACTTGGGTTCAACGCTAACCCCACACACGCGCCGCCACCGCCCACCCGTCCTGTCCGGTCCGGTCTCGAGCTCGGGCTCGGGCTCGGGTCGTGGACTGTGGGTCGTGGGCTGTGGGGACTTTCTGATATTATCTTTTTGGATCCTAAATTACTTAATATTTACAGTTTAGTCCCTAGAGTTTCTGGAAAGTTGATTTTGGGGTGACGTTGGACTATTTTCTGGAGCATTAACCAGCCATTACTTGGCTGATTAACTCCTCCATTAACAACCCATTACTTGGGCAGTTGAGCAGCCTCCTTCATGACCTTAAATCAGTCTCTCTAATGCCATTAACAGCCCTATCTAAATGTCATTAACAGCCATGTTTGTGGCAGTTGAGGAGTCCCTCCTCCATGCTATATATTGATGCCTCTTTTGGCTCAATACAGTGACTGAAAATCAGAACATACAAACAGAAAAGCAGCACAAAACTAGTCTCAAAAATCACTGCAAAACAATGAAGAAAACCACTGCAAAACAGTGACGAAATACATTGTGATATACACAACAGAGACACACTATATACACAGAGACAAAAGAGAAGAGTAAACAGAAACTCTTTCTTCCTTTTTCATATCTTCAGCAAGTCGATTCATATTTGTTTTCTTCGTCAGGCTCAACCTATTGGCTTTGTAGCGTTGAGATTAAAGTGTTGTTTTATCTTGGGAGACTATTGCTCGCTAACGTAAAAGCATATATACGGGTCAATCTTGTCTTAAGGACAAAGGGCAATCACTCGACTCAACACACAGCGTTGTAACCATCCAGATTTAGTTGTTTCTTGATTTCAGGTTATCAAGATTCAAGACACAACAAGCTTGCGGCAGTTTTGAAGATTGACCTATTTGTTCAACAAGATTCAATTTCTGAATATTTGTTTATTCTTTCGAACACTTGTAATAGTTATTTACTTCCCGTACTGTTTTATAAAGTACAATAGAGTACCAACAGTTGTTTCCAAAAGACCCTCGGCTCAAGAAAAAGAAAAGGCAAGAGAACGGTCAGACCCGAACAAGAAATATAAAACAATATGAAAATGAGTAACAAAAGCGAATAAGCCATGATAAAGCATTCTGAAAAAAAACAGTAACTAACGCTGAGACTGTATATTGTGTGTATATTTAACACACACCCGCAGTCATAGCGGGCGGTCTCTGAACGCTGAGACTGTCTCTAAAATCTTCAAAAAGGACCGAGGGAAGACCCTTTGTAAAGATGTCAGCAATTTGATATCTTGACGGAACATGGCAGACGCGTAGGTGACCACGAGCAACCTTTTTGCGAACAAAGTGAATGTCTATCTCGATATGTTTAGTGCGCTGGTGCTGAACCAGATTACCAGAAAGGTAGATGACACTAATATTATCGCAATAAACCAAGGTTGCTTTCTGAATAGGTGAATGAAGCTCTAATAGCAAATTACGTAACCAATATGATTCCGAGACCACATTAGCTACCCCTCGATACTCGGTCTTGGCACTGGATCGGGACAATGTCGACTGACGTTTGGCAGACCATGAGACCAGGTTATTGCCAAGAAATATACAATAGCCAGATGTAGACCGTCTGGTGTTTGGACAGCCACCCCAAGCAGCATCCGTATACGAGACAAGTGTGGACGTCGAAGAAGGATATAAATGCAACCCATAGTCAAGTGTACCCTGAATATATCGAATAATGCGTTTGAGTGCATTCATGTGCTCAACTTTGGGATCATGCATGAACAAAGACACATGCTGGACAACATACGTAATATCTGGTCTCGTAAAGGTAAGATACTAAAGGGCCCCTACAAGATTGTGATAGCGGGTTGGATCCTCGTATGGTACGCAGGCCGCGGTACTAAGCTTGGGCTTAGTATCAACTGGAGTGGAAGTGGACTTACAAGATGACATCTCAGCCCTCTCAATGATCTCAGCTGCATACTTCCTTTGAGATAAGAACAACCCATTTGAATGACGAGTGACAGCAATCCCCAAAAAGTAACTCAAGGGCCCTAAGTCTTTCATAGCAAACTCAGAGCTGAGCATGGTCATGATAGACTGGCGTAAGACATCGAAAGAGGCAGTCAAAATAATATCATCCACATATAACAGAATATAGGCCAATGATGAACCACGACGGTAGATGAACAAGGAATTATCCGACCTGCTGTGAGTGAACCCAATAATCGCAACATAGTCTGCAAACCTTGTATACCAGGCCCGGGGAGGCTGCTTAAGCCCATATAAGGACTTCTTCAACAAACAGACATGGTGAGGATGTTTGAGATCCCTTAATCCCAAAGGTTGATGCATATAGACTGTTTCCTTGAGATCCCCATGTAGGAAAGCATTCTTTACATCTAATGATGAATAGGCCATGCCTTCGAAAGAGACAAGCTAAGCACAGTGTGAATGGTAGCTGGCTTGACCACCGGACTAAACGTCTCACCACAATCTACACCAACCTGCTGAGTCTTACCATCACCCACAAGTCGCGCCTTATGTCGAGCAAATAAATCATCTGAATTCTCATTATGAGCAAAAATCCACATAGACCTGATATAGTTAATACCAGATGGACGGGGCACCAACTCCCACATCTTATTATCAATAAAAGCATTATATTCATCGGTCATAGCAATTTTCCAATTTGGGTCATTTAAGGTAGACACAAGATTACGTGATAAGGGGGATTTAGGGACATTATAATGTAAATTAAAATGTCTTTTTGGTTTAAAACACCCTGTTGACTACAAGTGACCGTTCTATGACTCGAGGAAGAATTGAGCGGATTTCGGGAATTTACTGCGCTCGGGACGAACTGGCCAGCGTGTAGTGGGCCTGATGGCCCAACTCGGTAAAAAGGAGCAGGAACTGGACCAGTTCCAGAATTGGGCTGGACTGGCCCAATTGCTGGAACTGGCCCAGTGGCGGTACTGGGACTAGCAGTGGGTGACAGACCAGTGGGAAAAGCGGGCAGTGGACCCGCTGGAGAATTTTGGGTGCGGGGAGACGTCCGAAAAATGCTGAATAATATACGGGGATATACTATCATCCAAAAAATTATACGAACTAGGCACGGGAGCATTAAATTTAGCAAATGAAAATTAGGATTCATCAAAAATGACATGACGATTAATGATGATTTTATTAGAGGATAAATCAAAGCATTTGTAGCCACGATGATTAGACGGAAAACCCAAAAACACACACGAAGTAGACCGGGCCTGAAGTTTGTTAATTGTGGTGGACGGGAATAACGGATAACACAAACACCCAAAAATTCGAAGAATTGAATATGAAGGAATTTTATTAAATAAAATTTGAAGGGGGGAAGAATATGTCAAACTTTTGGAAGGAATTATGTTAAGGAGATAGGTAGCCATTTGGAGAGCATGATGCCAAAAAGACGGGGGTACGAAAGCATAAATTAATAAAGTTCGAATAATGTTATTTATGATACGGATTTTGCGTTCGGCTTTCCCATTTTGTAAAGACGTATGAGGACAAGAAAAACAAAAATTGATCCCATTATTAGCAGAGAATTCTCGAAACACCCCATTGTCATATTCTTTACCATTATCACACTGAATATTTTTGATTTCTCGTTCGAATTGGGTTCTAATGAATGCTCTAAATTTTAAGAAGACGGAAAAAACTTGAGATTTTTTCGCTATTGGAAACGTCCATAAAAACTTAGAATAATCGTCCAAAAAGAGAACATAATACCGATGACCCACAAAACTAAGAACAGGAGACGTCCATAAGTCGCTATGCATAATATCAAATGACATTAAAGTATGAGAATTTGAGTCTACAAATGGCAACTTAATAATTTTCCCTAGAGAACAAGACCGACAATTTGGAGTACTACTCGTACCCTTACATGAAATAAAATTATTTTTATCTAATGACGACAAAATAGATGATCCCGGATGACCAAGACGAGCATGCCACAAGGAAGGAGAAATGACTGCAAAGGCGGATGGCATGGCTTGACTCGATGGACCGAAACTGAGTGTGATAGAATAAAGATCTCCCGTACTATCACACCTCATGAGAGGACTCCCCGTCTTGAAATCCTTCACAGAGAAACCAAATGGATCAAATTCAATAGAAACGGAATTGTCGGTAGTGAATTTACAGACATAGACTAAGTTTTTAATCAATTTGGGGGCGTGTAGGGTGTTTTTCAAGATAAGAGGTGGATGAGGGGAGATAAAGTTTTATGACCATAACCACGAATTGGAATAGAATTATCATTACCAACAATTATGTCGCGAGGTTGCTCAAATTGAAAAATATGACCCTTTATATAGGACCTGGCCCCGCATTAAACATAGGAGTATTTTTTTTTAAGGATTTATATTTTCCGCCGACTCACTAATTGAATCATTGACGCACAATCAGACGACATCAATTGGAAATGTCATGCACATTATTGCGTGTATATTTGCTACTAAATCATGAAACAAGGATGGCTATTTTTTCGGACTTGATGTAATCTATTTATATTAAAGTCTCTATTAATTTAAATTCGTGTTATGTAAGATTCGTCTAAGGAGAAAGCACTTCCTAACATAATTTCTTTCATATTCAAAACTCACAAGAATGATTGAGTTACACGCTAGATCAAACTCAAACACATTTATATTCATTAGCTAATATGTATTATTATATCGGCTATTCTTGTAGTTATTTATGTCAAATTTTCTTATTAGTTTGGATGTCAATTGAATAAGCTCATTTTGGATGAATAATTCAATTTTTTCTGGACTTGAAATTTGAAATTTCTAGTAAAAAATAAAGAGATCCAATATCTTCACCATATTTTCTTGTTGAATCATATCTTAATGTACTATTATTGGAAAATTCTAGTTGTTTAGTTGGATTTGCATTTGAGTATTTATATATTTTTTTCATGTCTGACATTGACTCCTCTTAATAAATAGGTGAGAAGTAAGTAAACCTTTATCGTTATTCAGATCATTACGAACATAGAGAATTCTCAAAAACTAGACAATATCTAATTAATAAGGAGCATATTTGGTAAGTTCTAAATTAGTGAAGTCCTTATGTTAAATTAGTTCCTAATTGATCAACACTTGCCATACTTGTAATCAGAGGCGGATCTTAGTAGGGGTTGTGGCCCCCCTCAAAAAACTTAAATAATTTTTTTTATATAACTCAAAATACATGATCTTGCCCCAAATCGCAGAAAGCCCTAAGCCCCTAAATTTGGTTGTTCTTAGATTGGCGAGAAACTTCCTTATCGGCAAAGTGAAGCAGCCTTAATACCGTGTCACAATGAAAAGGCAAAAGCAGATCTACCCACAGATCTGGCCGGAGCCGACAACAAGCTTCAAGAGAGAGGAGAGCGTCACCAGATCCCCTGGCTAGATATTGTCATTAATTTGCTCTAAATGTTCAATTCATGTACTTGTGTCAATTTAGGGTTAAAATTTGTCTTATTCCATTGTTAATCTGAGATGCAAACTCATTTCGTTATTAAAAATTCAATTGCTTTTGTCTTTAAAAAGAAATCAAAAAGGATGAATTTTGAAGTTTATCTTAACTAAACAAATTCAAATTCAGTCCTGCCTTTGAAAAACCTGAAACTATTTCCTTAAAAAAGCTATTTTAGGATTAGTTTTCTAAAAAATAATTTTTCCGAAAGTTGAGTTAAGTCATGAAAGTGGGTCTTTCTACCATTTCTAAGGATCTTAGCATTGTTTGCTTACATGAGACTTCAACTAAATTTTAAAGTGTTCCAATAAATTAAACAGTCTTTGCAGTTGTGTTCCTATTTAGATTTAATGTGTAGTCCTCCCTTGATTTTCAATTTTATTTTTGATGTAGTTTTCTAGTATTTTTGTTTTTGCTTCCAGTTCTGTTGCTTTAACATATTTAATGTATTTCCAATTCTGTTTGGTGTACTGAAATGAGTATGAATTAGTTGATTAGGTTCTTACAGATTAATGCTTTAACATATTAACTATTCTTTTATGTTTGTTTCTTTGATAATTGATTTATGTATTTTTTAGGAGCGGTAGCTGGTACGATGGTCCAACTTAAGAAATTTGATGTATTTTTCAAGAGTAAAGCTTCCAACAAAGATGAAAATTGTATAGCTTCAACATCGACACTTGAAAAGCACCATTCTGATGATCAAACGGTTCAACTGGATGAGCAACCTTGCAAGATTCAAGATTCAACGAAGGGCATCACTTTAATTCTAGGTACGTATTTCCTTTTATATTATATTTTTGTTGTGTTGATGTCATTTTGAATCTTTGAAAAAATTATATTTTGTTCTTATAAATTTTAATTATATTATTTTTGTTGATAGTTATCGCCCTCTTAATATTTTGGGCAAGTTCCGCCACGGCTTGTAATATAATGGGGCCGTAATGCGGTGGGACCAGTCACTTTAAAAAGTTTACCCTACCTTAGTTTTGTCCTCCGGGGCATAGTCCAGTGGCAAAGCCTGGGCGCTATAAGGCGCTCTGGCATGAGACAGCGTGGGTTCGATTCCCCGCAAGCACGAAGAAACTCTGCATGTTGGGGAATTTGACCTTGTCTCATTGATCAGTTGTATGCTCCCAGAAAACTGGCCACCGGAGCACATCCCGCGATTTACCTGATAATAGTGTTGAAGGACCGGTGCTATTACCTCCAGGACGTCTGGATAATACCAGTGAAGTAGTCAGGCGCAAGCCTGGAAACCTGGATTATAAAAAAGAAGAAGATGAATTTCCCATTAAGTGTATCATAATAAATTAATAACATTGCAGTGATTTTGTACGTCCCAATAAAGATTAATCAAAGGAAATATTCCATCGTTGACCGAAAAGAAGCATAAAGTAAGAAACACTTTACAACGAACATCATCCAATATATCGTCTCCCACGAGATGACAACGAATTTACTACTTACTAAACAGAAAAGGTTGAACGGTTTAATAATGTTTTTAAACGGTTAACGATTTTTCAAGTAAATAGAATAGAGTTAAAGAGGAAATATGAGCTGGATACATAGGAGGGGAATATACCGAGTTCGCAACTTAAATGACCCAAAAAATTGGACTTTTGATCTAAAATAACCCCCCTAACAAAAAAGTTACAAAAATGACTTTTGCCTGAGAATTTCGTGCGCAATAGGGACTTTTCACAAAGGATATCGATCTTCTCCCATCGGTTTCCCCACTACTCCTATTTTAAAATTAAAAAAAAGCCATTAAATGCCAAAATCTTAGGTTCCAACTTCCACATACCAAAAATATTATTTTTTATTTTATTTCAACTCGAAAGTTAAGATTCTCGATATATTTGAATCAAGGAACAATAATCAAAGCTTGAATTTCGGAATAAAGCGACGTAGAAGTTTAATAAATTTCAATCTTGGTATTTTACTATAAACTTTTAATTTATATTGTTAAATATATTATTATCCTAAGCATGATTATGTTTAATAGTCTCGGATTTCGAAATATTGTCTTTTTGCGCAAATTTTTTTCACGAAATAGGGGCTGCCTGCCGTGATCACTGTTGCAGCCCCTTTAATTTTTTTAAATTTTTTTTAATTTGTTGTTTAATTGTTTATTTGTTAATTGTTAATTTATGTTTAGTTGTTAATTTATGTTTGTTAATTAGTTGCTTAGTAATTAATTAGCTAATTATTATCCTAATTAGTTTAGTTGTGTAGTTGCTTAGGAGATTAGTTGTTTATCCCAAGCATGATTAAGTGTTAATTGTTAATTAATTGTTTACTTGTTAGTTAATAATCTTCTAATTGTTAATTAGTTGTTAATTATTTCTTAATTATTTTATCAGACATAATATACTAATCTCCTAATAATATTTTTATTTGTTAATTATGTAGTTCTTAATTAATTTATTTATAAAATTGTGTAATTCATGTTAATTATTAATGTGCTACTTAGTTATCTAATTAATTATCAATTATTAATTAGAAATAGTTAGTCCTTAGTTTAGATTTGAACATCGTTAGTTTAGGATTGAACATCATTATTTTATGATTAAAATATCATTAATTTTATATTAGTTAGTTAGTTATAGTTAGTATAATGATTAATTAAAAATTACTAATTAGAAATAGTTAATCCTTAGTCTGGGATTGACCATCATTAGTTTAGGGTTAAAAATATCATTAATATTATATTAGTTAGTTAATTGTAGTTAGTATAATAATTAATTGAAAATTATTAATTAGAAATAGTTAATCCTTAGTCTAGGATTGAACACCATTAGTTTAGGTTGAAAATAACATTAATATTATATTAGTTAGTTAATTGTAGTTAGTATAATGATTAATTAAAAATTATTAATTAGAAATAGTTAATCCTTAGTCTAGGATTGAACATCATTAGTTTAGGGTTAAAAATATTATTAATATTATATTAATTAGTTAATAATTAATTAAAATTATTAATTCACAAATTTAGATAGTTAATATAATTTTCCGTTAAAGGATTAGTTAGTAAGTTAGTATAATTTTTTGATAAAGGATTACATAATTAATATTACATGTTAATGATTAATTTAAAAATTGTTAATACATATACGACAACTCCATGGATCCCAACCTTCATCCGGGGCCCTTCGATCCATCAGTACTTCATCTACAGGCTAATCCTAGGTCTCAGCTATTATGAGATGAGGTGATAGGTACGAGTACGTTGTTCTGTCCCCGTAGGGTGGAACATGCGTGGAATCTTTTAGGGGTTCGACCCTACATCCTCGCGTCTTAGATATATTTTATCGGGGCGATATCGACCATTGCATTGCTGCTAATCGGATACACCATGATAGGGCTCTGGTGACGGCCATGGTTGAGCGATGGCGACCGAATACCCAGACATTTTATCTCTGCACTGGTGAGGCCACCATCACGCTTTAGGATATGGAGGTCATGTATGGACTATAGGTAGATGGACGCCCGTTATACATTGAGGAGCCTCAACCGTCGTCGTTGTATCGACAAGAGTTGACTAGGCTCACTAATTATGTGCCTCAGTCGGGTGATATCCATGGACAAACTCGGATGTCGATGAATGCCCTATGTACTCACTTGTGCATCTTAGACTTGGAGCATCCTATTACAGATAGCACAACTCAGGTGGATATCTATCGTCATGCCCGTCTATACTTACTCATCATATTCGGGAGCATCATATTCCTGAACACTTCGGGTTCTCATTTAAGCTTAAAGTATTTGCTATTTCTGGAGGATCTAGGCGAGTTGAGATGCTATAGTTGGGGCGATGTTGTTCTGGCTTACTTGTATTGATCATTATGTCGAGTGTTTATGGGCAATAGGACGGATGTCGCTGGATTTCACGCGCTCATCCAGATAATACATTTAAGTGTGTGTATTTTATTCTAAATATAGCTTTTTAAAATGACGACTAATAAAATACTTTTTTAATGACCCTTTTAGTTATGGGTATGGTCTAGGATGAGGCCTTTGTAGCTCGTAGTTGCGCATCCTTAGCCTGACTTCATTGCTAGTGACATGCCCTACGCGCAGAGATAGACGGGAGACGTAGTGCGAGATGTGGATACACACCACATACTTCTTCCGTTCAGGGATCAGCTAGATCGTATGACGTCGGACATGGTGAGGTTATTTGATTTTATATTATTATCTTATTTTTGTATTTATTGTTTACTAATTCATTTTTTATAGTGTTTTATATGAAGGTCGTATGATCAGATTTTGGATCAGTTGTCGGCGTCTTGTAGGGCTCGTGAGCCTATGTGGAGGTCGCGGTGTTCGTTGATACACATGAATATCGTTAAGGATCATGCGTCCCACCGCGTCTTACAACAGTTTGGACATGTACAGAATATACCTGAGTCGGTTCTTTGGGAGAAAGACCACTATACGCGATACGAGCGTGTGAATGACACTCCTGCATACTGGACCTTTATGTAGGACCAGATCCATCGTTGGGATCAGAGGCTGGGGACGCTAGCGGTGGTCGGACATACGACTCCGATCCTAGAGTACATATAGTCGTACCGACAGATCACAAGCAACTTGATTGGCAACCCCGAGACACGTCATCCAGATGACCGAGAATATGCAGCACTCGCGGGACAATATGAGGTATTGGTAAGTTTACCCCACTTAAACTTAATTAATCGTCCTCTATATTACGTTACAAATTTATTCAATCATTAATATCTGCAAACAAATACAACTACGGACCGTACAGACAATGCGTTGGGTGGGCATGGACTATATGACTTTGCCTGAGACATCGGGATTTGCAGCCCAAATAGTTGAGCTAGCAGAAAATGGTATGCGATAATCACAAGAGCTCATACATATCCATGAGTGTGTTCCAAAGGTCTCGTATCAGGCATTGGGTGGTCATGGTCGTGGTCATGCTCGTGAAAGCGGTGGTGATATAAGTGCTGGTGGCAGAAAGCGCTGTCAAATGGGGTGGGGCCAGAGAGGCTGGTAGCCGAGGGGGTAGGGCTAGAGGGGCTGGTGACAGAGGGGGTAGGGCTGGCTGGTGGCCGATGTGGTGACGGTGGAGGCCTCCGTCTAGTAGATGAGCCTAACGAGCATGCTACTGTTCCCGCTCCAGCCCAGCAGCATCCGTCGACTTTAGAGCTCCCGTCGACTTTAGAACGCCCGACGACTTCTTAGACTGGCATCATTAGAGGCATCAGTGTTTGAGCAACTGCCAGTTCGTGATTCACAAGGTGAGCGGCTAGTTTGTGATCTACAAGGTGGCAAGGAGCTAGAGTACGACGACCATTCATGAACTTTGGCATGTTTCAGAGCCTAGATGTAAGTGTTTAAAATAATTATTTTAACAAATTAAAATACTTATATTAATTATTTAATATTTTCCATATCTTAGGATCCAGCTCCAACTCCGGCACTATCTATAGCTCTGGCTCCAGGGCCCGCTCAAGAGACAGCTGAGGAGCCCACTCATGAGTCATCTCAAGAGCCCGTCGACACACATGTTTGATTTTTTACCAAAAAATAATGTATTAAATCTAAATTAAAATTAATACTAATTTTTTATATATTATTCCAGGTTCATCCTTCTGCGCTTGTGGATCCATCTCCTGACACTACTAATGAGATTCTGACCGTACATAGTTTTTCACGCAATCCCAAGAAGAAGCACGTTATGCTCAAGGGCGCAAGGAAGGAAAGAGATGATGATCGTGACATAGAGCATCATATTATTAAGAGGAGAAAGGGGGATTGAGATGATGGTGAGGGGGGTGGGGATCGTCTTAGGCCTAAGGTTACTCTAAAGCCTATCACATGTGGGACCCAATAGAGATTGTGTATATGTAATTAAGTTGTACATAGGGATGACAACTGATTGGATCTGGACCGGATCCTACTAGATCCAAATCCAGATCCGTTTTTCATACTTGGATCCAGATCCATCAGGTCCATAAAAATTATATCCAAATTCGGATCCATTAGATCCACCGGGTCTACGGATCGGATCTGGATCCACATGTAAAATTTTTGCCTTGAATAATATTTCCACCTGTTGAAACTTTTTTGACAAAATGAAACCCAATCTGATTGAAAAAAATATAATCTGATTTTGTTGGCCGGCATGCAACTTGCGTGCCTTCCATTTCAAAATATGGCTGAGCTTGCGTCTCAACTAATTTTTTTCTGCCATTAACCAATCTAGTATCTTCATAATTCAGTTTAATACATGCCTTTATCACGCACAATATTATGGGTACTCTAGGAACTTTGAATTTATACAAAGTGAATATCTTTTATATTGTATGTAGTATACGCAAATCATATCAGTTGTGCCATTATACCAAGGTTAAAGGGGAATATATTATATTTGTACAAATTAAGGAGATACAATAGTAATTATGAGTACTCTATCTAAACCATATCAATAGAGTACAAATGAATTTGTGTTTGTACAATTAAAAGGGATATACTTCTTATTGTTAGTATTGTAGATAAATCATATTACTATTAGTTTTACAAATGGAGGACATATTTTTAGTTGCACAATGTGAAATATTATTTAAATTGTGAGTAATCTATGTAAAATTACATTCTAAGTTATGGATATATTTAATAAAAAATAATTCACGAGTCGGATCTGAACCGTATATGGATCTCAAATTCCAGATCCAGATCTGATCCGTCAGAAATGAATCCAGGTCCGATCCGGATTCGTCGAGTCCAAATTTTGAAGATCCATATCCTATAAAACGGATCTGGATCCACAGGATCCGGACCGAGTCCAGGATCCACTGCCATCTCTAGTTGTACAGTTTAAATTAATATTGATAATTAGTTATCTTAGTCTTTATTACCGTTTATTAATAACTCGTGCGATGTCCTAAATTAATTATAAAAAAATCTCGACATATTCAAAATAAAGTAATGCCTTGACTAAATAATAAAACGCTTAAAACAAAACCTTATAAAATAAAACACTTAAACCTAACGATAACAAGTTTCCAAACAAAACTTACTTCGGGGCACTTTACAACCCCTAAAATGACGATCCAAACATTTAGGTATACTTAATATTGTCCGTATTTTATCAATAATTTGAAAGCGATATTATACAATATTGATAAGATGGTTGTTTCTTCGAACAAAACTCTTTCAGATTTATCAAAACTTGAGCATGTGAACGGAAATAATTCTAAACTTTGGTCTCAAAAGCTTTTAATTTTCTTTGAACAATTAGAATTGATTATGTTTTGTTTGACGAATCAAATGTTGTTATTCCTAATAATGTTTCTAACATCACCGGTAGTACTACTATTACCTATAGTACTACTGCTACAATGGTTGTTGATGATGCTGCTAAAAAGAAATTTGAAAAGGATAACAAAACTATTAAAGGACATTTGTTGAACCATATGACTAACCCTCTGTTTGATTTATTTGTTACTAATAAATTTTCTAAAAAAATTGGGATAATTTGAAAAAGAAATATGGTGCTAATTTGGGACACTTTTTGCTTCCATTTGCAAAAAGTAGTACTCCCTCTGTTCAGTTTTACTTGTTCATTATATTAAAAATAATTATCTAATTTTACTTGTCTACTTTAGATTATTAAGAAATAATTTACCACTTTATACCTATTTTATTCTTATAATTTATTATTGGGTTGACAAGTTCAAAGAAATTTTAGTATTGCACAACTTTTAAAGTATATTTTATTTATTTCAATCATTAGGTTACTTAACAATAATTAGGGGTGATATAGTAAAATTATCATTCTATTTTTGGCTTCTTAATAGGTGTGTCAAGTTAAAATATGCCAAGTAAAAATGGACGAAGTGAGTAGTAATAAATAAACGTAAAAGGCCAAAAAATACCCTTGTACTATCAGAAAAGGCTAAATATACTCATGCCGTTATACTATTGGTTCAAATAAAGCTCTCTTCCGTTAAAGTTGTCTAAAGTGGACATTTAATTCTATGTGTCACTAACATTTGATCAGGGCCGTCTCAAACATTTTGGGGGCCCTGTTCTAATTCGTAAAAGTGAGCCCTTAATATAAGTAAATATACGATTTCAATAATTAGATTGAGCTAAGACCTGCGAATACCTGCGAATTATGGGCCTTTAAAGTAAATTCTGGCTAATACTACTTAACAAAAAATGAAAAAAATAAACCCCTAAAATTTTTATTTTTCAGGGGCCCTGTGCGGTAGCACAGCTCGCACGAGCCCAAAGACGGCCTGCATCTGATGAGGTAGATATCATGTGGCATGCCACATCGCCACCTCTAACCCATTTTACCCTTACCTCTATTTGTTCCACCGCTAAAATTTTCCCCTCCACCACTATTACCAGAGAAGTAGACGTTGGTTAATTATTCTTATTATGCTTAGAATGTACTAATAGTTTCTGGGTTTTATTAGTTGGGGTAGCGGCAAATTGTCTGTAGGGAATCCAGTATGGACTTTATCCAGTTCCCCTATATTTTCAGTTTTCAGCAGTAAAACTTAATTCAATTTCTTTTTAACTGTCCCTAGATGCTACTGAAAGTTTGGACAGTCAATTAACTTTCGATCGAAGAGGAGCTTTGTTGTCGGTGTGATTTTTAGCAGCATCCATTTGTAATGCAGCAAGTAGAGATGGCAGTGGATTCTGGACCCGGTCCGGATCCTGTAGATCCAGATACGATAGATTCAGATCCGTTTTATAGGATATGGATCTTCAAAATTTGGACCCGACGGATCCGGATCGGACCCGGATCCGTTTCTGACGGATCCGGATCGGACCCGGATCCGTTTCTGACGGATCGGATATGGATTTGGATCTTGTATTTGAGATCCGTATCCGGTCCAGATCCGATCCGTGGATCCATTTTTTATTAAATATATTCATAACCTAGAATGTAATTTTATAAGTATTTTCTTAAAATTGCTAACCACATCCTTGCAAGTTTAATTCTCAAAATAAGTTTAATTTATCCCCGCGTTAACTCGAAAATAAAAAATAAAGAGGTAACTTCGATAATAAAATCAATGTTATATTAGTGAATGACTAATATCTCCATAGACAAGTAGTTAAAATTATATTCACTTCATTTGTGAAGATTCCAAGCACATGCAAGTTCTGCATTGTGGAAATACAAGTCAGCATTTTTCGCAACTATTGTCATTGTCCAACACTTTTAATTAATAGCTCACAATCAAACGAGACAATGAAAAAAATATCTCATATGAACATTTCAAAATTGAAACACAGTAAACTGTTAGCTAAGTAAAAATTGTTTGTCAGTTCAAAAAAAATTCTTAGCAAGAATTTTTTTTACATGTGGATCCAGATCCGATTCGTGGACCCGGTGGATCCGATGGATCCGGATTTGGATCTGATTTTTATGGACCCGACGGATTTGGATCCGGATCTGAATTCAAGTATGAAAAACGGATCTGAATCTGGATCTAGTAGGATCCGGTCCATATCCGATCCGTTGCCATCCCTAGCTGCAAGGGCAACAACTAATTTGCTGACACGTAATATCTGATAGAAACTGTAACAACAAATTCTAGCGTAGTTAGGTTTTTTACCTTATTTTATAAATTTTTATACAGGTGTAATTAGGATATTAATATTATAGTAGAAATATAATTTTTCATATTTAGATATTGTATATTATATATATAGACTTCTTCATTAATAAAAATAATCAAGAAATTATTTCTTTCATTGTATTAGAAGTCTAGTGTAAAATTCCTTCTCCCAACTACACTTCCGCCGCATAGCACCCTCGGAATCCACGATTCCGACACTTTTTTTCTCCTAAAAATTTTCCTATCTTCCCAAATTCTCTTCCTAATCCCTAATTCTCCTCTTATTCTTTCATTATGTCTACCTCAAATAACACGTTTCATCCTGGCATTACCGTCTCCAACATCAAGAACCACATCCCTATCGTTCTTGAGATGGAAAACGTTTAATACGCGACGTGTGCAGAATTATTTAAAGTTCACGCACGCTCGCATCAAGTCATTCACCACATCATCCCCACGGATACAGGAAAGGAGAAGGTACCTACCGCCAATGATGACCCTGTGTTATGGACAATTCTTGATGCTACCATACTCCAGTGGATATATTTCACTATCTCGACGGACCTTTTGCAGACGATTATTGAACCGACGTCACGACGATGGATACTTGGAATAGAGTGCGTGATATTTTACAAGATAACAAACATTTTTGTGCCATCACTCTTGAGCAAGAATTCTCCCATGTCACTATGGAGGATTTTCTAAATATCCCAGTTTATTGTAAAAGACTGAAGGAATTGGCGGATCAACTCAAGAACGTTGGTGCACCCGTCACGAATGATCGTCTTGTTCTTCACATGGTTGTCGGCCTATCCGATGCCTATAATGGTGTTGGAACTCTTCTTCGTCAAAGCAGTCCTCTTCCTCCGTTTTATCAAGCTCGGTATATGCTCACCCTTGAAGAGGTAGGGTTGGCTAAAAATGCCGCAACTGGAGCAACTTCCGCTATGATGACGGCCTCCCCACAAAATTCCTACTCTCCATTAACTTCGGCTAATTCCACTCCAAATTGGAACAACGGGGGTGGAAAACAGGGTCAAAATCGAAAGACTGACAGAAAAGGTGGCGGCCGCTGCAGCAATGGTTAGGGTGGCGACCGGCAGACGCAACCACAGCTTGGGTCAGGGTAGTGGCATGGGAAGTGGGCCAACAGTGCCGCTGGCCAATGGGCCAAGAAGTGGCCCAACTGGCCCAGTTACCCCTTTCCAGTTCCAGTAGTCTATCTAGCGAATTGGGACAGGCAGCAGAGGCCTAGTTTGCAGCCAGTTCCAACAGTTTACCCAGCGAATTGGGTCAGCCAGTAGCGGCCCAATTCGCAGCCGATCCGATCGGTAGGTTATTGGGCCTTGTCAAGAGCATTCACTCATGGGCCCGATGCGCTTCGACACCCACGGATATTGAGGCCGCGATGCATACACTTGGATTAAATCTCTCAAACACAAATTGGTACATGGACACCAGAGTCACTTCTCATATGACGTCTGCGCAAAGTAATCTCTCGTCTTATTTCAATTTGAGAAAAAATCATGGCATAATTGTTGGTAATGGCAATTCAATTCTAATTTGTGTTTATGGTCACACAAATTCCCCCCCCCCCTTATCCACCTCTCGTCCTAAAAAATGTCCTTCATGCCCCTCACTTAATTAAAAATTTGGTGTCTGTCCGAAATTCACAACTGATAATTGGGTTTCGGTTAACTTTGACCCTTTTGGATTTTCTGTAACGGATTTCAAGACGGGAATACCTCTAATGAGGTGTAATAGTAGGGAAAAGATTTATCAAATCACCACCACCACCATTTCCACAAGTCAAGCCACACCTTCCACATTTGCCGCTCTTGCTCCTTCCTTGCGGCATGCCCGTTTGAGTCATCCAGGGTCGTTTATTATTTCTTCTCTTAAAAATAATAATTTCATTGATTGTAAGAGTACGCGTAGTACTCATTTTGTCCTTCTTGTCCTCTAGAAAAATATGTTAGATTATCGTTTGTCGCCTCTACTTCTAATACATCGATGCCTTTTGACATTATTCATAGTGATTTATGGGCATCTCCCGTTTTGAGTTCTTTGGGCCATCGTTATTATGTTTTATTTTTGGATGATTATTCTATTTTTTTGTGGATCTTTCCTTTGTCTAAAAAATCTCAAGTTTTTTCCACATTCTTAAAATTTAGAGCTTTCATTCGTACCCAATTTGAACGTGAAATTAAAAACATTCAATGTGATAATGGTAGGGAATATGATAATGGGCCATTTCGGGAATTTTGTGACACTCATGACATATCTTTTCGGTTTTCTTGTCCTCATACGTCCTCGCAAAATGGGAAGGCCGAAAGAAAAAATTGTACCATTAAATATTGTCCGAACCTTACTAGCCCATGCTTCATTACCCCCATCTTTTTGACATCATGCATTACAAATGACAACCTACCTCCTTAACATTCTCCCTAACAAAGGTTTAGCAATCAATCTCCACTTAAAATTCTTTACAATAAAGATCCCTCGTATTCTCATCTTAGAGTGTTTAGGTGCTTGTGCTATCTAATTTTTCCGTCCACTATAATTAATAAACTTCAAGCTAGGTTTACCGCTTGTGTATTTTTGAGTTTTCCGTCTAATAATCGTGGTTACAAATGTTTTAATTTATCTTCTAATAAAATCATAATTAGTTGCCATGTTATTTTTTATGAAACCCAATTCCCGTTTGCTCAAGTGTCTAAATCCGTGTCAAGTGCTTATAATTTTTTGGATAATACTCCCTCCCCGTATATTCTACAACAGTGGGGCCACTCTACCCATGAGTCACATCTGCCAGCAAGCCCACTTCCTGCTGGCCCAAATACCTCCAAATTCAGCTTGAATTTTCCAGCCAAGAGGGCCCACCGTCACCGCCCAAAGAATTACCCGTCGACCCAAAGATCACGCCCAAGAAAGCCCATCGCCGCTGGCTACCCCGAGGCAGTTTGCCAACGTCCCCGATCCAGTCTGTTTCTATTCAGAGTCAAGGGCCCGTTACTCGTAGTCAAATGGGTATTTTTAAACTTAAACGACATTTTAATTTACATTCTAATGCCACTAAATCACCCCTACCACGTAACCCAATGTTCATCCTTCATGATCCAAATGGGAAAATGATCATGGATGATGAATATAATGCTTTTATTGAAAATAAGACGTGGGAGTTGGTGCCCGTCCGACTGATGTCAATATTATTTGGTCTATGTGGATTTGTACTTATAAGGAAAATTCTGACAGTTCGTTTGAGAGGCATAAGGCACGTCTTGTAAGTGATGGTCAAACTCAACAGGTTGACGTGGATTGTGGTGAGACATTTAGTCTGATGGTCAAACCGGCTATCATTCACACTGTTCTCAGTCTGGCTCTCTCGAAAGCATGGCCCATTCATCAATTGGATGTAAAAATGCTTTCTTACACGGTGATATTAAGGAGACAGTTTACATGCATCATCCCTTGGTTTTTAAGGACCCCAATTATCCTCACCATGTCTATTTTTTGAAAAAGTCCTTGTATGGGCTTAAGCAGGCCCCACGAGCTTGGTATAAGAGGTTTGCAAATTATGTGTCTACTATTGGATTTTCTCACAGTAGGTCTGATCATTCTCTGTTCATCTATCGGCGTGGTACATCTTTAGCATACATTCTCTTATATGTGGATGATATAATTTTGACTGCCTCCTCTGATAATTTGCGCAAGTCTATCATGTCCCTTCTCAGTTCAGAATTTACTATGAAAGACTTGGGGCTCTTGAGTTATTTTTTGGGCATAGCTGTAACTTGACATGCATGTGGTCTATTTTTATCCCAGAAGAAGTGTGCGGCTGAGATTATTGAGAGAGTTGGCATGTCATCTATCAAGTCCTCTTTCACTCCGGTTGATAACAAACCGAAGCTGCGTGCTACTTCTAGCACACCATATGAGGATCTCACCCACTATCATAGTCTTGCAGGGGCTCTTCAATATCTTACTTTTACAAGATCAGATATTACTTATGCAGTTCAGCATGTGTGTTTATTTATGCATGATCAGCGGATTGAGCACATGCATGCGCTCAAACGCAGTATAATATACATACAGAGCACACTTGATTATGTATTGCATTTATATCTATCATCCGTCTTTACTCTCGTGTCGTATACAGATGTTGATTGGGGTGGATGTGCAGATACCAGATGTTCAACATATGATTATTGTATGTTTCTTAGTGATAACTTGGTCTCTTGGTCTGCAAAATGTCAGGCTATGTTATCACGATCCAGTGCGGAGGCCAAGTATCGAGGAGTAGCGAATGTGATGTCGGAGTCATGTTGGATGCGTAATCTTTTATTAGAGCTTCACTTTCCTATCCAGAAAGCTACCTTGGTCTATTGTGAATGTTAGTGTCGTCTATATCTCTGGAAATCTGATTCAACATCAGCGCACTAAACATATAGAGATGGATATTCACTTTGTTCACGAAAAGGTAGATCATGGACAAGTATGTGTCTTGCATATCCCTTCAAGGTATCAAATTTCTGACATCTTTACTAAGGGTATTCCCTTGGTTCTATTTGAAGATTCTAGGGACAGTCTCAGCGTACGACAACCGCCCGCTATGATTGCGGGGGTGTGATAGAAACCGTAACAATAAATTCTAGTGTAGTTAGGTTTCTTACCTTATTTTATAAATTCTTGCACAAGTGTAATTAGGATATTAGTATTATATTAGGAATATGATTTTCCATATTTAGAGATTGTACATTGTATATATAGACCTCTTCATTAATGAAAATAATCAAGGAATTATTTCTTTCAATATCTACCTACTCCTATCTACATATTTTTTCTATTTTCCGTACACACCATCTCCAACTTTAGTGGCGGTAACGGTGACAATGGTGATGGAGAGGAAGGAAATTTTAGTGGTGGAAGAATAAATAAAGGGAAGGAGTAATATAGGTTATGGGTGCTGACTTGACATGACACATGACATTCGCCTCATCAAATGTTAATGACATGTAGGATTAGATGTCTATTTTGGACAATTTTAACGGAAAAAGGGTATAATTGAACCAATCGTATAACGACAGAGGTATATTTGAACCCAAAGTATATCGAGGGATATATTTGATCCTTTTCCGATAGTACATGGGTATATTTGGCCCTTTTCCAATAAATAAATAGAGCTTCTTCGTTCTCCTTCTGGTCGTTACCGAGACAGATTCAAAATTTAAAGTGTATAAGTTCTTACGACTTCAAATTAATATACGATAATATCTATTTTACATTTACATATTTTTATAAATTTATAAATTTTTAGTGAAATTTTCTTAAATAATACTCCCTCCATTTTAAAAAGATTGTTTGGTTTTGATTTGACACAAAGTTTAAGAAAGTAGAAAAGACTTTTGAATCTTGTAGTCTTAAACATGCCATGTGAAATGTTGGAATGAAAGAGTTGCTAAAAAGGAAAAGAGACATTCTTTTTTAAATGGACTAAAAAGAAAAGTAAGACAAACATTTTGAAAACAAGGGAGTGATAATATACTCCCTCTATCCCAATTTAAGTGTCTAACTTTCTTTTTTGGTCTATCCCAAAAAAAGTGTTTCTTTCTATATTTAGTAAGTTTTTCAATTCCAAGACAAGTTTAAGACCACAAGATTTAAAAGACCTCACACATCTTTAATTTAAGACCACAAAATTTAAAAATCTTCCTTTATTTTTAAAACTCTGTGTCAAGTCAAACTAAGAGTATAAAGAATCATGCATTTATATGCTTAGGACAGAGACTAAGGTGCGCTTAAATTAGGAAAAAGGGTCAAATATACCCCTCTACTTTAGTTTATTAGTCAACGTTGCCCTCTGTTAGCGAAAATAATCAAATATATTTATCCCGTTATAAGTTGGGGACAAATATACCCCTACAATTAGCAAAGTATTCAAAAATATCTTTTTTTTTTAAAACATATTCTGAAAAATTAGATTTTTTAATTAAAAAATTTGTGAAGTATTTTTTAAAAAATAAAGTGTCATAAAATATTTTTTAAATCTATATTAATTTTAAAAAGAAATCTGAAGAAACTGATTTAAAAAAAAATATTTTCCAGATTTGTTATTAAAAAATCCAATTTTCCAGAATATTTTAAAAAACATTCCAGATTATTTTTAAAATATTGTCACGTAGAAACCACATAGAATAAATTAACGGTTATATAGAATAAGTTAAATACCTATATAATATGTTAAAATGAGGCGTATTAGTGTGTATTTTTCTATATAATGTGTATAATTTGGGTGACATGTAGCATATTAATGTGAAAATGAAATGTGGCAGATTTAAAACAAATATGGAAAAATGACTTTTATTAAAAATATGAAATTTTCTTGATTTTATAAAACTCAACAACAACAACAAACCCAGTGAAATTCCACAACGTGGGGGTATGGGGAGGGTAGAGTGTACGCATACCTTACCTCTACCTTGGTAAGTAGAGTGAATGTTTTCGAGAGACCCTCGGCTCAAGACAAAGCACAAGCACAAGCAAAGTAAGACAAACAAAGCGACTAAGTCATGATAGCGAATTCTGAAAAAAAGCAATAACTAATGCAAATAAATAAGACAAAAAAATATACATAGTAGCATAAATTAAAACCACAGGGGACTATAAAGCAATACTGTGCCTACTAGTATGATAGGCTAATCGGGCTACAATAATAACACTACAACTACCAGTTTGTAAGCGTAGGTAGGACTACGCTGGACTACCTATTACCCTTCTATCCTATTATTTGTCCTCCATAACCCCCTATCCAAGGTCATGTACTCAGTGAGTTGCACTTGCGCCATATCCCGTCTAATCACCTCTCCCCAATACTTCTTCTGCCTACCTCTACCCCTCATGTATCCGTCCAGAGCCAACCTCTTACACCTCCGCACTGGGACATTTGTGTCTCTCCTCTGCACGTGCACGAACCATCTCAACCTCATTTCCCGCATCTTATCCTACACCGAGGCTACTCTCACTTTGTCCCAGATATCATCATTTCTAATTATATCCCTTCTTGTATGCCCACACATCCATCTTAGCATCCTCATCTCCGCAACTTTCATCTTTTGGGTGTGCGAAGTCTTGACCGGCCAACACTCCACCACATACAACATAGTCGGTCTAACCATCACCCTATAGAACTTGCCTTTAAGTTTTGGTGGCACCTTTTATCGCACAAAACTCTAGATATGAGCCTCCATTTCATCCACCATGCCCCAATACGATGTGTGACATCATCATCAATCTCTCTATTCCCTTGGATAATAGATCCGAGGTACTTGAAGCTTCTTTTATTTGGAATGACCTGAGTACCAAGCCTCACATCCACGTCTGTCTCAAGTCGCTCCCGTTACTGAACTTACACTCCAAGTATTCTATCTTGGTCCTACTCAGCCTGAACCCTTTAGATACCAGAGTCTGTCTCCAAACCTCCAGCTTCGTTTCACTCCGCTGTGAGTCTCATCATTTAGGACTATGTCATCTGCGAATAACATACACCATGACACCTCTCATTCGATGTGTCGCATCATTCCATCCATCACCAAGGCCAGTAGAAATGAGCTAAGAGCTGATCCCTGGTGCAGCCCCAACATCACTGGGAAGCGCTCCGAGTCTCCTCCTACTGTCCGTACCCTGGTCTTGGCTCCATCATACATATCCTTGATTTCTCTAGTGTACTCCACATGTACATCTCTAACCTCTAAACATCTCCATAGAACTTCCCTAGGGACTTTGTCGTATGCCTTCTCGGGGTCGATGAAAATCATATGTAAGTCTCTCTTCCTCTCGGAGATAAGATGAATGACTTCTGTAGTCGAACACCCCGACATGAACCCAAACTAGTTCTCGGAGATAGACAAGCCTCTTCTCACCCTCATCTCCACGACTCTTTCCCAAACTTTCATAGTGTGGCTTAGCAGCTTGATACCCCTATAGTTGTTGCAACTCTGGATATCATCTTTGTTCTTGTACAAAGGAATCATTGTACTCCACCTCCATTCTTCGGGCATTCTCGCCATCTTAAAAAGGACGTTAAATAACTCCGCCAGCCACTTCAAACCTGTCATGCCTGCGCTCTTCCAAAATTCAATTAGGATCTCATCAGGCCCGATCGTTCATCCCCTGCGCATCATGCGAACAACACCCTGAACCTCCTCAACCTTAATGCTTTCACAATACCCAAAATCCTGGTACCTACTAGATTGCTCCAGATCTCCCAGCACAATATCTCTATCTTTTTTATTTCGTTCAAGAGTTTATGGTAGTAAGACTGCCACCTCAGCCTAATATGCGCGTCCTCCACCAGTACTTTGTCGTCCTCGTCCTTGATGCACCTCATGTGATCCAAGTCCCGGGACCTCCTCTCCCTCGCCTTGACAAGTCTGTACAACTTCTTATCCCCGCCTTTTCCCTCTAATTCCACATACACACATTCAAAAGCCGTCGTTTTCGCCGCCGTAACCGGTAACTTTGTCTCCTTCCTCGCCATCTTATACAATTCCCTATTCATCCATATCTCCCACCTCATCCTTGCTTTCTACCAATTTCGCATACGCCGCTTTTTTCATTTCCACCTTCTCTTGAACTTTACCATTCCACCACCAGTCCCCTCGATGCCCACCACAGCTACCCCACGAGACCCCTAGCACTTCTCTAACAACCTCCCAAATGCAACTGGCCGTCCTGTCCCACATACCGATCGCATCCCCACTACTATCCCAAGGCTCATTGGCTACCAACCTCTTCCCTATCTCCTTTGCATTAGCTATTGTCAAACTCTCCCATTTGATTCTTAACCTGTCATCCACAACCCTCCTCTTCTTCTCCATCTTGATTTCTAAATCCATCACCAAAAGCTTATGTTGGGTTCTGAGATACTCTATCGGAATAACTTTGCAGTCTTTACAAAGACTGTTATCAACCTTCCTAAGGAGCGAAAAGTCTATCTGAGTATTAGCCACCGAACTACGAAAAGTCACTAGATGCTCCTCCTTATTCAGGAACCTCGAATCGGCTATCCCATCCCAGAAGCTCTAGCAAACTCCAAAAGCGAGACGTCTTCCCCGTTCATGTCCCCGAGGCCAAAACCTCCATGCACGTCGTCATAACCCCCCAGAAGTGCTATGATATGTCCATTTAAATCCCCTCCTACAAATAACTTCTCAGTGGGTGGTATACCTCCCACCACTTCATCGAAATCTTCCCAAAACGCCTCTTCTCCTCCTCGTTCAAGCCCGCCTGCGACGCATACGCACTAATAATGTTCATAGTGAACCCTCCAACTACCAACTTAATCTTCATCATCTTGTCATTGACCCTCCTAACCTCTACCACCTGATCCCTTAGCTCAATGTCTACCAAAATGCCTACCCTATTCCTATACTTCGACCTACCCGAGAACCATAACTTATACCTGTCTACATCCTTAGCTTTAGGTCCTACTCATTTGGTCTCCTGGACACAAGCTATATTAATCCTCATCTTCTTAAGAATCTTAACTAGCTCTATGGACTTTCCCGTTAAAGTCCCAATGTTCCAAGACCCTATTCTCAGCCTAGCATCTCCTTTACCCCACTTACCCCCTAACCCTCGCCCCTGTTCTCGACCGAGAATATGACCCTAGTCTACCATCATTTACCAAAGCCACTAGAACAAAAAGTACTAGTCAAAGGTTAACGTTAACACACACAAGAACCAATACTAAAACACAAATTAGCAAGAATCTAGAGGTAAGTCAGGCTACTACAAACCAAAATGATGAAGCAAATGATAAGAATAATAAATGCAAGAATGTAAAGTCAAGATTCAATAAAACGCAACACGTAAGAATTTAACTACAATAATAAGGACAAATATTAAGTACGAGCAACTGGAGGTACCAACTCCAGGCTGATAGAACTTGTTCACACACCGAAAATCACTGTTCACACGCCGTAACACACTGTTCCCTGCCTAAAATCACTGTTTTCTGCCGAAACTTTTGTACCCGGATGCTAGGTGATAGAACGGAGAGATAGAACCCGGATGTATGTCGTGACAGATCTGGTGGTACCTGCAAAAACAGAGCAAAAAAAATTGTTCACCGGAGTTCGAAGCTCCAGCGTTAATGTGGTAATGGCGGTGGATCGGTGTAGTGACTGTTGGCTATTGGGTTTCACCAAAGCTCAGGGCTCTGATGCGGAGATGGAGCAGATCTGAGGGTGGAGGATGATGGAGGCAAGTAAAGGAGGTGGAGCAGATCTGTGCAAAACAGATGAGGAAAAGGAAAAATTGGAGCAAAAGCGAATGACGTTAACAAGAGAGAAAGAGAAGTCAACACAAAGAGAAACACTCTTAAAGAGACCGAGAAGAAATGATATAGGGGGGTTTTCAGATGGAAAAAGTCATTTTTTAAAAAAAGTTATTCTGCAAAATTGGATTCTTTTGTTATAAAATCTGTTTTTTTTTTTCAAAATCAGTTTTTTTTAGATTTCTTTTTAAAATTAATTCAGATTTTAAAAAATAATTTTTAGTACACTTAATTTTTTTAAAAATACTTTACAGATTTTTAATTAAAAAATTCAATTTTTCAGAAGATGTTTTTTAAAAAGATTATTTTTGAATATTTTGCTAACGGTAGGGATATATTTAGCTCTAATTTATAACGAAAGTGATATATTTGACTATTTTCGTGAGAGTAAAATTGACTGATAAACTAAAATATGGAGATATATTTGACCATTTTACCCTTAAATTATTAAGGGAAAGAAAAAGTGGGGCCCTATCTGTAAGGCAGGTGATGTAAACAATGGACGCCAGCTGTGCACGCTTTTTTAAAAAAAATGTTTTTTATTACATAGGATAGGAATAGGAATAGGGGAAGAGATTAGGGTCGCGTAGCCAACTACGTTGTGCACGCTTTCTCCTCCCACCGGCAAATCAACAGACTTTTACACATCCGCGCACTTCCCCCAACCATCGGCATTTCCCCCCTACACTAACAGTTCCATCGCCGGCGATGTCACGTTAATCAAATAGGGGAGAAACTCAAGCACAAAAGGTTCGTTTCGATGAAGAAACAATTCCCAACGAGGACGAGGTGGGTGGAACTTTGAAGTTGAGGCCTTCCGAAAACAATTCCCAAGAGCCTTTTATGGGAGTCAAAGTCCGTAAAAAAACTTCTATTCATAGAGATTATCTTGGTGATTATGTTGATGTGCCTTCTCGACCTTATCTAATCAAGATTCTCGGAAAGCAACGTATTCTTAGCTTCTTTCTTTTTTTATTTTTTGGGGTTTCTGTTCTTAATGTGTTGAATTCGTGCTTTTATCTTTTACTTAGTGCTCCCTCGGTCCCAAAATACTTGGTCATGAGAGTCAAATTGACTAATTTTTGGAGTTAAATTGGATTGGATTAATTTAATACTTATTTTAAAATTAAAATGTAGGTATCCAAAAACTACTCGAAAAGTAATATAAGATGCAATTTTTTCCATATTAATACTTGGAAAAAATAAAATCTTTGCATTGTGCTTAATGTGTATCGGTTTTAAGCCTAGTTTCAATTTTGGGTGGATATATCATATATGTAATTTTATTAAGAGAAGCATCCAGGTGTTACAATGAGGTAGAAATGCCTGAAAACAGCTCTTATACAAAGTTTAAGGAGCTGACAAAATCCAAAAACTGATTTACATAATCGAGATTACACCAGTAAAAAGGTTCGAAAGCATTTGGCTTCCATGTCTGGAATGGTGGTTGATACCCTTCTTAAATATCTCAAGTTTGATCCAAAAAAAAAAAATGCCGTCTGGAATGGTTTCCCTTAGTTTTTTGACCACTTGCCAGTTTTCCAATGACCCCAGCTGATATAGGCTCCCTTAAGGATTGTGGCATTATCCAGTAAACTCAAAAAAAGAAGTAAGAACATGTTCCATATATCTCTACTGCATGATAATTCAAGCAAAGGTGGTTCATATTTTCTGAAATTTGTATTGCATAAGTAGCATCTGCTGTGTAGGGTGAGAAATTCTTGTTTTTCAGATTCTCCCTTGTAATACAAGCCTCCTGTAAAGTATTCAAGTGAAGCGTGCTACTGTTTTTTTATTGGGCATTTGTTTTTAAAGACTAATTATGCAATTCCTATTCAGCAAGGAGTAATAAATTTGTGAACACAGTATCTTCTTGCTCTTGCAACCTCTATTGCTTTCACATCACACTGTTTATGTGCATCAAGTTTGAATACCTAATCTGCTTTAGAAGGCTATCAAAGAATGTACGTCTTGGTGGAAGTTGTCTCGACTCTCGAGACAACTGCTCCAAATTAGACGAGTATTCATGGATGTAGTGTATGATTACTTGGATATGTTTTTGTCATCTATGTTGATTCGGTGGATTCAGATGATGCATCTTTTGGAAGCTCAAAGATGATACCATTATGTCCTATCTAAACTGAACTAAATTATCTCTAGAAATTCTCATCTATGTTGATCGGTCTATCTTTTGCAGGTGACAAAAAGGTTCTATTTGCAGACACCGTTTTGAAGTTTACAAGCACAGGGAAGATGAAGCGGCGCATTCTCTTTGTAACTGATTTCGCCTTCTACATCGTAGACCCAGAAAGTGGCGCACTTAAAAGGCGGATTGCCCTGGCATCTGTTGAGAAGCTTTGTCTGAGTGAACTAAGTGATAATTTATTTGCAATTATCATCCCGACTGAGTACGATCTGCTCATGGCCATTACTCAGAAGACAGAAATAGTAACAATCTTAGTTGATGCTACCAAGAGTAAGTCTGACTATGAACTCGATGTTCTCTTCTCTAATAGGTAATTTGAATAGTGCTGTGTTATTTTCTTATTCATCTTTAAGTCAATTGTTCGTCTAGTTGTATGTCTTAACTTGATAAACTTTGAGCTGCACTAAATACACATCCCCAGATATTGCTATAGATGCTTAGGGCACTGTTGTTGAAGAAGCGTGTTTGATGGTGTTAAAGTTTCTAAGTATATGAGAAGGATAAAGACTTGGAAGTTGGAACATTTTCTATCTCGACCTTAAGACCGACCTGCTCATATCCAGCAAATACTGTGGCTTGAGAATGATTCACTATAACTGCGTACCCTCATACGAGTACTCTCAATAATATATTGGTATATCACTTCTAAACTGCTACAATGGGGAAAATATGATGATTCTAGATGTCGACCTTCCATTTTTACCTTGTGTCTTTCAAATACTAGAACTTTTTCTGTGACCTTTGAGAAAAATTGTGGGGTGTAGGTCCTTTTTTTTATAACGTGTTGGATAGAATATTGAGTTCTTGAGGACGATGCATGGGGAAACTGATTCAAACAAAGAATCTTAAATCAGAGCAGTAAGTGATGCTGTTCTTTTTAATCATTGTAGGAGGGGGCGAATTTACATGCTAATTTTGGGGCACGTGAACCCATGGTCTCTCGGTAAAATTAGGTATTTTATGTATGTATTTCTTAAAATTGGTATAATATTAACTCTTGAAAGTCATGCTACAAGAAGGCTAAATGGTGCACTTGATTGAAGGTTGAACTGTTTACTTAGAGGCCTAGGAATCAAATCCCAAGAAAGATACTTTTTTTTTAGTAGTGCTCCCATGCTCTACAAATTCTAGATTCTCCTTTGATTGTAGGTGATGTGATGGTTGAAATTGCTAGTTTTATTTTTATAATGAAGTAAGCATTATCACTAGTGGCATCAAGAAGATGCAAATAGTGCAGATATTACAAAAGATCGTAAGTACAAAAGAGATTTTGTAACTCCATACAATGAGGCCTAAGTTAGGGGTATGGAGTCCACAAAAACAAAAAGGTATAAGGAGAGTTTTACAGGGGATAAGTTACTCCCAACTATATAAACTTAAGACATTTAGCTTTCCGGGAATGTTTGGAGTTGATGTTCCATTAAAACATCTTTTGTTCCCATCTTTCCAAACATTGAATTGCTAGTCTAGAATAGGAGTGGCCATTAAAACGACCTATATCAGAAGTGATACATACTTTCCCAGGAAAATGATATAATGAATAACGTAATATTGTTGATATTCATTTGCAAATTTAAAAACGTCTCTCCTAACCGTTGATCTAGGAAAACCGTTAAAAAAAGAATTATACATTTCTCTAATGTAATGAATAAAACTAGGAGAGTAAGGAAATGAAAAGGGCAAACCCTCCACCGCAACTAATTTTGCTATTGTTTCCCTATCTCTATGTTTATAATATTTAGGACCTACAATTTCCCCCGTCACCGGGTTAATTTGACTATGTACTTGGTCCGGGACACTATGTGAACCTTGTCCCGACTGAGAGCGCATTGGCGCACCCGACTTTCTAGCCTCGTATTCATCCCACCTAGCTTTGTGAAAGCCTTGTACATGTCTCAATAAACCTCCCGTCCCATCCTGATCTTTTCTCATTTTAAATTTATAAACATTGTTACAAATTTTACATCTAACTACTTGATTATCTTGGTCCCTATTAAAAAAATCTCATGCAACTGATTTTAATTTTCGTTGTGTGGGGCCTCGTCTCATTCTAGGGGGAATAAAAGTCGTTCTAGTTTCAGTTTGAGGCTGAGACTCAGTCTGAGGTTGAGGTTGTTCAGGTGCACTAGTGAGTGTGTCATATAGATTATCTTCTAAATTAAAGTATGGTTCAGTTGCAGAATATATCTTATCATCTAATGGTATATCATTAAAAAAAATCAGTTTCATCTATATGAGTGTAATCAATCAAATCATCTTGTCTAGGAATAGGATGACTAGAAGAAGTATAAATTGGCCGTTATGCAACGGTCATTTTTGCAAAGGAGGGGTCGGGGCGTATCTAGGGCGGGACGAGCCCAGGTCCCATCCCGATTTCGAATCCCGACACATTTTTTTAGGGAGAATCGTGGCGGGACCGGGCCGACCTGGCCCACTTGCCACCCTTAGTCTAGAAACAGAAAAAGAAAAAGGTCATGGGGTTGGGCAAGGTCTGATCTATGTTTGTTACATGATAAGAGGTTGACTAACATACTATTTTCTCATGGCATCACCTATGAGAATTTGTATACCTTTTTGTCACTTACTTTCTATTTGAACACGTGCTAAAAATAGTGATGTTACACTTGTTCCACTAACACAGAGTTCACCTGACATGATCAGAGTAGCATTTGGGACTCTATGTAATGCTTGCTGCTCGTTATTTTTTTTTATATCCAGCTTTCCGGCTTACCTCAGACTATTTTTGGAGATAGTAGTCCCAATTCTCAGCACTATTACCAGTAAATCGCGGGATGTGTCTGAATGACCAGGATTTGAAAACAGAGCAACTGATATTTTCTTTGTTACGCATGCTGCTTCGTTTTCCTCTTCCTCTACCTTGGATATTTTGTCATTTTTATTTCCTTTTAGTTTTTTTCTTTCAGGAAAGCCAAAACTAAAGAAAAGCATCAAAGAAAGGAATCCACTAATCCCGGTCATCCCAAGCACCCTCCCGTCCCTAAACAAAGCACCAGTCAGCTTTTGCCTTCCTTCTAACATAAAATATACGGAGAGAGGAATCGGCATAATAAAGTAGGAAAATTGACTGAAGAAGTGACAGCCAATTCCAAGTAGATCCTCCCTCCCCCTCGCTCCACTTCGTTTCGCTCGTTTTCTCTTTCCTTCTGCCTGCAAAAAAAGTGATGAGATTGCTTTTGCCTCCTTTTCAGTCGCCCTCTACATCGTTATTTTTTCCATAGATATCTAATTTCTCTTGCCATTTATTCTTTTTAGTACCTAATACTATTGTTTATATCGTTTCGTAATCTTAATCTTGCAGGTTCGAGTACAATGCAACTTCTGAACTCGTTAAAGAAGTTCAATTTGAGCAAGTTGAAGGTTAGTGGTGTTTTTTCTCATGACATTTTCTGTTTACTATCTTTTTGTGCAGATAGTGATTAGGTTTAATTTCACTTTATCTAAATTCTCTTATGCTGAGCGGGCTTTTTTCTTCTCCTTCAATTTCAGCGGCTGTCAAAACAAGAAAGTTCTGACCTTTGAGCTGTTTTAGTTGCTGTTTTATCTTGGGAGATTACAGTTGATTAGTTGCTTTGTACCAAGCCTGCAAATGTGTGTCTTGCTATTTTTCCCCCATCATATGCATTTATAGCTTATTTCCTTGTTGTAAATCTGTAGATGTGTTCTCCTTTCTTCTTATTTTTTCTACTTTCTCTGATTGTGTTTTGTCATATTGTAAATTTTCCAATTTATAAGATGAGATTGTTTGGTGGCTGATAGTTGAAAGGCACAAGTTGTACAGAGGTTTCTGCACCTAAGGGTGGATCAACTTAAAAGTCTTAAACCCTATAAAACATGAAGAAGAAAACGACATTGTGGATTTTGTGGGATACAACAATTGCAGGGAACGAGAAGTAAGTAAATATTACAATTGCTAGAAAGGATAAACTAGAGATTACAACAAAATTGAAAATCAAGAATGAAACAAACTCCTTGTGTGATTTGCTGAGTCGAGTGATGACACTCTGTTTTTAAGACAAGATTACCCCGTATATCTCATTTTACGTTGTCGGGCAATAGTCTCCCAAGATACAACAACAACTTAACAATTGAGCAAAGGAAACTCAAGTGTTACTCTTGAAGAACTTTGAGTGTAGTGAACTTGCTAGAGAGGAAGTAGAAGATGTTAGAAAATTCTGTAGTATTTTTCTAAGTGTTGTGTAGTGTTCAACAATTGAGCCAAATGACTCAATTTATAGTGTAATGAGATGATCCCTTAACTAGTCAACTAATGACCTTCAATAGCCATGTAATGACACTTATTGAGAGGGGTTATTTGGCTGAATTCATGTGTCAAGTAATGGAGATTCAATGCTCCAAAACCAGCCCAAATGTCAGAACTTTCCGTCGCAGCATTCTGCCTCCGAAGCGCCGCGGCTCCAGTGACTGGCCACCCAATTAGCGTCGCGGCGCTCCCAGGGAGACGTTGCGGCGCCTCGGCTCCGACGGGGCTGCGCCGCGGCGACTTCCGACTCGTTTCATCTTACACTTCGTACACTTCTTTCTTCGTTTACCAACGTGGAATACTTTGTCATTTGGTCAATAACCGTCCATCATTCTATGTCTCAAACGTATTACATACGTATCAATATCTCTTTCACTAATGAAATTTGCGATACTAAACACTACGCATGCGCGTGTGTGGAAACGACATTTCCGGTTTGCGGGACTCCAATTATTTGAATCATAAATAATGAGATATACTTAATTCCACATTAATAAATTTCCAACAGATTTCATATATTACAGTAACATGATAGACCAGTTAGAGTAAATAGTGCAGGCAAGTTGATATTTTAAAAGAGAAAAAAATTGTAGAGTGCTGTGGACAAAGAACCCTTTCTTTACGGCACAGCAATGACTAATATGCAAATGTAATGCATTATACAGTTTAAAACTTTAAATTCTGAAGTCTGCGCCTACCATGTGCAAATTGATACCGTCACAAGTTGTGCCTGGTTGGCTTGTATTCTCAAAATTATTCTGATTATTTAAACAGCAGTAAGTGATTATCGACACTTTGTTATTTGTACTAAAAAAAATAGTATTATTGTATAATAGCTAGATTCTTATTGATGAATTGACATTTAGCTCGAATAATCCAAACCAAATTTAGCATCACTGTTCATTTTGGTCAGTGAACTAATATTTATCAGAAGCTCGAGAAAGGGTATCACTGTAGGTATAAATCGGGGTAAAGTGTATCCGAAAGGTTAAACAATAGAAACGCTGAGTCGAGAGATGACTCTTTGTCTTTAAGACAAAATTGCCCCGTATAAATACTTTTACGGTGTTGGACAATAGTCTCCCAAGATAAAACAACAACTAATCAACTGTACAAAGCAAATATAGTTGATTCTAGCGAAGAAAATAAATAAGAACAGATTGCTTGTTTGAGTTTCTGATTCTCTGTATGTTCTGATCAGAAGAGAAGATGTTGGGTTGTGGGTTCTGTGTATTTCTCCTTTTTCGAATTGAACAAAAACATTCAATCTATAAGAGTAGAAAGGGAGACAAACAGTCATGTTTGTTGGCGTTTTGTTCTCTTGAACAGTCATGACTGTTGGTGTCTTCAAGAACCATTAAACTTCAAGGATCAAAATGTAAATAGTTAACATTTCAGGAACTAAAAAAAAGTTCTGAAAGAGACCAGCAACCCACGACCTGGACTGGACGGGCGGCGGTGCACGTGTGCGGCTTAGCCCCGAACCCAAGCTCACCTAGGTCCTCTCCCTTCTAAACATATGGGTTACCCCTTGGGGTCCCAAACCCTTACTCAAACTTAGAGTTTATATATTGCATAAACTCTCCATCTTTTACCAATGAGGGAGATTTGTCATTTTTGGCCAAAGACCCTCCATCTTTTTATGTCTCAAACATCTTACTTTGTGTGTCAATATCTCTTTCATTTCTTAACGAAATTTGACGATACTTGACACTAACATTATCTACTCACTTAGTAGATTAGGCAAGTGCGAAGAAATGAGTTTCCGACATGTGGGGCCCACATGTTTATGTCATTAAAGACGGGATAAACTCAATCCCACATTTAGTAAATTTCCAACAATCCCCTCTTGAAAGAGAATTGGTGCACACCGGGTGCCAAAGTTCAGCAATCTTTCAGCGGAAAGTTATTACATCAGGAAAGGTAGTTTTCGGCTTTGAACCTTCCTTAGTCGATTACCATTGGATTTACTTACTGCGCGGTGAACGCGATGTCTTGAACCGTCAGTGTTTAGTGTAAACCAAGATAATGATATCAACACAATAACTATCCTTATTCATTTCTTCTTATTGTTTTGTCCGTTGTGGCCATGGACAACGCTTGAATTCTTAAGTGCGTACAAACGGCTTATCTTCACACTTAAATAGGTGATCCCTTATAAGGTATATTGCTCTACTCCACTCGCAAGTGTTAGGAATCATTAAAAGTTTCAGAAACCTATCATTTACTCATTAAGCAGGTAGCACTTAATGTCTATCGCGGGAGCGGCTTTGGAGTTATTAGCGATGTGATTAGAAGTATTCAAGGCTTCTGCCCATAAACGTGTTGACAAATATTTAGAATTAAGCATCACTCTAGCCATTTCTTGCAATATCATATTCTTCCGTTCTGCAACTCCATTCTGTTGAGGAGTTTTGGGGGCAGAAAACTCATGGAAAATTCATTTTTTCTCACAAAAATTTGTGAATGAACTATTTTTAAATTCTTTTTCATGGTCGGATCTAATCCGAAAAATAGGAGAATAGTATAATTTTCTAATTCTAGAGTGCAAGATTTTAAACATGTCAAACGTTTGTGATTTTTCTTTCAAAAAATATATCCAAGAATATCTATAAAAATCATCTACTATCACAAAGGAATACCTCATGCTTCCTAGACTGTCTACTTCAATTGGACCCATTAAATTCATATGTAGCAATTGAAAACAGTGAGACGTACCTGAATGTTGTCCGTCCTGTTGGACAATATTACGAGAGACACGGGTTTGCTTACCTTTCAAACAATCTTCACAGACAGTTTTACCTTTATGGCTAAGTTTGGGTATGCCTCTAACCGCTTCATATGAGACTAATTTTTCTGAATTGCGGTTGTTGACATGCCCCAACTTTTGATGTCATAGTGTTGTGTCATCGACCTTAACATTATTGCATGTTTCTTGTCTTACAACAAGATAGCAATTGTCACATGTTCTTGTACATGTCATGAAACATATATTTACTGCATTCGTAACATGCATTCTTATTAAATTTTACCTCAAGATCGTCATCACACAGTTGACTTATACAAACAAATTAACCATTAAGCCCTTGACGTGTAAGACATTTCTTAAGGCTGGAAATCCAGAAACATCCAAGATCCCTTTTCCAATTATTTTGTTTTTACTGCTACATCCATAAGTCACGTTTCCTTCATTGAATGACTCGTAGTTCTTTAGAAAACCTTTTGTACCTGTCATGTGGCGAAAACATCCACTATCAAAGTACCAAGAACCTGAAATGTTAGTTCTTAATGCAGTTATAACAACATTACATGTTACATCCTTTTTAGGACCCAAACTCTCTTAAAACATTTTTTACCTTTTGGCTCAGAAATGTTGCTTCGATTGTTATCCGCAATGTTGGACAACATTTTAGGCAATATTTTGCTCATATAATCTTGAAGTTTGCAACAGTATGGTTTTAAGTGTCCAGGGGAGTTACAATGATGACACACAAACTTCATAATCTTTGACATATATGAGAACCTATTATTCACCCCTTTTTCTTTTCCAAAACATATTTTTTCATTTTTATCAAAGAGATTAGAGCATATGGTTTTAAGAGAGTTTTCGTACACAATTCCTGCATGTGAATGTTTACTAAAGTTGAGTATCTCTTTCAATTTTGAAGTCCCCGTGTTGAGCTTACGGAAGGTTGCTTCTGCTAAATCCAATTTTGCACGGATCTTACCAAATTCAATATCCTTTTTGGTAAGTGCAACCTCAAGTTGGGTTATCGTGCCTATTAATACTAAATTCTCATGAGTTAAAGATTTTATCTTTTTGTCAAGTTGCTTGGATTCTATGATTAAGCCTTTACAAATACTTTGTAATTCATTAATCATATTATCTTTGCATTCAACTTGATCCATACAATCAATCTCACTAACAGAAATAGAACCACTAAAGCAATTAACATCAGAATAGTTAAAGAATTCATATCTTTCGAATGTCGCTGAGGATGTTGATATCGTTGCTGATGTTGGAGCAAATATCGTGGCATCTGAGACAACATTATATACGACATATTCATTATCCGATAGAAACTGTTCAATAACAGTAGCCAGCATTGCTTGTGTTTCAATTTCACGATCTCCTTCCTCTTCTCCTTCATCATCACTAAGAGAAACACATAGGTTCTTACCAAATTTTCTAAGAGTGTTTGCAAATTCGTTAGCATAGTGACCCCAACCCGCGCATGCATGACACTGCATGGACTCAAGTTGTTTGGGATCAAATTTGGTACGATCTGAGTTGGTTCTTCTTAGTTGATTTCATTTTTGTACATTTGGAAGAAATCTAGTGGGCTTTTGATTGAAGACTTGGTTTTGGTGCTCTTTAGATTTAGATTGATTTATCTCATTGTTAAATTTCCTCACCATCGAATTATATTTTTGAGTGAGTAAGACAACATTTGCACCATCACTAATTTCTTCAAGATTCTCATTCTCTTCTTCGATTTGACTCTTAGAGGATTGAACTTGAAGTGCCACATTCTTGCTTTTATACAATTCCTTTTGATTCTCAATGCTCATCTCGTAAGTTTTGAAAATGCTCATCAAGGTATGAAGGTTCATTGTGGCAAGATTGTGAGCTTCTTCAATAGCACAAATCTTTAAATTAAACTTTTCAGGAAGAGAACAGAGAGCATTTTCAACAAATTGAGTGTTGTTTAATAGTTCACCAAGCACTTGATATTCATTTGAGATGTTAATCAACTTTTCAAAATAAGATTTAATATCATCCGCTTCTTCCATCCTTAAATGTTCATATTTACTCATGAGCATGTGTAGCTTCATTCGACGAACATTTGAGTTACCTTCACAATAAATTTGTAAAGTATCACATGCATCCTTAGCCATGGGGCAGTTTTAAATGAGTTTGAACATATACATATCAACCCATCCAAAAATTGCATTTAAGACTTTTTCGTTAAAGCTAGCATTATTGGTTTCTTTTGTAGTCCATTCGAATTCAGGTTTAACAAGAATGTCATCTTCCTCATCCGGTGGCAACATTGGAACAACATACCCATTGTTTATAGATCTCCATGTCCTAACATCAATTGATTTGATATGAGAACGTAGACGAATCTTTCAATAGGCATAATTTGATCAATCTAAAATAGGAAGCCTACCAATAGTTGAATTTGTCGGATTCATATTTTATGATAACATAACCAAGCACTTATTGTGTTAAGTGTCGATTCTGATATCACTTGAAGGGGGCTATGGAACAATAAAAATAAAATGAAATACACTCGAATGCCAATTTTGTTTTCGACTATCGGAAATTATGTCGTCTGACACCAGTAACAACAATTTAGAAAAACAGAAAACTTTGAAGAGTAAATGCAGCGAAAATTTAAAGAACACAAAGGTTTTAAATTTATATATAACTTATGATGGTCAATGACCAAATGTATTATATATATATATATATATATATATTATATACAAATATACAAATTTCTTTCTTTACAGATTTACAAGATAAAACGGAAAGGAATTAAAAGTTGAAGTCGCAGATGACTTCTGCCTAAAAAATCTAACTAAGTAGACATAGACAACCTCTCATTACAAACGCTCCATACAAAACTAATCTAGAATCTAAACAACAATTGTAATGTTGGACAGAATGTTATCAATACACTCAGGCAACACTGGTGATCCAGATTTCTGAGATGAAATCCCGAGAGCTCTCTTGGTATTTTTACATTCTGATTCTGGATATCGATACTCTGTAGTAGCCTCTCTATTTATAGTAGAAGGTCTTCCTTGAAAAGTTCATCGATCAGTTGTGGAAGTTGAGGGAAAGGTGGACTGCTGGTGGGATTGGTTGGAGAAGATCATGGAGTAATAATCTCAACAATTTTAGCTTGATCCTCACGACAAGCAACAACTTTTGACTAGTAGTAAAAATGGAGTATATAGTTGGTAGATGGTAGTCTATGTCTACTTTTAATAGAGTAAACATTTAATGGAGAGAAATTATAACTTAGACATAAATAAGGGTAAAATTAGTCAAATACCCTTTTTAATTAATATTTCTTAAGGGGCGTATAAAAAAGGTGACAAATAATTTGAGCCGAAGGGAGTAGATGTTTGGTTTGATATATTAATGGTCAGAACAAAATGTATAATTTGAAATAATCTTTAATTCTTTAAGCAAAATAAACGTTTGTTACAATTTTGAGGATTAGTTTTGTTACTTTAGTGTTTTGAATTAATGTATTGTTAATATGTGCATTATTATTGCACAATCTATCCTGCACAAATAATACAACATAAATTCTCACTTATACAAGTACTTCCTCCGTTTTACTTTATGTGATCGCAGTTGCCAAGGTGCAAAGTTTCAGAAAGAGATTTTTTAAACTTGTTATCCAAAACAATACATATATTTTTGTGACCGTAAATTATTTCATTAGGGATAAAATGAACAGTTTAAAATTAAATTATTTTTAAATATAAAAATATATCAATTTTTATATAAAATAGGACAGTATTATTTATGAGAAAACAAAGGTAGGGACCAAATATTGTACAATCAGTGATCCTAGATCTTATGTGGAGATTATATCTCCTTACAACACCCACCAAACGACCCTTACAGTGTGGTCTCTCTCTGGCATTCTAGCTTGACATGTCGAGCATATTTACATCATTTCACGTACGAAAGTGATTGAGTTTCACTTGTCAAATGAAAAAAATGATATGAAAATCTGAAGTCTTGGTGGACCAAATTACTCAATACTTTTGTTCGTGAGAGATAACAATATTTCGTAGACTTGGTCGAAGATCGCATAAGTTTGTCTAAACACCACCAGTTATAAAACTAAATGATAAGGAACAAAATGTATTAATGTATTACTATTTTTCATCATGTTGAGCTGGTTTCGTTGCTCAAGTTATTCCTCCACACACATTAATCTAGCTTTTGTTGCTTTGCCGTGAATCTGTTTCAAGCCTTCTCAATCTTTTTATACTCCAAGTGTTCTTTGTGATGTAGTGATTTTCCCCATAATAATGATAGGAGATTCTTTGTTTGCTGATATCCCAAAATCTTGAACAATAATACAAGCTCGCTTAATTTGGGAGGCACAAATTATTCGAAGCTTTTGTACCTTTTCCTACAATTTAAGGTCTGACCTACCATGTGCAAATCCATTCTATTACAATTCAAAGGAACTTGCTACTTTTTTTCCTGTATGGTTAGTATTATAAAAAAAAATTGATGAAAATAATCAATGCGTTTGAAGTACAAACACTTTGGTATTAGCATAAAATTACTTGTATTAGCCACAGACTTCATGACGTGATTGAATCAGTTATCTGAAATAATCTAAATCAAACAGACTTGTATACTTTCTGGAAACAAGCTTTAATTGGAGAAGATCAAGTAGAGAGATCAATTATTTAGGATCACTATTCAATTTGGTAGCTAAAATAATACTTAACAGAAGCTAAAGAGGAAAATCTAAGATGGAAAATGCTCAAATAATTACCAGCCACGTCTTTAAACTCATAACAATGAAACAATTGAGGATACAGAAAAGTGACCAATCTCTAACTAACAAGAACTATCAGTGTGTAACAGAAGACGACCCTATTTCAGTCATCGGTGGTGTCAGGTTCGGTGTAGAAGCTTCAGTGGATGGCTGAGTCCCCGTATTCACTCTCCTAACACCCTCTACCATCTTTACTACTTCTGCCATTTTTGGTCTCTGCTCTGGCATTCTGGCTACACAAGTCAAACCTATTTGTAACATCTCTACCATTTCTTCTTCTATATTTGGATACCTCAAAAGCTCCACGTCGAATACTTCAGCAGTCCATTCCTCACGGACGACAGAATGGACCCACCTGACTAAGTGGACAACCTCGTTAGTACCTGTGGCATGTATAGGTGACTTTCCCGTGAGAAGTTCAAGCAATAGGACGCCAAAGCTGTAGACATCAGTGGCTTGGGACACTTTTCTTGAATCCGTAACTTCTGGAGGTTGATAACCTGCAGCCCGCATGACTGGTGGAACAATCGGACTCATTATAGTTGCGAGGCCTAGATCAGAAATACAACCGAATCCTTGGGAGTTGAGGAATATGTTTGAGGATTTAATGTTCCCGTGGACAAGCTTTCCCCCAGACTGTCTGTGTATGTGAGCAATGCCTCTAGCTGCACCAGTGGCAATTCGTAGTCGGGTTTCCCAGTCTAGAGGAATCCGATCAGCAGACCTCTTTGCTGCAATTAGAAAGTGCATCAGAATATATAGGAATACTTGGAGGTCGACACTATCCATTCTAACAAAGACGAGTTGACTATAATGCCAAAGCAAAGTTGTCCTCAGGGATTTATTTCACTGATATCTTTGTCATTGAAACCCATAGTGAAAAACTCTCAAGAAACATGATGTTCTTGAATTTTGACAAATTAAAACCAAAGTTGCATTTTAAAACATGGCGTAGAAGTTGCAATTAACTTTATGAACTTGAGACACTGATGTTTTCCTATAAGCTATTGATGATAAAACTATCAAGAGGCCTAATGCATTCAATTGTCATTGGTATTACAGTACGAATTAGCCTGCAGGCAGAGACAATGTTGAAAGTTTCAAGCACTGCACAAGACAAGAAATTATCTGCATTATCTTTTTGGTCATGATAATCAGTTCCTTTAGGGATTGGTTCAGTAATTAAAAAGCACGAGTAGTAGAAGTTGGGTGCTTAACATACCATGCAGCATTAAAGATGCACTCCCTTGGCTGTAGAAATCATAGACCATAAGCTTCTCATCCTTAGAATAGTAGTATGCCCTCAGCGGAGCCACATTCTCGTGCCTGATATTGCCAACAACCTCCATCTGCTGCTCGAAATCTTTTCTTCCGACACTCTCCTTCAATCTCTTCACTACAACTGTGGTAGAATCCTCCAAAGCTGCCTTATACGTAGTGCCAAATGTTCCCTTTCCAAGCACCTCCGCTGAAGCTCTCAACAGATCCTCAAGGTCAAATGCAAGATTACAACCCTCAAAAAATGCAAGATTCCCTTCTCCATGCTGACTGCTGGAAGCTCCCTTCCTCACTGCAGATTCTTTCTTGAGTGATTTCTCTGTGTCCCCACTTTTACCCTCTTTCTTCGAATAGCGCATAATCAGCACTGCAGCTATTACCAAGAAACCTAAAACACATCCTCCAATTACGATCCCAAGTATCGCAGGTTCACGGAGTTTAAACGATTTCTTTTTTGGTGGGACAGTTGGAGGAGGAACTGGGGGAAATGAAGGTGAGAAACTTGCAGGAGAAAACCGGTTACCAGAAAAAGCTGAACCAGGAAATCTTTGAAGAGAATTGGGGATACTTCCAGTGAAGTTATTATTGGATAGATCTAATACTTGCAAACTTGGGAGATTGAGATCAGGAATACTGCCAGAGAGTGAGTTATTAGAAAGAACCAGAGCAGTCAAATGAGTCAAGTTCGAAATTGAAGAAGGTATACTCCCACTAAAATCATTATTCGACAAATTCAAAACCGAAAGGCTTTTCCAAGCAGAAAAATCAACAGGCAATGGACCTTGAAAGTTATTGGATTGAAGATATATAGAAGTAAGATTTCCAAGGTTTGCAAAATCAGAAGGGATAGGGCCACTAAAACTATTAGACCTTAAACTCAAGATCTGAAGAGCAGACAAACGACTAATAGTGTTTACATGAATCGAACCACGAAATCCAACTCCAGGCAACCTGATTGCTATAATTCTTGATTTGTCATGATTACAGGTGACACCAGTCCAAGAACTGCAAGCAGAAGTTTCATAATCCCAATTCAGATAGCGCGAGTGGTTAACATTATTGAGGAAATCAAGAAGTGCTTGTTTGTCTTCATGTGGTTCACTGCTTGCTAGCCAGAACAAGGTTGTGCAGAATAAAACTGATAAGAATAGGAACTTTGTGCCCATCCTTTTCCTCCTCTGAGCTAAAATACAAATACATCAACTACAAGTAACAGCTCCCTTCATCTCTACAAGAATTTCAAGAAATAAAGAAATTTAATCAGAGGTTGAAACGGCATGATGTTCATTATGCAGTATAAATAATTGCCATTTAAATTAGAGAGCCGTTTTTAGCCATAAATATACAATTTATAAGGTTAACTTAAGTTACGTAGACACTAAGAAGACCTTTTATTTTTTTGGTCAACCAAGCAAACTAAGTAAAAGTTAGGTTTCCATATACAGAACTGCTAAAGTAAAACAAGAATTAGGTACAATTTCTTCCGTCATTTACTGACAAACGATCCTTATTCAACATGGGCTGCCAGAAAATTAAAAAATAAAATAAAATAAAATAAAATGAACTAACATGCATTTCATGTTCTTCACCTATTTCCAAGCACACCCACATAACAAGATTGAATTTTTAATAGTTTTCTTGATCTTAAAGCAAAAAATACAGAATTTGAACTGTCGGCAATAACAAAAGAACATTGTAATGAACCTGAATGGAAATACCCAGATGGCCAAATCGCATCAAAAGGGAGAATGTTTCCTGCCAGCAAGAAAATCCACAAAATAAGAAACTGTATAGTAGCAGCTATCTCACTGAGACAAAGAATCAAACAGTTGGAAGAGTACTAAACGGAAAAGAAAGAGTAGATGAAGGGTAACGTAGATGGAAGTAAATGTAGAATTAAGTAGCTAAAGGGAGAAGAGACAATGATTAAATGAGGAGGGAAGGGAGTGGGTGACAGACAGTAAATGAATGAAAGGCAGTTAATTTGAAAAGAAGAAGAAGAAAGCAAGCAATAAAGAAATGATGGGCATAATATGAGTCCTATATTAAGAAATTAATAATATAAAGAAAAGTTTACAAAATTATCTTTATTTAATAAAAATATATTATTTTTTTCTTTTAATTAAAACATGTATAAATAGTAATTATTTATGTTTTGAATAGAAACCTTGTTAATAAATATTTTTTGAATAGAGATTTTGTAATTTTTTAGCTAAAAATATAATAGGAAAAAAGTAATTAATTTATATCTTGAATTACTAATATAATACTTATTTTGAAATAAAATTTTCTTTTATTAAAATTGACACTTATTATGGTACGGATTAGTAAAGAAGCGAAAAGATTGCCCCCAAGGGCACATGCGAGTTGGTAAGTGATAAGGTAATTGGGGTACAACCACTTCGACGTCGCGGGTTCGAATCCGTGTGGTGACAGTCTTTGCTGAAATATTGCAAGGGTTGTTGCTGGGTTCGTGTCCCATTGATCCTCCTTTGCAGGGCTATCACTCGCGCATATCCCTCGATTTACATCTCACCTGACCAAGAAACCTCTGGTACAGGTGAAAGGATTTCACCTTCAAAATTTTCCCCTACACAAAGTAAAAAAAGCCAAAAGAGTGGGAAAACCACGTGGAGACAAAAGCGGAACTACTACTACTACTATGAAGTAAAAACACAATTATGATTATGAGTACTTCTTCTTGGGATTTAGAAGAAATAATGTGAAAAAAGGGAGGAAAGTGAGGGGGGGAGGGTGCACGTGGTGCCAGTGGGGTAGACAGCACTATCCACCATTTCCTCCATTTTTTGAAGCTGTTCAATAAAGACAGATTACTATGTATTACAAAAAGAGAAAAAGGAAACTAACCTCTAGTCGAACCACTATTAATCACGTCCCCCATGCAACCACAGTGTGACTTGTTTAATTTGGGAACAAGTTATTATAATGGGCCGGATCATAATATGTGAATTGAACAAAATGAAATTATGAGAAATGAACTTAAATAGGCACCGGTCAAAAAAGTCGACAGATGTATAGTTAGTATATATATTGACTACTTCTGCAGCTTATTTGATTCATGAGATTGAAAATAATATACAATTTTTGTGAGGATTTTCCTTCAAAGTCGTTGGTATTTAATTTTTGTCCCTAAAATTATTGATCTTTATTTTTTGTCATTCGCTTAAAAAGTGGCTGAAAATACCCGAGGTCCTGAGTTTGAACCTCTACTCAATCTAAAAAAATTTAAAAAATCGCAAGACATAGTTTACATGCAAACTCTCAGAGTTTGCCTTCGGTTATAAGACAAACTATGTCTCGCGAAATTCAAACTCAGTCTTGTGAATTTTTTAAAATTTTTGACTGAGCTAGGGTTCGAATCAAGATTTTAAATTTTTTTAGACGAAAGACAAAAATTAAAAAATTTTAATTTGAGGGCAAAAATTAAAAACCATCCTGAAAAGGGACATTTGTGCGAATTTCCCAATACTCCTAATATATAACGTATATGATATAACCAAGTGATCGATTTTGCACTTGATTAGATAAACATAGATAAACTTTATTCTGAATTTAATATTTCCCTTTTTAAAGGATTTTAGAAGAAAAATTCTGGGTCAAATGACTTTTTTGTCATTTAATTGTTTTATCTCGAAATTAGCTAATTCCTAAGATTGATGTCGCAAATGGATATAAAAATACTGGAGCATCAAACTTAAGGCATAAATAATCTCACGATTATTTATACCGAAATACTAATAAAGTTTAACTAAATATAAAATAAAAATATTATCTCGAAATTGTTATCCAATCACATCAACCAAACCACCCGTTATATCTTGATTCTCATACAGAGAGAGAGAGACAGGAGAAATTTTATTTTGCTTTTTATGTAACAAACATAAGTCATGTAAAGTATTTATATTATTTGACAAATGGTTTTACTCTTTTCTTTTCAGAAAACCAACAAGTAACCAAAAAAAGTAATGGATGCAACCGTCTATACGCAACGTTAGTAAAAGTTTATCATCCTTACCAAACTAACGTGCATCTGGTCTCTAATATGTAAAGCATGCATGGGAGCTGGGACAAACAACATAAGGTGTAAACATGTGGAAGATGGACGATTAGCTAGATGAAAAAATTATGAGCGCGAGTAATATTTCACCCCTAATCATAATTTATTCGCTGATTCTTCAACATTTTCGATTGAATTATTCCCACTCAAGCTTAATTTTGATCAGTAATCATGGATAGATATTCATGTTCAGGTCCATAACCCATCTCAACCCAAAATAAATGTTGTATATTCGTTTTGGCATGCCCAAAGAGCAGTATGTGTGCCTAAAAAGGATAGTATGTTACTACTAGAAGTTGGTTCGAACATAATTTTTACTAATATTAATTCTTCATATATATTTTTTAAACCATTTGACAACAATTTAAGTGCATTTTTAATCCTTCCGTAAATTAGTGTAAGTCAAAAGCAAGATATGGAGCATATTAACACGATTCCTCTTCTATATTCGTTGGCCTAACTTTGACAATTAGGCATGCCCCACAAATAATATGTGACATGTACATAGGATGGTGGGTAATATAAAATAATTGACTTTGTCTTTAATTCTCACGTTCATTTCCCTTTTGTCTTTTATGTACCGATGGATGGAAATAAAACTTTAAAAATATATTTTTTGGCTTATTTATTTTGCACCTTTCTGCTTGTCTGCCACTTACTAATATAAAAGAAATTGACATTAGTTTGGTCATTGGTCGTCCCCAAACAAAGAAATATGACTATTATCAATGTCTGAAGACGAAATAGTACATAGCAAAGGAAATTAAAAAAAATTCCATGACGCATATCCAAGTGAACTTACGTGTTAAGAGGTTAAGTTATATACTAATTTTAGTTTACAAATTACACTACTGGGTCATATTATCTGTTATAGATAAAACTCAAACTCATAAATGAAAGTATAATTGTAGAGAAGCCTGTTTAAAAAACATGTGAAAAAATGATATTTTTTTTCAAACGCCATTAATAGACGAAAGGTTTTTACTGAAGAATTACTCTAAATATGTGCTTTCAATTCTTTTAGAAAACTTTCCTCTAATATAGTACTCATTTGGTTAAAGAAAAACTCAAAAATATCGATAGCTATCTTTGGAGGAAAAATAACACTTAATTAGGGAAGGCAATTGGGTGGGGCGGGTGCGGGTACCCCTCCCCCGCACCCGTACCCGCCAGAAAATTTTATACCCGCCATCCGTGGCGGGTACAATTTTCAACATTCATACCCGTCTAGGCGGGTATATTCCTAAATCCACATCCTCTCTATCACCCAAGTGGATATCCGTCACCCGTCAATACCCGCCTGCTATATTTTGTAATCAATTCATTTGTGACCAATTAGTGATCAACATGATCCCAAAAATTTAAATTTTAAAAATTATCCCAAAAATTTGAGTCAAGAATCAATACTGGCACGGTCTCATTTTCTTTTTGGGAGAGAGGGAGGAGAATTCCGGATTTTTTCACCATCAGAATTCCCCATTTTTTTCACCACTCTTCCCCTTACACAACAAAGAATCAAGAAAACAAAATTTCCAAGAAAACTCAAAAATTATCCACCCAAATAGCTATATATTACAAATGTAGACAAAACCCAAATATTATTTCAGCTATATAAGCTAAAGTTTTTCAACTTTTTCAATTGAACTCTACAAACCCAATAGGTAAAACTTAACAAATGCACAAAAATTGACCTCACCAAGACAAGCCTAAAGCACAAAGCAAAGATAACAATATTTTTCAATATTTCCCAATCAGCATCTCCTTTAAAGAAAAAAACAGAGTCGTCGAGAATAAGAGAGGGAGGAGAGACGGCGTGAAGGGGAACGAGAGAGAGAGAGGCGTGAAGGGGAACGAGAGAGAGAGGCGTGAAGGCGTGAAGGCCTGAAGAGGCGTAGGGTTTTGAGTTTTGTTGGAGAATGAGAGACTTGTCGTGACTTATGGGCTGAAGGCACGACTTATGGGCTGCTAATATTTTGGGCTTGGGGCGGGTATTAAGCGGGCGGGTAGGCGGTTGGATGTGGGGCAGGGGAGGCGAGTATGATTGCAAATCCACCATCTAACCGCCTACCCGTGACGGGTACATTTTCAATATCCATACTCGTCTATTACCAGCCAAAGTTATACTCATACCCGCCCCAACTGAGATGGATGCGGTGCAGAATCCGCAAAATTATACTCCCATGTCATCCCTACACTTAATTAAAAGCAAAGGCCATTATTGTTACGTAACCCGTGTTACCTACTAAAGTAGGCCGACCATGACAACTGAAGCCAAAGATTAATTAGTATAATTACTACTACAACAGCAAAACAAGGAGAAAAAACAATTAAGCAAAAGAAAACAAAAGAAAAATTAAGGGACAATATATGTACCTTCAATTTGAAATTTATGAATTTTGAATTCTAAATTTTTTAAAATTATTTTATTTTAAATTAATATTTTTCATATATTTCATAAATTTTAAAAATAAAATGAGGTTTGAATCAAAATTATTGAATTCATGGAATTCGTAGCTAGAACCCGACACTCTAGCTCCGTCCCTATACACACTGTAATTTTAATATTTATAAATCCGTATCTATTGTTAGGAAAAGTAATAACCCGACGTACTCCAAACAGATCTAATTCTTGAATTTTCTCCTTAGAGAAAGGAAAACTTGCCTGCACAAATAATAACATTGTCATAGAATCCTACTGCCAGCCTATTGTTTAATCAATCGTGTCAGGACAGTTTATCATTTTCTTTTGTCAGCTTAGGCTTTTCCCATGGTTAATCAATACTGATGACATTAGTGCTATTAATAATTCATTTAATAATATGCATGGTGATCGATCAGGCATCACATATATGTTACAGCTAATTCACGAAGGACAACATATATATGTGGTCCTGCTGTTTATTTTAATGTTCTTCACATTCGGTGCCTTAATTTAATTACTATTCCTATAAAGATAGTGCAATGGTGGTTCCTGCATGCTTCAGCCTTCAAATATGTATACAACTGTCCGCAACTTTTATTCATATTGACTAGTATTTATTCAACTTAACTTATACGGGTGGAATCAGAATTTAAAATTTATTTATTTTAAATTTTAATCTTTTTTAATTATTAAATTCTAAATTATTAATAATAATATATATATGTATATATAAAAGAATACAGAGTTCGATCAAAGCTTCTGGATTCAACCGAATCCATAGCTAACACCAGTGTTTCAAAAGGTAATTTTGGGACTCGCTCCGAGGCGAAACACTAGCAAAACACCTCGGGACTTGCATGTGGGGCTTAGTTTTGTGAGGCTTATGCCCTAAGTGTCCGGCTGTACGTCCTAAGCATGCCTAACGCCCAACGCTCGAGGTTCGCAATAGTTCTTGCACGAATTATGTGTCAAATTCCTTTATTAACACTATTGACCCTCGTAAGTATTTAATAAATGAATTATGCTTAATAGTTTTTTTATTTATAGAAATAAGAAGATTGAGAGTAATAACAAGTCGTAGTATTGTATATTTACTAAAGAACACCGTAATGGTGAATACCACTTAATATTTTTTTTTAAAATACAAAGCCAAAATTTACATCTTTACCTGCATTGGTCTTCGTGATTTGTCCTATGTCTCAAAATTATTATATTTTATTAATTAGCTATTTAAAAATAATTTTATTCTATTCATGAAGGAGTGATGTTTTAGTTATAATACTGATAAACTTTATTGATTATTTTCTTTTAGGGAGATAAATCGCATCGTATGATAGTAATATATTTTAAGAAATTGTGATTCTTTTATTCGTTGAAAGTAAGATGTTAGAGTTGATTGAATCTTGAAGGAAATGTTTTTCATGCCTTATTTCATTCCAAGAATACAATATAGATATACAACCATATAAAATCAATCTAAGCTACTATTACGGTAGACTATCCTAAGAATATGCTAATAATATTTACAACCTAATTATACAAAATTTGATTTAATTATACAATATTTGATTTGATATTATGAAAATAATAATGAATTATTTCTATAATTATCTTAACAGTCCCCCTCAATCTTAGCAGGAGGTTCTCGTATGTTGAGATTGTCCATGAAATCATCAAAAAGTACGCGTGGAAGATCTTTCATGAAAATATCTCCAATCTGATAACGGAACGGTACATGGAGAACACATACTAGTCCACGAGCAACCTTTTCACGGACAAACAAGATATCCATTTCTATGGGTTTTGTGCATTGATGTTGGACAGGGTTACCTGATAAATATATCACACTCACATTATCACAATAAACCACAATTGCTTTTTCGATCGGACAATGAAGTTCCAAAAGAAGATTGCGGAGTCAACATGATTAAGAGACCACCACCCCTCGATATTCTGCTTCAGCACTCGATTGAGATAGTGTCGGTTGGCATTTTGACGACCATGAAATGAAGTTGTCTCCTAGAAACACACAATAATCAGAGGTGGAATGTCGTGTATCCGGGCAGCCACCCCAATCAGCATTTGTGTAAGATGTGAGGCCAGAGATGGTGGACTTATACAGATGAAATCCAAAATCAAGAGTACCCTTAACATACCACATAATTTGTTTGAGAGCCCCCATATGCTCTTCCTTCGGGTCATGCATATGTAAATAAACCTGTTGAACTGCATAGAAGATATCAGGTCTTGTGAAGGTGAGATACTGCAATGCCCCTGCTAAGCTGCGGTAATGTGTTGGATTACTGTAGAGAGTACCTGTAGAGTTACCAAATTTTGCCTTGGTATCAACCGGCGTGTGTGACGGTTTGTAAGAGGACATGCCAACTTTTTCAATGATCTCCTCAGCGTATTTCTTTTGACAGTGAAACAGACCACTTGCATATTGAGTTACAACAATTCCCAAAAAAATAGTTTAAAGGGCCCAAATCCTTCATAGCAAATTCTGAAGCAAGAAAAGACATAATAGACTAGCGAAGTGACTCAGATGACACTGTGAGGATGATGTCATCCACATAAAGAAGAATATATGCCATGTCATTTCCCTTCTTTTAAATTAACAAATACTGATCGGACTTGCTATGTGAGAACTCCAGTGTGGAGACGAACCCTGCAAACCTGTTATATCACGCCCTAGGGGCATGTTTCAAACCATATAATGATTTTTTCAACAAGAAAACATAATCAGGATGAATAGGATCTCGAAAACCCAAAGGTTTGTGCATGTAAACTGTTTCCTATAGGTGATCATGTAGAAACACATTCTTGACGTCCAACTGATGAATGTACCATGATTTGGACAGAGACAGACTGAACTGTCCTAATAGTTGCTGGTTTAACTACTGGACTGAATGTTTCACCGCAATCCACGCCAATCTGCTGAGACCTGCCATCACCAATAAGACGAGTTTTGTGTCTCACAAACGATCCATCAGAATTCTTTTTATGACAGAAACCCACATAGAGCGTATTACGTTCACATTAGATGGACGGAGCACCAAATTCCATGTCTTATTTTTAATAAGAGCACCAATTTCATCCAACATGGCAGATTTCCAATTCGAGTCTGGATTTTTCAAAATTGGTGATGGTTGGACCGAGGATGTTAGGTTAAAATGACGCTTGGGTCGAAAAATCCCGTGCATGGCATAGATTTCAACGAACCAAGGTGGGATCGAGACAGATGACTGGGGCTGTTGGCTTTTGGGATTTGGATTGGGCTGAGAGAAACGTATTGTGTGGGTTAGTGGAAATGGGTCTGGTTGCCGGGTTGGTGAAGTGGATGAGGGACCACCCCCATGTGGGCCAATCGGTTGCGAGAAATGGACTGCGCCGAGACCGATGAAGAGGGAGCATTGGGCTCCCTGACTCAGAATGGCCCAGTTTCATTATGTTGTTGGGCCATAACATTTTGGAATCCATTTTGGGTTGGTCTAGTCGGGATCGAGGAAGCAGTGGGCCCCCTCAATTGGGCTTGGTGAGATGGACCATTTAGATGGTAATTTAAAAATGGATGTAGCCCCTCATCCAAAAATCCATATGAAGGCGGGGACGACGCGTGAGAATTAGCAAACAGGAATGTGGACTCATCGAAAACAACGTGACGAGAGACGATAATTTTCTCATTAGACATATCATAACACTTATAGCCCCGATAAATTTGTGGGTATCCCAAAAAGATACATGGAGTGGAACAATCTTGAAGTTTGTTTATCGTTGTGGAAGGAAACAATGGATAGCACAAACATCCGAAAACCCTCAAATATGTATAGGAAGGAATACGATGGTACATAATTTGTGTGGGTGATAGGTTTGAGAGTAGCTTGCTAGGAAGAATGTTTAAAAGATATATGGCCATTTGAAGAGCATGATGCCAAAAAGACAGTGTTGTGGACGAATGCGCAAAAAAGTGTGAGAATTAAATTGTTGATTGTTTGGATTTTTCTTTCGGCTTTTCCATTTTGAGGAGAGATATGTGGACATGAAAGACGCAATGACATTCCATTTTGGTGACAGAATTCCTTAAATTGGTCATTTATGAATTCCCTTCCATTGTCACATTGAAAACATTTAAGGGACTTCTCAAACTGGGTTTGGATGAAAATACTAAATTGTTTAAAAATAGTGGGGACCTGCAATTCTTTTTCAATGGGAAATGTCCACAGAAATTTAGAATAATCATTCAAAATAAACATATAATGCCGCTATGCATGAGATCAAATGGCACAATAGTATTGGAAGTAGATAAAGAAAAGAAAAATTTAACATGCTTCCCAAAAATACAAACCTAACAAACATGAGAGTCCACAAGTTTGTTACAGTCAACAAATTTATTTTTTCTAAGAAAATTGAACATCGGTGCTCTTAGGTGTCCCAACCGGTTATGCCATAAAATGGGAGAAATAGCAACAAAGGTTGATGGATTGGTGACTTGGTTGTTGGTGGTGGTGATGGGATACAAATCCCAGTGTTATTACATCTCATTAGTGGCATCCCCGTCTGAAAATCCTTCACAGAAAATCCAAACGGATCAAAATTAACAGAAACATTATTGTCAGTTATGAAACGACGTGCATATATAAAGTTTTTAATGAGTTTGGATTCATGTATAACATTTTTCAAACGTAAAGGTGGGTGAGGGGGAGGTTTCATTGACCAATACCACAAATTAGAATTTTCTGCCCACTGCCAACGATAATATTTTTATTACTACTAATATTAAAATAAGACGAGAGAGTACCCCGAGATGCCTTCGTGTGTGATGTTGTCCCGGTGTCCACGTACCACGAATCATCAAAAACATTGAGATTCATGTTGTTCATGACTTGCTCGATATCTGTGGGAGCATAACTTGCGGAAAATGGTCTACGGGCTGCAAAAGCTTGTTGCGGATGAGAACCGAGAACCCCGGGCTATCTAAATGCTGAAGGATGTCGGGCCCACTGAGCCGTGGGGTACGGGAAGGAAGGAGCAGCCGATTGTTGCGGCTGCCAGCCCCACAGTGGGTACAGCCTACACTTCCCCCCGGCTGGCTGGTTGGGCTACTGCCAGTGGGGTCTGTTTTGGCCCTACTGGGTGCGGTTGTTGTCGCCACTGGTGGCCTGTCCGCCACCCCGACCTCGTTCCTTTCCACCATTATTTTTTCCTTTGTTATTGTTATAATTCTGACCCCCTTTTGGCCCATTATTTTAACGGTTAGTACCACTGCCCGAACCAGAATTTTGAGTGCCAAAATCATCGGTATAATTTTTGGTGGAAATAAGAGCGTTGTCGGCATTGGTTGTCGCCCCCGTCGCCTGTTTTTGTTTTCGGGTTTCTTCAAGAATTAATCTCGAACGAGCCTTATAGAATGGTGGTAAGGGATTGCTTTGTTGAATGAATGTAGCAACACCATCAAATTGTTCATTTAATCCCGCAATCAATTGGAGAACTAACCTTTGATTCGTCACCAACGCACCAACATTTGATAGTTGATCGGCAAGCATTTTCAACTCTTGACAATATGCAGAGACGTTTGAAAAATCATCCAATTTGATATTGGTGAATTGGTTTTCAAGATATACCGCCCGAGAAATTTTATTATCTTGAAAAATATTTTGCAAACGCTCCCAAGCTTGTTGAGCCGTAGAGTTCGGTTCCAAAATGGTGTGCAAAAATTCATTAGAGATGGTGCAGTAAATTTATTGAAGGACTATAGCATCTAAGCGAGACCATAGAGTTTTGTCAACAACGGTGGTCTCCGTTGAAGACTTGGGAAGAATAATATGGTCTATGACTTGGTATGCTCGGCAATGGATTTTGAATAACTCCGCCCAAGAAGAATATTTCCCTTTTTCCATCTCAAGAATAACTGGAATAAATTTCTTGATGTTGTTTACGACAAGAGCGGGATGAAATTTATGTTGGTCGGCCATTGTTTCTTTGGAAAAGGAGAAGAAAACCGAAAATGAGTCGTGGTTTGTAAAGAAGAAACCGAAACAATGGGTTTCGGCTAGGGGAGGGGGTGGTGGAACCCTAACTAGGGTTTGATGGAGGTTGAGTAAAAAAATAGGGTTTTCGGTTTTAGGGTTCGGCAAAAAACCGGTAGGGTTTTCGGCTTAGGGGTGGATTTGGCCGAGTATAGGGGAAAAATTGGGGGTTATTTTGGGGCTCTTGATACCATGTAAAGAATGGATCTTGGGCCTAACACAACCCCAAGTAAAGAATGGATCTTGGGCCTAACTCAACCCCAAAGCTAGCTTGTAGGGTGAGGATTGTCCAAGTCCATATAAAGAGTCTATGTTCTCATTCCATATCCGATGTAGAACTCTTAACACTCCCCTGCACGCCCAGACCTTGTTAATTGGAGCATGGATAATATAATTTGGGGGCCCAACAATCGGTGAACAAAGAATTGGAATGGGCCCGACTCTAATACTATGAAGGAAATGTTTTTCATGCCTTATTTCATTCCAAGAATACAATATATATACAACCATATAAGAATCAATCTAGGCTACTATTAAGGTAGACTATCCTAAGAATATGCTAATAACCTTTACAACCTAATCATACAATATTTGATTTAATTATACAATATTTGATTTGATATTATGAAAATAATAATGGATGATTTCCATAATTATCTTAACACATCTCATAATACCTTTTATATTATTGCATTATTTATACTTCTAAAAATCATGTTAGATGTTTTATTTTGTATGAGTTTCTTTAATCATGTATTTATTTTTTTTTAAACTATTCATTTTATTTTTTTTACATTTTTTGTGTTATTATAATATTTTATTATATTATAAATTAAAATTTTAAAAATTCATGGAGCTTATAAGTTACACCCTATATCTCGAGGCTACCCGTGCTAAGTAAAATGCCTTGACTCACGTCGCCGCCTTTTAAAACAGTGGCTGACCCTCTAACTCTACAGTGACTGAATATATCTATGCTACCTTCTTGATTAGTTACACTTCCAGCTACGTCAATCTATTCACTTATTAAGGATTATGTTTCATTACTCAATATATATGTATTAACTAGTAAATCTTATCAAATCTATAATTTAATATGTTTCCAGATACTCTAATATAAAAAAAATATAAAACACTCATATTTTATGAAAACTAAAGTTATCTTAATTTTTCTTTCAAAAGGTAATAATACAAACATATATAGTTTATAATTTAATTCACGTGTATTTGTGAATCTTAAGTTTTAAGAAACTAAACCAAAAATCAAAACATCACTTGCATATTTATGTTTTGAGCAAAGAGCTGAATATTAAAAGTAACAACATGGTATACAAACTGGTTTGAATTCGCAACATCTTACAAATGTATTAACAATTGTTTTTTGCCTAAGCAAGTAGCTCAAAGCCATCCGGAGAAAAAAAAAAACCAAATAAACCTTTCACTTTAAATTAAAGATACATAAGCCTCAGGCACACATGAAATGAGAAAATATTTTATTTACACTTTCAAATTTGAAGATATTGTTATTTATTTTGTCACTTGTCAGTTGATACATGGTCTGAAACCACAAGCAAAACTAACAATCACTATATGAAGAGAAAATCTTGCCTAATAAAATCTAATTTCTACGAGAACTACTTAAATTTAGCACCCAAATATAAGAAAAACGCTGTGCAGAATTTGTACTCAACATGTTTGCCGGATATCATTATCAAGTTAAGGAAACAACTTCATCCGTCCTCAAATAGTCAAATCAAGCTGAATCAAACTTGTTAATGTTGAGTTTGATGTTGTGATATTCTACCCAACATATCCTTTTAAATACTAATTTGAATTTAAGAATGTTGAAAAAAATACCACAACATTCGGACTAACATTTTTATGAAAAACAATTTTGCCTTACTTCACGGAATGAAACAATATTCGTGGAAATATTACTACGAAGTAAAAATGACTTGGCATGGTAAATAGGAGCTGATGAAAAATGTGGGAAGAACAAGTCAAAGTCGTTGTTATGCTTGAGGAACAAGTCCAAGAAGTTAGAGGATTTTGCTCCATGATCTTCTCCAACAAACCCTACCAGCTGCCCACTTTTTCCTCAAACTCCACAACCAATCAATTAGCTTTTTAAGAAAGACTCTCTACTGTAAATAGAGAGGCTACAAGAGTGAATCGATATCCAGAATCAGATTGTAAAAATATCAAGAGAGCTTTCGAGAATTCATCTCAGAAAACTGGATCACAAGTGTTGCCTGAGCGTGTTGACAACATTCTGTCCAACATTACAATTGTAGTTTAGATTCTAGATTAGCTTTGTATTGACCAATTGTAATGAGAAGTTGTCTATGTCCATTTAGGTAGATTTTTCAGGCAGAAGTCATCTACGACTTCAACTTTTAATTCCTTTCATTTTATATTGTAAATCTGTAAAGAAAGGAATTTATAATTTTGTATATAAAATATATACAATACTTTCGGTCATTGACCGTCATAGGTTATATAATATATGTAACCTATGTAAATTTTAAACATGTGTGTTCTTTATTTTTTTGCTGCATTTACTCTTTAAAGTTTCTATTTTATTGAAGCGTTGTCACTGGTGTCGGATGACATTGTCGCCGATATTCGAAAACTGAATTGGCATTCGAGTTAGTTTATTTACAGTTTTTTTTATTGTTTCATAGCATACCCGGACATAACAAAAGGTATCATAGCCAACACTTAACACAATAAGTGTTTGGTCATGTTATTTAAAGCTATGGATACGACAAATCCGACTATTGGTAGACTTCCCATTTTAGATGGTTCAAACTATGCCTATTGGAAGGTTCGCCTACGTTCTCATATCAAATCAATTGATGTTAGGACATGGAGATCTATAACTAATGGGTATGTTGTTCCAATGTTGCCGCCGTATGAGGAAGGTCACATTCTTGTTGAACCTGAATCTGAATGGACGGCGGAAGAAACTAATAATGCTAGCTTTAATGAAAATGCCTTAAATGCAATTTTTGGTTGGGTTGATATGTACATGTTCAAACTCATTCAAAACTACCCCACGACTAAGGATGCATGAGATACTTTACAAATTCATTGTGAATGTAACTCAAGTGTTCGTCGAACAAAGCTACGCATGCTCATGAGAAAATATGAATGTTTAAGGATGAAAGAAGCGGATGATATTAAATCTTATTTTTAAAAGTTGATTGACATCTCAAATGAATGTCAAGTGCTTGGTGAACCTTTAACCAACACTCAACTCGTTGAAAAGGCTCTTCGTTCTCTTCCTGAAAAGTTTAATTTAAAGATTTGTGCCATTGAAGAAGCTCACAATCTTGCCACAGTGGACCTTCATACCTTGATGAGCATTCTCAAAACCTATGAGATGAACATTGATAATCAAAAGAAACTCTATAAAAGCAAAAGTGTGGCACTTCAAGTTCAATCCTCGGAGAATCAAATCGAAGAAGAGGATGAGAACCTTAAAGAAATTGGTGAAGGTGCTAATGTTGCCTTACTCACTCGCAAAAATAATTCGATGGTGAGAAAGTTCAACAATGAAAGAAATCAATCTAAATATAAACAACATCAAAACCAAGGCTTCAATCAAAAGTCCACCAAGTTCCTTCCAAGTACTCAAAAAAGAAGAAGAACCAACTCAGGTCGTACCAAATTTGATTCCAAACAACTTGAGTCTGTGCAATATCATGCTTGCTTGGGTTGGGGTCATTATGTTAATGAATGTGCAAACACTCTTAGAAAATTTGGCAAGAATCTGTGGGTCTCTCTTAGTGACGACGAAGGAGAAGATGAAGGAGATCAAGAAATTGAATCACAAGCAATGCTGGCCACTGTTTTCAAACAGTCTCTGTCTGATAATGAAGATGTTGTCTGCAATGTTGCCTCGGATGTCATGACATTTGCTCCAACATCAGCAACAATATTTGCATCCCCAGCAACATCCGAGAGGTACATATTCTTTAACTATCATGATGTTAATTGTTTTAGTGGTTTTATTTCTAGTGGTGAGGCTGAGTGTAATGATCAAGTTGAATGCAAAGATGACATGATTAATGAATTACAAAGTATTTATAAAACCTTAATCATAGAATCCAAACAACTTGAGAAAAAGGTAAAATCTTTAACTCGTGAGAATGTAGATCTAAAAGGCACAATAACTCGATTAGAGGTTGAACTTACCAAAAATGATACAAAATTTGGTAAGATTTGTGCAAAATTGAATCTAGCCGAAGCAACCTTCCGCAAGCTCAACTCAGGAACTTCGAAATTGAATGAGATACTCAACTTTAGTAAACATTCACATGCATGTATTGGATACGAGAACTCTCTCAAAACTATATGCTCTAGTCTGTTTGACAAAAATGAAAAAATATGCTTTGTAAAAGAAAAATGAATAAATAATAGGTTCTCATATATGTCAAAGAATTGAAGTTGTATGTCATCACTGTAACTCCTATGGACACTTAAAACCATATTGTTTCAAACTTCAAGATTCTGTGGGCAAAATGTTGCCTAAAAGGTTGTCCAACATTTCAGATAACATTTGAAGCAACATTTCTGAGTCGAAAGGTAAAAAATGTTTTAAGAGAGTTTGGGTTCCCAAAAGGGATGTAACATGTAAAGTTTTTATAACTGCATTAACAATTAACATTTCAGGTTCTTGGTACTTTGATATTGAATATTCTCTCCACATGACAGGTACAAAGGAGTTTCTAAAGAACTGTGAGTCATTCAATGGAGGTAACGTAACTTATGGAGGTGGCAGTAAAAGAAAAATAATTGGAAAAAAGATCTTGGATGTTCCTGGATTTTTAGGTTTAAGAAATGTCTTACACGTTGCGGGTTTAATGGCTTTGATTAGTATTAGTCAACTATGTGATGATAATCTTGAGGTAAAGTTTAATAAGAATGCCTGTAAAGTTACGAATGAAGCTAATGAATGTGTTATGACAGGTACTAGAATAGGTGATAATTTCTATCTTGTTGCAAGACAAGAAATATGCAATAATGTCAAGATCGATGACACAACACTATGGCATCAAAAGTTGAGGCATGTCAACTACCGCAATTTAGAAAAATTGGTCTTATATGAAGCGGTTAGAGGCTTACCCAATCTTAGCCATAAAGGTAAAACTGTCTGTGAAGATTGTCTGAAAGGTAAGCAAACCCGTGCTTCCCATAATGTTGTTCATTATGATGGACAACATTCAGGTACGTCTCACTGTTTTCAATTATTACACATGGATCTTATGGGTCCAATTGAGGTAGACAATTTAGGAGGCATGATGTATTCATATGTGATAGTAGATGATTTTTTGAGATATTCATGGATATATTTTTTTAAAGAAAAATCACAAACTTTTGACATGTTTAAGATTTTGCACTCTAGAATTAGGAACTTGTTTTATTCTCCTATTTTTTGGATTAGATCCGACCATGAAAAAGAATTTGAAAACAGCTCATTCACAAAATTTTGTGAAAGGAATTTTCCGCTCCCAAAACTCCTCAACGAAATGGGGTAGCAGAAAGGAAGAATAGAACATTGCAAGAGATGGCTAGAGTTATGCTTAGTTCTAAAAAATTGTTAAAAACCTTTTTGGGCTGAAGCTTTAAATACTGTTTGTCACATCGCTACTAGAGTCTATTTAAGGCCTGGAATAAAGATGACACCCTATGAGATTATAAATGGAAAGAAACCTAACTTGCGTTACTTTCATATTTTTGGGTGTATTTGTTACATTTTAAATGATAGAGATCATTTGAAAAAGTTTGACTCTAAGAGTGACAAAGGAATTTTTGTTGGCTATTCACAAAATAGTCATGCTTATCGACTATACAATCTAAGGACAAGAACTGTACAAGAGTGTAAATATTATTTTTGATGATTTTTCTGCTTCTACAGGAAATACAACTGAAAATAACACTATAGTTTCAGTGGAAAATGTGCAAACTGCTGAAAAATCAGATGTTGCCCATAATGTTGCCACACCTAAAGCAATATCTGAACATGAACTAGAGACCACAGAGGTTGTGGATGAGAAGTCTAATACTGAATTGCTAGATCAAGTTCGAAGGGACCCCTCATCAAGGATTATGAAGAATCATCCAACATGCCAGGTGATAGGTTTTTTTTTGAAGGAATTAAAACAAGAGGGAAAGAACCACTCAACTACAGAGATATGGTAAGGTATGTGTGTATGTCTACCATATACCATGAGGTTAGTCTTTCTTGTTTTATATCTACTTTAGAACCAAAAAATATTTTAGAAGCACTTAAAGATTATTTTTGGATTCAAGAAATGCAAGAAGAGCTTGAACAATTCTCTCAAAATGAAGTCTGGGACTTAGTTCCTTGTACAAACAATACAAATGTAACTGGAACTAAGTGGATTTTTAAAAATAAATCAGACAAATCGGGAACAGTTGTTAGAAACAAAGCTCGCCTAGTTGCACAAGGCTATACTCAGGTTGTAGGAATCGATTATGATGAGACCTTCACACATGTGGCTAGAATTGAGTCAATTAAACTGTTACTTGCTATTGCTTGCTTCCTGAAAATTACTTTACACCAAATAGATGTAAAAGGTGCATTCTTAAATGGTTATCTAGATAAGGAAGTCTATGTTGAACAACCAAAATGATTTGAAGATCCTCACCATCCACACTATGTGTATAAGCTCAAAAAGGCTTTGTATGGATTGAAACAAACCCACGTGCATGGTATGGTCGTCTAACTAACTTCCTTCTTAAATTTGGTTTTAACCGTGGTGAAGCTGATCGTACTTTATTCATTAAACGTCACGGTGTAGATATTATTATTGTTCAAATCTACGTAGATGTCATAGTCTTTGGTTCGACCTCACAATCTTATCTAAAGTCATTTGTTGAATCTATGTCATCAACATTTGAAATGAGCATGATTGGGAAACTAACTTTTTTCTTAGGTTTGCAGATTAAGCAAAGTGAAGATGGAATTTTCATATCACAAAGTAAATATGTTAAGAATCTAGTTAAGAGATTTGGTTTGGAGAACGCTAAACAAATGAAGACGCCAATGGATTCGTCGCAGAAGGTATGTAAGGATAATGTTGGTGAAAATTTCGACCCAATATTATAACGATCTATGATAGTAGCCTTCTTTATCTTACTGCTAGTCGCCCAAATATTATGTTTAGTGTTTGTGTTTGTGCCTGTTTTCAATTCTGTCCCAAAATATCCCACTTAAATACCGTGAAATGTATTAACCGATATGTTGCTGGCACATGTGAGTTGGGAATTTGATATTCCAAAGACACTAATCCTAATTTAATAGGATTCAGTGACTCGGATTGGGCTGAAGATTTGGATGATAGAAAAAGTACAAGTGGGGGATATTTTATCTTGACAATAATCTTGTTTCATGGTATAGTCGTAAACAAAACTGTGTCACACTTTCAACTGCTGAATCTGAATATGTAGCTGCTGGAAGTTGCTGCTCTCAATTAATATGGCTAAGACACATGTTAGACGACTATGGATTTTCGAGCAACATTTTGATTTTGTACTGTGATAATTTGAGTGCTATAAATATTTCCAAAAATCCAGTTCAGCACTCACGTACAAAACATATTGATATTAGACATCATTTTTTAAGAGATTTAGTAGAAAAACAACTAGTTCAAATTGAACATGTTGACACTGTTCATCAACTAGCTGGTATTTTTACAAAAGCTTTGGACCATGAAAGATTTTCTAGTTTGAAGAAATCTTCTGGTCTTCGTAATCTCTAAAAAGGCATTTTTGGGAAATGTCAGCTGAAATATTGTCTAACGTTTCATGTGACATTTACCTATGTAATATCATAAACCGATCATTGTTGCTGCATAGTGCATTAATTTTGGTCATACAAATATGATCCTTTAATAAGAATGTGATTCCAACATGATACCGTTCTCTGTGATGATATATAAAATCATATATATCATAAAAAGTATCAAAATAAGGCAAAGCCTTAACAAATGATTGGCAAACTGTGCAAAATGGGCAAAGCCCTCTGAAAAGATAGTGTTCCTATTTTATAGGAGTATCGAGTGCTTCAACAGAAATTTTGAAAATACTAAATTAAGTATTCTCACTTTTGACACGAGAAACCTTTTTTGTATGTGTTTTATGATTAGATCAAGGACACGATGGGAAAATGTTACATTGGTCCAGTGATCAAACTCATAAAATATGTATAAAACGTGTCTTGATTTGTTGCCAAAATAAAAAATTCTTGAAGGATCAAAATACTTGTGTCGTCCAAAATGTTGTCAACATTGCTGTTGACATTTTTCAGTTTGTGATATTTGTTGGGATGTTGTTCTTAACTGATTCCAGAAAAATCAGATTTTTCTCCCTATGTTTATGCCTTGTTTCTATAGGAATTTTAAACTTTTAAATGATAAGATTAAACTCCTACCGTGATGCTTATCAACTTATCCCAAAATTTTAGGTGTAAGTTATTAGATAAATCTCAAACTCCTAAAACTAAGGATTTTTGTTGCTTTGAAAGATTTGCCATGTATATAAAATCCTCTTATTTGCATTTTTTATCATAACCGATTTTCCCTATTAAAAATACAAAAAAAAAGCGGGGGAAAAATCACATCACAAATCGGGCTTAACATCACCTACTAGATGAGTGATTCACCATTCCAAACTCCACTCTCAATCTCAAACCCTAAATCCCCTAAAAGTTCTCCTCAAACTTGACCAATGGATACCTCTCATATGTGAACACCTATATCAACCAACATACCGACCAACACACCCATGAGCACAAGCCCTCCTTTAAACACTGAATCACCCAAATTACCTAAACCGCAACAACCTTGCCGGTCATCTTCCTCACAATCCTCAAAGGACGTGTCTAGAGCTATAGTATTTAAAGGTTTAGAGGAACCTTTAGCTATTAGCTACCCAGGCGATGGAAATAATCCAATAGATGTTGATGAAACATCTGATAATTCAGCCCTCGGCAAAAGACCAAGATCCTTCAATGTCCCTACTCGTCGATCGAGTAGAGTATTTGAGAGAACATTTGAAGCAGAACCAAGCAACAAAAGGTCCAGATTTGATACACCTATACCTGCTTGCTCGAGCAGTAACAATGAGGACACGGACCTTGAACTCTCAACTGAAGAAAGTGAAGAAGAAAAAGTTGCTTCTGTACCACAAAATGTGCCTCTGGAGAGGAAATCCCAGATGAAACTCCCTTGAAACAATTCCTTCCAAAGGGAGTTCCCAAAGGTACAAAATCAAGTGTTATCCCAATGTTGCCACAGATGTCACAACATCTCAGGCAATATTCCAGCCAACATCCGACAAGGCACACTCACCTACTTCCTCCAACAGTACTGAATCCATCACTCTAGACTTATCTGGTTCAGACAATGAGGTATCTATTTTCTCCAATAAATTTTTCTCTAAAGCTAAACATGATAAATAAGACTATTATAGAAATAGAGTTATTAGGTTTGAAAGAGAGTTAGATATTTCCTCCTGTTTTGAATATGGTATGGTGGAACTTTTGGAAGATAGACAACTTCTTGGCTCTGTTACCGGAAAAGAACCATATGTTGATGAGATTGTAAGGTTGTTCTATGCCAACTTAAACTCTGCTATAGAGGATACCTCCTCAAAGAAATTTGGGAAGGTATATCTCTATAACAAAATTTATCAATTTACACATTCAATCATCAATCAATGTATGGGTCTTAATACTAAAGAGCAAAGAGAGAGTCATTGACCTACCTTGGAAAAATGAAGCAGAATGAGAGAATGTTGCCAGGAATGTTTTCAACATTCAGGACAACACTGGTCCAATGCAGCCTATATTGTCCACAAATTGGCTTGTGGAGCAAATTGCAAAAATCAACCTACAAATTGCTGAGGTTGATACTGCCAGAGATGCCCTAGTTCAAGCCAGATACCATTTTCTACTTCTGCTTTCTTCACAAAAAGGGGGAGATGATTCTATACATGGGGAGTAGAAAGAAGATGTTGAAGGTACGAGTGGAGAAGCTGCTACTGAAGAAGCTGTGGATGTTGTTATACAAAGCGAAGAGACTGTTGGAAGGAAAGTCTTGCTGAAGAGGCTGAGGATGAAGGCAGAAGCTGAAGCTGCTATGCAAAGGGCCAAAGCTGAAGCTGAAGCTGCTAGGCAGATGGAGAAGCAATATGAAGTTATGCAGAAGTAGATAGATGCTGGGAGCTGATGCTGCTGCATAATGAGCAAGGGAGAAACTACTGTTGTTGATGAATGATTATTGGTTAATGATTGTGGATTATATTTGTTTTGGTTTGGCTATTTGGTGATGTGGATGGTTATCTTGACAATGCTCTATTCTGACAATGTTTTTTTTTGGATGACATATATGCTGATATTATTTTTTCTAATCCTATAAGAGTGGTGTATGCATGTCTGCTGATATGCCATTTTACTCTTATAGAGTAGTATACACATGTTTTGAATGTATACCATCACAGGTTAAGGGGGAGCATATTATATTCATAGTTGTTGGACAACAGTTATGACATTGCCTTAAGTCATTTGCACAGGTTATAATGGATTTTGTGAAGAAAGACAAAAATAGGGAGAATGTTCATGTTGGGTTTGGTGTTGTGACATTCTACCCAACATATCATTTTAAATACTAATTTGAATTGAAGAATGTTGAAAAAAATGTCACAACATTCGGACTAACACTTTTATGAAAAACAGTTTTGCCTTACTTCACGGAATGAAACAATATTCGTGGAAATATTACTACGAAGTAAAAGTGACTTGGCATGGTAAATAGGAGCTGATGAAAAATGTGGGAAGAACAAGTCAAAGTCGTTGCTATGCTTGAGGAACAAGTCCAAGAAGTTAGAGGATTTTGCTCCATGATCTTATCCAACAAACCCTACCAGCTGCCCACTTTTTCCTCAAACTCCACAACCAATCAATGAGCTTTTCAAGGAAGAATCTCTACTATAAATAGAGATGCTACAAGAGTGAATCGATATCTAGAATCAGATTGTAAAAATATCAAGAGAGCTTTCGAGAATTCATCTCAGAAAACTGGATCACAAGTGTTGCCTGAGCGTGTTGACAACATTTTGTCCAACATTACAATTGCAGTTTAAATTCTAGATTAGTTTTGTATTGAGCAATTGTAATGAGAAGTTGTCTATGTCTATTTAGGTAGATTTTTCAGGCAGAAGTCATCTGCGACTTCAACTTTTAATTCCTTTCATTTTATATTGTAAATCTGTAAATAAAGGAATTTATAATTTTGTATATAAAATATATACAATACTTTCGGTCATTGACCGTCATAGGTTATATAATATATATAACCTATGTAAATTTTAAACCTGTGTGTTCTTTATTTTTTCGCTGCATTTACTCTTTAAAGTTTCTGTTTTATTTAAGTGTTGTCACTTGTGCCGCATGACATTGTCGCCGACATTCGGAAACTGAATTGGCATTCGAGTTAGTTTATTTCCAGTTTATTTTTATTGTTCCATAGCATACCCGGACCTAACAAAACTGTCATGCGCACTCTGCTTTTGTTTAATTCGTGAATATTAAAATAAAGAAAAGTGAAAGAAATTTGTTAGTACCCGTAAGAATCCTTAAATAATATCCAAAACAAAGTTACGTGTGTGAAGGGAAATATACAAATTTGAAGCAAAAGCAATAAACAAGATGTGCAAAAGAAATCGAAAACGAATAGAAAAACGAAGGGATAGGCATAGCTTAAAGATGTTTGGCTTTGTGTGCATAAATTTAAAAGGGAAGCCAGACTAATATTTTAGAGGTATTATAAATACGCAAGATCATGTTATACCGTTTCAAGCTTTTCCTATCCACGATTTCACATAAACAGATAAGTAATTATAGAGGAAGAGGAAAAGTTAAGTAATTAAATTTAAAAAGTATCTTTCGAATTAACAAATCCATAAATGGAAAATAATAGGAAAAATGTCAAAAAAAGAAGAAGAGAAAAGATACATAAAAATACTAATCATAGAGATGTGTCACATACTATTTCTAATTTTACTATAGTATATAGATACATGTTGGTCATCAATTTGTTTTTAAAGTTACACTCTTCAAATTAAGACGAACCCAAAATTTAGTGACAATAGTAATACTCCTTCGTGTTAAAAGAATTTTAGTAAATTTTGTTATTTTTTAAAATACTTAATTATATTTGTACGACCCAGTGCTCGAACTTGTTATTCTCTTCCACTAGCATTTTAGGGGTCATTTTTATTAATAAAAAGAAAGGAATCCAAACAACAAAAAGAAAAGTGCATGAAAGGAAATAGCTTTTGTAAAATCATGACATAAACGCTGCAAGTTTCGAAAATGACTTTCGTCGCGTATCTCTCTTGTCTGTCGGTCGTCCATGGCAGTTTTCTCAGCTATACCTTGATCTTCCCTCTTTGCCGCTACATTGAAGCTCGTAGCTGCCGTTCTTCAGTAGACAAGGTACGTGCTTCTCCTCCTTTCGCGATTTGGTAATATAAGCTCCATTTTTATGTCTTTATACCTAGAAGAAAGTTTTTCTATGTTGTTTTCTTGCTTGTACCATTGCATGATGATTTGAGGTTGTTCATAGATCAAGGTTTTCCTTTTCGATGTTCAATCTCTCCTGCTTCTCGACTCGATGCATGTTTGTGATTACTCCTTAATGCTAAGTAGTGGTGGCCAGTGGGCCGGGCTCGGGTCTGGCGGGCCGGGTCTGGCGGGGTCGGGGTCGGGGCGGGACGGGCGAAGGGGTCGGGGTCGGGTTTGGCGGGGTCTGGCGGGGTACGGTCTGGCGGGACTTGCTCCAGTCCCGTCCCGATCCCGATCCCGTCGGTATCGGGTCGGGGCGGGGTCGGAGCGGGATCCGGCGGGTTTTCCTTTTTTTTTTTTTAAATAACATATGTATAAAAAAAACTCAATAAACAAGATAAGATAGTGTAATAAAAACATCACAAGGCTGTTTTTGTGCCTCTTATATTATTTAATAGACATGATTTTTTTGTAATACAAATACAATTGTCTAAAATCTAAATTGCAACTTTGTGGTGTTGTCCAAAAGTTGCAAATTACATAATAAAATTGCAATTAAAAAAATTACATTCTCAAAAAACCTGTTCTAATTGCTTGATGATTTCCTGTGGTTCTTCGATTGGAATTGGTATTTGTTGGTCAAATTGATCCACGTCGCTTCCACTACCTTCGGTTAAGATTTCGTTGTAGTTTTCATCTTCTTCTTCGTTGATCTCCGGTTGATCGCACCTTCTCCGCTCCGCTCGTATCCAATCTCTGAATAATACTGCAATTTCCAAGCTGTCTCCGGCTAATGAGTGTCTGTGGTCTCCTATTTGATATCTGCCGGCAGAAAAAGCACTTTCAGGCCTTGATTGATGGCTTGAATGTTCAAAACATCTCGGGCCATCAATGAAAGTGTCGGAAAGGTCTTCTCATTCCCCCTCGATATTTGACAAGTCTTCATGTCCATCTTCATTGATAACTTCCTGATACCGTACAGAACACTGCAAAACAAAAATATCCAACTCGCTAATTTGGTTAGTAGTAGAGGTACGGCAGCACATTCTATTTCTGAGACTTTCAATACTAGCCGCAGAAACAGCATGTCTTTTGTGAGGTTGTGTTGAAGATGAAGAAGATGGTATGGGAGCCCGGGAGTTACTAACTTTTTCTTGTTGATAAAATCTATATATATTTTTGCATTGGTGTTCTACGCTAGACCACACTTCTTCTTTAGTTTGTTCAATAGGTGGTGGGTGATTTAGATTTTTGCGACTTGGAGGTGGTAGTACTTCTATACAATCGTAAATAGTTTCAATTAGTGATTTCTTACCGTCTATTTTAATAGTAGGATTTAATACTGAGAACCAATAATATAAATAGAGGGAATAGAAATAAAATATTTTTATTTTGACAAACATTTTTTAATAAATGCCTTATAAATTTGGGTTTTCTATATATTCACTAAGTAATAAAAATATTAGAGTTATATAAAACAACATAGTTGAAATAGTAGGATAATATATACCGGAAAATTCTTTTGTTGCTTGAAAAAATTTCTCTAAAAATACAATAAGTTCAGAAATTTTTACCCAATCACTATCTAAAATCATATCAGCTGGATTTTTATTATGAGAGTTAAAAAATAAAGTTATAGGTATTCTATAGTCATAAGCAACAAGTAGTTGCTCGTATAAAGAATTCCACCTAGTGGATACTTCTTGTATTTTTCTATAAGGTAGTCCACAATCGTAACAAGTTTTTTTATATTCTTTTCTACGTTGTACTTTATTACTTTTAAAAATAAAGTTTATAGCAAATTGTATTTTACTAAGAATGTCTTCAAAAAGTGATAGACCATCCTTTACAATTAAGTTATATATATGACACGCACATTTTATATGAAAATGATCTGAAAAAGATGGAGTTAAACTATTTTTTAAAATTGTAATTGCGTAATTGTTAGAAGAAGCGTTTTCTAATGTAATAGTCATAATTTTATCGGTTATTCCGTAATAATGGCACACTTGATAAATATTATCTGCAATAAAAGTACCAGTGTGCCTATCATCTATATATCTATACGCTAAAATACGTTTTTTCATAGACCATTTATAATTTATCCAATGACAAGTTACAGTTAAATAATCATGCCCGTTAGTACTACGACCTATATCAGACGTGATAGATACTTTGCCATTAAAATGATATAATGAAAAACGTAAATATTGTTGATATTCATGCGCGAATTTAAATACATCTCTCTTAACAGTTGATCTAGGAAAATCGTTAAAAGCAGGATTATATATATCTCTAATGTAATGAATAAAATCGGGAGATGAAGGAAATGAAAAAGGCAAACCCTCCACAGCAACTAATTTTGATATTGCTTCCCTATCTCTATGTTTATTGTATTTAGAGCCTACAATTCCCCCCGTCATAGGGTTAATTTGACCCTGTACTTGATCCGGGACAGTATCAGTATGTGAACCTTGTCCCGATGGAGCGGGCGTTTGCGCATCGGTTTTGAAGCCTGGTATTGGGCATACCTAGCTGGATGAGCACTTACTACGTGTCTAATTAAACCCCCAGTCCCACCGTGACCTTTTCCAGTTTTAAATTTTAAAACATTTTTACAAATTTTACATATAGCTACTTGATTCTCTATGTCCCTATCAAAAAATGTCCATGCATCTGATTTTAATGGTCGTTTTGCTGGACCTCATCTCATACTAGGGGGAATATGAGGTATTTCAGTTGAAGGTGCACTAGTGGGTGTGTTGTCATCAACATTAGTGGGTGTATCATCTAGATCATCGTCTAAATTAAAGTCTTCTTGAGTTCCAGAAAATAGCTCCTGGTCTAAATCTAATGGTATTGTAGGAAAATGTTGAGTATCAACAAAATCATCATGTGTAGGAATAAGATGACTAGAAGAAGTACCCTTGCCCTGGTTGCCCCTACTAGAAGAAGTACCCTTACCCTTACTCTTAAACATACCTTTTAATCCTTCCATTTTAATTATGATAATAAATAATTAAAGACAATAAAATTAAGTGCGCTAAATAAAATAAACATACAATAATAATTTAATGAAGGAACGAATGTACCAAACGCCGACGTAACGTCGACGTGTAATCGAGAGGTTGAAAATTGAAACTTTGCTCGATGGAAGATCCTCAAGCTAGTTGCCAACTTCACTCCCAATTCCCAAATGAATAAATAAAATTGAATATTTAGTAAACAATGTAGACTTGTAGAGAGATATATTGAGAGATTGTAGGAAGATTTGTGAGAAAGATGAAGAGAAAATGAGTTATTTATAGTTGAAAATTGGGTTAAAGTATAAATATAATAACTTATGGGTTAAAAATAAATATTAAGGGTAGGGGTTGGGGAGGGAGGCCTAAAATGGCCGTTGGCCAGCAACCAAAATCTAAAATGGCGGTTGGTGCAGCGGCATATTTGCAAGGGGGGGACAAAGGGCGGGGTCGGGCTCGGGCTCGGGGCGAGGGTCGAGGCGGGCGAACTGGGCGGGCTTCAGTGCAGCGGGACGAGACATTGTCCCATCCCGAGTTCGAGTCCCGCCACCGTTTTTTTTTTTGAGCGGAGTCGGGGCGGGATCGGGGCGGGGTCGGGCCGGGGTCGGGCCGTCCCGACTGGCCACCCTTAATGTTAAGTGTGTTTTTGTGACCTGATTCGTAGATAAGGGATTTGAGATTTGTCACTGTTAGGTATCCTCCTCTTATTATTGTCTAATTCCATGAAATTGTGGCATTTGACTGCTCATTTTTCTATTACTTGAATAGCCAAAGCGTCTGCTAATTTGTTGCCCTCTCTCAATATGTGTGAATACGTGCATTTTAGGGGTGATTAGATTTATGGGATAAGTGATAGTAATAATTTTAAGATAAAATACAGGATTATTTTGTTTCGCATTTGGTTGAATTCCATATCCGAAATTAGTAGTAATATTGGGGATCCATTATACCACAATTGTAGTACTAATTTTATACCACCTTCAATGCGAGATAACAATCTCGGAATTAATAATCCAAAACATCAAAATTACCAAGGCGTCCTTCTAAAAGCCCTTTTAAGATCTAAGATTAAAATTAGAAATGGAGTAAAAGTTTATTCCAGCCTATTTAGCATAAAACATGAGATAGGTTTGAAAGAAATAATTCCTTGATTATTTTTATTAATGAAAGAGTTTATATATAATTTACAATTTTCCATAATAGGAAAATCATATTCCTATTCTACTTTCAAAATCATATTCTAGTTGTACAAGAATCCTATAAGTATGGTAAGTGTAGAAGCCTAATTTAATACAATATTTACATCCAAATTTGACTCCAAAATCATGATATACACGGGCTTGTATACCGTGTATACCACGGTTTCACATAAGGTAAGTTGCCTTGTGAAACCGTGATATATATGGTATACAAACCCATGTATATCACGGGTATAACTAACACACACCCGCATTCATAGCGGGCGGTCTTCGTACGCTGAGACTGTCTCTAAAATCTTCAAAGAGTACTAACGGAACACCTTTGGTAAAGATATCTGCAATTTGATACCTGGAAGGGACATGACAGACGCGTACTTGTCCACGGGCTACCTTTTTGCGAATAAAGTGAATATCCATCTCGATGTGTTTAGTGCGCTAGTATTGAACCGGATTACCAGAAAGGTAGATGGCACTAACATTATCACAATAAATCAAGGTAGCTCTCTGAATAGGACACTGAAGCTGTAAAAGAATATTACGTAACCAACATGATTCAGAGACCACATTGGCTACCTCTCGATACTAGGCCTCTACACTAGAATGAGATAATGTAGACTGACGCTTCGCAGACCATGAGACCAAGTTATTACCAAGAAACATACAATAACCGGACGTGGAACATCTGATATCGGGACAACCACCCCAATCAGCATCAGTATACGAGACAAGTGTAGATGTCGATGAAGGATATAAATGTAAGCCATAGTCAAGTGTCCCATAGATGTATCGAATAATGCGTTTGAGCGCATTCATGTGCTCAACCTTGGGATCATGCATAAACAATCACACATGTTGTACGACATACGTAATATTTGGCCTCGTGAAAGTAAAATACTGAAGAGCCCCTGCAAGAATGCGATAGTGAGTCAGATCATCGTACGGCGAGCCAGCCGCAGCACCCAGCTTGGGCTTAGTATCAACTGGAGTGAAATTAGACTTGCATGAGGACATACCAGTTCGCTCAATGATCTCAGCTGCATACTTCCGTTATAATAAAAATAACCCACCTGCATGACGAGTGACAACAATCCCCAAAAAGTAACTCAAGGGCCCCAAGTCTTTCATAGCGAACTCAAAACTGAGCATGGTCATGATAGACTTGCGCAAAGCATCAGTAGAGGTAGTCAAGATAATATCATCCACATATAACAAAATATAAGTCAGGGAAGAACCACGATAATATATGAACAATGAATTATCAGACCGGTGTGCGAAAAACCAATAGACGAAATATAGTTTGCAAATCTCTTATACCAAGCCCGTGGGGCCTGCTTAAGCTCATACAAGGACTTCTTCAATAAACAGACACGATGAGGATATTTGGGGTCTTGAAAACCCAAGGGCTGATGCATGTAAATGGTCTCCTTAAGATCACCATGTAAGAAAGCATTCTTCACATCTAACTGATGGATGGGCCAATTTTTCAAAAAAGTCAGACTAAGAACAGTGCGAATGGTAGCCGGTTTGACCACTGGACTAAATATCTCACTACAATCAACGCCAACCTGCTAAGTCTTACCATCACCTACAAGACGAGCCTTATGCCTTGCAAAAGAACCGTTAGAATTATCCTTATGAGTAAAAATTCACATAGACTGAATAATATTAACACCAGAAGAACGGGGTACCAACTCCCATGTCTTATTTGCAATAAGAGCATAATATTCATCGATCATAGCCAATTTCCAATTCGGGTAATTTAATGCGGACATTGGGTTACGGGGTAGAGGGATTTAAGAACATTAGAATTTAAATTAAAATATCTTTCCAGTTTAAAAATACCTCGTTGACTACGAGTGACCGCTCTGTGACTCGGGGAAGAATCGGGTGGATTTTGGGAAATATCGAGACAGGTGACGGACTGGCCAGCAGGCAGTGGACCTACTAGCCCAATACTGGAACTGGGACCGCCATTCGAAACAGCCAGAGGCGAACTAGGTGGATAAGCGGCCCGATTGCTAGCCCAATAATCGTAGGCTGCGACAGATCTTTGGAGGACCCGGCGAGGCGATGGGCATTGGCGGATTTTAGGTGCGGGACATGTCCGATAAATGGTGGATAATATATGGGGAGACATCATCATCTAAAAAATTATACGAACTACGCCCGAGACTATTTACCTTGGCAAACGGAAATTGGGTTTCATCGAAAATAACATAGCGACTAATGAAGATTTTATTAGACGACAAATCAAAACACTTGTTACCACAATGATTAGAGGGATAACACAAAAACACACAAGGAGTATAACGGGCTTGAAGTTTGTTAATTGTAGTTGATGGAAAGAGCGGATAACATAAGCACCCAAAGACCCTAGGATGGGAATACGAAAGAGTCTTATTATATAAGATTTGAAAAGGGAGGAATATGTCAAACTTTTGTTAGGAAGTATGTTAAGAAGATAAGTAGCCATTTGTAGAGCATGATGCCAGATAAGTAGTCATTTGTAGAGCATGATGTCAAAAGGAAGGGGTACGGAAGCATGGACTATTAGAGTTCGGACAATATTATTAATGATATGAATTTTTTGTTCGGCTTTCCCATTTTGTGAAGATGTATGAGGACAAGAAAAATGAAAAACAATGCCATGATTTGCACAAAATTCTCGAAACATCCCATTAGCATATTCCTTGCCATTATCACATTGAATATTTTTTATTTCTCGTTCGAATTGGGTATGGATGAACGCTCTAAATTTTAAGAATGTGAAAAAAACTTGAGATTTTTTCTTAACTAACGGAAAAGTCCATAAAAATAGAATAATCATCCAAAAATAGAACATAATAACGATGGCCTACAGAACTTAAAACGGGAGATGTCCATAAGTCGCTATGAATAATATCAAATGACATTAAAGTATGAGAAGTAGAGTCTACAAACGACAAACGAACAAGTTTTCCTAGTGGACAAGATTGACAAATTGGAGTATTGTGCGTACCCTTACAAGAAATAAAATTGCTTTTATATAAGGAAGAAACAATAGACAACCCAGGGTGACCCAAACATACATACCATAAAGAAAGAGCGAGAGCTGCAAAAGTAGATGGCAAGGCTTGACTCGAGAGACCGATTGTGGGCGCGGTAGAATAAAGATCTCCCCTACTATCACATCTCATGAAAGGAATCCCCATCTTGAAATCCTTCACAGAAAACCCAAAAAGATCAAAACTAACAGAAACCCAATTAGAGTGGTGAATTTACGGACATACACCAAATTTTTTATTAAGTGAGGGGTATGAAGGGCATTTTTTAAGACAAGAGGTGGATGTGGGGGAGACAACGTTTTATGACCATAACCACGAATTGGAATTGATTTTTCATTACGAATAATTATGCCACGATTGTTGCTCAAATTGAAATAAGACGAGAGAGTACCTTGGTCGGATGTCATGTGTGAAGTGACGCCGGTGTCCATATACCAATTCGGGTCTTGGGGATTTAATCCAAGCGTATGCATCGTGGCCTCAATATCTATCGGAGTCGGTGTGGGGCCCACTGCCTGGAATGCCTGCGGAGGCCGAGGCCCAAGCACACCAGCATGCTGCCCCGGCCCAATCCATATACCAATTCAGGTCTGGGGATTTAATCCAAGCGTTAGCATCGCGACCTCAATATATGTTGGAGTCGGTATGGGGCCCACTACTTGGAATGCCTGCGGAGGCCGAGGCCCAAGCACACCGGCATGTTGCCCCGGCCTAGTAAACTGCCTGTTTGCCAAAGCTGGACCCGAGAAACTGGGCCTAGCCTATTGTGAAAACTGGGCCCAGTTTCCCAAGTAAGGGCTTGGAAAATATCCATTGTTGGGCCAAGACGGACTGGCCCAATTCCACTGCATAGGGGCCCACTACTGAGCCCAATTGGGCTGCTGCCCACTGCACCGAGGGCCGCCGCCGCCACCATTGGTGCCGCCACTGTTGGTGCCGCCACGATTCTTGCCAATATTTTTACAGTTTTGACCTTTCTTGCCACCACCGTTGTTGCGGTTTTGGCCCGAATTGTTAACAAAACCATGAGAATTATCGAACGAAGTCATCATTACCACGGAACTGGCGCTGGTAGCTGCCTTTTTTGCCAAGCCGATTTCTTTTAAGGTAAGCATTGAGCGGGCTTGATAAAAAGGGAGAAGCGAATTACTTTGACGAAGGAGAGTCTCAACGCCATTATAGGCATCAGAAAGGCCGACAACCATTTGTAGAACCAGACGATTATTGGGCACAGATGCACCAACGTTACGGAGTTGGTCCGCCAACTCCTTGAGTCGTTTGCAATATGCAAAAACGTTCGGAAAATCGTCCATGCAGACTTGGGAGAATTCTTGCTCAAAGGTGGCAACACGTGAATGTTGGTTATCTTAGAATATATCACACAATCTATTCCAGGTAGCCATAGCCATAGTGTCCGGCTCAATGATAATCTGTAAAAGGTAGGTAGAAATAGTGGAATAAATCCACTGAAGAACGGTAGCATCAAGAGTAATTCATAACTGAGGATCCTCCGCGGTAATAGGGGTAGCGGAAGGAATTATGTGATGGAGGACTTGATGGGAGATGGCGTGAATTTTAAACAACTCTACCCACGTCGCATATTGGACGTTTTCCATCTCAAGAATAATAGAGATGTTGTTCTTAATGTTATAAGCAGTAAGGGCAGGATGAAATGTGTTTTTAGACATAATGAAAGAACAAAGGGATTGAGAAGAACATTTGGGAAGAGAAGAGGTAAAATTTAACACGAAATCCGAGGAAGGGGCACAGAAACCGAGATAAATTTTGGCGAAGAGCGGAAGCAATTTAGTCCTAGACTTCTGATACCATGAATGAAATAATCCCTTGATTATTTTCATTAATGAAAGAGTATATATACAATTTACAATTTCCCATAATAGTAAAATCATATTCCTATTCTACTTCCAAACCTCTATTCTAGTTGTACAAGAATCCTATAATTATGGTAAGTGTACAAGCCTAATTTAATACCATATTTACATCCAAATTTGACTCCAAAACTGTGATATACACGGGCTTGTATACCGTGTATACCACGGTTTCACATAAGGTAAGTTGCCTTGTGAAATCGTGATATACATGGTATACAAACCCATGTACATCACGGGTATAACTAATAAGGTTATATATTATACTCATTATATCTCATTTTTTAAAACTAATAAACCAAACATTTATTACTAAAATAATCTACTAAAATAATCCTGTCATAATCCTTGTATTATAATTTCAGAATAACTTGTTCCTCGACAAAACAACCCCTTATGAAATAAAAAGAAGAAATATTTGATTTTACCTCACTCATAGTATCTATTATTTTTAATGTGAAAACAAAAAAGTAAAAAATAGGGTGAACTTAGATAACCTCCTTTATCTATCAGTATAGATATCTAAATAATGTTGCTAATTTTATAGCAACAAATCAGAGTGGCGCAGCGGAAGCGTGGTGGGCCCATAACCCACAGGTCCCAGGATCGAAACCTGGCTCTGATAACAGTTTTCCTTCGAGCGTTGCATTTTTTTATCAATTTTCTTTGTCCTTTACGACGTCGCTTCGTTCTGCCCGAAAATAAAAAAGTGTAAACTTCAACTAATGAGATATTACCACGAGAAGACGATAAATAAAAAGTCTCAAAGTTGAAGAACCGATACGAACTAAACCCTAGCCTCAGAAACTTAAAAGTCCACAAAATATCGCGATAAATCAAACAGATCTGCAACTTCCGTCTTCACTGATAATTCGTCTCTTCACTTCTCCATGTGAGTTTTTCTCGTCTCTTTTTCCCTCCCTTCCGTTTTATATTTCGATATTCAAATATATCTCATTTCTAACGAACTTTGAGCTGGAATTTGAAATTATAGATTTCAATATTGCTAACTAGTTTCTATGGTGACTGTAAATAATGGTTTCATCTTTTACTTGGAAATTGAACTACTGGATGAAGTTATAATGGTGATTGTTCAGCAATTACCAGTTTAATTAAAATGATTTATTTTACTGATTTGTGCTGTATCCTCTCTTTTATTTGAACTGAAATGTTGTTGTTGTTGTTGTTGTTTAGGTTTGCATAGCTCCAGTCCACTACGAAGCGCCTCCATAACTAGTAAGTCACTCAACTATTTTCATGCCTTTATTATTTCAATTTATCTAATCTATGAAGAAATTTAAATGCTTAGCTGCACTATTACACCATATAATCAAAAGAAATTTAGTTGATTAGTTTAACAAAATGGAAACCTAGTTTTAATTTGGGAATTTTGAGTGGACGACACTTTAGCTTTCCCCCCGTCTTTTTACAAGGATTCAAATTGGATAATGGAGTTTTAACGTAATTGACTGGTGTTAAAACTGTCGTGTGATTTGCTCGTGCTATTTTTCCAATTTAAATGCCGTCAATCGTATGTAATTGTGGTTTTCGAAAGTATCTTGTATATGATCTAAAGAAGCCTATCCACACACATCACTTTTAGCTTTGCTAGTGAATTGAGATGTACTCTTGTTGCATGAATCGAAGATGATCGACATATTAGGTAGCATTTGTTTGGGGCTTATCATTGGAACCTAAGATAATATATATCTACCTTAGTAGCAGATTGACACTTGATTACATCATTGTATTAGTTTCAAGTTATTAAAGAGATTTCCTATATGACAATTTTGTTTCATTATTGTGCAATGTGGCATACAGTCTTTCTTTATCTTTTAAGAGGGGGGGGGGGGGATAAAAAGAATACAGAAAGCGCATCTAGGTAAAAGGGTAGCCCGCATTACACAGCCTTACCTTGCATTTTTGCAAGAGGTTGTTTACACGGCTTGAACACGTGACATCCTGGTCACATGGCAGCAACTTTACCAGTTACTCCAAAGCGCATCTAGGTTGAGTAAGAAAATTTTCTAACAGATTTTTTGTAAGAAAATTTTCTAACAGATATTTTACTGGCAGTGGTTCGAGAAAAAGATGCATGTTGGGAATATGCTGAGAAGTTAGACGGGAATAAAGTTAGATGTAAATTCTGTCTTAGAATTTTAAATGGTGGCATTAGCAGGTTAAAGCACCACTTATCCAGACTTCCCAGTAAAGGTGTGAATCCATGTACTAAGGTCAGGGATGATGTTACTGACAGGGTAAGGGGAATAATAGCATCAAAGGAAGAGGTAAAGGAAACTCCCAGTACTAAAAAGCATAAGCTCATTGAGGCAAAATCTCTTGTAAATATTTCTCAAGAAAAAACACTTTTGTCTGCGGAACCAGTAACTCCAATTGCAAGAATTTTTCCACCAATTGGGCAGGCTATCTCTTTACCTGAAAATAACCAAGAAAATGCCGAGAGAAATATTGCATTATTCTTTTTTGAGAACAAAATTGACTTTGGTGTAGCAAGATCTTCCTCTTACCATCAAATGATTGAGGCAGTAGGGAAGTGTGGCAGTGGGTTTGTAGGTCCTTCTCCTGACACTCTGAAAGCAACATGGTTGGAGAGGATTAAGTCTGAAGTAAGTTTACAGTCAAAAGATGTAGAGAAAGAGTGGGCTATGACAGGTTGTACTTTAATTGCAGAAACATGGACGGACAATAAACTGAAAGCTTTGATCAACTTCTTGGTTTCATCACCCTCCAGGACTTTTTTCTACAAATCTGTAGATGCTTCTTCATATTTTAAGAATCTGAAATGCCTCTCTGAGTTGTTTGATTCAATCATTCAAGATTTTGGCCCAGAGAATGTTGTACAGGTAATTGTGGATAATACACTTCATTGCACTGGTATAGTGAACCATATTTTGCAGAACTATGGGAGTGTTTTTGTGTCCCCTTGTGCTTCACAGTGTTTAAATGCAATCTTAGACGAGTTTTCAAAACTAGATTGGGTAAATAGATGCATTTTACAGGCACAATCACTCTCGAAGTTTATATACAATAATTCCTCATTGCTTGATCTCGTGAAAAAGTTCACTGGAGGACAAGAGATCATCAAGACTGGTATCACGAAGTCTGTATCACACTTTCTCTCCTTGCAATGTCTATTGAAGTATAGATCAAGATTGAAACTTATTTTTAACAGTCCAGAGTTAGGTGCCAATTCTGCTTATACAAATAAATCGCAAAGTGTTAATTGTGCTGGAATTCTGGATGACAATGACTTTTGGAGGACAGCTGAAGAGTGTGTTGCTGTTTCTGAGCCCTTTCTCAAAGTTATGAGAGAAGTATCTGGAGGAAAGCCAGCTGTGGGCTTTATATATGAACTACTGACTAGAGCAAAAGAGTCGATAAGGACATACTATATTATGGATGAAATAAAGTGCAAGACATTTTTAGATATAGTGGATAAGAAATGGCAGAACAACCTCCACTCTCCTCTGCATTCAGCAGCTGCCTTTTTGAATCCTGCCATCCAATACAACACAGAAGTCAAGTTTCTTGGGTCTATAAAAGAAGATTTTTTTAGAGTGCTGGAGAAGCTGCTACCAACTCCCGAACTGAGGCGAGATATCACCACTCAAATCCTTTCATATACAAGGGCATCCGGAATGTTTGGTTGTAATCTGGCGAAGGAAGCAATTGATACTGTTCCTCCAGGTATGCTTGAAGCTTTACATTTTATCATCCCCAGTACATAATTCTACAAACTTAAATTGAAGCAATCCTAAGAAACCTCTTGTCTGTTCATTCTTCTTTCTTCTCCTTGAGATAGTAGGAAGGCTGACTATCATCTTCTTCTAAATTGAAGATATCATAGGTCATGTTTATGTTCCTGGTGTCACACCCCTCTCACACATTCACTGGGCCCTCCCCTCGTCAAGACCTGCCTGCAATCTCACATCTGCTGCGGACGAAATGCGACGAGCTCTGCTAGTTGTACTTCATGGACTGCTCACAAGTTAAGTTGTCCTCGGAGGGTAGCTTCTTTATAGGCTCTTTCCTCTGCAAATTCTTCTTACGTTTCTCCTATCCTTGCCCTAGCATGCTCCAGGTCTATGTTCAGCTTCAGGGTCTGAATAGTGGACTAATAATCTCTCTACATTAACCATGCTTGCTTAATTCCTATCTCCACTTCGGCTTCCCGGTCTATGGCCCCCTTCGCGGATCCTTCGTGCATGACTCTAAGGGGGGTTGATTATGAAACCACGTTAAGTACCAGCGGTTCACTTCACCTCTGTCACAATCGGCCACCAATGCCCCAAACATTAAGGATTTCGGAGCTCCTAAGAGGGTGGAACTCATACATAATCTCCGCATGTCCTCGACTGGGGATATAGACTGCCGTTGACCGAGTTGTCTCATAACTCTAAGAAGCACATAAGGCTGAACAACCCGAAGCCCCATTAAGATGATAAATGGACGGAAAGAAACATGTATATCATCTTCACCAAAAAAAGAAGACATGTATATCACCTCTTTTGAGGGGAACCAATGATAGTTACCCACAATCTGATCAATGGTCAGTGCGTTAAGAAGTTTCTCGGGGCTCCAATGCCCTCTGGGAAGTTATAATCTGCGACTCTTTTCTCATGACCCCCGATGTAATTACTCCAATCAACTTTAAAATCTATAGCGAAGGGCGACAACGGAGATGCTCTATAATCCATATTTGCAACAAAATATCGCATCCCTTGAAATAATCTGTGTCATCCTTACACATTGTCAGGGCATGATAAATTTCTGCTAAAACCATTGGTAGCGAGGGTGACATTGGGCACCTTTTGAAGTCTGTAATGACTGCAGGTAAGTTAGTGGTTGTATTTCCATCCCTTTTCGGGGAGAGGACTTCCTACCTGTGTCTCTCCCATGTCCTTAAGTCTCCACCGTTGCTGAATTGTTTTCCATATAGCCCGAATTCCTTATTCCCGCCATTCTTATTATACAGAAACTCTAAATGAGTCCAACCATTATTCAGGAAACCAATCTCTGTCTAACTAAGCTTCCACTTGTGCTTTGGCATCATGAGGCCCATTATCCCGAGTTCCGAACCTGCTGCCACCGGTCCCCGGGGATTTCCCGGTTATAAAAAAATGATAGCACGAACTAAACCATTGCTACCGCTATTTGTTGTGGTTGCTAGTCCTTAAGTTAAGCATAAGTTGATAAAAGGAGATGTACTTGGGTTCTTGTTTCTTGCATACTAAAAAATAAATACTGTAAAAGGAGATGTACTTGCATGGTAATTCTGCCTCGGAATACATACATTACTTCCTGCAAGGCTAAACATTCAGAGAATCATTTAAGTCAGTAGGACTTTTCAAATATATGGAAAATGTATTGCCCCTAAAAGTTGGAAAACAACATTAATGAGTCGGTACACATTAACTCGTAACAAGACTTTGTGTGAGAGACTGGCTTAAAACACTGATTAACTCGTAACAAGACTTTGTGTGAGAGACTGGCTTAAAACACTGATTAAGTTGAAATTACATCTAGTTGATCTCTAACCATGAGTCTCCTCTGGCATCAATTGCATGGACGCTCTCCAACATATCTTAAATGACTTTTAACTGTTCTGTTATAATTTTCTATCCACTCGTTTGCATCTCATTGATTAAGCTGTCAGGAAAATGACTTTTGCCAACAATCATGCTTTTCACACTAGTTTTCTTCATAGCCTAACTAATTTTCAGTGGACTGATGCAACAGATATGTATTGTAGGTATTTGGTGGGAACAGTATGGTGATGCTGCTCCAACATTGCAAAGAGTCGCTATTAAAATACTTAGCCAGGTATGCAGTACGTTCACTTTTGAGCGACATTGGAGCACATTTCAGCAAATCCACTCTGAGAAGCGCAATAAGATTGATAAGGAAACACTTTTAGACATTGTTTACATCAATTATAATCTGAAGCTAGCACGGTATTTGGCTTCTAAACCTGCCGAGGAAGATCCTCTCCAACTTGATGACATAGATATGACATCCGAGTGGGTAGAAGAGGCAGAAAATCCTAGTCCAACTCAATGGCTTGATAGATTTGGTTCGGGTCTGGATGGGAATGACTTGAACACAAGACAGTTTACTGCTGCAATATTTGGTGCTAGTGACCACCACATATTTGGTTTGTGATCATGTTGACTGTCCACCCCCTAAATACGCATACTCATTTAGTTGTCATAATATAGTGTCTTGGAATTGTGTGGTACTTCAGCTACTTTTTTTCTTTTTTCATGTAAATACAAGTAGTTAGGAATGATGCAAGTAGCTTTTCTCATAGGCCATCTAAATGGCACACCTACCCATAAATAGAGGGCGAGGGTAGTTGGACAAACTGACCATGTATATTTTATGTATACGCATCGAGTAGTATGTGAAAAAGGTGTACTGCTTCTCCTATATCAAAATATTTGGCTAGTCTGGGAAGTTGAATTACATTTTGACGCCCCTTTTAAGTAAATAGAAACAAGGTTCGTGATGTATGAAACAGGACACGTGGGATACCAAGTGCTAGTGAAAATTCACTAGTTTTTGCTTGTTCAGTTAAAAATTTATCCAAACTGCAAATTTTCCTGACTGTCCATGCAAAAGGGCAGGCAAGTTAGCTGTTCTTATATGGAAGCTAACCGGCTTCAAAGTTGAATCAGTAGATTGAACCTCCGCATCGCATATACACATGATTAACACAAAGGTGATGCAGTGGCTGGTATCGTGTCGGGCAAAGCACATCAATAATAATTGAATAGCCAACTAGAATGCCATGATGCAAAATTGACATGGAAGAAGAATAACCACTACCAGCCAATTTTGCTTATCACAACCTGTAGCTATCAGATCAATGCCAAACATCACTTATCTAAGGTTAACAGGACTTATCAGAAAATATTTTATCTGCACACGCAAATGGCTCAACATACATTTACAATGACATTATAATGTACTGACACCCTTATTACATGCTCATTAAAATTATTATGATGAACTGCCGAGCAACTGAGCCGCCGCCTTGTCTTTGTCGTTGTCATTCATTAGCAAGGCATCTGCAACACTGTTTGATGAGAATCCCATCTCTTTCAAGAGAGTATATCCCTCCGCAAATTCCTTGACCTGAAAAATTGATGAAGAAAATGGTAGAAGAGCTAATGAATGGTCATATTGACTACAGAACAGTGCTCCTCGTGATATTGAACAAATTCTAGTACATCACTAACCCACTTTAATCTCGCAACTTAAAATGTCATGATTTGCTATTCAAGAAGTAAAACTCAAAATTTGTAAACATTACTGTCTAAATATTTCCCAAATGGTTTTATGATGCAGATAGTTGCATCATGTTGTACTTTAATGCAGTTTCCAAATATGCAACTCTATTTTCAAAAAGTGTAATCATTTTCTGATTTCACTATGAAAATTAGTCAAGTTGACTCTTTAATGAACTAAATTTGAAATTCGACCAAGGACAGGGGATCATAAGAAATGGAAATCCTTGTGGAGAAATGTCTTCCCACAAATTAATTTAAAGTAATTTTGGTAGATAAAGTCATTTGACATGCTCATAGTTCCACATGCAGACCGAAATAAGAGAAGCATGTAACAGATCTGTATACCTTGATTGGATTATCTCCATAATTCGCAACCGCTATGGCCACAGCTTCTCTATTGAAACCAGATGTTCCGTATTTGTTGATAATAGGATCTCCAGTGAATCCCTATATTCAAGCAAGAAAAGAAATATATCCAAGTCAGAAACGACTCATTCAAATCTCAACAAAAATTAAGTATCCGCTGAAGACCACTGTTCAGAATCACATTGCGTTTCTTAACTGCAAAACATTGGATGTAGTACACATTCCGAAACTTTCGGGAAAAATGTTCTGAAACAAAGCACATGACGCACTCTTCGCAATCAATGCTTAATTGATATTTATAGAGTCAAGTCAAACATTTGGGGATGCTAACTACCTTTGTCCATAGAATTAATCTTCAATATCCTAAAAATGTCATAAAACAAATGACATGTTTCAAGACATGATATTTTCATGATATTTTCCTCCTTTGCAACATGCAAGCCTTTGTACAGAAATGAAGGAGTCGTCTCACTTTTGGATTTTGTGAAAGCCTTTGGCCTGGTGGTTGTCAAGTAGAGTTTCCCAAAGAGAGAGGAGCACTTGATAACCTTCCGTAGTTCGGTGGCTAAGGCGCAAATAGACTTTTTGCTCCTTAGGAAGGAAGATAAAGGTCTATGTCAAGACTGCAAGGTTATTCCGAGTGAGAACCTTACAATCCAAGATAAGTTCTTGGTGATGGATTTGGAGATCAAGAGGAGGAGAAATAAGAGGGTTGTGGAGGATCGACAGAGGATCAAATGGGGGAGCTTGACTATAGCTAGTGCCCAGGAGACGGTGAGAAGTTGACGGATATGGGATCTTGGAGGAGCAATGGGGATACGACTGTCAGTTGCATTCGGGCAGTAGCGAGTGAAGTGTTGGGGGTTTCAAGATGTAGATTTGGTGGGCATCGAGGGGATTGGGCGTGGAATGGAGAAGTCCATGGGAAGGTGGAAGCAAAGAAGATGGTGTATGCGAAGTTGGTGGGCAGTACGGACGAGGAGGAAAAACGGTCGAACAGAGAGATGTATAAGATGGCGAGGAAGCAGGGAAAGCTTGCGGTTACAACGGCAAAATTGGCAGCTTTTGAACGCTTATATGCAGAATTAGAGGGAAAAGGCGGATATAAGAAGTTGTACAAGCTAGCCAAGGCGAGGGAGAGGAGGGCATGTGATTTGAACCAAGTGAAATGTATCAAGGATGAGAACGGTAAAGCCCTAGGGGAGGAAGCACTCATTAGACGGAGATGACAGTCATACTTTCATAAACTCTTGAACGAAGAGGGGGGCAGAGTCATTGTGCTGGGAGAGCTGGAGCACTCTGAAACGCATCACGATTTTGGATTTTGTAGGCATATTAAGGTTGAGGAGGTTACGGGGGCGATTCGTAGGATGCGCAGGGGAAGAGCGACAAGGCCTGACGAGATCCTGGTGGAATTTTAGAAAAATGCGGGTATGGAATGGTTGACTGGATTGTTTAATATCATTTTTCGAGCAACAAAAATGCCCGAGGAACGGAGGTGGAGTACAATGATCCCTTAGTACAAGAATAAGAGTGACATTCAGAATTAAAACTATAGGGGTATTAAGTTGCTAAGCCACACTATGAAGGTTTAGGAGAGGGTGGTTGAGATGAGAGTAAGGAGGGACGTGTCTATTTCGGAGAACCAATTTGAATTCATGTTGGGTCATCGACCTAGAATAGGCATACGACAAAATCCCGAGAAAGGTTTTGTGGAAATGTTTGGAGGCTAGTGGTGACCTATGGCATACACGAGGGCGATCAAAGATATATATGATGGAGCCAAGACTATGATAAGGATAGTGGGATGAGACTCGGAGCACTTCCCAATTGCAATGAGGTTACACCATGGGTCAACACTTAGCCCATTTTTACACCCTTTAGCCTGTTTTTATTTGCTCTACTGAGGGATGTTTTGACGCAGCAAATTCAAGGAAAGGTGTCATGGTGTATGTTATTCGTTGATGACAGTTTTGATCGATGAGACTCGCGAAGGAGTTAACACTAAGCTGGAGGTTTAACAGACCTTGAAATCTAAAGGGTTCAGGTTGAGCAGGACAAAAACAGAATACTTGAAGTGCAAATTCAATAAAGCAGCACACGAGGATGGCGTGGAAGTGAAGCTTCATACCTAGGTCATTCAAAAGAGAGATAGTTTCAAGTATCTTGGGTCTATTATTCAAGGTAATGGGGAGATTGATGAGGATGTCACACATCGTATTGGTGCAGGGTAGATGAAATGAAGGCTTGCATCAGGAGTCCTGTGTAATACAAAGTGTCACCAAAACTTAAAGACAAGTTCTACAGAGTGGTGGTTAGACCAACTATATTATATAAGGCGGAGTGTTGACCAGTCAAGAACTCTCATTCAGAAGATGAAGGTGGCTGAAATGGAGATATTGCGATGGATGTGTGGGCATACAAGGAGAGATAGGATTAAAAATGACGATATCCGAGACAAGGTAGGGGTAGCATTGGTGGATGACAAGATAAGAGAAGCAAGGCTAAGATGAGAGGCACAGATGCCCCTGTGCGGAGGTGTGAGAGGTTGGCTATGGATGATTTCTGGAGAGGCAGAGGTAGGTCGAAGAGGTATCGGGAGAGGTGATTAGGCAGGACATGGCGCAGTTACAGCTCATCGAGAACATGACCGTAGATAAGGGATCATGGAGGACATGAATCAGGGTAGAAGGCTAGTAGGTAGTTGTCGTACTCTTGTAGTTTCTTGTCATTTGATTTGTGTTATCGGTGGTGTTTTGCACTTACTTTATTGTTTTTTTTCCCGGACTGCTTTACCATACTTTATTAAGTATTTTGCTTTAGGTTTCTTTACATCTATTACTTCCTTTTGCGGATTGCTTTGGTTTTCTTTCTTTAAGCCAAGAGTCTATCGGAAACAGCCTCCCTACCTCTCATGGTAGGGGTAAGGTCTGTGTACACCCTACCCTCCACAAACCCCACTTGTGCTTGAAAAGGAAAAGGACAAACCTACCATCCCTTAGGCTAAGTAAGCTATGCATTATAGAATATGTTGTTTAAACAGAATAATCCATCACGCACAGGAAGGATTCAACCACCTTGAAAACTCAAAAGTAGTCTAAATACGCCAACAAAAAGGAAGTAAAAGAAGTAACACTTCCACCATTAACCCTGAGTTATAAGACAAAGGAATATTGGTCTTTTGTTAGATGTCATGAAGCAAATGAGTTTTGGAGATAGACGGATAGAGTGGATCGGGTTCTGCATTTCCACAATCAGATTTTCCATATTGATTTTCCTCAAGGTTTCTTCAAGTCGGGAAGGAGATTAAGACAGGGTGATCCTTTATCCCCCTATCTCTTTCTTTTGGTGATGGAGATCCTAAGTTCAATGCTCAGCAAAGCAGAGAATTTGGGAAGGTTCGAGGGCCTATGTATTGTCAGGAGTGGAGAGGAAAAAATAGTTCTCACCCATATTCTGTATGCAGATGATACTTTACTGTTTTGTGAAGCTGAAAAAGAACAACTACTGTGTTTAAGAGGGGTTGTTAAGTTTTGAAGCAGCTTCTGGGCTGAGAATCAACTTGGCTAGTAGTATGGTCAGCATCAGTGCTGAAGATAATATTGAGGATTTGGCTGATATAATAGGGTGTGAACTTGACAAGTTCCCTACAGTCTATTCGGGATTACCATTAGGGGTGAAAAGGAAAGATAAAAATATTTGGCAGGTGTATTAATAAGCTGACCTCATGGACCCTATCCATTGGGCGGAGACTTATCCTAGCTAGTTGTGTGCTGGATGGAATGCCAACTTATACAATATTCCAGTTTCCTATGCCTGCAGCAGTAGAGAAGAAGTTGAATTCCATTAGTAATCAGTTCTAATGGGTGGTAATGCTAATAAAAGGAAGGTTTATTTAGTAAAGTGGCAAGTGGCTACAAATGAAAAGAAAGAGTGAGGTTTGGAAGTGAGGAATTTGAAATTACATAACAAGAGTTTATTATTAAAACGGCTATGGGGATATAATAGGGGTGGTGATGAAATCTGGAAGCAGCTTATAAATGTATTTTTCGCAAGAAGGATGGTTGGAAACAATATCCTTCACAATTGAGAGCAGGGGGTGTTTGGAAAGGCATGATTATGTGGGATGAGTTTTTATAGGATACTAAATTAGAAGTGGGGCAATGGAGTCAAGATTAGACAGATATTTGGATCGAGAATACAGATTTGAGAAGCAGTTATCCAGATTTATTCAGATATTCTGTGCTTAAGGCTGGCTATGTTACTGAATTACATTCAATCTCTGGCTGGAATCTAGAATTCAGAAGGAACCTAAATGATTGAGCATTGGAAGTTTTCTGTCAACTTACTCTGACACAATAGTAGGATGCTATTCCAATTGATCTAAATAAGGAGGTAGGGCTACAACAACAACAATATACCCAGTGTAATCCCACAAAGTGGGCAATAAGGAGGTAGGGTTACCTGATAAAAAAAAGGAGGTAGGGTTGATTTGGGTGAATAGCAAGGATAAAATGTTCTCTGTTAGTAACTGCTACAAATTGCTATTAAAGCCGTTTGGTCAGGGAACATCTAATTAGCTCTGGAAGTCTAAAGCTCCGGTCAAATCTGCTTGCTTTGGATGGATTGTCACTTGGGAGGCCTGTTTGACTCGCAATAATTTACAGAAGAGGGGTTTTGTGTGAAGAAGACCAGGAATAGTGGAGCATCTGTTTTTGCATTGCAGAGTTTCCAGAGAATGGTAGGAGTTTTTTTTTACTGTAACTGGTGTTTCTTGGGTTATGTTATGCTTTGAATATTAAGAGTTCAATGGATTTCTGGCAAAGTCAAAGGATGTATAGAAACATGAAGCAAATCTGGAGAACCATTCTCATATGCATATTTTGGACCATATGGCTAGAAGAAATAAGGTTTGCTTTGAAGGAAAGAGGATGCATATTTCTAGAATTAAGAATTCTTGTTTGCATAATTAGATAACCTGGACCAGTACATGGATTTCTTAAGGAGGGATTACTTGATGTTGCTCTTGTCTATTTCTTTCGCTTGTTGATGCGTTTTTTTATATTCTCTACAGTTTAAGACTGAATCGAAGAAAATACATAGCAATAGAGATCTTCTGATTAACATAGTCTTCATGACCAAGCCACCATCCTAGCAGGTAACAAAATGCTTATGGGTATAAACCAAACTAGCACACTCTGATTTCAATTTACACAGAACTCTTTTCATTATTGGGTGTTCGAAAATGATTGTCATCATTCCATGCCTCTCCAACATTCACAACTTCCAGTAAAGCACATCCATTAAACTATAAAAAAATTTAAACTTTGATGTGAAGTTTCTCTATCAAATTAACATTTTCTATTGCTTCTCATTATTTTCTTCCACTACCACTAAAAATATACATAAGTCAAATGAATTATATTAAACTCCATGCTTCGATCCCAGGACCTTCGCCTGGCGGCTCTGATACCACATTAAAAATGGATCTTGGGCCTAACTCAACCCCAAAAACTAACTTTTTTGGGGTTGAGTTAAGTTAAAGATTCATTCTTTACCTGGTATCAGACCAGACTCATCTCAATTCTCGTTTACTGATATTGAGCCCCTCCATCTTATATTGTCCACGCTTCAGATGTCCAGTCCTGGGGATGCGGAGGCCTATTGAGTCCCACGTTGGCTCAAGATGGGTAACTTGGACTCCTTATATGGAGTTGGGCAATCCTCATTTCTTTACGCTACCTTTTGGGGTTGAGTTAGGCCCCAAATTCATTATTAACATGGTATCAGAGCCAAGCAAAGGTCTTGGGATCGAACCTCACCGCCATCCATTATCAAGAAGAATTTCCACGTGCTTGGACAATGAAAAAAAATCAAGTCAGCACGTGAGGGGGCGTGTTGAGAATATAATCAAATATTAAAAGTGTGTTCTCTCCAATAGCTTAAGCTTTTAGATGAGATGATCACACACTCATCATATAAATTGAAATGGAGGGAATATTCCAACAAACTCAGTATTCAGAGGATTCATTATATTTAGACATTTCTATTTTACGCAGGTCATCAACCTTCAGTAACCAGCACATTTATTCAGATACATAACTTGCTACTCTTTGAGAAACTCGTGTAAGTAGATTTTAGTACTGCATTTAACGAGATTATAAAATATGCAAGTACCATGGTAGTTTGTTCTGGCATTCTAGGTGGAAGATTTTCCAGCCCTAGCCTGCTCCAGTTCTGGCTTTCCTTCTCTGCTTCGGCCAAAATCCTTTTCTCAAGGTCAAAATCAAAGTTGAAAGTGCTTCGTGGAATGTCTCCCACTTGTGTTGACAATTGAGGCTGCAATAAACCAAAAAGAATATATTATTCACACAAAAGATATGCAACTGATAAGTGATTTTTTTTATCAACCTGATACATTATTTCAACTCCAAAGTTGAAATATAGAATTTCAAAATTCAAAAAATTTAGGAGTTTTTCAAGTTTTCACTCACAAAACTTCAACAATTTTTCATATCCAAACACAACTTCAACTTACAAATAGTCCCTCCGTCCACTTTTACTTGTCACGTTTCGCTTCTCGAGAGTCAACTTGATTAATTTTCGAAGCTAAATTAAATTTGATTAATTTAATATTTTAAAACTAAAAATTACTAATTTAAATGTTCAATTCATCAAATATTAATATGATAGAAAAATACATCATAAAATGTTCTCAAAGTCCCAGTAGTTTGTGTCTCGAGGAGCGAAACGTGAGAAAGTAAAAGTGACCGGAGGGAGTACCTTCTTTCAAAATAACTTCAAATATATTTTTCAAACATCAACTATATCATGTCCAAACGCCTAAAAATTCATATACAAAAGCTAGATATGGATAATAAAGTTGTATGAGCAGAGTTATAGGTTACGTACCGGAGGTGTAATCCGATATTCAGGTTTTATAGCAACTCTGATCCCAATTCCAGCTTCAAAGGTACAATTCAACAAATGAGAGATCAAAATTCCGAACATAAAAAAGAGATGGAGGAAATACATACTGTTTGAAGTGGGAGAAGGCGTATGATTATGAAAAGGAGGGTTCCGTCCACCCGAGTGTTGACCAACCCTAGGATAATGTCCGCCGTACATGGGCTGTGGCTGTGGCTGTGGAGCGGTGGTTTCCGTAATTAACAAGGAAAATGAAGGAGATGGTAGTAGAGGAATTTCTTTGATTTCCGTAATTAGCAGGCCTGTCTTGCTGATTCTTATTTGGGCTTGGTGCGTAACCCATTTCCAAAAGTGGGCTTCTTCTGATACAATATTGGGAAAGTTGACTACTTGACTGTTAATTTCGGAGCAATTCGCACGACTGATACTATTTTAGGTGTTCTTTAATTTTTAACCCTCAATTCGCTTGTCTTTAATTTTTACTCGTACTTCTAATTTAATAAAAATTTGTGGGTTAAAATATTTTTTATTTGCGATTTTACTAAATCTAATATTTTGTCTTCGAATCCCAGCAGAGGAAAAAAAAGAGAAAAAAATCGTAAGATAAAATTTTCATAAAAATTATGTTTATTCAGCCAAAGTTATATAGAGATTATGCCTTAAGGGGCATAGTTTCTATGTAACTGAACTTTGCCTTTAAGGCATAATCTTAAAATATGTCTATTCGACCAAAGTTGTATAGAGATTATGCCTTAAGGGGTATATTTTCTATGTAACTAAACTTTGTCTTCAGACATAGTTACATAGAAACTATTCTCTTATGGCATAATCTATACAACTTTGGCCTATTTTTTCTTTTTGACTCTGTTGGAATTCGAACCCACAACTTCAAAGGTATTTTCGAAGGTATAATTATATAGAAACTATGCCCCTTAAGGAATAATTTTTATACAACTTTGGTCGAATAAACATATTTTCTAATGAAATCTTGTCTTGCAAATTTATTTTTCTTTTTTACTCTACTGAGATTCGAACCCACAACCTCAAGGATATTTTCGGTCATTTTTTGGAGAAAGGCGAAAATTAAAGACCACCAATTTGAGGGGGGAAAATAAAAGACCACCCTAAAATAGGGGAAGTCGTGCGAATTGTCCTAATATTTTCAGGGAAAATGACACAAATAACCATCCGACCCAAACTATTGACAACCGGATCACCCAAGAAGTTTAAAAGTTTTTTTAAAATAATTTCATTTCGTAGCCCTTTTTCAATTAGTTTCAATATCTATAAAGAAATTATATCATTGTTATATAGAAAATGTATCATACGTATAGAAACCGTGTCATTGTTGTACATAATATGTATTCATAGAGTATGTGTTTAGAAAATATATCATTATTATATAATTTATGTTTAGTAAATGTATAATTAATACATACTTAATAATTATACACATATTATACATGTTTTGAGATATTTTTTAAAGGCTCGATATGGAATTTTTTTTGTCGCATATTGTTTAAGTTTAACCGCCATAAAATGTGTAGTTCTTGTCACAAAAACACTTTTAGCAACAACATTACATATGATGATCTTTAGTGACAATTTTTTAATTTAATCGTCACAAAAAGGTCTGATCTTTTGTAGTGATCGGATTGTTGGGCTAGCGCTTGACAATAGTTTGGATCGAAAGGTTAATTTGTTGCATTAAGCCTAAACATGGGGAAAACAAATTTCTGAGGGTTAGATGGTGTTATTTTTCCAAAAATTTAAGGCTATTCACGTGTATATACATTTCTTAGTAAGTATAGGCATATTTTTAGCCAAGATTTCACTGCCATAAAAGTTATATATTCAGTTTGTCTAAAATATTTAACATATATTAATATTGACAATTTTTTAATAAAAATATGTTTGATCCTTCTCCGCCTCTTCTTCTTAATTGCCAAGTTGTATTTGTTACTTTAGTTATTAACTAATATAAGTTCCTTTGTCAAACCTCTAGTTCACGATCATAATTACTATTAGACCTGTCCAACGGGTCGGGACCCGCCCGATCCAAAAAATTCAGGGCCAGAGTCGACTTATAGCTGACCCGCGAGCCACCCGATTCGAAAAAGCAAGGACCCGATCTTATGTAGGGTCGAACCAGGGTGAGAATATTTTACCCGTCTGACCCGGCCCAACCTCGACATGCGTATTTTTAATATAATTTATATTATTTTTTCTTCATTAATATTTATTTTGTACTTATATATATTTTTTCCATTAATATTTAAGTGATGTAATGCATGTTTTTATAATATATGTATTGCTCTAATCTAAATTGAGCTCGACATAAAATAAGATAAAAACGGTAGCTGATTATTAATTATATGTTTATATTATTAGTCGTTCTATTAATACCACGGAAGCATAATGTAGGGAGAGAAATTAGTTGTAAATTAGTGAAACTTTAAATGGTCATAACTCTGCGCTCGGATGTCCGTTTTACCCGATTTGTTTTTTTATTTTGCGTATTTTTTCGAGACAGGGCCGGCCGGCTATTTGGTGCAGGCAATTTTTAGAAAAACGTCTGTTTTCCCCAAATCGATTTCTAATTTTTTTTCTTTAATAAACATCTCACGATACACAATAGATTTCAACGTCGAAATTTCATGATAGTGTAGGTGTGAATGTCAATTTCAGTTTTGGAAATTCATTTTTTTTAAAATCCTCGATCCAACCCGACCCGCCAAATTTCGTCCCCCTTCCGAAGTGTCAGGGCCGACCCGTGACCCGTAGGATCCCCGAAGGGTCAGGGCCAGGATCGGAAATTTTTTTAAAACATAGGGTCATGGTCGGGCAAGCATAAAAAAAAGTCACCCGACCTGAGCTTTGGACAGGTCTAATTACTACTAACCACATCTATCATTAGCTATCCCCACTAATTATTTCTATCGCTAGGCACCTACTCACTGTCCCAAAATACTTGTCGTATTACGTTTTTCAAGGGTCAAATTATATAAACTTTGACTAATAATTTAAGCTATATTTTTATTATATTAATATGAGAAGAATTGCAACTTATAGTACTTTTCGTATGTTTTCTAAATATCTAAATTTTAATTTTAAAATGTTAAATTAACCTAATCTAATTTAACTTTAAATTTTAGTAAAATTGACTTTTTTTAAAAAAACATAACAAATATTTTAGGACGGGAAAAGTATTTCATACCAACTTCTATCGGCAATCACCAATAACAATCACCTTCATCATCAACCACCACTAACCATTTATTGCACAACTACTATCGCCTGCCATCTACACCCACTTCCACCTCAAAATGGTTACTGCCAACAAGTATAACTAACTTTGAAGTCAGGAAATTTCATTCAATAACCTTGAAAATGAACGATTTTGAATTTTCGATCCTCGATTGCCTTGGGCATACTTTTAAGATCAAAACACAAAACTTGTTGATTTTGAAATTTTGTCCATAGAGCAAGCGGAATCAAAAGCTCAAGACCATTCACCTCCAAAGCCATTCATGTAAACCTTTTTCACTGTGTTTCATCAAACAAATATTGTTTACATTAAAATATAATTTCAGATTTTCTCTAATATTTTATTAATTATATTTAATTGTTTTCAATAAAAGTATAATAAGCATATTCTGATGTTGAGAAAATATTCAATGTCATTTTAGAGACATTATTTTAAGGGAAAATTTCAAAAATATACAAGTTTGCTCACTTATATTGCAAAAAAGTAGCCCAAAAATTTACATTGCAAAGCTTTAGCCCAAAAACACTTTTATACAGTATTATACATTTATATACAAAAGACAAGTACGATGTTTGAAGGGGTATACATATTTATACACCTATATACACCCATATACCACCATATACACTATTATATAATATTATACACTATTATACAAAAAAATAACTTCAACACCACCAACTCCCATAAACATTCATATACACCCATATATAATATTATACACTATTATACAAAAAAATAACTTCAACACCACCAACCTCCATATACACCATCAAAACTCAAATATTTAGCTCCATATACACTCATATACACCTGAGATCAGTCATCGCTGGAGATTACGCTGGAGCTCCGGCTCACCACCATCAGATTTGAGAGAAGAGCGAGAGAGAGCACCAGATCTGAGAGAGAGAGAAAGAGCGCGAGATAGGAAGAAAGAGAGCACATTCACTCACCGGACGACGCCGACCATGACGAGACGACGGTAGAGAGAGCGCACGCTATAGAGAGAAAAAATTGTGCCATTTTTTTGTAAGATTTGAAAAGGTTGGTTAATTTTGGTAGCATTGTTGCCCTAAATTTTATACATTGTAATTATCTCTTATTTAATAGTTACATATTTACTCAAATGTAAAATCATAAATTAATAAAAATAAAAGAAGCATCGACAATTAATCTTAATTTAATGTTTACCCCCAAAAAGGTATAGTTGAATTTGTAAGTGGTTTTAAGGATACATGTATCGATTCGTAGGCAAACGTAATAAATAATTAGATATAAATAAGAAAATGTAAATAATAAGCAATAGAAATAGCATGAATTGATAGAATCTTGATTGAAATTTGTCCCTGAGATTGGTCTGGTCTTTAGCTGAATTGCTTTGAACCCGAGCCAATATTGAGAGCTTGAATATATTAAGTTTACAATGAAATCGTGCAAATGAATGTAATGAGAAATCAGATCCCCTTCCAACATAAAGGTTGGGATCATTTTATAGTAGATAGTATAAGGCATCAGCGCCCAAGAATCACTCCGTAATAAAATGTACATAAATGACAATAATGACCACTTAATGGCTAAAATGTAACGGCTGGCACCGTATCCTCAACAGATACGTGTTGAGCCTCTTCGGTATCTTGATCCCTCGATCTCCTGGCTCGATCGCTACCCGGTCTTGCTCAAACACCCGAACTCACTCTAACACCTAGTCTCACCCCGAGGCAACTAACATCGGGTGCACAACATCATTACTCCATTCGACCTCACACCTAAACCATGCCACGTGTCATGCTGGTTTCCACCATATATAGATAGTCCCCACACTTCCTGGATCAAAGTTTATTGTAGTGCTGTAAAGTGGAAATGATCCTTCCAATGTCTTCTCTTGTAAGCTTTCTTTCAAATTATCCTTAAATAATCGAGAAAATGAACCGTTTAACCTTCCACATGATCTGACTCATGTCTTATCACTCGACCACTTTAGAAACGTGTATCCCCCTGATTGAACCGTTGTCTCAATTTACGAACTGAAATGTTTTGCAATGATGACTTCACCCCTATAAAAACCCATCATTTTTCACTTCCTAGATTTTACCTTTTGGTAAATTTCTTTTCATCATTCGACTAATCAACTTCCAATTTTCCAGAATTTCTTCAAATCTTCAAATTTTCACTCCTTCTGACCTTCAAACCTTCAGAACTTCCAACCTTCAAATCCTCAGACCTTCAAGTCTTCAAACCTTCAAATCTTCAAACCTTCAAATCATCAAATCTTCAAAATCATGACGAAATCTACCTGATTATCTTTCAGGCAATCGTCTCCATCAACTTCTCCACCATCGGTTTCTGATAAAACCACCGGCGCTGGTGAACCTTTTGAAGCTCAAGCCACCACTGAACCCAGAGCCTTCGATATGCTTCTATTAACTGTTACGTTCGACACTGAATTCACCATTCAAACAACCTCCAAAAAATCTGACCGGGGGGAAAAGGCTAAAAATTGGTTGTTCTCTATCAAGGAGTCCATTCTCAAGAGAGTCTGAGATGATTGTGGTTGGAAAGATCTCCGGGATCATTATTCCTGGCGCGAATGAAGACATCACTACATTTAGGTCCGGATACTCCAATGTTTACACCTACCCCTTCACTTTCAAACTTGTCCCTCCAATCGATGACGTGATCCTTCCAATGTGCAGGACTTACAATCTGTGTCTTGCACAAATTGGTCCGTCTTTATGGAGGATCGTTACTTGCCTCCGGTTCTTGGCCAATTTGGTCAAAGAACCTTTTACCTTAGATCATTTGATCCGATTATATTCGCCTTGATTTTTTCGCGACGGGGTTATGCAGCTATCCAAATGAGGGAAATTCCCCATCCCCTCGAGTGTCGATGAAAACCAAGATCGAGGTTGTTAAGAATGATTTTTTGCGGTCCCTACCGTAAAATTTATCCTGGCTAGGTTCATGCCTTTCCCAGAGGAATGGAACATGCACCATAAGTACTCAAAAACCCATTCTTCTCTTTTTTAGTAAACTAATATAACTTGCCATTTAATCTTCTCTTTCTTTCTCAGTCGTTCAATGGATTCTAGCCCATGTGGACAATCTCCATACTTGGGTTGAGAGAATAATCAGAAATCATCAGCACAAGAAGCGTACATGAAAAGAACTCTCTGATAAACGATCGGTAACCAGAAACCACGGTTAGTACTCGACTAACTCATTTTTTTTATCTTACATAATAACCTTATGCACCTTTTCATTTCATTTTTTTTGAATTGGCAGGTCTACCAAAGAGCTCCTTGATCCCGAGGTCTAACCCCTCTACTGCTCCAACTATCCCCAATCCGATCGCATCGGTTTAACGCATCACCAAGGTACCCAAAAAGAAAACCTCTAAGTCCAAATCTTTGAAGTCACTTTCGACCACCAAAAAGAGGAAAAAAAGCTCGAAGGCAGGAGGCTCCTCCCGAGCTCAAGATTCAAGCATCTCTCCAGATGATGTCTAGGTCAGGGGAGACTCCACCACTGCTACCACCACTTCGGCGAGGGTCACTCCGGCCGAAGTGAGAGAAAAGAATATTGCTACTGAGGTAGTCGAACTAATTTTTCCTCCAATCGAGGTGCCTACTTGCTCCTACACCCCTGGTTGTTGAATCTATCATTATTGAGGATGACGATGAAGTCACGAATGAGCAGTCGTTGTCTAAAAAACCAAAGACTTCTACTCCAGCTCCTCATCCACCATCACAACCGACCTAAACCTTTGGGCAAGAAGATTTTTCGATCGCCTCTTTGAAGAGGCTGGCACCTCTGCAAGTCGGGCTAAGCAGGCTCATACCGTTGGGTTCTCCTATCTGGTCATTCCTCAGAAACTGACCAAGTCTTCTAAAACTCCGAGGAACCATGCAAGCTCCCAGGCCAAGCTTGTGAATGTCTTCCCGGCCCTAAGCGCAGATCCGAGAAATATGAGGACAACCACAATTTCCTTTTCCGAGGATACTAATTTCTTATCCCATCCAGTAGGGGTTGCCAATTACATGAGGCCACTCATATCGAAGTCCGATAAGGAGAGGATGCAGAACGTATCTTGGTAATGCCTCTTTAACGAAGGTATGCATGCTTCCAATCGAGTACGTATTCACCTTCTTAATTGCCTAAGTTGAAAATTGTTTTATCTCTCGTTTTTAACTTTCCCTTGATTCTTTATTTTTTGCAGTTCTCCGTCCTTGTTGGTGAGGACCTTATCCGGTGTTTGGATGAAAATGAACACCTTAAAGAGAAGTTAGACGCCTAAGAAAAAGAAATCCAACACCTCAAAGGATTTATTCAAGAAAAGGATGACCAACTGCAGCAAGCCGGTGACTTGTCTACTGTCCGGGCTGAACTAGATCAGGTCAAAGGAAACTACCTCCGAGCTATGAACGACTTCAAGCTTGTCATCAAGGAAAATAAAATTTTTGAGGAAGATAATGAAAAACTCTTCCAAGATGTCGAAGTCCTCACTTAATAGCTCGGGGAGCAGGAAGAAGTTCGGCATTATCAAGCTCAGCAAGTAGAATTTCTGAATGCCAAACTCGATCGCCTTGGTGACGAACTTGCTGTAATAGACACTGATAGGGCCGTCGACCTTGCTGAGCTGAAGATGACTCAGGATTAGGCTGACCAACAAGCCCAAACTAATGAAGGGCTGAGAAACGAGCTTGAGGCTTCAAACTAGAGGTATATTGAGATCTCTGCCCAACTTACTCAAGTTTTGGCTGAACGAGATCAATATTTGGCTGAAGCGGAGGCCGAGGTAGCTCGGACAGTACTAAAAATTGAGCACATAAAATGGAACATTCAGAGGTACACTTTGGAGCAAGCTCGAGATGGGATCCCAGACATCGATATCAAGATTGAAGAAGCCAGAAAGGTCGAGCTCCAAACCTACCACAAGCTGAATGGAGATAGTTCTGAGGATGACCCAGAGGACTCCGAATACGAGTCTGATTAAGATATAGGCTTTCATGCCTTTTGTACTTATTTCCCTTTTTGTAAATATGTTTTGCTCTGATCGTTTACTGGCCTTGTATATAAAGTGAATATTTCTTTTTGTTATGACTTTTCTACCATGTGACATGTGTCGCTATTTTCTTATTTCTAACACTTAGCCAAATAAGCTTCTAACCCAATTTGGAAAAAAATTCCTCCGGCTTCGGAGTTTTAATAAAACAAACCGTCACTTAGTTTGCACTGGGACGAACGAACGTTAAAAGTTACGTTCGGTCTTAAAAATAACTTAAGCAAATCTCTTAAGAATGACTTAAGTAACTTGAACAAAATATTTTTAGCTTGCTCTACACCGGGTAATTTCTCTAGTTTTAGTCATTCAATGGCTTAAATATAAGGACCTTATTTTTATGCTTGTGAATATGACATTTACTATTCACTCCAGGCATGAATATAGGATCTTTAGTTATTTCCAATTTTTTTAGACAACTTCAAGTGTCTTTAAAAATAGGTTGGGTTCATTCTGACATGGTGCCTTGAGAACTTTACTTATTTTTGTTCCGGGTAATTTTATAACGACAGTCCCCAATTAAGGAATTCTTTATCTTGTAAGCCTAAAATTTTGAATGATTACCCAAAGATAAAGATATGCAAAGAAATATAATCGAAACAAGTTTCGATCAAAACATTCTCTTAGTCAAAATATTTATTTCGGGCAACCAACAGGGCAAGATTCATTCGATCTTTCTGCCTTTACATGCTTTGTCGTAACAAAGAAACTATTCGGACAAGATTCATTCAATTTTTTAACCATTACAATGATAGTCCTAAAAAGCTTTAAAAAATCTTCAAACTTACCGAACTTGAAATCTTTGAACTTAACGAACATGCCTCGAACTTCCTTGTCGAGGGTATGGCAGTCCCCTAATGTTTGTGTTTGAAGCATGAGAACTCAAACATTATTTGCTTCTTCTATAACGGACAATCCCTAGTGCTTGGCTGGTGTTGAACTCCGAAGTAAATAACACGGTTTACATTGTTGCCTCATTAAAAACCTTGCCAGGAAAACTCTTTCGGGATAAAATCGTGCTAAGAGAAAAAGAGTGCAACACGTGTTTTTAGACCTAATTCTAACTCATCTCAGCCTTGGAATGATTACTCTTAGTTGGACATGTATGGTTAACCATAATGTAGTAATATCTACGAAATAGAAATGGTTAATAAAAACACACCTTAGCAATAATATTCGCTTCAAGTGAGCGATGTTCCAGTTATTCAACAGTTTATGACCATCTTCGGCTTTCAACTGGTACGAGTCTTTATTGGTGATTCCTGACACTTTGTAGGGACCTTCCCAGTTCGGACCTAATTTTCCTTCATTGGGATTTTTGGCGTTAAGAGTTACTTTTTGCATAACTAGGTCTCCTACTTAAAAGTGCCAAAGATTAGTCCTACGGTTGTAATATCTTCTCATCATTTACTTTTGAGCAACTAGTTGAAGTAAAGCCAATTCACGATGTTCATCCATCAAGTCGAGCTTTACGACCATCGCTTTATTATTTGAATCTTAAATTGCATGGCTGAACCTTAAGCTCGGCTCGTGCACTTCCACCAGAATTAAAACCTCTACACCATAAACCAAAGAAAACAGAGTCTCCCCAGTGCTAGATTTTGGCGTTGTCATGTATGCCCACAATACCTCCGGTAAAAAAAAATTCCATTTGCCTTTTGACCTCTTTAATCTTTTCCTCAGATTTTGAATAATTAACTTATTTTTAGACTCCGCTTGCCTGTTTGCACTTTGGTGGTACGGAGTCGACACAATCTGCTTAATTTTCAACCCTTCGAGGAAATCATTCACCTTCTTCCCAACGAACTGTCGCCCATTATCGCAAGTGATCTCTGTCGGTATGCTGAACCGGCAAATGAGATGATCCTATATAAAATCAATGACTTGTTTTTCTTTGACTTTCTTAAACTCCTTCGCTTCAACCCACTTAGAAAAATAATTAGTCATAAATAAGATAAAACGTACCTTTTGGGGTACCCGTTAGAATGGCCCCACGATGTCCATCCCCATTTCATGAATGGTCATGGAGACAAAACCAGATGCATTAACTTCGCCGGTTGGTGAATCATATGAGCATTCCTTTGACACTCATCGCATTTTCGGACGAAATTCTTCGCGCCTTCTTCCATCTGAACCCAATAATATCCGACCGTAATCAATTTTTGAACCAAAAGTTATGCTCCTGAATGATTACCGCAAGTCCCTCGTGAACTTTATGTATCACATAATCAGTTTCTTCGGGCCCTAAGTACCTTGCTAAAGGACCGTAAAAAGACATTCGATACAACTGACCATCAACCAGATAAAATCTGACCGCCTTAGTCCGAAATGCTCTTAATTCCTTTGAATCCTTAGGCAACTTCCCATCTCGAAGGTAGTGGATAAACTTGTTACGCCAATCCTAAGTTAATCTCAGTGTATTTACTTCGGCATGAACACCATGAATCAAGGAGTTTAGCAGTTGCACAACTATCCCCAAATTAAATTCTTTTGCATCTACGAACGACCCCAAATTAGCCAAGGCATCCGCTTCATTATTTTTTCTCTCGAGATACACACTACATGGTCCATTCTTTGAATGGATTCAATATCATTTGAACCTTCTCTAAGTATTTGTGCATCCTTCCTTATTTACTTTAAACACGCCATTGCCTTTATTAACGACTAGAAGTGAGTCACATTTTGCTTTGATGACCTCGGCTCCCAAGCTCCTTGCTAATTCTAAACCTGCAATAATATCCTCATACTCGACTTCATGTTAGTCAATTTCACAGTTCTTATTGACTGCCGAATAATATCTCCTGCAGGTGCCTTAAGCACTACCCCAAGCCCGGACCCTTTCACGTTCGAAGCTCCGTTCATGAACAAGGTCCAAACATTCGAGGTTGCTACAGAGGTTAACAAACGTTCATTTTCTGCATCGAGAATCATTCTGGGTGTAAAATCCTCTACGAAGTCTGCTAAAACCTGAGATTTTATAGATATTTTCGGTTTATACTCTATGTCATACCCACTAATCTCTACCGCCCATTTGGCAAGCCTACATGACAGTTCTGGTTTATGCATCATATTATTTAGTGGATAAGTTATTACTACACATATGGGATGTCTTTCAAAATACGGTCTCAATTTTCTAGAAGTTGTTACTAATACTAAAGCCAATTTTTCTAAGTGAGGATTGTTACTATATCTGTCAGTGTTGGAAAATGCATTTGGATGCGTGCTGGGGCAACACGACGAAACAGGAAGAAGGGAGCAAGCTATATACTACTTGAGTAAGAAGTTCACACCTTATGAAACCCGATATACTTTGCTAGAACGCACTTGCTGCGCTTTGACTTGGGTTGCTCAAAAGTTTAGACATTACCTGTCAGCATATACCACCTATCTCATCTCAAGAATGGACCCGCTCAAGTACATCCTTCAGAAGCCCATGCCTACTGGTAAGCTAGCAAAATGGCAAATCCTGCTAAGCGAGTTCGACATCATATACGTCACCCAAAAGGCCATCAAAGGACAAGCACTAGCTGATCATCTTGCCGAAAATCCCGTGGATGAAGAATACATCCCTCTTCGGACTTATTTTTCGGACGAGGAAGTATTGTTTATTGGGGAAGATATCTCAGAAGCATACCCGGGTTGGAGAATGTTCTTCGACGGAGCTGCAAACTTTAAAGGTGTTGGTATCGGAGCGGTCTTGGTTTCAGAATCAGGTCACCAACAATATGGCAGAGTACGAAGCTTGTATACTTGGACTCAGAATGGTTATTGACATGAACGTGCAAGAATTATTGGTTATCGACGATTCAAACCTATTGATCCATCAAGTGCAGGGCGAATGGGCCACTAGGAACATGAAGATACTTCCATACCTGCATTGTGTGAAGGAGTTGTGCAAGAAGTTCAGGGAGATAGAATTCAAGCATATCCCACGAAAACATAACGAATTTACGGATGCTTTGGCAACTCTGTCCTCCATGATTCAACATCCAGATAAGAATTACATTGATCCTAACAAGGTGGATTTGTTGGACCAACCAACCTACTGTTTCCACGCAGACAAAGAACCAGACGGAAAGCCCTAGTACCATGACATTAAGAGCTATCTCAAGGCAAACGAATATCCAAAAGACATAACCAACACTCAAAAGAAGACACTTCGGAGGTTAGCAAACCATTTCTTCCTAAACGGAGAAATTCTTTATCGAAGGACTCCGGACTTAGATTTGTTAAGATGTGTTGATGCCCAAGAAGCGAGCAAGTTAATTGAAGAGATACACGGGGGCACGTGCGGCCCTCATATGAATGGTTTCACTTTAGCAAAAAAGACTCTGAGAGCAGGGTATTTTGGATGACCATTGAGACAGATTGCATTCGCTTTGTGCAAAAATGCCACCAGTGCCAGATTCACGGTGATTTGATCTGAGTGCCTCCAAACGGACTTAATGTGACGAGTTCTCCTTGGCCATTTGCAGCTTGGGGCATGGATGCCCGATCAAACCCGCAGCATCGAACGAGCACAGATTCATTTTAGTAGCAATTGATTATTTCACGAAATGGGTAGATGCATCATCATACAAGTCAGTGACAAAGAAGGCGGTGGTCGACTTTGTTCGTAATAACATCATCTGTCGATTTGGAATCCCTGAGTCGATTGTAACAGACAATGGAGCCAACCTCAACAGCGGTTAGATGCATGAGACATGTGAGAAGTTCAAGATCATTCACCGCAATTCCACTCCATACCGACCTCAGATGAATGGAGCAGTCGAAGCAGCCAACAAAAACATCAAGAGAATACTGCGAAAAATGATTGATAATTACAAGTATTGGCACGAGCATTTGCCCTTTGCCCTGTTGGGATATCGCACTACAATCAGGACTTCTACTGGGGCAACCCCGTACATTCTGGTCTATGGAACGGAAGCTGTGTTGCCGGCGGAGGTAGAAATAATGTCCATAAGAATTATCCAAGAGGCCGAGTCCAATGAGGCCAAGTGGACACAGAATCGGTACGAACAATTGATGTTGATTGATGAAAAGCGAATGAACGCAGTCTGTCACGGATAACTTTATCAAAACAGGATGGCTAGAGCTTTCAACAAAAAAGTGAGACCAAGGATGTTCAAACCATGGCAGCTAGTGTTGAAACGCATATTCCCACACCAAAATGAAGCTAAAGGAAAATTTGCACCTAACTGGCAAGGGCCTTACACGGTTCACCGTGAGTTACCTGGAGGAGCGCTAATCTTGGCTGAGATGGACGGCGAAGTGTGGCCAAAAACTATCAATGCAGATGCAGTGAAGAGATACTATATCTAGGATTTATTATTCTCCATGTAATACCTTTTCTACGATGTAAAAGTTGCGCTCCCTCGGCGGGATACGCATAGAACCTACATAGGGTTTCGTCTCTTCAAGACATAAAATCCCATTTGATTGTAACATGAACTACGTCATGACCTGATTTCCTCGGCAGGATACGTAGGCGGCCACATCGGCCTCGGTCCCACTTTTAGAAAACCTTACAATCCCCTTTGTTTGTAATGAACTACGTTATGACCTGATTCCCTCATGGGGATACGTAGGCGGCCCAAATCGGCTTCGGTCCCACCATTAGGAAATCTTTTCTCCTTTATCCCACATATGACAAAATACACCCATCTGTTCACTCTGATAGGACAAGCAAGCAACCCATGCCACTCGGTCTCGTCCAACTGAAAGTTCAGTATCTTCACATTCAGAAACCAGGGCAAATTTAAAGGTTCACTGCCAAAGGACGCCGATAAACATGGAAAAGCATCGGCAGGCTAAATCTTCAGCCAGAAGAAGGATTTTGGATAATACGTTTGCTTTGTTTCACCACATATCACTTCTCGATAGACATTTACATATATGCATACTTTCTTATAAGCAAATTATTTTTCAACAAATATTTTCATTAAAGTTCGACAAGAATTTTTACTGATATGCATACTTTCTTATAAATAAATTGTCTTCAATAAATATTTTCATTAATAGTTAGCCAAGACTGGGAACTAGACAGGGGCTACAGGTCCGAATCAGCAGGACATACAAGTATCGAGGGCCAAAGCTACAAAAGTCAATACGAATCGACCCCCCTCCAAAACTCACAAGCTTTCTTTGGATACAGGTCACAAACAACAACGTCTATACAACGACGACATCATCAACGTCTATACAAGGACGACATCATCAACGTACATACAACGGCGACATCAGCAACGTCTATACAACGACGACATCAGCAACATCTATACAACGACGACATCAGCAACATCTATACAACAACGACATCAGCAACGTCTATACAATGACGACATCATCAACGTCCATACAACGATGACATCAACACGTCCATATAACGACGACATCAGCAATGTCCATACAACGACGACATCAGCAACGTCCATACAATGACGATATCAGCAACGTCCATACAACGACGACATCAGCAACGTCCATACAACGACGACATCAGCAACGTCCATACAACGACCACATCAGCAAAGTCCATACAACGATGATATCAGCAACGTCCATACAACGATGACATCAGCAACGTCCATACAACGACAACATCAGCAACGTCTATACAACGACGTCATCAGCATAGCGTCCATACAGCAAAGTCATCGACAACTATCTTTTACAGCAAAACAGCATTACAACGGCGTCAACAGAATTACAACAACGTATTCAGTTCAACATCTATCCTTTATAGTCAAACATCATTACAACGATGTCATCAGCAACACGCCCATACAACGGCGTCATCATCAACACGTCTATATAACGACGACACCAGCAACACGCTCATACAATAACGTCATCAGCAACACACTTATGCAACGACGTCTTCTGCATAACACGTCTACACAATGACGTCTTCAACACAACACGTCCATACAACGACAGCATCAACAGCATTACATCGACACAATGACGGCATCAACATTACGCCGTTACAACAACGTCATCGCATTACGTTTGTGCAAGGACATAATTTCGACTCACAGGGTCGCATTTTTCTTATACTCATTCTCTACCATTTTATCTCAGTAGTTATGCACTAATTTTATATTAAGCTTTAGTTTGCAGGAGCTTTAATTAGCAGGAGTTTCAGCACAACGTGGAACTTCTTACGACGAACCAAGGTAATTTTTCCCGATGATCAAAGACAAAATTGGCTACTCATTCAACCTCATTGGCCGAAAACTCTTTCATCGTCTCCAACCAAAGAGGGGCATCTGTTGACACCCAATTTTGCCCAGTCTTTTCCAATTTATTTGCAATTTTAAATATTTTTAACACTTCAAAATAATTTTAATCTATATACATACATGCGTATATATATATATATATATATATATTATTACTCTCTTATTATTATTATTATTCGCATTTTTTACTGTCATTTGCATTTTTATCATAATCATAAGTTTTATCCAAAAATTCTATCTTATTTTATTTTCGCAAAATTGCATCGCATTTCCATTTTTTTATTAAACATTAAATATTTCGCAAATATTATATTTTATTATTATCACATCGTTATGTTTTTATTAAATAATTTACATTTTTCTTCAATGCATTTTTAATATTAAACTCCTTTTATATTTTAAACCCATAACCCATTCATTTCCCAACCCAAAAACAATTTCTACCCAAACTAAAACCCATTTCGTCCAAGCCCAACCCATCACCCATTTATTTCCCCAACCCAAAATAATTTCTACCCAAACTAAAACCCATTTCGTCCAAGCCCAACCCATCACCCATTTATTTCCCCAACCCAAAAAATCAATTTCTACCCAAAACAATTCCAAACCCCATACCCAAACCCAATCGGTCGGCCCAAGACCCAGGCCCACTCGACCAAACACCTTTTTATCCCCCTAACCAAAACATAAACTTAAAACAAAAAAATCCAAAACCCTAACACCCCTAACCCCCCAAATCGGCGCCGCTGCCCCCACACCCCTACCCCATGTCGCCGGTCACCTCACCCCTGCCACCACCGACCCATGACACCACCAACCCCCCTCTGTTACGCTGACACCACCAACCCTTCGACCCATGCCCCTTCGAATCCATGATTTTTTGGCTCCTTTATTTGAAATTCAAACTCGTTCTCGAACGATGAAGGTTGCGAATCCATCTATAAATACCCCTTTTGTTCACTGTTGAGAGAAAAAAAATTTGGGAGAAAAAACCGAGACCGAAAAGAAACAAAAATATCTGCTACGTTTTTTTTAGCATTCGTCTTCCTTATTATTCAAGAAAATAAGTCTGAAAATAAGTCCAAAATCGGAAGGAAAAGGGGTGAGTTTCATTCTTAAATTTTGGTGTTAAATACTTCTATTGGATTCGTTAATCCCAATCCAAAAAAATATGTTTTGTTTTGTTGTTGTTGTTCTTCACTAAATCGGGCTATCGATCCGGGATGGGTCGACCCGGTTCGGGTAAATTTCCAGATTTATATGTTGTATATCATGTTGGTTATCTGAAATTGGTGAAAATATCTGATTCGGGTTGAACCTCCGATTCGGGTCGGGTCGACCCGGTTTGGGTATTTTTCTAGATTCTTGCATTTTTACATCTTATATGTTGGTTATCTGAAAAATCTAAGAAGAATTTGATTAGGGTTTGAATTTCTGATTCGGGTCGGGTCACAGACCCGGGTCGGGTATTTTTCCAGATCCTTGCATTTTTACATCTTATATGTTGGTTATCTGAAAATCTGAGGAGAAATTGATTCGGGTTTGAACCTCTGATTTGGGTCGGGTCGACCCGGTTTGAGTATTTTTCCAGATTCGTGCATTTTACATCTCATTTGTTGGTTATCTGAAAAATCTAAAAATTTGATTTCGATTCCGGTCACTGCTTAGGGTTACATTTCTCGGGTCGTCTATCCGGGTCTGTTTTCAGATCTGGGTCGCCCATTCGGGTCGTTGTTCAGAACCTGGATCTGTTTTTCATAAACATTTCCTAATAGTGTTTCGGTTCCGAAATTTCAGAATTCGGGTCGAATATTTTAACTACTTACTGTTTGTTTACTTTGACACTTGAACATCCGTTATGAGGCTATGTTGTTTTGTTGATTGAACTAATACTGCATTCTCTTTGTTGTTTTGTTGATTGAACTAATACTGCATTTAAGCCAATGAAATTAAATCCGAGGCCGCGTCCCTTCGGAAATCGTTTCTCTGTTTCAGTTTTATTGCTTTGAAATTATTCTACTGTTTTGAACAAATACTGCATTTTAGTTCAATGAAATTGAATTCGAGGCCGCGTCTTTTCGGGAATTACTTCTCGGTTTCAGTTTTTTCTATCTTTGATATTATTCTACTGTTTTGAATAAATACTGCATTTTAGGCCAATGAAATTGAATTCGAGGCCGCGTCTTTTCGGGAATTGCTTCTCGGTTTCAGTTTTTTGCTATCTTGGTATTATTTTACTATTTTGAACAAATACTGCATTTTAGGCCAATGATATTGAATTCGAGGCCGCGTCTTTTGGGGAATTGCTTCTCGGTTTCAGTTTTTGCTATCTTGGTATTATTTTACTGTTTTGAACAAATACTGCATTTAGGCCAATGAAATTGAATTCAAGGCCGCATTTTTTCGGGCGTTGCTTCTCAGTTTCAGTTTTGCTACTTTCTTATTATTTTACTGTTTTAACTAATACCGCATTTAGGCCAATGAAATTGAATTCGAGGTCGCGTCTTTTCGGGCATTGATTTTCTATTTCAGTTTACTGTCTCATTATTATTTTACTGATTTGAATAATACTACACTTAGGCCGATGAAATTGAATTTGAGGGCGCTCTTCGAAATTGCCTCTCATTTACGCTTCTTTGCTTTGGCATAATTTTGCTGATTTGAACACGATACTACACTGGCCGATGAAAAATATCCGTCGATTTTGAGGCCTCCACAGTTGTAAAGACGGAAATATAACTTCTGGGCAAGGATGAGACTTAAATCTTTTTTATTTCATCCGAGAGATCAACATGTTTAGTAGGCAAGGCAACTAAAAATAACCGACGAGTTATATGCTCGCAGCCACGACGTGATTAGAATGATCTTTCTTTTTCATCCGAGAGACCAACATGTTTAGTAGGCGAGGCAATTAAAATGACCACCGAGTTATATCTTTGCAGCCACGACGTGATTGGAATGGTCGTTTTTTCAAAATTTAAGCCTGAGCCCTCCGTGATCAAAACATTCACTGTTTTGGATACGGATTCGAAGTTATTTGTATTTAACTGTTTCTAACCGTTTGTTCTTGACAGCTTGCAAGGAACAAAGTCAATGAAGGCAGATACTCCTCGGAGTTTATTTATTTTATTGTTTTTACTTTCTTTAATTCAACTTTATCTCGCTCTGTATTGTAATATTATTTATTGTACTTATGTAATTATTGAAATGCTTAGAATAGGTAGACTTAGAATTAATTAATAGGGTAGTCTAAAACTGGTAACCCGTCGCTAGCTTATTTACTTGTAGGCTCGGTTAATTCAAACTTAGAAACCCTCCGCTAGTTATTTATTTTTAGGCTCGTCATGCATATTCAAGATTTTCAAAACAACTTTGGTCGTCTTATTCGCTTTATTAATCTTACAAATAAGTTTATCTTTTTTTCAATTTGCAACTCAATGATTTCCAAAAAAATTACTTCTTTGGCATTATAAATAATTTATTTTTTTACTATCAATTGTTACAAATGTATATTTTTTCAAACTTTACATGTATCTTTCTTTTAGTCATACGAATGCATACTTGTATAAAAATGCATCATTTACTAAATATTTGCAAACATCTTTTTAATCCGGTATACTTTTAGAACATGCATTTTTCTTAGCAATAATTAACCTGAGTTTGACCGGATAACCGCAAGTTAGCGGATCTTAGAGGAAGCCTAACCCCTTCCCTTTAGGATAATAAAGAACTCTTACCTAGAATCTCACCAGTTTCACGGACCTTAAAATTAGAGTTATATTGCATCATTTAGTTAACATTTAGGTGCCCTAATTCACCTTAGAATAATTAGGTGGAGACTCCTTAATCATTAACCCAGGAATCACCGATACGTTGTGCTCCGCTTTGACCCGCGGGTCGAAAAACGGGCGCGACATTAGTCTCTGCTGCAACATTTGGGGCTTGTTATTTCCTAGGTGTTCTACTATACACCAGCAATGTTTTCACCTTTATAGCAACTTTACGTTTGGTTCAAGATCCAATAAGAACCATTCCTGATGTTATTGGTGTAGTGATTCAAGCCAAGGTTTCCTTTGCTAGGATAGTCAAGTTCCTTGAGGCCCCCGAGCTGGAAAATGCAAATGTTAGGCAGAAGCACAACTTTTGATGTACAGATCATGCCATACTTATGAAATCAGCTAATCTCTCATGGGAAGAGAATCCACCTCGACCTACGCTAAGAAACATTAATTTGGAGGTTAAACCAGGTCAGAAGATTGCTATATGTGGGGAGGTGGGCTCAGGAAAGCCAACCCTTCTGTCAGCAATTCTTGGAGAGGTTCCAAGTATCCAAGGAACTGTAAGTTATATTGGTTGTTGACACCCAATTTTGTCCCATCTTTTCTGATTTTATTTGTAATTTTAAATATTTTTGACACCTTAAGACAATTTTAAAATATAGGCATATATATGTATATATATCATCATTATTATTATTATTTGCATTTTATTTGTCATTTGCATTTTTTATATCATAATCATACTTTTATCTTAATATTATATGTTATTTTATTTTCGCAAAACGGCATCGCATTTTTTATTTTTATTTTTAAGCATCAAGCATTTCACAAATATTATATTTTATCATATTATCATCTTTACAATTTATAATTTTTGCAAAGCTTTTATTTATTTAAATATATAATAAAACCCTTTTTATATTTTAAACCTATAACCCATTTCAACCTTTTTATATCTTAACCCAAAACAATTTTACCCAAAACCCAAACCCTACATTTTTCAGACCCAACCAAAACTCAATTCGGTCGGCCCAACTCGGTCGGCCCAACAACCCTTTTCCCATTTATTTCCCATACCCAACACATCAAAACAAAACCCCAACCCATTTCCCTTTATTTGCCCAAAAACCAAACACCTCTCAAAACCAAAACAAACCCATTTTCGGCCAGCCCAACATAAAATCCCTTGGCCCAACCGGCCACTCCCCCAAGCCCATCCGGATCGGCCCACCTCCCTTTTAACTCCCATTATCCCATTTTTATCTACCCCCTTTAAACCAACAACCCTAAACAAAAAAAAAACAACCCATTTTTTGTTTCTCTCCCAAATCAGCCGCACACACCTCACTACTACCATACCCACAGTAGACAACCCCCATACCCGTGACCCCCACACACCGGTCACCTGCCTCGACACCAACCAGTCGCCGACACCGTCGCCCGACACCACCAGCCTACCCCATCATTTCACCCATACCTACACCCCCTAAAACCCGAAACCCATCTATAATACCCCCCTTTTTGTTCACTGTTTTGGGGGTCGATTTTGTGGATTTTTATCCGAAAAGAGGGAGTTTTTGGTCGGAGTTTATGTCGGAAATCGGGTATTATTTTGCCTTTTGTTCATTGTCCGGTCGGGTCAACCCGATTTGGGTAAGATTTCCATATTTATATGCTTTTATATTTTCTTGTTGTTATATGAAATTTGGAGGAAAATTAAGTCGGATCACCGATTCGGGTCGGGTCGACCCGATTTGGTTAAATTCCAGATTTTTGTGTTTATATTTTGTTGTTGGTTATCTGTAATTTGGAAAGAAATCGATTCGGGTTGAAATGTTCGATTCGGATCGGGTCGCTGATACGGGTCGGGCTGACCCGGTTTGGTTAAATTTCCATATTTGTATGTTTAATATTATGTTGTTGGCAATCTGAAAATCTGAAAAATTAATTCGGGTCGGGTCTGTGATTCGGGTCGGAGCAGCCCGGGTCAAGTAAATTTCATTTTTTGTATTTTTGTATTTTTGTTGTTGGTTATTTGAAAATTCCAAAAAAATGTTTGATTCCAGGTCGGGTCAACTCGAAATCCAGTAGGATCAACATTTGAGATCCGGTCAGTCAAATTCGAGTCGGGTCGGACGTTTTAATGGCAAACTTTTGGTTTATTTTGGCATTTAAATATCCATACACGGATATCTTACTGCTTTACTGCTTTACTACTTTAGGCCGATGAAATTAAATTCGAGGCCGCACTTTTTTCCGTTTCGTTTCTCTGTTTTCTGTTTTTCTGTTTACTGTTTTTAAACATCCGTGCAACGGATATCTTGTTATTTTCCTGTTTTATTGTTTGAAACTAATACTACATTTAGGCCGATGAAATTAAATTAAAGGCCGCGCTTTTTTTGTTTGTTTCTCTGTTTACATCGCTTATCGCTTTTAAACATCCGTGCAACGGATATTTACTGTTTTACTGTCTTACTGTTTTAAACTAAATATCGCGTCTTTTCGGAAATTGCTTCTCGATTTCAGTTTTTACTGTTTTGGTTTAGTTTACTGTTTTTGAATTAAATACTGCATTTAGGCCAATGAAATTGAATTTGAGGCCGCGCCCCTTCGAAAATTGCTTCTCCGTTTCATTTTGCTGTTTTGGTATTTTACTGATTGAATAAATACTGCATTTTAGGCCAATGAAATTGAATTTGAGGCCGCGTCCCTTCGGACATCATTTCTCCGTTTTTGATTTTACCGCTTTACCGCTTTGAATAAATACTGCACTTTGGCCGATGAAAAAATATCCGTCGATTTTTTAGGCCTCCACAGTTGTAAAGACGGAAAATAAAGCTTCTGGGCAAGGATGAAACTTAAATCTTTTTCACCCGAGAGACCAACATGTTCGATAGGCAAGACAACTAAAATGACCAACGAGTCATATGTTCGCAGCCACGACGTGATTGGAATGATCTTTTCAAAATTTAAGTCTGAGCCCTCCGTAATCAAAACATTTACTGTTTTGGATACGGATCCGAAGTTATGTATATTCAATTATTTCTAACTGTTTGTTCTTGACAGCTTGCAAGGGATAAAGTCAGAAAAGGCAAATGTCCCTCAGAGATTATTTATTTTGTTGTTGTTTTTACTTTCTTTAATTCAGTTTTATTTCATTATGTATTGTAATATTATTGTACTCCTGAAATTATTAAAATATTTAGAATAGGTAGATTAATTAATAGGGTAGTCAAAACTTGAAACCCATCGCTAGTTTATTTATTTTTAGGCTCGGTTAGTTTTAAAATCGTTAATCGCTAGTTTATCTATTTTTAGGCCTGTTGCCCATAAAAAATCACCTTGCATATATTTTTATCAATTTTCATACAGATGCATATTTATTTATTTATTTATTTATTTATTTATTTATTTATTTATTTTCTCTCAACTTTACATGTACAAAATGCATCATTTTATTATCTACTTGCAACATCATTTTTATACTTGTAAAAACATGCATTTTCTTAGTACAATAATTAACCTGAGTTTGACCGGATAACTGCAAGTTAGCGGATCTTAAAGGATGCCTAACTCCTTCCCTTTAGGATAATAAAGAACCTTACCTAGAATTTCATTAGTTTCGCAGACCATTAAATTGGAGTTATTTTGCAGCATTTAGTTAGCATTTAGGTGCCCTAATTCACCTTAGAATAATTAGGTGGTGACTCCTCAAAGCAAACATTTTTATCCTATCCAAAGGGAATCGACCCATCGCGTCGCGAAGCCCGCATGTCAAAATCGGGTGCGACAGCATGGCGACTCCACTGGGGAATTTCAGGTTCTTAACCATAGCAAAACCTGGTTAATTATTATTGTGCTTTACTTTTTGCTCATTATTTTATTTGATGCTTTGATATGTTTCATTTTTGAAATTTTGCATGTATAACTTCTTTAATTTCTATATTCTCTTACTGCTTTCCTTAAATTGGCATTCCGCTCATATTCCTTCCGTTACAGAAAATTGACACTATCACACATTACACGCGAGGTATGTTTTGCGCACCCGCAAATTTCTTTCAAATTACCAAATTTTAGGAGAGTTGGCGTATGCGCGGAGTGTCCGAACCATCCGGTGGCCGCGTAGCCTTCTCACTCGAGTAGTCCGCTTGGGAACCTTGAGTCTAGTAAGACAAATCTTAGAAAATTTAGGATAGAGTTATACCACCCTTTATCTTAAATTATGCATGCATACACCTTAGGTGGGTCGATCCTTGGCATCGACTCCACAATTATGAAATCCGCCAAAATTGTCGACGGGTCTCACGACCCAACGACCCATCATCATATTATGTGTAGCGTGATAATGATAGACGAATTCAAGCCTCATCATGACATGCCGAAATTGGAAAATGTACATTCATTCTGTCTTCATTTCCGACAAAAGCATTGCATTTTAACAGCTTGGATTAATACGTCATAATCTCGCATATTTGGCGTTTAGGCTCGCCTCTGGCATAAGAGAGGCTCCATGCATGTTAGGACGCACATTTAATTCTTGCACGATCTATTTGCTATTTTTCTGCTTTTCACTTTGTACATATTATTTAATGCAATAATTACATGCTTTAATTATGTACATATCATGTCATGTCGCTTGCAAATCTGTGCATGAACATTTGCCCTTTGCACTTTTTGACTATTGCACTACAATCAACTTCTACTATGGCAATACCATATCGTTTGGTCCGCGGGACAGAAATTGTGTCACTGCTCGAGAATAAAGCGGTCTTGAACATCAAGACTTGGACCTTTTAAAGCAATCAGGGGAGTCTTTGACCATACTGTCACTCCTACATTTTATTATTTTTTGCGACTTTTCCACTTTCACCCATGTCTCTCATTTTTGCAGGAAAACCGTCCTCGCAAACAGTCGAGAGCGGTCATTATAAAACATCATCCCTGTGATACTCCATAAAAAAAGTCTTTACAAAGATGACCGGGAGATACTTTGATTGAAAGAAGTCATCCAACCTCCAGTCTGAACAAACCAATCAGGGGAGTCTTTGACTATACTATTACACTTCCACATTTTATAATTTTTGTGACTTTCCTCCTTTCACTCGGTGCTCTTATTTTTGCAGGAAGATCGTCCTCGCGAACAGTCGGGGGCGGTCGTTCTAAAACATTATCCCTAGATATACTCTAGGAAAGAACAAAGCAAAAGGTTTTCACAGAGATGACCGAAAGATGTTTTGATTAGAAAAAGTCAGCCAACACTAGATTAAATGAGGCATCACTCTAGTTTGTCTATACTTTTGTTTTTTGTTTTTTTTTTACATATTTGCAAATTCAATTGATATGCTTAATTTTCGTTACATAATTCCTTTATATCATACCATTTTTACAACATATCCTCACGAACTACGAGTGTCTGATTCTCACCGTACGGTGTGATACGTAGGTAGCCCTTCTTGGGTTCGACAGCACTAAAAAAAATCAATCTACAAAAAAAAAGAAGGAAATAACTCCGAAAAAGGGGAAAAAGCTCTAAAAAAAGACGCACTTCCTTGTCCACCTTAGAGAGGGACATATGTGGTTTATCAATCTTTTCATTCGTCCTATAATGGACAATCATTTTTTTTATTATTATATGCATCCTATTGTGGATAATCATTTTTTCATTGCATTCATTCTACTGTGGACAATTATTTTTTACTTTGCATTCGTCCCATAGTGGGCAATCATCTGTTTTATACAATTTTTACTTTTACTATCCTATCATAGATGAATTTCTTTGAGCATACATTTTATATATACTTTCTGAACGAACTACGCACACCTGCTTCTCGTCAAATATGAGATACGTAGGCAGCCCTATTTGGGTTCGGTACCATATATATATATATATATATATATAAGTACAAAAATACTTTAAGCATCATTGATCGACGTTGTTGATACCAACACAGTTAGGAGTGTGCATAGGAAAGAACAAGTAGAGAAGAGTGACTTCGTGGTAAACCATAGATTCTTCTGTTCCCTCTCATTCACGCCTGTGTTGACACTTAAAAAAATTGTTTCGCATGCTTCCAAGATATGAACAAAGCCAACCTCATCGTTTCATGTGCATTGTGTGGTGAGTTTTTAGAATAAGTTCAATTGCATTGCATTGTGATCTAGAACTTGGCTCGAATGTTTGTTGAGGCGAAATCCTGAGTAACACTTGGTATAGGAAAGGATTGTAGGCTTTCTTTGATCCGTTTGAGCCTTTCCAGCTTACCAAATAACATTATCCGTAGCACTTCCCCTTTGAGCCTAAAGCCTTTTTTTTAACAACCACATCTTATGCCTATACCCTTTCTGAGTGCGTACACGCACTATCCCTCTTTTGGCCCGACCTCCTTGAGCGCATCATAAATGTGCAAATTGCTGAAAAAGATCCGAGTTTGAAGTTGCAATGTTCCCGAAAGAGGAAAAGAAAACCAAACAAAAGGACGACTTCACACAAAAAGGAAGTCAAAACCCCCGATAATATCAAAAAAGAAAAAGAAAAAGAAGGAAATAACTCCGAAAAGGGGGAAAAAGCTCCAAACGAAATATTCAAAAGAAGTCGGTACAAAACAAAGGGGGCAAAAAGAAGCAAATCGGCATCAAGGCACACAAATATCAAGCACGGACATATTCCAACGCTCATGGAAGGATTAGTCACTCCTTACCCAAATGATATCATTTCCTTTTCCTAAGCCTATATTACAAACCCATAACAAGCCCTACATGATCCTATACAGAGGGTTCTCACATTAGTGGATACTCACATGACGGCCAAGCCTATGGTATCATAATTAAATGTATTGAACATCTTTCTGAGGGTGAGTGTACTTCTCTAGACGTCCCAAAGTGCAAAATACTAAAATACATGTGAGGAAGGGACTTTCTTTCAGTGAGGGCATTTGAAACATGAGGATGCATATATGTCAAAACCTTGGCTTGAAGCAAATGTCGATACTCAGATATGTCTGAGGTAGCATCTGAAGCTGTAGGAATTACCCTGGAGTCAGTCTCGATTATACAAAAAGTAATAACGGGAGCCCCTAAGCACATTACTAATTGTTTGATACCAACTGAAGTCAAGACGTGATTCTGTCTTTTTCATATTGAAGAAAAAAAAAACCTTACAAATTTTTTTTGCCGCATGAACTACGTTATGACCTGATTCCCTCGGCGGGATACGTAGGCGGCCACATCGGCTTCGATCCCATTTTTTTTTCTAAGAAGAAAATCTTACAAATCTCTTCTGTCGCATGAACTACGTTATGACCTGATTCCCTTGGCGGGATACGCAGGCGGCCACATCGGCTTCAGTCCTATTTTTTTTCTAAGAAGAAAATCTTACAAATCTCTTCTGCCGCATGAACTACGTTGTGACCTGATTCTCTCGGTGGGATACGTAGGCGGCCATATCGGCTTCGGTCACACCATTGGAAATTTTCTTCCCTTATCTTGCACACAATGCAATTGGCCCGCATGATCGCCTTAATAGCTGCCCGCACAAACTCGATTTTGTCCAGTTGGAAGTTCAACATCTTCATATATACCAGAAACTGGGGCATATTTTAAGTGTTCACTGCAAGAATATGCCAATGGACTTGGAAAATGCCATACATCTATGTCTTCAATCCAAACAAGTCTGAACTCGCGAGCGTCCATAGCCAAAGCTACAAAGTCAACGCGAATCAACTGCCTCTGCCCCCCAAACTCACGAATTTCTTTGAGTGCAGATCTTCAGGTTGACAAAGGCAAGGGAGCCTCAACATGTGTGTTTAATTCGGCAAAGATGTCGCATCACATTTTAAGTCTGTGCATGGACGACATTTCAATCCACAGTCCACATGAGTTTGAATCGACAGAAGATTCAACACAACGTGGAATCATATTACAACAAACTAACGGCAATGACGTCATTTACATCTTTCACAGCATTACAACGACAGCAACACGGCCATACAGCGGCGTCATCAGCAACACGCCCATACAACGGCGTCATCAGCAACACGCCTATGCAACGGTGTCATCTGCACAACACGTCTATGCAACGACGTCATTTTAACCCATGCGGGTCACAAACGCATAATGTCAATAGAACGACGTCATTTCAGGCGCCCACCTTCCAATGCGGGTATTTTAATTTCAGTCAGGTACCCACCTCATAATTCGGGTATTTCAATTTCAGTCAGACGCCCACCTCCTAATGCGGATATTTTAATTTCAGTCAGGTGCCCACCTCCTAATGCGGGTATTTTAATTTCAGTCAGGCGCCCACCTCCTAATGCGGGTATTTCAATTTCAGTCAGGCGCCCACCTCATAATTCGGGTATTTCAATTTCAGTCAGGCGCCCACATCCTAATGCGGGTATTTCAATTTCAGTCATGCGCACACCTCCTAATGCGGGTATTTTAATTTCAGTCAGGCGCCCACCTCCTAATGCGGGTATTTCAATTTCAGTCAGGCGCCCACCTCCTAATACGGGTATTTCAATTTCAGTCAGGCGCCCACCTCCTAATGTGGGTATTTCAATTTGATCGGCGCCCACCTCTGTCACGGGTATTTTAACCACATCAGCGCCCACCTCCTAATGCAGGTATTTAATTTCAGTCAGGCGCCCACCTCCTAATGTGGGTATTTTAATTTCAGTCAGGCACCCACCTTCTAATGCGGGTATTTTAATTTCAGTCAGGCGCCCACCTTCCAATGCGGTCATTTTAATTTCAATCACTCCTATGCAACGGCGCTATCTGCATAACGTCTAAGCAACGATGTCATCTCATCATGCCTATGCAACATTGTCATCTGCATCGGAGAAGTACTTCGAACGTTGTTCCACCCTTCCCCAGTATCTCATCATATCTGCAACCAGTGACATCATAACTCGACACTGGGGCAATGTTTCTTGAATCTGCAGCATCCTTTGCAACTTCTCTCCTCCTCAGGATTCTATTTCTTCCCACGCATCCCTAACCTTCTCTCGAGTCCCGATGATCAGGACAAAATTGGCTACTCAGTCAACTTCTTTGGCCGAAAACTCTTTCATCGTCTCCGGCCAAAGAGGGGCATCTGTTGACACCCAATTTTGTCTCATCTTTTATGATTTTATTTGCAATTTTAAATATTTTGGACACCTTAAGACAATTTTAAAATATAGGCATATATATGTATATATATCATCATTGTTATTATTATTTGAATTTTATTTGTCATTTGCATTTTTTATATCATAATCATACTTTTATCTTAATATTATATGTTATTTTATTTTCTCAAAACGGCATCGCATTTTTTATTTTTATTTTTAAGCATCAAGCATTTCACAAATATTATATTTTATCATATTATCATCTTTACAATTTATAATTTTTGCAAAGCTTTTATTTATTTATATATATATATAATAAAACCCTTTTTATATTTTAAACCTATAACCCATTTCAACCTTTTTATATCTTAACCCAAAACAATTTTCCCAAAATCCAAACCCTCCATTTTTCAGACCCAACAGAAACTCAATTCGGTCGGCCCAACTCGGTAGGCCCAACAACCCTTTTCCCATTTATTTCCCATACCCAACACATCAAAACAAAACCCCAACCTATTTCCCTTTATTTGCCCCAAAAACCAAACACCTCCCAAAAACAAAACAAATCCATTTTCGGCCAGCCCAACATAAAATCCCTTGGCCCAACCGACCACTCCCCCAAGCCCATCCGGTTCGGCCCACCTCCCTTTTATCTACCCCCTTTAAACCAACAACCCTAAACAAAAAAAACCATTTTTTGTTTCTCTCCCAAATCAGCCGCACACACCTCACCTCACCACTACCATACCCACAGTCGACAACCCTCATACCCGTGACCCCCACAAGCCGGTCACCTGCCCCGACACCAACCAGTCACCGACACCACCAGGCTACCCCATCATTTCACCCATACCTACACCTCCTAAAACCCGAAACCCATCTATAATACCCCCCTTTTTGTTCACTGTTTTGGGGGTCGGTTTTGTGGATTTTTGTCCGAAAAGAGGGAGTTTTAGGTCGGAGTTTATGTCGGAAATCGGGTATTATTTTGCCCTTTGTTCATTGTCGGGTCGGGTCAACCCGATTTGGGTAAGATTTCCATATTTATATGCTTTTATATTTTCTTGTTGGTTATCTAAAATTTGGAGGAAAATCTAGTTGGGTCACCGATTCGGGTCGGGTCACTGATCCGGGTCGGGTCGACCCGGTTTGGTTAAATTCCAGATTTTTGTGTTTATATTTTGTTGTTGGTTATCTGTAATTTAGAAAGAAATCGATTCGGGTTGAAACATCCGATTCGGGTCGGGTAGGGTCGACCCAGTTCAGTTATATTTCCAGATTTGTGTTTATATTTTGTTGTTGGTTATCTGTAATTTGGAAAGAAATCGATTCGGGTTGAAATGTTCGATTCGGGTCGGGTCGCTGATACGGGTCGGGCTGACCCGGTTTGGTTAAATTTCCATATTTGTATGTTTAATATTATGTTGTTGGCAATCTGAAAATCTGAAAAATTAATTCGGGTCGAGTCTGTGATTCGGGTCGGGGCAGCCCGGGTCAAGTAAATTTCATTTTTTGTATTTTTGTATTTTTGTTGTTGGTTATCTGAAAATTCCAAAAAAATATTTGATTCCGGATCGGGTCAACCCGAAATCCAGGCCGGATCACAGTTTAGGGTCCGGGTCGGGTCAAATTTCAGAATTCGGGTCGGACGTTTTAATGGCAAACTTTTGGTTTATTTTGGCATTTAAATATCCATACACGGATATCTTACTGCTTTACTGCTTTACTACTTTAGGCCGATGAAATTAAATTCGAGGCCGCGCTATTTTTCCGTTTCGTTTCTCTGTTTTCTGTTTTTCTGTTTACTGTTTTTAAACATCCGTGCAACGGATATCTTGTTATTTTCCTGTTTTATTGTTTGAAACTAATACTACATTTAGGCCGATGAAATTAAATATGAGGCCGCGCTTTTTTTGTTTGTTTCTCTGTTTTCTGTTTACTGTTTACTGTTTTAAACATCCGTGCAACGGATATTTACTGTCTTACTGTTTTAAACTAAATATCGCGTCTTTTCGGGAATTGCTTCTCGATTTCAGTTTTTACTTTTTTGGTTTAGTTTACTGTTTTTGAATTAAATACTGCATTTAGGTCAATAAAATTGAATTTGAGGCCGCGCCCCTTCGAAAATTTCTTCTCCGTTTCATTTTGTTGTTTTGGTATTTTACTGATTGAATAAATACTGCATTTTAGGCCAATGAAATTGAATTCGAGGCCGCGTCCCTTCGACATCATTTCTCCGTTTTTGATTTTACCGCTTTACCGCTTTGAATAAATACTGCACTTTGGCCGATGAAAAAATATCCGTCGATTTTTTAGGCCTCCACAGTTGTAAAGACGGAAAATAAAGCTTCTGGGCAAGGATGAAACTTAAATCTTTTTCACCCGAGAGACCAATATGTTCGATAGGCAAGACAACTAAAATGACCAACGAGTCATATGTTCGCAGCCACGACGTGATTGAAATGATCTTTTCAAAATTTAAGTCTGAGCCCTCCGTAATCAAAACATTTACTGTTTTGGATACGGATCCGAAGTTATGTATATTCAATTGTTTCTAACTGTTTGTTCTTGACAGCTTGCAAGGGATAAAGTCAGAAAAGGCAAATGTCCCTCGGAGATTATTTATTTTGTTGTTGTTTTTACTTTCTTTAATTCAGTTTTATTTCATTATGTATTGTAATATTATTGTACTCCTGAAATTATTAAAATATTTAGAATAGGTAGATTAATTAATAGGGTAGTCAAAACTTGAAACCTATCGCTAGTTTATTTATTTTTAGGCTCGGTTAGTTTTAAAATCGTTAATCGCTAGTTTATCTATTTTTAGGCCTGTTATCCATAAAAAATCACCTTGCATATATTTTTATCAATTTTCATACAGATGCATATTTATTTATTTATTTATTTATTTTCTCTCAACTTTACATGTACAAAATGCATCATTTTATTATCTACTTGCAACATCATTTTTATACTTGTAAAAACATGCATTTTCTTAGTACAATAATTAACCTGAGTTTGACCGGATAACTGCAAGTTAGCGGATCTTAAAGGATGCCTAACCCCTTCCCTTTAGGATAATAAAGAACCCTTACCTAGAATTTCATTAGTTTCGCAGACCATAAAATTGGAGTTATTTTGCAGCATTTAGTTAGCATTTAGGTGTCCTAATTCACCTTAGAATAATTAGGTGGCGACTCCTCAAAGCAAGCATTTTTATCCAATCCAAAGGGAATCGACCCATCGCGTCGCGAAGCCCGCAGATCAAAATCGGGTGCAACATTGGTTAGTTATTATTTTTCTTGCTAGGTACTAGGTGGGAAATGACAAGCAGTTTTTTGAAACTTTTATTGTAGGCTAATTTTACTTTGGAACTAATCTATAGATTCTCTGTGTTCTGCAGGTTCAAGTTTTTGGAACAGTTGCCTACGTATCTCAGTCAGCATGGATTCAGACGGGGTCAATACGAGAAAATATTTTGTTCGGTTCTCCACTGGATAGCCAGAGATACCAACAAACTTTGGAAAAGTGTTCACTGTTAAAAGACCTTGAGTTGCTACCATTTGGTGATCTCACTGAAATAGGTGAAAGAGGAGCTAATCTTAGTGGTGGTCAAAAGCAGCGCATTCAACTTGCTCGTGCACTGTATCAAAATGCTGATATATATCTCTTGGATGATCCGTTCAGTGCTGTAGATGGCCATACTGCTAGCAGCCTATTCAATGTGAGAAATATTGTTCATATAATTGTGCTTCATACAATTTCCTATTATTTGCAAGCTCAAATCTGAACTGATCTCTTGCAGGAATACGTCATGGAAGCTCTTAGGGAAGACTGTCTTACTTGTGACCCACCAAGTTGATTTTCTTCCTGCTTTTGATACGGTTGTGGCTAGTTTTTCTTGATAAACTTCTCTTTCTAATACGTCTCTTTTCAATGGCTTATAAGTAAACTCTCGAACTCTTAATAAATATTCTGTAAAAACCGCGTAGATCTTTGTAACTGAATGGTTGGCCTAACTTGTGTCTACTTTTATTCACAGTTAATGTCAGATGGAGAAATTTTACATGCAGCTCCTTATCATGAGTTATTGGCCTCAACCAAAGAATTCGAGGACTTGGTTAATGCACACGAAGAGACTGCTGGTTCAGAAAGGGTTGCAGAGGTTAATTCTTGTTAAACAGAATAATATACATGTGATATACACTGAATATACATCAGTGTATATCATATATATATCAATGGACTGAAGCAGTGGGCTAGCGGCCCGGTCTGGCGATGTAACAGCAACCCGACCACTTGTTGGGCCTCTCAGATAAGCATCAATGCAAAGAAGATTGCCCAAATTTCAAATTTCATCACTGAGTTAGAGGCGAAAATCGATGAACAAATCTTGTATATTAAGAAAAGTATATTGTGTGTATATTGTAGTATATTTGTTACCTAGATTAGGATATACACTTACCATAATTAGGATATACACTTACCATATTGTATAGTTAGAATTATGGTAGAAGAAGGTTTGTAACTTGTATATATATCTATTCAATCAATAAAAGTAATCAAGGGGATTATTTCTTTCATGGTATCAAAGCGACTAGGTCCAAAACAAAAGTTCTTCTCTCAACTTTTCCTTGTGGCCGAGAACCCCCCCCCCCCCTCCTCGGGTTTCTTCTCTCCAAAATTTCATCTTCCGCTCTCAAAAACCTCTCTTAAATTTCTCATCCTTCTTTGTTCCTTCAATATGTCTAAGAACAATTATCACCTTGCCCTCACAGTTTCCAATATCAAGAGCAGTATCCCTATTGTCCTCGAGATGGAAAACGTCCAATATGCGACGTGGGCGGAGTTGTTTAAAACTCACTCTATCTCTTATCAAGTTCTTCATCACATCATTCCTCCCGCTAGACCCCTTCCTGCGGAGGATCCTGAGTTATGGATTACACTTGATGCTATCGTTCTACGGTGGATCTACACCACTATTTCAGTGGACCTTCTACAGACGATTATTGAGCCGGATACCACGGCTATGGCTGCATGGAATAGATTGCGTGACATATTCCAAGACAACCAACATTCACGTGTCGTCACACTCGAGCAGGAATTCTCTCTCGTTCGAGTGGACAAATTTTTGAACGTTTCTGCATATTGCAAGAAACTAAAGGAGTTGGCGGATCAACTCTGTAATTTTGGCGCACCAATAACAAACAATCGTCTAGTTCTACAGTTGGTTGCCGGTCTTTCGGAGGCCTATAATGGGGTTGGAACTCTCCTTCGCCAAAGCAACCATCTTCCCGACTTCTATCAAGCCCGCTCCATGCTTACGTTGGAAGAAGCCGATTTTGCTATCTCAATGGGTTCAAAAACCACACGTTTCTCTAAAGGCGGCTACCGGAGCAAGCCAAGTCGCCATAGTGGTGTACTATCCTAGTCCTTCGGGTTTTGTTAATAATTCGGGCCAAAACAATAACAATGGTGGCGGCAAGAATAATCGAAAGAATAATAACAAAATCCGCGGGGGCAAATGCGGTGGTTCTAGTGACGGTTCTGGTGGTCAGCAAGTAGGCGGTGGGTCCCATCCAGTGAACAGTGGCCCACCACCCCCTTGGGCTCAGCAGTGGGGCCTATGGCAGTGGGGTTGGGGCAGTGGGCCGTGGGCCAACAACTCTTACAACGCAGGAAATTCCAGCGGCCAGTGGGCTGGCCAACAGTTCAGGCCCAACGCCCAGCAGTGGCGGCCCACTTGTCAGTGGCCCAACAGCAGCAACTCCAGCGGCTACGGCCCAGCACCATCACGGACAGGAGTTCTTGGGCCCCATCCTCCGCAAGCCCATCATACAGCAGGGCCCACTCAGACTGATATCGAGACCGCGATGCACACGTTGGGGTTGACTCAATCGGACCCAAATTGGTACATGGACACCGGGGCAACTACTCACATGACATCCGAATCAGGTACTCTCGCCTTTTATTCCAATTTGAGCACCCCTTGGGGTATAATTGTTGGTAATGGCAACTCTATTCCAATTCAGGGTTATGGTCAGAAAACGTTGTCTCCCCCCAATCCACCCCTTCTCTTGAAAAATACTTTACATGCTCCTAAATTGATTAAAAATTTAGTGTCTGTCCGGAAGTTCACTACTGACAATTCCGTTTCCGTTGAATTTGATCCTTTTGGTTTTTCTATGAAGGATTTCAAGACGAGGAGTCATCTCATGATGTGTGATAGTAGGGGGGATCTGTATCCTATCATGCCTGATTTCAGTCCATCGAGTCAGACCTTGCCATCAGCTTTTGCAGCCATCTCTCCTTCCATGTGGCATGCTCGTCTGGGTCATCCGGGATCTTCTATTTTATCAGTTTTAGATAAAAATAGCTTTATTTCTTGTAAGGGTACGAGTCGTACTCCACTTTGTCAGTCTTGTTCATTAAAAATAATTGTTAAGTTGCCATTTGTAGACTCCAATTCTCATACTTCTATGCCATTTGACATTATTCATAGCGACTTATGGACGTCTCCGGTTCTTAGTTCCTTGGGTCATCGATATTATGTTCTCTTTTTAGATGATTATTCTAGATTTTTTGTGGCCGTTTCCAATTGCGAATAAATCACAAGTGTTTTCCGTCTTCATCAAATTTAGAGCGTTCATTCGTACTCAATTCGAAAGAGAAATAAAAAATATTCAATGTGATAATGGAAAAGAGTATGACAATAGGGAGTTTAGGGAATTCTGTGCTAATCATGGGATCAATTTTCGGTTTTCGTGTCCTCATACATCTTCACAAAATGGAAAGGCCGAACGCAAAATTCGTTCCATAAATAACATTATCCGAACTCTCTTAATTCATGCCTCCGTACCTCCATATTTTTGGCATCATGCTCTACAAATGGCCACATATCTTCTTAACTTAATTCCTTCTAAAGGTCTGACATATTCTTCCCCCCTCAAAATCCTATATAATAAGAACCCATCTTATTCTCATCTTCGGATTTTTGGGTGCTTGTGTTATCCGTTATTCCCATCCACCACAATTAACAAACTTCAGGCTCGGTCTACCTCGTGTGTATTTTTGGGTTATCCATCGAATCATCGTGGTTATAAGTGTTTTGATTTATCCTCCAAAAAAATCATAATAAATCATCATGTCATTTTTTATGAAACCCAATTCCCTTTTACGAAAGTTCATACTCCCGAGCCTAAGTCGTATAATTTTTTGGATGACCAAATATCCCCGTATATTATTCGGAATTTTTTGGACCTCTCCCGCACCCTAAATCCTCCAGTAGACCTTGCCCACTGGACCCTGATATCGTCTACCCGATACTTCCGACCATCGCAGTTCGAAATTAGGCCACTCGGCCCATTGCAGGCCGGTCGGCCGGCAATCGGCGATTACCGATTTGGCCCAGCAGGCCCACTACCTGCTGGCCAGTTCGTCCCGAGCCCAGAAAATTCCCAAAATTCCCTCAATTCGTCATCAAGTCATAGACCGGTCACTCGAAGTCAGCGGGGTATTTTTACACCTAAAAGACATTTTAATTTATATTCTGATGTCTCTAAATCCCCCTTGCCCCGCAATCCTGTGTCCGCATTAAATGACCCTAATTGGAAAATTGCTATGACTGATGAATATAATGCTCTTATTGATAATAAGACGTGGGAGTTGATGCCCCGTCCATATGGTATTAATGTTATCAGGTCTATGTGGATTTTTGCTCATAAGGAGAATTCAGATGGGTCCTTTGCTCGACATAAGACGCGACTTGTTGGTGATGGTAAGACTCAGCAGGTTGGGATAGATTGTGGTGAGACGTTTAGTCCGGTGGTCAAACCGGCTATCATTCGCACTGTGCTTAGCTTGGCTCTTTTAAAAACTTGGCCAATTCATCAGTTGGATGTCAAGAATACTTTCCTACACGGTGATCTCAAGGAAACAGTCTATATGCATCAGTCGTTGGGTTTCAGGGATACAAACCGTCCTCATCATGTATGTTTGTTGAAGAAGTCCTTATATGGGCTTAAACAGTCTCCAAGGGCCTGGTACACGAGGTTTGCTGACTTTGTTTCCACTATTGGGTTCACTCACAGCAGGTCAGATAATTCCTTGTTCATCTACCGCAGTGGTTCGTCCTTGGCCTACATCCTGTTGTATGTGGATGATATCATCTTGACTGCCTCTTCCGATGCCTTACGCCAGTCTATCATGACCATGCTCAGTTCTGAGTTTGCTATGAAAGACTTGGGGCCTTTGAGTTATTTTTTGGGGATTGCCGTCAAGCGTCATTCCGGTGGCTTGTTTTTGTCTCAACGAAAGTATGCTGCTGAGATCATAGAGAGGGCTAGGATGTCATCCTGTAAGTCCATTTCCACGCTAGCTGATGCAAACCCAAAGCTAAGTGCCGCAGCAGGTGCACCATAGGAGGACGAGCCAGCTACCGCGATCTTGCGAGGCCCTCCAAGATCTTACCTTTACCAGACCGGATATTACGTATGCGGTTCAGCAGGTGTGTTTATTCATGCATGATCCTAGAGTTGAGCACATGAATGCAATCAAACGCATCATTCGGTATATTCAGGGGACACTAGACTATGAGTTGCACTTGTATCCTTCATCTACATCCACACTTGTCTCTTACACGGATGCTGATTGGGGTGGTTGTCCCGACACCAGACGGTCGACTTCTGGCTACTGTATGTTCCTTGGCAACAACTTGGTCTCATGGTCAGCAAAACGTCAGGCAACTCTATCACGCTCAAGTGCCGAGGTAGAATATCGAGGGGTAGCGAATGTGGTCTCCGAATCATGTTGGCTACGTAATTTGCTTTTGGAGCTTCATTGTCCCATTCAAAAGGCAACCTTGGTGTATTGCGATAACGTTAGTGCCATCTACCTTTCAGGTAACCCCGTTCAACACCAACGCACCAAGCATATCGAAATGGACATTCACTTTGTCCGTGAAAAGGTTGCAAAGGGTCAAGTTCGCGTATGCCATATCCCGTCTCGTTATCAAATTGCAGACATCTTTACAAAAGGTCTGCCAGCGGTTCTCTTTGAAGATTTTAGGGACAGCCTCAATGCTTAAACCGCCTCTCGCTATGATGCAAGTGTGTGTTAAGCAGAATAATATACGAGTGATATACACTGAATATACAGCGGTGTATATCACATATATATCAATGGATCAAGCGATGGGCTATGCGGCAAAGGTGCGGCGGTGTAACGCAGCCCCTATTGGGCCTCTCGGCGATAGCGACAATGCGAAGATTGCCCACCCGACCCATCACGGGAGTTAGGGCAGAAAATCAGTAGACAAATCTTGTATATTAAGGAAAGTATATTGTGTGTATATTGTAGTATATTTGTTACCTAGATTAGGATATACATTTACCATATTGTATAGTTAGAATTATGGTAGAAGAAGGTTTGTAACTTGTATATATATATCTATTCAATCAATGAAAGTAATCAAGGGGATTATTTCTTTCAATTCTTCATCAAGGCGGGAATCAAATACACGAGAAATTCGTAAGACTGACACTGGTAAAAAATTTATAGCTCCTGAAGGTGATCAGTTGATTAAGAAAGAGGAGAGAGAAGTCGGAGACACTGGATTTATGCCTTATGTTCAGTATCTAAATCAGAACAAAGGGTACTTATTCTTTGTCATTGCTATCATCTCTCACGTAACATTTGTGATTGGTCAGATAACTCAGAACTCCTGGATGGCTGCACATGTTGATAATCCCCAAGTTGGCACTCTGAGACTGATAACAGTTTACTTGGTAATTGGAGTCGTTTCAACGCTGTTTTTGCTCTCTAGATCCCTATCAACGGTATTTTTGGGTTTGCAATCATCAAATTCCTTGTTCTCACAGCTATTAAATTCTCTTTTTCGTGCTCCTATGTCATTTGGGGAGGATATTAAGCCGGGTAAATATCTCAAACATGAACCTTGAAAAACAAGCTATAATAGTGATGTTAAGGATGTTTATGAACCTAACTATTTTTTTTTTGCTCACCCACGCCCGTGGATGCAGGTCTCGTTAGATTTGAGTATAGTTGATCTTGATATTCCATTCAACTTGATTTTCGCTTTTGGAGCAACCATAAACTTTTATTCTAATCTTATGGTGCTAGCTGTTGTCACTTGGCAAGTTCTGGTTATCTCCATCCCAATGGTTTATTTGGCGATTCAGTTGCAGGTACGAGTTGGCTGTTTTTTTTTTCAACATCCTTTATACACCGTGCGCATACACACTCTCAATCACTCTTTTGAATATCCTGAAAAAGATCCTTCAGGATGTCGAATTTCATGTCTCTTCCCATAGGATGCCTGTATGGAGGTAGGAGTGAATTTATTGCAGTTAAACACACTTTAACTCTTCGTTTTCATTTATTCTGTCTCCAAACTGAATGGCATGGATACATGATATTCTGGGAGATTCTCTAGCAAGGATTTTTAAAGTTCAATTTTCTGCAACATTATTCTTTTACGTGCCAGCAGTAACTGATAAAGTGAGACTTCAAACTTTTTCTGTTACTCTTGGCAGAATACTACTATGCGTCTGCCAAAGAGTTGATGCGGATAAATGGTACTACCAAATCATTTGTGGCCAACCATCTTGCCGAATCTATTGCTAGAGTTGTGACTATAAGGGCATTCAAAGAGGAAGATAGATTTTTCATGAAGACTTTTAAGCTAATTGTTATAAATAACAGTCCTTTCTTCCACAATTTTGCAGCAAACGAGTGGTTGATTCAACGATTGGAAACTATTAGTGCAACTTCAGCACTCTGCATGGTTTTGCTTCCTTCTGGGACTTTCAGCTCAGGTATGCCATGAACTAATATTAATTTGAGACTAGATAAAGAATTCATTATTATTGTTTCTTAACTTTCTCCTAATGTTAAACGGAAAGTGTTTTCTGATAACAGCCTCATATTCTTTTGCAGGATTTATTGGGATGGCTTTGTCCTATGGTCTTTCCTTAAACATGTCTCTTGTTTTTTCCTTTAACAACCAGTGCACGCTAGCAAATTACATAATTTATGTAGAAAGACTTAACCAGTATATGCACATTCCAAGTGAAGCACCTGAAATAGTTAATGAGAACCGTCCACCAGTCAATTAGCCAACAAGGGGTAAAGTTGAAATTCAAGATTTGCAGGTAAACCTGGTCCCACCACCCTAATTTCTTGTATTCAGAACGTTCATGAAACTGATCAGTGTTATCCAAAACAGATAAGATACATGGAAGATTCACCGCTTGTTCTTAGGGGGATCAGTTGTACATTTGAGGGAGGCCATAAAATTGGTATTGTTGGCCGGACTGGCAGTGGGAAGACTACACTCATCGGTGCACTATTTCGATTAGTGGAGCCAACAGCTGGAAGGATTTTGGTAGATGGAATTGACATTTCTAAAATTGGTCTTTCTGATTTAAGGTCCCGTTTTGGCATTATAGCTCAAGACCCTACACTCTTCAATGGAACAGTAAGATACAACATGGATCCCTTATGTCAGCATACTGATGAGGAAATATGGGAGGTAATTTGCGTTTACCTATGATGTATTGGGTTGCAAAAAGAAAACTTATGATGTATTGGGTTTTAATTTGACGGAGACTATGCATTGCATCAAAAGCGATCTTCTGATTTCTGGTTTCATTGACATCTTCATTTAAAAAGGTCCTTGGAAAGTGTCAGCTAGAAGAGCCAGTTGAGGAAAAAGAGAAGGGGCTTGACTCATTGGGTAAGGTTTTCTAGTAACACGTCCAATTGTTTTATCCAATTGGGGTTCTGTTAACCATGGTAGCGTCATTGCAGTTGTGGAAGATGGATCAAACTGGAGCATGGGGCAGTGTCAATTGTTCTGTTTGGGACGTGCTCTTTTGAGGAAAGCAAAGATTTTGGTGCTTGAAGAAGCAACTACATCGATTGACAATACTACTGATATGATATTGCAGAAAACTATCAGGATAGAATTTAGTACTGTAATTACAGTTGCCCATAGGATACCCACAGTAATGGATTGTACAATGGTTCAGCCATTAGTGATGGTAAGTCCAGTTTATTTACTGTTGAACGCGACAAAACATATTTCTCAGATTGTTTTAGCTCTAATTACCGAGATATGGTTGTGAATACAGGGAAACTAGTGGAGTGTAATGAACCTATTGAAAGTATATTTATGTCCTAGAAATAATCTGTATTAGGACAAATATACTTTATACACATTTATATTATTATTAATGGAGATTAATATTTTGGTATTTGCAATTATTGAATTATTATTTGATTGTTTGTAATTATTCATTAATGTGCATCCCTTGAGCTTACATTATCATTAATAGAGTGAGATATTTTATGATAGAGCGTAATTGTTAAAATAGTCTCGACTAATGATCATCGAGAATGGAATATCGATGTTATGTGATAAGTCGACATGTGGTATGCATCACATCCTTAGAGGATGTAGTATGTCTCACATGCTACGAGTAATGATTACTCGTGATTAGAGCTGGCCAGTGGGCCGGGCTTGGGACTAGCGGGGTCGGGTCAGGGCGGGACGGGTAAAGGGGGCGGGATCGGGTTTGGCGGGATTTGTCGAAGTCCCGTCCCGATCCCGTCGGAATCGGGTCGGGGCGGGATCGGGTCGGGGGCGGGATCGGGATTCGGATCAGGGCGGTTTTTTCTTTTTTTTTAATAACATATGTATAAAAAACTTATAACTCAATAATTAAACAAGACAAGATAGTGTAATAAAAACATCTCAAGGCTGTTTTTGTACCTCTTATATTATTTAATAGACATATGATTTTTTTATAATACAAATATAATTGTCGAAATTGCAACTTTGTGGTGTTGTCCAAAAGTTGCAAATTACATAATAAAATTGCAATTAAAAAAATTACATTCTTAAAAAAACATGTTCTAGTTTCTTGATAACTTCCTGTGGTTCTTCGGTTGGAATTGGTATTTGTTGGTCAAAGTGATCCACGTCGCTTCCACCACCTTCGGATAAGATTTTGTTGTAGTTTTTGTCTTCTTCGTTGATCTCCGGTTGAGCGCACCTTCTCAACTCCGCTCGTATTCAATCTCTGAATAATACTACAATCTCCAAGTTGTCTCCGGCTAATGAGTGTCTGTGGTCTCCTATTTGATATCTGCCGGTAGAAAAAACACTTTCAGACGCAGTTGATGACGCTTGAATGTTCAGAACATCTCGGGCCATCATTGAAAGTGTCGGAAAGGTCTTCTCATTCCCCCTCCAGTATTTCAGCAAGTCTTCACGTCCTTCGTCATTGAGAACTGCTTGGTACGGTACAGAACCCTGCAAAATAAAAATATCAAACTCGCTAATTTGGTTAGTAGCGGTATGGCCACACATTCTATTTCTGAGGCTTTCAATACTAGCCGCAGAAACAACATTTCTTTTGTGAGGTTGTGTTGAAGAAGAAGAAGATGGTATGGAAGCCGGTAGGTTACTAGCACTTTCCGGTAGGTTACTAGCCCTTACTACGTGTCTCATTAAACCCCCCGTCCCACCGTGAACTTTTCCAGTTTTAAATTTTAAAACATCCTTACAAATTTTACATCTAGCTACTTGATTCTCTACGTCTCTATAAAAAAAATATCCATGCATCTGATTTTAATGGTCATTTTGATGGACCTCATCTCATACTAGGGGTAATAGAAGGCATTTCAGTTGAATGTGCACTAGTGGGTGTGTTGTCATCAACATTAGTGGGTGTATCATCTAGATTATCGTCTAAATTAAAGTCTTCTTGAGTTCCAGAAAATAGCTCCTCGTCTAAATCTAATGGTATTGTAGGAAAATGTTCAGTATCAACAAAATCATCCTGTGTAGGAATATGATGACTAGAAGAAGTACCCTTGCCCTTGTTGCCCTACTAGAAGAAGCCTGACCCCTACCCGTAAGCATACGTTTAAATCCTTCCATTATAAATTTATAATTATACTAATAAATAATTAAAGTAAATGAAATTAAGTGCACTAAATAAAATAAACATACAATAATAATTTAATAAATGAACGAATGTACCAAAAGTCGACGTAACGTCGACGTGTAATCGAGAGGTTGAAAATTGAAACTTTGCTCGATGGAAGATCCTCAAACTAGTTGCCAACTTCACTCTCAATTCCCAAATAAATAAATAAAATTGAATATTTAGTAGACAATGTAGACTTGTAGAGCGATAGATTGAGAGATTAGAGAGATTGTAGGAAGATTTGTGAGAAAGATGAAGAGAAAATGAGGTATTTATATTTGGAAAATTGGGTTAAAGTGTAAATATAATAACTTATAGGTTAAAAATAAATATTAAGGGGGTAGGGGGGGTCAAAAATGGTCGTTGCATAACGATCAAAATATAAAATGGTTGTTGGTGCAACGGTAATTTTTGCAAAAGTGGGATTTCGGGCGGGATAGGGATCGGGCCGGGACAGGCGGGACTGGGGAGGGCCGGGACGGGTCAGGACGAGACATTGTCCCATCCCGGTTCGAGTCCCGATACAGCAAAAAACTTTTTATTTAACTATTCGGGTTCGGGGCGGTGTCGGGGCGGGACCCGACTGACCCGGCCAACTGGCCAGCTTTACTCGTGATGGACACATGGATACTTTTGAAGTATTGGTATACCCTACTGATATACTATTTTTTATACTTGTCTAACGTATGATCAGCGTGTGGGAGATAGAAGTCCTTAGACTTGAGGTCAATACGCGTCTTATCTACAAAGTAATGTACTTTGATCCCGTCCTAAGCTCAAATTCCTTGTAGGTTGATATACGGCTTGTATTGGGTACATTACGATGTGGATTGAAGGTGGTAGTTGAGCCAAGATTAGGATTCATTCCTCGAATGTATGTTCGAGAGAACACTCGTATTCTCAATAATATTAGGTTGACTAAGTCGTTGGCCAACGCAATAGACAAATTTAAAATATGGTCTAGTCGTCGACTAATATAGATGAGATACAATGATTAAGCCATTTGGATAGACACTTGACAAATCCTAAGCTTGATCGGGTGTGTCGTGAATGAAAGAATTTTATCTTACCACATAAAGGTTAAGTTTACTGGATTCGCGTAAACGTACTTCACATATTGAGTTCGTCTTCCGGCGCCGTTTAGGAGTTCCACGTAGACCTTAATTTGATTAATGTCAATATGAGAAGGCATGTAGGGTCACACTATGTCGATTGTCCGTTTCGATCTAAGGATGTATTGAGAGAGTAATTAAAATGTTCGATTTGGAATCGAGACATTTAAATGAATAATAATTATATTAATTAAGTCAAAATTGGATTTTGGATTTAATTAAGAATGCACGGAAATTAAATCGAGGCAAAGGTAATCAAGACGCTGAAACCATGGCGCCATACCCTAGGGCTGCGACGCCTTTGAGTCAATTTTGGGTCAGGCCCAAGGTCAAACCCTAATCCTGTTTTTAACCTAATTTTCAACTATAAATAAAGGCATTCACTTTCATTATTCTACACCAATTTTCATAATAACATTCTAAGCCTTAGAGACTTAGAATAAAATATTCTCTCGAACCTCTGCCGGATTTCCTAGCTTTCCGAAGGAGAAGTACATTGAAGCTTGGAGTTTGCAATTGGAAGGGCAATCGCGTGTCCACCTAACAGTAGAAAAAGACTCCAGATTTTCCAACTTGTAAGTATATGTTTTATATTACAAGTTCCATTATTGTATAACCATACCAGAATTATTGTTGGGGTAAGTAAGAATCAAAATTTTAAACTTCTGTTGTGCCTTACTTATATGTTTTATACCCAACAATTTCCTACAGTGGTATCAGAGCCCTGGCTGGTTTAATAGTTATTAACAATTGAATAAAATAATAATATGGGTTGAACGTAAAATTGGATTAAAATGAGGTTTCTTGAAATCCTACGTATCTTGAACAAATGTTGACCTTTTGATATTACCCTAAATTATCTCCTACGCTAACTCGAGGAAGTCATTCCAATCTAACTCGAACTAAGCCAAAGTGGGTTTTCCGGCTCATTGCACGGTGCACGGCTAAGAACCAATAAGAACGAATGATGGTCGAATGGGCGTTATTGATAATAGTGGTTAATGATTAAGGACCTGTGAATTGATTCCTAAATTGGATTTATGGATTGAATGATTTTTGAAAATCAACACAGAAACGTTTGTCAGGACGTCAGGCCCGCGGCCTTATGATAGGGCGTCGCGGCGCTGATATGTCATTTTGAAAATATAAACTCACTGGACAACATACGCCGCGGCGCTAATGCAAATTTCCAGAAGCCGAAAGGCTACTGCCTCAGTGGCGACGCGGCGCTGATCAATAGCGTCGCGGCCCCACCTGTCCAGAAACAATTTTTTTTCCAGAGTTTAGAATGTTTAACCCAAGATTATTATTATACAATATATTATTTGATAAGTATATTGTTTATGTGCTAAATATCAAATTGTTTGTCATTTACATTTCTAGAATAGTGTCCGCTATAACTATCTGGGCAGGCGGCGCCCAGTGTTTGATTAAACCTTCTTCTATCATGCATTTTGGGTTGACGGTTCCCAAACTATATGTGTTATTAGTTTTGCATAATGTTAAGATGTCATATTGGATGTGGCATTAAAGTGTTGATCTTGGTTAGAACCCTGAATTAAAATGTTCCCCAAAATTTTAAATATAAGTCTAAATTAAACGCGTCGTCCATTATAATTGTTAGAGTGCAAAATCCTCTTCGGTGATACGAGTATTTATGTCAAAGCATTTGCTCTAAGTCTACGAGGACTCATACTCTTTCATAGATTTGTTTTAACGTAAAAGCAAATGATAAACTTTTGTAGGTATTTACACCAAAGTGTTTGCTCACAAAGGCCAAGTTTGCTTAGATACATAAACACAATCGTGTAATGGGGTTGACTTGTTTAGACAAATCTTGGCGCCAAAGTGTCAGACTAATCTAAGGACGCAAGATTAAATGTAATAATTTGATCAACCAAGAGTTGCGAATAAAGTTTTGCAATTGGTTTAGAACCTACCAAGATATGTTATTGAAGTTATCAGCCAAAGCAAATGCGGAGATATCATAGGCTTGGATCTTGGCCCATTATGACATCAATTATGTTAAAATAGTGGGAGCTAATTAAACAAAAGACCTTGTTGATTAGCCTAAATGAATATGTATAATAGGAAATAGATTTTGAATTTGGTTTCTGGTCTATCTAATTCTTCAGATTATAAAAGATCTCGGGCTTGTCGTTGAAAATATTGATTGAGATGAATAAACTTACTGGACCGAACTATCTTGACTGGTTAAGGAATTTGCGAATAGTATTGAGACATGAAAAAATTGAATACATGTTGGACACAGTGTTTCCAACAGTCCATGCGACAGATTCTGAAGAATATGCCTCTTTTGACAAAGATGCTTACCAGAAATATTTAGATGATGCCACTTTAGCACAATGCGTAATGCTTTATTCCATGTCTATGGAACGTCAGAGACAGCATGAGAACATGGGGCCCAATGAGATGCTCGAACACCAGAAGAGCCTCTATGACTCTCAATCCCAGACAATGGAATATGAATTGCTAATAGAACTCTTCAAGTGTAAGCTCAATGAAGTGCGCCCGGTCTCGCAGCATGTATTAAAGATGATAGGGTTGATAGAGAGGTTTGCTTCAATTAGAACGAAGCTTGAAAAGAATGTCGCTACCACTCTCATCCTAAACTCTCTCCCTCGTTCCTTTGAGAACTTCATAGTGAACTTCAACATGAATGGAACGAAGGCGAATTTGCCGGAGTTGCACAACATGCTCAAGACCTTTGAGTCCTCAACTTTCAAAGGCAAAGTTGTGCTCATGGTGAGCTCTTCTAGCCGACCCAAGCCGAAAGGCAAGGATTGGCAGAAGAAGAAGGGCAAGGCAATCGCTGCGCCCGCAACTATGAAGCCCAGGGGAGGTGTGAAGAAGAAGGTGAACGCGGCTAAGGATGAATGCCTCAACTGCCATAGGAAGGGGCATTGGAAAAAGGACTGCACGGCACCAGGAGGAGGAAAAACACCAGGTGCTCCTGCCTTTGGTGGACAAGGTATGTACGTCATTGAAATAAATATGTCTATAAACAACTCTCATTCCTGGGTATTGGATACCGCTTGTGGCTCACACAATTGTACAAATGTGCAGGGGCTAACTAATAGCAGGAAGGTTGGACCAAAAGAGGTAGACCTACGCGTTGGAAATGGAGCACGAGTGGATGCTGAGCGCGTAGGGACTTATAGATTAAATTTACTTTTCGGCTATTGTTTAGTGTTGAATGATTGTTTTTATGTTCCCTTGTTAACAAGGAATATTATTTCTATCCAGTGTTGGACATGGAGGGCTTTTCCTCGTATATTTTTAATAGCAGTTACGTACTGTCTTTTAATAATGTTATATATGGAACTGCTCCTCTTGTGGATGAATTATATACACTAAACTGTAGTCTAGAGATATTCAATGTACAAAATAAACGAGCCAAGACAAGTAATAGAAACTCCACCTACCTATGGCACTGCAGACTTGGTCATATCACGAATCAAGGATAGCAAGATTGAGGAAGTTAGACTACCTCGAACCATTTGACTTGGAGTCTTATGGTAACTGCGAATCTTGCTTGGGAGGAAAGATGACCAACAAACCACTTTCTGGAAAAGGTATGCGAGCCAATGAGGTGCTTGAGCTGATCCATACTGATGTATGTGGGTCATTCTCGACTCAAGCTAAAGGAGGATTCCCATACTTCATCACTTTTACTGACGACTTCACAAGGTATGGATATGTGTGTCTTATGAGACACAAATCCGAGGCTATTGAGAAGTTCAAGGAGTACAAGTTGGAAGTGGAGAAGCAACTTGCAACAAATATCAAGACCCTTCAATCGGATCGAGGAGGTGAATACTTGAGCAAGAATTTTCTAGATTACTTAAAGCTACATGGAGTCCAATCTGAATGGACACCTCCAGGAACGCCACAGATGAATGGTGTTGCCGAAAGGAGAAATCGAACCTTATTGGATATGGTTCGATCTATAATGAGCTCCTCGGCTCTACCGACATACCTTTGGGGACATGCTATACAAACCTCTATATATATTCTGAACAGGGTTCCCTCTAAGTTAGTAGAAAAGACACCCTATCAGATATGGTGTGGCAAGAAGCCAGCTCTTAAACATATGAGACCCTGGGGGTGCCCTGCATATGTCAAGAAGATGCTCACTGACAAGTTGGAATCTAAAAATGAGAAATGTTACTTCGTGGGGTATCCAAAGGAAACTAAGGGATACTACTTCTATCTTCCTGGAGAACATACGGTCATTGTTTCCAGGAACGCAACTTTTCTTGAAAAAGAATATGTCTAGAAGGAACATAGCTGCACAGAGATAGAACTTGAAGAAATTCAAGAACCACAAGATAACACAGAAAATGAACCCTTGTCGAATGACCTAAACAAGGATTCGGTGGGAGTATCTGGTGAAAATTGGATACTTAGAGTACGCCGCCCGGCCGATTAAGTCTTTGTGAGAGATAGTGCAGAAATGCAAGGCTCTCATACACAACCAATGGAAGATGATACAATGGTTGTACATCATTCCATGCAGGAAATACATGAAAATGACATTCTTGAAAGCTCTCAAGGTGATTAATTGTCCAACACACAAAGACCTTCTCACAGTCAGAATACTACGAACACTGAAACACAGAATACTCAACTCTGTAGGACCACTAGGACTCATCGTCCGCCTGAAAGACTTAATATCCTTGTTGAAACACATAATGAGATAGATATTCATGATGACGATGAACCTACAACCTACAACGAAGCTATGTTAGACATTGATTCGCAGAGATGGCTAGAAGCCATGAAATCTGAGATGGACTCGATGTACATAAATCAAGTTTGGAACTTGGTTGATTTGCCAACAGGGGTTAGACCCATATGATGCAAATGGGTCTTTAAGAAGAAGATTGATGCATATGGCAAGGTACAGACTTATAAAACAAGACTGGTGGCTAAGGTTATAATCAATGGTCTGGGGTCGATTATGATGAAACATTTTCACTTGTTGCTAAGATTAAGTCCATTTGGATTTTTCTTGCAATAGCTGCATATTATGACTATGACATTTGGCATATGGATGTCAAAACTGCATTCCTCAATGGTAATCTAGTTAAGAAAGTGTATATAAAACAACCTGAGGGTTTTTCAATTGAGTCCAAACCAAATACCGTATGCAAGCTACAAAAGTCTATTTATGGGCTTAAGCAAGCCTCGAGGAGTTGGGACATTTGCTTTGACAAAGCTATCAAATCGTTTGATTTCGTCAGAAGCAAAGAGGATCCGTGTGTTTATAGTAAACGCACGGATGAGAGTATTGCCTTCATTATCATATATGTAGATGACATATTAATAATGGGAGACAATAAGACTCTCATGCAGTCAGTAAATGAGTGGTTGTCCAGTATCTTCATGATGAAGAATTTAGGTGAAGCCTGCTACATTCTGGGGATTAGGATCTATAGAGATAGACCTAATAGATTGTTGGGGCTGTCACAGTCAGTCTACATAGACAAAGTGTTTAGACGTTTTTCTATGGAAAATTTCAAGAAAGGCGGTTTACCTATTGGACAAGGCATCAAGTTATCTAAGAAGGATAGTACTTCTAATTCTATAGAACTTGAACGCATGAAAATGATCCCATATGCTTCGGCTATAGGATCGATCATGTATGACATGACCTGTACTAGGCCAGATATGGCCTTCGCACTTAGTATGACTTGCAAGTTCCAGCAGAATCCTGGGGAAGAACACTGGAAAGCAGTTAAGAGTATTCTTAAGTATCTTATATGAACTAAAGAATATTTCTTAGTCTATGGTGGACAAGAGAAGTTGGTATGTACTGGGTACACTGATGCTAGCTTCCAGACAAATGTTGATGAATACAAATCTCAATCAGGTTACACATACATTTTCAATGGTGGAGCAGTAAGCTGGAAAAGTTCCAAACAAGCTACAACTGCTGACTCGACAATAGAAGCTGAGTACATTGCTGGATCGGAAGCTGGTAAAGAAGTTGTCGCGATATCTGAGTTCCTGAAGGAACTAGGGGTTGTTCCAAATGTCACTTGTCCAATAACGGTTTATTGCGACAACACTGGTGCGATTGCGCAAGCTAAGGAACCAAGATCAACCAATAAAAACAAACATGTACCAAGGAAGTACCACATACTCGGGGAGATGGTGGAAACTGAAGAGATTAGATTAGACTATGTTCCCACAAACAATAATCTAGCTGACCCATTCACTAAACCATTAAGCTTAGTCAAGCATAATGGTCATTTTGAGAATATGGACATTAGATATGTTGGAGATTGGCTCTAGGCCAAGTGGGAGATTGAAAGTATATTTATGTCCTAGAGACAATTTGTATTAGGAAAAATGTACTTTATACACATTCATATTATCATTAATGGAGATTAATATTTTGGCATTTGTAATTATTGAATTATTATTTGATTGTTTGTAATTATTCATTAATGTGCATCCCTTGAGCTTACGTTTTCATTAATAGAGTGAGATATTTTATGATAGAGCGTAACTCTTAAAATAGCCTCGACTAATGATCATCGAGAATGGGATATCGATGATATGTGATAAGTCGACATGTGGTCTGCCTCACATCCTTAGAGGATGTAGTATGTCTCACCTGCTACGAGTAATGGTTACTCGTGATGGACACATGGATACTTTGGAAGTATTGGTATACCCTACTGATATATTGTTTGTTATACTTGTCTAACGTATGATCAGCGTGTGGGAGATAGAAGTCCTTAGACTTGAGGTCAATACGCGTCTTATCTACAAAGTAATGTACTTTGATCCCGTCATAAGCTCAAATGCCTTGTAGGTTGATATATGACTTGTATTGGGTACATTACGATGTGGATTGAAGGTGGTAGTTGAGCCAAGATTAGGATTCATTCCTCGAATGTATGTTCGAGAGAACACTCGGATTCTCAGTGATATTAGGTTGACTAAGTCATTGGCCAACGCAATAGACATATTTAAAATATGGTCTAGTCGTCGACTAATATAGATGAGATACAATGATTAAGCCATTTGGATAGATACTTGATAAATCCTAAGCTTGATCGGATGTGTCGTGAATGAAAGGATTTTATCTTACCACATAAAGGTTAAGTTTACTGGATTCACGTAAACATACTTCACATATTGAGATCGTCTTCCGGCGCCGTCTAGGAGTTCCGCGTAGACCTTAATTTGATTAATGTCAATATGAGAAGGCCTGCAGGGTCACACTATGTTGATTGTCCTTTTCGATCTAAGGATGTATTGAGAGAGTAATTAAAATGTTCGATTTGGAATCGAGACATTTAAATGAATAATGATTACATTAATTAAGTTAAAATTGGATTTTGGATTTAATTAAGAATACACGGAAATTAAATCGAGGCAGTGCAACTGCACGCTGAGCGCTGCGGCGCCCATACCCTAGGGCTGCGACGCCTTTGAGTCAATTTTGGGCCAGGCCCAAGGTCAAACCCTAATCCGATTTTTAACCTAATTTTCAACTATAAATAAAGGCATTCACTTTCATTATTCTACACCAATTTTCATAATAACATTCTAAGCCTTAGAGACTTAGAATAAAATATTCTCTCGAACCTCTGCCGGATTTCCTAGCTTTCCGAAGGAGAAGTACATTGAAGCTTGGAGCTTGCAATTGGAAGGGCAATCGCGTGTGCACCTAACAGTAGAAAAAGACTCCAGATTTTCCAACTTGTAAGTATATGTTTTATATTACAAGTTCCATTGTTGTATAACCATACCAGAATTATTATTGGGGTAAGTAAGAATCAAAATTTTAAACTTTCGTTGTACCTGTGAAGTTAATGGGAATGAATGTTCACTCTTTGGGCAGCTTGTGAAGGTGTATTGGTCTCATTATCAGTCAGCGGAATCTCATTGAAGCTAACTGCGTATTTGCGGTATTTTTTTTGGCCCAACACATATTGCCCGTATAGTTGCAACTGCTTTGTATGCCCGAATGAGGAATCATTAGGGCAGAGCTGAGCGCAATGTTGATTTTCAAAAGCATGTGAACTTAATCAGATGAGGAGTCTGGAATAGCATAAACCACTATGGGGCATTCACTGAGCAAGAAAGAACTAGTGCTCCAAATTCTATTGTATAACTTGGATCGTTCAGTAGGTAGCTGCTTATGCCAGTTTACTTGATTTTGTACGCAACATTTTCATCAGATGTATGCTCACAGATGTATATCTTCCAACAGTATAAATGAAGTTCGTTGCCACCTCTCAAACCTCACTTGTGGTGTTGTAGACAGAAAATCGTCTTATAATTCGGTCTTTCCCAAACAAAGAATTCTCGGAATGTCATGACACGGTTCTGTTTACTATTGTTCAACTAATGAGCCTTAGTATTTCTCTGTTGCCATTAAGAATGAAACAGCCAATTCCATAGTCAAGAGTCAAGACTCAAGAGTTGCAATTTAACAAATAGCAAAACAAAGATCCCTTGTGATGGAACCTGTAATACTAAGGGTGTGTTTGGTATGAAGGAAAACAGAAAATGTTTTTCAATTTTCTCATGTTTGGTTGATCAAAATTTTTGGGAAACATTTTCTTTAGGAAAATAAATTTCTTAAAAAGAGAAAAATGTCTTCCCTCATGAAGTAGAAAAAACAAGTCTCACAAGTGGTATTTAACCAACTGCCCCACCACTACCCTACCCCCAACCACCCACCCCACCAAATCCCAACTACTACCACCACTCTATGCACCCCATCCTCGCCCAAACTTTTTTAAAGAAAGTTTTAGTTTTTTTTAGTTTTCTAAACCACTCCCCCCCCCCCCCCATTTTTTAAAAAAATCTTTATAATTTTTGAATAATAATTTTAAGAGTTCTTTTTTTGTTTTTTACACCTCCCCCCTCCCGACCCCACCACCCCGCCAAAAAATTAATATTTTATAAAAAGAGTATTTAATTTTAAAAATAGAAAATTGGGGGAGGGGGGGGGGAACGTTGGGGTTTGGTGTGGTGTGTGGGGTGGGCGTGGTGGTGTGGGATAGGGGTGGGTGAAGATGAAGTGCGTTCGAGGGTGATTGGGTGTGGATGGGATTTGGTTGTGTGGTGGGTGGGGTGAGTGGAGGGTGGGTGCTTGGGGTGGGGTGGTGGGTGGGATGGTGGGGTTAGGGTAAGTATTTTCTGAAATTCCCACTCCTCGCCCCATCCCACCCCCATAGTGTTTTGCTAGATATATAAATGCTCTTAGGATGATATTTTCTTTTACTTACTTACCAAACATTAGAAATCAAGTTAGAAGGTCACTTGTTTTCCAATAAAACATTCTAGAAAAACATTTTTCATGGAAAACATTTTCCTTCAAATCAAACCACCCTAAGTGACGAAAAACATTAAAGTTTTGTGCCAAAGGCCTTCTCTTTCTCCTCAAATGGAGGCAAATTGAACATTTGAGATTACAAGCTGATCTGTACCCTATATAGAACCAGTTATTTGTCAACCAATTTGGGTGTGGGCGCCAGAAATGAAGATCGTAAAAAAGAAAAACGAAAGAACCATAGAATTCTGACCATATGAATAGTTTTGTAGCAACAGTATGAAAACTAGTCTACAATCCTGTTCTTATCAATTTTTATACTGAACGGCAAACAACAATAGAAGTGGATGAGCAACAGCCAGGTAGTTTATTTAAGTGAACAATGCTTCCCATAAATCATTATGAAACTTGATCCAACCCCCCAATATATCTCTACATATCCCCTTCCTAAAATAATTCAGATCCCTCTGTGTATCTATATGAGTTTTTGGGAAACATTACTCATTGGAGTTGCTTGGAATTCAGATGGAAGTGCTGAGGCTAACTAACATATGCACATAAAATGTTTGTCCTTATGGACCTCCAAGTATGGCATTTTCAATATCTTCCCTACTCAGTGCGTAGCTGAATCTTCTTTCTACATCTTTCTCAAGATTTCCAAGTCCACTCTTTAGATACCTGTATTTCAAGAAACATTCAACTTGTATTAGATCAAAGTTCAAACTAGAGGTGCAATATTCTTTGAATAATGCAATTAAATTACAACGATAGAGGGTATAATCTAGAAATTATTGATCGCAGTATTGACAATGTGAGGAGGACTAGCAGTAATTTCATTCTTCAAAATTTCTCAGAACTATGGTTTGCATCAAATAAGAGTTTTTCTCTCTCGAAGGGATGAAACATTCTGATGGCCAAGCTCTTCTATAAATAAAGACATACATCCAAAAAAATCTGTAATTATCCACGTTCAGCAGCATTTTCAAGCCCTGGCGATGTTAGTCATTATGCTGCTAACTAATTCAGTTAAAAGAAAATGCGGTAGTTCTGGTGGGTTTTTTTTTTTGCATCATACACCACAACATAAATATAGAAACATTAAGAAGTGCTATGAAGTTTTCAGTAGATTAAACAAATCCTACAATATACCCGATAGGAAGAAGCGGGAGACAATAATAAAAAAGATATATCTGCATCCTATGCTCATATTCACGGCTGCTATTGTTTTAGCAGGTTTTTCAGTATAGAACATGATCGAGTATCAAAATTTCTCTATGCATGAAATTGAATGCTGATGATTTTAAAAAATAAATTGCTTAGAAGGAGAATTAGAATTCAAACCTACAAAAAGAAAAAGAGTACAAGTACAAAATCAAGAGAACAGTGTGCAATTTTCTCATTGAACCTTGAGACCTCGATTTCAAAACTTGTGAATTAAGTACCAATCTGGTAGGCAATACAATGGAGGTCTTTCTAAATTCTTCTTTTTTTTAATAACAGTGGTATCTAGGTTAGCTTGTGTGCACCTCGACTAATTCCACGGGGTACCTATTACCTCCCACCAGCACAGGTACTGGGTAACTCTTGGCTTGGATAGATGGGAAGAAATTACCTAATGGTTTTGCCACTTGACCACTAGGTCACACCCTTGGGTACGGAAGTCTTTTTAAATTCTTAGAAGTCTAACTTCCTTTAAGGTAGACACTGGCATATAATTCCACAACCTAAAAATCAAACTTCACCATTCTATTCATCAGCCCACAAAGAGATATCGACAGGAATTTTATTTCATGAAGTGAGATATCCACCGGACCTTTTTTCCATGAAGTGAGATATCCACCGGACTTAACTAAAGGCTGCAATCATGAGTTTTCCTTTCTAAGATAATTACACTTGTAATTCATGTAGTATCAAAAAAAAATATTAATTCCTATCACCAGAATAAAGGCACAACACACAACAATAGATACCAAATTGACACTTAAACTATGTTTCTAAACCCAGAAGCAGAGACAGTAACCAATCAACTTCTCCAAACTCCTCTATCATTTTCTGATAGCAGTGGTGTACGGCCAGGTCGCGCACCTCTACTATTTCACCGGGTACCTACTATCTTCCATCGGCACAGGAACCGAGTAAACTTAGATGGGAAGAAATCTCTACTAGGATTTGAACCTTGGTCTCCCATGGTTTTCACCCACTTCATTGGTTGTTACACCACACCCCTGGGTGCCCAAACTTCTTATCATGAATGTCTTGAAAACGCAAAATCAAGAAAAGGAGGCAGGGAACATGCTAACCACATAAGATCTTAACTTCAGAAACTTAAACAATGTTACAATAAGAACTCCAGTATTGACTGTTATAGCCAGTAAAAGAATTCCCCAGCCACAAGGTTCAACAAAGTCACGAAAGCTTGATGTTGCCGCCAAATTTGTCCAACTTGATTTCTATCAGTTAAAACCTTTACCGTTAATGACAGAATGAAGTTCAACATTGATACGATCCCGAGGAGCACACATGATTCGAGATACTTCATCTGAGGCCGAGCCAAGGAACTCCGAGCCTTACAAGCCATGGTGATGCAAAGAGAGGCTTTGGAGAACTTTGAGGAGCTTCATAGGAGAGCATATGACATGTGGATGATTGCTTGGTCGTGTAAGATGAGATGGAGGGGAGACGATGGCGATTATTTATGCAAATCGGTTATTTTTTAAAGTCAAGCCATCATCCCTAAAGAAGACTACCAAACAAGGCCCTTATTTCATTAAGGCTATTACTGTAATAACTAGTCTAGTCTTCTTTAGCTTATTTAGTATAAATACCATACATGGTCATTTTATTACTTAGTTTTTGATGATGTTGAGATGAATACTCTTAAAGAGTGATAGTTTGTTTGGTAGTTTAGTGTAGTGTTAATCTATTGATTAGTATTAGTGATAGTTAATTATAGTGGATTCCATTGTTGGCTATTGAAACCCTTTTCGATTGATTTTCATATAGAGTTGTTCATTTGTGGATTCAATTGATGAACTCTTGTTGAACTTCAAATAGTATAGGTTCTCTTAGGTTGATACATATAGAGTTGTTCATTTGTGGATTCAATTGATGAACTCTTGTTGAACTTCAAATATTTCATATAGAGTTGGTCATTCCGGAGGCGAATATGAGGCAAATGGGTCTCATGGAGCTTATGAAGAAGATGAAGGAGTAGAAGAGCCTAATGAAGAGTCTTATAGTGAAGACAAGAGTTATCAAGATCCTCATACTACACACCATGGATATGGAGGCGACTTGAGGTATAGTTCGTCCTCACACATACCTCATTAATCAATTTGTGAAGATTTGCATGAAATAGGAAGTTGTGATGAATATAAATCTTATGAGTATGCACTTTGTGGTGAATATGTTCGTGAGGATAGTGAATTTGAATGTGAACCTTGTGGAGAGTCTTCTAGAGGATATTCACATGCATTCCCTTGTGATACTTCCTATACTAAGCGAGATGGTATAAGTGTGTGGGTTGGAGGAGGTAAAAATCGTCCTAGGAGGAAAAGAGGATATACATTTCCTACTTCGAGAAATACAATGAATCGTGCTTCTTATCCTAGAACAAGTGTGTCATGTTCTCAATATGGCTATGGTGTTGAAAGTAGGAGGGGAGCATCAATAGGCAATGGAAGTAGAGGAAATGTTTCAAGGAGGAAATGACACGAAGAGGTGAATTCTTGAAATGAAGGTAAGTGTCTTGGGGTGTACGGGATGCTTTCTTGTGCTTGATGATGGTAGTCATGGCAACTACATTACACATCAAACGATTGAATAGTTGAGGATACCTTGTGTGAAGAAGTGGAACTCTTACTATGATCAACGAGGGTATTTGGTTAATGAGAGCGCAAAGGTAACATTTTCCCATGGTGAATATGAAGAAGAGGTTTGGAGTGATGTGCTTCCCGTGAACAATTGTCACTTGTGTTTGGGAAATCCTTAGTTCCAAGAACATAGGATTCCGTATGAGCAAGAGTGGTACAAGTGCATAGTGGAAGCTAGAGGGAAACTTCTATTTTCACCCATGCATCTTAATCCAGAGGCAAATGCAAGCAACATTTCATCATAGAGTGGCCAACTTTGTGTACACAATCTAGTGAAGAAGATTACTTCTAATGGGAACACAACTTCGATGAGATCTTTAAAAGCTACAACTACTTTGAAGAGAAGAAAGTGGAGCTAGCTTCTAGAACCCTAAAAGGAGCCCTTATTAAGCATTGGGAGCATGAGAAGGTAAAGGGGCACCCAATTGAGACTTGGAGTGTCTTGAAGGAATTTTGGAGGTGTGGCTTTTTCAATCCATATGGAAAGAAAAAAAGAACCAAGCACATTCCGAAAAAGCAAGAACCAACACAAGAAGAGAAGGCTATTCCAAGTGAAGCCAAAGGGAAAGAAGTGAAGGGTTCACCAATTCATTCTTAAGAAATTCTTAGCACTTAACCCAACTCCCATGAAATTGAGAGAGAAAAGATTGAGAGGAGTAAGGGAGAGAAAAGTGACAACTCTAGAGAGGAAAAAGGAGAGATTGTGAGGAGTGATGTGAGAGGGTTGTCACAACCCCATTCTAACTCATGTAACTTTTCTTTCTTTTCTAGTTGTCTTGATAATGGTGCAGGTATTCTTGGAAGCAAACAGAATGAGGAACCTCAAACTTTGAAAGTTCATGAGGTAGTTGAAGGCTTCCCGAAGGAGCAAATGTGCTCCACCACTGAAAACCACGGTAAAGAAGATACTTTGTGCGAACTTCAAGGTAAAATAGCTAATCTCTACTCTCCAAATATCGTGAATGAGCATGTTGACTTGAGTATGAGTGATAGCTTGCCTGTATGTGAGCTTAATGAGTCTTTACCATGTGTTGAGCTTAATTCTTTAATGCCTGTTGACGAAGTGGTTGATGTGGGTGCTCCAACATTAGTTGATCCTTTTGATGATCGGATTGATTCTTCTTGCAAGGTCGATTTGTGTTCACCTAGTGTTGACACTTGTGATACAAATGTTTGTGCATTGTCATGTGAAGAGATAGCTCACACACTAGCTCATCCTATTGATTCTTCTAGCGAGGTCGATTTGCGTCCAACTAGTGTGGATAATTGTTTGGTCAACTTGCTTGCGATGATATTCCACTACGTGAGGAAGTTTGTGATGTATTCTATGAACCTCAACTTAGTGATGATCTTGACCTAGTTGATAATGTGAATGAATGTGAATATGAGTCATTTGATCTTACGTTGTTGACTTTTGATGAGACTCAAGGTTATGATAGTATTATGTGCCATGTAGAGAGTCATGACATTGATCCTTTTGAGAGTGAACTTACATGCTTTCACTCACCAACTTTAGTTGATTACTCTTTCCTTAAGGATAATGCTTTATTTGATAATGACATGACTATTGAAAGTGAAGTACATAGTGGTATGTGTTGTAATGTTGAAAATGTAGCCACCTTTGGAGGCTACAAGGTGTTTAGTGACCCGCTATGGGAGGATGATGCCCCCTCCGACGAAGGAAAGTCTTTCTTAAGGGTTGTGGCCATTTGATGGACCAATGTCGAATTTAGAAAAGGCTTCCGAAAGTGAAGATTGCTCTTTAAAGAAGGGGAACGATTTGAAAGGAAAAGAGCATACTTTTTGGAAGGACTATACTAGATCTTCTAACCTAAAGGGTGAGGAGATGCTACTCAAAGCTTGGCATAGGATCGATGAGCTTAAAGGTAAAACTCTCTCTCTTGATAAACTTGATTATGTGATTAACTTGTTTGTGAAATTTCATCAAATGAGGAGACTTGAAGAGGAGTTTTGGAGGGAATTTCATTGGACAACGATTTGGTATGACGTCACATCTTGTACTTCCTTCGCGGACGGTATGTACTCGTGGCTCATGCTTATTCTTGGGCTTTCTAAAGCCATGAAGGTGATGAGTATAGTAGTAACACTTATAATCGTTCATGTGATTCTTTCTTAATGTTATTACTTGAGTTCATGTTGGGCTTGCATGGAGAATGTGAGCAAATGAGTGTGGGGGATACCTTTGTATTTGACCCCGGTGTTGACTTGAGAGTAATCCCTTCCTTGGGATGGGCTAGTGTAATGATTAGACTCTTGACTTAGGTTGGTTTTGTTTGTGATGTTACACTTAGCCGTGAGGGGGATCACTTATTTCTTGATTTAAGGAGAGATATGTGCGTCTTGATTGCTAGGACCAATAAGAACTTGCATGTTTGTTTTCCTAAATGCATTGGGTTCCTTAATATATCCTTTTGTCAACATGTCTTGAATAGCCAAGTATCTTGGGCATTATTTGGATACTTACACTTTCTATATCCTAATGATGCTTGGTTATATCATAAATGTAAGTCATTTTGTGTGTTGGTTACATGCTTTGCTTACTTTAGCTATTATCATTTGCCTTGTGATGATTACCTTGTGTCTTTTGTGAGGGGGGCATGTACTCATTATCTCCTATGTTTTGCAAGGTTCGAATTCGAGGACGAATCCTTTCCAAGAAGGGGAGGATGATACGATCCCGAAGAGCACACATGATTCGAGATACTTCATCCGAGGCCGAGCCAAGAACTCCGAGCCTTACAAGCCATGGTGATGCAAAGAGAGGCTTTGGAGATCTTTGAGGAGCTTCATAAGAGAGCATATGACGTGTGGATGATCGCTTGGTCGCGTGGAGGGAAGATAAGATGGAGGGAGACGATGGTGGTTATTTATGCAAACCGGCTATTCTTTAAAGTCGAGCCATCATCCCTAAAGAAGACTACCAAACAAGGCCCTTATTTCATTAAGGGTATTACTGTAATAACTAATCTAGTCTTCTTTAGCTTATTTAGTATAAATATCATACTTGGTCATTTCATTACTTAGTTTTTTATGATATTGAGATGAATACTCTTAAAGAGTGATAGTTTGTTTGGTAGTTTAGTGTAGTGTTAATCTATTGATTAGTATTAGTGATAGTTAATTATAGTGGATTCCATTGTTGGCTATTGAAATTCTTTTCGATTGATTTTCATATAGAGTCATTCGTTTGTGGATTCAATTGATTAACTTTTGTTGAACTTCAAATAGTATAGGTTCTCTTAGGTTGATTCGATTGGGAGGGTTTGGATTTCATATATCCAAGTTTGCCCATAAATCCAATTGGGTCTTGCTTCTATCCCTCTATTCTCATCCCAATTTCTTCAATACTCATCTCCAATTTCTTGCTATTTTAGTTTCTGCGTATTTGTTGTTTGAATCTGTGTCTTCCACAAGCCGAATCTTATCATTTGGTATTAGAGCTTAGGCTAAAGGACTGTCTCTACAATTCTTAATCCTAGGTTCTTCTATTTTAAAAATTCCAAAAAAAATATGAAAATTTGAAAAATCACCAAAAATTTGATTTGTTGTTTGATTTGAGAGTTTCTATTGATAGAGTTGAATTCCTAGAGGTTGAATCTATCACATATCAAATTTTCAAGTCATTTGGAATTGTTTTGAAAGAATCACCATTGAAGACCTTCAAGCTTTGAAGAACACTCAAGTGGGTTTTGTGGTTTGAATTAGTAATTGATTCAGAAATTGCTTGGGTTTTGTTCTCTACATCAAGGAGGGGCTAGATCTGAAATTTGAAGTAATTCGGAGTTGATTTGAGTATAGTTAAGATTTTGGTTGTTCATCCATGTTCATCCTTGTTCTTCATTGTTCTTGGTGAAGAAGGGGTGAAAGCAGTGTTTGATCCAAAATTCTAAGTGCAAAAGTGAAAAAAGTGTTTGTGAGGTCAAAACTAGCAAAATATCTATATAAAAAAACAAGTGGGTCAAAGTACAAGGAATAATCATAAAAAGGTCAAAAAATTGGATCCCAAGAAGAAATTGACGTCACAAGATTTTGGCTACGTTGCAATCATGAGACTCCCAAAACGAGTCGCAGGATTGTCCCGAGATCGCAGGACTATCGCACGACGTGACAATAACTTCTGAAGTTGAAGTGTTCATTATGAGACTAGCAGAAACGTATCGCGGGATTTCATATATCTAAGTTTGCCCATAAATCCAATCCTAATTGAGTCTTGCTTCTATCCCTCTATTCTCATCCCAATTTCTTCAATTCTCATCACCAATTTCTTGCTATTTTAGTTTCAGCGTATTTGTTGTTTGAATTCGTGTCTTCCACAAGCCGGATCATATCAAACATATAGCTTGTATAAGGAATTTTCTTAACATTAATCAACCAAACAACCCTTCTTGGCAAAACCAAATCTAAGCAGGCTTTAACCTCTTCAAACTCCAATTATAATCATATACAGCACATGCCAATGGTTAAGACAGCAACTGACCCCATAGATAAGACCCAAACCCTATCAATATATGGTCCGTTTTCAAGTTAACTTCAACCCTGAATTTCACACCCTAATCTGTTTCTTGTTATAGTACTCCTAGCATCACAAAGCATTAGTATCAATCACTCAATTTAACTAAGCCTTAATTGGGGTCAAGCCACATGAATCCTCCATTCACATTTTGCTTTCATTAGGCCCTTTTCATTCCACAACACATGCGTAGAGCAGCTAAAAAGAAATTTCTCATTTTGCCTTTCTTGATTATTTAATAATCCTATTTTATCCTTTACCTTGCCTTTCTTTATAATAACTCTAGCCCGTACCCAACTTATCTTTATGACATTGTAAGTTTATTCTTAAGATTTCCTGGTGTGTAGCATTATGTAACGACAAAAAATGATATGATCTATCCAAACATTATATTCATCAAAACAATACAATACAATACATACAATATGATACGTTATGAATCGATATGTAACAACCTTCCAAACAAGCTGTAAATTTAACCAAACAAGACACATTAAGGGTGTGTTCGGTATGTAGGAAAACATTTTTTGGGAAATGTTTTTCAATTTTTCCATGTTCGGTTGGTCAAACTGTTTTGGAAAACAGTTTTTCCAGGAAAACAAGTTCTCACAAACTAGGAAAGTGACTTCCTTATAGAAGTAGGGAAAACAAGTTCCATAAGTGACCTTCCAAGTTCATCCCCACCCACCCAATGGCCCCAACCTCCACCCATTGATTATCCCAACCCCCCAATCTCCTCCCCACTCCTATAGTATTTTGCTAGATTACATATAAATGTTCTTGGATAATATTATCTTACTTATTTACCGATCACTAAAAATAATTAAGAAACCAACTTGTTTTCCAAAAAAACATTTTCCTTTCATACCGAACACCCCCTAAAAATATGATCTTTCTCATAATTGTTCATCAAAATAGTACTCCTAGTAGTAACAAAAACTAACCTTATATAAAGGTCAGTAATATCCAGTGACAACTGAGCCTGCCAATCAGGATTTTCAACAAACCAAAGAGCTCTATCATCTCTACTCTGATAAAACCCCAAACTCCTCAACCAAGCTTCTATACTCGGCAAACTATGAGAATACAAAGGATTCTTCTTATCTGGTAGTTTCTGAAGCCATTCGTCTAGTGTCTGAGAAACTTCTGCTTCTTCTGGGAGCTTCGAACATGCCACCGGTATAGATGAAGTAAAAAGATAGGGGCATGAACGGAATTTGGGGGAAATTGAAGGACTTGGAAGAAAGAATTTTGAGAAAGTTGAAGGTGGTGGAGAAGATATAGACAATAATTTGTATGTGCTTAAAAATGTTGCCGAAATTGTCGACATTTGTGTTCTGGTTCGATGCTACTCTGCTTAGGATGTGCTATTTTGAGCTCCCGAAGAAGAAGATAGGATATCAACGGCGGCGTATTTGTATTTTTTTTTACCCAAAACTCGACCATCAAATTATTATGAAACTATTTGACATAAGAGTCCGTTTGATTTAAGCTGAATTAAAGTAGCTGATAAGTATTTTTAAGTGTTGAAATTCATTTGATAAATAAATAGTTATATATTTGGATAAAAGTAATAAAATTGATAATAACTACCTGAAGTATTTGATAAAAAAAAGTGTTGATAAACATTTTTTCCGTTACAATTATTTGAATATTCTTAAAAAGTTGTTTACATTAATAAGAATGTTATTTTAATAAAGTTTTAAAATACAAATTAATTCAAATACAAAATAATTTATGCCTCATTTTATTTTTAATACAAAATTGATTAGATAAAATTATTTTTTTATGATATATATTATTTTATGATAAGCTAAATTGTAGCCATAAACTATAGTTCACAATTACACTGAATTCGTTAGTATAACATCTGACTGTTGTTAGCTTCTTTCAATATCATATGTAAAAATCTATGACATGTTTATTTATTTGGCTGTCTTTTCTATGAGCATCCCGCTTACAGTTCTTTCTTTCAGTTGCTTTACATACTAGTGCAATTCAAATATACTAACGTCCCTTTGTCCAAGGCCTGCATCTCGCGATGCAGATAACAATTTACAGAATGACACATCAGCCCGCTAGGATCTTCGATATCAGCTGAGTTGGTGAGCCCTAGTCTTTCAGTGGCTTATCATTTATTTTACATTCTTTATTTAATTCAGACAGTCAAGTATGTAGGGGGCTTGTCCCAATAACAGTCAGTATTTCATTATTCTTAGAGGCTTCATAGACTAGAACAGCAGTCACTCAGTACTAACTTTTCAGTATCTCAACATATTTATCAATTATATTTCGCATTTAGTATACCACATGTTGATTTAGCCAATCAGTCGATTTGCTCGGTCACATGCAGTTAAGCACCGAGTGTCGTGTTAGGCCTGATTCGGGGCGTGACAAAGCTTGGGATCAGAGCCCTAGGTTAAAGTGTCCTAGAGAGTCTATGAAGTCGTGTCCAGTAGGGTTTTTTTATGTGTGTATGCGCGCCACACATGTAAACAGTTGACCACCAAGACATTCAGGATTGTTTCACTTCTTTCATATTCTAGATCATGGAATTAGAGCAGTACTTTCAGGAATTCTTCTAACCCGTGTGAAATAAGTATTTCAGAAAATGACTGCAAAAAGAAAGTACACGAAGAGGACTTTAGCTACTAGCCAGAGAGCTACTGCTTAAGAGGAGGATACTCAAACTCAGAGAGCCACCTCATGTACAATACCCCCACCTACTACTAGAGGGCCTACAGAGGTTCATACTCTAATCCCACCACCCAGTGCCATTGACTCGGAATTAGGGGAGATATTCAGCTGCTCACCCAAATTGTTGCAGCACAAGATCAACGTCAGGGGACGACTCCAAGTGCATGTGCTAGTGGAGAGTCATCCAGTTTCAGGACCCGGGGATTTTTGCATATGGAGCCGCCAGTGTTCACAGGATTTAGCAAGACGGTGGATTCGCAAAATTTCATTGAGTCTTAAGAAAAAATTTATATCATGCATGCTACTGAGATAGAGGCGGCAGAGTTGGGAGCTTATCAATTGCAGGATGTTGCTAATATTTGGTATGAGTTATGGGAACAGTTCTGTGGGGAAGGTGCACCTCCTGCGACTTGGGATGACTTTGCAGATGCTTTCATTGAACATTTCCAGCCGCTAGAGGTTAATGAGGTAAAGGTCATCGAATTCGAGAAGCTCCAGCAGAATGGTATGAGTGTGCAGGAATATTACCTCCACTCTGTTTATTTGGCTAAGTATGCTCCCCGCATAGTTTCTGACATGAGGGACGGAGTTAGCCGTTTTGTGTGGGGTCTTGACCCCATTTGTTCGGTGATTCTAACATTGTTGCTCAGAATAGAGAAACGACTATTACCAAAATGGTTGCATTTGTACAAGGCAACGAGAGCATAATGAAGGAGGAAGAAGGCTTCAGAAAGAGAAAGACAGGAAATTCAATAAAAGAGCTAAGTTTGCAGGTAACTTCAATCAGGGAGGTGGAAATCGTCGATTCTTCAAAAACGGCTCATCTAGACCTGCTCCCCCTACACCCAGTGCATTAGTTCCTAGGTTCAAGTTTAATTAGAGATGTCAAAATTTTAGAGCAACATGCTCACAGTCTCAGGCCAGTGTGGGCCACCAAGGTCATACCAAACCTACATGCATTAAGTGTGAAAGAAGGCACCCAGGAGAGTGTTGTTCGGGCACAAGTGATTGTTTTGGATGCGGTCAACAGGGTCATTTTCTGAGGGATTTTCCATCGACAAGGCAAGGTACTAGTGGTAACATAGCTTTGTCCACCAATTCAGCAGTCAATTGCATTTTTTTTCCAAAACCCATACGAATTCATTTCGGAAAGTGAGTCACCCATCTTCGGAAGTCACAAATGTCGATAAGAGGTTACGAAAAAAGTGTAATTTGGTCAAAACACGATAAGAAACCTAAAAACCCCGAATGAGTCGTTACAATTTGAGTAGTTAAAAGATCAGAGTTTCTTCTTAAATAGGAAAAATAGGCCTCTCCTTAAGCTTGGGAAACACGGCTGCTACTTTAAGGAGGGAAATCTATTGGGTTTGTTGACATTATGTCATATTTATTCAATGGTTTAGGGCTTTAGGCAGATGAAGAAGACGAGCGAAACAGAAAAGGAACAATGAGATGTTTAGTTTGTTTTTTAAAGTGTATTTTTAGGAATTCTCTCTGGTCAAGTTTTAAAAATATCTCCTGAAAGACTTTAATACTATGATCTAACATAAGCATTATTTTAAGGATCAATTAAACATGTCGTTCTTCAAATTTTAATTAGTTTTGTCTATTCGGTAAGATTGTGATAAAGTTGGAAGAGTTTGATTAGTATTGTATGTAAGAAAAGTACGAAATTGTTCTTAGTAAAAGCATTTTAATTTTTGTGCAATGTAGAGTATTTGGGATTAGCACAATTCAACTGGCTATAAATAATAGGCACAAACCCATCGACAAACCTTTGTGGTCATCAAGTTTTTTCACTTGAACACTTTAACTAAACCTTGTTTTATAAAAAAAAAAAACCTTATTTTATTTAGACACCTGAGGCAGGGGTCGACTGTGCCATTTAAACACTTTTCGCTGACTCAGTCAAATATGTAAAGAGTGTGTAATACACTCGACGATGACGTGACAAAGTAGTCAATTAACTAATTAAATGTGGCATTTGAGTATGAAATAATAGTTAAAATGAATTATGAGAAAAAGAAAAGAAAAAAAAATTAGCAAAAAATAATAAGTTCTAAACAAACTCCATGTACTTTTCATCAAAAAATGAATATTTTTTGCCGAAAACAAAGTCTGGTGAACTTTTTATAAATTTTCAGATCAGTTTTCTTTTTTAGATTTGTTTTTTATTATGCTAAATTTTCAGATCCGTTTTTTAGGCTGAAATTTTCAAAAAAGGGAAGGGTTGGTGGTGAAGAAGATGGGGTGGGGATCGCCGAGAATAATACGAAGTGGGGGGGGGGGGGTCGCTAGAGAAGTAGACGAACAGAAGGTGGGTGGTTTTTTTTCTTTTTGGCTGATTTTTATTTTTATTCCTAATTTTTTTTTTAATTTTATACAATGTTCTCATAGAATGATGGTTGTCATCATTTTTTTCAGTTTAGCAAGATAGCAATGGTAAAAGATTTGTTAATTGTAGAATATTAAGTGGAGAAGAAAGAGAAAAGGAATAAAGATGAAGGAGAAGGAGGAGGAGGAGGAAATTAAAAAAATAAAATTTTATTTTTTAGTCTTTTCACGCTCTTGTTTTGTGTGAAAATCACGCAACTTGTCAAGTCAGCGAGCGAGAAGTATCTAAATGGAACATTCGAGCCCTGCCTTAGGTGTCTAAATGAAACATGATGTATAGGGTGTTTGGTCAAGCTTCTAAAATCAGTTTATTTTGAAAAATGTTTTTTTCAAAAGTGTTTTTCAAAAAAATAATTTTGGTGTGTAGTTTGTGTATAACCAATTAATTTAAAAAACACTTTTGAGCAGTAGTTAGTGTTTTGTCAAGCTTATCAAAAAATGCTTCTAAGTTATTTTTCTTAATAGTGATTTTATGAAAAAACTATATTTTAGCTTCTGAAAAACAACTTATGTTACTTCCTAAAATCACTTATTCTCCCAAAAACTTGGCCAAAAACCTCTCTTTAAAAAAAAGCACTTTTTGACAAAAAATAAGCATTTTTGAAGGAAAATAAGTTTGGCCAAAGAGACTATAGAGTACACATACAATTGAACAATTAGTTGAAATTTGAAACTTTGATCAATTTGTATCGAAATATAACTTATTAAAAATGATGTAAAAAAAAAAAGAAATTATGAGGGTGTTTGGCTAAACTTATAACCAGACCAGCTTATAAGCACTTTCTCGCTTATCTTCGCGTTTGATAAAAATGAAAGTTCTTATAAGTCAAAAATAAGTCATAAGTTGGTTTCCCCCAACTTATTATTTTTGAGCTTATAAGCACTTTTAGTTTGACCAAGACTTTTACTCCCTCTGTCTCAATTTATGTGATGTACTATAATTTAATATGTACTTTAAGAAAATAAAAGAAGACTTTTGAATATTATCATCTAAAATGAGTCAAAGCTATTTGTGTGGTTATAGATCATCTTGTTTTGCAGAAAAGGTAAAGTTTAAAGTTAAATTGTTGACAAATAAGAAAATATATATATATATTTTTTTAACGGACTAAAAAGGAAAGTGAGTCATTCTTTTTAGGACAGAAGGAGTACTATTCTATCCCTAATATTATTTGGTAATCCCTGAAATACCATTATTCTAATAAAATTCTAACCCTCTCCATCACGTCTTCCTTGTGATAAGTTGATATTTTACCAACTTATCTCTTCTTCAATCTTAGATTTTTGTTATGTTTTATTGAAAAAATAGTGCATTAATGTCATTTACTTTTATTTTATAGGTTTTATGTCATTTAGAAATGATCGGAAATAAATCAAGTAAAAACGAGGCAAAAAGGAGCCAAATTGAAGAAAATGAGAAAAGTAGTTAGAAGCGCAAAAAGTGGTCAGAACTGTAAATTTGAAAATTCTGAAATTTGAGGCTTATTTTTGTCATTTTTGAGTGAAATTATTATGGATCTACAAAAGCAATACTTTGGGGATATTATTTTCATCTTTGGCATAAAACACAAGTTCTTAGAGCTAGGGTTCCTACACCACACTTTGGGGTTGAAGAATCGAAGATTTGGTTGAGCACTTTCTGTAGGTAGAAATCGGGGTAAAGTGTATCTGAAAGGTTAAACAAGAGAAACGTTGAGTCGATAGATCACTCTCTGTCTTTAAGATAAAATTGCCCCGTATAAATACTTTTACGGTGTTGGGCAATAGTCTCACAAGATAAAACAACAACTAACCAACTGTACAAAGCAAATACAGTTGATTCTAGAGAAGAAAATGAATAAGAACAGATTGCTTGTTTGAGTTTCTGATTCTCTGTATGTTCTGAGCAGAAGAGAAGATGTTGGGTTGTGTGTTCTGTTTATTTCTCTTTTTTCGAATTGAACAGAAACATTCAATTTATAAGAGTAGAAAGGGAGGCAAACAGTCATGTTTGTTGGCGTTCTGTTCTCTTGGACAGTCATGCCTATTGGTGTCTTCAAGAACCATTAAACTTCAGGGATCAAAATGTAAATAGTTAATATTTCAGAGATCAAAAAGAAAGTTCTGAAAGAGCCCAGCAGTCTAGTAGTCCGTGACCCCATCCCGGATCGGACGGGCAAGCGGCGGCGCGCGTGTAGGGCTTAGCCCCGAACCCAAGCTCACCTAGGTCCTCTCCCTTCTAAACACATGGGTTACCCCTTGGGGTCCCAAATCCTTACTCAAACTTAAAATTTATATATTGCATAAGCTCTCCATCTTTTACCAATGAGAGAGATTTGTCATTTTTTGCCAAAGACCCTCCATCTTTTTATGTCTCAAACATCTTACTATGTGTACCAAAGGCCCACGTGTTTAAGTCATTAAAGACGGGATAAAATCAATCCCATATTTAGTAAATTTTCAACAATCCCCTCTTGAAAGAGAATTGGTGCACACAGGGTGCCAAAGTTTAGCAATCTTTCAGCGGAAAGATATTGCATCAAGAAAGGTAGCTTTCGGCTTTGAACCTTCCATAGTCAATTACTATCGGATATACTTACTGTGCGGTGAACGCAATGTCTTAAACCGTCAGTGTTTAGTGTAAACCAAGACAATGATATCAACACAATAACTCTCCTTATTCATTTCTTCTTATTGTTTTATCTGTTGTGGCCATGAACAACACTTGGATTCTTAAGTGCGTACATTTGAAGCATCATGTCTTCACACTTAAATAGGTGATCTCCTATAAGGTATATTGCTCTACCCCACTCGCAAGTGTTAGGAATCATTAAAAAGTTTCAGGAACTTATCATTTACCCATTATTCAGGTAGCACTTAATGTCTATCGCGGGAACGGCTTTGGAGTTATCATTCTTTAAAGAATGATAATCTGAAGTGCTCTTACTTCAAGTGAAGCGCTAAACTGAACCTCTATAGTTTAGTTTTTCCATTGAACCAAATTCCTGAGATCTCCAATCAGTATGGTTGGGTTACTACCATAAAAATTCTTATTGTTTGGGCTTTTAGCCCATTCCCCTAGACAGACAAAATACTTGATCTTTGGGTAGGCCTTTAGTTAAGGGATCCGCTAAGTTATCCTTTTATTTAACGTAATCAATGAAAATGACATCCATAGTGATCAACTGCCTAACAGTCTTATACCTCCGACGAATATGTCTAGACTTGTCGTTGTACATATTACTTCATGCCCTTCCTAAAGCCAATTGGTTGTCACAGTGAATCATCACCTAAGGTACAGGTTTATCCCAATAAGAGACATCCTCTAAGAAGTCATGAAGCCATTCTACTTCTTCTCCTGCTTTGTCCAAAGCGATAAACTCTGATCGTGGATCGGGTGATGCATATTTGATTAGAGAATTTCTGAGACATAGCCCCACCACCAACTGTAAAAACATACCCACTAGTGGATTTGATGTTCTTTATATCTGATATCCAGTTTGCATCACTGTATCCTTTCAGTACGACTGGATATCTTGAATAATGTAATTCGTACATCAGTGAATATTTTATATATCGTAGTATCCGATTTAACTCCATCCAGTGATTATTTCTAGGATTACAAGTGAACCTAGCCAACTTATTGACTGGATAAGTGATGTTGGGTCGGGTGTAGTTTGTAATGTATATTAAACTGCCAATGACCTATGCATATCGCTCCTGGGATACGGGTGCACCACGATTTTTATCAATTCTATGATTCATATCCATTGGTGACTTCATAGGGGGACTGTAAAATACATCAAATTTCCTCAAACACATCTTCAATGTAATGAGATTGAGATAAGACTAGCCCGTCAGGTGTCTTAAAAATCTTAATTCCTAAGATTAAATTTGCAATACCCATATCTTTCATGTCGAAACATTGTTTCAACATATTCTTGGTATCTAGGATCAAGTTAAGACTACTTCCAGTGATGAGCATGTCATCTACGTAAAGACATATCATGACAAATGAGTTAGAGTTCCCTTTGATATAGGTACATTTATTACATTCATTTATGGAGAAACCTTTTGATAATAAAGTATTATCAAACATTTCATGCCATTATTTCGGGGCTTGTTTGAGTCCGTACAAATACTTAACAAGTCGACATACTTTCTTTTCTTGACATGAAATTACATACCCCTCGGGTTGCTCCATGTATATTTTCTCTTCCAATTCTCTGTTTAGGAAGGTTGTCTTAACATCCATTTGATTTATCTCAAGGTCACACAAAGCTGCAATGTCTATGAATACCCTTATGCATGTTAATCTAGACACATGAGAGTATGTGTCGAAGTAATCGAGGTATTCCTTTTGTATGTAGCTTTTGACTACTAATCTGGCCTTATACTTGTCAATAGTTCCATCTGCTTTGTACTTTCTTTTGAGTATCCACTTACAATCCAAAGGTTTGCTTCTCGGAGGAAGATTAACCATTTCCCAAGTATGGTTCTGCATGATGGAATCTATTTCGCTTTCTATAGCTTCTTTTCAAAGAGGTTCTTATGGAGTTGACAATGCTTCTTTAATTGTCCTCGGTTCATTTTCAACCATATAGGTTAGAAAATTTGGACCGAAGGTTTTGTCCTTTTTTGCCCTTTTGCTCCGTCTTGGTTCAACCTCTGGAACTCCTAAGTTCTGTAGGTCTGAAACATTAAGTTTCGGATAGTCAGCAACTTCTGAGTCCTGCAGATCTGGAACGTCTAGTTTCGGATAATCAGAAACTTCCAGGTCTTTTTGACTTTGTTCATAACTTCCTTTGCGTGAAATTATTTCTTTTTCTTTTCTAAGAAAGATCTGTTCAAAGAATTCAGCATTCCTTGATTCCATGATCGTACCCTCGTGGATATCAGGTATCTCAGACTTATACACTAAGAAGCGTTAAGCACTACTATTATTTGCATATCCGATGAATATGCAATCTGCAGTCTTAGGTCCAATTTTGACCTGTTTTGGTTTAGGTACTTCGACCTTTGCCAAACAGCCCCACACTTTCAAATATTTGTAAGTGTGTTTCTTTCCTTTCCATGATTCATATGAAGTTTTATCCTTACCCTTGTGCGAAACTCTATTGAGAATTGTATTAGCGGTAAGAATCGTTTCGCCCCACATGTTTTGGGCTAAACCGGAATTGATAGGTAAAACTTTCATCATTTCCTTTAATATACAGTTTTTACGCTCAGCAATACCGTTAGACTGAGGTGAGTAAGGAACGGTCGTTTGATGAACAATGCCGTATTGAGCACAATATTCTCCAAACGGTGCTACGTATTCTCCCGCTCTATCACTACGAATTGCCTTAATCCGTAAGTTTTGTTGATTTTCAACTTCTGCTTTATAACGTTTAAATGCTTCAAACTCGTCATCTTTACTTTTCAACAAGTAAACATAACAATACCTTGTACTATCATCAATGAAAGTCACAAAGTACTTGTTTCCCCTTCTAGTTTGCACAAACTTTAAATCACATATGTCGGTGTGAATAAGTTCTAGAGGCACGATGTTTCTTTTGAAAGAATGGAAAGATGATTTGGTTAATTTTGCCGCTATGCACACCTCACATTTATGTTGAGGGTTTATGTCGAAGGAAGAAAACAATTCTAACTTTACTAACTTTTGAATGGACTTGTAGTTAACGTGTCCTAATCTATGATGTCATATATTAGAAGACTCAAGCAAGTAGGTAGAAGGCTTTGTTTCATTAGATAGACGGATTACAGACATAGCATTCATTTTGAAGAGGACGTCATACGCGAAGCCTCTTCCTACAAATATATCATTCTTAGTTATTACAAATTTGTTGGACTCAAAAACTAGTCTAAAGCTAGCCTAGACCAATAGTGCCCCTGAAACCAAGTTTTTGCGGATGTCAGGGACGTGCATCACTTCCTTCAGAGTAAGCTTTTTGCCTGAAGTCATTTTGAGGACAACTTTTCCAACCCCTTACACTTTAGAGGTGGCAACGTTGCCCATGAACAGCTTCTTGCCTGTGACTGGGATGCATTTTTGTTATAGCAGATGTGACGGGTTGCACCCGTGTCTATGCGCTATTGCCTTGGGTTCTCCACCAGATTTGCCTTCAGCACTACTGCCAAGAAATCCACAATCATGTCGTCAAGATCTGGAGGATTACTCTCGTCTTGTACAACGTTAGCCTCTGCCTTGCGTTTGTTCTTGGCCTTCAAGTCATTTGTGACCTGAGTATTTTGGCCCACTTCAGTTGTTGTGTTAGACTGAGTGTCCATTGCATTCTCTCTAGAAGGACGATCTTCTGTCTGAGATCGTGACATGCTCAATGCAGTAAGATAGAAAACATTTTTAGTCTCATTCTCTTGTTATAATTGTTATCCAGAACCTTACCTTGGCATTTGCTTTGGAAACTGTCAGGAGCATGGACAATAACATTTCCTTGAGCAGCGCTAGAGACAACCATATTTCGTTGAGCAGCCCCAGAGACAACAACATTTCATTGAGCAGTGGCAAAGACAACAATATTTCCTTGAACAGCAGCAGTGCCTAGAACAACAACATCAGAACTAGAACCAAAACTGTTGACAGTAGTAGAACCAGAACTACCAACGTAATTGTTAACAGAACTGTAAATAGAACAGTTGACAGAAACAGAGCTAAACCTAGAGTTAGAACCACAGCCGGAAACACAACTGTTGACAGACATCTTTCGAACACTTAGAAAATAGCAAATTTTGTCTTAAAATTATAGGTAGAAATGAGGGTAAAGTGTACCTGAAAGGTTAAACAAGAGAAACACTGAGTCAAGAGATGGCTATATGTCTTTAACACAAAATTGCAGCGTATCAATACCTTTACGGTGTTGGGCAATAGTCTCCCAAGATAAAACAGCAACTAAACAACTGTACAAAGCAAATGCAGTTGATTCTAGCGAAGAAAATGAATAAGAACATATTGTTTGTTTTAGTTTCTGATTCTCTGTATGTTTTGAGCAGAAGAGAAGATGTTGAGTTGTGTGTTCTGTTTATTTCTCTTTTTTCGAATTGAACAGAAACATTCAATTTATAAGAGTAGAAAAGGAGGCAAACAGTCATGTCTGTTGGCGTTCTGTTCTCTTGAACAGTCATGCATGTTGGTGTCTTCAAGAACCATTAAACTTCAGGGATCAAAATATAAATAGTTAACATTTCAGAGACAAAAAAAAAAGTTCTGAAAGAGCCCAGCAGTCTAGTAGCCTGTGACCCCATCCCGGATCGAAAGGGCAAACGGCGGCGCGCGTGTGGGGCTTAGCCCCGAACCCAAGCTCACATAGGTCCTCTCCCTTCTAAACACATGAGTTACCCCTTGGGGTCCCAAATCCTTACTCAAACTTAAAATTTATATATTGCATAAGCTCTCCATCTTTTACCAATGAGGGAGATTTGTCATTTTTTGCTAAAGACCCTCTATCTTTTTATGTCTCAAACATCTTACTATGTGCATCAATATCTCTTTCATTTCTTAATGAAAATTGACGATATTTGACACTAACATTAGCTACTCACTTAGTAGATTAGGCATGTGCGAAGAAAAGATGTGTCTGACATGCGGAGCCCACATGTTTAAGTCATTAAAGACGGAATAAACTCAATCCCACATTTAGTAAATTTCCAACACTTTCTTGAACCTTTACTTCATTTCTTTAATTTCTTGCTTTGTATTTCATATCTAAGTGTGTCGTATTTCTTTATATGACTTGAATCTTGTTTATGGGAATATTCATGATTAAAGTTTGGATTTAAACTCTAGTTTTGCTTAATCATTCTTAATAAAGTGAGTTAATGTTATTTTAATTATTCTCGTTCTTTAATATTTCTTAAGGGATTAGCTAATCCTAGGATTTGCACATTTACTTCGGTTTAAACTCGGAAGAGGCAAACACGAGGTTGAAAAAATTAATTAACAAGAACTTAGGATGCTAACCCTCATCTAGTGTAATCGACCTAGGAATAGATGAATCTACTTGGAGCCATATTCGGGTGTTCTTAATGCTCCTAATTTCTTTTGGGATATTCAATTAGGTAGTCTAGTTAGTCTTCGATACAAGCTAATTTAGAATCATTATTCAAGGCTAAGTAACATAAGCTCGCCATTATATGTAAATCGTAGACCTGTCCAAAGCTCGGGTCAGGGTCGGGTGGCTTTTTTTCTGCTTGCCCCACCCTGGCCCGACCCTGACCCTATTTTTTATTTAAATTTCCTACCTTGGCCACGGGTTGGCCCTGACCCGTCGAAATTTTTTGGCGGGCCAGGGATGGGTCGGGTCGTGGAATATATATATATATATTTTAATTGAATTTCAAAACTGAAATTGACATTCACACCTACACTACCATGAAATTTCGACGTTGAAATCTATATGTATCGTGAGATGTTTACTAAAGAAAAAGGAAAATTAGAAATCGATTTGGGGGGAAACACAAATTGATGGGGTAAACTGACATTTTCGTAAAAATTGGTTGCGTATTGCCCGGCCCCGTCTCGAAAAAATACGCATAATCAAAAAACAAATCGGGTAAAACGGATATCCGAGCGCAGAGTTATGACCATTTAAAGTTTCACCAATTTACAACTACTTTCTCTCCCTATATTATGCTTCCGTGATATTAATAGAACCACTAATAATATAAACATATAATTAGTAATCATCTATCATTTTTATCTTATTTTATGTCGAGCTCAATGTAGATTAGAGCAATACATATATTATAAAAACATGCATTATATCACTTATTAATGGCAAAAATATATATAAGTACAAAATAAATATTAATGAAGGAAAAATAATATAAATTATATTAAAAAAACACGCGGGTCGGGGTTGGGCCAGGGCTGGGCCGGGTCAGACGGGTAAAATATTCTGACCCTGGCCCGACCCTACATAAGATCGGGTCCCTGTTTTTTCGAGTCGGGTGGCTCGCGGGTCAGTTATAAGCCGACCCTGGCCCTGGATTTTTCGGGGCGGGTCAGGCGGGTCCCCGACCCGTTGGACAGGTCTAGTAAATCGTGAAACACATTATATCGTGACTTGAGAAGTAACTTCCTTTGTTTTCATGCTTGTGGTCATTGATCATTTTAATTGCTTTCTAGGTTAGATTTACATTTTCGCATTAGTTGTAATTTTCTCTCTAAAAACAACCTTTACGTGTTTGGCTTAGCATAGTTGGTAAAAATTCTTACTTTACTTGACCGCCTACATATTGTTCCCTGTGGAGTTTGACCCCGACTCATAATTGGATAAATTATATTGTATACGACTGTGTAGATTTTCTCTTTGAGGAGTGTATTTAGACGTTATCACCTCACCCTATGCCTTTAAAACCCAGTAGCTATCCTGTACCAACGTTATTAATATACGAGAATCTGAAGCTCTTCTCCATTAGAAGCAGTCGAATTGATCCGGTAGCAGTCACATTGATCCGGTAAGAAATCTTTCTACTTCATAAATCATCCTTCTTCATCTTCTTTAGCTTACAAATTTGTTTACATTCTTTTAATAAGGCAATATGTTAGTTGCTTTGCTTCAAAGCTTTGATGTTTTTGTTCTAATCCTTTTTCATAATCTGTTTAATAAGTTTTTTTTGCTTTAATGTCGAGTATGTGTGCAGTTTATGTTTAACATTTGTATTTATATATAGGTAGTATTAGTTGTGTGAGTTATCAGATAACAATATCTATGTATTTGTGATGTGTTTATTATGTTGGAAATTTGCCTTTGGTGGGGAGGTGCGTCCACCCATATTTAATGAATTAAACACTAGGGTTCCGCATGTTGGAGGCTTTGTCTCTTCACATGTGCATAATCTACTAAGTAAGTAGATGACCGTAGGGCCAAGTATCGTCAAAATTCATTGAGAAATGAAAGAGATATTGGTCCACGAAGTAAGGTGTTTGAGGCATGGAAATATGGTGTGGGACAAATCTACGACATCGGTGGGAAAAGGAAGAATTGCTCTCTTTATAAGTCTTTAAATTGGTTAAGGGTTTGGGACCCCAAGGGGTATCCCATGTGTTTAAAGGAGGGAGGATCTAGATGTTCTTGGGTTCAAGGCTAAGCCAACACGCGCGCCGCCGCCGCCCGCCCGTCCCGTCCGGCTCGGTTCACGGGCCACGGGCTGTGGGTCGTGGGACTTTATGATATTATCTTTTTGGACCCCAAATTGCTTGATATTTACAGTTTGGTCTCTAGAGTTTCTGGAAAGTTGAACTTGGGAAGACATAAAGTTTCTGCCTACCGTATTAACCAGCCATTGATTAACTTCTTCATAATCAGCCCTCCTTCAATGGCCATAAACATCATCTCTAATGGCCATTAACAACCCTCTCTAATGGTCATTAACAATCCTCACTAATGGCTATTAACAGCCTTATTTTGGCAGTTAAGGGGTCCCTCCTCCATGCTATATATTGATGCATTTTTGGCTCAATAACGTGACAGAAATATAGAAAAACAAAAACAGACAAAATATACACAGTAGAAACAGAGACACACTATATACACAGAGACAAAACAGAAAAGAAAGTATGTCAAAAAACGTTGGACGAAAACAGAAACTCTTTCTTCCTTTTTCATTTCTTCAGCAAGACGTTTCGTGTTTGTTTTCTTCGTCAGACTCAACCTATTTGCTTTGTAGTGTTGAGATTAAAGTGTTGTTTTATCTTGGGAGACTATTGCCCGTTAACGTAAAAGCATATATATGGGGCAATCTTGTCTTAAGGACGGAGTGCAATCACTCGACTCAGCACACAGTTGTAACAATCCAGATTTAGTGTTTCTTGATTTCAGGTTATCAAGATTCAAGACTCAACAACCTTGCGGCAGTTCTGAATATTGGCCTACTTGTTTATCCTTTCGAACACTTGTAATATTTATTTACTTCCCGTACTGCTTTACAATATATCCAACATATTATTTGTTTTGTTAAATCTCTATTGACGAAAAATTGAAATAAAAAAGTTAAATCTCTACGGAAATTTCATGTCAGCACCATGCCCTTTCTTCAATCCCAGGAATATATAATTAGTATAATCAGAATATAGACTTTAAAACAGAAAACTTGGAGAACAAAAATGATAGTTTCGAGCCCACAGAAAATTGTGTTTTCTTAAGGAATTTAAGTCTCTCACAATTGTCCAAGTTTTGGATTAATTCCTCCCAAAATAGAACGAAACTCTATTCTGCAAGACTGACAATCGAATTTCAGTACTCACAATAGTGAGAATTTTATGAGTTTATGTGAATCATCCATGTCGTTTAATTCGAAAAAATGATGAGGATGATATGCAACTAGAATCTAGGGGTGGCCAGTGGGCCGGGCTCGGGACGGTCGGGCCGGGTTTGGCGGGATCGGATCGGGGCGGAGCGGGACGGGGGAAGGGGTGGGATCGGGTCGGGTCAGGCGTGATTTGCCGAAGTCCCGTCCCGATCCCGATTCCAATCCCGTCGGAATCGGGTCGTGGCATTTTTTTTTGTACTTAATTTAAAAAATAACATATGTATAAAAAAAACTCAATAATTAAACAAGATAGTGTAATAAAAACATCTCAATGCTGTTTTTGTACCTCTTATATTATTTAATAGATATACGATTTTTTTTGTAATACAAATACAATTGTCAAAATTGCAACTTTGTGGTGTTGTTCAAAAGTTGCAAATTACATAGTAAAATTGCAATTAAAAAATTTACATTTTGAAAAAAACATGTTCTAGTTTCTTGATAATTTCCTGTGGTTCTTCGGTTGGAATTGGTATTTGTTGGTCAAATTGCTCCACGTCGCTTCCACCACCTTCGGATAAGATTTCGTTGTAGTTTTCGTCTTCTTCTTCGTTGATCTCCGGTTGACCGCACCTTCTCCGCTCCGCTCGTAAACAATCTCTGAATAATATTACAATCTCCAAGCTATCTCCGGCTAATGAGTGTTTGTGCTCTCCTATTTGATATTTGTCGGCAGAAAAAGTGCTTTCAGACACCGTTGATGACTCTTGAATGTTCAAAATATCTTGGGACATCATTGAAAGTGTCAGAAAGGTCTTCTCATTCCCCCTCCAGTATTTCAGCAACTCTTCACGTCCTTCTTCATTAAGAACTGCTTGGTACGGTATAAAACCCTGCAAAACAAAAATATCAAACTCGCTAATTTGGTTAGTAGCGGTACGGCCGCACATTCTATTTCTGAGGCTTTCAATACTAGCCGCAGAAACAGCATGTCTTTTGTGAGGTTGTGATGAAGAAGAAGATGGTATGGAAGCCGGTAGGTTGCTAGCACTTTCTTGTTAGTAAAACCTATATACTTTTTTGCATTCGTCTTCTACGCTAGACAACACATCTTCTTTAGTTTGTTTAATAAGTGGGGGGTCATTTGGATTTTTTGGACTTGGAGGTGGTAGTACTTCTATACAATCGTAAATAGTTTCAATAAACGATTTAGTACCGTCTATTTTAATAGTCGGATTTAATACAACACCAATAATATAAATAGTGGGAATAGGAATAAAATATTTTTTTATTTTGATAAATATTTTTTTAATAGCTATCTTATAAGCTGGTTTATCCATATATTCATTAAGCAGTAAAAATATTAGAGCTATATAAAACAACATAGTTGAAATAGTAGGATAATATATACCGGAAAATTATTTTGTTGCTTGAAAAAATTTCTCTAAAAATACAATAAGTTCAAAAAATTTCCCCAATCGCTATCTACAACCATATCAGCTGAATTTTGATTATGAGAGTCAAAAAATAAAGTTATAGGTTTTCTATAGTCATAAGCAACAAGTAGTTGCTCGTATAAAGAATTTCATTTAGTGGGTACTTCTTCTGAAATTTTTCTATAAGGTAGTTGACAATCGTGACAAGTTTTTTTATATTCTTTTCTTCGTTGTATTCTATTATTTTTAAAAATAAAGTTTATAACAAATTGTATTTTACTAAGAATGTCTTCAAAAGATATAGACCATCATTTACAACTAAACTATATATATGGCACGCACATTTTATATGAAAATGATTTGGAAAAGATGGAGTTAAACTATTTTTTAAAATTGTAATAGCGTAATTGTTAGAAGAAGTGTTATCTAATGTAATAGTCATAATTTTATCAGTTATTCCGTAGTAATCGCACACTTGATAAATATTTTCTGCAATAAAAGTACCAGTGTGTCTATCATCTATATATCTATACGCTAAGATACGTTTTTGCATAAACCATTTATAATCTATCCAATGACAGGTTGCCGTTAAATAATCATGGATGTTAGTACTACGGCACATATAAGAAGTGATAGCCACTTTGCCATTAAAATGATATAATGAATAACGTAAATACTGTTGATATTCATGTGCAAATTTAAATACATCTCTCTTAACAGTTGATCTAGGAAAACCGTTAAAAGCAGAATTATACATATCTCTAATGTAATGAATAAAATCGGGAGATGAAGGAAATGAAAAAGGCAAACCCTCCACAGTAACTAATTTTGTTATTGCTTCCATATCTCTATGTTTATTATATTTAGGGCCTATAATTCCCCCCGTCATAGGGTTAATTTGATCATGTACTTGGTCCGGGACAGTATCAGTATGTAAACCTTGTCCCGATGGAGCGGACGTTTGCGCACCCAGTTTTGAAGCCTCGTATTGGGCATACCTAGCTGGATGAGCCCTTGCTACGTGACTCATTAAACCTCCCGTCCCACCGTGACCTTTTTCAGTTTTAAATTTTAAAACATCTTTACAAATTTTACATCTAGCTACTTGATTCTCTACGTCCCTATCAAAAAATGTCCATGCATATGATTTTAATGATCGTTTTGCTGGACCTCGTCTCATACTAGGGGGAATATGAGATATTTCAGTTGAATGTGCACTAGTGGATGTGTTGTCATCTACATTAGTGGGTGTATCATCTAGATCATCTAAATTAAAGTCTTCTTGAGTTTAAGAAAATAGCTCCTCGTCTAAATCTAATGGTATTGTAGAAAAATGTTCAGTATCAACAAAATCATCATGTGTAGGAATATGATTTTATCTAGAAATAGGATGACTAGAAGAAGTACCCTTGCCCTTGTTGCCCCTACTAGAAGAAGCATGACCCCTACCCGTAAGCATACGTTTAAATCCTTCAATTATAAATTTATAATTATACTAATTAATAATTAAAGTAAATGAAATTAAGTACGCTAAATAAAATAAACAGACAATAATAATTTAATGAAGAACGAATGTACCAAACGCCGACGTAACGTCGACGTGTAATCGAGAGGTTGAAATTGAAACTTTGTTCGATGGAAGATCCTCAAGCTAGTTGCCAACTTCACTCTCAAATGAATAAATAAAATTGAATATTTAGTAGACAATGTAGAGTTGTAGAGAGATAGAATGAGAGATTGTAAGAAGATTTGTGAGAAAGATGAAGAGAAAATGAGGTATTTATAGTTGAGAAATTGGGTTAAAGTGTAAATATAATAATTTATGGGTTAAAAATAAATATTAAGGGGGTAGGGGGTTGGGAGAGGGGGAGGCCAAAAATGGCCGTTGGTGCAACGGTTATTTTTGCAAAGGGGGGCTTCGGGCGGGATCGGGGGCGGGACGGGGACCGGGACCAGGTCGGGCCTAGCGGGATTGGGGCGGGGCGGGACGGGTTGGGACGAGACCATGTCCCGTCCCGGTTCAAGTCCCAATACCGTATTTTTTTATTTAAAAAACGGGTTTGGGGCAGTGTCGGAGCGGGACCAGGCCGACCCGGCCCACTGGCCAGCCTTACTAGAATCTACTATTTTTCCTGGACATGAAACTGAGCCCTCTATTACTCGAATTGAGGAAGAGGGAAGTACAATTCGGATTAAACATCCTACAAAAAAGAAGCTAGAAGAAACACACACAGAAAAAGGCGTACTCCTTGACGCTCCACATCCACCACAACCATATGCTTCAAGTTGGTGAGAGTGCCACATATCACAATGAGGAATGATGTACTACACGAGCTTTCAAGTTTCAAAAAATTATTTACATCCCTATTGAAGGAATATTGAAGAAGCAAAGCATTTGCAGAGCATAAAGAACTTGACTATGCCGAAAAGAGATGCAATGTCAAAACCGATTACGAATCTATTCAGTATTGGTTGATTTTACATGTTGATAAATCCCTTTTTTGCGTACATTTTGAAAATTAATGTATGTTGAATCTTGAATGGTCAGACAATATTATAAGCTTTGCTTTTATATATGGATAAAGATAGTTGGATAAAAAATTAAAATAAAATAATTAAAAAAATAATAAAAAGGTTTGTTTCCCTACTATTCTGTAGATATTCGGTCATATTTATTCAAGAGTTTATGCCGATAAGGAAGGGAGCAAATGAGCGAAAAGAAAGGGTGTTAACAGGATAGAGGGAAATAATTTTTCATTTTTCGGGTTTTTATGCGAATTAGGAGTACAATTAGCAGAAATGATTGGTTTTACAAATTAGAAAACTTCTTCCATTAAGCTTTTAGAGTTGAAACTTGAAAATCTAAGTTTCACAAATATCTCACTAAAATTTGATCGTTGATATTTATCTTGTTAACCTTTACTATAAATTTATTATACATTCAAACCCTTTACGGGTCTATTTGACTGCTAAAAACAGATTTTTAAATCATAATCTAAAAGGTTCATAAATTGCAAGAGCAATAAAAAAGGCTATTTCTAAACAATTATCCCCCCAAAAAAGGGCACAAATTTCACGTTTTATAGTATTTATCAAATTATAAGGTATAAGCTATGTCTCATGTTATTCAAAAATTATCACAAACATCAACCTCGTTTTAAATTTCTCTTTTCGATTGCAAAAGGTACTCAAACAGAACAAATTCAAATGAAAACATCACTCAAATCATTTTCAAGTCAATACTAGCAAGTTATGCCCAAGGCCTAACTTTCTGAGTTACTGTCAATATTACACCAATTGATATTAATTATATTTCTGGGCTCAACTTTTATAGATTACATTTATTTTATAGTTTTTGCATGTATGTTTATACTACCAGCAATTATTATTATTAAAGTAAAAGTTTGTCATTGAGCCTTAAATAAAATATTCTACTGTAAAAAGTTTATTATTTATATTTTCTTTTGTGAAAACTATCCAAACACAATAACTTCAGATCAAAAGTTGAATACCAAAAAAATTTATAAGGTGGATAATAAGGTGAGAAAGTTAAGAGAATAATTAGGTGAATTACCACACAAATGAGAGATCATAAATTCAACCAAAAGTATTTAATCAAGACTCGAGCGCTGATCTATCGGGCCAAGTGTCTAGTTCGATCTAGCGCCCCCTTAGTAACCTACCCCGACTCCTCAAGCCCAATGGGGATGGACGTGAACAGATTTAAATGCAACAATGAATATTTTGAGATTATCCAAGAAAGAGTTTTCAATTATGTACTTGGGTGTTCCCTAAAGTACAAAAAAATTAACTATAGTAACAACCCAAGAGAACATAATCTCAAAATAAACCTATTTATTTATTAGTATTTGGTATAGATAATTATTTAAACGTAGTTTTTTTTAACCAATTAACAATTTAAGCCATTTTTAGGGATAACTTCATTAATTGATGTAGTTTCCTTGTTTATCTCGGAAGTTGTGTAGTTTCCTTGTTTAAAAGACAATTGTGTGGGTTGTTAGAATTCAATAGATGAAAAAAAAAAGGGAAGTATCGAGACAATTGGAACTACATTCTCACTAGTGCTCATTTTCCCCCCAAAGACTTCATGTACTATTAATGTCAGGAAATTAGATGTCGGTCGATCGAGACCTGGTCCGTTCCGCTACCCGGCCCGATCTCTCAAAGTAAAAAAAAATTGTCGGGGTCGACGTTACGTCGGCGTTTGGTACTTTCGTTCCTTCTTTAAATTATTATTGTTACTTAATTTTAATTATCACACTTAATTTTTTTTATTTAATTATTTACTTCTATAATTGATAGAGACGAAGAGAATCAACTAGCTAAATGTAAAATTTGTAAAAATATTTACAAATTTAAAATCGAAAAAGGTCAAGGTGGGACGGGAGGTTTACTGAGACATGTACAAGGCGAGAACACATCTAGATGGAATCAATACATGGCTAAAAATTCGGGTGTGTCAATGCCATCTGAGTTGAGACAAGGTTCTCATAGTGTCCCCGAACTAGTACAGGGTCAAATTAACCCAGAAGAAATTTTGACTAGGTATAATTCTCTGTATGAGCAATTACTTGTTGCTTACGATTATAGACAACCTATTACTTTATTTTTTAACGTCCATAATAAAAATATATAAGGGATATGCTTGTAGACAATGATTGGGATACATTTTTAGAACTTAATGGATTTTTAGAGAAATTTTATCAAGCTACTAAAGAATTTTTCGGTATTTATTATCATACTATTTCAAATATGTTATTTTATATAGCTCTAATATTTTTGTTACTTAATGAATATATGCAAAAACCAACTTAAAAGGCAACTATTGAAAAAATGTTAAAAAATTTAAAAAATATTTTTTTCTATCTCTATTATTTATATTGTTGGTGTTGTATTAAATCCAACTATTAAAGTAGACGGTTATAAAACACTTGTAGAAACGATTTATGATTGTGTAGAAGTACTTCCAACAGAATCAACTGACACACCAACTAAAGAAGCAGTTACGTCTAGCATACACACCGAATGCAAAAAAAAATACGTATTAACAACAACAAAGTGCAAAATAATCAGCCGACTTCTGTACCATCTTCTACTACTTCGCTACAACCTTATAAAAAATATGTGGTTTCTGCTGCTAGTATTCAAGACATTAGAAATAAAATGTGTAGTAGTTCAACTTCTCTACAAGTTAGCTAATTTGATGTTTATGTTTTGCAGGGCATTGTACCGTACGAATTAATTGTCAATGTTGAAGGACAAGAAGACTTGCTGAAATACTGGAGGGAGAATGAGAAAATATTTTCGACGCTAACAAAGATGACCCGAGATGTGTTAAACATTCAAGCATCATCAACAGCATCTGAAAGCGCCTTTTTCGCGGAAAGATTTCAAATTAGAGAGCACATACATTCATTGGCGGAAGACATATTGGAGATTATAGTTCTATTCAGAGACTGCGGAGCGTAGGAGGTGCGGCCAACCGGAGACCAACGAAGAAGAAGACTACAACTACAACGAAATCTTGTCCCAGGGAGCAGGAAGCGACGTTGAAGAATTTGACAAACAAATTTCAATTCAAACAGAAGATCCTCAAGACATTGTGAGTAAATTCGAAAGAGTATGGTTGGATATGTAATTTTTTTAATTGCAATTTTAGTATTTTACTATGTCATTTGCAACTTTTGAACAACACCACAAAGTTATAATTTTGAAATTGTATTACTATGTTATATTTCTATTAAATAATATAAGAGACACAAAAATAGTATTGTGATGTTTTTATTACACTATCTTGTTCAATTATTGGAGTGTTTGTATATAACTATATATTATTTTTTAAAATTAAGTGGCAAAAAAATAAAAAAATGAGTCTCGACCCGACTCGCCTAAACCCGACCCCATTCCGGTGGGATGTGGGACGGGACGGGACCTCCCACCGTCCCGCTTAGCTCGGCCCGCCGGAACCCGAGTCCCAACCCTCTCCCTTCCCACCGGGTCCCGTCACATCGGGACCCGCCCCGCCCCGTTGGACACCCTTAGGTGATATCAGTTGCTATCTTCAGAAATAATATGACATAAGCCGAAAAGCTGGATATAAAAAAAATAAGAGATGGCGTGGCCGTCACATCACATGCGTATCAGAACATCATCACGTGGTTGAGGTTCCTCCCGGCGCAATTTAGCAATCATCTTTCCTTTTCATTTGAAAATGAAAACAAAAACATTTCCCGCCACCACACTCTCCAGCAAGTTCCTAAACTACGCTCGAACAATCCAACACCCACTGCGTAGGTTAGACTACTGCCTCTCCAATCAAAGACCCAACAGATAGAAACATCGGCGCATATTAAATCCGTCACACACACTGCGCAAGTTAGCACTCTCCATCTGCAGCTATGGCGGAACCCATAGACTACTCGAAAACCCAACGGATAGTGCTCCTCGTAGATCTACACCCACTCATCACTCTTCAAAACCCTAACCACTACCTCACATCCATACTCGCTACCTCCACGCGCCTCCTCACGTTCCCAACGCTCCGCCACGCGCTTTTCGCTTTCAAACTTTACTTCTCCTCACTTTCCCCTCTCCGCTCCATCTCCGCCGTCAACCGCCTCTTTCCGAACCTCTCCGCTGCCTTTAATCACCCGTCTCAAACCCTAAATTCGATCACTGAAACCCTAAGTTCGATTTCGATTCCAATTGGATTAGAGGTGAATTGTGCTAAGGCTAGTTACACTGCCAGCTCATTGCTTCAGTTAGTACTTGAGTATGTTTGGGAGACTGATCTAGAGAGTCCACCGGGTAAGGTAACTGGTGAGATCACGAAGGTATCGCGAAATTTGGTTGTTTTATTTTCGCGTATTTCTAGATCGTTGAGTGATGTAGGTGAGTATATGGATGTGGATGTAAAGTCTGAAACTTTCAAGGATTTTGAAGGTTTCCAGGTTAAATGCAGTGAGATTTTTGGTGTTGTGAGGAATACGTTTGATAATAGAGGTATTCATTTTAGTTGGATCGACGTGAAAGATAAAGAAAGGGATCGAAAAGGTGAATGGTTGGTTATGTTGGAGAATGGAATTAGGGATTTTGGTTGGGGGATTAGTTCGACTGATAACGTTGTTTTAGGTTCTGCTTTGATTCCGTTTGGCTTGATATATCCGGAAATTGGGGTGTCGTTTGATTTTCTGAAAAGTAGCGGTTCATCTGAGAGATGTTCTGCGCAACTGAATCTTGAGATCCTTGATGTTAATGGGAAGCCTTTGGAATGTAAGTTTTGTGATCTTGAATTGCTGAATCCGACAACTTTGCCTAAGCTTAGATCTGAAGATATACTGAATACGTTAGGACTTGGAGATAAGGGAAATGAAGGGTGTGATCAAGAAGAAACATTTTGGTCTTGTCTTGGTGAAGGCTCGGTAAATATGCGTCTCAAGGCTGTGAAGAAGTGCAATGTAGGAGAAAAGATTGAAGGATGCTCATCTAGTTATGTTCTAGTGCAGGAGTCTGCCAGATGCAAAACTAAATATCGTAATGATACTTGTGTTGATGGAGTCCTTGATGTACTATTTGGAGTAAAGGGTCAACATGCCCTAGAAAATTCTACGATTATGTGGAAAGTTCTTCTCAGTTTTTTGTATAAAGAAAGCTATTGGGCTTTAGTAACTGTATCAAATAGCACTGGAAATACAATTACGAGCGTTCTCAGGCCTTTGACAGCGCAATTGGCTCTTCTTTCAAGAATCGAAGATGGTTATAATGTAAAAAAAGAAGATAATTGCGGATCAATTGTAAAGCAGATGAATGACATGATCTGTGGCAGCTCTAATCAAATCAATGACTCACAGGGGTTGATTGGCTTCCAAACTGAGTCTTCAACATCTGCCAATTGTAAACCACTAGGGGATGGGAAAAGAAAAAAGAACAAGAAGTGTTCAACTCGGGATTTGATTTGGAGTTCATTCCTCAAGGCAGCATTTGAGTGTAATGATTTTGAGTTGGTAGACATTTGTTTTTCCAGACAAATTGAGAAATCAACGAAGCTGAAGTTCTTGAAGTGCTGGATGAAACAAATCAAGAAGTCCAGAACCTGCTTGCCAACAGCTGCAGAATCATTTAATAGCCAGCCGCAACAGCCATTCTCTACACATTCTCCCTCCGATTCAACCCTCATGCAGGAGGGAGATGCACAACTTTTATGCTCAGAAACTGCAGAAGCCTTCTTTAACAATCTACCAAAGAAAATCCAGCATGGTCTACAATCTGGAAGAGACTTGCAAACTTTAGCAGAGCGACTAGTGAAGTCATCAATACATGCATTATCCAAAAAGTATGAGACAGATGGCAATATAGGAGGTGAATCCCAAATTCCAAATGATTCATGTTGCAAGACTGTCCTTCCTGGACTTATGAAGATCCTACTAAGAAAGCCCAAGGAAATGAAAGAGAAGCTGAAGCACAATGATTCCTCCTCTGAAGTATCTGATTTCAGTTCAATCTCAGAAAATATTGTTCGAGAGTATCCTTTTATTACTTTCTTCCTACTTTTATTTGTAAATTGTTACATCTTAAATTCAGCTTTATGAAATAAACAAACTGATATTGTACTTTAATGCATTTTCCTTAACTTGCATAAGATTTGAACTGCAGATATTGCTTCGGATGGAAATCCTTGGATCAACCTTTTCTGTGAGTATTAAGGAGTCCTTCAAGCAGAAGATGGTCAAAGAGATCTGCTCCTTTTTAGAGATCATTCAATATCTCGTCGAAGGAGGGATTCATGGTCATGTTAGCCTATATGATTACGTTGAACGCACTATTCGGTTAAGGTAAATATTTTGCTTTGAAACTAGAGAACTTCTTCTTCCCCTGTAGGTATGAGAATCTGATTCATGTCTGGCAGCAAATTTCATTTTTGTATTCCCTTTTTGGTGTTTGTCCTGCCTAGAATTCCGTAAGAAATAGGTCTTCTGTCCTTTCAATCCTTCTATTTCACCGACCCCGATTATTTCTTTTCATTGTTTTATGTTCCTACTTCGCTATATATTGCTTCCTCTGCCGTATCCTCCTTGCACAAGTTTTCTCAGCTTCTTTCCTTGTCAATATACACTGATTATATGTTTATTGACATGGATAGGATAATTATCTAAGACTAGACTTACAATAGCTCTATAGACCATCAAGGATTATTTTGATCTTATCATCATAAAGTCCACTTCATTAGTGTTCTGTTTATGGATTTTTCTCTTTTTAAAACCTTGGTTCTTCTTAAAAAACTTTCATACATGATTGGCTTAGGGGTTTTTGTTATGTATTGTTTTGAGACCACATCATTGTAAATTTACTACAAGATGATCAACTTTTCAGTTACTATAAAGCTAAGTTCAGTGGTCCGTTACACTGAACTTCCCAGAAAACTCCATTACCTTCACGACTTCTGTTCATGAATTACAAGTGCACAAGTTTCATTGACTGTGCCATTAGAGTTGAAACCAATCACTCTGTTATTATTATTGGAATTGGACTTGATCAAAGAAAAAAATTATTATTAGAATTGGCTCTTGTTTGCTCTTCATAGATGAGAAAACTCAGGGAGCACCCTAGTACTGTTGCCTGGGATCTAATGTAGAAATCCCCACATGATTCAGGTACCATAACATTATCGAAGATGTTGTCAATAGAATTTATACAGAAATGGATCTACTTCCATTTGGTGATGAAGATGAAAAGCAGGCTCATCTATTCAATAGTGAGGACAGTAATCAGTCCTGGAGGGAAAAACAAGAGAGGTATGAAACGGCTGAAGCCAACAACATGCAACGATCAGTCTCAGCAGACGATGAGTCTTGCCAACCACCAGAAAACATTGATGGGAGCTCCCAGCTCAGAGGAGAGGGACATGCCCGCAAGTTAAGTAAAGCTCGTGATCGGAGAGAGAAGGCTCGGCGATTTGGATCTTTCACAAGGATGCCAGATCTGCAAAGAGTTTGGGCCCCAAAGCAGCTTAAGGCTGTAAAAACAAAGTGTGAAGATCAGAAGGAACTGAAAAGGAAAGAGCGGAGGAAAGGTAGAGATAGTATAGTATATGAAACACCAATGAGTGGAAGATGGTCATTCTCTCAAAATGCTGGCGATAATGATGAAAAGCTAAAACCAAGCTCTTCTTCTGTCTCCAAGGCTCTCTTTCAGGATTGGTGATGACAAGTTGCGCCAGTATTGTAGCTATGATACTCATTGGAGGAATACCGTCGTAGCAATTTGAAGCATGATATCTCTAATTATAGTGAAAAACGAAGCATAGTATTTTACTTTGTTGAAGTATTTTTTAGATATAGAAAATGTTTCCCACACTACAGGAAAATGTTGTAATAACAAAAACTGGTTGTCCCCAATTGATGTAGAAATTGAGCAGGGCTGGTTGTCATTACTGACAGCCAGCTAAATACAACTGTTAGCAATATAACCGGTTTCCTTTTATGCGATGCAACTGTATTTGCAAATGTTGCGTTGCATGGGATATAGAACTTTCTGCCATGTCGAATAAATCAAGTACAGTATAGGATGCTTAAGTCATATGCTATAAAACTATGGCATCCTGTTCAGGACATGGAGTGCAAACAAATTGGGTATAAAATTGTTTCATCTTTCAATATTTCCCTAAATGTTTCTCCTCTCAATGGAGGGGAAAAGTTTATCGGGCTCACATTACTATTTCTCCCTCTTCCAGTGTCGTCCACTTTAACAGGAATGCAATTATGTACGATTCATGGACTTCCATGAATAAGTTATTTGAGCAATCTTCAGTAACTTGTAAGCTGCTGTCTGTGTCTTCGCCGCCATATTTACACCCCCAATTCATATGTTCAAACAGTGACAAAACATAGCTTATCTATTCTTTACATTTAGATGAAGTTACTTCCAGTCATATACTAGACGGACACCCAGATATCAAAACACTGAAGGAACTTCACACCAAAATCATTGTGAATTGTTAGTGTGAATTGTCTTTGCAAACTGCTAACTTAGCATGTTTGTCTAGTTCCTTCAGTGTGGATTGTCTTTGCAAAGGAAATAAAGAAATCAGGACAACAGAGCACGTGTGAACATATGTTTACATAAAATATGTATTCTTTGATCAACTCAATAATTAAGTAGTTGGAAGTAGCAGCTAGCCGTATGGCGCATTATTAGTCGCACGTCTTTCCTTGATCCATACTTTATCTACTTCTTAATTACGACAGGATTATTAAAATAAGTTCAAACTTACATTAAAGCTTAGTTGCTAAGGCTGGCAACTTCACCTTGTGACCCATTTTTCATGGATCCAGCCTTAGGCTTAAAATATTAAAGGAGAAAAAAAAAGGACCAAAGACAAGAAAATAAAAATAAGTGCGTGAAGGGTGTGGCAGCAGTACATTAATAATATAGTGAAACGCACGTTTAAATACTTCAAAGACGTATCTCATATTTTCTGTTTTAAAAACACCAAAGAAGGTACGTATAGATTTTGAGCTGGACATGGAGTTTTAAGGGGGGAAAAGCACCCAATGAATAATGTGTAGGGTTTTTGTTGGGTTGTTATACGCAGTGGATACTGAAAACTTATTTCAAACCCAACAAACGTAGAACTGTTTGACTATAAGATAATTTTAAACTGTAAACTTAAGACTTGAATGGTACTTACATGTTTACAATATCTGGAATCTTTATCAACTGTGGGTGCGCACGCGAATGCCCATTCGATTGCAAACTCCAAGCTTCAATGTATTCTTCCTTTGGAAAGCTAGGAAATCCGACAGAGGTTCGAGAGAGTATTTTGATTATGAGTTTCTAAGACTTAGAATAATGATATGAAAATCAAGTGTCATGAATAATGAAGTGTAGGTCTGTATTTATAGGTGAAAATTAGGTCAAACCGGATTAGGGTTTGAACTTGGGCCTGACCCAAAATTCGAGACAGATTAGGTCATGGCGCCGCGGCGCTGACGTGGCCCTACATTGTCTCATTTTATTTTCCGCACATTCTTAATTAAATCCAAAATCCAAAATCCAATTTTGACTTAATTAAAACAATCATTATTTATTTAAATATCTCGATTCTAAATCGAATATTTAATACTTTCTCAATACATCCTTAGATCGAAAAGACAATCAACATAGTGTGACCGTACATGCCTTCACATATCGACATTAATCAAATTAAGGTCTACGCGGAACTCCTAGACGACGCCGCAAGATGAACTCAATATGTGAAGTACACTTACACGAATTCAGTAAACTTAACCTCTATGTGGTAAGATAAAATCCTTTCATTCACGACACACCCGATCAAGCTTAGGATTTGTCAAGTGTCTATCCAAATGACTTAATCATTGTATCTCATCTATATTAGTTGACAACTAGACCATATTCTAAATATGTCTATTGCGTTGGCCAATGACTTAATCAACCTAATATCACTGAGAAGTTGAGTGTTCTCTTGAATATACATTCGAGGAATGAATCCTAATATTGGCTCAACTACCACCTTTAATCCACATCGTAATGTACCCAATACAAGTCGTATCTCAATTTATAAGGCATTTGAGCTTAGGACAGGATCAACGTATATTACTTTGTAGACAAGGTGCGCATTGACCTCAAGTCTAAGGACTTCTATCTCCCACACGCTGATTATACTTTAGACAAGTAGAACAAACAATATATTAGCACGGTATACCAATACTTCCAAAGTATCCATGTGTTCATCACGAGTAATCATTACTCGTAGCGGGTGAGACATACTACATCCTCTAAGGATGTGATGCAGACCACATGTCGACTTATCACATATCATCGATATCCCATTCTCGATGATCATTAGTCGAGGCTATTTTAAGAGTTACATTATAATATTAATAACTCACATTATTAATAACAACGTAACCTCTAGGGATACATATTATAGAATATTATAAATAATCAACTAATAATTCAAGAATTGCAAATGCTAAAATATTAATCTCTATTAATAATAATACGAATGTGTATAAAGTACATTTGTCCTAATACAGATTGCCTCTAGGACATACATATACTTTCAATCTCCCACTTGGCCTAGAGCCAATCTCCAACATATCTAATGCTTATATTATCAAAATGACTATTATGCTTGACTAAGATTAATGGTTTAGTGAATGGGTCAGCTAGATTATCGTCTGTGGGAACATAGTCTAATCTAATCTCTTCAGTCTTCACCATCTCCCTGAGTATGTGGTACTTCCTTGGTACATGTTTATTTCTGTTTGTTCATCTTGGTTCTTTGGCCTGTGCAATCGCGCCAGTGTTGTCACAATAAATAGTTATTGGACAACTGGCACTCGGAACTACCCTTAGTTTCTTCAGGAACTCAGAAATAGCGACAACTTCTTTACCAGCTTCCGATCCAACAATGTACTCAGCTTCTGTTGTCGAATCAGTAGTTGTAGCTTGTTTGGAACTTTTCCAGCTCACTGCTCCACCATTGAAAATGAACGTGTACCCATACTGAGATTTGAAGTCATCAAGATCCGCCTGGAAGCTAGCATCAGTGTACCCAGTAGCATCTTGCTTTTCTTCCCCACCATACACTAAGAAGTAATCTTTAGTTTGTCTAAGATACTTAAGAATACTCTTGACTGCTTTCCAGTGTTCTTCCCCAGGATTCTGCGGGAATTTGCAAGTCATACTAAGTGCAAATACCACATCTGGCCTAGTACAGGTCATGACATACATGCTCGATCCTATAGCCGAAGTATATGGGATCCTCTTCATGCGTTCAAGTTCTATAGCATTAGAATGACTGTCCTTCTTAGATAATCTGATGCCTTGTCCCATAGGTAGACCGCATTTCTTGGAATTTTCCATAGAAAAATGTCTAAGCACTTTGTCTATGTAGACTGACTGTGACAGCCCCAACAATCTATTAGGTCTATCTCTATAGATCTTAATTTCCAGAAGTAGCAGGCTTCACCTAAATCCTTCATCATGAAGGTACTGGACAACCACTCTTTGACGGACTGCAGGAGAGTCTTATTGTCTCTCATTATCAATATGTCATCTACATATATAATAATGAATGCAATACTCACATCATTGCACTTACTATAAACACATGGAACCTCTTTGCTTCTGACGAAATCAAATGACTTGATTACCTTGTCAAAGCAAATGTTCCAACTCCTCGAGGCTTGCTTAAGCCCGTAAATGAACTTTTGTAGCTTGCATACAACATTTGGTTTGGACTCAAGCGAAAAACCCTCAGGTTGTTTCATATACACATCCTCAACTAGATTACCATTGAGAAAAGCGGTTTTGACGTCCATCTGCCAAATGTCATAGTCATAATATGCAGCTATTGCAAGCAAAATCCGAATGGACTTAATCTTAGCAACAAGTGAAAAGGTTTCATCATAATCGACCCCAGGCCGTTGATTATAACCTTTAGCCACCAACCTTGCTTTATAAGTCTGTACATTTCCAAATGCATCGATCTTCTTCTTGAAGACCTATTTGCATCCTATGGGTTTAACCCCAGTTGGCAAATCAACCAAGTTCCACACTTGATTGATGTACATAGATTCCATCTCGGATTTCATGGCTTCTTGCCATCTCTTCGAATCAATGTCCAACATTGCTTCGCAATAGGTTGTAGGCTCATCATTATCGGGAATATCTATCTCACTGTGTGTTTCCACAAGTAGATTTAGTTTTTCAGGAGGACAATGAGTCCTAGTGAACCTACAGAGTTGATTGTTTTGCAGTTCAGTGCTTGGTATGTTCTAACTGTGATAGGGTTCTTGTGTGTTGGATAATCCACTAACTTGAGAGCTTTCAGGAATATCATTTTCATGTATTTCATGAATGGAAGGAAGTGCAACCATTGCATCTACTCCCAAAGGCTATGTAGGAGGATCTTGCATTTCTGCATTGTTCCTCGTAATACTCCCACTGGCCGAAGGGCGTACTTGAAGTACCCAATCTTCGTCAAATACTCCCACTGAATTCTTGCCTTGGTCATTCGGCAAGGATTCAACATCTATGTTATCTTGCGGTTCTTGAATTTCTTCAAGTTCTATCTCTGTGCAACTATGTTCCATGTAGACATATTCTTCTTCAAGGAAAGTTGCGTTCCTGGAAACAATGACCTTACGTTCTCCAGGTAGATAGAAGTAGTATCCCTTAGTTTCCTTTGGATACCCCACGAAGTAACATTTTTCACTTTTGGATTCCAACTTGTCAGTGAGCATATTCTTAACATATGCAGGGCACCCCCAAGGTCTCATATGTTTAAGAGTTGGCTTCTTACCACATCATATCTCATAAGGTGTCTTTTCTACTGACTTGGAAGGAACCCTATTCAGAATATATATTGAGGTTTGTATAGCATGTCCCTAAAGGTATGTCGGTAGAGCTGAGAAGCTCATCATGGATCGAACCATATCTAATAAGGTTCGGTTTCTCATTTCGGCAACACCATTCATTTGTGGTGTTCCAGGAGGTGTCCACTATGATATTTGAAGCTTTTCCAAGAGAAAAATGAGACATATGGAATACCCGACAATTAGATGTACCGATTGGATGGGGCTACAAAAGGAAGAAGAGTTCCTCGATCTTTGGACTCCATGTAGATTTAAGTAATCTAGAAAATCCTTGCTCAAGTATTCACCTCCTCGATCCGATCAAAGGGTCTTGATACTTGTTGCAAGTTATTTCTCTACTTCCGACTTGTACTCTTTGAACTTCTCAAAAGCCTCGGATTTATGTCTCATAAGATACACATATCCATACCTTGTGAAGTCGTCAGTAAAAGTGATGAAGTATGAAAACCTCATTTAGCTTGAGTAAAAAATGGCCCACATATATCAGTATGGACCAACTTAAACACCTCATTGGCTCGCACACCTTTCCCAGAAAGTGGCTTATTGGTCATCTTTCCTCTCAAGCAAGATTCGCAGTTACCATAAGACTCCAAGTCAAATGGTTCGAGGTAGTCTAACTTCCTCAACCATGCTATCTTTGATTCGTTGATATGACCAAGTCTGCAATGCCATAGGTAGGTAGAGTTTCTATTACTTATCTTAGCTCGTTTATTTTGTACATTGAATATTTCTCGACTACAATTTAGTGTATATAATCCATCCACAAGAGGAGTAGTTTCATATATAACATTATCAAAAGACAATACTTGACTGCTATTATAAATATATGAGGAAAAATCCTCCATGTCCAAAACAGGGATAAAAATGATATTCCTCATTAACGAGGGTACATAGTAACAATCATTTAACATTATACAATATCCAGAAGGAAAATTTAATCTATAAGTTCCTACACGATCAGCATCTATTCGTGCTCCATTTCCAATGCGTAGGTCCACCTCTCTTGGTCCAACCTTTCTGCTATCAGTTAGCCCCTACACATTGGTACAAATGTATGAGCCACAAGCGATATCCAATACCCAGGAATGAGAGTTATTTATAGATATATTTATTTCAATGACGTACATACCTTGTCCACTAGAGGTAGAAACACCTGGTGCTTTTAAACCTCATGGTGCAGTGCAGTCCTTCTTCTAATGCCCATTCATATTGCAGTTGAGGCATACATCCTTAGTCGGATTCACCTTCTTCTTCTTCACACCTCCCTTAGGCTTCATAGCTGAGCTCACAATGACTGATTTGCCCTTCTTCTGTCATTCCTTACCTTTCGGCTTGGGTCGGCTAGTATAGCTCACCATGAGCATAGCTTTGCCTTTGGAATATGAAGACTCAAAGGTCTTGAGCATGTTGCGCAGCTCCGACAGACTCACCTTCGTTCCATTCATATTATAATTCACTATGAAGTTTTCAAAGGAACGATTGAGAGAGTTCAGGATGAGGGTGGTAGCGACATTTTTTTGCAGCTTCGTTCCAATTGAAGCAAGTCTCTCTATCAGCCCTATCATCTTCAACACATGCTGCGAGACCTGACCTCCTTCATTGAGCTTACACTTAAAAAGTTCTATCAATAACTCATATTTCATAGTCTGGGATTGTGACTCATAGAGACTTTTCAAGTGTTCGAGCATCTCATTGGGACCCATGTTCTCATGTTGTCTCTGAAGTTCTATAGACATGGAAGACAACATCACGCACTGTGCTGAAGTGGCATCATCTAGGTATTTTTGGTAAGCATCCTTATCAAAGAGGAATATTCAGCAGAGTCTATCGCAGGGACTGTTGGGAACACCGTGTCTAACACGTATTCTAATTTCTCTTGTCTCAGCACTATTCGCAAATTTCTTAGCCAGTCAAGGTAGTTAGGTCTAGTAAGTTTGTTCATTTCAATCAACATTTTCAATGATAAGCTCGACATCTTTGATAATCTGAAGAATTAGATAGACTGGAAATCAAACTCAAAATTTATTTCCTATCATACACATTCGTTTAGGCTAATCAATATGGTCTTTTGTTTAATTAGCTCCCACTATTTTAACATACTTCTACGATCCCATGGTAGAATACGGACCTATATTAATTGAGGTCATAAGGGGCCAAGATCCAAGCCTATGCTATCTCTACATTTGTTTTGGCTGATAATTTCAATAACACATCTTGGTAGGTTCTAAACCAATTGCAAAACTTATTTGCAACTCTTGGTTGATCAAATATTATATTTAATCTTGCGTCCTTAGATTAGTCCGACACTTTGGCGCCAATACTCATAAAAGTTTATCGTTTACCTTTACATTTAAAACACATCTATGAAAGAGTCTGGGTCCTCGTAAACTTAGAGCAAATGCTTTGGCATAAATACTCTTATCGCCGAAAAGGATTTTGCACTCTAACAATTATAATGGACGACACGTTTTAATTTAGACTTGTATTTAAAATTTTGGGGAATATTTTAATTCAGGGTTTTAACCAAGATCAACTCTTTTACGCCATATCCAATATGACATCCTAATATCATGCAAAACTAATGACACATATAGTTGAGAACCGTCAACCCAATATGCATGATATAAGATGGTTTAATCAAATACTGGGTGTCGCCTGCCCAAACAGTTATAGCGGACACTATGCTAATTATTAAATGAAAGCATTTAAACACTTAGCATATAGTTCGTATATTATTCAATAATATACAATTAATAATAATCATAGGTTAACTTGTCTAAACTCTAAAATTTAAGTCTAATCCAAACAGTCCCTTAAACATTTTTTGATTTTAAAAACTATTTTTCAGGATATTTCTGTAAGTTCCAAATTTTCAGAATTTACAGTTTAGTCCCACAACAATTTAAAATTTTAATTTTGAACCCCTTTAAATTCACAAAATCCAATTTTAATTTTCAGAAAATATTTTCAGATTTCAGGGATATGTATGTAATTTTCCGAATTTTAAATTAATTACATATTTGGCCCAAGGACCAAATCTACTTTTCTGAAATTTACAGATTTGCCTCAAGGACCAAATCTGATGATTTAAAAAACTTTTCCATGGACCAAATTGCAATTCTAGAAACTTCTAAAATTTTCAGATTTTCCCCAAGGGCTAAATTACAATTTCAGAAACCGCCATCGCCAAGCGCCAGTATCAAAGTTGACTTCGCCAATGTTCACGCTGAACAAAGGTTCGCCATCAGAATTGTTCTTAATATATATATATATATATATATATATATATATATATATATATTAAATTGGAGACTCGGTGCTGCGGCAAACGCTAGGTGGCGCCGTGGCGCTCCATCGTGGAGTTGCGGCACCTCAGTCTCAGAAGCACAAAATCCGCATTTCCAAAACCCTAAAACTGGTTCAGGGTCAGATTTGCAGATTCATCTTCGTTACCCTTCACTATCAAACAACACGTTCATCGACCATCATCCAATCCCTTCTCGTTCTTCGCTTCAGTGCACCATGTTCGCAATGAACCGGTTACGCACATTGACTTAGAAGAGTTAGATCGGAATGACTTCCTCGATTACATCATTGTTTAATAGTTTGGGAGACAAGGATGATGTGCTTTTAAGATATTAGGTTTCAAGCTGTAAACGACATAAATTTCAGATTTAAACAAATTCTAACCAATATTATTATTAACTAATTGCCTTATAATCATACAAAACAGCCCTGGCTCTTGATACCACTGAAGGTTTTCGTTGGGTTGTTATACGCAGCGGATACTGAAAACTTGTTTCAAACCCAACAAACGTAAAACTGTTTGACTATAGGATAATTTTAAACTGTAAACATAAGACTTGAATGATACTTACATGTTTACAATATCTGGAATCTTTATCAACTGTGGGTGCGCACGCGAATGCCCTTTCGATTGCAAGCTCCAAGCTTCAATGTATTCCTCCTTTGGAAAGCTAGAAAATCCGACAGAGGTTCGAGAGAGTGTTTTGATTATGAGTTTCTAAGACTTAGAATAATGATATGAAAATCAAGTGTCATGAATAATGAAGTGTAGGTCTGTATTTATAGGTGAAAAATTAGGTCAAATCGGATTAGGGTTTGACCTTGGGCATGGCCCAAAATTCGAGACAGATTAGGGCATGGCACCGCGGCCCTATCGTGTGGGCGTCGCGATGCTGACGTGGCCCTACACTGTCTTGTTTTATTTTCCGTACATTCTTAATTTAATCCAAAATCCAATTTTGACTTAATTAAAACAATCATTATTCATTTAAATATCTCGATTCTAAATCAAATATGTAATACTCTCTCAATACATCCTTAGATCGAAAAGACAATCGACATAGTGTGACCCTACAAGCCTTCACATATTGACATTAATCAAATTAAGGTCTACACGGAACTCCTAGACGACACCGCAAGAAGAACTCAATATGTGAAGTACGTTTACACGAATCCAGTAAATTTAAATATGTCTATTGCGTTGGCCAACGACTTAGTCAACCTAATATCACTGAGAAACTAAGTGTTCTCTCGAATATACATTCGAGGAATGAATCCTAATTTTGGCTCAACTACCACCTTTAATCCACATCGTAATGTACCCAATACAAGTTGTATCTCAACCTATAAGGCATTTGAGCTTAGGACAGGATCAATGTATATTACTTTGTAGACAAGGTGCGTATTGACTCAAGTCTAAGGACTTCTATCTCTCACACGCTGATCATACTTTAGACAAGTATAACAAACAGTATATCAGCAGGGTATATCAATACTTCCAAAGTATCCATGTGTCCATCACAAGTAGTCATTACTCGTAGCGGGTGAGACATACTACATCCTCTAAGGATGTGATGCAGACCACATGTCGACTTATCACATATCATCGATATCTTATTCTCGATGATCATTAGTCGAGGTTATTTTAAGAGTTACGTTTTAATATTAATATCTCACATTATTAATAACAAAGTAACCTCTAGGGATGGATATTATAGAATATTATAAACAATCAACTAATAATTCAATAATTGCAAATGTCAAAATATTAATCTCCATTAATAATAATACGAATGTGTATAAAGTACATTTGTCCTAATACAGATTGTCTCTAGGACATACATATACTTTCATAATGCATGGACTTTTTAGGGGGGGAAAGCATCCAATGAATAATGATCATCAAAACGTCAATTACCGCCCTTCTTAATTTCCTGTCTTATTCCTAGCTCTTTGTTTTAAGGATTATGTTGCTTTCTGTTGGTGGCATTTCCGAGACTCGCGGCGTTGTTGTCCTCCACCTTCTGCTGTTCTGGTTAGTCCAGTTTAGTGTTTTCAACTTTTTTGATCTTTCACTGTTTCTTAAATGCATTTTGTATCTTGCATGTGAATTTCTAAGTATCTTAATGAAGTGAGGAAAGCACCAACTAACAGTTCCCTGGTCTCTTGGAACCGTTCTGTCTTCCAGTTTTATTTTCACTGTCTAGCATGAAAATCGTCGCCTAATGTGGACTGTGGATGTAGTGATGGTCATCTTTATCTATATTCAAAATTATGACTACATAAATAAGGCGCATCAAGTTCATTTTGAACATCTTTACTACTGCTTGCAGCCTAATTTGTTGAAATAATTGATTCGAAAGTTGTGCCTTTCAATAATCCTTTGGCCATACAATTTATTTCCCTTGTTTTCTTTTCTTTTCCACTGGAATGTCTCTTCACAAGTCTGATCTTGTTAATACATTCTTGATACCAGGAGTTGACTTTGCCCATTGCATGGACTGCCATTGAATACAAATTGAAGTCTAAACCTTTGGATTGATATTTCATTTCAGGGCTTAGAAATTGGATAAAGAGATGCTGGACCTTTGGGCTGTATTTTGTGGTGCTTCAGATTGCTTTAAAGAGAATGGAAAAACTTGCAGTACTGATTGGGTATCCATGACACAACCTTCATCATGTATCAATCACGCGTTGATCATTTATTTTGATGTTATACTCCTGCTCCTCTTCCTATTCTCTCTGTTTTGTAAGACATCACTGAAATACACCAATAGTCCTGCCTTCTTTTCCGGGTTCTCACGTTTGCAGTCGACTTGTGCTATTTTCAACGGTTTTCTGGGAATAATATACTTGTCCTTATTCATTTGGGTGACAAAAATCCGTAGTACATTACCACTGCATTGGTGGTTACTGACCTTGTTTTACGGAATTACACGGTCATCAGTATGTTTAACCGCAAGCCTTAGGAGAAAACATATTTCGAGAACTCCTTTAAGGCTCTTGTCAACTCTTGCCTTTGTCTTTAGTGAAATTTTTGCTGGTATGTCACTCATCGCAGCTATTCTTGATAAAGAGGTAACAATGAAGATAGCTCTAGATGTTTTGTCCTTTGTAGGAGCATGTTTATTGTTATTATGCACCTACAAAGGGCTGCAGCATGATGAGGAGAGAGATCAAAATGATCTTTATGCTCCCTTAAATGCTGCTGACAGTGGAATCAGTAAAAGTGATTCTGTTAGCTCCGTGATTCCTTTTGCTAAGGCTGGGATTATTAATATAATGTCGTTTTGGTGGATGAATCCACTGATGAAGAAGGGAAAGCAGAAATTTCTTGAGGATGAAGATATACCAACACTGTGTGAGGCTGATCGTGCTGAATCTTGTTACTTAATGTTTGTTGAGCTACTGAACAAACAGAAACAAGTTGATCCCTCTTCCCATCCGTCCATTTTGAAGACAATAGTGTTATATTATTGGAAGGAGCTCATTGTATCTGGTTTCTTCGCGCTACTGAAAATAACTACTCTATCCGCTGGTCCTCTTCTTCTTAATTCATTCATTAAGGTTACTGAAGGAGATGCAGTTTTTTAAAATGAGGGGCTTTTATTGGCCATTCTGCTGTTTATATCAAAGAACCTGGAATCTTTGTCACAAAGGCAATGGTACTTCAGGAGCAGACTCATTGGCTTAAAAGTAAGGTCTTTACTTACAGCAGCCATTTGTAAGAAGCAAATGAGAATATCCAATGCTGCCAAGCTGATGCATTCCAGTGGTGAGATCATGAACTACGTAACCGTGGATGCTTATCGAGTTGGAGAGTTTCCTTTTTGGCTGCGTCAGACCTGGACAACCATTATCCAAATCTGCTTTGCACTTATCATTCTCCTTCACACAGTTGGACTTGCAACTATTGCATCCTTGGTAGTGATTATACTCACTGTGTTGTGCAATGCTCCGCTAGCAAAGTTACAACATAAATTCCAGTCCAAGCTAATGGCTGCACAAGATGATAGGCTCAAGGCTATCTCAGAGACTCCTGTAAATATGAAAGTTCTGAAATTATATGCATGGGAAGCTCATTTTAAGGTCATAGAAAATTTTAGGCAAGCAGAGGAAAAATGTTATTCAGCTGTTCAGTTGAGTAACGGATATAATTCCTTCCTTTACGGGTGTTTTGGTCTCTGCTGCAACATTTGGGGCTTGTTATTTCCTAGGTGTTCCACTGTATGCAAGCAACATATTCAGCTTTGTAGCAACTTTACGTCTGATGCAGAGTCCAGTAAGTGACATTTCTGACCTTATTGGTGTGGTGATTAAAGCTAAGGTTTCCTTTGCGAGAATTGTCAAGTTCCTTGAGGCCCCCGAGCTGGAAAATGCAAATGTTAGGCAGAAGCACAACTTTGGATATACAGATCATGCCATACTCATGAAATCAGCTAATCTCTCATGGGAAGAGAATCCATCTCGACCTACACTAAGAAATATGAATTTGGAGGTTAGACCCGGTCAGAAGATTGCTATATGTGGGAGGTGGGCTAAGGAGAGTCAACTCTTCTGGCAGCAGTTCTTGGAGAGGTTCCAAGTATCCAAGGAACTGTAAGTTGTATTGGTTAGTTACTGTTGGAAATTTTCCTTTTGCGGGGAGATGCGTCCACCCATCTTTGATGAATTAAACACTAGTGTTCCGCATGTTGGAGACCTTGTCTCTTCGCACATGCATGATCTACGAAGTGATTAGATGACCGTAGGGCCAAGAATCGTCAAATTTCGTTGAGAAATGAAAGAGATATTGCTCCACGAAGTAAGGTGTTTGAGGCATGAAAATGTGGTGTGGGACAAATCTACCACATCGGTGGGAATAGGAAGAATTGCTCTCTATATAAGTCTCTAATGTGGTAAAGGGTTTGGGATCCCAAGGGGTATCCCATGTGTTTAAAGGAGGGAGGACCTAGATGTGCTTACGTTCAAGGCTAAGCCCACACGCGCGCCGCCCGCCAGTCCCGTCCGTTTTGCTTTGGACTTTGGACAGTTTTCTGGAGCATTAACCAGCCATTATTTGGCTGATTAACTCCTCATTTTTCACCCTCCTTCATGTCCATTATTCAGCCTTCTTCAATGGCAATTAACAACCATTACTTGGTTGTTTAATGCCCTCCTAATGGCCATTAACAACCATGTTTTGGGCAGTTGTACAGCCTCTCCTCCATGCTATATATTGAGCCTCCTTTGGCTCAATTCAGTCACAGAAAAAACTTGAAAAATAGACAGAAATTCAGCACAAAAGAGCACGAAAACAGTGGCAAAAAACTGCTCGAAACAGTGACTGAATTTCAGTGAAAAACAGTTACCAAACCCTCACATATACACAAGATATACACAACAGAGACACGTTATATACACAGAGACAAAAGAGAAGAGTAAAGAGAAACTCTTCCTTCCTATTCCATATCTTCAGTAAGTCAATTCATATTTGTTTTATTCGCCAGGCTCAACCTATTGGCTTTGTAGCGTTGAGATTAAAATGTTGTTTTATCTTGGGAGACTATTGCCCGCTAACGTAAAAGCATATATACGGGGCAATCTTGTCTTAAGGACAGAGGGAAATTCCTCGACTCAACACACAACGTTGTAACCATCCAGATTTAGTTATTTCTTGATTTCAGGATATCAAGATTCAAGACACAACGAGCTTGCGACAGTTCTCAGCATTGGATCTGCAAGGTTATCAAGATTCAAGACACAACAAGCTTGAGGCAGTTTTGAAGATTGACCATTTAACTATTCTTTCGAACACTTGTAATAGTTATTTACTTTCCGTACTGCTTTATAAAGTACAATAGAGTACCAACAATTTAAGACAATATTGTATTGTATTACTATTAGTGTTCGAAAGATGTCGGTCAAAAGTTGTGTGACCAAATATGGATATGGCAATGGTTTTCTGGTAGAAGAGAGTGATGATGTTGAACGTGTTCATGGTGTCACCGCTACCAAGACTGGTGGGAACAAGCGCTCTCGAGAGCCTGAGGATGTCAACTGGGACAAGAGGAGAAGACTGGAGATGTTATTCTATCTTGCAAGCAGAAGGCCTATATCTGTCCCAGACAAAGGATCCGAATAATGGTAAGAAGGAAATGGACACTCAGTTTGATGAAGTGACTGAAGTGGGTCAGAATCCGAAATTGGGATAAGTATTTTTTCTTACTTGTCAAGAATAAAGATTAAATGATGTCTGATTAAAAATGGATTAAAGTAAGGAGGAATATGAAAATAATTTATATTCCTTACGCTTTAAAAATCAGAAGTTTAATCTCATCTTCTTTCCCGTTTAAAGATTAAATGATGTCTGATTAAAAATGAATTAAAGTAAGGAGGAATATGAAAATAATTTATATTCCTTACGCTTTAAAAATCAGAAGTTTAATCTCATCTTCTTTCCCGTTTAAAGATTGAATTTTGTAAACGACTTAAAAATATCCTTTCTTTTAAGTGTAATTATTAAAGTGTGTAAAGTATGTTCGCACATACGAGGGAGAAAGATCCACTGACTGTGCGAAAATTGTTACCACTTAAGTAAGCGCCAACAATTGTCTGGGCACCAATCATAACGGAAGAAGACAAAAAGCTAAAGACGTTGAGCCTGTCATATTATTTGGCAGAAGATCCTTCATAGGATGATATTGGACACTCAGTCATAAAAAGCCTCCGGGCGACTGGAGTGGGCCGAAATTCCTTTGATATGATGATATTGGACACTCAGTCATACAAAGCCTCCGGACGACTGGAATGGGGCCAGAATTCATTTCATAGGAAAAGTAATGGACACCGAGTAAGGTGGGCCAGAGTTTCCAGGTCTTAAACGATCTGAAGGCCTAAAGAAAGGCAGTAAAGAAATTGGACACTGAGTCTGCCAAAGCAACTAGAGTGGGCCAAAGTATCGAGATCAGATATGATCCGATTGCGCCCTAACCACGGGCAAGAGGTTGTTCATGTGAAGCAACGCCACCTCTAAAAATCAAAGGGGCTGGAGAGGTTGTCCTCAATAGGACATCAGGGAATGGGATCACTCTAAGATGAGATGATATATGTCCCAAACTTGGTTAAGGGACGTTGTTGGTCAAGATCATTTGAGACTAGTCCAACAGGTCCGTAATAACTAAGAATGGTACAGGATGTATGTAGCCAAATGAATGATATATTTGTAATCCGTGCATCTATGACATCATAGATTAAGACACGTTAAATAGCAAGTCATTCAAAAGCTAGTGAAGTTGAGATTGTTGCCTTCTTTCGACATAAACCCTCAAAATGAATATGAGGTAGGCGAAGAGGCAAAATCACATTTCCAAATTTCGTCAAGGGAATAGCGAATGAAGCACCGCTCCTCTAGAACTTAGTCACACCTACTTGGGTGATTTGAAGTTTATACAAAATAGAGGGGAGAGACAAGTACGTTGTGATCTTCATTGATGATGGTACAACGTATGTAATCCTTTGTTTGTTGAAAAGCAAAGAAGAAGTTGTTGAAGTGGATAAGCGCTACAAAGCAGAAGTTGGAAATCAACTAAGCATATGGATTGCGAAATTCGTAGTGATAAAGGGGGAGAATGTGAAACATCGTTCATTAAACGACTGTTCATTTCTCACCTCAGTCCAACGGTGTTAGCTAAGCGCAAAGTCATACGCCCAAATTATGTGGGGTGGCTTGGTAAAAGTTGGAATACCGAAACAGGTCAAGTTGTACCTAAGACTGTAGATTGCATATCCACTGGATCTACAAATAACAGTAATGCTTATAGCCTCTTGGCGTCAATGAATGCTGAATTCTTAGAAGATAACTTTCCTTGAAAAAGGAAAAAGGAGTAATTGCTCAAGGTTAACAAGAACCCGCGAGGGCCTGACTGTCCGGAACTAGACGTTCCGTATCTACATGACTCGAAAGTTGCTGGCTATTCGGAACTTAATATTCCAGATCTGCAGAACTTAGGGATTCTAGATGTTGAACCGAGACGGAGCAAAGGGACAAAGACTTGTTCCAGTCCTTCTAGCGTGTATGGTTGAGAATGAACCATGGACAATTAACAAAGAATTGTCATCTCCAAACGCGCTGCTTTGGAAAGAAGCTACAAAGAAAAATAGATTCCCTCATATAGAACCATACTTGTGTAATGGTTGATCTTCCTCCGGGAAAAGAACTTTTGGGTTGTGAAAAAGGATACTCAAAAGTGAGTACAAAGTAGATGGATCTACTGACGAGTTCAAAGCCTCGGCTACTTGTACATGTGCTCCCCTGAGAGTAGCTTAACATCATGGGCCATTGCAGTCTTGCGTGGCATGGATGTTGAAACAGCCTTCCCAACCGGAGAGTTGGAAGAAGAGGATCAGAGTTGGTTTGCTGAAACTGTTGGGCTTCTTCCTGAACTTTCATTTTGGTCCCTGAAATATTTACATTTTGGTCCTGAAAGTTTCAAATAAAACAGAAACAATGAATCTGACCACAGAAACATTGACTCTGAAGTTAGAAAGCCAACAGTTGGAGAATCAATGATGAAAGTAAAAGTCATATTGAAACAAAGTCTCGATATGAAAGATATGGGTATCACAAATGACATCTTAGGAATTGGATTTCTAAGACATCTAACGGACTGGTCGATAGTTGACAGTCTCGTTGAATCCACCAATGAATATGAATCATAGAACTGATTGGAATCAGGTGCACCCATAGACAAGGAGCGATATGCACAGGTTATGTGTAGTTCAATGTATTGTACACACTACAACTGACCTGGTATCGTCCTACAAACAGATCAGTTGAACTCAGGTTCACTGATGATTTAATACAAGATCAATAGAAAGGCGTAAAGTCGGATATGACGATATCTGAATTATTCGCTTATCTACGGATTATAGTATTCTGGATGTCCAGCGGTTCTGGGAGAACACAGTGATGCAAACTGGACATCAGATCTGAAGAACACCAAAGCCACAAGTAAATGTGTATGGTGGGTCTTGGAAAATCCTCTAAGCAAACTTGCATCGATCGATTCATGATGGTATCGGAGTTTATCGCTTTATACAAAGCATGAAAGAAGTTGAGTAACTTCGTGACTCCTTAGAGGGCGTCCCTTAATGGGAGAAACCCGTGCCTTCAGCAGTTATACACTATGGCTAGCCGGTCGGCTTCAGGAAGGACACAGATGACGGCGTCTAGAAATATCTGTCCGGATCTGTCGGAGACATAAGACCGTATGGCAGTTGATCATCACGGGTGTCACTTCCTTATTTACTAACTAAGGGACTACCTAGAGATCAAATGTTCTGCCTGTCTAGGGGAATGGGCTTAAAACCCAAACAATACAAACCTTTGCGGTGGAAACCCAACCATACTGATTGGAGATCCCAATAATTTAGTTCAATGGGAAAACTAAGCGGCAAAAGGTTCAGTTGAGCACTTCGGTGGAAGCAAGAAGCACTTCGGATGATGATTTATGTACGGAAACATGAATCCAAAGTTGTTCCCGCGATAGACACTAAAGTGCTATCTGCATGGTGGGTAAAGATTAAGCTTCCAAACCTTTAACGATCCTCAAACGGTTGAGGTTAAGGTTGGGGAAACTTTTAATGATTTCTAACACTTGTGAAGTGGGGTATAGCAGGATACCTTGTAGGAGATCACCTATTTAAGTGCGAGGATGGCCGCCTCAAATGAACGCACTTAAGAATCCAAGTGTGTCCATGGCCACAACGGACAAAAACGTAAGAATGAAAACGAATAAGAAGAGTTATTGTGTTGTTATCATTGTCTTGGCTTACACTAAACACTGACGGTTCAAGACATCACGTTCACCGCGTAGTAAGTAAGTCCGATGGTTTCAACTAGGAAAGGTTCAAAGTGGAAGCTACCTATCCTGATGCAATATCTTTTCGCTGAAAGATTGCTGAAATGTACGCACCTTGTGTGTGCGCCACAATCTCTCTTTCATAGAGGGGATTGTTGGAAATTTTTATTTTGCGGGGAGATGCGTCCACCCATATTTGATGAATTAAACACTAGTATTTCGCATGTTGGAGACCTTGTCTCTTCGCACATGCATGATCTACGAAATGAGTAGATGACCGTAGGGCCAAGAATCGTCAAATTTCATTGAGAAATTAAAGAGATATTGGTTCACGAAGTAAGGTGTTTGAGGCATGAAAATGTGGTATGGGACAAATCTACCACATCGGTGGGAATAGGAAGAATTGCTCTCTATATAAGTCTCTAATGTGGTAAAGGGTTTGGGACCCCAAGGAGTATCCCATGTGTTTAAAGGAGGAAGGACCTAGATCTGCTTACGTTCAAGGCTAAGCCCACACGCGCACCGCCGCCGCCCGCCCGTCCGGTTCGGTCTGGTCTCGGTCACGGGTCACGGGTCGTGGGCTGTGGGGACTTTCTGATATTATCTTTTTGGACCAGAGAACTTCGCCAGATGTACAGTTTGGTCCCTGAAGTTTAATATTTTACAGTTTGGTCCCCCAGAGTTTCTGGAAAGTTGATTTTGGGGTGACGGAAGGCAGAAACTTTCTGCCTTTCCGTTGGACAGTTTTCTGGAGCATTAACCAGCCATTATTTGGCTGATTAACTCCTCATTTTTCACCCTCCTTCATGTCCATTATTCAGCCTTCTTCAATGGCAATTAACAGCCATTACTTGGCTGTTTAATACCTCCTAATGACCATTAACAACCATGTTTTGGGCAGTTGTATAGCCCCTCCTCCATGCTATATATTGAGCCTCCTTTGGCTCAATTCAGTCACGGAAAAAACTCGAAAAACAGACAGAAATTTAGCACAAAAGAGCACGAAAACAGTGGCCAAAATCGCCAAACAAGGATCAATTTCAGTGAAAAACAGTTACCAAACCCTCACATATACACAAGATATACACAACAGAGACACGCTATATACACAGAGACAAAAGAGAAGAGTAAAGAGAAACTCTTCCTTCCTATTCCATATCTTCAGCAAGTCAATTCATATTTGTTTTATTCGCCAGGCTCAACCTATTGGCTTTGTAGCGTTGAGATTAAAATGTTGTTTTATCTTGGGAGACTATTGCCCGCTAACGTAAAAGCATATATACGGGGCAATCTTGTCTTAAGGACAGAGGGAAATTCCTCGACTCAACACACAACGTTGTAACCATCCAGATTTAGTTGTTTCTTGATTTCAGGATATCAAGATTCAAGACACAACGAGCTTGCGACAGTTCTCAGCATTGGATCTGCAAGGTTATCAAGATTCAAGACACAACAAGCTTGAGACAGTTTTGAAGATTGACCATTTAACTATTCTTTCGAACACTTGTAATAGTTATTTACTTCCCGTACTGCTTTATAAAGTACAATAGAGTACCAACAGTTACTATGTTTCTTGCTAGGTAGGAAAGGACAAGCATGTTCTTAAAGTTTTTACTGTAGGCACATTCATAATTTTACTTCGGAACTAATCTATAAATTCCGCAGGTTCAAGTTTTTGGTAAAATTGCTTGTCTTTCAGTCAGCATGGATTCCGACGGGGACAATACGAGAAAATATTTTGTTTGGTTCTTCACTGGATAGCCAGAGATACCAGCAAACTTTGGAAAAGTGTTCACTGTTAAAAGACCTTGAGTTGCTACATTATGGTGATCTCACTGAAATAGGTGAAAGAGGAGTTAATCTTAGTGGTGGAAAAGCAACGCATTCAACTTGCTCGGGCACTGTATTAGAATGCTGATATATATCTATTGGATGATCCATTCAGTTCCGTAGATGTACATACTGCTAGTAGCCTATTCAATGTGAGAAAGTTGTTGATATATCACTTCTTCAGACTTCAAGCTCAAGTCAGGACTGGTCTTTTGCAGGAATACGTCATGGGAGCTCTCTCAGGGAAAACCGTCTTTCTTGTGACACACCAAGTTGATTCCCTTCCTGCTTGTGATATGGCTCTGGTTAGTATTTCCTAATGAACTTCTCTTTCTAATAAGATTTCTCATCAATGGCTTATGTTTTAAAGAAGAAAAAAGATGTAAACTCTTGAACTCCTGATATGTGTAAAATCATAGTTAATTTTTGAAGCTGAATAGTTATATTCATAAGAAATGGCCTTACATATGCCTAATTTTATTCACAGTTAATGTCAGATGGAGCAATTTTACATGCAGCTCCATATCATCAGTTATTGGCCTCGACCAAAGAGTTTCAGGACTTGGTTGAGGCACACAAAGAGATTGCTGGTTCAGAAAAGGTTGCAGAGGTTATTTCATTAAGGCGGAAATCTCATACAAGAGAACTTCGTATGACTGATACTTGCGAAAATTCTATAGCCTCTGGAGATGATCAGTTGATTAAGAAAGAAGAGAGAGAAGTCGGAGACACTGGATAAGCCTTATGTTCAGTATCTAAATCAGAACAAAGGATACCTCTTCTTTGCTATGGTTGTACTCTCGCACATAACATTTGTGATTGGTCAGACAACACAACTTCTGAATGGCTACAAATGTTGATAATCCCCAAGTTAACACTTTGAGACTAATTGAAGTTTACTTGGTAATTGGAGTTGTATCAATGTTGTTTTTGTTCTCTCGATCTCTATCAACGGTTTTTATGGGTTTGCAATCATCAAAATCCTTGTTCTCACAGTTATTAGTGTCACGACCCAAACCGGAGGGCCGCAACGGGCACCCGTACCCTACCCGTCGGGTACCACTAGCCATACATTTAACATCTATCCATAATTATCCGCGGCCACAAGGGTCGTCACTCAGTACTCTGCTGACATATATAAACATCGAAACAGTAAACCAGAAACCCAACTAATATATATATACATCCCAAAGGCCGACAAGGTCATACAAGACTACTACACACAAGACACTTGCATACAAACCTCTAAAGAGTATGTGATATCAAAAGGTTTAGACAGGGCCCCGTCATACCCATATAGACAAGCAAAAATATACCGTATCGAGATTAGACCGACACTCCGAAATAAGGGGAGTGCTCCAAAATCCGCTGAGTCAGCAAGCTACTAACGTGGATCGTCGCTTTGCCTACGTGAACCTGCGGGCATGAAACGTAGCGTCCCCCGACAAAAGGGACGTCAGTACGACTGATGTACTGAGTATGTGAGGCATGAATAATAGCACAACAGGGGTATAACAATAACTGCAGAAACAGATGACCAGCAATAAATGCCTCTGAGGGCCCTAATACATATGCCTAAATGTTATGCACAATGCAAATGCGGTATACAAATGCAGTATACATATAAATATTGGTCATACAAGGGCATTTTCCTTCCCATAACCGCCTCTGTGGGCATCAGGTTATATCGGCCACACAAGGGCATCAATATTGGCCTTTTCGGTCTCTTTCATGATAGTTTGTACCAGGTGCAGGTGGTATGCGTATATAACGCCTTCCCTTTCCCCTTATCCCCTACGTATATATAATATTTACCATATAGTAGTGTGCATAGCACATGTGGGTCCAGGGTAATATATGAATATGATGCAAATGAAAATGCATGAATGACAATAAAATATTTTGAGTGACATAATATCCGTGTACCTTCCGCCAACACTGTGAATATCAACATCTTTTATGTATGCCTCAATAAGGACTTAGGAACATATTTAGACATGCTTTCAACACATGAATGAATAATAATAACATCCTTAACTACTAAGAATAGAATAATTTATGAAACAATATCACAGTTATATTTCGTCACATGAAACATGCCAAAAGAAAGAAATAATTTATCTTATACCTTGAATCCAAGCTTAATAACTCGAAATTGAACTTAAAATGGAAACTTCAATTATTGTTGCTGCACTTGTATCCTAATACCACTACTGCTTCGTACGTTTCTTTTTCCAAATCACCAAGTGAAGAGTTTTGTTTAGTTACATAAAAGGGGTTGGAGGAGTTTGGCAAAAAATCACGATTTGCTTCTCCAAGTAATGAATTGTTTTAATGAATGTTAAAGGGTTACTGAATAGTTTTTGGTATACAAAATGAATTCTCAAAGCAAGATATAAACTCCCAAATTGAAAGCAAAATGCATTCTCATCTTGATGTCTCCCACTTAGCCAATCTTGGCGGTGGAGAGCATTAGTTGATGACACATGCACACCAACATTTATAAAACCTTCATATACTCTATATCACAATCTTGTGATATGACACTAGTCCATAACCTCATTGGGGATATACAACTATTATTTTCAATCCCCGTCGTCACACTTGTTACGTCCAAAAAAATTTTGAGACATTATCCTTTTATATGCTAATCTCTTTATTAGCATACGTAAATATAATATAGATTCCCCGAGGCCCGGGTTTACTTGCCTACATTTAGGTGCTCAAACCATCGCCTAAAATTACGGGATGTTACATCTTCCCCCCTAGAAACATTCGACCTCGAATGTTGGGGTGACATATCTAATCCTCGTTACGTAGTCCGAATATACAACTTTCACGACCATATAAGGTAACATACATCACTACATTAGGCCTCACACGGTACGCAAGCATTAATTATAATATCAGGAATTGGAATTTACCTTATGCTTCTCTTGGAACCTCGGCGTTAGCCTGGAATAGGTGTGGATATTTGTGCATCATTTCCTCTTCCGCCTCCCATGTCATCTCTTCCACGTTCTTATTTCGCCATAAAACTTTTACGGAGGCTACTTCTTTAGTCCTCAGCTTGTGGACTTGTCGATCTAGGATAGCAATATGAACCTTTTCATATGATAGATTCTCTGTAATATGTACATCTTCAATCGGTACAATTCGAGAAGGATCTCCAATACATGCTCTCAACATAGAAACATGGAAAATCGGATGAACAAACTCCAACTTTGAAGGTAAGTCCAACTCGTAAGCTACTTGACCGATTCTTTGAATTATATGATATGGCCCAATATACCTTGGACTGAGTTTTCCTTTCTTCCTGAATCTCATTACACCCTTCATAGGAGAAATCTTCAAGAATACCCAATTATCTACCTGGAACTCTAAGTCTCATCGTCGCACATCTGAATACGACTTCTGACGACTCTGAGCGGTTAACAATTGTTCCTAGATCAGCTTTACCTTCTCTATGGCCTGGTATACTAAGTCAAGCCCAAATAACTCTGACTCGCCTACCTCGAACCATCCGATAGGGGATCTATATTTCCGTCCGTACAAAGCCTCATATGGAGCCATTTTAATATTAGCATGATAATTGTTATTGTACGCGAACTCAATAAGGGGTAAATGATCATCCCAATTTCTCTTAAAAATCAATACACAATCGCGTAGCATGTCCTCGAGCGTCTGAATCGTACGCTCGGCCTGTCCGTCTGTCTGAGGATGAAAAGTTGTGCTAAGATTAACTTGAGTGCCTAAACCTTTCTGAAATGACTTCCAGAAGTTAGCTATAAACTGAGCATCTCAGTCAGATATAATAGAAATAGACACACCATGAAGGCGAACAATCTCCTTAATATACAACTTCGCGTAATCCTCAGTTGTGTAGGTAGTTTTCACCGGTAAGAAATGAGCTAATTTGGTTAGTCTATCAACAATTACCCAAATAGAATCAAACTTACGATAAGAGCGAGGTAAACTCGTAATGAAATCTATATTAATTATTTCCCATTTCCACATCGGGATATCAATATTCTGAGTCAAGCCACTGGGCTTTTGGTGCTCTATTTTTACTTGCTAACAATTAGGACACTGAGCTACAAACTCCGCCACGATCCTCGTCATGTCGTTCCACCAATAAATGCTTTTGAGATCATGGTACATTTTAGTAGATCCAGGGTAAATGGAATATCATGAGCAATGGACCTCCATCATAATTCTATCTTGTAATCTCGCTATATTTGGGACACATAGACGACCCTGGTGACTGAGAATCCTATGTTCGTCCATCTCAAATGTTGTGGTCTTCTTCTGTTGAATGCCCTCTCTGATCTTCCTCAAACTGGGGTCTTCCCACTACCGTTTCTTAACTTCCAATATGAAGGACGATTCTGACATATTCCAAATCACAAAACCATCGTCCTCCGCATCCATTAGTCGGACTCCCAAACTAGCTAACTGATGGAGCTCCCCTACTAACTCCTCCCCCTCGACCTGCACAGGCATCGAGCTAACCATCGACTTGCGACTGAGCGCATCTGCTACAACATTAGCTTTACCCAGATGATATAAGATGTCCGTATCATTGTCTTTCAATAATTCAAGCCATATACTTTGCCTTAAGTTCAACTCTTTCTGTTTGAATATGTATTGCAGACTTTTATGATTCGTGAAAATGTCTACATGAACACCATACAAGTAGTGCCGCCAAATCTTCAGTAGATAAACCATTGCGGCCAACTCCAAGTCATGTGTCGGATAGTTTTTCTCATGTTTCCTCAATTGCCTTGAAACATAGGAAATCACTTTACCATGTTGCATCAGTACGCATCCTAAACCTGCTCCCGAGGTATCACAATACATAACGTAGCCTTCTGAACCCTCTGGAAGAGTAAGGACGAGTGTTGATGTTAGTCTATCTTTTAACTCTTGGAAGCTCCCTTCACAGGCATCAGACCACTAGAACTTTATGGCCTTTTGTGTCTGTGCGCTCCTGTTTTTCACCAACGGTCCGCGACGTAATGGGTCGATTCCCTGGAGTTGATAAAAAATGTTGTTTGGGGTCATCACCTAATTATTCTACTGTTAATTATGACACCTAAATGTTAACTAAATGTACAAAGTGAACTCCGGTTAATGGTCTGCGAAACTATGAGATTCTACGTAAGGGTTCTTCATTATCCTAAAGGGAAGGGTTGGACCATCTATGTCTAATTGAGTTCGCTTACAATAACAGTTTCCATTCTAGCTTACAGATGGCTCCGTTTGAAGCCTTGTATGGGCGAAAATGTAGATCTCCACTGGGATGGTTCGAGGTGGGCGATACACAATTGTTCGGACCCGAAGTCATTCAAAAAAACAAACGACAAAGTGCAGATAATTCGGGAGCGAATCAAAATAGCTCATAGCCGCCATAAATCGGACCATTGCAAAAGAGATCTCGAATTTCAAGAAGGGGAGAAAGTGTTTTTAAAAGTCTCTCCAATGAAGGGAGTGATGCGATTTGGCAAGAAAGGAAAGTTGAGCCCAAGGTTTATTGGTGTCATGACCCAAACCGGAGGGCCGCGACGGGCAGCCGGACCCTACCCGCCGGGCAACACAGATATACTCCACCCTTAATTATATTTAAAAACGGACTGAGCTGTGATAGACTACGTAAAGTCTCAACCCAAAGCCCCCAACTTATCCATTTATATACCAAGGCCGACAAGGCCTTACATGACAACTAACCACAGGACACCTATCTACAAGCCTCTAAAGAGTAAAACATACCACGACCAGACCGCAATTCCGAAACGAATGGAGTGCTCCAAATACCAGCTGAACCAGCAACCTACTAGTGTGAACCATCACTCTCTCGATATGAACCTGCGGGCATAAAATGCAGCGTCCCCCAACAAAAGGGACGTCAGTACGACTGATGTACTGAGTATGTCAGGCATAAGAAATAACATAGCAGATATATATCATAATCTAAAACAGAAACAACTGAACATCAGTAAACACCTCTGAGGGCCCTAATATGCATGCCTAAATGTATGCACAATGCAGTATACATATACATCAGCCTCTTCGACATCTTCCTTACCATAACAGTCTCTGTGGGCATCATACCATATATTAGTAAATGAAAGTATGCATGATGCAAAGTGGTCTAGGGTAATATATGAATGCAATGCAAACGAGAATGTATGAATGACAATAATACATCCCGGCCCAATATCCTTGTACTTTTAGCTAACACTAAGAATATCAACACCTTTTCCGTGTGCCTCAATGAGGACTTAGAAACATAATTAAATAGGTTTTTAACATAAGAGTCAATAACATTATCATTCTTAACTACTAGGAGTAGAGTAATTTATGTAGCAACATGATTGTTACATTTCGCACATAGAATTATGTCAAAAGAAGGAAAGAGTCTTGCATACCTTGTTGCCAAATTTATATAAGTTCTGCGGGTCCTTGTAAGATCTACGAACGATTATCTACATCATACGGATGATTTAAATCATAATCGAATCAAAATACTAGAAACAGATTCTTTGAGACATTCTAGCGAACACCCTGTACGCGTAGAACCTATATTCCTTCTATACTGAAACCTATGCATGTAGCGAAACACCCAACCCTCTTAATCCTTCTTTTTACTGTTATAGCATACAAAACAGTACAATAATTTCACATGTAACCCCAACACCTTACAACTACGGCAGTCCCGACAATACCCAACCCAAACTTAACATTTTTGATATTGTCTTAAAACTATTAAGAATCATGTTCTGCGATTTGTATAACCCAAAGGATAAGAAGAATTACATCAGTTAGAACCATCAACGAAGGTCATCGGAAAGCCTTTCGCCCGTACCGAATTCCGACCGACAGAACCAGAAGCACTGGAATCATTTTTCTTGAGCTTTGCCGAGACTCAAAGTCTCGGCTTGGTTTCTGAACCTTCAACCTTGCTTCAAGGTTTCAATTTCACTGGAACTAAGGTCTAGAACACCACGAATTTCTCCCTTTTTTGGTTATATGAAACTTACAGAAAATCCCCAATTTCGACCGAAAATTCTGAAAACCCACCAACTTTGATTTCCTCTTCCTAATAAAAGTGTGACCATTAATTCTTCATGGAAGGATTCCTTCAGGAGTGTTAAGGATTGAGGGAGCTTGAAGAAATTATGGCTTTGAATTATTGAGATAGAGGATCAGTTGAAGGCATGTGAAGCTGCCAGCGACCCCTTTCTATAATATTGTCATTGCACCGTTGCTTAATTAGACTACACGTAATATTCCACTAAAATGGTTCTCCGCTTATAATTAATTAATCCCATAATTAATTAATTATACACGCAACTAACTTCTCGATCCAGATTCACTTAAATCCCGACGACTTATAAAATCCTCTTATACCCAATGTCATAATTCCTGTAATATGACACTAGTCTGTTACCTTTTTGGGGATATACAACTATTATTATTGATCCCCGTCATCGCACTTGTTAAATCCAAAATCATTTCGGAATCATATCCTTTCATATACTAATTTCCTTATTAGTGTAAGTAAGCATAACATAAACTTCCCGGGGTCCGAGTCTACTTGTCTACGTTTATGTGTTCAACCGCTACCCGAAAATACGGGGTGTTACATCCTCTCCCCCTTAGAAACATTCGTCCTCGAATGTTGGGATGATAGGTCTAATCCAAATTATTTTTATATATACAAGATGATGGATACAACTCATGCTATTATTAAAGTTTAGCACTTAATCTAAATGGAAGTGAAAATTCTAAGTTAACCATGATGCAAACAGTTTAAGCAGCACTAGCTTGATTGTTACTACAATCAGCCTTTAGGAAAGCAAATATGATGTTTTGAACAAGTCACAAGAGTACAAGACAACCCTGAAGAGAAAATGAAGATTAATTCACACATATGTTCACACTCCCTATTACCAGATAACTATCCTACCATTATGCTTTCTATGGTCAGTCTTAGGACTACATCTAGGAAATTTAGCTATTTATCACAATAGTTTCAAGTTCATTTCATTATTGAAACATATGTCATTGAGGTGACAATTCAACACAGCCTATATGTCTTAATTAATTTTAACTATATTGGCTTATGCACAACAGAAGAAGGGTATCCAGTGTGTCCATTAGAGCACAATGTAATGTAATCATAATATTGTTAGATAGAACAGAAATATTCCTAGTACTAAGAAAGCAAGAAATGAGCAGAACCCAAGTCTTAAGCCTAGGATCCTTATCCTTATTTCACAAAGTAAATAAGAGTAATCAGATTTAAGCCTCTTGCAACTCTCATTCTAAGTGTGCAGACATGATCTAACTCATTTGCATCTTAAACAAGACCACAAAACATAGCTTTTAAGCATGTCAACTCAAATTTTTTAGTTTTAACTAAGTAGAGATTAACTAAGGTAATTTAAATAGTAACCTAGTTACCAAAATTCAATACAGGGGACTATCTAGATGATAGTAATAGGTTGACATATGATTATCCAATGTTGGAATTCAATACATACCATTTTCTGGCCAAACAGCACATACCAGAAAAGATTTGAATCAAGACAAAACAGAAACACATGACAAAACACTTAATCTAAACATCATGATGTCACAGATATATCACTCTGCCGTGTTCTTAATTGAATCAGGTTTAACATGTCTTATATGATCAAAGGAAATACTTAAAGTAGTCTAAGAGTCATGCACCTTCATTAACATCACATCCAAGGATTCAAATCACACCCCAGTTAGCCAAGTATCATTTCATATGCTCTTGGATAGTTATTGGGACTTAGGTAAGTCATACACTACTAGAAACAAGCACAAGAGTAGATATTTGGATTCCTACATAACTCAAACACATCATATATGACTCAAATCAAATAAAGTGTTAATGGCTAAGGTACAGCAGTCTCCAGGCCTCAAAACTGTCTTAGGACATGTAACTTATTTCAACTTAAAATGCAACAACTATTTACATCATAGCACAACAGATCAGCAACCTTTTCAACACAACAGGGCAGTCTCACCAGGCTATATATGCAGCAAAATAACAATAATACATAACCAGAATTTATCTCAAAGGCAACAACAGCCCTACCCAATCTACAGCAGCTCAGGGAACCATGACAGCAGGTAATCAACAAATAGCAACAAAGCAGCAGCCACCACTCAAAGTGCAGTATTTTAAGAGCCACACAAGTCTTAACAAAGGATACAAATAACTAAGAGGGAAAAACATGTTTGAAAATAGGACATTTGAGACTGAAAAGGGGTAGCAACATATGTCACAAACTATGGCAACAATATATGTTTAAAGTGTAACAGGGACAGTAGTAGCAGTTACAAAAATATCAGCTAAACAGTGGTAACAAGTAACATCAAACCACAACCATAATAGCAGCAAGCATGGTAGCTAAATGCCTCATTATCCTGATTGGTTTCCTGACAACCAGTCTAAACATGTTAGACATTTCATTTCTCATACAATCATACATCTTTGAACATGACAAATAAGATTATAGGCACGCAGATGCAATCAGGGCATAGGAATGGACATCAACAGATGATATGACAAGCAGAGCACACAACCATGGTATGATCACACTGGAACATATGCAAACTGGTCCTTAGGCAGCATAAAAACAAGTAACTAAATGCAACCTACTTTGGTTAGGTATGCAGAAATAGGGCTTGACCATGCTGAGTTGTTCTAGACATGGTTTCTACAAACCAACCTTTTAAAGTAGCATGCTATCAACTACCAGACATGTGTTTATCTCTCAACAGGCTCACAGAAAAGTAGACAACAACACATATTAGCAGGTGCATTATGCACTAAGCAACTTTTACACATTTTCTTACCTATAACATGTCTTTAACTAGAACCCTAACATGAGAGGTCATGTTTTAAAACAAGAAGGGTTGAAATTCATCTTGGAGGTCAAAGTCTACATATAACTGGAACAAACTTTAAATTAACAACATTTTAGGCATGAAATTAACTGACACTGCATGTGTACAAGTCTGAAATTAGCACATCATGCTTTGTTTTAACTGCACATGTTAGCTTTAAACTATCACAACACCTTCATCCACATATATCAACTTAGGTCAGTTTTATCTAATTAAACAGGCTCCCAAACTGTCATATTACCACTACTTCGAGCATAAATAGTCTGCATACTGATTAATACAAACTCATTTATAAAATTCAGGTCTAGATTGGTTGTGCAACTCATCTATGGACATGGTTATGCAGAGCATGACATCCAAAAGGTAAGCAACTTGGCATGCCAATCCTTAGTCAAACAACCATTATATCACAGTTAACAAACGTCAAATACCTGCTGAATTAATCTTGCTTCAATATCTGCACCTAACCCATAATCACACTATGTCCAGGGGTCAAAACAGATACATTAAGAGGTTGCATACCAACAATCCACAGAAGCAAAAATTACATGGTATTTGGACTTAACTATCCTGCAGAGGTCTAGAGGGACTTTCTGAATCATTTCTTCAAAACTAACATGCTGAAATTAGCCTAAGTTTATCATTTTAACTTGTTAGGAACATATGTCAACTAGCATAGTGGTCCTGAGCTTTTATTCCTAACTTACACATGCACTTAAACTAGGTAAATTGGTTTACACATAGGCAATGATAACATGGACACATGAATAGATGCAGAAATAACTCTTTTCTAGGTATTCATAACATAACTTTAGGTTAATTAACAACACAAGAAGAGACTCAGTATTCACTTAGCATTAGATTGGATGCAGATAGACATGAGACCCACAACATTTGAGATCAACACAGGTAACATGACTTAAGAGCAGAGAACTCAATGTAGGGTCACATTAAGGCATACAAAGGACATTTCATTCATGAGTATGAGTAAGGTTCTAAGATAGACAACATAAGCTACAACATATCAAACATGTTGTCATTTTAAAGTTTGTCTAGGTAAGTGCTCAAAATAGTTTTAAGAAGAAGCATTTAGATAATATTCATAACTCACAACCATCACATATACCATATACTTCAACCACGATCAAGCATAAAATATTATATTCATGAAGGCCTTGGATATCTAAGGTCTCAACGATTATCTAACATTCTAAGATTCTCAAATATTCTGCTTCCCAAGCTTACATTATCTCTTTCATATATGAGTGAGACAACTTCTCATAATCTCGAACCGTTTTACATCATACTGCCCTTTTGGCGTATTCGTCTAGTAGAAATCACTCACTTACTGGATACGAATATGAACTAATCGAAGTCTTTTTGATAATCGACATTACCGAAAAAGTAACATGCACGAGTTAGACTCAAATTCTTAAGACTCAACTCTACTGCACGACCAATGATATGAAAGAATGAAAACAGTTCTAAATGCCCTGTAGCCTCCTTATTATAAGTGTGACGCGCAACACGCCTATAACCAAGACTCTACTAGACACGGCTTGTAGACTCCCTAGGACAAACATGCTCTAATACCAAGTTTGTCACGACCCAAACCAGAGGGCCGCGACGGGTACCCGAACCCTACCCGCCGGGCACCACAGATATACTCCATCCTTAATCATATTTAAACACGGACTGAGTTGTGATAGACTACGTAAAGTCTCAACCCAAAATCCCCCAACTTATCCATTTATATACCAAGGCCGACAAGGCCTTACATGATAGTTAACCACAAGACACCTATCTACAAGCCTCTAAAGAGTAAAACATACCACGACCAGACCGCAACTCCGGAACAAATGGAGAGCTCCAAATACCAGCTAAACCAACAACCTACTAGTGTGAACCATCACTCTCTCAATATAAACCTGCGGGCATAAAATGCAGCGTCCCCCGACAAAAGGGACGTCAGTACGACTGATGTACTGAGTATGTCAGACATAAGAAATAATATAGCAGAGATATATCATAATCTGAAATAGAAATAACTAAACATCATTAAATGCCTCCGAGGGCCCTAATACTCATGCCTAAATGTTATGCACAATGCAGTATACATATACATCAGCCTCTTCGGGCATCTTCTTTACCATAACAGCCTTTGTGGGCATCATACCATATATTGGTAAATAAAAGTATGCATGATGCAAATGCGGTATATATATATATATATATATATATATATATATATGTTAGTGTTGCGGATCGTGCAACCCGTCCCAATATATGTATATATATATATGTTAGTGTTGCGGATCGTGCAACCCGTCCCAATATATGTTAGTGTTGCGGATCGTGCAACCCGTCCCAATATATGTTAGTGTTGCGGATCGTGCAACCCGTCCCAATATATGTTAGTGTTGCGGATCGTGCAATCCGTCCTAATAAGCCACACAAGCATCACATCATCACATTATATTGGCCTCTTAGGGCTCTTTTGGGATAGTCTGTACCAGCTGCAGGTGGTGTGCGTATATAACGCATTTCCCTTTCCCCAATCCCCATACATATATATATATATATATATATATAATATTTACCATATAGTAATGCGCATAGCATAAGTGGTCCAGGGTAATATATGAATGCAATGCAAACGAGAATGTATGAATGACAATAATACATCCTGGCCCAATATCCTTGTACTTTTAGCTAACACTAAGAATATCAACACATTTTTCGTGTGCCTCAATGAGGACTTTGAAACATAATTAAACATGTTTTTAACATAAGAGTCAATAACATGATCATTCTTAACTAATAGGAGTAGAGTAATTTATGTAGCAACATGATGGTTACGTTTCGCACATAGAATTATGCCAAAAGAAGGAAAGAGTCTTGCATACCTTGTTGCCGAATTTATCTAAGTTCCGTGGGTCCTTGTAATATCTATGAACGATTATCTACATCACACGGATGATTTAAATCATAATCGAATCAAAATACTAGAAATAGATTCTTTGAGACATTCTAGCGAACACCTTGTACGCGTAGAACCTATATTCCTTCTATACTAAAACCTATGCATGTAGTGAAACACCCAACCCTCTTAATCCTTCTTTTTACTGTTATAGCATCCAAAATAGTACAATAATTTCACATGCAACCCCAACACCTTACAACTACGGCAGTCCCGACAATACCCAACCCAAACTTAGCATTTTCGATAATCGTCTTAAAACTAGTAAGAATCATGTTCTGCGATTCATATAACCCAAAGGATAAGAAAAATTACCTTAGTTATAATCAGTAACAAAGGTCATCGGAAAGCCTTTCGCCCGTACCGGATTCCGACCGACAGAACCAGAAGCACTGGAATCATTTTTCTTGAGGTTTGTCGAGACTCAAAGTCTCGGCTTGGTTTCTGAACATTCAGCCTTGCTTCAAGGTTTCAATTTCACTGGAACTAAGGTCTAGAACACCACGAATTTCTCCCTTTTTTGGTTATATGAAACTTACAGAAAATCCCCAATTTCGACCGAGAATTCCGAGAACCCACCAACTGAGATTTTCTCTTCATGATAGAAGTGTGACCATTAATTCTTCATGGAAGGATTCCTTCAGGAGTGTTAAGGATTGAGGGAGCTTGAAGAAATTATGGCTTTGAATTATTGAGAGAGAGGATCAGTTGAAGGCCTGTGAAGCTTCCAGCGACCCCTTTCTATAATATTGTCATTGCACCGTTGCTTAATTAGACTACACGTAATATTCCACTAAAATGGTTCTCCACTTATAATTAATTAATCCCATAATTAATTAATTATACACGCAACTAACTTCTCGATCCTGATTCACTTAAATCCTGTCGACTTATAAAATCCTCTTATACCCAATGTCATAATTCTTGTAATATGACACTAGTCCGTTACCTCTTTGGGGGTATACAACTATTATTATTGATCGTCACACTTGTTAAATCCAAAATTATTTTGGAATCACATTCTTTCATATACTAATTTCCTTATTAGTGTAAGTAAGCATGACATAAACCTCCCGGGGTCCGAGTCTAGGATTGGTACGGAAAAGAGGCCGGCCCCCCTTCTTCTCATCATATTAAAGGAGCGCTGCCCAAAAATACGGGGTGTTACAATTGGACCATATGAGATCTTACGAAGTGTGGGGAATGTGGCTTACGAACTCTCCCTTCCATAAGAATTAGAAGCGGTGCATCCGGTGTTCCATGTGTCTATGTTACGAAAATACTTGCACGATCCAGGTCACGTCATCCGACCCTAGGAGATAGTCCTGAATGAAGAGCTTCAATACGAAGAAATTCTGATAGAAATACTGGATAGACAAATCAAGCGTCTTAGGAACAAAGACATTGTTTCTGTGAAAGTCCTATGGAGGAATCACTCCATAAAAGAAGCCACATGGGAAGCCGAAGATGCGATGAAGGTCAAATATCCATTCCTATTTGAGTAAGGTAATAAAATGTGTTAAGTTGTGTTTCATGTGTGTGATATATGTGTGTCTATATGCTTGTGTTACGACCTTATTCACATTCGAGGACGAATGTTGTTTAAGGAGGGGAGAATGTAAAATCTTGATTTGGTATGACAATGATAATCATAATAATAATAATTATAATAATGATAATAATAGTAATTAACACCATCTGCATATCTATCCCCCTTGTTCTCCATCAATTGCACGATCCCCTCCCCTTTAATCTCCCTCAACCCCTCTCCTTCCACCTCCCATGAGTTACACACACCTCATTATATATTCTACATGGCACAAAACAAAACACTTAGCACAAAGAACAAAAATCAGAAAAAATATCAAGAGAGCAAGAAGAACAAAAATTAGAAAAATATCAAGAAAGCAAGAAGGGAAAGGATTAGTTGGAGTTTGAAAGTTCATTTGCAGTACGAAGCAACAAAAAGTGAGTTTTTCTCACTCATAATTCTTAGTAAAATCCTTTATTTTTAAGTTACAATACATGTTAGAATATAATCCAGATATTGAAAGAATGAGCATGAAATTATGATTTATAGGTTGTTTAATAACTAGTTTGGGTTGTGAAATTATAATTTGTTTTGCTGAGTTGTACTTGTTAGAATTGGATGAAATTTTACAGAGTTGTACATATTTCTGTTACGGTCAGATTGAGTCCAAGAAGGGCAGAAACCGACATAAGGTTTGAGAGTTATCGCATTTTAAAGTTTCTGCCTGGGATCGACCGAAATCCGAAAGGCAGAATTTTACGAACTGTTTTCTCTGAGTTATACTCGTTGGAATTAGATGATATTTTTCAGGGTTGTACATATCTATTTCGTGGTCATATTTAGTCTAAGCGAGTTCAAAACCGACATATGGTTTGAGAGTTATCGCAGTTCAAAGTTTGTGCCTCGGATCGAATGAAATCCTGAGGGCAGAACGTATAACGGCATAACTATACATATTGGTGAGGAATCTGAAAAGTTGTGGTGAATAAATTTTAGATTTCTCTGTTCTCGACAGTTTGAGACTTTACAGAGATTAATCCGACTTACGGATAAAATGTTATGACTGTTTTAAGATTGTGGCCTTTTTACAAAAATTCTGGCGAGACAGTTTTCATAGGGTTGTTCTTGCATGAATTTGTACTAGTTACACTAATTATTTTCATATGAAACTTGGGATAGTGATAGGTTCCCGTGGTACCTTCGTCTCAGTGTAAGAAATACTTTATTTGGGGTTACGGTTTGAGAGTTGAAACCCTTACAAGTGGTAGTGCGAAAAGTTGAGAGAAAGGAATATTATTTGAATTTCCTGAAAATATGACATTATATGTGTGTGTGTGTGTGTGTGTGTGTGTATGTATAAGTTTAGCCATACAGGCGAGATGATAGAAGTCTTGGTAATGTAAATAACTTTGCTATCACCTACGGGGCTATAGCGTTACCCATTTCTTGCCTTCGGGGCTATTCACATACATTTGCTTTCGGGGCTATTTAAACACACTTGCCTTCGGGGCTATTCACATACATTTGCCTTCGGGGCTATTCAAAAGCACGTGCCTTCGAGGCTATAATGGAAATGCATTGGATCGGGTTGCATGCACCACAACAAATATGTATATAATATGTGACATGGGATGAAGTAGGTGTACTAGTTAACTAAGTGCTCCCTAGGATGAGTTGAGAGGAAATTTTGGTGTGTGTGAATATTTATGGGCTTGTACACTGAAAGTACTGAAATCTGTTTTCATGACATGCTTAATATGTTCATAATATGATGTACTTAGAATATTGTGAGGTTACTTTGAATTGTAGGGCGAGGTTCTCACTCAACCTCGAATGGTTGGGTGACTCTTTTATTTAACATGTTTCAGAAAAGCGCGATAGAGGAAAAGCTCCGCAACGGGGCTAGCGATCGTCCCGCAGCCTTATTGTCCCACTAATACATTACTTCAGATTTGGTGAAAGTTGTTCTAAGATTAAGTTGGTTTGAAGAACCAAGTTTTCGTTATCTCGGGAAATGCCCCACATGAGATTGTTTTCTTTTGAGATTCGGATGTTTTTATCTTGTATTTGAACTTCCATCGAGTCTAGAAAAATTGGGGATGCTCGAGTATGGGCTAGTGCTTTCATTAAAAAAGTACATGGTTATATTATTTTTCGTATCCAGATATATGTATAATTTAGAATGAAAAGAAGTTTAATGGTTCGCCCGGAAAGGAATAGTCGCCTAGGTGTCATCGCGCCTTAAGGGGAGACTTGAGAAAAGTCGGGGCGTGACAATAATGCAATTGGTTTAAAATCTAAATTTATTTAGAAAATAAAAATTATATGTATTACAGCATTCATGTGTCTCAATTTATATGACACACTTTTCTTTTTAGTCAGTTTAAAAAAGAATGACATATTTTTTTATTTGGTAACAATTTAATTTTAAACTTTAACTATTAAGATATCTATAACACATAAATATCTTTGACTTATTTTATACCACAAAATTCAAAAGTTATATTATTTTCTTATTTCATCTCCAATAGTGGTGAAGAAGCTACACATCGATAACCAAAATAAACTACTCCTGTGGCATTCCATTCAGGACAACATGGAGTGCATACATGGACTTCCATGAATAAATTATTTAAACAAAGTGTAAGCTTCAATTTCATGACATCCATAGCAAGCCCCTTGCGTCTTTGCCGCTATAGTTCCACGGCCAATTCATATATACAAACATTGAAAAAACCCCATCTCAGCTACTCCTTCCATGTGGACGAAGTTTCTTCCAATCGTATATTAGACGGACTCCCAGATATCAAAACACTTAAGAAACTTCATTCCAATATCATTTTTGATCCGGGTCTATGTAACAACACGTCCCTTGCCATCAAATTGATGCGTGCTTATGCTGCTTGTGGCCAACCTAATGTTACGCGCCAACTGTTTGATAAAATAACGTCCCTTGCCATCAAATTGATGCGTGCTTATGCTGCTTGTGGCCAACCTAATGTTACGCGCCAACTGTTTGATAAAATACCTGAAAGGAACGTAGCGGTTTATAATGTCATGATCAGGAACTTTATGAATAACAAGTACTATAAAGATGCGATTTTTGTTTATAAAGATATGTGTAAACTAGATGTTAGCCGTGATTGTGACTACAGATTCACGGTGCTGTTGGAAAGAGGGGTCTCGATTGTGACTTATTTATTGGAAATTGTTTGGTTGCTATGTATGGGAAATGTGGGTGCTTAGTGGAGGCTCGCAAGGTTCTTAATGGGATGCCCAAAAGGGATGTTATTTCTTGGAATTCGATGGTTGTTGGATATGCTCAGAATGGAAGGTTTGATGATGCGTTAGAGGTGTTGGATATGTAAAGCACGTACGGGAATAATAAATAATTATTACAGTGATCGAAAGGATAAACAACAAAGATTACAACAAGTTGTCAATATCTTGATCTTGAATTGGAACTTCAAATATGGATCTTGTATTCGGAAATACAAGAATATGAACTGCTACACTTGTAACTTGTAGATCCGCTGAGAATCCGAACGGTTAGAGTCCTTTTGAGATTCTAGTTCACACCTGAAACACTTAGCAACCAATTAGATAATCACAATACCACCGGCTGAGTCAAGAGATGACTCTCTGTCTTTAAGACAAGATTGTCGTATATAGGCTTTACGGAAGTGTGGACAATAGTCTCCCAAGATAAAACAACAAACTATCAAATGTGCAAAGCCTACACAAATGACCTCAGCGAAGAACACGAACAATGAAGATTGCTAAGAGAATGATTGCTTATCAGGAAAACTGATCTCTTTGTGGTGTTGTATACATGTATATTGTGTGCTTTTGTTAGAATTGAGCCAAAGGCCTCAATTTATAGGTGTGCAAGATGACCTTTCAAATGCCCCATAATGGCATTCAATTGTCATGTAATGGATGGCCTTTAATCCCCAAGTAATGCAGCAACATAATGGTCCAAGTAATGGCCATTATTGGGTGGATTCAATGCTATTGAAACCATCTCAACAGCCAAACTTTTGGAATTCTGACGAACAGTCACTGCCTGGGAAGCGTCGCGGCGTTGCAGCATTAGCGCCGCGGCGTTGCAGCATTAGCGTCGCGGCTCTAATTAGCCAGAAAGCTTACTGCCGACCAGGCGCCACAGCCCTGCTTGGGGGGAGTCGCGGCCCTTTTCCGACCCGTACCATCTTACACTTTGCACAATCCTTCCTTCGTTTACCAACGTGGAACACTTGTTATTTAGTCAATAACCGTCCATCATTCTATGTATCAAACATTTCACTTACGTACTAATATCTCTTTCATTAACGAAATTTACGATACTTGGCACTAAGATTGCACGTGTGTGAAAACGACATTTCCGACGTGCGGGGCCCCAATTGTTCGAGTCATACATAATGGGATAAACTTAATTCGACATTAGTAAATTTCCAACAAGAGGTTTGTAAGGAAATGAACGTGTTAGGCCATAAACCAAATGCGGGAACCATGGCTAGCCTTTTAGCTGCTGGGAGCAATACGAGCATTGAGAATGTTTTGTTCGTCAAAGATATTTTCATGAATATGGATAAGAAGGATTTGGTTCCATGGAATGTGATGATAGCTGTATATGTCAAGAATTCTATGCCTAATGAGGCGGTTGAGCTCTATCTCCAATTGGAAACTCGTGGGATAGAACCTGATGTTATTACTTTTGCTAGCATTCTTCCTGCTTGTGGAGGAGACCTTTCAGTTGCATCGTTAGGAAGGAGGATTCATGAATATGTTGAGAGAAAAGGTCTTCGGCCAAATTTATCTCTTGAGAATGCATTAGTTGATATGTATGCCAGCTGCGGATGTTTGACAGAGGCAAGAAAAATGTTTGAGGGGATGAAGTTTCGGGATGTTGTTTCATGGACTTCCCTCATAACTGCTTATGGTAAGAATGGCCAAGGTCGGGATGGAGTTGCTTTGTTTTCACAAATGTTGGAGTCTGGTCTTCAACCTGATTCTATTGCTTTTGTTTCCATTCTTTCTGCTTGTAGCCATGCAGGATTGCTACTAGAAGGAGAATACTATTACAAGCTAATGACAGAGAAGTACAAGATTGTTCCTAGGTTAGAACATTATGCCTGCATGGTCGATTTAAAAGGACGAGCCGGATGCATAAACGAGGCCTTCAATTTCATCAAGCAGATGCCTGTGGAGGCTAATGAGAGAATCTGGGGTGCTCTTTTGGGTGCCTGTTGGGTGTACAATGATATGGACATTGGGCTTGTAGCTGCTGACAATCTTTTTGAATTGGCACCAAAGCAATCTGGTTATTACGTCTTGCTATCAAATATTTATGCAAAGGCGGGAAGATGGAAAGATGTAACGACTGTTAGGTCAATCATGAAGGGAAAAGGGATTATGAAAATTCCCGGTGTCAGCAACGTTGAGCTCAATAACATGGTGCATACCTTCCTTGCTGGTGACACATCTCACCCAAAATCAAAGGAGATCTATGAAGAGTTAGATGTATTAATAGGTAAGATGAAAGAGGAAGGATATGTCCCAGAAAAAGATTCTACCCTTCACGATGTTGAGGAGGAAGACAAAGAAAATCATCTAGTAGTTCATAGCGAGAAGCTGGCTATTGTCTTTGCAATTATGAATACCAGTCACGGTACACCCATTAAAATTACTAAAAATTTACGCGTATGTGGAGATTGCCACATTGCAGCCAAGCTTATCTCCAAGATTACACAACGTCTGATTGTTGTTAGGGATACAAATAGTTATCATCACTTCCAGGAAGGAGTTTGCTCATGTAGTGATTATTGGTGACTACCCGGAGGTACATAGTTGTACACGTATTTCAGTTGCTCATGTAAGTGGGCTGCGAACTTTTTATCCTCGTTTTGCTTAGCACACTACTCTTTTCGGGCTTGCAATCAACAATCACAAGCAGTTGGAGGGAAATTATGGACCAAGTTGCTCACACTGTGAGAGGCCTCTTCCCAGAATCAGATTCGTTATACATTAGGTGTAAATCTTGATTTTATTGACTTCAACATGAGAGAAACAATTAAAGAGCTCAATTGAAACACTTCAGGAGCTGTAACTTTTATCAGCGAATAGAAGCCTATTGTGTGAGAAAATACTAATTGACTAAACACACCCAATAATTGTACCAGTTTGCATAATCAACCTGCATTCTTTTTTTTTTTTTTTGATAATCAAGGTTTCCAGGCTTGCGCCTGACTACTTCACTGGTATTACCCAGACGTTCTGGAGATGATGGGACCGGTCCTTCAGCACCCCACCACCAGGTAAATCGCGGGATGTGCACACATGGTCAGTGTCTGCTTGTGTCCAACGGATCAATGCTACAAGGTTGACCCCCCCACAGGCCCTATCCACAAGGCTTGCCGGAGACCGAACCCACACTGCAACATGCCCGCGCGGCTTTTAGCGCCCAGGCTTTACCACATGTATGTGCCCCGGAGGACGATATCCGGAGGGGGAGAATCGAACTTGCGATCCTAAGGCCGCAAAGTTGACTCCCTGCTAGCAAGCTGACCCCTCTGGATAATCAGCCTGCATTCTTGATCTGATAAGATGCGAACTGTTTGGAGTAAACATATGCTTAATTGAAAAAACTGATTTTGTCGCCATCAAGAATATTAGGGGGTCCAAAAAGAAATTATATACTATCACATGTTTACCATAGGATTCACTATTTACCAAGATATATTAATGTGCTAAAAAGGTGTAACATGTGTTATGTTGAATTAATCAATGACAGTGACCCACTATGAGGAGTTCAATTATTCCCGTTTATTAATCACACCTCACCAACCTTTCCTCACCTAATTTTAGGTCTTTCGGACTTGGGTAGGAAAGAGATAGGAGTAATAATATAATAAGCATTACTTTCTCCGTTTCAATTTATGTAATATAGTTTGACTATTAATGAAGTTTAAAAAATAAAAGAACATTTTTGAATTTTATGATCTAAAACAAGTTAAAGATACTTATGTGATTATAGATCATCTCGTTAAACGTAAAAAGTAAAGATTAAAATTAAATTATTATAAAATAAGAAAATATATAAAAAAATTTATGGACTAAAAATAAAAATTTATCATATAAATTTAATCAACCGGACTTCATCTACACTTTGATTACTCTATACAAAGAGGGGATGTACCTTTGAAAAAAGAGCCAATAGTTAACTTGTTGGCTTCAACTTCTTCTGCACATGGCTGATTTAATAAATACTACTGTATGATAAAAATATAAATTAAGAAAAAATGTTAGAATTACTTGATATATATACTGTTGAGGTATATATATATATAATTAAGGTATTGTGAGCTGCCATTATAAAAACATTGTAAAGGACATAGGTGGTTGCCTTGTGTCAACTCCATATTTGATATAGGAAAAGGAATTTTAGAGAGAAGAATAAGAGGGCAAAAATGGCTACAACTTGTTCTGTTTCTTCTCCTTCTTCAATGGAACAGATGATGTCACTTCCACATTCCTCAATGACCATGAGGTTGCGGCATTTCAACATCCCTTCTTTGCTTCGTCAAGCTGCTCCTTCATCGTTTTCGACATCTTTTAGGTCACCCTCAGGTATTATTCCTTGGATACATTGTCTTCTTTTTTCCTCAGGTTCATAGATAGTTGTGGTTTTGGTGTATCTTCTCAGCTGTTAATGTGAGATAAAAGCTTTTGACTGCTTACTCGGTGAGTTTGCATTTTTTTCTCAAGCCCAAATATATGGGTCTCAATCGGACCTGTAAATGTCCCCCATCAAAAGAAAATGAACTATCAGATGCCTATAATCTATCTCAGTTGTGATATTTTGCTAGTATTAAAAACTATCTGAATCCAACTATTTCAAGGGAGAATCGTAGAAGTCCATCCCTATTTAGCTTTCAAATTCTCAACATCTTTATCTTTTAATATTCTATTTTTATTTTAACAAGAAATGTATGAATATACCAGTAATCACTCCGCCTCGCTGGAGCGTGGACAATATAAAAGGGTTTCCAACACTGGAAACAATGAATTGGGACAGGTCTAGCTCTGATACCATGAATGATATATGCTACTGGGCCTAAATCAACCCCAAAAGCTAGCTCAAAGGGAGGAGTATTGTCCAAGCCATATAAGGAAGACCAATGACCACGTATCCCACCGATGTGCAAGAACTCAACACAATGATCTTGGCACCTGAAAGTTAGTACTTTAGAGCATGGCCTTATTGGTCCCAACTCCCAACTATGTTTATGTTCCAAGTGTGCATTCGTCTTGCCCATAAACGAAGAAGTTTTTTTACAGTTTCAAATTGGAACGAATAAAGACCTTTTCCTTAATTTTTAGTTGTAGGAGATATTTGGGACCTGCATCAAGCCAGAGTTCTTCGGTCTAAGGTGTAAATGTTTCAGGCTTTCGACGTCAGATAGATTCCAAGAGATTTCCTATCTTCAAGATCAGGGCTTCTTCTGATGAAGAAGAAACCAATGAATCTTTTGCTCGCATCAGAAAGGTGTTTTCCAATGTAAAAGACAAGGTAAGCCTCTCTTATACTTCATAGTTCATTTGCTATGCTTCAAAACTGGCTCTTTTCTTTGTTTGCTGAAATTCAACTATGTTTGTAAACTTTGTAATAGTGGGACGGACTCGAAAAGAAACCCAGAGTCTTTCTTTATGGAGGTTCTGCAATCCTTGGTCTTTGGTTGTCTTCAATCATTGCTGATGCATTAGACTCAATCCCACCGGTAAGTGATCTAACTGGACTAGTACTTCCGATATTTTAGAATTGGGAAAAGGGTCAAATATACCCTCTACTTTATTTTATTAGCTAATTTTATCCTCCGTTAGCAATATTAAACAAAAATACCCCTACCATTACCAAACTTTACACCTGTAACCCTATTTGGATGGAAAACCCTAAATCCTCCAAAATTACCCAATTTATAAAAAATTACCCACTCATTTGTTGACCCGCTCTGACCCGCGTATCATTATCATCATAATCAAGTTTGAAGCTACTTTCATGGAGAAAAAAAAGAAAGAAGCAATTATAACTTACCTCAAAATTTAATATCTCCATTAATTTTTTTAATCTTTATCTACGAAGTAGTTAATCTTTACTGTTCTCTAAATTTTTTATTGACAAGAACATAATAATTTTACATGTTGCTGAAAAAAATGGCTATTGAAAGTTGAAACAACCAATCAAAACCAATAAAGACACCAACAATCAAATTGTACCCTAGAAAACCAAACTAATAGAAAATAGGACAAACATACTCCAGTCCTGTATTTTAATTAAGTTAAATAAACCAAATCAATTTTCTTTCATTGTCGTTACTTTTAGTTTTATTTAATTTGTATTCCTTTTTGCTTGTTTTGCTTATCGTTTTACCATTGTATTTAAATTGTCCCCACAGTGAAAATGAAAATTCGACCCAACAAAAATTGTTAGGAAGTGTGTCATGTTCTTCTGTTAAAAGAAATCTGAGTATATACTGGGGGATACCCATTTCATTGGGGGTGATTATGATCCAGAGATAATGTGATAATATTATTACTGATATGATATAAACTGTAAGGAATCTGAGGTAAAATCAGTTTAATGGCGGCAATATATGACTGGTTTCATAGGTATGGAACGTGCATCAGCTCTCTGAATGCAAAAAAAAAAAAAAAAAAAGAATTGAACCCTCCCTGCCCCTGCCCCGCATAGGAACTTTTTATTCTCAACCTGCCCCGCCCCGCATCAACTTTAACCAGCACTGCACCGCACCCGCCCCATCCCACCCCGTTGCCATCCCTAAGTTGCTCGAGGACTTCTACTGGAAATGAAAGTTCCCTATTATAGGATCCCTAGTAAAACCAATTTCATGATAGCCGCTTATCAGAGAAAGAAGACGACTCCTATTATTGGTGAGCGATCTCCTCTACACGTTATCTTTGGGCGTTACTCTCTTTCAAAGAAATGACTATTCAAACCTCAGGTCTGAAAGTGAAGTTTACATAGTAAAAAAAAGATCTTTTTTTTGTCGTTCAGTTACTTCTTGTTCGAAATGAATGGGTTTTGGGTTTCATCATTTGACGGGTGTGTTTTTGCTTTTTTTCTTTTTTTCTCAATGTAAAAAGCTTCAAGCTTGATGATGATGATGATGATAGGCGGGTCGAAGCGGGTTAACAAATGAGAATGGGTAATTTTTTATAAATTGGGTAATTTTGGAGGATTTGGTGTTTACCCTCCAAATAGGGGTATAGGTGTAAAGTTTGGTAATGGTAGGGGTATTTTTTTCACTATCGCTACCGAAGGGTAAAGTTAGCTAATAAAAGAAAGTAGAGTGGTATATTTGACCCTTTTCCCTTTAGAATTTAGGGTGGCTATAGTGTCAACAATACATTGACTAATTTTGCTCAGCCTTGTTCATTTTGATGTTATCATAATTTTTTCTCTCTGCTTTCTTGTGATTCTTGAACCCAAGGGACTGTCTCTCACGGTTTAACCTTCTTGAACCAGTTACCCAAGTTTTTGGAGTTGGTTGGACTTGGATACTTTGGATGGTTCGTCTACAGATATCTTCTCTTCAAGGTACTGTTTTAGCACGAAAGAAATGCAGATCACTTCTTATAATTAATATCTATTCTATAGTTAGGTATAAACATTAGGCTAAAATTGCATGCACCACAAGAGGTTTTTGCTAAGAAACTTCGGGTCAATCTTATAGGAATAACTTTATTAACCCGTCCATTCAACATTACTCTTAGTCATACTGTAAACGATGTATTGTTCATTCACTTCTTTCCAACAACTATCACCTCAGTTACATATAGGCCAATTATGCATCTTTTTCAATGACAATTGAGGCAAATTAAAGACAAATTGAGTTTTTCCATGTTTTAGTTACATTAGTTGCACAATTCACCTCCATGCATCATAGACCCCCAGCATGCCAAATAACCTATGAACCATGCTCCAGGTTAGTTTGATAAGCCACAAATCTACATCTGAACTGCAAGAGTGTAACAGTTTGGGACTTAAATAGCATGCGGAATACGGTATCTTATTACTAGTAGTATCATTTTTCTGTCAGTGCACATTCACAGTTGAGGATAGATTATTCATATATGGCTAACGCTAAAATTGGGTTTCTGTTTTCAGTCTGGAAGGGATGAATTGGGAAGTGATGTTCAAGCTCTTAAGAAAAAGATTACTGGGGAGGAAGACGAATAGCAGAAGCCAGAATCTGCATTGCTGTTTTCTTACAATCTAGAGTAGCTGAAAGAACATCTGAACAAATAAGTTTCAGCTGGAAGCTGCTGCTTCTCTATTGTTCAACTAATCTTGTATACTCTTGTATGAAGACATTTGTACATTACAAACTAGTCAATCTAAAGTCCCTTCCAACAATAAAAAAATCACCCTTGTTCCAATGCCCAAAAGGGGCATGTTTCTTTCATCTTTCAAGTGGATCTTAGAGACTACCCAAGTTCCAAACTTTTAAAGGTGTTAGTGGTGGAAATTATTGTCAACTTTCAAGGGTGTTATTGGTGGAAATTAAGGGTGGCCAGTGGGCCGGGATCGGGATCGGGGCGGGGCGGGATCGGATTTTTTTTTAATTTTATTTTTATTTTTATTTTTTTGCACTTAATTTTAAAAATAACATATATATATATATATATATATATATATATATATATATATATATATATATATATATATATATATATATAACTCAATTATTAAACAAGATAGTGTAATAAATGTGTCTCTTATATTATTTAATAAACATATGATTTTTTTTGTAATACAAATACAATTGTCTAAATTGCAACTTTGTGGTGTTGTTTAAAAGTTGCAAATTACATAGTAAAATTGCAATTAAAAATTTACATTTTGAAAAAAACATGTTCAAGTTTCGTGATAATTTCTTGTGGTTCTTCGGTTGGAATTGGTATTTGTTGGTCAAATTGCTTCACGTCGCTTCCACCACCTTCGGATAAGATTTCGTTGTAGTTTTCGTCTTCTTCTTCGTTGATCTTCGGTTGACCGCACCTTCTTCGCTCTGCTCGTATCCAATCTCTGAATAATACTGCAATTTTCAAGCCGTCTCCGGCTAATGAGTGTATGTGGTCTCCTATTTGATATCTGCCGGCAGAAAAAACGCTTTCAGACGCAGTTGATGACGCTTGAATGTTCAAAACATCTCGGTCCATCATTGAAAGTGTCGGAAAGGTCTTCTCATTCTCCCTCCAGTATTTCAGGAAGTCTTCATGTCCATCTTCATTGATAACTTCTTGGTACGGTACAGAAACCTGCAAAACAAAAATATCAAACTCGCTAATTTGGTTAGTAGCGATACGGCCGCACATTCTATTTCTGAGACTTTCAATACTAGCCGCAGAAACAGCATGTCTTTTGTGAGGTTGTGTTGAAGATGAAGAAGATGGTATGGAAGCCGGTAAGTTACTAGCACTTTCTTGTTGGTAAAACCTATATATTTTTTTGCATTGGTCCACGCTAGACAACACTTCTTCTTTAGTTTGTTCAATAGGTGGTGGTGATTTTGGATTTTTGGGACTTGGAGGTGGTAGTACTTCTATACAATCGTAAATAGTTTCAATAAGTGATTTAGTACCGTCTATTTTAATAGTCGGATTTAATACAACACCAATAATATAAATAGTGGGAATAGGAATAAAATATTTTTTTATTTTGTTAAACATTTTTTTAATAGCTGCCATATAAGCTGATTTTTTCATATATTCACTAAGTAATAAAAATATTAGAGCTATATAAAACAACATAGTTGAAATAGTAGGATAATTTATACCGAAAATTCTTTTGTTGCTTGAAAAAATTTCTCTAAAAATACAATAAGTTCATAAATTTTTACCCAATCGCTATCTACAATCATATCAGCTGAATTTTGATTATGAGAGTTAAAAAATAAAGTTATAGATTTTCTGTAGTCATAAGCAACAAGTAGTTGCTCGTATAAAGAATTTCACCTAGTGGGTACTTCTTTTGGATTTTTCTATAAGGTAGTTGGCAATCGTGACAAGTTTTTTATATTCTTTTCTTCGTTGTAGTCTATTATTTTTAAAAATAAAGTCTATAGCAAATTGTATTTTACTAATAATGTCTTCAAAAAGTGATAGACCATCATTTACAATTAAGTTATATATATGGCACACGCATTTTATATGAAAATGATCTGAAAAAGATGGAGTTAAACTATTTTTTAAAATTGTAATAGCGTAATTGTTAGAAGAAGCGTTATCTAATGTAATAGCATAATTTATCAGTTATTCTGTAATAATCGCACACTTGATAAATATTTTCTGCAATAAAAGTATTAGTGTGCCTATCATCTATATATCTATACGCTAAAATACGTTTTTGCATAGACCATTTATAATCTATCCAATGACATGTTACCGTTAAATAATCACGGTCGTTAGTACTACGGCCTATATCAGAAGTGATAGCCACTTTGCCATTAAAATGATATAATGAATAACGTAAATACTGTTGATATTCATGTGCAAATTTAAATACATCTCTCTTAACAGTTGATCTAGAAAAATCGTTAAAAGCAGGATTATACATATCTCTAATGTAATTAATAAAACCGGGAGATGAAGGAAATGAAAAAGGCAAACCCTCCACAATAACTAATTTTGCTATTGCTTCTCTATCTCTATGTTTATTGTATTTAGGGCCTACAATTCCCCCCGTCATAGGGTTAATTTGACCATGTACTTGGTCCGGGACAGTATCAGTATGTGAACCTTGTCCCGATGGAGCGGACGTTTGCGCACCCGATTTTGAAGCCTCGTATTGGGCATACCTAGTTGGATGAGCCCTTGCTACGTGTCTCATTAAACCCCACGTCCCACCATGACCTTTTTCAGTTTTAAATTTTAAAACATCTTTACAAATTTTACATCTAGCTACTTGATTCTCTACGTCCCTATCAAAAAATGTCCATGCATCTGATTTTAATGTTCGTTTTGCTGGACCTCGTCTCATACTAGGGGTAATAGGAGACATTTCAGTTGAAGGTGCACTAGTGGATGTGTTATCATCTACATTAGTGGGTGTATCATCTAGATCATCGTCTAAATTAAAGTCTTCTTGAGTCCAGAAAATAGCTCCTCGTCTAAATCTATTGGTATTGTAGGAAAATGTTCAGTATCAACAAAATCATCTTGTGTAGGAATAGGATTTTGTCTAGAAATAGGATGACTAGAAGAAGTATCATTGCCCTTGTTGCCCCTACTAGAAGAAGCATGACCCCTACCCGTAAGCATACGTTTAAATCCTTCCATTATAAATTTAGAATTATACTAATAAATAATTAAAGTAAATAAAATTAAGTGCGCTAAATAAAATAAACAGACAATAATAATTTAATGAAGGAACGAATGTACCAAACGCCGACGTAACGTCGACGTGTAATCGATAGGTGAAAATTGAAACTTTGCTCGATGGAATATCTTCAAGCTAGTTGCCAACATCACTCCCAATTCTCAAATGAATAAATAAAATTGAATATTTAGTAGACAATGTAGACTTGTAGAGAGATAGATTGAGAGATTAGAGAGATTGTAGGAAGATGAAGAGAAAGATGAAGAGAAAATGAGGTATTTATAGTTGGAAAATTGGGTTAAAGTGTAAATATAATAATTTATGGGTTAAAAATAAATATTAAGGGGTGGGGGTTAGGGGAGGGGGAGGCCAAAAATGGTCGTTGCACAACGGCCAAAATGTAAAATGGTCATTGGTGCAACAGCTATTTTTGCAAAAAGGGGGGTTTCGGGCGGGACCGGATCGGGACTGGCGGGCCTGGGGCGAGCCGGGACGGGTCGGGACGAGACCATGTCCCGTCCCGGTTCGAGTCCCGATACCATTTTTTTTAAAAGGTCGGGTTCCGGGTGGGACCGGGGCAGTGTCGGGGCGGAACCGACCCGACCCGGCCCACTGGCCAACCTTAGTGAAAACTATTGTCAACTATCTTTTCCAGTTTTCCACTTTATTCATCCACATGACATGAATAGATCTGCAATATACAAAAACGTTGTTAACAAGTGAAGTACATCAATTTTGGCATATATAGTTTGAGGAACAGGGATTATGAACCAACAAAAGTTTAGGCCAGGTTGACACAATTTCAGAAGATGAAGATTTAATTGCATAAGTAATAACAGGCATCAGTAATATTCTCAAATAACCTACAAATAGTGCACCTTTTATGCTTGCAGTAAGAAATGATCAGAAATCCGGGAATCCATTTTGTTCAACTTAAGGTTACTATAATTTCTGAAAAGCATAATAGTCTATTCTTTTCTACACAAAACAATGACGAATTCAGAATTTAGATGTTGAGTTCTGAAAATTATATCTAAGGCTTCTTGATTTGGATGACCATAAGGCCTTGCGTTGTTAATGGATAAGTTCGTGCAGACTGCAGAGAAATAAAGAGATTAAGACAAAAGAACATCTTTGAACGTACTTCTACATAAAATATGTATTATTTGGTCAACTCAATAATTAAATTGTTGGAATTTAGCAGCTTGTCATATGGCACATTATCAGTGGCACATCTTTCCTTGATCCATACGTATCAACTTCTTGTTCAGCATATGATTGTTTGTCCAATCATGGTTTTTATGTCTCCCGCAAAGACGAATAATAAGTAAACTTATTAAGAAGTAAAAGTTCTTCAAAGCTCAAACTTTAAACAGCCATTTAACGTTAAAAATAGAAAGAGATTCTGCAAATCGACTCCAGTCCTCTACGATGGTAGTAATTTGATCCGTACTTCTGAGGGGGCTCGGCAGGGATCCCTTATGATGTACTCCCGCTGTTTACTTTTAGTTATCACGTTTCGCTTCTCGAGAGTCCAATTACATGGACTTTGATCAACATTTTAAATAGAATATTTTTCAATATTCTTTTTCATTAATTAGGGGGGAGTCTTGGAGTAACTGGTAAAGTTGATGTCATGTGACCATGAGATCATGGGTTCAAGCCGTGAAAACAGCCTCTGTAGAAATGCAAGGTAAGGTTGCGTATAACAGACCCTTATGGTCCGGTCCTTCCCTGGACCCCGCGCATAGCGGGAGCTTAGTGCACCGGGCTGCCCTTTTATTCTTTTTCATTAATTGTATTAATTGTAATTCTCCTATTTTAGGTAGAATTATAATACTTTTGTAATTAGGATAATTAGTTACCTAGTTTGTATCAAAGTAAATATTCTTGTAACTTTATATATATTATAAATCATTCATCAATAAAATCAAGGAACATATTCATTTATGGTATCAATAGCCTAAAACTACAAACTTTACCCTAGCCGCCGCTACATCTTCTCGGCCGCCACTTTTTTTCCACGTCGTCACCTAGCCCACATCGGAACCTTAGCTGCCGACCTCTCTCAGCCGCCCCCCAGCCCCCCTTTTTTCCCCACGACGGAACCCTAGTTTTTTCGGCCATTCTCCCTCCCCCTTCCTCCTAAACTTCCTCTTCCATGGCTCCAAATTCCATCTGGCACTTGCCGTAAACAACATTAAAAACTTCATACATGTAACTCTTGAGATGGAAAAGGGTCGATACTCCTCGTGGGCGTAACTGTTCAAAATTCATTGTCGTGTCTACGACGTTATCGACCACATCATCCCTCCTAAATCGAAGTCCACAGACGAACCATCGACTTCGACTTCTGATGATGCACTCTGATCTCGTTTGGACGCAGCCATTCTCCAGTGGATATACGACACGATATCTAATGATATGTTGCACACCATCATTGAGATCAATGTCACTGCCCGCCAAACGTGGGAACGTTTGGAGAGTATTTTCCACGACAACAAAACTCAACGAGCGTTATACTTGAAAATCAGTTCAAGGACGTTCATCAGGACGATTTTCCAAACGTGTCTGTTTATTATCAAGAACACAAGATGCTTGCCGACCAACTCTCTAACGTCGGCGCACCAATCACTAATCAGCGATTGGTCATGCAACTTATTGTAAGTTTGAACAAATCCTATGACGGCGTTGCCACCATCCTTCAGCAATGCACGACGTTACCTCCATTTTATGAGGTCCGTTCGAAACTCATCCTTGAGGAAACCCGAAAAATCAAGCGCAGCACCACTCGGGCCAAAACTACTGACGCCGCCCTCACCATTACCATCGGGCCCTCCGTCGTCGGCCAAAGGACCCGCAACAGTCCACTTCCTCCCGTAACAACCGCCGGAGCATTCAGTCTAGCAAGGGCCGCGAAGGAAGAAATTTCGGCAACAACCAGTTGTTGACACCCATTTTTGTCACATCTTTTCTGAATTTTGTTTGCAATTTTAAATACTTTTAACACCTCAAAATAATTTTAATCTATATATATATATTATTTTCAATATTATTATTATTATTATTCGCATTTTTTACTGTCATTTGCATTTTTATATCATAATCATAGTTATTCAAAAATTCTACGTTATTTATTTTCCGCAAAAATAGCATCGCATTTCTATTTTTTATCAAGCATTAGACACTTCGCAAATATGATGTTTTATTATTATCACATCGTTATATCCTATTTTAAAAAATAATTTGCATTTTCCTTCAAAGCATTTTAAATATTAAACTCCTTTTATATTTTTTAACCCATAACCCATTTTATTTCCCAACCCAAGAACAATTTATACCCAAAACAAACCGCCCATTCTCGGACCCCGTCCGAAGCCCAACCGAAAAGGCCCAACCGGCCAACCCCTCCAAGCCCAAACCAAACCGGCCCAATCCCCTTCCATTTATTCCCCTCTTACACCAAACCCAACCCTTATACCAAACACCAAAACCCTAACACCCAAAAACAAATCGTCCAGACACCCCATGCCCCCCGACCACACGCCGCGGCCACCTCACCCTTGCCACCACCGACCCCTGACACCACCAACCCCCCTCTGTTACGCCGACACCACCAACCCTTCGACCCATGCCCTATCCCCCCAAAATCTGTGACCCATACCCCTAAAATCCGCAACCCATGGCCCTTCAAATCCGCAATTTTTGGCTCCTTTTATTTGAAAATTCGAACTTGTTCTTGAACGTTGAAGGGTACGAATCCATCTATAAATACCCCCTTTTGTTCACTGTTAAAGGAGGATTTTTGGAGGTCCGATTCCATCTATAAAATTATATGTTGTGTTCTTGATTTTAAGCATTCGTCTTCCTTGTTATTCAAGAAATAAGTCCGAAAACAAGTCCAAAAATCCAAAAGAAAGGGTGAGTTTTGTTCTTATTTATTTGGAATTGGGAGTGAAGTTGGCAACTAGCTTGAGGATCTTCCATTGAGCAAAGTTTCAATTTTCAACCTCTCGATTACACATCAACGTTACGTCGGCGTTTGGTACATTCGTTCCTTCATTAAATTATTATTGTCTGTTTATTTTATTTAGCGCACTTAATTTTATTATCTTTAATTATTTATTATCATAATTAAAATGAAAGGATTAAGAGGTATGTTTAAGGGTAAGGGTAAGGGTGCTTCTTCTAGTAGGGGCAACTGGGACAAGGGTATTTCTTCTAGTCATCTTATTCCTACACAGGATGATTTTGTTGATACTCAACATTTTCCTACAATACCGTTAGATTTAGACGATGAGCTATTTTCTGGAACTCAAGAAGACTTTAATTTAGACGATGAACTAGATGATACACCCACTAATGTTGATGACAACACACCCACTAGTGCACCTTCAACTGAAATGCCTCTTATTTCCCCTAGTATGAGACGAGGTCCAGCAAAACGACCATTAAAAGCATATGCGTGGATAGTTTTTGATAGGGACGTAGAAAATCCAGTAGCTAGATGTAAAATTTGTAAAAATATTTTAAAATTTAAAACTGGAAAAGGTCACGGTGGGACGGGGGGTTTAATTAGATACGTAGTAAGTGCTCATCTAGCTAGGTATGCCCAATACCAGGCTTCAAAACCGGGTGCGCAAACGTCCGCTCCATCGGAACAAGGTTCACATATTGTCTCAGACCAAGCACATGGTCAAATTAACCCCACGACGGGAGGAATTGTAGGCCCTAAATACAATAAACATAGAGATAGAGAAGTAATATCAAAATTAGTTGTTGTGGAGGGTTTGCCCTTTTCATTTTCTTCATCTCCCGGTTTTATTCATTACATTAGAGATATATATAATCCTGCTTTTAACGATTTTCCTAGATCAACTGTTAAGAGAGATGTATTTAAATTTGCACATAAATATCAACAATATTTACGTTATTTATTATATCATTTTAATGGCAAAGTGGCTATCACTTCTGATATAGGTCGTAGTACTAACGGTCATGATTATTTAACGGTAATTTGTCATTGGATAAATTATAAATGGTCTATGCAAAAACGTATCTTAGCGTATAGATATATATATGATAGGCGCACTGGTACTTTTATTGCAGAAAATATTTATCAAGTGTGCCATTATTACGGAATAACTGATAAAATTATGACTATTACATTAGATAACGCTTATTCTAACAATTACGATATTACAATTTTAAAAAATAGTTTAACTACATCTTTTCCAGATCATTTTCATATAAAATGCGTGTACAATATATATAACTTAATTGTAAAGGATGGTCTATCACTTTTTGAAGACATTCTTAGTAAAATACAATTTGCTATAAACTTTATTTTTAAAAGTAATAGAGTACAACGAAGAAAAGAATATAAAAAAACTTGTCACGATTGTGGACTACCTTATAGAAAAATTCTAGAAGAAGTATCCACTAGGTGAAATTCTTTATACGAGCAAATACTTGTTGCTTATGACTATAGAAAACCTATAACTTTATTTTTTAACTCTCATAATCAAAATTCAGCTGATATGATTGTAGATAGTGATTGAGTAAAAAATTCTGGACTTATTGTATTTTTAGAGAAATTTTTTCAAGCAACAAAAGAATTTTCCGGTATATATTATCATACTATTTCAACTATGTTGTTTTATATAAATCTAATATTTTTATTACTTAGTGAATATATGGAAAAACCAGCTTATATGGCAACTATTAAAAAAATGTTTATCAAAATTAAAAAATATTTTATTCCTATTCCCACTATTTATATTATTGGTGTTGTATTAAATCCGACTATTAAAATAGACGGTACTAAATCACTTATTGAAACTATTTACGATTGTATAGAAGTACTACCACCTCCAAGTCCCAAAAATCCAAATCACCCATCACCTATTGAACAAACTAAAGAAGAAGTGTTGTCTAGCGTAGAAGACCAATGCAAAAAAAATATAGGTTTTACCAACACGAAAGTGCTAGCAACTTACCGGCTTCCATACCATCTTCTTCATCTTCAACACAACCTCATAAAAGACATGTTGTTTCTGCGACTAGTATTGAAAGCCTCAGAAATATAATGTGCGACCGTACCGCTACTAACCAAATTAACGAGTTTGATATTTTTGTTTTGCAGGGTTTTGTACCGTACCAAGAAGTTATCAATGAAGATGGACATGAATACTTGCTAAAATACTGGAGGGAGAATGAGAAGACCTTTCCGACACTTTCAATGATGGCCCGAGATATTTTGAACATTCAAGCGTCATCAACTGCGTCTGAAAGCGCTTTTTCTGCAGGCAGATATCAAATAGGAGATCACATACACTCATTAGCCGGAGACAACTTGAAAATTGCAGTATTATTCAGAGATTGGATACGAGCGGAGCGGAGAAGGTGCGGTCAACCGGAGATCAACGAAGAAGAAGACGAAAACTACAACGAAATCTTATCCGAAGGTGGTGGAAGCGACATAGATCAATTTGACCAACAAATACCAATTTCAACCGAAGAACCACATGAAATTATCAAGCAATTAGAACATGTTTTTTTGAGAATGTAAATTTTTTAATTGCAATTTTATTATGTAATTTGCAACTTTTGGACAACACCACAAAGTTGCAATTTAGACAATTGTATTTGTATTACAAAAAAATCATATGTCTATTAAATAATATAAGAAGCACAAAACAGCCTTGGGATGTTTTTATTACACTATCTTGTCTTATTTATTGAGTTTTTTTATACATATGTTATTAAAAAAAAAAAAAAAAAATCCGCCGGAACCCGACCCGACCCGATTCCGACGGGATCGGGACGGGACTTGAGCATGTCCCGCCAAACCCCGCCAGACCCGACCCGACCCCCTTCGCCCGTCCCGCCCCGACCCCGACCCCGCCAGACCTGAGCCCGCCCACTGGCCAGCTATACTTTAAACACATGGGATACCCCTTGGGGTCCCAAACCCTTAGCCAATAATGAGACTTATAAAGAGAGCAATTCTTCATTTTCCCACCGATGTGGTAGATTTGTCCCACACCATATTTTCATGCCTCAAACACCTTACTTCATGGACCAATATCTCTTTCATTTCTCAACGAAATTTGACGATTCTTGGCCCTACGGTCATCTACTCACTTAGTAGATTATGCACGTGTGAAGAGACAAAGCCTCCAATATGCGGAACCCTATTATTTAATTCATTAAATATGGGTGGACGCACCTACCCACCAAAGGCAAATTTTCAACAAATTGTAGGTGTTTATTACTTTCTTATGCCATAAATGTGAAATTCGGCAAGGTATGACTCTAATCCGAAAGATTGAAGAATATTACACATAAATTGAGGTATTCAATTTCATCCTATGAACATTGATATTTTTAATTAGCAGTCTTCAATATGCTCATATATTGTTAATGTATTCTCTTTTATTTGTTAATTATTACAATCGCTTATAGCACAATTCTTCAATGTCTGAACAAAGAGTTAAAGCCGGTTTAAGGCTCCAATACCAAGTTAGGGTAGAGAGACTCCAATTTTCTGTATTCTACTCTAAAACAAATTCTCAAGTAAAAACACATACGGTCGTAAAATTAAAGAAACACAAAACTTAGCAACACAATCTTTAGCCTTTGACAAATTTTTTACTTTGAGATCAATTTTTTTTTTACCTATCAAAACATTCCTTATTTGGACTAGGCATTCGTAGACTTGTAACATGTTAATTAAATCAAGACTAACATAAGTATATTACCATATAAAAACAAAACTAAAAAGAGTTCTTAAGATTCGCGCTATACTAACCAAAATGAATATTCAAAACATCCTACACAAAATGTATATGCAAACACTTATAATGCTATTGTGGTCTATACATGTTTCCTCATAATATACAGGTTCCATCAAATCAAACTATGCGTAAACAAATTAACAAAAAATATATTTCCGGAGTTCACGTGGTAATGTTAGGCATGAAGAATATAATGTCCAAATCTTAAATTTTCGAAGCCGATCGTTTGGGTTAAATTTCTGAAGTTTATGGATACGCATTTTACTCATGTACCTTATATCAATTCGTACACAATTTTTAAAAGTTATATAAATATTGTTAACTAATGTGTTTGAATTATAAAACAAAGTGCAAGTTTTTTGAAAAAAATTGAATCTTAATTCAATTTAAAGAATTTCAGTAATAACCAGTAAAAGAACGGTGATCAATGAACATTACTTTAATTTACAATGGAAAGGAACACGTTTTTCTCCATAATAGTAAGAAGATTTACCTTTGTTTTTCTTAATCAGATATTTTTCTTCTATATTTTGATTAACTGAAGTAACATGATATCTCATTTATTAAATTCGAACAGACAATATATATTTTCAAATGGTTATACAAAGTTGAATCAAGATATTGTCCAAATCAAATACTATTATTTTGAAGTTATGCATTATATATTAAAAGATTATTATATTTAAATATAAAACTATAGAATGATCGCTTTACTACACATGTGAAGCATATACACTAAAACTAGTACGAAGTTCACTTAACGAAATGTCGTTCTAATTTTATTCTTTAAAAGTAGACTTCATACAAGACAAAATTATAATTAGGATTTTGAAATTAACTAAAATTCTGGCTATTAAATATTTCCTTATTTTAAGTATGTAAATGAGGTATGTGGAACTAAAAAATTGGTTCTTAAACATTCTTATTTGGATTATGTACTTAAAAATCAATAATTTTTTTGGTTAATTAAACTATTAAAAAAGTGTTAGTACAAAATTCACTGTACATTCTTTGAAGTAGGTAGGCATTTGGCAAGTAGTAACATTCTAATGGTACTCCAATTATTTTTTTGATGAATAACATGATATTTTTTTAATATTTACGAGAATATTTTTTTAATAATAATTTATTTTAATGCTCGTTATTATTTTACATATTTTTTTGTATAAATTTGTAATTTATTAACATATGCAACGTGTATATATTTAAAATTTAAATTAGTTTAATCTATAAATCATACTGGGTGGATAAATTTTACTCTTATCTCAATTTTCAGTTGACCTTTTTAACGCTGAAGAAAGAAATAAAAGTTCAAGATCACGTGATATATCGGAAACGAGGGCACGTCAGACAAGAAAGACATCGCTTTAATGTTTAATCCAATTTATTGGGAAATCGCCAAACGATATAACTATACTTTATGGAGTAGATAAAGACTAAAAAACAGAAATCTCTCTTTATTGTTTTTCTAAAACCCAACAGTTCTGTAATACTCCCTTCCTCTCAAATAATTTGATACTTTTTTAGTTTCTATATTCCTTAAATAATACTATTAATTAGAAGGATTTATGGACCTATCTTATTTTTATTTATATTTAAATTATAATTTCTCTGTAAAATTAAAAAGTAATTAATTATATCTTGAAATTTTAAAATAATAAATAATTTGAAATACCTATTTTTAGTAATCACGATAAAATAATTTTATTAGCAAGTGTACCATGTTTATATTTATCATATTTAGTGTTATGTAATTATGGTTGAATTAAGATCCCTTGTTGTATAAAGATTCCACATTGTACACCTATATATTTTGTATTAATGAGAAAGACTCCCCAAGGGAGATTAATACAATTCTACATGGTATCAGAGTCAGACTCATTCTAATTATTTGTTCACCGATGTTGGCCCCCAAATTATATTATCCACGCTCCAGTTAACGAGGTCTGAGCGTGCGGGGGAGTGTTAAGAGTCCCACATCGGAAATGGAATGGAAACATGAACTCTTTATATGGACTTGGACAATCCTTACCCTACAATTACCCGAGGAACATCATTACTTTTCCTCTACTTTTGTTCTGTTAGAGAAATCTTGGCCTCTGTGCCAAGAACCATAAGAGCTTCACGCCACTGCCATACTTTTCCTCTGCTCATTTTCCTTTTCTGTCAGAGTACTCTTCCCTATATCTTTTATTTTCTATTAACGTGTAGTGTACATCTGCCAGCTTTTTCTGTTTTCGGTTTCCCCTCCTCTTGTCCTTTACCCGAGAACAAAATACATGGCTTCATTGACTCGTCAACAACCCGATAATGTGTGGTATATGAATACAGGCGTCACGTCTCATCTCACCAACAATTCAGGTAATCTTACTCAACTACGCCATTTACCAACTCCACAATCTATTATGGTCGGTAGTGGTCATCGCATTACAATTCAAGGATTTAGCCACACCCTTACCCCACCACCGCATCCCCAATTTTCTCTTAAAAACATTTTTATGTCCCAAACATCATCAAAAATCTAATTTCTGTTAGAAAATTTGCCACTAATAATTTTGTCTCAATTAATTTTGACCCGTTCGGATTTTCTGTAACGGACCTCCGTATCGGGAAACTCCTTACAAGATGCAATAGTGAGGGGGACCTATATCCGTTCCTACCCACATCCGCTGCTAGTGTCACTCCTCACATCATTTTAACAACCATATCTCCCTCTACGTGGCATAGTAGACTTAGTCATCCGGGCTTTCACATTTTTTATTCTCTTAGAAATCGAAATTTAATCCAATGTAACAAAGGGAACCTCTCTCATAGTTGCTCCTCGTGTCAGTTAGGGAAACACGTTAGACTACCATTTACGGCTTCTATGAATACTACTTTCTCCCCATTTGATATTATTCATGCTGATGTATGGACATCTCTCATAACTAGCAACTTAGGCCACAAATACTATCTGATATTTTTGGATGATTTCTCTCACTTTCTTTGGGTCTGTCCACTCAAACTCGAATCTCAAGTGTTCTCCAAATTTGTTGAGTTTCGTACACTGGTTAAAACGTAATTTGAAAAAGACATAAAATCATTTCAATATGATAATGGTCGAGAGTTTAATAATTCTCTATTTCATAAATTTTGTGCGGCTAATGGCATGATCTTTCGTTTCTCGTGCCCTCACAGGTTCCCTCAAAATGGAAAAGCAAAAAGAATTCTCCGAACCATTAATAATATGATTCGTACCCTCCTTTTTCATGTGTCTTTCCCCCTACTTTTTGGGTATATGCACTAAAAATGGTAGAATACATTCTCAACATTCTACCCACCCGTGCGATTCAAAATAGGACACCCACCGAAATTCTCTACCGTCGGATCCTTACCTATGACCATCTTAGAATTTTCGATTGTCTGTGTTACCCTAATCTGACATCCACGATCCCCTATAAACTGGCACCCAAATCTACTCTGTGCGCCTTCCTAGGCTTCTCATTGAACCATAGGGGCTACATGTGCTATGAACTATCCACCGCCAAAATCATAATCTCACGCCATGTCACTTTTGTCGGGTATGTTTTCCCGTTTGATAACATTCAAAAATTTTGAGTCACGGATTTCTTAATGATTCGGACACATCGCCGCTTGTCCACCACGCTCACCGACATACTACCATTGCTCCGACAACAGTCAATACCAGTCACTACCTCTCACCGCTGTCAACACCGGCGGCTCACCTGGACCATTACTGTCACCACTGGTTGCCCCCCACCATCGGCAACCTACACCCCGTGCTGTCACCAGCTACCGCCGCCACTCATTTCAGCCGACAGAATCCCAACATTGTATCGGCCTACCCCACCAAGTCACTGATCACCGTCGACTGCCTCTCCAACCGGTAATCGGCCACCCGTCACTGTACCTCCACCGGTAAACATCTTAGTCCATGTGTCGCCTCCACAGTCTCACCTCCAAGCCGCCATCACTTCAATCACCGACAACCAACAAATCGACCCTGTTATCGAAACCCTACCTCCACCAACACCCTACCCGACTTTACCAGCCCCCACCAGTACCGGTACACCGAAAACAACCACCACAACAAACCCAGAAACTGACAACAACCTCGAACATGCCAAATTAACTCCCCACACACATCGTCAGCCACTGTTCCGATTACCCAACTAACCTTCCTTAACTAATACTCTGCGCCGGACCCAAGACCTTATCCGAACCCGATTTCGACCCAACCAACCACCATCGACCCGACACCAAAATCCCTTTACCTAGCTAAAACCCTCACACCATATGGAACCCGTGCCTAACACAGAATTTTCAAACCCAAAGTCCAATTTAACATGTCTACCCGAACCATTTCTCCAATTCCCCAAAACCCAAAATTAGCCAAATTAGATCTGAATTGGAATACAACCATGTGTGAGGAGTTTAATGCGTTAACAAAACAATATACTTGGGATTTGGTTCCTCGACCGGAGGGAGTGAGTGTGATACGATGTATGTGGCTTTTTCGTCACAAGTACAAAGACATTGGTGACCTAGAAATATATAAGGCAAGGCTTGTGGAAAATGGTACTAATTAGTAGGCGGGCATTGATTGTGGTGAGACATTCAGTCTGGTTGTTAAACTGGCCACTATTCGTACAGTCCTGAGCATCGTTGTGGGTAAGCATTGGCCTATTCATCAGCTTGATGTAAAAATGTCTTTCTACATGGGGATTTAAAAGAAACTATCTACATGCACCAGCCACCTATTTTTGTCCATCCAGTCACCCCTCAATATGTATGTCGTCTCCGTAAGTCACTTTATGGTCTAAAACTTGCCCCTCAAGCGTGGTATGATCGCTTTGCACAGTACATTATGCAAATTGGGTTTACATGCAACATGTGTGATAATTCTATATTTACTTTCCATAGAGGCCGTAACACTGCTTATTTATTGTTATATGTGGATGATATTGCTCTTACTGCTTCTTCTTATGTGTTGAAAAATGAGATAATTGCACTTCTCAAAACTGAATTTGCTATGACTAACTTGGGGAAGTTGAGCTATTTTTGGGGGATTTCAGTGACTAGATCTGCATATACTATGTTTCTTTGTCAGCGTAAATCTGCAGAGGAGATTGTGTATAGGGTTAAAATTACAAATTGCAAGATCATGTCTACTCTAGTTGAATCTAAATCAAAGCTCAGTGCTTTGGATGGTAATCTAGTGTCAGATCCCACTCTATACATGAGTCTTGCTGGAGCACTACAATACCTTACTTTCACCAGACCTGATATTGCTTATGTTGTTCAGCAGATATGCTTATTCATGCATACCCACAAGGAGCCTCATTTTACTGCCCTCAAACGTATCATTCGATATGTTAAGGGCACACTTGATTATGGATTGCATCTCTACCCCCTCAGCACCGACCAAGTTGTTATCATATACATATGCTGATTGGGTAGGTTGTTCGGACACGCGACGATCCACCTCAGGCTATTGTGTGTTCTTAGAGGATAACCTTATTTCTTGGTCAGCCAAGAGACAAGCCACATTATCTCGTTCAAGTGCAGAAGCAAAATACAGAGGTATTGCTAATGTTGTTGCTGAGATCTGTTGGCTCCGAAATCTTCTTTTAGAGCTTCAGCGTCCTCTCCGTAAGGCGTGTTTGGTCTATTGTGATAACATATCCGCTATATATCTATATCATAATCCGGTTCAGCATCAGCGAACCAAGCATATTGAGATGGACATACACTTTGTTCGTGAGAAGGTTGCTCTCGGTCATGTTAAGGTATGCATGTGCCTTCTTCATATCAGTATGCAGATATATTCATAAATGGCCTTCCTAGACAACTCTTCATAGACTTCAGATTCAGTCTTAGCGTCTGGTGTACCATATTTATATTTATCATATTTAGTGTTATGTAATGTTGGATTATGTAAAGCAAAAACGGGAATAGTAAATAACTATTACAGTGATCGAAAGAATAAACAACAATGAGGACAACAACGAGTTGTCAATATCTTGATATTGAATGAAACTTCAAATATAGAACTTGTATTCGGAAATACAAGAACACGAACTGCTACTCTTGTGGCTTATAGATTCGCTGAGAATGTGAACGGTTAGAGTCCTTCGTTTGTTAAGTTTACACCTGAAACACTTATCAACTAATTAGATAAACCACAACACCACCGGCTGAGTCGAGAGATGACTCTATGTCTTTAAGACTAGATTGCCCCCGTATATAGGCTTTACGAAAGTGTGGACAATAGTCTCCGAAGATGAAACAACAAACTATCAAGTGTGCAAAGCCTACACAAATTATCTCAGCGAATAACACGAATAATGAAGATTGCTAAGAGAAGGATTGCTATCAGGAAAATCTGATCTCTTTGTGGTGTTGTTAACTTGTTTTTCTGTTCATATATGTTCTCCTTCATCTATAGAATTGAGCCAAAGGCCTCAGTGTGGTTGGGTTACCACCACAAAGGTTCGTATTGTTTGGGTTTTTAAGCCCATTCCCCTAGACAAGCAGAACTCTTGATCTTCGGATAGTCCCTTTGTTAAAGGGTCTACTATATCCTTTTATTAGTAATCAAGGAAGTGACACCCGTGATGATCAACTGTTATACAGTCTCGTGTCTCCGACAGATCCGACAGATATGTCCAGACGCCGTCATCCGTGCCCTTCTTGAAGTCGACCGGCTAGCCACAATGTATAACTGCTGAAGGCACGTCCTCTAAGGAGTCGTGAAGTTACTCAACTTCTTTCATGCTTTATTTAAAGCGATAAACTCTGATTTTATCATGAATCAGCCGATGCAAGTTTGCTTATAGGATTTTCTAAGACCCATCATACACATTTACTTGTGGCTTTGGTGTTCTTCATAATTGATGTCCAGTTTGCATCACTGTGTTCTCCCAGAACCGCTGGACATCCAGAATACCATAATCCGTAGATAAGCGAATATTTCAGATATCATCATATTAGACTTAACGCCTTCTATCAATCATTTCCAGAATCACGAGTGAACCTTAGTTCAACTGATATGCTTTGTAGGCCGATACCAGGTCGGTTGTAGTGTGTAGAATACATTGAACTACATGTGACCTGCACATATCGCTCCTTATATATGGGTGCACCATGATTCCAATCAGTTCTATGATTCATATCCATTGGTGGCTTCAACGAGACTGCCAACTATCTCACAACTGAGTTTGGAGTTAGATCAGTTCGTTAGATGTCTTAGAAATTCCAATTCCTAAGATGTTATCTGTGATACCCATATATTTCATATCGAGACTTTTATTTCAATATGACTTCCACTTTCAAACTGTTGGTTTTTCAACTGTTGGTTTTCTAACTTCAGAGTCAATGTTTATGTTGTCAGATTCATTATTTCTGTTTTATCTGAAACTTCCAGGATCAAAATGTAAACATTTCAGGGACCAAAATGAAAGTTCAGGAAGAAGTCCAACATTCCAGCAAACCAACTCTGATCCTCCCCTTCCAACTCTCCGGTTAGGAAGGTTGTTTCAACATCCATGTCACGCAAGACTGCAATGGCACTGGATGTTAAGCTATTCCACAGGAGAGCACATGTACAACTAGCCGAAACCTCATACTCGTCAGTAGATCCATCTACTTTGTACTCAATTTTGAGTATCCACTTTTACAACCCAAATATTCTTTTTTCGGAGGAAGATCAACCATTACACAAGTATGGTTCTATCTGATGGAATCTATTTCTCTCTTTGTAGCTTCTTTCCAAAGCAATGCTTTTGGAGATGACAATTCTCTGTTAATTGTCCATGGTTCATTCTCAACCATACAATCTAGAAGGCCTGAACAAGTCTTTGTCCCCTTTTTGCTCAGTCTCGGTTCAACATCTAGCATCCCTGAGTTCTGTAGATCTGGAATATTAAGTTTCGGATAATGAGCAACTTTTGAGTCCTGTAGCTCTGGAACGTCTAGTTTCGGATATTCAGGCACTCGCGGGTTCTTGTTAACCTCGAGCAATTACTTCTTTTTCCCTTCTCAAGAAAAGTTATCTTCAAAGAATTCAGCATTCTTTGACACCAAGAGGCGATAAGCACTAATGTTATTTGCAGATCCAGTGGATATGCAATTTACAGTCTTAGGTCCAACTAGACATGTTTCGGTATTCCAACCTCTACCAAGCCACCCCACATCACAACATTTGTATATGAGATCCTTTTCATGTTTCACACGGAGAGTTATCCTTATCCTTATGCATAGTTCTGTTGAGAATCGCATTAGCGGTAAAGATTGCCTTGCGCTAGATATTTTGGGCGTACGAATTTGCGCTTGGCTAACACCGTTAGACTGAGGTGAGTAATGAGCAATTGTTTAATGAACGATGCTTCACATTTTCCCCCTCTATCACTATGAATTTCTCAATCCGTAGGCTTAGTTGATTTTCAACCTCCGCTTTGTACCGCTTATCCGCTTTAACAACTTCATCTTTGCTTTTTTACAAACAAAGGATGCAATACGTTGTACCATCATCAATGAATGTCACAAAGTACTTGTCTCCCCCCTCTATTTTATATAAACTTCAAATCACCCATGTAGGTGTGACTAAGTTCTAGAGGAGTGGTGTTTTATTCGCTATTCATTTGACTGAATGGAAATGTGATTTTGCCTCTTCGCCTACCTCACATTCATTTTGAAGGTTTATGTCGACAGAAGGCAACAATCTCAATTTCGTTAGCTTTTGAATGACTTTCTATTTAACGTGTCTTAATCTATGATGGCATAGATGCACATATTATAAATATATCATTCGTTTAGCTACAGACATACTGTATCATTCTTAGTTATTACAGAACTGTTGGACTAGTCTCAAATCAGTTTGACTAACAGCGTCCCTTAAACCAAGTTTGGGACATGTATCACCTCATTTTAGAGTGATCACATTCCATGAAGTCCTATTGAGGACAACCTCTCCAACCCCTTCTACTTTAGAGGTGGTGTTGCTTCACATGAACAACCTCTTGCCTGTGGTTAGGGCGTAACCGGATCATATGTGATCTGGATACTCTGGTCCATTCCAGTTGCTTTGGCAGACTGAGTGTCCAATTACTTTTCTACATTTTTTGGCCTTCAGATCATTTAAGACCTGGAAAACTCTGGCCCACCTCATTAGGTGTTCATTAATTTTCTGTCAACTGAATTCTGGCCCACTCCAGTCACCCGTAGGCTTTGTACGACTGAGTGTCCAATATCATCTTATCAAATGTATTCTGGCCTACTCCAGTTGCCCGTAGGCTTTGTACGACTGAGTATCCAATATCATTCTATCAAATGAATGATCTTTTGTCAGATAGTGTGACAAGTTCAACGTCTTAAGATAAGTCATTATCTTTTAGTCTTCTTCCCTTGTAATTGGTGCCCAGGGAAATCCCTGACGCTTACTTAAGAGTGGTAACAGTTTTCGCACAGTCAGTGGATCTCTCTCCTTCGTATGTGTGAATATACTTTACACACTTTTAATAATTACACCGAAAAGAGCGGATCTTTTAAGTTTTGTTTACAATAGTCCAATCTTTAACCGGGAAGGAAGGAGATTCAATATCTGATTTTAGAGTGTAGGGAATGAAAGTTTTAAATGAAAACACTTTCATATTCCCAGCCTCGCTTTACACACTTTTATTCAGACATTAACTAAACATTTTATTGATAAGGAATGATTAACTTAGACCTTTTGGATTCTGGTCCACTTCAGTTAGACTGAGTGTCCAAATCATCCTTACCATAATTCGGATCCTCTGTTTGGGACAGATATAGGACTTTTGCGATATGATAGAACATCATCTTTAGCCTTCTCCTCTTGTCCCAGTTGACATCCTCAGCCTCTCGTGGGCGCTTGTTTCCACCACCCTTGGGAGCGGTGACACCAACTCGTCCTTGATCTTTAGCCGTACTAGCATGACTATCAGCAGTATCTTGAAGCTTAGCATCAGATTCAGAGATCCCTCATTTGACGAAAACAGATTTGTAATTGTCGTCAAAGAGAGAACCATAACTAGGCCCAATCTTGAAAGCACGGTAGTGGTTTAAACTGTTAGCAAAACTCTCAACATAACTGTTTTCAAGAAGAAAATCACATCCAGATTTGGTCACACATTTGTCGACCAACATCTTTCGAACCACTAATACAATCTTGTCTTAAAATTGTTGGAATATGTAAAGCAACAACAGGAATAGTAAATAACTATTACAGTGATCGAAAGAATAAACAACAATAAGGACAACAACGAGTTGTCAATATCTTGATCTTGAATGAAACTTCAAATATAGAACTTGTATTCGGAAATACAAGAAGATGAACTACTACTCTTATAGCTTGTAGATCCGCTGAGAATACGAACGGTTAGAGTCCTTCGTCTGTTAAGTTTACACCTGAAACACTTAACAACTAATTAGATAAACCACAACACCACCGGATGAGTCGAGAGACGACTCTCTGTCTTTAAGACAAGATTGCCCCCGTATATAGGCTTTACGAAAGTGTGGACAATAGTCTCCCAAGATAAAACAACAAACTATCAAGTGTGCAAAGCCTACACAAATGGTCTCAACAAAGAACACGAATAATGAAGATTACTAAGAGAATGATTGCTGTCGGGAAAATTTGATCTCTTTGTGGTGTTGTTAACTTGTGTTTTCTGTTCATATGTTCATATATGTTCTCCTTCATCTATAGAATTGAGCCAAATGCCTCAATTTATAGGTGTGCAAGATGATCCTTTCAAGTGCACATGGTCATTTAAATGCCATGTAATGACCTTTTAAACCACCAACTAATGCAGCCAAATAATGGATGAGTTATGGATGAAAAACTAGCAAGTTAATGCTCCAAAACCTCTTCATAATCAGCCAAACTTTTGGACTTCCGTCGAGCACTTACTGCCTGGGAAGCGCCGCGACGCTGCAATATTAGAGCCGCGACATTGTGGCTCCAGTAACAAAAAATTTGGAATTAGCGCCGCGGCGCTACAAGGGGGGCGCAGCGGCGCTGCGGCCCAGTTCGCAAGGCGCCGTGATCTTTCTCGGCTTTGCGGCTCTTTCCGACCCGTTCCATCTTACACCTCGCATAATCCTTCATTCGTTTACCAACGTAGAACACTTGTTATTTATCCAATAACAATCCATCATTCTATGTCTCAAACATTTCACTTACGTACACTTGGTACTAAGATTGCACGTGTGTGTAAATGCTATTTATGACGTGCGGGGCCTAATTGTTCGAGTCATAAATAATGGGATAAACTTAATTCCACATTAGTAAATTTTCAACATGTAATTCTGGTAGAATTAGTATCTCTTATTATATAAGAATTCTAGATTATACACCTATATATATTTTATATTAATAATAAAGATTCGAAGGAAGATTAATAAAATTCTATAAATTTGATAACAGTGAATACAGCTAAGCAAACCTGCAGTTCTTTTTTTTTTCTTGGATACACTACACACGAGGCACTTCTCTCTTGGACATCTCCGCCAAAACATAGCGTCCCACAACTCTTGCTTTCGCCTTTTATTCTTAAAGATGACTCAAGTGGTGGCTACTCGGTCGATTCAAACTTCATTTTCCAGCCCTAACCATGGATCTCTACAGAGCCAAATTGACAAGATAAAGCCTGCTAGCTTTGCCTCGAAAGTGCTAGGGAGGAATGAACGGAGCAATAGTTGTAGAGCTATTCGTGTTAATGTGCTGCAGATCACTGCTATGAGATCTGTTCGTGCCGAGCCTCAAGTCCTCCCTGTTTCTCCTGAAGATGTTTCAAAGGTCCTTTGCATTTTCTGTTGATTATCTTAGAGTTATTTTGGTTTTTATCCTTTCTAAGTGTTGCTATGATACTGTACCTGTTGCTACAGTTTTAGTTAGCTGTTTGCTTTTTTGTTTTGTTTCCATTAATATGTTGCATTAAAAGTTTTTAAAAAACGTAAGTTGTAGCCAATCTAGACAACTCGTTTCCTGAGTAAAGTGGATTTGTGAATTGCCGCTTTAGATATTGAGCTTTTTTGGAGCTATGCGGATTTGTAAAATATTAATACCGCTTTTACTTTTCATGTTTCGCTTTTTCGAGAGTCAAACTAAATAAACTTTGATCGTCGTTTTAAGATATATTTTTTCATCATATTAATTTGAGATTGAATTGTACTCCTTTGTCCCAATTATTGTATTAATACATTTCGAATTTCGAGAGTCAAATAAGAAAATCTTTGACCGCAATTTATTCATATGCTTTTTAAATATTTTAAGTTATTAATTATTGTGACTTATAATACTTTTTATATAGATTTTAAATATGTAAATTATTTTTCAAAAAACTTAAATATTGTATGTCCGAATTCACGGTCAAAATAATAAGGCTGGACTCTCGAAATCTGAACGGTATCTCATAAAGTGGGACAGAGTAACTTAGTAGTACTTTTCGTATATTTTAGGAATATCTAGATTTTAATTTTAAAAAATTGACTTAAATAATCAAATTTAGCTTTAAAAATTAGTCAAATTAACTTTCAAGAGAGAGTACTACTATAAATTTGCATTTATGGATTGCTTTTTACTCTGATGGCTGAATGAAGGTTTTTATCTAATTAATTGTGGTTGTTAATGTTTCAGAGTGAGGAGAACCTTCAGTATCTTCAAGCAATTCAGCAACTTGGTGACACTTCAGTGGGTATGTGGTCTAAACCTACAGTAAGGCGTAAGACCAAGATAGTATGCACAATTGGTCCCTCTACAAACACAAGGGAAATGATATGGAAGCTGGCTGAAGCTGGAATGAATGTTGCTCGGCTGAATATGTCTCACGGAGACCATGCATCTCATCAGAAAGTCATTGATTTGGTTAAGGAGTATAATGCCCAGTCTAAGGACAACGTCATTGCTATCATGCTTGACACAAAGGTACATTTTTTTTTTCATTTTTGTGTGCGCACTAGTTTGGTGGCAGCAAAGAGGAAATTGTTTTCCACCAGATTTGTTTCTAACATCATGTAGCCAAAGTGTTGATCTTTTGATCAAACTTTCAATTGTCAAACTGATCTACCACACAGTGACCGCAAGAGAGATTTTCTTTGAGCAAGACCCTTTGTATGTTTATGAAACAATTTTGTTTCTTGGATTTTGTATTCTTTCATTAGTTTGTTGTAGCCGTGACAAATATACAACTTTTTAAAGATGTCACACACAGTCAATAATAACACTCCTTGTTTTAGGAGTGGATGAGTAGTGCAGCAAAGTGGTACCACATTGATTTAGTCTTCTAAGAATATGAATACCCCGAGACAGCGTGAATTCACCGAAACCCTAGTTCCGACGATCAGAATTTGGTAATTGTTCACGCCGAAATTACTATTCACATAGGGACAATACTGTTCATGAGACACTGTTCACGCCTACTTGTTTTGAAAGAATATTTTATTTATAAATATCTGAAAGTTCTCTACAATTTTCACTCTACCATTGTCTTTGGCCAGACGGATGACACACATTGGCTAGTGCCGCCCGCCGGCAGCGGTAGCTCTTTGATTCTCTGCCAAGATCGTAGAAGCTCTGATACCATGTGAGAAAATATGATAGAAAATATTATTATTGAATTGTTGTATCTACATGATTATACTGACCTCTATTTATAAACACTCCATTTCAATCCTTTTCCTACTAGGATACTACATATGAAATCCTATTCCTATTCTACATTACAATACTTTTCTGAAATCCTCTATTCTAACAACAATTATTATATTGGTCAGAAATCTAGATTGATTAATGAAGTTAGGATGGACTAGGAAATTTGTTAAAATGAGAATTAATATATTTTTTTTATCGAACTATTACGTGTATTATGTTTCTCTTCTACAAAATTGTTAGATGACAGGCCATCGGAGTGTAGTTTATTTTATCTTAAGGGTGTTCATGGTTCATTTTGAATTGATTTTTTTCATCGATCCAACTATGTCATTTTGCTAAGTCTATAAACCAAATCAATCCAAGCATAAATCAGCTTTTTTGGTTTCAGTGTGTTTGGGTATTTTTTTCTTTGATCTTTTTTCCATTCTGATGACGTTTCTTTTGAGCCGGGGGTCTATCGAAAACAACCTCTTTAGCCCACAAAGGTAAGGGTAAGGTCAGCGTACATTCTACCCAGCGTACATTCTACCCTTCTACCCCGGGAATACGCTGGGTATGTTGTTGTTGTATTATCTTTTTCCATTCTCTTTCCTGTCACTTGAAATTCTACAAACCAGTTTACTTTTCCTTCGTTGAATATTTGAATATCAAAGCACTGTTTGTGAAGTTAACCACATCCACAACTATGGCTAGGAACAAAGAGCTCCGGAAGACTTTAGGCTGAGAAGAAACGTTTCACATCTCTTTTTGTCTCATGCATAAGAAAGCAACTTCAGTTCCAGGGGATTTCAGTGGGGACTGCTGTTAAGATCAATTGAATCATTAGCAAAACTGACGGCTCTGCGAAAACTCACCTTAGAAAAAAATGCCAAAAATATACATTGGGAGAAAAAGACTGAAGCATCCTTACTACATGTATCAGGATCTTTTACAGGAGCCATGTTGGATTAAAGAGGGTCAAGATATCGAGTTTAAGTATTTAACTCCACAGCATCGTGAAGCAGAAAATCCGTTTAGTAAAAGTAGCTGAATACTGCATAGATGAGAACGGCAGAAATATTACTTCATAGTTATACAACATACACACACACGGTATATATATATTGTCGGTTTGGTTTGGTTTAGTTTCTCGTTTTCCCCTTACATTAAACACCAGATCGAATTATGTATTGTATTTTTCCTCTTCTTTTTAAATTTAAAACCAAACTGTACCACAGTTACCAATTTTAAAAAACTGTACCAGATCAAACTACATGTTCTTTTTGTCAGTTTGATTCATTCTTTGGTCTGATTTGGTTTTTCGGTTTATTTTGAACACCTCCAATTTTACTGTATTCATCCCTTTCAAGTTAGGACTAGGAAGAAAGAAAACATTGTTCCCCTTCAACTCATATACAACTAAATATAATTCCAGTATCACTGTTCAAATGTTTGTTCATCGCATATTAGTGAAATTGCTCTCATTTAATATGTATCATAAAAGATAACTTTCACCTCTCATTATCACCTGATAACTATTTAGCTGGATGTGATCGTTCTTTTTGGTCAGTTTTCATTTTGTAGCCTCTTATTGCTTTGTTGTTTTGATGCTGACAGGGTCCTGAGGTTAGAAGTGGTGACTTGCCCCAGCCAATCACATTGAAACCTGGACAGGAATTCACTTTCACAATTCAGAGAGGGGTTGGCACAGCTGACTGTGTCAGTGTCAACTATGATGACTTTGTTAATGATGTTGAAGAAGGAGACATGCTTCTCGTTGATGGTACATGAAGTGGTTTCTTTTCTGTCTTTTAACTATTATTGTCTGATAACATTTTATATCGAATTGTCATTGGAATGTATTGAAATTGACATCTTGAACTTCCTCTTTTTGACATGACATGAAATATTGTACACCTGTCAGTAGGGAAAAAGTCCTGCAGGTTATCTTCTTGTTGCCATTTCATTCTTCTTCTCACCACTTGGGGATTGTGATATGCTATGCTTGTACATCTCCATAAATCAGAGGGGTACAGGGCGTGAGTGACACAAACTGTGTTTCATAAGTGATAAGACTACAAACGTGAACTAAGTAGTAAACTTTGTCTCAAATAAGAGGCAGCCATTTCATTTTCGCTAAACCAGAAAAAAAGAGTGGCATCCTTCTCACTTAGTTGTAGTCCTGATTTTTCTTTTTTAGTTTTTAATTTTTTGTTTGTTTCTTTTTCCGTTTTCTGCTGCTTTTAAAAGTACATGCACAATTTATCTGATTCCTTGTATTGTCCAATGTAGGGGAGTGACTTCTCTTGGATTTTGTGTTACGTTGATTTCCTTTAATGAAACACGAGACATTTCCTAATTGATTTGAAGCTATTAGAGATTTATCATTCTAGCTCTCTGGATGACCTGTCTTTGCTGATATTTAATATCCACCTGCTAGTGTCATGCCCTATCTCCCTCTTGCACATGCAATAGACATCTTGTAAAAGTGTCTGAACTAACTTGCTAAAAAATGTTTCACCATTGAGAGACTAAATTACTATAAGTTAGGCACCACGTTTTGAGCTTTATTGCTGGTGAATTGGTGGGTGATAGTATGGTACCACATGATGCAGTTTTGATTGTAATGCTAGTCCTTTTAGGGTAAAGCAAGGTACCATATAATAGTCATGACTTAAACAACACTTCGTTGTTCTGCTTGTGCCTATTTTTCTTGATGGATATACCTGGAAGGCTGAAACTCTTGCAGACTTAAGTTGATTGTAATTTTTTTCTGCTACAGGTGGCATGATGTCTTTACAGGTGAAATCCAAGACAGAAGAGTCTGTGAAGTGTGAAGTTGTTGATGGAGGGGAGCTTAAGTCGAGGAGACATCTAAATGTTCGAGGGAAAAGCGCCACACTTCCCTCTATTACTGGTCAGACTACTTTATTTTCTTCTTCTATAAATTCATATCTAACTGCCTGTCAAAGCATGAGACAGTTACTCTGTCAGAAGGGTGCTTGCCTTGCTAATACAATAATCCTCATTGTGCAACAGAAAAGGACTGGGATGATATCAAGTTTGGAGTGGACAATAACATTGACTTTTATGCTGTTTCCTTCGTCAAAGATGCAGCAGTGGTCCATGAACTGAAGAATTATTTGAAGAGTAATTCTGTTGGGTCCATTTCTTTTAAATGAGCACTGAAAGTGCCAATGAGTGCTTATCCATTTTTCTTTTAACACTTTTTGACTAGCCAATTTCTTTTTGATATGACAGGTTGTGGTGCAGATATTCATGTTATTGTGAAAATTGAGAGTGCAGACTCCATTCCAAATTTACATTCAATAATTACTGCATCAGATGGGGTAATTCTCTAAGCCTTTATTTTGCTGGTTCATTAGTTAGAAAAGATTCAGTGGCAGATCAAATATATTGCTGGTAGTATTTTCTTTCTTTTTGGTTTATGAATTGGCATACACTGAAATTTGTTTGCAACATTTGAGCTTCTTCTTCCTTTTTCTCTCTTTTAAAGATTAGAGGATTTTAAGAGTTTAAGCCCACAAGATCAATCAATCAACTACCCTCAATCCTAGACCAGTTGGGGTCAGCTATATCATCTATATCTATTCCTATCTATTCCTATCTATTCAGGCTCTATGCGAAGGATTCTTCAGTATCATACTACTATATTCTGTCTGTTTACCTGCAGCAACACTCATGCCACCTATGCTTTGCATACAGCCACAAAGATACTCTATCGAAATCTGTTTTACCAGTTCCTAGACTTCAGTGGAGTTCCTAATCCTATGGAAACCTCTAACCGCTTTTTGTAGATTTACTACTTGCATGTTTGTCCTGGATTGTAGCTTGCGTCTTCTGTCCTTTTCCTTGATAGACATCTAAATATCTAATAACCTAATTTAATGGTTTTAACTGTTTTACTCAGGCGATGGTTGCAAGAGGAGATCTTGGGGCAGAGCTGCCTGTTGAGGAGGTTCCTTTGTTGCAGGTAAAGGTCGACAACACTGTAGTTTTAGATTCTACTGCAAGGATGCAAAACAGGATGCAGTTTTTGCGATTTCGTAAGAGGTCTTAACCATGTATTCTCTATTTCCCCTTTGATGGAAATATCTTAATATGCAGGAAGAAATCATCAACATTTGCCGAAGTATGGGAAAAGCTGTCATTGTTGCCACCAACATGCTGGAAAGCATGATTCTCCATCCCACTCCAACTCGAGCAGAGGTATCAGATATCGCAATTGCTGTTAGAGAGGGTGCTGATGCTGTTATGCTTTCTGGAGAAACAGCTCACGGAAAGTAAGTTACTATTCAAGGCGCTTTTAATATTATCTTTCTAAACTTAGGGCCCATTAAATGGAATTTGGGTTTGTGTTGAAATTTGCAGTAAGTTTTGATGCGTGTACTCACACCCATGTCACACCTAACATAGTTTAGGGTTACTCTTCGGGGGATCTTAGTTTTGGAACCGATTAATTGAGTCAAGGTTCTTTCGTGAGTAATAAGTGGTTTTGCTGGGATCCTATTTTGTGAATATAATAGTTTTGGGGTACCAAAGTCCCAAAGTTATGGTTTCCTACAATAAATTGTCTTATAACCTATCCGCTTCTCTGACAAGTTAGATTCATTTGGTTACAGGTTTCCCTTGAAAGCTGTCAAAGTTATGCATACCGTGTCACTACGAACTGAAGCTACTATTGTTGGTGGTGAAACCCCTGCAAATCTAGGCCAAGCCTTCAAGGTTGTTAGTCTTTTTGTAGTGTACTTTAGTTTCATCTGTAGATTACATATTTTGCCTCCATTTTTTTCTTGAAAGAAATTGTCTAAAGGAGCTATTACTTGCAAAACTTTCTATGTTTTGCAGAACCATATGAGCGAGATGTTCGCTTTCCATGCAACCATGATGTCCAACACTCTTGGAACCTCCATTGTTGTCTTCACTAGAACTGGTTTCATGGCCATCTTACTGAGCCATTATCGTCCTTCTGGCACTATATTTGCTTTTACAAATGAGTGAGTATTTACCCTATTCGTCTAACTTTGATGTCGATGTTTGAAATTAAAATTCTTCAGCTGAACTGGTTTCATTACCATTACAATGAGCCATTTATTGTCCTCCTGAACTGGGTAGAACTTGATATCAGTAATTGATCTGTAGAAGATGAATGTGTTAAATGCATTTTAATGACACCTAAGGAAGCATATATAGTGTTCTTTGATGATAATAAAGCTCCTGTTTTCAGTACACAAGCAACATGGGTTTAATTAGTTGCTGTCTTTGGGTATGTCTATGTTTTGAGGAAAATCTGAGAAGAACTTTATAACGATTTCTATCAAGTTAGTGAATTTTAATCATTTGTTCCATGATTGGGCTGCAGTAAGAAAATTCAACAGAGACTGGCTTCATATCAAGGCGTATGTCCAATATATATGGAGTTCTTAGATTGTGCAGAGAAAACTTTCACTAGTGCGTTGTCCTTCTTGCAGGTGAGATTCCCCTTCAGCATATGTTCATTTTTACTTATTGCTTAATACATAGTATATGCATTGTGCAAAGGTAATAACTAATGCTTGAGATTGCTCATATCATGGTCACAGATGAATGAATGATTGTCATATGACGTATAGCCTACTGGTATCTGTGCTTTATAATTAAAAGTGAAATATTGATATGATAATTCAGACAGTCAATTCCATTAAGTAGTTATACTCCTCTCTTCATCCATGATGTTCTCCTTAATGGATTTGATTTGAGTGTTTATGTTGCAAGTGTATTATTTACTATCATTTTACTCGACAATTGTGTTCCTGTTATAATTTAAGCCATTTTCAATCTACAGAAGCAAGGAATGGTGAAGGAAGGAGAGCAGGTAGCTCTTGTTCAGAGTGGCAGGCAGCCAATCTGGCGGCTCCAGTCCACTCACAATATCCAGGTCAGGAACGTTTAGACAGATAAAAAGCTTAGGATCGACTTATTATTAGTGTTGGGCACTTCCGCCTCAACCATCACTTGAGAATAGATCTCTGTCGGCGGTGTTATCAAGATTTTTTTTTGCAAGATTGCTAGGGTTATAATTATTGTATCTGCCTCGTGCTTCTGTATGTTTTGGCCTAGGATACCATGTTATGTTTTTCTCTTAGACACCAATGAAGCCGGCACTTGAATGTGGTTGTATGAGAAAAATTCTTGGAGAGTTATTTTTCTTCCGGAAGAGATGTAATGAAGTATCTTAAGTACCTAAAGTTTACTTGCAAAAGGTCCATTACACCGATAAATAGTGAAATTTGAGATGCACCTACTACACTGAGTGATACACATTTACACGCTCTCTTAGTCGAAACTGGAAAAAGAAGCTCATTAGATGGACCATTCTAAATCCAATACTTCAGATGTTGCATACCTATTTAGTAAGGTTTATATGCATAAAGGAAGAAGAGGGGAAGAAGCTGTGTGCACATTTGCACTTTTGGTTTCAATCGAGCTTATTACTCCCTCCGTCCTGAAAAACTTGTCACTATTTCGTTACTAATTCGTTTAATAAAAAATGACACCTTCTAAATTTGCATTTTTTTACTTTAAAAATGCCATTTTACTCTTAATAACAAGCTTTAATAGCCATAGATATGTTATCGCATGTTTAAGTTCACTAAATTCAAAAGTTCTATAGCCACACAAATATTATACAAAGTTCTAAAGCCTTTCTTAAATTTTTTATATCCAATAAAGTTACGTTGTATAAGTTGAAACGGAGGGAGTACGTACTGTAGATTGGAATTCTAAAATTTTCCACCTCTATCAATCTTCCACAATCGCGTTATGCTCAGGAAAAAACAATTAAGAGTACACCTCCCAGCTTCAATAATCTTTCATTTACTTGAACTACTTCTTTAAGATTGTTTAACTTTTAACCGTTCACAAATCACTAACAAAGCACCAAAGTATAAAATATAATCATTTGGAAATTTAATTTTCATCATAGTCAAGCTAAAATGACTTTCAAAATGTTCAGCTTCTGTTCTCAACCCATGACTAATATGAGCATAAATAAATTGTGTTGATTAGATATAGAGGAAAATAAAAGTGATACTCCCTCCATTCTCTTTTAATTGTTTAATGTTTAGTATAGTAAAATATATTTTTTCCTTGTCACCTTTAGCAAATCATGAGAAATAAATTTATCTTTTTTTCCCGATTTCAACTTTATCATTAAGTTACCATTTTCAAACTAATTAGAGTAATAATAATCAAATTTAGATTTTCAAGGTACCATTATTAAAGACAATTCAGTGTACTTAATTACGTATAGGGCCGAATTTAGAGAGTGAGGAAGGTGTACCTTGGCAAAACATTACATTGTATATATAGGGTAGATTTTGTGTTTATGTACCTATATTAACTTTTGAATACCTGAACAAATACAAAAGACTAGCTCAAGTGGTCCAGTGTGTTCACAATTTTCTCTTTGATTATCGGGGGCAACATTATTTTTTTATTTAGCTTTTGTCAATTTTTTGTTAAATGAAAATTCTGGATTACGTACTCTTTTTAAAGGAGAGTGCAAAAAAGTTTTTGGCTATCTTAACAGCAAATGACAGTGTGCCACATCACGGGAAATAATTTCAGATCCCCCATTGGCGCCATCAAAACCCTAAGACTTAACCCTCTGATCCTATTTGATAACAATTATACCTAAATCAATGGAAGGGTTGTCAACGATATGCACTGGCATTGGGATCATTGAAGAGGACGATGATGAAACTCGAATTGGTTATAAGAAAGGAAAATATTGCTTAGGTTTGTTCAACTTTCCTTCTATTTTTACAATTCTCTTACATTACTAAAACAGTTAAAAATTACCAAATGATTGTTTGTTTGTTCAATTCCTTTAATATTTTATTGTTAACTCGTTTATTTGGTATTGGACTGAAGTGGGCCCGTATAGAGCGATCCATACACTTGATCTCGGCTAGTTTGGAATTGAGTTATAGATGATTGATTAATTGATGAAAAGTTTTCATCTTTAAGCTAATTTGTTTTCCTAGCTTCATATTAATTTCTGTTAGTGTAGGTGGTGTCGAGTTTGTAAATGGATGTCAAAATGAGCTGTTTCGATGGTTTTGTTTAGTTGGTTATTGGTTTTCCTGGTTCCTTGGCAGATAATCTTAAGGATTTGTTGAGGTTTCTAAGGCGAGATGACCCTCAAACAAGAGAAGTGTTCAAGCACGTATGTAAATGGAATATCGTGGGCAAAGATTTGATTCCCATTATTGAATATTATCAAGATGATCGAAATTTGCTGTTAAATGCAGGTATCTGTCTTATTTTATCCATTGTCCATTCATTTTATATCAGTAAACATGAAATTTGTTGTTTTAATTAATTCCGTTTGCCTTTGCTCTCCATCTTATTGTACAGTAAAAGTTATGGTGTTTCTAACGATGCCTATTGAGCTTACATCAAATGACATACCACAACAGATAGAGCTTCTTTGGGGAATAAAATCATCAATTACCTTTAGTGAAGCTGTGCCGGTGATCATGTCTCTCTTGGAAAGCCCATTGGAAAATTTGGCTTGGTAATTGCAATCATCTTATGGCTTCATATTTTTGTTTGTACATACACTGTAAAATTGGAAATGCGATCATTTTCAGCTGCTAGAATGTGCATTCTTTAGAGTGATGTAAAAAGTTGGTTTGACCCATGTAATATTAGATATAGCATATTCATGTTTTAATAGATTTGTGGAATGGTTTCTGGAGATAGGAATAGAGATATATGTATAAAGAAACTTTGACCCTTCTGTTCTTAGCAGGATTATTTTTCTAAAACCTATGGATTTATTTCTGGGAAGGCAAGTGACATAGGGCTGAAATTTGCAAAATGTGCATTTGCCACAGAAAATCGGTCACTGTTTTGAATAGTTATCCTACTCTTAAATTAACACATGCAACGAGCCCAATCCCGTACGGGCATGTATCCAGTATATAAGTTTTAACTTTTTTTCAAGTTTGGAGTGCATTTGGAAGGACCATGCTAAGTACCCATACTCATATTGTAGCCTTACGACATGGTTCACTAAGGCAAATAAGGACAACTTATTTTTCTAAGCTACTGACATAGATTTTCGTATTGTTTCACCATTAAGGGCATCATATTTTCCTAGGTTACTGGCATAGAATTTCTAATAGTGGGCTGGAATCTTTATTATCTGAAAGGTAGAACATTTAAGTATCTAGGCCTTGAACCATGAGAGCTTTTCCTGGCTTACTGCGTAAGAGAATGAGTTCGTGAGCAATTACAAATTTAAAGATGTTCACTTTTGTTAACGAGTACGCCTCCATCAAGAAGGTGTTCAGTTCTTAGAGATACTTCTACCTCAAAGCTTCTATCGAAGCTTTTAGATCTGAGTAGCCAATGCTTGCCCAGTCTTTGCGTTCCCTTTACCACATATTTTATTTGGCAAACTTTGATGATATGCTATTATATTTTCTTTCCAGAGTTTCATTAACATTCTGTTATAGAGGCTCATTATCGGTCACACTGACATGTCATAGTCCTTTGTTGGCTTCTCTACACTTCAATTTAAGAATGTTAAGCTTACATAAGATAGGCTACTGCTTCATCATGGATTCATGCATGTTAATCTGGTTTCAAACTTATCTCACCATGTCAACAGCGAGGCCTTCACAGAAGATGACTGGAAAATGGTGCAGCTGGTGCTTACTTTATTTCGTAATGTTTTGGCTATTCAAGACATATCAACCCAGCAGAAATCTGGCGGTTCTATGATAGAATTTGTATTTCTCAGAGACAGGTTTCTGGAGCTCTTGTTTCAAGAGAATGTAATGGAGGTCATCTTAGTTCTTTCACAACAAGTTGGTGGCTCTTGTAGCTATCTTCGCCATGATAATTTGCTTTTGTTAGAGACGTTCTATTACATATTTATGGGTCAGCTTCCGGAGTTGATTGCTAAAGCACATCTCAAGGATCCAAAGGTTAGTCTTTTTGCAATATCATGGCCACAAATTGAGTCCATTTTTAACATTAACTTTTCTCTTTCCCTCATCAAATAGCACATATGTTTTTCTGCATGCATTTGTGATATTTTCTGAGTTAGACTAGTTCATATGGTGAAGAAGATTTATCATGACAGTTGGTCCCCCCTCTCTGGTTTCTGATTCATCAGGTGGATGAAGATAGTGATATTTCAATTTACTCCCTCAAAGATATAATGGAAGAAGAACGTCAAAAGAGAAAAGTTATCAGACAACGAAACCTGAGTTGCTATTCTCAGTTCAGCGGAACTTTTACACGGTTTTCCCTGGTAATTTTTCCTCCTGAATAAGGACATGGGATATATACATTAGAACCGATGGTATAGTAGTCTTAGTATAAATAAATCATAGTTTGTACTAGTACTAATGTTAACTTGTTTATTTAACAGGATGGTTCTAAAACTTTAATTAAGGGCAATCCTTGTACTGTCTCTCATGATCCCCTGATAATAGCTCACACGAAGCACCGAGGTCCAGCAAAAAGGACTGTGTGGGACCTAGGAAGACTACCAGCAACTAAGAATAAGATTCTAAATTTGCTTTACGATTTTATTATCCAGTTCCTAGGAGGGGGATACAACGGTACGATATGTGGTTAAATGATGCTTCTTCTTTCACTTTGTTTGCTTCTTTCTTTCTTATGCCACTACTTATTTTTCCATTCTAATTCAACTCTCTACAGTCCTTCTTTCTTTCTTATGCCACTACTTATTTTTCCATTCTAATTCAACTCTCTACAGTCCTGATGCAGTCAGTTCGTGATGACATTGAAAAAGAACATCATGCTATTCAGAATAGCGATATTGCTGTTTTTTTTCAAGTTGCTCAGTTTGTTACTTCTTTTCAGTACAACAAGTTCTTGAATCAGGTAAAGCAACGTTCTATGCAAATGATGTCATATGGTTTGTGTGTGTCTGAATTATCTGTAAATGTGCACAATACAGTTCCTTTTACACCTCCCTTTATTAGTAACTGCAGTTGCTAGAAACTGATAGAAATAATTAAGTTCGGGTTTATTTGCTCTCAGGATTATTTATCCTTTTGAGACATTTGATCTGCTTTCTATAATCTTAAGTCATGCCTGACTGTTAATATAGCTGTTGAATAAAGCTTCAAACAAGTCAACAAGTAGGGAAACGTTTGTGTTACTGGACGGTGAAGATCTATCTAACAGAGCTAATTTAGGCACGGGATATGCAGCATTATGCTGTAGCAAGTTACAATGAATGCAGAACATGTATAAAGTGGATCCTGAGTCCATTCACATTATGATCAGATTTTGATTAGTTAGTGACTTTTATTAATTCATCTAATCAGTGTGGGTTCAGTGCGAAGTTGAATTAGTAAAAACATTATGCTGTCAAATTTTTGCATTGGGAAGTTTGACTGAGTAGTCAACAGCTAAATGTTAGCTATAGAGAGAATGCGTACACATTTACCAGTTAAACAACATTTATAGACCCCTCTTTCATTTGTACCGAGCTTCATGAATCATGATCATCATTTCTAGATGATACTGGTATTGCTGATCTGTGTCCAAATCTGAAGCTATCTAGAATGTAGAGAAGTAAGATTGTCATACTCAGAACATTGAGAATCTAATCTAGACCACTTATTGCCCAGATGTAATAATAAATGATACAGGCTCTTGAAAATTTCTTTGTTGCATAATCGTGTGCTTTTCTCTTTTGTTGGAATTTCAGTAAGTAGTTCCCATTTAGCTTGTTTTGTCTTTGTCATCCCATATCTCAATCTTCTCTTGATTCTCTTACTTTCTCAGCCTAACGAAGAAGTTGATACCCAAGAACCAATGGAATCCAGAACTGGTAGCACATTGTTCAGAGGCTGTATGTGTGGTCCTATAGCCGAGTCCTTAAATATATCAATGTTCCAGTTGGTTCTTTTGAGATGGCGTTATTCGCTCGAGACCTTGAAGGAGACAAACGACCGCAAGTTTCTCTATGTGGCAGGATCTCTTATGAGAACTATGGTGAGCATGAATTTTCTCGAAGTTTGGGTCTTTCCTCTTGTTTTAGTTTAGTGTTTAATGTTGATGAAAAGAACGAGATGCATGTACCTCTTGAGATGCCTCTGCATGGTTAAGTAGGTACAACATGCATATTCTAGGAGATGGACTCATAGAACAATATAAAATGACATTTGTCACACCTTTAGCAGTATGTAGCATTTCCCAGCCCAAAGGCTGTTGTTTGATGCTGCTTCAATATCTGCGTCAGCTTAAGGATTGGTCTAAATGTTGGGTATTATGACATGAATCAAACTTTGGGATCCTTCTCTCACTATACTGATTTTGGTTGGCAGCTTCTTATGCTGGAGTTGGTGCTTAAGCAGTCTCCAGAAGATTCCAAGGAGCATCAAACAGCCCGAATTCTTCTTTACAAGTTATTCTATGATCAAACTGAAGAAGGGATGACCCAGTTTCTTTTGAACCAGATCAAATCGTTTGATACCCATAAGCAATCAAAAAGGTTTCCTCTTGGCTCACTTTTTTTTAAAAGAACTATATCATTCCTGAAAATTGGAGAAAAGTTGATTAAGAATGCAGTAAATGTGATGCCTCCACCAAATTTCATGACATTGACATCCGATGTTGAATTATGAACGAGGAGCAAATCAACTTGTAGTTTATTGGCTCTTTGAAGATCTTATAGGTGTTATGCAGCACACTCTTATTTTTTGGATTAATATAATTCAACTGCCACAGTAAAGCCATCTCTATGGATAAATATTCTGCATGTTTGCTCTGCTCAAAAACTTGCTTTCAGTTCCAACCTTCAGGTGAAACTGTTTTATATGCTCAGTTCATAACAGTAATGTTGAAGTACATTTTCTTGTTGATAACTATAGTGTCTTGATCCATGTCAGAAAAGCTTTAATCTAGAATTTTCTTAGCTAGAGAAAATTTTATGTAGAAACTAGGGAAAATGCCTAAAAACACACCTAAACTATATCTGAATTTGCTGTAACACACTCTTACAATGGCTCGCTTCTTCCATTTTCATTTTTTCCCCTTCTGTTAGCTTTTCTTTCACAAGAAAAAAATTGGTGGAATAATTAAAAAGAGGATTTCTTCCTAGGTTTTATCTTGGTGAAGGGATTGCTTTGCCTTCGTTGGTGCCGGAAATATTTCCGGCAAGCTTATTCACAATTCCTGTAATTTTGAGGTGGATGGAAGGGAAGAATAAAAGACACAGAGAAAAAGAGAAACTAATGAGAAAATAAAAAATTAGGAAAATATTGTAAAATTAAAATTTTAAACTTTTTTCCTCACTTTTCACTCTCTTTAGGAGAGTAAATGCACTCTCTTTTCCAGGTGGCATTTTAAGGGTGTATTAGTTCTACTTAAAAAATATTCAGGGGGGTCCTATGACCCCCCCTCTCGCAAAGTAAGAGTGTTACAGCAAATTTTGGATACAGTTTAGGTGTGTTTTTAGGCATTTTCGCTAGAAACTATATACCATGTTTCGACAAAGGGTCTATGAGATAAGTTTGTTATGTTAGCTTCTAAATTTCACTGCACTAATCATGAAACCATGTCAGCATGAATCAAAATGCTATTTATTAAAGAAAAAAAATGCACCATTTGTTTTTTTTTGGACTGCATGCAGTTTTTCAGGTTAATGCAATGTTGTGTGTGTTTGGGAAAAAAGTATTTCTAACCTGAAGCATATATAATCTCTCCTGCTAATAGTTTAAATCTATTGTTGCCAGTTACCTTGCTGATTTGGTAGAGATTATCAATATAATTATAAAGTTGATGGAGAGGCTTCAAACACGTGGTTCGTTAAGGGTATTCCCTTATAACTTTTGTATTTTAATTTTTAATATTTTCTGATAAGCATAACTTTTGTATTTATTTCTAAGGGCTTTTATTCGGTAATCTTGAATGATTCAGTGCCTTGTAATCAAACTTCAAAGGCTCATATTTCCAGCAGACACTTGCTAAGTAGATGTTTCTATGAAGTGAAGAACCTAGTTGGAGAGAAAAAATCTTACTGGATTGGGGAACGTTTGTATGAATGCTCATTTAGTCCAGATCTAAAATCTGTAATAAAGATATAATAGAGAAGTGAACGACAACAAGATAGCATTAATTTTACCTCCCAAGGTAGAGGTAAGGTCTGCGTACACTCTACCATCCCCAAACCCCACCTTGTGGGATTACACTGGGTATGTTGTTGTTCCCTATCTAAAGCAAAGCCATCCTTTTATCTTTATATGTAGTGGGTAGTAAATTTGGAGTTTTGGAGAGGTGTGTGGCATTTGCATTCTAGACTATTGCTTTCTCACGTATTCAATTCTTTTTGAGTGGAAGTTACATTATATAATGGGGATGAGGTAAGATAGTTTCGTTTGGTTTTTGGTGATGCATCTCTGGTTAACTCTTCTACTCTAGATCTGAATGTCTTAGTCGGATTTGGAAATGAGCCATGAACTTAAGGACACACTTACATTGTATGTGTGTGTGTGTGTGTATATATATATATATATTTATTTATTTATGTATGTGTATATATCAATTTATATATAGCGGGGAAGTGGGAGATGTAAGGGAGATGAATGATGATTTTTCTACTATCAGTCTCAGAAATTTCTATTGTCAACCAGTGATAATATGCTTGCAACTATACCGGCAAACATCATAATCTGTAACTTTCCTGTTGACATTTCTGAGCTTGATCAAGTTATTTGCTTACTGACTGAACATATTGGTCCTTTAGTCTAAGGAACTTCATAACTTAGTAACCCACACTTCGTGGACATCAATTACTTGGGAGTAAAATTGCTGTCATATTATGCTCTCGGTTCTTTTATGCCCAAAGGAGCATTACAAAGAATTATGCTTAGCTACCTTGTGAGAAGGAAATAAAGTACTTTCAACAGTGTGTGTCCCTATTTTGAATTCTTGCATGTGCGGAATGATTGTTTCCCCAACCTCGTTTCTCCACCATCCAACCAAAACAATGCAGAATGATATATATATGAAGCATGTTTGTTTTCTTGCTATCTCATAGAAAGTGCTTATGTTTGGCTCAGTATGCCACAGCAGGATCTATATCTCATTAGTGCCTTAAGTTTCATAGATGCTAAATATTGTTTATTTGATGGATTTTCTTTTGCTTCAGCATCTGATATCTATTGACTAAAAAAGATTTATTTTTCTGTAGATTTCAAAAAAGTTGAGGAAGAAACGACTGAAGACAGCAGTTACAGATGACAAGAAGGAAAATGATGATGAAATGATTAAAGATTCAGCCTCCTTTGGGGTAGGTGTTGGCGGCTCTAGTCATGAATCTAGAGATACTGGATTAGCTCACAATGGAGAAGATGCCATAGACTCAAATAAGGTTGATGAACACACAGGATGTATCACGGTGAATGAAGATCAAATGGTTGAGAGTACTGATACAACTCACAATAATGCTGCTGCAGGCTCTGTAAGTGAAAAGTCAAATAATCTTCATGTAGTTGGAAAGGGAGAAGAAGATATAACAATCCTAGATCAAGTTAATCAACCTGTTTCTCTAGAATCTAAGTCAGGAAGACACCAGAACACTCTACCAGAGACACAACAGAAACTTTCTGATGATGTTAATGACGAGTATGATCAAGGTGGGGATTATTCTTCTGCTGATGAAAATGCGTTAACTACAGAAGATGATCTCAAAATATCTGCTTTGGTCTCTACTCTTGCAAACAACTCCACCATTCACAACCTTTGTTGGTTGCTAAAGTATTACAAAAGCAACTCTATTATTACAAATAATTCTGTGATATGCATATTACAGAAAATATGCGATGATCTCGAACTTACTCCCATGCTATACCAGGTAATTTATTAAAAATTGTATGTTTTTAATTGTTGAAAAGAAATCAAAGTTTATATTTAAGATAAGATTCATGTGAATCTTCAGTAACTGATCTCATTTAAATTTTTGCTGCTTGATATACAGCTATCTCTCCTCACCACATTCTATGACATTCTGGAGGAGCAGAAGTCAAGGCCTTGCAGAGAATATGAGAACATTGTCTTCTTTTTGACAAACTTAGTTAGGAGAATGCTGCGCAAAATGAAGAGTAATCCCCTACTTTTCATAGAGGTTCTCTTCTGGAAATCACGTAGAGAGTGTCATTATCTCACTTGTGATTCCATGCTAAAGGAGCTATCTCAATATAAGAGAGATGGTAAAAATAGTTCAGGTGTTAAAATGACTGGTGAAATTGGCTCATCTGAAGCAAATGGATTTATGCGCCGAAGTCTAGCTGATGCCCTTGGTGATGATGAAGCTGATTTTCCATTACCTTTTTCAGAGGCTGTCAGGTAGGATGTTTGTACTAACATTACAAGGGTGCTATTGTTGTTTATTAAATGCCATTGTGCTTGAATCAAAGAAAACAAGAATGTCATATGTTGAATTCTATATTACTTCGACTGTAAATTTATTTTTGTGACAGACTTCATAAACTTAATCTTTTTGACTTTTAATTTTAGAGCTGTTCTCTTTTTCTAAATTTTGATAACTTCCTATTAAAAAAAAGATAGCATTTGGCAGTTTTGTAGGTCTTTCATTCTTAAGATAAACAGCCAAGTCAACTTTTTCCTCCAACAAAATCTTTTAATTCAATGATGTTCGCAGAAACAAGGCTGGGGTCACAAATTGGAGTAGCGAAAGTTTGGGAGAGAGAGCGGAAAGCCCGACATCAATTTCAAATGATGGAAATGATGGGATGAATGAGAAGCAACATTCGAAAAAGTATGATCCTCATTCATGCTTTTTTGCTCTTTTTGATTTTTCAGTTTAGACATCTTTATTGTGTTTTTTATTGCAGACAGAATCAGTCAGTAGAACAAGAGTCTCAGAGGGAACCTAAAAGACGGAAACTACAAGCTCTTAATGATGAGTCACGACAGAAAGCCGAGCAACTCTTTGAGAGGTACATATATATAGTTTCGTTATTTGCATGTTTGAAACCCTCCTCTTAATCCTACCAATGATGAAGTAGAAGCATGCACATACCTCGAGTGTACCCGATTAGCTCCCACGTTTTCATTGCCCCATAAGTGGTTGAATCTCTTTCCCAAGTGTTTGTGATATGTTATATTAGGCCGTAAAATTGGGAACTAGGGAGAAATAATTCATGTTTGAAGGGGGGCACACATGTTAGCTGTAAAAATAAGTTCAAGCAAAGATCTAAATTCGTAAATCGTTGTATTCTACTTTCCGCTGATATTGTTTCACAAATGATGATCCTTTTCTTACTTTCTTCTTGACTATTATATTAATGTCTTCTGTTAATGATGTTCTTTCGTGCTCTCAGTATACCTCTGATGTTGCAAAAAATATTGATCTTTTGGAATCGGCATTGCTATCTCCAGCTTATCCTTGTCTTTCCTTGGGCAACACCATCCCAAAGCAATTGGTTGGGAAATTGGCATTAGAGTTTATCTTTGGAGGACCACTTCCCCCTCCATTAACTTTACGAGGTCTATCAATCTCCTCATTGAGAAACAGACCTAACACATTTCTATTATTAACATTGACTGCTTGTTTCTTGACAATGGATCTGACAGCAATCAAAACGTTTAACTCAAAAAATGAAAACTGGAAACTGCCATTTCCAGATTTCTTTAGATGATTTTTCTGTGTTGCTTCCTGTCTTTGTTCTGCAGCATATGAAATTATTCTTGTATGATTTTCAGGTATAAAGATAATCAAAATTGTTGTGATCTCATCGCGGAAGCCCTTGATCCAGATGGAAAGATTTCACCTCTCCAAGTTTCCAGGGCACTTAAACAGTTAGGGTACAAAATCCCACGGAAGAAAAAGACATTAAATGCTAGTGCTCCCAACAAACCTGGGGATGAAGAAAATGTTCTAGAAAGTGAGACCAGACTTCAAAATTCAGATATCCTAGAAGAGGGTACTTCACAGAGAAGGCATCTGTAAGTGTGTTTAAAGCAGTTTAGTTATATGTAATTATGTATCGTGAACTTGATTTTAAATATTCTTGCTGGTCATTCTCAGGCACACTAGAAAGAGAGTGCAGGCATTTAGTCAGGAGCAGGAGCAGAGGATCAAAGATTTGTTCAGGCAGTAAGTTCTATAACCCATTATTTTAACTCTAGATTTTCCACCTACATTTCTTCTAAAGATAAATAAATAATAAAGTGTTTTTTTTTTGAGACACTGACTTTCATAAATCCGTTCCTTATATCTGGGCTAATGATATGATATGGTTTTACTATGAAAGGTTTAAAGACCACAAGAGGTGCAGCCACATGATTGCCAATGCACTTGATTCTGAGGGCACTTTATCTGCAGCTAAGATTTCACGAAAACTTAAGCAACTTGGCCTGTATGTTCCCAAAAAGAGAAGGTTAGAAACCAACTTGCAATTGATGGATGAAGCAAGTGATGCTTCTACAGAAGGTTCAGACAACTCTGATGATGAGACTTTGTTATCAATGAGAAGGTACAATTAAGTTATTTGATGCGCACAAAGCTTAAAATTTTGGATTATCTTGAGAAATGGATTGCTCTTCCTTCCAGGGTAATTTATTCCATTGCACTGTCTTATCTGATGGGCGACCATATCCTTTCCCCTTGAAGTTCCACCTATGATTGTTTTCCACAACTAGTCTAACACAGTAGGAAATCCACTACCGGCAGCTAGGAGCTTCTGTTCTAATACCCCCCCCCCCCCTCCTTTTTCAGCATGTATTCTAGCTTCATGCGTCTTTTACATGTTCGGAAACAAGTTTCTGCTGTTGTCTTTGTCTGCATATTGACTCCAAAAACTGTATTGAGAACCATCAGTCATGGTAATTCCTTTGTAGTCAATGTCAGCACAATGAAGAGATTGTCCTAAAAACTTTCGGATTGTGTCCAACTTCCAACCAAAGTTTTGGTGGAGATTGATATCCTCTGTTTGTTGTAAATTTACCTTCTACTAGTATATCCGGGATAGCAAAGTAGTGACCTGAAATTTACGTTGCAGATGCTATTGCTTGTACTCTCTGTTTATCCTGATCCAGAAATGTTTTTGAAAAATAGTGGAAGAAGATATTCTGATGATACTGATCTCCTGCTTCCTTCTCATCTCTGAGTTGGGTAGTGATGTTACTGAATGGCATGTAATATAGAAGTTAAAAGGCATTATACTCGTAACAATCAGTGACATTATCATCAATCATGCTAGGAGAAATGTTTTGGATGAACAGTAAACACATCAAAATTACTATGCTCTCCCCAAATATATGAAAAGGGCTTTCATTGTTTTATGGAGTCTCAGGAGCAAACTTCAGGGGAAAGGAAGTACTTCTGAAGGAAGAGAGAACCAGAAAACAAGGAGGAAATCATCAAAAGAGGAGTCTGATGATGAATTGCTGACTTCACTATTAGTGTAGGCTTTCTTTTGCCTGCTTCTCTGTTTTACATCATTTACAGATGACTTTGAACATGTTATTTGTATTCTGAGAAGCAGTGAGCAGTTTTTGTGGACATCCATCTCCCTTTCTTCTCGCTTTAGATGGTGGATTTATTCTGATTTATGTTTATGCGTATGTAGCGTATAAAAGATAACACATTCCTTAGTTATTAACTGAAGATAGCAGTGGGTCAAGCCTCACGGTTGCTTTAGAGGACCTGCTTAAATTTGATAGAAATATCCCAATTTGCTTATCACAACCAAAGTTGGACAAATATATGCTGATTGGCTGGTCAGTTTATTTACAATCCTTAAAAGGTGAAAAAGTCAAGTAGGGAGAGGAATTGCATAGGTTTTTGGAGCACCTTTCTGAACGACCACATTAATATACAAGAAAAGTGTGTACTGTGTTATTACTAGTCAGATTCCTGTCAACAGCTCCTCTATGTGGTTGTGTTCAGGTCAATAGTTTCTTCAAATCAAGATCTTCACCAATCACCGAGTCTTTTTATTCTGTCAACGCATCAAAATTACCTATTTGAGTTGTCCTATTTATCGAGTTATAAAACTTGAACATGGTCTCCACATCCTTCTAGTTCTTCAGGGCAGCAATGAGCTATTTTTGTTGGTTATATTTAGGTTCTTTTAGTCATGCTCCACAAGTTTCTAGTTCTTTAGGACAGGAAGGTGGTACTTTCAATTGTCAAGTTTGGGTTTCTTTATGGGAACTGACTTTGTCATCGAATTACAAAATTTGTGTAAACTGTAGATTTTTGCTGCGTTGACTTAGGAGTAGTGTCACTCAGTTAGTAAAATTACTACTTTCTGCAAGTAGACAACTTATAATTATTTTAATGAATTATAATCTTATTTGATGCAGGAAAACCAAAAGAGCTCTTCCACAGAGCGAGGATGGGAAGCTAATTATAAATTCGACGAAGATCAGTAGCGAAAGTGACATTGAAGACAAATATACTTACGACTCAGAGAGGTACACCATGGCTATGTTTTTATTGATGTCGCCTTTTCTGGCACCACTGTGGATAATTTAGTTGTCCTCCATTTGTATGAGCCTCTTATATAGTCACTCACCTTATCTTATTTTCTCTTGGGCATCTTCCTCAATTTGCTTAGGAAGGCCTCATTTGTTTTCATTAAGATTAAGACGTCTGAATTTGAATGCACATCCGAATGATTAAGATGTTATCTCTAGATCTGAATACTGAATGATTAAGACTGTTTGTTTTTCAACATCTGAATATGCATAATGTATCACACATACAATTCAAATAAAAAATTACCAAATATTAGAAAATAATATAATTTTAATAAAATAAAATTATTATTTGATAAAAAAATAAAAAAATTATGTTTGCTAGTGATGGTGGAGATGTTTTGTAGTGGTGGTGGTGATGGTTGATGCTAGTGGCTAATAATGGTGGAACTTGTTGGTGTTGCGGCGGTGGTAGTGATTGTGGTGGATGTTGATATAATTATAATGATAGAGGTGGTAAGCGTGGTAGCGACTGATAGTAGTGGCTGTCAGCGATGGTGATTGTCAGTGATGGTTGTGATGGCAGATATGGCTAGTGGCAGTAGCTGGTGGTTGAATTGACAATAATAATGACTGTGATGGAAGAGATGGTTAGTAGGGGTGGGAGAGTGGTGGAGGCAGTGTGGTTTGGGGTGGGAGTGAGTGTGGTGGGGCAGTGTGGCTTGGGGTGGGAGTATGGTGAGGGTGAGTGGGGTGGGGGTTGGTGGGTGGGGTAGGGGTGTGGGAGTGTGGGGTGGGGGTGGAAGTATGGTGGGGGTTTGGGAGGTTGGCGGGGGTGGGTGAGGGATGATGGGGTGTGGTGAGAGGTGTGTGGTGTGGGGTGGGAGTGTGGTGAGGGTGGGGTGGATGGTGGTAGGGTGGGGTAGAGGGGTGGGGGTAGAGCTAGTGGTTATGGACAAAGTAGTAAAAATTATCAGCAAAAATACCTCCTATTAAGACTTTGTTCAAGATCTTAATGATTAAGACCTATTCAGATCAAATAAGTGTTTAGATCTTAATGTAAACAAATGCACTTAATGACCTAAGGTCTTAACCATGCAGATTCAGACCTCTATTAAGTGCAAACAAATGAGGCCGAACTTTACAAAACTGTTATACCAGTTTTGTCCCCATTGAGTATGAGCCCCTCATATAGTGACTCACCTCATCCCTATTTCTTTTTGGGATCTTCCTCTATTTTCTGAAGGAACTTTAGAACTACTATGCTAGCTTCCTTAGGCTTCTGAGCTCTTTTGGCCATCCTCATCCGTTTTCCTAAATTTTATACCATTGCTTACTTGCTGTTATTTTTGTCAAACCAAGTTTTGCTATCTATCTACATTCAATCAAAGTAGAAATAGGCTGTTTCTGCTTGATTTTATCATACAGACAGTGTCAGGCATAGATAGTGTACAATCTAGGGACCATTAATGTCACAATGACTATATTTTTGTCGTAGGCTAGCTCAGATGGATAGTAGCAAACAGCATTTACATATGATGTTAAGTCCCTCTAAATAATTTCCTTGTGCTTTGCATATTAGGACTTATTTTCCTCAAAAAAGCATCCCACAATTTTAGATCCACAGGCATTGATCCATTGACCTACTTAACTAACATGATCTTAACCTCTGGTATTCAAGGGGAGAGCTCGATCAAGCTACTGTAATGGAGGGTACAGAATTTAACAGTACTGCCTCAGATGGTGACGGTGATGTTGATGCTGGAAACCTAGCAACTGACTTTAGCAGCGAGCAAGATGTTCCTCTTGGCAATCAGGCTGATCAGCAATTGCAGGACAAATTCCACTCTGAATTGTCTGATTTTGAGGATGATGATGCTTCACTTGAAGCCCCTATTACTACTGTCTCGAGAAGGCGGCTGAGGATGGTCATTGATGTGGAGGAAGATGAATAAATCCCATCTTGAGAGTTTGTTGTCGACTTAAGTGTATATTTATGATTAAAGTATGTATTATTACTTGTGTAGATGAATGTAGAGAGCAGTCACTGGAAACTTGTTCTAAAGCTGGAGAAACATCAAAATTTTTCTTAGCAAGTGATGAATCAACCTGTAGAAATATAATAGCTGAGTCAAGCTTGCCTCCCCCCCCCCCCCCCCCGGCTTTTGGTTGCTATTCAGCTCACTAAACTCATAAGCCTTTTATATCTTCAACATACTATTTTAACAGGTAAATATCAATTTGTTTTCGTGTTAATTCAATTGTTATCATAAGATTACCTAGCATATTAATGTAAAATAATATGTTAATATGCTGATGAAAAGATTGAGAACACTGACCTGGCTTTTCAATTACACGGATATCACATGGAATATAATTTAGTTACAACTATTACATGCCATGTTAACCTTATCATCACCATCCAAATGTGAAAAAATAAAATAAATTTGCCTATTACAAAATTTGGGAAGTCATTGACTCATAATTAAGCATGTCATTTAACGATTTATAGTTCAGTCATCATATTTGATCATCTTAACGCAACTTTTGTTGCCTCTCCTTGTTAATGTCTTAAGTACCCCATCTAAAAATTAGGGATAAGACTTGATAATTGTTGCTTGACAGCTTGGATAAGGAGTATCTGTATTTATACCTATCAAATAAATATCTATCATGTGTTTTTCATATATTGTTATCACTAAATCATAGTAGTAAATTATATGGTGTTGACACCGGAGGCAAGTAAGTTTTTTACAACTATCAACCAACAATGCATAAAATACTATAAAAGAATCAATCAAACTACATTCTGTTCTCCATGTTGGTAAGAAAATGCAGTCGAAACTGATCATGCAAACCTCTCTGGGAAGGTTTCTAAATATGTATGTTTTATTTGAAATACACAATTTAATTGCTCAATCCTAGTGAGACACAGAAAAAGGGAAGCGAATACACTATGCTAATCCAAATTTTACCGGCTCTTGAATGTTATTTGAAGCATCAATGGGTTTACAGTAGCATAATCCTACCAAAAATTCCTACTCAATCCAACCTTTTAAAACTATCTAGGTGACATTGTGGAGTAACTGCATGTAGCATTAGATGATGGATGAGTAGTAATAGTGAAGGAACTGAATTGATTGAGCTCCCTTTTCATAGACTTGTATACATGATCTAAGCCTTCTTCTATTAGCTCCAAAACAGTTTGTGGCATTGGGGGCATATTAATGTCAACTGAGCCTTCCAACATCTTCACTACTTCCCCCATCGTAGGCCTCGTTGAAACTTCGTCTTGAATACACCAAAAGGCAACCATCAAAGCTCTCATTAGCTCTTCTTTTTCGATTGCTCCTTCGAGTCTTCTATCTACAACTTTTTCTGGTGTTCCTTCTGTCATTTCCTGAAAAAACAAAACAAAAAGTAGCATATGTAGCCCCTTCAATACTTTAGTTTTTAGAGTTTTCAAGAACTGCAATGATATAAAAAGGCCAGCCTGGTACACTATCTCCCGCTATGCATGGGGTCTTACAAAGGGCCGGACCACATAGGGTCTATTGTATGCAATTTTACCTTGCATTTCTACAATAGGTTATTTAAACGGGTTGAACCTGTGACTTCTTGATCAAGAATGGAATGAGCTACAAAAATTGATCAATTGAGTACCTTGTAAGCCCATCCAGGGTAAAAGAAGTCCTCAGCATCACAAGTCATATCAAGATTTCTCCGGCCACCAATGATTTCTAGTAGCAACATTCCGTAGCTGTAAACATCAGCTTTTACAGTTATTGGTCGGTTGCTGACCCACTCGGGGGCTAAATAACCTCTGGTTCCGCGGACCATAGTGACAACGTGGGAGTGCTCTCTCCCCATCAATTTAGCTAGTCCAAAATCAGAAACTTTAGGACAAAAATTCTCATCCAAAAGTATGTTCTCTGGCTTGATGTCACAGTGTATGATCCTGCTCCTGCATTGCTCATGAAAATAGGCTATCCCTTGTGCAGTACCAATTGCTACGCGAAAACGTGTAGGCCAAAGTAGCAGTCTATCTCTGTTACTATGTGAATGGAATATCCACTTGTCCAATGATCCATTTTTCATAAACTCATACACTAGTAGCCTGCTGAAGAAACAAAAAAGGTTTGCTATTAAAAAGTGTAATATGACATGATTACATACTTTGACACAATTCAGCCATCAAATTACAATGAGAAAAGTTACTTACCTTCGTGTTCCCTCGGAACAATATCCACATAGACGAACCAAATTCATATGATGCATAGAGCCAATGGTATTAACCTCTGTTATAAATTCCCTCTCCCCATGAGGTAAAACTTTGTCAAGCTTCTTTACTGCTATCAATGTTCCATCTCCTAGGCTTCCCTTGTATACACTTCCAAATCCACCTGTCAACACAATTGTCACTATGATTTTAAATCTTGTTATAATAGAAATGATAACTCATGTCTTTACCTGTTCCAAGTAACTGGGAGAAATTGTTTGTCCGGTGTTGCAAATCGCGAAAGGTGAAACTAATTGGACCTCCTGATAAGATCAAAGAGCCATCAAGGGCTCTTTTTAAGGATCTTTTCCTATGGATATTGATATATAACAGACAGCCGAGCAGCACGATCAGAACAGTCATGCTTAGGACTATAGGAAGTATCAAAACCTTCTCGTGTGTACTCTCCGATTCATCTGATGAATTCCCACTTTCTTTGTCACCGTTCACACCAAAGGAGCCATTGGCCTCAACTTTGACAAATAATGTTGAGCCAGGATCCTCGAATCCACCAAATTCTAAGCTTCTTAGGACCCAACAATAAGGCTTTTCCTCAATAAGACCGTAAACAGAAGCAATACAATCACAATTTGATAAGCAAGCATTCCCACATTTGGACACTGAATCTATATCACTATAATTTGCTATTACGGATGATCCTGAGAAATAGTAAGTCGTCTGTTGAACCGTAGAAATCTTGAATTGGGAAGTTAAGTTTTCATGATGGGGTCCACATTTTCCGGTCAATGAAGAATTTCCAGAACACGAAACATCATTTCCCACCTTAGAACTACCTGGCAAACACGTGCAAGACGCGTTCGTTTTACTTCTATCTAAATTACATATCCCATTGCCACAAATTCCAGCAATGTCACATGGATTTGACACAGCTGCCCACTCTGCAACCCATTGCCTCGATCCGTTCACATCGTTATCCCATCGATACAAACGTAGATTTCCATTAGCCTCGAGAATTAACCGTCTTAAAACAGACGGTCTATTCCAATTAGATTGATTCACAGCAGAGAATAGCCCTCCATAATCAGCATCATTTTTGTACACATAAACTGCTCCATTCGAAGACGAGCCATAAACAATACCAAAGCTTCCAGCTTTATCCAAAACCGCAACAACATCTCCTGTCACGTTCGATATATCAGGTCCTGACCAATAAGAATAATTGCTGTATAATTCAGGTGACATATCAAGGGACTCAGGTACATTGTAAGTCAATCCAAGGTTAAGGGATGTAGGCTGCTGCAACATTTTTAACGTGTAATAACCTCCATGGACAGGCGATTTTGATGATATTAATTCTAGTGACGCCGTTAAAGGTTGGCCAGGTAATAGTGTATCTGATGGATGTGAAAAGCTCTGCCAGGCAACGCTTAGGTTGTCAGTGTAGAGAATAAAGTTGCCATTTTCAGACATGACAGCTGTCTCAACGCCGGCTTCTGAGGTGTTTGATGCCCACACAGTGGTGCCTTTGTCCATCAACATGAGATTTCCAGTGTTGTCAAATTCCAAGACCGCGTCTTTGGTGACTGGAGAGTTTCTATTTAGATGATGGACACAAAATGAAAGGGTTGGCCAAAAAGTAATATATACCTGCAAAAGCTTTAGTAAAACTAGAGATGGAGGAATACATTCTGCTTAATTTCTTCCAAGTCTGATATCATAATAACATCTCTAAAGAATCTATAATTCAAACTCATGTCTACATGTTTTAAGCATTTTGAAGAAATTCTAGTTTCACATTAACATTCACAGCATCTTGCCCTTTTTTTGAGGAGAAAGAAATCCAGACTAGTTCACATTGGAAAAGACATAAAGGGGTCCTTTGGTTCGAAAACAAGTTATGTTGGGATTAGTAATGCTCGGATTAGTTATGATGACATTATTTTTTATCGACTGTTTGGTTTGTCGTATTAAAATTAACAAACATTGCATAATTTCTAAATAGTACTGAATAGGATGTGTAAGTATAATATAAGAATAATATTGGTATTGTTAATGTCATGTTTTACTATACATAAGAATAGTATTGAATATGGTGTATAAGTAATACTGGTATAGTTGTACTGACTTAAATTTGCAATCAAACATTGTTCTAAATTTACTATCAGCATTATTCTAGCTAATACACCCTACCAAACGACTCAAAAGAGTTTAACTTCTATATACTGCCGTCTGCCAATGTAAAAGGGTTCTACACTAGCTCAACTAAATGATAACTGCGGTAACCGTCTATAAAAGTTAAATCTTTAACGAAAATCTACGATTCAAATCAGGCATGACTTGTAATAATAATTTTGCAAGCTTTACAAGAGGATAATACTTAATGGAGAAAGTTGTTACACTTACATGCTAGGGGACCAAACCAATATTCTATCCTCTGGAAGTTGTGCAAACCAAATAGACAATTGATATTGATCCTGTGATTCTGCTGTTGGGGTGAAGCCAAATGCAAATGTTTTATTATCAGAAAACCATGCTTGGTTCTCTTTAGCTAACAATCTTGAACCCAAAACAACACCACTAGCTAACTCAATGTAGCAACAAAACTCTGCTAGAAAGAGCAAGAACATTAAGGCTAAAGCACATGAGAGCAAATTTAGAGCCATTTGGACCATTTAGCATTAAGTTGGTTATAGTGGAAATTCTATTACAAGAAAATGAGCTTCACTTAGAATAAGCATTTTGGGGTCCTTATAATAAAGAGTATTCCAAATTTGGAGTTAAAAGTAAAGTAGTAGGAGATATCAACACGTGGACTATTAGGTGAGCTACAATGTTGAAAAATGACCAAAATTCTTGGACGTTTTTTTGGTCGGTTCTGCTATTTGGCGGCACGTGTTTACTCAATTACTTTGTTGCTTTCAACCATAAATCGACCAAATTGCCAAACTTTTAAAGCTGGAGCAAAGTTATTCCCGTTTTCACACTTCTCCTAGCAGCAACATATAAGGAACTACCAAGAATATGATACTGCTACTCTACTAGGTTTGGCACCCAATACCTCTATACAGAGGTGGGCGTATATCGGTTCATATCGGTTTTGTATCTGAAAAATACGAGTTTTTTTTTTAAAATCGAATACAACTTTTTAAAAAAAATCCGATATGTTCTGTTTATATCACCGAACGTATCAAATTATATCGGTTTTTTCTAGTGGGCCGGGGCGGGTCGGCTCAGGGAATTTTTTGTTTTTTTTTTAAATTGAATTTTCAATACTGAAATTGATATTCACACCTACACGACCATGAAATTTCGTCATTGAAATCTATTGTGTATCATGAGATGTTTACTAAAGAAAAAGGAAAATTAGAAATCGATTTGGGGGAAAACACAAATTGATGGAAAAAACAGACGTTTTCGTAAACATTGGCTGCGCCAAACAACCTTGCGGTGTTTGGCCGGCCCCGTCTCGAAAAAATACGCAAAATAAAAAAAAATGGAGTAAAACGGACATCCGAGCGCATAGTTATGATCATTTAAAGTTTTATCAATTTACAACTACTTTCTCTCACTACATTTTATGTCAATGCTTCCGTGATATGTTAATCAAGTTCATGCCACATTCGACTTCCATAAAAACTTCATAGATTGACTTCAATGACTATGATTCAAGAGATAGTAGTAGCCTAAAACAAAAAATAGGATTAATTACATATTTAATTCGATTTTCGGTTTTTCAAAAAATTTGTTTTTTTAAAAACCGAATAAAACCGAACCGAACAGCCGATTCGGTTCGGTTTTTTCGGTTCTCCGGATTTTTTGCCCACCCCTACCTCTCTAGTAGGCTAATTTGGGATATATCTCAGGAATTAGAGTACCAATGGGTTCAGAACAAGAGTAAATTCGGAGGCGGAGTGAATATTTGAAGCTTATTTATTCTGAAATTTAATCTTTTAAAGTTACTAGGTTCTAAATTAATAATTTGTACATAACTAGCGAATTTCAAGATAAACTTCACTTTCTCTTCGATGTTCATCATTTTTGACTCTCCAAAATAAAAAAAATTGTGGGCTACTTTTAACTTTCGTCTATTGACCATGTTGTACTTTAAAGCGATAGTGGGGCTATTAAGCTTTTTGTCAACACCTAACAATAAACAAGCTGTTTATCTGCACAAGTAACTGCAGATTTAGATTGTCTGAAATATTATATTTGATGTTACCTTTCTGCTTGTATGGTAGTCTATTTTCTGTTTAGATCATTGCTCATACGGAAATTACTGGATTTCTTTAAGGTTGCTTCATATCATTCTTTATAATTTGCACTTTCATTTTGGTGTGTGTTTGGTACGAACGAAAATGTTTTCTTGAAAAATAATTGAGTTTCTTACTTATTTTTTAGTGTTTGATATGTAAGTAAAAAAAAGTTATTCTAATAGAATTTATATGTAATATATCAAAATACTATGGAGGTGGGATGGGTGGGGAGTGGATGTTCGGGGGTGGGGGGGGGGTGAGATGGTGAAGGGGTTGGGGCTTTGAGTGGGCGGGGAGTAGATAATAAACTTAAAATGTCACTTATGGACTTGTTTTTCCTACTTCCATACGGAAGTCATTTTCCTCATTTTTAAGAAACTTATTTTCCTAAGAAAAATACTTTTCAAGACATTTTAACCAACAAAATATGAAAAAATTAGAAAATATTTTCATCGTACCAAACACACTCTTTATTCTTCATGATTTGCCTTTTAAATTGTTTATTTCTTACAAAACCATAAACATAAAATGATAGATATATAAATGTAAACTTGTACAAGTATCACTACAATCCCTACCCATAATTAGAATATATCTCATATATTGTAAATATATTTAGTGATAGATAATTATGGTAAACTAGGATTCCTCTTGTATTGTGACTAAGATTCCTCTTGTATTAGGATTGTATATTGTACACTATATATATTGATATTAATGAGAAAGACTCCCCAAGGGAGATTAATATCATCTTACATGGTATCAAGAACCAAAACCCTATTCTAGAAAATTCCTCCTTGCCGCCGCCCCCCTCCCCATCTCTCGGCCGACGGCGCATAGTCTTTTTTCTCTTCCCAATTTCCACCATCCTAATGGAGAATTTGGCTACTCCCACCTCGTTCGATGCTTCCGCTTCTCACTCAGTCGTCATCCAACCACCCACTCCCCCCTCCTCACCATCTTTTCATCCGGCTCTCGCCGTTACCAACATCAAGAATTTTATCCCTATAATTCTTGATCAAGAAGATGGCCAATATTGGTCATGGGTGGAACTATTTCGCATCCATGCATGTGTATATCATGTGCTTGATCATATAGACGACTCTTTCCCTCGTCTTCCCGATATGGACGACATCACATGGCGTCGCCTTGATGTCGTGGTCAAACAGTGGATTTATGGCACTATATCCAAGTACTTACTATACACAATCATGAAAACGGGTGCCTCTGCTCGTGATCTATGGATACGTTTGAAAGAAATTTTTTAAGACAACAAGAACACTCGCGTCGTGTACTTGGAAGAACAGTTCAACACTACCCATCTTGAAAACTTCTCTAATATGTCAGAATATTGCAAGCAGTTGAAACTTGTGGCAGACCAACTGACCAATGTTGGTACACCTGTGTCAGAAACTAAGATGGTGTTACAATTAGTTGCGGGCCTCCCCAAGGGTGAATATGACACCCTAGCCACGATGATACAACATGCTGACCCTCTACCAAGTTTCAACAAAGCACACTCGCAACTGTTATTGGAGAAAATCCGACGTGCGAAACAGGACGAGCATAACCAGAAGGCATTAATAGTTGAACCGCCCGCACAACATCAGGCCACCGCCGGAAAACATCCAACCTTGGCAAAACCGCGGCGGCAGGGGTGGCAAGGGCCGCGGCAGTGGGCGAGGCGGCAAGGGCCGTGGGAAGGGACGAGGCCAACAATCACAGCAGTTCAGCAACACAACGACATGGGCTGGCCCAGTCTCTAGTTACCCAAATCATAACTGGTCCACGACTTCAGGATATCCTCCAACCCAATTCCCTTTTCAGCAACAAGGGCTACTGGGCCAGGCTCCAGGTCCGCGCCCGCCCTTGTTCCAGCAACAACAGGCCAATGTCGTGCAGGCCCAGTTCCCACAACAACCTTTCACTCAAATCCCCACCGACTTGGGTCAGGCATTCAACATTATGAGTTTGCAGCAGCCCGATGAAAATTGGTATATGGACTCCGGAGCCTCCTCTCACCTCACCCGGTCCGCAAGTAATATTTCCCAATTGTATCGTTTAAAGTCTCAACAATTTATTACAGTAGTCAATGGTCATCACATTCCAATTCAAGGCTATGGTCACACCCACACTCCGCCACTTCACTAACCCTTCTCCCTAAATAATGTCCTGCATGGCCCACACATCATCAAAAATTTAATATCCATTAGGAAATTTACTCGTAATAATTCTGTGTCTGTTGATTTTGATCCCTTTGGTTTTACTGTGAAGGATCTACGTAAGGGGACACCTCTTACGAGATGCAATAGCACAGGGGATCTCTATCCATTCACATCCTCATCCGCTGCCGGTTCCCGATCACATACTACCCTAGCTGCTCTATCTCCGTCAATTTGGCACAATAGGCTCGGACACTCAAGAGCTCCCGTTTTTAATTTTCTAAGAATAATTTTATTCAATGTAATGGGAAACTTGCCCAAACCTGCATTTTCTGTCAATTAGACAAACATGTTCGTCGTCCGTTTAATTCATCAGTTAGCGTTACGTTTGCTCCTTTTGATATTGTTCATGCTGACATGTGGACTTCCCCCATTACTAGTTCCCTAGGTTATAAATATTATCTCGTATTATTGGATGACTACTCTTACTTTCTTTGGATCTACTCATTAAAATTTAAGTCCGAAGTTTTTGCCAAATTTCTTGAATTTTGCACATTTATCAAAATGCAATTCGAACGTGCCATTAAATCTTTCCAATGTGACAATGGCCGTGAATTTAATAATGTCGCATTTCAAAAATTCAGCACCAATAATGGCACGGTCTTCCGATTTTTGTGTCCTCACACGTCCCCTCAAAATGGCAAGGCCGAGCGTCTCATCCGTACAATAAATAAAATGGTCCACACGTTTCTGTTTCATGCCTCCATCCATCTATCATTTTGGGTATATGCGGTCAAAATGGTAGAATACGTCCTTAATATTTTACCCACTAGTACCCTCCATAACATGACTCCAACCGAAATCCTACACCATCGGGTTCCCTCCTATGATCACCTACGGATATTCGGTTGCCTATATTTCCCTAATCTCTCTTCTACGACCGCTCACAAATTAGCTCCTCACACCACTCCGTATGTCTTCTTAGGTTTTCCGTCAAACCATAGGGGCTATCTGTGCTATGACCTATCCACTCGTCAAATTTTCATCTCATGTCACGTCACTTATGACGAGACTCAATTACCCTTTTCCTACATTCAAAAATTTTGAAAATCGGATTACGAATTTTTAGACGACTCAACTCTCTCTCCTGTCCACCTTCGGAACTGTGCCCAGTCGACACCACTGTACCTCCACAGCCTCCATCTGCCACCGTACAACGCCTACCGTCGGTATCCCTGCCACCTGTGTCCTCCCCATCACCGCCCCTTGCCACCTCTAGCACCACTCTGCCTCTAGGTTCCACCCACTCATCGGTCACCGTCCCATCCACTGTGCCGCCCCTACAAACCTCCTTCACCTTCGACATATCGAGAATCCCCACAAATCCCTACCACAGTTCACCAGCACCCACCAACCCAACCCACTCGACTCCAATCCCAAACACCGCCACTGGTCCACACCACCCGACAACCACCCTAGACTGAAACCCAGTCCCGATGACATAAAATGCCCCATACCCGATTCTGCCATCACCCAGTCCGACCCTCAACCAGTCAACCAACACCCTTACCCAGCCAGCGCCCACACACCGAATGGAAACCCGTGCACAACACGAGATTTTCAAACCCAAAGTCCAATTTAACTGTCCACCAAACAATTTCACCTATTTCAAAAAGTCCTAAATTAGCCAAACTGAACCCGAATTGGAATGCGGCCATATGTGAGGAGTTTAATGCATTAACGAAACAACATACTTGGGACTTGGTTCCTCGACCAGATGGGGTGAATGTGATCCATTGCATGAGGCTTTTTCATCACAAGTTCAGGGATAATGGTGACTTAGAAAGATACAAGGCAAGACTAGTGGCAAATGGTACTAACCAGCAGTAGGGCATTGATTGTGGTGAGACATTCAGTCCGGTTGTCAAACCGACCACCATTCGCACAGTTCTAAGCATTTCTATAGGAAAGAATTGGCCGATTCATCAGTTAAATGTGAATAATGCATTTCTTCATGTGGATTTACGAGAAATTGTATACATGCACCAGCCGCCTGGTTTTGTCCACCCAGCATCCTCACAATATGTGTGTCATCTCCGTAAGCCACTCTATGGCTTAAAACATGCCCAAGAACATGGTATGATCGGTTTGCACAGTTCATTATACGTCTTGGGTTTACATGCAGCAGATGTGATACCCCTCTCTTTACTTTACATCGAGGTCGTGATACTGCTTATTTACTGTTATATGTGGATGACATTGTTCTTACTGCCTCTACTGCTGTGTTGAAAGATGAGATTATTTCACGGCTCAAGTCTGAATTTGCCATAACTGATTTGGAAAACTTGAGCTATTTTTTGGAGATCTTAGTCACTAGATTCGCCGATTGTATGTTTCTTTGCCAGCATAAGTATGCAGAGGAAATCGTGCATATGGCTAAGATGGATAATTGCAAAATCATGTCCATTCCAGTTGATTTTAAATCCAAACTTAGTGCACTGGTCGGTACTCCAGTGACTGATCCTACTATGTATAGGAGTCTTGTAGGCGCACTTCAGTATCTCACCTTACCAGACCTGACATTGCCTATGTTGTCCAGCATGTATGCTTGTTTATGCATGCCCCCAGGGAACCTCATTTTACTGCCCTCAAACGTATCATTCAATATGTTAAGGGCACACTGGATTATGGACTACACTTATACCCCTCCGCACCGAACTCGCTATTATCCTACACCGATGCAGATTGGGCAGACTATCCAGACACCCGCCGCTCTACATCCAGCTACTGTGTGTTTTTGGGTGATAATCTCATCTCTTGTTCTGCCAAACGGCAAGCCACATTATCTCGTTCGAGTGCAAAAGCCGAGTATAGAGGAGTTGCTAATGTTGTTGCTGAAATTTGTTGGCTCCGAAACCTTCTCTTGGAGCTTCAGTGTCCTTTAAGTAAAACGTCTCTGTTCTACTGTGATAACATATCTGCCATATACCTGTCTCACAATCCGATTCAGCATCAGCGAACCAAACATGTTGAGATGGACATCCACTTTGTTCGTGAGAAGATTGCTCTCATGCATATTAAGGTATTTCACGTGCCTTCCTCATATCAATACGCGGATATTTTCACGAAGGGCCTCCCAAGACACATGTTCCTTGATTTCAGATCCAGTCTTAGCGTTAGGCTTCCTCCCGCTCCGACTGAGGGGGTGTGTAAACTTGTACAAGTATAACACTACAATCCCTACCCATAATTAGAATATATCTCATATATTGTAAATATATTTAGTGATAGATAATTATGGTAAACTAGGATTCCTCTTGTATTGTGACTAGGATTCCTCTTGTATTAGTATTGTATATTGTACAATATATATATTGGTATTAACGAGAAAGACTCCCCAAGAGAGATTAATATCATCTTACAATAAATATATAATCATTCGATTTATACATTCAGAAGTAAACTCCCATTCTCTGTCTTTCGAGTGAAGTAGGGGCGTATATATTTTATATCAATTCAGTAACTTTGACTCAGACCCTATATATATATATTAAAAAAACTAGTCTTAGTGTACGCGCTTTGCGCGTGACCAAAGTGCGTACCTCATTTGATAACAACACTACACAAAACACTGAATTTAGTTACGAACTTGGTCGTAAAACCCGCTAAATTGCTAGGAGCTGATTTTTTTTGATAATTTATTTCTAATCCGTCGCTAAATTACCTATGATAATTAATGTTTAACATTCTGTCGATAAATTCATATTTATTTAGTAGTGAAATAACTTAACGTATAAAATAATATCGAGATTTTCATTTGTTGGAATAAATGCAACAAAAGAATGGCAATTTATTTAGGATATATTTTATGTTCTACAATGTCATCCTTGTTGCCATATTTGCATTTTACCAATTTAACTTTTGAAACATATTTCTGTGTGGTTTGCTTCAATAGTAATATCATATAGTATTTTTTTTACTGTTTTTATTAGCACGTATAAAAAGTTAAGTATTTTAATAATACTAAGTTCTTTTCACTAATTTGTACCGTAAAGTTACATAACGTAAAAATATTTAGTTCTAAACTCAAACATATTTTGATAAAAGAAAAGGCATACTAAAATGGGAAGTATTAAATGAATTTAGTTCTAAAATTCTGATTTAAGTAATTAGTCTCCCAACAAATAATTAAAGTTTTACTTTTAAGTTAAAGCTCATTGAATTATTATCTTCTAAAATGGCTTAGGTCTAAATCTATACTGATTTGGCAATAAAACTAATTAAGTTGATTCTAATCTTCATAATACACTACAATTTATAGAGATAAGTAATAATATATATCCTACTAATATAATTTCAAATCCCTAGCAATTAGAGAAAAAACTGAAAACATAATAATTTAAAGTAAACAATTGACATTTTAAAATTATCGAAATAAAATTCAACATACATTATCTTATGATATCTGTTCAAACAAATCAAGATTGTAGGAGAAAATCCCCATTGTCTTTCTTTTTCTCAATTTTCAAGATAGTTTTGCTGCATCCAAAGAAAAAAAAGAGGCAAAAATCAAAATTTTAGTTTCGCCCTCATTCTTTTGGATGAGGTCACAAATTCTAACGAAAATAAATTATGGAAACTAAGAAAATATGAATAAATTTCAATTAAAATAAAGAATAAAAACTCAAAGTCACACAAAACACAAAATAAAATCACACAATTAGGTTAATGACAAAATAAAAAAAATACTTAAACTAATGAACTTAAATGACGGTAAACACATGTTAACAACATATAAAAGAAAGTCAAAAAGATATATATTGCATAAAAAAGATAATAAATGCAGACAATAGTGAAAAACAACATGCCTAGGAAAATCCGTCGAAAGTAGTTTGTTTTGTGAGTATCTGTATCCCATAAAAGTTAAAAAAAGAGGCAAAAACCAAAATTTTAGTCTCCCTCTCGTTCTTTTGGGTGAGGTAACAAATCCAACTGACAAATATACCGCATATACACAAATCGTATACACGGAATTCGAAACAAATAAGTTACCGAAATCCTAATTAAAGTTGTACACAAACTTATCATAGTTCTAAAATCTTAATTATACTTATACAAGAATTTTACAATTATGGTAAGTTTGTGTACAACTTTGATTACAATTTTGGTAACTTATTTGTTTCGGATTCCGTGTAGACACGGTATATTTGTCACTAACTAACATAAATTATGGTAACTAAAAAAATATATGAAGCAATTTCAGCTAAAATTAAAGATAAAAACTCAAAGTTACACAAAACACATAATAAAATCACACAATTACGTTGATGGATCCAAGAAGAAAAACCAACAACAGAAAGTGATAATATACTTGAAATAAAGCAATTAAACTCATAAGCTTAGCTCAACCGACAAAGAGAAACATAAACATCTACGATAACAAATCATTTTATAAAACAAAAACGACAATGGATATCATGAGAAGGAGAAGTGTTAAATATAGGTTGTATACTATACACTGTATATTACGTGTTTTGTACATATTAGGTCTCGGAATATGGTCCACAATTTTGTATCGTGATTAGGCAATAGTTTAGATAATATTGTAGTGTAATTAGTATTGTACACTTACCATAATTGTATTATCATAATTGTATAGTTAGTGTCCAAGTAGAATAAAATTTTAGGAGTAGAATAGGAATATGATTCTCCTATTATGGAAATATGTAAATTGTATATATAGTCTTTCAATTAATGAAAATAATCAAGGGATTATTTCTTTCATGGTATCAGAAATCTAGGTATTAATATCCTCTCCCAAATTCTCCCACTTTTCCATCGACATCCCTTGAATTTTCGAGGCCTTTGCTCTCGATTTTTCGTGCCGACGAGATCCTCCCTCTTCCCAAAATTTTTTCTTCAAAATCCCTCAATCACATATTGTTCTATCACTATGTCTACATCCCGGAACACGTTTCATCATGACCTTACAGTTTCTAACATCAAGAATAACATCCCTCTTGTTCTTGAAATAGAAAACATTCAATATGCGACGTGGGCCGAACTGTTCAAAATTCATGCACGATCGCATCAAGTCATCCATCACATAATCCTCAAGGCTCCTGAGGATGCGGAGGTGCCAAGACGCGAAGATTATCCTAAGTTGTGGACGACTCTTGATGCCACCGTCCTTCAGTGGATATATTCCACAATTTCTATCGATCTTTTGCAAACGATTATTGAACTTGACGCAACGGCGCAGGAAACTTGGGATAGACTACGCGATATATTCCAAGATAATCAAAATTCTAGAGCTGTTACACTCGAGCAAGATTTCTCCCACGTCAATATGGAAGATTTTCCTAACGTTCCGGCTTATTGCAAAAGATTAAAGGATTGGCCGCCAACTCCGCAACGTTGGCGCGCCGGTTTCGAATGGTCGTTTGGTCCTCCAAATAGTTTCAGGCCTCTCCGAGGTCTATAGTGGTGTTGACACGCTTCTTCGTCAAAGCAATCTACTTCCGCAATTTTATCAAACTCGTTCTATGCTTACACTCGAAAAATCGTGCATGGCTAAAAAGGCGGCTACCGGTACTAGTCCTGTGTGTATGATGACCGAATCCATAGTTCATCCTACCGGTCCCAACAACTCGGGCCAAAACCGCAACAACGGTGGTGACAAAAAGGGAGGAAATAAGAAAAATAATGGCAAGAATTGCGGCGGCAACAATGGCGGTAGTCGGAACAGTGGTAGTGGCGGTGGTGCCCCTCGGGCAGTTAGCAGCAACACCAATTTTAGGCTCCACAATATGGGCCAAACAAACGCCAATAGCTCCGCCATCGGCGATGGGTCGCCCGATGGCGATCCAGGCCTAACATGCAGTGACCCATTTTTAATTATCCCTCTCGGCCGAGGCAGCAATCAGGGGTACTTGGGCCGCGGCCCCGGCATGCCCATCACGCAACGACACCCACATCTACCGATATCGAAGCTACAATGCACACTCTTGGTTTAAATCCTCCAGACCCAAATTTGTATATGGACATCGGTGCCACTACCCACATGACATCCGATTCAGGTACGCTCTCGTCTTATTCCAATTTGAGCAACCCTCGCGGCATAATTGTTGGTAATGGTAATTCTATTCCAATTCGTGGTTATGATCATAAAGCTTTGTCTCCCCCTCATCCACCCCTTATCTTGAAAAACACCCTACATGCCCCCAATTTTTTTAAAAACTTAGTGTCTATCCGTAAATTCACTACTGACAATTCTGTTTCTATTGAATTTGATCCATTTGGTTTCTCTGTGAAGGATTTCAAGACGGGGAGTCCTCTCATGAGGTGTGATAGTAGGGGAGATCTTTATCCTATCACACCCAGTTTCGGTCCATCGAGTCAAGCTTTGTCATCAACATTTGCTGCCCTTTCTCCTTCTTTGTGGCATGCTCGTCTTGGTCATTCGGGGTCGTCTATTTTATCGTCATTAGATAAAAATAATTTTATTTCATATAAGGGTAAGCGTAGTACTCCAAATTGTCATTCTTGTTCTTTAGGGAAAATTATTAGGTTGCCATTTGTAGACTCAAATTCTCATATTTTAATACCATTTGATATTATTCATAGCGACTTATGGACGACTCATGTTCTTAGTTCTTTGGGTCATCGGTATTATGTTCTCTTTTTGGATGATTATTCTATGTTTTTATGGACCTTTCCGATAGCGAAAAAATCTCAAGTTTTTTCCATCTTCATAAAATTTAGAGCATTTATTAGAACCCAATTCGAACGGGAAATAAAAAATACTCAGTGTGATAATGGCAAAGAATATGACAATGGGGCGTTTCGGGAATTCTGTGCTAATAATGTGATCAATTTTCATTTTTCTTGTCCTCATACGTCTTCACAAAATGGGAAAGCCGAACGCAAAATTCGTACTATAAATAACATTGTCCGAACTTTATTGATTCATGCTTCCGTATCCCCGTCTTTTTGGCATCATGCTCTACAAATGACTACATATCTCCTTAACATAATTCCTTCCAAAGGTTTGACATATTTCTCCCCCTTCAAATTTTATATAATAAGACTCCTTCATATTTACATCTTCGGTCTTTGAGTGTCTGTGTTATCCGTTATTCTCGTCCACCACAATTAACAAACTTCAAGCCCGGTCTACTCCGTGTATGTTTTTGAGTTTTCCGTCTAATCATCGTGATTACGAATGCTTTGATTTATCCTCTAATAAAATTCTCATTAGTCGCCATGTCATTTTTGATGAATCCCAATTTCTGTTTGTAAAGGTGAGTAATCCCGTGCCTAGTTCGTATAATTTTTTGGATGATGGTATATCTCCGTATATTATTCACCATTTTTCGGACATATCCCGCACCCAAAATTTTCCAGTGGGCCCACTGTCCGCTGGTCCCACTGATCCGTCACAAGCTATGTTTCCCAGTACAATCACTGGGCCAGTTTCAGCAATTGGGCCAGTCCAGCCCAATTATGGAACTGGTCCAGTTCCTGCATCTGTTTTCCGTGTTGGGCCAGCAGGCCCACTGCCTGTTGGCCAGTCCATCCTAAGCTCAAAAAATTCCCAAAATCCACCCAATTCTTCCCTGAGTCATAGACCGGTCACTCATAGTCAACGGGGTATTTTTAAACTAAAAAGGCATTTTAATTTACATTCTAATGTTCTTAAATCACCCTTACCCCGTAATCATGTGTCTGCTTTAAATGACCCGAATTGGAAAATTGCTATGACCGATGGATATAATGCTCTTATTGATAATAAGACGTGGGAGTTGGTACCCCGTCCATCTGATATTAATATTATTAGGTCTATGTGGATTTTTGTTCATAAGGACAATTCAGATGGTTCATTTGTCCGACATAAGACGCGGCTTGTGGGTGATGGTAAGACTCAGCAGGTTGGTATAGATTGTGGTGAGACGTTTAGTCCGGTGGTCAAGCCGGCTACCATTCGCACTGTGCTTAGTTTGGCTCTTTCGAAAGTATGACCTATTCATGAGTTAGATGTAAAGAATGCTTTCCTCCATGGTGATCTCAAGGAAACAATCTATATGCATCAGCCTTTGGGATTTAGGGATCCCAAATTTCCTCATCATGTATGTTTGTTGAAGAAGTCCTTATATGGGCTTAAGCAGTCTCCACGGACATGGTATACGTGATTTGCCGACTATGTTTCGATTATTGGGTTCACTCACAGCAGGTCGGATACGTCCTTGTTCATCTACCGTCGTGGTTCGTCCTTGGCCTATATTTTGTTATATGTTGTGGTATAATTAGTATTGTACACTTACCATAATTGTATTACCATAATTGTATAGTTAATGTCCAAGTAGAATAATGTTTTAGGAGTAGAATAAGATTATGATTCTCCTATTATGGAAATATGTAAATTGTATATATAGTCTTTCAATTAATGAAAATAATCAAGAGATTATTTCTTTCAAGAAGAAACCTAGCAAAGTCGATGAAAAAGAGGACGTAAATTAGTAAACGACTATTATGTCTATTATAGTCTTTTAATGAAGGACAAAAAAATCAATCAATATTTTTAAGACCCTTCGTGCTTTTAATATAATATAGATTTATTAAATAAGTACAAATTATACATTTTGAACCTAGCTAGTAAATACAAATGTGTTGTGTCAGAAATCATAATGTTCAAATCACGGATCTGTCTTTGTAATTAATATGACATACTAAAGAGTATAGATACACTTCTAATACATTATATGTACTTAGCTTATTTGCAAAATTCTTTCTTTTTACTTGAAATCTTTATCCAGTTAAAAATCGGGAAATTGGCACCCTATGTTCGGTTAGCCCACTAAAATGGCATAACATAGACCACTTTCGTGGCATAGTTTATCAAAATTTGTCAATTTTAATTGGAAAAAAAAATGGCATAGTTTATCAAAATTTGTCAATTTTAATTGGAAAAAAAATCGCTATCCTATAGCCAAATTAACCATTTCCTTCCTCTCTCGTTGAAAACGTCTCCACCACCTCTCATCTGATTTACTGAGGCCCATGTCCACCTTCTGCAACCAACAATTTGGAAATTCCGAACTGGATAAAGACCATTAAAGTCTGGTTCAAATTTTTCCAACTTGCACAATTGTGATTTATTTCGATTGCATGATATCAGGTTTGTTGAAAGCGTCTCAAGGAGCTTAAATATCAATCTTAGAGATTTCTTTTGAGGCAAATTTGAGTTGATTTACATATTGAAACTCAAGGTTAAAGATTAATATACATTTCGTATATATCATCTTATATCCCATATATATATCCCTGTATACCTATGTATCTCATTCATGTGTATTTGTATATTTTCTGTATGTTGTATACCAATGTACGGGGTGATCCATAAAATCTGTGTGATATACACAACATATAAGCACGATACACATTGTCACAACATCGTTTTTCAAGTCGATTTCAGCTCTAAAATTTGACTCAAAACTAGTCCAGATTATCTTCAATTTTCTCAAATCTTGTATAGCTTTTCTAGGAATTCCCACAGAATCCCAACTATACCCACTAAATTAACTACTAAGTACAATTTTTTTTAGATCCGAGTTCAATTGTGATTCATGGATTGAGGTTTTGATGAGATTTTGACGTTAATGAAGTGAGACTTTTGTGCCATTCCATGAATCAAGACTATATATAGTATTCGTGAATCTGTCGAAATAGTCAAGTTGGCAGATGGGAAAACCATTTGGCACAAATTAAATTTAAGCTAACCCCTTCATCGTTTTCCCACTCGTGAATATTGTATTTCTTCAATAGAATTTAGCAAGTCACGAATTATACATATTGTAAAAATTCAAAATTTGGTTATCCACGCTCACTTTTTTGGATTTCAGTTGCTAAGCCCAGTCTTTAATTAAAACCCTGGAAATAGCTATTAGCAGTTATGTATACATGTCAGTTTCTCTTAAAATATCATCATATAAAAAGAAACGGATATAGCTGTTAAATTGCGAGGATAAGAATATAATTTTCTTCCCAAAACTTATTATACTTCTTAATTAACTAGTTTCAGCGTACGTGCGTTGCACGTGTTAAAAATTTAAAAATTATACAAGAAGAATAAATTATATAAAATAATAATGGATGTTAAAATAGATACAACTTTCATTTAGATGACAAAATGATGCTTGTTACATTGATTTAGTTGCTGAATTACGTGTAATAAGTATTTAAATTTTCCTTCACTTTAATTTAAAGATGTAATTTTGAGTTATAAATTTCAATAATGATATTACCTAGATGAGAGATTTATTTTAATTTTTAAGAATTCAAGAAATGAATTTATTTTTTTGTTTAAACTTTTGTTTTTAGTCCAAATTCTTTGATTGTTTAGATTAATTATATTAATTTTAAGCATTTGAAGATGCAACTAAACAATGAAGATTTTCAATCACTGACTTTCAAACTTTTCTACGCATATCTTATGTGTATAAAAGGAAACAATAATTTCTTCTCATTTATCTAAATTTTGTATAAAAATTACTCTACATTTGTGCTTATGAGAAGTAATAGGTACCAAAGAAAATAGTGGAGATAATCGCAAATTAACCTACATTGCCATTATAAATAAATCTGTATATAACAAAACATAGTAGATCAATAATTTTCCTACAAAAAATAGATCATAAAGAAAATCATTAGTATTAAAAGAATGAGAACAACACCGATATACTATTTATGCAAATAAATAAACAACTTTAGACTTACCAGAAAAATTAGCATAATATTATAATTAATTTAAACTATACCACTGTTCATAATTGTCATATATTGACTTGTTTTAACCAATTCCTCATCTAGCTTCACTTTTAGAAGAATCAGTAGCAGGAGTTTTTTTCTTCAATTACAAAAAAATAGTGGCAGTTCTTCAAACTTTTTCTTTAATTACTTGAATTCAAGTCTAATGGTTAATGGTGAGATATTAAAACCTTGAAATTTGAATTTATGAAAATTATTTCAACGTCAAAAATAGTTCTTATATTTGGTAAGGATCTGTAACCCCACCCCCACCCCTCGAACGGTGAACAGTAAGAACACCCACCCACCCTTTTTTCGGCCGGCTACAAGGTCTGTTGCTCCCTCCATCCTCCTCTTTCTCTCTCCACTCTCTCCTCTTTGTCTCTTTGCCCTTTTCTCTTCCTTTATTTCTATCTATCGCCGACGGCCACCACCGCGGCTCCGACTAGGTACGCCGATCTAACGTCGGCAAGCTATTCCGGCCAGAAGCAGATCCTCTCCTCTTTTCTCTTTTCTCTTTTCTTTTCCTTTGACTTTTTTTTTGGTCTCCTATACTCTGCAACCAGAAACCCGTTTAGTAGGTTTCCGATCAGGAGTGCACATGTACGCAAGTTCCGGCGGTGAACAATAACTTCCGGTAGTGAACAATACTTCCGGCGGTGAACAATAATTCCATCATCGAACAACGATTCTTGGCGGCGAACATGTATATTCTGGTAGGTTCAGGTGGCGAACAGTGTCTCCTGACAGTGATCAGTAATATCCGGCAGTGAACATTGATTTTCGGTGACGGACAGGTTCTTTCCACCTAGAGTTGGTACATCTATTGGCTCCTATTCATTCTTCGCCCTTATCCTTGTAGTTAAATTGTGCATGCTTCTCTTTATTAAATCTTGCCTTTACATTCTTTCTTTATTTTTCTTGTCGTTAGTCATACCATTCTTGTTGTAGTAGTTCGACTTGCCTTTACATTCTTGCCAACTTGTGCTTTGGTATTGGTTCCTGCTCGTCTTAGGGTGACCTTGATTAGTTTATAGTTTTTTAGTGGCTTTGGTAAATGATAGTAGACTAGGGTCATATTTTCGGTCGGGGACGGGGGCTAGGATTAGGGGGTAAGTGGGTTAAGAGGGGGGGGTGTCTAGGCTGAGAGTAGAGTCTTGAAATATTGGGACCTTAATGGGGAAATCCATAGAGCTAGTTAAAATTTTTAAGAAGAGGAGGATTAATATAGCCTGTGTCCAAGAGACCAAATGGGTAGGACCTAAAGCTAAGGATGTGGATGGGTATAAGGTATGGTTCTCAGGTAGGTCGAGGTATATGAATGTGGTAGGTATTTTGGTAGACAATGAGCTAAGAGATCAGGTGGAAGAGGTTAGGAGGGTCAATGACAGGATGATGATGATTAAGTTGGTAGTTGGAGGGTCCACTATGAACATTATTAGTGCTTACGCGCCGCAAACGGGCTTGGACGAGGAGGAAAATAGGTGATTTTTGGAGGATTTGAACGAGGTGGTGGGAGGTATACCACCCACTGACCTACCACGTCTACCCCGCGATACCCCTAGCACTTCTCTATATACCTCTCGAATGCAAATGGTCGTCCTTTCCCATATATCGGTCACATCCCCACTACTCCCCCAAGCCCCTTTAGCCATCGACCTCTCCCTCATCTCATTTGCACTAGCCATGGTCAAACTCCCCCATTTGATTCTTAACCTGTCATCCACAACCTTCTTCTTCTTCTCCATCTTGATATCCAAATCCATCATCAAAAGCTTATGTCGGGTTGTAATGGAATAACCTTGTAGTCTTTACAAAGATTGTTGTCAACCTTCTTAAGGAGCAAAAAGTCTATATGAGTCTTAGCCACCGAGCTACAGAAAGTCACCAAGTGATCCTCCTTCTTCATGAACCTTGAATTGACTATCACCATCCCAAAAGCTTTAGCGAACTCCAAGAGTGAGACGCCTCCCCCGTTCATGTCCCAAGGAAGGAGGCAAAGCTAGCGGTTACGGCGGTGAAAACGATGGATTTTGAACACATGTATGTGGAATTAGAGGAAAAAAGTGGGGATAAGAAGTTGTACAGACTAGCCAACACGAGGGAGAGGAGGGCCCCTGGCTTGGATCATGTCAGGTGCATCAAGGACGAGGACGGCAAAGTACTGGTGGAGGACGCACATATTAGATGGAGGTGGCAGTCTTACTTCCATAAACTCTTAAACGAAAAATGAGGTGAATACATTGTGCTGGGAGATCTGGAGCAATCTGGAAGGAACTAGGATTTTTGGTATTGTAGAAGCATTAAGTTTGAGGAGGTTAAGGGTACTATTCGCAGGATGTGTAGGGGACAAGCAACCGGGCCCGATGAGATCCCAGTTGAATTTTGGAAGAGCACATGTCGGGCAAGTTTAAAGTGGTTGAATGAGTTGTTCAATGTCATTTTTAAAACGACGAGAATGCTTGAAGAATGGAGATGGAGTACAATGGTTCCTTTGTACAAGAACAAATGTGATATCCAAAGTCTCAACAACTATAGGGGTATCAAGCTGCTAAGGCACACTATGAAAGTTTGGGAAAAGGTCATGGAGATGAGGGTGAGAAGAGGCGTGTCTATTTTCGAGAACCAATTTGAATTCATGCCGGGGCATTCGACTACAGAAGTCATTCATCTTATTAGGAGGTTGGTGGAGCAGTATATGGAGAGGAAGAGAGACTTACATATGATTTTCATCGACCTTGAGAAGGCATACGACAAAGTCCCTAGGGAGATTTTATAGAGATGTTTAGAGGTTAGAGGTGTACCAATGGCGTACACTAGGGCGATCAAGGATATGTATAATGGAGCCAAGACCAGGGTACGATCAGTAGTAGGGGACTCGGAGAACTTTTCAGTGATGATGAGACTGCATTAGGGATCAACTCTTAGTCCATTCTTATTTGCCTTGGTGATAGATGGATTGATGCAATAAATCCAATGTGCCTATATAGAAACATTTGATCAGTAGGAGGAGACTCGAAGCACTTTCCAGTGATGATGACAGTGGGAGTGAAATTGAGAAGAAGGAACATAAAATTGTCAATGTGCCTATAGGGAGGCATAGCCGACTCAAAGTAGTCTTGTGCATTTAGAATTTTTATGGATTTAGAATTCAAGAAATACTATTTTACTTTTATTAAAATACTATTGCAAAGTTTAAATAAGGAAATATTGCATAAGCAATATCTTTTTAGATTTGTAATTAATGCTTGGTTGTAGTTTAATTCCATGAGTGAAATTACGTGGCAACTTATTAAAATTTGTCATTAATGTTCTTGTTATTATTGTAATGTTTTATAATTTGTATGATCTAAAGTTTAGGCAACTTGTTAGAGTTAGCAATTATTGTCTTGCGTAAATTGTTTTCTGATTTTGTATAATTTAAGTTTTTAATTAAACTATTTCTATGGAGTTCTACGTGGAGTGGAGTTATTTGACTACTTAAACAAGGAAAGCATTTATAGTAGTCCTAATTAAGAGTAGTAGTCTATTTTTACGGAGTTCTACGTGGAAAGAAAAGCATATGCATAGTAGTCCTAATTAATAGTAGTCTATTTTTATGGAGTACTACGTGGAACGTATTTAGTATTAAGATTCTGAGTTCAAACAAGGAAGGATTTCAATATATAAAATTTAGTTTATTTAGGACTTCTATAGAAAAAATATGTCACACTCCAGCCTTGAGGGTGTGGCCGACACCCAGTGCTCGAAGACTTAAGCGTACCACTAATATCCGAATCCTGAAATATGAAACTTGGGCCAACAAAACCTCCAATTAACTATATATGATAAGACTGAAGGATAACCTGCACACAGACGAGTCTCAGCAGAATATATACATATGAACAGATAGCCAAGGCCACAATACGAGAATACTACTAATAAAAAGGGCCAACAAGGCCACGACATACCAACATCTACTGTACACAGGTCTGCAAGCCTCTACGAATACATGTACATAATCACAGGACAGGACAGGGCCCCGCCATACGCCAAAATACTAGTATCATATGCAGCAATATCTAAAACTCCTATAATGCAACTCCAAAAGAAAGGAGTGTGACAAAAACACAGCTGGGCAGATCACCTACTGAGAAGGAGTGCCGCTCTATCTATCTGTACTTGCGGGCATGAACATAGTGCCCTTGAGAAGGGCATCAGGCGAAAAGATGTACTGAATATGTAAGGCAGGTAACATATGTAAAAATGAGATATAACATAAAAGATTTGGAAATAAAAGTCAACCTGAAACTCATAATAAGCCTCTGAAGGCTTACCTGTCATAATCATGAAAATGTATGCATGTCTGTAAAAATCCAGCATCTCTGCGGGGAAAATTATATCGTAAAACATATATTTCATACCTGACCTTGATGAGGACTCGGTCGTACCCGACCCAGATATGGGACTCGGTAATATAAAAACCAACTACAGCTGGGTGCACATCTACGTGCCATACCCAACCGACTATAGCGCGACTCTTTAAGAAATTAAATACATATATATAAGTGCAATGTAATACAAACTCTAACATGTACCATAAACAGATCCGGAGTGACCTATCCTCGTTATCCTCCGACTATTGTTATTGGCACTACGTTCAAGAATCCAAATATAAACATTTGAGACGTATATAACCCGAGAGATATTATGAACAAAAGAGTATTCAAGAATTATGATCAATTTGTCAAAGAAGAACTTTTGCTACTTCATTTCGCCAAAGAGATTTCTATTCAAGAAACGACGTATCGAGTCATGCCAAGAAAGAAGGTTTGCCTTACATACCTTGTCCTTGAAATTATAATCACCTTAGAAGCCCTCATACGCCTTACAAATAGTTATCTATAGCAACAAAGAGTCGATATCAATATCGAATCCATATTCCTACGATTTCACATGTCTATGAGTTTCGATTTTGAAAATCTTTTCATAACATACTCCGAATTATTAATTAACCATAATTATAAATAAATAAAGGTGGATTTTACCTCGATACATCTAAATCTTCTCAAAACAGCACTTTGCCCCAAATTCCAAGGGTTTCCAAAATCCCTTCAACACGGAGACGATAATTCTTGCGATTACTATAGAAATTATTGCATTAATCTTGCGTATTCCGGCTTGGATTTGACCTAGGAATGTTAAGCTATGATGGAGAGGGTTTAGCGAGAGTATATGAACTAAAATATAGGGGAAATGAGGTTCAAGACGTCCAACCCGTATTTAATCCAAAAAAAATCTCCACAACTGTACTTTGACGGTACCGTCAAATACTCGATGGTCCGTCAATCTTCCCGTCAATATGGCAGGGTATTTGATGGCTTAGAGTGGGAAAGTTGACAGTCCGTCAAATATTTTACAGTTCATCGACCTTCCCGTCAAATTGCCCAGTTTTCCAATTTCGTCGAAATGTACTTTCGTCGATACATTTGACTTATCAACACCCCGAAACTTTCATAAATAAGCCGTAAACTTTCATTACCCTTTCGTAAGACCGTACCTCTCCCTGAGACATCGGTATTTATCAACGACATGACGGAATACGAACTACGGGGTGTAACATCTTTCCTCCCTTAGAAATATTCATCCTCAAATGTTGAGAATATTCTTTAATTCTCGAGGGTTCTAAAAAATTTAGAAGAGTTTTCTTTGTAAACATGACTATCCCAAAACCTGTTAAACAACCCAAACATATATCCAATGCCACATAGGGTAATATAACAATAAAATAATATCAACTAGACCTCACACGACCGTTTGTATATACTAAAATCAAGAAAGTTAGTCATAACTCACCTCAACTCTCATCTTCCGTACTCTAAACTGTACCTGCCACATCTGCCTTGATATTAGTACCTATACAAGGTATACGATTTAAGATTTTCGAATAGAATAGAAACGAGAGAATCGTATTGCAAGAGTATCGATATAAACCTAAAAACTGAAACAAGTAAGGATATCTGGATCACATATATTCTTCGGCCTCCCATTTCATCTCATTTGTATTGTTATTTCTCCATAGTACCTCGACGGAGGCAACTTCTTTAGTTTTCAGTTTTTGAATTTGGCGATCTATAATGGCTACCAGAGTCTCCTCATAAGTTAAATTTTTGGTGATTTGCACATCTTCTATGGGAGTAATACGAGAGGGATCTCCTAATGCATTTATGCAACATCGACACATGGAACACCGAGTGAACTGCTTCCAATTCTGAGGGTCGTTCAAGTTCATAATCCACTCGGCCTATCCTGCAGAGAATCTTATATGGTCTGACATATCTAGGGCTAAGTTTTTCTTTCTTGCCAAATCTCATAACCCCCTTAATTGGAGAAACCTTTAAGAATATCCAATCGCCAATTGGAAATTCCAAGTCACAATGTTGAACATCTGAATAAGATTATGCCGACTCTAGGCAGTCAATAAGTGCTCTTGGATCAACTTTACTTTATCCACTTCCTGCTGGATCGATCGGGACCTAATAACTCAGCTTCACCCACTTCAAACTAGCCAATTAGGGATCTACATTTCCGTCCATATAATGCCTCATACGGGTCCATCTAGATGTTGGAATGATAGCTGTTACTATAAGAAAACTCAATAATGGGCAAATAGTAGTCCCAACTACCCTTGAAATCCAATACACAAGCCCAAGCATGTCCTCGAGGGTCTAAATTGTACACTCATCTTGACCATCGGTCTGTGGATGGAAGGTTGTACTAAGGTTCACTTGGGTGCCTAAACCCTTCTGAAACTACCTCCAAAAATGAGCCATAAATTAAGTACCTCTGTTTGATATAACAGAGATTGGAACACCATGCAAACAAACTATTTATTTAATATACAACTTGACATAGTCCTCAACAGAGAAGGTAGTACAAACGAGTAAGAAATGAGCCGATTTCATTAGCCTGTCGACGATAACCCAAATGGAATCAAACTTCAGATAAGAACGGGGTAATCCGATGATGAAATCCATATTTATTTTCCACTTCCAAGTAGGGATTTCTATATGTTGTAGCAAACCCCCAGGCTTTTGATGCTCGATCTTAACTTGCTAACAATTTGGGCACTAAGCTACAAATACTGCAATATATTTCTTCATGTTATTCCACAAGTAAACCTATCGAAGGTCATGCTACATCTTTGTCGATCAAGGATGAATGGAATATCTGGACTAGTGAATTTCAGCCATAATTTGCTCTCGGAGTCCTCTTACATTTGGTACACATAGCCGACCCTGATATATAAGGACTCCATCTCCTATAAGTTCTAATATATGTTGCCATTTGTAGCGCATGATATTAAAAAGATTGTGGTAGTGCGGCATGTGCAAGGGATGTTCGAATAATATTATTGATGGTTCGGTTTTTTCATTTTGCCTTCCCTTTTTGAGAGGAGGTATAAGGACATGAAAGGCGAAAAGTTAAACCTAAAGCATTGCAAAAATCCCAAAAATGACCATTATCATACTCTCTACCATTATCACATTGAATATTTTAATATCCCGTTCAAATTGATTTCAGATGAATGCTCTAAAAGTGAGAAATGTGGAGAAAACTTGTGATTTTTTAGACAAGGAAAACATCCACAAAAAATTAGAGTAATCATCTAGCAAGAGAAAATAATATCTATGGCCCGAAGATCTCAAAATGGGTGATGTCCAAATAACACCATAGCCCTTTCCTTTAGCTATTAGCTAGACTTCTAATCGGCTAAGGTTGAATTTGCTTTTACTTTAGTTGTTGTATCACAATTAGGGATGGCAACAGACCGGATCTGGACCGGATCCTACTAGATCCAGATCCAGATCCAGATCCATTTTTCATACTTGGATCCAGATCCATCGGGTCCATAAAAATCAGATCCAAATCCGGATCCATCGGATCCACCGGGTCCATGGATCAAATCTGGATCTACATGTAAATTTTTTTGGCTTGACTAATATTCCCACATGTTGAAACTTTTATGACAAAATGAAACGCAATCTGATTGAAAAAAATGACTGAGTTCATTCAATCAACCTACACAAACATGACACCATTCTTCCAAAATACTGAACAAAGTTTTAGCATCACAAGAAAATAAAGACGATTGACTTCATTAGTGATGCTGAACATGTATCAACTTTGAGCTAATTTTTGGAGGCTTTAGTGATGCTCCACTTGTAGTTCTACTGATTGACTTCATTAAACAACATAAAACAATGTCAGTAATATATCAAAAGTCCCATTTTTTTTGCTGATCAAACAAATGAGGGAAAGATACTTAAAGCTTACGGCCAACAGATTCAAGAAAGGAAAATTTAAAGAAGAGTGATAATTTTTTCTTTTTATAGAAATGAAAATATGGGAAACTACAAAGAGCATATATGTAAAAGAAATGAAACTTCAAATATAAATTACATGGTTGTGTGACTTGTGCCTTATCTCGGTTCAACCCTTTACCCAATACATAAATTATGAAAAAAAATTAAGAAAATACTTATAAAATTACATTCTAGGTTATGAATATATTTAATAAAAAATGGATCCACAGATCGGATTTGGACCGGATACGGATCTCAAATACAAGATCCAGATCCAGATCCGATCCGTCAAAAACGGATCTGGGTCCGATCCGAATCCGGCGAGTCCAAATTTTAAAGATCTATATCTTATAAAAAGGTTCTGGATCCACCGGATCCGGACCGGATCCAAGATCCATTGCCATCTCTAATCACAATGGATAATATCAAAAGACATAAGTGTACATGAATTAGACGAAACAAATGACAATTGTACATGTTTTCCAAGTGGACATGAATGACACATACTTGAATTACGTGTTTGAGTACAAGAAATAAAATTATTTTATTTGAGGGAGGTTTAAACGGGTGCTCCCAGATGACCCAAATGTTCATGCCATAATGAAGGTGCGAAAGCTGCATATGTGGATAGTAACTTGGCTAATTGATTAGGTGTGGTAATTGGATAGATCTCCCCTTGACGATCACATCTCATTAGAAGCATCCCCGTCTGAAAATCCTTCACGGAAAATCCTAAAGGGTCAAAATCAACAGACACCCAATTATCAGTAGTAAATTTTCTAACCGAAACCAAGTTTTTAATTAATTGTGGAGCATGAAGGACATTCTTTAAAGTTAATGGTGGGTTTGGTGGAGACAATTTGCTAGAACCATAACTACGAATTGGAATAGAATGACCATTTCCGATAATTATACCATTATGTTTGCTCAAATTAAAATAGGACAAGAGATTACCTTGGGAGGAAGTCATATGAGACGTCGCTCCGGTGTCCATATACCAATTTGCATCAGGCGGATTAAGTCCAAGAGTGTGCATGGCAGACTCAATATCGGTTGAGCTAGCCACTGCCGAATGGGCCTCCTGGTTCGGCAGTGGCCCAAATGACGTCGAACTGTCACTGTTTCTAGGCCCATAAACCGACTCCTGGCAGACAGTGGGCTAGCAGTTTGCCTTGGACTAGGCCTGATCCAACTTCCTGTAGGAAATGGGCATGATGGCACAACCCAAGGCTAATGCCATGCCCACTGTGGTGGTCCGCCACCCCACTAGGCACATGGCTGCCACTGCTAGCCGGAATTTTCCTGCTGGCCTCCATTTCCGCCGCCCCTGCCTCCGTTTCCGCCATCGCCGGAATTCCGGTGGCCTCCACCTTTGCCATTACTGTGACTACCACCCCGATTTTTGCCACCATTTTGCCCTTTTTTGTGGTATAGGTTCAAAATGTGTAGTAGCTTCATTGGTTGATGCGGTAACCATGACGGAATTTGAGACGGTTGCGGCCTTTTTGGCGAACCCCGCCTCTTCAAGACTAAGCATAGAGCGGGCTTCGTAAAAAAGTGGTAGAGGATTTGTTTGTCGGATTAGCGTTCCCACGCTAGAGTACGCGTCGGCAAGGCCGACAACCAATTGTAAAACCAGCCGATTGTTTGTAACCGGCGAACCAACGTTCTTGAAAGAAATAATCCCCTTGATTATTTTCATTAATTGAATAGGTATATATACAAGTTACAAAATAGGAGAATCCTATTCCTATTATATTCCTAAAACCCTATTCTACCATAATTCTAACTATACAATTATGGTACATGTATATCCTAATTATGGTAAGTGTATATCCTAACTTAGGTAACCAATACACTACAATATACACAAAATATACTTTCATAATATCTTTGCTTGACCCTTTGCTGAGGTAATTTGATACTTGCTCCGTGATGGGCTCGACTGTTGGGCGATGTCATCCTTATTCTTTCGCTTTCTTTGTACATATCTTGTGATATACACTCAGTATATTCAGTGTATATCACAGTATATTTCCTTATTTAACACACCCCTTGATCATAGCGGGCGGTCTTGAACGCCGAGATCGTCCTAAAATCTTCAAAGAGGACCGCTGGTAGACCCTTTGTAAAGATGTCTGCAATTTGATAACGAGACGGGACATGTCATAAGCGAACTTGACCCTTTGCAACCTTCTCACGGACAAAGTGAATGTCCATTTCGATATTCTTGGTGCGTTGGTGTTGAACTGGGTTACCTGAAAGGTAGATGGCACTAATGTTATCGCAATATACCAAGGTTGCCTTCTGAATGGGACAATGAAGCTCCAAAAGCAAATTACGTAGCCAACATGATTCGGAGACCACATTCGCTACTTCTCGATATTCTGCCTCGGCACTTGAGCGTGATAGAGTTGCCTGACATTTTTCTGACCAGGAGACCAAGTTGTTGCCAAGGAACATACAGTAGCCAGAAGTCGACCGTCTGGTGTCGGGACAACCACCCCAATCAACATCCGTGTAAGAGACAAGTGTGGATGTAGATGAATGATACAAGTGCTACCCATAGTCCAGTGTCCCCTGAATATACCGAATGATGCGTTTGATTGCATTCATGTGCTCAACCCTGGGATCATGCATGAATAAACACACCTGCTGAACCGCATACGTAATATCCGGTCTGGTAAAGGTAAGATACTGGAGGGCCCCTACAAGACTGCGATAGCGGGTCGGGTCCTCGTATGGTGCACCTGCTGCGTCACTTAGCTTTGGGTTTGCATCAACTGGCGTGGAAGTGGACTTACAGGATGACATCCCAGCCCTCTCAATGATCTCAGCAGCATACTTCCGTTGAGACAGAAACAACCCTCCTGAATGACGTTTGACCGCCCCAAAAAATAACTCAAGGGCCCCAAGTCTTTCATAGCAAATTCAGAACTGAGCATGGCCATGATAGACTGACGTAAAGCATCGGAGGAGGCAGTCAAGATGATATCATCCACATACAACAGAATGTAGGCCAAGAACGAACCACGACGGTAGATGAACAAGGAATTATCTGACTTGCTGTGAGTGAACCCAATAGTTGAAACAAAATCAGCAAACCTCGTGTACCAGGCCATTGGAGACTGCTTAAGCCCATATAAGGACTTTTTCAACAAACATACATGATGAGGACGGTTTGGATCTCTGAAATCCAACGGCTGATGCATATAGACTGTTTCCTTGAGATCACCGTACAGGAAAACATTCTTAACATCCAACTGATGAATTGGCCAAGTCTTTGAAAGAGCCAAGCTAAGCACAGTGCGGATGGTATCCGGTTTGACCACCGGACTAAACGTCTCACCACAATCAATCCCAACTTGCTGAATCTTACCATCACCAACAAGTCGCGCCTTATGTCGAGCAAATGACCCATCTGAATTCTCCTTATGAGCAAAAATCCACATAGACCTGATAACATTAATACCATATGGACGGGGCACCAACTCCCACGTCTTATTATCAATAAGAGCATTATATTCATCAGTCATAGCAATTTTCCAATTAGGGTTATTTAATGCGGACACATGATTGCGGGGCAAAGGGGATTTAGAGACATCAGAATGTAAATTAAAATATCTTTTAGGTGTAAAAATACCCCACTGACTACGAGTGACCGGTCTATGACTCGAGGAAGGATTGAGGGATTTTTCTGGGGCGGGACGGACTGGCCAGCAGGCAGTGGGCCAGCTGGCCCAAATCGGTAAATTGACTCGTCGTCTGGACCAGTTCAGTGGTGGGTAGCCCAATTGCTTTGGAACTGCTCGATGGTGAAGAAAGGCTGCTACGAGCGTCTTGTGGGTCCAGAGCGATGGGCCATTGGAGGATTTTGGGTGCGGGAGATGTCCAAAAAATTCCGAATAATATACGGGTATATTTGGTCATCCAAAAAATTATACGACTTAGGCTCGGGAGTATGAACTTTCGTAAAAGGGAATTGAGTTTCATCAAAAATGACATGGCGATTAATTATGATTTTCTTGGAAGATAAATCAAAACACTTATAACCACGATGATTCGACGGATAACACAAAAATACACACGGGGTAGACCGAGCTTGAAGTTTGTTAATTGTGGTGGATGGGAATAACGGATAACACAAGCACCCAAAAATCCGAAGATGAGAATAAGAAGGGTTCTTATTATATAGGATTTTGAGAGGGGAAGAATATGTCAGACCTTTAGACGGAATTATGTTATGAGGATATGTGGCCATTTGTAGAGCATGATGCCAAAAATATGGAGGTATGGAGGCATGAATTAAGAAAGTTCGGACAATGTTATTTATGGAACGAATTTTGCGTTCGGCTTTCCCATTTTATGAAGATGTATGAGGACACGAAAAACGAAAATTTATCCCATGAGTAGCACAAAAACTCCCGAAACTCCCTATTGTCATACTCTTTCCCATTATCACATTGAATATTTTTTATTTCTCTTTCGAATTGAGTACGAATGAACGCTCTAAATTTGATGAAGACGGAAAACACTTGTGATTTATTCGCAATTGGAAACGTCCACAAAAATCTAGAATAATCATCTAAAAAGAGAACATAATATCGATGACCCATTGAACTAAGAACAGGAGATGTCCATAAGTCGCTATGAATAATATCAAATGGCTTTGAAGTATGAGAATTGGAGTCTACAAATGACAACTTAACAATTTTCCCTAATAAACAAGACTGACAAAGTGGAGTACGACTCGTACTCTTACAAGAAATAAGGCTATTTTTATCTAAAACTGATAAAATAGAAGATCCCGGATGACCCAGACGAGCATGCCACATGGAAGGAGAGATGGCTGCAAAAACTGACGGCAAGGCTTGACTCGATGGACTGAAACCGGGAATGATAGGATACAGATCCCCCCTACTATCACACCTCATGAGATGATTCCCCGTCTTGAAATCCTTCACAGAGAAACCAAAAGGATCAAATTCAACGGAAACAGAATTGTCAGTAGTGAATTTCCGGACAGACACTAAATTTTTAATCAATTTAGGAGCATGTAAAGTATTTTTCAAGAGAAGGGGTGGATTGGGGGGAGACAACATTTTCTGACCATAACCCTGAATTGGAATAGAGTTGCCATTACCAACAATTATACCCTGAGGGGTGCTCAAATTGGAATAAGAGGAGAGAGTACCTGATTCGAAAGTCATGTGAGTAGTGGCCCCGGTGTCCATGTACCAATTTGGGTCCGGTTGAGTCAATTCCAACGTGTGCATCGCGGCCTCGATATCAGTTTGAGTGGGGCCTGCTGCATGATGGGCTTGCGGAGGTCGGGGCCCAAGAACTCCTGTCCGTGATGGACCTGGGCCATAGCTGCTGTTATTCTTTGCCATTCTTTGAGCCAGCGGCGATGGGCCGCCAACTGGCTGAGTGTTGGGCACGGGGTTGGCGGCCACGCGGCTGGAACTCATCGCACGATTGTATGGAGCTCTTGGCCCATGGCCCATCGCTCCTTGCTATGGGCCCCATTTCTTTGGGCCAGGGTGGTGGGCCACTATTCACTGGATGGGACCCACCGCCTGCTTGCTGACCACCGGAACCTCCACTAAAACCGCCGCGTTTGCCACCGCGATTTTTGTTATTATTCTTGCGATTATTCTTGCCGCCACCATTATTATGGTTTTGGCCTGAATTATTAACAAAACCTGAAGGACTAGGAGAGGACGCCACCATGACGACTGGGCTTGCTCCGGTTGCTGCCTTTTTAGCCAAACCGGCTTCTTCCAACGTAAGCATGGAGCGGGCTTGATAGAAGTCGGGAAGAGGGTTGCTTTGGCGAAGGAGAGTTCCAACACCATTATAGGCCTCCGAAAGACCGGCAACCAATTGTAGAACTAGACGATTATTCGTTACTGGTGCGCCGACATTACGGAGTTGATCCGCCAACTCCTTTAGTTTCTTGCAATATGCAGAAACGGTCAGAAATTCGTCCATTTGAACGAGAGAGAATTACTACTCGAGTGTGACGACACGGGAATGTTGGTTGTCTTGGAATATGTCACGCAATCTATTCCATGCAGCCATAGCCGTGGTATCCGGCTCAATTATCGTCTGTAGAAGGTCCACCGAAATAGTGGCGTAGAACCACCGGAGAACGGTTGCATCAAGTGTAATCCATAACTCAGGATCCTCCACAGGAAGGGGTCTAGTGGGAGGAATGATGTGATGAAGAACTTGATACGATATAGCGTGAATTTTAAACAACTCCGCCCACGTCGCATATTGGACGTTTTCCATCTCAAGGACAATAGGGATACTGCTCTTGATATTGGAAACTGTGAGGGCAGGGTGAAAATTGTTCTTAGACATATTGAAAGAACAAAGAAGAAAGGAAAATTTAAGAGAGGTGTTTTTAAGAGCGGAAGATGAATTTTGGAAGAGAAACCCGAGGGGGTGGGGTGGGGGTGGTGTGTCTCGGCCAAAGGGATGACAAAAGTTTGAGAGAAAAATCTTTTGTTTAGACCTAGTCTTTTGATACCATGTAAGAAATAATCCCCTTGATTATTTTCATTAATTGAATAGGTATATATACAAGTTACAAAATAGGAGAATCCTATTCCTATTCTATTCCTAAAACCTTATTCTACCATAATTCTAACTATACAATTATGGTACATGTATATCCTAATTATGGTAAGTGTATATCCTAACTTAGGTAACCAATACACTACAATATACACAAAATATACTTTCCTAATATCTTTGCTTGACCAATCGAGTGGGTGGCCATCGCTTCTGTGATGGGCACGACTGTTGGGCGATGTCATCCTTATTGTCGCTTTACTGCTTCTATATACTGTGATCGCACTACTGTATATTCAGTGTATATCACAGGTATATTCCCTTATTTAACAGTTCTTGAGTTGATCCGATAAAACTTTGAGGCGTTGACAATAAGCGGATGCATTCGGGAAATCCGCCATGTCCGTAGTGGAGAATTCTTGCTCCAAAGTGACGGCTCGGAAATTCTTGTTATCTTGGAAGATATCCCGTAAGCGATTCCAAGCCTCCATCACCGTGGAATCGAATTCCATTATTGTGTGCAACAAATCGTTAGAAATTGTTAAATCCACGAAAGAACTGTCGCATCAAGTGTGAGACATAGTTCTTTTTCATCATCGGGTTTTAACACCTTTTCTTTGCTTTTTTCTGGTGGAATTATGTGATGAATAACTCGGTGGGAGCGGCAACAAATTTTAAAGAGTTCTGCCCAAGTTGCGTAATGAAGATTTTCCATCTCAAGAGTGATGGAAATATGAGTTTTGATGTTGGAAACAGCAAGAGCGGGATGAAATGTGGATTTAGAGTCCGACATTGTTGACCGGAAAAAGAAAATAACAATGGAAGAAATAAAAAATTTGGGTGGTCGACCGGTTGGAGAGGAAGGGACCGACGAAGGAGTGAATATTCTTTGTAGGGTAGGATCTTTTTTCCCTAATCTCTTGATTCCATGTAAGAATATTTTTCCTCAATTGTAATTCTCCAACAATGTAGTAATTATACCACCAATACAACCTCATCTTAGGCTACAATTAGGCTAACATTATGATATGATTAGGGTAAGATAATGATATTTAATCTACCTACCATATACATATGATTCTAATATCAATTATAATAATTATTAATTACAATATTAATCAACAATTATTCTATCAATTCCTATGTGAATTTCTCATTAATTTCATTTCCTGTTATTTGGTTTAGTAGGTATGATAAAATTTGAATTCACCTGCGTGCTTTCGGGTTAAGTGTCACACTGTTTACTTTTGGAAAATTTGGCAGGAATTTAGAAGTGATTGGACAATCATTGTCCTGTTTAGTTGCTTTAAGGAAATGATTAGAGAACATCAAAAGTTTAATGAATGAAAATCAAAATCTTCATTGCTGCAGGTAATGTTTCTGTGAATCCCATTGTTTTGGTCCATAATTTCCATTCCTAACTCATTCAGAGGTTTTAGGACAGACCCTAACATATCGAGGGTAAGATGTGGTTCCAGGATTTAAATTCTACGGGTTTAATCTTTAAGGTTATTAACATTAAATCTAATCTCTCCGTTCACTTTTACTTGTTCACTATAGACTTTGCACACCCTAAAGAAATAATAAATGAAGTGCATAATTTATCGTAATACCCATATTAATTGGTGTATAGTCTTAATGGATTTGAAAAATGATTTGGAATGAGTAATTAATGATACGTGTAAAACAGGAAAAATAAATTATTTTTCTTTTGATATGCGAAAGTGGATAAGTAGAAGTAAAAAACTATTTCTAAAATAATGGACAAGTAAAAGTGAACGGAGGAAGTATTATATTTTTTAAATTAAGGATTCATATGTACTACATTTTGCTGTTTTAGTGAACTTTTATAATAAATTTATGCTTGGCGTAAAAAGTATCCGGGTCCGGATAAACGCGATACCGTAACATCGAATCCGCCCCTGTTGAGGGCAAGTGCTTATTGGCTGATGTTGCACAAGGTCTTGCTGGTATTGTGATCCTCTGATAGTTTCACGTATAGCCTTGATGAGAAGTGGCATTAATTTGATGTTAGCTTGGGTTGCTTGATGTTTCCTGTGGTCAACTGGCTCTCACTTATGACTAAATTTTCTTGCCCATACATGCTTAAACACCCATCACACTGACAAATGTTGAACAATCGTTGCAAGGGATTGGTTCCAGTGGTCCTCTACGCTGTGGGGGTTCCAATACGTGGCCTCGTTTGCTGAATGAAATGTACAAACTTTTATATTAAGCCTCACACAATTATCTCTAACTCTATGTAATATTGAGCAGTGGTGGAGAAAGTAAAAGAAATACATTCATAACTTGTAGTGCTAGAGTTACTGGTACTTGCTGTATGGTATACCGTCAATGATATTAGTTACTGGTTAATTTGTAATAGATGAAAATGCTTTGTCTATTGCTGGCCTCTTCTTATACGTGCATCAGTTTAACAATTTCCATCAATAAATACGATAAGCTATCATAATTTTATTGTTACCAACAGTATATCTTACTGATAGAGAGATATGTTCTTTGTCTCGTTCAGTATTTATAACTCCGTTCAAGACTTTGGGTTCTCATTAATAACAATGTCGGTTTAAATTTTTTGATTAAGTGAGGATGAGATCCAATAGCGTGGGCGAGGATGATATCCATAACTTGTTGGATTAGCAGTCTGACTCGGGGCATTATCTATGGGTTCTCCTAAATTCTTTTCAAGAATGGTATGTCATTTCCCTCAAGAAACAGTTGATTACTATTCTCTATATGCAAATTGTTCTATGTTATAGTCTTATTAGATGAAATGTTAACATTTTATGATCACCTTTTTCCCTATTGCAATCCCTTCCTTAATCTAGTCCTGTATATTTGTGCTTTGACAATTTACGCGCCACAAAGAAAGTTCTAATTTTCCATTAAAGATGCAACAGGAGATCGTGGGAAGGTTCGTGGTCAGTGATAGACGACGATGTTCCAAATTAATAGTTTGGAGATAAAAGGTCTAAATAAATCTGTATCAGGATATCTTCGAGTTTACTAAAGAGATTAGGAATATAGAGTATATGAATGCTATTTTAAGCCTAACATTCTATGGAAATTTCAGATTATTGTTTCGTTCTCGAAGCATGCATCTAATCACCCTGCCTTTCTGAATTGAATGAATCTTCAAATATTAGATTTAAGAATATAGTGGATGAATGCTATGTTGGAAATTTGCCTTTGATGGGAGGTGCGTCCACCCATATTTAATGAATTAAACACTAGGGTTCAGCATGTTGGAGGCTTTGTCTCTTCACACGTGCATAATCTACTAAGTGAGTAGATGACTGTCGGGCCAAGAATCGTCAAATTTCGTTGAGAAATGAAAGAGATATTGGTCCACGAAGTAAGGTGTTTGAGGCATAAAAATATGGTGTGAGACAAATCTACCACATCGGTGGTAAAAAAAAGAATTGCTCTCTTTATAAGTCTCTAAATTGACTAAGGGTTTGGGACCCCAAGGGGTATCCCATGTGTTTAAAGGAGGGAGGACCTAGATGTGCTTGGGTTCAAGGCTAAGCCCACACGCGCGCCGCCCGCCCGTCCCGTCCGGGCTCGGGTCTTGGGTCTTGGGCGTCTTCTGATATTATCTCTTTGGACCCCAAAGTGTTTAATATTTATAGTTTGGTCCCTGTAGTTTCTGGAATGTTGAATTTGGGAACGATGCCTTCCATTGAAGTTGATTTTTTGGGGCGTTATTGTGCATTAACTAGCCATTACTTGGCTGATTAACTCCCTCAATTACTTGGCTGAATTACACCCTCCTTCAATGACCATAAACAACCATTACTTGGCTGTTTAATTCCCTCCTTCAATGGGCCATTCACAGCCTTGTCTTGGGCAGATGAGCAACCTCCCTTATGCCTTATGCTATATATTTCTGTCTCATTTTTCTATGTCATATTTTGTTCACTTTTTATATGTTTGTGTGTAGCACAATTGAGCCAAACAACATCAATATATAATGGATGTTTATGGCCATTGAAGGAAGGTGTAATTCAGCCAAGTAATGATTGTTAATGGAGGGAGTTAATCAGCCAAGTAATGGCTGGTTAATGCACAATAACGCCCCAAAAAATCAACTCCAACAGTAGACAAAAACTTTCTGCCTTCCGTCGTTCCTAAATTCAACATTCCAGAAATACCAGGGACCAAACTGTAAATAAACACTTTGGGGTCCAAAGAGATAATATCAGAAGACACCCAAGACCCACGACCCGTGACCCGAGCCCGAGCCCGGACGGGACGGGACGGGACGGGACGGGCGGGCGACGGTGGCGCGTGTGTGGGCTTAGCCTTGAACCCAAGCACATCTAGGTCCTCCCTCATTTAAACACATAGGATACCCCTTGGGGTCCCAAACCCTTAGCCAATTTAGAGACTTATAAAGAGAGCAATTCTTTCTTTTCCCACCGATGTGGTAGATTTGTCCCACACCATATTTTTATGCCTCAAACACCTTACTTCGTGGACTAATATCTCTTTCATTTCTCAACGAAATTTGACGATTCTTGGCCTTACGGTCATCTACTCACTTAGTAGATTATGCATGTGTGAAGAGACAAAGCCTCCAATATGCGGAACCCTAGTGTTTAATTCATTAAATATGGGTGGACGCACCTCCCCATCAAAGGCAAATTTCCAACAATCCCCTCTTGAAAGAGAGATTTTGGCGCACACATATGGTGCCTACTTTCAGCAATCTTTCAGCGAAAAGATATTGCATCAGGAGAGGTAGCTTCCGCTTTGAACCTTCCTTAGTTGAATACCACCGGACTTACTTACTGCGCGGTGAACGTGATGTCTTGAACCGTCAGTGTTTAGTGTAAGCCAAGACAATGATACCAACACAATAACTCTCCTTATTCATTTTCTTCTTATGGTTTTGTCCGTTGTGGCCGTGGACACACTTGGATTCTTAAGTGCGTTCATTTGAGGCGGCCTATCCTCGCACTTAAATAGGTGATCTCCTACAAGGTATCCTGCTATACCCCATTTCACAAGTGTTAGAAATCATTAAAAGTTTCCCCAACCTTAACCTCAACCGTTTGAGGATCGTTAAAGGTTTGGAAGCTTAACATTTACCCACCATGCAGGTAGCACTTTAATGTCTATCGCGGGAACAACTTTGGATTCATGTTTCCCTACAGAAATCATCATCCGAAGTGCTCTTGCTTCCACCGAAGCGCTCAACTGAACCTTTTTACAACTTAGTTTTCCTATTGAACCAAATTCTTGGGATCTCCAATTAGTATGGTTGGGTTACCACCGCAAAGGTTCGTATTGTTTGGGTTTTAAGCCCATTCCCCTAGACAGGCAGAACACTTGATCTCCGGATAGTCCCTTAGTTAAAAGGGGTCCGCTATATCCTTTGATTAATAATCAAGAAAGTGACACCCATGATGATCAACTGCCATACGGTCTTATGTTTCCGACAAATCATGACAGATATGTCTAGACGCCGTCATCCGTGTCCTTCCTAAAGACGACCGGCTAGCCACAGTGTATAACTGCTGAAGACACGGGTTTCTCCCAATAAGGGACGTCCTCTAAGGAGTCGTGAAGTTACTCAACTTCTTTCATGCTTTGTATAAAGCGATAAACTCCGATTCCATCATGAATCGGCCGATGCAAGTTTACTTAGGGTTTTTAATTCCAAGATCCACCATACAATTTACTTGTGGCTTTGGTGTTCTTCACATCTGATGTCCAGTTTGCATCGCTGTGTTCTCCCAGAACCACGGGCCATCCGAAATACTATAATCCGTAGATAAGTGAATATTTCAGATATCGTCATAACCGACTTAACGCCTTCTACCGATCATTTTTAGAATCATCAGTGAACCTTAGTTCAACTGACCTGCTTTGTAGGCCGATACCAGGTCTGTTGTAGTGTGTACCATACATTGAACTACATGTGACCTGCGCATATCACTCCTTGTATATGGGTGCACCATGATTTCAATCAGTTATATGATTCATATCCATTGGTGTCTTCAACGAGACTGTCAACTATCTCACAACTGAGGTTGGAGTTTAGACCAGTCCGTTAGATGTCTTAGAAATCCAATTCCTAAGATGTCATCTGTGATATCCATATCTTTTGTTTAAATATAACTTCCACTCTCAGACTGTTGGTTTTCCAACTGTTGGCTTTCTAACTTCAGAGTCAATGTTTCTGTGGTCAGATTCATTGTTTCTTTTTTATTTGAGACTTCCAGGACCACAATGTAAACATTTCAGGGACCAAAATGAAAGTTCAGGAAGAAGCCCAACAGTCCAGCAAACCAACTCTGATTCTCCCCTTCCAACACTCCGGTTAGGAAGGTTGTTTCAACATCCATGCCACGCAAGACTGCAATGACCTTGGATGTTAAGCTATTCATAGGAAAGCACATGTATAAGTAGCCGATGCCTTATATTCGTCAGTAGATCCATCTACTTTGTACTCACTTTTGAGTATCCACTTTTACAACCCAAATGTTCTTTTTTCGGACGAAGATCAACCATTACACAAGTATGGTTCTATATGATGGAATCTATTTCTATCTTTTTAGCTTCTTTCCAAAGCAACGCTTCTGGAGATGACAATTATTTATTAATTATCCATGGTTCATCCTCAACCATACAAGCTAGAAGGCCTGGAACAAGTCTTTGTCCCTCTTTGCTCCGTCTCGGTTCAACATCTAGAATCCCTGAGTTCTGTAGATCTGGAATATTAAGTTTCGGATAGTCAGCAACTTTCGAGTCCTGTAGATACGGAACGTCTAGTTTCGGACAGTCAGGCCCTCACGGGTTCTTGTTAACCTCGAGCAATTACTCATTTTTCCTTTTCAAGGAAAGTTATCTTCAACGAATTCAACATTCTTTGACGCCAAGAGGCGATAAACACTACTGTTATTTACAGATCCAGTGGATATGCAATCTACAGTCTTAGGTCCAACTTGACCTGTTTCGGCAGTCCAACTTCTACCAAGCCACCCCACATCACAACATTTGTATGTGAGATCCTTTCCATGTTTCACACGGAGAGTTATCCTTATCCTTATGCGTATTTCTGTTGAGAATCACATTAGCGGTAAGGGTCGCCTTGCCCCATATAATTTGGGTGTACGGCTTTGCGCTTGGCTAACACCGTTAGACTGAGGTGAGTAATACGCAGTCGTTTAATGAACGATGCTTCACATTCTCCCCCTCTATCACTACGAATTCCTCAATCCGTAAGCTTAGTTAATTTTCAACTTCTTCTTTGTAGCGCTTATCCGCTTCAACAACTTCATCTTTTCTTTTCAACAAACAAATGATACAATACGTTGTACCATCATCAATGAAGGTCACAAAGTACTTGTCTCCCCCCCTCTATTTTGTATAAACTTCAAATCACCCATGTAGGTATGACTAAGTTCTAGAGGAGCGGTACTTCTTTCGCTATTCCTTTGACAGAATTTGGAAAGGTGATTTTGCCTATTCGCCTACCTCACATTTATTTTGAGGGTTTATGTCGAGAGAAGGCAACAATCTCAACTTCGTTAGCTTTTGAATGACTTCCTATTTAACGTGTCTTAATCTATGATGACATAGATGCATGGATTACAAATACATCATTCATTTAGCTACAGACATACTGTACCATTCTTAGTTATTACAGACCTGTTGGACTAGTCTCAAACCAGCTTGACCAACAGCGTCCCTTAACCAAGTTTTGGGATATGTATCACCTCATTTTGGAGTGATCCTATTCCCTGAAGTCCTATTGAGGACAACCTCTCCAACCCCTTCTACTTTAGAGGTGGCGTTGCTTCACATGAACAACCTCATGCCCGTGGTTAGGGCATAACCGGATCATATGTGATCTGGATACTCTGTCCCACTCCAGTTGCTTTGGCAGACTGAGTGTTCAATTTCTTTTCTGCCTTTCTTTAGGCCTTCAGATCATTTAAGACCTGGATACTCTGGCCCACCACACTAGGTGTCCATCACTTTTCCTATGAAATGAATTATGGCCCCACTCCAGTCGCCCGGAGGCTTTGTATGACTGAGTGTCCAATATCGTCCTATCAAAGGAATTTTGGCCCCACTCCAGTCGCACGGAGGCTTTGTATGACTGAGTGTCCAATATCATCCTATGAAAGGAATTTTGGCCCCACTCCAGTCGCCCGGAAGCTTTGTATGACTGAGTGTCCAATATCATCCCATCAAAGGAATTTTGGCCCCACTCCAGTCGCCCGGAGGCTTTGTATGACTGAGTATCCAATATCATCCTGTGAAGGATCTTCGGCCAAATTGTGTGACAGGCTCAACGTCTTTAGCTTTTAGACTTCTTCCGTTATGATTGGTGCCCAGATAATTCTTGGCGCTTACTTAAGAGTGGTAACAGTTTTCGCACAGTTAGTGGATCTTTCTCCCTCGTACGTGCGAACATACTTTACACACTTTTAATAATTACACTTAAAAGAACGGATCTTTTTAAGTCTTTTACAAAATCCAATCTTTAAACGGGAAGGAAAATGAGATTAAACTTCTGATTTTAAAGCGTAAGAAATATAAATTATTTCGGAAATTTTTTTCATATTTCTCCTTACTTTAAGCCCTTTTTAATCAGACATCGTTTAATCTTATTTTTGAGAAGGAAGGAAAATTACTTATCCTAATTTCGGATTCTGGCCCACTTCAGTCACTACATCGGACTAAGTGTCCATTTCCTCCTTACCATAATTCGGATCCTTTGTCTGTGACAGATATAGGCCTTCTGCTACAAGATAGAACCACATCTTCAGCCTTCTCCTCTTGTCCCAGTTGACATCCCCAACCTCTCGTGGGCGCTTGTTCCTACCACTCTCAGGAGCGGTGACACCATGAACACGTTGATCTTCAACATCATAATCACAAGTCTCTTCTACCAGAAAACTACAGCCATATCCAGATTTGGTCATTCAATTTTTGACCAACGTCTTTCGAACACTAATACAAATCTTGTCTTAAAACTGTTAAAACTGTTGGAATATGTAAAGCAGTACGAAAAGTAAATAAATATTACAAGTGTTCGAAAGGATAAACAAGTAGGCCAATGTTCAGAACTGCCGCAAGCTTGTTGAGTCTTGAATCTTGATAACCTGAAAGCATATAGTCTCCCATTTAAACACACGGGATACCCCTTGGGGTCCCAAACCCTTAGCCAATTTAGAGACTTATAAAGAGAGTAATTCTTCCTTTTCCCACCGATGTGGTAGATTTGTCCCACACCATATTTTCATGCCTCAAACACCTTACTTCGTGGACCAATATCTCTTTCATTTCTTAGCGAAATTTGACGATTCTTGGCCCTACGGTCATCTACTCACTTAATAGATTATGCACGTGTGAAGAGACAAAGCCTCCAACATGCGAAACCCTAGTGTTTAATTCATTAAATATGGGTAGATGCACCTCCCCATCAAAGGCAAATTTCCAACAATCCCCTCTTGAAAGAGAGATTTCGGTGTATACACATGGTGTCTACTTTCAGCAATCTTTCAGCGAAAAGATATTGCATCAGGAGTGGTAGCTTCCGCTTTGAACCTTCCCTAGTCGAATACCACCGGACTTACTTACTGCGCGGTGAACGTGATGTCTTGAACCGTCATTGTTTAGTGTAAGCCAAGACAATGATACCAACATAATAACTCTCCTTATTCATTTTCTTCTTATGGTTTTGTCCATTGTGGCCGTGGACACACTTGGATTCTTAAGTGCGTTCATTTGAGGAGGCCTGTCCTCGCACTTGAATAAGTGATCTCCTACAAGGTATCCTGCTATACCCCACTTCACAGGTGTTAGGAATCATTAAAAGTTTCCTCAACCTTAACCTCAACCGTTTGAGGATCGTTAAAGTTTTGGAAGCAAAACCTTTACCCACCATGCAGGTAGCACTTTAATGTATATCACGGGAACAACTTTGGATTCATGTTTCCCTACAGAAATCATTATCCGAAGTGCTCTTGCTTCCACCGAAGCGCTCAACTGAACCTTTTTACAACTTAGTTTTCCCATTGAACTAAATTCTTTGGATCTCCAATCAGTATGATTGGGTTAGCACCGCAAAGGTTCGTATTGTTTGGGTTTTAAGCCCATTACCCTAGACAGGCAGAACACTTGATCTCTGGGTAGTCCCTTAGTTAAAAAAGGTCCGCTATATCCTTTGATTAGTAATCAAGGAAGTGACACCCGTGATGATCAACTGTCATACGGTCTTATGTCTCCGACAGATTCTGACAGATATGTCCAGACGCCGTCATCCGTGTCCTTTCTAGAGCCGACCGGCTAGTCACATTGTATAACTGGTTAAGGCACATGTTTCTCCCAATAAGGGACGTCCTCTAAGGAGTCATGAAGTTACTCAACTTCTTTCATGCTTTGTATAAAGCGATAAACTCCGATTCCATCATGAATCGGCCGATGCAAGTTTGCTTTAGAGGATTTTCCAAGACCCACCATACATATTTACTTGTGGCTTTGGTGTGCTTCATATCTGATGTCCAGTTTACATCACTGTGTTCTCCCAGAACCGCTGGACATCCAAAATACTATAATCCGTAGATAAGCGAATATTTCAGATATCGTCATATCCGACTTAACGCCTTCTATCGATCATGTATTAAAATCATTAGTGAACCTTAGTTTAACTGATCTGCTTTATACGCCGATACCAGGTCGGTTGTAGTGTGTAACATGAATTGAACTGCATGTGACCTGCACATATCGCTCCTTGTCTATGGGTGCACCATGATTTCAATCAGTTATATGATTCATATCCATTGGTGGCTTCAACGAGACTGTCAACTATCTCACAACTAAGTTTAGAGTTTAGACCAGTCCGTTGGATGTCTTAGAAATCCAATTCCTAAGATGTCATATGTGATACCCATATCTTTCATATCGAGACTTTGTTTCAATATGACTTCCATTCTCAGACTGTTGATTTTCCAACTGTTGGCTTTCTAACTTCAGAGTCAATGTTTCTGTTTTATCTGAAACTTCCAGGACTAAAATGTAAATATTTCAGGGACCAAAATGAAAGTTCAGGAAGAAGCCCAACGGTCTAGCAAACCAACTCTGATTCTCCCCTTCCAACACTCCGGTTAGGAAGGATGTTTCAACATCCATGCCACGCAAGACTGCAATGGCCCTTGATGTTAAGCTATTCACAGGGAAGCACAAGTACAAGTAGCTGAGGCCTTATACTCGTCAGTAGATCCATCTACTTTGTACTCACTTTTGAGTATCCACTTTTACAACCCAAATGTTCTTTTTCCGGACGAAGATCAACCATTACACAAGTATGGTTCTATATGATGGAATTTATTTCTCTTTGTAGCTTCTTTCCAAAGCAGCGCTTTTGGAGATGTCAATTATTTGTTAATTATCCATGGTTCGTTCTCAACCATACAAGTTAGAAGGCCTGGAACAAGTCTTTGTCCCCTCTTTACTCCGTCTCGGTTCAACATCTAGAATCCCTGAGTTCTGTAGATCTGGAATATTAAGTTTCGGATAGACAACAACTTCCGAGTCCTGTAGATACGAAACGTCTAGTTCCGGACAGTCAGGCCCTCGCGGGTTCTTGTTAACCTCGAGCAATTACTCTTTTTTCCTTTTCAGGAAAGTTATCTTCAAAGAATTCAGCATTCTTTGACGCCAAGAGGCGATAAGCCCTACTGTTATTTGCAGATCCAGTGGATATGTAATTTACAGTCTTAGGTCCAACTTGACCTTTTTCGATAGTCCAACTTCTACCAAGACACCCCACATCACAACATATGTATGTGAGATCCTTTCCATGTTTCACACGGAGAGTTATCTTTATCCTTATGCGGATTTCTGTTGAGAATCGCATTAGCGGTAAGGATCGCCTTGCCCCACATAATTTGGGTGTACGGCTTTGCGCTTGGCTAACACCGTTAGACTGAGGTGAGTAATAAGCAGTCGTTTAATGAACGATGCTTCACATTCTCCCCCTCTATCACTACGAATTCCTCAATCCGTAAGCTTAGTTAATTTTCAACTTCTTCTTTGTAGCGCTTATCCGCTTCAACAACTTCATCTTTTCTTTTCAACAAACAAAGGTTACAATACGTTGTACCATCATCAATGAAGGTCACAAAGTACTTGTCTCCCCCCCTCTATTTTGTATAAACTTCAAATCACCCATGTTGGTATGACTAAGTTCTAGAGGAGCGGTGCTTATTTCGTTATTCCTTTGACAGAATTTGGAAAGGTGATTTTGCCTATTCGCCTACCTCACATTTATTTTGAGGGTTTATGTCGAGAGAAGGCAACAATCTCAACTTCGTTAGCTTTTGAATGACTTCCTATTTAACGTGTCTTAATCTATGATGACATAGATGCATGGATTACAAATACATCATTCATTTAGCTACAGACATACTGTACCATTCTTAGTTATTACAGACCTGTTGGACTAGTCTCAAACCAGCTTGACCAACATCGTCCCTTAACCAAGTTTTGGGATATGTATCACCTCATTTTGGAGTGATCCCATTCCCTGAAGTCCTATTGAGGACAACCTCTCCAACCCCTTCTACTTTAGAGTTGGCGTTGCTTCACATGAACAACCTCATGCCCGTGGTTAGGGCATAACCGGATCATATGTGATCTGGATACTCTGTCCCACTCCAGTTGCTTTGGCAGACTGAGTGTTCAATTTCTTTTCTGCCTTTCTTTAGGCCTTCAGATCATTTAAGACCTGGATACTCTGGCCAACCACACTAGGTGTCCATTACTTTTCCTATGAAATGAATTATGGCCCCACTCCAGTCGCCCGGAGGCTTTGTATGACTGACTGTCCAATATCGTCCTATCAAAGGAATTTTGGCCCCACTCCAGTCGCACGGAGGCTTTGTATGACTGAGTGTTCAATATCATCCTATGAAAGGAATTTTGGCCCCACTCCAGTCGCCCGGAGGCTTTGTATGACTGAGTGTCCAACATCATCCTATCAAAGGAATTTTGGCCCCACTCCAGTCGCCCGGAGGCTTTGTATGACTGAGTATCCAATATCATCCTGTGAAGGATCTTCGGCCAAATAGTGTGACAGGCTCAACGTCTTTAGCTTTTAGACTTCTTCCGTTATGATTAGTGCCCAGATAATTCTTGGCGCTTACTTAAGAGTGGTAACAATTTTCGCACAGTTAGTGGATCTTTCTCCCTCGTACGTGCGAACATACTTTACACACTTTTAATAATTATACTTAAAAGAACGGATCTTTTTAAGTCTTTTACAAAATCCAATCTTTAAACGGGAAGGAAGATGAGATTAAACTTCTGATTTTAAAGCGTAAGGAATATAAATTATTTCGGAATTTTTTTTCATATTCCTCCTTACTTTGAACCCTTTTTAATCAGACATCATTTAATCTTATTTTTGAGAAGGAAGGAAAATTACTTATCCTAATTTTGGATTCTGGCCCACTTCAGTCACTACATCGGACTAAGTGTCCATTTCCTCCTTACCATAATTCGGATCCTTTGTCTGGGACATATATAGGCCTTCTGCTACAAGATAGAACCACATCGTCAGCCTTCTCCTCTTGTCCCAGTTGACATCCCCAACCTCTCGTGGGCGTTTGTTCCTACCACTCTCAGGAGCGGTGACATACTATACCATTCTTAGTTATTACAATGGTATAGTATGTATAGTATGTCAATAACTAAGAATGGTATAGTATGTATAGTATGTCAGTACCTAAGAATGGTATAGTATGTCAGTAGCTCAACTACATTTGACTTGAACATATCGCTCCTTCCTGAACTTTCATTATGGTCCCACCACACTAAGTGTCCATTACGTTTCCTATGAAATGAATTCCGGCCCCACTCCAGTCGCCCGGAGGCTTTGTATGACTGAGTGTCCAATATCATCCTATCAAAGGAATTTTGGCCCCACTCCAGTCACCCGTGAGCAGTAACGTTGGAACGAAAACAGAAAACTCTTCCTTCCTTTTCCATTTCTTCAGCAAGTCGATTCGTATTTGTTTTCTTCGTCATAATCAACCTATTTGCTTTGTAGTGTTGATTAAAATGTTGTTTTATCTTGGGAGACTATTGCCCGTTAACGTAAAAGAATATATACGGGGCAATCTTGTCTTAAAGACAGAGTGCCATCACTCGACTCAGCACACAGTTGTAACAATCCAGATTTAGTGTTTCTTGATTTCAGGTTATCAAGATTTAAGACTCAACAAACTTGCGGCAGTTCTGATCATTGGCCTACTTGTTTATCCTTTCGAACACTTGTAATATTTATTTACTTCCCGTACTGCTTTACATATCCCAATAGAAAGTGAACAAAATATGACATAGAAAAACGAGACAGAAATATATACACAGAGACAAACAAAAGAGTAAAACACAGTCCAAAACGTGAGCAATAACGTTGGGATGAAAAACAGAAACTCTTCCTTCCTTTTCCATTTCTTCAGCAAGTCGATACGTATTTATTTTCTTCGTCAGAATCAACCTATTTGCTTTGTAGTGTTGATTAAAGTGTTGTTTTATCTTGGGAGACTATTGTCCGTTAACGTAAAAGCATATATACGGGGCAATCTTGTCTTATAGACAGAGTGCCATCACTCGACTCAGCACACAGTTGTAACAATCCAGATTTAGTGTTTATTGATTTCAGGTTATCAAGATTCAAGACTCAACAAGCTTGCGGCAGTTCTGAACATTGGCCTACTTGTTTATCCTTTTGAACACTTGTAATATTTATTTACTTTCCGTACTGCTTTACAATATCCCAACATGCTATGTTAAGCCTAATATTCTTTGGAAGCCATCTTTTATGTGAGGCTTTCAATAGGGTATACTTCTTGCATACATAAACTTTTCTGTTAAAGTGAAAATAAATGTTTATCTCATTGAGAAGAGAAAAATAATCTTTTTTCTTCTTCTTAGCTGTGTTAATAACCCAAGTAGTCTAGTAATGCTTCAGCTAGAAAAGAAGAAAGAAATCATTTTCTGGCGAAGCCTTACAATTCACGAGTTTTCGTGATAATTTGCATAAATGTACTTTTCCAGTTAATTGTTAAAAGAAATTTGTAAAAATCTGTTGGAAATTTGCCTTTGGCGGGGAGATGCATCCACCCATATTTAATGAATTAAACACTAGTGTTCCGCATGTTGGAGGCTTTGTCTCTTCGCACATGCATGATCTACGAAGTGACTAGATGACCGTAGGGCCAAGAATCGTCAAATTTCATTGAGAAATGAAAGAGATATTGGTCCACGAAGTAAGGTGTTTGAGGCATGAAAATATGGTGTGGGACAAATCTACCATATCGGTGGGAATAAAAAGAATTGCTCTCTATATAAGTCTCTAATGTGGTAAAGGGTTTGGGACCCCAAGGGGTATCCCATGTGTTTAAAGGAGGGAGGACCTAGATGTGCTTGGGTTCAAGGCTAAGTCCACACGCGCGCCGCCGCAGCCCGCCCGTCCCGTCTGGTCCGATCTCGGTCGTGGGTCGTGGGCTGTGGGGACTCTCTAATATTATCTTTTTGGATCCCAAATTGCTTAATATTTTTACAGTTTGGTCCCCAGAGTTTCTGGAAAGTTGATTTTGGGGTGACGGAAGGCAGAAAACTTTCTGCCTTCCGTTAGACTGTGTTTTGAAGCATTAACCAGCCATTACTTTTCTGATTAACTCCTCGATTAACAACCCATTACTTGGGCAGTTGAGCAGCCTCATTCATGATCATAAATCAGCCTCTCTAATGCCATTAACAACCCTCACTTAATGGCCATTACAACCTTGTTTGTGGCTGTTGGGCTGCCCTCCTCCATGCTATATATTGAGCTGTTGTTGGCTTAATTCGTGACATAGAAAAATAGCAATATAGACATCATATACTGCACAAAACAGTCACGAAATAGAGCACAAAACAGCCAGACTATAGCAGAAAAATAGTGCACAAAACAGTGAGAAAAACACACGAAAATACCAAAAACACAGTGACGAAATACAGTGTGATATACACAATAGAGACACATTATATACACAGAGACAAAACAGAAGAGAAGATAGAAACTCTTCCTTCTTTTTCCATATTTTCAGCAAGTTGATTCATATTTATTTTAATCGGCAGACTCAACCTATTGGCTTTGTAGCGTTGAGATTAAAGTGTTGTTTTCTCTTGGGAGACTATTGCCCGCTAACGTAAAAGCATATATATGAGGTAATCTTGTCTTAAGGACAGATGGCAACCACTCGACTCGACACACAACGTTGTAACCATCCAGATTTAGTTGTTTCTTGATTTCAGGTTATCAAGATTCAAGACACAACAAGCTTGCGGCAGTTTTGAAGATTGACCTATTTCTTCAACAAGATTCAATTTCTGAATAGTGAATATTTGTTTATCCTTTCGAATACTTGTAATAGTTATTTAATTTCCGTACTGCTTTATAAAGTACAATAGAGTACCAACAATTTAAGACAAGATCGTATTGTATTACTATTAGTGTTCGAAAGATGTCGGTCAAAAGTTGTGTGACCAAATCTAGATATGGCAATGATTTTCTGGTAGAAGATGAGTGATGATGATGAACGTGTTCATGGTGTCACCGCTACCAAGAGTGGTGGGAACAAGTGCTCACGAGAGACTGAGGATGTCAACTGGGACAAGAGGAGGAGGCTGAAGATGTTGTTCTATCTTGCAACATAAGGCCTATATCTGTCCCAGAAAAAAGGTCCGAATAATGGTAAGAAGGAAATAGACACCCAGTCTGATGAAGTGACTGAAGTGGGCCAGAATCCGAAATTGGGATAAGTAGTTTTTCTTACTTGTCAAGAATAAAGATTAAATGATGTCTAATTAAAAATGGATTAAAGTTAGGAGGAATATGAAAATAATTTATATTCCTTACTCTTTAATATCAGAAGTTTAATCTCATCTTCTTTCCCGTTTAAAGATTGGATTTTGTAAACGACTTAAAAAGATCCGTTCTTTTAAGTGTAATTATTAAAAGTGTGTAAAGTATGTTCGCACGTACGAGGGAGAAAGATCCACTAACTGTGCGAAAACTGTTACCACTCTTAAGTAAGCGCCAAGAATTATCTGGGCACCAATCATAACGGAAGAAGTCTAAAAGCTAAAGACGTTGAGCCTGTCATACTATTTGGCAGAAGATCCTTCATAGGATGATATTGGACACTCAGTCATACAAAGACTCCGGGCGACTGGAGTGGGCCAAAATTTCTTTGATATGATGATATTGGACACTCAGTCATACAAAGCCTACGGGCGACTAGAGTGGGGCCAGAATTCATTTCATAGGAAAAGTAATGGATACCTAGTAAGGTGGGCAAGAGTTTCCAGGTCTTAAACGATCTGAAGGCCTAAAGAAAGGCAGAAAAGAAATTGGACACTCAGTCTGCCAAAGCAACTGGAGTGGGCCAGAGTATACAGATCAAATATGATCCGATTACGCCCTAACCACGGGCAAGAGGTTGTTCATGTGAAGCAACGTCACCTCTAAAATCAAAGGGGCTGGAGAGGTTGTCCTCAATAGGACTTCAGGGAATGAGATCACGCTAAAATGAGGTGATACATGTCCCAAACTTGGTTTAAGGGACGCTGTTGGTCAAGCTGGTTTGAGACTAGTGTAGCAGGTCTGTAATAACTAAGAATGGTACAGTATGTCTGTAGCCAAATGAATAATATATTTGTAATCCGTGCATCTACGCCATCATAGAATTAAGACACGTTAAATAGAAAGTCATTCAAAAACTAGCGAAGTTGAGATTGTTGCCTTCTTTTGACATAAACCCTCAAAATGAATGTGAAGTAGGCGAAGAGGCAAGATCACCTTTCCAAATTCCGTTAAAGGAATAGCGAAAGAAACACCGCTCCTTTAGAACTTAGTCACACCTTTATGGGTGATTTAAAGTTTATACAAAATATGGGGGGAGACAAGTACTTTGTGACCTTCATTGATGATGGTACAACGTATGTAATCCTTTGTTTGTTGAAAAGCAAAGATGAAGTTGTTGAAGTGGATAAGTGCTACAAAGCATAAGTTGGAAATCAACTAAGCCTATGGATTGCAAAATTCGTAGTGATAGAGGGGGAGAATGTGAAGCATCGTTCATTAAACGACTGTTCATTTCTCACCTCAGTCCAACGGTGTTAGCCAAGCGCAAAATCATACGCCCAAATTATGTGAGGTGGCTTGATAAAATTTGGAATACCGAAACAGGTCAAGTTGTACCTAAGACTGTAGATTGCATATCCATTAGATCTGCAAATAACAGTAGTGTTTATCGCCTCTTGGAGTCAAAGAATGTTGAATTCTTAGAAGATAACTTTCCTTGAAAAAGGGAAAAAGGAGTAATTGCTCAAGGTTAACAAGAACCTGTGAGGGCCTGACTGTCCGAAACTAGACGTTCCGTATCTACAGGACTCGAAAGTTGCTGGCTATCCGAAACTTAATATTCCAGATCTGCAGAACTCAGGGATTCTAGATGTTGAACCGAGACAGAGCAAAGAAGGGGACAAATACTTGTTCCAGTCCTTCTAGCTTGTATGATTGAGAATGAACCATAGATAATTAACAAATAATTATCATCTCAAAAAGCGCTGCTTTAGAAAGAAGCTACAAAGAGAGAAATAGATTCCCTCATATAGAACCATACTTGCGTAATTGTTGATCTTCCTCCAGGAAAAGAACCTTTGGTTTGTGAAAAAGGATACTCAAAAGTGAGTACAAAGTAGATGAATCTACTGATGAGTTCAAAGCCTCAGCTACTTGTACATGTGCTTCCCTGGGAGTAGCTTAATATCATGAGCCATTGCAGTCTTGCGTGGCATGGATGTTGAAATAGCCTTCCCAATCAGAGAGTTGGAAGAAGAGAATCAGAGTTGGATTACTGGACTGTTGGGCTTCTTCCTGAAACTTTCATTTTGGTCCCTGAAATGTTTACATTTTGGTCCTGAAAGTTTCAGATAAAACAGAAACAATGAATCTGACCAAAAAAACATTGACTCTGAAATTAGAAAGCCAACAGTTGGAGAATCAACAGTCTGAAAGTAAAAGTCATATTGAAACAAAGTCTCGATATGAAAGATATGGGTATCACAAATGACATCTTAGGAATTAGATTTCTAAGACATCTAAGAGACTGGTCGATAGTTGACAGTCTCGTTGAAGCCACCAATGGATATGAATCATAGAACTAATTGGAATCATGGTGCAACCCATAGACAAGGAGCGATATGCACAGGTCATGTGTAGTTCAATGTATTTTACACACTACAACCAACCTGGTATCGTCCTACAAACAGATCAGTTGAACTAAGGTTCACTGCTGATCTTAATACATGATCAATAGAAGGTGTTAAGTCGGATATAACGATATCTGAGTTATTCGCTTATCTACGGATTATAGTATTCTGGATGTCCAGCGGTTCTGGGAAAACACAGTTATGCAAACTGGACATCAGATCTGAAGAACACCAAAGCCACAAGTAAATGTGTATGGTGGGTCTTGGAAAAACCTCTAAGAAAACTTGCATCGGTCGATTCATGATGGAATCAGAGTTTATCGCTCTATACAAAGCATGAAAAAAGTTGAGTAACTTCACGACTCCTTAGAGGACGTCCCTTATTGGGAGAAACCCGTGCCTTCACAGTTATACACTGTGGCTAGCCGGTCGGCTTCAGGAAAGACACGGATGACGGCGTCTGGACATATCTGTCAGGATCTGTCGGAGACATTAGACCGTATGGCAGTTGATTATCACGGGCGTCACTACTTTATTTACTAACTAAGGGACTATCCGAAGCTCAAGTGTTCTGCATGTCTAGGGGAATGGGCTTAAAACCCAAACAATACGAACCTTTGCGGTGGAAATCCAACCATACTGATTGGAGATCCCAAGAATTTGGTTCAATGGGAAAACTAAGCGGCAAAAGTTTTAGTTGAGCGCTTCGGTGGAAGCAAGATGCACTTCGGATGATGATTTCTGTACGGAAACATGAATCCAAAGTTGTTCCCGCGATAGACATTAAAGTGCTACCTGCATGGTGGGCAAAGGTTAAGCTTCCAAACCTTTAACGATCCTCAAATGGTTGAGGTTAAGGTTGGGAAAACTTTTAATGATTCCTAACACTTGTAAATGGGGTATAGCAGGATACCTTGTAGGAGATCACCTATTTAAGTGCGAGGATGACCGCCTCAAATGAAGGCACTTAAGAATCCAAGTGTGTCCACGGCCACAACGGACAAAAATGTAAGAATGAAAACGAATAAGAAGAGTTATTGTGTTGTTATCATTGTCTTGGCTTACACTAAACACTGACGGTTCAAGACATCACGTTCACCGCGCAATAAGTAAGTCCGATGGTTTCAACTAGGGAAGGTTCAAAGCGGAAGCTACCTCTCATGATGCAATATCTTTTCGTTGAAAGATTGCTTAAAGTAGGCACCTTGTGTGTGCGCCACAATCTCTCTTTCATAGAGGGGATTGTTGGAAATTTGCCTTTGGCAGAGAGGTGCATCCACCCATATTTAATGAATTAAACACTAGTGTTCCGCATGTTGAATGCTTTGTCTCTTCGCACATGCATGATCTACGAAGTGAGTAGACGACCGTAGGGCCAAGAATCGTCAAATTTCATTGAGAAATGAAAGAGATATTGGTCAACGAAGTAAGGTGTTTGAGGCATGAAAATATGGTGTGGGACAAATCTACCACATCGGTGGGAATAAGAAGAATTGCTCTCTATATAAGTCTCTAATATGGTAAAGGGTTTGGGACCCCAAGGGGTATCCCATGTGTTTAAAGGAGGGAGGACGTAGATGTGCTTGGGTTCAAGGCTAAGCCCACACGCGCGCCGCCGCAGCCCGGCCATCCCGTCCGGTCCGGTCTCGGGCTCGGGCTCGGGTCACGGGTCGTGGGTCGTGGGCTGTGGGGACTTTCTGATATTATCTTTTTGGATCCCAAATTGCTTAATATTTTTACAGTTTGGTCTCCAGAATTTCTGGAAAGTTGATTTTGGGGTGACGGAAGGCAGAAAACGTTCTGCCTACCATTGGACTGTGTTTTGAAGCATTAACCAGCCATTACTTGGCTGATTAACTCCTCGATTAACAGCCCATTACAAGGGCAGTTGAGCAGCCTCATTCATGACCATAAATCAGCCTCTCTAATGCCATTAACATCCCTCACTTAATGGCCATTACAACCTTGTTTGTGGCTGTTGGGCTGCCCTCATCCATGCTATTTATTGAGCTGTTATTGGCTCAATTCGTGACAGAGAAAAACAATAATATAGACAGCATATGCTGCACAAAACAGTCACGAAATACAGCACAAAACAGCCAGAATATAGCAGAAAAATAGTGCACAAAACAGTGAGAAAAACACACGAAAATACCACAAAAATAGTGACGAAATACAGTGTGATATACACGAGATATACACAACAGAGACACATTATATACACAGAGACAAAACAGAAGAGAAGATAGAAACTCTTCCTTCCTTTTCCATATCTTCAGCAAGTTGATTCATATTTGTTTTAATCGGCAGACTCAACATATTGGCTTTGTAGCGTTGAGATTAAAGTGTTGTTTTCTCTTGGGAGACTATTGCCCGCTAACGTAAAAGCATATATATGAGGTAATCTTGTCTTAAGGACAGATGGCAACCACTCAACTCGACACACAACGTTGTAACCATCCAGATTTAGTTGTTTCTTGATTTCAGGTTATCAAGATTCAAGACACAACAAGCTTGCGGCAGTTTTGAAGATTGACCTATTTCTTCAACAAGATTCAATTTCTGAATAGTGAATATTTGTTTATCCTTTCGAATACTTGTAATAGTTATTTAATTTCCGTACTGCTTTATAAAGTACAATAGAGTACCAACAATTTAAGATAAGATCGTATTGTATTACTATTAGTGTTAGAAAGATGTCGGTCAAAAGTTGTGTGACCAAATCTAGATATGGCAATGGTTTTCTGGTAGAAGATGAGTGATGATGATGAACGTGTTCATGGTGTCACCGCTACCAAGAGTGGTGGGAACAAGTGCTCACGAGAGACTGAGGATGTCAACTGGGACAAGAGGAGGAGGCTGAAGATGTTATTCTATCTTGCAGCAGAAGACCTATATTTGTCCAAGACAAAAGGTCCGAATAATGGTAAGAAGGATATGGACACTCAGTCTGATGAAGTGACTGAAGTGGGCCAGAATCCGAAATTGGGATAAGTAGTTTTTCTTACTTGTCAAGAATAAAGATTAAATGATGTCTGATTAAAAATGGATTAAAGTAAGGAGGATTATGAAAATAATTAATATTCTTATGCTTTAAAATCAGAAGTTTAATCTCATCGTCTTTCCCGTTTAAAGATTGGATTTTGTAAACGACTTAAAAAGATCCGTTCTTTTAAGTGTAATTATTAAAAGTGTGTAAAGTATGTTCGCACGTACGAGGGAGAAAGATCCACTAACTGTGCGAAAACTGTTACCACTCTTAAGTAAGCGCCAAGAATTATCTGGGCACCAATCATAACGGAAGAAGTCTAAAAGCTAAAGACATTGAGCCTGCCATACTATTTGGCAGAAGATCCTTCATAGGATGATATTGGACACTCAGTCATACAAAGCCTCCGGGCGACTGGAGTGGGCCAAAATTCCTTTGATATGATGATATTGGACACTCAGTCATACAAAGCCTACGGGCGACCAGAGTGGGCCAAAATTCATTTCATAGGAAAAGTAATGGACACCTAGTAAGGTGGGCAAGAGTTTCCAGGTCTTAAACTATCTAAAGGCCTAAAGAAAGGCAGAAAAGAAATTGGACACTCAGTCTGCCAAAGCAACTGGAGTGGGCCAGAGTATACAGATCAAATATGATCCGATTACGCCCTAACCACGGGCAAGAGGTTGTTCATGTGAAGCAACGCCACCTCTAAAATCAAAGGGGCTGGAGAGGTTGTCCTCAATAGGACTTCAGGGAATGAGATCACGCTAAAATGAGGTGATACATGTCCCAAACTTGGTTTAAGGAACGCTGTTGGTCAAGCTGGTTTGAGACTAGTCCAGCAGGTCTGTAATAACTAAGAATGGTACAGTATGTCTGTAGCCAAATGAATGATATATTTGTAATCCGTGCATCTATGCCATCATAGAATTAAGACACGTTAAATAGAAAGTCATTCAAAAGCTAGCGAAGTTGAGATTGTTGCCTTCTTTTGACATAAACCCTTAAAATGAATGTGAGGTAGGTGAATTGTCAAAATCACCTTTCCAAATTCCGTCAAAGGAATAACGAAAGAAGCACCGCTCCTCTAGAACTTAGTCACACATTTATGGGTGATTTAAAGTTTATACAAAATAGAGGGGGGAGACAAGTACTTTGTGACCTTCATTGATGATGGTACATCGTATGAAATCATTTGTTTGTTGAAAAACAAAGATGAAGTTGTTGAAGCGGATAAGCGCTACAAAGCATAAGTTGGAAATCATCTAAGCCTATGGATTGCGAAATTCATAGTGATAGAGGGGGAGAATGTGAAGCATCGTTCATTAAACGACTGTTCATTTCTCACCTCAATCCAACGGTGTTATCCAAACGCAAATCATACGCCCAAATTATGTGGGGTGGCTTGGTAAAAGTTGGAATACCGAAACAGGTCAAGTTGTACCTAAGACTGTAGAATGCATATCCACTGGATCTGCAAATAACAGTAGTGTTTATCGCCTCTTGGAGTCAATGAATGTTGAATTCTTAGAAGATAACTTTCCTTGAAAAAAGGAAAAAGGAGTAATTGCTCAAGGTTAACAAGAACCCGTGAGGGCCTGGCTGTCCGGAACTAGACGTTCCGTATCTACAGGAATCGAAAGTTGCTGGCTATCCGAAACTTAATATTCCAGATCTCCAGAACTCAGGGATTCTAGATGTTGAGCCGAGACAGAGCAAAGAAGGGGACAAAGACTTGTTCCAGTCCTTCTAGCTTGTATGATTGAGAATGAACCATGGATAATTAACAAATAATTGTCATCTCCAAAAGCGCTGCTTTGAAAAGAAGCTACAAAGAGAGAAATAGATTCCCTCATATAGAACCATACTTGCGTAATGGTTGATCTTCCTCCAGGAAAAGAACCTTTGGGTTGTGAAAAAGGATACTCAAAAGTGAGTACAAAGTAGATGGATCTACTGATGAGTTCAAAGCCTCGGCTAGTTGTACATGTGCTCCCTTGGGAGTAGCTTAACATCATGGGCCATTGCAGTCTTGCGTGGCATGAATGTTGAAACAGCCTTCCCAACCGGTGAGTTGGAAGAAGAGAATCAAAGTTGGTTTGCTGGACTGTTGGGCTTCTTCCTGAAACTTTCATTTTGGTTCCTGAAATATTTACATTTTGGTCCTGAAAGTTTCAAATAAAACAGAAACAATGAATCTGACCACAGAAATATTGACTCTGAAATTAGAAAGCCAACAGTTAAAGAATCAACAGTCTGAAAGTAAAAGTCATATTGAAACAAAGTCTCGATATGAAAGATATGAGTATCACAGATGACATCTTAGGAATTGGATTTCTAAGACATCTAACGGACTGGTCGATAGTTGACAGTCTCGTTGAAGCCACCAATGTATATGAATCATAGAACTGATTGGAATCATGGTGCACCCATAGACAAGGAGCGATATGCACATGTCATGTGTAGTTCAATGTATTTTACACACTACAACCGACCTGGTATCGTCCTACAAACAGATCAGTTGAACTAAGGTTCACTGATGATCTTAATATAAGATCAATAGAAGGCGTTAAGTCGGATGTAACGATATTTGAGTTATTCGCTTATCTACGGATTATAGTATTTTGGATGTCCAGCGGTTCTGGGAGAACACAGTTATGCAAACTGGACATCAGATCTGAAGAACACCAAAGCCACAAGTAAATGTGTATGGCGGGTCTTGGAAAAACCTCTAAGAAAACTTGCATCGGTCGATTCATGATGGAATCGGAGTTTATCGCTTTATACAAAGCATGAAAAAAGTTGAGTAACTTCACGACTCCTTAGAGGACGTCCCTTATTGGGAGAAACCCGTGCCTTCAGTAGTTATACACTGTGGCTAGCCGGTCGGCTTCAGGAAAGACACGGATGACGGCGTCTGGACATATCTATCAGGATCTGTCGGAGACATAAGACCGCATGGCAGTTGATCATCACGGGCGTCACTACTTTATTTACTAACTAAGGGACTATCCGAAGCTCAAGTGTTCTGCCTGTCTAGGGGAATGGGCTTAAAACCCAAACAATACGAACCTTTGCGGTGGAAACCCAACCATACTGATTGAAGATCCCAAGAATTTGGTTCAATGGGAAAATTAAGCGGCAAAAGTTTCAGTTGAGCGCTTCGGTGGAAGCAAAGGCACTTCGGATGATGATTTATGTACGGAAACATGAATCCAAAGCTATTCCCGCGATAGACATTAAAGTGCTACCTGAATGGTGGGTAAAGGTTAAGCTTCCAAACCTTTAACGATCCTAAAATTGTTGAGGTTAAGGTTGGGGAAACTTTTATATGATTCCTAACACTTGTAAAGTGGGGTATAACAGGATACCTTGTAGGAGATCACCTATTTAAGTGCGAGGATGGCCGCCTCAAATGAAGACACTTAAGAATCCAAGTGTGTCCACAGCCACAACGGACAAAAATGTAAGAATGAAAACGAATAAGAAGAGTTATTGTGTTGTTATCATTATCTTGGCTTACACCAAACACTGACGGTTCAAGACATCACGTTCACCGCGCAGTAAGTAAGTCCGATGGTTTAAACTAGGGAAGGTTCAAAGTGGAAGCTACCCCTCCTGATGCAATATCTTTTCGCTGAAAGATTGCTGAAAGTAGGCACCTTGTGTGTGCGCCACAATCTCTCTTTCATAGAGGGGATTGTTGGAAATTTGCCTTTGGCGGAGAGGTGCGTCCACCCATATTTAATGAATTAAACACTAGTGTTCTGCATGTTGAAGGCTTTGTTTCTTCGCACATACATGATCTACGAAGTGAGTAGATGACCGTAGGGCCAAGAATCATCAAATTTCATTGAGAAATGAAAGAGATATTGGTCCACGAAGTAAGGTGTTTGAGGCATGGGAATATGGTGTGGGACAAATCTACCACATCAGTGGAAATAAGAAGAATTGCTCTCTATATAAGTCTCTAATGTGGTAAAGGGTTTGGGACCCCAAGGGGTATCCCATGTGTTTAAAGGAGGGAGGACCTAGATGTGCTTTTGTTCAAGGCTAAGCCCACACGCGCGCCGCCGCAGCCCGCCCTTCCCGTCCGGTCCGGTCTCGATCTCGGGTCACGGGTCGTGGGTCGTGGGCTGTGGGGACTTTATGATATTATCTTTTTGGATCCCAAATTGCTTAATATTTTTACAGTTTGGTCCCCAGAGTTTCTGAAAAGTTGATTTTGGGGTGACGGAAGGCAGAAAACTTTATGCCAACCGTTGGACTGTGTTTTGGGGCATTAACCATCCATTACTTGGCGGATTAACTCCTCGATTAACAGCCCATTACTTGGGCAGTTGAGCAGCCTCATTCATGACCATAAATCAGCCTCTCTAATGCCATTAACATCCCTCACTTAATGGCCATTACATCCTTTTGTGTGGCTGTTGGGCTGCCCTCATCCATGCTATATATTGAGTTGTTGTTGTCTCAATTCGTGACAGAGAAAAATAGCAATATAGATAGCATATACTGCACAAAACAGTCACGAAATACAGCACAAAATAGCCAGAATATAGCAGAAAAATAGTGCACAAAACAGTGAGAAAAACAAACGAAAATACCACAAAAACAGTGATGAAATACAGTGTGATATACACGAGATATACACAACAGAGACACATTATATACACAGAGACAAAACAGAAGAGAAGATAGAAACTCTTCCTTCCTTTTTCATATCTTCTGGAAGTTGATTCATATTTGTTTTAATCGGCAGACTCAACCTATTGGCTTTGTAGCGTTGAGATTAAAGTATTGTTTTATCTTGGGAGACTATTGCCCGCTAACGTAAAAACATATATATGGGGCAATCTTGTCTTAAGGACAGATGGCAATCACTCGACTCAATACACAACGTTGTAATCATCCAGATTTAGTTATTTCTTGATTTCAGGTTAGCAAGATTCAAGACACAACAAGCTTGCGACAGTTTTGAAGATTGGCCAATTTATTCAACAAGATTCAATTTCTGAATATTGAATATTTGTTTATCCTTTCGAATACTTGTAATATTTATTTAATTTCCGTACTGCTTTATAAAGTACAATAGAGTACCAACAATTTAAGATAAGATCGTATTGTATTACTATTAGTGTTCGAAAGATGTCGGTCAAAAGTTGTGTGACCAAATCTAGATATGGCAATGGTTTTCTGGTAAAGGATGAGTGATGATGATGAACGTGTTCATGGTGTCACCGCTACCAAGAGTTGTGGGAACAAGCGCTCACGAGAGACTGAGGATGTCAACTGGGACAAGAGGAGGAGGCTGAAGATGTTATTCTATCTTGCAGCAGAAGGCCTATATCTGTCCCAGACAAAAGGTCCGAATAATGGTAAGAAGGAAATGGACACTCAGTCTGATGAAGTGACTGAAGTGGGCCAGAATCCGAAATTGGAATAAGTAGTTTTTCTTACTTGTCAAGAATAAAGATTAAATGATGTCTGATTAAAAATGGATTAAAGTAAGGAGGATTATGAAAATAATTAATATTCTTATGCTTTAAAATCAGAAGTTTAATCTCATCGTCTTTCCCGTTTAAAGATTGGATTTTGTAAACGACTTAAAAAGATCCGTTCTTTTAAGTGTAATTATTAAAAGTGTGTAAAGTATGTTCGCACGTACGAGGGAGAAAGATCCACTAACTGTGCGAAAACTGTTGCCACTCTTAAGTAAGCGCCAAGAATTATCTGGGCACCAATCATAACGGAAGAAGTCTAAAAGCTAAAGACATTGAGCCTGCCATACTATTTGGCAGAAGATCCTTCATAGGATGATATTGGACACTCAGTCATACAAAGCCTCCGGGCGACTGGAGTGGGCCAAAATTCCTTTGATATGATGATATTGGACACTCAGTCATACAAAGCCTACGGGCGACTAGAGTGGGGCCAGAATTCATTTCATAGGAAAAGTAATGGACACCTAGTAAGGTGGGCCAGAGTTTCCAGGTCTTAAACGATCTGAAGGCCTAAAGAAAGGCAGAAAAGAAATTGGACACTCGATGCCGCCAAAGCAACCGGAGTGGGCTGCAGTATCTGAGATCAAATATGATCCGATTACGCCCTAACCACGGGCAAGAGGTTGTTCATGTGAAGCAACGCCACCTCTAAAATCAAAGGGGATGGAGAGGTTATCCTCAATAGGACTTCAGGGAATGGGATCACTCTAAAATGAGGTGATACATGTCCCAAACTTGGTTTAAGGGACGCTGTTGGTCAAGCTGGTTTGAGACTAGTCCATCAGGTCTGTAATAACAAGATGGTTTGAGACTAGTCCAGCAGGTCTGTAATAACTAAGAATGGTACAGTATTTCTGTAGCCAAATGAATGATATATTTGTAATCCGTGCATCTATGCCATCATAGAATTAAGACACGTTAAATAGAAAGTCATTCAAAAGCTAGCGAAGTTGAGATTGTTGCATTCTTTTGACATAAACCCTCAAAATGAATGTGAGGTAGACGAAGAGGCAAAATCACCTTTCCAAATTCCGTCAAAGGAATAGCGAAAGAAGCACCACTCCTCTAGAACTTAGTCACACATTTATGGGTGATTTAAAGTTTATACAAAATAGAGGGGGGAGACAAGTACTTTGTGACCTTCATTGATGATGGTACAACGTATGTAATCCTTTGTTTGTTGAAAAGCAAAGATGAAGTTGTTGAAGCGGATAAGCGCTACAAAGCATAAGTTGGAAATCATCTAAGCCTATGGATTGCGAAATTCATAGTGATAGAGGGGGAGAATGTGAAACATCGTTTATTAAACGACTGTTCATTTCTCACCTCAGTCCAACGGTGTTAGCCAAGCGCAAAGTCATACGCCCAAATTATGTGGAGTGGCTTGGTAAAAGTTGGAATACCGAAACAGGTCAAGTTGTACCTAAGACTGTAGATTGCATATCCATTGGATCTGCAAATAACAGTAGTGTTTATCGCCTCTTGGAGTCAAAGAATGTTGAATTCTTAGAAGATAACTTTCCTTGAAAAAAGGAAAAAGGAGTAATTGCTCAAGGTTAACAAGAACCCGTGAGGGCCTGACTGTCCGGAACTAGACGTTCCGTATCTACAAGACTCGAAAGTTGCTAGCTATCCAGAACTTAATATTCCAGATCTGCAAAACTCAGGGATTCTAGATGTTGAACCGAGACAGAGCAAAGAAGGGGACAAAAACTTGTTCCAGTCCTTCTAGCTTGTATGATTGAGAATGAACCATGGATAATTAACAAATAATTGTCATCTCCAAAAGCGCTGCTTTGGAAAGAAGCTACAAAGAGAGAAATAGATTCCCTCATATAGAACCATACTTGCGTAATGGTTGATCTTCCTCCAGGAAAAGAACCTTTGGGTTGTGAAAAAGGATACTCAAAAGTGAGTACAAAGTAGATGGATCTACTGATGAGTTCAAAGCCTCGGCTAGTTGTACATGTGCTCCCTTGGGAGTAGCTTAACATCATGGGCCATTGCAGTCTTGCGTGGCATGGATGTTGAAACAACCTTCCCAACCGGTGAGTTGGAAGAAGAGAATCAGAGTTGGTTTGCTGGACTGTTGGGCTTCTTCCTGAAACTTTCATTTTGGTCCCTGAAATATTTACATTTTGGTCCTGAAAGTTTCAAATAAAACAGAAACAATGAATCTGACCACAGAAATATTGACTCTGAAATTAGAAAGCCAACAGTTGAAGAATCAACAGTCTGAAAATAAAAGTCATATTGAAACAAAGTCTCGATATGAAAGATATGAGTATCACAGATGACATCTTAGGAATTGGATTTCTAAGACATCTAACGGACTGGTCGATAGTTGACAGTCTCGTTGAAGCCACCAATGGATATGAATCATAGAACTGATTGGAATCATGGTGCACCCATAGACAGGGAGCGATATGCACATGTCATGTGTAGTTCAATGTATTTTACACACTACAACCGACCTGGTATCGTCCTACAAATAGATCAGTTGAACTAAGGTTCACTGATGATCTTAATATATGATCAATAGAAGGCGTTAAGTCGGATGTAACGATATCTGAGTTATTCGCTTATCTACGGATTATAGTATTTTGGATGTCCAGCGGTTCTGGGAGAACACAGTTATGCAAACTGGACATCAGATCTGAAGAACACCAAAGCCACAAGTAAATGTGTATGGCGGGTCTTGGAAAAACCTCTAAGAAAACTTGCATCGGTCGATTCATGATGGAATCGGAGTTTATCGCTTTATACAAAACATGAAAAAAGTTGAGTAACTTCACGACTCCTTAGAGGACGTCCCTTATTGGGAGAAACCCGTGCCTTCAGTAGTTATACACTGTGGCTAGCCGGTCGGCTTCAGGAAAGACACGGATGACGGCGTCTGGACATATCTATCAGGATCTGTCGGAGACATAAGACCGCATGGCAGTTGATCATCACGGGCGTCACTACTTTATTTACTAACTAAGGGACTATCCGAAGCTCAAGTGTTCTGCCTGTCTAGGGGAATGGGCTTAAAACCCAAACAATACGAACCTTTGCGGTGGAAACCCAACCATACTGATTGAAGATTCCAAGAATTTGGTTCAATGGGAAAACTAAGCGGCAAAAGTTTCAGTTGAGCGCTTCGGTGGAAGCAAGAGGCACTTCGGATGATGATTTATGTACGAAAACATGAATCCAAAGCTATTCCCGCGATAGACATTAAAGTGCTACCTGAATGGTGGGTAAATGTTAAGCTTCCAAACCTTTAACGATCCTAAAATGATTGAGGTTAAGGTTGGGGAAACTTTTAATGATTTCTAACACTTGTAAAGTGGGGAATAGCAAGATACCTTGTAGGAGATCACCTATTTAAGTACGAGGATGGCCGCCTCAAATGAAGGCACTTAAGAATCCAAGTGTGTCCACAGCCACAACGGACAAAAATGTAAGAATGAAAACGAATAAGAAGAGTTATTGTGTTGTTATCATTATCTTGGCTTACACCAAACACTGACGGTTCAAGACATCACGTTCACCGCGCAGTAAGTAAGTCCGATGGTTTAAACTAGGGAAGGTTCAAAGTGGAAGCTACCCCTCCTGATGCAATATCTTTTCGCTGAAAGATTGCTGAAAGTAGGCACCTTGTGTGTGCGCCACAATCTCTCTTTCATAGAGGGGATTGTTGGAAATTTGCCTTTGGCGGAGAGGTGCGTCCACCCATATTTAATGAATTAAACACTAGTGTTCTGCATGTTGGAGGCTTTGTTTCTTCGCACATACATGATCTACGAAGTGAGTAGATGACCGTAGGGCCAAGAATCATCAAATTTCATTGAGAAATGAAAGAGATATTGGTCCACGAAGTAAGGTGTTTGAGGCATAGGAATATGGTGTGGGACAAATCTACCACATCAGTGGAAATAAGAAGAATTGCTCTCTATATAAGTCTCTAATGTGGTAAAGGGTTTGGGACCCCAAGGGGTATCCCATGTGTTTAAAGGAGGGAGGACCTAGATGTGCTTGGGTTCAAGGCTAAGCCCACACGCGTGCCGCCGCAGCCCACCCGTCCCGTCCCGTCCGGTCTCGAGCTCGGGTCACGGGTCGTGGGCTGTGGGCTGTGGGGACTTTATGATATTATCTTTTTGGATCCCAAATTGCTTAATATTTTTACAGTTTGGTCCCCAGAGTTTTTGGAAAGTTGATTTTGGGGTGACGGAAAGCAGAAAACTTTCTGCCTACCGTTGGACTATGATTTGGAGCATTAACCAGCCATTACTTGGCTGATTAACTCCTCGATTAATAGCCCATTACTTGGGCAGTTGAGCAGCCTCATTCATGACCATAAATCAACCTCTCTAATGCCATTAACAACCCTCACTTAATGGCCATTACAGCCTTGTTTGTGGTTGTTGGGCTGCCCTCCTCCATGCTATATATTAAGTTGTTATTGGCTTAATTCGTGACAGAGAAAAACATCAATATAGACAGCATATACTGCACAAAACAGTCTCGAAATACAACACAAAACAACCAGGATATAGCAGAAAAACAGTGCACAAAACAGTGACGAAATACAGTGTGATATACACGAGATAGACACAACAGAGACACATTATATACACAGAGACAAAACATAAGAGAAGATAGAAACTCTTCTTTCCTTTTCCATATCTTCAGCAAGTTGATTCATATTTGTTTTATTTTGCAGGCTCAACCTATTGGCTTTGTAGCGTTGAGATTAAAGTGTTGTTTTTCTTGGGAGACTATTTCCCGCTAACGTAAAAGCATATATACGGGGCAATCTTGTCTCAAGGACAGATGGCAATCACTCGACTCAACACACAACGTTGTAACCATCCAGATTTAGTTGTTTCTTGATTTCAGGTTATCAAGATTCAAGACACAACAAGCTTATGTCAGTTTTGAAGATTGGCCTATTTCTTCAACAAGATTCAATTTCTGAATATTGAATATTTGTTTATCCGTTCGAATACTTGTAATAGTTATTTACTTTCCGTAATGGGATGCCGGTTAATTGAACAGGTGGATTCCAAATTTAGATAGTAATTGAGCAATGAAATACATTAGCCAATAATACCTTAGGAGACTTGAAGAAAATATTGGTTACTCTTACCATTTAGAGGTATACTATGCTTTCTGTATTTCACTGGTTAACAGTTGAGTGATTTCTCGTTCTCATCATTTTATATGAATGGTTTCTTTATGATGACATCTAAAACTTATCCATGTGCTATTGAATAAAGTGTCACATCTAGAAGTGGTTGGACAATCACTTTCATGTTTAGTTGCTTTATGGAAATGTTTAGGGAACATCAAAAGTTTGATGATTGAAATTCAGAATCTCCATGCTGCAGTTAACGTGATTTTGCAAATCCATCTTTCTGGTCCACGGGGTCTTGTGATAATTCTTAGCTCATTCAGCAGGTTTAGGAAAGAGACCTGACGTATCAAGGACAAGTTATCGACTAATGTTGCACAGTTGCAGAAGGTCTTGCTGATATTGTGTTCCTCAATCACTGCATTGCGAGGCTCTGATCACTTCCATCTGATAGATTAATGAATAGCATTTATGAGAAGTGGCATTTGACGTAGGCTTGGTTGCCTAATGTTGAGAACTAGCTCCCACACGTGAATTAAAATGTTGGAAAATCAATTGTTGCAAGAGATTGGTGGCAATGGCCCTCTATATATGCCGTGGTTAGTTCAATTTGTGCCTCATTTCGGATGAAATTGGTTTCTTTGGGTTTCTATTCCGTTTCCTTTATGAGGTATAAGCATGTATGGTGCTTAGTCTTGGTGTGTTCGATTGGATTTGCCTTGGCAGATTTCAGTTTGCGAAGGGTGCTGCCACTAGTATTCCTAGTAGTGGTAATAGGAGCTGTTTCTGCACGATCAAGGAACTTAGTATTATCCATTCTGTTGCACAAACTTTGGAATACCTTTGAATTTCTACATTTAATGAAACACCTTTCTTGGTTGAATCTCTTATTTGAATATGCTTCATGCTTTATACAAGTTAAATACCAGGTCTTCATGAATATTTGGTTCTATAACTTACTGGTCTGCAGTTTTTGCTTCTTTGACATTATTGGACAAAATATTTCTCCTACCTCTGTGTATGGGAATCCTATGCGTGTAGTCATTGAACAGGGGAATCACAACATCACGAGAAATATGACAGGATTAGTAACTAGCCAACTTCTGGACTCGTTGTTGTTGTTGTTTGGTAACACCGTAATCTACGGCATTAATTCCAAGAACACCTTGTTAGACTTGGCCACATTATATTCATGTTTATAGATGGCTGTTTCGTACTTTTCAAGTGCCCTCTGCTCATTGGAAATCAAGTGACCCTTTACAGTCCTAAAGTATTTGATTTGATGAGAGTCTATTGTACTCTTATCTTTATTCTTCTTATTTTTGGGTTATTTTTTGTGGCGATAAAGTGTTTTCTATGGTCCACCAGTAGAAGACAATTCTATGATAACTTAATTGTTTGAGAATATTTGTATGCTTTGCTATATTGCTTTTAGTTTCCAGGAGACATGTGAGGGGACCATTTGGCTTTAAATCACTTTCAAGTTACTGGTTTTGCTCCCTTTGGGCTTCCTTAATGTCTATCTCTTTCTCCACACTCATGGGGACCTCTGTCTGGTATTTTGTTTTCTGTGCTGTTTGTAAATTATTAGTAAGTTGTTCAAATTTCAAAAATGAAAAAGACAACGCCTTCTTGAAAAATTGCTACCACTCAGGCGTTTGGTGGATGTAAAAGCCTGAGATTTCTTTACCAAGAGAAACACTGATATTTCCTTGTTTTGATTGCAGATGCATCCACCAAAGAATGATACAAAAGTACTTAATATGGCTATAGTTTAAAAGAGGCGGTCACAGTGCTTAAGCTCGTATCTTGAGGTCAGGGAAAATCTTAGAACCACCTTACCCTTTATAGTATGAAAAATCAATATATGCTTTCACATTTCCGTGGAAATGATTGTTGTCTTTGCTGTCAAAAAGGAAAAAGGGAATATTTAATAACAACCCAATAATTGTTGAGAGATTTTACTCTTGTACTTTATAATGCAGTACGGGAAGTATAGTACTATTACAATTATTCGAAAGGATAAACAAAGATTCAATAATTCAACTAGAAATCTGAAATTACAATTGTAGAACGAGAAAAAGTCGAAACTGCTTTTGTTATTGCTGAGTCGAGTGTGGCACTCTGTCCTTAAGACAATATTGCCCCGTATGTATCCTTTATACGTCCTAGACAATTTGTCTCCCAAGATAAAACAACAATGGAATACTTGAGCAAAGGAAACTCAAGAGCTACCTTGAAGAATATTGAGCAAGAAATGATGCAAGGAAGGTGTAGGAAGAAACTGTTTTGCTTGTGTATTTTCGTGTATATTGCAAGTATATTTTTCTGTTGCTCAACATTGGTGTAAGGGGTGTTTATATAGGTGAGGGAGGGTTGTTCAACTGCCCCCAAAACAGCCATTATTGGCCAAATAATGATCATTATGGAGGTAGTAAAGCCACCAAAATAAATGGTGAAAGACCAACGGATTTGGCCATTATAGGAGGAGTAATTCAGCCAAAATAAATGGCTGAATTGAGTGCTTGGGCGTTGAAATTCTGACTTTCTGAAAACTTCAGGGACCAAATATAATATCAGAAGGCCCACGGCCCGTGAGCCCGGAACCCGGAACCGGACCGGACGGGCGGGTGGCGGCGGCGCGCGTGTGGTCTTTCCTCGAACCAAAGCACATCTAGGTCCTCCCTTCTTTAAACACATGGGATACCCCTTGGGGTCCTAAACCCCAAACCAATTTCGAGTCTTATATACACAATAATTCTTTCTTCCTCTACCGATGAGGGAGAATTGAACACAATATCACACTTTTCCATGCTTCAAACACCTCACTTCGTGAACCAATATCCCTTTCATTTCTCAATGAAATTTGACGATTCTTGGCCCTACGGTTATCTACGTACTTAGTAGATCATGCATGTGTGAAGAACCGGATTCTCCAACATACGTAACACTAGTGTTTAAGCCGTTAAAGTTGGTCGGTCGCAACTCCCGCCAAAGACTAATTTCCAACAATAATAACCAAAGATCTTTGTTTCTTGATATATACACACCATAAATAACAATAAGACCCTTTAAAATATCATATTCTTCTTATGTTATTTTATCACCGAAGCATAATATGTTACTACTTTCTTAGCTATGACTTCCAAAAACATGAAATTCCCCGGAAGCATTGTATTAGTATTTACCATAACAAGCACTAATTATTTGACAGCAGAATTGGAAAGAGGAAATATTCAGTAACTTTTAAGTTCTATATGAGACCTTCCCTGAAGTTCAATACTTTAATTGCTGAAAAGCTGTTTGTACTTTGTTCTGTTGACAATGTAATGCATGGTTATGATTGGCAGTATGAGAATGTTATTTTAGAAGATTAACATATCAAAAATCCAATGTGGAATAAAGTATAATCTAGTACTACTAGGACAAAGTATCAATAAGATATAATTTCTTGCGTTGCTTTTGGGTGGTTTAGAAGTCATTATATAAGCACTACTTGAGAGATATTAATTCTTCAAGAATAAAACTTTTAGTCATCAACTTGTATGTGAAGCTTACTAGTTGAACATAATAAATTGTATATGCTAAATTCAATGTTAGTAGCACTAAATTAAGGTAATGTTAAGGCAACATCCGTGAGTGTATATGTTGAAAATTTACTAATGTGGAATTAAGTATATCTCATTATTTATGACTCAAACACTTGGGGTCCCGCACGTCGGAAACGTCGTTTCCACACATGTGCACATGTAGTGCCAAGTATCGCAAATTTCATTAGTGAAAGAGATATTGGTACGTATGTAATACGTTTGAGACATAGAATGATGAACGGTTATTGGCCAGATGACAAAGTATTCCACGTTGGTAAACGAAGGAAGAAGTGTAAGATGAATCGAGTCGGAAATCGCCGCGGAGCAGTGAAGGGCTGCGGCGCAACACCGTCGGAGCCACGGCCCTAATTGGGTGGCCAGTCACTGGATCGGCGGCGCCGCGATGCTAATTCACAGAGCCGCGGCGCTTCGGAGGCAGAATGCTGCGACAGGAAGTTTGAAAGTTCTGACCTTTGGGCTGGTTTTGGAGCATTGAATCTCCATTACTTGGCACATGAATTCAACAATTATTTTACTGAATGTAACCCCTCAATAAGTGTCATTACATTGGCTATTGAAGGTCATTAGTTGGCTAGTTGAGGGGTCATCTCCTTACATTATAAATTGAGGCATTTGGCTCAATTGTTGAACACTACACTTAGAAAAATACTACAGAATTTTTTGAATACATCTTCTTCCTTTCTAGCAACTTTACTATACTCAAAATTCTTCAAGAGTAACACTTGAGTTTTCTTTGCTCAATTGTTAAGTTGCTGTTGTATCTTGGGAGACTATTGCTTGACAACGTAAAATGAGATATACGGGGCAATCTTGTCTTAAAATTGTGGGATACAACAATTGCAGGGAATGAGAAGTAAGTAAATATTACAATTACTAGAAAGGATAAAAAAGGGAACCCAAGCAAGAAGCTCAAGTTCCAGAAAGACGGCAAGACCCAAGTGGCGGAGAAGTTCAAAGGAAACTGTCACCACTGTGGGAAACCTGGTCACATGATCAAGGACTGTCGTAAGCTCAAGACCGAGCAACAAGAGAAGGCCAAGGCCAAAGGCAAGGCTCAGGCTAACGTCGTCAAAGACAGACTTTTGGACGACATGATTGAAGAGTTCTCAGCGTTGGTGCTTGAAGCAAACCTTGTTGAGAATCCCATGCAGTGGTGGATGGACACAGGTGCTACAAGACACATCTGTTCCAATAGAGATGCCTTCTCCACTTATACACCAATTAATAACAAGAAACTGTTCATGGGTAACAACGCTTCCTCTGACGTGATGGAATAGGAAAGGTAGTCCTGAAGATGACTTCTGGAAAGGAGCTCACTCTGAAGGAGGTGATGCATGTTTATGAGATTAGGAGAAATTTAATTTCAGGTCATTTATTGGTTAATGCTGGTTTTAGGCTAGTATTTGAGTCCAATAAATCACCAAGAATGGAACCTTTGTGGGAAGAGGCTTCGTCTCTGAAGGCCACTTCAAGGTTAACGCCATGTCTGTAATACGTGCAAGCAATAATATTAAAGTTTTTTTTACTTGCTTGAGTCATCTAATTTATGGCATCATAGATTGGGAAATGTTAACTATAAGTCCATCCAAAGGTTGGTTAAGTTGGAGTTGTTGCCGTCTATCGACGTAAACCCTAAACATAAGTGTGAGGTGTGCGTAGAGGCAAAACTCACAAAGATTTCTTTTCGATCCGACGAAAGGAATACCAATCCTCTAGAACTTATTCACACATATGTATGTGATTTGAAGTTTGCATAAACTAGAGGGGGGAACAAGTACTTTGTGACATTCATTGATGATAGCACAAGGTATTGTTACCTTTACTTGTTGAAAAGTAAAGATGAAGCCTTTGAAGCGTTCCGACGTTACAAAGCAGAAGTTTAGAACCAACTAAGCATGCAGATTAAATCCATTCGTAGTGATTGAGGGGGAGAATACGTAGCGCCATTTGAGGAATATTGTGCCCAATCAGGCATTGTTCATCAAATGATAGCTCCATACTCACCTCAGTCGAACGGTGTGGCAGAACGTAAGAACCACACATTGAAGAAAATGATGAATGTATTGCTCATCAATTCCGGTCTTCCCCAAAACATGTGGGGAGAAACCGTCCTTACCGCTAATACGATTCTTAACAAAGTCCCACATAAGGGTAAGGACAAAACTCTATATGAATTATGGAAGGAAAAGAAACCCACCTATAAATATTTAAAAGTGTGGGGTTGTTTGGCAAAGGTCGAAGTACCCAAGCCAAAGCAGGTCAAGATTGGACCTAAGACTGTAGATTGCATTTTCATCGGATATGCAAATAACAGTAGTGCTTATCGCTTCTTAGTGCATAAGTCAGATATTCCAGATATCCACGGGGGTACAATCATGGAATCAAGGAATGCTCAATTATTTGAAGATACTTTTCCTAGAAAGGAAAAAGACATAACCGCTCGCAAACGAAGTTATGAACAAAGCTCTCAGGAACCGGGAGTCATTGACTGCCCAGATCTAGATGGTTCAGATCTAGTGGACTTCGAAGTGGCTGAATATCCGGAATCTAGTGTTCCAGATTCTCAGAACTTGGAGACTCAGAGATGGAACCAAAGCGAAGTAAAAGGGCCAGGAATGATAAATCATTCGGTCCTGACTTTGTAGCTTATATGGTTGATGACGAACCAAGGACAATTGCTGAAGCATTGTCAACTCCAGAGGCACCGCTCTAGAAAGAAGCTATTGAGAGTGAAATAGACTCCATCCTGCATAACCATACTTGGGAGTTGGTTGATCTTCCTCCTGAAAAATAAACTATTGGGTTGTAAGAGGATACTCAAACGGAAGTATAAAGCAGATGGGCCTATAGATATGTACAAGGCGAAGTTGGTAGTCAAGGGCTATCGACAGAAGGAAGGTCTTGACTATTTTGAGACGTACTCCTCGGTGTCTAGGATGACGTCCATACGAGTATTCATTGCGATCACAGCATTGCGTGACCTTGAGATACATCAAATAAATATCAAGACAGCTTTCCTAAATGATAATTTGGAAGAAGAAATTTATATGGAACAACCCGAGGGGTATGTGGTTCAAAGGCAAGAGAAGAAAGTCGGTCGGCTTGTCAAATCTCTGTACGGGCTGAAACAAGCCCCGAAGCAATGTCACGAAAAATTTGATAGTACTCTACTATCGAAGGGTTTCGCCATTAATGAGTGTGACAAATGTGTCTACATAAAAGGTAACTCTGACTCTTTTGTTATGATATGCATGTATGTAGACGACATGTTGATCACAAGGAGTAGTCCTAGCATAATTCTAGAGACTAAGAACATGTTGAAACAATGTTTCAACATGAAGGATATAAGTATCGCAGATGTCATCTTAGGGATAAAAATCTCTAAGACATTTGACGGACTAGTCTTATCTCAGTCTCACTACATCGAGGATGTTTTGAGAAAGTTTGAGATGTTAGACAGTTCGCCTATAAAGTTACCAATGGATAGAAATCAAAAACTTGATAAAAATCATGGTGCACCCATATGCCAGGAGCGATATGCACAAGTGATCGGTAGTTTGATGTACATAACAAACTGAACCCGACCTGATATTGCTTATGCAGTCAACAAGTTGGCTAGGTTTACTCATAATCCGAGTGATGATCACTGGAAGGCGTTGAATCGGGTACTTCCATACCTGAAATACACTCTAACTTATGGGTTGCATTATTCGAGATATCCAGTTGTACTAGAGGGGTTCAGTGATGCAAACTGGACATCTGATATAGAGAACACCAAGTCCACCAATGGGTATGTATTTACAATTGGTGGTGGGGATGTGTCTTGGAAATCCTCTAAGCAAACTTGCATAGCCCGATCCACGATGGAATCGGAGTTTATAGCTTTAGACAAAGCAGGAGAAGAAGCTGAGTGGCTTCACGACTTCTTAGAGGATGTTCCTTGTTGGGACAAACCCGTACCTTCTATAATGATCCACTGCGACAGTCAGTCGGCTATATGAAGGGCACAGAGTTCTATGTACAACGGCAAGTCTCGTCATATTCGACGGAGACATAAGACCGTTAGGCAGCTGATCACCACGGGTATAATATCCATTGATTACATAAAATCAAATGATAACATAGCGGACCCACTAACAAAGGGCTTACCCAAAGATCAGATGTTCTGCCTGTCTAGGGGAATGGGCTTAAAACCCAAGGTATAAGGATCAATACGGTGGTAACCAAATCTTACTGACTGGAGATCCCAGGAATTAGGTTCAATGGGAAAACTAAGTTGTAAATGTTCAGTTGAGCTCTTCGGTGGAATCATGAGCACTTCGGTGGAATCATGAGCACTTCGGATAGTGATTTCTGTAAAGAAACACCAAATCCAAATCCGTTCCCATGATAGACTATAAGTGCTATCTGCAGTGTGGGTAAATGTTAAGTTTCCAAAATCTTTAATGATCCTCACCGGTTGAGGTTAGGTTTGGGGAAACTTTTAATGGTTCCTAACACTTGTAAAGTGGGGTATAACAAGATACCTTGTAGGAGACCACCTATTTAAGTGCGAGGACAAGCTGCCTCAAATGAACGCACTTAAGAATCCAAGAAGTGTCCACGGCCACAACGGACAAAACATTACGAAGAACAGAGTAAAGAAAATTATTGTGTTGGTATCGTTGACTTGGCTTACACTAAACACTGACGGTTCAAGACATCACGTTCACCGCACAGTAAGTAAGTTCGATGATATTCAACTATGGAAGGTTCAAAGCGGAAGCTACCTATCCAGAATTCCAGATGCAATATCAGTCCCTGAAAGATTGGTGGAAAAGACACCATGTGCGTGCGCCAAAATCTCTTTCAAGAGGGGATTGTTGGAAATTTATTAATGTGGAATTAAGTATATCCCATTATTTATGACTCAAACACTTGAGGCCCCGCACGTCGGAAACGTCGTTTCCACACACGTGCACACGTAGTGCCAAGTATCACAAATTTCATTAGTGAAAGAGATATTGACACGTATGTAATACGTTTGAGACATAGAATAATGGACGGTTATTGGCAAGATGATAAAGTATTCCACGTTGGTAAACGAAGGAAGAAGTATACGAAGTGTAAGATGAATCGAGTCGGAAATCACCGCGGAGCCGTGAAGGGCTGCAGCGCAACACCGTCGGAGTCGCGGTGCTAATTGGGTGGCCAATCACTGGAGCCGCGACGCTAATTCACAGAGCCGCGACACTTTGGAGGCAGAATGCTGCGATGGGAAGTTGGAAAGTTCTGACCTTTGGGCTAGTTTTGGAGTATTGAATCTCCATTACTTGTCACATGAATTCAACCATTATTTGGCTGAATGTAACCCCTCAATAAGTGTCATTACATTGGCTATTGAAGGTCATTAGTTGGCTAGTTGAGGGGTCATCTCCTTACACTATAAATTGAGGCCTTTGGCTCAATTGTTGAACAGTACACTTAGAAAAATACTACAGAATTATCTAAATACATCGTCTTCCTCTCTAGCAAGTTTACTATACTCAAAGTTCTTCAAGAGTAACACTTGAGTTTCCTTTGCTCAATTGTTAAGTTGCTGTTGTATCTTGGGAGACTATTGCCCGACAACGTAAAAGGAGATATACGGGGCAATCTTGTCTTAAAGACAGAGTGTCATCACTCGACTCAGCAAATCACACAAGGAGTTTGTTTCGTTCTTGATTTTCAATTTTATTATACTCTTTAGTTTATTCTTTCTAGCAATTATAATATTTACTTACTTCCCGTTCCCTACGTATCCCAATATATATGGGGTTTGTCTTTCTATTTGTTTACTTTTTCTTCATTTCGCTTTCAGTTATTAATTGAATTTTGTCTGTAGTAGACCACCCCATATGTTATTGCTACAAAAAGGATAGTACATCCTTTAATCAACACTGTTTTTTCAATATATATATACACAGTATTTATTCCATATATGCATGAAGATAGAGTTCCCTCTTTGTATTCCATAAAATTCTACAGAGCCCTTTCCATTTTTCTTCTCTGATCTTTTAAAAAAAGATATGGAAACTTCACAGTCTCTTTCTATTGAGAGTTTTTCATATAGTTGGTTAGTAGATTTGGGGGATTCTTTTAGAGCTTCAATGGATGCATCATCAGATGATTATGAAACTGCTTTCATTGAGATGGATCCCACACTTCCTCCTTCAAAGAGGTTTTTTAATGTGAATCCACAAGATTTGAACTTTGATTTTCCAACATCTGAATCTCCTTTAACTCTTGTCCATGCTGATGAACTCATTTCCAACGGCTTCTTGATGCCTTTTTTCGTCAAGAAGCCGATGAAGATGGAGTCGGATTATAAGGTAATTAATTCCGACTCCATCACGAATTCTCCGGCATCATCACTGGCGCAGGACGAATCGCGTTCGTCCTGCAGGAGGGTGAATCATTGTGTATCATTGAGGAGATGCCGGAGTTTGTCAAGGCAAATTTTGGTGAAGTATTTGGATTTTCTTAGGCCTTTTTGCCAGAAGATAAGAAGATGTAGTAGACTTGGTAGGTGCAGATCAAGTAGTGGAAAGGAAGTGATGAAGAAGTGGGAATACAATTCTGCAGCAACGTCTCCAAGGACAAGTGTAGCTTATTCTGTTGATAATTGGCGAAGGTCTTGTGATTCTGAAAGCTCCATTTATGAAGCTGTTCTACATTGTAAAAGAACCATTAATGGTATGCTGCTACTTCTTTTCCCTTTCTCTCTTATTCTTTTCCATGGTATCAACAGACAAATTTAGGATCTAGAGTCAAAGCATTCGAAATGAGTTAAATTTAAAATTTATAAGTATATACATAGTTCGAGTAATATGCAATGAGTTTAGTTAGACTCATAGAACTTGCTGTTGAGTTTGTCCTACATCACTTATGGAGTGATATTTGATTTTCGTATGCGATCTTGGCCAATTCTCACTTCCTAAGCTAGCTTTTGAGGTTGAATTTAAATTAAAAATCAATTTATTATTATGATATCAGAGCCAGACACATCCGGAATTTTTGGTTTACTTGATGTCGGGTCCTCATATTATATTATTCACGCTCACTCAGTAGATTTAGGGGTGCGGGATGTATTGAGGTTGTCCCACATCCGTTGTTGGATGTGTATTAGTCTTTTTGCATGATCTTGAACAATTCCTACCTTATGAGTAAACTTTCTTGTTGAAATTAGTCCCAAAGTCCATTTCTTATCACTTAGCTCTAAATCCGCCTATGCATATAGTTATGTTAAAAAGATTATTTGATTGTCAGTCGGATTATAATATTGTTTTTGGTTCATTTGTTCTATTTCAGGTAAATAGGGAAGAAAACTAAGTAATGTCATGGAGCTAAAGAACAAAGAAAGAAGATGAGATTTGTGAAGATGAGCACATGTCACTGAACACATTGTCACTTTCTGTAGCTCTTTCTCTCTTCTTCAAGAATGGGATTGTGATTTTTTTGTCTTCTTGAGGAAGTTAAAAGCTGTAAGGAAGAGAAGTGTCAGCCATGAGAAAAATATTCATGGAATTTTTGAAGATACGATATATCTTCATGTTGACTCATATTTCTTTTTTGTCCTTTGTTTTCTATTTTTTTTCTCCTCTATAGAGGAAGAACATAATTCCAACTCGGCAATTGTCTTGCTTTTGTGATTTGTATAAAGTTTTACGGGAGTAATATTTCAAAAATATATTGTATGTCGTCACTTACGTACTTCCCCTCCTGCATTACCTTTGATCTAATTATTAAAAGCATATAGTACTAAAATATACTGATAATAATTATAGTATACTCCTATGAAGAAAGTATTACTATAATTAATAAATTTTAGACTTGGATTTATTGTTCATGGGATTGGAACAGTTTAGTACTCCTATTAGTTTTATCTAAAGAGTACTCAAAGCCTTTTCTGCATGTCTTGTATCTACCATTAATGGTGGCTAAAATGGTCGATAATAATAAATTTTCCCCACTCGAAAATGATACCTATTTAAGAAAAAATATTAATTGGTCACATTCAATAGCTGGTCTATTTCAAACTCTTTTCTAGTGCGCACTATTTTGAACAATATTCTAACATTAAATACAACAATAATTAAATCTCAATTCCAAACATACTTTAACTACCAACATTTTACTACCACTAGTCTTAGCAAAGATAATTTAGACCAACTTAGTAAACAATACTCCCTCCACCCTAAATAAGTTGTTATGTTTCCCTTTTTAAAAGTTAATTTAATTAATTTTAAAGCTAAATTAACTTAATATTTTATAATTAGAATATAAATATTTAAAACTATACGACAAGTACTATAATATTATAAGTTGCAATTTTTTTTATGCCTATTTAATTAATAAATATATTTTAAAATATTAATCAAAATATATATAATTTAATTCTCTAAAACATACCGCCTTATTCGGGAAGAAAGGAGTATTCAGCGAAAGAATAGGAAAGTAGTGAAAAAGAATAGAGAGAATATTGGGGCATATGAATAGATATTTTCACTTTTTTTTTTAGTTTTCCTTTTGAGTATATATAATTATATTATGATATTCTCTCAGATTTTAAAACTATATGTTCGGAAAACCACATAATAATGACGTTAAAAGAATCCACGTCAGTCAGCTAAGATCATGAACGCTCAAAAGTTCATATGGGAGTATGGGACTAATGAAGGGTTATGATTATTTGATGGGGCCTCTGCTCAACTGACTGCTTAATAAAGCATGAGCTCTTAAGAGAATGTAGTACGTACTACAAATAATCTCACTTCCCAGTAAAACCATATACTAGCGAGAGATAAATGGTCAAAAATATACGGACTATTTATTTTCTTAAATTTCACACTTCAATTATTCATAAATTATTACTATTTATTTATTAAAACACATTTTGAAGTTGACTAGACTAAATATTTAAAAATAATATATAATACCCCGTACTTCTCATCGTGTTTACGACTAAGTTGAAGTCAATGAATTTACTTGAATATGGAAGAATAAGATTATAGTTGCTGCCTAAGTGTCCATGTGTATGTATATGTAAGCCTAGTTAAAGAATGAGATTCATAAACGAATGAAACGTCGGATAAAGGTAGACGACCTACTAATTTCACCTATGTATTTCACCTACTTGCTTAGACGTTCTATGTGCTTAAGCTACTTGCTCACACGTCCTACTTTCTTGCACGTCCTATTTGCTTACACGTCCGACTTGTTTCACGTCCTACTTATTAAACGAGGACGACACACGTGTTTAGAGCTAATTTGTAACCCACTTTGTTTAAGTAGGTGACACGTAGGTGCATCACCTACTTAAAATGTGTGGACTAGATTAAAAGGGAGGGAAAACGGAAAGGAAAAAGATGGGGTCGATTTAGGGGTCAATAAGACCCAAAATTCGATTTCATTTCTTCCTTCTCATCCTCTCTCTCTATGATCTCTCCAAACCAACAACCTTGAACTTCTCCCTTCCTCTTCTTCATGTTGAGCTCCAAGCTTTTATGGCAGCCATGAATGTCTCTCCTTTCCTCCTCCATAGCTCAAGGACATCAAGTAATTGAGAGTTTTCTATAGAGATAAGTAAGTAGAAGAGGCAATAGGGTTGGCAGCCAAGGTGTTTCCTCTTTCTCTTATGATTAAGGTGAGTTGTAACTAAATTTCCTATTTAATTCTTCTTCAAATTCACGAGCTCTAATCTGTCTCTCTTTTGTGGTTTTGATATTTGTTCGGTTCTTGTGAGTGTGGGGCAGAATGGGCTAGTTCCCTTATTAATCAGGTATGTAATCTCTTTCTAACCTTGTAAATGAAGTCGTAAGGATGGTATTTGTGTGTTTATTGTGTAGGGCTCACTGGGCGGTGATCGAAAGCCGTGAATCCCTGTTTTAGTTATTGTTTCTAGCTACTTCCTTCGTCCCAAAAAGATTGACACTTTTCGCTTTTCAAGAGTCAAAAAAGTTATTCTTTGACCGTAATTTTTCCAAGTGTCTTTTAAATATTTTAAATTATTAATTATGGTAACTTATAGTACTTTTTACGTAGTTTTCAGATGTGTAAATTTTATTTCTAAAAATTTAAAGATTCTATGTTCTAACACACAGTCAAAATTAAAAAGTTTGACTCTCAAAAAGCAAAAAATGTCGATCTTTTTGGGACAGCAGGAGTATATTTTAGGTTGTTTGTGATGATATGGGGATTGGGAAGGGTATGGTAGCTCGTGATGAACTTGTGTGTTGTTAAAAGGAGGTCGGGTGTGAAGTACACCATCTAATTATAGCCTCGGGAGCTTGTCATTCCTTGATTGCTTAGTAATATGGTTGGTATAGTTATATCATGTTGTTCCAAGGTTGTTTTTGGGATGGTTTATATGTTGAGGTGCTGGATGTGTAGATTGATGGTGTTTGTGTGTTGATGCTGTTATAAACTTGAGGAAGTAAATGGGGCAGGGGAGATGCTGCTCGATTAATTACTGAACGAGCTTGCCGCTCGATGAATTGTTGATGTGCTATTCATATCTTGACATTAGTACCATTATTTCTTCTTGTAGATTAAGGTGTTGAAGAGATCATTCCGACAATATCATAAGGAGTTCGGCATAAAAGTATGTAAGGAAAGTTCCTTTATTCGCCATTATGGGACGACATGTCTTTATTGTTCCCCTACATGATTTATGAAGCTTAGAGCTTATAAGTGCACTGAATCTATGTTATAAGTCCTATGCCTCCTCAAAGATGTTGTATGTCTAAAATCAATTGCTAATCAAATATTTTACTCATACAATCGAGTTTCAAGTTACTATGATGATATTAGAGTTTCCCTTAAGTGTGGTAAAGTTGATAGCTCACAGAGTATGATTAAAGGGATTATAGAACGTTGTTTAAGGTAAATGGTATTCAAGATAAAGCACATGACGACTTCCAAAAGATTAGTTGAGAAACTGCATACCTTTAGATAAATTAAGGTACGTTGAGAGCTTATGGGTATAGTTATGGGACCATCAAACGTCACTTAAGGTAAATGGAATCATATGATTAATGTCCAAGAAGTTGTTTCAGGAGACAGAGCGTAACGTAAGGTAAAACAAATTAATGGAATCCAACTTGCCCCCATTACGTCCTGTAGGATGAGTCATGTTAATGTAAGCATATTTGAGACTTCACGAGAATACAATGGCTTATGGGATTAGAATATAAGTTGGAAAATATCATATGAAAATCGTAGAGTAGGTGTGTTCATATTCATGATGTATCTCTCGATACGAAGTCGAGTCATATGTTCCTCCTTTAAAAAGAGTCTCGTAGGATAGAGAATGACCAGTCTCCATTAGTATACATATGTTCCTCTTCTATAGTTGAGCTCTAAGAGTGAGAGGGTCATAAATCCTACTCAAGATGCATGATATGATAGACTTTATGTAGTCGGAAATGGGACCTAGAGGATGACTTAATGGTGGATTGTGTTGTTAGATTCCAAGACCGTTAACGAATGATGTAGTGCTATTTAGGATGAGATTTAGAGTCTTGTTAATGAATTCTAGATCAATACTTAAGGTAAATTAGATTGATGATACTAGATAATTGCTATGAACCTATAGTCCTCAACTTGAGGTGAAACATGTTGACAGTGTTTGAATTATCATTATTGGGTTGTGGAGTGTCCTATAAGATGAATCAAGTCAACATGGAAAAACATAGTTCTTTCGGAGGGTAAGATGACTCAAAAGATTAGAGTGCAAGCTCGAAAGGTATCAAATGAGATTCATAGAACGGTATGTGCAGATGTCCATATCGTATCCATCAACATTTCCTTTAGTCATATGTCCTTTCCTTTATATAAGTTCCAAAGAATGAATATATGTGAGTCTTCTATTCAGATGCATTTGTTCCTGTCATGCGATCTTATTCATATCGTATCAAGATTCCATATAATTGTGTAGAACTCCTCATCTAGTAAGAATATCAGGTTCTATCATATGAATAATCCATATGCTATATTTGCGTTGAAGGAATCAGATCTACACATGAATGGCCCTATAAGCATCGTGGAGTATCATAGACTTTTTGTTTGTATAAAAGGGTTTCTTCACTCTTATCATCGTTGAGGTTCCTTATGCATTATGTTCCGACAGTATAGCCTCCTTACAAGTATCAAGTTTCCATAGAGCAATATAGAGTTTCTTGTGTTTGTCGATAACGTCAAACTCCCTTTCATCTGGTACTTGACTCGTATTTGTTTCCTTGGACATAAGCCTCTATCATATGTTCTCCTTTTTCAAATGTGAACTCTTTATAAAACGTAAAGTTATGACACCCTTCTATTTAAATACTTGATGTTCATTGTTCTTTTCTTAGAAAAGTATTCATATTGCGTCGAGTTTCAGCATGGCCTTGTAAGATTCTCTATATCTATCATAAACCTTTTACTTGAGTACTTGATAGTCCCAGATGTTCGTCATTCGATATTGCTCTATTGGGTCGAGCTTCATGTTATATTTGTAGTTTCTTATTGCTATTTTGGAATAGATGTTGTCCATCGGAATGTATATACCATAAGTAACATCCATAATATCTTACAAAGGATAACGACCTTACATAATTCTAAACAAGGTTATAAGTTAATGAGAAAGGAGCCTAAAGTGCTATTCCTATATAATACTATGAACACCATTGAGCTATTATTATTATCAGTGGGCGATGTATATATGATATGAACACCACCGGTTGGGCGATGTTATTACTATATAAACACTACTGAGCTATATATATTATCAGTGGGCGATATATGTATGATATGAACACCACCGAGCTATAATCGATGGACTTGGCCCGATGTGGCGTATATAATGCATTATGATTATAGTCATAGAGCTGTAATCGGTGGGCAATGACCCTAAGCGGCATATACATATGGATATATGCAGTGGATAACTCTTAGTGGCATATACATATGGATATAAACCGTGGATAGCCTTATGTGGAACACATAATGTATTATAAGTAAAGAAATTAACCTAATATACTATCATCCCAAGTGTTACAATGAACGATCCCACAATGTCGCTCCACATAACGACCTAAATATGCCATCAGAAAGACTTGGAAGAATGTTTAGAATGATTTAAATACTGTAAGACTTCACATGTATTCTTGTAGGATATTTCAGAGCCTTCTAACATGTTTGGTTGATTACATTTCGTTGTCTCTCATATGAGCTTCTGTATTTGTATATGTTTTATGTCTGCCTTACGTATTCAGTACAATCTTTCTGTACTAACATCTCTTTTGTCGGGGATGTTGCGTTTGTGATACTTCACATTGCAAGTCTAATTGTACAGGTTGTCAGATTTGTTCGCTAGATAGTGCAGATGATCAGCGAAAGAGTTGCAAGCTCCAATTTTAGCTGGAGCTGAGTCAGGTCAAGTGATTGTATTGATGTTAGAGATTATGGTATCTCAGGGCCCTGTCACAACACTTATATTAGTCGTTCAGTAATAGGTATGCATAGAGGCTTCATAGATAGTATTGGTGGGTTCATTTGTAATCAGTTGCATATCATGGGCCAATGACCACATTTGTATACAAAGTTCACTTACCTTCCCAATTATATCTTGAGTTACATCATATAATTTATTACAAGTTCATAGTAGTTGCACATAAAGCATGGTCAGTCGCATTAAGGTTTGAGGCGTGACATAATCTTTGCGTGAAAGCTTAATTTGTCCTTAAAAATTCTCCACGTGGCTAATTAAGCTGACTAGTGTTATTTTTTTCTTTTCTATTTTTCATTTAATTCATTTTAATCCCTCATTCTCCCCTTTCTTCTCTATTTCCCAACTCATTTTCTTCGTTTATTAGTGAAAATATGACTAAAATGCACCCAAACGTTTGCCCAAATTTGCTATAACACTCTTAACTTTTACGGGGAGCTATTACCCATGCACATATTTTTAGTGTGTTTTATTGGCCATTATCTGGTGAGCTGGCCACAAAGGTGAGTACTCAAATAAAGAGCGCGTGAGGGGTATATTAAACTCAGCTCAGCCGTAATATTTTTGCCACTAGATGGGCGTAACCGTTATAATGTTATGTCTCCATTATATATCCAAATCAGACCCATTTCATCACCTATTTGCCCTTCGAACACCATTGAAGCTTTAAACTTCAAACCCTAACCTTGAAATTAACGGATGGATTCAAGAGGTAAGCTACTATTTGTGTAAATTTCTCTTATTTTATTTATATCTTATATTTACTATATTCCAATTTCACCGAAAATTCTATCTAGGGTTAGTTATTAAAGAGGTAAAATCAGAGTTGAATAGACTCTGTATTGATAATGAAGATCCAAAGATGAAGTTCGAGGAGCGATGCCATCACAGTGTATTTTTGAAAATAAAGATTTATCGGTCTCCCAACAATCTTGGAAGAAGATTTTGGTCTTGTCCCTTTATGGTGTAAGGAATTCTAAATAATTTTTTTGTTTATGTTTCATTATGTTTCAAAACGCATTGCATTGAAGTTGATTGCCGGAATTTTAATTTAGGTGAAGAAATGTAATTTCTTTGAGTAGAGAGATGATCCTGTTGATCAAAGATCTAAGTTCATTCTTCCTAAATTAGTGAAGAAAATAGAAGAAGAATTTGCTTTTGAAGGAGAGTTTTCTTGCATTGATGCCGTAATGGGCATGGAAGGAGAATTTGGTTGCATTGATAGTGAAATGGTCGAGGTGATGAAATTTTTTGATGAGAATGAGAAGACCATTGATAATGAGATAAAACAACTTGAGAAGGCCATTAACAATGAAGAGATGAAGGTGATGAAAAATTCAAGTGAGAAGAAGGGGATAAAAGAGAAGAAGGACAACTACTTTAGTTTTAATAAGCTCTTCATTTTGTGTATGTTGTTATTTGGTTTAATAGTTTAAGTTAAGGCAAGTTGAAAACTTGAAGTGTTATTAAGATCAATTATCATAGTAGGACTTATTGTATGTTGTTCCCTTGTATGTTTTAACTTGAAACACTTTTGTTGTGTTTAATGTCAAAGGTGTTCAATGGAAAAGTTGTTGTCATTCACTTTAGAAATATGCAAATATTCATGGTTATAAACTAAACATATAACCTTACTAAAACATAGCAACTGTCAACTATTGAAACACAACACATGATATATAGCAATTGACCAAGTTATAATAAACAAACTACATAATCATAGGGGAAACAAACTGTTTGAACACCAACACCAACACCAACCAATACTTAATATATATCATTTGTCCAAAGTTTTATATAAAATCAGTTGCAACTAAGTGATGCAAGTTGCAACATTATCACAAACAAGTACCGCAAAGCCTTTAACACTAATACAATCAAAGTCATTACTACTAATACAATAAAAGTCAAGGTTATGTAGTTTGATAGCCCAAAATATCTCAACATCTGTCAGCATCATTCACAAAATATTAAAATTCAACCGTCAAATCACTTTCATGGCTCCTTGCCTTTTCTAGTAGTGGTCTTGTTCATTTTCTCCCTTGTTATCTCTTCAAACATGCTTCTAATGTAGCATTGTTTGTCCTTAAACCTCATTTCAGTTCTTGTTTGGTGACCAAGATCCCATGTAACATCTACAAATCTTATATGTTGTCTTATAGGTTGTTTGTCACCTAAATTCAAGACTCTACTAGAAGGCATGCCATGCTGCATTAAAAAAAAAGAGAAAATCGACAAACTATAACCACTTTCATACCAACTGTCCGTAAGAAACTATGACACTTACATTGAGAGATGTATAACCATTTTCAGCAACAAAAACTCTCATGTCAACTGTCTTAGCTCTTTTATAAGGGTAAGTAGAGGGATTCTCTGTTTTTCTTCTTGGCACAACAGCAGGGGCATGACTATTTTCCCTTCTTCTTGGTCTAGCAGAAGCATTAAAAGTAGAAGCAACATGAGCACTTTCCTTGTCCTTGGAGCAACAACAATTATAGTTGGTTCCTTTCTTGACCTTCCTTTAGGTTTTGGAGGACCTTCAAGAGCACTTGATTCCTTTTTTGGCGTACCCCTTAATTTTGGAGGAGCTTCAGCAGCAACTGTTTCCTTTCTTGGTCTCCTCCTTGGTCTTGCACTTGGTCCAACAACTGTAGAAGTGGTTGGTGTAGCAGTACTTGGTCCAACTTCTTCATTTGTTGTTTCATTTTACAAGATAAAATACAAAATAAGTAATGTGCAATCAATAGTGAAAACGCAACAGTTTAATGAACTCATAGTCATACCTGGGAAGAACCAACACCCTATTGACAACTTCTTTTATTTTGAATTTTACCTCCACAAGTGCTGCAAGTCATTTGCATGCATGTTCTTGGCAATTTTCCTGATTTTCTAGTTTCATTGGCCTCTTGTCTTCTGACTTTTTTAGGCCTGCCTGGCATTGGTTTGCTAATTGGTGGTGTAATAGAGGGGTTACTAGACTGAGGCCATATTGCCATCTTTGCCATTGGTTGAAGGAAATGACAGTAAGTTTAGAATCAATTCTCTTTGTTGTAACATCTATGAACATAGTCAATTGTTAATACATCTTGTACAACATGGCACATATAGTATATGGATATGGTATTCCCTTGAGTTGTCATGCCCTGCAACAACATTTTTGGCTGATAATATCAACATTGTGCTGATATGGACCATCACTAATCTCAAACTCATACTCTCCATTAAAGTTAATATTGCAGTTAGAGCTGGAAAATTGGGCCCAAGCCCAATTGACCCGCCCAACCCGTCCAGATTTTAATGAGTTTGGGCATTGACATACAATTAGATGGGCTAAGTTTGGACTAGCCCAACTTAACCCATTCATCATGAGCAGCCCAAACCAACCCATCTACTATTCTATTATTTACCCTTAGGTCTTCTCACGACAAACCCCAAAATTGTGTGCGACTCCATTTTTCTTCAGCAAATACTGGTAAGTTTTTAATTTTTTTTGCATCTTCCCCTTATTCTTTAGCAAATAATGTAATCTTTAGTTGTCTATTAGAACTATATGCATGTTGCCATTATGGTAGTCATCTTCAGTTTCCACTCTGATACATTGAGGGTGTTTGATAATATGCCTGAAATAATTATTTGGTCTTATTACTATAACTATTATTGTATATTCTAGACTAGAAGAACTAGAATCACCAGTAGCTTTTTCTTCAGTTCCTCTCTTGATGCAATTTTTTTAAATTTTTTGTTGTTGTTGTGATGCTAATGTTGTAACATTTGGCATTAGCGTTAGTTATGGCTCCTCTATCAGGACTTCACCGCAAAAAAAATTCTCAATTTTTTTGGCTACCATTCTTGTGAATGTTGTGTCTCGTGAGTTTTCTGTCAATTCTTTCTTGTATTGACATCTAATTTTTGGTAGTGAGTTCGCTTGGTGTATACTTATTTTATAATATACGGCAAAATATAATATACATACTGGAAATTTAAGGTAGTACCTTTCAGTCTTTTGCTTATTTTGTAAATTTGAAATATTATATAAAAAGTTGAATGCTTCATCCTTGATTCATTTTTTTTTTTTGAAATCTTAATCTACCACAGGGGTTTGAAGATGTAGATAGACCATGATGATGTCGAGTCCAATGAATTAAGTGTTGCAAGTTCATCAAAACGACGTAAACCCACTTCTAGAGTTTGGAAATTTTATGAGGAGTTACCAATGGATAGTCATCCTGACAATAGACTTCGAGCGGAATGTAAGACATGCAGGAAAATATTTTTGGCCGACTCAGTACCTGGAACTACAAATTTAACGCACCACTTATCTAAGCACAAGGTTTAATCATTAAGGTGAGGTACGCCAATATATCATAAAGAATATCGTGAAGTTATAGCGAAGGTTATAGTTAGACATAAAGTCCTTATTCAGAAACATCAACTGCTTCAATGAGAGAAGCCCAGGACGACGGACTATTCCAAGATTCTCAGGGAGAAGAAGACTATTCTTATCACCCGTCTACGACTGATTTGTTCGATGGCTTGATTGAAGCTGTCAAAGAAAAAGCTAAAGCCCGACAGGAAGATAAGTCTTCACGCGGCAAGGAAAAAATGAAAGAATAAAGTAGAAGGGACCCATGTCCTGTCAAGAGAAAAGTGAAGGTCACATTCGGCCACTATTAACTTTATTAAAAGTTTATTCCGACTTTATCAAAAGTCATTTGTTTTATTTGCCTTTTACTTTTTATTCTTTTAAGATAGGAAAACGACATGTGTCGGGAATCTTATCTTACTTTTTACTTTCCGTAAAGTAGATTGTCGCTTTGTAATTATTTAGATTCGTTTACTATTTATTTTGTAAATTGTAAACTTCTTTCAAGTCCGCCTTCGTCTATAAAAGGGGACTTCCATTCTCATTTGTAAGCATCAGAAAAAACAAAGAAAATCGAGCTTTGTAAATTCTCCTATCAATAATAAGATTAGAATTAGCCCAACTCTCGTGTTTTTGGCTCCGTTTCGGTATATCTCCCTTTTCCTTTATTTTTCTGTATTTATTGTTCATATGATAGGCTAATAGCATATACTGTCTAAGAATGCTCTGAGAATATAATTTAGATAAGTAAGGTTTTACAAATCTCAAGTTCCAAAGCAGTACATATCACTGTGAGTTATGTTAATACTTGGGTAGGCTTCCTTAAAGATGACCGTACACTCTGCTCATATCAGCCATCAGCCGGGGATAGGCGCTTAGGCATTTCATGAGCTACAGTACAGGTCTGGTGGAAGCTAACGTACTGGTATTAATATTGTAAAGCTTATATGAATAGTACTATTTAAAACTTGAAGTTTGTTAATTAAATCCTATACTGTAAATTTTTAATAAAGTCTTGAAGTTTGTTAAAACTTGAAGTTTGTTAATTAAATAGTACTATTTATATAAGCTTTACAATATTAATACCAGTACGTTAGCTTCCACCAGACCTGTACTGTAGCTCAAGAAATGCCTAAGCGCCTATCCCCGGCTGACGGCTGATATGAGCAGAGTGTCATCTTTAAGGAAGCCTACCCAAGTATTAACATAACTCACAGTGATATGTACTGCTTTGAAACTTGAGATTTGTAAAACCTTACTTATCTAAATCATATTCTCATAGCATTCTTAGACAGTATAGGCTATTAGCCTATCATATGAACAATAAATACAGAAAAATAAAGGGAAAGGGAGGTATACCGAAACGGAGCCAAGAACACGAGAGTTGAGCCAATTCCAATCTTATTATTGATAGGAGAATTTACAAAGCTCGATTTTTTGGTTTTTTCTGATGCTTACAAATGAGAATGGAAGTCCCCTTTTATAGACGAAGGCGGACTTGAAAGAAGTTTACAATTTACAAAATAAATAGTAAACAAATCTAAATAATTACAAAGCGATAATCTACTTTACGGAAAGTAAAAAGTAAGATAAGATTCCCGACACATGTCGCTTTCCTATCTTAAAAGAATAAAAAGTAAAAAGCAAATAAAACAAATGACTTTTAATAAAGTCGGAATAAACTTTTAATAAAGTTAATAGTGGCCGAATGTGACCTTCACTTTTCTCTTGACAGGACATGGGTCCCTTCTGCTTTATTCTTTCATTTTTTCCTTGCCGCGTGAAGACTTATCTTCCTGTCGGGCTTTAGCTTTTTCTTTGACAGCTTCAATCAAGCCATCGAACAAATCAGTCGTAGACGGGTGATAAGAATAGTCTTCTTCTCCCTGAGAATCTTGGAATAGTCCGTCGTCCTGGGCTTCTCTCATTGAAGCAGTTGATGTTTTCGAATAAGGACTTTCATCGATTTTCTTAGCAAAGTTTTTAATAAAGTCTGCCTTAATTTTATCAAGATAGGCAGTCATCAATTCTTCCTCCGATGCTTGGGGATTCTTTAATTTAATCGATTTCTCTAATTTAGAGAAAATAGAGTCATCGTCCTTTGAATCAGTTTTAAACTGGCAAATAGTCTTAAGACTTTTCAATAAAGAAGTAATTTCTCCTTCAAGCTCCCATCCATATGTTCAGGTATGATTTTCAGGGTCGTTTTTACCTTCTTGGAAGGGATGGTAGAAATTTTCTACATACCGATTCATGAGAATCCAGGGGTCATTAAGATAATTTTTATCTTCGTGAGTAAGTAGGAGAATAGTCTCCTAATGAGGGCGAACCAAATATTGGTTTCTATCCTCTTCTTTCTGTAACAGCTTTTGGGCATATGAGCCCTGCTGGCTAGAGGAAGCTTGTTCCACTAGCTTGACCTTAGGAATAGTCCTTGGGTCATTTCTTCCTCGACCTCGGCCATGATCTCCGCGACCTCTTCCCCTGCTCCTAGTAGGAGTGGGAGGTGTCCATTGTGGACGCATGCCTAATCCTGCAAAAATTCACGAGTAAGGAAGTCAGGCAGTGAATTATCTTCACCTTTTAAATAATGAATTTCAAAGTCGAATGGGGCTAAATGTGCCTGCCATCGAGCAAACATCTGTTTGGATACATCATGTTTAAAATCCTTTTGAAACATGAATTTGGTCAGACAGTCCAAATTGCTCTAATGAGAAACTTAGAATTATAAAGATCATCCTGGAATTTCAGGACACATTTAACTATAGCAAGAATTTCTTTGGCTACAGTAGCATAGTTCTTTTGACTATTAGTCCACTTGCCAGAATAATATCTGGCTAGATAACTCTGTTTAGTCTGGGGATTAATCTGTTTTAGAATTTCACCATAACCAATATCAGAAGCATCAGTTTCAATAATATTTCCTCAATTTGGGTTAGCAAGCATAAGACATGGCAAAGCTTGAACATTCTTCTTAATTTTTCTGACTGCTTCAGTATGAACATTGGTCCAGGGACTGGCAGATTTTTTCAGCCTGTCATATAAAACAGCTGCATCAGTAAATAAATTCTTATAATAGGAAGCAATATAATTAAGGCTACCTAAGAACCTTTGTAACTGAGTTCTATCAAGAATTTCATCAGGAAATTTGGAAGCAAATTCGATGCTTCTGTGAATTGGGATAATATTTCCTTTTTCGATATTATGGCCAAGAAAACGAATCTTAGTCTGGAAAATACTCATTTTTGATTTTGAAATAACTAAACCACTTGAGATAATAATTTTCTTGAAAATACCAAGATGCTTAATATGATCTTGTATGGTTTTTGAGTAAACCAGTATATCATCAATATAAACAATGATAAACCCACTATAGGGGGTAAAGATGTCGTTCATGACATGCTGGAATTCGGACGGAGCATTCTTAACTTCGAAAGGCATAACGTTCCATTCATAATGGCCGAAAGGGACTGTGAAAGCAGTCTTGTACCTGTCAGGTTCATGAACCTGTATCTGCCAAAAACCTGATTTCAAATCAAATTTAGAGAAGATGTTAGATTGATACAATCTGTTCAGTAAGTTTTTTTATTGGGTATGGAATATCTGATCCACTGTAAAACCTTATTCATGGGTTTGTAGTTAATAGCAAGTCTAGGAACTCCTCGCTCCTGTTCAGAATGTTTATTAACATAGAAAGCTGTGCAACTCCATGGGGAGTTTGAGGGACGAATGAGCTTTTTCTCAATTAGAGAAGCAATTTCCATTTTGCAAATTTCCAGATATTCCATGTTCATCTGGCAAGGTCTGGCCTTGGTAGGAATGTCCTGTTCCTGAAAATCTTCCTCATAGGAAAGCTTGACGATATGCTTTTTCCTGTTCCAAAAAGCTGTCGGCAAATCATCACAAATAGAAATAGCAAAATCATATCCTATTTCTTTAATCTTATCCTGCAATTTAGGATTTGTAAGCTGGTTTTCAATACTGTAAACCATTAACTCTTGCTGCAGATAGTCCAGATGTTGCTTCTTGTTCTGCACAAGGTTAACAAAGCTGATAGTCTTATAAGAATCTATCCATGGAAAAGTAATTTCCTTTCTTTCATAAGTTCCTGAAAAACTTTTTTCTGTAACATTGTTAAGAGGCATTAGTCCGTTAATAAAAGGTATGCCTAGTATAATATCATTAGCAAGATTTTTGACTAATGTAAAGGAATGTTTAATGCAAACCTTGTCGTGGCAAATATATGCACAAGATAATTTTTAGGAGACTTGAAAATTATTTCCATCAGCTCCTGATACTTTACGGTTGGTTCTTGTAAAGTATTTAGTGGGAATGAGTCCTTCTCTGATGCAATTTACATCTGCTCCTGAATCAATAAGTGTAGGAACGTCTTTGAATATGGTACCACCTTCAATAATTAAAGTGATATGGGTGATCCATCGTTGGCGTGTAATAACGCTGATAGCTCCTACAGGATCTCCATTGGGGATTTCCTCTGAAGTGTTGGGTTCTTCAATAATAGGAGTATGTCCGAGGTTCTCCGAGATATCCGGTTCCTTTTCCTCATAGGAGATTTGTTCTAACAGGGTAATCCTGTTTTCTAATCCTCCATAATGTTTGTGGAGATGGGTTATCTCTATTTTGAGATTATTAATCTCTTCCTTCAACTGATGGGTTGTCAGGAGGTTGCCTCTACTCCTTTTCTTCTGTAAATCAGTTAAAATTTCTGAGAAGTTGTACGGAGGGTCAATGCGAGATTTGATCTTTCGGGGAATTCTATCCCTCTCTTGAGCTTTGAGCAAAGCGTCAAGGATCTTGGCCTTCTGGGCATCTTCTGGAATATCCTTTAGAAGATCATTAATTTCTTCACCATTGATAACACTTACATTGAAGCTGGAGAACTGGGATTGGAGTTTATAAAACTCATCGTCAGTATCTTTCTCCTTTCCCTTCTGGCATTTTTTGGAGGTACAAACACATGAATCACTTTCCTCAGAGGGGGATGAGTAGGGATCCTCAGAATCCGTACTAGGAAGTTCTTCTGAATCTTCAGAATCGTCTGAAGGGACGATAACCTTCATCAGGGCGTCTTTGATGTTATCATCAATCTTAAGCGCCTTGATCTTGTCAATCTTCTTTTTCTTACACCGATTGGCGTAATGTCCTACTTCACCACAGGCATAGCAGGTAGTGATTTTGGTAGTTCTCTTTTTCGGGACATAGCACTTTCTTTGATTCTTAGCCCTCTGCTTCACAGCCTTCTTTTTGTAAGGGGCCGTTTTGTACTTCTCATAGTACTCCTTCTTATGTGGTTTAGCCACATATTTCCTCTTTTTCTTCCCGGTATTTTGGGAAGGGGTAGGTTCGTCCATGGCGAACTGTTGGCAGAATTCTCCTAACTGGGTTTTCTCTGTGAGTCTCTGCTTCTTCAGCTGTTGTTATAACTTAATATCGTTACACAAGGCTAAGCCGACTTCCATGCACTTGCTTATAAGCATGCCATAGGAATAAATATCACAAGGAATCTGAGAGTCCGTAGAATCTATCCTTAGGGTCCTTTTTACCCTTTCTGCAAAGAGAGAAGGGAGGCCATCAATGAATCTGGCTTTCCAGAAGCGATCACTTGCTTTGGGAAGATTGTAGACCCTGCTAAGGAAAACATCCTTATACCATCTGAACGCGGTCAGGGTAGGACATCTGTGATTTTGTAGCAGTGTCCTGGTATTATCATAATTCGTAGAATAATTCCCTGTAAAATGATCTAAAATGGTTAGAATAAGGGTATAAACCGAATTAGGCTTTTGCTCATTACCCTCTTGCTTTACAGAGTTGACAATTTGGATTTTTTGCTCCGGCGAGAGATAATTGTCCCACCACGCTTTGAGCTGACCTGTAAATCCAACAGTAATCATTTTTGTTATACTTACCTCTGTTTGGTTATTACCTTTTGCAGCTGCAGCATACATGAGCATTTTGTGGCAAGTTCTGAAAATCTGGCTTTCAGCGCCACCATCAATGTTCCACTCAACGATCTCAATGCCAGTATATGCGGCGAGATCATTTTTCCATCTACCTTCCTTAATTAGGACGTCCATTGGAGTGGGTCTCGGATAATAATAATTTTCTGAGGCGATCTTGGGGGTCCAATTGTTCCCTTTCTTCATGGCAGCGATACGATCGTCGCCGATGATTCCTGTGTCTTTGGTATTGACCATTCCAATCACAGATTTGGAAGTAGAAGGTGATTATCTCATTTTATCACTTAATTGAGATATCAAGTTTTTGATATCTTTGGCTAACGGATTTGACTGATCTTTTGCCAGGTTTATCCCTTCCATTGATGCAGGGGGCTGAATATCTGCACTGGTTTCCAGCGGCTTTTGAGCTTTCTTAGCTCTCTCATCTGCAGCAATTTTTGACCTTTGCTCCTCAATAAGGGAGTTGAGCCTGCTGACCTTATTATGCAATAAAGTCATCTGTTCTCCAAGAACTTTGAGACACACATTGGTGTGATTACCTTGTCTGTAGAGACTGTTCCAATTATCAGCATTAAGAACACCCTGTAACATCTTCAGATAAGGTTGAGCCTGTAAATCATGGTTACTGCTATCCTTTTTTAATGAAAAGGATTCATCCGGAGGATAAAGACTCTTAAGAACTTTTTTGGAGTCTAAATGCCACTGCCTTTCTATAACATTGATATTAGGCAAATCATAGTCTTCAACAAACTAATTAACAAAATATTTAAAAGTTTGCTTGGTCTGTAAATCACCATAAAATTGTTCGTTGATCTCCTCCTGCTCTTCTTTTGTGAAAAAGTTAGAGAACCAATTACGAAAAAGCAGATAATCGGGACCATTATAATTTTCCCTCATGAGTTTGCGTAAGTCGGATTAGGACAATAATTCAGACCGCAATAAAGAGGATTATCAGGATAATTAACCATCACAAAAATAATCAGAATAATCAGTATTACTGTTTTTTGCCAGAATTTCAGCCGGTATCTGGTTTTCAACCTTTATTTTGTCAACCTTTTCCTCCCGAGAAATTTCTGAGGGGGTGATGATTCTGTAAAGGTCTTCATCTACTTGAGAAGTTGATGCTCTAGCAGCAGATGTACCAGTAGTGTCATCTAAATGAGATATGTAATAATGAGATGATATAGATCTGCCTATTTTAGATCAAGTTTTGCAAAGCAAGGCGAATCTCGCCGTCGATGAGTCTGGACCACATGAGCGATCCGGGAATCCATCCTGGGGTGAACCGGGATAACTTTTTCTATTAGCCAATCTTCGGGATAATTAATTTCATCCCAGCTTATAGGTCTTCTGATAGTAATTTTAGACCTTTTGGCTAAGTTAGTCTCAATCAAGACAGTCTGCCTATTTCTCTTGTCGTCCATGATTCTACTGTTGGGATTCATGGTATCTAACACAAGGAAATAAACACGATAACAGATACTCATAACTTCTGTTTCAGGCATGTAATTATACCCATTAACTTTCACATATAAAGTTAAAGCATGTAGTATATTAGGATCAGACAGAGATAAAGTAAGACTAGGTCTGACATTAAAATATACTGGACCATAGGCTAAGCTTGACTGCATAGCACTCATAAGAGATTGCTTCCAGTTTAAGTTTCTGGCATCTCTTAGAACAGTCATAAAGCTTTCTGGCAAACCTTCTAAGGTTAAAGGTTTAAAAGCAATTTGCACTAAACTAATATGCAGAAATTTGTAACGCATTTTTTGATATCTATCAATATCAGAATCAGAAAATAGCTGAATAGTTTTTTCTTGGTTATCCATTTGGACCGATTCTTCGATCGTCTTTATAATATGACGATTCCGAAGGTTTTCGAAGATACCGAAATTATAAATTTCTCTTGTGGCTACAAATGGAATAGTCCATTTGTTTAAAGCATTAAGCTGTTGCGGAAGTTCATATTCTTCCGTTCTGGCGTTCTTAACACTATGTTTATAGTTTCTGAAAATATTCATAAAATATGAAATAATGTCTACGAATACAATTTTGTAAAGTCTCAAATAGAGCTTGGTTCTGATTTAATTTGTAGTGAATTTATATATGAATTTAAATACTTTAAACATTTTGTTTTATAAATTCAACTTAACTTGTACGTATTTAGAACATAGAAGAAATATCTCAATAGAAATCTAGACATTTGTTCAGACTTTTTGATGTGCTCGACAGATGATAAAGCCGAAGCGTGATGATATGAATTAATCAAACAAATTAAAGAATCACAGTACTCATCTATCATATCGAGAAAGAATACTGCAAGCCTAATATGTTTTAGTTGGTGGATCAATTAACTTTTAAATTTGTTAGAGATACATATTTTTATATTGAGTGTATAAAAGTATAACTTATACTAAATTTGAGCTAATTCTATCGATCAGCATCCAACTCAAAGCAACCAACATACGTTGAGACCATACTCCTTTGAAAATTCTCGTACAAGGCAAGTAGGCAACGTGAGAGTATAGCTTTTTAAGGAAAATATATATCTTAATAAGCTTTATTATACTACCTCATAGATAACCGACAAAAGAGACAATGTCTATTTTAACTTTTTCAATTTTTTTTTTACTACTAAGAGTTTCGTTTACTTAGGGTGTGTGTGGTACGAAGGATCGTAGAAAATGTTTTTTTAAAAAAATAAGTGAATTTCTTGCTTATTTTTTAGTGTTTAGTATGTAAATAAAAAATATTATTTTAAGAGCATTTATATGTAATCTACCAAAATATTATGGGAGTGAGATGGGTGGGGAGTGGGTGTTCGGGGGTTGTGGGGGTGGGATGGTCAAGGGGTGGGGGTTGGGGCGTTGGGTGGGTGAGAATGAAGCAACAAACTTGAAATGTCACTTATGAGTTTGTTTTCCCGGCTTCTATCCAGGAAGTCATTTTTCTTATTTTTTAGAAATTTATTTTCCTAGAAAAAATATTTTTCAAGACATTTTGACCTACCAAATATAAGAAAATAAAAAAATGTTTCCCTTCCTACCAACACACCCTTAGTTACGGACTTTTGTTCCACCTATGATTTATCGATAATTATTACTCTACTAATACTATTTTTATATCAGATAATCATTATTCTCATCTAGATTAAAGTTTGATGGTGCTCTTAGGAAATCAAAATGTAAACTTTTTCTTTGCCCCTACTTATTGACATGACGATTTTATGTTGCTCTGATTTAGTGGCGGAGCCAAAATTTTCATTAAGGGGTTCAAAATATAAAAAAGTATATATACGAAGAGGCGAAAGGGGTTCAACATTTACTATATATATATAAAAAATATTTTTAATTATATATAAACAATATTTTTTTCGGCGTAAGATAGTTTGGATGAACCCCTCAGCCGTATATGGCTCTGCCCTGCTCCTATCCATTAGCCAATGACAATAAAAGAATTTGTTTTTTGTACATTTTGTGCAAAGACATAGACCAATTGCCAAAAAAAAAAAAGAACCCCAAATCAAGCCTCGTGAAAAATTTAAGCAATTTAAAATAAGGAATAATTGTACTTTTGATCTCTTAGTTATTGATAAATTTGATTTTGGTCCTTTCAATATTTGACTAAGTATATCTAACCCGCAATTAACTAAAATATGTATTTTTATCCCTTTAAAAAGAAAATATGGGATACTTAGACTATTTTAAGAAATGTATTACCTCCAAATATGTAGCAATAAAAAGAATTAGGGAAAATATATAGGTTCCACCCCAAACTGTACACGAAAAATCAATATCACACTCTAACTATTACGATGACCTAATACCCTCCGGTTCTGATTTAAAGTGGAATTAATACACCCAAAAAGCTGATGTGGCAAAAACATTCTAATAAAAAAATAAGTGAGTAGAGTCAAAATTACAACTAAAAAATAATTTTTTTTAAATTAAACAATTGATTTTTGCCACGCCTCACCCCCAAATTAAAATGGAAGGAACTAGGGGTGGACGTATATCGGTTCGGTTCGATTTTGTATCAAAAAAGTATGAACCGAATAAAATTCGATTTTTATTTGAAAAACCTAATCAAACTTTTTAAAAAAAAACCGATATATCGGTTTTTATCGCCAAACGTATCGATTTATATTGGTTTTTTCAATTCAAATATAAAGTCCAAAAAAAAATATTTAAAGGCCAAAATCATAAAGTTTGCATCACATATATTCTTCAAGCATGTAAAAACTCCAAATTAAAGTTTACATGCCCACAAAATAAAAGTCCAACACTTAAATAAAATAAACGGGACGGGGGATTTTTTTTTTTTAAAAAAATAAATTTCCAACACTGAAATTGACATTCACACCTACATTACCATAAAATTTTGACGTTGAAATGTATTGTATATCGTGAGATGTTTACTCAAGAAAAGGGAAAATTAGAAATGAATTTGGGGCGAAAACAGAAATTGATTGGGAAAACAGAAGTTTTCTAAAAATTGGCGGCGCCAAACCACCTTACAATAGTTTGACTGGTCACGTCTCGAAAAAATACTCAAAATCTAAAAATATTAGGTAAAACAGACCTCCGAGCGTAGACTTATAACCATTTAAAGTTGCACCAATTTCAACTACTTTCTCTCCCTTCCCTACATTTTATGTCAATGCTTCTGTGATATGTTAATTAAGTTCATGTCACATTCGACTTCCATAAAAGCTTCATAGATTGGCTTCAATGGCTATGATTAAAGAGATAGCAGTAGCCTAAAATAAAAAACAAGATTAATTATAAATTTGTCCCCGATTTTCGATTCGGTTCATAAAAAATTCTAAAGAACCGAACCTAATTATTTAATTATGATTCGGTTCAATTTTTTAAAGAACCGATTTTCTAAAATATTTTAACCGAATAAAAACCGAACCGACCCACTAATTATTTAATTCTGATTCGATTCGATTTTTTAAAGAACCAATTTTCTATTCAACGTGTTTTATAACCACCCCTAGAAGGAACACCGGTGGTGGTGATGGTGGTTGTTCAAGAAGAACAACCCTTTTTTTACCAGAATTTGAACCTCTTCAAGACTTGGTTTCCCCCCTCAAGATTGAGATTGTGTCAAAGATGATTGTTATGGAGTATGTGTAAACAAAGTGGGCACAAATTTAGGGGAAAGGGCCTCAAATTTGCGCCCTTTTGTCTTTGCTCCGACGTAGTAATTGAAGCAACGCCCTTAGCATCACCACTGCTCCATCTCATCTTCTCCGATGTGTTTGAACCCTTTTGTCGTTGCTATTATGTTTATTTCATACAGATCCGATCGAGCTTGTATTCTTCGGAGATTTGTGATATTTTTGATGAATTATTTCTAATGATAATGGTGTTTTGATATATGAAATTGCAGCGATGGTGTTGGAGTTAAACTGGTGTCTACGGGTGGTTAAAGAAAAAAAAGTTTAATTAAAAAAAATGAATAATAGTGAAAAAAATAAATATAAATTTATTGTATTTCTGACATTGGTGATGATGTGGCACGCGAGTGTGAGCACTTACTCACTTGAGACTGGTGTTTTACCTCATTGGGTGGTATTAAATTCGCTTCTTAAATGTGTAGAGAGGTAATAAATCTTCATAATAGTTAGAGTGTGATATCGATTTTTCGTGTATAGTTTGGGGGTGGAATCTATGTATTTTACTAAAATATTAGCATAACACATCAATAATTGAATGATTTAACACTTAGTAATTTGTTAAATTTTTGAAGATTTACAATCATATGGATCAAAAGTGCACATATCAATTAATTTAAAGTTAAATGTATTTAACAAAAAATTGTAAGGATTAAAATCAGATTTGTTGATAGTTGGGAGACTAAAAGTGTTAATTTCCCTAAAAATATATCTTGTTCTTAACTATTCTTTTTTGTTTCTTACAAATGTATAAAAACTCATTTCCTTTTCTTATACTACTCCCTCCATCTCATATTAGTTGTCAAGATTATTAAAAATATTTATTTTCGAATGGAGTATTTATTACTTTACAAATCAAGATGAAACTAAATAATACTATCCTATTTTCCGTTAATATTTAGTTTCTTGAAAGTGACCAATATTGATTACATATCATAAAATTATAAACTTAAAGAGTTTAAATAAGTGATTATTGATTGATATTATTATAAGCTTAACTTAGCCTTATTTTTAAATAGCGTCATATTTGTTGAAAAAGGGTAAATTAGTAAACAAATACTCTCTCCGTCACAATTTATCTGTCGTGATTTCTAAAAATAGTTATCTCAAATTATTTATTATTTTAGAAGTTTAAAATAAAATTAACTATTTTTTTTCATTTTATCCTTAGTACTTAATTATTCTTGAAGACTACAAGCACCTAAATAGAGTAAATATTTAATGAAGAGATATTGTATCTTAAGACATAATTAGAGTAAAATAGTCAAGTACTCTCATACATAATTAATATTTTTTTAATGGGCTTGTAAAAGAGTAATAAGACGAGTAATTTAAGACAAAGAGAGTTTTGTTTATAATTTTTTAAGGGGCGTTCATTAGAAAAATCTGATAACTAATAGGAGCATGAGACGTAAAGTGTAATTTATTTTATAGTCCAAAATTTTAAGGAAATACATTATCCAACCACTTCCTTAACATTAAAATGAAACCTTAAGTTTAAGGGTATGTTTGGAAAGCCACCTGGTAATTGGAATTGGTGTAATTACTAGAGTAGTAATTACACACCCTATGTAATTACAAAGTATAATAATTGTGATGTCATGTTTGTTTGTCATAACGTTATTACAGTGTAATAACAAAGGTATTGTTTGGTTGTACAAGTATAATTATACAGTTTGATTAAATTTTAAAAATAAGAATTAATTATAAAAAATAAAAATTAATATTAGATAGATATGTGCCTTTATAAATGAAAAGTAAATTAAATATTTAAGATGCATATTATTTCTTAAAATATATTAATTAATAATTATATACTTGTAACTAATATTATAAAAAATAATTGATATATATTTTCATATTAATAATTCTTTACTTTAATAAATTATAAAAATTAAAAGCGTACATTTTGTAAGAATATCATGGACTCATGTTTGTAAAAAGATTAATATTTATAACTATAATATCATAACATTATTCAAATATTTGATAAAAAATAATCTATCAATTCTAATTGAAAAATGAACGGCATGAAATGTGAAATAACAAGTCAATACTACTAAAATAAATAAATTGGAACCGAAAATATAACATAAATTTAAAATTCAATTTTTGAAGTCAAATTCCAACGTTCCAACATAATTTAAGGAAATATAATTCAAAAGAAAAGGAAATCAAAAGTTTATAACCTCATTCAACAATGAAATTATAGTTTAATCACATCACTCGTTATATGTCAAGTTTGCTAATGACTCATTTTTTTCTAAAATTAGAAGGTGTAGTTTCAAAAACTATAATGATGCAATTACGCTAAATAAAGAAAATAAATAAAAAATAAAAAATACGAGCAATTACATTGAATTACAAGAAGTAAATGTTGAAAAATGGGAAGAAAGAAATTGAAAATAAATAATGTAAAAACATATTTTAAAAAATAAAAACAATTTTAAAAGTAAAAACAAAAAAGAAATTAAAATAATAGAAATTAAAAATAAAATTAAAAGAAATAAAAAATAAATTTAAAAGAAAATAAATTAATATAAAAATAAAAGGAAAAGAAATTAAAAGTTGCTATGTAATTACATGATACTCAATTCTTAACCCTCTTGAGAATTGAAGAACATAATTATACCCTTCCAATTACATTCAAATCCCTCTAATTTGATAATTATTTGGCTAAACAAACAGGCCAAATTATTAAATTATAACCAATTACATCCGATTCCAATTCCCCGGTGGCTTTCCAAACATCTCTCTCAATGGAATGTGATAGAATGACCCACCACGTGAAAGTCAATAGCATGAGAGTCCTTATCCCTTCGGCTTTGTATCTTCTACTTTGTACATTGGTTATGGTTTATGGTTTTATGCCCATCCCACCATGTTTTTCTGAAACCTCAATTCTTGACAACATTATAAACCTATTCCCCACCCCACCACTACTTTCCTTCATTATTGTTCAATTATATATTCCAAAGTTTTATTATTACCAAAAATATTTCCTATAAAACAGAAACTTGACTGAAAAGCCAATAATACTAACATCTTCTCACGATAAGGAAGCCATTGAGATGGAAGGGTTTAAGCTCCCATATATGCATGCCGGCTAGTAGTGGGGTATATAGGGATTTGTATAAGCGATGTCAATATATTATCAGGATTCAACTGGTATATTAATTTACGTTTGTGGTATGGTGCTCTAAGGCTTAATTTATTATTGAGGATTGATGTTTATTTCACATTATTTTTCAAACAGTCCATATATCCCTATACTAGCAATGGGAAGCTCGTGCTATGCACGCTGGCCCAACATGATATTCTATATACAAAAGGTATTTTATGAAGTGACTATAGTTTAGAGGTTTTAAATTTATCATAGCTATAGTTTCAATATTTATAAGGCATGACTATTTTTTGCTCGCTGTATTCATAAAACAACTCGTTGTATTCATGAATACAACGAGTAAAAATGTATTCATATTTTTTTTCGTTGTATTCAAGTCAGATGTATTCAACTCAGCTATAATCACGTCAAATGTATTCAACTCAGTTGTATTCATTTGTAGCTACTTTTGCATTGTATTTGATTTATTGTATTTAAAAATTGGTTGTATTCAAACAACATAAATACAAAAAAATATTGTATTCAACTTATTATATTTTAAATTCGATTGTATTCAAATAACATAAATAAAAAAAGATAGATTCAGCTGTAATAGATACACTAAAATACTGAATATAAAAAAATAACAAAGTGAATGCAATCTAAAAAATAACAAATTGAATACAATCCCTCTGCCGCCGCACTTGTCATCGGAACGTGACCGTAAAGAAGCTCAGATCTGAACGACCCCTCTGCCGCACTTCTTAGTCCATTGCTATCGGATTTGGAGGCGCCGACGGCAGCGGAGAGCTCAGATCTTATAGAAGTGGATTTGTGGGTCATGACGGTGGGTCACGATGGCGCTCCGACAAGCAGAACGGGGTGGGTCATCCTTTGTTGAGCATAACGGTGAACAGAAGCCGGCGTGAGCTCCGGCGAGCAGAACGGGAGAGAGAAGTCGTCGTAAGCTCCGTCGTGGTGGCTTCAAATCTGTTTGTCGGTGTGAGCTCCGGCGAGCAAAATAGGGAGAGAGAGAGTCGTCGTGCTCAACGTAGTGGGTCATCCTCTATTTGCCGGAAAAGTCAGCACCACCTCCGTCGCTACTGATGACGGCGCAACCACTGGAGATATGAAGAAAAATAGATCGGAAGATGGATTTCACCGGAGCTCTGGCGACAATAGAGATCTGAAGAAAAATAATGTACCGTATATCTTTATTAATAGCTATTACTTGTATTTAACATATTACTCTTAGTTATAGGATGTAATTAATCTAAATTATAGCTACTAAATATAAATATGTACTAGTAGTTAGTTATTCCATGTAAAATTTTCTTTTATGAATCGTTACATAATATAATTATAAAAGTATTATTATGTAATTAAGGGAGGGGTTAGTTTTTAAATAAAAAGGGAAAAATTGGTTTTTGCCAACCATCAGAACGTTTTTAAAAAATCAGATACCCAGTTTAGACGTGATGTGACACTACCGGTCCTGAGCCACCGGTTGGGATTTTTGAACCGGAACAAAACACTCTGCTTGGTCTACCCAGCCCAGCCCCCTTAGCTTATACTGGGTCGGTCCGGTCCGATTTGCTAACGGGCTGGCCCGGTTGGCGGATAAGGCAAGAAATAATAGTGTTACCACTGAATCCGACCCCCTTAAAAGTCATTATGCAAATCGATAACTAACATATGACAATACCTCATTAAATGCTTCAAGCCGGCCTTTTTGCTTGTCTGACATGAAGGTCCAAATATTATCATCATCAATGTCTAAGTCAAGCATCAAATAATTCAAAAATCATGAATTTTCCACTAGGAGGAATAATCCCAATCTTACAAAGAATTTCCAGACAAGCCCATGGTGGACGGAATCATGGGCCTCGCTCAGGGTTGGGCCCATAACTTGGCTCTTCCCCCCCTAAGATGTATTGTACAAATTTCCCAGATACTTTAGCAAATTAGGTTAATTAGGTATTAACATGTGAAATGGAGGAAATAGAAAACATAGACAAAATGTGTTATTAGAAAAGTCACATGACAAATGCAATGTGTTTCATTCTCCTTAAACTTGTCTTCTTCGTTAGGTAATACCCTTTTGCAGATAGGATAATTTTTTTTTATTTTTATGTATGTATAGTTTGTTGGATTCCCTAGATATAAGGAGAATTTATAGTGTAGTGACAAAAATAACTTTAAAATTGTATTAGATTGCATGTTTGAATCTAAGTGTGACATTCATTCTTAAATTTCTCTTTTGAATATCTTTATTAAAATTCTGACTCCCATTTGTGTAGTTGAAAGAAGCATAACCAAATAATGGCATCTTCAAACAATTTTGCTTTCCCATGCTATATTTTGCCATGTCTAATCTCAATGGTTATGGTGATGGTGATGAGGAAGGGGGACCAGGACTCATCATATGTGTGGCTACCCACACTTGTCAATTTTGTGTTTGATACTTTGATTCCTCTGGCTATTATTATCACCAACACCAAGAAAGTTGAGTAATCATAAGGTGATTTACTTGTCACGACAGTACATGTACTATTAGCAACATGTTTGTATGCCAACAGTGACATCTAACATCTTCAACCAATTGGCTAGAAAAGAAAGTTCGATAGTTAGGGTTGGTAATTTCACCGTGACTCGATGGATATTCGATTCATCCGATCCGATTATATGGATGAAAATCTGATAAAACACAGATTTTAATCGGGTGACGGATGGATCGGGTGACGGATCGGGTGAACATACATCCAACCCACCACCCTACCCATCCATCCACCCGTTTCTAAATTAATTATTTTTTTAATGTACAACTAAATTCTAACGTTTCACATCATTTACCTTCTCCGTCTCTGCCTCTCTCTCGACTCCCTGTCTCTCTCGTATAGACTTCAAAAGTGAGTTCAATGATGTAATTCTTTTCCTAACACTGGAAATTCTGGCAGCATGTTGCATGATAAAAGACAATGAGGCATCTTCCAGCAGCTTGTGAAGCTCTGCAGGTAGAAGCAGGAATATGAAAGAACAAGACAAGCAATCACATGAAAACAAAATCTTTGATTCAAACATCACATTTAGCAACCTGAATCCGTATTCCTAATATCCTTTTAATATTTTAGATATTATATAGAACAATGCTTTCTTTGCATGATGCGTCTATATAGCATGTAATAGTTAGTGAACTCATATTCAATTGGATAAGTATTGAATTTTGGGGGGTTGTATATATGCGGCTGAAGTTCTGTTTCACTTTACTCTTCTTTGAACTTCTCTATCCTACGGCTCTTAGATTATTAGTATTATTAGAAGTGACATGTAATTCGTCCTTTAAACTTTAGTTACTTCGGATTATTATTGGCTTTTGGCTCCTTTAAGTTTTTTTGCTGCATGTTTGGAGCATAGACACGGCTTGTAAAAACAGTATGATGATATTTATTTGATGTACTTTTTTTTTCTTTTCGTTTTACCAAGGATTTTAGGTGATTGACTTATTGTTCTATAATTTTCATCCGCGAAGCACCGATCCACCCGATTCACCCGTGGATGATGGGTGGATCGGATGTGGATGAAGAAAAAATAGGGTGATGGATGGGTCGGGTGGTGGATGGATGGTTGGCGAGTGGAGGCAAATGGAGCTCCACCCGATCCACCTCCGATCCATTGACAGCCTTATCGATAGTATTAATTAGACCCGTCCAAAGCTCGGGCCGGGTCGGGCCGGGTCAAGTGGTTTTTTTTCCTGCTTGCCCAACCTTGGCCCGACCCTGATCCTATTTTTTAAAAAATTTTGCGACCCTGGCCCTGACCCTTTAGGGACCCTACGGGTCACGGGTCTTCCCTGACCCACTCTACAAAATAAAATATTTTTTATTAAAATAACAGTCCAAATTAAAGTCCAAAAACATAACACATATTCTTAAAACGTGTAAAAAAACTCCAAATTAAAGGATTTTTTAAAAAAAATTAAATTTCCAACACTGAAATTGACATTCACACCTACATTACCACAAAATTTCGACGATGAAATGTATTGTATATCGTGAGATCTTTACTAAAGAAAAGGGAAATTAGAAACCGATTTGGGGGAAAACACAAATTGATTGGAAAAATAGACATTTTCGTAAGAATTGGCGGCGCCAAACCGCCTCACGACGATTGACCGGCCGCGTCTCAAAAAAATACGCAAAATAAAAAACAAATCGGGTAAAACGGACATCTGAGCGCAGAGTTATGACCATTTAAAGTTGCACCAATTTACAACTATTTTCTCTCCCTACATTTTAAGGCAATGCTTTCGTTAATTAAGTTGATGTCGCATTCGACTTCCATAAAAGCTTCATAGATTGGCTTCAATGACTATGATTCAAGAGATAACAGTAATCTAAAATAAAGAATATGATTAATTACATAGGTAGGTACGATTTTTCAGTTTGGTTCATCCCCAATACGAAATAACTTACCATAATAAAATGAATATTAATAAAATAATATACCTTAAATAAACATAATAAAATAAACATTAATAAAATAATATACCTTTAAAAATATACCTTAAATAAATATTAATAAAATAAAAAATAATATGAACTGCCAGATCGGTCATCGGGTCCTTTGGTCGCCTGGTCGGCCGGTCAGATGAGTAAAAAATTCTGACCCTGGCCCGACCCTAACCCTGATCGAGTCCCCATTTTTTCGGGTCGAGTGGCTCACGGGTCAGCTATAAACCGACCCAGGCCCTGATTTTTTCGAGTCAGGCAGGTCCCCGATACGATGGACAGGTCTAGTATTAATAATTCGTAGATCGGTTTCCATGTTTTTTCAGTAAATAGACGTAAGTTATCAAGTTTGTAGAATGGTATTAATCTCTCTTGGGGAGTCTTTCTCATTAATAAAAATATATATAGTGTGTATAATGTGGAATCCTAATACCATAAGGATCCTATTTCTACCATATTTATACGACACTACATATTACAAAATATATGGAGTATATTGACTAATATACGTTAATACACCCCCTCAGTCGAAGCGGGAGGAGGCCGTACGCTAAGACTAGATCTGAAGTCGAGGAATAGCTGTCTAGGAAGACCTTTCGTGAATATATCCACATACTAAAACGAAGAAGGCACATGCAACACCTTAACATGACCAATAGCAACCTTTTCACGAACAAAGTGTATATCTATCTCAATGTGTTTGGTTCGTTGATGCTGAATCGGATTATGAGATAAATATATGGCGGATATGTTATCACAGTAGACCAAAGACGCCTTACGCATGGGACACTGAAGCTCCAAAAGAAGGTTTCGGAGCTAGCAGATATCAGCAACAACATTTGCAACGCCTTGATACTCTGCTTCTGCACTTGAATGGGATAATGTGGCTTGCCTCTTGGCAGACCAAGAAATGAGATTATCCCCTAAGAACACACAGTAACCGAAGGTGGAGCGTCACTTATCCGAACAACCTGCCCAATCAATATCCATATATGATAACAACCTGGTCGGTATTGAGGTTATAAATGTAATCCATAATAAAGTGTGCCCTTAACGTATCGAATGATACGCTTAAGGACAGTAAAATGAGGCTCTCTGGGGGCATGTATGAATAAGAACATCTGCTGAACAGCATAAGCAATATCAGGGTAAAAGTAAGATATTGTAGTGTACCTGCAAGACTCCTGTAAAGGGTGGGATCTCGCACTGGATTACCATTAACTGCACTCAACTTTGATTTAGAGTCAACCGGAGTGGACATTATCTTGTCAGTCATAGCAAATTTGATTTTAAGAAGTGCAATGATCTCATTTTTCAACAAATCAGAGGAGGCAGTAAGCACAATGTCATCCACATATAACAACAAATAGACAACACTACTACCTCTATGAAGAATAAATAGAGACATATCACACTTGCTGCAAACAAACCCAATCTGCATATTGTACTGTGCAAAGCGGTCATACCATGCTTTAGGGCCCTGTTTCAAACCATAATGTGACTTACGAAGACATCATACATATTGAGGGGATGCTGGATGTACAGACCCAAGCGGTTGGTGCATGTGAATAATTTCTTTCAAATCCCTATGTAGAAATGTATTTTTCTCACCAAGCTGATGAATCAACCAATGCTTATCCATAGAAATACTCAGAACTGTGCGAATGGTAGCCAGTTTAACAACCGGACTGAAAGTCTCACCACAATCAATACCATTCTGCTGATTAGTTCCATTAGCCACAAGTCTCGCCTTATAGCGCTCTAAGTCACCACTGTCTCTGAATTTGTGATGAAATAGCCACATGCAACGGATCACATTCACCCCATTCGGTCAAGGAACCAAATCCCAAGTGTGCTGTTTTGTTAAAGCATTAAAATTCTCACGCATGACCGCATTCCAATGAGGGTCTAGTTTGGCTAGTTTTGGGCTTTTGGGAATTGATGATATGGTTTATATGGATAGGTTAAACTGGACTTTAGGTTTGAAAATTCCGTGTTGGAAACGGGTTTCCATACGGTGCGTGGGGGCAGGGGTAGGTGTGGTATATTGGTGGGTTGATGGGTCAGGCATATGAGAGGCAGTGAATGTATCGAGTATGTGGTGTGGGTGGTCGATGGAGGGTGTTAGGGTACTGGTGGAATCGGGTGGCCAATGTAGGGAGGGTTGAGTATAATCAATTTAGTTAGGGTTACAAGATGTGGAGTCTGGTGATGGGGAGAGGTTGTGACTGGGCGATGATGGGGAATCAATTTTGGGTTTATGGTATGGTGCTGGGTTGGGGGGACCAGAACAGTAATGAGAGTCGGTTGGTAGACTGGAATGATGGACGTCGGTAGTAGTGACATTGGGACGTCGGCGATGATTGTCGGTGGGTGTTGGATATGTTGACTGGGTAGATCAGTGATGCCGCAGGCCGCTTATTGGTGGAGACAGTGGCAGTCGGCGGCGACAGGGACTGGATTGGTCGGTTGTCGGTAGTGGCAGTGACTGTGACAAACCTGACAGATCGCTGAAGAGATGAGTTGTTGCTGCTGGAATAATAGAATTATAGCAGAGGACTGGGTGGACGATAGGAGATGTGTCGGTGGTCTTTGGAACACAGGAGGCGATGGTGGGTCGGATTGACGCCAGTAATGTAAGACTTGACAGTGGCGGCGGCGAGCTGCGAAAGCTGGCGATGTCGGGCGATGGAGTTCCGACCATGACGAAATAGTGGTGTCATGGCGGAGTAACGTGGTGTAGATGGGGAAACAACGGACTCGTCTAGAAACGTATAATTCGTGTTTTAATTTTTTTTAGATACTTGCAAAAGGGAAGATGGCTTCATTAAACGTGACATGATGAGACACAATGATTTGCGGGAAGACACATCATAGCACATATATCCCCTATGATTGGGCGGGAAACCTAAGAACACACAAGGAGTGGTATGGTGTGCAAATTTATGTGGGGTCGTGGAAGCCAGATTCGGATAGCACATACAGCCGAAATTTTTTAAGTGCTCATAAGTTGGGATCCTACGAAATAGAATTTTTGTGGTGGGTGTTCTATTTTGGAGAGCTTGGGTGGGCAAAATATTTAGAATATATTCGGCCATTTTGACAGCATGGACCCAAAAGACATGGGGAGGGAGGCATGTAATAAGATCATACGAACCATGTTATTGATAGTGCGAATGATTCGTTCGGCCTTGCCATTTTGGGAGGAGGTGTGGGGACAGGAGAACCAGAAAACCATATCATTAGCGGAGCAAAAAATATGAAATGCTGAATTATTAAACTCACGACCGTTGTCACATTGAAATGATTTTATGTCTTTTTCAAATTGCATTTTGACATAGACACGGGATGCAAAAACTTGGCAAACACTTCAGACTTGAATTTAAGTGGATAGATCCAGATAAAGTGAGAATAGTCATCTAATAAGACGAGATAATATTTATGACCCATTGAGCTAGTAATGAGAGATGTCTATAAATTTGCATGAACAATGTCAAAGGGAGAAAACGTAACACTTGAAGAAGGCTAAAAAGGAAGGCGACCATGTTTGCCTAAAGGTCAAGACAAACACTATTGGGAAAATTTCCCATTATTATAACGAATCAAATTATTGTTTTGAAGAAAATTAAAAATAGGAGCTCTTGGGTGTCCAAGTCTATTGTGCCAGGTTGACAGAGAGATTGTTGCTAACGCGGTGGGGGAAGAGACATGGGCAGTTTGAAATGTGGGAGGGGTGACACTGGGAGTGGACATGGATAGGAAAGGATAGAGGCCCCCCTCACTATTGCATCTCGTAAGGAGTTTCCCGATACGTATTGTCATAACCCAAACCGGAGGCCATGACGGGCACCCGGACCCTACCTGCCGGGCACCATTTATCACATATTTAGCATATATCCGTAATTTCGCATGGCCCACAAGGCCGCCACGAGATACTCCGCCGACATATGAAAATAGTAAATTGGAAAGGATCTATGTAAAATCCTGCAATCAGAAGGACCTAATTCATCCACGTAATTAATTATTGATCCCAATTCACTTAAATATAAATGACTTATAAAACCTTCATATACTCAATGGCATACTCATGCGATATAGAATTAGTCCATAACCTCTATTGGAGCATACAAACTAGTCTTATTAATCCCCGTCGTCACACTTGTTAAAATCTTAAATTATTTTAGGACCGCATCCTTTATATACTAAGACATTAATTTGCATATGTGAATATGACATCAATTCCCCAAGGCTCGGGTCCATTTACATACGCCTAGCGATTCAAATCATGGCCCGAAAGTACGATATGTTATATTCTTCCCCCCTTAGAAACATTCGTCCTCAAATATTGGGGTGGCATATCTAATTCCCGTCACGTAGTCAAAAAACCCATCCACCGCTCACGTGCCATATAATATAACATTTATCCTTATGTCGGACCTCACACGGTCTTCAAGCATTAATGATATAATCATACTTCATCTCCTCTTCCGCTTCTCACGTCATCTTATCTACATTCTTATTTCACCACAGAACCTTCACGGAAGCTACCTCTTTAATCCTCAACTTGCGGACTTGACAATCTAGGATAACAATAGGAACCTCTTCATATGATAAGTCCTCTGTAACTTTCACATCGTCAATTGGCATAATCTGGGCTAAATCTCCAATACACGCTCTCAACCTAGAAATATGGAGAATCGGATGAACAAACTCTAACTCCGAAGGCAATTCCAATTCGTAAGCTACTTGGCCGATTCGTCGAATTATGCGATATGGCCCAATGTACTTTGAACTGAGATTTCCATTTTCCCAAATCTCATTACACCCTTCATAGGAGAAATTTTCAAGAAGACCCAATCATTCACTTGGAACTCTAGGTCCCGCCGTCGCACATCTGAATACGACTTTTGACAACTCTGAGCGGTTAACAGTCGTTCCTGAATAAGCTTCACTTTCTCTATGGCTTGGTGCACTAGGTCAGACCCAAATAATTCTGATTTGCCTACTTCAAACCATCTGATAGGAGATTTACATTTCCGTATATACAAAGCCTTGTATGGAGCTATTTTAATGCTAGCTTGATAACTGTTATTGTATGAAAACTCAATAAGGGGTAAATGACCATCCCAACTTCCCTTAAAGTCCAATACGCAAGCTCGTAACATGTCTTCGAGCGTTTGAATCGTACGCTCCACTTGCCCATCAGTTTGAGGATGGAAAGATGTGCTAAGATTTACTTGAGTGTCTAAACCCTTTTGAACCGATCTCCAGAAATTATGTGTGAATTACGCACCTTGATCTGATATAATAGAAATAGGTACACCATAATGGCGTAAACTTTGCGTAGTCATTAGCGGTGTACGTAGTTTTGACCACTAGGAAATGAGCTGATTTGGTCAGTCTATCAACAATCACCCAAATAGAATCAAACTTATGATAAGAGCGAGGTAACTCGGTAATGAAATCTGTATTAATCATTTCCCCTTTCTACATCGGGACCTCAATGTTCTGAGTCACGCAGTCGGGCTTTTGGTGCTCTACTTTTACTTACTGACAATTAAGGCACTGTGCTACAAATTCCGCAATGCTCCTCTTCATGTCGTTTCACCAATAACTACCCTTGAGATCATGATACATTTTAGTAGATCTAGGGTGAATGGAATATCGTGAGCAATGGACTTCCGTCAAAATCTCATCTCGTAATCCTGCTACATTGGGAATACAAAAATGGACCTTCCACTATGCTCGAAGGCTGCAGTTCTGTTTTGTTAAATATCTTTCCCGATATTCTCTAAAAATGGGATCTTTATCATGACGTTCATTTTCTTTCCAGTATGAGGGATGACCCTACTGTATTCTGAGTCATAGAGCTATCACTATCTGAATCCTCCAATCTCACTCCCACTTAGATAACTAATGCGTTCCCTCTAGTCAACTTCTCTAAGTCGTCCTCACATTAGTCAAGCCATTTCTGGTGAATAATTCTATTGTCAATTTAGCTTTGTTTACTAAATGGCATGCTGGAAACTCTTATATTTGTGGTATCTCAACCATGAACACTTTATGGACAATGTCATCAAATCTGAAGTGCGCGTATCATCGTAGTTAACTCTCATTCATGGACTGAAACTTTCTCACTACTCGTAATTATAAGCGACTTCCTTTCTTACTTCTTTTGACTACTTGTTCACTCATTTTCTTACTTGTCATACTTGTCTTAATTCTAAAATATTCTGGTATACATACGTACTCTCAAACGTTGCTCATAATTCCAATCCTTGGCGTTACAACTTCTTAAAAGATGGGTTGTTAACTTATTCCATTATTCAGTATGTGGAAGGTTCTGAAGAATTTGCATTACATGACGTTGGCCTACTATATCCAAACCTTGTCATTATACTTAGATTCGAATTTCCTTCACTTGCCTCATTGCTAAGACTTTCTGTCAATGGCGCTTTGGGAGAAGATTTTCTTGATTTCGTTAAGCTGCAAACCCATTACTTTATCTATCTTGTAGAACCTTTGGTCAGTTCAAAAATACTCATAGACATTTGTATTTGCCTGACATTTTATCTTCATTATTATGTCATTATCCATTGACATGTATCTTTAATGTCTACCTTGTATCCATAGGCGTCATTGGCCTATTTTGACTTGTTTAGGTGCTAATATTGAGCTTTACTCACTGTTACTTTCGTTTACATACTTTCTGAGATGTATGACTGCATATGTTGTGGAACCGATGCTTCGTATGTTTAGATCCAATTCGCGGTGTTACATGATCCCATGAATTGTCAAGCTTTCTTGTCTTATCATCATTATTAGATCTCCCATCGACCGAGTGGTCATTCGTCCTATATTTACATTTCTATTTTCAAGTTGCCTTAGGGGGTCTCTTATCTCAAAGTATTTCTCATACTATCTTCCTGAACATCAGAGGTTCGTCACCTTTGGCCGAAGAGTTCTTACTGTCCCTCATCTACCATTGGTCATTACACTATTCTGGAGTAATCATACCTTTGTGAAACTTGCATAACTATAATCTCATTCACCTTTATCCTCCTTGTCGTAATTCTTCCTTTTATTCATCATTAAACGAAAAACATTTCTTCCTTGACACTTGATCATACTATTCCATTCATACTTATTAACTGTTTTCATATTTCTTACAACCATTCTTTGATTGTTCCATAGTTCTCGTCCTCAATTGCCCCTAACAAGCTATTGTTATCCAAAGGGTATTTAGAATTGTAACATGCTGCACAATGAAGCCAAAGACCTTACCAGTCAAATACCTATAACATGCGTTAGCTTACTAACATTGATACATGTAATTCTCAATAATACACGGTATGGACCTTTACGCATGGATGAGAGGCTTATGTCCCATTTCCACTACCGTGGATAACTCGATCCTTATATATGACTTGGGATCACTATTCTGAGTACGTCACTTTATGTGATCCTCTTAAATTTACCGATGGTCACACTTCAGACGATTCGATTGTGACAATCCATTCTCGTTAATGATATCGTGGAACCATTCCCAATATATTTTGGGTAAGACATACAATTTAGGTCGCACGTACATAACATATTCCCTCATTCTAATCAACGCGAGTTACTGTAAAACAGGTAGATTTTCCTAACCTACTAATCCTTCCAATTATGTCTTCTGCATTTCATCTGTACAACTCATAATCATCTTATCCTTACCTTTGTGCATCCACTTGGGACACTTCGGAATGTTGTGGCCATGGCTGCCACACTAACCCCCCCTCCCCCCGTACCTTTGCGGAATAATCCGGCATGCACTCGACCATACTGACTACAAGATAGTCGGGCTGCCTCACTTGACCTTCACAACTTTGACCCTTAGATATTGGCATCTTTGAACCCTTTAAATATCGGCGATCCCTGACTAATAAACTCCCTGGGTTATGAGATCCCTGACCACCCAAAGGCATATCTCTATCAGATGCTCTTGGATGAAGTCGTGCATGGGTGCATGGGAAAACAACTTACTCATCTCCTATGACGGATCTATCTCAATAGAGAGCATACTATTCACATTTACACTCAATCTCCTTGCTAACCATAATCCTATTGGAAAAAGGCATTTCTGTAATCATAAACACGATAAGGTTTACAGAGAGAATTCTTACAACTCAGCTCTGTAACACGATTCTAGATCAAGAAGGAAGGTAACCGTTATCCTAAATGCCTTGTAGCCTCATGTCTATAAGTGTGATGCACAACACACCCATAAACCAGACTCTATTAGACACAACTTGTAGACTTCCTAGGACAGACCTGCTCTGATACCAAGTTTGTCACGACCCAAACCGGAGGCCATGACGGGCACCCAGACCTTACCTGTCGGGCACCACTTATCACATATTTAGCATATATTCGTAATTTTGCATGGCCAGCCGCCACGAGATATCTCGTCGACATATGAAAATAGTAAACTGGAAAGGATCTATGTAAAATCCTGCAATCAGAAGGACCCAACCTATATATATATACATACCAAGGCCGACAAGGCCATACATGATTATTATACACAAGACATCTGTCTACAAGCCTCTAAAGAGTACGTAACATCATAAGGTCGGGACAGGGCCCTGCCATACCCCTATACATATCCAAAATATCATACCACGACTAGACTGCAACTCTGGAACAAATAGAGTGCTCCAATATCAGCTGAACCAGCAACCTACTAGTGCGGACCGTCGCCCTGTCTACTGGAGCCTACAGGCATGAAACGCAGCGTCCCCTGACAAAAAGGACGTCAGTACGAATGATGTACCTAGTATGTCAGGCATCAAGAACAACATAATAGAGACATGAAACAACCAACTAGTAGAGAATGTCTCTGAGGGCCATAATATACATAAGTATCATGTCTATGTAGAATGCCTCTGAGGGCCATAATATGCATAAGTGTCATGCACAATGCGATCATACATACATACATACATATATATATATATATATATATATATATATAACATTGTCTCCTATCATATCATTTCGGCCTCTGTAGGCATAATCATCATCATATACCAGCTGATCAGGTGGTGTGCGTATATAACGTCGTATCCCTTTTTCCATCCCCTACATATATATAATGCATACCATATAGTAGTGTATATAACATATGTGGGTCAAGGGTAATACATGAATATAATGCATGAATGATAATAAAATACTCTGAGTTCATCGAAGTGACGTAATGCCGCTTCACCTCCGATTAACATTATGAATACTAACATCTATTCCATATGCCACAATAAGGATTTATGAACATATTTAGACATGCTTTGAACATAGGAATGAATAACATGAATATCCTTAACTACTAAGAGTAGAATAATTTATGAGATAATATTATTTTTATGTTTCGTACTTAGAACATGCCAAAAGAAAGAAGGATTTTCCTTAACATACCTTGAGTAATTCTCCCTTCGATAGCTATTACAAATCCGTCCATCCCGCTTACGTAAATATTGATTGCCCTTTTTTTTTGATATCCCATCACTTTACTTTACTATGAAATAACCTTCGACTCGTTTTCAATACAAACTGTTGCCTATGAAATGAATTATCTCGCTGCAACTAAGAAGCAAAGAACGTTGCTGCTCCTAAAACAAATTGGATCGTGTTTCTTCCCTTGCAAAGTTATTTACGTTGCTTCATATAGTTTATTCCTTGAGATCAAAGATAAGGAAAATTGGTGTCAATATTTTATCCTCTTTTGTAATAGTGGAGTCCACCCACCACCCGTCCAATTCATGTCATGCCACCTCCATTCCCCAAGCTTAGTCACCTATTTCTTGCTGTCACACGTAGATGATATCAATCTAATAACTATCCACTAATTTATTTATTAATATCCCACTAAAATACAATAATTAATCAATCATCCACGTAATTAATTATTGATCCCAATTCACTTAAATATAAATGACTTATAAAACCTTCATATACTCAATGTCATACTCATGCGATATATCGTTAGTCCATAACCTGTTTTGGGGCATACAAACTAGTCTTATTAATCCCCGTCGTCACACTTGTTAAAATCTTAAATTATTTCGGGACCGCATCTTTTATATACTAAGCCTTTCAATTGCGTATGTGAATATGCGATAAATTCCCCAAAGCCCAGGTTTATTTACATACATCTAGCGATTCAAATCATGGCCCGAAACTACAGGATGTTACACGTAGGTCCGTTACAGAAAATCCAAATGGGTCAAAATTAATTGATACAAAATTATCCACGACAAATTTTCAAATGGAGATTAGGTTCTTGATAATATTTGGGGCATATAGAATATTATTTAAGGAGAAGCGAGGATGATGTGATGGGGTTAGTGTGTGGCCAAATCCTTGAATTGGGATGCGATGACTGCTTCCAACCATAATAGATTGTGGAGTATTTAAACTTTGCAGTTGAGGAAGATTACCAGAATTGTTGGTGAGGTGAGACATGGTGCCCGTATCCATATACCATGCGTTATCGGGCTGCCGATGAGTCAATGTGATGAAAGTCGGGCCCAAATTAGATTGGGAGATGACTGGAGCGGATTGCTGGGCTCCAGGAAATAGGACTGGATTGCTCTGGCCCATTGACTGGCATGGGGCGGACTGGTAGGCTGCCTGAAATTGGGCCCAAAATTAGTTGCTGAAACTTAGGTTGTTAGGTCGCTAGTCGGCCGCGATCGTAGCCCCAATCACATCGGGTCGCTGCGCACGCCTTTCCTCGACTGGGCGCGTGTTTTTCGACGCTGCCATGAGGGAAAAAAATAGGGTGGGTTTGGGACGTATACGAGGTGTATAACTTCTTGTGTAGGCTGTATACGAGGTGTATATGGCCTGTTGAAAAGATAGGGAAGATATGAGGGTTGTATATCAATGTATATCAGCATATATCGAGGTTGTTTACAGAGTAGGGGGCTGGGCAGCTGTATATCAGCGTATATTAAAGGTATACCGTTGGTATATGAACGATTCTACGCCAAAAAAGAGAAGGTATGGGCGGCCGGAATTAGGTTTTAGGTAGGGAAGGATTTTTGGCTTCTGATATCATGTAAAAGTGTATTAATCTCCCTTGGAGAGTCTTTCACATTAAAACAAATATATATAGTGTGTACAATGTGGAATCCTAATACCATAAGGATCCTATTTCAACCATAATTATACAACACTACATATTACAAAATATATAGAGTATATTGACTAATATACGTTAATAAAGTTGTTAATTTAAAAAAGCAAGACACATTTTCAATCAAATACGTTTCGATCCTCATTTAATTTGAATAAGCACAAATAAATCTTCAATATTAGAGCTCATAATTAAACCTTTCCAATATAGGCTTAGACATACAAAAACAACACTTTTGACGACCAAAATGTTGTCGAGTACTTCATAGAAATAACATTTTCAGCCAGCCTAAGGTACTTTAATTGTTGTTGTAAGAAATATTCTTCCTTGATTATTTCATTCCAAAGTGGTAGTAAATATACTAAGATACAAGAATAATCCTAGGCTACAATTACGGTAAGTATGACTAAAATATACATCTACCATATATATAATATACATAATTATGACTAATTATATTTTCCTATTCTATCACACACCCGCAGTCGAAGCGGGAAGTCGGCATATGCTGAGATTGTCCCGAAAGTCATCAAATAAAATCAGCGGAAGACCTTTTGTAAAAATATCGGCAATCTGATAGCGTGACGGGACATGTAAGACAAGTAATTGTCCACGAGCAACCTTTTCACGAACAAAGTGAATATCCAGCTCAATATGTTTAGTGCGTTGATATTGAACCAAATTTCCTAAGAGATAAATCGCAATAACATTATCACAATAAACAAGTGTCGCCTTCGGAACCGGATAATGGAGCTCCAAAAGAAGGTTCAGTAGCCAATAAGATTCAGACACTACATTGACAACTCCTCGATATTCTGCTTTGACACTGGATCTGGACAATGTAGCTTTCCGTATGGAGGACCAAGATATCAAATTGTCATTGAGAAACACACAATAACTAGACGTGGACCGTCTGATATCTGTACATCCACCCCAATCAGCATTTGTGTAAGAAATAAAAGTGGACGTCGAAGACGGATATAAATACAAGCCATGATCGAGAGTGCCCTGAATGTAGCGCACAATGCATTTGAGAGCATGCATATGATCCTTCATCGGGTTATGAATGAATAGACAAACTTGTTGCACAACATAAGATATGTTGGGCCTCTTAAAAGTAAGATACTGCAGGGCACCTGCAAGGCTGCGGTAATGTGATGGATCGTCATATGCTTGTTGGAAGAAGCACTCAACTTTGGTTTAATGTCAACCGGAGTGGAAGACGGCTTACACAAGGACATGCCGGCTCGTTCAATGATCTTTTCTGCATATTTCTTTTGAGACAACAATAGACCATCTGCATGACGTGTGACAGTTATCCCTAAGAAGTAACTTAGTGGCCCTAGATCTTTCATTATAAATTCTGAGCCAAGAAGTGACATGATAGACTTACGAAGAGCATCAGATGAGGTAGTCAATATAATATCGTCCACATACAGAAGAATATAAGCTATATCATTACCCTATCGGTATATGAATAGAGAATAATCAGACCTGCTGTTAGAAAATCCAATATTAGAAACGTAATATGCAAAGCTCTTGTACCAGGCCCGAGGAGCTTGTTTGTGCTCATACAATGATTTCTTCAGCAGACACTCATGATTAGGATAAGTGGGGGTTTTGTACCCTATGGGTTGATACATGTATACCGTTTCATTGAGTTTCTTCATGCAGGAATGCATTTTTTACATCAAGCTGATAAAACGGCCATGCCTTCGAAAGAACCAGACTCAATACTGTGAGGATAATGGCTGGTTTAACCACCGGACTGAAAGTCTCACCATAGTCCACACCAACCTGTTGCTTCTTCCCATCACCTACTAGACGGGCTTTATGCCTCTCAAATATATTATCAAAATTTTCTTTATGACTAAAAATTCACATAGATTGAATCACACAGGATGACGGGGCACCAAATCCCAAATGTTATTATTAATAAGAGCATTGTATTCATCATCCATAGTTATTTTCCAATTCGGGTAATTAAGGGCAAACAAAATATTATGGGCAACGGTGATTTGGTAACATGGCCGTGAAGACTCTATTTTTTGTTTGGCTTAAAAATCCTGTGTTGACTATGAGTGACTGACCGTTGGGCTGGAATTGGAGTTAGGCCGGGAGTGGAGATGGGTCCGGGGTGGCAGGGACGGATGGCCAGGAAGTGGGCCGATAGTAGCCGGTCCGACAATGAAGATGGGTCGTGACCCAGCGGACAGTCAGGCGCTGGGCCTCTCGGCAGTGGGATACCAACGAGAGGCTTGGCTGGGTCAGCAACCATTAGGCTCGGTAAATGGGCCGAACTACCGGGAAAAATTGGCCCTGGTTGAGAGGCCAATTTATGGACCAAGTATAGGGGCAAACTATCATTAATACATTCGTAGGTAGGAGCCACAGAACCATGCAATTTAGCAAAGGGGAAATTTCATTCATCAAAGACCACATGACGACTTATGATTATTTTATTAGATGATAAGTCATAATATTTGTACCCCACGATGGTTTGACGGATATCCCAAAAAAAGACACGGAGTAGACCGGGGTTGGAGTTTATTAATGGTAGTAGAGGGAAAACGAGGATAACATAAGCACCCAAATACCCGTAGATGAGAGTAAGATAGGTCCCTTAGATATAGAGATTTGAGAGGGGATGTATAAGCTAATTATTTGCTCGGAAGTATGTTAAGAAGATAAGTTGCCATTTGTAATGCATGATGCCAAAATTATGGTGGTATAGAGGCATGGGCAAGTAATGTTCTAACAACGTTCTTAATGGTTCAAATTTTTCTTTCTGCTTTTCCATTTTGAGATGAGGTATGTGGACACGAGAGACGAAATGACAAACCATTAGTTTTGCAAAAATCCCAAAATGGCCCATTATCAAATTCTCTACTATTGTCACATTGAATATTTTTAATATCTCGTTCAAATTGAGTGCAGATGAAATCTCTAAAAGATAGAAACGTGAAAAAAACTTGTGACTTCTTAGACAAAGAAAACATCCACAAAAATTATAGTAATCATCTAACAAAAGAAGATAATATCTATGGCCCGGAGAGCTCAAAACGGGAGATGTCCAAATATCACTATGGATAATATCAAAAGGCATAATAGTACAAGAATTAGAAGTAACAAAAAGCAACTTAACATATTTTCTAAGAGAACATGAGCGACAAACAGACGAATTACAAGATCTAGTACACTAAATAAATTTATTTTGTTTAAGGGAGGCAAAACCAGGCGCTCCCGGATGACCCAAACGTTCATGCCATAAAGAGGGAGCTAAAGCTGTAAAAATGGATGGTAACGTAACTTGATGTGTGGTTGTGGTGATTGGATATAGGTATCTCTGACTATCACATCTCATTAGATGCATCCTTGTCTGAAAATCATTCACGTAAAACCCAAAAGGATCAAATTCAACAGAAATTGAATTGCCAGTGGTAAATTTTCGAACTGAAATCATATTTTTAATTAATTAAGGAGCATGAAGGACCTTTAAACCTATTGGTGGGTTCGGGAGAGATAAGTTTGTATTATCATAACCACGAATTGGAATTGAATGACCATTTCTGATAATTATACCACGATTATTGCTCATATTAAAATAGGACGAGAGATTACCTTGTGAGGACATCATATGAGACGTTGCTCCGGTGTCCATATACCAGTTTGTGTATGGAGAATTGAGCCTAAGAGTGTGCATCGCGGCCTCGATGTTCATTGGAGAAGCCACTGCCGCGTGGGCCTGCTGCCACTAGTTCGGCAATGGCCCAAGTATGCTGAGTCTAAAACTGTTGGGCTGCTGGTTGCTGGATCGGTGGCTGTGGACTAGGCCTGGCCTAGTTTGCTGATGGGAAGGGGTAGGGAGACACGACCCAAGGCCACTGCTAGGCCCACGGTGTCGGCCCACTGCCATATGGAGCCTTCAGTTGCCACTGGCCGCTGCCCCTGCTGCCACCTCCTCCAGGGCTGTTGCCGCTACCCTTTCTACCACCGTAGCCACCGCCACAGGTTTTTCCTCTATTATTTCTATTTCTCCCCTTCTGACCACCGTTTGTCGGCAAATTTTCAAACTGTGAAGGGTTATTATCGGACGGAGCGACAACCATGGCGGAATTCGACATGGTGGCTATTTTTTTGACAAAACCCGTTTCTTCTAATATGAGCATAGAATGGGCTTGGTAAAATGAAAGAAGAGGGGTGCTTTGGCGGATGAGCGTACCTACTCCACTATATGCGTCAGTGAGGCCGTCAACTATTTGTAATACGAGCCGATTGTTAGTTATCGGCGCCCCGACGTTCTTGAGTTGGTCTAACAGAACCTTGAGTCGTTGACAATATGCGGATGCATTGGAAAAATCCACCATATCAGTGGTGGAGAATTCTTGCTCAAGTGTGATTGCCCGGGAATTCTTATTGTCTTGGAATATGTCACGTAAGCATTCCTAAGCCTCTATAGCCGTGGAATCAGGCTCAAGAATAGTATGCAGCAAGTCACTCGAAATTATGGCGTAGATCCACTGGAGGACCGTCGCATCAATGGTCAACCATAATTCCTTCTCATCCTCAGTTTTCGGCACCTACTCATTGCCTTTTTCTAGTGGAATTATGTGATGGATAACTCGGTGTGAGCAATAATGGATTTTAAAAAGTTCCGCCTATGTCGCATAATAGACGTTTTCCATCTCACGAGTAATGGAGGTATAAGATTTGATGTTGGAGACAACTAGAGCAGGGTGAAAATTAAATTTCGAGTCAGACATGGTTGTCGGAAGAGAAGGAGATAGCCGGCGGCGCACAAGGAAGAGGGGGGGGGGGCGACGACGGTGAGAGAGAGAAAAAGTTAGGGTTTAGGAACTTTTCCGAGAATCTGATATCATGTAAGAAATATTCTTCCTTGATTATTCATTCCAAAGTGGTAGTAAATATACTAAAATACAAGCATAATCTTAGGCTACAATTACGGTAAGTAATGACTAAAATATACATCTACCATATACAAAATATACATAGTTATGATTAATTATATTTTCCTATTCTATCAGTTGTATACATAGGGCAAATAGAAGATACATGTAATTGATGGAAACCTTGTCTCTCTTTGCCCTTCATCTACAATTTTGATCGCCACACTCTAGAATTACTATAGGATCTCTTTAATAGGTTAGATAAACTTGTTGCCAAGGTGTTCCTTCATTCGATCAACTCATACCTCAATAGATCCAATTCACCAACACGTAAAAGTTTCCATCAATCCAATTTGAGTGCCTTTTGTAGGATAGACCTCAACGGAAGAGTGATGTCAACAAGTGATTAAGTAGTTTATCATAAAAAAAAGTTATTGACCCTAGAAATATAGTAAGAGAAGACAAAATAGTTTCAAGCACTAGAAAAGACGAGCTTTGTTGCCATGAGAATGCAGTTTTTATCAACCAGCATCAAGACCTATAACACAGTCCTACCACGTTAAGGGAGGGTAAAATTTCCCCGAATACCTTTCTCGTCCTTTTCATCCTAGTAATTACTCTTCTAATTGTCTTCAAACGAGTTTGGATGGTAGACATCTTCTCTTTGGCTTTATATACTTATGTAGAATTGTATAATTGTTCTTGTTCGGATGCTTCTCATTAATACAATATTTATAGGTGTTTACAAGTACAAACCTAATTGTATGAAAATATATAGTTTACATAATTACATCAAAATTATAATTACAAAATATATGGAGAATATTAATATATTCTCTATCACACCCCCTTAGTCGGAGCGGGAGGAGGCCGGACGCTGAGACTGGATCTGAAGTCAAGGAAAAGCTGCCGAGGAATTCCCTTAGTAAATATATATGCCTACTGATAGAAAGAAGAAACATGCAACACCCGAACATGACTCATGACAACCTTCTCACGAATAAAATGAATATCCATCTCAATATGTTTGGTTCTCTGATGTTGAATTGAGTTATGAGACAAATAGACAGCAGATACGTTATCACAATATACAATAGATGTCTTACGTAAGGGACAATGAAGCTCTAGAAGGAGGTTTCTGAGCCAACAAGTTTCGGCAATAACGTTCGCAATGCCTCTATATTCTGTTTCTGCACTCGAATGGGAAAGTGTGGTTTGCCATTTTACAGACCGAGAAATGAGGTTATCACCCAAAAATACACAATAGCCGAAAGTAGATCGATGTGTGTCAGGACAACCGCCCCAAACGGCATCTGTATATGATATCAGCTTGGTCGGTGCAGATGTATAAAGATGTAATTCATAGTCAAGTGTGCCCTTAACGTATCGAATGATATGTTTAAGAGTGATAAAGTGAAGCTCCCTTGGAGCATGCATGAATAAGCACACATGTTGAACACCATAGGCAATATCGAGCCTAGTAAAGGTAAGATACAGAGGTGCACCAGTGAGACTCCTATAAAGAGAAGAATCACGCACCAGATCCCCATCATTAGTGTTGAGCTTCGACTTCGAGTTAACTAGAGTAGGCATGATCTTGCAGTTTGCCATTTTAGCCCTGTAAACAATGTCTTCAGCATACTTATGCTGACATAGAAATATTTCATTCACGGATCTAGGCACGAAAATCCCCAAGAAATAACTCAACTTACCCAAGTCTGTCATGGCAAATTCTGATTTGAGCAAGGTAATGATCTCATTTTTTAGTATATCAGATGAGGCGGTCAGGATAATGTCATCCACATAGAGCAAAAATTATGCAATATCATTACCTCGATGAAAACTAAAAAGTGAATTATCACTTTTGCTGCACACAAATCCGATCTGCATGATGTAGGTGGCAAATCGCTCATACCAAGCCTAGGGGCTTATTTCAAGTCATAGAGTGACTTGCAAGACGACAGACATGCTGAGGAGCCGAGGGATGCACACAGTTAGGTGGTTGATGCATATAGATGGTTTCTTTCAAATCTTCATGTATCAACGCATTTTTCACATCAAGTTGATGAATTAGCCAGTTCTTCCCCATATCAATGCTTAAAATAATACGAATGGTGGTAGGTTTAAGCACTGGACTAAAGGTCTCACCACCATCAACGCCCTTATGTTGCCCTATTCCATTTGCCACAAGTCTCGCCTATGGCGTTCAAGCTCACCACTATCCCTGAATTTTTGATAATATAGCCACATACAACGAATCACATTGACCCTCTCTAGTTTTGGGACAAGATCCCAAGTGTGTTATTTAGTGAGCGCATCAAATTCCTCACGCATGAGCGCATTCTAATTTGGGTTAAGCTTGGTTAATGTTACGTTTTTAGGTAGAGGTGAGATACTTTGAGTGGATAGGTTAAAGTGGATTTTTGGCTTAAAGATCCCGTAAGGGGCATGAGTTTCCATGCGGTGTGTAGGAATAGGGACCAAATGGGTGACATTATATGGGGTGTGGCTTGGCTGCGTGTGATCTGGGCTTGGGGATCGGAGGGCAGATGGGGGCAATAGGGTGTTCGACATGGGCAAATGGTCAGGCAGGGTGGGCTGCTTGCAATAGGCAGTGTGTGACAGGGAAGGGGGTGGTGACGGCACACTGCCCGTAGGCGGGCAGTGTGTTGGGGGTTCGACTAAGACATGGTAGATATCAGAGGCTCGGGTGGGGCCGAACTACTAGTCCCATGTATTATGTTTCTAATGAGAGGGGATGTGTCCAAATCATAAAGGAAGCCATAATCAGTGACTTGATATTTTCGGACGTTTGCAAATGGGAAATTGTGCTCCTCAAACGTGACATGGCGAGAGACTAGGATTTTATTTGTGGACAAATCATAGCATAAGTACCCCCTATGATTCGACGGGAAACCCAAGAAGATGCAAGAAATAGACCTAGGCGCTAGTTTGTGAGGAGCCGTAGAGGCGAGATTCGGGTAGCATAGACAATCAAAGATCCGAAGGTTACCATAGGAAGGGATTCGATGGAAGAGAATTTCGGTTGAAGTTTTATTATGAAGAGTATGTGTTGGTAATATATTAAGGATATATACTACCATGTGCAATGCGTAGACCCAAAAGGAAGGGGGGGATATAAGCATGAAAGAGTAAAGTACAGATCATATTGTTGATAGTGCGCAGGATTCTTTCGGCTTTTCCATTTTGAGGGGAGGTATGGGGGAAAGAGAATCGAAACACCATGCCATTATTCGCACAAAATTTATGAAAAGGGAAATTATCAAACTCACGACCATTGTCACATTGAAAGTTTTGATATTTTTCTCAAACTGGGTTTTTACATATGTTTGGAATTCAAGAGAAAATTGGGTAAACTTGAGACTTATATTTTAGAGGATAAACCCAAAGAAAGTGAGAGAAATTATCCAAAAGCACCAAATAATATTTGTGACATAGTTTTCTAGTAATTGGAGATGTCCATAAATCCGCATGAATGATATCAAAAGGAGAAAATGTTACACTCATTGATGACTGAAAAGAAAGTCTAACATGCTTCCCTAAAGGACAAGAGTAGAAATCGTGGAGAAATTTCCCTTTATTACATTGAATTAAATTTTGACTCCTAAGAAAATTAAAAACTGGTGCTCCAGGGTGCCCAAGTCTATCCTGCCAAGTTGATGGAGAGATTGCATCTAGAGAGGTATGTGGATTGACACTTGCAGCGGAATTGGATGAGAAAGGATAGAGGTCCCCCACATTATTGCATCTCGTAAGAGTTGTCCCCGTACGTATGTCCTTCATAGAAAAACCAAGTGTCAAGTTTTCAGCCTTCATCATCGCAAATGTATCGTACTCACCTTTCGGTAACCCATTAATGAGTTGCAAAATCATATTTGTTTCGAAAATTGAATTGCCAACATTAGACAATTGATCAGCAACTAATTTTAGTCGTTTACAATAGTCTGACATGTTAGCAAAGTTCTCAAGACGGATGTTGTTAAATTGTTCCTCCAGATACACGACACGTGTATGTTTGTTGTCTGAACGATTTCTTCTAGTCTCGTCCATAATTCGTGAGCCGAAGCACCTGTCTTCATAATGGTATGAAGTAAATCCTTGGATATGGTGCCATATATCTATTGTTTGACGATTGCATCGAGGCGTTTCCATGTTGGGTTGTCGACGTCGGGTGGACGGGGGTTGGTGGCATCGATGTGATCAAAGACGTTGTAAGCACAAACATGTATTCAAAATAGTTCAACCCACGATGAGTATTGACCATCCTCTTGATCAAGAATCAAAGGAATAAAGTTCTTGATGTTCGTCACGGCAAAGGCCGGATGAATGGTGTTAGGAGGGGGGAGAAGGAGTAGGATGTGTGTCGTGGGTGGAGGATGAAGAGGCGGTAGAAGCCATAGACAAGGGCTGCTGGCGGCGTGAGGAAGAAAAAGGGGGGGGGAAGATTTAGGATTTTGGAGGAGGGTAGGGTTTGACTCTGATACCATGTAGAATTTTTCTTGTTGGGAGGCTTCTCATTAATACAATATATATAGGTGTATACAAGTACAAACCTAATTGTATGAGAATATCTAGTTTACATAATTTATCAAAATCATAATTACAGAATATATGAAGAATATTAATATATTCTCTATCAACTTAAGACACTTTAAGTCTTTGATATAGGATCTCTATGTTCTTCTAGGTGAATGCTTAAGAGTCTGACTCTGTTTGTGCAAAACATAATTAGAATTGGGTTCCATTAACCTAGAAGATAACCAACTCTATTGTATACCAGATAAAACATGCTAATGCATGTTAATATTTTGTCCTTTTAATTAGGATGCAAGTTAATTTTGCACAAATGACCATGTTTATGAATTTGCACCAGTTAACGGAATGATAAAATTGTTGGACCTGCAAACCATCACAATGACAGTAACTCTCAGATGTGAAAAAAGATACCAAGGACGATTTTATTATGACATTCACTTTGTCCGTGAAAAGGTTGCAAAGGGTCAAGTTCGCGTAGGCCATGTCTCGTCTCGTTATCAAATTGCAGACATCTTTACAAAAGGGTCTACCAGCGGTTCTCTTTGAAGATTTTAGGGACAGTCTCAGCATTCGAAAACCGCCCGCTATGACTGCGGGGGCTTGTTAAATAAAGCAATATACATGTGATATACACTGAATATACAGCAGTGTATATCACATGTATATTGATGGACTAAAGCGATCGACAAGCGGCGGTGCGATAACGACCCGGTCAAGACAAAGAACCATTTCTTTGTTGGGCCTCTCGGCGAGGCTGAGCGACCCATCACGGGAAGCGACGGTCAAACCCATCACTGAGTGAGGGCAGAAAATCAGTGGACAAATCTTGTATATTAAAGAAAGTTTACTGTGTGTATATTGTAGTATATTTGTTACCTAGATTATGATATACACTTACCATAATTAGGATATACACTTACCATATTGTATAGTTAAAATTATGGTAGAAGAAGGTTTGTAACTTGTATATATATCTATTCAATCAATGAAAATAATCAAGGGGATTATTTATTTCAGATACTCATCTCAAACATTTTTTACAAGAAGAAAACTTTCAAACTTGGAACGACATTGTCCCCTTGCATCTCTCATAGTGCTTCACTTCTTTTTACAAGACCTTTCATGTGCCTTCTCTTTATATCAAGTTCACAAGATGACCAAACTTTTGGTGTTCCTCACTTGATTAAAAACTTGAGGCTTTACAAAATACGCGAGCTACAATACAGGATCATCGAACTGAAGGAGTCAATCTTGACTAACTTCCTTTGGAGCAGAGGTGCTTATTAACTCTAGGCTACTAGAGAGAGCTGCTTCAATATCTTTGGCTTCAGCAGAATCTGCATATTTAAGGAACTGATCAATATCTGTGCTGCCAGCTCGTTTGTGATGGTACCACCGTCGATGTGTTTTAGGCTTTCTTTTGCTAATTGCAATGGAAATGTCATTCGGAAAGAGGTCTCTTAGAACAAAGGCATGAATGATGGTTGTCACAAGCAGTGCTGTCACTGTGAGTGTAGAAAGGGTGCAAAGTAAAACAACCAGACACTTTGTCACAATGGTGTTAACCATGTTTGAGTATCTGATGGTGGCAATGGCAGCTCCGGTCATCGGAAAAGTGTAAGCCCACCAAGACAATGAAAACCTGAAGCCTCGGAAGAAATTAATGCGAACGGCCTGTAAATGAATAAGAAAAACACAAAGGAAATAAATCAGCTTTCTACTAAAACATAACAAGAGGCTCCAAAATTTTGTGGAGTACTATTTATTTAGAGATAATAACATTTTTGGACTGGTCAAAAGAATAATATTAAGTATAAATATACATATATTATATTTATTGTATACACAAAATATGCATATGATACATAAATATGCTTATAATATGCATAATCAGTGTATAGGTTTTGTATATTTTGGCTAGCGCCCCCGACGGGCCAAAATCATTTTAAAGGAGTAATATTTACCAGTGAGAAGTAAAGGAACAAGGCGATGAAATATGCAATTCGTGCCCCATAATCGAAGGACCCTTGGATATTTGCCCATGCCATAGAAGCAACACTAGGGGCAGCAACAAATAGAAAGAACACAGGATGAAGCTCCTTTGGAAGTGTCTCATTTGTTGGAAGTCTTTGGTAGAGAGTTACAAACAGCACAGTGTAATGAGCCAATCCAACAGCAAAGAAGAAAATTGGCCCTTCTTTAAGTCCCATGGATGCACCAAGCAAGGAACCAACAAAATTTCCCACAACTGATAGATGATTCGATGGATTGGCTACCTTTGAGAGCCTTCGTTGACCACCAGACATCCATTGCCCGTAAATTTTGAGCTCTAAGCACAAGAATGGGATCATAAGGACATACCACAAAGCATGAGGAAGGTTTTGATAGACTGAAGGTGGAAGTCCAAGTGCTAAGAATAGAAGTGCTATCCATGGAGCAAAGAAGAAGTTAACACGTATCGGGTGGTAGTACTCCCTACGAACTGCTTCAAAGTAGAAAATGATCTTCAGTGCATAAGTTAAAGTAACAATGACCATCAGTGCAACTGAGATACACCAGAGCACGAGGTTTACGTCCATGCTTATGTTGAGGAACTTGGTCGAAGCAGAAGTGGCCAACGCTTTCCACATTATAGCTTGGCTGCTAACGCCAAGAATGATACCAAACGATGAGATAGGGTAACGAAGTAGAAATGGCCATGTCTTGTCCTCAGGAAGAATACTTTCCTCAGAAGCCTGTAGAGGAAAACACCAACTCAATATCTTGATTCACCATAAATGAAAAAAAGTACTAATAGGAAACAAAGTTCACAATGTGAAATCAATTCCAATTGAGGCATGTAACTTCTTCAGATGAACACACTTGAGGATTACTCTTTAAGTATTTGCTTTAGTTTTAGATACTACAAAATAAGTAGTCACAACAAAGAAAATCAATTGTTTTCCTATAACTAGCATGAAGATTAGACTAATAAGTAAAATGATTCCACAACTACAGAGTGGAGAATCAATTGGAGCAGGTGAAGAACCTTTACAGTATATTGCAGCCTGAGAGATCAAATAAGTAATCACATTAGCAAAATATTTTTCTTTTTTCATCTGTTTTTGAAGCTGATTAGCTGAAGCACTCTAAACTTTTTAATACTTAATAAAAAAGACAATCTTTTAACCCAACACTGTGAACCAAAATTAATAGATAAAAGCAGAAAAAACATACCCTTAGCTTGTCAAGTTCTGGCCCCTCCAAGGCATCAAAATATCGGTCCACAGGAATATTAATAGGAGTATTTGTTTCTGGTTCAGCACTTGGTTGAGAGATGGACTCTTGTTCTGTTTCCTGGTTCTTATTTCCACGCAAATTCGATAATTGCCTCTCAAGCCTACCAGAAAATGTTTTGAAACTGTCAAATCTTTTATCCTTGAGCTTGCTAATCCTGGGATGCATAGGAAGTTCGCCACTTGCAGGAGCTCCAGCTGAAGAAGCAGCAGTAGTAGTAGCTCTAGGCATAGGCTGAGAATAAAACCTTGTTTGCTTATGATCTTTTGATTTAGCAGCAAAATCAGGAGTATCTATAGTCTCATTGTTATCAGTGAAGCCAACTTTTTTTGGAGTAGGGGGCATGCTAATGGAAACTGCATGAATTCTGTCACTCTCTCGCTCAGCACCAGCAGCTTCAGATACCTAAAGATCATACAAAGTATTTAGACAAGTGAAGTGGCCCAAAATATGTTACAGATCAAGGTGGAAATAAAGTCAAATTTACTCTCCAACTGTTCAATGATCAACAACAAACATAGGAAGAAGATATTGAAAGTTTCAAGATCATAGATGCAGCATAGTTGTAATCTTTATATACAAGTATGTTAGTAGCAAGTTATAACTATTCCAAATTTCCAATAAATCATTGAATTTAATCTGAAGTTCGGTTCCCCTAGAAAGTATTTCAATCTGAACTTCTTTTGTTTCAAATATTTAAAGCTAGATTATCATTATTCAATTAGGTAGAGGTATCTGCTAATCTTGGGATCAAACTTGTAAAATGGTTCTTAATAGTAGATATAAGCGAGGTCTAGAACAAAGGAAAAGAGTCTGAAAAGTAGTTCAATAACTATAGAATTTATAATAGGTACTTTCCATCTTCAGAGAATTTCAAAGATCATGTATTTAAGTTTCTTCTAATTAAAGGCAACCCAAGAATTTGATCTCCAGCAAGATAATTTTGAAAAGTTCAAATATATTACAAGGGGTTAAGATAATTATAGTATTCGGGGTCATTTGGTATACGGTATAAGCTGGGATATCCCAACACTAACTTGGAGATTAATTTTATACCATGTTTGATAGAAGATATAAATTTATTCTGGGATAAATTTATACCTTGTACCAAACAAAGTATAAAATGAAGCTCAAACTTAAAGATGGGATCCCACCTTATCCCATTAACCTTGGGATTAATTTATCCATCTCCCAGGATTTTATAATCTCGGGATAATTTTGTATACATACAAAGTTGGAGAGAATAAATCAAGTTTGCTTGCATCTGACAAATCCACTTAAATATCTATAGATCAGCTTTTATTTAACTTCAACAGCATAATAAAGCTGAAGCTAATAGTACTACCTATCCTTTATCAGCAAATGATGCAGAGCCATCAAATCTTTAAGTCACCAATAAAATAAATACAACTGAAGAACACAGAATTTAACCACTAAGCTAGCTTACATTATCAAGAAAAATAAAAGATTTACCATAATTGATGAGCTTGGTGAGTGAGAATCTGGTGCAGGTGCAGTCTGATTTTTAATATGGTCATTCACTATGCTCTCGAAGTCATGATCCATTTCAGAACTTATGAATCTGATAAGTGATGGAAGTCCTTCTGTAGAAGCTTCGTTTGCAGGATGGATTTGTTCACTTGTTCCCATGCTTATTTAATAGACCTTTAAGACAAAATATCATTAATTATTAGGTACTATGCAAATGAATTGCTATAGAACGTACATACACATATTATTTTTTGAGTTAAGTTCTGTATATTTACTTAAATATTTATATAATCAGGTCATTTAATAGGTTACTCCATGATACTGATGGTGTAAAATTTTCATTACACTATTGTGTATATAACTTAAATCCTATTTTTTTAAACTTAATATTTGAAGAAAGAAACTTCAGTACGCATACTTTAGGAAAATATGGACAATTGTCAACAGCACAAATTGAAGGAGTATCATATACCTGTTTTGTAAAGCAAGAGCATGGATCATGCACTATACTTGATTATATTTATTTGTCATGAGTAATTATCATTTTCAAAATAAGTATGCCATAAAAGAAAAAGAAAAAGAAAAAGTTTAAGAAGATGAGATTCATTCATTTCTCTTTAAACCAATAGTCTCTGCAGGTGAACTCTCTAGAATTTGGACCTCTTCCTTTGTGATGACCACGACAACAACAACATACTCACTGAAATCCCACATAGGGGGTCTGAGGAGGGTAGAGTGTACCGCAAACCTTACCCCTATCTTGAAAGGTAAAGAGGTTGTTTCTTGTAGAACATCGGTTTGTGCAAGACATAATAAAAGATTTAAAATGCTAAAAATAAGAAAAGAAAAAGAAACAAAAGACAGACCATTTTTGAACTAATAGTGCATGATATAATGCACAAAAAAAAAATCACTACTTACTTCCTGATTGTTCTGTTGCTTAAATGCAAACAATGCAATAGTCCAATATGGGATTTTTATGTCAGCAATTATCAAGAGGCAAGCTACAGTATTTATATGGATTGAAGATCCAGATTGTGGCACTCGAAAGATCTGATTGTTTTTCTTTTGAGAGGGATGACACACGGAATATGTATATATAGCAAGACTGGAATGGAGAATTTTGGAACGACAAAAATTTGTTGAGAAAAAATACGAGTCTTGCCAGCCAAAGAAAGCAGTATAAATAGAATTAATTAGTCATGCAATGTTCTGGGAAGCAGACATCAGTCACATCATATGTGTTATTACAGCTGCCATAGTATGAAAAAAATAACAATCGCTCAACTATACATAAAACCATATGCGACAAGAAAGTTGAATAAGGTTTACGTTTTCTTCACTGACAGTATAAAAAGTATCATATCAAATCGACGTACAGTAATATATATGTGGTACAATTTAAATTTTGGAGAATTAAATTTATTAATTTTAATAGTAAATTCAAACATAAAATTTATAAGTCTTTTAAATAAATTTTATATATTTGAAAACTACGTAAGAAGTACTATAAATTATAATAATTAATAATTTAAAATATTTAAAAGATATATGAAAAGATTATGATAAAAAAAAACTTTCAATTGAGATGGTTCTACTATATATGGTAATCTAATAATATATATATATATATATATATATATATAAATGTTTACTTTATCGATATATATAAATGAAATTCTTTAAATATAATGGTAGGTGAAAATAGCAAGTACAACTTTAACATTTGTCCTCCATTGACTAGAGATTGGGTTTGACTTCAACTATTCGACAACTACTGAATAAGCGGCGCAACGTATATAATATAATAAGTAAAAGCATGGAGTTGGACGAATTTTCAACATCAGTTTCAAGATTTCAAACCAATTGCTACTATTAAATTAAGGAACAATTGCGCCACCTTTCTAAATATTACTACTTTAAGAATTAATCTTAAGTCTAATTCAATTCAAAAACTAATTCAAATGAAAGAGAATTATCCAAGCTATATAAAAAGATCAATGATCATTTATTCCACTGATATGGGATAACTCAACAACTACAATATTACCTGATAGAGACAAACTAGAAACAATAATTGTATCCAGAAGCAGGCGGATATTTTCAGTTCATAGGTTCTGATATATACAAGATAATTTAGGATAAATACATAATTTATATATATTTACTGAATTTCTTAATATAAGTATAAGGTTTTATTTTGTTCATGTTACTTTATTCTGATGAACTCATAACTAGAATTTTAGCTCTGCCTATAGCTAATTAATGTCAAACACACAGATAAGAAGAACCATCAGTTCTAATTGCAACTTGCATATGTGAATCATGCCATCTTAACACTAAAATACTAGATAAAATTTCGCCGGTCTAAATTATGACGAAAAAGATAACGATTAATTAGCAAACATTACTTAAAATAAAAATGAAGAAGGAGACAGCACCAAAATTAATACTGTATACGGCAGCTTTTATTTTTTCTAATGCTATTTTATTTTGGCAAGTAAACTAATTAATTAAGAATTGTAAGCACGCATGTTTGGTAATTACCTCATTTTATGCACTTGTTTGAACATGAAACAGCGGAGGTTCTTGACAAAAAAATAATTAGTATATCCCAGAGTACTTCTCCAAATAAACTAGCTTAGTGTAGGATAACAACGGACTTTCTATTAACGTAACATAATCATCGAACATTTAACATAATATAATACAGATCAATGGAATCAATATGTGACAACAAAAACAACCTGTTACAAATTAATATTACAAGATATTTTCCCGTTCTAGGAAAATTTAATAGAGAAACATTGACATAAATGATTATATATGTGTCATATTACAGGTCTTTATCAATACTCAATTAATGTAATAAATTTCTCAACCTGCATTGAAAACTATACGTGAAGAAAAAACTCCAAAGAAATCAAATTCATATTGTAGAAAATTTTATCATTACCTCACAAAAAATAGACTGCCACAGGTAGATAAAAGAAAAAAGGAATCTATCGCCGTCGATTGAGGAGAAGCTTAGAAACTTATACACGGAAATACTGGACAACTGTGTTCGTGGGTCAAACATGTTATGCAGAAAGAGATTATATATAGTCCCCACATTACAGCAAAGAAGAGTACTATTCATTAAATACTTATAAAATATATTGAAGTTGATCACCCACCAAGTAACAATATGGTCCTGACGATTATCACGACAGGACCAATCGAATTTGTTGGGTGCTAAAAGGATCTCATTATGCACCAAATTTCTTGGCTTGTCCTTTTTATTTAATAGACTATAGAGACGTTTCTAACGTTTTGTTTTTAATATTAGTGGTGTCTAAACTAGTTTGTGCATAGAGTCAGATTTATCGTGTGACATATGAGTTTACATGAATTTAGTAGTTTTTGCTTAGATATTGTATTAAAGAATCTCCAAAAAAATCTCAAAATATTTGATTGGAACTAAGTTATTACTGTATATTTATAACATGAGATCGATGTAGAAAATCATAAATTTCAAATTCTTTATTCACTTTTGTTTGTGCATACTTCGACTATTTTACTGTTTTTTTAATTTCTCATCTCACCTACACAAATATGGGATAATTTTGCTTACTAAGGCTTAATATATTGGAAAAAAAGTCGCGTAGTTATTTTTCTTATCTCTATTAAAATTGAAAAGTGGTCTCTTGTGAAGTCACCTCTTGATGGTTTACCACTAGATCACACTCTTTAAGGTGTTAATCTTGTCTTTCATTTACAACACGAACTAAGCATTAATATGCTTGAAAACGTACATAATAATACAATGTCCAATTTTGCAGCCGCAACTAGAATCAAGAATGAAGCGTTCACATTCTTCCACATGAAAGAAAAGACGCCATACAAACTAAGCATAAAAAACACGAATTATATAAATATAATCCAACTGGATCCAAGGTGTTTAATTGTCAAAACCTAGGAACGCACTTCAGCGCAATTTGTTTACGTACGACATAATAAAGCGTGTAGTAAATGGATGCATGCCTAGAGAGAGAGTGAAAAAGAAATTAGAGAGAGAGAGTGAAAAAGAAGTGGAGTAAAGGGTCGACGTACATTGAGTAGGTATAGTGGAAATCACAGTGTACTAATTGGTGGAAACTGGAAAGAAAGTGGTGGTAAAAAGGGGACTTCCTTTGCACTCATTTAACTCATAGTGGTCGATGAAATAGATGAAAATCACGGAAATGAGGTATTCTATACTTACACTTATATTGGTGAGATATAGCACACCGTAAAATACTTAATAAATATACAAGGTACCAAAAAATGGGAAAAAAATAAGGGAGAGAGAGTGCATCTAACACCTTAGATGTATTATATGAATTCATCATTTGCTTTGACATACTCATCAAAATGTTGTGATTACTTAGTATATTATTGTTTAAGATACACTAAACTTTAGTAAGTGTTTGCAAGTAGTATATCATATATTCCCTCAGTTTCAATTTATGTGAACCTTTTCGAAGTACGAGAGTCAAACTTTATAACTTTGATCTTAAATTTTGACATAGAATTTTTAAATTTATAAAAATAAAATTTAAATATTTAAAAACTATATTAAAAATACTATAAGTCATGATAATTTATAATTCAAATAATTTAAAAAAAATATATAGAGATTATGGTAAAAAAACCACGTGATAGACTCCCTAAATAATAAAGAATTTACATAAATGAAAACATAGAAGGTACAAAATACTGTTGCACAAATCTAGATTTGGTTAATTTCTACTTTGTGCTGACTCTGAGCATCACGTAACATAATCAACTTGCTAACCTAATAGTAATATGTGGTAAACACTAAAGAGAATATTTCTTCGAAAGAGGAGAAAAAGTAAATCTTTGTCAGAGAATTTAATAAAAGGAACATCATATATCCAAAGCTGAAAGCGAACTCCACTATGATCTACTACTATATTTATTTTTATTTATTTTTTTAATAATCCAGGTCTACAGGCTTGCGCCTGACTACGTCCTGGAGGTAATAGCACCGGTCCTTCAACACTATTACCAGGTAAATCGCGGGATGTGCTCCAGTGGCGCTTTTACGGGAGCGTACAAGCGATCAATGAGACAAGGTCAAATTCCCAACATGCGAGTTTCTTCGTCTTTGCGCGGAATCGAACCCATGTCGTCCCATGCCAGCGCCTTATAAGCGCCCGGACTTTGCCATCGACTATGCCGGAGGACAAACTAAGGTAGGGTAAACTTTTTAAAGTGGTGGTCCCACCGCATTCTGACCCATACCCGAAAACCCCATCTCCTACTGGCCTACGAATTAGTATACACCGCATGGCCCTACGCGTATGGAGGGATTTTTTTGGGGGAACACAGTTCCACTCTCGCTGATCAGAGGACTCGAACACGGAACCTCAGACAGCAATACCCTAATGTATTGGCCACTGGGCCAAACACTTTGGATTACTACTATACATATTTATACAATGACGAAGTACAAGTTGAGCATGGCAATGATTTCATTATTTTATTTTAAAGTGATAATAAATATATTATAATATAAGTATAAATTCAGGCTATAATTATGATAAATAATGACTAAATATACATCTACCATATATAAAATATATATAATTATGATTGAATATCTTATTCTATCACACCCTCGCAGTCGAAGCGGGAGGTCGGCGTATGCTGAAACAGTCTCGAAAGCCTTCAAATAGAACCAACTGAAGACTTTTTGTAAAAATATCGGTAATCTGATAGCGTGACGGGACATTAAGACAAGTACTTGTCCATGATCAACCTTTTCGCGAACAAAGTGAATATCCAGCTCAATATGTTTAGTGTGTTGATGTTGAACCAGATTCCCTGCGAGATAAATCGCACTAACATTATCACAATAAACCAGTGTCGCCTTCAGAATCGGACAGTAGAGCTCCAAAAGAAGGTTATGTAACCAATAAGATTCAAACACCATTTTGGCAACTCCTCGGTATTCTGCTTCGGCACTGGATCTGGACAAGGTAGCTTGCCGTTTGGAGGACCAAGATATCAAATTGTCATCGAGAAATATACAATAACCAGACGTGGAGCATCTGGTATCCAGACATCCACCCCAATCAGCATATGTGTAAGAAATAAGAGTGGTTGTCAAAGACGGATATAAATGCAAGTCGTGATCGAGAGTGCACAGAATATATCGCACAATGCGTTTGAGAGCATGCATGTGATCCTCCATCGGATTATGCATTAATAGAAAAATTAGTTGCACAACATAAGATATGTCAGACCTCGTGAAAGTAAGATATTGTAGGGCACTTGCAAGGCTGCAGTAATATGATGGATCGACATATGACTTGCTGGAAGAAACACTTAACTTTCGTTTAGTATCAACCGGAGTGGAAGATGGCTTACACGAGGACATGTCAACTCGTTCAACGATCTCTTCTGCATACCTTTTTGAGATAAAAATAAATCACATGCATGACGTGTTACAACTATCCATAAGAAGTAACTTAGTGGCCCTATATCTTTCATTGCAAATTCTGAGCCAAGAAGTGAAATGATAGACTTGTGCATAGCATCAAATAAGACAGTTAATATAATATCATCCACATACAGAAGAATGTAAGCTATATCATTACCCTGCCGGTATATGAATAGAGAATGATCAGACCTGCTGTTAAAAAACCCAATATTAGAAACATAATTTGCAAACCTCTTGTACCAGGACCGAGGTGCTTGTTTGAGCCCATACAATGATTTCTTCAACAGGCACACATGATTAGGATAAGTGGGGTCTATGTACCCCATTGGCAAATACATGTACACTGTTTCATTGAGTTATCCATGTAGGAATGCATTTTTTACATCAAGCTGATGACGCGGCCATGCCTTCAAAATAGCCAGACTTAGTACCACACGGATAATAGTTGGTTTGACCACCATACTGAAAGCCTCACCGCAGTCCACACCAACTTGTTGAGTTTTTCCATCACCTACAAGACGGGTTTTATGCCTCTTAAATGTACCATCCAATTTTTCTTTATGACTAAAAATCCACATAGACCGAATCACATTAACATCAGGAGGACGATGTACCAAATCCCACGTCCTATTATTAATAAGAGAATTAACTTCATCATCCATAGCCATTTTCCAATTTGGGTCATTAAGGGCAGACACAAGATTACGAGGCAACAATGATTTGGTAACATGGGTGTGAAGACCATATTTTTTGTATGATTTGAAAATCCCGTGTTGACTACGAGTGACTGGCCGTTGGGCCGGAATCAAAGGTGGTTGGATGGATGACGTGACACTGGGCTGGATGGGTGACGTATTGCCCTGGATTGGGACTAGAATCGCTGGGTCGCCACTGCCTGAGGCGGGACCTCTACCCAGTGGACTACCAGGCAGTGGGATGCCAGCGAGAGGCCCAGCTGGGCTGGCAGCCACTGGCCTCAGGCAGGCAGACCCAGTTGGCGGGATATGAGGAGAAAATAGTTGGGTCGAGTTACTCGAATTAATTGGGCTGGCCGAAATGGCTGGGCCCGATTGTGAAGCCAACCGGTGGACCAAATACGGGGGTTTGCTATCGTTAAGAAATTCATAGGTAGAAGGCACGAAATAATGCATTTTGACAAAGGAAAAAATTGTTTCATCAAAAACTATGTGATGACTCACGATGATTTTATTAGAGGATAAGTCTTAACATTTCTAACCACGATGATTTGACGGATATCCTAAAAACATACACGGAGTAGACCGGGGTTGAAGTTTATTGATGGTAGTAGAAGGAAAAAGAGGATAGCATAAGCACCTGAAAATCCATAAATGAGAGTAGGATGAGCCCCTTAGGTATAAAATTTTGAGAGGGGATTGGGAGGCTAACTGTTTGCTCAGAAGTTTGTTAAGGAGATAGGTTACCATTTGTAATGCATGATGCCAAAATGATGGTGGTAGAGAGGCATAGGCAAGTAAGGTTCGAACAATGTTGTTAATAGTTCAGATTTTTCTTTTTGCTTATCCATTTTGAGACGAGGTATGTGGACACGAGAGACGAAAAGACAAACCATTAGTTTTGCAAAAATCCCAAAATGGCTCATTATCAAATTCTCTACCATTATCACACTGAATATTTTAAATGTCCCATTCAAATTGAGTGCAGATGAATGCTCTAAAGGAGAGAAATGTGGATAAAACTTGTGACTTTTTAGACAAAAAAACGTCCACAAAAAATTAGAGTAATCATCCAACAAAAGGAGATAATATCTATGGCCCGAAAAGCTTAAAACGGGAGTTGTCCAAATATCACTATGGATAATATCAGAAGGCACAATAGTGCAAGAATTAAAAGCAACAAATGGCAATTTAACATGTTTCCCAAGCGGACATGAATGACAAACATGAGAAGTACGAGGTCTAGTACATGAAATAAATTTATTTTGTTTAAGAGAGGCAAAACTAGGCGCTCCCGGATGACCCAAACGTTCATGCCATAAAGATTGAGCTAAAGCTGAAAAAGTGGTTGGTAACGTAGCTTGATGTGTGGTTGTGGTGATTGGATATAGGTCTCTCTGACTATCACATCTCATTAGACGCATCCCCATATGAAAATCATTCACAAAAAATCCAAAAGGATCAAATTCAATAGAAATCGAATTGTCAGTGGTAAATTTTTGAATTGAAATCTAATTTTTAATTAATTGAGGAGCATGAAGGACCTTCTTTAAAGGTAATGGTGGGTTCGGGGGGGGGGGAGATAAGTTTGTATTACCATAACCACGAATTGGAATTGAATGACCATTTATGATAATTATACCATGATTATTGCTCAAATTAAAATAGGACAAGAGATTACCTTGTGAGGACGTCATATGACACAGGTGTCCATGTACCAATTTGCATCGGGTGGAGTAAGTCCAAGGGTGTGCATTGCGGCCTCGATGTCGATCGGGGTCGCCACTGCCGAGTGGGCCTGTTGCCACTGATTCGGTAGTGGCCCAAGAATACCTGCTGAGTGGGCCTACTGGCTGGACTGTTGCGTTTGGGCTGCTGGCCTGGCCCAATTTCTAGAGGTAAATGGGCAGGGAGGCACGATCCACTGCCAGGCCCACGGTGCTGGCCCACTGTCACTGGGTCCTCGGCTGCCATTGGGCTAGTTATTGCTACTGGTTGCCGTCCCTACCGCCACCTTCTCCACGTCGGTGGCCGCCACTCTTGCCACCGCCGCGACTTTTTTCCTCCATCACCGTTATTTTGTCCCTTTGTGCCACGATTTGATGACAAAATTTTAAATTGTGAAGAATTATCATCGGACGGAGCAGCAACCATGACATAATTCAACATGGTGGCCATCTTTTTGGCAAAACCCGCTTCTTCTAGGATGAGCATAGAACAGGCTTGATAAAACAGCGTAAGAAGATTGCTTTGGCGGATGAGCGTACCTACTTCACTATATCCGTCGATGAGGCCGACAACCATTTGTAACATAAGACGATTGTAAGTTACCGGCGCCCCGACGTTCTTGAGTTGGTCCGACAGAATCTTAAGTCGTTGACAATATGTAGACGTATTGGGAAAATCCGTCATGTGAGTGGTGGAGAATTCTTTCTCAAGTGTGACGGCCCAGAAATTCTTATTATCTTGGAATATGTCACGTAGGTGTTCCCAAGCCTCCATAGTCGTGGAGTCTGGCTCAAGAATAGTATGCAACAAATCACTTAAAATTGTGGCATAAATTCACTGGAGAACCATCGCATCAAGTGTCAACCATAGTTCCATTTCATCATTAGTTTTCGGCACCTTCTCCTTGCCTTTTTCCAGTGGGATGATGTGATGGATAACCCGGTGTGAGCGACAATAAATTTTGAAAAGCTCCGCAGATGTCGCATAATGGACGTTTTTCATCTCAAGAGTGATGGAGATATGTGATTTAATGTTTGAAACTGCGAGGGCTGGATGTAAATTTGATTTCGAATCAGACATGACTGATGGAAGTGGGAGGGAGTCCGCGGCACAAAGATAGGGGGGGGGGGTGAGGGGGTGTCGGCCGACAGTGAAGTCAAGAAAGAGAGAAGGTATTAGAGTTTAGGAGCCATAGCAGGAAAACTAGAGATTTAATTCAAATTAATCCACCAGTTTTGAATCACACAAGTTCTTTTTCTTAAAATAAAATAAATTTATGTGGATATTTGCAAGTGCAATTCTGACTGTGATGCTGTGAATATGCCCACCAGATAGGAATTGGTCCAATCTCTTTTTAGATTTTGGTGCCAAAGAACTGTGATACCTGGAATTTTTGTGTGGTGACCGGAAAATACCTAAAATTAAAGCTGGTCACAACACATGCCGTTGACAAACTTTGCTTTCGTCCACCAAAGACAAATATTTTAAAATATATAATGCACTTTACCCTTTTGTCTTTTATCTTTATTTTCTACAATTATTTTTTAAGAGCGTAAATGGTAGGTTTTTCTAATAAATAATTTTCTTTGGCGAAATCATTTCTTAGTTTATCTTTGTCGGATAACACCAACATCCTACCTATGGCAAGGCTCACGAGAGGGTTGGGGCAGTAACCCAGTCGTAGTCATGATCGAATATAACTTGCTTGGTGAGCTTAGTTAAAGAATAAAGTTACGCCCTTGCTATTAGCTATAGCTTTTGACATGATGGTGAACGCTTAATCCTAACAAATGGTATTAGAGTCAAAGTTCGAATTCGATTCCCAAGAGCAACATGTTGTATGAGGCAAGTGTAGGGAGATGTATTAATGTCGGGTAACGCCAACATTCTGCTTATGGCAAGGCCCACAAGGGGGGTGGGGTGGCATGGGATGTAGTCATGATCGAACATGATGAAATAAAGTGACGCTCTTACTATCAGTTATTCGCACCTAGTGTTTATATTAAACAGAAAAGAGTCATATATACCCCTGTACTATCTCGAAATAGTTTTGCATATTCCCATTTACTTTTTCGATGATATATTTATACCCCACCGTTAGCATTTTGACAATTTATCAGCCCTTTTAGCCTTTAAATTCGAACAGAGAGTTCGAATTTTCTCACCTCATGATCTTAAAATGCTCTCTGTTCTTTCATGGAAGAATCCATGCACAATTTCAGTTTTTATTGGAACTTTTAGAAAATCTAATTAGATCTTTTCATTTTGGGTTTTGTGAGTGAAGATGTGTAATTCAACTAGATATCTTGATCGTGGTGGACAATGTAAGTGACGAGTAATGGAGAGGAATAAGGGGCAAGAAAAATAATTTTTTTCTTTAAAATTTTATGTTTGGTTCGGATTTCTTTTTGATGATGATGACATTAGTTGCCTGCAGGCTTCTTGATTTTGAGTTGAATTGGCCGAGATTCAACGATTTTTTATATGGGTTTGTCGATTTTTGGGTGGGAATGAGGAAGAAGGGATGGAAGGAGATGTTGAACATGGGGTTACGGGTATGGGTCATGTATGGGGCAGGTTGGATTATGAATAATTAGTTGGATCTAATATTTAATTAAAACAAAAAGAGGTGGGCCGTTAGATCGTGCCACGTGTCCAGTTAAAAGTGGCCGATATACATGATCAAAATGCTAACGACGGGTATATAACATCGAAAAAGCTAACGGGGATACGAAGAACTATTTCGAGATAGTACAAGGGTATATATGACCCTTTTTAGTATATTAAATTTATGCAATTTAACATAATTAAGTAATTTAATAAAGTAAAAATATACATTAATTAATTAGATTTAAGTGATAGTTATTACTTGTGTATCCTACATCACATGTCATATTACAATTATTAATTTGTTATAAATATCCTTACCGTCGTTAGATTGTACAAGTAAGCTCTTCTACAAGGACTATCACTTATTAAAACATTACTTACTAATTTTTTTCAATGCTCTATCCTTTACTACACACTGATGTCATATATCACATACATATATACTCACTAGCTAGATAACAAAAGTTATTTAAGAAAAAGTGACAAATGGTACAGTAGTTTTTTTAGGTATAAAACATATTTGAGAAAAAAAGTAGTACTACCACTATTTTATGAAATTACTTTATGTCATATTCAACTCAAACGGACAAACTAAAAGCTTTTGGGTAAGTTATTTTATTGATGTATAAATTGAATACGAAGAGAGACTAAGGTGACGTCTGGTTGATAGCATTGGGAGAAATAATCGCCACAAAACTTAGCATTAATGTTAATATATATTATTTGGTTCATTTCTATTTTTTTCTTTCTCAGATAACAAATCCATACTAGAATAAATTGTGGAATCTATTTGTGATTTGCACAAAGACATAAATTGAGTACGAATAGAGATAACGTGACGTCTGATTGATAGCATTCCTTTAAGAAATTTGTGCAAAAATAATATCGGAGCATAAATTTAGTATACAAGTCTTGTCGGATTGAAAAATTAATTTGCTTTATTCACAAGTTAGGCATAATTTCGGCACAAAATATTCACAAAGTTTTGCCGGATAGGCAAATCTTTCCTCGTTCACAATTTATGACGGGCATGCATAATTTTGATAAATTGTTCACAAGTTTTGTAGGTTCTGCCGGATCGGTCAACGTTATGTATTTGTTCAAAACTTTGCAGGCATTATGTATTGTGGTAATTCTTGAGAATAAGCTTCAATGATTAAAGTTCTATCTTAAGACAATTACTTCACGTTTTCCGTGCATCTTCAGGGCTGTTTGTATATAACATTTCAGTGTTGGAAATTTAGCTATGTGAGATTTAATTTTTCCGTTTTTAGTGACTTAAATACGTGGGCCCCGCATGTCGGAAACATCATTTCTTCGCACATGCCTAATCTACTAAATGAGTAGATGATATTAGTGTCAAGTATCGTCATATTTCGTTAAGGAATGAAAGAGATATGAGTACACAAAGTAAGGTGTTTGAGACATGAATATATGAATTGTCTTGGCCAAAATGACAAATCTCCCACATAGGTAGAAGATGGAAGGATTGAGCACTATATAATCTCTATTTTTTAGTAAGGGTTTGAGACCCCAATGGGTAACCCATTTTTTAAAAGAGGGAGGACTTAGGTGAGCTTCGGTACGGGGCTAAGCCCCACACACGTGCCGCCCGCCCGGCTCGGGTTTTGGGATGTCTTCCAGAATTTTCTTTTTGTCCCTTAGGTGTTTCTTATTTACACTTTGGTCCCTGATGATTTCGGAAATGTTGCAACGGTTCGGAAGATTTCAGAAACGTTGCAACGACCCTCCTCTTCACCTATAAATTGAATATTACTGTTCAGTTTAAACAGACAACGAAAACTCTTTTGTTCTGTTCGAAATAAAGAGAATATACAGAAACAGAAACACACACAAATCCTCTCATCTTCAGCAATCTGTTCTATATTCTTCGCTAGAATCAACCTTACTTGTTTTGTATTGTTGATTGTTGCTGTTTTATCTTGAAAGATTATTGTCCATTACCGTAAAAGCATACATAAAGACAATTTTTTCTTAAAGACAGAGAGTCATCTCTCGACTCAGCCTTTCTTTTTGTTTAACCTATCTGACACCATTTTTACCTACAATTTAAGACAAAATTCTCTGAGTGTTTGAAAGATGTCTGTTTCAAACTATGCTTCTGGTTCTGCTGCTGCAACTCAAGGGAATGCTGTTGTCCCTGCTCCTGCCAGTTTCTAAGGAATACGCCCAGAAAAGTTTATGGGTGCAAATTTAAAGAGATGACAACAAAATATGTTGTTCTATCTTACTATGTTGAACCTATCACGCTTTCTGACAAAAGGTCCTCCTTCTGGTGGGGATGCAATAAACACTTAGTCTAACACAATGACTGAAGTGGACGAAGATATCCAGGTCACAAATGCCCTGAAATTAACACTGGATGCCCGGAATCATAGTGATTTCATGTGCAAAAACTGCATTCTGAATGGTCTGTCGGATACACTCTATACTGTGTATTGCACTGTAAAAATGACAAATGAGAAACTCGAGAAAAAGTACATCACACAGGATGCAGGTGCTAAGAAATTCATCGTTGGAAAGTTTCTGAAATTTTAAATAGTGGATAGTAAATCAGTGATGTCCCAAATCCAGGAGTTTCAAGTGATTCTTAATCATCTGGATTTGGAAGGAATGAAGCCAAATGAACAGTTTCTGGTTGCGTCTTTGATTGAGAAAGTGTCTCCCTCATACGAGTTCATGAGTTATCTCAAACTAAAGATAAAAGAAATGGTGTTCGAAGATCTTATTGTCAAACTCCAAATACAAGAGGACAATAAAAAAACTATATCTAAGGGAAAACATCCAATGGAGGCAAAAGCGAATCTGGTTGATTCGAAGGGAAAAGCTAACAAAAAGCGCAAGTACCAAGGAGACGGCAAAAGCCAAATGATGGAGAAGTTCAAAGGAAACTGTTATCACTGTGAAAAGCCTGGCCATATGATAAAAGAGTGCCGCAAACTGAAGCGAGAGCTGAAGGAAAAGGCCAAGAACAAAGGCAAGACCAAGGCTAACGTTGTGCAAGACAAGGATGATCCTTCGAACCTTGACGACATGACTGTCGATTTCTCGGGTGTAGTGTTTGAGGCTGATCTGGTGGAGAATCCAAGGCAGTGGTGGATAGACACGGGTGCAACCCATCACATCTGCTTTGACAAGAGTACATTCTCCTCTTACGCCCCAATTTCAGGTAAAAGGTTGTTCATAGACAACGACGCTACCTCTGAAGTGCAAGGGGTTGGAAATGTTGTCCTCAAAATGACTTTAGGCAAAGAGCTTACTCTGAAGGAAGTGATGCACGTCCCTAACATCCGCAAGAACTTGGTTTCAGAGCCACTGTTGGTCAAGGCTGGCTTTAGAGTAGTATTTGAATCCAACAAATTTGTAATAACTAAAAATGGTATATTTGTAAGAAGGGGCTTCGCATGTGACGACCTCTTCAAAATGAATACTATATCTGTAATCCGTTCATCTAATGAAAAATAGCCTTCTACCTACTTGCTTGAATCCTCTAATTTATGGCATCATAGATTAGGACATGTTAACTACAAATCCATTCAAAAGTTAGTAAAGTTGGAATTGTTGCCTTCATTCGACATAAACCCTCAACATAAATGTGAGGTATGCGTAGAAGCAAAATTAATCAAATCATCTTTCCATTTAGTCGAAAGAAACACCGCTCCTCTAGAACTTGTTCACACCGACATATGTGATTTACAGTTTGTACAAACTAGAGGAGGAACAAGTACTTTGTGACTTTCATTGATGATAGTACAAGGTATTGTTATGTTTACTTGTTGAAAAATAAAGATGAAGCATTTGAAGCATTTAAACGTTACAAAACAGAAGTTGAAAATCAACTAAACCTACGGATTAAGACAATTCGTAGTGATAGAAGGGGAGAATACGTAGCACCGTTTGAGGAACATTGTGCTTAATTCGACATTGTTCATCAAACGACCACTCCTTACTCGCCTGAGTCTAACTGTATTGTCAAGCGAAAAAACCATACGTTAAAGTAAATGATGAATGATTTACTTATCAAATTCGATTTTGGCCCAAAACATGTGGGGCGAAGCGATTCTTACCGCTAATACAATTCTCAATAGAGTTCTGCATAGGCGTAAGGATAAAACTCCATATGAATCATGGAAAGGAAAGAAACCCACTTACAAATATTTAAAAGTGTGGGGCTGTTTGGCAAAGGTCGAAGTACCTAAATCAAAACAGGTCAAAATTGGACCTAAGACTGTAGATTGCATATTCATCGGATGTGCAAATAATAGTAGTGCTTATCGCTTCTTAGTGTATAAGTCGGAGATACCTGATATCCACGAGGGTACGATCATGGAATTAAGGAATGTTGAATTCTTTGAACAGATCTTTCCTAGAAATGAAAAGGAAATAATTTCGCGCAAATGAAGTTATGAACAAAATGCTCAAAATCAACAAGATCTGGGAGTTTCTGATTTTCTGGAACTAGACGTTCTAGATCTACATGACTCAGAAGTTACTGACTATCCAGAACTTAATGTTCCAGACCTACAGAACTTAGGGGTTCCAGAGGTTGAACTAAGATGGAGCAAAATGGCCAGAAAGGATAAAACCGTTGGTCCAAATTTTCTAACCTATATGGTTGAAAATGAACTGAGGACAATTAAGGAAGCATTGTCAACTCCAGAAGCAATGCTTTGGAAAGAAGCTATAGAAAGAGAAATAGATTCCATCATGCAGAACCATACTTGAAAAATGGTTGATCTTCATTCAGGAAGCAAACCTTTGGGTTGTAAGTGGATACTCAAAAGAAAGTACAAAGCAGATAAAACTATTGACAAGTATAAGGCCGGATTAGTAGTCAAAGACTATAGACAAAAGGAAGGCCTCGATTACTTTGACACATACTCCCTTATGTCTAGATTAACGTCCATAATGGTATTCATAGCCATTGCAGCTTTGCGTGACCTTGAGATACATCAAATGAATGTTAAGACAACCTTCCTAAACGGAGAGTTGGAAGAGGAAATATACATGGAACAACCCGAGGGGTATGTGGTTCCAAGACAAGCAAAAAAAGTATGTCGACTTGTTAAGTCTCTGTACGGACTCAAACAAATCCCAAAACAATGGCATGAAAAGTTTGATAATAATTTATTATCAAAATGATTCTCCATAAATGATTGTGATAAATATATCTATATCAAATGGAACTCTAACTCATTTGTCATGATATGCCTTTACGTAGATAACATGTTCATCACCGGAAGTAATCTAAACTTGATCCTGGAAACCAAGAATATGTTGAAACAATGTTTCGACATGAAGGATATGGGTATTGCAGATATAATCTTAGGAATTAAGATTTCTAAGACATCTGACGGACTGGTTTTATCTCCATCTCATTATATTGAAGATGTTTTGAGGAAATTTGATGTATTTGACAGTTCCCCTATGAAGTCACCAATGGATATGAATCATAGAATTGATAAGAATCGTGGTGCACCCGTATCCCAAAAGCGATATGCGCAGGTCATTGGTAGCTTAATGTACATTACAAACTGCACCCGGCCCGATATCGCTTATCCAGTCAATAAGTTGGATATGTTTACTCGTAATCCTGGAAGTGATCACTGGAAGGCGTTAAATCAGATACTATGTTATCTAAAATATTCGTTGACTTACGGATTACACTATTCAAGATATCCAGCCTTATTGGAAGGGTATAGTGATGCAAACTGGATATCGGACATAAAGAACACCAAATCCACCAGTGGGTATGTTTTCACAATTGGTGGTGGGGTTATGTCTTGGAAGTCCTTTAAGTAAACATGCATAGCCCGATCCACGATGGAGTCGGAGTTTATTGCTTTTGATAAAGAAGGAGAAGAAGCAGAATGACTTCACGACTTCTTAGAGGATATCCCCTGTTGGGATAAACCCGTACCTTCGGTGATGATTCACTGTGATAGCCAATTGGCTTTAGGAAGGGCACAAAATAGTATGTACAACGGCAAGTCTAGACATATTCGTAGGAGACATAAGACCGTTAGGTAGTTGATCACCACGGGTGTCATTTCCATCGATTATGTCAAATCAAAAGATAATATAATGGATCCATTAACTAAAGGCCTACCCAAAGATCAAATGTTATGTCTGTCTAGGGGAATGAGCATAAAAGCCAAACAATAAGAATCTTTATGGCGGTAACCCAACCTTAGTGACTGGAGATCCCATAAATTTGGTTCAATGGGACAACTAAACTGTAGAGGTTCAGTTTTAGTGCTTCACTTAAAGTAAGAGCACTTCTGATTATTATTATTTAAATAAATATAATTCCAAAGTTATTCCTGCCATAGACATTAAATGCTACCTGCATAATGGGTAAATGATAAGTGTCTAAAAATCATTTAATGATTCCTAACACTTGCGAGTGGGGTATATCAGTATACATTAAAGGAGATCACCTATTTAAGTGCGAAGACAGGCCGCTTCAAAAGTACGCAGTTAAGTGTAACGCCCCGTATTTTCGGGTAGCGGTTGAACTCATAACGTAGGTGAGTAGACCCGGACCTGGGAAAATTTTTGTTGTACTTGTGTATATTAATAAGTAGATCGTTATATAAAAGGGTGTAATCCCGAAATAATTTTGGAATTTAGTAAGTGTGACGAAGGAGTTTAATAATAATTGTGTATCCCCGAAGAGAGTATAGACTGATATTTTATTACGGGAGGTATGATATTGACATAGGAGAATTTTAGTAATCGTCGGGATTTAAATAATTGGAGATCGGAAATTTAATTGTGTGTATAGTTAATTAATTGTGGGATTAATTAATTAGGGAGGGGACAATTTATAGTGGGATTTGGTACGTGTGTTCTTATAATCAATTTGGGGGTGGCTAAGTCCCAAATCGACCGACCGATATCAGCAATCATAAGGCCTTCTTTCTCCATTTGTTTTCCATTTCTTCAACTCCATCTCTTCAACCATCGATCCTTCAGTGTGCTCTCTTCATCTCTACCAAATTCCTCCACCAAATTCATTTCTAGCAACAAGAGTAAGCTCAGTTGATGGGTTTTCTGAAATTTTCGACCAAAAATTGGGGATTTCCGTGAGCTTTCATATAATCAAGCGAAGGAGAAATTCAAGGTGTTCTGGGCGTTGATTCCAGTAGAATCGAAGCCAAGAACAAGCCTAGAAACTCAGAAGCTTTACAAGAACCTTGAGTACGAAAGGATTCAGGCGCGAATTAATTTTGGGTTCTATTTCTGTTGGTCGGAAGCTGATTTGAGCAAGCGATTTCCAACGATACTCGTCTCTGTATTTAAGAGAGGTAATCTTCCTTATTCTCTAAGTTTGTACAAGTTCTGGACTTGATTCTTGCTATTAGTTCTAAAGACGATTGTCGAAAATGCGAATTTGGGTTGGGTATAGTTAGGACTGCTGTAATTGGGAGTTACTGGGATTGCATGTGAAATTGTGGTACTGTTTTGGAGATTGTAGTAGTATAAGAAGGAGGATTAAGAGAGTTGGATGTTTTACTACTTACATAGATTTCGATATAGAAGGAATATAGGTTCTACGCGTTCAAGGTGTTCGTTAGAATGTCCCGAAGAATCTATTTTTAATGTGTTGATTCGATTGTGATGTAATTCGTCTATATGGTGTAGATAATCATTCATAGAGCTTACAAGGACCCGTGGAACTTAGATAAATTCGACAACAAGGTTAAAGTTCTAAAATGAGACGTACTCTAATATTGAGTTGATTAGTTCGTCTAAGAGGTATATGAAACCCTTACTTCTTTATTTTTGGCATGATTTAATGAAAGTACGGCGGACGTACTTAAATCTTATACAGTTTAATTCCTAAAGAGGATTGTTATGAGAAGTGCCTATGATTTTTCAGCAAAGAGTTTATTATGACATTATTATAATGATTTTATTGAGAGTTAAATGATAATTTTTACTTGCATATAGTTACTCATGATATCTACTCGTGCTAAGTGTTACTACATCACCTCACCGAGTCCCGGGCCGGGTTATATTCGTGCACAACCTTGCATTTTTCACTGAGACCCTCACTAGAGGGCCGGGTTACGTAGGATGGATCCATAGATGAGATATGACTTTACCGAGTCCCAGCATGGGCCGGGTTATGCTATGATTCCACCGAGTCCCGCATTAGTGGGCCGGGTTACGTTACAGGTACATATATGTATATGGACAGGCATTCATGTTTTCTTGACTTGACTCTCATTTTTATAAGGCACAGCTGACTTTTATGGTTTATGGCACAATTGGATTTGGATCCTGACTTTTATACTAATCTCCTGTTTTTGTTGGTTACTTATGATCTCTTTTACAGCTTCATGTTTTACATACTCAATACATTATTTAAATCTTGACCCCCTTTCCTCGGAGGCTGCGTTCATGCCCGCAGTACATGTTTTCGATTTGGTGAACCTCGGGCCTAAGTTCCTACTCGGCGGGTTGGAAAGCTCCTTTGATCCGAGCTTTGTCATTTTGGTACCGAACCTCTTTTAGACTTATGTTTGTATTTAGGGACGCAGCGGGGCCCTGTCCGTCATATGTCGTTGTTCTTCTTATAAGTGCATAGAGCGGTGGTGGGTTGTACGTATGTAAGGGTTATGACTCTGTTTTGGTCAGTCATGTTATTGTATTCTGTGCTAGGGTGTTCCCATGTATATACGTTACTATCTGGTGGCAGCCTTGTCGGCTTGCTTGTTATGTTATATTGGCTAGTTGTGACTCCTCAGGAGACAGGTACATTCTTGGGTAAAGGCAGCCTTGTCGGCTTGCCTACCCTGGCATATGTTGTTATTGCAACGTTATGCTGCCGGATTTCAGACTCATTAAGGGTTAGTTGGATTATGTGTGACAGGTTAGTATAATGACATCATTAGGGCGGTTAGTCACGGCCCGTCGGGTCGGATCGTGACATTAAGAATCCAAGAAGTTGTCCATGGCCACAAAGAACAAAACTATAAGAAGAAATGAATAAGGCGAGTTATTACGTTGATATCATTGTCTTGGTTTACATTAAACACTGGCGGTTCAAAACATCACGTTCACAGTGCATTAAGTAAATCCGATGGTAATCGACTAAGGAACGTTCAAAGCCTAAAGCTACCTTTCCTGATGCAATATCTTTCCGCTAAAAAATTACTGAACTTTGGCACCCTGTATGCACCAATTCTCTTTCAAGAGGGGATTGTTGGAAATTTAACTGTGGGATTGAGCTTTTTCCGTATTTAGTGACTTAAACATGTGGCCCCACATGTCATAAACATCGTTTCTTCGCACACGCCTACTCTACTAAATAAGTAGATGATATTAGTGTCAATTATCATCAAATTTCGTTAAGGAATGAAAGATATATTGGTACTCAAAGTAAGGTGTTTGAGACATGAATAGATAGATTGTCTTGGCCAAAATGAAAAATCTCCCACATAGGTAGAATATGGAAGGATTGAGCACTATATAAGCACTATTTTTGAGTAAGGGTTTGAGATCCCAAGGGGTAACCCATTTGTTTAGAGGAGGGATGACCTAGGTGAGCTTGGGTTCGAGGCTAAGCCCCACGCGCGCCGCCGCCGCCCGACCGCCTGTCCGGTCTGGTCTGGCTCGGGCTCGGGTTTTGGGTTTCTGGTTTAGGGTTTTGGGCTGTGGGCTGTCTTACGGAATTTTCTTTTTAGTCCCTGAAGTATTTCTTATTTAAACTTTGGTCCCTAAAGATTTTGGAAACGTTGCAACGGCCCTCCTCTTCACCTATAAATTGAACATTATTGTTCAGTTTAAACAGAACGAAAACTCTTCTGTTCTGTTCGAAATACCGAAACATAAACACACACAAATCCTCTCATCTTCAACAATCTGTTATATATTTATTTTCTTCGCTAGAATCAACCTTACTTGCTTTGTATTGTTGATTGTTAATATTTTATCTTGGGAGACTATTGTCCATTCCCGTAAAAGCATACATACAGGGCAATTTTATCTTAAAGACAGAGAGTCATCTCTCGACTTAGCCTTCCTTTTTGTTTAACCTTTCTAACACCATTTTTACATACAAATAGTCAAATAGATAAGCTATATTCTCTAATTAGGAGGAGTAGTAATTCTTCTATACTTGAAAGATTTTAAAAATAAATACAAATGTTAAATAACAAACTCAATGAAGGATATACAATGCGTAAATTCTTGGGGATTTGTTTATCATTTTATGCATAATAGAATGTGAAATTAGCATATATATGCATTATAATACATCGATTTATACAATTAAAATGAAAAAAATAATCATCAATATAGTAACACTCTTTCATTTTATTTATAAATTCACTTATTTTTAATTATATACAAATACTAATTTAAACAAATCTAATATTTACCAAGAGGTAATCATGTTATGATAATCTTTGTATTATAATTCCTATATTATTAATTCATGTATCATTGTCGTTGAACCAAATGACCTACCCCTAAAGGCCCGTTACAAGAATGAGGAGGATTATAACACAAAGTGCAGTCTGGAAGGGTAGAATGTACGCATGCCTTACTCATACCTTGGGAGGTAGAAAAACTATTTCTGATCGGCCCAACGGAAACACAAATGAAAGTAGTGTTAAAATAAATCATCACGACTTTATTGTTGATTGTTCTCTTCTCTATAATGTTCAAGCAATTATAGAGAATTCAAATAATAACTCTAGAATGAGAATTCTAGAAGTAGTTATAGAAAAAGATAATTAGAAATATTCTAGAGAAAGTTGTAAATATATTTCACTAGATCTTTCCACCACCATCTATAAATAGATGTGGCCATTTGAGTTGTAAGCAATCAAGATAGTAAGAGGTGCTCTAGAAGGTAAGCAAGTAAGAAGTGAGTCACCAAGTGAGAGCAAAAATGAGAAATAAGATAGTTGCTAGCTAGAGTGTGAGTGCAAAAGAAAAAAATTGAGCGTAAAGAGTTGTAAGATCGAAGCCTATCCTTACTTTGAAATAATAAAATTCAAGTTGTGCCTAACTATTGTGCTCGTAGATTTTCAACAAGAAGTTCGTAAAAAGAAATTATGGAAAAATACTATAAACATATCAAAGCATTCTAAAAAGGAACAATAGCTATAACAAAATAACACGAATATTGAAGTACACAAAGTAGCACATAGTAACAAAAGTCAAAAGGCATAGAACAACACTCTACACCTATTAGCCTTCTACCTAATCTGTATTCGTCACAACCTCCTATCTAAGTTTATGTCCTCGGCAAGCTGAAACTGTGTCATATCATGTCTAATCACTTAACCCCAATACTTCTTCGGCCTACCTCTACCTCTCCTGAAACCATCCATAGCCAATCTTTCATACATGGTGTTCATCGACCTAGAAAAGGCATACGACAAAGCAATGTGGGAGGTCCTATAGAGATGATTGGAGGCTAGAGATGTACCTATGATGTACTATACTAAGACAATCAAGAACATGTACGATGGAGCCAAAACCAGGGTAATGACAAGAATGGGAAGAATTATCTTAATATAAAGTCTGGAACTAACTTTCTCGTGAAGATAAAATATATACCAAACTTTTGGGATTTTTATCCCCTATAAAAAGTGTGATTATAATGCCTCACTAGTCCATAATACACTTTACCTCTCTATTTTCCTCTAGCACTATTCCTTTTGTTTTTCACACCGGATAATTTCACTAGTCGAAATTCCCCAAGTCACACATTTTCATCTTGTGCGAAGGGTTTCCTTTCAACTTTCTCGACTAATTAAAGTTTGAGATTTTTGGAAATAGAGTCCACCAAAGTTCACTAGGATAAATTGTTGGAAATTTGCCTTTGGCGGGGAGGTGCGTCCACCCATATTTAATAAATTAAACACTATTGTTCCGCATGTTGGAGGCTTTGTCTCTTCACATGTGCATAAACTACTAAGTGAGTAGATGATCGTAGGGTCAAGAATCGTCAAATTTTGTTGAGAAATGAAAGAGATATTGGTCCACGAAGTAAGGTGTTTGAGACATGGAAATATGGCATGGGTCAAATCTACCACATCGGTGGGAAAATGAAGAATTGCTCTCTTTATAAGTCTCTAAATTGGCTAAGGGTTTTGGACCCCAAGGGGTATCCCATGTGTTTAAAGGAGGGAGGACCTAGATGTGCTTGGGTTCAAGGCTAAGCCCACACGCGCGCCGCCGCCGTCCGCCAGTCCCGTCCAGTCTCGGGCTCGGGACATGGGTCGTGGGACTTTCTGATATTATCTATTTGGACTCCTAAATTGATTAATATTTACAGTTTGGTCCCTGGAGTTTCTGGAAAGGTGAATTTGGCAACAACGGAAGGCAGAAAGTTTCTGCCTACCGTTTGGACTGATTTTTAGAGCATTAACAAGCCATTACTTGGCTGTTAACTCTTCCATAAACAACCCTATTTTATTGGCCATTAACAACCTCCCTAATGGCCATTAACAGCCCTCACTAATGGCTCTTAAACAGTCATGTCTTGGGCAGTTGAGCAGCCTCCCTTGTGCTATATATTGATGTCTTTTGGCTCATTGGGCACTGACGAAAAACACAGAACATATACAAAACAAAAACGAGACAGAAATATATATACAGAGACAAACAAAAGAGTAAAACACAGTCCTTAACGTGAGCAGTAATGTTGGGACGAAAATCAGAAACTCTTCCTTCCTTTTTCATTTCTTCAGCAAGGTGTTTCGTGTTTGTTTTCTTCGTCAGACTCAACCTATTTGCTTTGTAGTGTTGAGATTAAAGTGTTGTTTTATCTTGGGAGACTATTGCCCGTTAACGTAAAAACATATATACGGGGAAATCTTGTCTTAAAGATAGAGTGCAATCACTCGACTCATCACACAATTGTAACCATCCAGATTTAGTGTTTCTTGATTTCAGTTATCAAGATTCAAGACACAACAAGCTTGCGGCAGTTCTAAACATTGGCCTATTTGTTTATCCTTTCAAACACTTGTAATATTTATTTACTTCCCGTACTGCTTTATAATATCCAACAATTTAAGACAAGATTTGTATTAGTGTTCGAAAGATGTCCGTCGAAAGTTATGTGACCAAATCTGGATATGGCTGTGGTTTTCTGGTAGAAGAAGTGATGATTATGTTGTTGAAGGTCAACATGTTCATGGTGTCACTGCTCCTGAGAGTGGTGGGAACAAGCGCTCACGAAAGGCTGAGAATGTCAACTAGGACAAGAGGAGAAGGCTGAAGATGTGGTTCTATCTTGTAGCAGAAGGCCTATATATGTCCCAGACAAAGGATCCGAATTATGGTAAGGAGGAAATGGACACTCAGTCCGATGAAGAGATTGAAGTGGGCCAGAATCCAAAATTGGGATAAGTAGTTTTTCTTCCTTGTCAAGAATAAGATTAAATGATGTCTCATTAAAAAGGGCTTAAAGTAAGGAGGAATATGAAAAAAATTTCCAAAATAATTTATATTCCTTACGCTTTAAAATCAAAAGTTTAATCTCATCTTCCTTCCCGTTTAAAGATTGGATTTTGTAAACGACTTAAAAAGATCCGTTCTTTTAAGTGTAATTATTAAAAGTGTGTAAAGTATGTTCGCACGTACGAGGGAGAAAGATCCACTAACTGTGCGAAAACTGTTACCACTCTTAAGTAAGCGCCAAGAATTGTCTGGGCACCAATCATAACGGAAGAAGTCTAAAAGTTAAAGACGTTGAGCCTATCACACTATTTGGCAGAAGATCCTTTATAGGATGATATTGGACACTCAGTCATACAAAGCCTTCGGGCGACTGGAGTGGGCCAAAATTCCTTTGATATGATGATATTGGACACTCAGTCATACAAAGCCTACGGGCGACTGGAGTGGGGCCAGAATTCATTTCATAAGAAAAGTAATGGACGCCTAGTAAGGTGGGCCAGAGTTTCCAGGTCTTAAATGATTTGAAGACCTAAAGAAAGGCAGAAAAGAAATTGGACACTCAGTCTGCCAAAGCAACTGGAGTGGGCCAGAGCATCCAGATCACATATGATCCGGTACGCCCTAACCACGGGCAAGAGGTTGTTTATGTGAAGCAACGCCACCTCTAAAGTAGAAGGGGTTGGAGATGTTGTCATCAATAGGACTTCAGGGAATGAGATCACTCTAAAATAAGGTGATACATATCCCAAACTTGGTTTAAGGGACGCTGTTGGTCAAGCTAGTTTGAGACTAGTCCAACAGGTTTGTAATAACTAAGAATGGTACAGTATGTCTGTAGCCAAATGAATGATATATTTGTAATCCGTGCATATTTGCCATCATAGATTAAGACACGTTAAATAGAAAGTCATTCAAAAGCTATCAAAGTTGAGATTGTTGCCTTCTTTCGACATAAACCCTCAAAATGAATGTGAGGTAGGAGAAGAGACAAAATCACCTTTTCAAGTTCCTTCATAGGAATAGCGAAAGAAGCACTGCTCCTCTAGAACTTAGTCACACCTACTTGGGTGATTTGAAGTTTATACAAAATAGAGGGGGGAGACAAGTACTTTATGACCTTCATTGATGATGGTACAATGTATTGTATCCTTTGTTTGTTAAAAAGCAAAGATGAAGTTGTTGAAGAGAATAAGCACTACAAAGCAGAAGTTGAAAATCAACTAAGCCTACAAATTGAGGAATTCATAGTGATAAGGGGGAGAATGTGAAGCATTGTTCATTAAACGACTGTTCATTACTCACCCCAGTCCAACAGTGTTAGCCAAGCGCAAAGCCGTACGCCCAAATTATGTGGGGCAAGGCGATCCTTACCTCTAATGCGATTCTCAACAGAACTACGCATAAGGATAATGATAACTCTCGTGTGAAACGTGGAAATGATCTCACATACAAATGTTATGATGTGGGGTGGCTTGGTAAAAGTTGGAATACCGAAACAGGTCAAGTTGGACCTAAGACTGTAGATTGCATATCCACTGGATCTGTAAATAACAGTAGTGCTTATCGCCTCTTGGTGTCAAAGAATGTTGAATTCTTTGAAGATAACTTTCCTTGAAAAGGAAAAAAAGTAATTGCTCGAGGTTAGCAAGAACCCGCGAGGACCTGACTGTCCGGAACTAGACGTTCCGTATCTACAGGACTCGGAATTTGCTGACTATCCGGAACTTAATATTTCAGATCTGCAGAACTCAGGGATTCTAGATGTTGAACCGAGACGGAGCAAAGAGGGGACAAAGACTTGTTCCAGGCCTTCTAGCTTGTATGGTTGAGAATGAACCATAGACAATTGACAAATAATTGTCATCTCCAGAAGTGTTGCTTTGGAAAGAAGTTACAAAGAGAGAAATAGATTTCATCATATAGAACCATACTTGTGTAATAGTTGATCTTCCTCCGGAAAAAGAACCTTTGAGTTGTAAAAGTGGATACTCAAAAGTGAGTACAAAGTAGATGGATCTACTGACGAGTATAAGGCCTCGGCTACTTGTACATGTTCTCCCCTGTGAAAAGCTTAACATCCTGGGCCATTGCAGTCTTGTGTGGCATGGATGTTGAAACAACCTTCCTAACCGGAGAGTTGGAAGGAGAGAATCAGAGTTGGTTTGCTGGACTATTGGGCTTCTTCCTGAGCTTTCATTTTGGTCCCTGAAATGTTTACATTTTGGTCCTGGAAGTTTCAGATAAAACAGAAACATTGACTCTGAAGTTAGAAAGCCAACAGTTGAAAAACCAACAGTCTGAGAATGAAAGTCATATTGAAACAAAGTCTCTATATGAAAGATATGGGTATCACAGATGACATCTTAGGAATTGGATTTCTAAGACATCTAACGGACTGGTCTAACTCCAAACTCAGTTGTGAGATAGTTGACAGTCTCGTTGAAGCCACTAATGGATATGAATCATATAACTGATTGGAATCATGGTGTACCCATATACAATGAGCGATATGCGCAGGTCATATGTAGTTCAATATATGTTACACACTACAACTGACCTGGTGTCGGCCTACAAAGCAGATCAGTTGAACTAAGGTTCACTGATTATTTTAATAAATGATCAATAGAAGGCGTTAAGTCGGATATGACGATATCTGAAGTATTCGCTTATCTACGGATCATGGTATTCTGGATGTCCAGCGGTTCTGGGAGAACACAGTGATGCAAGTTGGACATCAGATGTGAAGAACACCAAAGCCACAAGTAAATGTGTATGGTGGGTCTTGGAAAAATCCTCTAAGAAAACTTGCATCGGCCGATTGATGGAATCAGAGTTTATCGCTTTATACAAAGCATGAAAGAAGTTGAGTAACTTCACGACTCCTTAGAGGACGTCCCTTATTGGGAGAAACCCGTGCCTTCAGCAGTTATACATTGTGGCTAGCCGGTCGGCTTCAGAAAGGACACGGATGACGGCGTCTGGACATATCTGTCAGGATCTATCGAAGACATAAGACCGTATGGCAGTTGATCATCACGGGTGTCACTTTCTTGAATACTAACTAAGGTACTACCCGTAGATCAAGTATTCTTCCTGTCTAGGGGAATGGGCTTAAAACCCAAACAATATGAACCATTGCAGTGGTAACCCAACCATACTGATTGGAGATCCCAAGAATTTAAGGTTCAGTTGAGCGCTTCAGTGGAAGCAAGAGCACCTCGGATGATGATTTCTGTAGAGAAACATGAATCCAAAGTTGTTCCCGCGATAGACATTAAAGTGCTACCTACATGGTGGGTAAAAGTTAAGCTGTCAAACCTTTAAACGATCCTCACACGGTTGAGGTTAAGGTTGGGAAAACTTTTAATGATTCCTAACACTTGTGAAGTGGGGTATAACAAGATACCTTTTAGGAGATCACCTATTTAAGTGCGAGGACAGACCGCCTCAAATGAACGCACTTAAGAATCCAAGTGTGTCCACGGACACAACAGACAAAACCATAAGAATGAAAATGAATAAGGAAAGTTATTGTGTTGGTATCATTGTCTTGGCTTATACTAAACACTGACGGTTCAAGACATCACGTTCACCGTGTAGTAAGTAATTCCAGTGGTATTCAACTAGGGAAGGTTCAAAGCAGAAGCTACCTCTCCTGATGCAATATATTTTCGCTGAAAGATTGCTGAAAGTAGGCACCATGTGTGTGCGCCAAATAATCTCTTTCAAAAGGGGATTGATGGAAATTTGTCTTTGGCGGGGAGGTGCGTCCACCCATATTTAATGAATTAAACACTAGTGTTCCGCATGTTGGAGGCTTTGTCTCTTCACACGTGCATAATCTACTAAGTGAGTATATGACCGTAGGGCCAAGAATAGAGATATTGGTCCACGAAGTAAGGTGTTTGAGGCATGAAAATATGGAGTGGGACAAATCTACCACATCAGTGGGAAAAGGAAGAATTGCTCTCTTTATAAGTCTCTAAATTGGCTAAGGGTTTGGGACCCCAAGGGGTATCCCATGTGTTTAAAGGAGGGATGACCTAGATGTGCTTGGGTTCAAGGCTAAGCCCACACACGCGCCGCCGCCGCCCCCCCGTCCCGTTCGGTCCGATCTCGGGCTCGGGTCACGAGTCGTGGGACTTTCTGATATTATCTATTTGGACCCCCAAATTGCTTAATATTTACAGGTTGGTCCCTGGAGTTTCTGGAAAGGTGAATTTGGCAACAACGGAAGGCAGAAAGTTTCTGCCTACCGTTTGGACTAATTTTTGGAGCATTAACCAGCTATTACTTGGTTGCTAGCTCCTCCATAAACAACCCTCTTTTATTGGCCATTAATCTGCCATTAACAGCCTCCCTAATGGCCATTAATAGCCTTCACTAATGGCTCTTAAACAACCATGTCTTGGGCAGTTGAGCAGCCTCCCTTGTGCTATATATTGATGCCTTTTGGCTCATTGGGCAGTGATCAAAAACACAGAACATATACACAACAAAAATGAGACCGAAATATATACACAGAGACAAACAGAAGAGTAAAACACAGTCCTCAACGTGAGCAGTAACGTTGGGACGAAAATCAGAAACTCTTCCTTCCTTTTTCATTTCTTCAGCAAGGCGTTTCGTGTTTGTTTTCTTCGTCAGACTCAACCTATTTGCTTTGTAGTGTTGAGATTAAAGTGTTGTTTTATCTTGGGAGACTATTTCCCGTTAACGTAAAAGAATATATACAGGGCAATCTTGTCTTAAGGACATAGTGTAATCACTCGACTCAGCACACAGTTATAACCATCCAGATTTAGTGTTTCTTGATTTCAGGTTATCAAGATTCAAGATACAACAAGCTTGCGGTAGTTCTGAACATGGGCCTGTTTGTTTATCCTTTCGAACACTTGTAATATTTATTTACTTCCCGTACTGCTTTACAATATCCAACATAAATATAATTAATAATTTCAGTAATTATTGATAACCTTAGCCTATTCTATATAAGCTCACATATGATTATAATATACGACTGATAGGATTTTCATATCACACGCTCTCGCTTGCTCTACAATGAAGCATTAGAATTTAAATTATGGCATAGGAGGTCGCTCTGATAGAATGTGACAACCGTCACCCACATAATTTAAGTCACGGTTCATTTCAAGCTTTCATTTTTTGTTGCATAAAGAACATGTAAGTTTTCATTTATGATTTTTGCGCAATGTAATTAGTTTAGATACATATTTTCTTTGAGAAATGCTGCAGTAAGATTCAATTGTGTACATCTGACCTTCAAGTTTTCCAGCCCATAGATTTACTTTAAACTCTTAACCAGAGGCACACTATCATTCATCATGTCTCTCGTTGATAACATTGTACTCCATCGGTTTTAATTTATGTGAAACATTTCGGAGTACGAGGGTTAAATTAAATTTTGACATAGATTTTTCAAGTTGTAAAATTAAAATTTATATATTTAGAAACTATATTAAAAACACTATAGGTCATGATAATTTATAATTCAAATAATTTAGAAAAGTTATAAGAAAAAAGTGGTCAAAAACTACCTCATAGACTCTCCAAATAGTGAAGGATTAACATAAATTAAAACAGTGAGGGAGTATTTATTAAAGTCTTACCATAACTCAAACGCTCTTAGTCAATTCACAGTTGTCAAATCAACTCACTAATATCATGTAAATTTATTAGCTTTATTCTTCTTCTTTTTTGTGTCTATCTATTTTCCAATTACAATAATTTTATTTATTCTAAAAATGTATTTAATGGTCTACCACAATTATTTATAATCCGTACCAATTAGTAATAGGCAGTGGTGTCAATAGATACATATTCTAAGATATGTACCCTTTTCAAAGGTTGGACCACACATAATTTGTATAGTAGTATATTTTTTGGTTTACATCACAATCAATTTTAAGCCAATTATGTATAAAGTTGCTATAGAAAAAAAGCGAAAAAAAAGGAAGAGCAATTGTCTCATTAATAAAAGGGGGCCTCGGTGAAAAAGGACAGAGATATGCAGCGTTGAATATAATTGCTATAATATTGGAACTGAGAATCGGAATGGGTATCAATGATCCATACCTATGTTTTGTTTTTCTGTATAGGACATAGCAAGCTCATTGTATATATCTAAAATATATTAAGCAAACTATTGCAGTAGTATTATTTTAGGTTCTACCAAAAGCATAAGTTTAGGTAGCTACTTTTTGTCCTAATACAATGGTGTCATATACTTTACCTAACAAAACATACGTAGCACTTTTCACAATATCTCAACATAGCTACTACCAAATTATTCCATATGTTGTTCTGATTATGTAGCACTAGTTATCATTAAAGTACTTTCCTTTGTAGCTGAGGATTTGTTTGGCATAAACTCTTGTCCTCTATTACTTATCCATTCATATTAGTAATCTATAATAAATTTTTAGGGAAATGTTATATTCACTCCATTTTAGCTATATGACTTTCATGGAGCTTTTTAACAAAATCATCCACAATATTGTTTCACTCTTAACTTTTTCACTATGTACAATCCTCATAATATCTCATCCAATAAAAAGTTTCCTTAAGTTTTTCAAAGTAAACAAAAGCATCTCTCAATTAACTTTTTCATCCACTTCTACCCGAGCAAATTCACACAATGCCCCTCTTTTGGGGTATTTAATTTTTGCCCCTCAAATTGAAAATCTTTAATTTTTGTTCTTCACCTAAAAATTCTTGGATTATGGGTTCGAACCCTAGCTCAGTCAAAAAAAATTTAAAAAAATCGCAAGACATAGTTTTAATTCGCAAGATAAAGTTTGGTGTATGCCTTATAAGGCAAAGTTTGCCTTAAGGTAACAAACTCTACCTTAAGACTTAAGGCAAACTCTGCCTTATAACGTAGTGTTTGCAGGCAAATTCTGCCTTATAAGGTAGAGTTTGCAGGCAAATTCTATCTTACGAATCCAAACTCTACCTTGCGAAATTTGTTTTAATTTTTAACTGAGCAAGAGTTCAAATTCAGAATCTCAGGATATTTTTAAGCGAAGGTTAAAATTAAAGACCAACAATTTGAGGGACAAAAATTAAAGACTAGTGATTTTAAAATGAATAACGTGTCCACTCATGGGCCCAAGGTCATGGTATTATAACTTAGGTCCAAAATCTAATTTTGAGTTAATTTCATTTTAACTCCCTACCATTATAGGTTAGGAAACAATACCCCTTTACATATTTAATGAGAACGATAACCTCCTTATACAATATTTTTTCATGATTTTTTTATTTCTTTTTCTTTTTCTTTCTTAGAGATTATTGCAAAAAAAAAAAGAAGTAAAAGGTCAAAATATTTTTTTTCGATGGAATATTTTTGGTGCTATTTGTTTTCTATATCTTTGGCGCTATGTTAATTTGATTTGCAGAAATCACTTAGAGAAATAAGTAAAATTTTCACTTAAAAATAATTTTACTTTGGCGTTGCCTAAGCCATCTGGAAACTAAATATACTTTTGAAGGTGAGAATTGTTTTCTTTAATATTAAAGTATTACTCCATATCAATAGCTTAAGATATGAAGTCTATTAATTATTTCAAGTAACTCTAGTATGCAAGTGAACGTTAGTACAACAAGCTTAACATAATAGGTAAATGAGAGAATTCATAGATGACCCAGAGGACAAAAGTAATGTTAGAGGGGGAAATAAGGTAGACTCCTTCTGTGCAATTATAGAACCCACAAGTTTAATGTGCATGCAGGTAAAACGAATGTTACATAATTTGAGATTTATTAACAAATTATTCCAAGTAGTTGTTATATCCTAAATGGCGTACATTATTTTCAATGGAATAGGTGAATGGAACAATAATAAGAGTTGTATATTTTCATATTTTAATTCTAGAAAAAAAAGAATTTTATTGAAAAAATAAATTCTCACCGAAAAATGTTACATAAGAGGGTTATCGTTCCAATTCAATATGTGGAGGGGTTATTATTTTCCAATCTTTAAATATTAGTGGATAAAGTGAGATTAACTTTGATCGAAAAATATTGCATAAGGGGTTATGATTCCCATTCAATATGTGAAGGGGATATCGTTTCCCAACCTTTAAATGTTAGGGGGTAAAGTGAGATTAACTCTTTTTTAATCATGATATTAGAGTCAAATCTATCTCAAATTTTAATTTATGTAATGTTTCATATTATATTATTCACACGGTAGATCTTAGACATGTGATAGGGTGTTGAAGTCCCATAACAATGGTAGGATAAAAAATGGTCTCTTTATATAGTCTTTGACACTCTAAGCTCTTGAGTTGACTTTTGAGGTTGAGTTAGTAATAAGGCAAAGTGTGGAGCTACATTATTAAGTACATGTTCATTTTTATTTTTGGTTTTCCACCCGGTATTCGGTACCCGCATTACAGCCCGACAAAATTCGAATTCTCGCTGAAAAATTTCACATTGGAGGATAAAGCGCTCCCTAACAAAGGCGACTCTGTACCCAAGGGGGACTCAAACTCAAAACCTCTGGTAAAGGATGAAAGAGTACTTACCACTCCACCACAGCCCTTGTTGGTATTAAGTACATGTTTAGACGAACCAAATAATGTTTTTTGTGCTTATGCTTTGTCTTGAACCGAGGGTCTCTCAAAAACAGTCGTTCTAACTACCAAGGTAGAGGTAAGGTCTGCGTACACTCTACCCTCCCCAAACCCCACATTGTGGAATTTCACTTAATATGTTATTGTTGTTGTTGTCGATATTTATATGAAGAGTGTGTGTGTGTGTGTGTATATATATATATATATAACCATTTAGTTACAAATTCAAATACTAAAACAATGAGTTATGAACTCAATAACAAATTTAAAATTCATAAACTTTAAAGATTGACTCCGTTGTTGATCCAGAGTCAATTTCTTATCAGGTTTATTTTTGCTGAAAAGATTTTTATTCTCCAATTATTAGTCGACTAAGCAGTGTGCCTTTCATTCTAGAAGTCGTAGTTGTCACGACCCGACCCGACGGGCTGTGACTAACCGCCCTAATGACGTCATTATACTAACCTGTCACACATAATCCAACTAACACTTAATAAGTCTGAAATCCGGCAGCATAACGCCGCAATAGCAACATATGTCAGGGTAGGCAAGCCGACGAGGCTGCCTTTATCCAAGATTGTACCACTTTTGTCACGACCCGACCCGACGGGCCGCGACTAACCGCCCTAATGACGTCATTATACTACCCTGTCACACATAATCCAACTAACACTTAATGAGTCTGAAATCCGGCAGCATAACGCCGCAATAGCAACATATGCCAGGGTAGACAAGCCGACGAGGCTGCCTTTACCCAAGATTGTACCACTTTTGTCACGACCCGACCCGACGGGCCGCGACTAACCGCCCTAATGACGTCATTATACTACCCTGTCACACATAATCGAACTAACACTTAATGAGTCTGAAATCCGGCAGCATAACGCCGCAATAGCAACATATGCCAGGGTAGGCAAGCCGACGAGGCTGCCTTTACCCAAGATTGTACCTGTCTCATGAGGAGTCACAACTAGCCAATATAACATAACAAGCAAGCCGACAAGGCTGCCACCAGATAGTAACGTATATACATGGGAACACCCCAGCACATAATACAATAACATGACCGACCAAAACAGAGTCATAACCCTTACATACGTACAACCCACCACTGTCTACAGACCTCTATAAGAAGAATAACGACATATGACGGGACAGGGCCCCGTCGTGCCCCTAAATACGAACATAAGTCTAAAAGAGATTCGGTACCAAAATGACAAAACTCTGGATCAAAGGAGCTTTCCAACCTGCTGAGTAGGACCTAGGCCTGAGGTTCACCAAGCTGAAAACATGTACCTGTGGGCATGAAACACAGCCCCCCGAGGAAAGGGGGGTCAGTACGAAATAATGTACTGAGTATGTAAAACATGAAGCTGTAAAAGAGACCATAATTAGCCAACAGAAACAGAAGATCAGTATAAAAATAGGGATTCAAATCCAACTGTGCCATAAACCATAAAAGTCAGTTGTGCCTTATAAAAATGAGAGTCAAGTCAAGAAAACATGAAGGCATGTCCATAAACATATATATACCTGTAACGTAACCCGACCCACTAATGCGGGACTCGGTGGAATCACATCATAACCCGACTCATGCTGGGACTCGGTAAAATCATCTCTCATCTATGGATCCATCCTACGTAACTCGGCCCTCTAGTGAGGGTCTCGGTGAACAATGCAAGGCTGTGCACGAGTCGTAACCCGGCCCGGGACTCGGTGAGGTGAAGTAGTAACACTTAGCACGAGTAGATTTCGTGAGTAACCATATGCAAGTAAAAAATTATCATCTGACTCTCAATAAAATCATTGTAATAATGTCATAATAAACTCTTTGCTGAAAAACCATAGACACTTCTCATAACAATCCTCATTAGGAATTAAACTGTATAAGAATTAAGTACGTCCGCCGTACTTTCATTAAATCATGCCAAAAAGAAAGAAGTAAGAGTTTTACATACCTCTTAGACGAACTAATCAACTCTATATTAGAGTACGTCTCGATTTAGAACTTCAACCTATAATAATGGTAATACGTTCGTCAATTCTATGATCGCTAGCATACTTTATATCGAATAACGACTTCTTATTTTATAAAAATTAGCGCAGCACTTCCCCTGTTTATACATGTTTCCACAACTTCCAAACGAGGCTAATAACATCAATAAACAAGCACCAATTAAGGGTACAACCAAGACAACAATAAAGGGAATTTACACACCCACTTCTCATGTAAATTTAGCCTCTTAATCCACCTTAAAAACAGCCCACAAAATTGCCCATGTTTCAACAACAACGAGGGTAGAATGTGAAGCCTTTCTATGCCTTTCCACACCCTTATTCCTTTAGGACTTACCTTAGAAATTACCACACTTAAACATGCATAATGGTGACTAAATTTTTAGAATTATAACACCACAAAACAGCCCCTAAAACAGTCCATATACATCACAACATGTCCAACAATTTCATGCAAGTTCTTGGCCACAACATGTCATAATTCCATAACTCTTATCTTAATTCCTATAATCCAATTTCGGATTTTAATACTTCCATATAACTAATTCCAACTAAATCTCCACGTTTTCTTTCAATTTCATCATGCAATTAGTGATAATAATAACAACAATAACCAACAATCCAACAACACCAAAATCTGTCCCAAATTGGCAACTAGCCCAAAATGGTCACATGCAATGCTTAAATTCCAATTCTTCCTTAACACAAATTCATTACCTTAATTATAACAACATGCATTCCAATTATATCATAGAAAGAAGAATTTTTATACCTCAAATTCGTCAAAACAGTCCGCAATTTTCTGCCACTGTTTTTCCGAAAATCCCCACTGTTTTGTAATTTTTCTCCTCCTTTTTGTTCACTTCTTCAACTCCAATTGACATGCAAGTGTTCTACAATGTTAAGCCATCATCCCTACACGTTTTTCTTCCAAAATTTCATCCCAAAAATCACAATTTTCTGGGCAATTTTCAGCCAAGCAATGGCTGTTTTGCCACTGTTTTCGCCACGGTTTTTGGTGTTGTTTTGCTTCTAATTTTTGGTGAAGAATGTAGTCTAGGAAGAGAAGATAACAACCTTAATTTTGGTTATGGGTGGAGGGTGATTTTCGAATTAGTGTAGAGGAGAGAATGAGAGGAGAGTTATTTTTTTGTTTAAGTGTAGAAGAAGATGAAGAGGTAAGTGTAGGTTTATTATAAAAAAATCTGATTTCCTTTTTACACTTTGGCCCCCAAGTTCTTCAATTAATAAATCTCAAACCCACTTCTTTTAATTCCCGAGAATTTCATAAGCCTCGTATCCTCAATGTCATAATTTTATAATACAATACTATTCCATAACGGGAATATACAATTATTGCTATAAGTATCCAACGTCACCTTTATTGTGACCAACATCTTTCCGGAATCACATCCTCTTGTATACTAATTTCCGGATTAGCATATATAAATATACTCTATATCCAAGATTCGAATCTTACCTCCTTAATTACGTCCTCTAATTATAGCCTTAAAATTACGAGGTGTAACAGTAGTATTAGAAATATGTACCAAAATAGTGATATAATATGTCAGACTCTTCAAGTCTCACTTGTACTGCTCTTTCTCTTTGGTGGTAGCTCGTATCTTTTTGTTCCTAATTTAGAATTTAAACATTATGAGTTATACATTTTAATCCAAATACAAAAATTAAGTCAATACTACTAATTAAGATGAACTCATAAGTTATACACTAAGGCCTCATTCGTTTTTATTAAGATTAAGACGTCTTAATCTGAATGTGCATAATGTATTTACTTAAAATAATGAATATACAATTTAAATAAAAAAGTAACATAATATTAGGAAAAAAATATATCTAATAAAATAAAATATTGGATAAAAAATGAAACATTTATATTGGCTAGTGATGGTGGAGATGCTTTGTCGTGGTGGTGGTGGTGGTGATGATAATTGTGATGATGGAGGTGGTTGGTATTGTAGTGCGGCGTGATGATGATGGTTGGTAGTGGTGGTGGTGATTGTGATGGTGAAGTTGGTTGATATTAGTAATTGACGATATTGGTGATGGTGGCTAAATAATATGTGGTGGTTGACGATGGTGTTGGTGGTATAGTTGGCGTCAGTTCTAGTTATGATGATAGAGGTGGTTGGTAGAAGATTGATCACAGTTAGTGACTGAGTGCTGATGGCTGTTGATATAGTGGTGGTGGTGATTGTGATGACAGAGGGGGTTAGTGGTGGTAGGAGAGGGTGGGGGGGGGGGACTGGGTGTGGGAGGGGGGGAGGGTGGGGGTGGGGGTGGGGGTGGGGGTGGAGCTGGTGGTAGAAATTATTATGCAAAAGAACCTCTTAATGATATTAAGACTTTATTCAAGATCTTAATGATTAAGACATATTCAGAAAAAATAAGTGCTTAGATCTTAATGTAAACAAATACACTCAATGGCCTAATATCTGAACCATTCAGATTCAGACCTTCATTAAGTGCAGATAAATGAGGCCTAAATTCGCCCCTGCATTTGTGCTCTTGCAAATATTGATTTATGAGTTATCAAAAAAGAAAGAAGAAGAGAGTTATTAATGGATATAAAAGAAAAAAAGTCATGTCCCGCGGGTGTGTTTGGTACTACATTGTCCGTCCTAAAATACTTATCGCATTTTCATTTGCACGTCTCTTAAGAAAATATTTATAAGAATAGTATTTTGATGATTTTGCCCTCTTAACATATTTCGTTATGTAATCTCTCATTAATAAATATTTATTCCATCAACTATAGAACCTCTTAAATGCTACTAATTAATGCAAGGGTAAAATGGAAAAACTACGTAATTTTATCTTGGTTAAATAAAACGACAAGTATTTTGAGACAAATATTTTGGGACAAAGAGAGTATGAGGTAAGCAATTTTCTAGGAAAATGATTTCACGAGAAAGTTATTATATTTTCCTGTGTTTATTTACCGGAAAATATTTTTCATCGAAAGGGGGAAACTGACTTACCTCACTTATTGACGAAAGTCACTGTCTTAACTTTTAACTTCAATATCCATGGGACTAGCTTAACTTTTAGTTGGGATACAATTGTTGTAGGGAACGGGAAGTAAGTAACTATTACAATAATAGAAAGGATAAACAAACAATTACAATAAAACTGGAAATCAAAACCTTAACAAACTGCTTGTGAGATTTGCTGAGTCGAGTGATGGCACTCTGTCTTTAAGACAAGATTGCCTCGTATATCTCCTTTTACGGTGTTGAGCAATAGTCTCCCAAGATACAATAACAACTTTAACAAGTGAGCAAAGGAGACTCAAGTGTTACTCTTGAAGAACTTTGAGTATAGTGACTTTGCTAGAGAGGAAAAATTCTGAAAATCTGGAGTATTTTCAAGTGTTGAGTAATGAGTTCAATTGAGTCAAAGGCCTCAATTTATAGTGTAAGTAGAAGACCCCTCAACTAGCCAGCTAATGTCCTTCAATAGCCATGTAATTGCACTTGATTGAGGGGTTACATTCAGCCAAATAATGGCTGAATTCATGTCCCAAGTAATGGAGAATCAATGCTCCAAACCCAGCCCAAACGTCAGATTTTTCCAACTTTTCGTCGCAGCATTCTGCCTCCGAAGCGCCGCGGCGCCGCAGTTCCAGTGACTGCCCAACCATTTAGCGCCACGGCTCCGACGGTGTGGCGTAGCGGCCCTTCCCGGCTCCGCGGTGATTTCTGACTCGTTTCATTTTACACTTTGTACACTTCTTCCTTCTTTTACCAACGTGGAATACTTTGTCATTTGGCCAATAACCGTCCATAATTCTGTGCCTCAAACGTATTACATATGTACCAATATCTCTTTTACTAATGAAATTTGCGAAACTTGGCACTATGTGTGCACGTGTGTGGAAACGACGTTTCCGACGTGCGAGCTCAATTGTTCGAGTCATAAATTAATGGGATATACTTATTTCCACAATTAGTAAATTTCCAACACTTTTAACTTGAGTTGGATCAAACAATATTAAACATTCTGGTGGTAGCAAAATACTTTACATTATTCATTTTCTTTCATCAGTTAAAATGCCTCTTTGACATTAGAGTAGTTGAATGGTAATAGCATATCATTTCATCCTTGGAATGTAGAAGAAATCCCTGCACAAGATTATGAGCATGCAGTATGATATAATGGTCCTAACAAAATTATGGAGCAAATGACCAGTAGTTCAATATCTCAGAATGCACTATTCAACCTTTCAGTGGATGACTAGTTTTTAACGTTTCTATTGCACCACAAGTCCCTGAAATAGGTAGAGCCTTTAACGCTTAGATAGCAACTGAAATCTACTACTACTCTATATGTGCCTTGCATTCATTAATGAAAACTCTGTCGAAGAGTTTGTAACTTCTACACATTGCAAGTGTAAGATGTTTTTGCACAACCACAATATTTGAAAGATCTAGAATGTGTTGGGCACGGAGCAAAACATTATCTAGAAAACGTTTTCCTATTTTTCAATTTTTTTGAAAACATTTTCACTATGGAAAACAAGTTTCTTAAATATGATGAAAATGACTTCCCTAGTGGAAGTAGGTGAAACGGTAAGAATTGAATCCCTTGATTATTATTCTCCTAAATATACAATATATATACATGGATCATATGCATGATTATTCTAGAATACTAGTCTACCTTACCTAATTTACAAGATCCTAATTACAATTACAATAATGAGAATAATTACAATATCAATTATATTAATGACAGATGTAATTATGGGAGAATTACTCTAACAGTCCCCCACAGTCTTAGCTGGAGGTTCTCGGATGTTGAGACTATCCCTGAAATCATCAAAAAGTACGCGCGGAAGACCTTTTGTAAAGATGTCAGCTATCTGATAACGGGACGGTACATGGAGAACACAGACTTGACCTTGACGAGACTTGCCATTGTACATAGCATTATGTGCCCTTCCTAGAGCCGACTAGATGTCGCAGTGGATCATTACAGAAGGTACGAGTTTGTTCCAACAAGGAACATCCTCCAAGAAGTGGTGAAGCCACTCAGCTTCTTCTCCTGCTTTGTCTGAAGCGATAAACTCTGATTCCATCATGGATCGGGCGATGCAAGTTTTCTTAGCGGATTTCTAAGACATAGCCCCACCACCAATTGTAAATACATACCCACTGGTGGACTTGGTGTTCTCTATATCAGATATCCAGTTTGCATCAATGTACCCCTCTAGTACAACTAGATATCTCGAATAATGCAACTCGTAAGTTAGCGTGTATTTCAGGTATTGAAGTACCCGATTCAACGCCTTCCAGTGATCATCACTCGGAGTACGGGTAAACCTAGACAACTTATTGACTGCATAAGCAATATCAGGTCGGGTGCAGTTTGTTATGTACATCAAACTATCGATCACCTGTACATATCACTCCTGGCATATGGGTGCACCACGATTTTTATCAAGTTTTTGATTTCTATCCATTGGTGACTTTATAGGCGAACTGTCAAACATCTCAAACTTTTTCAAAACATCCTCGATATAGTGAGACTGAGATAAGACCAGTCCGTCAGACGTCTTAGAGATTTTTATCCCTAAGATGACATCTGCGATACCCTTATCCTTCATGTCGAAGCATTGTTTCAACATATTCTTAGTCTTTAGAATTATGTTAGGACTGCTTCATGTGATCAACATGTCGTCTACATACAGACATATCATAACAAATGAGTCAGAGTTACATTTCATGTAGACACATTTGTCACATTCATTAATGGCGAAACCCTTCGATAGTAGAGTACTATCAAATTTTTCATGTCATTGCTTTGGGGCTTGTTTCAACCCGTACAGAGATTTTATAAGCCGACAGACTGTATACCCCTCGGGTTGGTCCCTATAAATTTCTTCTTCCAAATTATCATTCAGGAAAGTTGTCTTAACATCCATTTGATGTATCTCAAGGTCATGCAAAGCTGCGATCGCAATGAATACCCGTATGGAAGTCATTCGAGATACCGAGGAGTACGTGTCAAAGTAGTCAAGACCTTCTTTCTGCCGATAGCCCTTGACTACCAACCTAGCCTTGTACTTATCTATAGACCCATCTGCTTTATACTTCCATTTGAGTATCCACTTACAACCCAATAATTTATTTTCTGGAGGAAGATCAACCAACTCCCAAGTATGGTTATGCAGAATGGAGCCTATTTCACTCTCAATAGCTTCTTTCCAAAACGGAGGCTCTGGAGTTGACAATGCTTCAGTAATTGTCCTTGGTTCATCATCAACCATTCAACCTACAAAGTCAGGACCGAAAGACTTATCCTTTCTGGCCCTTTTACTTCGCCTTAGTTCCATCTCTAGAGTCTCCAAGTTCTGAGAATCTGGAACACTAGATTCTGGATATTTATCCACTTCGAGATCCACTAGATCTGAACCATCTAGATCCGGGCCGTCAACGACTCCCAGTTCCAGAGAGCTTTGTTCATAACTTCGTTTGTGAGAGGTTATGTTTTTTTCCTTTCTAGGAAAGGTACCTTCAAAGAATTGAGCATTCCTTGATTCCATTACTGTACCCCCGTGGATATCTGGAATATCTGACTTATGCACTAAGAAGCGATAATCACTACTGTTATTTGCATATCCGATGAATATGAAATCTACAGTCTTAGGCCCAGTCTTGACCTACTTCGGCTTGGGTACTTCAACCTTTGCCAAACAACCCCACACCTTTAAATATTTATAGGTGGGTTTCTTTCTTTTTCATGATTCATATGGAGTCTTGTCCTTACCCTTATGTGGGACTTTGTTAAGAATCGTATTAGCGGTAAGGACAGCTTCTCCCCACGTGTTTTGGGGAAGGCCGGAATTGATGAGCAAGACATTCATCATTTCCTTCAATATGCGGTTCTTATGTTCCGCCACACCGTTCGATTGAGGTGAGTATGGAGCCATCGTTTGATGAATAATACATTCGTGGGCACAATATTCCTCAAATGGTGCTACATATTCTCCCCCTCTATCGCTACGAATGGATTTGATCCGCATGCTTAGTTGGTTCTCAACTTCTGCTTTGTAACGTCGGAATGCTTCAAAGGTTTCATCCTTACTTTTCAACAAGTAAATGTAACAATACCTTGTGCTATTATCAATGAATGTCACAAAGTACTTGCTTCCCCCTCTAGTTTGTGCAAACTTCAAATCACATATATCTGTGTAAATAAGTTCTAGAGGAGCGGTATTTCTTTCGACGGATAAAAAATGAAGCTTTGTGAGTTTTGCCTCTACGCACACCTCACACTTATATTGAGGTTTACGGCGATAGACGGCAACAACTCCAACTTTACCAACCTTTAGATGGACTTGTAGTTGACATGTCCTAATCTATGATGCCATAAATTAGAGGACTCATGCAAGTAAGATGAATATGCTTTAATATTATTGCTTTTTTGTGATACATACATGGTGTTTACTTTGAAGAGGCCTTCACAGATGAATCCTCTTCCAACAAACATTTCATTCTTAGTGACTACAAACTTATTGGACTCAAACACTAGCCTAAAACCAGCATTGACCAATAAAGGACCTGAAATTAAATTTCTTCTAATATCAGGAACATGCATCACTTCCTTCAGAGGGAGCTCATTTTCAGAAGTCATCTTCAGGACTACCTTTCCTAGCCCCAGTACGTTAGAGGAAACGTTGTTGCCCATGAACAACTTCTTGTTTGCTACCGGTGTATAAGTGGAGATGGCATCTCTGTTGGAACAGATGTGTCATGTAGCACCTGTGTCCATCCACCATTGCATAGGATTCTCGACCAGGTTTACTTCTAACACCACCGCTGAGAACTCTTCAATCATGTCATCCAGAAACTGGTCATTGATGATGTTAACCTGAGCCTTGCCCTTAGCCTTGGCCTTCTCTTGTTGCTCGATCTTGAGCTTGCGACAGTCCTTGATCATATGACCAGGTTTCCCACAGTGGTGACAGTTTCCTTTGAACTTCTCCACTGCTTGGGTCTTGCCGTCTTTCTGGAACTTCCACTTCTTTCTTAGGTTCCCTTTGGCCTCAGCCAGATTTGCTTTTGCCTCAGCGGGTTATTTACCCCTAGGCAAGGCCTTCTTATTATTTTCCTGAATTTGGAGTTTGATAATAAGTTCTTTAAAGGTCATCTCCTTTGTCTTGAGCTTTAAGTAGCTCATAAACTCATTCCACGAAGGAGGTAACTTTTCAATCAATGATGCAACCAAAAACTGCTCGTTTGGCTTCATACCTTCCAAATCCAGGTGATGCAAAATCATTTAGAATTCCTGGACTTGGGACATCACTGTCTTACTATCCACCATTTGAAATTTCAGAAATTTCCCAATGATGAATTTCTTAGTACCTGCATCTTGTGCGTTGTACTTCTTTTGCAGCTTTTCTTACAACTCTTTAGCAGTGCCAATGGTGCAATACATCGTGTAGAGAGGGTCTGACAAGAAGTTCAATATGTAATTCTTACACATGAAATCACTATGACTCCATGCATTAAGAACCATTTTTATTCCATTAATAACATGGATACCTACGCCCCATTCACCCATTTCAGAAGGCGAAGGGTCCATTTCATCTCCAGTTTGTGAAGGATCTTCTGTTAGTAAACGTGTCATTCCCATAACAGTCAGATAGAAGAGCATCTTTTGTTGCCATCTTTTGAAGTTTGACCCATGAACTTTTCAGGACGTTCATGGTGAAATCCAGCGGGTGAAGGAGTGATAACATTCCCTTGAGTGGAAGCAAAGGCGTTGGATGAGGCTTGAGCAACCGGAAAGGCATTAGGAATGCCTTAAGCAGTGGGGAAGGCAGAGGGATTTCCTTGAGCAGCAACAGCAGAATCAGAAGCAGTTTGATTTATACAAGTCATCTTTTTAACTTAGTTACTTATAACAAAATCTTGTCTTAAAATTGTTGGGATACAATTGTTGTAGGGAATGGGAAGTAAGTAACTGTTACAATAATAGAAAGGATAAACAAACAATTACAATAAAACTGGAAATCAAAACCTTAACAAACTGCTTGTGAGATTTCCTGAGTCGAGTTATGGCACTCTGTCTTTAAGACAAGATTGCCCCGTATATCTCCTTTTACGGTGTTGAGCAATAGTCTCCCAAGATACAATAACAACTTTAACAAGTGAGCAAAGGAGACTCAAGTGTTACTCTTGAAAAACTTTGAGTATAGTGACTTTGCTAGAGAGGAAGAATTCTGAAAATTTGGAGTATTTTCAAGTGTTGAGTAATGAGTTCAATTGAGTCAAAGGCCTCAATTTATAGTGTAAGTAGAAGACCCCTCAACTAGCCAGCTAATGTCCTTCAATAGCCATGTAATTGCACTTGATTGAGGGGTTACATTCAGCCAAATAATGGCTGAATTCATGTCCCAAGTAATGGAGAATCAATGCTCCAAACCCAGCCCAAACGTCAGATTTTTTCAATTTTCCGTCGCAAAGATTCGCCTCCGGCGCCAGCGCCGCAGCCCAAAGTGATCGCCAACCATTTAACGCCACGGCTCCGATGGTGTGGCGCAGCGGCCCTTCCCGGCTCCGCGGTGATTTCTGACTCGTTTCATTTTACACTTTGTACACTTCTTCCTTCTTTTACCAACGTGGAATACTTTGTCATTTGTCCAATACATAATTCTGTGCCTCAAACGTATTACATATGTACCAATATCTCTTTTACTAATGAAATTTGCGAAACTTGGCACTATGTGTGCACGTGTGTGGAAACGACGTTTCCGACGTGCGGGCCCAATTGTTCGAGTCATAAATTAATGGGATATACTTATTTCCACATTTAGTAAATTTCCAACACTTTTAACTTGAGTTGGATCGAACAATATTAAACATTCTGGTAGTAGCAAAATACTTTACATTATTCATTTTCTTTCATTAGTTAAAATGCCTCTTTGACATTAGAGTAGTTGAATGGTAATAGCATATCATTTCATCCTTGGAATGTAGAAGAAATCCCTGCACAAGATTATGAGAATGCAGTATGATATAATGGTCCTAACAAAATTATGGAGCAAATGACCAGTAGTTCAATATCTCAGAATGCACTATCCAACCTTTCAGTGGATGACTAGTTTTTAACGTTTCTATTGCACCACAAGTCCCTGAAATAGGTAGAGCCTTTAACGCTTAGATAGCAACTGAAATCTACTACTACTCTATATGTGCCTTGCATTCATTAATGAAAACTCTATCGAAGAGTTTGTAACTTCTACACATTGCAAGTGTAAGAGTTTTTTGCACAACCACAATATTTGAAAGATCTAGGATGTGTTGGGCACGGAGCAAAACATTAACTAGAAAACGTTTTCCTATTTTTCAATTTTTTTGAAAACATTTTCACTATGGAAAACAAGTTTCTTAAATATGATGAAAATGACTTCCCTAGTGGAAGTAGGTGAAACGGTATGAATTGAATCCCTTGATTATTATTCTCCCAAATATACAATATATATACATGGATCATATGCATGATTATTCTAGAATACTAGTCTACCTTACCGAATTTACAATATCCTAATTACAATTACAATAATGAGAATAATTACAATATTAATTATATTAATGACAGATGTAATTATGGGAGAATTACTCTAACAGTCCCCCGCAGTCTTAGCTGGAGGTTCTCGGATGCTGAGACTGTCCCTGAAATCATCAAAAAGTACGCGCGGAATACCTTTTGTAAAGATGTCAGCTATCTGATAACGGGACGGCATATGGAGAACACGGACTTGACCACGGGCAACGTTTTCTCGGACAAATAAGATATTCATTTTAATGTGCTTCGTGCATTGATGTTGAACATGATTGCTAGATAAATAGATCGCACTCACATTGTCATAATAGATCAATGTTTCCTTTTCAATTGGACAATGGAGCTCCAGTAGCAGATTACGGAGCAAACAAAATTCAGCAACAACATTTGCCACCCCTCGGTATTCTGCCTCTGCACTAGAATGAGATAGTGTGGACTGACATTTGGAGGACCATGAAATGAGATTGTCACCTAAGAACACACAATAGCCGAAAGTGGAAGGACGTGTTTCTGGGCAGCCACCCCAATCAGCATCAGTGTAGGCAGAAAGACTCGAGACGGAGGACTTATACAGATGAAGTCCAAAATGTAGAGTATCCTTAACATACCGCAGAATCCTCTTGAGAGCCCCCATATGTTCTTCCTTCGGATCATGCATGTGTAAACAAGCATGCTGGACCGCATAGAAAAGATCAGGCCTCGTAAAAGTGAGATACTGCAATGCACCAGCGAGGCTACGGTAATGTGTGGGGTCGCTGTATGGAGTATCTGAAGCATTGCTCAACTTCGCCTTCGTGTCAACTGGAGTATGGGAAGGTTTGCATAAAGACATCAATGTTTTGTCAAGTATCTCCTCGACATACTTCTTTTGACTAAGAAACAGACCACCTGCATAGTGAGTGACAACAATGCCAAGAAAATAATTCAACTGACCTAGGTCCTTCATTGCAAATTCAGCTGCAAGAAGAGACATAATGGACTGGCGAAGAGAAGTTGAGGATGCAGTGAGGATAATGTCATCAACATATAGAAGTATATAAGCCACATCAGTGCCCTTTCTATAAATAAAGAGAGACTGATCGGACTTGCTGTGAGAGAAGTCCAATTTGGAAATAAATCCTGCAAACCTATTATACCATGCCCGAGGAGCTTGTTTCAGACCATATAAGGATTTTCTCAACAGGCACACATGATTTGGATGAGCAGGATTGCGGAATCCCAATGGCTGATGCATGTATACCGTTTCCTGCAAGTGGTCATGTAAAAATGCATTCTTGACATTCAACTGATGAATGGACCATGACTTGGATAGTGCCAGACTAAGAACAGTCCTGATAGTTGCAGGCTTGACTACTAGACTGAATGTTTCACCGCAATCGACTCCTACCTGCTGAGACCTGCCATCACCAACAAGACGAGCTTTGTATTTCACAAAAGAACCATCAGAATTCTTTTTATGGCAATAAAACCCACATTGACCGAATTATATTTACATTAGATGGTTGTGGTACCAAATCCCATGTCTTATTTTGAATAAGAGAATTAAATTCATCTAACATGGCAGTGTTCCAATTCGGGTATGATAAAGCACCTTTGGGATTTTTTGGTATTGGTGAGGGTTAAACTGAGGTGGTTAGGTTAAAATGGTGTTTGGGGCAAAAATTCCGTGCATTGCATGTGTTTCCATGGTCCATTTAGGTGTTGGGTTGTTGGATGGTTGGGTGGTGTTGGCATTTTTGGCCGAAACAGTGGGTAGGGTGGTTTCGGTATTTTTGGCCAAGGTAGGGGGCCTGGTACTGGTCTGGACCAGCGTGTTATTGGAAGATGGAGGGGTTATGGGTTGAGTTGTAGGTGTTGATGATGGCTCTAAATTATTTTGAGAGTTTAGATGATACCTCAAAATTGGATGAATTCCGTCATCCAGAAAATCATATGAAGGTGGGGATGCCGCTCGAGATGTAGCAAATGGGAAGGTTGATTCATCAAAGATAACACGACGAGAAATAATTATTTTTCCTGTTGACATATCAAAGCATTTATATCCCCTATGATTTTGTGGGTACCCCAAAAACACGTAAGGAGTAGATCGAGCTTGAAGTTTATGAATGGTGGTGGACGGAAATAAGGGATAACACAAACACCCAAAAACCTGTAAATATGTAAACGAAGGGATACGGTTGTACAATACTTGAGTAGGAGACACATTGAAGAGTAGTTTACTAGAAAGAATATTTAAGAGATATGTAGTCATTTGAAGAGCATGATGCCAAATTTTTTGTGGTGTGGACAAATGCATAAGGATGGAACGAGTCATATTGTTGATTGTTCGAATCTTTCTTTCTGCTTTCCCATTTTGAGATGTATGTGGACAGGAAGTACGGACATACATCCTATTTTGGTGACAAAATTTTTGAAATTGGGCATTTATAAATCCCCCCCCCCCCGCCCCCGCCCCCGCCCCCATTATCACATTGAAAATATTTAATGGTTTTTCCAAACTGAGTTTTGATAAATACACTAAATTATTTCAAAGTGTTATAGGTCTGTGATTTTTGTCCTAAGGGAAAGGTCCACAAAAAAATAAAAAAATCATCAAGAATGAGCAAATAGTACTTATGACTTGTAGCACTCAATACGGGTGAAGTCCACAAATCACAATGCAAAATATCAAATGGCATAACAGTATTAGTAGTAGATGCAGAAAATAGAAGTTTAATATGTTTACCAAACACACAGGTTTGGAAAACAGAAGAGTCCAAACGTCCATTACAAGAAACCAAATTATTCTTCCTAAATTGATTAAAACCCGGTGCTCCTGGGTGTCCCAACCTATTGTGCCATAGACTAGGAGAGATGGCCGCAAAGGTGGAAGGTTTGACCATGTGGTTGTTGGAAACAGAGGTGATAGGGTATACGTCCCCCGTGCTATTACATCTCATGAGTTATTCAGTGTTAAGAGTCCCACATCAGATATGGAATGGGAACGTGGACTCCTTATATGGACTAGGACAATCCTCACCCTACAAGCTAGCTTTTGGGGTTGAGTTAGGCCCAAGATCCATTCTTTATATGGTATTAGAGTCATGCTCATTCCAATTATTTGTTCACCGATGTTGGGCCCCCAAATTATATTGTTCGTGCTCCAGTTAACAAGGTCTGGGCGTGCGATGGAGTGTTAAGAGTTCCACATCGGATATGGAATGGGAACATGGACTCCTTATATGGACTTGGACAATTCTCACCCTACAAGCTAGCTTTTGGGGTTGAGTTAGGCCCAAGATCCATTCTTTACATAATTACTCTAACAGAAACAAGTTCCACAAGGGACATTCTACAGTGATTGTGTCTGTATACGGTGAAAACCGGCACGACACATGGCATGGTTTAGGTATGGAAATTGAAAGAGGCGAAAGAATTCAGCATCGGGTGAAGGTTGATTGATGAGTCCAGGTACCGAATCAAGACCTGATAGAGGCCAAACCAAGTGATACCGGATGGAGAATTGGGGAAGCTCAGCACGTACCCATTCCAGCTATGGTGTCAGCCGTTACTCTTTGTTCATTAAGTGGTCGTTATTCTCATTTATTGTATTCAATTAAGGAATGATTTTCGGGCATAAATGCATTGTATTGATAGCTATAAAAGGAGCCCAACCTTCTTGTTTGAAGAACATCTCATTCTGATTATTCATACTTGCACGATTTTAATTATAATAATTGTAGCTCTTAGTTCTCATTGATGACTTGAGCCCGAAGCAAATCAGCTAAGGATCGGACCAAATTCATCAAACAGTTTCTATCAATATCATTCATGCTAATCTTTTTACTTATTATTTTCATTTGCTTACTTATTGTTCATTATTTACTACTCTTTATTACGAATCAGTCCACATATCCTTAAAACCACCTATAAATTCAACTGTACCTTTTTTGGGGTAAACAGTTTGGCGCCCACCGTGGGGCTAAGGATAATAATGGTGATTTGTTCAAACTCAAATTTCACTTGTTTCTTATGAGATTTTGTGAAAACATGTCAATACTAGGTTCTTGTAGAATGGCTAGTGATATCCAAGATGATGTTAGCAACCACGATGGCAACAATAATGGTGACAATGGTGCTAACAAAGTCAATAACAACAATAGTGTTCCTCCCATTGATCCGATGAATGGCATTCCACTCGCTGATCCGGCGAACAATAACAACCTCGTGATTTTACCCCGGAGTTTAGAAGATCACGTCAGAAACCACTGAACGATAATGAGGATGGTGAAATAAATTTCGCTTGAATATTTAACATGCTGAAAGAGAAACATGAGGCTATAACCCAGTTGCAGAATAAAAGAAACGGAGCAAGTGCGGTAGATGAGACTCATTCCGTCCGCAACGATGATCCGGGCCAAGAAGAGCATCGGGTTGATGAAAATGGCAATGGATCGAGGACTAATGAGTCTTCTGATATTTTGAGGCTACTCCAAGCTTTGACCAAGTGGGTGAATACTAATGAAAAGAAGGTTGAAACCTATAATTCACGGGTAGACCAGATACCTAGAGCGCCTCCTATCTTGAAAGGATCGGACTCAAAGAGATACATCCAGTTGTTGTTCCTACTGAGCGCGCCTCTGAAGTTGATTCCAAAAAGGTTTAAAATGCTGGAATTTTTGAAGTACGATGGAACTACAGATCAATAGGAGCATGTGACCTCATACACTAGTGCGGTGAAGGGCAATGACATGCACCCGAATGAGATTGAATTGGTGTTACTGAAAAAATTCGGTGAAACACTATCCAAAGGGGCAATGACATGGTATTCTATATTACATGAACATTCAATTAATTCATTTGAAATGCTTGTAGATGCTTTTATAAAGCGCATGCCAGAGCATGAAAGGTCAAGCGAGAAAAGCAAAAATATTCAAAATTACTCAGAAAGGTACGGAGTTGCCGCGTGAGTTCATGACAAGATTTCAAAAGGAACGGATGCTCCCTTCCTCAGGTACCTAATGAATGGGTAGCTGAAGCTTTCACTAAGGGGCTAAATCCTAGGAGTTGTAGTGCCTCGCTTAAGTTAAAGGAGAACTTGTTGGAATTTTCGGTAGTTACATGGGTAGACGTACATAATAGGTATGATTCCAAAATTCGGGTGGAGGATGATCAGCTCGAACTTCCCCAGTGTCAGCAGGTTGAAACAAAAATTTTGATAAATCAAATAGGGTAGTTGAATTAGAATTGAAACCTTCAAAATATAGGTATCAACCCTATGGGCAACTGGATAGGTCAAATTTCAAATCGGATAGGGGTCGCAATGATCACAACTTCCCATCGGACAGAGGAAATAGGCATACTGATTGAGGGTCTACTAGTAGGGGTTTGCAATTCAAAAATGATACCGGTGGAGCTTCCTCTAAAAGCCTGAGGATTTCAGAATATAATTTCAACGTTGATGTGGCCGGACTTGTTTCAGCTATTGGACACATTAAGGAGACAAGATGGCCGAGATCACTTCGGACAGACCCAGATCAAAGAGATCCAAACTTGATTTGTGACTATCATGGAACTCATGTTATAGAATGAAGAATTGCCACCAATTGAGGGATGAAGTGGCCCAGTTGTTGTAAAATGACCATCTATGCGAATTTCTGAGTGATCGAGTAAAGGGAAACTATTGAAATAGAGAAGCAAATAAGCAAGCGGATCCGGTTGAATCCTAGCATAACATAAATATAATTATCGGAGGGATGGATATTCTGAAGGGATCCGTCATGATCGCAAAAAAGACGAAAATTTTAATCACTCGGGAGAAAAGACCCAAATATTACGTACCGGAGGAAACAATATCTTTTAATGATGAAGACGCGGAGGGCATCATTCAACCTCACAATAATGCACTGGTAATTTCTGTCTTTATTAATAAATTCCAGATTAAGCGAGTTTTAATTTATCTAGGTAGCTCGGCCAACATCATCAGATGGAAGGTGGCAGAGTAATTGGGTTTATTGGATCAAATTGTATCAGCAACATGAGTTCTAAATGGTTTTAGCATAGCAAGCGAGACTACGAAGGAGGAAATCACTGTTTCAGTCAATGCAACCGGGATAATTCGGCAAACAAAGTTTTATATCATTGAAGGTGAAATGAGGTATAACGCACTATTCGGCAAGCCTTGGATACACGAACTGAGTGCCGTACCTTCGACATTGCACATGATGTTAAAGTTCCCAACACCAGAGGGAATTAAGATAGTTCGAGGAGAGCAACTAACACCAAAGGATATGTTTGAGGTAGAGGAATCGGAACAAACACCAAAAGAGGTAAAAGATGCAAATAAAGGCAAAAAAATTAAATAGCAATCACAGGGTTCGGACTCATCGAGTCCGAGGAAACAAGAGGGTAAAAATATAAATTATGAGGAAGAAGAAGACTATTATCGCATATCAAGGTCATTTTTGCTGCCGGATGATTCAGATGCCCTGAATTCAACTATAGAATAACTGGAGCAAGTCATCTTGTTCGTGCATCTACCAGATAGAAAGGTATACTGGGGCACTGAATTAACCCCAGAGCTCAGGCTTAAATTAATTGAATTTCTTAAACTAACGTCAATTTCTTTGCCTGGTCCCACTTAGACTTGATAGGTATTCCATCGGAAATTACGACTCACAAATTGAGTTTGGACTCAAGCTTTCCCCCAGTAAAGCAAAATAGAAGGCCCCTGGCTAACTTCAAACATAAGTTCGTCAATGAGGAGGTAATAAAGCTTTTAAATATAGGTTTCATCTGAAAGGTAGAGTATTCAGATTAGTTAGCAAATGTAGTGGTCGTACCTAAACAAGGTAATAAATTGTGAAAGTGCAGTGATTTTAAAAATTTAAATAAAGCATGCCCAAAAGATTCTTTTCATTTTCCGCATGTCGATCGAATGATTGATGCAATGGCGGGACATAAGATGTTGAGTTTTCTTGATGCATACTCCGGATACAACCAAATTAGGATGAATCCAAATGATCAAGAGAAAACCTCTTTTATAACTAGGTACGAGACTTACTGCTATAACGTAATGTCATTTGGTTTAAAAAATGCAGGAGAAATGTATCAACACCTAGTTAATCGCATGTTCAAAGATCAAATAGGTGATACAATAGAGGTTTATATCGATAATATGTTAGTTAAGTCCCTGGAAGCAGAGGACCATTTAAAGCATTTGTAGGAAACATTCGACATACTCTGAAAGTACAATATGAAGTTGAATCCTGATAAATACGCTTTTGGAGTCGGGTCAGGCAAGTTTTTGGATTTATTAGTATCCCGATGGATTGAGATTAATCCGGACAAGATCAAGACTATCAAAGAGATACTGGAGGTACTTGAAGATGTGAAGGGGTACAATGACTCACCGGAAGGATAGCTGCTCTGAGTAGGTTTATCTCTCGGTCTTCGAAGAAAAGTCATTGGTTTTTCTCTTCGTTAAAAAAGAAGAATGACTGCTAGTGGACACCGGAGTGTCAACAAGCTCTGAGGGATTTGAAGAAGTATTTGTCTAGTCTGCCGTTAATGCATAAACGCAAGGCCGATGAGCAGTTATTCATGTACCTAGCTGTGTCCGAGGTAGTCGTAAGTGTAGGTTTGGTTCGAGAAGAGAAAGGTACGTAATTTCCTATTTACTACATGAGTATAACACTAGCTTGTGCAGAAACTAGGTATCCTCATTTAGAAAAATTGGCATTATAGTTAATAACGATTGCTACAAAATTGAGGCTATATTTTCAATGTCACCTTATATGTGTGGTAACAACTTACCCGTTAAAGAATGTAATGCATAAATCAGAATTGTCTGGTAGGTTAGCCAAATGGGCAGTAGAAATTAGTGGGTATAACATAGAATATAAGTCAAGAACAACTATAAAGTCTTAGGTTTTAGCAGATTTTACACCCGGAATGATTCTCGAAGTTGAAAAAGAACTTATGTTAACCTCGAGAGCAATGTCAGGGGTCTGGACCTTATACACGGATGAAGCTTCAGACATGAAAGGGTCCAGACTCAGAGTAGTGCTTAAGACACCTGCGGGAGATGTAATTAGGCAGTCAATAAGAACTGTGAAATTGACTAATAGTGAAGCCGAGTATGAGGTTATGATTGCAAGTTTAGAAATGGCAAGGAGTCTGGGAGAAGAGGTCATTGAAGAAAAATGTGAATCGCTTCTAGAGAAAATACTTAGAGAAAGTTCAAGTGTTATTTAGAGAAAATTCAAGTGTTATTGCACCAGTTCAAAGAATGGACCATGGAACATATTTCTCTAGAGCAAAACAATGAGGCTGATATTTAGGAAAATTTGGGATTATCTGTGAAAGTCGGGGAGTTTAATTTCGGAGCAGTTGTGCAACTACTAAACTCCACAATTGATGGTGGCCACGCTAAGGTGAATACAACAAGCTTGACTTGAGACTGTCCCAATAAATACATTGATTACCTTCAAGATGGAAAGTTGCCTATGGATCCGAAGGAGTCAAGGGCTCTTCGAACGAAGGCGGCTAGGTTCTCCTTGGTTGATGGCCAGTTGTACCAGAGGTCCTTTTATGTTCCTTTAACGAGGTGCTTAGGACCTGAGGAAACTGATTATGTGATGCACGAGGTCCACGAGGGGACTTGTGTCATTCACTCAGGGGTAGAGTTGCTGGTCCAAAAACTTATCAGGGTCAGATACTATTGGTCTCAGATGGAAGAAGACACTAAGAACTTTGTCCGGGAGTGTGATGAATGTCAAAGGTACGCACCAATGATTCACCAATCAATAGAATTAATGCATCCGGTTTTGTCGTCGTGGCCGTTCATGAAGTGGGGGATGGATATTGTGGAGCCACTCCTATGGACACCTAGAAAGGTACGTTTTATTTTGTTTATGACTGACTATTTTTCTAAGTGGGTTGAAGTAAAGGCATTCAAGAAGGTTAGAGAAAAGAAAGTCATCAATTTTATTTGGGACCACATCATTTTTACCGATTTGGCATAACGGAGATCACTTGCGATAATGGTCGTTAATTCATTGAGAAGAAGGTGAATGGCTTTCTTGAAGGGTTAAAAATCAAGAAGATAATGTCGACTCCGTATCACCCGAGTGCAAACGGGAAAGTGGAGTCAACAAATAAAATAATCATTCATAACTTGAGAAAATGGTTTAAAAAGTCAAAAGGCAAGTTGAGAGAAATTTTACCGGAGGTGTTATTAGCGTACAGAACAAAGACAAAATCTAGCATCGGGAAAAGTCCATTCTCTTTGGTTTATGGTGTAGAAGTACTAATTTCAGTGGAAGTAGATGAACCGAGCTTAAGTTTCAGCCTTGCAACCAAAGAATCTAACAATGAAGTTATGGCCGTCAAGATTGACTTAACGGATGAACACCGTGAATTAGCATTGTTACGGTTAGTGGCTCAAAAGCAAAGGATGGGAAGATGCTACAACCGTAGGACTAATCTTAGGCACTTTCAAGTAGGGGACTTGGTTCTATGAAAAGTAACCCTCAACACCAAAAATTCCTACGAAGGGAAATTAGGCCAGAATGTGAAGGTCCGTACAAAGTGTTAGGAATAACCGGTAAAGGCTCGTACTAGTTGGAAGCTGAAGATGGTCAAAAGTTGCCAAATAACTGGAACATTGCACACTTGAAGAGGTATTACTGCTAAGGTATGTGCTTGGTTAATTATTTGAACTTTATTGGTTTCGATATTTTTTACTCTTGCAGGAACAAAGTCGGAGTCTTTACTCAAAGACCGGATAGAGTTAGAATTATATCTGAAAACACGTGTTGCACTCTTTTTCTCTTAGCACGGTTTTATCCCGCAAAGGGTTTTTCTGGCAAGGTTCTTAATGAGGCAACAATGTAAAGCGTGTTACTAAGTAGTTGAAGACCGGGCGTGGACATTGGGGACTACCCGATAGCAAAGAGCAAATAATATTTGAATTCTCATGCTCCGAATACAAACACTAGGGGACTGCCTTACCATCGGTAAAGAAGTTCGAAATGAAGAAATTCGAAGCTTTTTAAGTTTTTAGGATTACGAACATTTGTAAGGGCTAAAAGATCGAACGAATCTTTCCCAGGTAGTGTTAGTGTTACGACAAATCATGTAAAGGCAAAATGATCGAATGAATCTTTCCTAGTTATTTTGACCGAAGCAAAAAATTGAATGAAATTGCACTTTATCCAAAATTTGTCTCGGGAATTTATTTATATATGCTTGTTTTCGGGCAATTGAGAAAATCAACATGCTTACGAGCTAACAAATTTGTTAAGTCCTTAACTAGGGACGGTCGTCATAAAAGCATCAAGAACAAAAAATAAATAATATTCCAAAAGCATGCTTCTAAGGCACCAGATCAAAATGAATCTAGCCTACTCTTAAAGACACTTGAATTGTCTAAAAATTGAAAATAAATGAAGTTCTAATGTTCATGTCCGAAATGAATAAAATACGTCTTATTCATAAGCATAAAAGTAAGGACCTTATATTTAGTCATTAAATGACCCAAAATTGGAAGGAATCACCCGATATGAAGCAAACTAAAGTAAAGGTTTGTACTAAAAATTATTTAAGTTATTTTTAAGACTGGGAGAATTTTCATCCGAGTCGACACAAACTAAGTGATGGTTTGTTTAGATAAAACTCCGAAGTCGGAGGCAATTAGCCTGAATTGGGTTAAAGGTTTATTTAGCTAAGTTATCAAAAATGAGAAAGCAACAACGAATGCGGAAAGATAAATAAATTATAATTAAGACAAAAGAAAGATTGAAACATCTTCGTTCATAGACAAGGCCGAAAAATGGCTAGAACAAAACAAAAAGGAAAAAAAGATATACAAAAGCATGAAGGCCAATAGGTCAGCCAGATTCGGACTAGGAGTCTTCAGGCTCTTCCTTGGTGCTATCATTGTTCAACCGACGGATGGCTTCATCCTCTACAACCTTAGCCTCAACAATCTTAGCATCCAAGTCCTCGATCGAGCCAGCTCTAAGGTGAATCTCCGGACATTCTAAGTTATATGATCGGTCTTTAGTATTTTATGGGACACCTCGGCTTCCACATCAGCCAGGGCTTGGTCTCGTTCAGCCAAGGCTTGAGTAAGTTAGGCTGAAGTTTCTGCATTTCTTTGGATAGAGGCCTCGAGCTCATTTCTTTGCTCTTCGATGGTGTGAGTTTGTTGGTTGGACTGATCTTGAGCCACATTCAAAGCGGCATGTTCGACAACTCACTTCACATTAGTTTTGGCAAGCTCGGTGTTGAGGCGATAGATCTCAGCATTAATAAATCCTCTCGATCCTCAAGCTCTAGGGTTAAGGCCTGGACGTTGTCGTAGAGTTCATCATTTTCCCTATCCAAAAGCTTGTTCTCTTCGGTGGTGAGATTGAGGTCATTCATAGCTCAGAGGTAGTCGTCTTTGACTCGATCCAGTTCTGCCTTAATAGCGGGCAAGTCTTCGATTTGCTGCAGCTGAGCCTATTTCTGTTGAAGAATCCCTTTGAGGTGTCGAATCTCTTTGTCTTGGGCGTCCAACTGCCCTTTGAGGTGTTTACTTTTATCAATATATCGAATGAAGACCTCACTTACTAGAATGGATAACTGTAAAAATATGAGCCAAATCGAGGTGAGAATATAAAAGAAGAAAATTAAGTACATAACTTAAAGTAAGAAAGGGTGATACGTACCCAGTTCGACACATGCATACCCTCATTAAAAAGGCACTTCCATGAGACATTCTTCATCTTCTCCCCATCAGACTTCGACATTAAAGGGCTCAAATAATTAGCGACCCCAATTGGTCGAGAGAGAAAGTTTGTAGCCTCGAAGAATGATAGAATGGTAGTTCTCACTCTCCTCGGATCCGCACTTGGGTCCGAGAAGACACTCACGAGTTTTGATTAAGAGCTGGCATGATTTTTTTAGTACGGATAGATTGAGAAAGTTTTTGGGGAATGCCTAAGTGAACAAACTCGAAGGTGTTCACCTGCGGCGCCGGGTTTGCAGAGTCTCCAGCTTCGTCAAAGAAGCGATCAAAGTCGTCTTGCCCAAAAAATTGGGTTGGTTGTGTTGATGAAGAAGGAGTTGAAGTTTTTTGTTTATTAGCCAATGGCTCCTCATCCGTGGCTTCATCTTCATCCTCCATGGTGACATGAACTAGTTCGGTTATAGGTGGCATAATGGTAGTAGTTGATACGGCACCAAATGTTGGCACAATGGCTTCATCAGCAATATTTTCTTTATCTCAGGTAGAAATTTCCTCTACCGGAGTGGTGGAGGTTTTTCTCACCCAAACATCATCGATGGAGATGCCGGAAGTTCCATTTGCTTCTGGAGTTCTTTTCCTCTCTGAAGCAATCGAGGGTGACTTTGGAGGCTTTGAGGATTTGGATTTAGCGGTTTTCTTTTTCTTCGGTACCTCGGCGATACGGCAAACTGATGCAGCCGGATCGAGCACCGAATTGGGGTTAATTGGAGCAGCCAAAGGGTTGGTCCTTGGGGTCGAAGTGCCCTTCGGTAAACCTGGATTTTTAGAAAAAGGAAAAGTGAAAATATGTACAAAATTAATAGTGGAAAAAGGGGATTCGTAGGATACTAACCATGATTTTGGGCTTTCCATAAAGCACTTTTCATGTCTAGATAAAAATTAAAAAGGAAATGGAATTACCTTGTGTGGAGGCATCCTAAAGGTTGAATTGGAGCTTGAATCTTCACTCAGGGGACCTCGAGCTCACAAATCACATGAAAAGGGAGGGTTTTAGTAGTGAAAGACAACTTATACTAGATCTGGGTTCCACCAAAGGGTGGAATCCCACCTTAAGCTTAATTAATCAACCTTAAACTCAATTCAGCTCGTTACAAATGCAAAAGCCAGGATTGAGTTTCAGATCATTAAAATGAAGGAGAATGGTCTGTATTTATAAAATCCAGAGAACCATAGCAGACCCAAGCCATGTCGATGTTGGAGAACCAAATTAGGGAAATATTTCTCTCAAATTCATTCTTCAACCAATAGGGATCGATGATTTTAAAATCAAATCGGACAAGAGACAATAAATATTGGCAGCAAAAGCACAATACAAGGGAGGAGCGACCTCACCTGGGTATGGGGGTATGGTGGTGTGCAAGGTTTAAGGGACGAGGGCATTTAATGCCCTTTCCTCTTCCATTGAAGCAATAACACAGAGAGGACCACATACTGTGCAGTTTTTCCATTCTTGGCACAAGGAAGATGAGGTGTGTTGCGGCTAGGGTTTCCCAATGGAACCCAAATAGTTACAAAAGAAAAAGGGGAGGGGTACAGACAACTTCCTTTTACGCTTAGGTTGAGTGGCCTGGGCTGAGTCCTTGGCCTTTTGGCCTAGGGCTCGGTCGATGTGTGTTTAACAAAGGCCCAATTAGTTTCTTTGTGAATTAAAATCACTCATGGTCACATTTTGCAAATGTTGTCATGTTTTAAACTAGGATATGGCCGAATAAATTCATAAATAGCCTAGTCAAATTAATAGCTTCATTTTAAGTCCACATTTGACACTAACTAGAATTTATGAAATTAGAGTCATGCAAACGTCTTTTTAAATTTAAACATGATTTGAAATCGAGATATAATTCCTTTATCATATTTAATTAGATAATTTTCAGATTTTAACGGAGTGGGACATTTGTTCTTTAATTTTGAGAATTCTTTTAAAATAATTACATTTATAATTATTAGTTAAAAAATTCTAATATTGTGACTAATGATAAAAACTTATGACAGATTAGGACATGATATGCAGTATATATACCAAGCGATATTTTATCAAATGAAATGACAAAATACTCCTAAAATAATTGTAAAATCATATTCGCCATGTAAAAATCATATTTCACTCCGCCTGTGATTGCAGATATCTGAATAGTTAAATAAAATTATTGAATAGTAAAAATTAGGTATCAACAACTGCCCTTTCATTATTCGGTGATGGCTAGATCGTCCCTGATCAGCAGAATTTAACTTACCTAGTTTTTAGTCGACCGATCGGAAAATACTTCTTATTTTTATGCAAATTTAAAAAGTTATGGTCGGACCTTGGTCTTTGAGTTTCCTACATATCTCAGGTTTCATGAGAATTCAGGCTACCTGTAGTTTGACTCAATTAAACTTACTAGGACGTCGGTAAGACAAAAGGTATCAAACCAGCAAATTTTTTGGATGATTTTGTTGGAATGTGACCGATCCTCGGAGATTGAGTGACCTACATATCCCCGGTTTTTTGGGAATTAGGTCACTTGAAATTCGACTCGATGGTCCAAAAAGGGTATCCCTTATATGGGAATCCCTTTGACACTTCTGGTATATGCTCGACCAATTACAGATTTTTAAAAAATAAAATCTTCATAATTTACGAGTGAGTCTACGCAGAGTGATGTTTAAGCTCATGTATAGAGAGCTTGACTTTCGTTGGTACATATTTTTGATCGGTTGCCCAAGAACAAGCTCCACGTTTACTCCGGATGTGTATGGAGTTGGTCTATTTGCTCTCCACCTCCGATAGCTTTGACCTATTTCCATATAATGAGACCTGCATGTTGGTTATTTTTATTTTTTCATAACTGCATGACTTTGTTTGTCATACCCTCCTGGGTGACTTCTTTTGAGTGGGTGACACTTCCGGCACTACCTGGCTCTGTTAAATGGGTAACATAAATGTTGTTTGAGCAGACGCCACTTGATATACCATCTGGATCCGTTAACTTGAGCGGATGCCACTTCCGACATCATATGGCTCTGTTGACTCAGTTACCTCGAGTGGATACCACTTCTGATATCTTCTAGCTCTATTGACCTGTTAACTTGAGTGTTGTTTGAGCGGATGCCACTTGTGACACCATATGGCTCTGTTGACTTGAATGTTGTTTGAGTGGATGCCACTTGCGACACCGTCTAACTCTATTGACTTGAGCGGATGCCACTTCTGACATTGTATGGCTCTGTTGACTAAAGCAGATGCGACTTTCGACATCGTCTGGCTCTATTGACCTGTTGACTTGAGCGGATGCTATTTCCAACACAATTTGGCTCTGTTGACTCATTGGGAAGTGTTTTTTTAATGACCCTCTTGGCATGTTTCTATGAATGGCCCTTTCGGTAGTGTTTGTATGAATGACCATCTCGGTAATGTTTATATGAATGGCCCTCTTGGTAGTATTTATATGAATGACGCTCTCGGCAATGTTTTTATGAATGGCCCTCTGAACCTGTAATTTGTATGAATGGCCCTCTCGACAGTGTTTGTATGGATGACCCTCTCGGCATGCAATGGCTCATGGGAACGAAGACTGCATCTTTCTGACCTGATTTATATCATTCGAACTTTGGTGTAAAGACTGCGACCGTTTTGATTAGAATTACATCACTCAAACTTTTGGAATAAAGAGTGTGCCCTTCCGACCTAGTTTACATTATTCTGACTTCGGAGTGAATACTGCATCTTTTTCGATCGAAATTATATCACTCTAACTTTTGATGACGAAGATTGCGGCCCTTTGACTGAATTTATATCGTTTGACTCTTATACGGCTCTCATGGCTGGATTGCTTTTTCTTCATCATTTTTCTGGACTCTCAGGGTCGGGTTGTGTCTTTTTGCTTTGTCGGTGGCTCTCAGGGCCTGACGGTTGTCTTTCGGTGTCGGATTGTTTTTCGTTGTACCTGTTTTATTCATGAACAAACAACGTTAGTAAAAAAACCCGTCGTCCTCCTAATGATTTTTGGTGATCTACAATGATAAAAAGATTGTTAGTTCTTATGGGGTCGATCCATGTCGTCGACTCACTACTGTGTTGGTTCTCTGCTTTTCCGGTCTTGACCTCTCTTTCGGCCCCAGTATTATGAGAGATAAAAAATTTAAAATAGAACATATATTCTTAAGCTGCTAAAACAGGATGCACCCACCAAATGGACGGACGAATGCCAGTTTTAGATTTTTAGATCGGTTAGATCTTGTGTCGGTGTCATCGGTGGAATTTTTGAAAGGATCTCAAAAATGTTGCCCCAGTTTGTAAATTTTGTCTGGCTGATCATTTGAGCCAGATTTTTTGGTGGAATTTTTGAGATCTTCTCAAATTTTTTGCCTCGGTTTGTACCTTGTGAGGCGATTCTCCGAATTCTTGATGTCTTTGAAGCTTCCTATGGGTTTCTTTAGGTTTTTATTTGGTGTGACCGAGCTCGAAGAGCGCCTACGTATCTCATATCAGGAATCAGGTCGAAACGTAGTTCGGAACAAAGTTGATTGATTTTTGTAATAGTGTGACTGAGTCCTAAATGGACGCCTACGTATCCCTTTTTGAGAATCAGGTCATTGCGTAGTTCATATCAAAGTTGATTGATTTTTGTAATAGTGCGATCGAGTCTTGAATGGATGCCTACGTATCCCTTTTTGGAAATCAGGTCATTGTGTAGTTCATATCAATTAATGATAGATTTTGATAATAGTGCGACCGAGTTTGAAATGGACGCATACGTATCCCGTTTTGAGAATAAGGTCCTCGCGTAGTTCATTACAAGGAAATTGTTTGGTTTTTCTAATGCGATTACAAGCATAAGAAAAATGTGATTACAAGTAAAGAAATGCAATTTCAAGCAAAATAATTACAAGCCGAGGAGCGTGTCTTCATGCATAGTATCATTTGATTGCATCTGAGTTTTTTGATTTGGGACATTCTTGGCCATCTATTTCTGTGGGGATGACAACTCTTCCTGATATTACCTTGCGCACCATGTAGGGCCCCTGCCAGTTGGGTGCGAACTTTCCTTTGTACTTGTCTTGGTGTAGAAATACACGTTTGAGTACCGATTGTCCTATTAGAAAGAGCCAGGCTCTTACCTGATTGCTGAAGGTGCGTGTCATTCTTTATTGATATAGTTGACTATGACATACGACAACCATCCTTTTCTCATTGATCAAAGCCAGTTGTTCATATCTTTTCCAGACCCACTTTGCGTTTTCCAGTTCTACTTCATGTATGATCCTGAGCGAGAGTATCTCTACCTCAACTGGTATCAGCTCTTTGGTGCCATAGACAAGCTAGTATTGAGTTGCTCCAGTTGAGGTCTGAGTGGTTGTTCGGTATCCTAACAATGCATAGAGCAACTATTCATGCCAATATTTGTAGTTGTCTGTCATTTTTCTCAATATCCTCTTAATATTTTTGTTTGATTCCTCTATGGCTCCGTTCATATGTGGTATGTATGCGGTCGAATTCTGATGAGTGATACAAAATTATTCACAAATGTCCTTCATAAAATGACTATTCAAGTGCGCTCCATTATCTGTTATGATTGACTTTGGAATATTGAATTGGCATATGATGTTGTTCTTTATGAAGTCAGCTACCACTTTCTTTGTCACAGACTTATGGGAAGTATCCTATTATGATTGACTTTGGAATATTGAATTGGCATATGATATTGTTCTTTATGAAGTCAGCTACCACTTTCTTTGTCACAGACTTATGGGAAGTATCCTCGACTTACTTCGTGAAGTAGTCAATGGCGACTAGGATGAAGCGGTGTCCGTTGGATGTTGATGGCTCTATGGGCCCAACAATGTCCACACCATAGGCTATAAATAGCCAGAGTAAGTTGATGACATTAATCTTATTTGGTGGGACCCTGATTAGATCTACGTGGATTTGGCATTGGTGGCATCTTTACATGAATCAACTACAATTGGTTTCCATAGTCATCCAATAGTAGTATGCTCTCAAATCTTTTTGTCCAAGACGAACACATTCATGTGAGGGCCACAAGTTTTGGCGTGTACCTCTTTTAACCGCTTTGTGGCCTCTGCATCATCGGCACATCTGAGTAGCCCTAGATTGGGCATCTTTCTATAGAGTACTCCCTTGTTCAGGAAGAAACCATTGGTTATTCTTCTGATGGTCTTTTCTGATTGGTTGTGATGTTTTTGGGATACTCTCCCTTTTCTAGATATGTACTTATGTTAACATACCATGGTTTACTATCGTGTTCCGCTTCCACAGTAAGCATGTTCTTCCCTAATGCTGATCTCTAGCGGATCAATGTGACTGTTTCAGTTTGTCATTTAGTAGATGCTATAGTTGCGAGAGCATCAACAAATATGTTATGGGTTCTCGGCGTGTGCCAGATCTCAATCTTTCAAAATATATTGCACACTCTTTATGCGAGGTTGACATACAACAAGATCTTCTCATTTTTTGTGACCCATTCTTCTCTGACCTGATGAATCAGTAGATTTGAGTCTCTTATTACCAGGAGTTCCAATATATCCATGTCGATGGCCATGCGAAGACCTATAATGCAGACTTCATATTCTGTCATGTTGTTTGTGCATTAGAAATTGAGTTTGGCTGCCATCGGGTAATATTGACCCATTTCTGAGACCAGTATTGTCCAACCCCTGAACCTTTATAATTGACTGAGCCATCGAAAAACATTTCATCTTGAGTGGGCTTCGATCGTCTCTTCTTCAATTTTCATTACTTTCTCATCTGGGAAATACATCCTTGAAGGTGCAAACTCTTCGTTGACCAAACTTTCTACTAGTAAATCAGCCAATGTCTGTCCCTTGATTGCTTTCTAGACCACATATTTGATGTCGAACTCGCTTAGGGGAATTTGCCATTTGACCAGTTTCCCTATGGGCATGGGCTGTCGGAAGATGTAATTCAAAGGATCCATCTTGGATATCAAGTGAATAGTGTACACCAATAAGTAGTGTCTCAGCTTTTGTGCTACCAATGTTAGTGCACAACACGTCTTTTCCACCAAAGTGTATCTTGACTCACAAGAGGTGAATTTCTTGTTAAGATAGTAGATTTCTCATTCTTTCTTTCTGTTTCATCGTGTTGAGCCAACATGCATCCAAATGCATTATCTGATACTGATAAGTATAGCAACAGTGGGCTCCCTAGCATCGGAGGGACCAAAACTGTCTGATTGGAAAGATATATCTTGATAGTGTCGAAGGCTTTCTGGCATTTTGTTTTAGCAGCTTAAGAATAGGTTCTATGATTATGGTAGACTACGATATGAAGCGTCCAATATAGCTCAACCTTTCTAGAAAACTCATGACGTCTTTCTTGGTTTCTGGCGGTGGCAGCTCTTGAATGGCTTTAATCATTTGGGATCTAGTTCGATGCCCCTGCGGCTGACTATGAACCCCAACAATTTTCCTATGAAAACTCCAAACGCGCACTTGGCCGGGTTCAACTTTAGATTGAACTTGTGAAGCCTGTAAAAGAATTTTCACAAGTGTATGATGTGGTCAGAGCCTTCTCGCGACTTGATTATGATGTTGTCCACATAGATCTCAATTTCTTTGTGCACCGTGTCATGGAAGATGGTGGTCATTTCTCTCATGTAAGTGGTGCCGACGTTCTTAAGGATGAACGGCATTACACGGTAGTGGTATACTCCCCACGGAGTGATGAAGGTCATTTTTGTGCGTCTTCTTCACTCATCAGAATCTGATGGTAACTGGCGAAACAATCCACAAATGACTATAACTCGTGCTTCGTGTAGTTATCGATGAGTATGTGGATGTTTGGAAGTGGAAAATTATCCTTGGGACTAGATCGGTTGAGATCATGGTAGTCCACACAGATTCGGATCTTTCTGTCTTTCTTCGGTATTAGCACAATGTTGGCCAACCATGTGGGGTAAGGAGTTACTTCCACGACTCTTGACTTTATCTGCTTCTTGACTTCATCCTTGATTCTTATGATGATATCAGGCTTGAATTGTCAAATTTTCTGTTTAACTGGGTTGATGGGTATCTTGCGATCTACGATGCTTGTGCTCAATCTGGGCATATCGATGTATGACCATGCGAATACGTCGACATATTCCCTCACCAAATTTATTAACTCTTTCTTTCTCGGGGCATCCAAGTGCACATTTATATAGGTTTCCTTAACCGTTTCCTCGTCCCCGAAGTTGATTGCTTTAGTTTCATCCATATTAGGCATTTTCCTATTCTCATACTGATCTTCCTCGTCGACGAGGTCCTCTGGCAACTCTTCTTCTTCATCATACTCCTTATATTCTTTCTCGTCGGTGTCACTCATCTCGCAATACGTCATGACGTTATGAGCTGCTTTATTATTATTACTGCAAAACAAGGCAAAGCATCGTTAGTGTGTAAAAACATGCTAAATAAAAATAAAGAGACTATTTTTTCATAAATTAAGGCTTTTGTTGATTTTCATAAAAAAGTATAGACTATAGTCCTGACTCAGATCAACGTCGAGTCATTTCCGTTTCTTGAACAACACGTGGAAAAGTAAAGACATAAATGGTGAATGATCGGGCCTTGTCCGATTTTCACTGATTTTTAAAGAAAATTTTAAAAGTCTATCTACCGAGGAGCCAAAATTGGGTAGACGTCCAATTGGTCAGCTGCTCATCTGGATCAGCATCGCGAATGGTGGGTGCTTCAAAGCATCCATCTAGTATTACAGCACACCCTTCCTCTTGGAACAACATCCCAAAACCTTATTCTGGGTCCCGCTGGTATGTATGGATATGCGGATCAGAAATGACTGGTACAAACTTGGGAAATGCTTTCTCATCTTTGGTGGACCTCTTCTTTTCTATTCAACGTCAAAGGCTTCTTCAGAGCTTGGTATGTACCCAAATCCGAAGTGATACTCATTACCCAGAACTGACACCAGTTTTCAAATGCCTTGGAGTTCTTGTCCTAGACCTTTGTCGGGTTTGAAACCATTCCGGAGCATAGTTACGACAATTATTTTGTAGACCGGCGGCATTGGGATCTCTTCATCGTCCCCTCGGTGGGTAGATCCCACAAGTTCTACTATATGTAAGTTTGTATCTGTCGGGACTGCTTTTATTACAGGCATAGAGTTATTGGGATAGTTGTGAATGTTACCCGCTCTATAGATTACAACCTTGTGGTCTTCCCAGATAAACTTTAGTGATTAGTGAAGAGATGATGGCATTGCTCCAGTCATATGTATCCATAGTCTTTTCAGTAATAGATTATAGTTGGCGTTGATGTTCATAACCTGAAATTTAGTGGTGAACTCGATGGGCCCCATTTGTATATTGAGGTCTACCTCCCCTGTGGGATCACGCTGCGCCCTATCAAAAGCTCTTACATTGGTACGGCTCTGGCATATTTTTCCAATGTCATTGCTCAATTTTTTCAATGAGGACTTGGGGTATATATTAAGCCCATTCCCATTATCGACGAGTACTTGGGAGATAACTTTGCCTCTATATTTGATGGTGATGTAGATGGCCTTGTTGTGAGCCATTTTGGCAACTCATCAGTAGTAAATGAAATCTAATGTGCTTCAATAATGTGGCCTACTATGTCGGCTAATGTTTCACTACTTGTCGCTGCTGGGATGTGGACTTTATCTAGCACATTTATTAGGTCCTGACAATGTTGCAAAGAACTCAAAAGCAGTGACATCACTAATATTTTTGCTGGTGTTTTCTGTAAGTGTTCAACAATAGACTACTCTTTTAGCTGCATCCTTCGCCAAAAGTCCTCGGCTTCCCCATCAGTGATGGGTCCTTGTGCTAATTCTTCGGGAGTATAACATCTTTCTAATCTTGTCATACCTTGGGCCACGGCTGCGAGTTCATTTCTTGGAGCTGGAATGACCACTGGTGGGACCTAGACCACATATGATTTCTTTGGACCTGGTCTCAACACCTTGAAATTAGCCCAGTCTTTCTCTCTTTCAATCATGTGAATATGATTGGTACCATGATTAGGGAGGGGATTAATATTCATATTCGGTGTCGCGACCTCTAAAATGATCTCGCATTTGTTTATTAAATCGTAAAACTTGTGCTTTAGATTAATGCAATCTTCTGTTGTGTGCCTATTCCCTCCAGAATGGTAAGCACAAGTTTGGTCAGCTCTGAAAAAGCGACTTCCTAGGTTGGCAGGTTTTGGGGGCACAGTTTTGATGATACCGGGGGAGTTTAATTTGCCGAACAAACTTGTTCACATTTTTGGAAGTAGAGTGAATGTCTGGGGATGCTTTCTCTCAAAGTTTGGATGTGGGAAGTCGTATGTAGCCGTAGGCGACCGATTATGGTGGTTTTGCTGGTTTTCAGGTGCTTGATACACGGGTGCTGGAGCATGATAATTTGGAGATGGATCTTAGTAGGAGGGTATGTATGTTTGGTAGTTTTTTTGTAGAGCTTGGTAATTTGGTTGTGCGTAAAATACTGGCATAGGGATGTAGGGTGACGACATTTAGTTGCTCGGAGGAGGAGATTAGTATACATCAAAGGATGACTGTGATCCTTCCCTTCTACGACTCCTCGGGCTAGGGGTGTGAGAGATATTTGCCACATCCTCTTTCTTATTTTTTGTGGCTCTGGTAGAGCTTGTTGCGCTAGCTTTATTGACAATGCTGAAGATCTTTCCAGTTTTGAGGTCATGTTCTATTGCCTCTCCTATTTTGACTAAATCAGAGAATAGCCTCTCGGCCATAGCCAACATTCGGTCAAAGCAGTCCAACTCCTGAGATCGGATGAAGGTTGAAACCAGTTCTTACTCGCTCATCGGAAGCTATACTCGATCGGCTTTGGCCCTCTACCTACTTGCGTATTCGCGATAGGTTTCTGTTGACTATTGTCTAATTTTTTCCAAAGAGTAGCGATCAGACACGTTTTCCACGTTAAAGCGGAATCTATCCATGAAGGCCTTCGCCATTTCATCTCACAGGTCCTAGCGACGGATATCTTATGTTATAAACCACTCAGATGCTTAGCTTGTGAGGCTTTGAATGATGAGCCTCATTATCAGTGCCTCATTTCCTTTGGCGTCGACCAATTGGTCGCAATAAGCTCTCAGATGGGCTTTAGGGTTTCCTATGTCATTAAAGAGTTCCCATTTAGGCACATTACAGCCCTCTGGAAAATTCAAATTTGGATGCAAACACAAGTCATCGTATCGTAGTCCAGTTACTTTACGGGAGCCCTTGTTAGATTTTTTTAACAGATCCATCATTTTCTATTCCATCTTTCTATCTTTTCGGTCCTGCTCAGACCTTTATGCCTTTTCTATCTCTTTGTAGTGACCAAGTTCTAGCGAAGAGTCGATGAGAGTGATTGGAGTATGAAAGGATACAGTGGGGTGTGTGAGGCAACTTTTGGGAGTGCTTGCGGCTCTGGGTACAATGTGGATAGTAGTGTTTTGGTAAAAGCTAAAATTAGCATAAGTCGGTGGTGCCTAAAAAGTTAGTACTAAATGAGAAGTCCTAGCTATGTGGGTGGAATTCACTGGAGATGGGGTATGGTACGAGGTACAAACATTAGTGTTTGGGAAGTGCTCAGTGATAGGTGAGTTTAGAGATGGAAAAGGTGGTGGAGGCCTCTTGCCTCAGTAGCAGCTGCCTTTTTGGCAGAGTTAATAGCTTCATTTTTCGCTACATGCTGATGCAAGAAAAGGTCTAAACTTAGATTCTCGATGCAAGTTGTTAAACGAAGGACCGAAGGTGTCAAAGGTTGGTCATCGATCCATGGTTAAGGGCCGAGAAGGGCATGGACTTTGGGGAGGATTAGGAACCATTACGTAATTGTCTTAGGAGACAACCTTTTATTCGTCCTTTGTGTTGGTTTGGCCGAGACCATTTCTTTATTTTATTGTCTTTAAATTCTAGACTAGTTACTAATTGTCTTAGGACATATTAAAACTATGTAATAACCCTTAGCTTCCCTTAGGACACAATCAATGTCTTGCAAGGGAATGAGTAAGACGAGAAAGGTGACTTGGCCAAAAGTATACAATGAAAAGGACAAGTGATGACTTGGCCGACAAAGTGGCAAGGACAAGAGACTTACAAGAAGACAAGTCAAGATCCAACTAGAGGAAGTTAAGCTCGACCTAAGGGGGAGAAAGAATTGGCCGAGAACCACTCTTTTGTGCAAGGAATGAAAGCTTCCAAACTAGTTCTAAGAAGATGAGATTCTTGAGAAGCCAAATTCATGCACTCTTCTACTTGGGTTCCACAACAAGGGTGTGAAGGAGTTTGATTTCATCTTTGTCTCCAAGAAAATCCGAACCCTTTTCCATTGTTCTCACCATAGCCGAGAACCTTCTTGGGCAACAAAAAAGTCCGAACCTATCCCACTTGTTCCCATTCAGCCGAGATGGTCATTATGTATTTTGTGTCCTTTGTTTTATCTTCTAGAAAGGTCCCTATGACACTATAAATATGACCCTTAGGATGTTGTAAATGGACATGTTGACTATTGAGTGAAATATAAACTTGAGTGTTTTCAACTTGTGTGTTGATTACATCAATCGGTCCTTGTGTGGACCTCGGTTCTTGTGTGAACCACCCTCCCTTTGGTGTAAGCTTGATTAAGACTCGTGTGACTTAGCTAAGCCCAAGCTTAAGGATCCCCCTTGGTTGTAAGTGACCAACCTAACCTAAGCCTAGGGTCTATCTTAAGGTTTCTGGCCACCCTTACTTGGTTTGTATTCGGGCTTGTACTTAGCAATCTTAATCAAGTCCTTGTGAAATTGGTCACCTCATCTTGGTGTATAGTCAGGCATTAAAACCCCTGTGTCCATATCCTTGACATATTGACTGCACCGCACTTAAACTACATCGACCAAACACTTCACCAAACCAAACATCCTACACTTGGTGTGTACTCAGACTTGCACCTCGCATTCCGTGTTCATTCCTCTTCCAAACCACTTAAATCCTTTCACCGCCACGTCCCAAAACACTTCCCGAACACCCACCCTCAAAGGCACCAACTGAAACAATACTTATCCAACCGTCCAAGCCCGACAATAACAAACCGTTCACCAAAACCAACCTTGTCAAGACATCACTGTTTCGGTTCATTTCCGTTGCCTTGCCACCACCAAGTCTCGATCATCACCTTGACCTTCAACACACCCATGATAACTCCACAAAACACCTAAGCCTGATTCCAAACACAACTATCTGAAATAGCCCCCAAATACTCCACTGCCCGGCCAAGCTGAGAACCCGAGACCCCCTACTTTGGCATCCATTTTCAGGTCAACCCGAATATAACCAAACTCTGACCCACTTACCCATCAACGCCCCTCCTTACTTACATCAGATTGATATCAAAGCGAGGTCATCTCATCCCATGCTTTGACGTTATAGCACATGTAAGCGATAGACTTATGAGGGCCTTATCCGAAATGGTTGTGGAACAAATGCAACTATTAAGTAGAGAATTCACGGATTGTGTCATCATAAATGATGTTAAATCCGGGGAGGAAGTTGCCCAAAACAACCCCTACATGTTGAATATGATGCACAAGAGGAACTGAGACTTAAAAGAGGGAGTGACCGAACCTTACGGTTCGACCTTCCAACATTTAATGGTAATTTGGACCCGAAAGAGTTTCTCGAATGTCTAAGATCCATTGAAAGACTCTTTGAGTTCAAACAATATGAAGACCGCCAATGTTTCAAAGTTGCCACGTTGAAGCTCAAGACATTCGCTTCTGTGTGGTACGAGAATCTAAAGATGAGTCGAAAGAGACATGGCAAATCCAAGATTGATTCTTGGGAGAAATTGAAGAAGCACTTAAAAAGAAAGTTCATACCGAGAGAATATGAGCTAGATCTATACCTTAAACTCACCAAGCTTCGTCAAGGTGTTCTTAAGGTTGAATAATACGTGCAATAATTTGAGAAAGTCACGATGTTATGTGACTTAGAAGAAAATGAGCCACAACGTATTGCCCGATTCATCGCCAGACTAAATGTAGCAATACAAGAGAAAGTGGAGGTGTTCACTTACACTACCTTTGAAGATGTGTGCCACATGGAACTTAGATTCGAGCGACAACAAAAGAACGGTGTCACAAGACCCTACACCAATCCCGCAAGTACTAAGGAGAAATTTAGTACTTCTTATTACAATCATTTGTACAAATAAAAAGAAACAAACAAGGACAAAGGAAATATGGAGGTTGCTAAAGGAAACGATGGAGGCGGCAAGAAATGTTTCAAATGTTAAGGACTAGGAAATTTTGCCGAAGAGTGTCCTAACCAGAGAGTCCTGACCCTTGAAGAATATAAGGAGAGTGGAGATGCCTTTGTCTTAGAAGAACCCGAAATAGAAGAGAACTTGAGGAGTCGCAACAGGAACAAATCTTCTACATACGTTGCAAGGTAAAAGATAAGGGGTGTAGTGTGATCATCGACAGAGGAAGTTGTGCTAACATGGTGTCCATCAGATTGGTAGGCAAATTGCAACTACCAATCCGTAAGCACCCTAAACCTTACAACCTTTTCGGTGGGTGAACAAGGAGAATGGACTTAAGGTAGCTACTCAAGCCCTCATTAACTTTCAGATCGGAGGATATGTGGATGAGATTTGGTGCGACATCCTTCTTATGGATGTGTGTCACATCTTATTGGCACGTTCGTGGCAATATGACCAGAAAACACTACACGATGGAGAAGACAACACCTACTCCTTTCACAAGGATATTAAAAACTTCCGGCTAATACCTTTGTCACCAAGTAAGGTAAAGGATATGAAGATCCAATAAGCCCTAAAATGCCAAGCCGAATCCGAAACTCTCTCACGTGAAGGGTGGAAGGAAGAATACGAGTCCAATAAGGGAAGTGTCGTGAATGTCTTGGCATATATAGAGGAACGAATCCTTGACAAATCCAGCTCAAAGGAAACCTTAGAGGTTTCGGGAGATGCAATACCGAATGATCCAACCACCGGACTAACATCCCACGACAACGTTGATCATACTTATGAGGTAGTTCCCGGGGATCACTCCCTCCCTCTAATGATCCGAAGAAAGCACCCGAATCATTTTCCCAAGAATGTCTTGTTCCATGTATGACCCCTATCCATGACAATGAAGAAACCAAACAAGGTTGGACCCTTTTTACTAATCTTTTGTACCATGTGGAAGAAAAGGGCAATACATTCTTTGTTAATCCATTATACGAGCAAACCCATATGGAGGAAAGGGTCGATATTGAATTCCCAAAGAACAACAGATCTGGAATCCTACCAAGGGGAGATAATGAACTTACTCTTGATTTATTTTTATGAAGTTCGTTGTCTATTCATCGAGCCTATGGATGTGAAGAACAAGAATAATTAGGCAAGGAAGATAACCAAGAGTGCCCTTAGCTCCAACACGGTACCTCTATTGGTGCCAAAGCAAAATGAGGTTTAGGAGGTGCACATTGGTCATCGATTGGTCTACAACCTCACCTTGAGGAACGAGTCTTCGTGGCCAAGGATGAGTGTCATTTGAATGAGTTGTGTGGAGCTAGAATGCCATCAAAGATCGACTTGAAAATAAGCTCTCCACTAATGGCGACCCTAGAAGAGTATAACAAGAAGAATGCGGATGTCTTGTAGTATCACTTGGAAGTTGTTACATCCAAAGTTGTGATTCCTATGCTACACCTATCACGGTTATGACGGTGCAACTTGAACATGAGTTGGGAGAAGTTTGTGCCGACCTAAGAAAAATGCGAAAAGTTGTGACTCCCTATGATGAAAAGTTGGAAGATACGTGCTACAAACCATGGACATGAGATTCCTTGATGGAATGGGAGGATTATTTGAAATATGGTCCCTTCAAATTGTTGACCAAGTTCTGAGATAGTAAGAAGGAGCTTCCTGACTATGGACTAGGTCCAACATATTGTGTTAATGAAAGGTCCTCATACTTGAAACACGCAAATTTATGGACAAATTCTTTCAAAAGGGGGGAAAATGATGCAAGAAAGGATCCGAACATAGCTTCTCGATGCAAGTTGTTAAACGAAGGACCGAAGGGGTCAAAGGTTGGTCATCGACCCATGGTTAAGGGCCGAGAATGGCATGAACTTTGGGGCGGATTAGGAACTATTACTTAATTATCTTAGGAGACAACCTTTTATTCGTCCTTTGTGTTGGTCTTGGCCGAGATCATTCCTTTATTTTATTGTCTTTAAATTCTAGACTAGTTGCTAGTTGTCTTAGGACATATTAAAACTATGTAATAACCCTTAGCTTCCCTTAGGACACAATCAATGCCTTGCAAGGGAATGAGTAAGACGAGAAAAATGACTTGGCCAAAAGTACACAATGTCAAGGACAAGCGATGACTTGGCCGACAAAGTGGCAAGGACAAGAGACTTCCAAGAAGACAAGTCAAGATCCAACTAGAGGAAGTCAAGCTCGGCCTTGGGGGGAGAAAGGGTTAGCCGAGAACCACTCTTTTGTGTAAGAAATGAAAGCTTCTAAACTAGTTCCAAGAAGATGAGATTCTTGAGAAGCCAAATTCATGCACTCTTTTACTTGGGTGCCACAACAAGGGTGTGAAGGAGTTTGAGTTCATCTTTATCTCCAAGAAAATCCAAACCCTTTCCCATTGTTCTCACTATGGCCGAGAACCTCCTTGGGCAACAAGAAAGTTTGAACCCATCCCCACTTATTCCCATTCGACTGAGATGGCCTTTGTGTATTTTGTGTCCTTTGGTTTATCTTCTAGAAATATCCCTATGCTACTATAAATAGGACATTTAGGATGTTGTAAATGGACATGTTGAATATTGAGTGAAATATAAACTTGAGTGTTTTCAACTTGTGTGTTGATTACATCAATCGGTCCTTGTGTGGACCTCGGTTCTTGTGTTAACCACCCTCCCTTTGGTGTAAGCCTTGTTAAGACTTATATGACTTAGCTAAGCCCAAGCTTAAGGAACCCCCTTAGTTGTAAGTGATTGTTGGAACTTGTGTGATCCAACCTAACCTAAGCCTAGGGCCTAACTTAAGGTTTTCGGCCACCCTTACTTGGTTGTATTCGGGCTTGTACTTAGCAACCCCGATCAAGTCCTTATGAAATTGGTCACCTTCATCTCTGTGTCGACTCGAGCATTAAAAACCCCGTGTCCATATCCTTGACATATCGACTGCGCCGTACTTAAACTACATCGACCAAACACTTCACCAAACTAAACATCCTACACTTGGTGTGTACTCGGACTTGCACCTCACATTCCATATTCATACCACATCCAAACCACTTCAATCCTTTCACCACCACATCCCAAAACACTTTCCAAACACCCACCCTCGAATTCACTAACCAAAACCATACATATCAACCATCCAAGCCCGACAACAATAAATAGTCCACCAAAACCAACTTTGCCAAGACCTCACTATTTCGGTTCATTTCTATGGCCTTGCCACCACCAAACCACTAAGTCCCGATCATCACCTTGACCCTCAACACACCTGTGACAACTCCACGAAATTCCTAATCCTGATTCCAAACACAACTATCTGAAACAGCCACCAAAAACCCCCACTGCCTGACGAAGCCGAGAACCCAAGACCCCCTACTTTGGCATCCATTTTCAAGTCAACCCGAATATAACCAAACTCCGACCCACTTACCCACAAACGTCTCTCCTTACTTGCATCACCTGATCTTGTAGGTCTATTATCTTCTTGAATAGTAGGCCGATTACATCTTTAGTGTGCGAGGCATTTTGGAGATCTTGAGGCACAAAGTCCTTAGTCAGAGCATTCTTGTTTCGCTCTTACTCTGGAGTACCAGTCATGTTTTCTTGGTCTTCTTGATTTAGGGATGCTATTGTGGTTGGATCTGGTGAAGTATGTCAGTGTGACGCAATGGATCGACCCTATTCTATAAGAAGAAAAACAACTCAAAAGTAAATGATGTTAGTACATTAGTTGGAAATCATATAGGTTGCATATAAGGCACGAAGACTCATATATTTGATTTTAACTATTGATTGATTTTTCATTCCGGGTTATTTTGGTCATTTTGGCAAATTTTGGTTATTAGGGCTTCGGGTTGAAGTTCTATGGTTGATTTGCCACCACACCGTCATTGAACCAGAAACTATCCTATAAACATGGGGGATTATAATTTATATAATATAGGGGTTGATTCTTAAATAGACTATCTATGTATCCCTCATCGGGAGATCAGGCCCTTTCGTAGTTCAGGTTACATAGAAATTATATCCTAATTTCTTCTACCTGAATATTACCTTGACCAGGCCCAATATAGGCTTCCCGCGTATCCTTTCTCAGGACATCAGGTCAGACGTGGTTTCATTTATAAAAAAATATGGGAGCGGGATAACATTTGATTGAAAGATAAAAGGGGATGCCTAAACTATCCAAAAGATGACTTCTCCTTAAAGCCATGGCGGGTCGTCGTTCTTACAACCACGCATTTTCCAACGATTTTTATAAAAGCGGCCTTATATCACGGGCCAAATCTGACCAGTGTTGACCAAATGCTTCAAATCGAACTTGAAGGTTTCACATTCCTCAATGTCGTGCCTAGGATGTACAAGAAGATCTTGGTCCTCGAAGTGCTGGCAGAGAGTTTCCAAGAAATTTTGAGTGGGTGAACCTTGCCGGTACGAACCAAGAGTGACAAGATGCTTTGGTACGAATTTTCGAAGGCAGTGAAGTCATAACTCCAAAGTCGTGTATCCATGGCGATTCCTTCACCAGGCATAATAGAGTCGTAGATTAGTAGGGAGTGTGGCCCCCATAAGTTACGAATGACTTTCTCGTCAATCTGTCTGATAACCCTTCTCTTGAAGGTCATGCATTCGTCGGTGGCGTGGCCAGGCTGGCTTCCATGATATAGGCACTTTTTGTGAGCAAGGAGAGGTGCACAAGTTAGGAGGATGTGTGAGATATATGTGTCAATCCGACATTTTTTATCCCATCAAAGACCTCAATGTTTTGCACCTCCCTCGGTGCAACTCTAAAATGCGAACCGCAGGCTTTGGGGGTGATCGCCCACCACCTTGAAGATGATGTACGTGGAGGTCCTCCTAGTTCCCCATAGTGATTTGCAGCTTCATCAATGACTGGGGTAACTTCTTCAAGTACCCCGCGTGTTTCCCCGCATGGTATTGGGTCATTCTCAGGTAGATGTGTCAGAGGGACATAGTCGTCCACCATCTTCTTGACTTCTTCAGAGAGGTTTTGGTATTGGGGTTTTCCTGTGGGGGACATTTCAGCTATGTTTCCCATAAATTTCAAGATCTCGTCAACTTCTTTCATTTTGGCTCTGGCCAAGTCAGTCTTTATGTCAACCTCCTTCATCTTGGCTTTTTCCAGGTCAATCTTCACATTTATCATGCGAATTTTTTCCCTAAGCGACTCCTCGGTCTCTTCATTGCTGACCAGGTCGATGAGTGGTGACATGGCACTTTGGCTATCTAGAGTATTCATTGTAGCAAATCAACTTTTAAGAGGAGGTAAATTTAGTCAGTTTTTGATATTTTATTGGGTTTTCCTTTTGGGTTGGTGTCCGGAATGTAGGTCCAATCAAGAGTTCAAACGTAATACATGAAAATACATAAGCAGTTTATATCACATAAGCACGTAAGCAGTTGTAATATTTGTGTTCCTATACCTCATTACTCCAAGGTTTTCTAATTATTTGAAGCATAAATGTGCCAAATGTTAATTAAACCATTTCCCCATAATCGTTTAAGTCATACTAATATCTTTCTCAGTGGGGTTACAAAGCATGAATAAAAGCAGTAAATCAGAAGAAGTCACCTCCAGTGGCGGATGATGAAGTTCTATCTGTCCGAGCTCTCTTGGCCCTTCAAAGGGCGGACTGGATCCGGAGATGAATAGACATCCGAAAGAAATCAACCTAATAACCCTTCCCTGTAGGGGTCATAGATGCAGTGTCGTCCATAGCACTCTTCATGCGAGTGTCTAAATCATGAGTGAAGTCTAGCTCCTTAGTCAAGCTAGGTATGACGGTCAGGTCATGATCCATCTTCTCTAAGTATCGGGTATCTCGATTATCCACTCGTCTCTGAATGCCATGGCCTTTGATCTCGACCTTTGAATCCCAATCCTATCTGGACTTATAAAGGTTGGAGGCCGGTGTGAGAGTACATTACAAGTGTGTCCTTAACTAATTTACGTAGTCCTCATCACGACCCGGACAAAGAGGATCATCAGCTAGGGTCTCTGGACCCCACTTAATTCAACCGTTCCACTCTCGGATGATATCGGCAACTCCTCTGATCTTATCGCCTTAGTAGTCAACCACATATTCCCCCATGTTCCCTACTTGGGGGATTGCATGTTTCCTTCCAAACTGTCTTAGGACCCTAAGAGGTACATATGGTCAGATTCCCAGGATCTTCATAAGTGACAGGAAAGGGCATTTTCTACCTCTCACAGTTGTGGTCTAGAATATAAAATTAGGAAATCTACACTGGATACTATCCTCTAAGAGCCTAGAAACGATACAAGCCCACCCCTTTTTGAATTGGGTCCCGAAATTTGGATAATTGACTTTGAGGTCATCTTCTTTACGCTCACGATCTCAGTGTGATGGAACCTCGATTTTGTGGAGGTGCTTAATGACCCACCACTAGACTAAGTGGTTTCAACCTTGGAAGTACCTATACAAGTTTCGTCATTGACCTAAGGCTCGATAAATGTTGGATAGGATGACTAGAACTAGGTCATAGTATTTGGTTTTCCCGTTAGTGGTTATGCCATGAAAGATAGCATGGCTCACGAAGATGACTTAGGTATCTGTGGCTTGGACACGGTCTTTGGGAAATACCATGGTTCCTAGTAGACATATGACGAAGGCTAGAGGTCAGGTGACTTCCCAAGCCGCAAAGGAGTGAAACTCTATGGAGTGCGCTATGTACCCCTCTCTAGACCCAAATTGGTTGTAGAGGTCCCTAAAGGCTACAGTCAGGCCGAATATCCGGTCGGCGCTAGCTAGGGACAGGATCTTAAGGATCTCACCGGGAGTCGGCTTATGGGTACTAGAAGATTGTGGTTGGGTTTCTTACTCCAGCTCTTACAAGTACCTACGCTGGCTATGCAGCCTCGGATCTCTTCTAAGGTCGGGGTTATCTCAAAGTCTCCAAACCTAAAGACCATTCTCTTACTATTCCAATACTTGGTAAGGACTTCTAGGAGGTCACTATTTCCTTTCATGGTCATGAGAAAGGGTAGGTGTCCTAGACAGTTCGTTACTTCTTTTTATTGCGGGGTGCTTAGCCATGACCATCAAATTTTCAGCATCTCGGGTGCATCAATAACCATATCGAGTTTTAGATTTGTATGCATCTACAAAATAGAACACAGTTAATTTCCACACACACACCCCCCCAAGGAGCAATGGTTCATCATATAAGGCACATTAAATGATTCCACATAGCACGTAGTTAGATGCGGTGCCATAAGGTCATAGACCGTTAAGACATGAAAGAGTTAGCCTACTAGATCCATATAGGTTTGAGATACCCGAACCTGTCTAAGTTAGCATGCACTAATTCAAAGGGATTTAGATTTACTATATCCTACTTGTACTAAAGTGGTTTAGCAAATGACTTAGGGCCCGAGCGGACAACCCAGGGTGAACCGTTGTCGATTCTTAGAATGACTATGTACTACCTCCGTCTTCAACGTGCTCCAAGAAAAAGGTTTTGGTTTTATACTGGAGGATGGTTGCGAAATCAGCATATCCATCTTTGTGTACTGATGCAAGTGTGTGTGCGTGCCATTTGGAGGAAGATGAATGCATGAATGACAATTATAATTGCGGTATTTAAACACATAATCAATTTATATCATTTAAAAGCATGTTGTATTGGAAACCTTATGATTAGAACCTAGGTTTATTCCCAGCGGATTCGCCATCTGTTACGGTTCACTTTTACGCGGGTAAATGCATAAAAGCTACTATGAATTTCGATGGTGCTCTAAGTCGGATAATATTTTTAGAGTCGCCAACTAATTTATAGGTCAATTAGGAAAACTAGTGTGAAAGGGTTTATTCAAATAAATTGAAAAATCCTATCTAAACCAGAGTCAAGGTAAGAGTTCTGGTGATCCCCCGGGGAAGGTGTTAGACACCCCAATATTAAGGATTCATAGAATACGGTTGACCTACGGGTTCTATAGCATGCTTAAAATGATTCAAATTGCTTAAAGTGTTTAAATATCCGCAAAATACTTGTCATTTCATTCATTCAAAGCTCAAGAGTTTATTTTTAAAACAAAAGAGTTAGGCTTCCGCCAAAATAGTATGCACGGCATAGTTTAGTCAATTTGTTTTCGGACTAAGGACACTCAAATGTGAATTTGAGTAGAACTCTACATTTAGTCCAACAATATTGTCAAAAATTATTTCATTTATTTCTTTTGCATGCTACACTTTTCCGAAGTCAAGTCATATCCCACATTCCAAAATCCTTAACCCAATCTCAAGTCCGAGATAGGTTTTAAGGTCTAAAATAAATTAATTGGGCTTAGCCCACAAATTTAGCTTTAGAAACATCAATTTTAGGTCCAAGACTTAAGCTCCAAAAATATCCTCAGCAGTCCACTTAGATGAATTCAGTCACTCAAGCCCAATTCTGGGTCCTTTAACAGTCTGCAATTTGTTCAAATTTAATCTAAGGCCCAAATTGGGAGAAAATAGTTCGAAATCCGTTTAGACTTCAATTTTTGAAAATTGGTTTCTTATTCCCAATCTGAATGCCCAACATGGCTCATTTGTGAGTCCAAAACATTCCCTTTATTTAATTATCAGATTTAAAATAAATTTTTGAATTCCATTTTTAGCTATCTAAACTAAGCGATCTACGTATCGTTTGTCTATCCTAAGTTGTAACCATAATAAAGGTTCCAATAACGTAAAGTAGTTTTTATTCCAAATAGATACATACATTGATATATATTCATAAAAATGTAAAGGAGAAAGTTTAGGATGGTGGGCCTACCTATGCCCACCAATTGGCTATTTTCACTCATAGTTGGGCCTTTATGGAAATATTAGCTTCCCTTCAATCAGACTCGATTAAGAATATCATTTGAGTTGGGTCGTAGCCTAACTTGGCAAAACAGGCACGATGTTGGCTGAAGTAAGACGAGGGGCCCAGTAGGGCCCATCTCGACGTAATGCAGTGGGAAAGAGAGGGGCCCAAGTTAGAAGTAACCAATATTATCACATAACTTATACGGAATAAATTAAACATACAAAATCAGCCCAATAATAAACTGAAGCCCAAGTCAAATGTTGAAGACAGCCCAAATAACCACGCAATAATGTGAAGGAAATATTCAAGTGGGCTTACCCCAAAGCATCGCATACATGCTGAAAGCAAGCAAGTAAAGAACAAAGTTTTATGGGCTAGGCTCAAAAGCGAGCATAAAAGGTTTCCTTATCCAGATATACACATGGTTACTGAATTTGTATATTGTATATACTAGGTATACACTTTGATATATAGGAAATATACAATAATATATATCCACTTCACATTGTATATAACACATAAGAGATTTAAGGAAAGGGAAAACAAGGGAGGTATATTACATCAGAACAACAAAATTTCCATAGCATTTTTCATATTTCATATGCATATATATTATCTTCTAGATGGTCATACATGGCATGGGCAAATTCCAAATGCCTTGATTCATTCTTATATAGGAACAGGTGATAACAAAAAAGTGAAGACAGATAGATAAGATTAACAAGATCAACATAGTACTAGATAGACTTCAACCATATGAGCTCACACATTATAGGAAAAAGCAGGAACGGATCACCTCAACTTGCACAAAATTTTAACCTTTCAACAAACTTCATCCTAAATTAGGCAATTAACTAGGTGTCTTTGCATCTAGACATGGGAGAACAGCATGGCAGACTTACCAGCTATCTGAGAACAAACTAGGTAATTCACAAAAACACTACTAACTACACATATAGCACAGAAAAGATGGACAGACTAATATAATAGTTAAACATGATTCATTCTAATCCAAGTACCATTATGTATCCTATTTTTGCCATGGGAACAGTTTAAAGTACACTAGCTAGACCTAGACAATCAAACTAATCAGGTGATATACAATTTAGTATTCCATTTTTACTTAGACCTCTGACTAGGTGTTCCAGATTCAACATGATGGATTAGAGACATGTAGGAGCATGTAGATAGGATACAATAAATTGGATTGGTTATATGTAATCATGTGTTATAGCTTAATCAATTTAAAGCTAAGGCAATCAGACTACTCTACTAAGGAAAGGTATAAGAAGATGATGCTAGAATTATGACATGTAGAGTGTCATGTAGCAGGGAAAACATATAAAAGATAAAGCAGAGCATATTAAGGCATGATAGTTGGTCATTTGTCAAGATGCATATTTAAGATCCTAAGGGGGGCATGGATAGTTTACACAGGTATGATACTCTATCAGTTATGATGTAGGGCAAGCACAACATGGATCCTAAGGGGAGCATGGATAGTTTACACAGGTATGATACTCTATCGGTTATGATGTAGGGCAAGCACAACATGGATCCTAAGGGGAGCATGGATAGTTTACACAGGTATGATACTCTATCAGTTATGATGTAGGTCAAGCACAACATGGATCCTAAGGGGAGCATGGATAGTTTACACATGTATGATACTCTATCAGTTATGATGTAGGGCAAGCACAACATGGATTCTAAGGGGAGCATGGATAGTTTACACAGGTATGATACTCAATCGGTTATGATGTAGGGCAAGCACAACATGGATCCTAAGGGGAGCATGGATAGTTTACACAGGTATGATACTCTATCAGTTATGATGTAGGGCAAGCACAACATGGATCCTAAGGGGAGCATGGATAGTTTACACAGGTATGATACTCTATCAATTATGATGTAGGGCAAGCACAACATGGATCCTAAGGGGAGCATGGATAGTTTACACAGGTATGATACTCTATCAGTTATGATGTAGGGCAAGCACAACATGGATCCTAAGGGGAGCATGGATAGTTTACACAGGTGTGATACTCTATCAGTTATGATGTAGGGCAAGCACAACATGGATCCTAAGGGGAGCATGGATAGTTTACACAGGTATGATACTCTATCAGTTATGATGTAGGGCAAGCACAACATGGATTCTGGGCAAAAAACAAAGATCAAAACAAGCAGTACGGATACAAATAATGGCTAACATGTCTCAAGGGATCCCTTTCAATTTAGGTTTAGTTCAGCTTCTAACAACAAATGGTCGTTACATGGAACAAACAAGCATTTCAGTCCATACAACTCAAATACCAAACTCAAATTTATAGCATTGTGGATTTATTTCAAGTCACACATTATCTCAACACTTCTCAAATAGCACTTTAGAACAACAACACAGAGAGGACCACGTACACTGCAATTTTGCCATTCTTGACATAAGAAAGATGAGGTGTGTTGCGGCTAGTGTTTCCCAAGGGAACCCAAATCATAACAAAAGAAAAGGGGGAGAGGGGTATGTGTGACTTCCTTTTACGCTTTGGTTGAGGGTCCTGTGCTGAGTCCTGGGCCTTTCGGCCTTGGCTCGGCCGATGTGTGTTTAAAACAAAGGCCCAATTGGTTTCTTTGCGAATTAAAATCACTCATAACCCTATTTTGAAAATGTGACCATGTTTTAAACTAGGAAATGGACTGATGAATCCGTAAATAGCCTAGCCAAAGTAATAGATTCGTTTTGAGTCCAAATTTGACACTAATTAAAATTTAAGAAATTAGAGCCATGCAAACTTCTTTTAAAATTTAAACATGATTTGAAATCGAAATATAATTCCTTTATCATATTTAATTAGAAAATTTCTCGATTTTGACAGAGTGGTACATTAGTTCTTTAATTTTGAGAATTCTTTTAAAATAATTGCATTTATATTATCGATTAAAAATTCTAAAATTATGACTAATGATCAAAACATTATGACAGATTAGGACATGATATATATATATATATATATATATATATATATATATATATATACCGAGCGATATTTTGTCAAATGAAATGACAAAATACTCCCGAAATAATTTTGTGAAATCATAGTCGCCAAGTAAAAAGTATATTTCACTGTCTATGACTCGAGATCTCTGAATAATTAAATAAAATTATTGAAGAGTAAAAATTAGGTGTCAAATAAGTAGAAACAAGAAGTCAAGGTTGGAAGCAAACCAATAAATACCATTAAATTGGAGGCAAAGAGAACACGAAGGCTCATTCAAAAAACATTAAATGGCACACGGGCCCTAGATATTCAACAAAAAAAAGCTCAAATGCTCAAAGCAAGAAAAAGTCAAAAGGGCACACAGGACCTGAATATCCATCTAACAAATGGCATGCAGGCCGAAATAACAAGCATCAAGAAAGGGCACGCAGACCCGCAACAAACCAACATAAGCTAAGTCGGCAGAAACATTGGAGGAGGGAGGCGTCTCATCACGAAGATCATTCATATCTTTCTTGGCAGTACCCAAGTCCACCTTTGCATCAATCAAAGCTGAGGAAATGTTGATCTTTCCCTCACTCACACCTTGTAGAACCTCCTAACGGGTTTGGAAAATAGCATAATCCTATAGCAATGTGGCGCTCCGCTGGTCAGCTACTCGATGAAGCCCCATGCAATGGTTGTGGGCCTGGAGTTAGGTGCAGGAAGCCTATAGTGCTTGCACCCTCCCTCGATCAGTATCACAGTCAGCTTACACCTTGGCTAACCTCTCTTGCAGCAACTGACAAGTCGTGGTCATATGCTGAAAGGTATCTTTCATGGTTGCCAAAGATTGCTTGGCCTCCTCCGATTGCAGCCCCAAAGTGTCCCTCAAGACCTGAAGACCTATATTCTCTGATCGTAGCACAGCAAGATCATCCCGAAGGCGCTGGTTCTCAACCGCCAACCTCTCCACATCACGGGAGGAAGAAGAAGGCATGCCTGTAAATAGCTCAATGGCGGAGGAAGCTGCAGCATGACCCTATGATGAAATCAAAGGAGCAATCTTAGTACACATACTCACTCTGAAAAAACAAAAATGTCAAAAGAAAGAGAATTCGGTTTACCTGATGAAACATATCCACTAGATGGGACAAGGAAGCTCCAGGCCAATGTTAGAGTTAATGGCATGCGGCAGTGGAACTGAAGGAGCGCCCACATTATTAAGTGAAGCCTTGCCACCACTCACCCTCTCAGGCTGGTCCTCACTACCTCTCAGACCCATAACGGCCTATGTAGAGGGGCCCTCGTGTCCTTGGCCTCAGCATCCCCTTCATAATCATCCCCCACATTACATGCCCCCTGCATTGCTTTCCTTCAGTATTCAATGAATCGGTGATGCATTCTTACACGCAAATCGATTCCCCCGGAGGAGGATGCACCAATATCATATGAAAGCCCACGCTTCTTGCTGCTCATCGCCTCTACATCTGCTTGGGCAATACGAGCCCGAGCTTCAACCCTAAAGGGTGCTTTTCTAGCAGAAGACCCTCAAGTGGGAAGGCATTGCAGATGCAAAAGAAGTCAAAATCATGTCAAAAAAGATTTAATTGGTAAAAGAACGAAGGCAAAAAAAGAGTACTTACCATGGCTTTTTTCTTTCCACTGATCGACAGAAATGCCCCTCCAAGTCCTCTCAATGTACAGAGAGGCGTCCATCATGCTCATTACCCAGCCGAATATATCAGCAAGGGTTCCAGTTGGACTAGGGCCATTGGAAAAACATGAAAATCAAAATTATAAATTATGCTCGATGGGGGAAGACAAGGAGATAACATAGAGAAAAATGATACAGATACTTACGGGTGTTGTTCCATTATTCTGGAAGAGGACCAATGGCGGCGTTGTGGAGGTAGCTGATGTGGATCATTACAAATTGATCACACCATCCCCGATCGTGATCATCCTCGACACTGGTGATGAGGACCCGAGATCCTCGAAAAGTAAGATTTAAAGTTCCCTCACGAAACAAGGAGGGAGTAAAGATGGATCAGATGATCTAAGGTAAAAAAAACAATTTGCATGTCCCATTAGAAACTGCAAACATCGGACAACTCTCCATATTTAGGGGCTAGTTGCCCCAGACAAATGTCGTAACGGCGGCAGAAAGCCTATATGACTTCATGAACCAGGTGGCCGAACCTAATGGTTAAAAGATAGGTGTATATCATCGACATACCCGGGATGTGATGAGTAATGGTAGCATTGATAGGAGGAGGCAACACCTCAACCTCAGGTCCCTATTTATAATCAATGTAAACTTAGGGATTGTAGACTCGTCTATCAGAGAGGTTATCCCCTCGACAGACTCGTATTGGTAATTGGCTCAAAAATACCTCTCATAATTAAAGTTGGGCGGGATGATATCGGTTGTTGTAGAACCAGAGTCTATTTCTTGGGTAACAGATAAAGTCTAACAGCTTGTACTTCTTCCCGTTGAATTTCCAGTTTCTTCTGTTTTCATCGAAACATATTTTCTTCAATCTATTTAACTTCCAAATGCTCTGGTATCTCTATGAACAAGTTATAAACCTTTATTATCCTTTTGTAATATCGTACCTCTTTCTGAGGCTTCGGTATCCATTAACATCACGGCAGGATATGAAATTACATGGTATAACACCTTTCCCCCCTTAGGAACATTCACCCGCGAATGTTGGAAATATCCGAACATTCAAGTTTTCCATAAATTTTGGCAGAGTTTCATTTGTAAACAAGACTATCTAAACCTGTCAAACAGCCCAACATATATCCAATGTCACACATGGTAACACAACATTAAGATAATATCAATCAGCCCTACACGACCGCTTATACTTATAAAAAATCAAAGAGAGTTCAACCATAACTTACATTAACATCTTTTTGCTGAAATCCATCAAGAACATTGGTTACATAGGGTATATGGTCTAACTTAATAAATCATATAGAATAGAGGAATTATATCGCATGAATTCTAGCATAAAGCTAGAATCTGAATTACTCGAGTAGGGCAGTTTTGAAGTTCCGTGATCATTCTGATAGAGTTCCTTTCGACCCAAAATTATCTCAGCCTATCATTTGATCAGGTTATACTAACATTTCTCTGTTGGTACATCATCGACGTTCACATATTCATATAGTTCCTTTACGTAATTATCTGGTGGTTGTAATGTATTCTAATATCTAGGCTTTTGTCTTTCCTTTCTATGTTATGATTTGCTCTTTGATAGAATTTAGGTGATAAAGTCTATCGGCACAAAGCATAAGATAATGATGAAGGATTGTGGCACAATGATCGCCAGAGTCGAGGATATCTGAATCCACTCCTTTCTATGTTCTTCTTCTTCTTTTTTCAATAATATCCTCACATAGGTCATGAATTTAGAGCGGCCCACTAGCCTTAAAATTTCTTTCATCGATAAATCTCTTTTCCACTCTCATGTAAAATAGATTTCTAAATAATCATCTCTTTTTCTGCTTTTTTCAACTAAGTTCAATATTATGATCTTGATTGCGCTCAGATAGAATATTTCTTCCTTGTCGAGCTGAATCTTGATTTTAACATCCATTCTTTTAATTTATTTCCTTGTTAATCTAAGTATTCCCTCATAATTTAGTTCTTCAATCTGATACCATTACTCCGGGTTCCATTCACTTTTTGGTGACTTAAGAAGAGTTCTACTCTCTTTTTCCTGATAGCCCCTATTTATCGCCCTGGTAACATATCACCTTAGTAGTTATCGATCGTGTTCTGGGCTCTTTTCAAGTTCCATACATTCTCTCTCTACCTGTGTCTGGTATCTTAGACTGAGTTTCCTAATGGTCACCTTAAGACGAGGTGAAGGAAATCCTGACTACTCAGAGCTTCTTTCAATTGGTTCTTTCATTAGCTTGCTTACCATGATGAGCAATTGTATAATGGTCAGTTATAGCCAGTAAGATTAGCTTTCGATCACTTCAATTGTATAAACAGATTACGCCGATGTGGTATAGTCTAGCGAGTCACTTAGGTGCAAATATTCCAAACCAAAATAGTTTTTAACGATAATGTGATAGTTTATAATGATCTTCGTATTACTCAATCATCCTTATGTGATAGTTTGACCATCAAGAGTAAGTCTTCTTGAGTGTTGTTAATTGATATTCTTAATCCTTGGGTCCTAGTGAAGCTTTCCTCGTTACCTTTATTTTGTATCACAATACCTCCTAATAGGCTTTAGGTGAAATGCTTGGCTTTGTCACTTTTCAATCTTTTGATATAAGGAAAAGTTCATTTACTTATAACCTTTCGAGAAGTATCATCTGACTTCTGTTATGGTTGGACACTCTCTACTTCTTTGAGGCGGTTCCTTCTGGTAACTTCCTTAATGGCTCTCATTTCTATAGTATGCGACTCTATGGTCTATTATCTTTCTGTTTATCACACCATGATTTTTTACTTTCTATAACACCTCAAATTTGAATACTTCCATAATGATGCGGTGTATTTCCAAGATAAGTTTATCATATCTTAGCTATACTCAATATTTTCTTGAGTATTCTTTCTTGATTTACGGCATTACCTAATTAAATTCCTTATTTTTCCTTTTTCCATTAAATATTGAAAACATGACATTCTTTCCTGTCCTTCGTTATTTCTTCTTTTGTCGACCTTATTTCTTGAGGGTCTGTCATATTTTATGGCTCTGAACTTATAATCTTTCATAATTAGCATTCTCTTATGCTAATAGTGTATACTTACTTTTCATAACTCCAATTTACTTATGTGTTATGCCCAATCCTTTGTTGGTTAGGTATATCTTGTGCACTTGTTTCCTCAAAACAAACCTTGATGTACTTTTGTTACCTCCCAGTATCATTCAGGCTAGGAGTCATCCCTTCTCATTTTTCACTAAAGGCTTTGTTTTTACAAGGTATCGATCTACTAGTTTTTCTTCATATTTACCGTACTACAATCAACGTTGTCATCTTTGTTCCTCTAGTTGACTTCCGTTGTACTGATGTCCTTAACTTTGTGATCACAATACTATTCTCCTTGTGAAGTCTTTAGTTCATTCAGCAGTCAAAATTTCTGCCATCGCCTATTGGTTCATCTCTTGCTTCCTCATCCTTATCATTTAGCTATTTTCCTTATTGATTGTCTTGGAGCATTCTTTATTATCTCATTATATACTCTCATGGGACTTCAGTTGTCCTTACTGTCACTCATATATCTCTTGATGTCTAATCGGTATTCGCGGAAAGGACTAAGTTTTTATGCATTCAAATTAGGATCATGACCGGACTTACTCCTTATTATTGATTCGGCTTATTATTGATTCGGGTTCTCTCCCATGAATTTGTATCAGAATCCCTCTCTATCTGTCGTTCATTTTGGATGTTATTGATTGGAACTCCTTCAAAGATTCCTCATCTTAGCATACTTCCGGTATCATCATTTATGGACGTCATAATCTATATCTTTGGCTTTGGAAGCCTAGATACCACGTCTTTACTTATATGCCTACCTTTTACTAGTACACTTGTTGCCTGGAGGTCTCATCCCAATTCCTTTATCGATTTTTCTTATCATTACCGACTTCCCTTCGATCTTCTTATGAAATGTATTCCTTAACTTTGTTAAGTTATCCTAACGCTTCTTATTTGTATTTACCAGGCACCCATTTATCATTTTTCACTACTTCTCTATCAATCATATCCTCATTGCTAATTATTTCCACTTGATGTCGAGAAACTTTCCACTTTTCTTCGGTGAAGAAGGTATATCACTTTCCTTTAATTGGCAAATCTCATTCCGTTCAACAGTTATTTCTGAATGGTTTAATCCTTATGATGATATTGAGATTACTAATTAACGTATAACTTTTCGAATCCTTTTTCTTTCTTTCATTGTCCTCTGAACAAAACTTTAAGTAACTCATGCCTGGAAATTCATGTTCCTTATTACTCCTTTTGGAGTCCATTTCAGTTCTTTGGACTCATGAATCCCCCTTATTCGGGTCATGGCTATATACCCTAGGCGTTCCTGTATTACTCATACTATAGAGTGTTGGATACGTACGTAATCAATAAATGGCTGACTCTAAATCATTGTACTTAGATCCTTGAACATAATATAAATTTCACTTACCACCTTCAACTCCTAGTATTGATTTACGGTCTATATATGTTTTCACGACCCAAACCAGATGGCCATAACGGGCACCCGGACCTCACCTGCCGGGTACCAGTAATCATATACTTACATCTACCCATAATTAAGCATGGGCCCCAAGGCCCGTCATCAGGTACCCTGCTGACACATAGAGATGATATACTGAAAAGAAGCTATGTAAAATTTTACCAACAGAAGGACCTAACCCATGCATATATACATACCAAGGCCGACAAGGCCACACCTGGCTGTTATACATAAGACATTGTCTACAAGCCTCTAAAAAAGTGCATGACATCATAAGATCGGGACAGGGTCCCTCCATACCCATATATATACATGCAAAAATATCGTACTGAGATTAGACCGACACTCCGAAATAAGAGGAGTGCTCCAATATCCGCTGAGTCAGCAACCTACTAATGCGGATCCTCGCCTTGCCTACGTGAACCTGCCGGCATGAAATACAGTGTCCCTCGATAAAAAGAGACGTCAGTACAATTGATGTACCAAGTATGTCAGTCATGAAAAATAGCATAACAGGGATGTAAAAATAAACTAAGACAGAAACAGCCGACCAGTAGGGAGTGCCTCTGAGGGCCATAATATGCCTAACTGTCATGCATAATGCGGTGTATATATATATATATATATGTGTGTGTGTGTGTGTGTGTGTGTGTGTGTAACGTCATCTCCATTTAGCCTCTGTGGGCATCATATCATATTGGCCTCTGTGGGCATAATCATCATCATATACCAGTTGATCAGGTGGTTGCGTATAACGTTGTATCCCTTTTTCTATCCCCAATATATGGTCCAGGGTAATACATTAATAAAAATGCATGAATGACAATAAAACATTCTGAGTTTATCTGAGTGACATAATATCCTTACACTTTCAGCTAACATTTGGAATATTAACATCATTCTCATATACCTCAATAAGGATTTAGAAACATATTTAGACATGTTTTTAACATAGTAATGAATAACATGAACATCCTTAACTACTAAGAGTAGAATCATTTATGTACAATATTACGTTTACGTTTCACTACATGGAACATGTCAAAATAAAGAAATAATTTGCCTTAATATACCTTCGTTGATCCGTTGATAATACAACTCAATTAGTCCATATAGCACCTAAACTTAAGCACGGATGAACCAGCTCGAAAAAGGGAATTTAATATGACTTAGGGACCGTGTTTTGCTTGCTGTTGCTGCTTATAATTTCCATGAACTGCTTACCAAGTTACTGCTCATGTTTTGCTAACATTTTATTGCCTATCCTAACTAACAAAAGGTGTTGCCTATGTACATTCTTACAATGAAAGGTAGTGTTACATGCAAAGGTCTTCAGAGAACTCTTATATACTTGACCACGATTTGATTTGCCCCCTCCCATATTAATTATCCCAAGTCGCTTACTAATCCAGATGCTGCCACCACTTAGTTTCATTACCTTAGTCACCTAGGTGGCTCATTTAAATGCTACACATAAATATTCCCACTTACACCTATACTTAGTCCACTTAATCTTGTCCCCCACTAAATTTTATCAATCATCCGATCATTGTTGTCAATTAGCCGATCATTGTTGTCCCACTTTGTAAGTCCTAAATTAGTTTGGGACCGCATCCCTTTATAAACTAAGCTCTTTATTTGCATAGGTGAATATGACATAAATTTTCCCAAAGCTCAGGTCTACTTGCATACGTCTAGATGCTCAAACCATCGCCCAAAAGTATAGGGTGTTACATCCTTTCCCCTTTAGAAACATTTGTCCTCGAATGTTGGGGTGACATATTTAATCCCCGTTACGTAACTAGATAATACAACTACTTTTTTCACGGGGCCATATAATATAACATACATCATTACATCTACATCAGACTTCTCATGGTCCTTAAGCAGTAATTATAATATTAGGAATTAGAACTCACCTTATGCTTCTCTTGGAACCTCAGCGTTGGTCTGGAATAGGTATGTATATTCGTGCATCATCTCCTCTTCCGCCACCTATGTTATTTCTTCTACGTTCTTATTCCGCCAAAGAACTTTCACGGAGGCTACTTCTTTAGTCCTCAACTTGCGGATTTGTCGATCTAAGATAGCAATAGGAACCTCTTCATATGATAAATTCTCTGTAATTGTTGATGATGTGGCAATTACCCAAATAGAATCAAACTTACGATAAGAGCAAGGTAAACCCGTAACGAAATCCATATTAATCATTTCCCATTTCCACATCAGAATCTCAATGTTCTGAGCCAAGCAACCGGGCTTTTGGTGCTCTATTTTTACTTGTTGACAATTAGGACACTGAGCTACAAATTCCGCCACGCTCCTCTTCATATCGTTCAACCAATAGATACCCTTGAGATCATGATACATCTTAGTAGATCCAGGGTGAATGGAATATCGTGAACAATGGACTTCCGTCATAATTTTATCTCATAATCACCCTACGTTTGGAACACTTAAACGGCCCTGCTGTTTGAGAACCCCATGTTCTTCAATCTCAAAGATTGTGGTCTTCTTCTGTTGAATGCCCTCTCTGATCTTTTTCAACCCGGGGTCTTCCCGCTGACGTTTCTTAAATTTTGATATAAGGGACGACTCTGACATATTTCGAATCACAACACCACCATCCTCCGAATCCATTAGTCGAACTACTAAACTAGCTAACTGATGGAGCTCCCTTACTAACTCCTTCCTTTTTACCTACACCAGTATCGAGCTGACCATCGAATTACGACTAAGCACGTCTACTACAACATTAGCTTTACCGGGGTGGTATAAGATATCCACATAATAATCCTTCAATAACTCAAGCCACCTCCTTTGTCTCAAGTTCAACTCTTTTTGTTTAAATATGTATTGCAGACTTTTATGATCCGTGAAAATGTCTACATGAACACCATACAAGTAGTGCCGCCAAATTTTCAGTGCATAGACCACCGCGGCCAACTCCAAATAGTGTGTCATGTAGTTTTTCTCATGTTTCCTGAATAGCCTTGAAGCATAGGCAATCACTTTACCATATTGTATCAGCACACATCCTAAACCTGCTCCCGAGGTATCACAATACACAACATAGCCTTCTGGACCCTCTGGGAGAGTAAGGACTGGTGCCGATGTTAGTATATCCTTTAACTCTTGGAAACTCTACTCACAAGCATCGGACCACTGGAATTTTATGGCCTTTTGTGTCAACTTTGTTAATGGTGTTGATATGGTAGAAAACCCTTCTACAAACCTCCTATAATAGCTGGTTAAGCCCAGAAAGTTATGAACCTCTGATGGAGTCATGGGCCTCGTCCAATTCTTTACCGCTTCAATATTCTAAGTGTCAACTCTTATACCTTCGTCTGACACTATATGACCAAGAAAAGCCACTGAATTAAACCAAAATTCATACTTGGAGAGCTTAGCATAAAACTTATGATCCCAGAGCGTCTATAGTACTATCCGCAAATAATCCACATGCTCTGCTTCTGAGTGAGAGTAAACCAGAATATCATCTATAAATACTATCACAAATACAACCAAAAATGGGCGAAATACGTTGTTCATTAGATCTATAAATGATGTCGGCGCGTTTGTGAGTCCGAATGACATTACTAAGAACTCAAAGTGTCCATACCTTGTTCTGAAAGCTATTTTCGGAATGTCCTTCCCTATGACCCTTAGCTGATGGTACCCCGACCTTAGGTCGATTTTTTAGAAACATTTTCCACCTTGTAACTGGTCAAACAAATCATCAATTCTGGGAAGAAGGTACTTGTTCTTGATAGTGACTTTGTTAAGTTGCCGATAGTCAATACACATTCGTAATGAGCCATCTTTCTTTCGTACAAACAATATCGGCGCTCCCCAAGGAGATATGCTAGGCCTAATAAAGACTTTCTCAAGCAGATCTCTTAATTTCTCCTTTAATGCTTTCAATTCAGCTGGAGTCATTCTATAAGGAGGAATAGATATCGACTGAGTGTCTGGCAACACGTCTATACCGAACTCAATTTCCCTTTCGGGAGGAAGGCCTGGAAGTTCGTCTGGAAATACATCAAGAAACTCATTAACCACTGGAATTGATTGAGAAGTATGTGGTTCGACATCGACATCTCTAGCCCGAACAAGATGGTATATACAACCTTTGGAGATCATTTTCTTGCCTGAAGGTATGAAATAAACCTACCTTTTGGCATCTCCGTATTACCCTTCCGTTCAAGGACTGGCTCGCCTAGAAACTGAAATCTAGCAATCTTTATTCAGAAATCAACATTAGCGTAGCACGATGCCAACCAATCCATGCCCATGATAATATCGAAATCAACCATTTCTAATTCTATCAAATCTGCTAAGGTTTGACGGCTACAAACTAATAATGCACAATTCCGATAGACCCGTTTAGCAACTACCAACTCACCAACTGGTGTAGATACCACAAATAGATCTCTTATCAACTCAGGCTCCATACCAAATTTACAGGCAATTAAATGGGTGATATATGATAAATTAGAGCCTGGATCTAACAACGCATACACATTATGTGAAAAGATTGATAATATACCTGTAATAATATCAAGTGAGGACTCATGATCTTGTCGTCCCATAAATGCATAAGTGCGGTTCGGGCCCCTACCTCTGCCTCGACCAGATAATGTCTGTTGACTATGCCCTGAGGGGCGTACTGAATGTGATGAAGCTGCTACAGATCCGATCGGCTGGGCCCTAACACCTTCGACTCCTGTCGAGCATTCTCGCATAATCTGACTAGGTTCACCACAAGAATAACACATATTTGATCCTTGTCGGCACGACCCTGAATGGGCCTTACCACACTACTCGCATCGAGCCAACGGTGGCCTCATCTGAATAGAATCCCCTCTATAATAAGACCCTGATGCTTGTGAACTCTGACCTGGTCCTGATTGAACATAATGGTCAACCTTCGACCTAGAAAATGGTAATGATGCGCTAGCCGTCGGGTGGGATGGGCGTCTATAAAGTAGTGGCTTGGGTCCACCTCTGAACTCTCTTACGTCACCTACGGATCAAGCCCTCTTATGTTGGCCCTTATCACACTCTCGATCTACCCATTGTTGCCTCTTACGATCCTCCATGTTGACACCCAATTTTGTCCCATCTTTTATGATTTTATTCGTAATTTTTAGTATTTTGACACTTTTAAAATAATTTTAAAATATAGGCATATATGTGTATATCCTCTTATTATTATTATTATTCGCATTTTTATATCATTTGCATTTTTATAATAATCATAAGTTTTATCCGAAATTCTATATTATCTTATTCTCGCAAAATTGCATCGCATTTTCCTTTTATTAAGCATTAAATATTTTACAAATATTATATTTTATTATTATCACGTCGTTATGTTATTTTAAATAATTCACATCTTTTACAAAAAATATATAAATATGTTTTAATATTAAGCCCCTTTTCATATTTTTAAATTCCTAACCCATTTCATTTTCCAACCCAAAACAATTTCTACCCAAACTAAAACCCATTTCATTTTCCCAACCCAATACAAATTCTACCCAAACAAAATTCACAAGCCCAAACCAAATTCCCCTTATTCCCTTCCCCTTTATTTCCCTTATAACCCAACCCAACAACCAATTAAATCCCCACTCGGTGGCCCAATTCCCTTCACCCAAAACGGACCGGTGACCCGTCGACCGTCGACCCAGGCCCAACCCGTCGACCCGTCGGCCCAAACCCATTCCCTCATCTTTTAAACCCAAAACAAAAATCCCAAAAATACAAACCCTAACCCCCCTAAGTCGCCAGCACACCCTACACCCCTGCCCCTACGTCGCCGTACCCCCCATCCGACCGGTCACCTCGCCCACTGCCACCACCCACTCCCTGCCACCAACCCTGACACCACCACACCCCTCCCGTCACTTCGACCCACGCCCCTACCCCCCTAAAATCCGCTTCCAAAATTCAGAAATCTCTACCTTTAATTCGAATTTCAAACTCGTTCTTGGGGGGAAATCCACCTATAAATACCCCATGTTGTTCTTCATTTTGGGGAGAGATTTTTTGGGGATAAAAATAGATTTTCGAAGGATTTTTCGGAAGACTATTCCATATATACATAAAATATTTGTTGTGTTCTAGATTTTACATCATTCGTTGTCTTTGATTGTTCAAGATACAAGTCCGAAATAGGCCCAAGATTCGAAAGAAAGGAGGTGAGTTTCGTTCTTGAACTTGGGTTTTAAAATGGCTCTATTCGGTTTCTGAAAAAACCGAATCCGAAAATCTGTTTTGCATTTTCTTGTTGTTCTTCACTGTTTTGAATTAGGTCGACCCACCAGTCGACCGGTTTGGGTATTATTTTCGTAATTCTTGCATGCTCATATTCCTGTATGTTGGTTATCCGAATTTGGTGAATATTTGATTTGGGTTGAATTTCTGATTCGGTCAGTCATCGACGGTCAGGTCGACCTTTGGGTAACATTTCAAAACTCTTGCATTCTTATATTCCTGTATGTTGGTTATCTGAATTTGGTGAATATTTGATTTCGGGTTGAATTTCTGATTCGGGTCGGGTCGACCCAGTTTGGGTAACATTTCAAAACTCTTGCATTTTATATTCTGTATGTTGGTTATCCGAATTTGATGGAATTATTCGATTTCGGATTTTTACCCGATTTGGGTTTCAACATCGATCGCCCGCCTAATTCGCTTGAGTAATATTTTCGTAATTCTTGCATTTCATATTTTTGTATGTTGAGTATCTGGAATTGATGGAATTATTTGATGTCGGGTTGAATCTCCAATTCGGTCAGATTCTTGACCGGTCGAATCGACAGATTTGAATTTCTAAATTTCTTGCATTGTTGCTGTTGTTGTTATTGGCTATCTGAATTTGGTGTTGAAATCTTATTAGAGTTTGGATCATCGATCCGGTCAGATCATCGATCCGGTCAGATCATCGACGGCTCGGTCGACCCGATTTGGATATTTCCAGAATTCTTGCATTTTCATATTCTTGTTGTTTGTTATCTGAAACTGCATCAAATCGATTTGGATTTGAATCATCGATTTGGGTCGGTCGACCGATTTGGATATTTCCAGAATTTCAGAACTCAGGTCGGGTATTTTAAATTGCCCACTGCTCGTTTCTTTGGCACTGTTTTACTGTTTTATTAATATCGCATTAAGGCCGATGGAATTGAATTGGAGGCCGCGCTTTTCTTTCATTTCGCTTCTCTGTTTTTTTTAGTTTTACTGTTTTAAACATCCGTGCAGCGGATATCTTATTGTTGTATTAAGTTTCTTGTTTTAAATTTCTTGCGACGGATATCATTGTCTTCTTGTTTTAAACTAAAATATCGTGGTCTTTTCTGAATTGCTTCTCGATTTCGCTTTCTTGTTTTGGTTTAGGTTCTTTGTTTTGAATTAAATCGCATTTAGTAGGTGAAATTGAATTCGAGGCCGCGCTTTTTCGCTTCGCTTTCGCCATCGCTTTGGCATTTAAACATCTGTGCACGGATTGTCTTACTGATTTATACAAATATTGCATTTAGGCCGATGAAATTGAATTCGAGGCCGCGCTTTTTTTCATTTCGTTCCTCTGTTTTTCAGTTTACTGTTTAAAGTATCCGGGCAACGGATATCTTACTGTTCTACTGTTTTATTGCCTTATTTATATCGCATTTAGGCCGATGAAATTGAATTCGAGGCCGCGCTTTTTTTGTTTCATTTCACTGCTTTTCAGCACTATTTTTAACGTCCGGGCAGCAGATATTTACTGTTTTTTTTTATTTACTAAACATCCCGTCTTCTCGGGAATTGCCTCTATTTTTCTGCTTACTGTTTACTGCCTACTGCTGTGTGCAGTTCCGATTTTAATTTTGCTGATTTGAACACGATACTACACTGGCCGATGAAAAATATTCGTCGATTTTGAGGCCTCCACAGTTGCAAAGACGGAAATATAACTTCTGGGCAATGATGAGGCTTAAACCTTTTTCCAAGATCAATATGTTTAGTAGGCGAGGTGACTAAAATAACCAACAAGTTATATATTCGCAGCCACGACGTGATTATAGTGATCTTTTCTATTTCACCCGAGAGACCGACACGTTTAGTAGGCGAGGTAATCAAAAAAAACCACATTAGTCATATGTTTGCAGCCACGACGTGATTGGAATGCTCTTTTCAAAATTTAAGTCTGAGCCCTCCGTGATCAAAACATTCACTGTTTTGAATGCGGATATGGAGTTATTTGTATTTAACTGTTTCTAAACGTTTGTTTTTGACAGCTTGCAGGGATTAAAGTAAATAACGATGAATTATTCCTCGGAGTTTATTTATTTTATTTCTTTTCTTTAATTCAGCTTTTATCCCGCTTTGTATTGTAATATTATTTATCGCACGTATGTAACTATTGAAATGCTTAGAATAGGCAAACTTATGATTAATTCATAAGGTAGTTTAAGATTTGAAACCCGTCGCTAGCTTATTTATTTGTAAGCTCGGTTGAATTCAAACTTAGAAATCCTTCGCTAGTTTATTTATTTTAGGCTCGTCACGCGTATTCAAGATTTTCAAAAACAACTTTTGTCATCTTTATTTGCTTTATTAATCATTCCGGATAAGTTTATCTTTTGTCAATTTACAATTCAATGATTCCCAAAATTTTACTTCTTTGATAGTATAAATAATTTATTGTCACAAATGCATATTTTTCAAAACTTTACATTTATCTTTCTTTTTATGTCATCTGAATACGTACTTGTATAAAATGCATCATTTACTAATTATTTGCAAACATCTTTTAATCTATTATACTTGTAAAACATGCATTTTTCTAGCAATAATTAACCTGAGTTTGACCGGATAACCGCAAGTTAGCGGAGCTTAAAGGATGCCTAACCCCTTCCCTTTAGGATAATAAAGAACCCTTACCTAGAATCTCGCTAGTTTCGCAGACCTTAAAATTGGAGTTTGCATTGCAGCACTTAGTTTAATATTTAGGTGTCCTAATTCACCGTAAAAATAATTAGGTGGCGACTCCTCAACCCTTTTTACCCAGGAATCACCCCGAACACGTCCGTGCTCCGCTTTGACCCGAGCAGGTCAAAATAGGGCGCGACAGCATGGCGACTCCGCTGGGGAGCATCAGGTTCTTAAACCATAACAAGTTCGGATTAATTATTGCTTTACTTTTTGTTCTTTATTTGATTTAGTGCTTAGATGTGTTTCATTTATGAGATTTTTGCATAAACTGCTTTAATTGCTATATTGTCTTACTGCTTTTCTTAAATTGGCATTCCGCTCATATTTCTTCCACTCTGGAAAATTGACACTATCACACACTACACGCGAGGTGTGTTTCGCGCACCCGCAAATTTCTTTCAATCTACCAAATTTTAGGAGAGTTGGCGTATGCGCGGAGTGACCGGACCATCCGGTGACCGCGTAGCCTTCTCACTCGAGTAGTCCGCTCGGGAACCTTGTGTCTAGTCAGCCAAATCTTAGAAAATTTAAGATAAAGATATACCACCCTTTATTTTAAGTCATGCATGCATACACCCTAGGTGGGTCGATCCTTGGTATCGACTCCACAATTAAGGAATCCGCCAAAGATGTCTACGGGTCTCACAACCCAACGACTAATCAACATATTATATGTAGCGTGATAAGGATAGATTAATCCAAGACTAATCATGACATGCTGGAAAATGTACATTCATTTTGTCTCATTTCCGACAAAGCATTACAGTTTAGCAGCTTGGATCAAACCTGTCGTAATCCCGCATATCTGGTGTTTAGGCCTACCTCCGGCATAAGGGAGGCCCCATGCATATTAGGATGCGCATTTAATGGCCATACAATTTGCTTGCTATTTTCTACTGCTTTCCACTATGTGTATATTATTTGAATCAATAATTACTCACCTTATACTAATTTGGTTTTCTTCATTTTTCAGGAGATTCATTTTGCCTTATTTATTTCCCCAAAAGTTGATTCGTGTTGACTAAAATCAAGGACCCATCTGTTATTTCCCAATCATGCCTATCCAAATTGTATTAGTACTTAGTGAAAAAATGCGATTTAAATTGAGGCCTGAACCACATTTTATGTAGTTTAATGTATTTTGCCTCCACCTTTTGAAAGCTTAAAATGACAAATCTGCATTGCTTTTGCTATTTTAAAATCTGTTTTGTTTAAAAATTTTCTTTTTCATCATGCAAACTACTAAATTTGTCGATAACATGTGACATATAATGAAACAAACAAACAAAATCCAAACAATGAACAGGACTTCGAAGAGTATGAGGAAGACTCGCAGCCAGAAGAATTGACAGAGGAATTGGAACATTTCGAGAATAAACCAAAGCCAAATTTAGATGAAACTGAGGCAATAAATTTGGGGGATGCAGAAAAGGTGAAAGAAACAAGAATCAGCGTCCATCTGAACGCCCCACAAAGGAAAGAACTTACGCATCTTTTGAGACAATATATCGACGTATTTGCTTGGTCTTATGACGAGATGCCAGGGTTGAGCACGGATATTATTTCGCATAGATTGCCTATCGATCCATCCTACCCTCCGGTCAAACAAAAACCAAGGAAAATCAAGCCTGATTTGAGTTTAAGGGTCAAGGAAGAGGTGTCCAAGCAATTCGATGCAAAGGTCATTCGAGTCACAAGATACCCCGCTTGGTTGGCCAACATTGTACCGGTGCCAAAGAAAGATGGAAAGATACGAGTGTGCGTGGATTATCGGGATCTCAACAAGGCCAGTCCGAAGGATGACTTCCCTCTTCCAAATATTCACATACTCATTGACAACTGTGCAAAGCATGAATTACAATCATTTGTTGATTGCTTTGCTGGTTACCACCAAATCTTGATGGATGAGGAAGATGCAGAGAAGACATCATTCACTACACCTTGGGGAGTATACTGTTATCGGGTAATGCCGTTCGGACTCAAGAATGCAGGTGCCACCTACATGAGGGCCATGACTACCATTTTTCATGATATGATCCACAAAGAAATAGAGGTCTACGTGGATGACGTTATTATTAAGTCGCGAAAGACTTCGGATCACTTGACGGATTTAGAGAAGTTCTTTGATCTGTTGAGGCGGTATAACCTAAAATTAAACCCTGCAAAGTGTGCGTTTGGTGTCCCTGCTGGGAAGCTGCTAGGTTTCATCGTGAGTGGAAGAGGTATTGAATTAGACCCCTCGAAGGTAAAAGCTATTCAAGACTTGCCTCCTCCAAAGAGTCGAAAAGACGTGATGAGTTTCCTTGGTCGCCTCAATTACATCAGCAGGTTCATAGCACAATCAACAGTGATATGTGAGCCGATATTCAAGTTACTGAAGAAAGACGCTTCTACCAAATGGACGACGGATTGCCAACAAGCTTTTGATAGAATCAAAGAATATATGTCTAACCCACCTGTTTTGGTACCTCCAGAGCCCGGAAGGCCTTTGTTATTATATCTGTCTGTGTTAGAGAACGCGTTTGGATGCGTCTTTGGGACAACACGATGAAACAGGAAAGAAGGAGCAAGCCATATACTACTTAAGCAAGAAGTTCACGCCAGTATGAAGCTCGGAATACTTTGTTGGAACGCACTTGTTGTGCCTTGACATGGATTGCGCAAAAGTTTAGGCATTATCTGTCTGCATATACCACTTATCTCATCTCAAGGATGGACCCGCTCAAATATATTTTTCAGAAGCCCATGCCTACCCTGAAGCTAGCGAAGTGGCAAATCTTGTTAAGTGAATTCGACATCATATATGTCACCCAAAAGGCTATCAAAGGACAAGCACTAGCCGACCATCTTGCGAAAAACCCCGTGGATGAAGAATACATGCCTCTCCGGACTTATTTTCCGGACGAGGAGGTACTGTTTGTTGGAGAAGACATCTCAGAAGAGTACCCGGGTTGGAGAATGTTCTTCGACGGAGCTGCAAACTTCAAAGGGGTTGGTATTGGAGCAATTTTGATTTCAGAATCAGGTCAACACTACCCAATTTTGGCAAAACTCCGATTTCCATGCACCAACAATATGGCGGAATATGAAGCTTGTATACTCGGACTTAGAATGGCCGTTGATATGAACATTCAAGAATTATTGGTTATAGGTGATTCGGACTTATTGATTCATCAGGTGCAAGGCGAATGGGCGACCAAGAACGGGAAGATACTTCCTTACCTGCATTGCGTGAAAGAATTATGCAAAAAATTCAGCAAGGTAGAATTCAAGCATATCCCACGAACTCAAAACGAGTTCACGACGCCTGGCAACACTGTCCTCCATGATTCAACATCCGGATAAGAACTACATTGATCCCATCAAGGTGAGCTTATCGGATCAGCCCGGCATATTGTTTCAATATAGATGGAGAGTTGGATGGAAAGCCTTGGTACCCACGACATTAAGAGATATCTCAAGATAGGTGAATATCCGTAAGGCATAACCAGTATACAAAAGAGGACACTTAGGAGGTTAGCAAACCATTTCTTCCTAAACGGAGAAAGTCTTTATCGGAGGACTCCAGATCTCGGTTTGTTAAGATGTGTTGATGCTCGAGAGGCAAGCAGGTTAGGTGTAGAGATACACGGAGGCACGTGCGGGCCTCATATGAATGGTGTCACTTTGGCAAAGAAGATTACGAGAGCGGGATACTTTTGGATGACCATGGAAACAGATTGCATCCACTTCGTGCAAAGATGCCATCGATGTCAGATTCATGGCGATCTAATCAAGGTGCCTCCTAACGAACTCAATGTGACGAGCTCTCCTTGGCCATTCGCAGCTTGGGGCATGGATGTCATTGGCCCTATTGAACCTGCCGCATCAAATGGACACAGATTTATTCTAGTGGCAATTGACTATTTCACAAAGTGGGTAGAAGCATCGTCCCACAAGTCAGTAACAAATAAAGTGGTAGTTGATTTTATCCGCAATAACATCATTTGTCAATTTGGAATCCCTGAGTCGATTATAACAGACAATGGAGCTAATCTCAACAGTTATCTGATGAATGAGATATGCGAAAAGTTTAAGATTACTCACCGCAATTCCACTCCATACCGACCTCAGATGAACGGAGCAGTCGAAGCAGCCAACAAAAACATCAAAAGAATACTACGAAAGATGATTGATAATTACAAGCACTGGCATGAGCATTTGTCCTTGGCACTTTTGGGATATCGCACTACCGTCAGGACTTCTACTGGGGCAACGCCGTATCTATTGGTCTATGGAGCGAAGTTGTGTTACCAGCCAGTGGAAATACCATCTTTGAGAATTATCCAAGAAAGCGAAATTTGAGCAAGCGAAATGGATCTGAGAATCGATGCGAACAATTGATCTTTGATTGATGAAAAGTGATTGAACGCAGTCTGCCATGGACAACTTTATCAAAACAGAATGGCCAAAGCTTTCAACAGGAAAGTAAAACCAAGGACTTTCGAACCGAGGCAATTGGTGCTAAAACGCATATTCCCGCACCAAAATGAAGCTAAAGGAAAATTCGCACCTAACTGGCAAGGGCCTTATATGGTTCACCGGGTGTTGACTGGAGGAGCATTAATTCTAGCTGAAATGGACGGTGAAGTATGGCCAAAAGCTATCAACGCGGATGCAGTGAAAAGATACTACATTTAGGATTTTTCTATGTAATGCATTTCTTATGTTGTAAAAGTTGCGCTCCCTGGCGGGATACGCAAAGAACCCATGTCGGGTTCCGTTTCCTAGATTGCAAATTTCCCAGAAACACATTTCTTTGTAACATGAACTACGTTATGACCTGATTCCCTCAGCGGGATACGTAGGCGGCCACATCGGCTTCGGTCCCATCTTTAGAAAAATCTTTACAATCCCCTTTTGCTTGTAATGAACTACGTCACGACCTGATTCCCTCATGGGGATACGTAGGCGGCCTAAATCGGCTTCGGTCCCACCATTAGGAAATATTTTCTCCTTTATCTCACAAAAAGACAAAATGCACCCATCTGATCACCCTGATAGGGCAGGCAAGCAATCTACACAAGACTCGATTGTCCGTTCAAAAGATCGTCATTCTCACATATTAGAAACTGGGGCATTTTTAAAGGGATCACTGCCAGAGGACGCCGATAAACATGGAAAAGCATCGGCAAACTAAGTCTTCAGCCAGAAGAATTTTGGATAGGACGTTTGCCTTGTTTCACCGCATGTCACTGCTCGACAGACATTTATGTATATATATATATGCAGTATTTCTTATAAGCAAATTATTTTCAACAAACATTTTCATCAAAATTCGATAGAATTTTTATGTTACTATTTTTTTAAGATGCATTTCTACGAATTATTTTCGGATGTTTTCATTAATGGCTGGCCAAGACTGGGAAGCAGAGAGGGGCTACGGGTCCGAGTTAGCAGGACATGCGAATACCAAGGCCGAAGCTACAAAGTCAACGCGAATCAACTCCCCCCTCCCAAAACTCATAAATTTATTTGAGTACAGGTTCTTCAGGTCGAAAACAGCAGGGAAGCTGCAACATTTATGAGCAGATTCGCAAGGGCCTCCGCATCGCAACTCACTACAAGAATCACTTTCCTGTTTGGAGATTGTACAAAGACGTCATGCTAAACTACATGTTCCCAACCGTGTTGTGTCCACGCAAAGAACGGTATTTCGACTTACAGGGTCGCATTCTCATCTACTCAACTTTTGCATCGCTTATGTCCACACATTAACTATCATGGCATGGCAATAGGGCTCCACTTTACATTACGTCAACACGACGACATAAATCAGGCGCCCACCTTCTAATGCGGGTATGTTTTAAATCAGGCGCCCACCTTCTAATGCGGGTATGTTTTAAATCAGGCGCCCACCTTCTAATGCGGGTATGTTTTAAATCAGGCGCCCACCTTCTAATGCGGGTATGTTTTAAATAAGGCGCCCACCTTCTAATGCGGGTATGTTTAAATCAGGCGCCCACATTCTAATGCGGGTATGTTTTAAATCAGGCGTCCACCTTCTAATGCGGGTATGTTTTAAATCAGGCGCCCACCTTCTAATGCGGGTATGTTTTAAATCAGGCGCCCACCTTCTAATGCGGGTATGTTTTAAATCAGGCGCCCACCTTCTAATGCGGGTATGTTTTAAATCAGGCGCGCACCTTCTAATGCGGGTATGTTTTAAATCAGCGCCCACCTTCTAATGCGGTACGTTTTAAATCAGCGCCCACCTTCTAATGCGGCACGCGAATCAGGCGCCCACCTTCTAATGCGGGTACGTTTTAAATCAGGCGCCCACCTTCTAATGCGGGTACGTTTTAAATCAGGCGCCCACCTTCTAATGCGGGTACGTTTTAAATCAGGCGTGTATGTTTTAAATCAGGCGCCCACCTTCTAATGCGGGTATGTTTTAAATCAGGCGTCCACCTTCTAATGCGGGTATGTTTTAAATCAGGCGCCCACCTTCTAATGCGGGTATGTTTTAAATCAGGCGCCCACCTTCTAATGCGGGTATGTTTTAAATCAGGAGCCCACCTTCTAATGAGGGAATGTTTTAAATCATGCACCCACCTTCTAATGCGGGTATGTTTTAAATCAGGCGCCCACCTTCTAATGCGGGTTTGTTTTAAATCAGGCGCCCACCTTCTAATGCGGGTATGTTTAAATCAGGCACTCACCTTCTAATGCGGGTATGTTTAAATCAGGCGCCCACCTTCTAATGCGGGTATGTTTTAAATCAGGCGCCCACCTTCTAATGCGGGTATGTTTTAAATCAGGCGCCCACCTTCTAATGCGGGTATGTTTTAAATCAGGCGCCCACCTCCTAATGCGGGTATGTTTTAAATCAGGCGCCCACCTCCTAATGCGGGTATTTAAATTTCAGTCAGGCGCACACCTCCTAATGCGGGTATTTAAATTTCAGTCAGGCGCCCACCTCCTAATGCGGGTATTTTATTTTAAATCAGGCTCCCACCTTCTAATTCGGGTATTTTATTTTAAGTCAGGCGCCCACCTCCTAATGCGGGTATTTTATTTTAAGTCAGGCGCCCACCTCCTAATGCGGGTACTTTATTTTAAAGTGTAAACATGCGCCCGCTAACGGCATCATCTGCACAACATTAAGCAACGACATCATTTCAACTTACAAAGTCATATTCTCACATACATATCTTATGCAACTGTTATACACTAACTTTTATTTTAGCTCTGGTCCACAGGAATTTGAATCGGCGGGAGCTTTCAGCATAACGTGGAACTATATCTCACGGCGAACCAAGGCAATTTGGTCAACGACCTACTTCGAACTTCGATCCGCTCTTTCCCAATAGTTTTGTTACATCTGCGACCAGTGTCATCATAACTCGACACTGGGGCAATATTTCTTGAATCTGCACTAACTTTTTCCATAATTTCTCTCCCCCTGGGATCTTATTTCTACCCATGATCTTCCTTCAAGTCCCGTTGATCAAGACAAAATTGGCTACTCAGTCAACTTTCTTTGGCCGAAAACTCTTTCATCGTCTCCGTCCAAAGAGGGGCATCTGTTGACACCCAATTTTGTCCCATCTTTTATGATTTTATTCGTAATTTTTAATATTTTGACACTTTTAAAATAATTTTAAAATATAGGCATATATGTGTATATCCTCTTATTATTATTATTATTCGCATTTTTATATCATTTGCATTTTTATAATAATCATAAGTTTTATCCGAAATTCTATGTTATCTTATTCTCGCAAAATTGCATCGCATTTTCCTTTTATTAAGCATTAAATATTTTGCAAATATTATACTTTATTATTATCACGTCGTTATGTTATTTTAAATAATTCACATCTTTTACAAAAAATATATAAATATGTTTTAATATTAAGCCCCTTTTCATATTTTTAAATTCCTAACTCATTTCATTTTCCAACCCAAAACAATTTCTACCCAAACTAAAACCCATTTCATTTTCCCAACCCAATACAAATTCTACCCAAACAAAATTCACAAGCCCAAACCAAATTCCCCTTATTCCCTTCCCCTTTATTTCCCTTATAACCCAACCCAACAACCAATTAAATCCCCCACTCGGCTGGCCCAATTCCCTTCGCCCAAAACGGACCAGCCCAACCCGTCGACCCGTCGATCCAGGCCCAACCGGCCGACCCGTCGGCCCAAACCCATTCCCCTCATCTTTTAAACCCATTCCCTTACCCCTTTTAAACCCAAAACAAAAATCCCAAAAATACAAACCCTAACCCCCCAAGTCGCCGCACACCCTACACCCCTGCCCCTACGTCGCCGTACCCCCCATCCGACCGGTCACCTCGCCCACTGCCACCACCCACTCCCTGCCACCAACCCTGACACCACCACACCCCTCCCGTCACTTCGACCCACGCCCCTACCCCCCTAAAATTCGCTTCCAAAATTCAGAAATCTCTACCTTTAATTCAAATTTCAAACTCGTTCTTGGGGGGAAATCTACCTATAAATACCCCATGTTGTTCTTCATTTTGGGGAGAGATTTTTCGGGGATAAAAACAGATTTTCGAAGGATTTTTCGGAAGACTATTCCATATATACATAAAATATTTATTGTGTTCTAAATTTTACATCATTCGTTGTCTTTGATTGTTCAAGATACAAGTCCGAAATAGGCCCAAGATTCGAAAGAAAGGAGGTGAGTTTCGTTCTTGAACTTGGGTTTTAAAATGGCTCTATTCGGTTTCTGAAAAAACCGAATCCGAAAATCTGTTTTGCATTTTCTTGTTGTTCTTCACTTTGTTTTGGTCAGATTCGACCCATTAATCGACCGGTTTGGGTATTATTTTCAGAATTCTTGCATGCTCATATTCTTGTATGTTGGTTATCTGAATTTGGTGAATATTTGATTTCGGGTTGAATTTCTGATTCGGGTCGGGTCACTGACCCGGGTCGGGTCGACCCGGTTTGGGTAACATTTCAAAACTCTTGCATTCTTATATTCCTGTATGTTGGTTATCTGAATTTGGTGAATATTTGATTTCGGGTTGAATTTCTGATTCGGGTCGGGTCGACCCGGTTTGGGTAACATTTCAAAACTCTTGCATTTTTATATTCCTGTATGTTGGTTATCTGGAATTTGATGGAATTATTCGATTTCGGATTTTTTACCTGATTCGGGTCGGGTCGACCCGGTTTGAGTAATATTTTCAGAATTCTTGCATTTCATATTTTTTGTATGTTGAGTATCTGGAATTGATGGAATTATTTGATGTCGGGTTGAATCTCCAATTCGGGTCGGGTTACTGACCCGGGTCGGGTCGACCCGGTTTGAATTTCTAAATTTCTTGCATTGTTGCTGTTGTTGTTATTGGCTATCTGAATTTGGTGTTGAAATCTGATTCGAGTTTGGATCACTGATCCGGGTCGGGTCGACCCGATTTGGATATTTCCAGAATTCTTGCATTTTCATATTCTTGTTGTTGGTTATCTGGCTGATCGAATCTGATTTCGGATTTGAATCACTGATTCGGGTCGGGTCGACCCGATTTGGATATTTCCAGAATTTCAGAACTCAGGTCGGGTATTTTAAATTGCCCACTGCTCGTTTCTTTGGCACTGTTTTACTGTTTTATTAATATCGCATTAAGGCCGATGGAATTGAATTGGAGGCCGCGCTTTTCTTTCATTTCGCTTCTCTGTTTTTTTTAGTTTTACTGTTTTAAACATCCGTGCAACGGATATCTTATTGTTGTATTAAGTTTACTGTTTTAAATTTCTTGCGACGGATATCATTGTCTTACTGTTTTAAACTAAAATATCGTGTCTTTTCGGGAATTGCTTCTCGATTTCAGTTTTACTATTTTTGAATTAAATACTGCATTTAGGCCGGTGAAATTGAATTCGAGGCCGCGCTTTTTTCGTTTCTGTTTCAGTTTACTGTTTTGGCATTTAAACATCCGTGCACGGATTGTCTTACTGATTTATACAAATATTGCATTTAGGCCGATGAAATTGAATTCGAGGCCGCGCTTTTTTTCATTTCGTTCCTGTTTTTCGCTTTCTTGTTTAAAGTATCCGCAACGCGGATATCTTCTTGTTCTCTTGTTTTATTGCCTTATTTATATCGCATTTAGGCCGATGAAATTGAATTCGAGGCCGCTTTTTCGTTTCATTTCATCAAGCCAAAGATTGTTTTTAACGTCCGGCGGCAGATATTTACTATTTTTTTTTTATTTACTAAACATCCCGTCTTCTCGGGAATTGCCTCTGTTTTTCTGCTTACTGTTTACTGCCTACTGTTGTGTGCAGTTCCGATTTTAATTTTGCTGATTTGAACACGATACTACACTGGCCGATGAAAAATATCCGTCGATTTTGAGGCCTCCACAGTTGTAAAGACGGAAATATAACTTCTGGGCAATGATGAGGCTTAAACCTTTTTCCAAGATCAACATGTTTAGTAGGCGAGGTGACTAAAATAACCAACAAGTTATATATTCGCAGCCACGACGTGATTATAGTGATCTTTTCTATTTCACCCGAGAGACCGACACGTTTAGTAGGCGAGGTAATCAAAAAAAACCACATTAGTCATATGTTTGCAGCCACGACGTGATTGGAATGCTCTTTTCAAAATTTAAGTCTGAGCCCTCCGTGATCTAAACATTCACTGTTTTGAATGCGGATATGGAGTTATTTGTATTTAACTGTTTCTAACCGTTTGTTTTTGACAGCTTGCAGGGATTAAAGTAAATAACGACGAATTATTCCTCAGAGTTTATTTATTTTATTTCTTTTCTTTAATTCAGCTTTTATCCCGCTTTGTATTGTAATATTATTTATCGCACGTATGTAACTATTGAAATGCTTAGAATAGGCAAACTTATGATTAATTCATAAGGTAGTTTAAGATTTGAAACCCGTCGCTAGCTTATTTATTTGTAAGCTCGGTTGAATTCAAACTTAGAAATCCTTCGCTAGTTTATTTATTTTAGGCTCGTCACGCGTATTCAAGATTTTCAAAAACAACTTTTGTCATCTTTATTTGCTTTATTAATCATTCCGGATAAGTTTATCTTTTGTCAATTTACAATTCAATGATTCCCAAAATTTTACTTCTTTGATAGTATAAATAATTTATTGTCACAAATGCATATTTTTCAAAACTTTACATTTATCTTTCTTTTTATGTCATCTGAATACGTACTTGTATAAAATGCATCATTTACTAATTATTTGCAAACATCTTTTAATCTATTATACTTGTAAAACATGCATTTTTCTAGCAATAATTAACCTGAGTTTGACCGGATAACCGCAAGTTAGCGGAGCTTAAAGGATGCCTAACCCCTTCCCTTTAGGATAATAAAGAACCCTTACCTAGAATCTCGCTAGTTTCGCAGACTTTAAAATTGGAGTTTACATTACAGCACTTAGTTTAATATTTAGGTGTCCTAATTCACCGTAAAAATAATTAGGTGGCGACTCCTCAACCCTTTTTACCCAGGAATCACCCCGAACACGTCCGTGCTCCGCTTTGACCCGAGCAGGTCAAAATAGGGCGCGACAGCATGGCGACTCCGCTGGGGAGCATCAGGTTCTTAAACCATAACAAGTTCGGATTAATTATTGCTTTACTTTTTGTTCTTTATTTGATTTAGTGCTTTGATGTGTTTCATTTATGAGATTTTTGCATAAACTGCTTTAATTGCTATATTGTCTTACTGCTTTCCTTAAATTGGCATTCCGCTCATATTTCTTCCACTCTAGAAAATTGACACTATCACACACTACACGCGAGGTGTGTTTCGCGCACCCGCAAATTTCTTTCAATCTACCAAATTTTAGGAGAGTTGGCGTATGCGCGGAGTGACCGGACCATCCGGTGGCCGCGTAGCCTTCTCACTCGAGTAGTCCGCTCGGGAACCTTGTGTCTAGTCAGCCAAATCTTAGAAAATTTAAGATAAAGATATACCACCCTTTATTTTAAGTCATGCATGCATACACCCTAGGTGGGTCGATCCTTGGTATCGACTCCACAATTAAGGAATCCGCCAAAGATGTCTACGGGTCTCACAACCCAACGACTAATCAACATATTATATGTAGCGTGATAAGGATAGATTAATCCAAGACTAATCATGACATGCTGGAAAATGTACATTCATTTTGTCTCATTTCCGACAAAGCATTGCAGTTTAGCAGCTTGGATCAAACCTGTCGTAATCCCGCATATCTGGCGTTTAGGCCTACCTCCGGCATAAGGGAGGCCCCATGCATATTAGGATGCGCATTTAATGGCCATACAATTTGCTTGCTATTTTCTACTGCTTTCCACTATGTGTATATTATTTGAATCAATAATTACTCACCTTATACTAATTTGGTTTTCTTCATTTTTCAGGAGATTCATTTTGCCTTATTTATTTCCCCAAAAGTTGATTCGTGTTGACTAAAACTGGCGGACCCATCTGTTATTTCCCAATCATGCCTATCCAAATTGTATTAGTACTTAGTGAAAAAATGCGATTTAAATTGAGGCCTGAACCACATTTTATGTAGTTTAATGTATTTTGCCTCCACCTTTTGAAAGCTTAAAATGACAAATATGCATTGCTTTTGCTATTTTAAAATCTGTTTTGTTTAAAAAATTTCTTTTTCATCATGCAAACTACTAAATTTGTCGATAACATGTGACATATAATGAAACAAACAAACAAAATCCAAACAATGAACAGGACTTCGAAGAGTATGAGGAAGACTCGCAGCCAGAAGAATTGACAGAGGAATTGGAACATTTCGAGAATAAACCAAAGCCAAATTTAGAAGAAACTGAGGCAATAAATTTGGGGGATGCAGAAAAGGTGAAAGAAACAAGAATCAGCATCCATCTGAACGCCCCACAAAGGAAAGAACTGACGGATCTTTTGAGATAATATATCGACGTATTTGCTTGGTCTTTATTTGCATAGGTGAATATGACATAAATTTCCCCAAAGCTCGGGTCTACTTGCATACGTCTAGATGCTCAAACCATCGCCCAAAAGTACGGGGTGTTACATACGTCTTGTATGACACAATCCTTATATCACTAATAAATGACCGTTCACAGACATAAACATAACTGTTCTTAATAAAATTATTAACATACATGATTGCTTGCATAACTATAAGTAACATCGGAATCATCTATTCTCTCTGACTCAACCTCGAACATTCATACACTCTATGGCTTCTGCTCTCACACCAGTAACATTCTTCCAAATAACCTGGGCATTATCCATATTGTACATGTTAACACTGGTAGCATAACGACTGAAATCTCTTAGAATATTCCCTGGCTCTAGGGCCTAAAGCTCCACATCCATAACATAACTCAATGTTGGATAAACATACTTCATCCTATCTCTCTCCATATTGCTGACATCGCTGCCTACTACTTCCAACATCTTTTGGTGTTCTCCTGACTTCCATCCTCGCATTATAAATTCTTCAATACTTGCGTTCATCCCAAACCTTCCAGACTGTTTACTAGTTACTTATCCCCCACTTTTACTTGTTAGGGGCGAGCCTTGGTTAACTGAAGTCCATGATAATGGGCTTCTTAGACTCTCTAAAGGTCTATCTTATGGGGGCATCTGGACATGATCCTGCTCTGGGAAGATAACTGGAGGTGCTATTACATACACTGGACCACTTACACCCAACCCAAATAGAAATGACCACTGTGCTGATGGCCTCTATATCGTATGGGCTTTCCTATAATTTGGAACTACCACTGGAATCGGTGGCACTCGGAAGGGTGATTCCTCTGGAACCTCAGATGGGTCTTCTTCCATGGATGAATCCTCAGACGGGTCTTCCTCTATAGACAGTTCATTTATGGACAAGTCTTCTTTTATTGAATAACTTACATTCCTATCTGGTGACCTTACATTCCCCGGATTCATACAGAAGGGCGGCTACCGGCTAGTACCTTCTCCCTCATTCCTAACCCATTTTCTACTATCTAAACTTTCCCTAGATCTCGACATTACTGAAAAGAAAGATCAAGATGAAAGTTATGGGTTTAGTAACTTATGACTTCACTTCTATTGCACGATCTAGATTTTTAAGAAATAATAACATCCTAAATTCCATGTAGCTTCCTTTTTATAAGTGTGGCATGCAACACACCCATAAGTAAGATTCTACTAGACACGACTTATAGACATTCCTATGACTGACCTGCTCTGATACTATTTTGTCACACCATAACCTTGGAGGGTATGGTTGGCACGCGGCGCCCTAAGGCCCAAGCGTACCGTTCCTGATACATGTGATATAAATGACAACTCATTGGCCGACAAGGCCTCTGACACATATTTAACTGAAGAACGGTACAACCACATGAACTCAGAAAAGGTCCAACTCTGCACACACACACACACACACATATATATATATATATATATATATATATATATAGATATATAAAGGCTGACAAGTCCGACATATGACTGTCACATCCAACACAACTATCTACAAGCCTATAAAGAATACTATGACAAAATCTGGTTGGGACAGGGCCCCGTCATACCCAACTATATACATATGCACATCTGTCATACCTATCAGCTCATTACACAACTCCGGAGAAAAAGAGTGTGACAACCTTCAACTGGATCGAGTCCTATTGTGAGGAAAGCCTCTGCATCTCTATCTACACCTGCGGCATGAAACGCAATATCCCCAAAAAAGGGATATTAGTACAAAATAATGTATTGAGTATGTAAAGCATGAATAACAATATGAATCTGTAAATTATAAAGAAAGGCATGTACACAATGTGAAGCGATTATCTATGAGGGAAAGCATAAGCAACCTAGGGGCTACATGGGATGAATAATGAAACTCTGAAACTTAATACAACCTATCTGGAATATGCCTTTTCTGCATAATTGTCCATGTCTTATTGTGTGAGGTATATAAGATATCACTACTCTTAGGTGTATGTATGAATATGTAATGTAATATGCAAACCGATTCATGTATGTGTTGCGGAACGCGCAACCCGATCCATCATATGTATATGTTGTGGAATGTGCAACCCGATATAATATATATATATATATATATATATATATATATATATATATATTATAAAATATGCAACCCGATCTAATATATGCATATATTGCGGAACGTGCAACCCTATACACTATATGTATATATTGCGGAACGTTCAACCCGATCCAATGAAAACCAGAGTGTGAACAACAAACTATAATAACAACGACTCATTGTCCCTTTTTGAAACTCATAAACTTCTTGACTTTATTCTTAGAATGACTTTTGGGTCGACTCGACGACTATATTATAGAAAGCTTCATTTCGAAGACTTATGATACGATCAGTAACCAACAACAAGACTTTCAAGAATAAGAATACTCAAGAAATATTTCTCAACAAGAGATTTCAAGATACAATAGGACAAAGCTTTTAGCATTTCTTTTTGAAAATGATAACTCCTTGGATTTCATACTTTGAAAGAAAGGGATAGCCTTACATACATGTTTCTTGTCGCTATAATCATTTTTCCAATCCTCGCTCCTCTTACAGATGGTCATCTATACTATACAAGGAAATAATATCAATATCGGGTCTAGATTCCATAGAAAAGCTTTTCTTAGATATCTTGTTGAAAATCTTGAACATCTCGGGATTTTAGACTTCGTTACGAGAGATGCTTATATAACTCAATCCCGCAGTTCAACCAAATTATAATTTTCATAGAAACCCATTTAGGTGCTCCTTGACAACTCTTACGCATAAATAATTCCTCAAACTTTTCTTATATGGAAAACTTCACGTGAATTAGTCTCACAACCTTTCAAACCTTACGTTCCTTAATCCATAACATATACTATCAAATATGACATCTAATTCGGCTCATATTTAGTGTAAAATAGCCCATCAATTCATATTACAAAGATTTCATAAATTTGTGAAGCTTTGATCATGAAAACTTTTTCATAACTTCTTCTAAATCATCAATAACCATAATCATAGATAGAAGGGGATAGAATTTACCTTAATACTCCATAATTTCCTCAAAACAGTGAGCAATCCGATTTACAATAGTTTTCCCAAAATCCAACTTATATGGAGAAGATCACTATGTTATCACAGGTTTTATCATGTTACCCTTGTGTAATCGGCTTCGATTTCAACTTGGGATGTTGGGGTATGCTAGAGAGGGTTTATAGATGATGTTAGGGTTTGGTATTGAGGAAAAATGAATTACAATTTGGGAATTTTCAATATAAAACCGTAACTAATCTGCACCGCTATAAAAAAAATGGTACATTTGACGGATCATCAAACGTTCGACGGTCCGTCGATCTTCCCGTCAAACTTCTAGGAAAATTGACGGTCCAGTGTGGGAAATTTGACGGTCCGTCAAACATTTGACTTTTCGTCCTTCTTCCCGTCGAATTTCCAGTTTTTTCTGTTTTCGTCAAAACGTACTTTCTTTGATCCGTTTAACTTCCAAACACTTCGGTATCTCCATGAGCAAGCTATATACCTTTATTATCCTTCTATAACATTATACCTCTTCCTAGGGCTTCGGTATCCATTGACGTCACGGTGGGACATGAAACTACGGGGTGTAACATAAAGTCATGACCCGAGGACAAGTAGAAACCGTAGAGGTATCGCCCAGTTGTTCTCACATACTGGCAAGGGTAAGGTCGAATGAATAAGAGGTTGAAGTGGATGAGGAAGACATTCTTTAAGTGTATATTTAACAGATAGAGAATGGGTGAAGAGAGGCATTAAATGTTGTCCTGATAAAACGTCTAATTGTGGGAAGAGTGGCTACGTTTCGGTTGAGCTATCACAAAAAGTTTTAAAATGTACTGATTCTTCCACTTTCCGGGCTCATGGAATGAAGGGCCCGAAAAGTGGGTCACTATCTGTATTGGTTGAAAAATGCATCCGTGGGTAATCAACGTATCTTGAGGCTCAGATGGCCTGAGGAAATCCTACAGTTGTTCCTCACTCCCACCAACTCCTATCATATCCGTCAGTATCGATCAGAGCTTCGCGACGCGTGTGGACTGTAGGGCATCAGCAGGGTCACGTCATCACAACTTTTTGTTGGAAATTAGCCTTTAGCGGGGAGATTCGTCCACCCATATTTGATGAATTAAACACTAGTGTTTCGCATGTTAGAGACCTTGTCTCTTCGCACATGCATGATCTACGAAGTGAGTAGATGACCGTAGGGCCAAGAATCGTCTAATTTCGTTGAGAAATGAAAGAGATATTGGTCCACGAAGTAAGGTGTTTGAGACATGGAAATGTGGTGTGGGACAAATCTACCACATCGGTGAGAATAGGAAGAATTGCTTTCTATATAAGTCTCTACTTGGTAAAGGGTTTTGGACCCCGAGGGGTATCCCATGTGTTTAAAGGATGGAAGACCTAGATGTGCTTGGGTTCAAGGATAAGCCCACACGCGCGCCGCCGCCGCCCGCCCGTCCCGTTCGGTTCCGGTTTCGGGTTCTCGGGCTCTCAGGCTCTCGGGGTCATGGGTCACGGGCTGTGGGGCTGTCTAATATTATCTTTGTGGACCAGAGAACTCTGCCAGATGTACAGTTTGATCCCTGAAGTTTTATATGTACAGTTTGGACCAAAATTCTTTCATATGTACAGTTTGGTCCCTGAAGTTTCAATATTTACAGTTTGGTCCCAGAGTTTCTGGAAAGGTGACGGAAGGCCATTGGACTGCGTTTTGGAGCATTAATCGGCCATTACTTGGTTGATTAACTCTCCATTAACAGCCCATTAGTTGGGCAATTGAGCAGCCTCCTTCATGACCTTAATTCACCTCATTCATGGCATTAAAACCTGCCATTACAGCCCTCCTTTAAGGGCCATTACAGCCTTGTTTGTGGCTGTTGGACAGCCCCTCCTCATGCTATATATTGAGCTTCTTTTGGCTTAAAATAGGAGTAAGAAACAAGCTGGAAAATAGATGCTTACGTGACTGAAATTCAGCACAAAACAGTGAGAAAAACAGCCACAAAACAGTGAGTGAAATTCAGCGAAAATCAATGCAATTTTCGACTGAAAAACAGTGACCAAGCCCTCACGTATACACAAGATATACACTATAGAGACACACTATATACACAGAGACAAAAGAGAAGAGTAGACAAAAACTCTTCCTTCCTATTCCATATCTTCAGCAAGTCGAGTCATATTTATTTTCTTCGACAGGCTCAACCTATTGGCTTTGTAGTGTTGAGATTAAAGTGTTGTTTTATCTTGGGAGACTATTGCCCGCTAACGTAAAAGCATATATACGAGGCAATCTTGTCTTAAGGATAGAGGGTTATCCTCGACTCAACACACAACGTTATAACCATCCAGATTTAGTTGTTTCTTGATTTCAGGATATCAACATTCAAGACACAACAAACTTGCGGCAGTTCTCAACATTGGCTTTGCAAGGTGATCAAGATTCAAGACACAACACACATGCGGCAGTTTTGAAGATTGACCATTTATTTATCCTTTCGAACATTTATAATAGTTATTACTTCCCGTACTGCTCTATAAAGTACCATAGAATACCAACAAATTTAAGACAAGATTTTATTGTAATACTATTAGTGTTCGAAAGATGTCGGTCAAAAGTTGTGTGACCAAATCTGGATATGGCAATGGTTTTCTGGTAGAAGAGAGTGATGATGATGAACATGTTCATGGTGTCACCGCTACCAAGACTGGTGGGAACAAGCGCTCTCGAGAACCTGAGGATATCAACTGGGACAAGAGGAGAAGACTGAAGATGTGCTTCTATCTTGCAGCAGAAGGCCTGTATCTGTCACAGACAAAAGATCCGAATAATGGTAAGAATGAACTGGACACTCAGTTTGATGAAGTGACTGGAGTGAGCCAGAATCCGAAATTGGGATAAGTAGTTTTTCTTACTTGTCAAGAATAAAGATTAAATGAGGTCTGATTAAAAATTGATTAAAGTAAGGAGGAATATGAAAATAATTTATATTCCTTACGCTTTAAAAATCAGAAGTTTAATCTCATCTTCTTTTCCGTTTAAAGATTGGATTGTAAAGCAACTTAAAAAGATCTGTTCTTTTAAGTGTAATTATTAAAGTGTGTAAAGTATGTTCGCACATACGAGGGAGAAAGATCCACTGACTGTGCAAAAACTGTTACCACTCTTAAGTAAGCGCCAAGAATTATCTAGGCACCAATCATAACGGAAGAAGTCTAAAAGTTAAAGACGTTGAGCCTGTCATGCTATTTGGCAGAAGATCCTTCATAGGATGATATTGGACACTCAGTCATATAAAGCCTCCGGGTGACTGGAGTGGGCCAAAATTCCTTTGATATGATGATATTGGACACTCAGTCATATAAAGCCTCCGGGCGACTGGAGTGGGGCCAGAATTCATTTCATAGGAAAAGTAATGGACACCTATTAGGGTGGGCCAGAGTTTCCAGGTCTTAAATGATCTGAAGGCCTAAAGAAAGGCAGAAAAGAAATTGGACACTCAGTCTGCCAAAGCAACTGGAGTGGGCCAGAGTATCCAGATCATATATGATCCGGTTGCGCCCTAACCACGGGCAAGAGGTTGTTCATGTGAAGCAACGCCACCTCTAAAGTAGAAGGGGTTGGAGAGGTTGTCCTCAATAGGACTTCAGGGAATGAGATCACTCTAAGATGAGGTGATACATATCCCTAACTTGGTTTAAGGGACGCTGTTGGTCAAGCTGGTTTGAGGCTACTCCAACAGGTCTGTAATAACTAAGAATGGTACAGTATGTCTGTAGCCGAATGAATGATATATTTGTAATCCGTGCATCTATTCCCTCATAGATTAAGACACGTTAAATAGCAAGTCATTCAAAAGCTAACGATGTTGAGATTGTTGCCTTCTGTCGACATAAACCCTCAAAATGAATGTGAGGTAGACGAATAGGCAAAATGACCTTTCCAAATTCCGTCAAAGGGAATAGCGAAAGAAGCACCGCTCCTCTAGAACTTAGTCACACCTACTTGGGTGATTTGAAGTTTATACAAAATAGAGGGGGGAGACAAGTACGTTGTGACCTTCATTGATGATGGTACAACGTATGAAATCCTTTGTTTGTTAAAAAGCAAAGATGAAGTTGTTGAAGCGGATAAGCGCTACAAAGCAAAAGTTGAAAATCAACTAAGCCTACGGATTGAGAAATTCGTAGTGATAGAGGGGGAGAAAGTGAAGCATCGTTCATTAAACGACTGTTCATTTCTCACCTCAGTCCAACGGTGTTAGCCAAGCGCAAATTCATACGCCCAAATTATGTGGGGTGGCATGGTAAAAGTTGGAATACTAAAACAGGTCAAGTTGTACCTAAGACTGTAGATTGCATATATGTCAGGATCTGCAAATAACAGTAGTGTTGATCGCCTCTTGGCGTCAAAGAATGTTGAATTCTTTGGAGATAACTTTCCTTGAAAAAGGAAAAAGGAGTAATTGCTCAGGGTTAACAAGAACCCGCGAGGGCCTGACTATCCGAAACTAGACGTTCCGTATCTACAGGACTCGAAAGTTGCTGGCTATCCGGAACTTAATATTCCAGATCTGCAGAACTCAGGAATTCTAGATGTTGAACCGAGACAGAGCAAAGAAGGGGACAAAGACTTGTTCCAGTCCTTCTAGCTTGTATGGTTAAGAATGAACCATGGACAATTAACAAATAATTGTCATCTCCAAAAGCGCTGCTTTGGAAAGAAGCTACAAAGAGAGAAATAAACTCTATCATATAGAACCATACTTGCGTAATGGTTGATCTTCCTCCGGGAAAAGAACCTTTGGGTTGTAAGATGTGCTCCCATGTGAGTAGCTTCACATCCAGGGCCATTGCAGTCTTGCGTGGCATGAATGTTGAATTAGCCTTCCCAACCAGAGAGTTAGAAGAAGAGGATCAGAGTTGGTTTGCTGAACTGTGGGCTTCTTCCTGAACTTTCATTTTGGTCCCTGAAATGTTTATATTTTGGTCCTGAAAGTTTCAGATAAAACAGAAATAATGAATCTGACCACAGAAACATTGACTCTGAAATTAGAAAGCCAATAGTTAGAGAATCAACAGTCTGAAAGTAAAAGTCATATTGAAACAAAGTTTCGATATGAAAGATATGGGTATCACAGATGACATCTTAGGAATTGGATTTTTAAGACATCTAACGGACTGGTCGATAGTTGACAGTCTCGTTGAAGCCACCAATGGATATGAATCATAGAACTGATTGGAATCATAGTGCACCCATAGACAAGGAGCGATATGCACAGGTCATGTGTAGTTCAATGTATTGTACACACTACAACCGATCTGGTATCGTCCTACGAACAGATCAGTTGAACTAAGGTTCACTGATGATCTTAATACATGATCAATAGAAGGCTTTAAGTCGGATATGACTATATCTGAGTTATTCGCTTATCTACGGATTATAGTATTCTGGATGTCCAGCGGTTCTGGGAGAACACAGTGATGCAAACTGGACATCAGACTGAAAAATACCAAAGCCACAAGCAAATGTGTATGGTGGGTCTTGGAAAATCCCCTAAGCAAACTTGCATCGGCCGATTCATGATGGAATCGGAGTTTATCGCTTTATACAAAGCATGAAAGAAGTTGAGTAACTTCACGGCTCCTTAGAGGACGTCCCTTATTGGGAGAAACACGTATCTTCAGCAGTTATACACTGTGGCTAGCCTGTAGGCTTCAGGAAGGACACGGATGACGGCGTCTGGACATATCTTTCAGGATCTGTCGGAGACATAAGACCGTATAGAAGTTGATCATCACGGGTGTCACATCCTTGTGTACTAACTAAGGGACTACCCGGAGATCAAGTGTTCTGCCTGTCTAGGGGAATTGGCTTAAAACCCAAACAATACGAACCTTTGCAGTGGAAACCCAACCATACTGATTGGAGATCCCAAGAATTTGGTTCAATGGGAAAACTAAGCTGCAAAAGGTTCAGTTGAGCGCTTCGGTGGAAGCAAGAAGCACTTCGGATGATGATTTCTGTACGGAAACATGAATCCAAAGTTGTTCCCGCGATAGACATTAAAGTACTACCTGCATGGTGGGTAAAGGTTAAGCTTCCAAACCTTTTAAAAGATCCTCAAATGGTTGAGGTTAAGGTTGGGGAAACTTTTAATGATTCCTAACACTTGAGAAGTGGGGTATAGCAGGATACCTTGTAGGAGATCACCTATTTAAGTGCGAGGATGGCCGCCTCAAATGAACGCACTTAAGAATCCAAGTGTGTCCATGGCCACAACGGACAGAAACGTAAGAAGGAAAATGAATAAGAAGAGTTATTGTGTTGATATCATTGTCTTGGCTTACACCAAACACTGACGGTTCAAGACATCACGTTCACCGCGATAAGTAAGTCAGATGGTTTCAACTAGGGAAGGTTCAAAGCGAAAGCTACCACTCTGATGCAATATCTTTTATTTGAAAGATTGCTGAAATGTAGGCACCTTGTGCGTGCGCCACAATCTCTCTTTCATAGAGGGGATTGTTGGAAATTAGCCTTTGGCGGGGAGATGCGTCCACCCATCTTTGATGAATTAAACACTAGTGTTTCGCATGTTGGAGACCTTGTCTCTTCGCACATGCATGATCTACGAAGTGAGTAGATGACCGTAGGGCCAAGAATCATCTAATTTCATTGAGAAATGAAAGAGATATTGGTCCACGAAGTAAGGTGTTTGAGACATGGAAATGTGGTGTGGGACAAATCTACCACATCGGTGAGAATAGGAAGAATTGCTTTCTATATAAGTCTCTACTTGGTAAAGGGTTTGGGACCCCGAGGGGTATCCCATGTGTTTAAAGGAGGGAAGACCTAGATGTGCTTGGGTTCAAGGCTAAGCCCACACGCGCGCCGCCGCCGCCCGCCTGTCCCGTTCGGTTCCGGTTTCGGGTTCTCGGGCTCTCGGGGTCACGGGCTGTGGGGCTGTGGGGCTGTGGGGCTGTCTAATATTATCTTTGTGGACCAGAGAACTCTGACAGATGTACAGTTTGATCCCTGAAGTTTTATATGTACAGTTTGGACCAGAATTCTTTTATATGTACAGTTTGGTCCCTGAAGTTTCAATATTTATAGTTTGGTCCCAGAGTTTCTGGAAAGGTGACGGAAGGCCATTGGACTGCGTTTTGGAGCATTAATCGGCCATTACTTGGTTGATTAACTCTCCATTAACAGCCCATTAGTTGGGCAATTGAGCAGCCTCCTTCATGACCTTAATTCACCTCATTCATGGCATTAAAACCTGCCATTACAGCCCTCCTTTAAGGGCCATTACAGCCTTGTTTGTGGCTGTTGGACAGCCCCTCCTCATGCTATATATTGAGCTTCTTTTAGCTTAAAACGGGAGTAAGAAACAAGCTGGAAAATAGATGCTTACGTGACTGAAATTCAGCACAAAACAGTGAGAAAAACAGCCACAAAACAGTGAGTGAAATTCAGCGAAAATCAGTGCAATTTTCGACTGAAAAACAGTGACCAAGCCCTCACGTATACACAAGATATACACTATAGAGACACACTATATACACAGAGACAAAAGAGAAGAGTAGACAGAAACTCTTCCTTCCTATTCCATATCTTCAGCAAGTCGAGTCATATTTGTTTTCTTCGACAGGCTCAACCTATTGGCTTTGTAGTGTTGAGATTAAAGTGTTGTTTTATCTTGGGAGACTATTGCCCGCTAACGTAAAAGCATATATACGGGGCAATCTTGTCTTAAGGATAGAGGGCTATCCTCGACTCAACACACAACGTTATAACCATCCAGATTTAGTTGTTTCTTGATTTCAGGATATCAACATTCAAGACACAACAAACTTGCGGCAGTTCTCAACATTGGCTTTGCAAGGTGATCAAGATTTAAGACACAACACACATGCGGCAGTTTTGAAGATTGACCATTTATTTATCCTTTCGGACATTTGTAATAGTTATTACTTCCCGTACTGTTCTATAAAGTACCATAGAATACCAACACTTTTAGGGTCAGAATAGTCTAGTCTTGGATTATATATGTAAAGCTTAGGATGGAAGCAACCCCATTATCTTGCTCACTTTGTAGCCCTAGCATTATTTTTCTCTCTCAAAGTAATATACTCAAAGATTCATTTGTCTATTTACTTATTACTTCTCTTGAATCTTAGCTTGTTTATTATTTTTGTCTTACTAATCCGCCTTACATACTTATTTTTATTACTTAAACCATAATCGATTTAGAAGTTTTCCTAATGGGATACAATTCACTTATCTTTAATCCCTATAACAAATCTCTAACTGTGTTTCTGGTTAGAACCGAGTTCACCCCAAAACAAATAGGATCTATTGCGGAATAAACAGAAATATTCTCCTTTTTAAACACGATTAGTTCCTATATTTCCTTTCATTTTTTCTTTAGATTCTTTTAATCTGTTCCCCGTTCCCATTACGTCCAAAAAAATGTCTGGACAACTAATTATAATAAACAATTTAAACAACTTTATGTAAGATAAAATTATTTGGAACAGCAATTCTTTTGAGCGAAAATAGGAGGAATATGCCGAGTTAATAAGGGAATCCGTATAGCACTTCGATCTCTTAAGTATATATTTTGTTCTTATCTTAGAAGACTTCAACAGTATATGTTGTAGGATTTCTAATTGTTAGGAGTATTTATATTATCATTTTAACATATTAAAACCAAATTGGCAAGTTCAAGTTAAAGGAATGCTTCATCATAAACATTATCTATTATATCTGGATATACTACAAATGAAACGAAAACACCTATCTTGGAGTCTAGACTCATTTCTTTGTTATTTAAACACCTAGAAAATGAGGTTCCTTTATAAAATTAAAAGACGCAAGTATAAAGACTTAGTTTGTCTAAAAAAAAATTAGATAATGAGAGATCCCGCCAACGTAACGCCCAACATGTAAAATGACTTTATTACAAATTAAAATTGGGAATTTGGTATTCTATGGCCATTCGGCCAAATGAATGGCAAGAAACAGCCCAACGTAATATTATTAGCAAGTTTTAGCTCGATTTAGCACTTTTAGTACCCAAAAAAAAAAAAATGACAACCTATAGCAAAGCACATTATTAATGAACTCCTACCATCACCCATAAGATTTTGTGTGAAAGACTACCAAACCGTGTATATGTCTTGTGTATATTTTGTATATTCTTTATCATAATTAGTAGAGTTCTTATACATGTATAATTATGGTAGTAGCCTTGTATTAGAAAAATCTAGTAGTCTTGTATTATGAAAAGGTATATTTAATTTCCATAATTAGAGATTGTATATCATGTATATATACCTTTTCATTAATGAAAATAATCAAGGGGTTATTCTCTTTCATGGTATCAGAAGTCTAGGGCAAATTTTCCTTCTCCGAAACCTCTCTTCCGCCACCCCCTCTCTCGGATTCCGACCCTCGGCCGCCGGCCGACCACTCATCCCTTCACATTTTTTTTTGAATCCCTAATTCTCCTCTTGTTCTTTCACTATGTCTACCTCAAAGAACATTTTTTATCATGCCCTTACAGTCTTCAATATCAAGAACAACATCCCTGTCGTTCTTGAAATGGAAAATGTCTAATACGCGACGTGGACAAAATTATTTAAAATTCACGCAAAGTCTAATAGTTCCATCACATCATCAGACCAGAGAAAGGCAAGGAGAAGGTGCCTACCACCGATGATGAAATAGAGATGTGGAAACCTCTTGATGATACGGTGCTCCAATGGATTTATTCCACCATCTCTACGGACCTCTTACAGACTATTATCGAGCTCAACACCACAGCAATGGAAGCTTGGAATAGGTTGCCTAATATCTTCCAAGACAACAAAACTTCCCATGCCGTGACCCTCGAGCAGTAATTCTCCCACATTAATATGGTGGATTTTCCGCACGTCTTTGCCTATTGTCAACGGCTCAAAGAGTTATCGGATCAACTCAAAAATATTGGTGCGCCCGTCACTAATGATCATTCCGTTCTTCAGATGGTTGCAGGCCTCTCTGAGGCGTATAATGGCGTTGGCAATCTTCTTCATCAAAGCAATCATCTCTCACCATTCTACCAGGCATGTTCCATGCTCACCTTAAAAGAAGCAGATTGGCTAAAAAGGTGGCTAACGGAGCTAATTCCGCCATAATGGTGGCCACGTCCCGTGAAACTAATGACTCTTAATTATACTCCAAAAATTATGGTCAAAACTATAATAACGGGGGTAGCAAAAAGGGTCATAAACCGTGGGAAAAATTGCAGTGGTGGCAAGAGTGGTGGTCGCGGCGGCAGTGGCGGACGGACCGACGGCAGTGGCAGTCAGCAGGGGACCGGGCCACTAAACCATAGGCAGGCTTGGGCCGCTGGCAATGGCCCATGTCGGCCCCCTGCCCAGTTCCTTCATCAAATTGGGTCCTCGGCTAGCAGAGGCCCAATGATCAAAACAGGCAGCAATCAGCTGGGCCTTGGCAGTATGATGGCTTACTTGGGCCTCGGCCTCAGCAGGCCTTGGCTGCTGCGGGCCCAGCAACAGTGCTGACCCCTACGGATATCGATGCAGCAATGCATACACTTGGATTAAATCCTCTGGATGCATAGTGGTATATAGACACCGGGACCACTTCTCATATGACGTCTGCGTCGGGTAATCTCTCGTCTTATTTTAATTTGAGCAAAAATTGTGGCATAATTGTTGGTAATGGTAATTCAATTCCAATTTGTGGTTATGGTCACACAATTTATCTCCCCCGAACCCATATTTAGCCTTAAAAATGTCCTTCATGCTCCTCAATTAAAAATTTGATGTCTATTCGAAAATTTACAACTGATAATTGGGTTTCTGTTGACTTTGACCCTTTTGGATTTTCTGTGAAGGATTTCACGACAGAGATACCTCTAATGAGATGTAATAGTCGATGAGAGCTTTATCCAATCACCACCACCACTTCCACTAATTAAGCCACACTGTCAACGTTTGTCGCTCTAGCACCTTCCTTGTGGCACGCGCGTTTGGGTCATTCGGCGACGTCTTTTCTTTCCTCTCTTTAAAACAATAGTTTTATTAAATGTAATAGTACTCGTAGTACTAATATTTGTCATTCTTGTCCGCTTGGAAAATATGTTAAATTACTGTTTGTAGCCTCAAATTCTAGTACTTTGTTGTCATTTGATATTATTCATAGTGATTGGTGGACATCTCCCGTTTTGAGCTCTTTGGGCCACTGTTATTATGTGTTATTTTTGGATAATTATCTAATTTTTTTGTGGACCTTTCCTTTATCTAAAAAGTCTCAAGTTTTTTTTACATTCCTATCGTTTAGAGCATTCATCTGTACCCAATTTGAACGAAAAATTAAATACATTCAATGTGATAATGGAAGGAAATTTGATAATGGGTCATTTTGGGTATTTTGTAATGTTAATTTCATATCTTTTAGGTTTTCTTGTCCTCATACGTCCTCACAAAATGGAAAAGTCAAAAGAAAAATTTGTATTATTAATAATATTGTTAGGACTTTACTAGCCCATGATTCATTACCACCTTCTTTTTGGCATCATGCCTTACAAATGGCTACACACCTTCTTAACATACTCCCTAGTAAAGGATTAGCATATCAATCTCCACTCAAAATTCTTTATCATAAGGATCTTTCGTATTCTCATCTTAGAGTGTTTGGGTGTTTGTGATATCCTCTCTTCCTGTCTACTACAATTAACAAACTTCAAACTCATTCTACCGCTTGTGTGTTTTGGGTTATCCATCTAATCATCGTGGTTACAAATATTTTAATTTATCCTCTAATAAAATTATAATTAGTCGTCATATCATTTTTTATGAAACTGAATTTTCGTTTACTAAATTGTGTAATTCGGTGTCTAATTCTTATAATTTTTTTTATGATTGGCTCTCACAGTATGTGGTCCACCATTTAGTTCGATCCCTGCCTCTGGATCTGGACCAACAGACCCCTCGTACCTAGACTTGTCCATAGGGTCGGGGACCCGCCTACGAAAAAAGCGAGGGCAGTCGACTTTTAGGCGACCAGAGCCACTCGACCCGGCAGGTCGGTCGGGTCAGGTCGAAAAAATTACCCGTCCAACCCGGCCCGACCCGACCCCGACCCGACCTCGGCCCGACCCCGACCCGACCTCGGCCCGACCCCGACCCGACCTCGGCCCGACCCGCATATTTTTTTAATATAAGTTATATTATTTTTCCTTCATTAATATTTATTTTGTACTTATATATATTTTTGTCATTAATAAGTGATATAATGCCTGTTTATATATATATATATATATATATCTAATCTACATTTAGCTCGACATAAAATAAGATAAAAACGGTAGCTTATTATTAATTATATATTTATATTATTAGTCATTTTGTTAATATCATGGAAGCATAATGTAGGGAGATAAAGTAGTTGTAAATTGGTGAAACTTTAAATGGTCATAACTCTGCGCTCGGATGTCCGTTTTATCCAAATTGTTTTTTGATTTTGCATATTTTTTCGAGACAGGGACGGTCAAACCGCCATAAGGCGGTTTGGCGCAGCCAATTTTTAGAAAAACGTCAGTTTTTCTAATCAATTTGTGTTTTTCCCCAAATCGATTTCCAATTCTCTTTTTCTTTAGTCAAGATTTCACGATATACAATACATTTCAACGTCGAAATTTTGTGGTAATGTAAGGGTGAATACCAATTTCAGTTTTGAAAATTCAATTTTAAAAAAAAAAAAATCTCGACCCAGGCAGGACCGGCCCGACCACCGCCAAAAAAATCGTCGGGTCGGGGCGACCGTGACGTAGGGTCCCAGAAGTCGAGGCCAGTCGGAATTTTAAAAAAAAATATAGGGTCAGGGTCGGGCAAGGAGGAAAAAAAAAGCCACCCGACCCGGCCCTGACCCGGCCCGACCCGACCTTTGGACAGGTCTACTCGTACCCAATCTCCGCCAGCAGGCCCACTGCCTGCTGGCCCAATTATCCAAAATCCAGTCTCTCGGCCAACAGGCCCACTACCTGCTGGCCTAATGTTTCAAATCGCTCCACTCTTCTGGCCAAGAGGGCCGATCGTCACGGGCTAGTCCCAAGACGACCCGACACCATCCCAAGTCCAATCCACTTCTATTCAGAGTCAATGGCCCATTACTCGTAGCCAACAGAGTATTTTTAAACCGAAATGACATTTTAATCTCAATTCTAATGTCACTAAATCTCCCCTACGACGTAACTCATTGTCTTCCCTTCATGATCCGAATTGGAAAATGGTCATGGATAATGAATATAATGCTCTTATTGAAAATAAGAAGTGGGAGTTGGTGCCCCGTCCACCCGGTGTCAAGGTTATTCGTTCTATGTGGATTTTTACTCATAAAGAAAAATCTGATGTTTGTTTTGAGAGGCATAAGGCCCGTCTTGTAGGTGATGGAAAAACTCAACAGGTTGGCGTGGATTATGGAGAGATATTTAGTCTAGTGGTCAAACCGACAACGATTCGCACTGTTCTCAGTCTGGCTCTCTCGAAAGCATGGCACATTCATCAGCTGGATGTGAAAAATGTTTTCTTACACGATGATCTTAATGAGACGGTATACATGCATCAGCCCTTGGGTTTCAGGGACCCCGATCATCCTAACCATGCCTTTTTGCTGAAGAAGTCCTTGTATGGGCTTAAACAGACCTCTCAGGCTTGGTATAAAAGGTTTGCAGATTATGTGTCTACTATTGGGTATTCTCACAGCATGACTGATCATTCTCTATTCATTTATCGTCTTGGTACTTTTCTGGCACACATTCTGTTATATGTGGATGATATTATATTGGTTGCCTCTTCTGTTAAACTACGCAAATTTATCATGTCTCTTCTCAGTTCAGAATTTTCTATGAAAGACTTGGGGCCCTTGAGTTATTTTTTGGGTATAGTTGTAACTCGTCATGCAGATGGTCTATTTTTATCCCAGAGAAAGTATGCGGCTGAGATTATTAAGCGGGCTGACATTTCATCATGTAAGTCCTCTCATACTCCGGTTGATACCAAACAAAACCTGAGTGCTAATTCTAGCATGCCTTACGAAGATCTTTCCCACCATCGCAGTCTTGCAGGGGCTCTTTAGTATCTTACTTTCACGAGGCCCGATATTACTTATGTAGTGCATCAGGTATGTCTATTTATGCATGATCTGAAGGACGAGCACATGCATGCTCTTAAACGCATTGTGTGTTACATTCAGGGCACTCTTGATTATGGTTTGCACTTATATCCGTCCTCTGTATCTACTCTCGTGTCTTATACAGATGTTGATTGGGGTGAATGTCCATATACTAGATGTTCGACATCTGGTTATTGTATGTTTCTTGGTGATAACTTGGTCTCTTGGTAGGCTAAACGCCAGACTACATTATCGCGATCCAGTGTGGAGGCCGAGTATCGAGGGGTAGCCAATGTGGTATCTGAGTACTGTTGGCTGCGTAATCTCCTGTTAGAGCTTCACTTTCCTATTCAGAAAGCTACCTTGGTCTACTGCGATAATGTTAGTGCAATTTATCTCTCTAGGAATCCGAGCTAACATCAGCGTACTAAACATATCAAGATAGATATTCACTTTGTTTGCGAAAAGGTAGCTCGTGAACAAGTACGTGTCTTGCATGTCCCTTCACGGTACCAAATTGCTGACATCTTTACTAAGGGTCTTTCCTGAGTTATGTTTGAAGATTTTAAGTACAATCTCAGCGTACGACAACCGTCCGCTATAACTGTGGAGGTGTTAAAGTGTTATATATACGGTCAAACCGTGTATATATCTTGTGTATATTTTGTATACTTCTTACCATAATTAGTAGAGTTCTTGTACATGTATCATTATGGTAGTAGTCTTGAATTAGAAAAAAATAGATTTAATTTTCATAATTAGAGATTGTAATGTATATCTTTTCATTAATGAAAATAATAAAGAATTATTCGGTATAGTAATATATACATGATGTACACACATGTTATGTTGTCACAGTGACATTTTCCAGGCCGATTTAACTCTGAATTTAGACTCCAAACTAGTCCAAATCACCTCCAATCTTCCTCAAATTTTGTGTATAATCTTATCCAGGTGGTTTCAAATAATTTAAGCCACACCCACTAAAAACAAAGAAAGGTATGTATAGATGAAAAAGTAGCATCGGAAATGGAAATTTATTGAGACGTGCCATTTTTTCCGGCTACAAAGGTCTACCTTGAAATTTTTATGGGTTATTGAGGGGTTGTTGGAGAAGAGAACTTGGGTACGTTTTAAAAAATGTGAAGAAAAAAAAAGATAAAAAGTTATAGGACTTATGTGTTGCAAAATATTTTTGGGGTAAGTTACCAATGCCAATTGTTTAGCCTATGGTACGGAATACGGATGTCTCAGTTTACCTAGTAGCTATAGTGGGCTTCCTGGACATATGGTCCTGGTCCATCACCTGAGCTATTAAGGCTTTCCTTCTTTTTTAGGATTAAAATGTATAATCAATTAGTTTGATGGATTTGATGACACTGCTCCCATTTTTGCGTGGCCCAATTATTTCTATTGTGAGGCCCATTATTTCCTACGGGTCATTTGCACTTTCCCTATTTGGTGCTGGTCTTTAATTGTTTCCCCTCATAACAAACAACTTTTTTCGCGAGGCATAAGTTTATATTTTTCCATCATAATATTCACAAGTTATGTTTCGTACCCTTAAAGAATTAATGCTCTGCTAGGCATAAGTTCGATTTTGAAGAGGAAAAATTAAAGACCCCATTTGAACGAAAAAACTTAAAGACCAGTTCATTTAAAGGTCAAACCATGCAATTAGCTAATTTCCTACCTGGACATATAATTGCTTTAGATAGAATAGGATCTTCATCATAGAGGCCCAGATTACTTCTCTCCTCGTAGCTCGTAAGAAGATCCAAGTTAAGGATTGGGTTCTCTCATCAGGCCCAATACAAACCCATAAAGTCAAATTAAAAAGGAAAAGAGTTGGAAGCGGATAGTTACAAAGGATGGGCTAAATAGAGAGTTGGCAATGATGTACAACTAGTTTAGTCACAGACCTAAAGAAACAGCAACAATCATTCCCAAATCCCAAACCATCCTAAGTTTAAAACTTAACAGTTATTCAGCCTTATTGCACGAGATACTAGCATCCCTTTCATTTGTTGAATTTAATGCACTTAACACAAGGTTTTTTCTCAGCAAAACAGAACTCTTTTTGTTTAGAGACGCTACAAGTTAATAATGTCTCGCGCAGTGAGTGTGCATAATTTTGTACAAGCAATATCGGCTTTGTAAAGAATGGATCATGGGCCTAACTCAACCCCAAAAGCTAGCTTGTAGGGTGAGAATTGTCCAAGTCTATAAGGAGTCAATGTTCCCATTTCATATCCGATGTGGGACTCTTAACACTCTCCCGCACACCCAGACCTTGTTAACCGGAGCGTGGATAATATAATTTGGGAGCCCAACATCGGTGAACAAAGAATTTGAATGAGTCTGGTTCTGATACCATGTAAAGAATTGATCTTGAGCCTAATCATTAATACAAATATATATAGGGTGTACAATGTAGAATCTTCATACAATAGGGATCATATATTTACCATAATTACACAAGACTAAATATGGCTAAATATAATAAATGTGCATGTGTTAATACACCCCCTCAGTCGGAGCGGGAGGAGGCCGGACGCTAAGACTAGATCTGAAGTCGAGGAAGAGCTGTCTAGGAAGACCTTTTGTGAATATATCTGCATACTAATATAAAGAAGGCACATGCAATACCTTGACATGACCGAAAGCAACCTTCTCACGAACAAAGTGGATGTCCATCTCAATGTGCTTGGTTCGCTGATGCTGAACCAGATTATGAGATATATATTTGGCGGATATGTTATCACAATAAACCAAAGACGCCTTACGTAATGGACACTGAAGCTCCAAAAGAAGGTTTCAGAGCCAGTAGATCTCAGCAAGAACATTAGCAACACCTCTGTATTCTGCTTCTGCACTCGAATGGGATAATATGGTTTGTCTCTTGGCAGACCAAGAGATGAGGTTATCACTTAAGAACACACAATAGCCTGAGGTAGATCGTCGCGTGTCCGGATAGCCTGCCCAATCAGCATCCGTATATGACAACAATCTGGTTGGTGTTGAGGGGTATAGATGCAATCCATAATCAAGGTGCCCTTAACGTATCAAATAATACGTTTGAGAGAAGTAAATGTGGCTTCCTGGGGCATGCATGAATAAGCATACCAGCTGAACAGCATAAGCAATATCAGGCCTGGTAAAAGTAAGGTACTGAAGTGCACCTGCTAGACTCTTATAAAGAGTGGGATCTGCCACTGGATAACCATCAACTGCACTAAGCTTCGATTTAGAGTCAACCGGAGTGGACATAATTTTGCAATTAGCCATCTTAGCTCTGTACACAATCTCCTCTACATATTTACACTGGAAAAGAAACATAGTGTCTGCAGACCTAGTCACTGATATCCCCAAAAAATAACTCAACTTCCCCAAGTCAGTCATAGCAAATTCAGTTTTGAGCAGTGCAATGATCTCATTTTTCAACACATCAGAACAGGCAGTAAGAACAATGTCATCTACATATAACAATAAATAAGAAATGTTGCTACCTCTATGAAAAATAAATAAATAATTATTACACTTGCTGCATGAGAATCCAATTCGCATAATGTACTATGCAAATCGATCATACCACGCTCTAGGGGCCTGTTTTAAACCATACAGTGACTTACAAAGACGACATGCATACTGAGGGGCTGCTGCATGGACAAAGTCAGGTGACTGATGCATGTAAACCGTTTCTTTCAAGTCCCCATGTAGAAATACATTTTTCACATCAAGCTGATGAATCGGTCAATGCTTGTCCATGGCTATACTCAGAACTGTGCGAATGGTAGCCGGTTTAACAACCGAACTGAATGTTTCACCACAATCAATGTCCTCTTGCTAATTAGTACCATTAGCTACACCTCATTCCGCACCCAAGCTCTGATACCATGTAAAGAATGGATATTGGGCCTAACTCAACCCCAAAAGCTAGCTTGTAAGGAGAGGATTGTCCAAGTCCATATAAAGAATCAATGTTCTCATTTCATATTCAATGTGGGACTCTTAACGGGCTTGTTGTGACAATTTATGTTATAAATTAGTTTGATTCTAAGATTGTGGCAGTTTAATGTACCGGATTGATGTTTCTTTAATTGGTATTGTTTTTAGACCATGGCAGTAGATTCTATATACATTCATATATTATTTTTCTAAAACGAATATCATTTAAATAGCACAAAGCTTTTCGCGAAGTGGTTTTAGATGACACTCTTTAGTGAATGTTCTCGATTGTTGATGGAAAGGGCGGATGCAGTTATATAGATACGAATTCATTCGGACACAATACTTTTGACGGAAAAGATAAATTTATGTGTTAAAAACTATTAAATTACAATAATTAGTAGGTTGGACTCATAATTTTAAAAACACGATAGGTTTATTTGTTCAATGCTAAGAAATTTAAAATTAATCCATAATCTTTGCTAAGAAATTTAAAATTAATCCATAATCAATAACTCAAATTTTTTAGCAAATTTCTCATTCTAATCTTTGCTGTATATATTATGAAATTGAAAATTTCATTAGTTTGGGGAGTAGTTATAATGATTTGACAATTTGTTCATAGTAACTCCAAAGGCATGGGTGGTAGTACCATATGAGACTCCCTACTCGATAATTGGACACAAGTTGGCCGAACAAAGCATGGGCGGTACCCTATCAACGTAGCAAAGCAACATGTTGTGGTTAATTAATAATCTAAATTAACTATTTCAATTCTGGCATTATATATCATGACAACCTTGAAAATTGGACTTTGGCCCAAGAAGTGTCATTATAAAAACTAAGAATTCTTGATAAATTTTCTTTAATGTGTCCCATCAATGGAAGATTTGTGGCTTTCATATGCCTTGAAAACTTTTCGAGGGGCCTGATTTGATATTTGATTGTCTAACAAAAACTGTTTTGGTCTTAAAAGTGAGTAGAATTGTTTATTACATCTATTACTCGCTTTTAACCTACTCAAATGGACCCTTCTTTTTCGGGGTGTGTTTGCTACTAAGGAAAATGTTTCTCTAAAAAATATTTTTCTCAAAATAAGTAGGCATTTTGTTTATTTTTTGTGTTTGGTAGGTAGATAAAAATATATTATAAAAAAATATTTATATATAATCTAGGCAAACACTACGGAGATTAGAGTGGGGGTAGGATGTATAGGAGGCAGTGGCGGACCCAAGATTCAATGGTCCTGGGTGCTCACCTTAAAATCAACAAAAAATATATTGCTTTGAGTCGCATTCAAACTCAACTCTTTCATGACTTAGCCTAAAGTCTACCACTTTTTAACCAAAGCACCATGATCTTTTATTACTTCTTGGATGCTATTTAATATTTTATATCAAATTTTAATATTTTTTATATGTCTACATAGAGTATCTGTTACGGTTAATGGGTGCTTGAGCACCAAAACTTAATACATGGGTCCGCCTCTGATAGGAGTGTGGGGATGAGATAATTAATGTGAAATGCTACTATTGAACTTGTTTTTCCTACTTACTTTAGAGTAGTCAATATCAACAACGACGACATACCCAGTGTAATTCCACAAGTAGGGTCCTTACTCATTTCTTATGGAACTAGAGAGACTGTTTCTGAAAGACCCTCGATTCAAGTGCATGAAATCATCTTCTAGGATAGTCATTCTCATTATTTTTTAAAAACTTGTTTACCTTAAAAAATTTAAAAAGTTTGACCAACCAAGCATGAGAAAATTATAAAATATTTTCCTCCATACCAAACACACTCTAATTCTCTTTTGTAAAGCATGAGGAGGAAAATGAGCATGCGGCCACTAACAAGCCCAACAAATGAAAGTGCGAGTACCCCAGTCGGCAATTCCTTGTTTGACCTTAAGTAGGTAATACACTTAACAAACCTATATATGCTTGCTTAGTTACTGACTATATATCTGCTTTGCAACACATGGGTCGGCTCCTATATATGTTGGGAAAATCAAATTTCCTTTTTTCCACTTCTTACTTCTAAATGCTATCGTTGTAGTGACATTCATTGATTGAGTTATTGATGAGATGAAAATTGTTCAAAATCATATAAAGAAATTATAACCAAAGGGGAGTCACGTGTTAGGAATGAGATTTTCAATAGAAACAATTCTCTTTTGTATATATATTAGCTTAATTTATGGATGCGATCAGCCCGCGATCAGCCTAATACTAATGCACCGGGTTTCATCAGAACTTTAAAATTAAGCATGCTTAGGCGAGAATAGTACTAGGATAGGTGACCCTCTGAGAAGTCCTCATGTTGCATCTCTCCTTTGTGGAATCACATTAGGTATATTGTTATTGTATATATATTAACTTTCTTTTTTTATGACGATGGTGTCTGGACTAACTCGCTCACACCTTGACTAATTCCACCGTATTTTATAAATAGAAAAAAATCACCTAATTTTGAAATTTGAACTGAATTCTCATAATTCTCTCACTTTTTTTTTTATAATAAAGATCATTCAATTAAAAACTAGCTAGTTAAGAATTAGACATTGTATAGAGGCACGCTCCGAATGTTCGTGACTAACAACTAAACTATCACTATTACAGACCAGAATTTGTCTAGCAAAAGTAGTTCATGCGGCTGCTATGTCTGTCCAATAAATAGCATTGACATACACATAAGGAACTGGCAACAACTACTTGGTTCTCATTACACCTTCCTTCACCCGGACAACAACTGCTTGGTTCTCTCTCACTTCATTGCTCGATAGATTACACCCTTGAGTTTTAACTGTTAAGCAAGGTATATATCAGTGATATACACTTGGTATACATGGTGTATATCACGGGTCCTTTAGGATGAAGCCCATCTCGGGTTGGCCCATCACGGACAGAATATTGTGTGTGTATATTGTTGTAATATTGTAGTATAAAGGTTACCTTAATTAGTCTTGTACACTTACCATAATTGTATAGTTAGTATCCAAGTAGAATAAGGTTTTAGGAATATAATAGGAATATGATTCTCCTATTATGGAAATATGTAACTTGTATAAATAGTATTTCAATCAATGAAAATAATCAAGGGACTATCTCTTTCATGGTATCAGAAGTCTAGGTCTTAAAATCCTATCCCACTTTTTTCTTCCTCTTGGCCGTCGACCAACCAGTCCACAAAACCGAGACCAAAGTTTTTCCGCAACTTGTTCTCGGAGTGGTTTATTCCGACGGTACCTCCTCTTCCCAATTTTTTTCTCCCAAAATCCCTCAATCACATATTGTTCTATCAATATGTCTACATACCGGAACACGTTTCATCCTGCCCTTACAATTTCTAACATCAAGAATAACATCCCTCTTGTTCTTGAAATAGAAAACGTCCAATATGCGACGTGGGCCGAACTGTTCAAAATTCACGCACACTCGCATCAAGTCATCCATCACATAATCCCCGCGGCTCCTGAGGATACAAAGGTGCCAAAACGCGAGGATGATCCTAAGTTATGGACGACTCTTGATATTGTCCTCCAGTGGATATATTCCACAATTTCTACCGACCTTTTGCAAACGATTATTGAGCCTGAGGCTACGGCACATGCAACTTGGGATAGACTGCGTGATATATTCCAAGATAATCAAAATTCTAGAGCCGTTACTCTTGAGAAGGATTTCTCCCACGTCAATATGGAAGATTTCCCTAATGTTTTGGCTTATTGCAAAAGATTAAAGGAATTGGCGGACCAACTTCGCAACGTTGTCGCGCCAGTTTCGAACGATCGTTTGGTCCTCCAAATAGTTTCCGGCCTCTCCGAGGCGTATAATGGTGTTGGAACACTTCTTCGGCAAAGCAATCCGCTTCCACAATTTTATCAGGCTCGTTCTATGCTTACACTCGAAGAAGCAGGCATGGCAAAACGAGTGACTACCAGTGCTAGTCCAGTAGTCATGATGACCGAGTCTACGGTTTATCCTACCGGTTCCAACAACTCGGGCCAAAACCGCAACAACGGTGGAGGCAAAAAGGGTGGAAATAATAAAAATGGCAAAAATCGCGGCGGTAGCCGACAGAATGGTGGTGGCGGTGGCGACCCTCGCGGTGGTCAGCAGCAGCAACAGCAATTCTGGGCCCCACAGTGGCCTCCTATGCAGTGGCAGTGGGCCCCCACAGCTACAGTTTGGGCCCAGTCCAGTTTTGCCCCACTGCCAGTAGGCAGCCCAACAGCAGTCCAGGCCCAATTATGCCTAGACCACGTACATCCAGTCATCTGGGCCGAGGCAGCAAGCAGGAGTACTTAGGCCTCGGCCCTCGCAGGCCCATCACGTAGCGGCACCCACGTCGACATACATCGAAGCCACAATGCAAACGCTTGGTTTAAATCCTCCGGACCCAAATTGGTATATGGACACCGGTGCCACTACCCACATGGCATTCGATTCAGGTACGCTCTAGTCTTATTCCAATTTGAGCAACCCTCGCGACATAATTATTGGTAATAGTAATTCTATTCCAATTCGTGGTTATTGTCATAAAACTTTATCTCCTCCTCATCCACCTCTTATCTTGAAAAACATCCTACATGCCCCCAAATTGATTAAAAACTTAGTATCTGTCCGTAAATTCACTACTGACAATTCTGTTTCTATTGAATTTGATCCATTTGGTTTCTCTGTGAATGGTTTCAAGACGGGGAGTCCTCTCATGAGGTGTGATAGTAGGGGAGATCTTTATCCTATCACACTTTGTTCCGGTCCATCGAGTCAAGCCCTGACATCCGCCTTTGCATCCATTTCTCCTTCCTTGTGGCATGCTCGTCTTGGTCATCCGGGATCATCTATTTTATCGTCTTTAGATAAAAATAGTTTTATTTCATGTAAGGGTACGTGTAGTACTCCAAATTATTAGTCTTATTCTTTAGGAAAAATTGTTAAGTTGCCATTTGTAGACTCAAATTCTCATACTTTAATGCCATTTGATATTATTCATAGCGATTTATAGACGTCTCTTGTTCTTAGTTCTGTGGGTCATCGGTATTATGTTCTCTTTTTTTATGATTATTCTAAGTTTTTATAGACATTTTCAATAGCGAAAAAATCTCAAGTTTTTTCCTTCTTCTTGAAATTTAGAGCATTCATCAGAACCCAATTCGACCGAGAAATCAAAAATATTCAGTGTGATAATATCAAAGAATATGACAATGGGGTGTTTCGGGAATTCTGTGCTAATAATGGGATCAATTTTCGATTTTCTTGTCCTCGTATGTCTTCACAAAATGGGAAAGCTGAACGCAAAATTCATTTCATAAATAACATTGTCCGAACTTTACTAATTCATGCTTCCGTACCCCCGTCTTTTTGGCATCATGCTCTCCAAATGGCTACATATCTTCTTAACATAATTCCTTCATAATCACATCTTCGGGTTTTTGGGTGTTTGTGTTATCTGTTATTCCCGTCCACCACAATTAACAAACTTCAGGCCCGGTCTACTCCGTGCTTGTTTTTGGGGTTTCCGTCTAATCATCGTGACTACAAATATTTTGATTTATCCTCCAATAAAATCCTCATTAATCGCCGTGTTATTTTTTATGAATCCCAATTTCCATTTGCTAAAGTTAATACTCCCGTGCCTAGTTCGTATAATTTTTTGGATGATAGTATATCCTCGTATATTATTCAGCATTTTTCGGACGTCTCCCATACCCAAAATTCTCCAGCGGACCCACTGCCCGCTGGCCCCACTGGTCTGTCACCCACTACCAGTACCTCCACTAGGCCAGTTCCAACGATTGGGCCAGTCCAGCCCAATTCTGGGTCCAGCTCTTGCTCATATTTCCCGAGTTGGGCCAGCAGGCCCACTGCATGCTGGCCAGTCCCTCCCGAGCCTAGCAAATTCTCGAAATCCGCTCAATTCTTCCTCGAGTCATAGACTGGTCACTCATAGTCAACGGGGTGTTTTTACACCAAAAAGACATTTTAATTTACATTCTAATGTCCCTAAATCCCTCTTACCCCGTAATCTTGTGTCTACCTTAAATGACTCAGTAATCCTGTGTCTGCGTTAAATGACCCGAATTGGAAAAGTGCTATGACCGATGAAAATAATGCTCTTATTGATAATAAGACGTGGGAGTTGGTGCCCCGTCCATCTAGTATTAATATTATCAGGTCTATGTGGATTTTTGCTCATAAGAAGAATTCAGATGGTTCATTTGCTCAACATAAGACGCGGCTTATGGTTGATGGTAAGACTCAGCAGGTTGGTGTAGATTGTGGGGAGACGTTTAGTCCGGTGGTCAAGCCAGCTACCATTTGCACTGTGCTTAGCTTAGCTCTTTCGAAGGCATGGCTTATTCATCAGTTAGATGTAAAGAATGCTTTCCTACATGGGGATCTCAATGAAACAGTCTATATACATCAGTCTTTGGGATTCATGGATCCCAAACATCCTCATCACGTCTGTTTGTTGAAAAAGTCCTTATATGGGCTTAAGCAGTCTCCCCGGGCCTGGTATATGAGGTTTGCAGATTATGTTTTGACTATTGGGTTCACTCACAGCAGGTCGGATAATTCCTTGTTCATCTACCGTCGTGGTTCATCCTTGGCCTACATTATGTTATATGTGGATGATATTATCTTGACTGCCTCTTCCGATGCCTTACGCCAGTCTATCATGACCATGCTCAGCTCTGAGTTTGCTATGAAAGACTTGGGGCCCTTGAGTTACTTTTTGGGGATTGATGTCACTCGTCATTCAGATGGGTTGTTCTTATCTCAACGGAAGTATGCAACTGAGATCATCGAGAGGGATGGGATGTCATCATGTAAGTCCACTTCCACTCCAGTTGATACTAAGCCCAAGCTTAGTGCCACGGCCGGCGTACCCTACGAGGATCCGACCCGTTATCGCAGTCTTGCAGGGGCCCTTCAGTATCTTACCTTTACGAGACCGGATATTATATATGTTGTCCAACAAGTGTGTTTATTCATGCATGATCCCAGAATTGAGCATATGAATGCACTCAAACGCATCATTCGGTATATTCAGGGTACACTTGCCTATGGTTTGCATGTATATCCTTCATCGACGTTCACACTTGTCTTGTATACGGATGCTGATTGGGGTGGCTGTCCAGACACCAGACGATCTACGTCTGGATATTGTATGTTTCTTGGCAACAACCTGGTCTCATGGTCGGTAAAACGTCAGTCGACATTGTCCTGATCCAGTGCCGAGGCCGAATATTGAGGGGTAGCTAATGTGGTCTCGGAATCATGTTGGTTATGTAATTTACTTTTGGAGCTTCACTGTCCCATTCAAAAAGCAACCTTGGTTTATTGCGATAATATTAGTGTCATTCACCCTTTCTGGTAATCCGGTTCAGCACCAATGCACTAAGCATATCGAGATGGACATTCACTTTGTCCGCGAAAAGGTTGCTCGTGGTCAGGTACGCGTCTGTCATGTCCCGTCAAGATATCAAATTGCAGACATCTTTACAAAGGGTCTTCCCTCGGTCTTTTTTGAAGATTTTAGGGACAGTCTCAACGTTCGAAGACCGCTCGCTATGACTGCGGCGGGGAGGGGGGTGTTAAGCAAGGTATATACTTGTGATATACACTTGGTATACATGGTGTATATCACGGGTCCTTTAGGATGAAGCCCATCTCGGGTTGGCCCATCACGGGCAGAATATTGTGTGTATATATTGTTGTAATATTGTAGTGTAAAGGTTACATTAATTAGTCTTGTACACTTACCATAATTGTATAGTTAGTATCCAAGTAAAATAAGGTTTTAGGAATAGAATAGGAATAAGATTCTCCTATTATGGAAATATGTAACTTATATAAATAGTCTTTCAATCAATTAAAATAATCAAGGGATTATTATTTCATTAACATAGCAAAAGTGGTTAAAAATACTTTCTCCATCCAAATTTATGTGATATAGTTCAACTAGACACATAGTATAAGAAAGAAATGAAGACTTTTAAAATTTGTGGTCTAAAACAAATATTTTGTGTGACTGTAAATCATTTCATTAAGGGTAAAAGGAGAAGTTTTAAGTTAAATTACTTCTAAATAAGAAATGTATCAATTTTTTTAACAGACTGAAAATGAAAGTATATTACATAAAATTGAGACAGGGGAGTAGTAGTTATGCTATTTTATATTTTCTTGTATCTCCGTTTTAGAATTCCTGATTTCAATCACCCTCCACATGTTGCAGACTTATACAATTGCTACCTTCAAGCTTTGATCCCACCAAAAAGTAACGGGACCTAAACCCAACTACCCAAGCATGAATTGAAATATTTGCACATGAAACACTGAATCTGCTCATTATTAGTGGTAATTGCATAGATATAGCTAGCTAAACAAGTAGTTGATGATTATGATGTTAGGTCCATTGATAAATGTCACGAGAGGTGACTTAAACGGAAAAAGGAATAATTAAACTAGTTTGTACAATGACTTTTCATTGTCTCTTTTGACAATTAATAGTCCCTTTCTATGGCCATGTTGACATTCTATAAACAACAAGAAACTTACAGTACAAGTAACTAAAAAGTTTAATTTGAAAGCCAAATTGATTAACAAAACAAGTTCCTCTCTCAGTAAGATTGGGAGATTCAAGACTTGACTCTTTTTAACTTTAATGTGATTGCTTTTAGTGTGTGTGACATGTCAACAATTTAGTGGATGTGTAAGTGGTGGATAAAATATATAGGAGCAATATAATATTCTGTTGGTTTTTAGTGGAGGATCCGGTTTATATCACTGTCACGTCCTTTAGGAAAGGAGCTTCTTTCCCACTTTCCCAAAGGCAAAATTATATTGTACTCATGTTCACAAACTTTGATCATTCACACACATTTCGTGATTTACTGATGTTAAATATACATAATATATACATAATATATATGTGTATATTATGTATACTGATGGTCTCGGTTCCCGGTATTACTGCCCACCCGGGCAGTCTCCTTTCTCCTTTCCATATACAATTATGTAATATAATGTTGTAGTGTAATTAGTATTGTACACTTATCATAATTGTATAGTTAGTCTCGAAATAGAATAAGGTTTTATGAATAGAATACGAATATGATTCTCCTATTATGGAAATATGTAAATTGTATATATTCTCTTTCAATCAATGAAAATAATCAAGAGATTATTTCTTTCATGGTATCAGAAGTCTAGGACTGATATAATTCCGCTCCTCTCCCAAAAATGAAAATTCTCTCTCGATTCTTCCTCAAACCCGAGAATCCCTTCCAAAATTTCGTGTCCAAATTTCTTGTTCTATTCACTATGACTGATAGGAACATGTTCCATCCTGCCCTCACAGTTTCTAACATCAAGAGCGTTCTTCCTATTGTTCTTGACATAGAAAACGTCCAATATGGGAGGTGGGCAGAGTTGTTCAAAATTCATGCACTTGCACATCAAGTCCTCCACCACATAATTCCTCTGGCTCCTGGCATGCAAGATGTACCCACCTTGGAGGACAATCCTAAATTATGGATTACTCTTTATGCTACAGTTCTCCAGTGGATTTATGCCACTATCTCCGTCGACCTCTTACAAACGATAATTGAACCAAACTCTACGGCTATGGCTGCTTGGGAAAAATTGCGTGATATATTCCAAGATAACAGGCATTCCCGTATTGTTACCCTTGAACAGGATTTTCCCAAGTCACTATGGAGGATTTTCTGAACGTTTCCTCCTATTGCAAATGGCTCAAGGAATTGGCAGACCAACTTCGCAACGTTGGTGCTCCGGTTAGCAATAATCGTCTCATTCTACAGATGGTTGCAGGCCTGTCTGAGGCCTATAACGGCGTTGCTTCAATACTTCGTCAAAGTAACCCTCTACAACAATTTTATCAAGTCAGGTCTATGCTTACACTATAGGAGGTTGGTTTGGCTAAAATGGCAGCTACTGGCACTAACTCCGTCTTGATGGCCACGTCCAATGGTTCTCCGACATTTTATGACAATTCAGGCCAAAATCGTCACAACGGTGGCGGCAAGAAAGGTCAGAATCGCAAGAATAAAAATAAAGGTGGTGGTCGTGGTGGCAATGGCGGCGGCGGATGAAACACTGAGGGGTCACGACCTGCTGGACCACCAGCGAACTGGCCATGGGCCTACTGGCCTTGGGCCAACTGCCAGTGGCTCGCAGTCTACTCTCCACAATCAGGCACTGGATACGGTAATTTGGCCATTTCCCAGTCCATGCCCAATTTCGATAGCGATCCGCGGTCTAGCCCGATTTCGGCGACAACGGTCTCGCCCGATTGGGCCTTGGCGACCCTAGGCACTGCTGGGCCTCGCCACAATGCACGCTTTGCGGCTGAGGGGCCCACTTCCATCCCTTCTCCGACAGATATTAAAGTCACAATGCACACGATGGGATTAACTCCTCCGGACCAAAATTGGTACATGGACACCGGCGCCACAACCCACATGACATCTAATTCAGGTACTCTCTCGTCTTATTTCAATTAGAGCAACCCTCGTGGCATAATAGTTGGTAATGGTAATACTATTTCGATTCATGGTTATGGTCATAAAACTTTGTCTCCCCCCCCCCCATCCACCCCTTGTCTTGAAAAATACCCTTCATGCCCCTAAATTGATTAAAATTTTGGTGTCTGTCCGTAAATTCACCACTGATAATTCTGTTTTAATTGAATTTGATCCGTTTGGGTTTTCTGTGAGGGATTTCAAGACGGGGAGTCCTCTTATGAAGTGTGATAGTAGGGGCGATCTGTATTCTATCCCACCAATTTTCGGTTTCTCGCGTCAAGATATGCCATCAACCTTTGCAGCTCTTACTCCTTCCTTGTGGCATGCTTGTCTAGGTCATCCGGGGTCGTCTATTTTGTCTTCCTTAGATAAAAATAAGTTTATTTAATGTAAAGATACGCGTAATACTCCGAATTGTCAATCTTGTTCTTTAGGGAAAATTGTTAGGTTATCATTTGTAGACTCTAATTCTCACACTTCAATGCCATTTGATATTAGTCATAGCGATTTATGGACATCTCATGTTCTCGGTTCTTTGGGTCATCGGTACTATGTTCTGTTTTTGGATGATTATTCTAAGTTTTTATGGACTTTTCCGATAACGAAAAAATCTCAAGTTTTTTTCACTTTCTTAAAATTTAGAGCATTCATTAGAACCCAATTCGAATGGGAAATCAAAAATATACAATATGATAATGACAAAGAATATGATAATGAAGTGTTTAGGGAGTTTTGTGCTAGTAATGTGATCAATTTTCATTTTTTTGCCCTCGTATGTCTTCACAAAATGGGAAAGCCGAACGTAAAATTCGTACCACTAATAACATTATCAGAACTTTATTGATTCATGCTTCTATACCCCTTTTTTTGGCCTCATGCTCTACAAATGGCTACATGTCTTCTTAACATGCTCCCTTCCAAAGATTTGCCATATTCATCCCCTCTTCAAATTTTATATCATAAGACTCCTTCGTATTCACATCTTAGGATCTTTGGGTGCTTGTGTTATCTACTTTTTCCGTCCACCACAATTAACAAACTTCAGGCTCGGTCTACCCCTTGTATGCTTTTGGGCTATTCGTCTAATCATCGTGGTTACAAATGTTTTGATTTGTCATCTAATAAATTAATCATTAGTCGCCATGTAATTTTGGATGAATCTCAATTTCGGTTTGCTAAGGTTAGTAATCACATGCCTAGTTCGTATAATTTTTTGGATGATGGCATATCTCCGTATATTATTCACCATTTTTCGAACGTATCCCGCACTCCAAATCCGCCAGCGGGCCCACTGCCTGCTGGTTCTACAGTCCACTCGTTGTATCCCGTCGTGGGTCTAGCAATTGGGTCGCCTCCCCAGCCCAGTTCTGGCCCAATTCTTGTTCCCACTCATTCATCGGAAACAATAGCTAGTTATCGTGTTGGGCCAGCAGGCCCACTGCCTGCTGTCCAGTCCGTCACTAGTCCCGTTATTTCCCAAAATTCACCCAATTCTCCCCCGAGTCAAAGACCTGTCACTTGTAGTCAACGGGGTATTTTTAAACCAAAAAAACATTTTAATTTAAATTCTAATGTTCTTAAATCACCCTTACCCGGTAATCATGTGTCTGCGTTAAATGACCCGAATTGGAAAAGTGACATGACCGATGAATATAATGCTCTTATTGATAATAAGACGTGGGAGTTGGTGTCCCATTCATATGGTATTAATATTATTACGTCTATATGGATTTTTGTGCTTAAGGACAATTCAAACGGTTCATTTGCAAGGCATAAGGCTCGGCTTGTGAGTGATGATAAGACTCAGCAGGGTGGTGTAGGTTATGGTGAGACATTTAGCCCGGTGGTCAAGCCGGTTACCATTCGCACTGTGCTCAGCTTGGCTCTTTCGAAAGCATGACACATTAATCAGTTAGATGTGAAGAATGATTTCTTACATGGTGATCTCAAGGAAACAGTCTATATGCATTAGCCCTTGGGGTTTAGGGATCCCAAATATCCTCATCATGTCTGTTTGTTGAAGAAGTCCTTATATGGGCTTAATCAGTCTCCACGGGTCTGGTATAAGCGATTTACCGACTATATTTCGACTATTGGCTTCACTCACAGCAGGTCGGATAATTCCTTGTTCATCTATCATCGTGGTTCTTCTGTGGATTATATACTCTTATATGTGGATGATATTATCTTGACTGCCTCTTCCAATTCATTACGCCAGTCTATCATGACAATGCTTAGTTCTGAGTTTGCTATGAAAGACTTGGGGCCATTGAGTTATTTTTTGGGGATTGCTGTCACTCGTCATGCAGGTGGGTTGTTCTTATCCCAAAGAAAGTATGCAACCGATATCATTGAGAGGGCTGGGATGTCATCCTGTAAGTCCACTTCCACTCCAGTTGATACTACACCCAAATTGGGTGTTGCAGCTAGCTCCCCTTACGAGGATCCGACCCGCTATCGCAGTCTTGCAGGGGCCCTTCAGTATCTTACGTTCACGAGACCAGATATTACATATGCCGTCCAACATGTGTGTTTGTTTATGCATGATCCCAGGGTTGAGCACATGAATGCGCTCAAATGCATTATTCGGTACATCTAGAGGACACTTGACTATAGCTTGCATTTATATCCATCATTGACGTCTACACTTGTCTCGTACACTGATGCTGATTGGGGTGGCTGTCCAGACACCAGATGGTCTACGTCTGGCTATTGTATGTTTCTTGGCAATAACTTGGTCTCATGGTCTGCGAAACGTCAGTCGACTTTGTCCCGCTCCAGTGCCAAGGCCGAGTATCGAGGGGTAGGTAATGTGGTCTCAGATACATGTTGGTTACGTAATTTGCTGTTAGAGCTTCATTGTCCTATTCAGAAAGCGACCTTGGTTTATTGTGATAATGTTAGTGTCATCTACCTTTCTGGTAATCCGGTTCAGCACTAGCGCACTAAACATATCGAGATGAACATTCACTTTGTTCGCGAAAAGGTTGCTCGTGGTCAAGTACGTGTCTGTCATGTCCCGTCCAGGTATCAAATTGCCGACATCTTTACAAAGGGTCTTCTCTCGGTCCTTTTTGAAGATTTTAGGGACAGTCTCAGTGTTCGAAGACCGCCCGCTATGACTGCGGGTGTGTATTAAATATACATAATATACACACAATATACATGTGTATATTATATATACTGATGGTCTCGGTTCTCGGTATTACTGCCCACCCGGACAGTCTCCTTTCTCCTTTCCATGTACAATTATGTAATATAATGTCGTAGTGTAATTAGTATTGTACACTTACCATAGTTGTATAGTTAGTCTCCAAATAGAATAAGGTTTTAGGAATAGAATAGGAATATGATTCTCCTATTTTGGAAATATGTATATTCTCTTTCAATCAATGAAAATAATCAAGGGATTATTTCTTTCAACTGGTAGTAATGCTAAGTGACCGGGACTACTATCTTCATGAATAGTCTGGCGTAAGCCGGGAAGCTGGATATCAAAAAAAAAAATTATATACTACTCATTTTGAAAAGAGTGATACTTTTTAATAATTAAAAATAAATAAATTTTTATTTTATTTTATACTGACTTGTTTGGTCATGAGAATTTTTCATCTTTTCCTGAATTTTTTTCACTTTATTTGAAAATCGATGTTTGGCCATGAAAACTTGAAAATACCAAAAATGTTGTTTTCACTTTTTTTTATACTTCTTTCACTTTCAGTTAGACCTGTCCAAAGCTCCTGTCGGTGGTTTTTTTCTTGCTGTTCGACTGACCCTATTTTTTAAAAAAATTCCGACCACAGCTCGACCTATGGGTCACGAATTAAACCACGACCCGTCGGAAGGGGGCGGGATTTGGCGTCTTGAGCAGCTGTAGGGTCGAGAATTTTTTTTTAAAAAAAAATTGAATTTCCAAAACTGAAATTGATATTCACACCTACACTACCATGAAATTTCGACGTTGAAATCTATTGTGTATCGTGAGATGTTTACTAAAGAAAAAAGAAAATTAGAAATCGATTTGGGGGAAAACACAAATTGATTGGGAAAACAGATGTTTTCATAAAAATTGGCTGCGCCAAACCGCCAAAAAACCGCCTTTTGGCGGTTTGGCATGCCCCGTCTTGAAAAAATACGCAAAATAAAAAAAAAAGGGTAAAACGGACATCCGAGCGCAGAGTTATGACCATTTAAAGTTTCACCAATTTACAACTACTTTCTCTCTCTACATTATGCTTCCGTGATATCAACAGAACGACTAATAATATAAACATATAATTAATAATCAGCTACTGTTTTTATCTTATTTTATGTCGAGCTCAATGTAGATTAGAGCAATACATATATTATAAAAACATGCATTATATCACTTAAATATTAATGGCAAAAATATATGTAAGTGCAAAATAAATATTAATGAAGGAAAAATAATATAAATTATATTAAAAAATATGCGGGTCGGGTCGGTGGTCGGGCCGGCTCAGACGGGTAAAATATTCTGACCCTGGCCCGACCCTACATAAGATCGGGTCCCCACTTTTTCGGGTCGGGTGGCTCGCGAGTCAGCTATAAGCCGACCCTGGCCCTGATTTTTTCGGGTCGGGTCGGGCGGGTCCCTGACCCGTTGGACATGTCTACTTTCAATATATTCAAACAACCAAATATTATTTACAAAATTATAACCAAACACAACTCCATTTTCAACTCTAATTTCAAAATTCCAAATAAAGTGATAAATATTTGATTTTTATGGCCAAACGCCTACTTAGCTTTTTATAATCATGTAAATGACATGACATGTTTAAGGTCATAAGTTTTAATATTTTTATAGTCATACAAATATTATGACATGTTTAAGACCATTAACAATAACAATATACTCGGTAGTATATTTCCACGAGTGAAAACTGTGGGTGTACGCAGACCTTATCCCTACTTTTATGGGGCAGATAAGCTATTTTAGATAGACCCTCGATCGGCTCAAGAAAATTGGTTTTCTGGAAAAAAGGTTTCAAAGAAATGCGATAGTAAAAGCTATGACATGTTTCAGATTGTAGTTTCAAAAATCTTAATCTATTTTAAAATTTTAGTGAGAATTCAAACTATGTTACGTAAATTGAAAATGAAAAAATAATAATAATATTCCATGTATCCCGCACTCACTCTTCTTTCTATGGTGGCAAAGCTAATATAATTAGTTGCTATACTAGACGTGGAAGCAAAATTTAATTTAGTGAGCGAAAACTAGCATGCACCATTTGCTACTTTGAACAATTCTTCACTTCCCTTCCACTACAGTTATTTAAAATTGTTCGATTCTATTTATGTATATTGAAGACAATTCTCTTATATATGATTTAAGCCTAAAATTGCATGAGGGTTGTTACTTAATTAGTCCTTTGAGAAAGGTGAACCAGATTTTGACGTCCCCTAATTACTTTGTACCCTGTCAATTAGGCAGTAGTTAAGAAGTTGAGCCTACCTAATTATCAATAGTTATCACTCATCATTAACAAGAATTATAACTATAACAACTTCCTTTGTCAAGATTGATAATGGCTTTCTGAATAAAATTACTGATGGAGTACTTAGTGGAGATATTGTATGTGGTCCATTATTCTCCTAAGACTTCATTATTGGTTAATTAATTTAAAAGGATATATTCCATGTATAGCTTATGTAACATTACCATGATTGACAATGATTAGCTAGCGTCTTCAAACCCATGTTTAATCCTATATTCTGTAGATCATAGGCAATCAATTAAAACTTCTGTGCCTAAAAATATCACAGTTGCATTATGGATGAATGAATGGTCCAGATGGTGAATAGCGTTTCATTTTTCCTTTTTCTCCCTCCTAATTAATGTTGAAGTTTTCACTCACTAGAATATGTACCACTTGTCATTATATGTGTTTAATTATTGCCTCATGAGGTACTAATTAAAAGTGCCAATCCATGTGTGATGTATTGGTGACATGGTTTACAAAATGTCCTTTTGTGGGTTTTTACAATAATTTATTCATTGAATATGAATTAGTATGTTGGGTTGATCAAGACAAGAATAAGTGTTACTTTGCCAATGATGAAAAAACTCTTTAACATAAAGATTGAGTAACCACCATGAAATTAAATTATTTGATTAACCTATTTCAATTTCTTATTCCAACTTTGCCTCCTGAATCCCATGTTATTATATTAATTAAACAATAGAGTCCCAAAACAAAACAAAAATTAAGAAAAAGAGAAGTCATAGTAGCACTCTCACCGCCGCCCCGCCCACCCTACCATTTGGCGTTTGTGTAGCATTTGCAACTTGCAACTTGTAATTATAGAAAACTCATTTGCAACTTGCAACTTGCAACTTGTAATTATAGAAAACTCAAACTTTTGAGTTTTTGCCAAAAAGTGTTGTTCAAGCTTCTTTTTGAAGACTTTCGAATATGTTTTTTCGAAAATTCAAAAATTAAGGTAGAAAAGCTTTTTTTTTTTTTTTTATAATCCAGGTTTCCAGGCTTGCGCCTGACTACTTCACTGGTATTACCCAGACGTCCTGGAGATGATGGGACCGGTCCTTCAGCACCCCACCACCAGGTAAATCGCGGGATGTCCACACATGGTCAGTGTCTGCTTGCGTCCAACGGATCAATGCTACAAGGTTGACCCCCCACAAGCCCCATCCACAAGGCTTGGCGGAGACCGAACCTACACTGCAACATGCCCGCGCGGCTTTTAGCGCCCAGGCTTTACCACATGTATGTGCCCCGGAGGGGAGAATCGAACTTGCGACCCTAAGGCCGCAAAGTTGACTCCCTGCCAGCAAGCTGACCCCTCTAGATGAAAAGCTTTTCTTATATTATAGAAAGGGAATATGTTTTCCACTGAAATCGATTCTAATCAGAAATTCAGTTAGAGATTTATATTTTAGGATCTAAAGACAAGTGAGTCGTATTCGATTCAGGAAACTCCTTGATGAGTCCGGTTTTGGATAATAAATAAATGAAATAAAGGAACAAAGTAAATAAATAAGCGCAAATTCAAGATCAGTAGTGAAAAATAATGGACAAGTGATTCTTCGAGTATATTGCTTTGAAAGAGATAGTCCCATGATTACAAATGATCAAGAAGATAAAGAATGATGTTTCTTCTTTCCTAAGCTTTACATATATAAGCCAAGATTAGACTATTCTAGCCCTAAAAAGTTATGATGATGTGACAATGTTGGCGTCATCATGTCCACGTGTGCCGCATCGCTCTGTCCAAGATAAGCGAATGTGACATGAGTTGGTGGGAGTGTGGGACATCTATAGAGCATCCCCGATCCATCTGAGTCTCTGGATACACTGATTCCCCCGAATGTGTTTCTTACCCTATACAGATAGTCCCCCACTTTTTGGGGCCTTCATTCTATGACCTCGTAAAGTGGAAGAGTCTATTTGTTTTCTGAACTCTTTGTGAAAATCGAAGTGTCACCTTTTTTCCCCACGATCAGACGTTTTGTCAGATCGGCACTTAATGCATCCATTTTCTCATTCGACGACTCTCTTTCGGAGACACCGATTAACGTTTATTGACAAGGCACGCTGCTTCGCTTTCCAAGGCTAATGATTACTTCATCTGGCTATTTAAGTGGATGACCCCGCTTTCATTTTCTCTTTCTCATTCTTCATTTTATGCAAACTCGGTTCTCTAACTTTTCGACCCATACTTTCACAATGTCTTTTTGTTTTACATCCACATCTTCTTCTTACGACCTTACTCTCACCGGTATGTGAGAGCAATTAGGCACTACTTCGGTGGTCTGCGTTCGTCGCTGGCCCTCATCTTCTTTGATTACTCGAACGATAGACCTGGATCATTCCCTCCAATTTTAACTATGAGAGAGACTTTCACATCAACTATTAATATAAATATGTGGAAGGGATTACTTCTATGGTGGATGACTCTACGATCCCCCAAGTTTGTATCGACTGTCAGTGGGGGCCTGAGGTCGAGGTACTCCCTCTTTCTGTCAATGCTAGCATTACCCGACACGTCCTGGGTATGTTTATGGTTTGTACTTATCCCTTCACTATCAGGTTTGGCCTCTCGGTACATCAAGCTATTGAGGCCTTCTGCTGTCGTTATGGCGTGTGTCTGGGCATCTGGTCCCCAATAGAGAGTAGTCCATATTCCTGGCGGACCTTGCAAATCTTTCTTTTACTCTAGACCACTTGATCCACATCTATTTCCCCTGCGTGTTTCGTGGGGGAATGATAAACCTTACTATTTGAGGCTTCCGAGGCCTCATTATCAGCATCCAGGATTATCATGACCGAGGATGGTGTGATCGGTTTGTGATGATCCAAACCAATCACCTCCATAATGTTGTTCTCGACCTCTTCCCAGTACAATTGAACAATGCTCGTAAGTATCTGATTCCATTTTTCTGTGTAGTCTTTCTTGTTGTCTCCAATTTTCTATCTTTCATGCTTCTCCAGCGGCCCTGGTTGGACTCGAACCCTTTCCTGATATTTTTGGCTGGTTGATAAGCATACTTCGTGCCTCATGAGGCACCGAGAGGACCTGGTGGGGCATCTATGTCGACCGGTGGAAATGAAAGAGCTATGGTAAGCATTATTTTTTTGTCACCTTCGTTCCTTTGTTAATTGAACCTTTTGATATAATTTTAATTTCTTTCTCACTTGCAAGGCCTTCCCACCCTCTAGGAGGAAACCTGGGCTCGTATTGCCCAGGCAGCCGCAGAGGCGATTAGCAGTAGGAAACGCAGACTTCCAAATGAAGTCAGGGCATCTCATTCTGGTGGAATCAGTGCGCGTGTAAGAACACATCACCGATTCACTGAGGCCGGAGACATGAGGGTCTCTTATAACGAGGTTGTTGCGGGTCCAAGTGTCAGTGAAGGCCAACTCTGGAGCGTGGGTGGTGGTGAGGCTCCTTCTGAGAATGTGGGTATTGGCCCTTCCGTTCCACCTCTCTCTGCTTCTAGTTTAGGATTTGGCGTGGAGGCTTCCATGACCCATCTGGCGGGTATTTTTCTTCATGTAATATGAATCATCTTCTAGTTATCAATTGTTTTTTTAGAGTGAGCGCATATATTAAGTGTGAATGTTTGTCCTTTTCCAGAGTCATGTTGTTGCTTCCTCTACCCTTAAGCTTTTCAAGAGCATGGCTTCCTCTTTCTCTCGTGATGTGAAGAGGCTAACGGAAGAGAACTAACACCGCCGGGATGATCTTGCCCAACTCCGAACAGAGAATATAAGTCTTCAGGTCTTGAGGACCACATTGGGTTTCAGTGGGAGGAGGCCAAGCAAGCTCTAGCAGCTTTGGAGGACACCTTTTGGATCATAACTATAGCTCGCCAGTTGCTATAGAAAATGTTATACTAGGTGAAGGTCGGGCGTGTTACTACTCAGGGGTGGGTGCAAGCCCTTGAGGCTTCCCATACCTATCTCAAAGCCTGAAACCAGCGTCTGGTGCTTCACCGAGCAGCCGAACAACGATAGGCCACGTTGCTTCAAGATTGTGTTGATCTTCACACCCGATATGAGGTTTTGCAATGTATTGTTAAGTGAAGGATTGATGTCTCCTCGGCCTTAATATATGCGGCGGTGGATTTAGGTATGGCCGAAGATGATATGGTTGAACTTTGTGATAAAACATTACCTTCCTTCAATGCCTCTAGTGGTTCCTCAGGTGGTGAAGATGCTCCTCTCCCAGCTTAGCTTCATAAGTCTTGAACCTCTGAACATTGGTTTGGAGGCCTAAAACATTACCTTCCTCCAATATTTTGTTTTTATTTTGGTATATTCGTTGATTGTGTTGGATGGATATTTTAGGGTCTGTGTGCCCTTTTGACTTTGGTTTTGATCCTCCGTGCAACGTTTTGTGGAATTTCTAGGGCCTGTGTGCCCTCATGTATTTTTGTGCGAGCCTTTGCGCTCTCTTTGCACCCCGTTTAATGATAATTATTAGTTTACTCTTTGTTCTTTATGCTTTGACATGCGCTTTGTTTTTGCAATAATATTGTGATCATAAATAACATGTTGGCTTTTTATTTTGTACTTAATCGTTGAAGCGTGACCGTTATGCCAGTCTACCAGAACTATGCTAATATTCGAGCGTTTGTTGTTTAAGTTAAGGTATGATTACTAGTGCACACTTATTTTGTTTTTTTCATTTTGTGTTTGAGGTCATCATTCCTAACCCAATCCGGGAATGTCACTTCCGAAAACACTTTCGCGATATTGGGGACCTAAACATCTAATTCGCAATAAAGGAGGGACCTCAATTTTTGGTGCTGATGGGGAGGACATCTCGACCCCATTTAATGGCACAAAGGTGCATGAAAACTAGATACTCGGAGGCTCTATGGTTGTGTCATATGTTAGAGGTGGTTTATGGAGCCATGTGGCTTCCGAGTTCAATTTTGCCTTGAACGTTTTCAAGTGTTAAGCGAAGGATGTCTTGCTAACAACAATCGAGAATAAGTGGAGATTCTTATTTTACTTTTGAGATTATGAGGGATGACTCATCCTATTGGCACATAATCCCATTCTGGGTTTTTACAAAGTGACAACAAAAAAGAAATTGGGTGAGTGCAGTGACTGCCAGTAGTCCTAGTTTGTGTGAGTACGTCCTTAGAGAGATCTCATGTTTTGAATATTTTGTCATTTCATGTGGATCCACTCTTTCCCCCTCCCTCCCGGTACTCGGGTGCAAGGTCTCGAAGAAGGAATGTCGGCCGGTATGATATGCTCGGTATGCTTTTGAATTGTTGCCTCATTAAAAACCCTGCCAGGAAAATTCAGTTGGGACAAAACCTCAGCCAAGGAAAAGAGTGCAACATATATCCTTACACATCCCCCGGGTGATAAGGAGATCTCGATTTCAAGGGCAGTCCCTATCAGGGAGAGAAAGCAAGTTAACCGAAGATAGATGATGTTAAAGCTTAGGGACATACTTGTCATGCTTTCAAAGGTAGAATCGCTTCACTTGATTGGCGTTCCAACTATTCTTCAGCTCCTTTTTGAATTCGTCTTTGATCCGGTAGGATCCCTATCCTGTGATTCCTACTATTTGGTACGGACCCTCCTAGTTTGCTCCTAGCTTACTCGTGCAGGGATCCCTGGTTGCGAGCGTGGCTTTTCGGAGGACATAGTCTCCGATTTAAAATGTCTCAAATTTGTTTTCCTGTTGAAGTACCTCTCAGTTTTTTTGCTTTTGTGCTACCAGACGTATGAGGGTTAACTCTCTGCATTTTTTTAACAATTCCAGTCCTACTGCCATGGCTTCGTTGTTGGATTCTTCGGTGGCCTGGGTGTACCGAAGGATGGGTTCTCCTACTTCCACGGGTATCAGGGCTTCGGCCTCGTATACCAGGGAAAATAGAGTTTCCCTGGTACTTGTCTTGGTTGTGGTCCTGTAAGCCCATAATACCCCCCGGTAACTCTTTTGGCCATTTACCTTTGGCATTTTCTAACCTTTTCTTAATGTTTTGGATAAATATTTTGTTGGTCGATTTTGCCTGTCCATTTGCGCACGGATGGTATGGTGATGAAGTGATCCTCTTGATGTTCAACTCTTCCAGGAATTTGGTAACATTTGCTCCCATGAACTGTCGACCGTTGTCGCAGGCTATCTCTTTTGGTATTTTGAATCGGCAGATGATGTGGTCCCATATGAACTCTATGACCTCCTTCTCTTCGAATTTTTTGTACGATTGAAATTCCACCTATCTTGGGAAATAATCTGTCAAGATCAGTAGGAACCTCACCTTTCCCACAACCCCCAGTAATGGTCCCACGATGTCCATTCCCCATTTTAGGAATGGCTATGGGGCCACCACCTAGTAGACAGGTTCAGTGGGATGATGCACCATGAGGGAGTGTTGCTGGTATTTTTCACATTTTCGAACGTAGGCCATGGTATCTTTCTCCATTCAAGACCAATAATATCTGGCATTTACTATCTTTTTCGCTAATAACTCATATCTGGAATGATTTCCGTAGTAACCTTCATGTATTTCCTTCATCACATACTCAGCTTATGTTAGTCCCAAACACTTTGCTTGCTGACCAAGGTAAGACCTTTTGTATAACTCTCCTTCGTGCATGCAATACCATGCGACTTTGGTCCTTAAGGCTCATGCAGCCTTACTGTCTTCTGAAAGAGTCCCGATCTGTAAATAGTTAATGATGTCATTCCGCTAGTCCCATATTAAACTGGTGGAATTTACTTCGTGCAAGCTATGGTCTAGGATAGAATGTAGGATGTGGACTATGGATTCCGACTCTCCCTTAGTTTCTCCGGATGAAGAACCTTGGTTAGCCAGGGCATCCGCTTCAACATTCATCTCTCGGAGGAATCTGCACTACCTTTCACTTTATGAAGTGGGCCATCAAAGCTGTGATTTTGTTCAATTACTCCTACATCCGACTATCTTTGGCCTCTATTTGCCAAGAATTTGGTTGACAACCAGCTAGAAATAAGGCTGGCCAGTGGGACGGGATGAGATGGGATATGACGAGATTTGAGGGGACGGTGGGGTGGGTCGGGATCGGGATAGGCGTGACGGAGGGGGACGGGAAGTGGTCCCATCCCATCCCACATCCCGCTATCAGAGGGGACGGTATGGGATGGGATGGGACGAGAAGGGGATTTGGGTGGATTTCTATTATTTTTTTCTTAAAAATAATATATTTAAACACTTAAATAATTGAACAAGATAGTAAAAAAATATCCTAATGCTAATTGCCTCTTATATTATTTAATAGAAATATGATTTTTATTTGTAATTCAATTTCAAAATTACTACTTTGTTTCGTAGTTCAAAAGTTGCAAATCACATAGTAAAATTGGCATTAAAAAAATTACATATGCAACCATACTTTTTCTAATTTTCTGAAAATCTCTTGAGGATCTTCTGTTGGAATTGGAATTTGTTGGTCAAATTGTTCAACATCGCTTCCTGCTCCCTCAGATAAGATTTCGTTGTAATTGTAGTCGTCTTCTTAATTGATCTCTAGTTGACCGAACCTTCTACACTCCGCTCTAATCCAGTCTCTAAAGAAAACTGCAATCTCCAAACTTTCTTCCGCCAATGAGTGTCTGTGCTTTCCTATTTGAAACCTTCCAATAGAAAAAGCGCTTTCAAAAGCTGTAGATGACGCTTGAATATTCAACACATCTCGATCCATCTTTGATAGAGTCGGAAATGTCTTTTCATTCTCCATCCAGTATTTCAGCAAGTCTTCACGTCCATTTTCATTAGCAATTGATTTGAACGGTACAACACCCTGCAAAATATAAACATCAAACTCGCTAATTTGGTAAGCACTTGAGCCACTATACATTCTATTTCGAAGGCCTTGTTCTATTTCGAAGGCCTTGAATACTTGACGCAGAAACCACATATTTTTTATAAGGTTGAAGTGAAGTAGAAGAAGATGGTACAGAAGTATTTTGATTATTTGCACTTTGCTGTTGGTAATACATATACATAGTTTTGCATTGTGTTTGTATGCTAGAGATAACATCTTCTTTAGTTGGTTCGTTAGTTGGTTCTGTTGGAAGTATTTCTAGGCATTCATAAATTGTTTCAATAAGGGCATTACAACTGTCTACTTTAATAATACGATTTAATACATCACCAATAAAATAAATAGTGGGAATAGAAAAATAATATTTTTTTATTTTACAAATATTATTGTAATAGCTGGAGCGTAAGTTGGTTTTTTCATATATTCATTAAATAACAAAAATATTAGAGCTATATAAAATAATATAGATGAAATAGTAGGATAATAAATACCACAAAATTCCTTAGTAGCTAGAATAAATTTCTCTAAGAATACAATAAGTTCCAAAATTGTATCTGAATCATCATCTACAAGCATATCCAAAGGATTTTGATTATGAGCGTTAAATAATAAAGTTATAGGTCTTCTATACTCGTGAGCAACAACTAATTGTTAATACAAAGAATTTCACCTAGTTACAACTTCTTTTGGAATTTTCTATAAGGTAATCCACAATCATGACATGTTTTTTTAACTTTTTGCGTCTTTGTATTTTATTACCTTTAAAAATAAAGTTGATAGCAAATTGTACTTAATCAATGATGTTTTTAAAAAGTTTTAGGACATTCTTTACAATTAAGTTATAAATATGACATGCACATCTAACATAAAAATTATTGGAAAAAGATGGAGTCCATCGAATTTTTAAAATGTTTATAACATAATCATTACAAGAAGCATTATCTAATGTAATAGTCATAATTTTATCAGTAATTCCATAATATTCACTAATTTTATGAATATTTCTTAAAATAAAAATTACAGTGTGTCTTTCATCAATATATATCTATATGCTAATATACATTTTTGCATAGACCAATTGTGATCTATCCAATGACATGTAACAGTTAAATAATCATTATCATTAGTACTATGTCCTATGTCAGAAGTGATAGCCATTTTTCCATTAAAATGATACAATGCATAACGTAAATATTGTTGATATTCATGCGCGAATTTTTTAAAAAATCTTCTAGGAAAACCGTTAAAAGCAGGATTATATGTTTTTCGAATGTAATGAATAAAACCAGGAGAAGAAGGAAATGAAAAAGGCAAACCCTCCACAACAACTAATTTTGCTAAATTTTCCTGATCTTTGTGTTTACAATATTTCAGACCTATAAGTCCCCCCGTCATATGGTTAATTTGACCATATACTTGGTCAGGAACATTATGTGAACCTTGTCCCCACTCAGAAGACATTTGCACACTCATTTTTTTTAGCCAAGTATTGATTACACCTTGCTTTGTGATCCTTTTCTATATGTCTCATTAAACCTCCTGTTCCACCTTGACCTTTTTCAGTTTTAAATTTATAAACTCCGCGACAAATTTTACAAATAACTAGTTGATTAGGAATGTCCCTTTTTAAAAAATCTCATGCAAGTGATTTTAATTTTCGTTATTTTTGGCCTCTTCTCATACTAGGGGGAATAAAAGGGATTCCAGTTTCAGTTTCAGCCTGGGGTGGAGTTGTAGTAGTCGGTGTGTTATCTAAATTATCATGTAATTTATTTTTTAAATCATAGTCTGGTCAGATGCAGAATATACCTCATGATCTAATAGTATATTAATATTAACATTAAAAAGTTCAGTTTCATCTACATGAGTGAAATTATCATAATTAGAATTACTAGAAGATGCACATGTATCCCTACTACCTCTACCAGAAAAACGTCAACCTCGTTACATTATAATTATGCAAATAAATAATTAAAGTTAAGAAAATTAAGTACGATAATTAAAATTAAGTAACAATAATAATTTAAATAAAAGAAGGAACGAGTGTACCAAACGCCAACGTAACGTCGACGTGTAATCGAGGTTGAAATTTGAAACTTTGCTCGATGATCCTCAAGCTAGTTTCCAACTTCACTCCCAATTTTTAAACTTTGATAGAAATTACCAAATAAAATATAATATTTAGTGTGCAATTTAGACTTGTAGAGAGAGAGAGAGAGAGATGGTAATAAGATTTGTGAAAAAAATGAAGAGGAAAATGAGGTATTTATCGTTGAGAAATAGGATTAATGTGTAAATATACTAACTTAGAGGTTAAAATAAATATTAAGGGGGTAGGGTGGTGAAGGGCCAAAATGGTCATTTGTAGCCATTGCCAATGGTTATAATTGCAAATGGTCATTTATGCAACGACTATAATCAGTAAACGGGACGGGATCGGGGCGGAACGAGAAGGGCCGAATCGATGGCGGGACCGGGTGGAACCGGGATATGCTGGACCAGCCCTAGTCCTGTTCCGATTTCAAACCCAATTACCAAAAATCTGCATCCTCTAATTTACCTGACGGGACCGGGATGGGGCGGGTTGGTATCGGGACGGGGCGGGATTGGGACGTCCCAGCCCACTGGCCAACCTTAGCTGGAAATCACTTTTTAGCTCTATGTTTTCAGCTTCGAGCCCTCGAGCCAATTTCAAACCTGCAATTGCGGCCTCATTGTTAGTTAAAGACGTACATCTAATAACTTGCCTGATTATTTCCCCCGATGGGGTAACCAGGACAATTTCCAACCCAATATCCTTCATGATTATGGCTCCATCTGCGTACAAGACCCATTGTCTGGAGGCGATCTCAGTTTTTTGACTGACTCTGTTTGGGCACGAGGCATCATGCCCAGACTGTTGTCAACGACGAAGTCAGCCAAGGCTTGTGACTTGATTGTAGTCTGGGGTCAATAAGTAATATCGTATCCACATATTTCAATTGACCAATTTGCTAACCTACCCGAGAGTTCGGGTTTGTGTAAGATGTTCCTCAAGTAAAGGTTGTTATCACACATATGGGGTGACATTAAAAGTACGGCCTTAGCTTGCGAGATGCAATTACCAGGGCCAAAGTAAATTTCTCAAGATGAGGGTAGCGGGTTTCAGCCTCAGACAAGGCCTTGCTATTATAACAAATAAGGGATTACATACTGTTTTCTTCCCGAATGAGCACATCACTTACCGCGGTCTCGGAGACAACTAGGTAAATCAACAAGGGCTCCTCCAACTCCGACCTCGCGAGTAAATGTGGGTTTGACAAGTACCATTCCAGGTCCCTCAACGCCTGTTGACACTCCGGCGTCCATTCGAAGTCTTTCTTTTTCTTCAACACATTGAAGAATTTTAACATCGCTTGAATGACCTTAATATGAACCTCTCGAGTGCAGTGATTTTCCCAATCAGCCTTTGCACTTCCTAAGCATAATTAAGTACGCCTGGTAGAACTATAATGAAATATACGATCAACCAATATTTATCGAATTTGAAAAAGAGTCAGAAGAAATGGTTCGAGCCTCTTATTTTTATTTCTCGAACCGAGAGATCCATGAATCGGGATCCTGATGTATCTATGATCGAACAAATATGATCCAGATTAGCCTCGATGTCCCTATTTGATACTATGAAACCCAAGAACTTCCCTGAGCCTACCCCGAAATAGCATTTCTCCGGGTTTAGCTTGAGGTTGTACTTGCAAAGAATATTAAACATTTCCTGTAAATGTCTAATGTGTTCAGCTGTTTCTAGGGACTTAACGATTATATCATCTAAATAAACTCCACACTTCGACCTAACTGATGCTGAAATATCTACTTGGTCAATTGGTGGAAGGTGGTCCCCGCATTCTTTAGGCCGAAGGGCATGACATTATAGAAGTAGGTTCCGTGCTCCGTTATGAATGAAGTCTTTTTCTAGTCCGCCAGTCTAACTATATTTGGTCGAACCTTGAAAAGACGTCCAAAAAATTAAACAACTCATGTCCGGCCGCCGCATCGACAACATTGTCCAGATGGGGCATGGGATACTAGTTCCTTAGACATGCCTTATTTAAGCCTTTTAAATCTAGGAACGTTTGAAAAGTGTCAGGGTTATAGGGAGTACTACTACACTAGCTAGCTAGTTAGGATACTTTACCTCTCAAACAACTCCCAATTTGATGAGCCGGGCCACTTCTTCTTTAAAGCATTGGGTTCGTTCTGCTGATATCGAGCGCCTCTTCTGTTTAATGGGCTGGCAATTCGGGTTTACACTCAGCTTATGAATGGCTAATTCTATAGGGACACCTGTGATATTCAACCCCAATCAAGTGAAACTACTTATGTTATTGGTTAAAAATTTGAGCAATTTTCCCCAGAACTCGGGATAAAAACCCGAGCCCAGGTATACCTATTATTTGGGATGACTCGAATGGCAGGAGGTCATCTCGACATCTTCTGATGTGGATCTCCTTGAGTCTAATTCTTCTTGTGTGACAAATCCTCTGGGTACCTTATCTGGGTCCTCCGAATAAGGTTTTTTTGCTAGTTATAATTTATGCCCGACTTCTGATTTGATCCTGGGGCTAGACACATATAATTGTTAATTATTGCCTTCAATCTGTCCATCTTTTCCAATGGCCAAAGTCACGTCTTCCTGATCGAGCCCCTCTGATTTTGGCTATTCCCCGTAGCATTGGGAATTTTATGATCTTGTGGAAGGTAGACGAGACCACCTTCATGACATGCAACCAAGGCCTCTCAATCACTATATTGTAGGGCATTTCTCCCTCGAGAACATTGAATAAGGCCTTTAACAAGACTCCCTCTATGTGAGTGGTCAACTCGATTTGTCCTCGGGTTGTTTCGCTGGACAGGTTGAATCTGATCAAGATTTTTATCACCGGGATCACCTGTTTTGTCAGCTGCATCTCTTTGAGTACGCAGAGTTGCACCACATTTACAATGCTACCTGGATCAACAAGCACATGCTTAACGTTAATTTTAAAGATTTGGATAGATATTACCAATGCATTAACATGGGTGGCCTTGATATTTCTCATCTCCATCCCGCTAAACGTGATGGGCTCTGCAGGTTCGTCTCTTTTTCTTTTTTTTTTGGAAGTGGAAGGTTCCTTGCTATGCCGCCTCTGTGATATATCTCCCATTATTTCTCCTTCGGTGATCATGTTGACCACACACGATTTCTCTAGATGCTCCCGCAAAGTCTCAGTTCCATTCTCTCGGGCATACTTGGATCAACTACTGAAGAATTCCTTCAGGTGACCCATTCTCAATAAGTCTGCCATCTCATATTATAGGTGTTTGCAGTCCTCCGTCGAATGCCCCGAAATTCCATGAAACTCAAACCAAAGCTCTACATATATTCCCCGCTTATTTTGGTTGGATTGCGTTGACACCAAAAATCAAGCTTTCTTCATATTTTTTATTGCCATGACCAACTCCACAACCTCCACATTGAAGTTATAAGATGCCACGCTCGGTGGACCCGAGTCATTCGTGGGTTTTCTCTACGGCGTCTCCCTGTCTCTCCTAGGCTGACCTTGATCATATCTTAGCCTATTCATCATTGCTTCATTTCTCAGTAGTGGTCGACTTGAGTAGGGTTCGTACCAGCCTCTTGGGTCTCTCTCTATCTAAATGGGAGAGTATTCCGAGGCTTGCCTTGTGGTCCCCCCTCCCCCCGACCTCTACTAGAGCGTCGCTCATGTGGTCGTCTTCTATTTTTATTTTGGATGTGTATATGTTGTTTACTTTATTCCAGTACTTAGTCGGGAACTCCATCAAGGTTTCCTTCAACTTATTGAGGTATTTGAATTGTTGATATTCAGATCGTCCGTGAATGTTGCGGCAGCCCAATCCTCAAGAATAGTGGGCATCAACATCTTCTCTCGCTAGAATCGTTTCACGAAACTATAGAGCAACTCATATTCCTCTGTTTTATAGTGAAACTATCTTCTTTTGTGGGTTTCGACACTTTATGCCCCTGCATTGGCCTTTACAAACCATCTACAAGAGCAGCAAAATAGTCAATAGAATTTTTGAGTAAAAGAGTATACCAAGAGAGTGCTCCATTTGTGAGCGTTTGGCTAAATTTCTTCAACATGACCGATTCAATTTGGTACTGATGTAGGTCGTGTCCGGTGATGGCTGCCTCGAACGTCACAACGTGCTCATCTGGATCTATGGTGCCATCATACTTGGGTATGTCAGGCATTTTGAACTTCTTTGGGATGGGTTCGGGAGCTGCGTCCAACCTATAGGGTATCTTCCCATACTTCCTCGCCCCGACCCCATTCAATACAGGGGGGCTCCTAGTATCTGGCTCATTCGCTCGTGGAGCTCATTTTCCAGCACGACGAGTCTCTCCAAGTCTGCTTCCGGTACCGTAAGCTCTGATTTTGTCTTCTCTGTGACTACTGTAGAAGTCCCAGGCACCTTGATGACTTTCGGGTTATATGAATGATGGCTACCTAGCACTGCCTCAAATAATGAATTTATGAGTTTTTCTATGTGTTTCATCATTGCGTTATTCGATGTGAAGACCACGTCCAAGGCCATTTCCGAATGAGATCCTTCTTCTTTGAACATTCCCTCCACCTTAGAGTGTGGGCGTCTCTTTCTTCTCTTGGAATAACCCTATTTAGGTCGCACCTTCTTGCTTTCTGCTAAGTGACTTTGTTCGTCCTCTCTATTCAAGGGGTTGTTGGGGACCTCTCCTGGGGGTGTCATTGTCGTTTCCTTTTACTTTTGTGCCTCTACCTCCACATGGTTCTCTTTGTTGGAGCTCCGCAGATCTGTTGGTTGTCACCCCTGCGGGTCCTTTGTCTCATGTGGAGCGCTACTTCCCGATACACTACTAGTTTGCTCAGCCATGACCGGGAGTTGTGCAATGGGTTGATTCCGTACATACATCTGAGAGTTTCGAGCAACGAATCAGGACAACACCACAACTGTCTATCCTCATAGACGGCGCCAAACCATTTTTCGATGAAATCGGTTCTAACTAGAAACCCAGTTGGAGATTTGTATTTTAGGATTTAAAGACAAGTGAGTCGTATTCGATGCAAAAAAAAAATTTGACGAGTCCGATTTTGGATAATAAATAAATGAAATAAAGGAATAAAGTAAATAAATAAGCTCAGATTCAAGATCAATAGTGAAAAATAATGGACAAGTGATTCTTCGAGTATATTGCTTTGAGAGAGATAGTCTCAGGGTTACAAGTGAGCAAGAAGATAAAGAATGTCGTTGCTTCCTTTCTAAGCTTTACATATATAAGCCAAGATTAGAGTAGGGGTGGCCAGTGGGCCAGGTCGGAGCAGGACGGTACGGGATCCGGCGGGACTGGCGGGCCAGGATAGGGAGGACGGGACGAGGTCACGTCCCATCCCACATCCCGCCAGAAGAGGGGACGGATTTTGGGGGATGGGTCGGGTCTAGGGATGGCAACGGATCAGATCTGGATCGGATCCTACTAGATCCATATCCAGATCCATTTTTCATACCTGAATCCATATCCAGATCCAGATCCGTCGGGTTCATAAAAATCAGATTCAGATCCGGATCCACAGGGTCCACAGATCGGATCTGGATCCATATGTAAAAAAATTTGCCTTGCTAAGATTTTTTTTTTGAACTGACAAACAATTTTTACTTAGTTAACAGTTTACTGTGTTTCAATTTTGAAATGTTCATATGAGATATTTTGTTCGTTGTCTCGTTTTGATTGTGAGCTATTAATTGAAAATGTTGGACAATGACAATAGTTATGGAAAATGATGTAGTATTTCCACAATGCAGAACTTGCATGTTCTTGGAATCTTCACAAATAAAGTGAATATAATTTTAACTACGTGTCTATGGAGATGTTAATCATTCACTGATAAACATTGATTTTATTATCGAAGTTACCTCTTTATTTTTCGGTTTTTGAGTTAACTCGGGGATAAATTAAACTTATTTTGAGAATTAAACTTGCAAGGATGTGCTTAGCAATTTTAAGAAAATACTTATAAAATTACATTCTAGGTTATGAATATATTTAATAAAAATGGATCCACAGGTCGGATCTGGACCGGATACGGATCTCAAATACAAGATCCAGATCCAAATCCGATCCGTCAGAAATGGATCCGGGTCCGATCCGGATCCGTCGGGTCCAAATTTTGAAGATCCATATCCTATAAAATGGATTTGGATCCACCGGGTCCAAGATCCACTGTCATCTCTAGTCGGGTCGGGTTGCAGGATTTGGGGATTTTTTTTAGACACTTAAATTTAAATAAAATATATTTAAATACTTAAATAATTGAACAAGATAGTGAATAAAAATATCCCAAGATTATTTTTGTGTCTCTTATATTATTTAATATAAATATAATTTATTATGTAATACAATTTCAAAATTGCAACTTTGTTTCGTAGTTCAAAAGTTCCAAATCACATAGTAAAATTGCCATTAAAAAATTACATAGTCAACCATACTCTTTCTAATTTCCTCCAAAATCTCTTGAGGATCTTCTGTTGGAATTGGAAGTTGTTGGTCAAATTGTTCGACGTCGTTTCCTACTCCCTCGGATAAGATTTCATTGTAGTTGTAGTCTTCTTCTTTGTTGATCTCTAGTTGACCGCACCTTCTACGCTCCGCTCTAATCCAATCTCTGAATAAAACTGCAATCTCCAAGATGTCTCCCGCTATTGAGTGCCTGTGCTCTCCTATTTATCAAAGTTGTCAATTGTCAGCTTTATCTTTGATTCTTCGTGGGTCCGACGGCTTTTATAATTGTTGAGGCCAGCTGCTACCTTCCACAAGTGTTTTGCAAGTTGTTTTCCGCTGATTTGTTGTCATCTGTCTTTGTATTGAGTAGTATGGATTGTAATATATGGACTTACTATAGTTAGACTACATTGGGTCGTATCAAAGTGTTAGATTGTGGCTTATAGTAGTTTAAAACTACATTGTGCCTTGTTTTATCATGCAAAAGGATTAGAGGGTCCTTCTCTCTTCATAGTAGTATGAGTATTATTGGTAACATTTTTAGTATTGATTACATGCCTTTTTCTCTGACCTGTTAAAAGGTGATATTGCTCCATAGTTGCTTTGACATGTCTATGTTTCATGTTCATGATCCGATCATGCATGTTAGTAAGTTCCATAGTGTCTTGGGATAGTATATCATTATTATAGTATAGGGTAATAAGTTCTTCAACTTCTCCACCTTTGGTTGTTCCAATTATGAAGGCCTTTCTAGCCTTTAACATATCTTCTATCTTTGATTTCAAAGTTAACAATCCAATGACTCTTTTGGCACTTAGCCATTCTTGAAAATTTTCCAATGTACATGGTATCTTCATTTTGAGATCTTCATCATCACCGCTAATATTGCTATTTTTACCAATTTTAAATAATTGACATATTACAATGGCTTTTCCTGTCAAATCTGTTGAGACATCAGATAGTTGTATTCAGTATATACCTTTTTCAAAGGATTCCATCATTGCTTTAGCAGATTCTACTATAATATTAGACATTTTAGAAATATTATAGAAAGTTTCATCTACTATTATTTTGTCAATAAAACCATAAGTAAATAATTTTGACACTATATCAGGGTTAGCATTTTCACTACATAAAAATCTAGGATATTTACTTAGTTTTGCACTTCTTAAAATATGGGGGTTAGATTTATAATCATAAAATTTATTTATCTTTTCATATGCAGTAATGAAGTCAGGTGTATGTTTCAAAAGATTGATCCTGTTCCGTTGGTATTCTATGTTTTGGCAAGTATTCTATGGACCAAGTATTCTTCTTTTATTTAATTCTGGTAAAGGATCTATTTTGTTAGTAATAAAAGATTTTACTCGAGTATTACCAGTCCTAACAATAAATTTTACTGGTAATAGGTAATAATGAAATGTTTTTATTCCAAATTTTATAGCTAATAGTTCTTTTTCATTGATATGATAATTTTTCTCGTTTGGCTTCCATGTTCCACCTCCATATCCATAAATTAGTGATTTTTCTTTATCTGTATCATCTTTATCATAAGCTATGAGGACTGCTCCTCATCATATATCACTAGCATCAGTAAAAAGTTCTAGTTGATCTTGTTCCGTTGGTATTCTATGTTTTGGCAAGTCTTTTACTTTTTTCTTAATTTTGTTTATAGCTTTAGTATGCTCTTCCTTCAATTCGAATGTTATATTTTTTTCTAGTTAATTATTGCAATGGTTTTCATAAGATTGGTATATGGTCTAAAGCATAATTTACTACTCCTAGAAATTGTTGTACTTCTTTTTCACTTTCTAATTTATCTTTAAAATTCTTTATTTTTGTTACAACATGTTCTTGCAATTGTAATCATTCTTTATCTATAATGTATCCTAAATATTTGATACTATTTTTGAAGATTTCAGATTTCTTTTCAGATAATAGTATTCCATGTTGTCTCACAAATTTTATAAATTCTTCTAGATGTTTTATATGATTTTTTAAATCATCACTATATATTAATATGTCATCAACATATACTATACAAAATTGTGTTAATTTTCTGAACACTTGATCCATTCTTCTTTGAAATATTTGTGGTGCATTTTTTTAATCCAAATGGTAACACATTCCATTCATAGTGTCCTTGAGGGGCACTAAAGACTGTTAGGGGTTTTGATTCATTTGTTAATTTAATTTGCCAAAATCCATTTTTACAATCAAATTTATTAAACCATTTTTTACTTCCTAATCTGTTAATAAGATTTCTTTTATATGGTAAAAAATATCCATCAAATATTATCTTTTTATTTAATTCTTTATAATCAATTATCATTCTAGCATTTCCTCTTTTTTGTTCATTGTGTTTTCTTACTAAAAAGGTTGGGTTACTATGTGAGCTTTTATTTTCTTGTATAATTTTTAACTCCAATAATTCTTTTATCTGGGTTTCAAATTCTTTCTGATCTGTTGGACTATATCTAATGAGTTTAGATCTAATTGTGTCATTGAGATTTATTAACTTGATTTCAGCATATATTTTTTCTTTTTCCCATAGTTGTATTGAATTTTCTCCAAAATTCATTTTTAATATATTAAGATTTAATAGTTGTAAGTTATTATTCCTATCTATCATGTTAAATAATCTTAATGTTTGTATTGGTAATACTCTTTTTAGTATTATCCATTTATTACAAGGCGTTTGTAAGCTAAAAGTATTATTATTTATAACTTGTGTTTTAAAGTAGTCTAAGAAATTATTTCCTAATAATACTTGTTGTCTCATCTGGTTAAGTTGATATATTATCGGTATTCGAAATATTGTTTTCCTAGCCTTATTCTCATATTCTTTGCTACTATATCTAATTCTTTCATATGTTCATTAAATCCTGATACTTTTGTTATATGAGTTTTAGACCTTTTCCATATGTGTGGTTCTAACACTTCTTTCCTTGTTAGGCATAAGTTTGCTCCACTATCTATGAAGATTTTTTGTTTAGTGTCCATAAATCTCATAAAAAGTACCTCAAGATTCATAGTGAACTTTGATGGAGTTTCTCTTGAAGCAATAACGCGTTGATCTAGTCGCCGCCGGAGCCACAAAGGACTATCTAAATTGATTCGTTATGCCGATAAGCTCCAACTGCATCATAGGAATTCAAAAAAAGGGTTCTTTCGTATACTTATAGAAACTATTGTCACTTCTTTTTTGATTTTGATAGTTTCTGCGATTACATGAATTATATCTATTTACACAAATACCTCGATGATTTCCACTCGTTAATACATAGAGTCCAATATCCCTTCCTTTTCCAAATTTTTTTACGAATATGCTTTTTTGATGTCGAAGTACGCTTTTTTGGAACTGCCATTTAGAAATTAAAAAATTACTAATTGTTATAGCTGGATGTGAAAGACATCTATTGTTCAAAATGAATTCTTTTTATACTAATATTTATTTTCGAGCTAATAGTGTCCTCAAATAAAATATTATCGAGATAGGCAAAAGATATGTGAAAAAGTAAACATAAGCAATAGAGATTGTTTACCCCAAGATTGGTGAATTGTCATGATAGCTTGAACATCATTTTATTAGGCTTATACTCTATATGAGCTTCAATATAAATTGCTACCATTTAATCAGATTGTTGAGTATCTTGGATTTCTATTTCTTTTATCATTTTTCCTATTCTTTGGATTTCCTGTCATCTTATTTCATTTAATCTTTTCTTAATATTATTAAGATTTTTTGTAACTTTTTTATATCTATCATGATAGTATCTATTTCCTGTTTCACTAGTAATTGTAATAAGTTTATGGCGGACATACCTCTCACATTGTATCCAGTAATCTCTTTCTTCTAACATTTTTCTTTTTCTTTCTTGCAATTCCATATTATTCTAAACTACTTTCACTATCTGAGTCTTGGTTAATAAAGTTAATATTTTCTGGTTCTGTTTCACTTTCTTCATCAATTTGGCTGACATAAAAGTCATCATATTTATACCATTTATTATTATCTTCTTTTATCTGTTGTAGATTCATTATAAATTGTGTTGTATTTATATATTTTACACATTTTTTCTTTAGCTTTGGCCATTTATTAGCATAATGTCTTTTTTCATTACAATTCCAACATTTACATTTTTTAGGTTTTTCCTCTAACAGTTTTATATACTTTTTTTTCCTAATTTTTCTATTGTGTCTAAATTTTTTCCTGGTCTCAGGAGTATTTGTATATCTTTTAATCCTCTTTTTCTTGTAAGGTTTGTAATATTGTTTATTGTAATTATTATATTTTGATATCTTTTTCTATGATATCTTTTATTTTTATGACCTTTCTTATTTTTCCTTTCTTTCCTTTTATCATCACATCCAAATACTAGTCTTTTTTATGTGAATCCACATATTTCTCTTAGTCCTAATTTCTTATCTTTTTAAATTTTTTGCTGCATTCTATATTCTTCACATTTTCACATTAATTATGCTCTTAGTACTCTTATTTTTTCTCCTAATGTGTTTTCTCTTGGTACTAGTTGAGTATATTCTCTTGATACTTCGGTATTATTTGGTATTGGTAAGTGGTCATATAAATAAAGTTGTTGATATGTTAAACCTTCTTGTGGTAAAAATCTTGCTTCATAAAAGAATTTGCTAAAACTTATAGTATATTCTGATAATTTATTAATTTTACAGTATTTCATGTTATTTAAATTCATTATAATTTCAATTTTTCTTTCTGCAAATACATTTTCTCTTGCTACTAACCATTTTTCTTCTAAAAATTCTCTTTTTAGTACAATATCATTAACATAGTTTTCCAATCTCTTGCATGACTAAATACTTCTCCTTTTAATTGGCATGTTATAGATTCCATCCAATATGCTACTTTTCCAATTAATGTTTTAGATATTAAGTCATAAATATAATCTAGGTTATCAGTGTGTGTAGAGTTTATTAGTGCTATATACATTTCAAGATTCAAATCATTTATTCTTCTATCTTGTTCATCATAAACATTATCTAAATCTAGGAAGTATCCATTGAAATTTACACCTTGTGACATTTATCCTGCAAATTCTTTAAATTCAGCTTGTTGTCCTACATGTATATATTCTGCTAATTTAGTACGTCTTCTTGTTATTATTTCTAAATTTGGGTCTATTAGTTCTTCTTCAGGATAATCATTTGCATCTTCATTTACTACATCATCCGTTTCTATTTCTGTTTCTATGGGTCTGTTAAATTCATCTTCTACATCGCTTTCAGGTTCTTCTTCTGTGATTGCATTTACAGTTTTCAATTTTTTCAAAGATCTTATTATTTGATTATTTTCTTTTTCTTCATCTGAGTTTTCCTCATCATCTACTTCTTCTATAAATTTTGCTACTTATATTTCTTGGTTGGCTAATTCAAGATTAGTATTACTATCTTTGTCTGTATCACTATCAGTTTTTTCACTACTAGTGGTACTTTCATCACTTGTTTTATTTATTTTTCTTACTTTCTTCTTTCATTTTAACCTTGTCATTTGTTCTTTTAAAATGTGTACCTCTTCTTTTAATTCTTCCATTTCTTGTTTTATTTGATTTAATTCTTCTTTTGTTTGTTTTAATTCTACTTTTGTTTCTTTTTGTGTTTTCTTTGTATCCTTAAACTTATGTTTATAGTTTTTATATTTACTCAGCCATTCTTCATTATTATGTGATTTTAATTTTATATTTTCCTTTTGTAATTCTGATATTTGTTGTTCTTGTTTTTCGAACTTTAAGTGTATGTATTCAATTTTTCTGTGTCAGTTATATATATATTTTCACCTTTAGTTGGTGAATTTTTAGAGTCTTTTTTTTATAGGTTCATACTTGTATCTTTCTTTTTCTATTATATCTTTTTCATAATTTTTAAGAAATGTAATTACACTATGTTTTTGGTTTTCCATTAAAATTACCCTTTTTATTTAATATTGCTAGACTATCTAATGTTTTTTCTACTGATTCTGATAATTTAGATTTTATTTTACTAATATCTACCATTATAGGTTCTTTACTTCTTCTCCATGCATCTATTGGTACTAATTATGATTGTTTAGTTGTAGTATCAATTATTTTTTCAACTGTTCTTTCTTGACTTGTACTAGGTTCATCTTCTTCTCTTACTTGTTTTCCTTTATTTATATGTGCTACCAGTATGTTAAGTTGTTCTAATATTATTTTTAATGTTGGTACTTAAGATAAATTTCATACTTTTGTCAATTCTTCTCTTATTAATTGTTGCATTTGTGTTTGGTTTTCTCTTACTTCATCCATTATTATCATGATATTTTTTATCTGTTCCTTTACTATTAATTCTTTCCATATTGCATCAATTTTTTCATTAGAGTTACTCATGATTATTTATTCTTTTCTTCCATCCATTTTCCATATCTATCCATATTTTTTCAAATTTATTACATTGTTGTTCTAGTTGTTTTATATCATTTTCTAATTTCATTTCCTTTGCACTGTATTCTAGCTAATTAAGTTGAGAAATTATTTCTTCTGCTAAAACTGTTTTTATTATTTTTAATTTTTGTTTTTTCTTTATTATTTTTCTCTGTATATTCATATTTTATTTATAAATCTTATTTTTTCTTGGTCATTTATTTCATTCCTTCATTATTAATTTGTAATCTATCATGGTTAAAAAATCACTTCCTAATAGTAATTCATTAAAACTATCATATTCTATTACTCTTATATTTATTTTATATTCTAGATCTTGGATTTTAAATTTTAAATTAATATTTTTGGTTATTATTATTTCTCTTTCATTTTCAGGATAATGGCAAGTTTGTGGTTCTATTAGTTCACAATATTTTTCATTAATTTTACTTATATTTATAAAACTTTTAATACCTCATGTATTTATTTAAGCTATACAATCGGTTGTTATTATACCATTGAATATTATTACTTTAATCCTTAATCTATTACTGGATATATTTATCAAGTCTAATGTTTTGGGTTGCATAAATCTTAGGCTAGTTTGTCTTGATATCATTGGATCTCTTTTAATACTTAGTCTAGATCCTTCTATCTGTGGTCTAAATCTTTGTGACGGTGTTATGGTTCTAGTACTAAAGTCCATATGTATTTCTTCTGGTATTGTTATTTTGGAATTTTCTTTATGTTCTATTATTTCCTGATACATCTTTGGTACTAAAATATTTATTTCATGTTGTTTCTTTACATGATGATTTCCTGTTAAGGCGTATATCATCTTTGTTTCAATACTTATAACTTTACTACCTGATGTCATATTTATTCCATCTAGTTTATAATATAGTGTTAGAGCTAAGTCTTTGTGTTCATCTTTTAATGATATACTAAAATCTAGTTGTACTGTGAATTTTAGTTTTTGATATATTAAATTTTCTTTTATGACATATATTAAAGCATCTTGTAGATTTCCTAATATTCTATCATCTAATATGTATATTTGTATATGTGTATCTATATTTTTCTGAAAATATGTTTTTATAGTAAATTCTACTCCTCCAAAGTATATATTTTTGTACTTTTTAGCTTCTTTAGTTGATAATTTTGCTATTTCTCTTTTTATTATTCCATATGTTATCAGATTTATTCTCGCTCTACCATTTACACTGGTTGTGTCTATTATATTTTCGTGTTTTGTGCTATATATCTTATTTCTTTATTCCTTTCAAACCATTTAGTTCTAAATATCTTCTTTATTGATAGCTCTTCTTTTTCGTCTTGTATTTTTTTGATATATTTCCGGTTTAAAGCTTAATGTTTGTGTTATTCCCCCTTCATATATATCCATTTGGTAATATGTTTCGTTAGAGTTTTCTACTATTTCTTTTCCTTTATTCATTTCTTAACTTGTCAATATATTTATATTTTTCTACTATGATATCTTTTTGGTCTTTTATTTCATTATCTCTTCTCATTATTTCTTTCAATTTTTCTTCTCTTAGTTTCCTATTTTCTTCTTCTTTTTGTCTCAATCTTTCATCTTTTAGTGCTACATATTTCTTAAGGTTGTAATAGTATTTTATTGTTCGTATATTTGTTGGGAATTTTCTTGTAAACGTTGATCTCTATTTTTTATAAGATCTATACTCATTCTACAACTTACTATATGTTGGTTTATATCTCTATTATATGTAAAGGGGTTTTCATCTATTTTTGAAGTTGACTTAATTTATTTTAATCCATAATGATCTATAGTCATTCGTAGGTCTGGTTTTAAATTTGCTATTAAATTGTTTTGTATATTTATTTTTGTGCTTATATTTATTAATTCTCTATATGTTCTTATAATATTATCCAAGTCTGTACTAATTTCTGCTATCTCACTATCATTATCTATCATATTTTTTGATATCTTTAATGATAATAATTTACTATAATATCTTAATAGTATTTCATTTTGATTTCTTCTTTCTATCAAAAGGTGTTTTAATTCTTTACATAACCAATTAACCATTTTATTTTATTTAATCTATTAATCTGTTGAAACGACGGATGTTTCTTCATTTTATTCCTTTTTTAGGCTCTGATACCAATTTTCGGGCGGATATTTTGACAGGTTATATACTTATACTTCAGTATTATATGATGTTGGTAAGTGGTCATAATAAAGTTATTGATATATTAAACCTTCTTATGATAAAAATTTTGATTCATAAAAAAATTTACTAAATTTTATAATATATTCTGATAATTTATTAATTTTACGGCATTTCATGTTATTTAAATTACTTAAACAAAGTATGAGCCAAAAGAATGTGCTTGTATTGACAAGGACCGCGTTCAAATGCCTAAATTAAATGTTGGTTTCATATTTTTCTATATGTGAGGAAATTATGAAAAAATAACATGTTTAAAAAGTAGGGAAAAGTGTAATGGGATTGCGTGTCACCCACAAATCATAAAGTTAACATATTAATAAAAAAAATATAAAGCTATCATGTGCTGCTGATCTGTAAAACATATTGAAGAACTTGGCTGCTGCGTAGATGCCAACATGTATCAGCCTTCTTTTTCTTCCCAGTCACTTTGTTTATTCTCATTGCCCAGACCCTACTTTCTTGTTTTACTTTTTCTTACTGTATTTCATTATTCTGGTCCGTTCATTTTATGTTGTCAATCACTTCCAACATTTTGAGAATTAAGAGCATGTTTGGTTTAATTAATAAGAAGTAGCTTTATTATAAGTGTAACACATAGAGCTATTTTACAAGTAAGCAACGGGTTAAATGGAACTATAGAAATGCATGCTTAAATAATACGCACTGTAATTAATACTCTAACTAATGTGTCTCTGCTAAAAAAAGTGTTTGATTATATAATGTGTATTTTATTAAAAATAATTGGGCACCCAAAGGTGTAGTTTAGCCAGTGAAATAAGGAGAATATAAAGTTTAAGGTTATTTATATAGTTTGATTTGACATAAATTAGTTTAATATTAAAGAAAGGAAGACTCGTAAAGTTGATGTCATGTGATCTGGAGGTCGTGGGTTCAAGCCGTGGAAACAGTCTCTGGCAGAAATGCAAGGTAAGAATGCGTACAACAGACTCTTGTGATCCAGCCCTTCCCCGGACCCTTGCATAGCGGGAGCTTAGTGCACTGGGCTGCCCTTTTATTAAAGAAAGGAAGACTCGTGAAATTTAAAAATGTGTCATAACATTTTTATGGGGTAAATTTCACATATGATCACACAAGTCACTTATAACTATCTTTTCTAACACAAAAGTCACTTAACTTTGAGTATACTAACACAAAAGTCACTAAACCACTTTCCGGTGAATAACTCATTTTTTTATTTTTTGAAAAATCTAATAAATAAAGATTTAATTAAAAAGTTTTAACCCCTGACTATTAATTAAAATCCAATGAATTTTTGTGCTTTTAAACTGAATTTTAGTGCTATTAGATGACTGGGTTCGACGATTTTTTTGTACGTAATCGTTACTGTTAAGTATTTGCATACATGTGCAGGGTTCAAATATCAAGTTAGGTCTCCCACTCAATGAAAGCTCTGAAGCTGCTAAGTTGAACTTTGAAAATTTTCTTAGTAGAATTCAAAATGATAAGGGTGTGGGAAAAAAAAGGATAATATGAAAGGTTATTTATTTTCTTCATATGAATTTTGGATCGGATTGGATTGGACCTTTTTAATTAAATTTATAGTATTTATCATATTTAAAAAAAAATGAGTTAATTCACCGAAAAGTGGTTTAGTGACTTTTCTGTTAGTATACTCAAAATTAAGTGACTTTTGTGTTAGAAAAGATAATTAAGTGACTTTTGAAAAAATAAAATAATAGTTATGTGACCATATGTGAAATTTACCCCATTTTGTGGCTATATAATAACTCTTGAAAGATATGATTTTAAACATATCATAGTATTTGTGTGGCGAAATAAGTTTTTCATTAAAAAATATATGAATATAGAGATAAAATCTGCGTACATCCTATCCTTTTCTAACCAGACTTATGATGGAATTAACTGAGCATATTATTGTTGTATTTTTCAAACGAACTAATAGAAAAATAATGTCCAACAAATTAGTAACAGAGTGTTCAATCTACTTCATGGCAAGCAATTCCTTTAGACAAAATTCTGTCATGAACAAATTGGAAATGTTTCTGGCTTTCAATCATGCCCATTCCGGCTACTGTCAGCGATAAAATTACTCGCCTCTGTAGGACCTTCCTCTGGCTGTCAGACCACTCTCCTGTCTCTTGGAAAACTTGTTGCAAGCCTAAAGCAGAAGGAGGGCTTGGCTTTCGGGATATTCGTGCCTGGAACATTTGTCTTCTCACCAAATGTCTTTGGGATATTGAGCAGAAAAAGGACACCCTCTGGGTGCGTTGGATCCATCAAAGATACCTACTTAATTGTGACTTTTGGTCCTGGGAAGCAAAAAAAGGGGACTCATCCCTCATTAAGCGTCTGATTATGATTCGGGACCTGATTGTAAATGGCGTTGGATCCCAAGCATGTGCCATCCACACTATCTCTTCTTGGCACAGGGTAGCGTCGGGTTCAGGCGGTATACAGGCTGCATATAACTTCTTCAGACCTCAAGGAAATGCAGTCACATGGTCCCGTGATGTTTGGAATCCTTGCATACTGCCGAAGCATGCCTTCATCCTTTGGATGTGCACCATAAAGAAACTTCGCACCAAGGATGGAACCCCATACTTTGACAGCCCTCTGGTATGCGGTCTTTGTTCAATGGAAGATGAGTCTCATGCCCACATTTTCTTCACATGTGCCTCTTCGTCCTACATCTGGCAGCGTATCAGGCATTGGCTAGGTATTACAAGGGCCATGAGCACTATCGATAGTGCGCTGAAGTATATTCGAAAGGAGGGGCATGGCACAGGTTGGCAGGCCAAGGCCAAAAGGGTGGCCCTTGCGACTACAGTCTATCACATCTGGATTGCGCGCAACAAGGTTGTCTTTGATGGGGCGAGACTTGATAAGGAAGCTCTCGTCTTCAAAATCAAAACAAATGTCTATTCTATTCTGTTTTCTTTATTTCCGCAATTTACTTCTTGTTTTGAACATCTGGCCCTCGGCAATAACACACTATAGCAGCATTAACGCTAGGCGCTCTTCCCTTATCACGGGTTTTTCCCATTGGGTTTACCGCGATAAGGGTTTACGGAGGATGTGGCTGCAACCTTATGTTGGTATCTTTGACATAAGGGATTGACGAGGGTCGACCTGTATAGGCCCTCTTGACTTCCCGGTTTGTGGAATTTGCTTGAGTTTGGCTATGACGCAAAAGAATCAAATGACCTCCCGGATTGTGAGTTGTGCTTTTGATTCTTAGCATCATTTCGCCTACATATTTTCTCCTGGCTACCCGGCTTGTGGGTTCACCTTGAGTTATTTGCTTGACGCAAATGAATATTGTGACTTCCCGACTTGTGGGATATGCATGATATTCCTAGCGTCATCCATTTCTTTTGTCCGTAGGTTCGCCTTCGGTTGGTGCTGGTTACTCTATACATTTTTTACCGTTACACCAAAAAAAAAAATTGGAAATGATTTGACATAATAAGCAGTGATAAGTCCATTAGAAGAGCGATTTGACATAATAAGCAGTGATAAGTACATTAGAAGAGCGTAGTCAGGTCGTCTGGTTGATGAAATAAGGATAATAATTTTGGGATATTTTATGAAATTATTTTCTTCTGCGTTTGGTAATGGATATTATTTAGATTTTAGTCTGAGGATTATTTTATCCACTATTTTAGTATAAATAGTGAGATAAGTTATCTCATATAGAAGGTGGGATAAAATAATCTCATGTAATATCCCAACTCATAGGGTTGTCTATCCCATCCCACCAACCAAAATGACCCCTAAAGTCATTAAGTCAGTCTTATGTCAGATTTTAGCTTAATTAGAGGCATGATACTATAGTAAAATTATTAACTAGGGGCAATGCATATGGTTGGGTTCATTTATAAGTAGCCACACAGCTCAAAGATGCTCATATATAGAACAAAGAACAAAGGTTGAGATTCCTAGTTAACTTCTTTATAGATACTAGACCAACAAGAAAGTGATCAGAGACTATATGTAAAGCTACAACTTTAAGTCACAACTTTGGAACGTGCATATGATTTGCCTTTTTAAGTGGCCCAATACTATTTTTTCCCTTGGTAAGTTGCAATCACACGAGGCAATCCAGTCATACATACACAGATCCCACGGACCCATCAAAATCAATGAAGCTGTAAAAAGAAAAATATTTTGTAGTTTCAAAATGGAAAAAAGAACGACCCAAAGGAAACAATACTTTTCTAATACATGGGTATGTTTGGTATGGAGGAATATTTTTCAGTATTCCTAATTCATATGTTTAGTTGTTCAAAGTGTTTTCTTTAGATAAATAAATTTCTTAAAAAGTAAAAAATTGACTTTTTTAGTGAAAGTAGAAATTTAAATTTCCTAAATGTCATTTCAAGTTCATTGTCTCTTCTCATCCCACCCTCTCATGACCCCACTCCCCACCCATCCCGACCCCCATAATGTTTTTATATATTACATATAAGTTTTTTGGGACAAAAATAATCTGCTTATACTTAGCAAACACCAAGAAACTTTGTCCAAACACACCCTATATATCAACCAAGTGAAACTTTTCTCACAGTTTTTTTTTCCTCATAGATTTTGTCGGTCGATCGTGGCAGTGGAGTTGTTAAAATATGTAAAATATTGCATTAATATATACTAATTTTATAACTTTATGTTTGCTCCAATTGGAAGTATCCCAAAAGCTTTGGTGCGTATATAACAAAAAATGACCTAAATCTTTCTGGTATTGGTTCAATGCTGTCTTTTCCTAAATAATAAGTATCCTGATATTCGTTTTTAACTAGAGATTCGAATAGTAAACCAAAAGTTCATATCAGAACACAATAACTTATTGCCCTTCTCGTGCTTATTTACGTACTTTAGCCAAATTAGTTCTCTCCATCTGTTGGTTTATAACTGCAACCTTAATAAGGAAGCATTTATGGACTAGCGACTCGTAATTAACATCCTGTTTAATTGCATTCTATTAGTGGTTATCTAAAATTTGTGATATACTAGTAGTACTTAATTAAAGTCTCCATCGCCACCTAGCTACTTCTCTCCTTTGAGAGCTCTATTGGAGATTGATGTTGGTTAATTCATGCATTTTTATGTACTAAAATTTCCATTGGTAGTGCATAGTTTTTTTTCATCATCAGGATAAGATGCCTACAACAAGTGTTTGTCTACGGTAATTCTAATTAGGTAACGTAAAAATGTATAAAATAATTAGTATATTTAACTGGTTTAAAATATACTAATAGTGCAAAAATTTATTGTACTTATGTATATAAGCTAAATCCATCTCTATGAGAGAGAATACATTAGACAAACGTTGGATGTACTAAAACTTGGAAAACTTGTGCCAGAAATTCTAATAGCTTACTAGCCGCTAATTAAAATGAATGAATAAGCTACTCAGAAGTATTAAAAATGAACATTAATCTATTTAGACGAAAATTATAAAAGAGTGCAGAATATTCTGATAAGGTCAAATATTAATTTTTGAAAGGGCATGTACATGTTGGCCATAAATTGGCTAGTCAAAGGTTATTTAAGTAGCAAAAAGATATAATTCTCGGTTAGAAGTCAGGAACGCTTATCATTAAATTAGATGAAAAATTAATTTTCATCAAAAAGAAAATGCAAAACCTTATTTTCGTTATCTCATTAGAATTGATAAGGTAAGTCCTAACCTCCCTTGCTTGTACTTATTTATGTTGAAGTTTTTTATTTTATTATTACTAAAAGACCGCTAGATAAAAGAAAAAAGAAAAGAAAAGGCAAAACTTAATTTTTGGAATTTGCAAATATAACTATCAAGTTGATGGATGAATTATACAGCTGTCACGAGAGGTAACTAAAGTTAAAATAAACTAGTAGCTAGGAAAAAAAATAACAACTCATCCATATTATTATTGGTTGAAGCATCGGATCTCAGGACCAACTCACAATTGAACTGTCACAGTTAACAGTTAACCACTATTTACTTGGAGCAAGCAGCCATATGAACAAATCCGCAGCCATATTCTTCTTCTTATTGGCTAATGGACTTGCATGTTTTATGTTGTCAAGTGACAAAAACCAACCATTTTCGTTAATTTGTCGCCCACTCTGTCATTTTCTTAGGGTTGGCTTCTTCTATTTCAAGATGTCATGACCTAGCTAAGCTTAGTACTTCATACTTTTGGTAGTACAACATTGACTTGATGAGCGCTATCTATTCTTTCTCTCTTTAAATTTTGTTAGCTTGACTTGGAAATATTGACTAGGTTACGTTTCCTAATTCCTAGTAGTAGTTCTGATTTTCTCCAAAGGGTATCTAAACTAGTTAATAAAGTTTTTATATACCTACACTGCTACGATATTAGATATTATCAAAGAGACAAGATCGAACTATCAATATTTTAAAATTTGGGTTCCGCAAAATAGATTTTAGATTTAACTCAATCTCAAATTAAAGATAACTAATCACGAGGTGAAATCTGTCAGACTATATGAGGAAGCAACAAATCTTTCTCTCAACACTTTATCTAGGTATACCCCTCTCCATGTTGGACACCTAGCTAAGCTAGAACAATTGGAGCACAAATAAATAACATAGAGTTTGAGTTTCATTTGGGATGATAAGAGGCTTGATGGTGGTTAATTTGAGCGTGTAGGATGAGACATTGTGGTTTGATATTCTAAGTGTTGAAGAAGACGATGTTGTTGTCGCCAGAATAATTACTCTATTTTTCAAAATTCAGGGTCAAATCTGGATCATTTCGCATAGTTCAAGGTAAAATTTGACCCTGCCCATAGTAAAAAAAGGCACATGTATTAGAAAGCTTCTCCCATTAGTGATAAGAGCATATTTGGATCAATCTTGTAAAGACAAAGGATATATTTGACCCAAATAATTAATTGATGGATGACATTTGGATCATTTAGCAAAGTTCATGGGCGAATTTGGACTTTTGCGTGGAAAGAATAACATGGAGCTCAAATATGAATTTCTCTTTCTTTTTACTTGTTTACTAAGCAAACCTATGTAATGATAGTTAAAAGTGGAGTACAAATTTTCAATAATTAGCACTTCAGGACAACTAAGTACTTATTAATGAATCTATAATTAATCATTAGTCTTAATTAGAAATATTAGAGGGTGGTACAATCACTAAAACGCGCTAGTATATATAAACGACAAATTCACAACTCAACAATTTCTAATGGCATATTCAGCTAATTAATAGATAGATATAAAAAGCATTTTATGATGGAAATTTATAAAAGGTAAATGTAAATACATTTCCAAATTAACATACGATCGTACATAACATTTTTAATTAATTTGTTATAAGTTACACGTTTGTAGCTATGCATGCAAATTAGTTAAGTCTTCTTCGTGTGTGGAAAGGTCCAAAAGAAAAGGAGTAAAGTTATGAGAAGAAGCAATGCATGTGCCCAAATAAGCTTTTGCATCCGTCCACGAAAAGGAATGACGGCTTTATAATTAATTAATTATTAAACGAATGTAGTCCTTGGCTTACGGCCCTATTAAGCAATTTAAGTAAACGAAACTATTATCTGTATGTTGATGTTAATTTCTAATTCTCAATGATAAAATTTAGAATTGTCGTGGCCTCGTAGGTTTGGTAACAAATAATAGCAATCTCAATTGTTATTTATCGATTTTATATTTAACTAACAAAGTTCGTCTTTAGAAGTAGTTTTTGAATCATCTTTTGTTAATATATATATCCATTCACTTATAGTGAATTAGCGCCAAACTTCACTAAATGATTTTTCATATTTTGGTTAAATAAATACTAAAGGAATATGTTACTTGATGTTTATTGATAAATGATTTACAATAAATATAAGGTTACAAGAATATTTACTTTGATACAAACTAGGTAACTAATTAACCTAATTACAAAAGGATTATAATTCTACATAAAATAGGAGATATACAATTAATGAAAGAATATTGGGAAATATTCTATTACACCTCCGTAGTCGAAGCGGGAGGGTCACGAACACTGAGTCTGACTCGAAAATCATCAAATAGTATGCGCAGAAGTCCTTTGGTGAAGATGTCGGCAATATGACATCTGGAAGGAACATGAAATACACGAACTTGACCACGAGCCACTTTTTCAAGAACAAAATGAATGTTCATCTCAATGTGTTTAGTGCGCTGATGTTGGACGAGATTGCCGAAAAGATATATCGCACTAATATTATCGTAGTAGACCAATTTTGCCTTTTGAATCGGGCAGTGAAGCTCAAGCAGAAGGTTACAGATCCAACAAGACTCAGAGACGACGTTGGTGACACTTCTGTACTCTGCTTCTGCACTGGATCAGGATAGTGTAGGTTGCCTTTTGAAAGACCAAGACAATAGGTTATCTCCGAGGAAAACACAATAATCAGACGTAGAGCGTTAGGTGTCAGAACATCCACCCAGTCAGTATCAGAATAAGCAGTGAGACTAGTGAGCGAATACCTGTATAGATGTAATCCGAAGTGAAGTGTACCTTGGATGTATCGTAAAATACGTTTGAGGGCATGCATGTGTGCTTACGTCGGACTGTGCATGTGCAAGCAGATTTGTTGCATGACATATGATATATCTAGTCTCGTGAATGTGCGGTACTGTAGGGCCCCAGCCAGGCTACGATAGCGAGTCGGGTTTGAATATGAAACTCTCTGCGGCCAAACTCATTCCTAAATCGCTAATTCCTAAAGCCAAACTCAAAAACGAAACTCTCTGCGGCTGCCATGAATCCTTGATACCATCCTCGTCTCTTTTTATTCAAGGTAAAACCCATCTTTATTTCTTCCCATTTTTTTCATTCTTTGTTAGGTCTTCACTTTTCAATTCTTATTAATTATTTTTCATTATTTTCAAATCCTACTTCTTCAGTTCTTTGTATTATTATTCAGGTAAATTAGTGTAAAATATTTTAGTCAAATGTTGAAGAGTTAACTTACTGATACATGATTTGAGCTTTGTTAATTTTATTGAAGACGGGTATGCGGGTACCCAACGGGTAATGGGTACCCGCCGGATAAGTTGGGTGGGGCCAGGTGTAATCCTATACCCGTCAGGCGGGTACGGGTGAAGGAATTACTACCCGTGATGGGTATGGGGTACCCTTCCCTACCCCTCCCCGTTGACATCCGTAACAACAACTCCTTATTTGGGCAGAGATGCCTCGACGCACCTGTGTCTAGCACCTAATCTGCATTGTTAGCCACCAGATTCGCCTCTACGACTACCACAACTATCACTTCATTATCGATAGCAAGATTAGCTTGGGCAACACCTTGTCCTCCCGACTTTGAATTTTGACCTTATGTTTTATAGCACTGGGCAGCCCGATGTCCGAGTTTCCCACAAACGAAACAAGGTCCCTTAGACTTCTGGATTTGGCTCTCCGACTTGTTGAAGTGATTCTTCTTCTTTCCATTTTCCTTTTTTGGGACTTTTTTCTGTTTGCATTTGAACCTGTCTTTCACAAAAGTATAAGAAGTTTCCATGAGGTTAGTTTTAGAAAAATTAAGGGAAAGAGCTTACATCTTACCTTTGAGACGGTTTGCCTCCTCAGTCCTCATGTGACTGATCAGTTCATGAATAGTCATGTTCTTTTTCTTATGCTTCAGTTGGTTTCGGTAATCACTCCACGACGGTGAGGATTTTTCAAGTAGAACATTCGCCTGAAAAAATCTCACATATCTTTATACCCTCGGTAAGAACATCAACAATCAAATTCTCATACTCGTTAACCCGTTCCATGATTGGCTTATTGTCAATCATTTGGAATGTAATTTGGCCAACAACATACTTCGTCTTCCCTGCATCATCAACACCATATTTCTTTTCCAAACTGTTCTAAATTTTCTTAGAAGATTTATTAGTAACAAATAAATCAAACACAGGGTTAGTCATATAGTTTAACAAATGTCCTCTAACAATTTTGTTATCCTTTTCAAATTTCCTCTTTAACAACATCATCAAGAACCACAATAGCAGTAGTACTACCAATAGCAGGAGATCTACCGGTGACATCAGAACTACCGGTGGTGTTAGAAATATTATTAGGAATAGCAACAATTGATTTATCAAACAAAACATAATCAACTTTTAATTCTTCAAAGAAAATCAAAAGCTTTTGAGACCAACGTTTAAAACTATTTCCGTCTAAAAGCTCAAATTTTGATAAATCTGAAGGAGTTTTGTTCAAAGAAACAACAATCTTATCAATATTGTATAAAAAATGCTTTCCAATTAAATGTTAGTAAAATAGAAGAACAATATTGATAAAGAATAATTAAAACAGTAAAAGAAACTTATCAAATCACAGTTGTGTCGTGGTAAGCCACTGCCTTGAAAGCGATTTTGAACCAACTCCGGTGCAAATGGTTTAGCCGGTCGCTCCCCAAGGTTCCACAGTACTTTCAGACACTTGCACTAGTGGTTGAAAGTTTGAAGTTTGCACAAAGAAATTTGTCCATAAATACAATAAGGAACTCTGAAACGTCTCTAACATTCAGAGAATAATGAATGATATATGCAACGTCTCATAACATTCAGAGAATAATGAATGATATCTGCAACGTCTCATAACATTCAGAAAATTAAGATCGTCATTAAGTCAGAGTAGGGTAGCCCGGTGCACTAAGCTCCCGCTATGTGCGAGGTCCGGGGAAGGGCCGGACCACAAAGGTCTGTTGTACGCAGCCTTACCTTGCATTTCTGCCAGAGACTGTTTCCACGGCTTGAACCCATGACCTCCTGGTCACATGACAACAACTTTACCAATTACTCCAAGGCTCCCCTTCAAGTCAGAGTATTTATGGATAATGACCATTGCAATAATTAATTCTGAAGTAATGAGCTTTGACCGGTTCCGGGACTATTGATTCCGGAAGAGTATGTCTTGTCCGGATTCGTAACAAGTAGTTTCGGAAGTATGAGAACTACATCCGGACTTTAACTTTAATCCGGTAAGTATGAATTTGGATAATATCGGGTAAGCAATAAAATAGAAAAATAATATTTTGCAAAATTGAAATTGAATTAGGCCTCACGTTTATCTCACGCGCAAGGGGACAAATCGACTAGTTTTGCCTATAAAGTTCATTTATCATGGGTGCGAGGCTACTCCCTTTTCACAACTCTTTACAAGACCAACAAAACATATTTCAATATAAAAAGGAAGAGAGTACTTTCCATCATTAATGTGGTATAAAATACATTACAAAAATCAAGAAAGAGAAAGAAAAGATATAAAAAGGAAGAGAGAACTTTCCACCATCAATGTGGTATAAAATACATTACAAAAATCAAGAAAGAGAAAGAAAAGAGACCAACAAAGATTCTTTGATTTTACATTTTAGAATAAATGAGTAAAGAAAATGAGATAATAACTCCTACGAAACGGAAGGAAAGGGCAGAGGGAAAAGAAAAGAAAAAGAAAAGAAAAGAAAAGTTAGTGCATTGAGTCAAAAGGTCAACAAAGCTTTAAAATGGCTCTGAATTCCCCTCTCTCCCACTCTAATGAAAAATCTATAAATTTAGACACTTGCAATTTGCAAAGATAACAAAAAAGAGAAGAGAGAGATAGAGAAAAAGAGCGCGCAGTGGGATCGATCGATCAAGTTGTCATTATTTATTTGTTATTGTTATTCTCTCCATCATTTTCCAACTTCCTATCTTGTCCCGTACATTTCACATTTTCCCATTATTGCTTCTTCATTTGCTATTATATAATATAATAAATCAAACACCATCAACTTGTGCTACATTTACAAGAGAAAAACAGATCTTGGTGAATATGGAACAGAAACATGTATTGTTATCGGCATTGAGCGTAGGTGTTGGAGTAGGGCTTGGATTGGCTTCAGGACAAGCCGTTAATAAATGGACCGGCGGTAACTCGGCGGCGGAAGGTATAACCGCCAAGCAAATCGAGCAGGAACTTCGACGGCTCATCGTTGACGGCAAGCATACCAAAGTCACCTTTGAGGACTTCCCTTATTATCTCAGGTTCAGTTTTATTGATCTTTTTTTTTTTTTTAATTTCGTTTGATTTATTTGTGGTTTGTTAAATGGAAATATGTTTCAAGTGCATATGTATGAAAGCATTTTTAAGGATAAGACCATTAAAGCATCTGTCAGTTATGTAAAAACAATTGCAGGACTGTGTCGTTTTTTATTTCTGTTTTAAATTTCTTTTTTCTGCTCTCTTTTCTTAAATGATCATTTTGTTTTGATTCGTTGGATCTGATGATTTTAATTGTATTCAGGCTACGGGATGTGATCCTGTCAGTGCATTGTGCGCATTTTTTATGCTTGTTTTCAAATTTGGAATCTTTTAAGTTTTGAGCTCTCTGCAATTAATTCACTTTTATATCTCTGGATTTTTTTCAATTCTCTTATTATAAGTTGCTTTCTTTTTTCTTTTTAATATCTTTTTCTCTTTTATCTGTGTTTTCCCCTTAATTTTCTCTTTTTATTGAATTGATTTCGCCATGTGACCTGTCATCTTTTGAGGGATAGGTTAAGTCTAATAGTTTTAACCATTCTGATATGTACAAGTTGGCGAGCCAGGAATTTATACAAGGAGATTGAAAGAAACTAAAATGTTACACCCATAATCAACTGTTTATTTATAACGAAAATCTGTTTTTACCCAATTTTTTTCTGGCGAAGGGGATTCAATTGAACCACTTGCCGCAAGCTCGCTCCACCATTGGGTAGAACACCTGGTGTCCGAGGGTGGGATGTTATTCTTGCTAAATAGATCTTTTACATATTCAGTTTTTAGCTGTTTCAATAAAAAGTTAAAAACAACTGCTTTGTAGATAAATCAACAAAATTTTTGATCAACTTTCTTTGTTCGTAATCCTTTTTGTATCTCTGAGGTATGGTCTTTTCAAAATTGGCCCTTCAGTAAGCAAACTATTCTGCTGTTCTATCTTCAGGACCTGCTCAAAGGTCCATTAGTAATAGCATGCACTTGCAGCTACTACTTAATCTCCAAATTTTATGAATTAGGTAAAACTCGTGACATCGAAATTGTTGGTCGTGGTAAATCTTAAGCCCAATGATCTGGCACTTCTTTCATACACACTACTTTATGGTCTGCTTCTAGTTGGAATTGCTGATACTGAGATGGTGGCTAGATTTTACAATTAAAGCTTACTCCCTCATCTCAATTTATGTGATTGTTTTGACTTCATGGTTTAAGAAAGAAAGTAAGAATTTTGAAACCTGCGGCTTAAAACATGTCATATGCATTTCTATAGCTATAAATCATTTCATTAAGGACAAAATGAGAATTTTAAGTTAAATTATTTCTAAATATAGGAGTTGTCATTTTTTCTGGGACAGTGTAAAAAGGAAAGTATGTCACATAAATGAGACAAAGGGAGTTTTAATGTTCAACGATTTCATTCTACTTCTCTAGATTGTTTAATAAGCACATAGTCACAGTCTCACTCCTTCACCTAATTGTTCTGTTGTTGGAGTGTTGCACTAAATTTCATTGTGGTTGCTCCAGTTAAGATCTTGGTAAAAGTTGATATCTTCCAACATAGCTGTTCACTTTCAACTCGGTGTAACGTCATTATACGTCTCTGATAATTTCCATGAATATATGTTGAAAACGGTTTCCATTCAAACTTATTAATCTTCAAATGTGATGATTTTGACAGTGAACGAACTCGGGTATTATTAACAAGTGCAGCATATGTTCATCTGAATCACTTAGATGTGTCTAAACATACAAGAAATCTTTCTCCTGCAAGTAGGGCTATATTGCTTTCAGGGCCCGCTGGTATGGGTTTCGCATTTAACGTTTGTTTCAACTTGATATTTATTATCTGCATTTAGCGCTTTGACTGTGTTCTGATACATAAATGCAGAACTTTACCAGCAAACACTTGCGAAGGCTTTGGCGCATCACTTTGATGCTAAACTGCTGCTATTGGATCTAACTGACTTCTCTCTAAAGGTATTGTGTGAGGCCTTCTTTTCCATTATTTTAGTGTATCTTCTGCTGATACTTCTATTCATTCTATTTCTACGGTCAATCATTTACAGATGCTGAGCAAGTATGGCATCTTCAAAAAAGATTCAGTAAGTACTAGTATTTACTCTCTTTGAAGAATTATATCCTTTATTGGGCAAAAAATTCTTCAGGCCCATTACAGGTAAAAGGGAATCAAGTAAAAGGGATACCTGATTCAGCATCTTATTTTTGTAGGTTTTCAAGAGGTCAATCTCAGAGTCTACGTTGGGACGTTTGTCCAGTTTGCTTGGTTCGTTCTCAATTCTTCCAGCAAGAGAGAATAATGGAGGTATATGACGAAAGGCCACAGTTCTTCACTATTTGGTACACTTAATTGTATTTGTGACAATATACAGCTTTGCGGTGCAAACTTGTTTATGTAAATTAATGAATGTATCTGCAAAACTCAAAGATAAGAATATGGATCACAAACTTTTTTATCTCCAAATATGCTGATTTCGTTTATGCATACCTTATATTTAAAGAAGGTTCATGTTTATCAAGTTACGAAATTGTGCTGTCATACACTAGCTTTTACAGTACCTTTATCTTGTGGGAATTTCAATTTCCACAAGTTATTTTTGTCATGTATCTGAAAAGTAAAAGCAATCAAAGCTGTTTTTAACTTCGTAAGTCCTAAGGTTGATTAATTTATCGTGGAGAACTTTTCTGGAGGCTGTTAAGTGTAAAGGTCAAACCACTCATGAAGAAACAAAGAAATGTAAAGTTCAAGTAATTGCTGAAGTTCAACATGTGTTCCATGTGGAGCTCAGCAGCCAGTGAACTGATGGTTCTGATTTCAATCTAGACTTAACCAGAATTTTAGAACTTAAAATCTCAGGCTTGATACTTTCATGTTGTTTTACATTTCCAGATATTATTCATATACAGGTTTTATTCTCTTTTTTTGCAGTCACCTATTCAAGGCAAACAGCTGCATTTGACACTAAATCAAGGTATGTTAGTCTTATTCATCATTCAGATATTAATGCAGGTCTTGGGAGTTGATATTTCATGTTGACCCTTACCCTTGGGATATACAGGAATAGGGATGGTGCCAGCAATTCTCTAAAGCATCGCAGAACCGCCTCTGTTTCTTCTGATATAAGTAGCATCAGCTCTGAGTCCTCTTCTTCAAATCCAGGTGGGACGCTTGTAGGGCATTGATTTAATTGCCATGGTTTTGCTATTTGCTTCCTGCACGTTTGGAGTTCAGGGTCCACTAGCATTCATAATTTTAATTTATAATTGTTAGAAAGTTATTAATTTTGAAATTCGTGATTTGAATATCCACTAATTATCTAAAAGTAACTTCTTTTTTTCAGTCTGATGTTCTTCCTACTACAATGTGGTTTGCATCTTAATGTTTCTTTTATTGAAGGATCTCATCAAATTTCGCATCTAACCGTCAACCAGCTTTACCAGATACTGTACCTGCAATGGATTTCTAGATTCATCTCTTGCATTTGCATCTGTCAAATTCACAGCGTTGAATTTCGATTAACCTGTAATGAGTAATCATATGATTGAAGATCATTTTCTGATCAGTTCTTGTTTCTTCATCTTCATTAGCTCCAATAAAGCGGGTCAACAGCTGGTCATTAGATGAAAAGGCTTTCTTACAGTCACTTTTCAAGGTAATAAATTTTCTCTTGATTTCAAAAACTTGTATCTGCGTCGTTATGGAATATGTTCTTCTCCGTATCCTTCACTTTACGATTGTTTCATCTTAAATCATACTAAACAAGAAGGTTACTTGCAGATTTTGGTGTCGATCTCTGAAACCAGCCGCGTTATTCTCTACATCAGGGATGTTGACAGACATCTTCAATTCCCCAGAGTTTATAAACTCTTTGATCGAATGCTGAAAAAACTATCAGGATCAGTGTTGGTTCTCGGCTCCAGGATGTTTGAGCATGAAGATGATTGTGAGGAAGTAGATGAGAAACTCGGTCTTTTATTTCCTTACAATATCGAGATTAGGCCCCCTGAAGATGAGACACATCTTACGGACTGGAAAACACAACTGGAAGAGGATATGAAGATGATCCAGTTTCAAGACAATAAGAATCACATTGCGGAGGTACTTGCAGCAAATGACCTCGAATGTGATGATCTAGGATCAATCTGTCAAGCTGACACAATGGTTCTGAGTAATTACATAGAGGAAATTGTTATCTCTGCTATATCATATCATTTGATGAACAGCAACGATCCAGAATATCGAAATGGGAAGCTCCTCATATCATCTAACAGGTAGATGCCAAACTTTCAATTGTTATTAGCTTCTTTTTCCTTTTGCATACTCTGTGTTTCATGTATTCACTGTGCTTCTCCTGGTGCAGTTTGTCCCATGGGTTAAGTGTCTTCCAGGACGGAAAGAGTGGTCATAGAGACTCTCTCAAAATGGAGGCAAATGCTGATTTGTCCAAGGTTTCTTTTGCATTTTAATGTTTATGTTGAAACTTGAGGATTTATCTGAGATGAGATTGATTTTGTTCTCTTTTCAATCAAAATAGGACACTGCGGTAGATGATATTGGAATTAAGCCTGTAACAAAGTCTGAAAGTAAGGGTGAGGCTGAAAAATCAGGTCCTTCAACAAAAAAGGATGGAGAGATTTCATCCGCACCAAAGGCCCCGGTATGTGCAGTAACTGATAAGATTAATCATCACAACCTTCTTTACTGAACCTTTCAGTTGGTAATAGTTGCTATAGTTGAACTTGGTAGCTGTATTCTTTCTTTTTCCCCTCAAATGTCACACTGACTAAATTTAAGATGTCTTGGTATTCCTCTATAAAAATTAATGCTGATTTATTGGTGTCACACTACGCGTATACATTTTTTTACTCTCTGATTTGCTTCTAAGAATATCTTTGACTATTTGGTCCAACTTGATTTTGGTTTGTTAATTCAGTCCTCATTTGGTGTTTTTGCTGTTCGCTTCAATGTGTAATATGATATCTACAGGAAGTTATTCCTGACAATGAATTCGAGAAGCGGATAAGACCAGAGGTTATACCTTCAAATGAGATTGGAGTGACATTTGCAGATATTGGTGCCCTAGATGAAACTAAAGAATCACTTCAGGAGCTGGTCATGCTTCCTCTTAAAAGACCTGACCTCTTCAACGGTGGACTTCTTAAGCCTTGCAGAGGTATACTACTCTTTGGTCCACCTGGCACTGGGAAAACGATGCTGGCTAAAGCAATAGCCAATGAAGCTGGAGCAAGCTTTATAAATGTCTCAATGTCAACCATTACTTCAAAATGGTTTGGGGAAGATGAAAAGAATGTCCGAGCTCTTTTCACACTTGCAGCAAAGGTTTCTCCAACGATCATTTTTGTGGATGAGGTTGATAGCATGCTCGGGCAGCGGACAAGAGTCGGAGAGCACGAGGCTATGCGAAAAATTAAGAATGAGTTTATGACTCATTGGGATGGTTTATTGACCAAACCAGGTGAGCGCATTCTTGTTCTTGCTGCAACCAACAGACCTTTCGACCTTGATGAAGCAATAATCAGACGGTTTGAGCGCAGGTACTTCTACAGCTTGACACCAATCATTTACTTGGCTTAATTGTTTTGTCCAGTCTTGTGAATTCATTTCACCAGTATGTTATATAATTCGAAACTTTACTGCTGATCCTCCTATATCTCAAAGAAGAAGCTTTATAAAAGAAATACAAGAGGCAGAAAGAAAGCTAGATTTTTTTTCTTTGTTGGCTTGAAGTACATGCTGATGGTCTTAAGATTCTCCACTCTTGGATGAAAATCTACAAAACTGTTATCCTGCATTTGTTATGTGTTTCTGTTAATTCTTAAATAATCTTCTGCTAGACTAGTGGAACAATTCTCGTTTTTCTTGGTGACAAGAGGTCTTCTGTCGTCAGAGATATGTTGCTCATCTCAATGGCTTTGTTGTTGCCTCATCTTGGGAAGGTTTATTAAAAGGCAGTTTGTTTTGCAGATATATTACTCTTTTCAAATGAATCCTATTGATAGTTTGACATTAAGGAAAACATTTATAAACATACCGACCTTTTTCAGTTTATAATGACTTTACAGAATGACATAAGTTCTCAAATCTGGTTTTCTGTTGGGCAGAATTATGGTCGGTTTACCTGCAGCTGAGAATAGAGAGAAGATTTTGAGAACTCTTCTAGCAAAGGAGAAGGTAGAAGATCTTGATTTTAAAGAGCTCGCAACCATGACCGAAGGATATAGTGGAAGTGATCTTAAGGTTTGTGATGTTATTTTTCCAAATGATGTAAGAATACGGCTTATTAGCTGGAAATAACTGAAAGCATTAATCTCCAAAAACAGAACTTGTGCACAACGGCAGCTTATCGGCCTGTCAGAGAGCTTATACAACAAGAGAGAGAGAAAGATTTGGTAATACACATTCATCTAGCTCCCAATTGTTCTTCGTCAACTTAACCTTTTTTGACTATCAGCTTTATTATGTATACTCTGTGTTCTCTCTTATTTATTCTTCTTCCTCATAGGAAAAGAAGGGGAGAGCTGAAGAAGGGCAGAGTGTGGAAGGTCATTCAGATAAGAAAGAAGAAGCCCCAGAAGAAAGAGTAATTGCTTTGAGGCCTCTAAACATGGAAGACATGAGGCAGGCAAAGAATCAGGTAACCCAGTCCTTATATTGTGGGTCCATGAGTATTTGTAAAACAACAAGGATTCTGATTCACATTATAAAGATATTCATGTTCTCTGTTGATTGGACCATCTGAAGCATTTAGTCTTTCTTTAGGCTTTGTTTGTCCTAGCATTTGATAATAGCTACTCTTTGCCCATCTTGGATAAGAAATTGCAGTTTTCGATACACAAACTTTATTGGATAGACTATCTTTGTAAAACAAAATAGGGTTCCTTATACTCTCTCATGGACAGAAGCAGGAAATATATACTTACAAATACTGCATTTGAAGGACTTATTTCTTTCAGTTTTATTGTTGCATTCAATTTGGATATACACACAGTTCCTCATGAGTCATTTCTTTTGCTAGGTTGCTGCTAGCTTTGCTTCTGAGGGATCTGTAATGAGCGAGCTGAAGCAGTGGAATGACCTATATGGAGAAGGTGGTTCTAGGAAAAAGCAGCAGTTATCTTATTTCCTTTAGTTCGTTAAATATATGCATCAAGAAATGATTGTCGGCATTGTTTTCGCTAAAGGGGTGATATCCGTGATCACTACATAACCTTCAAAATCAAACCCCCATTCTCCCACAACTAGAGATACTTGAACCTGTGCCAACTGATCTCCAGTTCCGAGGGGTGTGACATGAATATGCACGAGATGTGTCTGTCAAAGGCTTGCTTGCTTTTGTATATGCATGGTCGGAGAAGGAAGGAGAATTCAGTGTCTGTTTCTGCTTAGAGCAACAGTTATAGCCCACAGCAGTCTTGTAGGATATCAAAGATGATCTCTGGTGTGGCTATTGAAAAGGCACATGGGCTTGGAAATCTCACAGCAAGTTATGGTTTTTGTTCATCTATAGTGATTCCATGTTATAGTGTATTGTAAATTAGTGTTGTATACAGTTAATGCAATAGTGTAATTTATCAATCTTGAGTTTCCTGGCGCTAATATTTTCTGTCATTTGGACGCTTGAAAAGTATGGATTTGCTTCTTTTTTGAAATTTATTTGGGAAGTTAATGTACTTATGAATGTGATATCTGCCACTTGTTTGATGCAAAATTCTTCTTATAGATCTTAGGGATTGAACCTAAACAAATGTCTTCAGGACATTCTGTTTCATAAGAGCTATTTCTCACAGGCTCATTTACTATCACTTTATCAAACAACCTTAAAGTCTTGAGCTTTGAAATTTGCAGTTGCTTTGAAGAATTACCTTTTGTATATATTAGCTTAACCTGATGGTTTTAAAAACTTATACACCGTCTGTCCACAAAGCTTAACTAAATACTAGTAATAATTAGTATACCAATTCCCATGTTTAAGTATATTTGGTATGAAGGAAAATGTTTACCACTAAATATATTTTCTTGGAAAATAAGTAATTTTTATACTTATTTTTTTAGAGAAAATATTATTTAAGATCATTTATATGTAATCTAGGCAAATACAATGGGGTGAATGAGAGAGAAGCCTGAGAGTAGGAAAGAGAGAATGTTACTTATAAACTTGTACTCGCACCAGGAAGTTATTTTCGTGATTTTTAATGAACTTGTCTCTGAAAATATTTAAACATTTTAACTAACTAAATATGAAAAAATAGGAAAACAGTTTTAGAACATAATTTCCTCCCTGCCAAACATACCCCAAGACCATACATAAGAGTCTGTTTGGATTGACTTATTTTAAGTGATTTTAAGTCAAAATAGCTTATAAGCACTTTTGTGATATTTGGGTAAAATAAAAGTGTTTTTAAGCACACTTATTTTTAAATCAAAACAACAAAAATAAACTAAGTCAATAACACCCAGTAAAAATTCCACAATGTGGGGTCTGGGGAGGGTAAGTGTACGCAGACTCTTATCTTTACCTTGAGAAGTAGACCGGCTGTTTTCGAGAGACACTCGACTCAAGACAAACCCTAAATAAAAATAAGCTAAAAGTCATAAGTTCGAATTTCTAACGTATGAGTTTTTACTTATAAGTCAAAAGTTATAAACGAATCCAAATGGGCTCTAAGTCATTTCCCCCTCCCAAAAAAAAAAAAACTTGTACGTAAGATTAATTTTCCAATAATTTGACATGTAAATGACAAGCAAAGTGAGGAGCAAAGAAAACTGTAGAACGCAGTAAATTGACGCAAGAAAATCAATCATCTGTACGTAACACTGACAACATATAAACCTTACGACCCAATATGTTGGTTAGGGTCGTAAGAGTAGAGATGGGAGGTTCAATTGTAGAGAGGTATCAAAAGCTAGGGTTAAAGGAATCGTTAAATCAACCCTATCGTTACCCAATTGCTTGTGATGAGCTAAGTTTTATTGTAAGATGCATATTCAAATGTTGCCGAAAATTTGCAATCTCTCATCTTCAATGAATCCCTCGCCGCCTTTCGCCTCCTCCCTGAGTAAGTCACTCCTTTTCCTTCAATTTTCACAAGTATAAATGGGTTTGCCCTTGTTATTTTCTTTAATTCGATTAATAGGATTGTAATTCTGTGTATAGAAAGCCAGTGTAAAATAGTCTAATCTATAATGAACAGGATTTCATATAGTTAATTAAATTTGGGTTTGAGGTGTGTACTAAGCTCCCACAATTCGCGGGGTCCGGGGAAGGACCGGATCACAAGTGTCTATTGTACACAGTCTGCAAGGGTCTATTGTACGCAGCCTTACCCTGCATTTCTGCAAGGGTCTATTGTACGCAGCCTTACCCTGCATTTCTGCAAGAGTCTATTGTACGCAGCCTTACCCTGCATTTCTGCAAGACGTTTCCACGGCTTGAACCCATGAACTCCTGGTCACATGGCAACAACTTTACCAATCACGTCAAGGCTCCCTTCTTGAAATCGAACCCTCACCAAGAAGGTGTCAGGTAGCCAACCAACTGAGCTACTAAAATGGTGGTGAGAGTTCAGGTAGCCAACCAACTGAGCTACTAACATTCCCCATTTGAGGTATGATTGACTAATGAATTAACCGGTAGAAAAGTTTAGTTCTCATGAACTCCATATGACTTGTTGTGTAGTAAAGAATTAAAAGATGAAAAGAGATTGAGAATCAGGTTACTTTTATTAATCAATGAGTAAATGGCAGGATTACAACATTCATCAACTATTCCAACTCCTGCAATCCAACCTGAAATTGGAAGAAAGGAAAGGTTAGGGCAAGAGGGAGGGAGGGAAAAGTAGTTAGGAAATAGTTGCAAGTTATTTTACCAGATATTGCCTGATTATTCAGCTCCAATTCCATGTATTTATTGAGCCGGTAAGGATTGGTGTGTTCATCTTTACTCACTAGAGAATTGTTTGTTACTACATTTGAGAATTCGAAGTTTCTGGTGTGCATATCAAGAAATGAGAAGGATTTAGCTAAATATGCAACTTTCGAAATTAAATCATAGTTGATCAACACTTTCTATGGGGCTTGTCACTTGTGCGAATGTGTTGCTTGACCTTATAAAGACATATATTAGCTACCAAGTTTTCACCTTTTTCTGCTTTCTTGATGATAAGCACTGCTGGTAATAAGGGCTTGATGGAGCCCTGCCATGTTGAACAAGAGATACAACCTAATTTGCTGATATTAAGAAAATAAAAGTTCAATTGTTCCTTGTTCATGGAAGTTTTTGCTGTTGACATGTTTTTAATGATATTTTTCCTACTACAAGTAAAAGGAACGTTAATATTAAATGTTTTTTTCACTTCAGAATGCAGACACAAGCAGCTATATCAGCAGCACAGGGCCTGCTGCACAGCATGGAGGCTGCGTTACCAAAACAAAAGAAAGCTTTAGCTGCATCTGAATTCAAACAGGCTATGGTTGCTCACAGGAGGTGTAGGAAGGTCCAACAAGTGGTAGAAGGTAGTTTTAATTAAACATTTATTCTCAATAAAAATGTCACTAGATACTTTTATTGCTTTCAGTTTGGAATCCCTCTTTGTCAAACCCTGCGTATTAGGACAGTGTGCCTCACTTTCTACCCATAGTGGCATTTTCCTGCAAGGCCATTGTTAATATTTCAACTTGCAGCCGTGTCTGAGGACTGGAGTGGACAGCGCCTTAAAATCAAAATTTTGAAATAGGAGAGAGATTTCAGAAGTGGACTGAGTTACCTGTGCTCCCTGTGGAATTAGTTGAGGCACGCACAAGCTGGCCCGGATACGATGGTTATAAAAAAAACTACTTCCAGAACTCTGAAATGCAACCCCTTCCCGGCCTGCGGAAGGAAAGAAAAGAAAGAGATGTTCGTGTCAAGTCCTGAGAGACCTTACTTGAGAACATCCCTCTGCCTCTCTTAGTGTAATAACTGCTTAGTGAGGCAAAAGATCATCCTCCAGTGAACAGTTAAATCTCGAATTGTACTGCCTCGTTGCTTCCACCAACCCTCATGCCACAACTGAAGTTAAACTAATTTAGATTTTGATAAGGAATGGTAATGTTAATAAAGATACAACAACAACACATTCAGTGTAATCCCACAAGTGGGATCTGGGGAGGGCAGGTTGTACGTAGACAGGTCGAGAGGTTGTTTCAGATAGTTTTTCGGCTCAGAATAAAGTAATAACAAAGCAGGTCAAATAGTTGTAGAGAGACATCCAATATGGCATCCCTTTTTTGTTATGAAGTAAGAGACTTCCATTGAAATGCATCAAGAAGATGCATAACAAAAAAAGATACAAGTAAAAGAGTGAGCCTGCTCATGTACAAAAACTATGTTAGAACTAAGGAGCAGACGCAGTCCTGATGTGATTCTTCGAGTTAACAAAGAATCAATCGACCAGGATCTTGATCTTGAAGCGAGTTGATGAGAAAATTACAAGAAATGGACGTATCTCAGGCTATAGGTCTCGGAATTAAGCGATTCAAAAACTAGGTGAAATATGATGATTTGAACTATGAGAACGACTATTTACTCATTTTAAACAAGTACATATTGAGGGTGAAATGATTGAAATAAAGTTGCGGTTCTGGGTATGAACAAGAATAAAATTTAACCAAGAAATGTGTTCTTTAATGATCAAGAACCTATAAAATTCCTATGTCACCACTTAAAATCAATTTACGTGATAAATAAACACCACACGCTATTGAAAACAAGATAAAGACTACCACCTACTTGCTTGGAACCAAAAACAAGGATAAAGAACAAAATATACAGAAAATAACTCTATTGCAAACTAGGGTATAAGCCAAAAACATGAATAGTATTTTTCAAAGCATGAGAACCATTTATATAGGCCTAGGGTCTCTTCTTTGATGAGAACAAAACCTTATTCTACTCTAGAAAGGAAATAGCTAAAAACTAGGAAAGTAAAATCCCTATCCGATAAGGAAAAGAAGAAAGTAAACCAACCAAAAAAAGGAAAACAACTAATCCTAATTTAAGAAGGAAAGGGGTTTTAACTTGGCTTCTTGGGCTTGAAATCAGTTTTGGGCTTCTTGAATTTGAAGACAAGTCCACATACCAATTCTTGGATTCATAAGAGCTTGTTCTTGGCGACCTAAATAACGTAAGCCCTATATAGCTTCTTGATTTTTATCATTTTCCCCTGGTTGAAAAGGACTCGTCCTCGAGTGTAAAGGCTCTATTAATGGCGCAAGATCAGCTACATTAAATATTGGGGATACCCCATACTTCTCTGGTAGCTCCAATCTATAACATTATCACCTAATTTTTGAACAATGCGAAAGGGACCATCGGCTCTTGCTTGCAACTTTGGATACTTTTGGTTAGGAAACCTTTCCTTCCTCATGTATACCCAAACTAAGTCTCCCACTTCAAAGAGTTGTTTTTTCTCTTCTTATCAGCTTGTTTTTTGTATGATTTTGTTTGCCTCTCAATCTCTTGTAACACTCTCTCATGAATCTTCTTCAACTCTTTAACTCTCTCATCAACATCTCTACTAAAAGAATGGTTTTGAAGAAGAGGTGATAGTTCTAAGGGATCAAGAGGATTCTTACCATAAACCACTACAAAAGGACTTTTCCCGGTTGTTCGATTCACGGACTTGTGGAAAGCAAATTCAACATGTGGTAACAAAGACTCCCACTCTTTAATGTTCTTCTTAATCAAACATCTTAACAAGGAATCCAAACTCCGATTGACTACCTTAGTTTGCCCTGAGGGTGATAAGACGAGCTATACTTCAACTCTGTACCAAGCTTAGCCCACAAAGTACGCCAAAAGTGACTTAGAAACTTAGTGTCGTGATCTGAAACAATGCTTCTAGGAATACCATGCAACTTGACAATATTGTTAAAGAACAAAACAGCCACATGTGATGCATCACTTGTCTTTTTGCATGAGATAAAGTGTGCCATCTACAACGACAAAGATAGAATCCTTACCTCCTTGAGTTCTTGGAAATCCAATCGCAAAGTCCATGCTAATATGTTCCCAAGGTGCTGTAGGAATTGGCAAAGGCTCATATAATCCCTTATTGCTACAAGTTTCACAACGTTCAATTAATCTCAACACATCTCGATTCAAATTGGGCCAATAGAAGTTTCCTTGAATCATCTTCTATGTCTTAGAATGGCCAAAGTGACCATCTAATCCACCCTATGTGCTTCCCTCACAATGGACTCCCTTAAAGAGCTTGTGGTATGCAAAGCTTCTTGCCATAGTAAAGAAAACCATCTCTTATCATGAACATTCTCTGTAGACCTTCCAAGCATCTCTCCCAAATGGCTCCAAAGTCTGGATCAGCCCCATAGAGTTCCTTGATGTGGTCGAATTCGAATACATTAGTTTGCATGAGGGAAAGCATACATGGTCTTCTACTAAGAGCATCGGCCACTTGATTAAGTTTTCCAGCGTTGTGCTTGATCACAAACTGAAAATTTTGAAGGAACTCTATCCATTTTGCATGTCTCGCGTTGAGCTTTTGTTGATGATTAAGATACTTTAGTGCCTCGTGATCGGAATATAGAACAAACTCTCTTGGCAACAAGTAATGACTCCAATGTTGCAAAACTCGAATAATAGCATAAACCTCTTTCTCATATGTGGAATATTTCAACTTAGGCCCACCCAACTTCTCACTAAAATAAGCAATGGGTTTACCTTCCTGACTAAGGGCTCCTCCAATACCAACACCTGAAGCATCACATTCTACTTCAAATAGATCATTAAAGTTTGGTAACTGAAGGATAGGAACTTGTGTCATCTTTTTCTTGATCAATTCAAAACTCTTTTGGGCTGCTTCATTCCACTTGAATACGCCTCCCTTCAAACACTCGGTTATAGGGGCAACCAATGTGCTGAAATTCTTAATAAGCCGTCTGTAAAAGGACACCATTCTATGAAAGCTCCTTATGTCTGAAATCGACCTAGGAGTTCGCCAATTTAAGATTGCCTCTATCTTGCTTGGATCAACTTGAATACCAGCACTAGTTACTATGTAACCAAGGAAGCAAACGGTATCAGCATAAAAGATGCACTTCTTAAGTTGTGCATACAACTTCTCCCTTAAGGTTTCAAAAACCTTCTCCAAGTGTTTCCCATGTTCGACTTCCTCCTTGTTGTAAACTAAGATAAAGTAAACAACAACAAACTTCCCCATGAATGGTCTAAACACACGAGTCATATGTCTCATGAATGTGCTTGGAGCATTAGACAAACCAAAAGGCATTACCAACCATTCATACAAGCCTTGGCTAGTCTTGAAGGCAGTCTTCCATTCATCATCTTCTCTCATACGAATCTGGTGATATCAACTCTTCAAATTAATCGTCGAAAAGATTTTAGCACCATGCAATTGATCAAATAGATCGTCTAATCTAGGGATTGGAAAGCGATACTTGATGGTGATTTGGTTGATTCCCCGACTGTCGACACACATCCTCCAAGTGCCATTTTTCTTAGGAACAAGCAAAGTGGGTACATCACAAGGGCTAAGACTCTCTCTTATTAGGCCCCTCTCCAATAACTCCTCAACTTTACTTTGGAGTTCAGCTTGTTGTGTAGGATTCATACTATAAGCTTCTTTGTTCGGCAAAGAAGCCCAGGTATAAGGTCAATTTGATGTTGAATCTCACGCATAGGTGGAAGTTCTAATGGGACACCCTCAGAGATCATATCATCAAACTTAGTAAGTAGCTTTTTGGCTCGTGCATCTAACTCATTCTCCTCCTCTCGTGAGTCTTTCTATAGCTACTGCAGTAAATAATGTCTCTTCTTTATTAATGTGACCAACAACTTGTGATCTGGTCATTAGAGCATCACCCATGGGTTTGGTCTTCTTATTAAGCTCTCTTGGGTGCAATGGCTTCAAAGTTATCTTACGTCAATCAACTATAAATGAATAGGTGTTAAGGTATCCATCATGATGAGCACACCTATCATATTACCATGGTCTCCGAAGTAATAAGTGGCAAGCATCCATACTCATTACATCACACCAAATTTGGTCTTTATAGATTTTACCGATTGAAAAAGAGACCAAACATCTTTTTGTGACCTTCATACCTTCACCATCTTGTAACCACCTAATGTTGCAAGGTTTGGGATGTTTCTCAGTCTTCAAACCTAATTTAGTCACCATCTCTTCTGAAATAGCGTTAGTGCAACTTCCTCCATCAATAATCACAGAACATACTTTGCCATGTGAAGTACACCTAGTGTGAAAAAGTGTTTCTCTTTGACATTGTTTTTCATCTTTATGTTCAACACGTAAGCTCCTCTGAATGACTAAACATTCACCTTCATCGGGTTTAACATTGACATCCTCATGTCCCTCATCAACTTACTCAGATTGTTGGTTGTTTTCATGATCATCCTCATCTTCTTCCTCAATAAACATAATCGGCTTTCGATTGGGACAATCAACTTGCACGTGACCAAAACCGTGGCACTTAAAACACTTTCTCCTAGTTGTATCCCTTTGAGGTTCCTTCTCATCACTCTTAGCATTGGTTGAATTAGAAGAATTACCTCTATAAATTGTCTTGGAATTTCCACCACTATTATTACTCCCCCGATTGGAGTAATTCTTCTTGGGATAAGATCTTCTTGGTTCTTTTTGTTGTTTTTCAATAATGATAGCAAGTTTTCGTACATCATTGAATGTCCGATAAGGTTGCAGTCGAATAACATTTGAGATGGAAAGCCTCAGCCCACCAATATACCTTGCTATTGTCTGCTCCTCGTGTTCTCGGGTATCACACTTAATCATGAGATATTCGGACTCCCGAGTACAGTCTTCCACGGTCATATCTTCTTGACGTAGGTTATGAAACTTTTGATAATTTTCTTGTTTGTATGTGTCAGAAATAAAACGTCTACGTAGTTCCCTCTTCATCTTCTCCTAAGTTTGAATCTTGCCACGACCTTCTCTTTCTCTTTCTCGTTTAAGATTTTCCCACCAAAGTGACGCATATCCTTTAAGCTTGATGGCAGCGATCTTAACTCTTTTCTCCTCAGAATAGTCTTTAAACTAAAAGATCCGTTCAACCGTGAGTAACCACTCCATAAACGCATCCCCTTGGGCTTTTTCATCAAAATCAAGAACATCAACCTTCACATCATCTCTTTTCTCCCTTATATGATTCCTCCTCCTTCTTGGATAATCAAAGTCACCTTGTTGTCTACTAGCAAGATTTGAATTATCGCTAGTCGTTTTCATCAACATCATGAAACGGATTAAGATCAGACCCTTCATCATCATCCTTAGGAATCCTTTGCCGATCTTGTCTTTGGTATCGTTGAAATTGTGTTTGTTATTGTTCTATCGTCCTTCTCATCTCTTCCATCTCCCTGTCACGATCCGTTGTTCTTCCTTCATCTTCTTGAACCCAACGTCCTTTTCTTGCTTGTAGATTAGCCATGATATTTCTCAACTGTGCTCTGATACCAAATTGATGTGATTCTTCGAGTTAACAAAGAACCAATCGACCATGATCTTGATCTTGAAGCGAGTTGATGGACAGATTTCAAGAAACGAACGTATCTCAGGCTATAGGTCTCAGAATTAAGCGATTCAAAAACGAGGTGAAAGATGATTTGAACTATGAGAACGACTATTTACTCGTACTTAGCCTATCGTACTAGTAGGCGCAGTATTGCTTTATAGTCCCCTGTCGTTTGATTCTTGCTGCTGTGTGTTCTTTCGTGTACTTTGTTTATCTTATCTACCTGCGTTAGTTATTGCTTTTTTTTAGAATGTTTTATCATGGTTTATCCGCTTTTGTTATCATCATTGTCATACTGCTTTAAATTTCTTATCCGGGTCTGACCGTTTCTCTTGCTTTGCTTGTGTTTATGTTGTGTCTTGAGCCGATGGTCTTTCGTAAACCGATGCTCTACCTACCAAGGTAGAGGTAGGGTCTGCATACACTCTACCCTCCTCAGACCCCCACGTTGTGAGATTTCACAGGGTATGTTATTGTAAACAAGTAAATATTGAGGGTGAAACGATTGAAAGAAAGTTACGATGCTGGGTATGAACAAGAACGAAATTTAACCAAGAAACGCGTTCTTGAAAATCAAGAACGTATAAAGTTTCTAAGTCACCACTTGAAATCAATTTACGTGATAAAGAAACACCACACGCTATTGAAAACAAGATAAAGACTACCACCACCTTGCTTGGAACCAAAAACAAGGATAGAGAACAAAATATACAGAAAATAACTCTATTGCAAACTAGGGTATAAGACAAAAACATGAATAGTATTTTTCAAAGCATGAGAACCATTTATATAGGCCTAGGGTCTCTTCTTTGATGAGAACATAACCTTATTCTACTCTAGAAAGGAAATAGCTAAAAACTAGGAAAGTAAAATCCTTATTCTATAGGGAAAGAAGAAAGTAAACCAACCAAAAAAGGAAAACAACTAATCCTAATTTAAGAAGGAAAGGGGTTTTAACTTGGCTTCTTGGACTTGAAATCAGTCTTGGGCTTCTTGAATTTGAAGACAAGTCCACACACCAATTCTTGGATTCACAAGAGTTTGTTCTTGGCGGCCTAAATAACATAAACCCAATATAGCTTCTTGATTTTCATCAAGTCCAAAAGATGATCAAACTAGATACAGGAGCCTGATTGATCCAAGTAAAAAGATTAAGCAGACACTTAACCTTGAGGGCATGACTTGGAGTTGATATCCGATTAGCCAATTTTTTCTGATGGATTTGCCTACTCTCCGGAACACCAGCTTTCACATGCTTCTTTAATACTATTAAGCATGACCCAGGCTAGTCCAAAATTTAAGAAAAACATATTCCACATGTCTGCCGCAACTGTACAGTGGAGAAAAAGATTTCTCACATTTTCTGCCTCCATCTGACACATAAAGCACCTGTTCACAGTGTAGATGCTTCTCCTACTGAGATAGTCTTGTGTGAGATATGCTTCATATAAGGTTATCCAGGATGACATCCAATATGACATCCTTTTTTCAAGCATTGCTCAATACTTCTGTATCTGCTCGCTGCATTCTAATTTTGTATTGCTGCTTTTGCATTTCAGGTAGGAGCCAACTTCCTCGGGATGTTCTTGTGCATGTATTAGGTTTCTTAGATTTAAAGTCTCTTGTTACTGCTTCTTTAGTCTGCAGGTATGAGGTTTTCCTTAACAATTTAAGTGGTTGCATTAATTAAATTCACTGTAGGCATCTCTTGAACAATGAACCTAGTCCTCTGTCTGATTTAATCAATTACCATTAGATGGTATCTCACAAGGTGTCTAACGTTGCAGGTCGTGGAGTGTGGCAGCTAACGACAACCATCTGTGGCAGTCGATGCATATTAACTTTTTCGGAAAGTCAAGTGACAACCCAAATATTTATCATGCTTACCTATGGTGTGGAGAGAATTTCTTTTGCTCCGGGAAGTACCACTGCAGCTAATGCTGACTGGAAAGATGCTTTCAAGCAAAGCTTATAGAGGTATTTCCATTGGCTGCTATCTCACTTTGGTTAGAAATAACAATTTTTCCAGCTATGAATTATTTTTTTCGTGTTGAATGGTTTATAGAACCACTCAGGACTATTCTAGCATTATCATTTGTCTTGCTTCATTCAGAGAGGTCTTTACTATGTCTGCTTGTTTTCTTTTTCCTTCCCAAATTTTCTTCTGTGTCAATTCTCTTTACACCTTGCTGTTATGACTCAGGAATTTCAAGAAAGGTAACATCCCAGAGGGGCTTCCGCAAGCAGTGCAACTCAATTGTTTGGCTGAGTAATTCCAAGTGTTCCAATGAAAGCTTTTAGAAAATTTCTGATGACCATCAGATCATGCCTGTGTCACTTGAACATGTTTGTGAATGCTATATCTCAATTGCAGTGTAAGGAAAAAGAAAATGTTGTGTTCTGGTCTCTTCAGATTTTCTTATTTCATTACCGCTTTGTTTTTTCACCATCTTAAGCAGCTCATAGCTAGTCCTACATGGTTTTCTAAATGATTATCTTTTGCCATTGCCAGATTGTTGAATACGTATTAGAGGAGTCCATACCCTTCTCAGATAGTGATAGTGATTCAGATGGCTCGGTTCGTTGTTCACACTGCATAGAGATGGCAGTGGATCCTGGACCCGGTCCGAATCCGGTGGATCCAGAACCGTTTTATAGGATATGGATCTTCAAAATTTAGACCCGACGGATCCGGATCGGATCTGGATCTTGTATTTGAGATCCGTATCCGGTCCAGATCCGACCCGTGGATCCATTTTTTATTAAATATATCCATAACCTAGAATGTAATTTTATAAGTATTTTCTTAAATTTTTTCATATTTTCTGATATGTAAATGATATGCTTAATCATAAATATTTATTGAGATGAACATTTATTGAGATTAATTTTTTTAGTTATCTCTTTTCAAAAAGTAATACTTTTTCATATTGGAGAGGTGCTGAAAGGGATCAAAAGATGTCCCTAACAAATAACAATTGAGTTGTAGAACTGTAAATGATGTGATTACTAGCTTTTGTATATGCCTAGAAGTTGGTTTGCAGAAATTAAAAATTGTCTTGTACCATGCGAGTAAAAAGGTTTCCTTCTCTTTTAACTTGTGACATTTAAGTGTTTAATTAAAGATTGATCCTTACTAGAAAATTAGCAGCACATTAAATAAATTAGCAGGCTGGATAGCATACAATTGGTAAGCAAAGATGTCTTTATATATAATCAAGTAAGAAAAATAAAATTCTAAAGACTCAAAGAAAATAAAAAAATAACAAAATCCAGTAGAAAGTTGTAACTACTCTCTTGTTTTAGCTCTTTTCTCCCAACAAACCCCCATCCTCCAAAGTTGTTTCCCGATCATACCACCGAGCTGGTCGTCCCTTGGTTTATCTTGCACTTATAATTTTTGCTGTCATTGAATTTTAAGCTATTGCAATATATAGGTTATTTCACAAAACAATTAAGAAAAATAAGTCACATGTGATCAATGAGGCTATTATTTTGTTTAACATGATTGTAGAATCTGGAGTGGCCTAAAGGTGCTAATTGACTACTGTTACTTCATGTTTTGATGTAATTTATTTGGGTATTGACCTTTCCTCAAAAGTAAAAGCAAAATATCAAATCTATCTCAGACAAACAGAGAATTAGACATGTCTTGGAATGACTAAAGATGAACTTCCATGTCTTAGAATTAGACATGTTAAAAGACAATATACTTTTTTCTTAAATTTGTCTATGAATTTTGTAAACTTTAATTTGTTTTCTTCTGTTTTTTATAGCATAGGTTGATTGAATGAACTCAATCATTTTTTTCAATCAGATTGAGTTTTATTTTGTCAGAAAAGTTTCAACAGGTGAGAATATTATTTAAGACTTTTTTTTACATGTGGATCCAGATCCGATCCGTGGACCCAGTGGATCCGATGGATCCGGATTTGGATCTGATTTTTATGGACCCGATGAATCTGAATCCGGGTATGAAAAAAGGATCTGGATCTAAATCTAGTAGAATCCGGTCCAGATCCGATCCGTTGCCATCCCTAACACGGCAAGCTGTGGGCTTATCCCAGGAGAATTAGCGAGCCGAATGAATGATGTGGTAGCATATAGAAGATCCTTGTTAATATATCAAGACATACTGCAAACAGTTAATTTGCTGGGGATTGAAAAAATGTGGTGAAGGATTGTAATTAATGTCCACTTTCAGATGGCACAGTTTGAGAATATGCTGCATATCAATCAAATGGGGCAATTAATTAGCCTTCTCTGTTGTTTCGTCATTTCTTCTGCTACCGGTTTTGTCGGAGAGCTCAAGTGGAGAAATGAAAATCTCATCAGTTTAATAGGCTAATAGCTTTTAGAATTGGATTATGCAGAATGACTATCGATTGAAATTTATTATCAGAACAAGTGCACGTAGACAATTGACAGCTCACAATTTACAATTTTTCTGAATGGTCAAGGGTTTCAAATCGTAACTTTAATTGCAGTGAAAACCAATTGATTCCTCAATGCCATCCTATGCCTAAATGAGCCAATGAAGCATCAAGGTATAAGGCAAATTGCAAAAAGAAGTCAATACGGAGAAGACAAACTGTAGGTCATCACCAAGTACATTGCAGAGCAGCAGATTTCACAGCCAAATTGATAGACAACATATTGAATCTTTAAGATGTGAAACGATAATTGCATCATTTCACAATTAAAGTAGCCACTCACAGAGAGACGATGTCAAACAAAAATCAAAGATGTGTTTCCATTATCTGATTTATAATTGGAAGTAATACTGACTTGCATATTGATGTTTACTGTCACAATGATGACTGCCAATAATCTTACAGCAGTCTTTCAAAATTTAACAAAAAAGAAAACCATATCTGGCTCAAAACTACCACACAACGCCAAGTTTGTTTAGAAAACAAAGCAAAACAAGTAAACAAAGGGTTTTCTAACATAACTGAATCACAACATCTGGAGGAACGCCTCTGTGAAGAACCTAAGGGTACCACGTATTCACGTCTATAGGAACTTTTTGTCTTTCAGTGGACCTCTTGGAATTTTGCTAAGAACCTTGACGTTAAAAACAGCATACTGCTTTTTGATCTCTGCCTCAGCCTTCTCTGCAAAAGCATCAACCTGATCCTCATACTTCTCATAAAGTACAGGGACGGTGTGGAGCAATACAAAGCCTGTTTGCATAGAGAAGAAACCACGCACTATCAGAATTGAACTGAATAATACACATAGATCTATACATTCCAGTAAGCAACATTAGAGTAAATCGCTTACAAATGTAGAACAAGGTAAGGAAGTTCCAGCAGTTCCCCAATATTGAAAGAACCCACAAGCCAGCAATAACCTGCATGTAAAGTTTGTATTCAGAACTTGGATGAAATCGCAAGATAATGGACTCAATTTATATAGCATAATGGACACGATAACATACAACAAGGAATTTCTTCAACTCCTTCCCAGAGGCAATATCCCGAAGGATTTCAAGAGCTCTGTTGATTTCAATCCTGAGTGCAGCAGCAACACCCAGGACAATGTCCTCGGGTAGAATGACTTCTGGAATTTGGGGTGGAGACCTGTTGCATAATATTTCAAGGTCAAACTCAGATATATCTGGATAGACAAATTACTAAAGAAGATAAAGAGTATACTTACTTGTTGATGAAGGTGGATGCATTGGACCAAAGGAAAAGGACTGCCAAGGCAAGGATCAGTATATGGCATACAAGTGTGAGCAAGTGGTACTCAAGCAACTCAAAAAGCACCCAAATTGCAGTGGCAAACCCAAGCACGCCGGCAGTAATTTTCTTGTCCCTCCACAGAAAAATGTCAGCAGCTGCACATAAAAATTGAGTAATTAGATACATAAACACAATCAAGCAGCTATTAAAGAAAACTTTGTAACTGCACATCAGACACATCTGCTGAAGCTTCAAATTCTATGAACTTTGGGAAACCCCAAATGAGTTTGGAAGGCACCTAAGAGGAAAAACAAACTTGGCTATTTTCAGGCCAAAGCAAAAGTAGATAAATCCTTCATATAAAAACATCAAATCTTGTCTATTGGAACTTAAAAACACATAGTACACACATGAACACTATCACTATGTATCAAAGCCCAAAGAGAGCTCTGACATTCTGGAGTTATTCAAGGAACCTGAAGTCTTCAAAGGAAAAAAGGGACAATTCCACGTGCTTATATAAATATCTAACGAGGCTCACACCCTAACCTTTTAACATTAATCATTCATTTTGCTCTTCGATAGTCACAAATCCATTCTACTAAAGTTACATTTGTACATCAAATATACATTTGCTACATGAAAATTCAAAATTGGCCTACAAACCTTCGGATAGAACTGTTTTCTTCAGTCCACGGACTACCAAAACAAGTAACATCGAAGCATGCAAGTACATCATTTATTTACAGGTATCAAATACTCCATTTGTCCCAATTTATATAGTATACTTTCCTGTAGTCAGTCCAAAAAAGAATTAACACATTTCCTTATTTGACAACAATTTAACTTTAAACTTTAATTTTTACACTTCACGAGATGATCTATAACCACACAAATATCTTTGAGTTAATTTAGACAACAAAATTCAAGTCTTTGTTTATTACTTAAACTTCGTGCCCAGTCAAACTACATCATATAAATTACGATTAATATTTTCGCATTGCAACCTTCTCATAAATTTGATCTTGCTATGTACCACTACTAGTAAAAGGAAAACAAAGAAAACTTCACATTGAATCCAATTCAAAGCCATTATAACACTATATGGAGAACAATAACAATACAACCAATTAGCAAATCCATACAAAGTCAATGAACGATATTGTATCGAACACGTGGATCCAAATGTAGCTAAATCTTATCTTATAATAAACAAATAAATGAATGTCGAACTGTTTCAATAGATCTCCGATTTCAGATTATAGATAAGGAAATAAATTAAACCGCATCTCAACACTAATACCAAATAAATGTAACTCATTCGAACTACGTCTAACAATCTCAATTCCATTATCAAAGCATAATAAAATTGCATATAAACACATAAATCGATACAGATATTGAGAGAGAGATTTGAGAGATATACGTTTTCCACCACCGAGAACCTTATGAACAGGCCTTTCTCTACCAAAGAGACGATAGATCTTTGACTTGACGGAGTCAACCGGCGATATTTTATCCTTCTCATCTTCGGAATCCGATGAGGAAGAATCGTGACCGTGCAATTTGTCGTTGATCTTTTCCATGACGGATTCAACGACTGATTCGTGTTCGCCGGCGTGATCGGCCATCGTGTACTCCGATCTCACAAAACGTGTGCCGCCGGCAATTGGTTAAAGGGCGCTTTTTGAGTGACTGTTTTGCTTGCAAAAGTGTGAAGGAGGGAAAACTATATCGAAAGGCTTAAAGAAGCGAGATTTGGAACCTTAGGCTCGGTTTCCGAACCAAGTGGTTCGGTAAAATAACGAAAATTGATGAAAAGCTGGTGTCCGCGAAAATAAAATAGAAAAAGAAATGGTTAATTACACTTTTGGTCTCTGGCTATGAGCGCGTATTGAATCCTTAAAAAATAGTGTAATTTTTTAGAATTTGATATGGGGTAATATTTTTGAAGAATCTGAATAACATAAATTATTGGTGAACTTTAATTTTAATTTTTATAATATTTAATTGAAAATTAATCTTTAATTAATTGAGATGTGAACTTTTAATTCCTTTGTCTTATGAATATTAATTTTTCAGAGATTATTAGTCGTCACCATTTAATTATTTATGTGTTATGTTAGAATTATATTGTTATTCTATATTTAAGAATAAGATACTTCTTAAAATAGTTTAAATATTAGTAATATATTCCTACATAAAGGAATTATAAGATCACAATTTAATGAATTGAAAATTAAATGTTATGAGTCATACATCACGAGGACAGAAATAAAAATTTATTAATTATTGAGGGATGGAAAACCCTATTTAGCTCTGTCTCAGTTGATTTATACGAAGAGAAGCGGAAGACGTTGGATTTAACGGCTTAAGAATCTTTAGGACAGCCCTCCTTTGACGGCGTCAAGTTATCGTTTATTCTACGTGACTGCACAACGCGCAATAGGCGCTGTTCCCGGTAAATTTGGAGTGTGTCGACACGTGGGTGTGCCTAAATGGCTCATTTGGAAAGATGGTGGGCCAGAAATGATGTTTGGGCTGCTTGACCAAAAGTTAGATCTGAATTGGTTTGGGCCAGCTAACAAAGACGACTTTGGTTTTCAATCACCCCGAGACCGGAGTGGTTCCCCAATCACCATATATTACACATTCAAAGGTCAAAGAAACCTTCCTTTTTCTTCTTTATTTCCCTGAAATTAGTCCATACATCAGACAGCTAAATAGACTCCTCAGACCTTAAGGGTGTATTCAGTTTGGAGGAAAATAATGTTTTTCAACTTTTTCATGTTCACTTGTTCAGAATTTTTGATTTTTTTTTTTAGGAAAATGATTTTCGTGAAAATGAGGAAAAAATAAGTTTCACAAAGGCATTCCACATTTATTGTGTCGGATGCACTCTCTAATACATTTCATCTTCACTCACGTAGACCCATCTCCACTACCCCTATCCACCCTCCACTCCCCTTCCCTTTCCTTCCCATAGTATTTTTCTAGATTATTTACAAATATTTTTAGGATAATATTTTTTTCTTACATATCGAACATCGAAAAATAAGTAAAAAACCCACTTATTTTTTTGAATTTGTTTTTCCTTCATACTGCCCTAAATCTTCTTGACTTTTCCTTTTTTTTTTTAATTTCATCCACTGTTCAATTTTAGAGCTCAGCTAATTTGAAATCACGTCAAATGTTCAGCTTTGAGCGTAAAATGTTTTTTATCAAAAATAATTTAATTTTCAAAATTAAAATTCAAAATATTCAATTAAGAAAGAAAATATACTTACCACCGAGACTATCTTTTAACTTTTGAGTGAGTAGTATAGTCATCTTAGTTGTGGAAACCCCTTAGTCCTTATTTTTAGTCGAGAAATTGGAATATTTTAATTTCCAGTGAACCAACTTTTAAGTAAAAGTCTATGCCAATTGCAACAATTTGATTCAAAACTGCTCCCTCTATCTCATTTTTACGTCGTATCATTTGAGGGAACATCAAGATTTAATTTTTTTTCTTGACCTATTACAGAAAATTGCAGTGCAAGAAATACTACTAAACTAGGGGCAACGTTAATTTGATCGGAACTACTAAAATTGACTAGTTAAATGAATTAGATCTAATGACACTTCTGAAAATTGTGCCAAATAGTATGATTAGTGGAAGTATATCAAACAATCTGACACATCTCTAAACAAAAAAAAAGTTGTCATGTAATTTAAAAATTAGAATTATACAAAAGTATTATTTTATAATTCTGAAATAAACGTCCCTTAGTATTTTTTTTTGTCCCTTAATATCTTGTTAAGTGGAGTAAGTTAAATCGATTTGCCCATGGGAATATGAATTTTAAAAGACAAAAATGTGCCAACTGGGAATCCACGTTCAATAACACGTCTGATCATCATGCAAAAGTATAACTGGGATATTCAAACATAAGATGAACTTATATATTGGCAAAAGGATAACTTTAATATATTTTATCCTAATTCCTGTCTACACGTTTGCCTCATTCATTTGACAGAAAGCCAATTTTGAATTTTCAATCTTTTGTAGGCTTAAAGATTTGCCTCATTCAAACGGTATATGGACAACAAATTTTAAATAGCTATACTGGAAAATGATCAATTACCTTTTTTGTCTTAGTTCTAAAAGGTCAGGCCATTTGATATGAGCAAAGTAGTAAATTAGGACAAGATTCTAAATGCACTCTTAACTTGAGTCTCGTCATTTTTTTTATGTCTAAAGTACCTTAGATAAATTTTCTAGACCTCAATGTCCAAGTGACAATTGTTACCTATTCATATAGGTTGATCTTCCTCGTTCTCTATTTACTATCAATCAATTAACTAGTATGTATTCATAATTTGTACTTACTTCATTGATTAGTAGACTAGTCATTAGATGCTTAATTATATCTCAATCTTAAATTAGCTAGGGTCAATAATGTAAACTCGTTATATTTATTTCACTATGTCACGTTTCGTACTAGATCTCTATTAACCATGTTTAAGAAGAAAACCAATATTTGAAAAGATCCGGTTACTCAATATGGTTGCAAATGTCTGGCTAAGCCACTATTTGTGGTGTTTGTTTTTATCTTTGAAGGTGCTACCCCTCTACATCACCAGTGGTCAATTCAATTAGAAATCTGATTGGATAGCTTTAATTATATTGTTCGGATTCTTCAAGAATATTGTGGAAACCATACTCAATCCTCTATCAATAAGTCTTTGCACCTTATCACAAGATTGGTTACCATGAAGCAAGCCATGGTAGTAGCACCAAACAACTTGTTTGGGGAGGGTGGATATGTGCTGCTTTCAATGAAAGGAAGGGGAAGAAAATAGGCTTCTGGAAGGTCAAACAAGATGTCCTGGTCTGACCAACTAATTGCCTATCACCTCAGTATTTGTTTTTTAATCATCTCAGTATGAACCTTTCAATTGTAAAGATTCCCTTTTCTAGATGGGTTTCTAATTTGCAATGATAAGAACACAATTGAATTTGGTGTCTTATTATTCCCAACTAACATGCCAGCTCTTATTCATTGCAATCAGTTCCCATTAAACCAATTCAAGTCTTCAAGACCATATATATGCTCGGGTTTAATTTCAATGCACTAACAATATTGTAAATAGTATTTGTAATCATGTTAGATACTCAGGTAATTATAAATGAATCGTTATCATGATAAGTATTTATTAACCGATAAATTGGTAAACTATAATAAAACTGCTATCACAAACTAAATTATACGGTTAATGTAAAAAATCTTTACACTTTAAGGGGTGATTTGATATGCGGGATGGGATAGACACAAGGATCGATATCTCACTGGATTAGCTATCCCACCTTCTAATATGGTATAGCTAATTTCATCATTTTAGCACAAACGATGGGATAAAATAATTCCGAAACTAATTAATACCCATAGCTAAACAAGGGATAAAATAATCTCGCATTTTATTCCGAAATTATTATCCTTATCCAACCAACCAACCAAATGACACTAGTGTATAACTTAAAACCTTTATTTAAAATAACCAGGTATTGATTGTCATAGATATTGAAGAAACAGAAGATTGCAGAATTACCTTTTAAAACATGGAGTAGAGCTTCTTCTTCTGCAGCAGCAGCTCAAGAGATGAAGCAAAATTGTGTATCTCTGGAAGAAGATAGGCATTTGTGTATTCCAATTGAATTGTTTATTCCGGTATATGCGCTTCTTCAAGAATATGCTTTTGAGAGTGACCAATGATACAGTCCTTATCCAGTCAAAATTTCACATAAATGTACTTCACACCTAATCAAAATTTTCCATAATAATGCATTGATTATTTATGCATGGATTATATAATGCTGAGATTATTTCTTGTTGAATATTTAGTTTGATATATTATATATTATTAGTATACAATGTATAATTAATTTTTTTTAATATTTATTTACTTTTAAAATAAATAAAAATATTCTTACTATTATGAGGGTTAGTTTGGTCATTTTAGCATTTTAATCTATTTATTACTTAATACCCACATTTTTAATCATCATTCTATTCCGCATAAAATAATACATGGATAGCCGCATAATTTATGCATGTATTATTTTGGTAAAAGCTTCTTCGCACCGGCCAAGCCAATGAAGGTAAGACATATGTCTTGCATATATATATATATATATATATATATATATATATATATATATTAACTATGATTAAGTTATATGCATTTTCACTTAGACATATTGATTCTTAAGGTTAATTATTTATTTAAATATAAATATCCATCGTGGTAAATATCAGAATAATAAATAGCAGCAACCAAACATTGTATTAACTAATGTTGATTTCTATATGGAAATTAAATCTCTTTAAATCCTAACTAATTTTCAGAAATTAAGAGAGAAGTTTTGAAATGTGAAATAGTAAAGTTGATTGAAAGTTTGGCACACGAAATTGGAGCTAATTGTGAAAGTAATATTTTGCATTGCTTTGGCTCTTCACGTGAGCCTTTTTTATATAGTGAATAATATTACAAAGTTGAGTCCATCAAGTACAATAAGGACTCTTTTACACAATAAAGTATAAATGTACAAGAATTCTATTTATGTGCTAATACACCCCCTTAATTTAGACGGGCACCAATGACGGACAAATTGTCTCGTAAGAAACAAAACCGAGAAGATGAAAGACCCTTTATAAAAATATATGCTAATTGCAAGTGTTTGGGAACATATTGAACCACAAGATCCCCTTGTGCAACCTTATCACAAACAAAATGAAAGTCAACAACAATATGCTTTGAGCGATCATGAAAAATCGGATTACGAGTCATGTATGTGGAACTGATGTTTTCACACAATACCCGGATAGGATCACAAAGAAATACACCAAGCTCTCAAAGAATGTGACGAATCCAACAAGTCTCAGCTGTAGTGTATGCAATAGCCCTGTACTCAGCCTCTGTAGAAGATTTTGAGACTATCGGTTGCTTTTTTACACGACAAGAGATAAGATTGGAATCCATGAAAATAGCAAATCCTGAAGTAGAATGCCGGCTATCAGAACGACCGGTCCAATCAACGTCCAAGTAGGCAATAACCATGGAGGTGGATGAGGAGGCACGCAAAGACAAACCATAAATTAGTGTACCCTGCAAATAATGAAAATGCCCTTTTACACAATGCAAGTGAGTGGTACGGGGAGCATGCATAAATTGAGATACAACATTTACGTCATATGCAATATTTGGATGTGTCATAGTCAAATATTGAAGAGCACCAACCGTACTCCTATACTCACTAGGATCTGAAAGTAACTCACCATCCATAAGAGAAATAGAAGTGCGAGAAGCAAAGGGAGTACATATAGGCTTATATGTGTTCATGTGAAATTTATGAAGCACATCAGAGATATATTTTTGCTGAGACAAGTGAATACATTGGGACATACGGACTGCTTGAATACCAGAAAAATATTGAAGATCACCTAAATCTTTCTTTGCAAATTGATTAGAAAGACGAGAAATAAATTGGTTGAGAAAGACCAACATGACTACATGTGAGAATGATATCGTCAACATAAAATAATAAAATAAGGATACCAGAAGAAGAACGATAGATAAATATTGAACTATCAAATTTACTGCAAACAAAACCGTGAGAAGAAGAAATGAACTGAAATAATGAAACCAAGCTCGGGGTGCTTGTTTCAAGCCATAAATAACTTTGATTAGTTTGGAAACATGATTACATAATCAGGATGAATAAAACTTGGAGGTTGTTTCATGAAGACCTCCTCATTAAGAACGCCAAGTAGAAATACATTCTTAATATCCAACTGACGAATTGTCCAGGAAAATGAGACATCAAAAGAAAGAACAATTATCACAGTAGTGGCACGAACAACAGGGCTAAATGTCTCATGATAATCAATGCCAGGCTGCTGGTGAAAACCTTGTGCTACCAGACGAGCTTTGTATCGCTCAATAGACCCATCTGAATTATATTAATTTTATGCGATATACTCATTTACAACCAACTAAATTCATGTTAGAGTCTAAGAGAACAAGAACCCAAGTTTTATTATGTAAAAGAGCGTTAAATTCATCTGTCATTGCTTGTTGCCACTTTGGATTTTTCACGTCTTGAGAAAAGCAAGAAGGTTCAGGTTCATGGACAACAACACTTAGAGATAGTAGTTTCCTTGGCTTAGAAATATCGGATTTGGATCTGGTTTGTATTAGATGCAATGCAATGGTGGATAAGAAAGTCGAGGGTTGAGTAACAGGGAGTGAGGGAGACGAAGGTGGTGAAGAACTCACGGGGCAAGATTCACTAACACTAGTTGCAGTTAACATAAGCTCGGAGGTAAAGATCTGACCACTCGTGGAATCTATAGTACCCGAGTAGGCATATTAGACATATGAGAAGCATTATGCAAGGATGACACAGTGATAAATACTCAAGGCTTCAATTGTGGTACTGGAGAAGTATGTTGTAAGGGTGATATTACAACTAAAGAATTAGATGTTGAAGCTGGTGAGGAGACAACAGAAGAGCTAGACAACTCAGAATATGGAAAAACCAACTCGTGAAATATAACATGTCGACTAACACAAACACAACCAGATTTGAGATCTAAACAACGATACCCTTTATGTTCGGAGGCATAGCCAAGAAAGACACAATTCACAGAACGGGGTGCAAGCTTATGAGAAACCCGAGCAGTGAGATTTGGAAACATTCACAACCAAAGACTCTAAGAAAGTTATAGTCCGGACTTTTGTGAAAAAGTTTCTCATAGGGCGAAAGACCATGTAAAATAGGTATAGGAAGCCTATTGATGGTATAAACGACATAAAAGGCTGCATCAACCCAAATTGAAATGGAATGGTAGCATATGTAAGAATAGTTCGAACCATTTCAATGATATGTCGATGTTTTCGTTCAGCAACCCCATTTTGTTGAGGAGTGTCCGGACATGACTTTCTAAAAGAAACGCCACAATTAGTAAAATGTGAAAGCATGGCCTTGTTAACAAATTCGCCTCCTCCATCACTTTGAAAAGTTTTTATTCTAGTGTTAAATAGATTCTCCACCAACTTTTGAAAGGCACAAAAATGAATAAAATCCTCTGATTTATTTTTCATTGGATAAAGCCAGGTAAATTGAGAAAAATCGTCAATAAAAATGACATAATATTGAAAATCCATGTTGGATAAAACAGGCAAATGCCAAACATCTGAGTGAATAATTATAAAGAATGGATCTTGGCCTAACTCAACCCTAATTGTTAAGAGTCTCACATCAGATATGGAATGAGAACATGGACTCCTTATATGGACTTGGACAATCCTCACCCTACAAGCTAGCTTTTGGGGGTTGAGTTAGCCTCAAGATCCCTTCTTTACAATAATATTTAAAGGAAAATAGTTACAATGTTCTACTAAATTGAATGATAAATGACAAGATTTTCCTAAACGACAAAAGACACAATTATCACTAAACAAATTTAACAAACTAATAGAATTATTGTTCCTAAGACTGGCTAAGACACGAGCTCCACTGTGACCTAAGCGACGATGTCAAATATCACCAGGCTGACAAAAAGCAACATTTGCCTGAGGAGTAGAGGATATGGACCAAGGAGATAGAGGATAGACGCTGCTCTTACTGGAAGCTTGGAGAAGAGGTTAGATCTGAAGTTTTGTCCTTAACAGAAACAAAGGAGTCGTCAAAACTAGCAATACAATTATTATCCTTACATAATTTTTTGACAGAGATTAAATTTTAACGAAGATGAGGGACATGAAATATAGAGTTCTTGTACATTTATAAGTGGTAATATTAGTAAGTCAATTAAGATGGAATGGTGGGAGCACATGCTATATTGTCGCGTATTCAAGCCTTTAAATGGACACATGAGCTTCGCATTATTAGAATTGAGACATTAATAATATCAAGCACCAATCATGTTGAAGTGAAAGAATTCAGAGCTAAACCATTACATGTGAAAGAATTATGGTACTTGAGCTCTCAGTCAGGGCGGCTGGATATGTAAGCATTAGAATCTAGCACTGTCCTGATGTATATGCTGCATGCCACAATGAAAAAATATTACTTTATGTTTTATATACTTCTTTAGATGTGACAGTTTTATGTTGGAGTGCTTTAGAATGGTGCAAGTTTCTATAAGCTTGTTATAGTTTTCCTTTCCCAAATGTTACATTATGTTCAATCATCTATTAGTTATTTTGATCTTCTATGAACATTTGGCAAGAATAAATGGCACTTTTATTCATTCTGCATTCACGTGCTCAAGATGAGCACCACTAATTGAAAAACAAAATATTTATAGGTGATCGATCTATTAGTTTCCTGAAAGTGTAGGTGGTACACAATTGGATCTTCTAGAGCACTAATTCTTGTTTCTGTTACATCTCTTTTATTTTGTGACAAGGGGGAGGAAGAAGAGGTTCCATTACTTGGGGAGATTATCTTTTTCTATTGAGCCTCTTACTGCACCACTTTGAAACATTTACCATGTTTGCTTCGTGTTACTCTGAAAAATTTAGGAGATTGTAGATGATATCTTTTGCTTTGGTTCAGAAAAATTGCAGCATCGATAACCAGGGGATGCAGATCATCGGGGAATCAGGAGTATAGAGATGCAAAGAAATGTGAAATGTGTTGATCACTGCATTTTTGTAATGTAAGCATTAGCTGATAACATCTTCTGATTCTTGTTTGTCAAGAAGATTTCATTAGTGACGGAAGCTCCTCATTCTCTATCGTCCAAGACGTTTTTGTTGCTAAGCTTGATTCATGTATAGTATTAGCATTTAAGTTATAAGGTCTACTTTCTCAAATTTCAGAAAACATTAGTTGGAAAATAATTATCATCTCAAATGTGCAGCCAACACTAATACATTGGATAAAAGTGGCACCACGTTCTTGATTCTGTATTTAAGATGCAGGAAATGTGAATTCTAATAAACAAACTTAGCTTTATGACTCAAGTCTGTGCTTAGCACGGGCCAAAAACTAATTTGGGATACAGTCAAACCTCTCTATAATTGTTACTCGCTATAACAACATTTTACTATAACGGCCTGACTTTCTCTAGAACCGGTTTTTCATGTTAGATTTTACCTCTCTATAACAACATTCTACCTATAACAACAATGACATTCATTATAGTAGTACACCCTTTATGAAATTATCTCTCTATAATATCCATAATCAAATAGTGTGTAACAATATTTTGTAATAAGTATATTATGTATAAAAAAATAAAATATTAAAATATATTTTTGATAATCATCATTAATATAATTCACATAGTAAATTTCAAGTATGAATATCTAAAAGGAAAAATATCTATATTTCTCATAGTGATCTGATTTAGTCTTGAAAATTTTCAAAATCATATATTTTCTATCTACCGATTTTCTATAACTTTGATAGGAGTTCTTACTTACTTGATTCTGGTAACAAAAGTGTTGATGAAATGTTTCAACCTATTGCTATTTGGGGTGAGATATAAGAGTTAATTGTTAAGCTATTAGACATCCTTCAAGGGAAAGCTCTTAGACATCCTTCAAGGAAAACCTATTGAATTCCCTTTTTCTAAAAGTTTGGATAAAATCATTCGTCAATTCAAGCGTTATATTATCGTTAAGAGATTCAAATTTACGAAACAACCTACAATTGTAGAATTCTTACGTCAAACTTGAAAATGTATTTTTATTCTCAATTAATTTTAAATGCCTATGTTCCTTAAATTTTAATTCATTATCGGTATGGTACAACTAGTTATGAATTTATTTGTCTTTTTAATTTTTAATTGATGAGATATAAAAATCAATTGAGATTTTAAAATTAACAAGTATATTATTTTCGTTTATAGCATAAAAAGTACAGAAAAATAATTATTTGCGTACTTTTGTATATAACAACTAAATGAGATCTAAACATCAAATGTCAATATACATATATAACAACACATCACTATATCAGCCATGAAATTTTCAAATAAATGGTGGCATTATAGAGAGGTTTGACCATATAAGCTTAATTTAAAATAAACGCATATTATACATATAACCAAAGAGGGAGCCCCTGCTAGTCTCTGCACGAAAAGTAATTTGACTACTGGAAACAAAACATTTTACCTAATTCTCATACATTAAAATAGCAAATCAAGATAAAAATTCACAGACTATTAGAAGGAAAAGAAAATACTATAGTTGAAATTCCAATGTACCAGAACTACTTCCAAAATTAGATCTTGAGCGCCTGAATTAATTCCACAACTTTTAAGTTGTAGGCCCCTAGCACAGACAACCTTTTCCTTAGGACCAACAACAATGACTGGTCCAGTATGAGAACGTGATTCTGTATCACTTGCTGCAACCCTGACAACCTTCTTGGGTAATATTCCACTAGGAGAAGTGCTTGTCTTCTTAGCCAATATGGTTGCATAAGAAAACTTTGGTGGTTCTTGTGTAATAGTAACTGATTTCTCCTCCTCTTCGGGTTCAATACATGGAAGCTTCGATAACAATGCAGGAAAATCATCGTTACTATTATACTCAGACATATCAAGATATTCAGAGGACTTTTGAGTAGATTCCATGAGAGTCTATCGCGATAGAGGAAATCAGTTAATAATTTACAATGGTGCTTAAAAGGTGATATTTATAGAGTTCTGCTCCAAGCTATTTGGTTTCCTTAAGTGAGATAGTAAAAGAATATGTTCATTGATAATTGATAATTTATAATATACAGTATTTACAGAAATATTTACCTTGGTACAAACTAAGTAAGTAATCAACCTAGTTACAAAAAGATTATAATTCTATCTAAATTAAGAGATATATAATTAATATAAGAATATTCTGTGAATATTCTATTACACCCCCGCAGTCGAAGCGGGAGGCTCACGAACACTGAGACTGGCTCGAAAATCATCAAACATTACGCGCGGAAGTCCTTTGGTCAAGATGTCGGCAATTTGATATCTGGAAGGAACATGAAGGACACGAACTTGACCACGAGCCACTTTTTTGCGAACAAAATGAATGTCCATCTCAATGTGTTTGGTGCGCTGATGTTGGACGGGATTGCCGGAAAGATATATCGCACTAATATTATCGCAATAGACCAGTGTTGCCTTTTGAATCGGGAAGTGAAGCCCAAGTAAAAGGTTACAGATCCAATAAGACTCAGAGACGACGTTGGCTACACATCTGTACTCTTCTTCGGCACTGGATCGGGATAGTGTAGGTTGCCTTTGGAAAACCAAGACAATAGGTTATCTCCGAGGAAAACACAGTAACCAGACGTGAAGCGTCGGGTGTCAGGGAATCCACCCCAGTGAGCATCAAAATAAGCAGCGAGACTAGTGAGCGAGGACCTGTATAGATGTAAGACGAAGTGAATTGCGCCCTAGACGTATCGTAAAATACATTTGAGGGCATGCATGTGTGCTTCCGTCGCATGTGCAGACATATTTGCTGCACGACATAGGATATGTCTGGTCTCGTGAATGTGAGGTACTACAGGGGCCCAGACAAGCTACGATAGTGAGTCGGGTCTGAATACGGAGGCCCGAAATCAGCGTTGAGCTTGGAATTGGTGTCCACTGACGTGTGGGATGACTTGCAAGATGACATGCATGCACGGTCAAGGATCTCTTCGGCGTATTTATTCTGACATAGAAATAGGCCGCCAGAATGGCGAGTGACAGAGATGCCCAAGAAATAACTCAGGGACCCCAGATCCTTCATAACAAACTCAGAGGAAATGAGAGACATAATGGACCTGCGGAGGGCATCATATGATGTGGTGAGGATGATGTCATCAATATATAATAAGAGGTAAGTCATGTCTGGATCATTTTTGTAGATGAACATGGAATGATCGGTAGTTGACATGCTTCAACTTTTGTTGCCATAGTGTTGTGTCATCGACCTTAGCATTATTGCATATTTCTTGTCTTACAACAAGATATCAATTGTCACATGTTCTTGTACCTGTCATGACACATATATTTGTTTCATTCGTAACTTCACGTGCATTCTTATTAAATTTTACCTCAAGATCGTCATCGCACAGTTGACTAATACTAATCAAATTAGCCATTAAGTCCTCAACGTGTAAGACATTTATTAAGGCTGGAAATTCAGGAACATCCAAGATCCCTTTTCCAATTATTTTGCTTTTACTGCTACCTCCATAAGTCATGTTTCCTCCATTGAATGTCTCATAGTTCTTTAGAAAACCTTTTGTACCTGTCATGTGGCGAGAACATCCACTATCAAGGTAACAAGAACCTAAAATGTTAGTTCTTAATACAGTTATAACAACATTACATGTTACATCCTTTTTAGGAATTCAAACTCTCTTAAAATATTTTTTACCTTTTGGCTCGAAAATGTTGCTTCGATTGTTATCCGGAATGTTGGACAACATTTTAGGCAACATTTTTCTTACATAATCTTGAAGTTTAAAATATTATGGTTTAAGTGTCCAGGGGAGTTACAGTGATGACACATAAACTTCATATTCTTTGACATATATGAGAACCTATTATTCATCCCTTTTTCTTTTACAGAACATATTTTCTCATTTTTATCAAAGAGATTAGAGCATATGGTTTTAATAGAGTTTTCGTATCCAATTCCTGCAAGTGAAGGTTTACTAAAGTTGAGTATCTCATTCAATTTCGAAGTCCCCGTGTTAAGCTTACGGAAGGTTGCTTCGGCTAAATCCAATTTTGCACGGACCTTACCAAATTCAATAACTTTTTTGGTAAGTGCAACCTCAAGTCGGGTTATCGTGATTTTTAATACTAAATTCTCATTAGTTAAAGATTTTACCTTTTTATCAAGGTGTTTGGATTCTATGATTAAAGCTTTACAAATACTTTGTAATTCATTAATCATATCATCTTTGCATTCAACTTGATCCATACAATCAACCCCACTAACAGAAATAGAACCACTAAAGCAATTAACATCAGAGTAGTTAAAGAATTCATACCTTTCGGATGTCGATGAGGATGTTGATATCGTTGGTGATGTTGGAGCAAATGTCGTGACATCTTAGATAACATTGTATACGACATCTTCATTATCCGATAGAGACTGTTCAAAAACAGTAGCCATCATTGCTTGTGTTTCAATTTCATGATCTCCTTTCTCTTCTCATTCATCATCACTAAGAGAAACTCATAGGTTCTTACCAAATTTTCTTAGAGTGTTTGCACATTTATTAGCATAATGACCCCAACCCGAGCATGCATGACACTGCACGGACTCAAGTTGTTTGGGATCAAATTTGGTACGATCTGAGTTGGTTCTTCTTAGTTGATTTCCTTTTTGTACATTTGGAAGGAATCCAGTGGGCTTTTGATTGAAGACTTGGTTTTGGTTCTCTTTAGATTTAGATTGATTTATCTCATTGTTGAGCTTCCTCGCCATCGAATTGTATTTTCGAGTGAGTAAGACATCATTTGCACCATCACCAATTTCTTCAAGATTCTCATCATCTTCTTCGATTTAACTCTTCGAGGATTGAACTTGAACTGCCACATTCTTGCTTTTATACAATTCCTTTTGATTCTCAATGTTCATCTCATAAGTTTTGAGAATACTCATCAAGGTATTAAGGTCCAATGTGGCAAGATTGTGAGCTTCTTCAATAGCACAATTCTTTAAATTGAACTTTTCAGGAACAGAACAGAGAGCTTTTTCAATAAGTTGAGTGTTGGTTAATGGTTCACCAAACACTTGACATTCATTTGAGATGTCAATCAACTTTTCAAAATAAGATTTAATATCATCCGCTTCTTCCATCCTTAAACGTTCATATTTACTCATGATTATGCGTAGCTTTGTTCGACTAACACTTGAGCTACCTTCCCAATGAATTTGTAAAGTATCTCATGCATCCTTAGCCGTGGGGTAGTTTTGAATGAGTTTGAACATATACATATCAACCCATCCAAAAATTATATTTAAGGCTTTTTCGTTAAATCTAGCATTATTTGTTTCTTCTGTAATCCATTCGGATTCAGATTTCAAAAGAATGTCACATTCCTCATCCGGTGGCAACATTGGAACAACATACCCATTGGTTATAGATCTTTATGCCATAACATCAATTGATTTGATATGAGAACGTAGGCGAATCTTCCAATACATATAATTTGATCCATCTAAAATTGGAAGCCTACCAATAGTTGGGTTTTCCGGATCCATAACTTATGACAACAAGACCAAGCACTTATTGTGTTAAGTGTCGGCTATGATACCACTTGAAGGGTGTCAAATTCTACGAAAAGTAAAAATAAGAGATGAAAATAAATTGAATACCAATTATGTTTTACGAATGTCGGCAATTATGTCGTCCGACACTAGTAATAACACTTAGCAAAACAGAAACTTTAAAGAGTAAATGCAGCGGAATTTAAAGAACACAAATGTTTAAATTTTCATAAGTTATATATATTATATAACTTATGATGGTCAATGACCAAATGTATTGTATATTTATAATATACAAAAGTACAAATTCCTTTCTTTACAGATTTACAAGATAAAACGGAAAGGAATTAAAAGATGAAGTCGCAGATGACTTATGCCTGAAAAATCTAACTAAGTAGACATAGACAACCTCTCATTACAATTGCTCCTTACAAAACTAATATAGAATCTAAACAACAGCTGTAATGTTGGACAGAATGTTGTCAACACACTCAAGCAACAATGGTGATCCATATTTCTAAGATGAAATCCCGAGAGCTCTCTTGGTATTTTTTATTTATGGTTCTGAATATTGATTCACTGTAGTAGCGTCTCTATTTATAGTAGAGAGTCTTCTTTGAAAAACTATCTATCGGTTGTGGAGGTTGAGGAAAAGGTGGGCAGCTGATAGGATTAGTTGGAGACGATCAAGGAGAAAAAACCTCTAACAACTTTGACTTGTTCCTCACGAAAAGCAACATCCTTGACTAGTTCTTCACACGTGTTTACCAACTCATGTTTACCTTGCCAAGTCATATTTATTACACAGTAATCATTATGTGAAGTAAGACAAAATCAGTTTTGAAAATGTTGGTCCGAATGTTGTGCAACATTTGTCCCAATATTCTTATACATTCAAATCAATACTTCAGGAGATATGTTTGGTCAAATGTCACAACATCAAATCCAACATTAACGTATAGCAAGGAAAAGCGGGACCCAAATTAGTTCACTTGTCAAGCAAGGAAATGTCTCAATTTGAGAAGCACATATAAAGGGATAAGATTAAGATAATATTTGACCACCAATTAATCATCAAATAGACAAGAATGTTTAGTGCCTCTAATTTGCAAGAGAAAAGAAAAGTAAAGACTTGGTGATTATCAAACGTTATGCCTCTAATTTGCAATGTATGATTAATATGCCGGTAAACTTTCACTTGGTCCCAAGTGAATGCAGACAGACAATTTATTTTGACGAATACATAGATAGCCTTTAAAGTCGTGACCAACTGTCATATAGACATTTTAACTACCCTAATGACAATATAAACACCTCTCATTAACATTAGTTAAAGTCATGGCGGATTTCAAAATTCCAGAGGAAATTAGATAAGATCATCCTTTTCCTAACATAACTGATTGCAATTGGAGACTTGATTATTTACTTTCATGCGAGGCTAGAAATATTTCATGTTACCCATGTACTATCTACGAAGCTCTTTTCCTTTTGTTCTTTTTCTTGGCTTAATGCTATATAAAATTGGTTTTTCTAAATCAATCTTTTGTATCGTACAAATTTAAGGTGTTAATTTACTTGGATCAACCATATTTAACTAGCTTAAGTTTACATCTAATTCGATATTGAAGTCTATTCAATTTAGATTCAGCTCGATACTCCTCCATATATACCACATGCATAATTTCCTACTGTAGGAGTACTTTATTCATTTGAATTGTTTAGTGAGACTAAAAACATGTACAGATTAAGCACTTAGTCGAAACATTAGAAAAAACTACAATACAAATAAATAGTAGATTTAGGCATTCATGGGGTGTTCTAGTAATCAATGAGGTGGGTTAGAAACCACTAGCTCTCAAATTCAAATTCCAGCAAAGGCAAGAAGACTAGGTGATTGCTTCTTATCTATCCAAGTCTTGGTAGTTAAAGTTACACGGTACTTATGTTGGTGGGAGATAACATGTAAGTAGTGAAATTAATTGAGGTGCTTAGAAGCTAGCCTGGGCACCATGATTATAAAAAAATAAATGAAAAGTAGATTAAGAGAAGTTGGAATTAACAATCACATAAATGAAGAACTTCAAGAAATAATAACCTTAAGCCCCCACGTGGATAATCAAACTTACGACAACAAATTTGGGGAGGTTTTGATACTTCAAAATGAAGCTAATTGATTATATACTAATGAGCTGAATCTGATACACTTATTTGTGGAGTCTTTGTTGAATTCAGCTTAGAAGACATGGAACTTAATACATGGAGTGTCAGTGATAGTGGGGAGGCAGGGGGGCATTAATTTTCTACAGAATTCTTCTGTTTTCACTAATCTAACTAATAGCCTACAAAATTACAATGACCCTCATTTACTATCGTCCAAGATTTTCTTGTAGCTATGCAGGAAATGTGAATTCTATTAAACAAGCTTAACTTGATGGCCAGCACCGACCAACATCGACTAGTTATGGATACAAGCTCGATTAGAAATTGGTCGCACAAACTATAAATATCCGACACATACACCGGACAAAAGGAGCAAAGTCAAGAAACCAAAGGAGGATCCCCTGATAGTCTTTATACGTTAAGCAATTTGAATGCTGGAAAATCAAAACGTTTTACCTAAATTTCATAAACTAAGACAGCAAGTCAAGATAAAGATATACAAAACTATTTGAAGAAGAAAAAATGTACTATAATGGAAAACAAAGAGAAACGGCCAAGACTTCTAATCTAATGGTATCTGAATCTTTCATTCAATAGGTATGGGCTCGATTCTTTATCTTCCTCGGCTCCAATTCATGCTTGATCCATACTGCGCGGGCGCACTCCTGAAAGAAACAAATCTCACATGCTCTCCAAACTTGATCTTCCCAACCTCAACTGCAGCACGAGCAGAATCGTGAGATTGAAATTCCAGTGTACCAAAACAACTTTCATAATTAGATATTTTAATATAGAGTAGACATGTCCAAACCTCGGGCCGGGCCGGGTCATATGATTTTTTTTTCTGCTTTCCCGACCCTAATCTTGTTTTTTTTTTAATTTTGAGACCTTGGCCCTGACCCTTCGGGACCCTACGGGTCACGGGTTGGCCCTAACCCGCTCGTGGGATTTTTTTTTATTAAAATAACAGTCCAAAAACATAATTTGAACTCGGGTCGGGCTGGGTCGGGGAATATTTTTTTTAAAATTCAATTTTCAAGGCTGAAATTGATATTCACACCTAATTACCACGAAATTTCGACGTTGAAATGTATTGAATATCGTGAGATCTTTACTAAATAAAAGGGAAAATTAGAAATCGATTTGAGGAAAAACACAAATTAATTGTGAAAACGGATGTTTTCATAAAAATTGGCGGCACCAAACCGTCAGTTTGACCGGCCGCGTCTAAAAAAATACGTAAAATAAAAAAAATGGGTAAAATGGACATCCGAGCGCAAAGTTATGACATTTAAAGTTGCACCAATTTACAATTACTTTCTCTCCCTACATTTTATGTCAATGCTTCCGTTAATTAAGTTCATGCCGCATTCGACTTCAATAAAAACTTAATAAAATAAATCTACCTTAAATAAACATAATAAAATAAACATTAATAAAATAATAAATCTTTAAAAATATACCTTAAATAAATATTAATAAAATAAAAAATAATATTGACGGGTCGGGTCGGGCCGAGTCGTGTCAGACGGATAAAAATTTCTGACCCTGATCCTGATCGGATTCCCGCTTTTTTGAATCAGGTGGCTCACGGGTCAAAAATAAGCTGATGATAGCCTTGATTTTTTGGGTCGGGTCGGGCCAGGCCGAGCGGATCCCCCATCTGATGGACAGGTCTAATATAGACTATAGAGTATCAAGTGTGACAGGTCCAAATTTCTTGAATGCCTGAATTAGTTTCGGAACTTTCAACTTTTTCGGTAGGCCCCTAACACAGACAGCCTTTTCTTTAAGACCAACAACAATGATTGGTCCAGTAGGAGGACGTGATTCAGTATCACTTGTTGGAATCCTGACAACTTTTTTAGGTAATATTGTACTAGGAGAAGTGCTTTGTCTTCTTGGCCAACATTGTTGCATAAGAAAACTTTGGTGCTTCTTGCACTATAGCGACTGATTTACTATTATTCTCGCACTTATCAAAATCTTCATAGGATTTCTCGTCATTAGTCCCTATAGACGGGAGATTTGATACTAACGCAGGAAAACCATCTTTACTACTGTTCTTAATTTCTCCTCTCAAGCTCTATCGAAGGAAGATTTGATACTAATGGGCTATTATCAGACTTATCAAGATATTCAGAGGATTTTTTACTAGAATCCATGAGAGTAGATCTATAGCTAGAAATTGTCGATAGAAGAAAGTAGATAATAGTTTACAATGGTGCATAAGAGTGATATTTATAGAGTTCTCTCTAGGGCTGGCCAGTGGGCCGGGACAGCCCGACCCCGACCCGAGCCCGTCCCGAGCCCGCCCCGACCCCGCAAAAAAAAAAAAAATACGGGGGCGGAACTCGAACTCGGGACGGGACGATGTCTCGTCCCGCGAGACCCGAGCCCGCCCAGTTCAAGCGAGACCCGAGAGCCCGCCCGAGCCCGCCGACCCCGAATTCGACCTTTGCAAAAATGACCGTTGCACCAATGGCCATTTTAGATTATGGCCCGCCAACGCCATTTTAGCCCCCTTCCCCAACCCCCTACCCCTTAATATTTATTTTTAACCCATAAGTTATTATATTTACACTTTAACTCAATTTTTCAACTATAAATAACTCATTTTCTCTTCATCTTTCTCACAAATCTTCCTACAATCTCTCTAATTTCTCAATATATATCTCTACAATTTTACATTGTTTGCTAAATATTCAATTTTATTTATTCATTTGGGAATTGGTAGTGAAGTTGGCAACTAGCTTGAGGATCTTCCATCGAGCAAAGTTTCAATTTTCAACCTCTCGATTACACGTCGACGTTACGTCGGCGTTTGATACATTCGTTCCTTCATTAAATTATTATTGTCTGTTTATTTAGTTTAGATCACTTAATTTTATTGTCTTTAATTATTTATTTATTTATTTATTATCATAATTAAAATGGAAGGATTAAAATGTATGTTTAAGGGTAAGGGTAATGGTGCTTCTTCTAGTAGGGGCAACCAGGGCAAGGGTACTTCTTCTAGTCATCTTATTCCTACACAGGATGATTTTGTTGATACTCAACATTTTCCTACAATACCATTAGATTTAGACCAGGAGCTATTTTGTGGAACTCAAGAAGACTTTAATTTAGACGATGATCTAGATGATATACCCACTAATGTTGATGACAACACACCCACTAGTGCACCTTCAACTGAAATACCTCCTATTCCCCCTAGTATGAGACGAGATCCAGCAAAATGACCATTAAAATCAGATGCATGGACATTTTTTGATAGGGACGTAGAGAATCAAGTAGCCATATGTAAAATTTGTAAAAATGTTTTAAAATTTAAAACTGGAAAAGGTCACGGTGGGACGGAGGGTTTAATTAGACACGTAGTAAGTGCTCATCCAGCTATGTATGCCCAATACCAGGCTTCAAAACCGGGTGCGCAAACGCCCGCTCCATCAGGACAAGGTTCACATACTAATATTGTCCCGGACCAAGTACAAGGTCAAATTAACCCTATGACGGGGGGAATTGTAGGCCCTAAATACAATAAACATAGAGATAGGGAAGCAATATCAAAATTAGATGTTGTGGAGGGTTTGCCTATTTCATGTCCCTCATCTCCGGTTTTATTCATTACATTAGAGATATATATAATCCTCGCTTTTAACGGTTTTCCTAGATCAATAGTTAAGAGAGATGTATTTAAATTCGCGCATGAATATCAACAATATTTACGTTTTTCATTATATCATTTTAATGGCAAAGTATCCATCACGTCTGATATAGGTCGTAGTACTAACGGCCATGATTATTTAACTGTAACTTGTCATTGGATAGATTATAAATGGTCTATGCAAAAACGTATTTTAGCGTATAGATATATAGATGATAGGCACACTGGTACTTTTATTGCAGAAAATATTTATCAAGTGTGCGATTATTACGGAATTACCGATAAAATTATGACTATTACATTATATAACGCTTCTAATAACAATTACGCAATTACAATTTTAAAAAATAGCTTAACTCCGTCTTTTCCAGACCATTTTCATATAAAATGTGTGTGACATATATATAACTTAATTGTAAAGGATGGTCTATCACTTTTTGAAGACATTCTTAGTAAAATACAATTTGCTATAAACTTTATTTTTAAAAGTAATAAAGTACAACGTAGAAAAGAATATAAAAAAATTTGTCATGATTGTGGACTACCTTTTAGAAAAATTCCACAAGAAGTATCCACTAGGTGGAATTCTTTATACGAGCAACTACTTGTTGCTTATGACTATAAATTACCTATAACTTTATTTTTAACTCTCATAATAAAAAGCCAGCTGATATGATTTTAGATAGTGATTGGGAAAAAATTTCCGAACTTATTGTATTTTTAGAGAAATTTTTTCAAGCAACAAAAGAATTTTCCGGTATATATTATCCTACTATTTCAACTATGTTATTTTATACAACTCTAATATTTTTATTACTTAGTGAATATATGGAAAAACCAACTTATAAAGGCTGACTATTAAAAAATGTTTCTCAAAATAAAAAATATTTTATTCCTATTCCCTCTATTTATATTATTGGTTCTCAGATTAAATCCTACTATTAAAATAGGCGGTACTAAATCACTAATTGAAACTATTTACGATTGTATAGAAGTACTACCACCTCCAAGTCCCAAAAATCTAAAGCACCCACCACCTATTGAACAAACTAAAGAAGAATTATTGTCTAGCAGAGAACACCAATACAAAAATAAATATATATTCTATTTCCTACAAAATGCTAGTAACTTACCACTTCCATACCATCTTCTTCATCTTCAATACAACCTCACAAAGACATCTTTGTTTCTGCGGCTAGTATTGAAAGCCTCGTAAATAGAATGTGCGGTCGCACCTCTACTACTAACCAAATTAGCGAGTCGGATATTTTTGTTTTGCAGGGGTTCTGCATCGTATCAAGAAGTTATCAATGAAGATGGACATGAAGACTTCTTTGAAATCTTTGGAGGGGAATGAGAAGACCTTTCCGACCCTTTCAATGATGGCTCGAGATGTTTTGAACATTCAAGCGTCGTCAACTGCGTCTGAAAGCGCTTTTTCTGCAGGAAGATATCAAATAGGAGACCACATACACTCATTAGCCGGAGACAGCTTGGAAATTGCAGTATTATTCAGAGATTGGATACGGGCGGAGGCGAGAAGGGGCGGTCAACCTGAGATCAACGAAGAAGATGATGAAAACTACAACGAAATCTTAATGTAAGGTAGTGGAAGCGGCGTGGATCAATTTGACCAACAAATACCAATTCCAACCGAAGAACCACATGAAATCATCAAGCAATTAGAACGAGGTTTTTGAGAATGTAATTTTTTAAGTGTAATTTTATTATGTAATTTGTAACTTTTGGAGAACACCACAAAGTTGTAATGTAGATTTTAGAAAATTATATTTCTATTACAAAAAAATAAAATGAGTATTAAATAATATAAGAGGCACAAAAAACAAATTGGGATGTTTTATTATACTATCTTGTTTTGTTTATTGAGTTTTTTTATACATATGTTATTTTAAAAACCCGCCAGATCCCGACCCGAGCCCGACCGAACCCGCCTCGACCGAAGCCCGACGGATCGGATCGGACGGACTTGCTCCAGCCCCGCTGCATCTGACCTCGCCAGAGCCCGCTGCACCCGACCCCCGCCAGAGCCCGCCAGACCCGACCCCGCTCTTCTCCCCGTCTCCGCCCGACCTCGACCCCGCTGCATCTGCCCGCCAGACCCGAGCCCGGCCCACTGGCCACTCTTAGTTCTCTCCAAGCTATTTGGTTTCCTTACTTGAAATGAATTGGGTTTTCAAAGTGTCAGGCCAAAATATTTCCTAATTATTGTCGGTTTGAGATAACTTTGTATTCTAGATATCAGCAAGAGAGATTTAAAACATATTTTGTGTTAATTGTGTTTCTTAAAATGATTACGAAAATAAATTTCCGTATGTCCTCGATTTTTTCCTTATCCTACACCATTTGGGTTTCCTGTTGCTAGGCGAAAAGACTTTCCTAAATATAGTCTGTTTGGGTAAAGTGCTAGGTTTAATTGAACCCAAAAGAAATAATCTCTTGATTATTTTTATTAATGAAAGAGAATATATATACAAGTTACAATTTTCATAATAGAAAAAATCTTATTTCTATTCTAATACCAAAACCCTATTCTAGTAGTACAAGAATCCTATACTTATGGTAAGTGTACAATGCTAAGTAATACAAAATATTTACCAAAAACAGTGTGATATTCTCTATAGAACCCGTGATATACACTTCATAAGGAAAGTATATATCACAGGAATATTCCCTTTTTTAACACACCCCCGCAGTCGTAGCGGGCAATCTTCGTACGCTGAGACTGTCCCTAAAATCTTCAAAAAGGACCGAGGGAAGACTTTTGGTAAAGATGTCTGCAATTTGATACTTGGAAGGAACATGACAGACGCGTACTTGTCCACGAGCTACCTTTTCTCGAACAAAGTGGATATCCATCTCTATATGTTTAGTGCGTTGGTGCTGAACCGAATTACCAGAAAGGTAGATGATACTAATATTATCTCAATAAACCAAGGTAACTTTCTGAATAGGGCAATGAAGCGCTAACAAAAGATTACGTAACCAACAGGATTCAGAGACCACATTGGCTACCCCTCGATACTCGGCCTCTGCAATAGAACGTGATAACGTTGACTGACGCTTTGCAGACAATGAGACCAAGTTATTACCAAGAAACATACAATAGCCAGACCTAGACTGTCTGGTTTTTGGACAGCCACCCCAATTAGCATCTGTATATGAGACAAGTGTAGATGTCGATGAAAGATATAAATTCAAGCCATAGTCAGGTGTCCCCTGGATGTACCGAATAATGCGGTTGAGCGCATTCATGTACTCAATCCTGAGATCATGCATAAACAAACACACCTGCTGTACGACATACGTAATATCTGGTCTCGTGAATGTAAGATACTGAAGGGCCTCTGCAAGACTGCAATAGCGGGTTGGATCCTCATAAGGGGAACCAGCCGAAGCACCCAACTTGGGTTTAGTAACAACCGGAGTGGAAGTGGACTTACAGGATGACATCCCAGGCCTCTCAATGATCTCAGTTGCATACTTCCTCTGGGATAAGAACAACCCACCTGCATAACGAGTGACAGCAATCCCCAAAAAATAACTCAAGGGCCCTAAGACTTTCATAGCAAACTTAGAACTGAGCATTGTCATGATAGACTGGCGTAATGCATCAGAAGTGGCAGTCAAGATAATATCATCCACATATAATAGTATATAAGACAAGGAAGAACCACGACAATAGATGAACAATGAATTATCAGACCTGATGTGAGAGAACCCAATAGTCGAAAATAGTCTGCAAACCTCTTATACCAAGCCCGTGGAGACTGGTTAAGCCCATACAAGGATTTCTTCAACAAACAGACATGATGAGGATATTTGGGATCCCTAAACCCCAAGGGCTGATACATATAAACTGTCTCATTGAGATCACCGTGTAAGAAAACATTCTTCATATCTAACTGATGAATGTGTCATGCTTTCGAAAGAGCCAAGCTGAGTATCGTACGAATGGTAGCCGATTTGGCCACCAGACTAAATGTCTCACCACAATCCACACCAACCTTCTGAGTCTTACCATCACCTACAAGACGAGTCTTATGCCTCGCAAAAGAACCGTTAGAATTGTCTTTATGAGCAAAAATCCATATAGACCGAATAATATTAACACCATATGGACGGGCACTAACTCCCACGTCTTATTATCAATAAGAGCAGTATATTCGTCGGTCATATCAATTTTTCAATTCGGGTCATTTAACGCAACCACTAGGTTACGGGGTAAAGATGATTTAAGAACATTAGAATTTAAATTAAAATGTCTTTTCGATTTAAAATACCCCATTGACTACGAGTGACTAGTCTTTGACTCGGGGGAGAATCAGGTGGATTTTGGAAATTATCGGGACTCCGGACGGACTGGCCAGCAGGCAATGGGCCTACTGGCCCAATTCGGTAATGAGAACTGGAAATAGGGATTGGACCAGTGGCGGTAATGGGCTGGGTAACTGGCCCATTTACTGTTACTGGCCCAGTAACTGGAGCAGATAGTGTTGCTAGAACTGTAACTGGTGACGAAACAGTGGGTCTAGCGGGCAGTGGGCCCGCTGGAGGATTTGGGGTGCGGGACATGTCCGAAAAATAGTGAATAATATACGGGGATATACTATCATCCAAAAAATTATACGAACCAGGCACGAGATTACTCACGCTAGCAAACGGAAATTGGGATTCATAAAAAATTACATGACGACTAATGATCATTTTATTAGATGATAAATCAAAACATTTGTAACCACGATGATTAGACGGATAACCCAAAAACACAGAAGGGGTAGACCGTGTCTGAAGTTTGTTAATTGTGGTTGACGAAAACAACGGATAACATAAGCACCCAAAGACCCTAAGATGTGAGAACGAAAGAGTCTTATTATATAACATATGAAGGGGGGATGAATACGTCAAACTTTTGATAGGAAGAATGTTAAGGAGATATATAGCCATTTGTAGAGCATGATGCCAAAAGATATGGGGTACGAAAGCATGAATCAATAAAGTTCGGACAATATTGTTAATGATACTAATTTTTTGTTCGGCTTTCCCATTTTGTGAAGACGTATGAGGGCAAGAAAAAATAAAAATTGATCCCATTATTAGCATAAAATTCCCGAAATACCTCATTATCATATTCTTTCCCATTATCACATTGGATATTCTTAATTTCCCTTTCGAATTGGGTTTTAATGAATGCTCTAAATTTTAAGTAGGTGGAAAAAACTTGAGATTTTTTCGCTATTGGAAAAGTCCATAAAAATTAGAATAATCATCCAAAAAGAGAATATAATAACAATGACCCAAAGAATTGAGAACAAGAGACGTCCATAGATCGCTATGAATAATATCAAATGGCATTAGAGTATGCGAATTAGAGTCTACAAACGACAATCTAACAATTTTTTCCTAAAGAACAAGATTGATAATTCGGAGTACTACGCATACCCTTACAAGAAATAAATTTATTTTTACCTAAGGAAGACAAAATAAACGACCCCGGATGACGTAGATGGGCATGCCACAAGGAAGGAGCAAGGGCGGCAAACGTAGACGGCAAGGCTTGACTCGAAAGACCGAAACTCGGTGTGATCGGATAAAGATCTCCACTACTATTACACCTCATAATAGGACTCCCCGTCTTGAAATCCTTCACAAAAAACCCAAACGGATCAAATTCAACAGAAACAAAATTATCAGTTGTGAATTTACGGATAGACACTAAATTTTTAATCAATTTAGGGGCATCAAGGATATTTTTCAAGATAAGAGGTGAATGGGGTGGAGAAAAAGTTTATGACCATAACCACGAATCGTAATTGAATTATCATTACCAATAATTATGCCACGAGGGTTGCTCAGATTGGAATAAGATGAGAGAGTACCTTGATCGGACGTCATGTGGGTAGTCATACCGGTGTCCATTTACCAATTTGGGTCCGAGGGATTTATTCCAAGTGTGTGCATAGCTGCCTCAACGTCGGTTGGAGTGGGCCCGCTGCGTGATGGGCCTGAGGAGGCCGGGGTCCAAGCACACCGGCTTGATGCCCCGACCCATAACTGGGGCGAAAACCACTGTTGGGCTTGAAACTGTCCAGCCAATTCGCTGGTACTGTAGACGTTGGAGCGTAAGGGGAAGCTAGACCATAAGGGTTGTTGGGCCACTGCCCATTGCCCCAGGCCCACTGCCAGGGAGCCTAGGGCTGGGACTAGTGGGGCGGTGGCCCACTACTGACTGGACGGGGCCCACTGCTGGTATTTTGTCCATCAGAACCGCCGCGTTTGCCCCCACGGTTTTTGCTATTATTTTTTTGAGTATTCTTTCCATTACCGTGAGCACGGTTTTGGCCCGAATTATCAACAAACCCGGGAGAATTCGTGGAGGACATCATCATGACTACGGGACTAGCACCGGTAGGCACCTTTTTGGCAAAGCCGGCTTCTTCGAGTGTAAGCATAGAACGAGCCTGATAAAATTACGGAAGAGGATTGCTTTGACGAAGAAGCGTGCCAACACCACTATAGGCCTCGGAGAGGCCTGAAACCATTTGGAGGACCAAACGATCATTCGAAACCGGCGCACCAACATTGCGGAGTTGGTCCGCCAATTCCTTCAATCTTTTGCAGTAAGCCGAAACGTTAGGAAAATCTTCCATGTTGACGTGGGGGAATTCTTGCTCAAGAGTAACAACTCTAGAATTTCGATTATCTTGGAATATATCACGTCTATCCCAAGTCGCCTTCGCCGTAGAGTCAGGATCAATAATCGTTTGCAAAAGGTCGGTAGAAATCGTGGAGTAAATTCACTGAAGGACAGTGGCATCAAGAGTCGTCTACAACTTAGGATCATCCTCGCGTTTTGGCACCTCCGTATCCTCAGGAGCCGCGGGAATTATGTGATGGATGACTTGATGCGAGCATGCGTGAATTTTGAACAGTTTGGCCTGCGTCGCATACTGGACATTTTCTATTTCAAGAACAAGAGGGATGTTATTCTTGATGTTAGAAACTGCAAGGGTAGGATGAAACGTGGTCTTTGATGTAGACATACTGATAGAGCAATATGTAGTTGAGGGATTTGGAAGAAAAAGTTGGGAGAAAGGATGAACCGTCGACACAAAACCCGAGAAGAAGGGCTCGGTTTTTTAGGCTTAGGAAGGACGAAATTGCAAGAAATTTGGAGAGGATTTTAAGACCTAGACTTCTGATACCATGAAAGAAATAATCCCTTGATTATTTTCATTAATGAAAGAGAATATATACAAGTTACAATTTCCATAATAGAAAAATCCTATTCCTATTCTAATACCAAAACCTTATTCTAGTTGTACAAAAATCATATACTTATGGTAAGTGTACAATGTTAAGTAATATAAAATAATATATAAAATATTTACAAAAAACCGTGATATTCTCTATAGAACCCGTGATATACACTTCATAAGGAAAGTGTATATCATGGGAATATTCCCTTTTTAACACATCAGTTAAAATTCAAACCGTACTCATTTTTGTTCTTGAACGACATTTACATTAATAAGGTTTTATTTTTAGTAAGTTACCAAATGAAGTTGTTTAACAATAGATGAAAAACATAGCTTCATTACCTAAGGTTGAGAAAAGATTCGGCATAACCACAGAGCCAGTCTTGGTATGGATCTTAATAGCTCAGTTGGTTGGTTACCTGAACTTTTACCTTATTGGTGAGCGTTCAAGTCCTCACATTGTAATCTACTCTCCCATTTCCACTTCCCCTAACCCAAAGCATTTTAAAAATAAAATAAAGGCTTAAATGCTACTACTATACAAAATTGAATTCTCTAAATCAATCTTTTATTATAAAAAGTTTATGGTGTTGACTTACTTGGATCAACCACATTGAAGCTTAAGTTCAGATCTAATTCGATATAAGAGCGTTTTCAGTTTAGATCTAGCTTGATACTCATCCACACATGCATAATTTTCTATTACATTCAGTTTAGATCACTAAATGTAATCGTTTAGTGAGGCAAAAACTTGTCCAAATAATTATGCACCTTATTGGAACATCACAAATAGATTAACTAAATAGTAGATGTAGAGCAATTGCAACTAGCAATAACATAAAGAAGAAATTGTGAACCAACCACTACTGAAAATAAAAGTTTTTTCACCGACATTCGATGTGAAATTTGTGCTACAAAACATAATTTTCTCGCTTTATTTCCATCGAACCAACTCACTGAAATAATGCATGGCGAGAAATAAATTCAATTAAAAAGCTGAAAAACTTCTTAATTTTTCATATGAAAAAACTATTATTTAAACTTCCTAATTTTTCATATGAAAACACTATTATTTAAAAAAAAAAATCACCGATATTTAATGAAAAATAGCCACTGAATATTTTTCAGTAGAAAATTAATAAAAAATAGAGAGGTTTTAGTAGTGAAGCAACTCAAATGGGGGCGGCCAAGGCAAGTGAAGCCACTGCTGAATGCGGACCCCAAAAGTTTAAAGGCCCAAAAATACTAGTAGTATGTATTTCTATGTAGTTTATATTTGAAATATAATGAATTTATATCATTGATAAAATGTCCATTTTTATGCTTTTCTTCTTTGACTAGGGAGGGTTGGCCCGTGCCAGCACAGGCCCAATGGTGGGGCATATATGTTAGCCAATTGGTAGATATTATTTACGCACATCTGAGATAAAAGTATCCCATTCTTAGATATTGTATAGTTGGCTAAGTGTTATATTGTTTTACATCCATGGCTGCATTATTTACATCATATACGAGAGAATGAGAGAACTATCTACAGGCTATACTATTTGCATATTTGAAATGGTGGTGCATTTTATATCCCTCCGTAGCCTTCTTCTTAGCAACTTTGGCAAAAAGTACCTGTAAGTAAAGATCATTGTTAGTGACTTAGTGCTGATGTCTTAAAGAAAAAACAGGATAAGACAGATCTGGCAAAGTATAGTTAGATCCATGATATCAAGGTAAGAGAACTCAGACATAACTTTAGTTTCCTAAATAGTCGATCTAATTAAAATACATATTTGAGTGGAAAATGTCAGATTGTTACTTGAAAGCACTTAAAGAAGTAAAAAAAACTACTCTACTCCACATCTCTGGTAAATAAAATTTCTATGCGAATTTATCATATTGCTGTCACTTAAAAAGATAAATCATTAACCAGAATTACAAAAAGTGCAGGTTGTCTGAGGAGTAGGATTAATAAACAAAGGCAATAAACAGAACTAATTATCACATGTCATACCTTTTGCCAATAATTGTTTGTTCTGAGTTTGCTATGGAAGGATACCAGATTCATCGAGAAATTTCACATTATTTTCAGGTTTTTCAGACATTCTGTTGGTACTCTATTGTACTTTATAGAGCAGTACGAGAAGTAATAACTATTACAAATGTTCGAAAGGATAAATAAATGGTCAATCTTCAAAACTGCCGCATGTGTGTTGTGTCTTGAATCTTGATCACCTTGCAAAGCCAATGTTGAGAACTGCCGCAAGTTTGTTGTGTCTTGAATGTTATCCTGAAATCAAGAAACAACTAAATCTGGTTGGTTACAATGTTGTGTGTTGAATCGAGGATAGCCCTCTATCCTTAAGACAAGATTTCCCCGTATATATGTTTTTACGTTAGCGGACAATAGTCTCCCAAGATAAAACAACACTTTAATCTCAACACTACAAAGCCAATAGGTTGAGCCTGCCGAATAAAACAAATATGACTCGACTTGCTGAAGATATGGAAAAGGAAGAAAGAGATTCTATCTTCTCTTCTCGTTTGTCTCTGTGTATATAGTGTGTCTCTGTTGTGTATATCTTGTGTATATGTGAGGGTTTGCTCACTGTTTTCCAGTCACGAATTGCACAGATTTTCGCCACTATTTTGGACAGATTTCGGCTACTGTTTTGTGCTCTTTTATGACTGAAATGTGATGCTATTTTCGTGTGTTTTCAGTGCTGTTTTGCAGTGCATATTCGTCACTATTTTGCGTCTGTTTTCTGCCACTGAATTGAGCCAAAAGAGGCTCAATATATAGCACGGAGGAGGGGCTAAACAACAGCCCAAAACATGGCTGTTAATGGCCATTAAGAGGACATTAAAACAGGCAAGTAATGACTGTTAATGGCCATCAAGAGGGGCTGAATTATGGACATGAAGGAGGGTGATAATGGAGGAGTTAATCATCCAAGTAATGGCTGATTAATGCCTCAAAAACCAGTCCCAACGAGGCTTTCTGCCTTCCGTCACCTTCCCAGAAACTCTGGGGACCAAATCGTAAAATATTAAACTTCAGGGACCAAACTGTACATAAAAAACTTTAGGGATCAAACTGTACATCTGGCAAAGTTCTCTGGTCCAAAAAGATAATATCAGAAAGACCGAGACCGAGACCGGACGGGCGGCGGCGCGCGTGTGGGCTTAGCCTTGAACCCATGCACATCTAGGTCATCCCTCCTTTAAACACATGGGATACCCTTTGGGGTCCCAAACCCTTTTCGAATTAGAGACTTATATAGAGAGCAATTCTTCCTATTCCCACCGATGTGGTAGATTTGTCCCACACCACATTTTCATGCCTCAAACACCTTACTTCGTGGACCAATATCTCTTTCATTTCTCAACGAAATTTGACGATTCTTGGCCCTACGGTCATCTACTCACTTCGTAGATCATGCATGTGCGAAGAGACAAGGTCTCCAACATGCGGAACACTAGTGTTTAATTCATCAAAGATGGGTGGGCGCATCTCCCCGCCAAAGACAAATTTCCAACACATTCATCATCAGGAACATCAATTACAAGGCAATGCCGCCATCTCCCAGACATTGAGAAATTTCACATTGCTTTTACGGGCACTTCTTTTCATTTTCTGAACAGTTACATACGAATCCAACCATCAGCAAAATTGATGATCCAACTTGTGGATGCTAAATGTATGCTATTTTCTTAAACTATTCAGTTCCAACTTAATTTTCTCATGATAGTACTAGGAACTACATAAATAACTACGGCTCTCGGGAACGTATCCTTGATTGTGAACTTGGTACAAGTTGGCCCAATAGATATCACCCGAAAATGAAAATCTAAAAAAAGACAAGGAGATATGGGCAAAATTAATTGAATTGAAAGAGGAACATACCTACAGCAATTTTCAGATGTGTTTGGAGCAATTTTCAAATGTGTTCGTGTTCTTGCTGCAAAGCAAGTTTCACTGGAAGAAAATAAAGAAGGTGAAAGCGTGATATCAAGTTTACACGTAATGGTGTGGCCGTGTGGGTAAACAAAAATGAAAGACACGTATAAGAAAACGGAAAATTCCAATATACCCACAGTGTCTAATTTATTGACTGGGAAGCAAGCATGTCGAAACATGAGCTTTTCTAACATATAGAAATTTAGTTGAGGTTGTGCATGTAAGTACATAAATTATGATAAACTTGTGGTAAAGAATGAATCTTGAGTTTAATTTAACCCCAAAAGCTAGTTTATAAAGTGAGAATTGTTCAAGTCCATATAAGGAATTCATGTTCACATTCCATATCCGATGTGAGATTCCACGCACGTCCAAACCTTGTTAACTGGAGCGTGGATAATATAATTTGGGGCCCAACATCGGTGAACAAAGAATTGGAATGTGTCTGGCTTTGATACCATGTAAAGAATGGATCTTGGCCTAACTCAACCACAAAATCTAGCTAGTAGGGTGAGGATTGTCCAAGTTCATATAAGAAGTCTATATTCTCATTCCATATCCGATGTGAAATTCTTAACACTTATTTCTCTCATTAATTATAATTATTATATTTACTTAGTTCTGTCTCCAATTCTGGATTCATCCTTTCTATGATGTATATTCATTTCTTTTTCTTGCTTTACACGTTTTCAGTTTCAAGTTTATTTTCCTGAATTAGATATTTTTTTGTCTCGTTTGGTTGAGCCATAAATCAAAAATAAATTCTTTTGTGCCTCGTTAATATATCAATTTTTTGAAATGTCTCCTAAATAGGGTGGACGTTCGGGTCGTTTGGATTGAATATAAAAATTTTGATTTGGATATTCAGTTTTCGGATTGAAGAAATTATAATTCAAATACAATCCAAATAAGTCCGAATTAAATTGGATTTTTAAGTTCGATTTGGATATTTTGGATTTTTGATTTTGAACTTTTGAGATTTTAAGACAGGTCATAACAATTAACGTCAATTCACTCAATAGTTTGCTCCTTAAAATGTATAATTTTTCTATAGTTAACAAGGATTGAGGCTACCCTAGCGCCCATGACGTGTAATTTCATAGTAGACTTAATACTATAATGTGTAAGGTCGTAGGGTACTAATCTATTGGATCTTTGAAAATTGGACTTATTAGTATTGGCTAATGTAATGGGTAGGGATGAATACAAGGTATAAAATCCGAAAATTCGTAATAATAAATCTGATATCCAATTCGAAATTCATAAATTTCAAAAAATAAAAGTCAAAGTCCAATTCATAATCCAAAAGTCCAAACCAGATATCCAAAATGTTCAAATTTCCGTTTGAATTTAAGGTTAGCTAAATTATGCCCACCCCTACTTTTGTCCTAAAAATGATTTAACGCCACAAATTCCATTGAGCTACTCCTCAACATAGAAACGTTTGTCAGGACATCGGTGCCGCGACCCTATGGTTGGGCGTCGCGATGCTTGCTACGGTTTCAAGGAGGCACTGAGGCTCCATGGTGGAGCACCGCGACGCTAATACTTTATTTCAAAATTTGGACTCATTGGACAATAGGCGCCGCGACTCCATGGTAGAGCGCCGCGACGCTAATGCATTTGCAGAAGCAGAAATGTTTCTGCCCTTGCAGCGCCGCAACTCCATGGTGGAGCGCCGCGACGTTAATGCATTTGCAGAAGCCAAAAGGCTTCTGCCTCAGTGGCGCCGCGGCCCCACCTGTCCAGAAACAAAAACAAAAAAATTCAGAGTTCAGAATGTTTAACCCAAGATTATTATTATACATTATAATTGATAAATATAATGTTTATGTGCTAAATGTCAAATTATTTGTCATTTAAATTACTAGAATAACTTCTGCTATAACTGTCTGGGAAGACGGCGCCCAGTATTTGATTAAACAATCTTATATCGTGCATATTGAGTTGACGGTTCCCAACTATATTTGTCATTAGTTTTGCATGATGTTAAGAATACATATTGGATATGGCGTAAAATAGTTGATCTTGGTTGAAACCCTGAATTAAAATGTTCCCCAAAATTTTAGATACAAGTCTAAATTAAAATGTGTCGTCCATTATAATTGTTAGAGTGCAACATCCTTTTTGGCGATACGAGTATTTATGCCAAAGCATTTGCTCTAAGTCTACGAGGACCCCGACTCTTTCATAGATGTGTTTTAATGTAAAGGTAAACGATATACTTTTATGGATATTTACACCAAAGTGTTTGTTCACAAAGGTCAAATTTGCTTAGATACATAAACGCAGTCGTGTAATGGGGTTGACTTGCTTAGACAAATATTGGCGCCAAAGTGTCGGACCAATCTAAGGACGCAAGATTAAATGTAATATTTGATCAACCAAGAGTTGCAAATAAGTTTTGCAATTGGTTTAGAACCTACCAAGATGTGTTATTGAAGTTATCAGCCAAAGCAAACGCGGAGATAACATAGGCTTGGATCTTGGCCTATTATGACCTCAATTAATATAGGTTTGTATTCTACCATGGGGTCATAGAATTATATTAAAATAATGGGAGCTAATTAAATAAAAGGTCATGTTGATTAGCCTAAACGGATGTGTATAATAGGAAATAGATTTTGAGTTTGATTTCCAATCTATCTAATTCTTCAGATTATCAAAGATGTCGAGCTTATCATTGAAAATGTTGATTGAGATGAACAAACTTATTGGACCGAACTACCTTGAATGGCTAAGGAATTTGTGAATAGTGCTGATACAAGCGAAAATAGAATACGTGTTGGACACGGTGTTTCCAACAGTCCCTGCGACAGACTCTGCTGAATATGCCTCTTTTGATAAGGATGCTTACCAAAAACACCTAGATGATTCCACTTCAGCACAATGCGTGATGTTGTCTTCCATGTCTATAGAACTTCAGAGGCAACATGAGAACATGGGGCCCAATGAGATGCTCGAACACTTGAAGAGTCTCTATGACTCACAATCTCAGACTATGGAATATGAGTTACTGATAGAACTCTTTAAGTGTAAGCTCAATGAAGTGGGCCAGGTCTCGCAGCATGTATTGAAGATGATAGGGCTGATAGAGAGGCTTGCTTCAATTGGAACGAAGCTTGAAAAGAATGTCGCTACCACCCTCATCCTGAACTCTCTCTCTCGTTCCTTTGAGAACTTCATAGTGAATTTCAATATGAATGGAACGAAGGCGAGTCTGCCAGAGCTGCACAACATGCTCAAGACCTTTGAGTCTTCCACCTCTAAAGGCAAAGCTGTGCTCATGGTGAGCTCTTCTAGCCGACCCAAGCCGAAATGTAAGGAATGGAAGAAGAAGAAGGGCAAAGCAATCACTGCGCCCTCAGCAATGAAGCCCAAGGGAGGCGTGAAGAAGAAGGTAAATCCGGCTAAGGATGAATGCCTCAACTGCCACAAGAAGGGGCATTGGAAGAAGGACTGCATGGCACCAGGAGGAGGAAAAACACCAGGTGTTTCTGCCTCTGATGGACAAGGTATGTACGTCATTGAACTAAATATGTCTATAAATAACTCTTATTCATGGGTATTGGATACCGCTTATGGCTCACACATTTGTACAAATGTGAAGAGGCTAACTGATAGCAGGAAGGTTGGACCAATGGAGGTAGACCTACGCGTTGGAAATGGAGCACGAGTGGATGCTAAGCGCGTAGGGACTTATAGATTAAATTTAGCTTCTGGCTATTATTTAGTGTTGAATGATTGCTTCTATGTACCCCCGTTAACGAGGAATATCATTTCTATCCCAATTTTAGACATGGAGGGTTTTTCCTCATATATTTATAATGGCAGTCAAGTACTGTCTTTTGATAATATTATATATGGAACTGCTCCTCTTGTGGATGGATTATATATACTCGTTACCGAGGAATATCATTTCTATCCCCATTTTGGACATGGAGGGTTTTTCCTCATATATTTATAATGGCAGTCAAGTAATATCTTTTGATAATATTATATATGGAATTGCTCCTCTTGTGGATGGATTATATACACTAAACTGTAGTCGAGAGATATTCAATGTATAAAATAAATAAGCCAAGATAAGTAATAGAAACTCTACCTACCTATGGCACTGCATACTTGGTCATATCAACGAATCAAGGATAGCAAGGTTGAGGAAGTTAGACTACCTTGAACCATTTGACTTGGAGTCTTATGGTAACTGTGAATCTAGCTTGAGAGGAAAGATGACCAATAAACCATTTTCTGGGAAAGGTGTGCAAGCCAAGGAGGTGCTTGAGTTGGTCCATACTAATGTATGTGGGCCATTCTCGACTCAAGCTAAAGGAGGCTTCCCATACTTTATCACATTTACTGACGACTTCACAAGGTATGGATATGTGTATCTTATGAGACACGAATCCGAGGCTTTTAAGAAGTTCAAGGAGTACAAGTCGGAAGTAGAGAAGCAACTTGCAACAAGTATCAAGACCCTTCGATCGGATCGAGGAGGTGAATACTTGAGCAAGGATTTTCTAGATTACTTAAAGCTACATGGAGTCCAATCAAAATGGACACCTCTTGGAACACCACAAATGAATGGTGTTGCCGAAAGGAGAAACCGAACCTTATTGGATATGGTTCGATCTATGATGAGCTCCTCAGCTCTACCTACATACCTTTGGGGACATGCTATACAAACCTCTATATATGTTCTGAATAAGGTTCCTTCCAAGTCAGTAGAAAATACACCCTATGAGATATGGTGTGGCAAGAAGCCAACTCTTAAACATATGAGACCCTAGGGGTGCCCTGCATATGTTAAGAAGATGCTCACTGACAAGTTGAAATCTAAAAGTGAGAAATGTTACTTCATGGGGTATCCAAAGGAAACTAAGGGATAATACTTCTATATTCCTGAAGTACATAAGGTCATTGTTTCCAGGAACACAACTTTCCTTGAAAAAAAATATGTCTACAAGGAACATAGCTGCATAGAGATAGAACTTGAAGAAATTCAAGAACCACAAGATAACACAGAATTTGAACCTTTGTCGAATGACCTAAATAAGGATTCAATGGGAGTATCTGGTGAAGATGGGGTACTTAGAGTACGCCCTTCAGCCAGTGGGAGTACTGTGAGAGATAGTGCAGAAATGCAAGGCTCTCATACACAACCACTGGAAGATGATACAATGGTTGTAGATGATTCCATTCAGAAAATACATGAAAATGACATTCGTGAAAGCTCTCAAGGTGATGGATTTTCTCACACACAAAGACCTTCTCATAATCAGAATGCAACAAGCAATGAAATGCAGAATAATCAACTCTGTAGGACCACTACTACTCATCGTCCGCCTGAAAGACTTAATCTCCTTGTTGAAACACACAATGAGATATATATTCCTGATGACGATGAACCTATATCCTACATCGAAGCTATATTAGACATTGATTTGCAGAGATGGAAAGAAGCCATGAACTATGAGATGGACTCGATGTACATAAATTAAGTTTGGAACTTGGTTGATTTGCTAACAGGGTCTAGACCCATAGGATGCAAATGGGTCTTCAAGAAGAAGATTGATACATATGGCAAGATACAGACTTATAAAGCAAGATTGGTGGCTAAAGGTTATAATCAACGGCCTGGGGTCAATTATGATGAAACCTTTTCACATGTTTCTAAGATTAAGTCCATTCAGATTTTGCTTGCAATAGCTGCATATTATGACTATGACATTTGGCAGATGGACGTCAAAACTGCTTTCCTCAATGGTAATCTAGTTGAGGAGGTGTATATGAAAAAACCTGAGGGTTTTTCACTTGAGTCCAAACCAAATGCTGTATGCAAGCTACAAAAGTTCATTTATGGGCTTAAGCAAGCCTCGAGGAGTTGGAACATTTTCTTTAACAAAGCTATCAAGTCATTTGATTTCGTCAGAAGCAAAGACGATCCATATGCTTATAGTAAATGCAAGGATGGGAGTATTGCCTTCATTATCATATATGTAGATGACATATTAATAATGGGAGACAATAAGACTCTCATGCAATCAGTCAATGAGTGATTGTCCAGTACCTTCATGATGAAGAATTTAGGTGAAGTCTGCTACATTCTGGGAATTAGGATCTATAGAGATAGACCTAATATATTGTTGGGGCTGTCACAGTCAGTCTACATAGACAAAGTGCTTAGATGTTTTTTATGGAAAATTCCAAGAAAGACGGTCTACCTATGGGACAAGGCATCAAGTTATCTAAGAAGGATAGTCCTTCTAATACTATAGAACTTGAATGCATGAAAAGGATCTCATATGCTTCGGCTATAGGATCGATCATGTATGCCATGACCTGTACTACGCCAGATGTGGCCTTTGCACTTAGTATTACTTGCAGAATCCTGGGGAAGAACATTGGAAGGCAGTCAAGAGTATTCTTAAGTATCTTAGACGAACTACAAATTACTTCTTAGTCTATGGTGGGGAAGAAAAGCTAGCTGCTACTGGGTACACTGATGCTAGCTTCTAGACGGATGTTGATGACTACAAATATCAGTCAGGGTACACGTTCATTTTCAGTGGTGGAGCAGTAAGCTGGAAAAGTTCAAAACAAGCTACAACTGCTGATTCGACAACAAAAACTGAGTACATTGCTGGATCGAAAGTTGGTAAAGAAGCTATCGCGATTTATGAGTTCCTGAAGGAACTAGGGGTTGTTCCAAGTGCCACTTGTCCAATAACGATTTATTGTGACAACACTGGTGCGATTGCGCAAGCTAAGGAACCAAGATCAACCAACAGAAACAAGCATGTACCAAGGAAGTACCACATACTCATGGAGATGGTGGAGACTGAAGAGATTAGATTAGACTATGTTCCCACATATGATAATCTAGCTGACCCATTCACTAAACCATTAAGCTCAGTCAAGCATAATGGTCATTTTGAGAATATGGGTGTTAGATATGTTGGAGATTGGCTCTAGGCCAAGTGGGAGATTGAAAGTATGTTTATGTCCTAGAGATAATCTGTATTAGGACAAATGTACTTTATACATATTCATATTATTATTAATGGAGATTAATATTTTGACATTTGTAATTATTAAATTATTAATTAATTATTTATAATATTCTATAATATGCATTCATGGAGGTTACACTGTTATTAATAGTGTGAGATATTAATATTATAACGTAACTTTTAAAATGGACTCGACTAATGATCATCGAGAATGGGATATCGATGATATGTGATAAGTTGATATGCGGTCTGCATCACATCCTTAGAAGATGTAGTATGTCTCACCTGCTACGAGTAATGTCTACTCATGATGGACACATGGATACTTTGAAAGTATTGATATACCCTACTGATATAATATTTGTTATACTTATCTAAAGTATGATCAGCGTGTGGGAGATAGAAGTCCTTAGACTTGAGGTCAATACACGCCTTATCTACAAAGTAATGTACTTTGATTCCGTCCTAAGCTCAAATGCCTTGTAGGTTGTGATACGGCTTGTATTCGGTAAATTACGATGTGGATTGAAGGTGGTAGTTGAGCCAAGATTAGGATTCATTCCTCGAATGTATATTCGAGAGAACACTCGGATTTTCAGTAATATTAGGTGAACTAAGTCGTTGGCCAATGCAATAGACATATTTAGAATATGGTCTAGTTGTCAACTAATATAGATGAGATATAATGATTAATCCATTTGGGTAGACACTTGACAAATCCTAAGCTTGATCGGGTGTATCGTGAATGAAAGGATTTTATCTTACCACATAGAGGTTAAGTTTACTGGATTCGTGTAAACGTACTTCACATATTTAGTTCGTCTTGCGGCGTCGCCTAGGAGTTCCACGTAGACATATTGAGAGAGTAATTAAATGTTCAATTTAGAATCGAGATATTTAAATGAATAATGATTATTTTAATTAAGTCAAAATTAGATTTTTGGATTAAATTAAGTATGTTCAAAAAATAAATCCAGACAGTGCAGTAACACGTCGAGCGCCGCGGTGCCCATACCCTAGTGCCGCAGTGCCTCTGCCTCGATTTTTGGGCCAGACCCAAGGTCAAACCCTAATATGGTTTGACCTAATTTCACCTATAAATAGTGGCATTCTCTTCATTATTCACACATCAATTTTAGATTATCATTCTAAGCCTTAGAGACTTAGAATTAAAATACTCTCTCGAACCTCTGTCGGATTTTCTAACTTTTCGAAAGAGAAATACATCGAAGCTTGGATCTTGCAATCGAAAGGGCAACCGCATGTCATCCCTATAGTATATAAAGATTCCAGATACTATAACCTGTAAGTTTTATGCTTTATGTTACAAATTTTGATTGTTGTATAACCATACCAGAATAAGTTGTTGGGGTAAGTAAGAAACAAAATTTTAAACTTCCGTTGTGCCTTACTTATGTGTTTTGAACCCAACAAATCCCTACAAGTTTGTTGTTGCTCCTTCCCTGGAAGCTACTCTGCAACTTTAGTAAATGCAATGACCTTGGACTGTAATCATTAGTATGGCTAGGTAATTGCCCTATATATACTTTTCTTGTTTGCCAGAGAGGTTGTCCTTCAGTTTTTTTGATAGCTCTGTGGAGAGTGTGTCATATGTTATAAGTTGTGAAATCTTTACTATAGATTTTTTTTCCGCCTCTTGCCATAATGGATATGGATGTATAGTATGCAGATTATGTATTCAGGATGGTTGCTCATTTTCCTCTTATGCTATGTATCCTTAATATGATTTCCGTATAAACTTTTCTCACCTCATCTTACACCATGTTGTTTATGTTGCGATTGTTTTAGTTATCAACCTTGATTTCTTCAATAGCATTACATTGGTGGTTTGACAGATTGATCTATATGTTGATGACCTGTCTTTGCCACAAACATTAGCTACTCGATTCGAACGATAGTGTTTGAAGGGGGCTATGGAATAAAAATAATAAAATGAAATAAACTTGAATGTAATTTTGTTTCCGAATGTTGGAAATTATGTCGTCTGACACCAGTAACAACACTTTAGCAAAACAGAAAACATTAAAGAGTAAATGCAGCAGAAATTTAAAGAACACAAATGTTTTAAATTTTCATAAGTTATATATGGTCAATGACCAAATGTATTTTATATATATTATATATACAAATACATAAATTCGTGTATTTATAGATTTACAAGATATAACGGAAATAAATTAAAAGTTGAAGTCGCAGATGACTTCTGCTTGAAAAATCTAACTAAGTAGACATAGACAATCTCTCATTACAATCGCTCCATACAAAACTAATTTAGAACCTAAACAACAATTGTAATGTTGGACAGAATGTTGTCAACACACTCAAGTAACACTGGTGATTCAGGTTTTTGAGATGAAATTCCGATAGCTCTATTAGTATTTTTACTTTCTGGTTCTGAATATCGATACTCTGTAGTAGCGTCTATATTTATAGTAGAAGGTCTTCCTTGAAAAGCTCATCGATCAGTTGTGAAAGTTGAGGGAAAGGTGTACTGCTGGTGGGATTGGTTGGAGAAGATCATAGAGTAATAATCTCAACAACTTTGGTTTGATCCTCACGACAAGCAACAACTTTTGACTTAGTCCCCACTCATTTTTTACAAGCTCCTTTTTACCTTGCCAAGTCGTTTTTACCTCATAATAATATTTACACAAATATTACTGCATCGCGTGAAGGCAAAATCTGTTCAGAAAATGTTGGTTCGAATGTTGTGAAACATTTTTCCCAACATACTTACACATTCATATCAATACTTTAGGAGATATGTTGGGTTAAATGTCACAACACCAAATCCAACATTAACAATCTCCCCCTTTTTGCCTTTCTTCACAAAACTCATTAAAATGTAAAGTTGACTTAGGATGTTGTCACACATGTTGTTTGACATATGTGATCAATAATTTCAAGGTCATGCTCCCTCTTAACCTGTGATGGTATACAAGAAAACATGTGTATACTGATTCATATGATTAGAAAAGAAAAAAATATGAGCACATATATCACATATCATCCAATATATACAAACCACAAATAGAAATATTCATTGTCAACAAATATCAATATCAATCCACTACAGATCCTCATATAGCATCGACAACAACAACAACTCCCTCCTTGCTCATCATACAGCAACAACAACTTTCAACTCCTGCATAACAACTTCAACTTCCTCTGTACAACAACCTTTAGCTTTCTCCAGCCTTTAGCTTCATCCCCCTACATCAGCATCATCTCCCCATTTTTGTGAAGAAAGTAGCATTGTGAAATGGTCTTTATCTTGTATCAGGACATTTCTTGCAGCATCAACCTCAGAAATCTGTTGGTTGATTTTTACAATTTGATCCACAAGCCATTCTATAGACAGTGTAGACCGTCCTGGACCAGTGTTGCCCAGAATATTGGTGACATTTCTGGCAACGTTTTCACTTTCAGCTTCCTTCTTCCAGGGTAAGTCGATGACTATGTCCTTGCTCTTTAAAATTGCTTTATTTATAGTGTAAAACTCAGGAGTCTTCCCTAAAGTGTCTTCTCTCTTAGGCTCAAAGCCTTGGGTGGTTAATACTTTGTAGATCAGAGAGGGAAAAGTAAGGATTGAAGTTGATTCTTTCTCAGCCAAGTTGGCAATTTGATGAAATATCATTTTTTCCAAATCAACTTTCAAACCTTTCCCAACTTTATACAACAGGGTGACTTGTTCAGATGTCACAATTGACTCATTCATTGAAGAAAGCCAATTGTGAATAGCAATTTTGTGGAGGGTGAAAAACAAGGTTGTTCTGTTTGTTGGAGATCATTGTTCTCGGAAGCCTTCGTATTCATTGGAGGGCTTGTGCTCATTGGAGTGTTGGAGTGGATGTTGGATGACATTTGTTGTGACATTGGTGATGTTTCCATTGGTGAAAATTTGGGAGAGGGTTTTGAGAAATTAGGGTTTCTGATAGAGATTGGAGTTTGGTTTGGTTATTCCATCGGGTGGGTAGGTAGACGTATACCCGATGTGATTTTTCCTCCCATTTTTTTTATTTTTATGGGAAAATCAAAAATGATAAAATAATAGCAATTGAGAGGAATATTTATATACATGACAAATATTTTATTAGCAACAAAAATCTCTTATTTTTAGGTGTTTCAATTTTACACAATAATTTACACCTAAAATATTGTGATAAAAAATAAATATCACGGTAGGAATAAAATTTAATCTTATCATTTTAAATTCTGAAATTCAATTAAACAAGACATATAATAGGGAGTAAAATATGATATTTCAAAAATCAGATAAAAACAATTTCCCAATACATCACATTCTGAAAATGTCAACAAGAAGCAATGTTAGCAACATTTTAGACGACACAAGTATTTTGATCCCACAAGAACTTTCAGATTTGAAAACAAATCAAGACACATTTTATATGCACTTTATGAGTTTGACCACTGGACCAATGTAACATTTTTCCATCATGTCCTTGGTCTAATCATATAGCACTTATAAAAGAATTTTTCGTGTAAAAAATAAGAATACTTTTATGGTATTCTCAAATCTCTTTTGAAGCACTCGATACTCCTATAGAATAGGAACGATATATTTTCACGGGCTTTGCCCATTTTTCACAGTTGCCAAATATTTGTAAAGTCTTTGCCTTATTTTGATACTCCCTTTTTATGATATATATATTTTTTATATCATCGCAAAGAACGGTATCACTTTGATAACATATTCTTATTGAAGGATCATGCTTGTGTGACCAAAAGTTATGCACCATACAACAACAATAACCAGTTAGTGAAAAATATAGGTAAATGTCACCCGAAATGTTAGACAACATTTTAGTTGACATTCACCAAAAATGACTTTTTAGAGATTACAAAGACCAAGAGATTTCTTTAAACTAGAAAATCTCTAATGGTCCAAAACTTTTGTAAAAATATCAGCTAGTTGATGAAGAGTGTCAATATGTTCAATTTGAACTAGTTGTTTTTTAACTAAATCTCATAAAAAGTGATGTCTAATATCAATGTGTTTTGTACGTGAGTGCTGAACTGGATTTTTAGAAATATTTATAGTACTCAAATTATCACAATACAAAATTATAATGTTGCTAGTAAATCAATAGTCGTCTAACATGTGTCGTAGTCATATTAATTGAGAGCAACAACTTCCAACTGCTACATATTCAGATTCAACAGTTGAAAGTTAGACACAGATTTGTTTACGACTATACCATGAAACAAGATTATTGCCAAGATAAAAAACATCCTCCACTTGTACTTTTTCTATCATCCACATCTCCAGCCCAATCCGAGTCACTAAATCCTATTAAGTTAGGGTTAGTGTCTTTGGAATACCAGATTCCCAACTCACATGTGCCGGCAACATATCGAATAATACATTGGTGACATTTAAGTGGGACATTTTGGGATAGACTTGAAAACGTGCACAAACACTAAACATAATATCTGGGTGACTAGCAGTAAGATAAAGAAGACTACCTATCTAAGATCGATATAATATTGGGTCGACATTTTCACCAACAGTATCCTTACATACCTTCTACAATGAACCCATTGACGTTTTCATCTGTTAAGCGTTATCCAAACCAAATATTTTAACTAGATTCTTGACATATTACTCCGTGAGATGAAAATTCCATTTTCACTTTTCTTTATTTGCAAGCCTAAGAAAAAAGTTAATTCTCCAATCATGCTCATTTCAAATGTCGATGACATAGCTTCAACAAATGAATTTAGGTATGACTGTGAAGTCGATCCAAAGACTATGTCATCCATGTAGATTTGAGCAAATATAATATCTACACTGTGTCATTTAATAAACAAAGTACGATCAGCTTCGCCACAGGTAAAACCAAATTCAAGAAGAAAGTTAGTTAAACGACCATACCATGCACGAGGGGCTTGTTTCAACCCATACAAAGACTTTTTAAGCTTGTACACATAATGTGGATAGTAAAGATCTTCAAATTCTTTTGGTTGTTCAACATATACCTCCTTTTCTAGATAACCATTTAAGAAGGCACCTTTAACATCCATATGGTGTAAAGTGATTTTCATACAATAAGCAATAGCAAGTAAAAGTCCAATCGACTCGATTCTAGCTACATGTGCGAAGGTTTCATCAAAATCAATTCCTTCAACTTGAGTATAACATTGTATAACTAGACGTGCTTTATTTCTAACAACTGTTCCCGATTTGTCTGATTTATTTTTAAAAATCCACTTAGTTCCAATTACATTTGTATTATTCAGACGTGAAACTAAGTCTCAGACTTCATTTCGAGAAAATTGTTCAAGCTCTTCTTGCATTGCTTGTATCCATAAATTATCTTTAAGTGCTTCTACAACATTCTTTGGTTCTAATGTAGATATAAAACAAGAAAGACTAACCTGTTGGTATATGGTTGACATACACACATACCTTAATTTCTCTATAGTTGAGTGGTTATTTGCCTCTTGTTCTAATTCCTTCAAAAAATCCCCCTATCACTTGGCCCGTTGGATGATTCTTCCTAATCCTTGATGAGGGGTCCCTACGAACTTGGTCTAACAATTCATCACTTGACTCCTCATCTGTGACCTCTGTGATCTCTATTGATGTTTCAGATGTTGCTTCAGGTGTGGCAACATTTGTCGCAACATCCGATTCTTCTACAATCTGTGGACTTTCCAATGTATCTATAATGTTATTTTTAATAATTTTTGGCCCCCCACCCCATAAACCCCCTACCCCCTTAATATTTATTTTTAACCCATAAGTTAATATATTTACACTTTAACCCTATTTTTCAACTATAAATACCTCATTTTCCTTTTCATTTTTCTCACAAATCTTCCTACAATCTCTCTAATCTCTCAATTTATCACTCTACAATTCTACATTGCCTACAAAATATTATATTTTTTTTGCTCATTTATATCAAAGTTAAAAATTGAGAGTGAAGTTGGCAACTAGCTTGAGGATCATCCATCGAGCAAAGTTTTAATTTTCAACCTCGATTACACGTCGACGTTACGTCGGCGTTTGGTACCTCCGTTCCTTCTTTAAATTATTATTGTTACTTTATTTTAATTATCGCACTTAATTTCATTATCTTTAATTATTTATTTGCATAATTAGAATAGAAAGATTAAGAGATATGTTTAAGGATAAGGGTAAGGGTGCTTCTTCTAGTAGGGGTAACAAGGGGAGGGGTACTTCTTCTAGTAATCCTATTTCTAGTCCCGATGATTTCATTGATTTCACTCATATATATGAAACTATTTTTTTTAATGATATACCATTAGATGATGAGGTAGATGAACCAATCTTTAATTTAGACGATAATCTAGATGACACATCCACTAGTGCACCTCAACCTCAGGCTCAAACTGAGTCTCAAACTGAAACTGAAATGCCTCATATTCCCCCTAGTATGAGTCGAGGCCCCACACAACGAAAATTAAAATCAGTTGCATGACATTTTTTTGATAGGGACCAAGAGAATCAACTAGCTAGATGTAAAATTTGTAAAAATGTTTATAAATTTAAAACGAAAAAGGTCAAGGTGGGACGAGAGGTTTATTGAGACATGTACAAGGCGAGCACACAGTTAGGTGGAATCAATACCAGGCTAAAAAATCGGGTGTGCCAACTGAGTCGGACAAGGTTCACATAGTGTCTCCAACCAAGTACAGGGTCAAATTAACCCGACGATGGAGGAATTTTTGGTCCTAAAAATGATAAAAACAAAGATAAGGAAAATATGCAAAATTAGTTGCAGTGAAGATTTTGCCTTTTTCATTTCCTTCATCTCCTGATTTTATTCATTACATTCGAGAAACATATAATTCTGCCTTTAATGGTTTTCCTAGATCAACTGTTAGAAGGGATGTTTTTAAATTTGTAAGTGAATATCAACAATATTTATGTTATGCATTGTATTATTTTAATGGAAAAATGGCTATCACTTCTGACATAAGCCGTAGTACTAACTTTAATGATTATTTAACAGTAACATGTCATTGGATAGATCAAAATTAGTCTATGCAAAAACGTATTTTAGCATATATATTGATTATAGGCACACTGGAGTTTTATTGCACAAAATATTAATGAAATTTGTGATTATTATAGAATAAATGATAAAATTATGATTATTACATTAGATAATACTACTTCTAATGATTATGCTATAAGACTTTTAAAAGTTCGATTAACTCCATATTTTCCTGATCATTTTCATATAAGATGTGCGTGCCATATTTATAACTTAGTTGTAAATGATGGCCTAAAACTTTTTGAAATCATTCTTGATAAAATATAATTTTCTATAAATTTTATTTTTAAAGGTAATAAAATACAAAGACGCAAAGAGTATAAAAAATTGTCATGATTGTGGATTACCTTATAGAAAAATGCCAAAAGAAGTTTCGACTAGGTGGAATTCTCTATATGAGTAACTACTTGTTGCTTACTATTATAGATAACCTATAACTTTATTATTTAACGCCCATAATAAAAATCCAAGGGATATGCTGGTAGATAATGATTGGGAATTTTTTTTAGAAATTAATGGATTTCTAGAGAAATTTTTTCAAGCTACTACAGAATTTTTCGGTATTTATTATCGTACTATTTCAAATATATTATTTTATATAGCTCTTATATTTTTGTTACTTAATGAATATATGCAAAACCAACTTATAAAGCATCTATTGAAAAAATATTTAAAAAATATTTTTTTTCCTATTCCCACTATTTATATTATTGGTGCGGTATTAAATCCGACTATTAAAGTAGACGGTTGTAAAACACTTGTAGAAACGATTTATGATTGTATAGAAGTACTTCCAACAGACCCAACTCACAAACCAACTAAAGAAGAAGTTACGTCTAGCATATACACTGAATGCAAACAAGTATATATGTATTACCAACAACAAAGTACAAATAGTCAACCGTCTTCTGTACCATCTTCTACTACTTCGCTGCAACCTTATAAAAAACATGCGGTTTCTGTTCCTAGTATTCAAGGCCTTAGAAATAAAATGTTTAGTGGTTCAACTTCTTCACAAGTTAGCGAATTTGATGTTTATTTTTTGCAGGGTGTGGTACCGTACAAATTAATTGTCAATGATGAAAGACATGAAGACTTACTGAAATACTAAAGGCAGAATGAGAAGACATTCCCGACAATAGAAAAGATGGCCCGAGATGTGTTGAGCATTCAAGCGTTATCAACAGGAGAGCATAGACATTCATTAGCGGGAGACGCATTTGAGATTGCAGTTCTATTCAGAGATTGGATTCCAGCGGAGCATAGAAGGTACGGTCAACCGGATATCAATGAATAAGAAGACAACAACTACAATGAAATCTTGTCCGAGGGAACATGAAGCGACGTTGAACAATTTGACCTACAAATTTCAATTCCAACCGAAGATCCTCAAGACATTGTGAGGAAATTATAAAAAGTATGGTTAACTATGTAACTTTTTAATTGCAATTTTACTATATGATTTGCAACTTTTGAACAACACCACAAAGTTGTAATTTTGAAACTGTATTACAAAAATATCATATTTTTATTAAATATAATAATAGGCACAAAAATATCATTGGGATATTTTTATTACACTATCTTGTTCAATTATTGAAGTGTTTTTATATATATATATATATATATATATATATATATATATATATATATATATATATATATATATATATATATATATATATTTAAATTAAGTGGCAAAAAAAAAGTCACAAATTCCGATCCCGACCTGACCCGTCCCCCAAAATTTTGGCCCCTTTACCGGCGGATGTGGGAAGGGACCTCTTCCCATCCCGCCTATCCTGGTCCGCTGGAGCCCCCATCCCGACCCTCCCCCTATCCCACTGGGACCCACCCCACCCAGCCCCGTTGAACAACCCTAGTCGGATCTAATCTAAAAAATAGGAGAATAGAATAAATTTCTAATTCTAGATTGCAAGATTTTAAATATGTCAAACGTTTGTGATTTTCTTTCAAAAAATATATCCAAGAATATCTAGAAAAATCATCTATCATCACAAAGGAATACCTCATGCCTCCTAGATTGTTCACTTCACTTGGACCCATTAAATCCATATGTAGCAATTGAAAACAGTGAGACGTACCTGAATTTTGTCTGTCGTGTTGGACAACATTATGAGAGACACGGGTTTGCTTACCTTTCAAACAATCTTCACAGACAGTTTTACCTTTATGGCTAAGTTTGAGTCTGCCTCTAACCTCTTCATATGAGACCAATTTTTTTAAAATGCGGTAGTTGACATGCCCCAACTTTTGATGCCATAATGTTGTGTCATCGACCTTAGCATTATTGTATGTTTCTTGTCTTACAACAAGATAGCAATTGTCACCTGTTTTTGTACCTGTCATGACACATATATTTGCTTCATTCGTAACTTTATATACATTCTTATTAAATTTTAACTCAAGATCGTTATCACACAGTTGACTTATACTAATCAAATTAGCCATTAAGCCCTCAACGTGTAAGACATTTCTTAAGGCTGGAAATTCAGGAACATCCAAAATCCTTTTTCCAATTATTTTGCTTTTACTTCCACCTCCATACATCATGTTTCCTCCATTGAATGACTCCATAGTTCTTTAGAAAACCTTATGTACCTGTTATGTGGTAATAATGTCCACTATCAAAGTACCAAGAACCTGAAATGTTAGTTCTTAATGCAGTTATAGCAACATTACATGTTACATCCTTTTTAGGAACCAAAACTCTCTTAAATTATTTTTTACCTTTTAGCTCAGAAAAGTTGCTTTGATTGTTATCCGGAATGTTGGACAACATCTTGCTCACAAAATTTTAAAGTTTGAAATAATATGGTTTTAAGTGTCCATGGGAGTTACATTAATGACACACAAACTTCACATTCTTTGACATATATGAGAACCTATTATTCATCCATTTTTCTTTTACAAAACATATTTTCTCATTTTTATCAAAGAGATTAGAACATATGGTTTTAATAGAGTTTTTGTACCCAATTCCTGCATGTGAAGGTTTACTAAAGTTGAGTATCTCATTCAATTTCGAAGTCCCCGTGTTGAGCTTATGGAAGGTTGTTTCGGCTAAATCCATTTTTACACGGATCTTACCAAATTCAATATCATTTTTGGTAAGTGCAACCTCAAGTCGGGTTATCGTGCCTTTTAATACTAAATTCTCATGAGTTAAAGATTTTACCTTTTTGTAAAGTTGCTTGGATTCTATGATTAAGGCTTGACAAATACTTTTTAATTTATTAATCATATCATCTTTGCATTCAACTTGATCCATACATTCAGCCTCACTAACAGAAATAGAACCACTAATGCAATTAACATTAGAATAGTTAAAGAATTCATAACTTTCGGATGTCGCTGAGGATGTTGATGTTGTTGCTGATGTTGGAGCAAATGTCGTGGCATCTGAGATAACATTGTATACGACATCCTCATTATCCAATAGAGATTGTTCGAAAACAGTAGTCATTATTGCTTGTGTTTCAATTTCACAATCTCCTTCCTCTTCTCCTTCATCATCACTAAGAGAAACCTATAGGTTCTTATCAAATTTTGTAAGAGTCTTTGCACATTCATTAGCATAGTGACCCCAACCCGAGCATGCATGACACTGCACGGACTCAAGTTGTTTGGGATCAAATTTGATATGATCTGAGTTGGTTCTTCTCAGTTGATTTTCTTTTTGTACATTTGGAAGGAATCTAATGGGTTTTTGATTGAAGACTTGGTTTTGGTGCTCTTTAGATTTAGATTGATTTCTCTCATTGTTGAACTTTCTCACCATCAAATTGTATTTTCGAGTGAGTAAGGCAATATTTGCACCCTCACCAATTTCTTCAACATTCTCATCCTCTTATTCTATTTGACTCTCTGAGGATTGAACTTGAAGTGCCACATTCTTTCTTTTATACAATTCCTTTTGATTCTCAATGTTCATCTCATAAGTTTTGGGAATACTCATCAAGGTATGAAGGTCCATTGTGGCAAGATTATGAGCTTCTTCAATAGCACAAATCTTTAAATTGAACTTTTCAGGAAGAGAACAGAGTGCCTTTTCAACAAGTTGAGTGTTGGTTAATGATTCACCAAGCACTTGACATTCATTTGAGATGTCAATCAACTTTTCAAAATAAGATTTAATATCATCTGCTTCTCCATCCTTAAACATTCATATTTACTCATGCGCATGCGTAGCTTTGTTCGACGAACACTTGAGCTACCTTCACAATGAATTTATAAAGTATCTCATGCATCCTAAGCCGTGGGGCAGTTTTGAATAAGTTTGAACATATACATATCAACTCATCCAAAAATTGCATCTAAGGCTTTTTCGTTAAATCTAGCATTATTGGTTTCTTCTGTAGTCCATTCGAATTCAGGTTTAACAAGAATGTCACCTTCCTCATCTGGTGGCAACATTGGAACACCATACCCATTGGTTATAGATCTACATGCCCTAACATCAATTGATTTGATATGAGAACGTAGGCGAATCTTCCAATAGGCATAATTTGATCCATCTAAAATAGGAAGCCTACCAATAGTTGGATTTGCCTAATCCATAACTTATGACAACAGGACCAAGTACTTATTGTGTTAAGTGTCAACTTTGATACCACTTGAAGGGGCCATAGAACAATAAAAACAAAATGAAATAAACTCGAATGCCAATTCTATTTTCGAATGTCGGAAATTATGTCGTCCGACACTAGTAACAACACTTTAGCAAAACAGAAAACTTTGAAGAGTAAATGCAGCGGAAATTTAAAGAACAAAAAGGTTTTAAATTTTCATAAGTTATATATATATAATATAACTTATGATGGTCAATGACCAAATGTATTGTATATATATTATATACAAATATACTAATTCCTTTCTTTACAGATTTACAAGATAAAACGAAAATGAATTAAAAGTCGAAGTCATAGATGACTTCTGCCTAAAAAATCTAACTAAGTAGACATAGACAATCTCTCATTACAATCGCTCCATACAAAACTAATATAGAATCTAAACAACAATTGTAATGTTGGACAGAATGTTGTCAACACACTCAGGCAACACCGGTGATCCAGATTTCTGAGATGAAATCTCGAGAGCTCTCTTGGTATTTTTACTTTCTGATTCTGGATATCGATACTCTGTAGTAGCCTCTATTTATAATAGAAGGTCTTCCTTGAAATACTCATCGATCATTTGTGAAAGTTGAGGGAAAGGTGGACTGCTGGTTGGATTGGTTGGAGAAGATCAGTGAGTGATAATCTCAACAGCTTTGGCTTGATCCTCACGACAAGCAACAACTTTTGACTTAGTCCTCACTCATTTTTTACCAGCTCTTTTTTACTTTGCCAAGTCGTTTTTACCTCATTGTAATATTTACAAAAATATTACTGCATCGCGTGAAGTAAGGCAAAATCTGTTCAGAAAATGTTGGTCCGAATGTTGTGCAACAATACTTTAGGAGATATGTTGGTTCAAATGTCACAACACCAAATTTAACATTAACATTGTTCACCCTTTCTTAAGGTTTATTACGGGAGGGGTGCAATTCACCTACTTGATGCAGAAATCTGGTCTCTGTGATTCATGAGTAGCCAAACAATATGCATTTGAAGAATGGCCAGATGAATGCTGAGAGTAGTAGTTGAAAGTTTCTAGAAAATGCTTTTTAGTGCTTGATGTGATCTAAGCGAAAATCTTTACCGGTAAAGCAGGAATGTAATGTATTATCATGCTCTTAATTTATGTATGCCACACTTTCATAGTTGACATCTTTTGTTTATATTCTTTAATACTACTATTGTATAATTCAGTTTTCAAAATATGATCATTTGATTACTTTGTGAAATTTCAGTCCCCAGTGAGAAAATGAGAATGGGGAAGAATGTAATTTCATCAGACTAATTGTGGTTTGAGAGTGTTCTCTACTAAATTGAACTTTGGAAGTTTCTTAACAATGTCAGCCTTATGCCCGTGCATACACGGACCATCTAGTATATATATAGAGTTTAGACCTTAGGCTTTGATGAGCTCTGAAGGACAAAATTGAAAGAAAGCAAAGTTTGTGTCATTTTGTCCGAAGAAAGTAACATTTGCAAAGCTTATATTTTCCTTTATATATAGCTGACTTTATTTCTTTATCACTTTACAAATACATTTTTTATGTAACGAGTTTTTCTTTAATAACTTTTGACAGCTTTTCACTAAAGGAAATTTGAGGACTTGAACAAAGAAGATGGAATAAGGTCAGTTGAAAGAAGCAAGTCAAACCTTCAAGGCAAGTGAGCTAATGATACTAACACTGTAACGCAGACTGAAAAGAAAAGAATAGCTCCTGTCTAAAACAAAACAATACTTGCGTTGTTCTGTTTTTACACTGTCTTTTCTTTTTGGATGTGTTATGCTTTTCTTTTTGGAAGTCACTCGTCACCCTCCTCACAGCTTCTCTGCCCCAAAATTCTTTCAATCACTTTTACTTGGAATGCTATTCCTCTTTCTCTTCCTTTCTGTTTGTCTCTTGATTTTTCAGCTTTGCAAAGGTAAAGAAAAAAGCTTTACTTTTCCTTTTTCTTTCTGATACTCCTATAATCGGAGCATGTATCGATTGAGATTACTCCTAAATTAGGCTTACATTAGTCATAATAATGTTTAATGTATGAATTTAAGTTATATATACCGTCAATATAAAGTGTTTCTTATAAAAAATGACTAAATTGTCAGATCTCGAATATAAAACTTGTGGTTAAGGATTGAGAGAAACTTACTAGTATATCATTACAACCGTTTGGGCGGAGCTAGAGCTCTACCTACGAGTTGGTAGAACTTAATAAGTTCAAGTCATTTGATTTCATCAGAAGCAAAGAGGATCCATGTGTTTATAGTAAACGCATGGATGAGAGTATTGCCTTCATTATCATATATGTAGATGACATATTAATAATGAGAGACAATAAGACTCTCCTGCAGTCAGTCAAAGAGTGGTTGTCCAGTACCTTCATGATGAATGATTTAGGTGAAGTCTGCTACATTCTAGGGATTAGGATTTATAAAGATAGACCTAACAATATGTTGGGGCCGTCACAGTCAGTCTACATAGACAAAGTACTTAGACGTTTTTCTATGGAAAATTCCAAGAAATGCGGTCTACCTATGGGACAAGGCATCAAGTTATCTAAGAAGGATAATCCTTATAATACTATAGAACTTGAACGCATGAAAATGATCCCATATGCTTCGGTTATATGCTCGATCATGTGTGCCATGACCTGTACTAGGCCAGATGTGGCCTTTGCACTTAGTATGACTTGCAAATTCCAGCAGAATCCTGGGGAAGAACACTGGAAGGCAGTCAAGAGTATTCTTAAGTATCTTAGACGAACTAAAGATTACTTCTTACTCTATGGTGGGGAAGAAAAGCTAGCTGCTACTGGGTGCACTGATGGTAGCTTCCAGACAGATGTTGATGACTACAAATCTCAATCTGGGTACACGTTCATTTTCAATGGTGGAGCAGTAAGTTGGAAAAGTTTCAAGCAAGCTACAACTGCTGATTCGACAACAGAAGCTGAGTACATTGCTGGATCGGAAGCTGGTAAATAAGTTATCGCGATATCTGAGTTCCTGAAGGAACTAGAGGTTGTTACAAGTGCCACTTGTCCAATAACGATTTATTGTGACAACACTGGTGCTATTGCGCAAGCCAAGGAACCAAGATCAACCAACAGAAACAAGTATGTACCAAGAAAGTACCACATACTCAGGGAGATGGTGCAGATTGAAGAGATTAGAATAGACTATGTTCCCACATACGATAATCTAGCTGACCCATTCACTAAACCATTAAGCTTAGTCAAGCATAATGGTCATTTTGAGAATATGGGCATTAGATATGTTAGAGACTGGATCTAGGCCAATTGAGAGATTGAAAGTATATTAATGTCTTAAAGACAATTTGTATTGGGACAAATGTACTTTATACACATTTGTATTATTATTAATGGAGATTAATATTTTGGCATTTGCAATTATTGAATTATTAATTGATTATTTGTAATATTCTATAATATGCATCCCTGGAGGTTACGTTGTTATTAATAGCGTGCGATATTAATATTATAACGTAACTCTTAAAATAGCCTCGACTAATGATCATCGAGAATGGGATATCGATGATATGTGATAAGTCGACATGTGGTCTGCATCACATCCTTAGAGGATGTAGTATGTCTCACCTGCTACGAGTAATGACTACTCGTGATGGACACATGGATACTTTGGAAGTATTGGTATACCCTGCTGATATATTGTTTGTTATACTTGTCTAAAGTATGATTAGCGTGTGAGAGATAAAAGTCCTTAGACTTGAGGTCAATACGCGCCTTATCTACAAAGTAATGTACTTTGATCCCGTCCTAAGCTCAAATGCCTTATAGGTTGAGATACGGCTTGTATTGGGTACATTACGATGTGGATTAAAGGTGGTAGTTGAGCCAAGATTAGGATTCATTCCTCGAATGCATATTCGAGAGAACACTCAGATTCTCAGTGATATTAGGTTGACTAAGTCGTTGGCCAACGCAATAGACGTATTTAGAATATGGTCTAGTTGTCAACTAATATAGATGAGATACAATGATTAAGTCATTTGGATAGAGACTTGACAAATCCTAAGCTTGATCGGGTGTGTTGTGAATGAAAGGATTTTATCTTACCACATAGAGGTTAAGTTTACTGGATTCGTATAAACGTACTTTACATATTGAGTTCGTGTTGCGATGCCGTCTAGGAGTTCTGCGTAGACCTTAATTTGGTTAATATCGATATGTGAAGGCATGTAGGGTCACATTATGACGATTGTCTTTTAGATCTAAGGATATATTGAGATAGTAATTAAGTGTTCGATTTAGAATCGAGATATTTAAATGAATAATGATTATTTTAATTAAGTAAAAATTGGATTTTGGATTTAATTAAGAATGCGCAGGAAATAAATCGAGACAGTGCAGAAACACTTCGAGCGCTGCGGCGCCCATACCCTAGGGTCGCGACGCCTCAACCTCGATTTTTAGGTCAAGCCCAAGGTCAAACCCTAATCCGGTTTGACCTAATTTTCACCTATAAATAGTGGCATTATCTTCATTATTCAAAATACTAATTTCAGATTATCATTCTATGCCTTAGAGACTTAGAATCAAAACTCTCTCGAACCTCTGCCGGATTTCCTAGCTTTTCGAAAGAGAAATACATTGAAGCTTGGAGATTGCAATCGGAAGGGCAACCACATGTCAACCTTATAGTGGATAAAGAATCCAGATACTATAACCTGTAAGTTTTATGCTTTATGTTACATGTTTGATTTTTGTATAACCATACCAAAAAAGTTATTGGGTAAGTAAGAAACAAAATTCTAAACTTCCACTTTGCCTTACTTATGTGTTTTGAACCCAAGAAATCTCTACATCAACACCGTTGCCTTCTCTGTTCACTCAATCAAGAAAACAATTAGAGTGACACAGGAGAACTGAGTTGCTGCATTTGGAGATGTACGTAAGCACGTAAAGAAAAATCGATCGACAGCTTCATCCTTTGCCGGAGTTTCATCTTCACCGATGAATCGGAAAGATGATTCACTGCTGGAGAAAAATGACGGAATCCAAGGTGCTACTCTTTACTGCAAGAAATCCTATAGCACAACATTAAAAGGTACTTGTTGGTCATCCATTACTTTTTTTTCTTAATTATTCGAACTTGTAATGTGATTGGTAGTAGATTTTTCTTAAATTAATTCTTAATTATGCGTTTGACCTGCAGACTGTTCAATGTCATTACCAAGATCAGCATCTGAAGATATTGCACACATTTGATGTGAGGTTAAAATGCACACATTTGATGTGAGGTTCTTAGAGTTAGTTAAGAGATTGTTCGAATTAGTTAAAGGTTGTTAGAGCTAAATTAGATATATTACTTTCCTTGTGATTTTCTTTCTACTACTTCTCATTACTATAAATATGAGAGTATTCTATTTTGTAAATTTTTTGGTAGACAGAAAATAAAAGGAAGAAAAGCTCCCACAAACTTTTCTCTGCTTCAGTGAGCTGCAGTGTACTAACAACACATGCAGTGAGGTTTCGATTCATTTTCAATAGCTAACATGGTATCAGAGCTTCAGATTAAGTGAATCGAAGCAATTACCGATAGATCGCAGCTGGACACTAAAGATTTCAGTGTGTTTTCGAGCTATATTCAATCGCAGAAGGTTTGTCTCTGATTTTGTGAATTGTGTGAACTGGTTCTGTTCATATCAGTATTGATTTGCATAATTGTTGAAGAACTGTGGTAAATCATGGAGAATACATTGCCAAATGCATCATTAATTGTCGATGAAAGTTCCAATGCAAGTTTGAACACCGTCGATCATAATCATCCACTTTTGCTAAGTGCATTTGACACACTTGGAGCTGTACAAGTAGAAATTCAATTGATAGGAATGGAAAATTATACTTTGTGGAGTCGAGCCATGAAGTTAACTCTATTGACGAAGAACAAAATTGGATCCATTGATAGATCAGTTAAACGAGACACTTATGGTCCAAATCAGGTGAAGCAGTGGGATAGATGTAATGCAATGGTGATCTCATGGATCATGAGAAATGTGAGTAAGAGCTTACTCAGTGGTATACTGTATAGATCCACATCATATGCAGTGTGAAAGGATTTGAAGGAGAGGTTTGGTAAAATCAACTTGTCTAGAGTATATCAATTGAAAAAGGAGCTTGCAATGTTGCATCAAGGTGTCTCACATGTGTTCAGTTATTACTAAATGATGAAGGATCTATGTGATGAAATTGATTCAATCATTCCTCCACCTTCATGTAATTATGACAGTCCTAGGGAGTGTATACAACATTTAGCAAATCAGAGATTGCTTGAGTTCCTTATGAGACTTAATAATGGCTATAATCAAGCAAGAAGATACATTCTCCTGATGTCACATACTCCTAGTGTGAATTAAGCATATGCTAAGGTTGCATAAGATGAAAGCCAGAAATTGATCACAAGAGGATATACATTTGGAGGAGAAACTTTTGAACACATGGCATTGGTTAGCAGGTTTCCTCAATACAGACAAAAGAAGCCTTACATTCCAAATGCATTTTGTGACTTCTATCAGATGAAGGGACACACTATGGAGACATGTTACAAATTGATGTATTGTGATTATTGCAAAAATAAGGGGCATGTCAGGGATAGTTGTTATAAGCTCATAAGTTATCCTTCTGACTTCAAAGGAAAAAAGAAGGCAAATGCAGTAATGACAAATGGTTCACATGGAGAAGGAGGTAACTCATGTCAACAAACCTATAGTGGACATATGGGAAATACAAGTCAGATGAGCATAGGAGGTTCAAGGCAGATGTCCCAGGATCAACATGAATAACTAAGTTCTATGTTGAGATAATGTACTCCATAAAAGAATCAGAGGGTGATTACAATGCTAAATCAATCTCCAGAAGCTGGTGACCATCATAACAATACACCAGTACCTAAAGTTCATATGGTAGGTAAGCATATATTCAATAAGAAAAGTAACCCTAGCTGGATAGTTGATTCAGGAGCAACTAATCATATGGTGAATAATGAGAACATGATTGAAAAGAGTGATTTAATAAAAAATACAGGACGAGTTCAATTATCTACTGGTGATACAACAACAATTACTCAAACATGAAATTGCAGGTTGACATGAGGTGATTTTATAAAACATGTATTATGCGTGCCAAGTATTAAGTTTAATCTCCTGTCAGTTTTAAAGTTGACAAGAGAGTTAAACTATTGTGCAAGGTTTTCCCCTGATTTCTTTGACCTACAAGATCTCTATACTGGGAAGGTGAATGAGATTGGTAAAAAAAGTAGATGGATTGTATATGCTAGAGTCAAAAGGAGGTTTTTTTGGTCTGATATAGGCTCAAACTCGTGCATCAACTGCAGTTACATCAACTGAGTTGCAGGTAGGACTTTGGCGTAGGAGAATGGGTCATGTGCCAATGAGTATACTTAGAAAAATAAATAGTTTTGGTGATAAGTCCAGTTTTGTAATAAGACATTGTGAAGTTTGTCTTGTGTCTAGGCAAACTAGGTTGCCATTTCTTGTTAGTACCAGTAAATCAGAAGTTGTTTTTCAATTATTGCATCTTGATGTGTGGGGACCTTATAGGATTTTCACTTATAATGGAATGAGATACTTTATCACAGTTATTAATGATTACACTAGATGGACTTGGGTATTTCTAATACATATTAAATCTTATATGACTACTGTTCTCAACAACTTGTTTACAGTAATCAAAACACAGTTTAATGTTGCTGTTAAAAGTATTAGATCTAATAATGGTTATGAATTCTTTAATAGTTCTTGTAATGAGTTGTTTAATCAACTTGGAATCATACATTAGAGTTCTTGTCCATATACTCCACAACAAAATATAGTGATTGAAAGGAGACACATGAACATTTTGGAGATTGCAAGGGCCATCAAATTTCAAAGCCACTTGCTAGCAAGATTCTGGGGTGATTGTGTAGAAACAACAGTGTATATAATTAACAGGATCTCTTATGTAGTAATAGGGAACATGTCACCCTATGAGAGGATATTTAAGAAAATGTCTTCCTTGATTCATATGAGGGTCGTGCGTTGCTTATGCTATGCCACTAACTTAGTCAAGAAGGATACGTTTGATTCCAGAGCCACTAAGTCAGTATTGCTTGGTTATCCCACTATGCAAAATGGATATAGACTATTGGATTTAGTTAACAAAACTATCTTTGTAAGTAGGGATATATCATTTTATGAGGATATATTTCCCTTTAGTCAAAACAGGCAGTGTGATGTAGAGCTACAGGTCTCAGATGCAGACAAATATTATTTTTCTACTGATACAACAGATAATAATACACATGAATAGGTTGCAGCTAAAGGCTTTACTGAACCAGGGGGAACAAAGGAGTTCATTATTGGAGAAACTGTGACAGATACAATGGGAGTCAGTTGCTGATGGAGTTAATGATGGAATGAGTGATGACATTAATCCTCATCCATCTGAGATTATGCCATCTGAGATTGTGTTGTCTCCACAAGACTTGCTTTTCAATCATGCACCTTTAAAGAAGAGAAGGTCTGTTAGGGACAAAAAAAACCCTATATGGATGAAAGATTTCATTCAACCAACAACAGGTTCAAGGAGTATGCAGTCCTTATATCCATTATCTGATACAGTTAGTTATGCTGGACTGTCTATGTCTTATTAAGGCTTTATAGCTATGATTTAAGAAGAACATGAACCAGTATCATATTTTAAAGCAGCAAAAGATAAAAGGTGGATAAAAGCAATGAAAGCTGAGGTTCAGGCTTTAGAAGATAATAAGACTTGGGAGATAGTTGATTTACCAAGTAACAAGAAGGTAATACGCTGCAAGTGGGTGTACAAGATTAAGTACAAGGCAACAGGTGAAGTTGAAAGATTTAAGGCAAAGTTAGTAGCAAAAGGATATAACCAGAAGGAGGAAATTGATTACCAGGACACTTTTTCACCAGTAGTGAAGATGGTTACTGTGAGATCAATAATCTTAGTGGCTGTTGCAAAGGGCTGGATTGTGCATCAGATGGATGTATTCAATGCATTTCTATATGGAGATCTTAATGAAGAAGTCTACATGGGCTTTGCACATGAGCAAGGAAAGGTGTGTAGGTTACTTAAGTCATTATATGGGCTTAAGCAAGCATCAAGACGATGGAATATTAAGTTGACTATTGCTTTGATGTCATCTGGTTTTGTACAAAGTCACTTGGACTACTCACTTCTTACAAAAGGATGGGGACATGATAGTCATAGTCCTCATCTATGTAGATGATTTACTCATAACTGGAAATGATGAAAGTCTCATTAGAGAAACTAAGGATGCATTGCAACAACATTTCAAAATCAAAGATTTAGGAGAATTAAGATATTTTTTGGGTTTTGAGTTTCCTAGAAACAAAAGTGGTAATGTGATGCATCAAAGGAAATATTCACGTGAGTTAATATCTGATATGGGCTTGACAGGAGCCAAACTAGTTGGATCACCAATGGAGTTGAATGTTAAGTTCAATTATGTTGTGTTTGATAGACATGTGAATGATATGAATGCAGCTAATGGTACTGGAAATGTTATTACTGATCCTCTATTGGAGGACCCTGCAGGTTATCAAAGACTTATTGGTACTCTTGTATTTGACAAACACCAGGCCTGACATAGCCTTTGTTGTTCAGTGTCTGAGACAGTTCATGCAGGCACCTAAGGTTTCTCACATGATGGCAGCCAACCGAGTGGTTAGATATATCAAGCAAGCACCAGATTTTGGGATTTCATTCCTGCAAGAGATTCTCACAGTCTGTCTGCCTATTGTGATGTTGATTGGGCATCATGTCCCAACACCAGAAAATCAGTTACAAGTTATTTTGTATTCTTTGGGGCCTCTCTCATCTCTTGGAAGTCAAAGAAGCAGCCAACAATATCAAAAAGCTCAGCAGAGGTTGAGTACAGGAGTTTAGCTTCTGTTGTGGCAGAAATAGTGTGGATTTCTGGGCTATTTGCTGAGTTGGATGTATGTCTAAAGCTGCCTATTCCATTGTTTTGTGATAGCAAGTCTGCTATCCAAATCGCTGCAAATCTAGTGTTTCATGAACGTACAAAATACATAGATATTGATTGTCACTTTATTCGGGAGAAGGTGCAACAAGGTTTGGTTTCAACTTTATATTTGGCTACTGCTGAGCAGCCTACATACATTCTGACTAAGGGCCTGACTCAAGGGCATCATGCATATCCGTTATCCAAGCTAGGTCTGAAAAACTTATTTTCAGTACCTAGCTTGCGGAGGGGGGGGGGGTGTTGAGATGAAGGCATCAACATCATTAGGAGGCTAAAATGCACACATTTGGTGTGAGGTTGTTAGAGTTAGTTAAGAGATTGTTAGAATTAGTTAAAGGTTGTTAGAGCTAAATTAGATGTTTTACTTTCCTTGTGATTTTCTTTCTACTACTTCTCATTACTATAAATATGAGAGTATTCTACTTTGTAAGTTTTTTCTTAGATAGAAAATAAAAGGAAGAAAAGCTCCCACAAACTTTTCTCTACTCCAGTGAGCTGCAGTGCACTAACAGCACATGCAGTGAGGTTTCGATTCATTTTCAGTAGCTAACAAGATAAAGGGAGAAAAGTAAGTCAATGAACCAAAGGAGGATCCCCTGATAGTCTCTGAATGTTTAAGCAATTTGAATACTGGAAAATCAAAACGTTTTACTTAATTTTCATAAACTAAAATAGCAAGTCAAGATAAAACAAATACAAAACTATTTGAAGATGAAAAAATATACTATAATCGAAAACAAATTCATGCTTGATCCATACTACGGGAGCGCACTCCCGAAAGAAACAAATCCTACATGCTCTCCAAACTTGATCTTCCCAGCCTCAACTGCAGCACGAGCAGAATCGTTGGATAGAAATTCCAACGTACCAGAACAACTTCCAAATTCAGATCTTTTAATATGTAGGCTATCAAGTTTGACAAGTCCAAATTTCTTGAGTGCCTGAATTAATTCCACAACTTTTAACTTTTTCTGTAGGCCCCTAACACAGATAACCTTTTCCTTAGGACCAACAACAATGATTGGTCCAGTACGAGGACGTGATTCAGTATCACTTGGTGCAACCCGAACAGCCTTTTTGGCAAGTATTGCACTAGGAGAAGTGCTTATCTTCTTAGCCAACATGGTTGCATAAGAAAACCTTGGTGCTTCTTGCATAATAGTGATTGATTTCTCCTCTTCAGGTTTTTGTAGGGAAGATTTGATACCAATGGAGGAAAATCATCGTTGCTATTATTCTCGCTTCGATACCAATGGAGGAAAATCATCGTTACTATTATTCTCGCACTTATTAAAATCTTCATAGGATTTCTCATCGTTAGCCTCTATAGAGGGGAGAATCGATTTCAGTGCAGGAAAATCAATAATACTGTTCTCAAGCTTAACAAAATCTTTAAAATCATTACTACTATTCTCGCACTTATCAAATTCTTCATTGAGCTTCTTGTCTTCAAGCTCTAAAGAGGGGAAATTTGATTCCAATGCAGTAAAATCATCACCACTATTCGACATATCAAGATATTCAGATGATGTTGCCTCCAGGGGCACAGGCGAGTTGGTAAGTGGCAGGGTGATTGGGATACAACCATTCCGACGTCGCGGGTTCGAATCCGTGTGGTGACAGTCTTTGCTGAAATATTGCAAGGGTTGTTGCTGGGTTCGTGTCCCGTTGGTCCTCTCCCTTGCAGGGCTGCCACTCGCGCATATCCCTCGATTTACATTCCACCTGGCCAAGGGACCTCTGATACAGGTGGAGGGGTTTCGCCTTCGGGACTTTCCCCTTCACAAAGATATTCAGATGATGTTTTACTAGAATCCGGAGAGTCTATAGCTATAAACTGTCGATAGAGGAAAGCAAGTAGTAATAATTTACAATGGTGCGTAAGGGTGATATTTATAGAGTTCTCAGGTTAACTAGTAGCTATTTGGTTTCCATACTTGAGACGACTTAATTTCCTAATTATTTTTGGTTTGAGATAACTTTGTGTTAATTTTGTTTCTCAAAATAGTTACCAAAATACAAAAAATGTTTCCGCATTCCCTAGACTCCTTTTAATTTTTATTTTCCTTATCTTACACCATTATCATTGAACCATCATTAACGTTCAACGCTATTTCATTGTTGTCCTTTATGACACTTGCATAATAAGGTTTTCTAGAATAAGTTGCGAAATTACAACAGAAGAATTACTAAATTTTAATTTCCAAATAGAGTTGCTTCGTAAAAGATGAAGAGCCCAGCTTACCTAGGGTGAGAAAATATTTGTTATTGTTTTTTAGTTGGGAGTGTCATGTATATGAGAATGTTCTGGTAAATGAGTCAATGAACGACAGTGCTATTATTAATGTGTTGCTATTTATGATTAGGGGAGTACATAAAAAGGAACAAGTACACCTATAGGATGAGCATAACATCTAATAATAATATTTACATGAGTTACGTCTATGCGACATTATCTTGAAGTCTTGATAGGGCATTCTTATTGACTTGTAAAACATATGACTATCCTTTAGCTAAGATAACTGATTGCAATAGGAGAATCTTGATTTACTTTCACGCGAGATCCATTTTTTAATGTTTTTCAGTAGAGAGATGCGGGTCCAGAATTTTGAATATTATGGGTTTGTATAACGATCTAGAGTTAATTCTATAATAATAATTGGATTCACAGTTTATATTATAATTAAATTTAGTAGATTTCTTAATAAATATATAGGATATGAATAAAAACTACCGGATTCATGTGAACCCGCAATGGGGCATCTAAATCTGCCATTGCCCATGTATCTACAAAGCTCTTTTACTTTTTAATTTCCTTAAGCTTGTCTTAAATGCTACTCTCTCCGTCTTAAATCATGTGACACCGTTTGAATATTGCGAGTCAAACAAGTTTTACTTTCACTCTACTTTTTCATGTCTTTCAGAAAAAAATCAATTGTTAATTATTATGATAAATAGTAGTACTTTTTGGATAGTTTTCGAATATGTAAATTATATTTCAAAATATTTAATATTCTATATTCAAATTCATGGTCAAAATGAGTATATAATTGAATTTTCAAAACCAATATTTTGTCTTGCAAGTATAAGGTGTTGACTTACTTGGATCAACCAATATTCGTGTTCAAGCTAACCCCACGTTTGGATGGTGGTTTCCCGTGGTTCATTATTGTATTGTTTTCTATGAAACCATGTTTATTTTCATTGTTCATAAAATTATGTTGTATGATAATGTAAACCTGTTGTAATTTCGTGGTTAAATAACCATGAAAAAACTCAGTTTTTATAACCACGTATTTGATGATTTTTACGTGGTTATTATTTCATTTTCCCATTATACCCAACCCACCCACCCACCTCTGTCACACCCAAATCCACCCACCCACCTCTGTCACACACAAATCCACCCACCTACACCCTCCCGCCACCCACCCCACCACGCACCCTACCTTCCACCCCCACCAACCTATCCCTCCATTACACCCACCCACCAACCCCCACCCTCTATCACCCATCCCTACACTACCACTCACCACTCCACCACCCCCACCCCCACCCCATGACCCCTTACCACCACCCACCCCTCCACCACTCCCACCCACCACCTACTTCTTTTTTAAAGTTTTCATTTTATCCTTTACCTTAATTTTATTAATATATAAAAATTAGTTTGTAATTAAGGGTTAATAATATTTAGTAAACTTACATGTTATTATACAGTAACATAGAGTCAAATCAAACAATAAAAATATCATTAAACCACAATAAATAATACAATCTATCCAATCATTGTATTCATTAATACAACACAATATAATACACTACCATACTATACCATATCATACTATACATTAATGAACCTGGGGAAACAACCATCCAAACAGAGGGTAAGTAGTTTAGATAGTATAATTAGAAAATAAGGTGTATTTAGATCTAGCTCGATACTCATCCACACCACATATGCATCCTATTGTGTTAAATTTTATTCTTCTCAATTGTTTTGTGAGAAGACAAAATTATTGTAACCTCCCGTAGGAATATATATATATATATATATATATTTAATAGGTTGCACATCTAATTCCCTTAAAAATCTTAACCAACCCCCCCCCCCCTTTACACCAATCCTAATCACTTCCAAACCCCTCATCCCTTAAGACTCCTAATCAAAGTCTATCAACTCCTTTTCTCACTCCCTCACAAACACACACACAACACAACATGTTTATAGGCACACGTTATATGCATATTTTTTGGAGAGAAGAGAACGCAGAAAAAGGGAGAAAACTAGAATTTTCAGAGAAATCAAGATTAACTTTAGCAATTAAGGAGTTCCGAAAAGGTTTGGTTGGAGTTTGAAAGTTCATTCGCGGTTACGAAGCAATAAAGGTGAGTTCTCTCACTCAAAAATTCTCAGTATAATCCCTTTTTTTGAGTTACAATACATGTTAGAATATAATCCGGATGCTGAAAGAATGATCGTGAATTTATTGCTAATAGATTATCTAGTAACTAGTTGGGGTCATGAAATTACAAACATTTTTTCTCTGAGTTATCCCTGTTAGAATTGGACGAAATTTATGGGATTATACGTCTCTCTTTCGCGGTCATATTGAGTCCAAGAGAGGCTAAAACCGACATACGGTTTCAAAGTTATTGCAGTTTAAAATTTCTGTCTCGGATCAATCGAAATCCAGAAGGCAGAATGTATAACGGAAAAAATGTACAAATGGGTAAAGTATCCAAAATTCCGTGCTGAATAAAAGTTATAGATTTCTATGGTCTCGACATTTTGAGACTTTAAGGGGATTAATCCAACTTACGGATAAAAAGTTATGCCTGTTTTAAGATTTAGTCCTTTTTTATAAAACGTCCGGCGAGACGGTTTTCATAGGGTTGTTTCTTTCGTAAATTTGTACTAGTTTCACTAAGTATATTTAGAGGAAACTTGGGATAGTGATATCTCCCCGCGTTACCTTCAACCCGGTGTGAGAAATACCTTATTCAGAGTTACGGTTTGAGAGTTATAACCCTTACAATTAGGGAGGGCGAAAAGTTGAAAAAGGAGAATATTATCTGAATCTTCTGAAAATATGACAATACATATATATATAAATATATGGGTGTGTGTATAAGTTTAGCCATACAGTCGAGATGATAGAAATCTTGATAATGTAAATAGTTTTGCTATCACCTACGGGGCTATAACATTGCACATTTCTTGCCTTCGGGGCTATCCAAATACACTTGCCTTCAGGGCTATTTAAATACACTTGCCTTCGGGGCTATTCAAATACACTTTCCTTCGGGGCTATTCAAATACACTTGCCTTCGGGCTATAATTGAAATGCATTGGATCGGGTTGCACGCACCGCAACAAATATATAATATGTTATATGGGATGAGGCAGGTGTACTGGTTAACTAAGTATTCCTTAGGACGATTTGGGAGGAGATTTGGTATGTGAATATTTATTGTCTTGTACTCTGAAAATGCTGAAATCTGTTGTCATTACATGCATATTATGTTTATAATATGATTGTACTTAGAATATTGTGAGGTTACTTTGAATTGTAGGGTGAGGTTCTCACTCCCCCGGATGGTAGGGCTGACTCTTTTATCTAACATGTTTCAGAAAAGCGTGAAAAGGTAAAAGCTCCGCAACAGGGCTAGTGATCGTCCCGCAGCCTCACAGTTCCACCAATCCATTGCTCCGGATTTGGTAATGGTCTTTCTTGATTAAGTAGGTTGAAGAATTTGGTTTCGTTATCTCGGGGAATGCCCCACATGAGACTATTTTCTTTTAAGATTCGAATGTTTTTATCCTGTATTTGAACTTCCATCGATTCTAAAAAATTGGTGGATGTACGAGTATGGATTCGTGCTTTCATTAAAAAAGTACATGTTTCTACTGTTTCCCCACCTAGAGATATGTTTAATCTAGGAAGAAAAAAGTTAATGGTTCGCCTAAGAAGAGATAGTTGTGCAGGTGCCATCACGCCCTAAGGGAAGACTGGAGAAAAGTCGAGGCGTGACAAGTTGGTATCAGAGCTAAACCAGGTTAGGAGATTTTAGAAAATTTCTTTGAGTTGGGTGTTTGAACGATTACTTATTGCGACAGTGTGCGGCGACCTTAGTAATAAGTGAAGGGAATAACATCCTAAACAGTTTCACTTCTTTTATACTCTTCTCGTGTCTATCTTGAGTCTTGGTTCTCGTACTTCCTCCTTCAAAGGATTATGGAAGGAGATTGTAAAATGGTAACTAACTAACAATTATTCTTGTAGATATGGTTAGAATACGAGTTCCAACCAAGAGGGAAGTGCTCATGGAAACAAAAAGAATAATGCGAGCTCAGGAGGAGTTTATGGACCGCAGGATGGACCAGGAGACGATTTTGGCACGTATATGGATGACAAAATCGCACGTTGTACGTATTTGCTTAGGGCTAGATGGAAGAGGCATTTATATGACCCGACCTTTTTCAACTATCTGATTGGAATCGTACTACAGATAATAGTCAACTCCATCCCGGGAGATTTCCACTCCTCGTTTAGAAGAGCAAAGATGCTAAGTGGAAATATGATAGAAGGCTCATTGCCCAAATTTCTACGTCAAGTGAAGGAAGTCTGGAAGATGAAGGAAAAAATGGAAGATAAGGAATTGGGGGGGGGCAAGGAAGACGATTCACAGAGAGCTGGATGTCAATCTGCGGAGTAGGCGAGTCACGCGGCTAAGCCCTTTAAAATGTGTTGTAGTAAATGCAAGTTTGAGTTGGAGATCTATAATGGGTGACGGAGAATTATCTGATAGGATTTAGTATAATGTGATGTCATCTTAGAATATGATGGAATGAAGTGTTAGGAATGCAAGAAAGAAATAATATTGTCATTATTCTTTTTCTTTCCTGTGGTGTTGCATGCTTTTGAAATATAAAAAAAATGGGAGTTAAAATAGATGTCCCATCTTCTAAAATATGGGCGCAATTGTCTTTACAGAAAATGGTAGATTCACAAGTACCGGTGTTGTGGAGGTCGATCAGAACTACTCGGGCAAGCGCGAGGGGACAATGTCAACCCTCAAGAGTTCCGGTATAGGAATTGAGGGTTCCAGAGGAGGTTCACCATGAATCTCATATACCTCCAGTTGAGAGAGCGGTGTCTGAAGATAGTATGGAAAATATTGAAAAAAAAAGAGTCAAACGGCCCAGGAAACAATGGGACAAAAACTAGATAGACTCATAGAGTTGATGACAGTTGCAGTCCCACATATGGTTCAACCTACAACTAGTGTCTCAGTCATGGACCCGACCCAGAACCCGCCAGCCCATGAACTAGTTGTGAATGCACCACCGGCAGAAAAGGTAGGAGCACAGTCAATACCAGATAGACTATGAGTGAATTTTATGAGGAGAAAGGAACTTATCTACCCAGGGAAGGACTCTAAGTCCGACCCAATAGTATTTCTTCATGAGGTAGAAGACCTATTGTTTACCCTAGGATGTGTGGAGACGCATGGCATCAATTTGGTAAGTACACGTTTAGTGGACGACATAGGGGTGTGATGGAGAAATTTTAGAAGAAATCGTTCCCCGATGTCACCACCAATGACGTGGGGGGAGTTCAGAGCCGCATTCATTGAAAAGTACATGCCTCACACCCTAAAAGATGCGTTCAGACGTGAGTTTGAACAGTTGAAACAAGGATACCGCAATGTGCAAGAATACGATACCCAGTTCATGCGATTATCGGCATACAATGCACACATTATTCCTACGAAAGGGAGAAGGTCAAAAGATTTATTGAGGGTTTAAACCAGAACTTGGCAGAGAATGTAGTGGCATTAACCCATGATCGGACGTACCTTCAGATCGTCGACATAGCAATGAGGGTAGAAGGTTTTACTAAAGCAAAAAGAGAGTATTCGCAGAAGAGGTTTCGATCGTCGGGATCCTTTAATCAGAATCAAAACCAAAGGCAAGAATGTAGTAAGGGTTCTTCAAAACCGAGCCAGTTAGTAGGCCAGTCTCATTACAGGCCCCAAGGGCATAAATGGTTCGATCATCCAGGTAGCAATACCAAGGCCACCAACCCCAACGCATGGAGTGACAAATCGGTCTGTAAGGTTTGTCAAAAGAAACATTTTGGAGAATGCTGGTTCTCACCGAAGGAGTGTTACAACTGTGGAGAACCAGACCACTATGCCTGGGATTGCAAGAAGAGAACCCAAACTCAGTTTTCTCATGGGAGGTCAAAAGCAACCACAGCTATCCACAAGGGAAATCAGGGAAACCAGTCCCGACAGGGTCAGGGAGGTCAACAGTCCAACAATCTTAATCGACTCTACACTTTTCCCCAAAGGAATGAGGCGAAGACATCCAATGTGGTGGTCACATGTATTTTGTTGGTCTCAAGTATTCCAGCACTTGTATTATATAATATCGATTCTATATTTGCGTTTGTGTCGATGGGTTTTGCTAAGAGTCTACATGTATAAACTTCCCGTTTGAGTGAAGCCTTTGAGGTCATGACACTAGTGGGGGCCTCAGTTTGGGCCTCTTGAGTAATTAAAAACTTCCCGTTATAAGTGAATGGCAGAGAAATAATAACATACTTAGTATTACTTGATATGGTGGACTTTGACATTATTTTGGGTATGGATTGGCTGTCAGCATGTTATGCCATGTTGGATTGCCGGCAAAAGGTTATAAACTTATCTTTTCCCGGGGAACGAGAAGTTTTTATAAAGGGTAGGATTGGGACACCCTGGAGTCGACTTATTTTCTACCTTAGGGCCCAAAAGCTGTTAAGAAGTCACGAGGTGGAATACTCTTACATGGCTAGTATAATGGATACCCAAAAAGAGTCCCAGAGGTACATACCGTCCCTATTGTTCGTAATTTTTCAGAGGTTTTCCCTAAAGACCTTCCAGGCCTTCCTCCGGACAGGGAAGTGGAGCTCGCTATAGAATTAATTCCATGTACAAGACCTATTTCCATTCCTCCATATCGAATGGCCCCAGCTGAATTGACAGAGTTAAAAGAGCAATTGAAATATCTCCTGGATAAGGGATTTATAAGGCCTAGTGTTTTCCCATGGGGTGCAACAGTCCTTTTTGTGAAGAAGAAAGATGGTTTGCCCCGAGTGTGCATCGTTTATCGACAACTTAATAAGGTCACGATCAAGAACCGGTACCCTTTACCAAGAATCGATGATCTTTTTTACCAACTTCAGGGAGCCAACTATTTTTCCAAAATTGATCTCTGTTCGAAATATCATCAGCTGAAAATAAATCCAGATGATATATCCAAAATAGCCTTTAGAACCCGATATAACCATTATGAGTTCTTAGTCATGTCTTTTGGGTTAACCAATACCCAGAATCTTTTATGGATCTCATGAACAAAATCTTCAAACCATTCTTAGATTTGTTCGTGATTGTATTCATCGATGATATTCTAATTTATAGTAAGAGTGTCGAGGAACATGAAGAGCATCTAAGGGTAGTGCTTCAAATCTTAAGACATGAGAAATTGTATGCTAAATTTTTCAAAGTGTGAATTTTTATTGGAAAAAGGTAGCTTTCTTAGGCCACGTTGTGTCGAGGGATGGAGTTATGGTAGACCCCCAAAATATAGAAGCAGTGAAGAGCTGGCCAAGGCCTACCACTCCGACAGAAATCAGGAGTTACTTGAGTTTGGCTAGGTATTATAGAATATTTGTAGAAGGTCTCTCTAGTATCGCTACTCCCTTGACCCGATTGACTCAGAAGTCGGTTAAGTACCAGTGGTTAGAGGCATGCGAGACAAGTTTTCAGAAACTGAAGGAGATATTGACTACTGCGCCAGTCTTAACCTTACCATCGGGACACGAAGGGTTCACAGTCTATTGTGATGCCTTTAAAGTTGGATTAAGATGTGTCTTGATGCAATTTGGAAGAGTTATTGCATATGCATCTCGACAATTGAAGATACGTGAGAAGAATTATCTAACTCATGACTTGGAACTGGCCGCGGTAGTGTTCTCTTTACGAATATGGAGATATTATTTGTATGGGGTGCATGTAGATATATTTACATATCACAAGAGTTTACAGTATATAACCACGCAAAAGGATATGAACCTGCGACAAAGGAGACGGTTAGAATTGCTTAAGGATTATGACTTTAGCATTCTTTACCATCTTGAAAAAGCTAATGTGGTGGCCGATGCACTCAGTAGGAGATCAATGGGCAGCTTAGCCCACTTGACAATACAAAAGAGAGGTATTATAAGTGAGGTACAAAAATTGGGAAACCTCGGGTTAGTTTAACTGAGGTCGGTGAAGGCAGGGTGGCGGTGCATGATACCTCTCAGTCTGCCTTAGCTTTGGAAATAAAAGAAAGTCAGTTTAAGGATATGGAATTTGTTAGGTTTCGGGAGAAGATTTAACGAGGAAAACCTTCACAGTTTACATTAGGAGACAATGATGGTACCCTTCGGTATAAGGGTAGGTTATGTGTTCCTAAGGTGAGGGAACTAAGAAAGAAAATCTTGAATGAGGGTCACAACACCAGGTATTCCATTCAATCCAGGATCAACGAAAATGTATCAGGATCTCAAGGCAAATTACTGGTGGGACGGAATGAAGAGAGATGTTGTAGATTTTGTCGGAAGATGTCTTACGTGTCAACAAGTAAAAGTCGAACATCAAAAACCCGGCAGATTACTTCAAGACATTAGTATCCCCATGTGGAAATGGGAGGCGATTCATATGGATTTTGTGACTGGCCCACCGAAAACTCGAGAAGGTTATGATTCTATCTGGGTAATTGTAGATTGGCTTACAAAGTCAGCCCATTTCCTACAGGTCAAGACTATGTATCGGGCGCCGCAGTATGCACATATTTATTTGAAAGAAATAGTGAGGTTACACGGGATTCCATTACAAATTATTTCGGATAGGGGTTCTTAGTTCACCTCACACTTTTGTCAACGTATTCAGCAAGGCCTCGGGACAAAGGTTAAGTTGAGCACAAATTTCCATTCGCAAATAGATGGACAAGCTGAACGGACAATTCAAACATTGGAGGACATCTTGCGGTCTTGTGTGTTGGACTTTTGGGGTAACTGGTTGATCATCTATGTCTAATGGAGTTCGTCTACAACAACAATTTTCATGCTAGTATATAGATGGCTCCGTTCGAAGCATTGTATGGGCAAAAATGTAGATCTCCACTTTGGTGGTTCGAGGTGGGCGAGGCACAACTGTTCGTACCTATGTGTATGTGTTACGACCTTATCCACATTCGAGGAGGAATGTTGTTTAAGGAAGGGAGGATGTAACGTACTGTAGGAATATATATATATATATATATATATATATATATATATATATATTTAATAGGATGCACATCTAATTACCTTAAAAATCTCAACCAAATCCCCCCCTCCCCTTTTTTACACCAATCGTAATCACTTCCAAAACCCTCATCCCTTAAGACTCATAACCAAAGTCTATCAACTCCTTTTCCCACTCCTCACAAATACACACACACAGCACAACATGTTTATAGGCACACGTTATATGCATATTTTTTGGAGAGAAGAAAACTAGAATTTTCAGAGAAATCAAGATTAACTTTAGCAATTAAGGAGTTCCGAAAACGTTTGGTTGGAGTTTGAAAGTTCATTCGCGGTTACGAAGCAATAAAGGTGATTTCTCTCACTCAAATATTCTCAGTATAATCCCTTGTTTTGAGATACAATATATGTTAGAATATAATCCGGATGTTGAAATAATGATCGTGAATTTATTGCTAATAGATTATATAGTAACAAGTTCGGGTCATGAAATTACAAACATGTTTTCACTGAGTTATCCCTGTTAGAATTGGACGAAATTTTAGGGGCTTATACGACTCTCTTTCGTGGTCATATTGAGTCGAAGCGAGGCTAAAACCAACATATGGTTTAAAAGTTATCATAGTTTAAAGTTTCTACCTCGGATCAATCAAAATCCAGAAGGCAGAACGTACAATGGAAAAACTGTACAAATGGGTAAAGAATCTGAAAGAAATAATCCTCTTGATTATTTTCATTAATTGAAAGGTATATATACAAGTTACAAATAGGAGAATCCTATTCCTATTCTATTCCTCAAACCTTATTCTACCATAATTCTAACTATACAATTATGGTAAGTGTACAAGACTAATTAATGTAACATTTACACTACAATGTACCAACAATATACATTCCATATATACAACACTACTTCTATCCATGATGGGCTGAAGCCACTGCCCGAGATGGGCTGAAGCCCACTGTCAAGATCATTTGCCTGTGATATACACTTCTGTATATTGGGTGTATATCACAGGTATATTGTTTTGTTTAACACACCCCCGCAGTCATAGCGGGCGGTCTTCGAACGCTGAGATTGTCCCTAAAATCTTCAAAGAGTACCGAGGGAAGACCCTTTGTAAAGATGTCTGCAACTTTATATCTTGACAGGACATGACATACGCAGACATGTCCCCGGGCAACCTTTTCACGAACAAAGTGAATGTCCATCTCGATATGCTTAGTACGTTGGTGTTGAACCGGATTACCTGACAGGTAGATGACACTAATATTATCACAATACACTAAGGTCACCTTCTGAATGGGACAATGAAGCTCTAAAAGCAAGTTACGTAACCAACGTGATTCTAAGACCACATTTGCTACCCCTCGATATTCTGCCTCGGCACTTGAGTGGGATAGAGTCGCCTGACGCTTCACATACCAGGAGACCAAGTTGTTGCCAAGGAACATACAATAGCCAGACGTAGACCGTCTGGTGTCCGGACAACCACCCCAATCCGCATCTGTGTATGAGATAAGTGTGGATGTCGATGAAGGATACAAATGCAAACCATAGTCCAGACTCTGGATCATGCATGAATAAACACACCTATTATGTAATATCTGGTCTGGTAAAGGTAAGATACTGAAGGGCCCCTGCTAGACTGTGATAGCGGGTTGGATCCTCGTTAGGGACGCCGGCCGCGACACCAAGCTTGGGCTTAGTATCAATTGGAGTGGAAGTGGACTTACAGGATACATCTCGGCTCTCTCGATGATCTCATCTGCATATTTTCGCTGAGACAAAAACAATCCACCTGAATGTCGCTTAACGGCAATCCCCAAGAAATAACATAAGGGCCCTAAGTCTTTCATAGAAAACTCAAAGCTAAGCATGGCCATGATAGACTGGCGTAAGGTATCGGAAGCGGCAGTCAAAATGATATCATCCACATACAACAGAATGTAGGCCAAGGATGAACCACGACTGTAGATGAATAACGAATTATCTGACCGGCTGTGAGTGAACCCAATAGTCGACACATAGTCAACAAACCTTGTATACCAGGCCCGTGGTGACTCTTAAGCCCATATAAGGACTTTTTCAACAAACAGACATAATGAGGATGGTTGGGATCCCTGAACCACAACGGCTGATGCATATAGACTGTTTTCTTGAGATTACCATGGAGAAAAGCGTTCTTGACATCCAACTGATGAATAGGCCATGCCTTTGAAAGAGCCAAGCTAAGCATAGTGTGAATGGTAGTAGGCTTGACCACCGGACTAAATTTCTCACCATAATCTATCCCAACCTGCTGAGTCTTACCATTACCCACAAGCCGTGCCTTATGTCGAGCGAATGAACCATCTGAATTTTCCTTATGAGCAAAAATCCACACAGCCCTAATAATATTAATACCAGATGGACGGGGCACTAACTTCCAGGTCTTATTATCAATAAGAGCATTATATTCATCAGTCATAGCAATTTTCGAATTTGGATCGTTTAAGGCAGACACATGATTACGGGGCAAGGGGAATTTAAAGACATCAGAATGTAAATTAAAATGTCTTTTTGGTGTAAAAATACCCCACTGACTCCGAGTGACCGGTCTATGACTCGAGGAAGTGTGGAGTGGATTTTGGGAATTTGCTGGGCTAGGGACAGACTGGCCAGCAGGCAGTGGACCTGCTGGCCCAATTCTGGAAACAGACACATCGTCGGAAACAGTAACTGGAACAGGACCAGTTCCAGTGTTGGGATGGACTGGCCCAATCACTGAAACTGGCCTAGTGAGAAGTCTGGGCAGAGATGACCGAGATGGGCCAGTGGGACCAGTGGGACCAGTGGGGCAGTGGGGCAGTGGGCCCGCTGGAGAATTTTGGGTGCGGGAGATGTCCGAAAAATGCCGAATAATATACGAGGATATTTGGTCATCCAAAAAATTATACGAACTAGGCTCGGGAGTATGAACTTTCGTAAATGGAAATTGGGTTTCATAAAAAATGACATGGCGATTAATTATGATTTTCTTGGAGGATAAATCAAAGCATTTGTAACCACGATGATTAGATGGATAAACCAAAAACACACACAGGGTAGACCGAGCTTGAAGTTTGTTAATTGTGGTGGATGGGAATAACGGATAACACAAGCACCCAAAAATCCGAATATGAGAATAAGAAGGTTTCTTTTTATATAAGATTTGGAAGGGGGAAGAATATGTCAGACCTTTGAAAGGAATTATGTTTAGCAGATATGTGGCCATTTGTAGAGCATGATGCCAAAAATATGAGGGTATGGAAGCATGAAATAAGAATGTGTGGACAATGTTATTTATGGAACGAATTTTGCATTCGACTTTCCCATTTTGTGACGATGTATGATGACAAGAAAAATGAAAATTGATCCCATTGTTAGCACAAAACTCCCGACACTCCCTATTGTTATACTCTTTTCCATTATCACATTGAATATTTTTTATTTCTCTTTCGAATTGGGTACTAACGAATGCTTTAAATTTTATGAAGACGGAAAACACTTGAGATTTATTTGCAATTGGAAACATCCATAAAAATTTAGAATAATCATCCAAAACGAGAACATAATACCGATGACCCAACGAACTGAGAACAGGAGACGTCCATAGGTCGCTATAAATAATATCAAATGGCATTGAGGTATGAGAATTTGAGTCTACAAATGGCATCTTAACAATTTTTCCTAACGAACAAGATTGACAAATTGGAGTACGACTCGTACCCTTACAAGAAATAAAACTATTTTTATCTAAAATTGATAAAATATAGGATCCCGGATGACCAAGACGAGCATGCCACAAAGAATGAGATATGGCTGTAAAGGCTGAAGGCAAAGCTTGACTCGATGGACTGAAATAGGGCATGATAGGATAAAGATCTCCCCTACTATCACACCTCATGAGAGAACTCCCCGTCTTGAAATCCTTCATAGAGAAACAAAAATGATCAAATTCAACAGAAATGGAATTGTCAGTGGTGAACTTGCGGACATACACCAAGTTTTTAATCAATTTGGGGGCATGTAAAGTATTTTTCAAGATAAGGGATGGATTGGGGGGAGACAACTTTTCCTGACCATAACCCTGAATTGGAATAGAGTTGCCATTACCAATAATTATACCCCGAGGGTTGCTCAAATTGGAATAAGATGAGAGAGTACCTGAATCGGATGTCATGTGGGTAGTGGCAGCGGTGTCCATATACCAATTTGGGTCCGGTTGAGTTAAACCCTAGTGTGTGCATCGCGGCCTCGATATCGGTTTGAGTGGGGCCTGCTGCGTGGTGAGCTTGCAGAGGTCGGGGCCCAAGAATTCCAAGACTGGGCTGAACTGGGCCGTAGCTGCTGGAACTGGCGTTACTGGGCCAGTGGGCCGTGACTACTGACTGTTGGGCCTAAAAGACTGGCCAGCCCACTGGCTGCCGGCCCATGGCCCATTGCCTCAGCCTCACTGTCATGGGCCCCACTGCTGGGACAAGTAGGGTGGGGGGCCACTGTTCACTGGACGGGGCCCACTGTCGGCCTGCTGACCACCGGATCACCGCATTTTCCCCCGCGGTTTTTGTTATTATTCTAAGGTTTTATTTTTGCCGCCACCATGAGTACGGTTTTGGCCCGAATTATCAACAAAACCTGAAGAATTTGTGGAGGACGTCATTAGGATGACGGGGCTTGCTCCGGTAGCCGTCTTTTTAGCCAAACCGGCTTCTTCCAAAGTAAGCATGGAGCGGGCTTGATAAAAAGTGAGAAGTGGGTTGCTTTGACGAAGAAGAGTCCCAATGCCATTATAGGCCTTAGAAAGACCGGTAACCAGTTGTAGAACGAGACGATTATTTGTTATAGGTGCGCCAATGTTACGGAGTTGGTCTGCCAACTCCTTGAGTCTCTTGCAATATGCAAATACGTTTGGAAATTCTTCCATGCAAACTAGAGAGAATTCCTACTCAAGTGTGACAACACGTGAATATTGGTTATCTTGGAATATGTCACGCAATCTATTCCAGGTATCCATAGCCGTGGTATCCGGCTCAATAATCGTCTGTAAGAGGTCAACCGAAATAGTGGAATAGATCCGCTGGAGAACGGTAGCATCAAGAGTAATCCATAACTGAGGATCCTCCGCGGGAAGAAGTGTAGCGGGAGGAATTATGTGATGGATAACTTGATGGGAGATAGCGTGAATTTTAAACAATTCTGCCCACGTCACATATTGGACGTTTTCCATCTCAAGCACAATAGGGATACTATTCTTGACGTTAGAAACCATGAGGGCAGGATGAAAATTGTTCTTAGACATATTGAAAGAACAAAGAAGGAGGGGAAATTTTGGAATAGTAAGAGAGATTTTTTAGAGCGGAAGACGAAATTTGGATAAGTAACCCGAGGAGGGGGTTTCGGCCGAGAGGGGTACAAAATTTGGGAGAGAAATTTTTTGTTAGACCTAGTCTCTTGATACCATGAAAGAAATAATCCCCTTGATTATTTTCATTAATTGAAAGGTATATATACAAGTTACAAATAGGAGAATCCTATTCCTATTCTATTTCTAAATCTTTATTCTACCATAATTCTAACTATACAATTATGGTAAGTGTACAAGACTAATTAAGATAACCTTTACACTACAATATACTAACAATATACATTCCATATATACAATACTGCTTCTGCCCGTGATGGGCTGAAGCCACTGCCCGAGATGGGCTGAAGCCTCTGCTGAGATGGGCTGAAGCCCACTGTCAAGATCATTTGCCCGTGATATACACTTCTGTACATTGGGTGTATATCACGGGTATATTGATTTGTTTAACAGAATTCGAAAATTTGTGCTGAATAAAAGTTATAGATTTCTCTGTTATAGACAATTTGAGACTTTACGGGGATTAATCCGACGGATAAAACATTATGATTGTTTTAAGATCCCTTTTTATAAAAAGTCCAGCAAGAAAGTTTTCATAGGCTTGTTTATTTCGTGAATTTATACTAGTTTCACTAAGTATTTTCAGAGGTAACTTGGGATAGTGATAAGTCCCCGCGTTACCTTCGACTAGGCATGAGAAATATCTTATTCAGAGTTACAGTTTGAGAGTTATAACCCTTACAAGTGGGGAAGGTGAAAAGTTGAAAGAGGGGAGTATTATCTGAATCTTCTGAAAATATGACAATACATATATATATAAATATATGTGTGTATGTATAAGTTTAGCTCGAGATGATAGAAATCTTGATAATGTAAATAGTTTTGCTATCACCTACGGGGCTATAGCATTGCACATTTCTTGTCTTCGGAGCTATTCAAATACACTTGCCTTCGGGGCTTTTTAAATACACTTTCCTTCGGGGCTATTCAAATACACTTGCCTTCAGGGCTATAATTCAAATGTATTGGATCGGGTTGCACGCACCACAACAAATATTTAATATGTTATATGGGATGAGGCAGGTGTACTGGTTAACTAAGTATTCCCTAGGAAGATTTGGGAGGAGATTTGGTGTGTGAATATTTATTGGCTTGTACTCTGAAAGTGCTGAAATCTGTTGTCATGACATGTTTATTATGTTCATAATATGATTTTACTTAGAATATTGTGAGGTTACTTAGGACGATTTGGGAGGAGATTTGGTGTGTGAATATTTATTGGCTTGTACTCTGAAAGTGCTGAAATTTGTTGTCATGACATGCTTATTATGTTCATAATATGATTTTACTTAGAATATTGTGAGGTTATTTTGAATTTTAGGGAAAGTTTCTCACTCAGCCCCGGATGATAGGGCTGACTCTTTTATCTAACATGTTTCAGGAAAGCGTGATAAGGGTAAAGCTCTGCAACAGGGCTAGCGATTGTCCCGCAGCCTCACAGTTCCACCAATCCATTGCTCCAAATTTGGTTATGGTCTTTCTTGATTAAATAGGTTGAAGAATTAGGTTTCGTTATCTCGGGGAATGCCCCACACGAGACTTTTTTCTTTTAAGATTCGGATATTTTTATCCTGTATTTGAACTTCCATCGAATCTAGAAAATTGGTGGATGCACGAGTATGGACTCATGCTTTCATTAAAGAAGTACATGTTTCTACTATTTCCGCACCTAGATGCATGTTTAATTTTGGAAGAACAGATGCTAATAGTTGCTCAGGTGCCATCACACCCTAAGGAAACACTTGAGAAAAGTCGGGGTGTGACAAGTATTCAAACATTGGAGGACATGTTGCGGTCTTGTGTGTTGTACTTTCGGGGCAACTGGTTGGACCATCTATGATTAATAAAGTTTGCCTAACAATAGTTTCCATGCTAGTATACAGATGGCTCTGTTCGAAGCATTGTAGGGGCAAAAATGTAGATCTCCACTTTGGTGGTTCGAGGTAGGTGAGGCGCAACTGATCGGACCCGAAGTCTTTCAAGAAATGAACGACAAAGTACAGATAATTTGGAAGTGGATCAAAGCAGCTCATAGCCGCCATATCTCTTACGCGGATCATCGCAAAAGAGATCTCGAATTTCAAGAAGGGGAGAAAGTGTTTTTAAAAGTCTCTCCAATGAAGGGGGTGATGCGATTTGACAAGAAAGGAAAGTTGAGCCCAAGGTTTATTGGACCATATGAGATATTACAAAGAGTGGGGAATGTGGCTTACGAACTATGGAGAAATCACTCCACAAAATAAGCAACCTGAGAAGTCGAAGACGCGATGAAAGGCAAATATCCCTTCCTCTTTGAGTAATGTAATGAAAATTGGTTAAGTTGTGTTTTATGTGTGTGAAATTTACATACCTATGTGTATGTGTTACGACCTTATCCACATTCGAGGACGAATGTTGTTTAAGGAGGGGAGGATGTAACATCCCGTAGGAAAATATATATATATATATACAGTAAAACCTCGATAAATGAATATTTGATAAATTAATAACCTCGATTAAATAATAATTTTCTCCGGTCCCGACTTGGGCCAATGGGATAAAATAATAACCTCGATAAATGCATAAGATAATAATTAAAAAAAATTCCTTGAGTCCCACTGAAAATATAAATAATAATTCATTAAATACGTATGAAAATTACATATATAATTCATAAAATAAAACACTTCCTAAATAATTTTTACCAATTTCAGGTAAAGCTTCTTCAATATTCTCCATGACAACTGAATCACTTTCACCAAACCTTCTATAAGACTTAATCACATGTCTCGCCTTGAACTGTTCTAGCCAACCACTTGAGAAGTTAAATTCTGGATTTGCATCACCATACATTTTCTATAGAAACTATCTTGCTTTAGTCTGAATCATTTCTCCAGTCATGTTCACTTTCTCTTGATATTGGAGAAACCACTCATATAATACATTTTCTAATTCAGGATATTTTGTTGATTTGTGCTTTTTAACATTGCTATTTGTTATCTCTTTTAAGAGTATTTGATATTGTTGATTGACTAATAGAGAGATCAAACTTTTGTTGAACCCACTGTTGCAAATCTTTTTGACTTGAAGAGAGATGCTTATTTTTGTACTCACATAATGCTTTTCTCATCTCATTAGTTAGCGTAGACTTTTTTACATCTTTCAAATGAGTAGCCATGGAAGAGAACATATAATATATGAATATTTATATTTTGGTATATGAAGTTAAAGTACATGTGTCTATTTATAAACTCTATATTGTGTACTTGAAATAATTCACAACACTTCATATTCTAACATTTCATAATTTAATGTACATGCATTATATTTTGAATCACGCCAACCCAAGATTAATAAACTTAGATACAATGCACCATCATTAATTAATTGTTTATTTATTCTCTTTTCTTAGTTACCAAAAAAAATTGTTTAATTTGAGAAATATAATGTACAAAATAAAAATTATTCTATAAATTAATAAATATTAATTTATCGATAAATTAATAACCCCATATAAGATAATAATTTTCCAGGTCCCAATGATATTCATTTATAGAGGTTTTACTGTATATATATTTAATAGGTTGCACATCTAATTCCCTTAAAAATCTCAACCAAATCCCCCCCCCCCCCTTTTTTTTTTACACCAATTCTAATCACTTCCAAACCCCTCATCCCTTAAGACACCTAACCAAAGTCTATCAACTCCTTTTTCCACTCCCTCACAAACACACACACAACACAACACAACACAACACAACATATTTATAGGCACACGTTATATGCATATTTTCTGGAGGGAAGAGAACGCAGAAAAAAAAGGGAGAAAACTAGAATTTTCAGAGAAATCAAGATTAACTTTAGCAATTAAGGAGTTCCGAAAAGGTTTGGTTGGACTTTGAAAGTTCATTCGCGGTTACGAAACAATGAAGGTGAGTTCTCTCACTAAAAAATTCTCAGTATAATCCCTTGTTTTGAGTTACAACACATGTTAGAATATAATTTGGAATAAATAGTTCGGGTCATGAAATTACAAATATTTTTTCGGTGAGTTATCACTGTTAGAATTGGAATAAATTTTATGGGCTTATACGTCTCTCTTTGTCGGTCATATTGAGTCCAAGCGAGGCTAAAACCGACATACGGTTTGAAAGTTATCGCAGTTTAAAGTTTCTGCCTCGGATCAATTGAAATCCAGAAGGCAAAACGTATAACGGAAAAACTATACAAATGGGTAAAGAATCCGAAAATCCGTGCTGAATAAAAGTTATAGATTTCTCTATTGTCGACAGTTTGAGACTTTACGGGGATTATTCCAACTTTCGGATAAATCGTTATGACTGTTTTAATATTGGGTCCCTTTTTATAAAAAGTCCAGCGAGACAGTTTTCATAGGGTTTTTTCTTTCATGAATTTGTACTAGTTTCACTAAGTATCTTCAGAGGAAACTTGGGATAGTGATAGGTCCCTGCGTTACCTTCGACCCAGCTTGAGAAATACCTTATTCAGAGTTACGGTTTGAGAGTTATAACCCTTACAAGTGGAGAGGGTGAAAAGTTGAAAGAGGGAATATTATCTGAATCTTCTGAAAATATGACAATACATATATATATATATATATATATATATATAAATATATCGGTGTGTGTATAAGTTTAGCCATAAAGTAGATATGATAGAAATCTTGATAATGTAAATAGTTTTGCTATCACCTGCGGGGCTATAGCATTGCACATTTCTTGTCTTCGGGGCTATTCAAATACACTTGCCTTCGGGGCTATTCAAATACATTTGCCTTCGGGGCTATTCAAATATACTTGCCTTCGGGGCTATCAAATACACTTGCCTTCGGGGCTATTCAAATACACTTGCCTTCGGAGCTATAATTCAAATGCATTGGATCGGGTTGCACGCACCATAACAAATATATAATATGTTATATGGGATGAGACAGATGTACTGGTTAACTAAGTATTCCCTATGACGATTTGGGAGGAGATTTGGTGTGTGAATATTTATTGGCTTGTACTCTGAAAGTGGTGAAATCTGTTGTCATGTCATGCTTATTATGTTGATAATATGATTGTACTTAGAATATTTGTGAGGTTAATTTGAATTGTAGGGCGAGGTTCTCACTCAGCCCCGGATGGTAGGGCTAACTTTTTTATCTAACATGTTTTAGGAAGGCGTGATAAGGGGAAAGCTCCGCAACAAGGCTAGCGATCGTCCCGCAGCCTCACAGTTCCACCAATCCATTGCTCCGGATTTGGTCTAGCGATTTTATTATCTCGTGGAATGCCCCACATGAGACTGTTTTCTTTTAAGATTCAGATGTTTTTATCCTGTATTTGAACTTCCATTGAGTCTAGAAAATTGGTGGATGCACGAGTATAGACTCATGCTTTCATTAATGAAGTACATGTTTCTACTATTTCCGCACCTAGATACATGTTTAATTTAGAAAAAAAAAAGTTAATGGTTCACCTGGGAAGGAATAGTTGGCCAGATGTCATCATGCCCTAAGGGAAGACTTGAGAAAAGTCGGGGCGTGACAATTATGCACCTAATCGAAACACTAGAAAAGAACTAAAGGAGTAGTAGATTCAGAGAAATTGCAATTAACAATCACAGTATTATAAACGAAGAAAACCAACTCCAGGAAATAGTAACCTTAAGCCCCCAAGTGGATAATTGAACGCATTTCCATTAAATATGTGGTAGGTTTTGATTCTTCACAATGAAGCTAATTGATCAGATAGTAATGAGCTGAATGTTGATAGAAACTTTGTGGTGTCATAAAATATGGAGTGTTGTGCTATTTGCAGTGATAGTGGAGAGCCATTAATTCTCTATAATATTCTTCTGTTTTTGCTAGTAGACACATCTATTAATAGCCTACAAAATTACAATGATCTTAGTAAATAAGACATAAAAGTGAGCTTTGCTTGGACTTCGGTCACAAACACAAATTAGTAGCAGTATATAGTTTAGACTTTAGAGCTTTGTTAGTTCTGAAGGACAAAATGGAAAGAAAGTAAAGTTGTTTCATTTTGTCCAAAAAAAGTAACATTTGCAAAATTCATTCTTTCCTTCTTTATATATAGCTCACTTTAACTCTTTATCACTTCACAAATACATTTTTTACGTAACCAATTTTTCTTTTACTAGAGCTTTTGACAGTCTTACACTATAAAGGAAATATAGAAAGAAGATGGAATAAGTTCGCTTGAAAGAAGCAAGTCAAACCTTTCTTTTTGGACGAAGCCCTTCAAAAGGATAGAAAGTGAGCTATATAAGACTGTAAAAGCAGACTGAAAAGAAAAGAAGAAAAAAAAGGCAATAGTTCCTGTCAAAAACAAAGACATTACTTGCGTTTTTCTGTTTTAACAGTTTTTCTTTTTGGAAGTTTCTCGTCACCCTCCTCCTCTCTTCACAGCTTATCTGCCCCAGAATTTGTTCAATCACTTTTACTCGGAATGCTATTCCTCTTTTGCTTCCTTTCTGTTTGTCTCATGCTGCTGTACGTACCCTGATATTTCAGCTTTGCAAAGGTAAATAAAAGAGCTTTACTTTATATTCCCCTTCCTTGTATAAGACAAAATTCGTGTAAGACAGCGGTGCGAATTATGGTGTGACACGTGGAGCATGATGCTGAGTCAGATCCACGTAAGATTATAGCGCTACTGTTTTGATATAAATGGTATCGGGAGCGACACAACCAAGGCCGGTACCGGTAATAAAGAAGGCTAAGAGTCATTTGCATCATAACGGACAACCGTTACTAAAGTCAGTCATACGACTTCCAACAACCTTTTAAATGCATTTATATAGAGGTTGATTGTCCAATTATTATAACATTCATTCTCCTATATTTATGAGGGTATATTTCGTGGGTTGTGTACCCGTATAGCTCATGTATAAATAGAGCACTTCATTTCATTGTAACCCATCAGATTCAAGCTATTACAAAATACTTATTGTTATTCTCTTGATTTCCGTGCTTTCATACAAGTTAACAACACTTTGCCCAGGAGTCGTCATAAGGCTCATTCTAAGCTTTACTTTATCTTGTGTAGTTATTCATTTTTAGTATAATTCATCTAACATTCCTATCTAATGTGTCACTTGAGATCCACGTGTCCTTAACTACGTATACAAATTCAACTGTACCATTTTACAGGTAAACAGTTTGGCACCGACCGTGGGGCCTAGACAATTGTGGTGTCACCAGTGACCCATATACTAATCTAATTTTTTATTTAAGTTTTATTCTTTGTTCAGATCAGACATATGATAGGAATAGGCAACGTTAGGGACAACACAAACAATCTTGGGTTGTATGGGCTTCCTTTAGGAATCACGAGACCCGAAGCCCTGGTGCATACTGACAGAGTCACTTCCGGAGACGAACAAACTCAATATGATGATGTTCCCACTGACGAAACATCCAAAAAAGTCATACATAATCCTCAGGTGCAGAATGCTACAATGAGCGGAGAGTTGAAGTGTCTGAAACGGTTTCAAGAGGAGTTCATGTCCAAAAATATGGGTAGTACTCCAACAGGAGGACCAGTTCCTCCACCAAATACACATGGAGAAATCAATGATGGTCTGGGCAGAACGGGTGATGACAAAGACAGATCTGCAAATGATGGATCAGAGAGCGAAGTCCCTAAAGCTCGTTCCAGGAAAAGGTCTTGAAATTCATGAAGGACATGACAAGAAAAGTTGATACCAATGCAGAGAAGGCAGAAAAAACTTCCCAGGAGTTTCAATGCCAGTTCAGTCAAATACCGGGGGGCTCCTTTCGTGGTTGACTGTCCAGATGCAAAAAAGTATATTCAATTGGTGTATAAGCCAGAGGCCACGCCCGAATTGATCCCCAAAAGGTTTAAAATGCCTTATGTGGCCAAGTATAATGGAACTAATGATCCATAGGAGCATATCATGGCCTATACTACGGCCCTGAAAGGAAATGATCTAAGAGAACATGAAATAAAATCAACTTTGATCAAGAAGTTTGATGAAACACTCGCTAAGGGAGCTCCGACATGGTATTCACAACTCCCTGAGCATTCTATTGGTTCTTTCGCCTATCTCGCTGACATGTTCATAAAAACTCATGCAGGATCTCGGAAGGTGAAAACGTGCAAGACATATATCTTTCGCATTGCACAAGGAGAAATAGAACTCCTTAGAGATTTCGTTACCCGGTCCATAAGGAACGAATGATACTACCCACAATCTCGGATGAATGCGCTACAGAGGCCTTCATGAAGGGTTTGAATCCTTCAAGTTCAGATGCTTCACGACAGCTCAAGGAACATCTCTTGGAATTCCTGGATACAACTTGGGAAGATGTGCACAACCGGTATGAGTCCAAATTTGTATTGAAGATGATATGCTTAAAACTAAAGCCGGGAGTATCTTTGTAAAGGCAGAAAAGTGAATTCCTCGCAAAACAGTTATCAACATTATCCTCCTACCGGAAAGCAAAGAGGTAGATAGAGTTTTTTCTCCTTTGATAAATCAAATAATAAAAGAGGCTCCGGGCAAAATAATCAAGGATCGGTGAATTCTGAGAAAAGTAATTCATCTAAGAGTGTCGGGTATCTGAAATTATCCGAGTATAATTTCAATATCGATGAAGAACATATGGTTGTGGTGTTAAGAACTCATCCGACATCTCGACCATCGAAATCACTGCAGTCCGATCCGATTAAAAGAGATCAATTTGTCTAGTGTTATTTCCATGGCACTCACAGGCATAAAACTGCGGATTGCAGACATCTACGAGAAGAGGTGGCAGGAATGCTAAGTAGGGACCATCTTCGGAAATATTTGAGTGAGAGAGATTGGAACAACTATGAGCGGGGACCATTCACAGAAGGTAAGCCTAATTCGGTTGCTCCATCCAATGTCATAAACATGATATATGGTAGATCAATGATTGCCGCCACATCTTTCATGACGGTTAAAAAGACAAAAAATTATGTGATCCGAGAAAAGAGGTTCTAGGATATACCTGACGAACATACCATCACGTTCACTGAAGAAGACGTTGACGGTGTAATCTTTTCCCACAATGATACACTAGTGATCACAGTGCCTATCGACTACTCTCATGTGAAGAGAGTTCTAATTGATCCCGGAAGCTCAGCTAACATAATTAGGCTAAAGGTTGTAGAAGAAATGAAAATGGCGGACAAGATAGTTTCGGCTGCCAAAACCCTTTCAGGTTTTTAATATGTCAAGAAACCTTTGAGGTACTAAGAAAGTACAATATGAAGCGGAATCCTAAGAAGTGTGCCTTCGGGGTTGACTCCGGTAAATTTTTGGGTTTCTTGGTTTCCCAGAGGGATTCGAGATAAATCCTTACAAAATAAAGGCTATCGAAGACATACCTGACACACTGGAAGATGTTAAAGCAATGCATCGGTTGACCGGTCATGTGGAGACTTAAGCAAATTCATATCCCGATCCTCAAAAAAATGTCATAGGTTTTTCTCACTCCTAAAGAAGAATAACGACTTTGTGTGGACACCCGAGTGCTAGCAGGACTTAAGAGACCTGAAGACGTACTTATACAGTCCTCCGCTTATATCAAAGCCAAAGGACGGAGAACAACTATTTATATACTTGGTAGTCTCAGAGGTAGCGTTAAGTGTAGTGCTGGCGCGGGAGGAAAAAGGTACACAATTTCTTGTTTATTACGTAAGTAAAATAATATCAGGGGCCGAGACACGGTACTCGTTACTTGAAATATTAGCTTTTGCCTTAGTAATGTCGTCGCGGAAGTTTTGACCTTATTTTCAATGCCACCTAATTTCCGTATTAACAATTTTTCCTATAAAAATATGTTGCATAAGCCCGAGCTATCCGAGCGCTTGGCTAAATGGGCGGTAGAATTAAGTGAATTTGATATTGAATACAAACACCGAACTGCAATAAAGTTGCAGGTCCTTGCAGATTTTGTGGTTAATTTCAATCTGGGAGTAACCCCACAAGCGAAAAAGGAGACTATTCTGGTCTCGATGACTGTCTCCTGAATCTTGACACTTTTTACACATGGTGTCTCCAACGTCAAAGGGACCGGCTTGGGTGTTGTATTGCGAACTCCTACCGGTGAAGTCTTAAGGCAAGCAATACATAATGTTTCGTTGACTAACAATGAAGCAGAGTATGAGACTTTGATTGCAGGTTTAGAGTTAGCCTGGGGGCTAGTTTTATAAATTATTGAAGTCAAGTGTGACTCACTACTGGTAGTAAACCAAGTACACGGAGTGTTCGAGGCCAAAGAAGAGCATATGTCGAGATACCTTGAAATGGCTTTAAAGTTGTTATCCCATTTCCAAGGGTGGATGATGGTTACATATACCCCGAGAGGAAAATATAGAGACGGGTGCACTCACAAATTTAGGCTCCAAATGGTAGACGAGGTTTCTAAAACCAAGTCAATTATTAAGTAGTTGCATTCGATGTTGGATCCCATTGGATATGATGAAATAGATTCAACCATCCTAACTTGGGACTGAAGAAATGAATTCTTAGATTATCTTATGAACAAAAAGCTCTCGGAGGACCCAAAGGCATCCAGAGCTCTAAGGAACAAGGTTGTCCGGTATTGTGTCATAGGAAAAAGGTTCATAATTTCCTATTTATTACGTAAGTAAAGTAATATCAGGGGTCGAGACACGGTACCCGTTACTTGAAAGATTGGCTTTTGCCTTAGTAATGTCGTCGCAGAAGCTTCGACCTTATTTTCAATGCCACTCAATTGCCATAGTAACATTTTTTCCTATAAAAATATGTTGCACAATCTTGAGCTATCCAGTCGCTTGGCTAAATGGGCGGTAGAATTAAGTGAATTTGATATTGAATACAAATATCGAACTGCAATAAAGTCGTAGGTCCTTTCATATTTTGTAGCTAATTTCAATCTGAGAGTAATCCCACATACGGAAAAAGAGGCTATTCTGGTCTCAAGGACTGTCTCCATAATCTAGACACTTTTTACAGATGGTGCCTCCAACGTCAAAGGGACCGGTTGGGGTGTTGTATTGCGAACTCCTACTGGTGAAGTTCTGAGGCAAGCAATACATAGTGTTCCGTTGACTAACAATAAAGCTGAGTATGAGACTTTGATTGCAGGATTAGGCTAGCTTTATAAACTATTGAAGTCAAGTGTGACTCACTGCTGGTAGTAAACCAAGTACACGAAGTGTTCGAGCCCAAAGAAGAGTGTATGTCGAGCTAGCTTGAAAAGGCTTTAAAGTTGTTATCCCATTTCCAATGGTGGACGACGGTACATATATCCTGGGAGGAAAACATAGAGATGGATGCACTAGCAAATTTAGGCTCCAGCACGGAGGTCGAGGATTCTAAAACCAAGTCAATTGTTCAGTTGTTGCATTCGGTGATGGATCCCATTGGATATGATAAAATAGATTCAACCAACCTAACTTGGGACTGAAGAAATGAATTATTGGATTATCTCATGAGCATAAAGCTCTCGGAGGACCCAAAGGCTTCCAGAGCTCTAAGGACCAAGGTTGCTCTGTATTGTGTCGTAGACAAAAAGCTTTACTGTAGTTGTTTTTATGGTCCCCTAGCCGATGCATAGGTCCCGCTGAAGTAGATTACGTGATGAGAGAGGTTCATGAAGGCATCTATGGAAATCATTCAGGGGGAAAATCCCTAATGAGGAAACTCATGAGGTCTGGTTACTATTTGCCCCGGATCGAGGAAGACACAAAGTCATTTGTGCGGAAGTGTGATAAGTGATAGCATTATGCACAACTGTTACACCGGCTGGGAGAAGATCTGCATCCGGGTAGTGTCCCCCAGGCAATTTATGAAGTGGGGAATGGACATCATCATACCCTTACCAGCGGCTCCATGACAGGTATCTCAAATTAATTTTATGACTGACTATTTTTCTAAATAGGTTGAAGATGCAACTTACGTAAAGATATAGGAGAAAGAGGTGAAGTATTTCATTTGGCAACATATTATTTGTCGTTTTAGCATCCCTAAGGAGATAGCTTGTGACAATGGCCGGAATTTTATTGAAGCAAGGTCACGAATTTCCTTGATGAGCTAAATATCAAACGAATCACCTCTACTCCCTATCATCCCAGTGCAAATGGACAAGCAGAGTCAACAAAAAAGACTATAGTCCAAAATTTGAAGACGAAATTGGAGACCGCAAAAGGAAATTGGCCGTCCAAACTACCAGAGATTTTATGAGCGTATCAAACCCCAGCGAAAATGAGTATCGGAGAAACTCCTTTTTCCCTGGTCTATGGTGCAGAGACTTTGATCCTGGTAGAAGTTAGAAGTCCCAGCTTGATATATCTCCTGACTGAGGATGAATCAAATGTAGAGTCAATGACCCTGGATCTTGATTTGCTTGAGGAGCGTTGGGATTTAGCATACGTCCGGATGGTAGCTCAAAAGCAAAGAATGGAGCGTTACTACAATCGACGCAGAAATATCTGACACTTCAAACTCGGGGACTTGGTGCTCCACAGAGTCAATCAGAGTACTCGGGAGCATAATGATGGAATGCTAGGAGCAAACTGGGAAGGACCACTGTAATCGGTATTGTTGATAAATAAGCTTATCAACTAGTTGACCAACAAAGAAATATACTTCCTAGAAATTGGAATATAAGTCATTTGAAGAAATATTATGTGTAGTAGATCGAAGTATGCACTTCACTATTTTTCCTTTCGATCGATTTTTGTCCCAATTGGGTTTTTCCAGCAAAATTTTTAGTGAAGCAACATCACGGTATAAGCATGTTCATTATTTTGCTATCGTAGAGAATTATCCAATATCCAAGTCTTCACAACATGAAGTATCAGATACTGTGGGTCCATACACACCCGGAATGGAGTGAAGATTTGAAATTTTAATACTTCTAAGGAGCACCGATACTGGGGACTTTCCAAATGCTGGGGAATGACCGGATATTCAAACTGTATGTAATCGAACTGACCACACTAGATGGCAGTCGTATTATTCTGGCAATTGTCTTTATATTTGTAAGTCAAAGGAATAAATGAAATTTTCTTTTATGATAAATAAATCTTTGCCATCACGAGCATAAAACGTATGTTGTTATATTAAACATATCGAAAATTTCATACCATAATGAATAGGAGACGTCCTTTTCTACATCACCATTAAAAATAAGGGCCCTCTTTTATTAAAACCTTAACAAAAAAGGTAAAGCTCCGGATACCAGAAGTACCGGAGTTTTAAGTTGTTCGGAGAGAAGTCCGAAACTAACTTTGGAGGCCATAAGAGGCACAGTTAAAAATGAATAGAAAAACACATCTTTGGAATTTAATTAAGGTTATGGGAAAGTCTGTAAACTTCAAGTCTTAACCTATTTTGATAAAGAGAACCTCAAAGCTAGGTTCTGGTTCATAAAGCAAAGTAATAAAGTCTGAACTAATGCTTGCTTATATTAATAGAATAAAGAGTGAAAAACTTGGAACAGAATTGCAAAAGAAAATTCATTCATACTTCTTCAAACTAAAACCAGTCTGGATATAAAGAATACTAACCGAGTTCAAAAGTGATTCGATCACAAAATAAAATACTAACATAAAAACATAGCGCAAAAGGTTACGGCATGTCCGCTCCATGGTCCTCCGAGGTACTCCTGGTGGTATTCTTTGTGTTTCTAACAAATTCTGAGAAGTAGGGGCAGAACGAGGCTGGTCTGAGGCTGATGCACTGGGAGTGATGAGCTTCAACATCTGGGAGGACTCCGTCATCTTCGGCCAACCCGGATGAAACACTATCTTCTTCTATGGTACGGAGCCATCGGGACTGTCAGCAGATGCCATATCTAACTGTTGAGCCTTGATAGTCCCCTCATCAATGTTTATAAGCCCGATCTTCACTGCCTCCAAATCCTTACAGTGCATCATGTAGTCCTTCTTGATCATGACCAGATTATACTTGTCAATGGTGACCTGGACTTCTTCCTCTATAGCTCGAACGGCTTGAGTAAGCTCGGTGCCATTAGAATGAAGGGGTTCGTTGGCTCAGATCAACTCAGCAATCTCTTCCCATTGTCTCTCATTCTGAGCGGCGAAAGCAGAAAGATGAGACCTCAAAGACTTGGTCTTTTTCTTCAGAGCTTCTATTTCTATTTCTTTAATTTAGAGAAAATCAGAGAATGTGCCCACATCAGCCTTACGGCCAGAGAGGCGCATTGTCAAATCTGACATAGTGTCCGATGTCTCATTCCATTTTTTCTACCAATCTCTGGCCCAATCCTCATATAAAGTAGCATGCTGCCTATATGTCTTTTTCTCTTCCTCCAGATGCTTATGTTTGCCGCACAGCTCGTTAAGTTTGGTAAGTTTCACCTTTGCCACCGTCAACCGGTGAACGACATTATCCCTTTCAGTTTGCAGGGCGGTTTTTTCTTCTATCATACGTTGGAGCCCCTCATAACATAGGAAGTTGGCCTGGAAAATGGGCACAATATCAAAAGAGATTATGAAGAGATAAATAAATCATGAACAGATAAAAAAAGAGTGGTACCTTGGCTGCAACATGCATTCCCTCATTGATAACGCATTCAGAGAATACCCGGTGAGCCTTCCTTCTATCCTTGTATGAGGCCACGTGCTTCATATAGTTAGACACTCTAACGGGCTTAGTACAAAGGTGGCAGTCAGCAGGGAGTTGGAAGATTAGGGTTCGGAATTCTACATGTTGTGCTACCGGGGTCGGGTACTCATCTACCAATTCATCCCTACGCAAAGAAGAAACTGGTCTGAGGAAGACGAAATTTCATGGTCTTCTTCTTGAATCATGGTCGGCATGATCGAAGATTCAGGATCTTCAGAAACTGGTGGAAGAGAAGCGGTGGTTGGCACATGTAGGGGTTGACGAGCAACCGTTCTTATTGGGGTAAAAGAGACAGTGGTGTAACCGGCACCATGGATGGCAACTTCCATTTCTACAAAAAGTAGAGAGGTTTCATTCCTCCTTATTTCCAAAAGTTGTTCTTCCTCTGACCTTCATAATCCAGGTCCACTATGGGGAGAGAATCAATCGTTAAATCGGCGCTACCAGGAATGTTGAGAGGAGTACAGTCGGAGTGATCGGGCATTCTCTTCTTCAAACATTTTATTCCCGTCCGGGGGATAGCGGAGGATTCACATCGTAGCCTTTTCCATTCACGGGCCTCTTGAATCTTGAGAGTAGCCGCTTCCAGATCTGCAAAATCCTCTTCAGGAGGGGCTATGTCCGTTGATTTGGAATACCTAGCAAAGAGAAGAACGATTTCATTGAAAGGACAAAAGACAAGTATAAGAGTTTGAAATTAGTATTACGGTGTATACCATGGTTGCGGGGTACCCAGTCCTTCTTTAAGGCAAGTTTTTTCCACGTCCGAAGTTTTGGGTTAGACACGTTGAGGATCTTTTGAACCCAGATCCCAAGGTCATCTATGTTCATAGACTCCCGTATGGTGGCTGAAGGAAAGAATTTAGCCCGATTAGAAGTAAAGGGGACTGCTTAGGGAAAAGACATCACAAAAGCAAACTTACCGTGGTGGTTCCATCGTTCTGGGATGGGGCGGTTGTTAAGGGTGAGGAGATCGGCAATCTGAATGATGACATATATTTCTATCCAACTCCAGTCACGGTCGTCATAGGGACTGGCAAGAATGGTCTTACTTCTTCGGCGGTGCAGATTGATAACTCCGTCACGGATATTGCGCGGAGAGTAAAGATGAATTAGGTGGTCCAAAGTGAAGTAGACTTTGGCTTCCCAAGCGAAATATTGAAGGCACGTGACTGCTCTCTCTAAATATGAGGGCACACCTAAGCTATGCATACTTTATACCTGCGGCAAAATGCTAGAATGACCATCAATTTCGTCCTAGAGTTTCATGAAAAAGGGGTAAGTATAAACATAAGAATACCCTTCTTTGTAGGAGGTTATCATTTCCTCACTAGTGGGAATTAGGACTTCAATCATTTCCCAGCCACAATCGGTCTTCACCATTGGTGGAATATCGGTGGTGATCCGGGTTTTGTGATCACCGGCGGGGATATCCCTACCATCGGGTAGGACCTTAGAAGTTGTCTTTTCTCGAAGATCATAAGTAAAGCACCATGTCTTCAGTAAAAGAGAAGAAACTGAAGGTTTTTTATTAGAAGAGGTCCCTCCTTGAGAGCTAGGGTTTCTCATGTGAGAAGAAGTGTTGTCGCGTTTGGAAAAGTTAGTCATGTTAGTGATAAACAGGGAGATATCAATCAGAAAGTTGAAGATGCTTTTGTGAAAATAAGAGATGAAAGGCTAAATCTTCAAGTTGGTATAATATATATAAGTGAAGAAGTGGTGACGTCCTTTGAAAGAAGGACGTGTCGAATGCCAATCGGCGGCAGCACGTGTTGTACGTACCCTGATTTTTCAGCTTTGCAAAGGTAAATAAAACAACTTCACTTTTTATTCCCCTTCCTTTTTCTGATAGTCCTATAATTGTATAGGGCAAAATTCGTGTAAGAAAACTATACGAATTATGGTGTGATACGTGGAACATGATGTTGAGTCAGATTATAGCGCTACTGGTTTGATATAAATGGTATCGGGAGCGATACAAGCAAGGTCGATACCAGTAATAAAGAAGGCTAAGAGTCGTTTGCATCATAACGGATGACCGTTACTAAAATCGGTCATACGACTTCCAACAACCTTTTAATGGCATTTATTGAGATGTTGATTGTCCAATTATTATAACATTCATTCTCTTGTATTTATGAGGGCATATTTCGTGGGTTGTATACCCGTATATCTTATGTATAAATAGAGCATTTTATTCCATTATAACCCATCAGATTCAAGCTATTACAAAATACTTATTGTTATTCTCTTGATTTCCGTGATTTAATACAAGTTAACAACACTTTGCCCAAAAGTTGTCATAAGTCTCAGTCTAAGCTTTACTTTATCTTGTTTAATTGTTATTCATATTTAGTATAATTCATCTAAGATTCTTATCTAACGTGTCACTTGAGATCCACGTGTCCTTAACCACGTATACAAATTCAATTGTTCCGTATTAGGGGTAAACAACAATTGAAGGATGCATCAATTAAGATTATTCCTATTAATAAGGTTTAAATTAGTGATAATAATGTTAAAGTTTTGAGATTAAGGGCTTGTTTGAAAAGTCATCTAAGTAATTGGAATTGGGTGTAATTAAACAGTTTGGCATATTTGTTTGACCAAGTAATTACACAGTTAGGTGGGAATTGAGTGTAATTGAGAGAATGTAATTACACTCTCCAATTCTCAAGGGGAGGGTTAAGAATTTGGTGTAATTATACCCTGTAATTATAGGCTTACTTTTTAGTTTCTTTCTTTTTTATTTTATTTTAATGTATTTTTTATTTATATTAATTTAATTTCGTTTTAATTTTTTACTTTTTACTTTTTACTTTTTACTTTTTAGTTATTAGTTATTAGTTATTTTATTTTTTAAAATATATTTTTCTTTTTATATTATTTATTTTTTATTTCCTTTCTTCTCATTCCCAACCTTTACTTCTTGTGATTCCATATAATTTCTCATATTTTTTTATTTTATTCATTTAGTATAACCGTGTTGTTATCCTAATTTTTGAAACTACACCTCTTAGTATTAGAAATAATGAGTCATTAACAAACTTGACATATAATTAGTGATGTTATTAAAGTAGAATTCCGTTGTGAATGAGGTTACAGACTTATATTTTTCCTTTCTTTTGAATTATTTACTTAAGTTATGTTGGAACTTATGTAATGTTGGAATTTGACATAAGAGTATTATGTTAAAAAAATTCTTTTTCTTTTTCTTTTGAATTTAGGTTAAATTTTTTATTTTAATTTATTTGTTTTTTGTACTATTGACTTGTTATTTCACATTGCATGTTGTTTATTTTTCACTTACAGTTGATAGATTTGTTTTTGTCAAATATTTGAATAATGTTATGGCATTATATTTATAAATATTATTTTTAGTCAAACATTCAATCCATGATGTTCTCACAAAAAAAGTCTGCTTTTAAGATTTATAATTCATTAAAATTAAGATATTATTAATTTGAAATATATATAGCAAAAGTTTTTACAATATTAGTTATAAATTTATTATTATTAATTAATATATTTTCAAGAAATAATGTGTTATTAAATAACTAATTTAATAACATTTAAAAAAGCACATATTTTTTAAATATTAATTTTAAATTTTATTTTTAAATTAAACTAACTGTGTAACTTACTTGTGCAACTAAACTATAATTACATTATAACAAACAAATAGGTCGTTGTAATTACAATATTGTGTAATTACTAGGTTGTGTAATTACACCAATTCCAATTACCAGTTGGCTTTCCAAACAGACCCTAAGTATATATATACAGTGGATTTGACTCCCCTCCATTACAGATTCTCATCATTTCCTCAGGTGCATAGTTAGATGATTGACATTTGTCTAATTTTAAATTTTAAAGACCTAGATTAAATTAACTTAATAAATATTATTAACTATAGTTAATGAGATAATTTTGAAAGTATATTTATGTCCTAGAGACAATCTGTATTAGGACAAATGTACTTTATACATATTCGTATTATTATTAATGAAGATTAATATTTTGGCATTTGCAATTATTGAATTATTATTTGATTGTTTGTAATTATTCATTAATGTGCATTCCTTGAGCTTACGTTGTCATTAATAGAATGAGATATTGATGATAGATCGTAACTCTTAAAATAGCCTCGACTAATGATCATCGAGAATGGGATATCGATGATATGTGATAAGTCGACATGTGGTCTGCATCACATCCTTAGAGGATGTAGTATGTCTCACCTGCTACGAGTAATGGTTACTCGTGATGGACACATGGATACTTTGGAAGTATTGGTATACCCTGCTGATATACTATTTGTTATACTTGTCTAAAGTATGATCAGCGTGTGGGAGATAGAAGTCCTTAGACTTGAGGTCAATACTCGCCTTGTCTACAAAGTAATGTACTTTGATCCCGTCCTAAGCTCAAATGCCTTATAGGTTGAGATACGGCTTGTATTGGGTACATTACGATGTGGATTGAAGGTGGTAGTTGAGCCAAGATTAGGATTCATTCCTCAGATGTATATTCGAGAGAACACTCAGATTCTCAGTGATATTAGGTTGACTAAGTCGTTGGCCAATGCAATAGACGTATTTAGAATATGGTCTAGTTGTCAACTAATATAGATGAGATACAATGATTAAGCCATTTGGATAGACACTTGAGAAATCCTAAGCTTGATCGGGTGTGTCGTGAATAAAAGGATTTTATCTTACCACATAAAGGTTAAGTTTACTGGATTCGCGTAAACGTACTTCACATATTGAGTTCGTCTTCCGGCGCCGTCTAGGAGTTCCGTGCAGACCTTAATTTGATTAATGTCGATATGAGAAGGCATGTAGGGTCACACTATGTCGATTGTCCGTTTCGATCTAAGGATGTATTGAGAGAGTAATTAAATGTTCGATTTGGAATCGAGATATTTAAATGAATAATGATTATTTTAATTAAGTCAAAATTGGATTTTGGATTTAATTAAGAATGCACGGAAAAATAAATCGAGACAGTGCAGGAGCACGTCGAGCGTCGCGGCGCCCATACCCCTAGGGCTGCGGTGCCTCTGCCTCGAATTTTGGGCCAGGCCCAAGGTCAAACCCTAATCCGATTTTGACCTATTTTTCAACTATAAATAGATGCATTCACTTCATTATTCACACATAAATTTCCTGAAAATCATTCTAAGCCTTAGAGAATTAGAATCAAATACTCTCTCGAACCTCTGCCGGATTTCCTAGCTTTCCGAAGGAGAAATACATTGAAGCTTAGAGCTTGCAATCGGAAGGGCAATTGCGTGTGCACCTCACAGTTGATAAAGATTCCAGATAATTCTAACTTGTAAGTATATGTTTTATGTTACAAGTTTAATTGTTGTATAACCATACCAGAAATGTTGTTGGAGTAAGTAAGAAACAAAAATTTTAAACTTCCGTTGTGTCTTACTTATGTGTTTTGTACCCAACAAAATCCTACAAATTTTAGGAAAATACTCACTAACAATGATAAGATAAATATCAACTCTCATAAATTTGGAAACCATTAATATCGTACTTGCTATTATCCTACTTTCATTTTATATTTTTTAACTTCAGATTTTTTTTAATGAAATGAGACTAAAGTAAAATTTCAAAGTAGTCCTATCTTTTTTTCCCCCTCTATCATCTTCTCTTTATCTTCCCTATACTACAATATTTTGATTACTCTACCCTTTTGTATTTGCAAGAATATGACGAATAATTGTAAAGAAATTTTTAAAATATATATTGTACTTTTGGGAAGTCATTATCCCATTTTAAACTTCTTAGAAATGAAGGAGAAATGAATCGTTTTATGGTTGCATTTGAATTAGTAAGTGATTCTCAATTAACTATATTTTAATTTAAAGTTGCAGAAATCTGTTGAAAAAATAAAATATGAGAATACTTTTATTTCTATGGGAAGTCAATCTTTATCCCATTTTAAACTTCTTAGAAATGAAGGAGAAATGAATCGTTTTATGGTTGCATTTGAATTAGTAAGTGATCCTCAACTAACTATATTTTAATTTAAAGTTGCAGAAATCTGTTGAAAAAATAAATTATGAGAATACTTTTATTTCTATGATTAAAAAAATAATTTTGTAATTACTCGAGTCACAGAATCTTATTCATTATGATAAATTTTATACGTAGCTAGATGTGAAAGATATACTGTAACAGACAATAATTGATATTAATAGGTTTTTAAATTTGTTTAAATTGAGATTTTCTTGGAGATTGATTTTCCAAATTAAACTCTTAACCATGGTTAAGATGTTTGTTATATTAATTTAATTTAAGACTTTAAAATTGAAATAAGATAAGTGTCAATCATCTAACTATGCAATTGAGAAAATGGAAAGAATGTGTAATGGAGGGGTCAAGAATGAGCTCCTTAATTCTATCTGAAAACGTGATTGTACAGCACAGTTCTTCAGCAAAATTCACTGCTTCATACCATAGATAGAATAAGAATTTCTCTCTTTTGTTATTCAGCTCATCTATATCTCTAATTTTATTAGTTATTTCGGTCATTATTTTCTGCCTCGACCGTATAATCAAGGATTTTATATTATTTGGATTAATTATGTTACTTTAGACCTCTTTCAAACACCTTACCCGTTAAATAAATAAAGGTGATTCGATGGTGTAAAAATTCTAAACACTATCAGAATATTAAGTTTATGATGTTCATCGGCCCATTTGGGGTTCTAAATTTCAGACGGTTACTCTGTAAAATATGCATGTAGTCATTGATCTGGGGGTGATTGTAACTTTTTCAACTTGTAGTCGACTACCACTTAAGTAATGCAGAAAGTAACTTTCGTAAAGTAAATGACACACAATATTTTATATTGGTTCAGATCCAATGTAGATCCTAGTCCAGTCCCCTTGGTTGCAAGGGTGTTCTCTTAAGCTCTTTTAATGGTGGTTGGATACAAGATTTAGTTTGAATGGAGCACCTACGTCTATACTCAAACTCTCTTAATCATTTTGATACAATGTCTCACCAACTATAATATATCTCTCATCTCTTGTCTGTTTACCCTATAAATAAAATAGAAATACAATGTTTATGACAAGTAGAGCAGAGAACTTGAGAAGTTGAGACGAAAGTATGTTTTCCTTCTTCTTGTGTTGAGCCTTTAAATAGTGTTGATACGACTCTTGAAGAGAACGCAACCCAAGAGTGTTGATCCTTGGAAAAATAAATTTGGGATCCTATTTTCAAAGAATAAGGATAGAGCTTAATGATTGATTGTTTTCCATACACAACTTTGCAATCAATGGTCTTGAGATATCTTTCTTCCTTTAATTAATTCCGGTTTGGTACTTGGCAATCTTCTTTCCTTGTATCTTGTCTATCTTCATTCCATATTTGTCTTGATCTCATATGATTTAATAAATCTCGTTGGTACTTGTACTGACCCTCTTTATTACTGCACATATAGTTTTCTTGGTACTAGGGGAATATTCTCTATATCTTCATGATAATTTCAACCGATATCTTCTTCGAGTTTTGTATATTTTGGATGTTGTCAAATTGATCCTTTTTTTGGACCTGCGTATCTTTTTTATGATGACAACAAAAATATTTTACTTCCCTTTTATTGTAGTGAGTTGACTGTCGACTGCTCGCCCTAAACCTTTGAAAGTTAGTTGACTTGATTGGAGTAGTTGAATGCTTGACTGCTACCCATGAATTATTGCTTTTCTCCCCCTTTGTTATCAACAAAAAGAAAAAGAGCAAACACAAAATATCAGTAGCAATAGAACCACATAACACATAACATAGCAGTTATCAGCCAACCATGCTAAACTAAGCAGTTAAAAGTGCATGATGGGAATCATGCATAGCGGTAGCAGCAAAACAAAATATCGTTTGTGAGAAACATTGTAGCAGAGCCCAACATCTAGGGCTTTAAAAAGTGTGTAAGGGTCGCAACAACAACATTCTTTAAGTCCTCAATATTCTCATGGATGGTGGCCTGAAGTGTACCAAACTTAAACTCCACAGAGTCAAGCACAGAGAGAATATTTTTCAATGTCTTGAGCGCATCCTTGGAGGTCCTCTCCAGCCGTATCTTGGGCTTAGCAACATCAGTACATGTTTCCTGGGTCACATACTTAACCTTAACAAGCAAATCCTGTTGAGGCAGAAGTAACTCTCTTTGTCCACCTAGCTTGAGATCCATGGCAGTGACACGTCCAAGAACATTATAAGGAAGAGGAACAGGTTCACCAGGAGGGTCAACCTTAGGCCGAGCAACATGGACTTTAACTTTCTTCTTAACCCAACAATATCCTTCTAGAACATAACACATACTATCAAAGGCACAAGAATTATAGCACTGAGTGACATGAGCACTAGGAAACCTAGTAAGCTTGAGATCACTGGCTTCAAGAAGCCTTGTAATTAACATGCCGTAGGGAATGTAGGGAGAATCTAAAGAGACATCAATCATAGCATTGATGATAAGAGAGGAGAGTTTGAGCTTTTTATTGGTGACAAGACAATAGGTAATGATAGTGTCATGCTAGGTAAGAGTGGAGAAAGATCCAGATCTAGGAGATAAAGTAGTGGACACAAAGTAGGATAGGACCTTAGTGGTGAAATAGAGTTCACTTGGGGTGAGTTGATTTGGAAGACAACAAGTATGGGGCTCATCAATAGCCTACTTGGCTTAATCATAAGACGCATCAACATTTTCAGGCCAAGAGTTCTTAAACGGAATAGAGAAACCAGAAGAAGAACAGTCAAACAGAGTATCAAACATAGCGCAGTTAAGAAAATTTCTTTTTCCTAAGACAAGGGATTCAAGTTCATTGGGGCGAGAAGACCGATGGTTGGCGTAGAACATGAGGACAAGGCTCTAATAAACTTTAACATGGCCATGAAAAATGCAACCCTATCCTTGATAATCAAAGTATGGTTTGATATGACAGTGAAAAGTTTCAAGCAAGTTTAAATCAAAGATACGACCAGGATTCACAGACTTATTTGATAAAGATACAAAGAGATTGATGTTTATAGTTTCCCAAAAATTTAAGCGAGTGTCAAAGAAGGTCAAGCAATCAGGGTCAAGTTTAACTTTTTTTGGGGGAATCGAAACATGCATCAGGAGAGATATGGAGCTTACCAAGTTATTTTTTAGAGAGAACTTCTCCACTATTGGAGAGATCATGATCGGAGATGAAGTGAACGGAGTTATCAGAGTCAAGACTGATGGGATGTTCCATTTTGCGAGAGGTTTTGGGCTTACCATGAGAACTTTTGTGAGTAAGGTTTGAAGATTGCTTGAAATATTTTTCCATGGGTGGAGGAGAACAGAGTAGCAGAGAGTGTTTAATAAGATAGAGAGATGGTGATGAAGTAAGTGGAGAAGAGGGATGGCTTGTACGGGTAGATAAGGGTTTAGGAGGGAAAGTGGAGAGTCTTTTATGGGAAAGCCAAGTGGTGTGACGTTCAACATAATATGTCATAAGGTAAGAGAAATGGTGGTGTAATGATGACGCTTGAAGGGGCGTGAAAAATGATTAAATAGAGATGAAGGAAAGTTAAGCGGATACCAAGGCAGTTTAATTAAGAAAAATATAGCAATACAATATTTGTGAAAAATATACTAAATATAAACGAAGTCACAAACATGATAGAAAATCTTTTCAACTTTCCAAAGGATTAGCAATTAAGCCTATAGATTTTCTAAGTGAGCAAAAACGTTCTTCAAACATGGGTTTAGTGAATACATCACCAAGTTGGGAATCAGTATTCACAAATGAAATATTAATGTTTCCCTTAACCACATGATCTCTAATGAAATGATGCTTGATGTCTATATGCTTTGCCCTAGAGTGATGCACGTGATTTTTTATAAACATATGACACTAGAATTATCACAGTAAATATAGCAGGTTTGAATGATAGGCCATAATCACTTAATTGATGCATCATCCAAATAATTTGTGCACACCATTGACCAATGGCAATGTATTCAGCCTCGGTAGTTGAGAGTGAGACAAATTCTTGTTTTTACTATGCCAAGAGATAAAAAATTCCCAAGAAATTGACAGATTCCATTGGTACTTTTCTTGTCATCCTTATCACTTGTAAATTCAGCATCAGAAAATCTTTTATGTATAAAATTGTCAGTAGAAGGATACCATAAACCACAATTAGTTGTTCTAATAAGATATCTAATAATCTTTTTAACAACAGTAAGGTGATATTCCTTTGGTGCTGCCTGAAATCTTGCACACCTACAAACACTGAACATGATGTCTGATCGACTAGCAGTTAGATACAGTAATGATCCAATCGTACCTCGATACTTGGTTTCATCAACTGGTTTACCTTCATCATCCTTATCAATATATCAAGTAGGACTCATTGGGGGTGGCTGATGATTTGTCATTCATCAAGCCAAATTTCTAAATGAGTTCCTTGGTATATTTGGTTTGACATATGAAGGTTCCTTTATCGGATTGAATGATTTGTAGCTCCAAGAAGAATGTTAATTCTCCCATAATACTCATTTCAAATTCACTTTGCATAAGATGAGAGAATTTCTTGCACATAGTGGGGTTAGGACTACCAAATATGATATCATCAATATAAATTTGAATAATGAGATTTTCAGAGGATGATTTTTTTATGAAAAGAGTAGTTTAAATTTTTCCTCTAGAAAAATCATGATCAATTAGGAAAGTGTTTAAGCGCTCATACCATGCTCTAGGGGCTTGTTTGAGGTCATAAAGAGCTTATGAGAGTTTATAAACATGGTATGATTTTTGAAATTTTCAAAACCTGGAGGTTGTTTAACAAAAACTTCTTCTTCAATAAAATCATTTAGAAAAGCACTTTTGACATCTATTTGAAAAAGTTTAAATCTCTTAAAAGAAGTATACACAAGTAATATGCTAATTGACTCTAACTATGCGACTGGGGCAAAGATTTCATCATAGTCGACTCCTTCTTACTGAGAGTAGCCTTGAGCTACTAGTCGAGCCTTATTTATGACTATTTCTCCAGATTTATTCAACTTGTTTCTGAATACCCATTTAGTTCCAATAATAGATGCATTTTCAGGTTTTGAAACTAAAGTCCAAACTTTATTTTCCTCAAACTGATCCAAATCTTCTTGCATAGCCTTTATCCAATGGTCATCTTTTAAAGCTTCATCAACTTTCTCTGGTTCTAGTTGAAAGATAAGGGCAAGATTACACTATTTATAATGGTTGCCATGGTTGCCTTGGATAATCGAATTCACTTCTCTATTCATTTGGTACCGATTCAACTACTATACTGGTCGACTGGTTATGTGTTGTAGTCGACTCTACGTCTGCAGTAGTTGACTCTTTGTCATTCTTTGCTTCAGTGGATGGAACTATTGTAGTAATATTTCCTTCTTCTTCATCTACATTAGTATCTTTCTCGACCAAACGATTAGTATCATAAAATATTACATAAATAGATTCTTCAATGGAAAGAGTACGTTTGTTAAATATTTTATATGATCTAGAGGTAGTTGAATATCCAAGAAATATACCTTCATCGCTATTTGGATCAAACTTACCTATATTATCTTTTTCATTATTATGAACAAAGTATTTGCACTGAAAAGGATGAAAATATTCTATGTTGGGCATTTTACCATTCCATAGTTCATAGGGTGTTTTCTTTAAAATAGGTCGAATCAAACACATGTTAAGAACATGACAAGATGTGCTCACAATTTCAGCCTAAAAATGGTGTGGCAGATCGTGTTCTACAATCATGGTTCGACCCGTGTCTTGTAGGGTCATGTTCTTTCTTTCAATAACTTCATTTTATTGAGGAGATCTTGGTGAGGAGAAATTATGAGAATAGCCTTGTTCATTGCAGAATTCTTCAAAAGCTTTATTTTTAAATTCTCCTTCATGATCACTTCTAATAGAGGTGATGTAGTATTCTTTCTCACACTGTACTTTCTCACATAAAAACTTAAAATTCTTTAGAGTATCATCCTTGTGAGCAAGAAAAATAGCCCAAGTAAAATGAGAGCAATTATCAATTATTACAAATGCATACCTCTTTTCTCCACATCAGTTCTATTAGGGCTGACTAAGTCCATGTAAAGTAGCTACAGTAGTTAAGTTGTAGACACAATATCCTTTGAATTGAAAGAGTTTCTAGTTTGCTTGCCTTTTTGACATGCATCACATATATGATCTTTAGTATAATTTAATTTGGGCAGCTCTATAACCAAATCGTGCTTAGCCAATTTTTCAATAAGTCTCATACTCGCATGTCCAATCTTCTTGTGCCACATCCACAGATCTTCTCCCATTGAGGCTAGACATATATGTCCAACAAGACTTTTAACAGAGTCTAGAACATAAACATTCTTACTTCTGCTTCAAGGAAGAAGTTCCTTGCCAGATGGATCTTCAATGGTGCATCATGTTTTCCTGAATCTTACCTCGAGATCGAAATCGCATAGTTGACTTATGCTTAGGAGATTATACTTAAGTCCCTTCACAAGACAAATATTAGTGATATCAATAGAATTATTAAAGGCAATAGTTCTTATACCAATTACAGTTCCTATAGAATTATCTCCATATGTTACTAAGCCTCCGTCAAAGTCAGCGACTGATTTGAATAGATTTTTGTCGTCTGTCATGTGACTGGAACATGCACTATCTAAATACCATTTTCCTTTTGATTTCTCTTTATGGTGTTCCTTCAAAAAAGAGTAGTTACTTTCTTTTAGGTACCCAAGCTTTCTTGGATCCTTGAGGGTTAGTGTTACAATCTTTGTTTTTGGGCTTCCATGCCCATCCTGGAGTAGATGCATAATGAAATCTGCACTGATAGAATTTATGACCAATTTTACCATAGCAAAAATATTTTTGAGAAAAGGATTCCTCAGTGATTACAGACTCATTTATGGAAGGTTTGATACTTTTAGACTTCCTGTCAGTTGACTTAAAAGATCTAGTCGACTTATCAGTCCTAGTATGAGTATTAGACCTACCATTTGAATGAGCAGAAACTGATTTGTCACTGATAGGCTTTTTCCAGTTGATTTGTTGCTACGAGTCGACTGGTTAGACCTGACAGAACTATGACTGGTGTATTTGCACAAACCATTTAGTTGTAATTACAAATCATGGAGATCTTCTTGAAGAACATCCCTTTGAATCTCACATACTTCAAGTTTCATTTCTAAATCTTTCTTTTCTCTTTGGAGCTTTCTATATTCATCAAAAACTTTATTTAGTTCCTCTAAGGTTTGATCTAAAAGTTTTTGAGTTTCATTACATTTAGGACAAGGATGGAGTCTTACCCCACTTGTTTCGCCAAATTCCATGAAGCAAACATTTTCTACTCCTTCATTATCGTCTGAAATTTCATCTTCGCTCAAACTGGTGAAGGCCCTTTGCTTTTGATAGTTCATGGATGGCTTCCTTTTTAATTCAGGACACTCATATGCAATGTGTTCATATTTTCACATTCATAGCAGTTACCATCATTTATGTTTTGGTCATTTGATGACCTGCCTTTTCGAAAGCTTGATCCTCTTTTTCTATTATTTCTTGATCTTCTCATAGATTTCACTACATATCTAGGTATCATAGAAACTTCATATTCCCTAATATCATCATCAAATTCCTCAACTTCAGTTTTAAAGGCTACCATCTTCTTCTTATTCTTATCTTGTCCAGCCTTGTTCAGATATATCTTTTCAAAGGCAGTTAAATCTCTTCTTACTTTATCATATGTAAGAGTTTTGAGATTTATGCTTTCAAGAGCAACAACTTTTGCATGCCATTGTGGAGGCAAGCATCTGAGGATCTTTCTTATGTTATCCACAGAGGAAAAAACCTTTCCTGAAGTCTTGAGTTCTCCAAGAATTTGGTTGAATCTTGCAAACATATCTTCCACGATTTCTTCTTCCTTCATTTTGAAAGTCTCATATTCATAAACAAGAAGACTAATGATGGTTTTTTTACTTTTTTTTTGTGCCTTCAGATGTGACTTCAATTTTGTCTCGCATTTCTTTAGTTGTTCCACATGTGGAGATCTTTTCATATTCTTCTCCACTAATAGCATTGTAGAGAAGATTCCTGACTTTTGAATTAATTTGAATTACTACCATCTATTCATCAATGTAGTCGGCTAGAGAAGCTAATTCATCGGTTGAAGTTGACTCTTCTTTCTTCTTATCAATAGTTTTGTCTTTAGGCATGGGGATATCTCCTAACTTGATGACTCTCCAGATCTTCACATCGTATGATTTGATATAGGTTTTCATCCTTACTTTTCAATGAGAAAAATGTTTTCCAATATAGTAGGGTGGTCTAGTTTGTGAAGTGCCTTATTGAAGCAAAGCCCCAATAGTGACGTGGTTTGACATGATCTTTTTCTCAATTGTTGTTAAGCAATCAAGAATGTGAGACCAAGCTCTGATACCAATTAAAAGTGCAAGGGGGGATGAATTATAACTTTTTCAACTTGTAGTCGACTACCACTTAAGTAATGCAGAAAGTAACTTGCGTAAAATAAATGATACACAATATTTTATACTAGTTCAGATCCAATGTAGATCCTAGTCTAGTCTCATTGGGTTGCAAGGGTGTTCTCTTAAGCTCTTTTAATGGTGGTTGGGCACAAAGTTTAGTTTGAATGGAGCTCCTACGTCTACACTCAAACTCTCTTAATCTTTTTGATACAATGTCTCACGAACTATACTATATCTCTCCTCTCTTTTTTGTTTACAGTATAAATCACACAGAAATACAATGTTTATGAAAAGTAGAGCAAAGAACTTGAGAAGTTGAGACGAAAGTATGTTTTCCTTTATCTTGTGTTGAGCCTTTAAATAGTGTTGATACGGCTCTTGAAGAGAACGCAACTCAAGAGTGTTGATCCTTGAAAAAAGGAATTAGGGATCATGTTTTCCAAGAATAAGGATAGAGCTTCATGATTGATTACTTCCATACATAGCTTTGCAATCGATGGTCTTGAGATATCTTCCTTCCTTTAATTGATTCCGGCTTGGTACTTGACAATCTTCTTTCCTTGTATCTTTTGTATATCTTCATTCCATATTTGTCTTGATCTCGTATGCTTTAATGAATCTCGCTGGTACTTGTACTGACCCTCTTTATTACTGCACATCTAGTTTTCTTGTAGAGAATATGTATGTTGGTACTAGGGGAATATGTATGTTGGTACTAGGGGAATATTCTCTATATCTTCATGATGATTTTAGCCAATATATTCTTAGGGTTTTGTATCTTTTGGATGTTGACACTTTGTTCCTTTTTTTTTTTGGACTTGCGTAAAATATTTAGACATCATTAAAATCTGCATCTAACATGTGTTGATATTTTTTTTCATAATCTGGTGTTTGATGCTCACTTTAAGTTTGGACTAATTTGGGTTCACACAAGAAAATCTCACTTAGGAAGGAAACACACTCTCTATCAAAGACGACCTATCGTCATGAATAAAGGCTGAAATTTCTAATTAAAAATGAATGAATAGTTACCACTTCACCACAAACTTTGCTACCTTTGATGTTATCACGTTATCACATGTGGATGTCCTCTGTATAAAAAGTGATGAAACCAGCAAAGCTGTTGCATTATTCCTCACTTCTCAGCCTTCTCTCTTTCAAAAAGTAGAGAAGCTTACATCAACTCTTTGCTTTAAGCCTTTAACTGAAACTCCGTTCTCACTATTTGACAGAAACAAAAATTAAATTCTAAACACAGCCGTTATTTATAGCCCATCCTTCACATTTCCACCCTACTTTTCTTGGCTTCTGCATTCGAACTCTCTTAGCTCACACTATCCACTTTGTTTCTGATAACATGAAAACTTTTAAGCTACTCAAATGCTGGCCCAATGCCCACTCCAATACGTCCACCGTTGCAAATAGTACTGTCCCTTATTCTGATTCTCTTAAGAATCTCATATACGGAATCGATTACGTAACTAACCCGAATATAGACGCCCATGTAGAAATCCATTACGACGAAGACTCCTTCTTCGATTTGGTGTTCACAGGGCCTGATGAACACCCTAAAGTAGCCGTGAAGCAGATGAAGAATGAATCTGACTTTCCAATTGACTCACACTCGAAGCCTCATTCTCCGGTCAGTGTGCTTGGATCGGATGCCAAGTTTCGTGTCTTCTTTTTGGGAATTAGGAAGTCAAATCCAGAGAAAACGTCTATTGAAGATTCTTCTACTGGAAATCCAAAGCATCAAAACAACCGTTTAAGAAGCAAATTGGAGAAAGAGAGGGAGGAGGACTCGCCGTCCAAGCAATTTGCAAGAGCTGCTAATGTGTCCAAGTTTTTGAAATTGGTGAAGCCATTATACGTTAGAAATTCCAAAATGTGCACCGATAAAATTAAAATATCAGACCAGGTTTCGACACCATTGCCTTCTCCGTTGGTGCACTCGTTTGGCTCATGGAGAAAGCAATTAGAGGAGACGCAGGGGAACAGAGTTGCTGCATTTGGAGCTGTCTGTAAGCACGTAAAGAAAAGCCGATCGACAGCTTCATCCTTTACCAGAGTTTCATCGTCACCGATGAATCGGAGAGATGATTCACTACTGGAGCAGAATGACGGAATCCAAGGTGCTATTCTTTACTGCAAGAGATCCTATAGCACTGCATCGAAAGGTACATTGTCCACTACTTGTTTTTTCTCAATGCACTTTTAAGTCTTTAATTATTCGAATTTGTTATTTTGATCAGTAGCAGGTTTGGCTTAAATTAATTCTTAACTATGCCTTTGACCTGCAGACTGTTCAATGTCATTACCAAGATCAACATCTGAAGATGTACCAAAATCATCTTATTGTGAACAACAGAGCAGATGGAGCATTTGAATAATCAATACTTGGAAATATTTTGAAACAAACAAAATGCTGTAGTACCGTACCTAGTTTTGTTTGTACACTGTAAAAACTGAGGATTAGTAGTAGGAGTTTTAGTTAACAGAGAAAATTAAGAGCAGCAGCTCTAAGAATAGCATTATGCAGTGGATAGTCTTTGCTAGCGTACAGTGACTAGATCTTCGAATTTGCTTGTTAATTCTCTCAAAGAGTGTTTCTTCGTAGTGTATATATTGAATTTGGTCGTCATGTTTTGCTATTTCATTTTCAAATAAACCATAACGCAGGCAATTGTGTATTACTATTCTTTTTCCCAATGGAAACGGTCCTTTATTATTCATGAAATGTCAAAAGGAACATACAACATTATTTACAATCCAACATAGATACATCATCTTCCAAGAGATTCCTTGCAAAGAAATTGAAAATTAGCCAACTTATTAGCAATAGAAGTAAAAGTCCTAGTAATATGTACAAAAACAGACATGTTTCAGATATCTTCGCAAGCTACATCCATATCTAAAATTGCTTTCACATTTTTTTCCTCCAATATTTCTAGTTTTCTACTACTCTTTTAGCATCAAAGAATATATACATACGCTCCTCCATCCATTGTGAATTACATTTGTCGAAGTTTTTCTAACTATAAATGCTTCAACAAACATGCATGGTCGTCTTTCCCAATGCTTCTCTTCTTTGTTTCAACATGTAATCCTTTATCAACGAATAAAAATACCACCTTCCATCTTCTAACACAATTAATTAGGATTCATAATTATCATTTTAGGAATCAACAAGCATTATTTCAACAAACTATTCATTATACTCAATTGAAGCATTTGAAAAAAGAACAAAATAACTCGTGATTTGAGAACTCTCTGAAACATTGTGATCAGGCATCTTCGACTCTTAGTGAGATATCATCTTGAAAACAATATCTCACCATCTTTCTAATGGAATGAAAGCAGAAAATATCCCAATGAAGTAATCGGATGAACCCGAAATTATCCAATTTTGTGTTGTCAGATGTGATGATCCTATTAGCATCGGCACATACATATCTGACATTACAAATTTAGTCCATGAATCGGATCAGCTTTTTTTTTTTTTTTTTTGTAATTCACACTCCTAAATCCTAAGCAAAATGTGGCCCCTCTAGAAAGGTTAATCAATACTTCATCCGTCCTAATTTATATAGTAATACACTTTCTTTTTAGTCAGTCCTAAATAGAATGGCATATTTTCTTAATTGATAACAATTTAACTTTAAATTTTACCTTTTACGCTTAACGAGATGATTTATAACTACACAAATATCTTGGATTTTCTAGACTAAAAGATTCAAAAATCATCCTTTATGAGTTTTAAAAAAAGTCTTTCTTTATATCTTAAATTACGTGTCCAATTAAACTACATTATATAAATTGAAACGGGAGAGTATCATCATTGTCTAATAACTGAGCAGCAACCGCCGTACAAGACATGTAACTTAACATATGGAGCTTACTTCTGTTTGTTGTAATAGTGGGGATCCATTGATTGATTCTCTATGGCATTCTCCTATTTATCGCCAGACAGATCTAATAATAGCCTACAACATTACGATGTTCTTGTGGATAAGGGTGGGCTTAATTTGCTTGGACTTTTGATTGTTAAACAAACTAGTGGCAGCATGTAATTTAGACTTAAATTTGCGTAAAGAGAGGATGTGACAACATTAATATCATTGCATTTTGATTGATTGTAGCGACTAGGGATGACTTGGGGTAGGGTGGGATGGGGCAGGGCAAATCCTAAAAGGTGCAGGCAGGGCAACACTTACATGGGGCAGGGTGGGGCTGGGCAAGGGCGGATCGAGCAAAATAGAATTAACCCATTTATTTTATTTTCTTTATTGAAGCTGCGTCTCTCGTCTCATGTTAATTCTTATGTTTTCCGGAAGGGAAAAAGGAATGATGGACTTTCTTTACTGTTAACTTTTTGTGTTAATATGTTGTACAAATTTTGCAAACGAGTTAACCTTCTGCGTTAATTCATTGTCCAAAACTTTGCACACGAGTTAATTTGTGATAATTTAGAGTCCAATAATCAATAAACATTATCAGTATCATAATCAAAACATCACTCCTTTATGAATAAAAATAAAATTACATTCAAATAGCAAAATAATAAAATATGATAATTTTGAGACAGGGGACAAAAACATGATGATCAATGATAATGTAAAATTCGATTATGTATTTTTTTTTAAATGTTAAGTGATATTCACCCTCACGCTATTCTCAAATAGTAAATATACAATAGTACGACTTGTTATTTGAGTTACCCTCAATCTTCTTATTTCTATAGATGGAAAAAAATAATATGCATCATTCATTTTTAAAGAATTATGAGGGTCAACAATGTAAACTAAGAAATTTGACACATAATTGTGTAAGAATTGTTAGACGAGTTCCGAGCGTTGACCGTTAGGCGTGCTTAAGGCATAAGCCTCATGGAATTAAGCTCCACACGTGTGCCACGAAGCGTTTTGTCAATGCCCCGCTCCGAGACAAGCCCTAATGCGAGTCCTTTTACTGCCTTTTAAAACACTGAATAAAATATGTTAATCAGATTCTATTTTGAAATACCTAACGACCAAAAATAAAAGATCCAATTTTGGGAACTGATCATTGTTCATCCAATTAAAAAAATTATATCAAAAGAAGTTTTAAGAAAAAATTCATTCTCCAAAGTGTAAAATAAAAAGGAGAAATGAAAGATAACATAAACGGTATAGGTGGGACAGGGTGGGGCAGGGCGAACTTTTGAAAAATACTAAATAGAACAGCGTAGGGCAACTTAAAGTTTTAACATGTCAAGACTTGCCCTGCCTCGCTCCGCCCTAACCCGTGCTATTTACATCCCTAGTAGCGACAGGGTCGGCTTAAGGGGAGGTAAATAAAGCAAAGGTTTTAAGGTTTGAGGCCCCATTAATTATTAAATAATATAAGTTTTATGGGTTATTTTCTTTTAAAATAACTATTGAATCCTTTTAAGTTAAAAAAGTAGGAGATCTTTATTTTTTTTAAAAAAAGAGCTATTATATATGTAAGCTATATAGACAGAAAGTAAAGTTTTCTCTTATGGTATAAAGAACAATTGTTCCAAACTCACCGTTTCCTTCTTTATATGTAGTCCATTTTTCGGGGTCTCAAAGGGGCGTGAAAACACATAAGAACTCTTGAATGGAAAAGAGATGTAACTCCAGTTCCTTCGGAATCGGCAGTCAATCCTATTTTCGATAGGGGCAGTTGACAATTGAATCCGTTCTTGCTCTCACTTTTTTTGTCATCTAATACTTACAGTTTTATGTAATCAATTTTTCCTGTTAAGCTTTTGATAGTCTTCTCCAAACGAAATATAAGGACTTGTACAAAGATGATATAATGTCAATGATTATTTTGCTTAATTTAATTAACACTGTCAATATGTTCCTAGGATGGTCCTAAATTCTTCAGCAATCAAAGGAAGCAGTGTCTGGGTCTACTGGTCAGATTCTATAATAATATCCTCTAACACAGACTGAAAAGAGAATAAAAGAGTCCCCCTCAGAATAACGACATTACGTACGTACTCTACTCCTTTTCAAGAGTATTTTGTTTTTACATCCTTTTGCTGGCCTTTGCTTTTTGGAAGTTCATTCTCACTCGTCACCATCCTCCTGAAATCCGTTCAATCCACTTCACTAAGTCACATATCTGAATCTATTATTTTAGTTCAGACTCTGTATATACGTTAAAAGTTTACTAAATAAGTATAAATAATAAATTTTAAACGCAGTAAATCAAATGAATTATGATAGAATTTCAAACACGTTACACATTAAAGTTTAAATCCTGAATTATCTCTAACGCAAATTACTACATTTTTGCCTTCTTAGTATTTGTCTCGTGCTATTTCCTGATATTATTTACTTGATACTCCTACTGTTTTTTAAATTTAGATAATAAAAAGTTTTTTCTATCTACATGAGCTTGACAAGTGTTAAATAAGAAAGAGAGCGTAGGAGAAGATTTCATCATATGTTTGGGTCACAACATGAAACCAATTACTGGAACAGCTTGGATCATTTGTTTCTCGCTGAACCCCTATGGCACGAGGTCCGAATGAAGCAAATTGATGAGACACTAATGAGCTAAGGAGATGTGCATTTAAGTATAGACACAATCACCAAAAAATACATCATAATGTTTATTCCAATTGGTTTGACTACGGGAACTGACGAAGAGTGATTTTAAGTTTTATACACCTCGTGTAACTAATTTTTATATTATTATCGTCACTTTTATGATATTTTATTTTTAAGATTATAAATTTCACAAAAAATCTTATTTATAAATATCATTTGGATAACTTGATAATGTAAACGATTAAATGATATATATAATAAGTTGTTTATGTAATAATGATTTCTAATGTCCAAGAAAAATGCTGCATTGGACCCCCTTAAGTCAATATTATAGGTTATATGTGGCTTATAATTTTTTAATAACTGATCAAGCGTAAACTGTCATGCAAGACATGTAGCTTAATATACGGAGTTTACTTGCTCTAATAATGGGGAGCCATTTATTCACCATAGCATTTTTCTGTTTTAACTAGACAGATCCTGTATATAATTATTAGATTATATATTTACAATCATCTTGTACATGGATAAGGTTGCACTATGCTTGGACTTTAGTTCACCAAAAGAAATTAGTACTCCATTCGTCCCAAAATATTTGTCATGTTTTTCTTTTTAAAAGTCAATTTGATTAAATTTCAAAGTTAAATTAGATTAGATTAATTCAATATTTTAAAATTAAAATTGAGATATTTAGAAACTATACAAGAAGTATTATAAGTTGCAATTCTTCTCATATTAATATGATTGAAAAAATATAGCTTAAATTGTTGGTCAAAGTTCATATAGTTTGACATCTTGAAAATCGTAATGCGATAAGTATTTTAGGACAGAGGGAGTAGTAATTAAGCAACATATATATATATATATATATATATAGTTAGAGGTTTTGATTAGCTAATAGCTATAATTAAAAAAAGTAGTCACATTTGTTCAAAAAAGAAAGTAACATTCGCAAACACACTCTTCCTTCTTTATTTAATTTGTAAGCTCACTTTATTTCTTTCTTTTTCTACTTTCCCTCCTTTCACGTTCTTTTAACACTTTACAATTACATTTACGTATCCAATTTTTTCGTTTTAGCTTTTTTACGATAGAACTTATTCAAAGAAGACGAAATCAGGTGTATGTTGAAAGATGCAAGTCAAACTTTTAATGCAACGAGCTCAACCAACTGACTAACTCACTTCAAAAGAAAAAATAAAGAGAAGGTTAAAAGGCGGTCCAAGACTCGCAACGAGCGTGCCCACTATTTGGTCCAAATTTGCACAATTCAAAGAGGGAATGTCAGAGTTTTCAATATTAGTAAAATTTACTGAAAGAAAAGAAAAGAAAAGAAAAAGTGAGAATCTCTCTCAGGGAAATAATGACATTACTTACGTTTGCCCCTTTTTATGAGTCTTTTCCTTCTTTTCTAGTTTGTCTCTTGTTGTACCCCTGATTTTCACTTCTGCAAATAAAAACGGATAAAATTTTACACAATCGAGGTTATTTTAAGTCTTTTGCTTTCTCTCGGTAAGAATGGAATAATTTCTTTGAGAGATTTCTTTCATTATTCACAATATATATAATTGTACAGAAGTTGATTTCTAATACAATAAGAATCCTAACTTACCTTAAATGGTTGATTCCTAATACAATAAGAATCATAACTTACCTTAAATGATTAATTCCTAATACAATAAGAATCATAACTTACCTTAAATATACATCTATCATACTTACAAAATATACTGTGAATATTCGGAGAATATTCGCTAATACTCCCCCTCAGTCGAAGCGGGAGGAGGCCGAACGCTAAATTTGGATCGAAATCGATGAAAAGTCATCTCGGTAGTCCCTTTGTGAAAATGTCTGCATACTGATAGGAGGAAGGCACGTGTAATATTTTGACCTGACCACGGACAACCTTCTCTCGCACAAAGTGAATATTCATCTCAATATGCTTGGTTCGCTGATGTTGGACCGGATTATGAGACATATAGATGGCAGATATGTTGTCACAATAGACTATAGACGCCTTTCGTAGTGGACACTGGAGCTCCAAAAGAAGATTACGGAGCCAACAAATCTCAGCAAAGACATTAGCAACTCCGCGATATTCTGTTTCAGCACTCGAACAGGATAGCGTGGCCTGCCGCTTGGCGGACCATGAGATAAGATTATCCCCAAAAAATACACAGTAGCCTGAGGTGGAGCGACGTGTGTCGGGGCATCCTGCCCAATCTGCATCCGTGTAGGAGAGTAACTTGGTTGGGGCAGAGGGGTAGAGATGTAATCCAAAGTCCAATGTGCCCTTAACGTATCTGATAATACGTTTGAGGGTGGCAAAATGGGACTCTCGGGGGTCGTGCATAAAAAAACACACCTGTTGAACGGCATATGCAATATCAGGCCTAGTAAATGTAAGGTATTGAAGGGCACCTGCAAGACTCCGATAGAGAGTGGGATCAGAAACTGGCGCACCGTCATTGGCACTGAGCTTGAATTTTGAGTCAATCGGAGTTGGCATAATTTTACAATTTGTCATCTTAACCCTGTATACTATCTCTTCTGCATATTTACGCTGACACAAAAACATAGTGGCTACAGATCTGGTCACTGATATACCCAAGAAATAACTCAGCTTGCTCAAGTCAGTCATAGCAAATTCAGTTTGAGTAGAGCAATGATTTCATTCTTCAAACCGTCAGATGAAGCATTAAGAACAATGTCATCCACATATAATAGCAAATAAGCAGTGCTGCTACCTCGATGAAAAGTGAAGAGAGAGTTATCACACCTGCTACATATAAAACCGATCTGCATAAGATACCTGGCAAAGCGATCATACCAAGTGTGGGGTGCCTGTTTCAAGCCATACAATGACTTCATGAGACGACATACAAACTGCGGAACTGCCGGACGAACAAAGCCAGGGGGCTGATGCATGTACATAGTTTCTTTCAAATTCCCATGAAGAAATGCATTCTTGACATCAAGCTGATGAATCGGCCAATGCATGCCCATAGCAATACTGAGAACAGTCTGAATAGTGATTGGTTTAACAATCGGACTGAATTTCTCACCACAATCAATACCCTCCTATTGATTAGTGCCATTGACAACTAGTTTTGCCTTATACCGCTCCAAGTCACCACTGTCTCTGAACTTGTGACGAAATAGCCACATACACCGGATAACATTCACATCGTCTGGTCTAGGTACCAAATCCCAAGTGTTCTGCTTGGTTAAAGCGTTAAAATCCTCGCACATGGCCGCATTCCAATTAGGGTCTAGTTTTGCTAATTTTGGATTTTTTGGAATGGGTGATAAGGTTTGTGTGGAGAGGTTGAAGTGAACCTTGGGTTTGAAGATCCCGTCTTATGCACGAGTCTACATGCTATGGGTAGGCAGCAGTGGGATGTCTAGACTGGGAGGTTGCATGTCTACTATTTACGGGTGGGAGGCGTGATCTTTGCCGAACTAGGAGGGCTGCAGCTTACTGGTCTTTGGGTCGAGGCGGCAGATCTTCTTTGAAGCGAGAGACACCTGGAGGTAGCAGGAGTGTTGGTGGGGTGTTCGACCGAGAGCAGGGATTTATTTGGGTTGTGCCGGACAGTGTCGGGGACGGGGCTGTCGGAACAGTAGGTTGTTGTTGGTATAGAGTTTGGATAGCTGGGGACAGACTCGATTCATCGAGAAAAATATAATCGTTGGTCTGAAATTTTTGGAGATTTGAAAAAGGAAAGGTCGTCTCGTCAAAGGTGACGTGATGGGGGACGATGATTTTACGAGTGGCATTGTCATAGCACAGGTAGCCCCGATGAGTAGGAGAGAGACCAATGAAGACACAGGGTAGTGTGCGAGAGACAAGTTTGTGTGGTGCACTGAAGGCTATGTTGGGGTAGCATAAGCAGCCGAAAATACGGAGATGATCATATGATGGGAGCCTACGGTATAATATTTCGGTAGGGGTCTTATTTTGGAGAGTGCTAGTTGATAAAATATTAAGAAGGGATTCTACCATTTTAACAGCATAGACCCAAAAAGGCGGTGGTAGACAGGCATGAAATAGAAGGGTGCGAACCATGTTATTGATGGTACGTATAATTCGTTCAGCCTTTCCATTTTGGGAGGAAGTATAGGGACAGGAAAATGGAAAATCATGCCTTGTTTAGAGCAGAAATTGTGAAATGCCGAGTTATTAAATTCACGTCCATTATCACATTGGAATGATTTGACAGATTTTTTCAAACTGTGTTTTAATGAATTTTTGAAACTCAAGGAATTTGGCAAAAACTTCAGATTTGAATTTCTGTTGGTATTTTCAGACAAAATGTAAAAAATCATCTAAGAATACTAGATAAAATTTGTGACTCAAAGAGCTAACAATCGGAGATGTCCATAAGTCAGCATGAACAATATCAAAAGGAGAAAAAGTAACATTGTTTGATGACATAAATGGAAGACGAGTATGCTTGTCGAGCGGGCAAGAAAGACAGTGTTGGGCAAGATTCCCATTATTACATTGAATATGCTTAGTAGTCCTAAGAAAAGTAAAAACTGGGTCTCCGGGGTGTCTGAGTCTGTTGTGCTAAGTTGAAGGAGAGATAGCCGCAAGGGATAGATGTGATTGCGGTCTGACAGTGGAAGATTGAGTGAAATGGTAGAGGTCTCCTACACTATTGCAGCGCGTAAGAATTTTCTCCGTATTGAGATCCTTCACAGAAAAACCAAAAGGGTCAAATTCGACAGACATAGAATTATTTCTAGTGAATTTTCTAACAGAGATTAAATTTTTAATGATGTTAGGGGTGTGGAGGACGTGACTTAGGGAGAAAGGCGGGTGGGGATGTTTGGTATGTGTGTTACCGTAACCATCAATTGGAATGCGATGACCATTGCCGACAGTAATAAATTGAGGACACTTTAGCCGAAGTAGTTGAGATAAGTTACCTAACAACCGGGTGAGGTGAGATGTGGCTCCGGTGTCCATGTACCAATTTTCATCGGGTTATTGAAGGTTCACGGTGCTGAAGGCCTGGCCCAAGTCGGTGGGAGCCAGGGTGCTGCCTTGCGGTTGCTACTGGATCGAGACCAGGTGGGCCTGCCTAGTGGCTGGGGCAGAGCCCAATAGGCCAGTCGACCAAGCATGCTGCTGGAACTGGGCCCCTGCAATTGGGTATGGGCATGCAGGTGAGGCCCAGTTCTACTGATTGGGCCTCTTGGCTGCTGTCCAGGTCACGGGAAATAGGCAGTATTTGGGCCTGGCTGCGGTTGCCTTTGCCGCGGCCCTTCCCTTTATTATTGTTACCGCGGCCTCTGCCGCCACTCCCTCCACCGCGGGACTGCTGGTGGTGGTGGTCTTGCGGTGGTGGCTGGGTGGTGTTGGCCGCCGGTAGAGTCATGCCGTCAACGGCTAATGCCTTGTGATTATGCTCGTCTTGTTTGGCACGACGTGTTTCTTCGAACAAAAGTTGTGAACGTGCTTTGTTGAAACTTGGGAGAGGGTCGGCTTGTTGAATCATCGTTGCGAGTGTATCATATTCACTTTTCGGTAAACCAGCAACTAGTTGAAGTACCATCTTGGTTTCTGAAATAGAAGTCCCTACGTTGGACAGTTGGTCAGTTATAAGTTTCAGTTGCTTATAATATTCGGACATGTTGTTAAAATTCTCGAGACGTGTATTGTTGAACTGCTCTTCCAAATACACGGCCCGAGTATTTTTATTGTCCTGAAAAATTTCTTCTAGCCGGACCCAAAGTTCACGTGCCGTAGCACCTGTTTTCATGATAGTGCGCAACAAGTCTTTAGAGATGGTGACGTAGATCCATTGTTTGACGATGGTGTCAAGGCGACGCCAGGTTGAGTCTGCAACATCGGTGGGACGAGGAACAGAATCATCAATATGGTCGAGCATATTGTATGCACATGCATGAATATAGAATAGTTCCATCCACATGGAATATTGACAGTCTTCTTGGTCAAGAATAATAGGGATACAATTCTTGATGTTGTTAACGGCGAATGCCGGATGAAAAGAAGACAATGAACGTTGAGAGGGGTTGTCAAGTGTGCCAGTGGATGAACCGGAATTAGTGGGGGAAGACATGGTGGCAACCTTGTTGCCGCCGGACGAGAGGAAGGGAAGAGGGAGGGTTTCGGCTGTGAGAAAAATTTAGAGAGGGATTAGGGTTTGGCTCTTGATACCATGTAAGAATGGAATAATTTTCCTTAGGGATTCCTTTTATTATTCACAATATATATAGTTGTACAGAGGTTGATTCCTAATAGAATAAGAATCCTAACTTACCTTAAATTGTTGGTTCCTAATACAATAAGAATCCTAAGTTACCTTAAATATACATCTATCATAATTATAAAATATACTATGAATATTCTGAGAATATTCGCTAATACTCTTGTTATTTGTGACAAGATTTTTTCGATCCTTCGTGATTTTTTTCCTTTGCTCTTTGATGACTTCCTCATCAAACACCAACGATGACTTCATCTACCACTGGAGATGTACGCCAATCTGAATCTGAATGGCCCGAATGGTTGCTTAGAATATCATGAACCACCAAACCCTAACTCTGCGAATGGAATTGCGAGGTTGCTGCCATGGTGTATCGTGTGTCGTATTCTTACTGAAGATCCTGTGACGATGAGATTCTTTCAGGATGCCATGGCACAAGCATGGATGCCTGGAGAATGCATGACAATGAAGGACCTCGGTAACAACTGCATTCCTATCTTATTTACCATATGCTCAAAAGTTGAAGTCGGCAAAGATTTGGTGAACAAATCTGCAGGATTGTCACTTAAACAGATTTGCCGCACATCAATATCACCATTGTAGAGATTATATGTGAAGAATAGCTTTGGTGAAATGTATTTTAATCTATCTCATTTTATGAACCCTCCATTTATCTGGGCTATACATGTATCATTGTCCTCATATAAGACTGTAGGTATTTTTGTATCACATTTCAGGCCACATCTTCATCTGATGAGATGTATCGCTAATCTCAACCACACACATTCTCTACTTGCTTCATGAATAGTTATTATTTCAACATGATTTGAAAAAGTAGCAACATTAGACCGTTTTGTAGATCGCCATGATATAGCAACACATTCATATATAAACAGATAGCCTATTTGAGATCGAGCTTTGTGTGGGTCAGATAAATAACCAGCAAGATATGCACTATCTTTGTTAGCACAAAACATACCCATATCAATAGTTCCCTTTAGATATCACAGTATATGTTTAGTTCCGTTCCAATGCCTCCGTGTAGTAGAAGAACTATATATTGCTAGCAAATTTACAAAAAATGTTATGTCAGGTCTTGTAGCATTAGCAAGATACATAAGTGCACTATGGTACTAAGATATGATACTTCAAGACTATAAAGCTCTTCATTATCTTCTTGAGGTCGGAACGGGTCTTTACTTACTTCAAGTGAGTGAACAATCATTGAAGTACTTAAAGGATGTGCATTGTCCATGTAAAATCATTTTAAAACTTTCTCAGTATAGGAAGATTGATGGATAAAGATCCCATTTTCTAAATGTTCAATTTGCATACCAAATTAAAGTTTTGTCTTTCTAAGATCTTTCATTTCGAATTCTTTCTTTAGATATTCAATTACCTTTTGGAGCTCTTCTGGAGTCCCAATGAGATTTATGTCATCAACATAAATAACAAGTATAACAAACTATGATTATATTTTCTTAATGAAAACACATGGACAAATGACATCATTTGTATCACCTTCATTTAACAAGTACTCACTAAGGCGATTATACCACATGCATCTTGATTGTTTTCAGACCATGTAATGATCGTTGTAATCTGATTGAGTATATTTTTGAGACGTTGAACGATATGCTTTAGGCATCTTTAATCTTTCTGGAATTTTCATATAAATTTCATTATCAAGTGATTCGTAAAGGTAATCTGTAACTACATCCATAAGATGTATTACAAGATTTTCATGTACAACTAAACTGATGAGCTATCGAAATGATATTGCATTCATAACCGGTGAATATGTTTCTTTATAGCCAACACCGGGTATTTGAGAGAATCCTTGTGAAACAAGGCTTGCCTTGTATCTCACAATTTCATTTCTCTCATTTATTTTTCACACAAAGACCCATTTATGATCAATTGATTTTACACCATCAGGTGTTTGGACTACTAGTCCAAAAACCTCGTGTTTAGCAAATGAATTCAATTCTGATTGAACTGTCTCTTGCCATTTTGGCCAGTCACATATTCGTTGATATTCTTTGACAGATAGAGGTTCTTGATCCTTACTGTCATTCATAATATTCATTGCAACATTACATGTAAAAACGTTATCTAGCATCATTTTTTATCGATTCAAATTTATTCCATCACCAGTAGAACTTAATGATAGTTCTTTACTCACTTGAATCTCGGATTCACTGATATCTTCAGGAATATCATGAATAATCAGATCTTGATTCTCTTCATGAGATTCTTTAATAGTGTCATTTTGACCACTACTTGTTCTTCTTTTTCTAGGATTTCTATCATTCGAACTCAATAGTCTACCACGCTTCAGGCGTGTATGAGATTTAATAGTTATGGCACTAGTAGATGGTCCTGCTGGGACATCAATTTGGATAGGCACATTCTCTGCAGGGATATGTGACTTAGTTATTCTTTTCAAATCGGTAAATGCGTCTGACATTTGATTTGCTATTTTCTGCAAGTGAGTGATCTTCTAGACCTCATGTTCACATACAGGGCCACGTGAATCAAAATGAGATAGTGATGAAATTTTCCACATAATTTTCTTTTTAATTTCTTTCATCTCTCCCTCTAATTGTGGAAAATTTGTTTCATCAAATCGACAATTTGTAAATCGAGCAGTGGATAAATCTCTCATTAATGGTTCAAGATAGCGAATAATAAAAGGTGATTCAAATCCAATATATATTCCTAACCTTCTTTGGGGGCCCATCTTAGTACGTTGTGGTGGTACAACCGGCACATATACAACACAATAAAAAATTCAGAGATGAGTAATATTTAGTTCATGACCAAATACTAATTGTGACGGGAGTATTTATTATAATGAGACGATATGAGATGAATAAGTGATGTTGCATGCAATATAACATGACCCCAGACGGTAGTGGGCAACCGTGTTTTTCATAAGTAGTGGTCTTGCTATCAATTGCAAGTGCTTAATAAATGATTCAGCAAAACCATTTTGAGTATGAACATGAGCTATAGGATGTTCAACTTTTATCCAAACTGATAAAGAATAATCATCAAAAGCTTGAGATGTAAATTCTCCAACATTATCGAGGCGTATAGCCTTAATGGGATAATATGAGAACTGTTCCCTTAAGCATATTATTTGTGCCAATAATTTCGCAAACGCCAAATTGCGAAATGATAGTAGGCACACATGAGATCATCTTTAAGATGCATCTATTAGGACCATAAAATATCTAAATAACCCACAATGTGGGTAAATAGGTCCACATATATCTCCATGTATACGTTCTAGAAAGGAAGGAGATTCAATGTTGATTTTCATTGGCGATGTTCTTGTTATCAATTTTCCTTGACAACAAGCAGCACATGAAAATCCACCACTTTTAAGAATCTTCAAGTTCTTAAGTGGATGCCCATTTGAATTTTTAATGATTCGTCTCATCATAATTGATCCATGATGACCTATTCGGTCGTGCCAAAACACAAAAGTACTTGAATCAATAAACTTCTGATTTACGATTGAATGTGCTTTAATTGTACTAATTTCTGCATAATACAGATTAGAAGATAAAGTTGATAATTTTTCCAAAACACATTTCTGGCCGGAGACATTCTTGGTAATACCAAGATATTCAACATTTATTTCATTTAATGTCTCAACATGATACCTATTTCGGCGGATATCTTTGAAACTCAACAAGTTTCTTGGGGATTTAGATGAGAACAATGCATCTTCTATAACAAGTTTCGTCCCCTTAGGCAGAAATATAGTAGCTCTTTCGGGGCCTTCAATTAATTTGGAGTTACAAGAAATTATACTAACATTTGCCTTTTTTCTAAGCAAGTGAGAAAAGTATTTCGCATCTTTGAATATGACATCCGTTGTTCCATTATCAATCACACAAATATCTTCATGATTGATCATCCAAATAAAATTCGAGGAATTTTTATATATTCTTCAAAATGAAAATATAGACAAAGTGAATATTATAGTAAATATTATTACCAAAATATGATTTACACTTTATTCACAATACTCATAACCGTACAAACCGGATCACTAAAATAAAACATGACTTATCTTTACGTATTAACATGATTATACTAGCTAATACAAACAACATGAATTAAAATATTTTAATTTTTTACAAATTCATCTCTGATTAGAGAATCTATTTCTGGGAGTGAAAAGTAATCAACTACATCCAAATGCATGAAGTCATCATTATCTTCAGAAATAAAATCTGTTTCAACATTCTTTTATGTCTTTTTAAGGGAGACTTAATAAAGCTCAACCAGGTGCTTTGGCGTACGACAGGTACGTGCCCAAGGACACTTTCCCCCACATCGGTAGAATTTATTTTCTAAACTTTTCTTTTGCATCGCTTCATGCTTTTCATCCTTCTTTTTACAATGCTGGTGTTGAAGGATATTATTTGGTGCAGAACGACAATCATAATTAGAATTTCTTCTTCAACCACGACCATGACCACGAGGCCATGACCTCTTCCGCGTCTAGATTGGTGAAAGTTTGCCTCATTCACTTTAGGGAATAGGATAGTACCAGTAGGTCGCTTTTCATGATTTCATATTAATAGTTCATTATGTTGTTCAGCCACTAAAAGATGTGAAATAAGGTCAGAATATTTTTTGAACCTCATCTCTTGGTATTGCTGTTGCAGGAGCGTCCTCGAGGCAGGAAAAGTGAAGAATGTTTTCTCCAGCATATCATGATCAGTGATATTTTCACCACTTAATTTCAGTTGAGAAATAATTCTGAACATGGAGGAATTATACTCACAAATGGATTTAAAACCATGCAGCCTCAGATAGATCCAATCAAAACGTGTTTGTGAAAGTATGACCATCTTCATGTGGTCATATCTATCTTTTAAATTATTCCACAGAATAAGATCTTTAACAACGAGATATTTCAATTTCAGGCCTCATCAAGGTGATGGCGGAGGAATATCATTGTCTTGACACGATTTTGGTTTGATGTCTGATTTTTATCTTTGATGGTGTCTGTCAAACTCATCGCATCAAGATGAATTTCCGCATCAAGCACCTAAGACATGTAGATTTTGCCTGATATATCCAGGGCAACAAATTCACGTTTAGAAATATTAGCCATTAATGAAGAAAAAGAAAGTCAATACCTTCGAGGCTTTCAAAGTATTTGTTCTAGATGGCAAAATCTCGTGTTGATAACGTGTTATAAAATAAAGATCATAAAGTAAATACACTGAAGACAAATATAGAGATAGACTGATATATTATTCAACTTAAAATGATATACAAATGAATTGAATTGACTTTTTATTTATAGAGAAAAAGAAATAGCTGCAAGGCTTTTCACAATTATTACAATGTTTTTCAGAAGTTATCTGATTGAGCTACTTACAAGTTATTTGCTTGAGCTACTTACCCACTGCCCTCGATTGCATGCCTGAAGAAGCTACAACAAGACTTTCAGAAAGATGTTGAAAAGCTAAATTTAAATTAATTACCCTTGCTAGGAAGACGACCTTGAATCTTGGAATATGGAACGTTGGAGTCTTGGACCAGTAAAAGGCCATAAAAATCAAAAGTAGTAAAATAGACTTTTACACAGTAAACTTAGCCTCTTGTCCATAGTCTGCAATTGTACGTACGCATATCTATTTTTTTTATATTCAGCTTTTCGGTTTACGTCAAACTATTCTGGCAGATAGTAGTTTCAGTCCTTCAGCACTATAATCAGTAAATCGCGGGATATGTCTGAATGACCAGGGTTTGAGAACAGAGCAACTGATATAATCTACAAGATTTTACCCTAGAAGAGAGCAAATTACTCCCACCAGAGTTCGAACTCATGTTGTAGGCCTCCAGCTATAATTTTAAGTTTCCTTCTTTGTCATCCGGCTATGGCATATCTGCTTTTCTAATTAACTGAAAACTCTCTGGCTCTCTCACATGACGAATATGACTCTCTATCTATGTATCTTCCTTCTTTCCCATATATAAACGACTAGTAGTACAAACTTCTTGCATGCATTGCTTCTCTCAAAAAGTAGTGAAGCTTACATCAACTCTCTACTATTCACCAAGCCCCTAAAGCTGCCCTTATTTATAGCCTCACGTTTTCACTCTTTTCTCTACATTGAAAGACCCTCTTTGCTCATACTATATTTGTTTTTTTAATCCATAATGGAGGCTTTTAACCTTCTCAAGTTCTGGCGTACTAACGCCGTTAGAGACATTAACTCTGATATTGATTCTGTTAAAAAGTTCGTACATGTTGTAGATTATGTAAGCAACCCGGCAGCTGAGAGTACTGATGAAGAAATCGACAATGACGAAGACTCGTTTTTCGATTTGGTACTCACAGGGCATAATGGACACCCTAAAGAAAACAATATTTCCAAATTAAATTCACCCGAGTCTCCTAAAGATGTCTTTCTTAAACCAATTGATGCCAACTCGAAGCCTCATTCTCCGAATTCGGTCCTCAAATCAGCTCCCAAGTTTCGCGTCTGCTTTTTGGGGTTCAGGAAATCAAAGCCTGAGAAAATGTGCATTGACGATTCTTTTAAGGCAAATCCGAAAATTCATGATGATCACAAACTTATCTCGCCTAAAGCAGAGAGCAAGTATTTAAAGTTGATGAAACCTTTGTATTCTAGAGCTTCGAGAAGGTACACAGATAAAATTGAAGTATCAAAAAAGGTTTCAAGAGTTAATCAATTGTTCTCTCCATCAAGAAACTCATCAGAAGAGAAACAGGGGAACCGAGTTGCTGTACTTCAGGCTGTGCGTAAACGCCTAGGGAAGAGCCGGTCGACGGCTTCAACGTCGCCGATGTACCGCAGAGATGATTCACTGCTGGAGAAAAATGATGGAATCCAAGGTGCTATTCTTCATTGCAAGAGATCATACAGCTCAGCTAGAAAAGGTATCCATCAAATTTATTTAGTGCACTTAATCTTATATTTATGTAATAATGGACTAATACTAATTTTGCTTTTTAACAGATTCTTCGGTGTTATTATCAAGAAATGCAAATGAAGATATGCCAAGAGCCTCTTGTGAGGAGCAGAGTAGATGGAGTATTTGAATAATCAACATATTGAAATTTAAATAGAAAATTGCTGGAAACAGAAGGCTTGTCCTGTTCCCTTTGCTTATGATATCACTACAGAGTAACTATTTTTTGTTTTTTTTTTACGACCGCAGTACTGTTAAAAGAAAGTGGAATATGATTTTCGATGTAAAGTGACTGTAACAAGTTTTAAAATCTTTAAAGTGTTTCATAGGTTTTCTGTGATGTGTAAATGTTGTTCAATTTGGTCATTATTATGTTGTGAGTTCCAATTTCCAAATAACTTGACTTACGAATCGAATTTGTCGTTATTGCCATGACATATAAACGATACAGATACTTCACTGCAGTGCCTGATTGCGCATGCTTTTCTTTGTTCAAATTAATGCTTCACTTTGTCCTTGTAAGCCAGAATCCAGACGAATGTAGCATGATGTGGTGTATCTTGACAAAGTTATACTTAATGTTTGAAGGTGTGTTATTTTAATGTGGATGGATTTTTTTGGGATAACGACAGTACAGCTGTAGGGATTTATCATGTAGTGCTTCACAATTTGCATATCTATTTAACCGATTCATTTCAGCGTCCGTCAAAAAAATCTTTTGTAAATCATAGAGCCCTAATTTGCAAAAATAAAATTATTGTTGCAAAATTGTGGAGCTCTACACGTTTTGCAAGCCACATATAATATTTTTTTTAAATAAATTAATGTTGCGTGGAGGCTCCACGATTTGCCAATTTTTTTTTGTTTTGGCAAATGGGGGAGAGCGCGGAACTTATCATTTTCGATCTCTTAATCCACAAGCTAGCCATAAGAAAATTCCATCTGTTGGGGTGTCACATGCTACTTAAAGTAAAAACAAGAGATGAAATAAATTGAATGTCAATTTTGTTTCCGAATGTCAGCGACAATGTCGTCTGATACAAGTGACAATACTCGATAAAACAGAAAACTTTTAAGAGTAAAATGCAGCGGAAAAAATAAAGAACACAAAGGTTTATATTTTCATGATTATATGTTGATATAACAACATATAACTTATGATGGTCAATGACCAGAAGTATTGTATATATTTCATATACAAATATACAAATTCCTTTCTTTACAATTTTACACGATAAAACAAAAAGGAATTAAAATGTGAAGTGGCAGATGACTTCTGCCTGAAAAATCTAAAGTAGACAGAGACAACCTCTCATTACAATCGCTCCATACAAAACTAAGCTAGAATCTAAACAACACTTGTAATGTTGGACAGAATGTTGTCAACACACTCAGGCAACACTTGTGATCCAGATTTCTGGGTTGAAATCCCGAGAGCTCTCTTGGTATTTTTGCAATCTAATTCTGGATGATCAATTCACTGTTGTGGCCTCTATATTATAGTAGAGAGTCTTCCTTGAAAAGCTCATCGATCAGTTGAGGAGGTTGAGGGAAAGGTGGGCAGCTGGTGTGTTTGTTGGAGAAGGTCATGGAGTCAAAATCTCAACAACTTTGACTTATTCTTCACTCGATTTCTTCCCCAAACTTTCACTCTTTCTCCCATGTTTTACACAACTCCAATTCACCACACCTAAGTCATTTTTACCCCACAGTAAAATATTAATGTTTGCCGTGAAGTAAGGTAAAATTGTTTAACAAAGATGTTGGTCCAAATGTTGTGACATTTGTCCCAACATTTTTATGCATTCAAATCAGTCCTTTAGAAGATATGTTGGGTCAAATGTCACAACACCAAACCCAACATTAACAATTTTCCCCTTTTTGCCTTTCTTCACAAAACACATTACAAAATGTACAGACGACTTAGTGCTTTGTCACGGATGTTGTCCAACACATGTGATTACTGACTAGCTCCCTCTTAACCTGTGATGGCATACAAGCAAACGTCTGTATACCATGGGCATAATATGGACTAGAACCCCAAAATTGTCAGACCATAACTTTAATATAAATACGGCAGAGCTTGTGGCAGTAGTGAAAAAATGAAGGAACCCATATTCTCAGATAAAATGCGAACGAATCTAGATAAGAGAAATACAGGGTTGTGGTGTCATTTTCATAGCACGGGTGGGCATATTACGGAGGGTTGCGTGAATCTGTGGATCGAGGTGGCCCAGCTACTGCGAGTGGGACACTTTAAAGAATACATCAGTGATCGGACAAAGCTCAATCTGAGCTGGAACCCCAGACAAAAACCAATCAAACACCTCATCCTACTCACATTATCAACATGATCTTCGGGGGAGAGATGGTAAACAAAATCACATACACATCGCTAAAGAAATCCAAAATCTATGTCACAACCATGAGCCGTACCTAGGAGCCAGAAGAAAGCACAAACATTTCTTTCTTCAGCGATAATTGCCTGGGCTTTGCCCCACCTCACAATAACGCCCTAGTAATATCTTTTCAAATTGAAAACTATTTTATTAAACGTGTGTTGATTGATCCAGGAAGTTTAGCAACTATTGTCCAACTACGTGTTCTGAAAGAAATGAGGGCAGATGGATACCGATAACCAAGGTACTAACAGGTTTTAACGTGTCAAGTGAGTTGACCCTGGGAGAGATTGAGTTGTCGGTTCATGCTGATGACATAGAGCAAGACACAACTTTTGACGTCATATATGGTGACATGACTTACAATGTGATATTGAAAAACCCGTGGATATATTTTATGCGAGTGGTCTCCTCTACCTTTCATCAGAATATGAAATTCCCCACCCCTTGGGGGGTTGGGGAGATCATGGGGGACCAAAGTACATCCTAAGAAAAGGAAGATCTGGCGATAATAACATCTCGGAGAGGCAATCTTGACAAATAGCAATCACATACGTCGGACTAGCATGACAGGTCCAGAGGGGAGAATGACCAACTTACGGAGAGAGCAACTACATGAGTAATATCCTTGGATCGAACCATCTCAAAGGATTTTGTTGTCCCAGTAGACAAGGACCCCACAGACTTAGTGGTAGAAAAGCTGGAGCGCATGACACTATTCGAAGAATATCCCGAAAATAAGGTACACTTGGGCTCGAAGCTTTCACTCGGTCTTAGGTGCGTATTTCAAAATTCTTTGAAAACTAACTCTAATTGATTTGCTTGGTCTCACCTGGACAATAATAGGTATCCCCTAGGGGTTTCTATCCACAAGCTAAGCTTTGATCCCAATCACCCCCGGTAAAACAAAGGAAAAGACCGATATCCGCCATCACGGACCAATTTGTCAAAGAGGAAGTAACATGTTTTCTCAATATAGGGTCGGTACAGAGAGTGGAGAATCTAGATTTGTTGGCCAACGTGGTGGTGGTCCCTAAAAATCTCAACAAATTTAGGATATGTAGACTTCAAGAATTTAAATGAAGCATGTCCTAAAGACTCATTCCTGTTATCCCACATTAATCAAACAATTGATGCCACGGCAGGACACGAGCTACTCAACTTCTTGGATGCGTATTCCAGTTATAATCAGATCAGTATGCACCCGGAGGATCAAGAAAATACTTCATTCTTGACCAATCACAGTAATTTCTGTTATAATGTATTGCCTTTTGGTCTTAAAAATACAAAAGTGACCTACCAAAGGTTAGTAAATAAGATGTTTGAAAGGTAGATCGACAAGTCCCTAAAAGTCCACATCGATAACATGTTAGTCAAGTCCTGAGAGGTAGAAATTCATCTTTCCTCCTTGCAAGAAACTTTTGACGTCCTTCGTCGACATAATATAAAGCTGAACCTAGAGAACTGTGCATTCGGGGTCAGGTAGGGTAAGTTCTGGTTTTCTTTATTTCCAGTCGAGGTATCGAGATGAATCCTAATAAGGTTAGGGTTGTTTAGGAAATGTTGGACATACTGGATAACGTAAAAATGGTGCAGATGTTTACAGGGAAAGTCGTTGCCCTGGGAGATTTGTGTCCCGATCTTCGGACCGGTGCCACAAATTTTTGAATTTAATGAAGGGCAATAGGTTCAGGTGGATGCAAGAGTGCCACCAAAGCTTGCAAGATCTCAAAACATATCTATCAAGACCTCACGTAATGGCAAAGTCAAAAGAAGGAGAGCATTTGTTTGTCTACATAACGGTTTCGGCAGTATCAGTTAGCATTGCATTGGTACGAGAAGAATAAGATATACAACTCCCCATTTATTACGCCAGCAAGATACTAACGAGGGAAGAATCCCGATACCCGGTCCGGAGAAGCTGTCCATAACCCTCATCACGACCACTTGAAAGCTGCACTCGTATTTTCAATGTCATCCATTGACGGTAGTCACAAACACCTCATTACAAAGATCTTTGCAATGTGAAAACCTTACGAGCCGACTATCTAAATGGTCGGTTGAAATAAGAGAATATGATTTGACGTATCAACTCCGCTCAATAATACGCACACAAGGCCTGCCTGAATTTTCAGACGACTTTGCCACTACTATAAAGCCTTGAGAATCATGGGTATGTATCACTGACTTATCTTTTTTGTCTTTTTCGTTTAACCTTCTGGTCGCAGGACTGGGATTGGGACTAGCTGAAGGAAGAATATGCCTCATCACTAACTGAAGCAAGGATAAAAAAATACGTGTTGCACTCTTTTCCTTGACCAAGTATTTTTCCCAACATCCAGAACTCTGCTCCAAGAATAAGAATCTCCTTCCGTACTGTCTGAGGCTGATACTTTTTGTTTTTTTTGTTTGGTCACAAAAACAAATTTACATGGGCTATATGCCTTACCTTCATGAATAAAAAAGGCTCAAGCTACGCCGGTTACGCTTTGAATTTATTGGTATGAATGCGTCCTCCCGGAACCGAAAACATCCACCTCGAACACACGACACGGCCTGCAGGCTTCAGAACATGAAGGAAACATAAACCTTATGCCAAAAAAGATGTGGTCGAGATGTCCTCCTCATCGGCGTCGAACGAAGAGGGCCCCTCCTTTTATTATGAATCAGACGAACATAATTCCTAATCATAAAATACGTGACCGGAAGTAATATACCCGAATTGGGAAAAGCGATTGTATAAAATATCACCTCTGAAAAGCAAAAAAGAAAAAATAAAGCAATCGGGGTGCCTAAACACTTGCGTTCAAAATAAATATGGAGCCTAGGGTTGAAGAATCCCGATGGTTGAAGTGCTTCCCTTCAAAGGACCGGATAGTTTCTACGCCCAGTCCACAAAGAATACTAACAAAACAAGTGTAATAGACAACAAACACATGGTCGCAAGGATTCAGTGAAGACAACTAACATTGGATCACAATACAAAAAGGCGCTATAAAAACACGATAGATGAGCGTGCAAAAAGGCCTAAATATAAACACAAGCTCAAAAGCAAGGGAAACATCCGCATCCCAATACGCAAAATACTTATAAAACAGTAGGTAGTTGTCAACAAAAACATGGCTAAATGCAGAAACAAGTCTAAGATCAGCACAAAAAAGTACGTAACAAAATACTCAAGAATTGGTAGCATTAGCTGAACCCCCGGGCCCGCCAACCTCGAAGAATTTGGGAGCTTCCAAAGTAGGAGAAGCAGGCTGGCCTTCTGACCTCTCTCGGCGCTGACATTCCCGAGAATGACCATGTCGTCATAAGTCGAGGCCTCGATGGGCTTCACTCTAATCTCTCATAGGGCCTCATCCTCATCTCACTCCTTCACTGACCATCCCTCACTGTTAGAAGCATGTGCAGGGTCTTCAACCGGGGGTTGAAAAGGAAGAGCTTTAAAGGCAGTCTTTTCTATGTAGAAAGCAGTGACCTGGGCATCAATATTAGCTATCCCATCTCGGGCTTCCTGAAGAGCAACCCTGCAGGCACGGTATATAGCATGAGCCTTCTCAAAGGAAAACTGCATCTTTAGTTTTTGCATCTGGGCGTCTACGTCTCCCAAGCTCAATAACTCTTTTCCAGACTATTTCGAAGGAAAGCGTTAGTGTTGAAAAGGCGATTGTTGGCTTCAACCTGCTCTTTGTTCTGGGCCATCTGGGCTTAAAGTCTTCCCTTAAGAAGGGATTGGGCTTCCACTACAATAGTCTTCCCTTTCACGCACACCTGCAGCTCTGCTTCCAGAACCCAAACTCGTTTTGCCAGGCTGATCTCCCTTTGTAAAATATTGGCATAATGATCTTGATGATCGACCCATTTTTTTTGCAATTCTGCGAGCTCGGCATGGAACTTGGCCTGCTCCTCGTTGTGGAGTTTGTTTTCTTGCTCTGATTGAGCCATCTTCTTCTAGCTCTTCCGCAACCACTAGTGGCACCTCCAAAGCCAAAAGACGCTCATATATCTTATGGTATTTGGTCCAGTTCTCCCTCTCATTGGAAAGTTTGCGCTAGAGGGCCTCAATCGTCAAAAGATGGGCTTGAGATATGCAAAGTGCCTGATGTTATAAGTCAACACAACAATAAGGATGTATACTAAGGGAAACGAAATAGTTGTATACCTAAGCGGCCGCGTGAGCACCAACATTAAAGAGGCTATCCCCGGAGATGTCATTTATTTTTTCCGGTCCTTCTCTGTGGCCAGCGGCTTCAGATAATTGGCAAATCCTACATATTGAGAAAAGAGGTGGCATTCCTTTAGAACGATAACAGTGACTTGCCGACGAGATGTTTTGTTAAGTACCGAGGCCGGAAATGTGTCTACCAGTCCCCACCTACGAGTTTCTCGGGGACCCTCAGGTCTTTCTTTGGTATTTGGACCTTGAGATGGAGGGACCTCTCTTTGAGGAGCCGGTAGGGGAGTTGCTCAGGGTAAGAAGGAAGGGACGAGATAGGGTTCGGATATACCTTAGGAAGGGGCGATATGAGGATACCAACACAGGGGCAAGATCCATCTCTTTAAAGAGGTATATGGTAGAGGCAGCTTGAGAGGCCTTCCATTTGCGAACGAGCTCTTGGGTCGAGTCAGCCTCTCTTTCACTAGCATCAAATCCTAAATTTATCGCAACTTGGGGAGTGGCCGGATTCGCTAAAGCCGGACCCTAACCGTCCTGATCAGGAATGCTCGACCTGCTTCTTTTAGCTGAAGGGGAAGAGCCAAAGGACGTTTTTTCGCCCGAATTGAAGGAGTCACCCCGATTTATGGGCCAGCTGGGACGCAGCTTGAAGAACTTATTACGTAGCTGCGGTTGGATCATCAGATACGTTCGCCAAAGGACGAACTAATGATCCTTTAGGAAGGCCATGGTTTTTTCCCTTCCAATTGTTCTTCACAAAAATCTCCTTCCACACCCAGAAAGAAGGAGATGAAGAATCTAGAATCTTTTGGACCCACTACGCCAGGTCCTTTATCGGGTCTGGTCGCCAAGCCACAACTGAAAACATAAGGAAGACAAAAGTCAGCAGTCCATTTCGTAAGTAAGGGTACAAGCAAAGCAAAAAAAATGTACAAATGTTAAACTTACGATGGGGGTTCCACTGCTCGGGTATAGAAGCCTTTGGTGATTTGATTAAGTCTGTAGTAGAGATAAAGATGCACCTCTCTATCTATTCCCGATCGGAGTTGTCATCAATATTCGTAATCAATGAGTTTTGGTAGCAACGAGCTAGTTGGGTAATCCCAGCTCTAAATATTTTAGGGGAATAAAGGCGGATCAATTGAGAGAGTGTAAAACCCTCCTCGACTCACGAAGAAAGATATCGGAGACACGCTACTGTTTTCCATACCACCGGCCTGACCTGGGCCAGGCATATGTTGTACTTTCTGCAAAATTCCAAAAAGACAATGGCAATCGAGTCACTCACCCTTAGTGCAAAAAGGGTAGGTGTATATGAAAGAATAACATCGCCTATATGAAGTGATGTTTTCCCCTTCCTTCGGGATAAACACCTCAACATTCGTCCAGCCGCAGTTCTATTTGACCTGACCTAAATTGCAGTTGCGAATGGAGGACTGAAACATGCTAGTCGGCCATTCCCGGTCACGGTGAGGGTCGGTATAGGTGGCACGCCCAACAAGGTCCTTCTTTCTATTTCACTCCTTAGGGATATATGATTTTGCCTATTGACCAACAGCGCTTGACGAGATAGCCTTCTTTTTCGATGCCTAACTCGGTGGTGGTCGTCTGCCCCCAATCAGAACTTGGTGGATCGAGATATCAGAATCACTGTGACAACGGTTTGTGTTCGGGTGGTGGCACCACCAACAACAGAGGAATCTGAAGACATGTCGAAGATTTATAGAGAAGGTTGAAAAATAACGGAGAGTTTTTCGGGAACAGAGAAGAGAGATATAGAGTCCTAATGTTTGAGAAAAGGTAAGTGGCACTTCAATTATATGGCGGGGGTATATATGTTATGCGAAAGAATAAAAGGGGAAAACTTCGCCTAAAAGAAAGGGAACCTCGCTATCATTACGGGGTCTGGCAATCAAGAGAAGACTTGGCTTAGGATATGACACGTGTAGGGAGGCGTCTGATAAGGGAGTCAGAGCATTTAATGAGGAGAGTCGGCGTGCGAAAAAGGTGAATCGATCGACCAGATGCACAAAGTTCAAAAAATGACTCGACAAGGAATATAAGATGAGATATGACCGAAAGGCTCTTACATTTCCTAGGCTCACGTCATGAAGGTCCCGAAAAGTTGGGGACTATCTGTATTGGGTATAAAGCGTACCTAGAGGAGCTCATGTGACCGGGAGCTCGGAAGATCTAGAAGATGGCTACAGTTGTTCCCCACTCCTATTAATCCGGGTCACATCTGTCAGTCTGGATTAGTGCACCATAACATACACGAATGTTGAAGCGGCAGAGAGGTTGCATCACCCGTACTTTAGGGTTTGAAAAGTTTAAATTTGGCTTATATATGGATAGCTTAAGAGGGAAGAAAGACATCTTGCTCACTTTATAACCCTAGCATTCTCTTCTCTAAGGAATATACACGAATACCCATTGTTTCACATACTGACTTACTCGAATCATAGCTTGCTCTTTATCTTGTATTATTTATCAGTCTTACAAAATATTTATCAGTTTAACAGGAACTCGTAAAGGAGCTTCCTGAATTGGATAAAACTCACTTGTCTTTAAATTCTATAAAAACAAATCTCCAATTAATTTTTTGATTAGATCCATTTTCACCGAAAAACAATACTCACGATATATGTTACTTAAACTCAAATTATATATGTGCACGTAACACACCCATAAAACTCCGAACTATTCAAAAAGACAAAATATAATGGAATCTAAGATTGTGGGGAGAGCGCTAACGTTTGCGTATACACGGAAAAAATTGGTTTGAATTAGGTGTGGGCATATATCAGTTTATATTGGTTTTGTATACGAAAAATATGAACCGAATAAAATCATTTTTTTTTAAAAACCGAATACAACTTTTAAAAAAAACGATATGTTCGGTTATATCGCCGAACATATCGGATTATATCGGTTTTTTCTAGTGGGCCGGGTCGGGTCGGGTAATTTTTTTTAAAAAATAATTGAATTTCCAAAACTGAAATTGACATTCACACCTACACTATCATGAAATTTCGACGTTGAAATCTATTGTGTATCGTAAGATATTTACTAAAGAAAAAGGAAAATTAGAAATCGATTTGGGGGAAAACACAAATTGATTGGAAAAAAGGACGTATTTCTAAAAATTGGCTGCGCCAAACAGCCTTTGGGCAGTTTGATGGGCCCCGTCTCGAAAAAATACGCAAAATTAATTTTTTTTTTGGGTAAAACGACATCCGAGCTTAGAGTTATGACCATTTAAAGTTTTACCAATTTACAACTACTTTCTCTCCCTACATTTTATGTCAATGTTTCTGTGATATGTTAATCAAGTTCATGCCGCATGTGACTTCCATAAAGTTTCATAGATTGGTTTCAATGGCTATGATTCAAGATATAGTAGTAGCCTAAAATAAAATAAAAAAATAATATATTTAATTCGATTTTTTGGTTCGGTTCGTATCCAAAATAAAAAAATCGAACTGAATCACTAAATCCTGATTCGGTTCGGTTTTTCAAAAAAAAATTTAATAAATCAAAAAAAATTCGATTCGGTTCGATTTTTTCAATTCTCCGGATTTTTTGCCCACTCCGAGTTTGAATTCATGCAGTCTTATGGCTCCACATGCAATTCAAAGGGAAATTAAAGAGGAGCCAGAGCTAGGGATGGCAACGAATCGGATCTGGATCGGATCCTACTAGATCCAGATCCAGATCCATATTCGTTTTTCATACCTGAATCCATATCCGGATCCAGATCCGTCGGGTCCATAAAAATTAGATCCAAATCCGGATCCATCGGGTCCATGGATTGGATCTGGATCCACATGTAAAAAAATTTGTCTTGCTAACAATTATTTTTGAACTGACAAACGATTTTTACTTAGCTAACAGTTTACTGTGTTTCAATTTTTCATATGAGATATTTTGTTCGTTGTCTCGTTTTGATTGTGAGCTATTAATTGAAAATGTTGGACAATGTCAATAGTTGTGGAAAATGCTGACTAGTATTTCCACAATGCAGAACTTGCATATGCTTGGAATCTTCACAAATGAAGTGAATATAATTTTAACTACTTGTCTATTGAGATGTTAGTCATTCACTAATATAACATTGATTTTATTATCGAACTTACCACTTTATTTTTTTATTTTTGATTTAACGCGGGGATAAATTAAACTTGCAAGGATGTGCTTAGCAATTTTAAGAAAATACTTATAAAATTACATTCTAGGTTATGAATATATTTAATAAAAAAAGGATCCACGAGTCGGATCTGGACCGGATACGAATCTCAAACACAAGATTCATATCCATATTCGATCCGTCAGAAACGGATCCGGATCCGTCAGGTCCAACTTTTGAAGATCCATATCCTATAAAACGGATCTGGATCCACCGGATGCGGACTGGATCCACCGGATCCGGACTGGATCCACCGGATGCGGACTGGATCCACCGGATCCGGACCAGATCCATGATCCACTGTCATCTCTAGCCAGAGCCATGCAATGTTTGAACTAAGGGTGGCCAGTGGGCCGGGACGGCCCGACCCCGACCCGATCCCTCCCCGACTCAGCTAAAAAAAATTGTGGCGGGCCTCGAACTCGTCCCGCCATACCCGAGCCCGCCCCAGGCCCGCCCGCCCCGACCCCGACCCCACCCTTTGTCCCCCCTTTGCAAATATGGTCGTTGCACCAATGACCATTTTAGATTTTGGCCGTTGGCCCAACGGCCATTTTAGGCCTCCCCCCTCCCCTAACCCCCCCTACCCCTTAATATTTATTTTTAACCCATAAGTTATTATATTTACATTTTAACCCAATTTTTCAACTATAAATAACTCATTTTCTCTTCATCTTTCTCACAAATCTTCCTACAAACTTTCTAATATCTCATTATATCTCTCTACAAGTCTACATTGTTTACTAAATATTCAATTTTATTTATTCATTTGGGAATTGGGAGTGAAATTGGCAACTAGCTTGAGGATCTTTCATCGAGCAAAGTTTCAATTTTCAACCTCTCGATTACACGTCGACGGTACGTCGGCGTTTGGTACATTCGTTCCTTCATTAAATTATTATTGTCTGTTTATTTTATTTAGCGGACTTAATTTTATTGTTTTTAATTATTTATTATCATAATTAAAAAGGAATGATTAAAAGGTATGTTTAAGGGTAAGGGTAAGGGTGCTTCTTCTAGTAGGGGCAACCAGGGCAAGGGTACTTCTTCTAGTCATCTTATTCCTACACATGATGATTTTGTTGATACTCAACATTTTCCTACAATACCATTAGATTTAGACCAGGAGCTATTTTCTGGAACTCAAGAAGACTTTAATTTAGACGATGATCTAGATGATACACCCACTAATGTTGATGACAACACACCCACTAGTGCATCTTCAACTGAAATACCTCACATTCCCCCTAGTATGAGACGAGGTCCAGCAAAACGACCATTACAATGAGATGCATGGACATTTTTTGATAGGGACGTAGAGAATCAAGTAGCTATATGTAAAATTTGTAAAATTGTTTTAAAATTTAAAACTGGAAAAGGTCACGGTGGGACGGGGGGTTTAATTAGACACGTAGTAAGTGCTCATCCAGCTAGGTATGCCCAATACCAGGCTTCAAAACCGGGTGCGCAAACGCCCGATCCATCGGGACAAGGTTCACATACTGATATTGTCCCGAACCAAGTACAAGGTCAAATTAACCCTATGACGGGGGGAATTGTATGCTCTAAATACAATAAACATAGAGATAGGGAAGCAATATCAAAATTAGTTGATGTGGAGGGTTTGCCCTTTTCATTTCCTTCATTTCCCGGTTTTATTCATTACATTAGAGATATATATAATCCTGCTTTTAACGGTTTTCCTAGATCAACTGTTAAAAGAGAGATATTTAAATTCGCGCATGAATAAAACAAGAAAATGCTAGTAACTTGCCGGCTTCCATACCATCTTCTTCATCTTCAACACAACCTCACAAAAGACATGCTGTTTCTGCGGCTAGTATTGAAAGCCTCAGAAATAGAATGTGCGGCCGTACCTCTACTACTAACCAAATTAGCGAGTTGGATATTTTTATTTTGCAGGGTTCTGTACCGTATCAAGAAGTTATCAATGGAGATGTACATCAAGACTTGTCAAATCTTTGGAGGAATGAGAAGACCTTTCCGACACTTTCATTGATGGCCCGAGATGTTTTGAACATTCAAGCGTCATCAACTGCGTCTGAAAGCGCTTTTTCTGTCGGCAGATATCAAATAGGAGACCACAGACACTCATTAGCCGGAGACAGCTTGGAAATTACAGTATTATTCAGAGATTGGATACGAGCGGAGCGGAGAAGGTGCGGTCAACGAAGAAAAAGATGAAAACTACAACGAAATCTTAACCGAAGGTAATGGAAGCGACGTGGATCAATTTGACCAACAAATACCAATTCCAACCGAAGAACCACAGGAAATCATCAAGCAATTAGAATATGTTTTTTTGAGAATGTAATTTTTTTAATTGCAATTTTATTATGTAATTTGCAACTTTTGGACAACACCACAAAGTTGCAATTTAGATTTTTGACAATTGTATTTGTATTACAAAAAAATCATATGTCTATTAAATAATATAAGAGGCACAAAAACAGTCTTGGGATGTTTTTATTACACTATCTTGTTTTGTTTATTGAGTTTTTTTTTATACATATGTTATTTTTTTAAAAAAAAAAAAGGAAAATCCGCCGGACCCCGCCCTGACCCTGACCCCGACCCCGCCAGATCCGGCCCACCAGACCCGAGCCCGGCCCACTGACCACCCCTAGGACTTTGAACTGGCATGTCAATCATGATCTGATTTATTGGTCCTCGTGATATTAACAGCAAGTGAATATTACTAACAGAGAAAGTGAATATTAGAGCGGCGCTGAACAGCTCCAATGTTGATCGGATTCTCTTGTTACAGAAACTTGAGAACAGCACCTACATTTGTTTACGTCATTGGCTACTACTACTACTAGTAATTTTTTGGTGCATCAGCCTTTTCATCGGTCATAAACATAACAGTATTGGCTAACGGCACCCTAATTCCTGATCCCTATTGCCTAATGCCAGCTGCTAGCTGGTTGATATATTAATGGTTTTCGAGTTTAATTAATTTGAGAATCTCTATGCATTTCACGCGTATAACTTGTTAACCACCCCGGACTTCATTCAACGCACGATATCAAGTTATCAACTGAATCAAAATTCTTCCACAGTAAATTTTAACTAAAGCTTAAAGTACTGAAAACTAGGCTTTGACGGAAGATCTAGAACTAACAATGAAGGAAATAAAAATATTCAAAAAAATAATACTGTATAAGCATATGTGGAAGACCTAACAATGACTATATAGAAAAAATACACTAGAGAGAAGGTAGGAGGCTTTGTTAAAAAATTATACTTGAGAAAGAAAATTTGGCTTTGATAGAATAATCTGTCCTTAAAAATTTTAAGTCTTCCACTTTGTTATTGCAGAGATGGTGCAAAAGCCAATGAAATTTCGAAAACCATCAATTAATTCAAAATTTCCCACAAGAATAATTTTTTTGTGAGTTGTAGAAAGTAATAGAGAGAAGGAGAAAAATCTGTAAATAATTATGTCTTCTTTTTGAAGTAATACCAAGTATTTATAATACCTTAAGAGTCTGTTCGTAACATACATATATGTTCGAGTAAGTTTTTCATTAAAGACAACTTTTAGAGCCACAATTTTTTGAAAAAAAAAAGAGTGACTTTTTTCTTCAAAAAAAGTCATTAATGACTTTCTTTTTTTTGAAAAAGTAACTTTTTTTCTTAAAAAGAGTAACTTCTTTTTATAAAAAAAATAACTTTCTTCTCTCTTAGCTAACACATCAATACTAGCTAATATAACAATCTCCCTCTTAGTTAGTGCTTGATGTTGTTAATAAAATTTATGCATATAGCATGTGTCTTTCGATTTAAACCTACTACTTGTATAAACTCTTCAAAACCTTGTCGAAATTGATGGTTAGATTAAGTTCTATTAAACCACAATTTCTATTTGAGAAGACGGACAAGCTTTATACACATAAATCGTATCAACTTCATAAATTGTTCACCGTGAGTTTTAGCACCCAATTTTGACATCGTGCTACCTCCTGAATTCATAAACACTTTATCAAGTTTGTCTCCCAACTTTAGCCGAAGCGACACCACTTCAAGTGTTTATATATGTGAAGTTATAAACAAAGTCCTTATCTTGGACTTATCAAGTCCTTACCCTGGACTTTACTTAGTTCTTAATCTGAACTCTGGTTTCTTCATTAAGAATACTTTTGTACTCACCCTCCTTTTTCTAAGTATTAAATTTTAGTACTTGCTAACAATTACGGAACAACTTGTTGTTACCTTTTAAACATTTAGTATTGCTGAGCGATAAGAAATGTAAGGTTCTCGTTACTAGTGACAAATTTAGATTACCTTAGACCCATTGAACGTGTAGTACTTGTTATCATATCCCTCGCGAGTCCTTTAATAAATAGGTCAGCAATGTTTTCCTTAGACTTGATATACACAAATGTGAAAATTTCATCGGAAATCAATTGTCGTATGTACTCATGTCTCAAAGCAATATGTCTAGATTTTTCATTGTATATCTTACTAAATGACTTAGACATTGTTGATTCACTATCGCAGTGCAGGAGGACGACTGGCATCGGTTGTGGCCACAACCCTATATCTAACAGTAAATTTCTTAGCCATTATGTCTTTCTTTCTCCAGTCGCTAAAGAAATAAACTCAGATTCCATTGTGAAATGTGTAATGCATGTTTGTTTCTTAGAAGCCCATGAAACTGCTCTTCCCCCTAAAGTGAAAATCCATCCAGACATTGGCTTGTTATCACCAACACTAGTCATCCAACTAGCGTTGCAATACCCTTCTAATATTAAAGAAAATTTGTTATAATACAAAGCAAAAGACTTTGTCCTTTTCAGATAACCAAGTACTCTCACTATACCTCTTCAGTGGTCACCACTTGGATTATGAGTATATCTTGATAATTTACAATTCGCAAAGGCAATATCTGGTCTTGTGCAATGCATATCATACATTAAACTATCAATTGCACTAGCATAATCTAATTGGCTAACAAACCTTCCGGAATTCTCATGCATCTTGTTAGAAGCATCGTATGGAGTATTAAATTCTTTAATGCCCAAGTGGCTAAACTTGGATATGACCTTGTCAATATAATGGGTTTGACATAACGCAAAACTCCCACTACATTTTTAACTTTAATATCTAAGATAGTATCAATTTCTCCCAAGGCTTTCATCTTAAATTGAGAAGTTAAATACTTCTTAGTTTCATTTACGCCTTGCATATTGGTTCCTATAATCAGCAATGTCATCAACATAAAGATACACTATCACTCCATAATCCTTCGTGAATTTGGAATAAATATATTTATCTGCTCCATTGTGCTTAAAACCATTTGATAATATAACATTATAAAAAAAATTATGGCACTGTTTTGGAGCTTATTTTAATCCATGAACTTAATCAATTTACAAACTTTCTTCTCATTTCCAGGAAGCTCCCAACCCTTCGGTGTGCTCTATATATACTTCTTCATCAAGATCATCATTTAAGAATGTTGTCTTAACATCCGTTTGATGGACATTTAGGTCATAAATTGATGCTAAAGCAGACAATACTCTTATTAAGGTGATCCTGGCTACAGAAGCATATGTGTCAAAATAGTCTACTCCTGCCTTTTGTCTAAACTCTAAAGCCCTTTGCTACTAGTTTAGCTTTTAAAATTTGTAGAGAACCATAGGTATTGTATTTTCTTCTAAACACCCATTTATATGTAGTAGGCTTAGTACTAGAAGGTAAATCTGTCAATACTCATGCTTCATTTGATATAAGAAAATCCATTTCATCATTTATAGCTTCTTTCCAAAAAGCCGAATCCCACAGCCCCACTAAAAATTTTAGGATCCTCTTCTAAATTCAAAATAATAGGTAATTTATTTAATATCTCATCTCTACTGCCTTCCACCAAGAAGACTATAGCTTAAGAATAAATAAAATCGACATCTAAGTTCTTCTCCTTTCTTACTCTTAGACTTCTCCTTGGTTCATCAAGAGATTCAGTTGCCTTTCTTTTCTTGTTAGAATAATCTGTACAACTACCATAAAGACTTGTTGCATTATTATCTTGATTAGTAACGTATGTATTCTTATGTGAATTATCAGAATCACCAATAAACTTTGTTTTCAAGAACTCAATATCTTTAGACTCAATGTCTAATAGCCTGTATGCCTTTAAATTCTCAGCATATCCTATGAATATACTTTTAATTCCTCAAGGTCCTAACTTTGTTCTTTTAGAATCTGAAATTCTATAATATGCTAAACAGCCCCATACCCTTAAGAAATTTAAGTTGGACTTTCGTCCTTTCGAATATTCATATGGTGAAACCTTAAACTTCTTTGAAGGTACTATATTGTGTGATAGAATTCATGAAAGTCTTTTATTCATAACATGAATTCTGACAAAGCAATAACAAGATAATAAAATAATAATATTCTTGAGAGCTAAAAGTGTAAGTAAAAGAAAAGCAAGTAAAGCCCTTTATATATGGTCTATTACATGATATGCAAATGTGTTTTTCCAATGTGGGACAAAAGCAAATGTTAATATCTCCTCTCAAACTCGCGATGGTGTAGACAGAAGCATCGAGAGTTTGCCAAGAAAGAACCGGTGACGCTTTAAGGTATGCGCCTTTGTGAAGAAATCTGCAAGTTGCATCGAAGATGAGACAAATGACAAGGATAGAGTGCATTGCTGAAGATGATATCGAATAATATGACAATCAATCTCAATATGCTTGGTACGTTCATGAAAGACTGTGTTGTGCACAATCTGAATAGAACTCTTATTATCACAATACATCGGTGTTGGTGAAGAAAGACAAACACCCATATCAACCAATAACCGACGTAACCATACAATCTCACACGTAGTAGAAGCCATAACACGATACTCTGCCTCAGTTGAAGAGCGAGAAACCACATCTTGTTTCTTACTTTTTCATGAGATGAGTGAATCTCCTAAAAATACACAATAACCAGTAGTTGATTTTCGATCAGTTAGGTCACCAGCCCAATCTGCATCAGAAAATGCACGAAGCTCCAAGGATGAGGTCGATGGAAACAAGAGACTCTGATAAATCGTTCCTCGAAGATAGCGAAGAATACGCATAACTGCAGCCCAATGTACAGATGTAGGAGAGCAAACAAACTGACTGACAATGTGAACAACATATGCAATGTCAGGGCGAGTAATGGTGAGGTACACCAGACTCCCTACAACTGAACGATATAAAGTGGGATCAGGAAGAGGATTCCCGTCAGTAGGTGTATATCGAACGTTAACCTCAAGAGGAGAGTCAACTATACGAGTATCTGTGAGACGGGCCCGCTCAAGAATATCTGCAGTGTACTTAGACTGAGAGAGAAGATATCCCTTCTCAGAATAAGCTACCTCAATGCCTAAAAAGTAACGTAGATGACCTAAATCTTTCATCTCAAAACGGCGAGATAAAGTAGATTTTAGGTTTGCAATACCATCAATATCATCACCTATAATGATCATGTCATCAACATACAACAAAAGCAAAATACAACCTGCAGGGGATGATTTAACAAATAACGCCGAATCATAAAAGCTGGAAATAAACCCAAGAGATGATACTACAGTGGAGAACTTGTCGAACCAAGCTCTTGGAGCTTGTTTGAGACCATACAGAGCTTTCTTAAGCCTGCACACTTGTCCTGGACTATGTGAAACACCAGGTGGAAGGACCATGTAGACTTCTTCTTGAAGATCCCCATTTAAAAAAGCATTTTTAACATCCATTTGTGAAATATGCCAATGACGAACAGAGGCCACTGCAATAAGAACCCGGACAGATGTCATCTTTGCAACAAGTGCAAAAGTCTCTTCATAATCCATACCATATTCTTGAGCAAAACCCTTTACAACCAAACGAGCTTTATATCGCTCAATAGAACCATCAGACTTTGTCTTAATCTTGTACACCCATCGAGAACCAATGGTTTTCTTACCAGTCGGTAGAGAAACCAAATCCCAAGTACCAGTTTTGTTCAAAGCAGTCAGTTCCTCATTCATAGCCTCTTGCCAAAGAGGATCACGAGCTGCCTTAGAGTAGGATGTAGGCTCACAGAGAGAATTAATAGAAACTAGAAAGGAAGCGAATGATGGAGCATAGCAAGAATAATCAAAATCGGATACCTGAGTAGATCGCAGAGTGCGTTTAGGATAGCGAGGTGGATCTGGATCTGCAACCACAAGAGGTTCTGAAATAGGCGTAGGAGGGGGTTGAGTATCAATATCATGGGACCTGCCAGAAGACTGAGAAGGAACAGATGATATAGATGTAGAATCAGATGGTCAATCAGCATCAAAGGGATCAATATCAATAAGGTCAGATTTTGTCATGCCATGTGAGGTAGGTGGGATGGAAAAGAAAGGAACATGCTCAATAAAGGAAACATTACGAGACACATACAATTTTCCAGAAACTGGATCATGACAACGATAACCTTTCTGCCCAACCCCATATCCAAGAAAAACACAAATGGCGACACGAGAATATAACTTAGTACGCTCTGCATGTGGACGTAGAACAAAATATGTAGAACCAAAAACTCTCAAATGGGAATATAGTGGGGTGTGATCAAATAGTCTAGCATACGGAGAAATCCCAGAATTATGAGAGGTAAGGATCCTATTAATAAGATAAACAGAAGTAAGGACAGCTTCTCCCCAAAATTCACTAGGTACACTAGCGGACAAAAGCATGGATCTAGCTGTCTCAACAATATGCCTATGTTTTCTCTCGGCTACCCCATTTTGTTGTGGTGTATCAGTACAAGAAGACTGATGTATTGTACCATCAGCTTTGAAAATACCAGAAAGATCCCCATTAGTATATTCACCTCCTAAATCAGCCCGAAAATATTTAATAATGGTAGAATGTTGAGTTTTCACATAGGCTTGAAACTCAGCAAAAGTATGAACAATATCAGAGCGTCTTTTCAACAAATAAACCCAACAATGACGAGTATAATCATCAATAAAGGAAACATAATATCTGGAGTCACCCTTAGTAGGGATAGGTGCTAGCCCCCAAACATCTGAATGAACTAGATCAAATGGTGCAGAAGAAGTAGAAGTACTAAGATTAAAAGGCAAAGCAGAAAATTTTCCAAGTTTACATCCACTACAATCAGAAATATTATCGGATTGTAAATCACCAAGAACACCAGTATTACACATAAAACGCAGGCGAGAACCTGATACATAACCAAGTCTAGAGTGCCACAAATAAAACTTCGAAGAGGAATGTGTTAAATGAAAAGAAGACAGATTAACAGGCATAGTTGCTGCATGAGTAGGAAGATGCAGCTCATCCAAAACATATCGACATCTCCCCTTTCTACGCCCTGTCCCAATTACTCTCTTGGATTTTAGATCCTGCACATAACAAGAATTATGGAAGAGTCCAATAAAACATCCAGAGTCACATATTTGACCAGTAGAAGCAAGATTTATATGTAATTTTGGAATGCAATAAACATCAGGTAATGATATAGTGGATGTATGAATGGTGCCAATGCCTGTCAATGGCATAGGTGTTCCATCAGCAGTCACAACAGAAGTGGAAGGGGAGTCAGAAGACATAGATACAAAGACGGAAGAATCAGGAGATATATGATTTCCAGCTCCAGAGTCCAAGATCCAAGAAGGCGAAATGATACCTGAACCAATAGATGGTGATGAGCTGGAAGGAACAGAAAGAGCATAAGACTGAGAATTCTGTTGAAACTGTTGGAAGGCGAGGAACTTCTGAAATTGGTCGACTCATGAATCGATCTTGTGACTCACAGAGGCTCCTGAAGCTGGGTGATCAAGAGAGGGCACAAAGGCAGCCTGAGTCGGTGGATACAAGTTCTGGAATTGACCCCCAGAATATGGCTTCTGTTGAGAAGGCTTCTGTCCTTGTCCCGAATGTGGAGGCTTAGAACCTGACGTCTTCCGTAGCTCAGGACATTGATTCTTCCAGTGTCCCGGTTTCTTGCAATAATTACAATTACCTATGATAGATGTTCTATACTGGTGTGTAGGGGCTGCAAGGACCGGTGCAGACGAAGGAGCTGCCAGTACAAAAGTAGAAGCCTTATGTACCCCTTTTAGAGTCTTCAAACATGTTTCTTCAGCCATAAGTTCATTTACCACATCTTCAACAGATGGTAAGGGTTTGCGGTGCAACAAGCCTGAACGACAATTCTCAAATTCTGACCGAAGACCCATCAATAGCTGAACAAGACGATCTTCATCTCTGCATTTAATATAAGCATCGCATGCTTGCAATTCAATAGATTATGTCATAGCTAACTGATCCCACAAAGTGGTCATTGCACATAAATAATCTTGAATGCCCAAGTCATTTTGTACTAGTGCACGAATTTCATATTGTAACTGATATTTAACAGCAAAATTATTCTGCACAAACAATCTTGACAAATAATCTCAAATCTCTTTAGCAGTTTTGAACTTAGCCAATTGAACACCAATTCTTTGTTCAACAGAGTTATTAATCCAAGTAATAATCTTTGAATTATTGGTCTCCCAAGTCCTAAATAATTCATCAAAATTTTCATCTCCAAATTTAGGGCATTTGGGTTTTTCAGACATATAATCCCAAAGCCCCTTTCCCTTCAGAAAATTTACCATGACATAGTTCCAATAGGAATAATTTTTTCCATCTAACCGAACACCAATAGTTTGCAAAGAATTATCACCTCCAGTCATTATGAATTTTAAACAGAAAAATCCCAAATAACAAGCAGCAATCCCAAATAACAAGCAAAAAAAAAAAAAGAGGTCAGATCTCACCAATCAGATGCGGAAGCCAAAAAGACGAAACCCAGATGTGGAAGCCAAGATCAGAACGAGCACGAGCAGCCAAAATGAGCACGAGCTTCCAAAACAAGCCAAAAAAAAAAATTAACTGATACCAGGGGCGTGCTGCATGCGAACCCCCAACTAACTCACCGCGAAGTTGGATCCGCGATCGAGCTAAAAGTATTAACTTGTGCTCTTGGCTTTGATACCATGATAGAATTCATGAAAGTCTTTTATTCATAACATGAATTCTTACAAAGCAATAACAAGATAATAAAATAATACTATTCTTGAGAGCTAAAAGTGCAAGTAAAAGAAAAACAAGTAAAGCCCTTTATATAGGGTCTATTACATGATATGCAAATGTGTTTTTCCAATGTGGGACAAAAGCAAATGTTAATATTGTGCACAAAAGAAGCTGTTAACAAAGCTTCCCCACAAGTTTGTCGGTAACTTAGCATGTAAAAGCATGGCGTTAATCATATCTACTAATGTTCTATTTTTTTTTACAGCAATACCATTTTGTTATGGGGTATATGATGCAGTAACTTCGTGAATCAAACCATTTTCTTCACAAAATACAGAAAACTAATTGGAAAGATATTTTCCTCCTCGATCACTATGTAGAATTTTAATTTTTTTCAATTATTTTTTCACTAAAACTTCGTAACTTTTAAAATATCAAAGGCTTGATCTTTTATTTTTGAAAGAAATAATCCCTTGATTATTTTCATTAATCAATGGAGTATATATACAAGTTACAATCTCCAAATATGAAAAATTATATTCCTACTATACTTCTAATATTCTAATTCTACTTGTAAAAGAATTCTACAATTATGGTAATTATACAACATTACTTTAATAATCTAATTAACCGTGATATACACGGTCTATCACACCCCCGCAATCATAGCGGGCGGTTGTCGTACGCTGATACTATCCCTAAAATCTTCAAATAAAACCGCGGGAAGGCCCTTCGCAAAGATGTCAGCAATTTGGTATCTGGAGGTCACATGTAAAATACGTACTTGTCCATGAATTACCTTTTCGCGAACAAAGTGAATATCCATCTCGATATGTTTAGTGCGCTGATGTTGGACCGGATTGCCAGAAAGATAGATTGCACTAACATTATCACAATAAACCAAGGTAGCTTTCTGAATAGGAAAGTGTAATTCTAATAGAAGATTACGCAACCAACATAATTCAGATACCACATTAGCCACGCCTCGATACTCAGCCTCTACACTGGATCGCGATAATGTAGCTTGGCGTTTCGCAGACCACGAGACCAAGTTATCCCCAAGAAATAACCAGATGTTGAGCGTCTGGTATCAGGACAGCCACCCCAATCAGCATCTGTATATGACACAAGAGTAGAGACGGAAGAAGGATATAAATGCAATCCATAATCAAGTGTTCCCTGGATGTACCGTATAATGTGTTTGAGCGCATGCATGTGCTCAATCCGTGGGTCATGCATGAATAAACACACCTGCTGAACTGCATAAGTAATAACAAGTCTCGTGAAAATAAGATACTGAAGTGCCCCTGCAAGACTGCGATAGTGGGTGAGATCCTCGTATGGTGTGCCTGACGTAGTACTCCGCTTCGGTTTGGTATCAACCGGAGTGAAAGTATACTTACAAGATGATATACCAGCTCTCTCAATAATCTCCACAACATACTTCCTTTGAGATAAAAATAGACCACCTGAATGACACGTGACATCAATGCCCAAGAAATAACTCAAGGGTTCCAAGTCTTTCATTGCAAATTCAAAACTGAGAAGTGACATGATAGACTTGCGCAGATTATCAGATGAAGCAGTCAATATTATATCATCGACGTACAATAAAATGTATGTAAGAGAAGTACCACGACGATATATAAATAGAAAATGATCAGATCGGCTGTGAGAAAACCCAATAGTAGATACATAATCTGCAAACCTTTTATACCAAGCCCGCCTGCTTAAACCCATACAATGACTTCTTCAGCAAACAGACATGATGAGGATGATTGGGATTTCGAAAACCCAAGGGCTGATGCATATAGACTGTCTCCTTAAGATCACCGTGTAAGAAATCATTTTTTACATCCAACTGATGAATAGGCCATGCTTTTGAGAGAGCCAAACTAAGAACAATGTGAATGGTAGCCGGTTTGACCACCGGACTAAACGTCTCACCACAATCCACGCCAACCTATTGAGTTTTATCATCTCCTACCAGACGAGCCTTATGCCTCTCAAAAGAACTGTCATAATTTTTTTTATGAATAAAAATTCACATAGACCGAATAATATTAACGCCAACTATGGAAAATCATGTTTCTAGTATACTTCTAATATTATAATTCTACTTGTACAAGAATTCTACAATTATGATAATTATACAACATTACTTTAATAATCTAATTAACCGTGATATACACGGTCTATCCGTTTTCATTAAATAAACATACATGTATCTAGAATAATAATCTATAAAAGTAATAAAGTATATATTTCCACCTCTAGTTAAATGATCACTCAATTCACATATATCAGAATGCACAAATTCAAGTAAAGTACTGGTTCTTTCATTCTTTGGAAAAGATCTCTTTGTACGAATATTTCACATTTTTATCATCTTTCTCTACAGTAGAAATCAATTTATTTTTTAACATAAACTTAACATATCTAAAATTAACATGTGAAGGTTTAGCATGTAATAAATTAATAGATGACTCAATAAAACAAGCGGAAACATCAATTTTATTAGTAATACTCAATTTGAACATGCCCTCACATGAGTAGCCTTGTCCTACAAATACATCATTTTAGAGAAACTAATTTTTTCTGCCTCTATAACAGTTTTGAGTCCTTTTTTACATAATGAATTTGCAGAAATTAAATTCCTCCCAACATCAGGAATATGATGAACATTTGTTAAAATCAACTTCTTTCCCGAAGTAAATGCAGTTCAACTGTTTCTTTTCCAAGGACATTGGCAGTGTCGTGATTCCTCATTAAAACTTTTTCATCACTTTGTGAAGGGGAAAGTTCCGAAGGCGAACCCCTCCACTTGTACCAAAGGCCCTTTGGCCAGGTGGGATGCAAATCGAATGATATGCGCGAGTGACAGCCCTGCAAGGGAGAGGACCAACGGGACACGAACCCAGCAACAGCCCTTGCGATATTTTAGCAAAGACTGTCTCCACACGGATTCGAACCCGCGACGTCGGAGTGGTTGTACCCAATCACCTTGCCACTTATCAACTCGCCTGTGCCCCGGGGGCAAAAACTTTTTCATCACTTGTTGCTACTTCGTAATGTTTGAAGAAACTCTAGTCGTTGCACACGTGAATGGTAGCACCAGAATCATACCACTAATCTGTAGATTTCAAAGTCGTTGCCATGTTGCATTTAGTTACCATACTCAAGTGCAAACTAGAAAAAGCAGAGACCATTGCAGTAATATCAGAATAAGATGCTTGTTGTTATTCAATATTATTAACATTCTTCTGTCCAACATTTTTTTCTTTTTTCTGCCTCTTCAAAAATCTGCAGTATCTCTTAAAATGGCCTAGTTTGCCACAGTTATAACATGGTCCTTTCTTATTGTTAGAAAAATTTCCGTTTTGAGCAACATTCAATTTTCTCTTTTTTTTCAGCCTTGTTTCCAGATTTGCCAAAATTATTTCTCTTGCTAGATTCAATATAATTCACTTTTGAATCAGCTTTTGTTTTCGTGTTTCTTCTTCAATTCGAATATGCTTTGTCAAATGGTCCACATTAAAGTCTTCGGAAGAATGTAATAGTTTTTTCCTATAACCATTCCAAGTAGCTGGTAATTTTACAAATAATGCAGCCACTTGAAGAGATTCAGAAACTTGGACTTTAAAATCTTTGAGTCTAGAAATCAAGACAAGCAACTCATTAACGTGTTCCATAACAGATTTTTCATCTACCATTTGAAACTCAAAAAAATTCAGACCAAGGAATCTATCCGTTCCTTGTTTCACAGTAGTGTATTTATGCTCCAAGGCTTTCCAAATTTCTTGTGGTGATTTAAAAGGACGAAACAAATCATATAAACGATCAGACAATGAATTTAAAATAAAGCCCCTACAACGCACCTCATCATCTTCGCGCCTTTTGTGTGTTGCCTTAATTTCGTCAATATCCTTAGCAGTAGGTTCTGGAATCGCCTGAAGATAAGCAATTTCGAATTTTGTAAGAAAGAACAATAACTTGTCTTTTCAGTGGGTGAAATTTGAGCCATCAAAATGATCCATCGAACATCTTGTTGAAAACTGTATCACTTTCAGTAGCCTCCATTGCATTGAATATTAAATTCCTTAAGATTGTTACTCCTCTATTCCAATTTATGTTTCATCATTTCTTTTTTAGTTTTTTTCAAAAAGAATATCATTTTTTTTATAATTAGAAACAATTCAATTTTAAATTTTCTCTTTTACTCTTAATGAAATAATTTATATTCACACAATTGCCTTAGGTTTGTTTTAGACCACAGATTTCAAAAGTTAAATTTTCTTTCTTAAACTTTGTACCAAATTAAATAATGCCACATAAATTGAGAAATGGTCATCAAAATAATAACCAATAGCCGATAAAGGTATATTTTTGTATATAAAATTAATATAAATAATGTATACAAAATAGTGTAGATGTTTTTGTATATTCGACTAGTGCAAATATAATTAATTTTAGCCGTTTGGCCAAATGGGTAACTTTCTTTATCAACAAAGGAATATAGAAGCTAACAAGAATTGACCAATCATGAGAGAATTTTTAGGCTCGACTGTATTACACTATATAAATTAGGCCATTAGGCCTCTTTGAGCAAATAAACTAAAGAATATATAGATGACGAAATAGACATCAATCAAGGTGTGACCAAAGGTTAAGCGTGCATTAATAATAAGCAATCAAGACTCTAGGAAACCCAACCAATTATCAGACTAGCTAGTTTGGAGATGAAAAATTTAAATAAAATTGGGAGATACTATGCATGAGGACATATGATGAAACAAAGTTTCGACACCATTCCTATATTCAAGGACAATAGATTTTTAACTTGTCTCCTTGTTGGTCACATTTCTCCTATTTTAATTTGATTGGTCTCATTATTATTGCAGAGTTAGTAGATCCAGCTCCATATTTTTTTTATGCTAATTACAAAGACTTTTATCAGAAGTAATCGACATTATGATGAATATTAAAGGAAATAATTGTTGCACTTGATTAATTCAATGGAAGTAAAAGCATCGGCCAACCTACGTTTGTTGGGAACTGTCTTGATCAATCTGTAGTACCCTAACCCTAACCCTAACTAGCTGTAAGACTGATAAGGGAAAACACCAATTACATGAGGTTCACTCAATTCTGCTTTTAAGCATTGAAAATTGATCACATATTAAAACCAAAGAATAACAAGAATTTGGTCAGTTTAGGTAAATATTTTGCATAGATCTTAAGTTTGTCCTTCAAATTCGTTATATCTATGGTTAAGGAATTGTGACTTAAAAGGTTAAACCAGGAAGAAGAAATCACTTATGCAAAGGATAATTTGAGAGAATGGTTGATCGTGAACATAGACGCGGGATGGAACACACTACTAAAAAAAAATTATTTTCCCACTAAAATATATTCAGTGACTATTTCCTATTGAATATTGGTGGAAAAAACCTAAATAATAATATTTTCACACGGAAAAATTTGAAAGTTTCCCAGCGTTTCAATGAGAATTTGTTTCTCACTATGTGTTTTCCCTGTGAGCTGATTCAGCGGGAATGAAGTGGAAAATTATATATTATATTTTATAGCACTTTTTCCACTAAATGTCGATGGGTAAAACTTATATTTCTAGTAATGGCATGAATACAATGAGTTCAACTGAACGCAATAATTTTAATTGGAAGCGTACATGTATATATGTTGACATTCATTTAGAATTTCAATGAATATCAAATTTTGAATCCGTACTCAAACGTTCAATGGTTTCAATGCTAAGAAGCGATATAGATTGAAACTATCAAATTTAAATTTTGAATTCACAAGATAAATCATTTAAAAGGAGGGGAGTTAGCTGTAAATTAGTCTTCAAAGAAAACATTCAGAAATTAATTTATTCGTAACACTAAGGACTACTAAAATTGTTTAAGAAAATATCCAAAACTAGCCGGGTTTCATATGCACTTGAACTGCAAATAATCTATTTGGTTTGAAGTACCTTACCTTAATTCTTAATTTAAAAAGGAACGATGAATTTGAAATGGCACGGCAAGGGTTAATAGGCCGCTTACATGTGGCTAATGATTTTTTTAATAATTTAGTGGCAACCACCGTACAAGACATGGAACTAAACATATGAAGTTCCATGTTATTGTTTGCTGTTAGTGGGAAGCTTATGATTTTCTGTCATTATTCTGTTTTCTCTTAGACAGATCTAGCAATTGCATGTACAATTAATACAATGTTCTTGTGGATATCCTTCTTGCACTTAAAGGTTCACAATAAAAAATTACTGCAAGCATTAACTTAGATAACTGGAATCCAAAATAATAGCAGACAAAATATATTTTTTTATAAATTAATATATAATATACAAATGTTATACAAAGTATATTTTTTTATATATTAATATATAATATATAAATTTTATACATAATTAGTGTATATTTCTTATATATTTAGCTTGTGCCTGTAATTATTTTTGACCGGGACTAAGTATATTAAAAACCCTTTAATTTTTGTATAATGATTTAGGTTATATACAAGTAGAGTAAAATTTGTATTCCTAATTTCGATTAAACGACCGTAAAAGGATATTCACTGTCATTTCGTGTTATCAAATCAGACTTATTCTATAGTCTACATTGAGGAGGCTCTAAGCAATTTAATATTGTAGAATAATTTCGCAATATCTACATATAAACTCATCGACATGTTTGGTCGAAGCTGAAAAGTAACATTTGCAAACTCACAATTTCCTTCTTTATATGTAGTTCGCTTTGTTTCTTTTTATACTTCCCATCTCACGTTTTTTTGTCACTTCAATTTTTAGGAAACAAAACTTTCCTTTTAAACGTCGTTTGACTTTGACATACTTCTCCAAAGAAAATATGCGCATTGTGCCAAGAAAAAAATGAGATAAGGTACGTTCAAGAAAAAAGTCAGACCTTTAGCCTATCTGACTAATCCTTCCTAAGGAACGATAAAAACATAGGATAAAACTCAAAATTTGCTTATTATTCCTTCTCGATATTTATATTAAATTATATTAACTTATCATATGATTTTACTACAAAATTAAATAAAATAAAATTAAATTATATATTAATGATCCATAGTTGCACTACTAGAAATGGACCTATTGCAACAGAATTTTAACAACTGTTCCCTAACCGTTGCAATAGCAAATCTAAGGCAACGGTTATACACGTGTAAGCTTCTCGATCCTAATGAGACAGTTGAAAGCGTAAACCGTTGTTGTTGGTGAATAACCGTTTTCATACATCTATCTATTGCTACGGTTTAGTAAACCGTAACAATAGACAATTTTTGGCAACGGTTCTTTGGTGAAAAATGGCTAGTGTGACGGGTTACATTTCCCCCTTATTTCCCTCGCCGTATCTTATTAATAAAACTTATCATAGTTTATACCTTAGGTACTGTCTTCAATTGTGTTAGTGAGAGCCCAGCAGTTCGCCTTTACTCGCCCAACCCTTTTTCCCCTTTATCTATAATTGAACATATTCAAGCTTAAAGCTCCCCCGTGAAAACCCTTCGAATCCCCCGGTTTTATCTGCGCATGCCTCCGGAAAGGCATATATCTCTGACAAAGACTTTTCTTTTCTTCCTCTTTGCCACAAATCCCCAATAGATTTCACCAACATTTCTGGAGTCTTCGTAGAAGATTGGAAAGCCCTCGTCGACTAGGATTTAGGTATCAAGGTCTATTTCGTTGTTTTTATTTTCTCTAATTTGATCTGCCTCTGTAAATTTTTGTTATCAGCGCCTATTTTCTGCTCTCTGCCCCAAAATCCCTTTAACCTCTTTTACAGTTTAATCGAAAATTCAGAAATGCCGCAAGCTTGTTGAATGTTGAATTTTGATAACATGAAATCAAGAAAATACTAAATTTGGATTGTTATAATTGTGGCTGAGTCAAGAGATGACTTTCTGTCTTGAAGGAGCTTTTAGGGAGGTGATTAAGTGCAGATTAATGGTTTTAACGTTCCAAAAACCAAACGGAAGGCAGTTTCTGCCTTCCGCCGTTCTCAATTTCAGCTTTTCAGAAAATTCAGGGACCAAACTGTAAATATTAAATAATTTGGGGGTCTATCAGAAGAAGTCCACGACCCACGACCCGAGCCCTGACGGACGGCGGCGGCGGCGCGCGTGTGAGCTTAGCCCCGAACCAAAGCACATCTAGGTTCTCCCTCCTTCAAAAACATGGGTTACCCCTTGAGATCCCAAACTCTTAGTCAATTTTGAGACTTATAAAGAGAACAATTCTTCATTTTTCCACTGATGTGGTAGATTTGTCCCACACCATATTTCCATGCCTCAAACACCTTACTTTGTGAACCAATATCTCTTTCATTTCTCAACGAAATTTGACGATTCTTGGCCCTACGGTCATCTACTCACTTAGTAGATTATGCACGTGTGAAGAGACAAAACCTCCAACATGCAGAATCCTAGTGTTTAATTCATTAAATATGGGTGGACGCACCTCCCCACCAAATGCAAATTTCCAACAGTTTGTCTCTTGCTACACCCTGATTTTCAACTATTTTTTTTTGTTTTCATCCAGTGTTCGATATCCGCATTGAAGCCCGATTATATTTTGATTTGTGCCGCGCTAGGGCCCCACTCGGGGGAAGTGTTCCCTACCAAAGATTTTTAATACTAGAGCTCGAATCCGAGGCCTCTGGTTATGGGAGGAACAACCCATCCGATGCACCACATCCTTTGATGGTAATTTTCAGCTATGTAATTCAATACATTTCTTTTTCCACATGATAAACTGGATAGAAAAAAATATTTTGGTCTAAAATTGATGGTTTAATTTGTTGGCAACAGGAAAGAAGATCATGTTTCTGTAGGAGTTCATGAGACCAATTTTGATTAATAAAAACAGTTGAAGAAAGAATTTGAAATTAAAGATCTTTTTAATTGTGAAAATAATAATTGTAATGAAAATTAGAATAGATTGTGAGAGTGGTACAAGGAAATAAACTGGTAAAACTATATAACTTCTAAAATTAACTTAATTTGAAAAGTATTTTTTGTTAAAGTATTTTTCAAAAGAATACTTTTGATAAAAAAATAGTTTGTGCTTGACTATCAATTTAAGGGGCACTTTTGAGCATCAACTAATATTTGACCAAATTTTAAAAAAATATTTTTAAGTATATTTTCTCAAAGTCTACGCCAACTTCATTGAGTGCACATTTTATATTATCTGCTTTTTTATTTCTGAAAGTGATGAAAGCAAAAGGAAGTATAATATAACTTGAAAATTATTTTATCAAAAAAGTTTTTCTAACGAATAAGTACATTTTATCACTCATAAGATACCCTAAATATAAAATAAAATATCTTAAAGGTAAATGAAAAATAGCTTTAAGCAGAGATCCTGATCGAGCTATGGGGATGGTAATTTCTTGCATTTTATTTTTAATGGGTCTATCCGATCCGAATATAAATGAGTCTTGAATACTCTTCCCTATAACTTGAGAATAATTTTATCAAAAAGGTTTTTTCTAACAAATAATTTTCATCACATAATACATCATAAATATCAACTGTTTAAGGTAAACGAAAAGTAGCTATAGTGGGAGACCCATTAGAAACTTTTGATGGTGATATTTGGTCATTGGCATATTTGATGAAGAAGATGAAAATGAAGTATTGGATGAATGTTTTGCTAAGGTGGCTAGGGTTGGAGATCTTTCGCCATCGCAAAGGAGTGAATTCAAGATAAAAAGAGCTCACAAAAGAAAGCATAATTGAGATGGTAAAGTGTAAGAGATTGTTCTAAGACAACTATCAATGAGAGTAGCAAAAAAGAAGGAGACAAAGTTCAACTATATTAACAAGATCCAAGAAGAATTGATGAAAGATCAAGAGATTTTTGAGCGGTTGGAGGAAGAAGACAAGGTGAAGAATCAGATTTTTATGGGGCTATATCTCTTTGAAGTTTTTACAATTTCAAAAAACAAGAGGATTGCTCTACATTCTTGCTTATTTTAATTTTTTACTATCTAAGTATTATCGTTTGTAATATCATCATAGAATGTGTTATAAACTTTTTGATGATTATAGCATATTTAGTTTTTTTTCTTATTTTTTACACGCATGTTAATTAGTAGAGATTTTTTATCTCAATAGAATTAATAAGATAAGATATAGCCCTTCTTACTTATACTCTCTTTCCTTTGAGTTTCGCTTTTATTATATAAATAAAAAACTAACCCTAAACACCTTACCAAAAAAAATAAAAGTAGCTTTAAGAAGAGGGTCTTAGGGCGAGGCATGGGAATGGATTTTTTTTAATTGCAAGTGTTTTGCTTTTATTTAACTTTTCCAACGCGAATTTTAATTAATCGTTCAATATATAGTTATATACTTCGATTGTTGATGATTAAAAGAGTTATCGGAAAATCAAGAACTATAATATCAATGAGGTAGCTAGCTGGCAATTTGCAGTAGGCAGTATACTTTTTGTGACTGAAAAAGCAAGTGCAGCTAAAAAGAGTTTTAAGAGGAGAAAAAGGTGCAGGCTATAGCGCAGACAAAAGTAGTAGCCAAAGTACGTAAGCAATTGTAGCTGTGGTCTCCAACCTCTGAAAAGCTCAACGTTTTTGGGACTTGACTTGAGCAAGTAGAGTATTACCCAGTTTTCCGAATTACGGCGAATTATTTCTGAGGATAGTAATTTCAATTTCTCAATATTATTATCAGTAAATCACAGAATGTGTCTGAACGATCAGAGTTTGAAAACAAAATAACTGATATCATCTACAAGGTCTTACCCCAAAAAATTACTCTCACCAGAGTTTAAACCCATACTGCAGACCTTCAGCTGCATTTTAAGTTTCCCTCATTTATCATCCAGCTATGCCCGGAAACTAGTATTACCCTTTTCTCTTCTACTTCTTCACTTCACTTCTCTCGCACTAAAAGCGAATCATTTTTCATCTTTTGAACCGTTCACTGTTTATTATTGTGGATCAAATGTTAGAGGAATCGTTTGGTCATGAATAAAATTTGAATATTTGAAATAATATTTAAATAAATATTTATTTATCAATTTTTTTTTAATCTCAACCAAATCCTGTCCAAACACCTGCATACTTACGTGACTTAATTAAGCAATAAAAATTTTAACGACTAATCTTGTACAATTCTTTTTTAAGTAACAATTAGTAACTTACTTTTTTATACTAATATTTACTGAAATGATCTCCTATCAATGATCTATTTTGGACAATCCAATACAAGTTACTCCCGCTATTTTAATTTATTTGGCTTGATTCGGAGTATGATGGTCAAACTAACTAATGTTTCGTGTGAGTTTTGACATAAAATTTTTGATTATTACGAAATAATATTTACATATTTAGAAACTAAATAAAAAATATTATAAGTCACAATAATTAACAATTTAGATATTTATACGACATTTGAAAAAATTATAATAAAAAAAATATACTTTAATTATTTAAATAATAACTAAGACAAACATTTTGAAACAGATGGAGTACTATAATTTTCTTTTTCTATCTGTCACCCATTTATGTACAGTTGAACACTAAAGTTTAACTTGTGGTAATAATTGTTGGGTACTATTAATCATGTGTTTAAATATAGTATTTATTATAGAATAATTATTTATTTAATTTTGTCCTTTACTTATATAGTAGATGATTTACTGTATAGAGTTTAGCTCATACACAGAAGATTAAATCATCGGTTCTTATAAGTATAAAGTTGATGTTCACAATCTAAGATAGAAATTGGACAAAGCTATCGGTATGATTGTAGCACAAGATTAAATATAATGTATCTTCATTATGGGAACGGTTTAGTTCCGACTTCTTGTGCTAGTACATTTTGTATGTATTGAATAGACCAAGTAGAGATAAGTGTTTTTGTATTGAATATGTAAAACAACTTCTCTAGCTCATTAAATGTACTTATACTCTTAATCTTGATACGATTATTATGATCAATGTGATTTGTTAAGTATTTTGATTTATCAAAAGGTACGATTCTATTATGAGTCAATGTATCTGATAGATTGGATAGTAACAAATAATATTTGAAAAATAATAATTAGTTGATAGAATTCATGTCTCGACTTTGAGATTGATGATACCCATTTATGGAGGCTTATAAGTATTCATGTGAAACTCTACATGTGAATTTTGTATTCGTCATATGAAATAAGTTAAGCGAAAGTATAAAGGATTTAGTTAGTCAAAAAAATAAATTATAAGTAATTTAATTTAATTAACTGGTATCTGTAATCTTAACATGGGAAGTTAAATAAACTATAATTAAAGATTTCAAAATTGAACTGAGAATGCAATTATGAATTTTTAGTGGAGTAATTCATAATTTATTATGGTAGAATTAATTTAGATATTTCGAAATAATTCCATAATAGGAAGCCTCGTTAATTAAATTTTGTGGTCCCTACTATGTCGAATAATAAAGAATTAGATGGAATTTAATTTCTTGGTGGAAAAGAAAGACCTAGCAGGTTTGGAAAGAAGGTTTAAACCCTAATAATAAACAATCTCTTGAGGATCTTCTGTTGGAATTGGAATTTGTTGGTCAAATTGTTCAACGTCGCTTTCTGCTCCATCGGATAAGATTTCGTTGTAATTGTAGTATTTTTCTTCATTGATCTCTGGTTGACTGCATCTTCTACGCTCCGCTCTAATCCAATCTCTAAATAAAACTGCAATCTCCAAACTATCTCCCGCCAATGAGTGTATGTGCTCTCCTATTTGAAACCTTCCAGCACAAAAAGAGCTTTCAGAAGCTGTAGATGACGCTTGGATATTCAACACATCTCGAGCCATTTTTAATAGAGTCAAAAATATCTTTTGATTCTCTCTCTAGTATTTCAGCAAGTCTTCACGTCCATTTTCATTAGCAATTGATTCGAACGGTACAACACCCTGCAAAATATAAACATCAAACTCACTAATCTGTGAAGCACTTGAACCACTATACATTCTATTTCGAAGATCTTGAATACTTGTAGCAGAAACCTCATGTTTTTAATAAGGTTGAAGTGAAGTAGAAGAAGATGGTATAGAAGCCGGTTGATTATTTGCACTTTTCTCTTGGTAATACATATACATAGTTTTGCATTGTGTTTGTATGCTAGAGATAACATGTTCTTTAGTTGGTTCTGTTTCAAGTATTTCTAGGCATTCATAAATCGTTTCAATAAGGGCATTACAACTGTCTACTTTAATAGTATGATTTAATACAACACCAATAAAATAAATAGTGAAAATAGAAAAAAAAATTTAAAATTTTGCAAATCATTTTTGTAATAGCTGGAGTGTAAGTTGATTTTTTCTTATATTCATTAAATAACAAAAATATTAAAGCTATATAAAATAACATAGATGAAATAGTAGGATCATAAATACCAAAAAAATTCTAAAAAATTCCTTAGTAGCTAGAATTTTTTTCTAAGAATACAATAAGTTCTCAAATTTTATCTCATTCATCATCTACAAGCATATCTGAAGGATTTTGATTATGGGCGTTAAATACTAAAGTTATAGGTCTTCTATACTCGTGAGCAACTACTAATTGTTCATACAAACAATTTCATCTAGTTGCAACTTCTTCTACAATTTTCCTATAAGGTAATTCACAATCATGACATATTTTTTAAACTCTTTGAGTTATAAATATGACATGCACTTCTAACATGAAAAAAATCGGGAAAAGATGGAGTCCATCGAGTTTTTAAAATGTTTACAACATAATCATTACAAGAAGCATTATCTAATGAAATAGTCATAATGTTATCATTAATTTCATAATATTCACTAATTTCATGAATATTTCTTAAAATAAAAATTTCAGTGTGTCTTTCATCAATACATCTATATGCTATCATATGTTTTTGCATAGACCAATTGTCATCTATCCAATGACATGTAATAATTAAATAATCATTATCATTAGTACTACGACCTATGTAAGAAGTGATAGCCATTTTGCCCTTAAAATGATACAATGCATAACGTAATTATTATTGATATTCATGCGCAAATTTAAAAACATCTCTTCTAATAGTTGATCTAGGAAAACCGTTAAAAGTATGATTATATATTTCTCTAATGTAATATAAAATCAGGAGAGAAAAGAAATGAAAAAGGCAAACCCTCCACAACAACTAATTTTGCTAAAATTTTCCGATCTTTGTGTTTATCATATTTCGGAGCTATAACTCCCCCAGTCATCGGGTTAATTCGACCTTGTACTTGGTCGAGGACACTATGTGAACCTTGTCCCGACTCAAAAGGCATCTGCACACCCGCTTTTTCAGCCACGCATTGGTTATACCTTACTTTGTGATCCTTTTCCACATGTCTCATTAAATCTCCTGTCCCACCTTGACCTTTTCCAATTTTAAATTTATAAGTTTTGCGACAAATTTTACAAATAGCTAGTTGATCAGGAATGTCCCTTTCAAAAAAATCTCATGCAGGTGATTTTAATTTTCTTTATTTTGGCCTCTTCTCATACTAGGGGGTAATATGAGGGATTCCAGTTTTAGCCTGAGACTCAGTCTGAGCCTGAAGTGGAGCTACACTAATGGGTGTGTTATCTAAATTGTCTTCTAATTCATTTTCTAAATCATAGTCTAGTTCAGTAGTTGGAGATGCAGAATATACCTCATGATCTAATGATTGCACATTTGCATCAATATCAACATTAAAAAGTTCAGTTTCATCAACATGAGTGAAATTATCATAATTAGGATTACTAGAAGATGCACTCTTACCCCTGTTACCCCTACTACCTCTACCATAAAAACGTCCACCTCGTTCCATTAAAATTATACAAATAAAGAATTAAAGTTAAGAAAATTAAGTACGATAATTAAAATTAAACAATAATAATTTAAACAAAAGAAGGAACGAGAGTACCAAACGCCGACGTAACGTCAACGTGTAATTGAGGTTGAAAATTAAAATTTTGCTAGATAATCCTCAAGCTAGTTGCCAACTTTACTCCCAATTTTTGAACTTTGATAGAAATTAGCAAATAAAATATAATATTTAGTGTGCAATTTAGACTTGTAGAGAGAGAGAGAGAGAGATTAGAGAGATGGTAGGAAGATTTGTGAGAAAAATGAAGAGGAAAATGAAGTATTTATAGTCGAGAAATATGGTTAATGTGTAAATATACTAACTTATGTGTTAAAATAAATATTAAGAGGGTAGGGAGTTTATGGGGTGTTAGGGGGCCAAAATGGCGGTTTGTAACCGTTGCCAATGGTTAGAATTGTAAATGGTCGTTTGTGCAACGGCTACTTTCTGGCAGAAATGGGACGGGCCGGGGCGGGATCGGGACGGGGAGAGATCGAGATAGGCGGACATGCGCTTGTCCCATCCCGATTTCGAACCCGACTAGAGTCAATCTTTATCCCCTAATTTACCCAGCGAAATTGAGACGGGACGGGGCGGGATCGTGTTGTCCCGACCCACTGGCCAACCTTAGTTTCAACTACCCGTGACCATTTATTTGATTGGATAAAAACAAACTTTGATTATTGAGCATTTTTTCTCACATAACATGATATCGTATAGTTAAGAATTATGATTAATAAATAATTACTATTAGAGTGGATTATTTATGTGAAATCGTTGGAAATTCTAAAAGTTTTACCCATGCGAGACTACGTAACTACATGAATTGAGAGTTATGATTAATAAATATGATCCATAAATATGCTCTATTTATTTGATTCATTAAAATATGCCCAATGTATCATGTATAAAAATTATCGTGAATAAGTGTAAACTGATGATGGAGTTTTATCTACTGAAAGGAGATTATCTTTAGACACTTAATTAATTCTTGAGAACAGATGTCAAAGTTTCACCCAAAGAGAGAAAACGTGACATCTTGGATTCTCATGTGTATTAATCGAGAGGATAATTTATAGTGAGTAGGCGTTGTATGTCTTACCCAAAGTTGTGCTCATGGAATAATTAGAATCAATTTATTTTAATTTCTAAAGATGCTTAAAATAATTATTTTCCAAATTTGGTCTTAGTTTTGGAGATAAAAAATTTCACGATCTTTGATTGATTTGAAATTTGGTGGATTTATTGGAAATGACCTACAGTGATTGATGTCGATTTTCAGCAATCCGAGGTTGTTTAGATTGATTTTAGCAATTCTTTCAGATTAAAATCATTTTTCACCGATTTGGGGTTGTTTAGATGGTGTTTTGAGTATTTTTTATTTTATGAAAATTCAGTTTTTTAAAAAATCGGTTATGATCTAGTGGTGATAGAAATTATATTTTATATTTTGCATGACTAAATACTAATGAAATAATAAATGTATGTGTTGACTTTAAGTCTACCTTCATATTGAATGGATTTATTATGGGTTGTCACTAGGTATAATCACTAGTTATTGATAACTTGTATTAACTCTCCATCTGAGTTGCATGTTGGATCAATGAAACTAGAGATAATAATAATGATATTCACTTGACTTAAATTAACATTATTTTCTCCATCTGAGTTAGCTCTGATTTTAGATTTATTGGAGTGAATATCTGACATCACATACACTATATATGTTGCATGAATTGTTCTTTTCTATTGAACTTTGTTGTTCAAGATGCTTGTATATCTATGTGGTGTGTTTCGATTTTTATATTCAGTGATTACATAAATATGCTAATTTTCAGAAAACAGCAATGAGATTATGTAAAACATATTTTAAAATTTTGTTCGTTGTTCTTGATTCGTGTATATTAGTACACTAATAATGATATGTGATAAGAATTACTGAACAAATATTTATATATTTTTATCCAAATTGTTCACGATTTCGGAATTCCTTTTTGTTGACTAATTTTAATTGATTAGAAATTTGGTAGGTGCATCGGAAACGACCCACTGAGCAATACTCACGAGCTTTGCTCGTGTTCTATGGCCTTTTTTGGCCATCCAGGATCGTTTAGATGGATTTTTGAGCGTTTTTCTATTTTCTAAAAAATATTTGTTAAGTAAAATTTTATTTCATCCAACAGTGGTGGTAGAGTTCATTATCTATAGGTTTCCATTTTATATAACAATGATATAATGAGTCTATATGTTGACATAAGTTTTCTTCCCATCAGATAGATTCATTATGGTTATTTATTGTGTTTTAGTCTCTAGTTAATTGATAACTTGTCTTGACTCTCCATCTGAGTTACACGTTGGTTCAATGGAACTAGGGTTCATTAAAAGTGATGTTTACCTAACTTAAATTAGCAGTTTACTCTCCATCTGTGTTGGTCTTGTTTTAATTTATGAGGTAAATTATCTGGCATGACTTATATAGTTTGCATGAATAGTTAAGTTTTCCTATCAAATCTAGCTATTCATTAAGCATGGTTGTATGTGTGATGTGTGTTTTGAATTTTATTATTCTTACTACATAACTAATGATCTATTTAGTGGTTATATCTCAAATTGTCAGTAGACTTTCTCCAACCCACTTACAAATCAAGAATTTATTCTAATAGACATAAGACATTAATATAAAGAATGCATTGTATGTACCTTCTGTTAGAAAAAAATTATTTCAGTTTCTAACCAAACAAGAGATGGATAGTTTATTTTTTTGTAACTCTTGTGTTATTGAGTTTGATGAACATTTTATCTCTTGTGGTACATTGATGCATGAAGACGTTACAATTAATATCTCTTCTGAACTGAATAATGTTAATCTGTCCCATAAGAGAATTTTTTTGTTTGAATTGATTGAACTTATTTGTGGAACTTTTGTCTAGGTCATTTTAATCTAGATAGGATTTGAAAGTTGGTCAATGGATGAACTTTGAAGGTTCATTGAAAGTGAAGGCACTATCAACTTGTTAGTCTTATTTAGAAGGAAAATTGACTAAGAGGCATTTCCTCTTAAAAGAAAATAGAATAAGTTATGCTAATCCATTCTGATTTGTGTGGTATAATGAACTTCAAGACAAGAAGTGATTTTGAGTAGTTTTTGACAATCATAGAAAATTACACACGATATGAATATATTTATTTGACCTTCTATGAGTTTGAATGCTTTGAAAAACTCAAGGTATTTAAGGCGAAAATGAAAAGCATCATGAAAAATATATTAAGTCGCTGCGATTCGATCGTAGTGGCGAGTACCTCTTTGATGAGTTCATTAATTACTTATCAGATAAAAGGATTGCATTTCAATTGTCTACATCAAGTAATCTACAATAGATTGGTGTGGAAGAGAAAAGAAATATGACTCTTATGAAGGTGGTAAGATTAGCAATTTCCTTATTCGTTTTGGGATATGCCTTAGAAACTGCGAATTATGTTCTTAATTTAATTCCTTCTAAGTTAGTACCTTTGATACACATCTGCAATATGTTCGGCTATGAGGTTGTCTAGCACATGTCATCAAAGGGAAAACATATAAGTGGGAATCAAGAACGGATGTACGCATGTTTATTAGATATCCAAAGGGAACGAAAGGAGATTTATTTTATGGTCCTAGAGAAAATAAGGCACTTGCTAACACAAATGTCAGATTTCTAGGAAAGGACTATTTGATAAACCATGTTCCTGGAAGAAAACTAATTTTACAAAAACTGAGTAAAAAATAATAAATAAGTTGTCTGAAAATTTAGAAGTTCAAGAACATCTAACCGACAAGTCAGGGTTAACGTTGCATTGCATTTAAGTAACGGAAGAAACGTTAATAGACATAAGGAAATACACTACCTCTAAGTAGTGGGCGTGATATTGAGAAAAGAACATTATATGAAGTCGCTAATATTACAATACCGAAAGGCAATGAAGAAAATGTTAAGACTGTTATGGAACAATAAAAACAAACTGAAAATAAAATCAAATGCCAATTGAGTTATGAATGTCAGTGACAATGTCGTCTGACACAAGTGACACCACTTCGATAAAATAGAAACTTTAAAGAGTAAATGCAGCGGAATTTAAAGAACACAAAGTTTTAAAATTTTCATAAGTTATATGTCAATGACCAGATGTATATATATATTACATACAAAAGTACAAATTCCTTTCTTAACGGATATACAGTATAAAATGGAAAGGAATTAAAAGTTGAAGTCGCAGATGACTTCTGCCTAAAAAATATAACTACGTAGACATAGAAAACCTCTCATAACAAGAGCTCCATACAAAACTAATCTAGAATCTAAACAGCAATTGTAATATTGGATAGAATATTGTCGACACACTCAGGCAACATTTGTGATCCAGATTTCTGAAATGAAATCCCAAGAGCTCTCTTGGTATTTTTACATTTTATTCTGGATATCGATTCACTTTAGCATCATCTCTATTTATAGTAGAGAGTCTTCCTTGAAAATCTCATCGACTTGTTGTGGAGTTTGAGGGAAAGGTGGGCAACTGGTAGGGTTTGTTGGAGAAGATCATAGAGCAAAATTCTCTAACTTCTTGGACTTGTTCCTCAAGCATAGCAACGGCTTTGACTTGTTCTTCCCACGTCTTTCATCAGCTCCTATTTACCTTGTCAAGTCACTTTTACTTCGTAGTAATAATCCCACGAATATTGCTTCATTCCGTGAAGTAAGGCAAAACTTTTTTTCATAAAATATTTGTCCGAATGTTGTGACATTTGTTCCAACATTTCTTAATTCAAATTAGTACTTAAAATGATATGTTGGGTAGAATGTCACAACACCAAACCCAACATTAACATTCTCCCCTTTTTGTCTTTCTTCACAAAACTCATTATAACCTGTGCAAATGACTTAAGGCAATGTCATAGATGTTGTCCCAACATCTATGATTATAGTTATGCTCCCCCATTAAACTGTGATGGCATACAATAAAAACATATGTATACCAGTGTTTACCAAGACATAAGATTAAACACAATATTAACACATACATTAGTATACAGATCATCCAATTTACAAAAAAAAATATAAATAAACCATTGTCAATAAATATCTACATCAACCCATTGATCAAACATTTACAGCTTAGGTTCAGCAACATCATTCAACTTCCTCCTTGCTCATTATACAACAACATCAGCTTTCTACCCCTGCATAATAGCTTCAGCTTCCTCTGCAGCATAGCAGCTTTAACTTCTTCCCCCTGCGACATAGCAGCTTCAGGCATCTCCCCATTTTTGTGAAAAAAGTAGCATCACGAAATGGTCTCTAGCTTGTATAAGGGCATTCCTTGCAGCATCAACCTAAGAAATTTGTTGGTTCATTTTTTTCCAATTTGATCCTCAAGTCATTCTATAGATTGTCTTGGACCAGTGTTGCCCAGAATGTTGGTGACATTTCTGGCAACATTTTCACTTTCAGCTTCCTTATTCCAGGGCAAGAAAACTCTACTTGATCGATGAGTAAGAAAGGTAGAGGACCTTGGCCTTTTACCCAAAGATGAAAAATCAATAGTTTCAACAACATCTATAGGGTTATTATCATCTCCATGATAGCTAATATTTAATGGTTCATCTAAACCTTTAAATATTATAGCTTTGGACAAGTACTCTGCGGATGGTGAAGAAGATAACCGACAGTGTTGTTGCGGTTCATTCTGCTCAGACGATTCAGTGTTCATAGGAGGGCTTGTACTCATTGGGAGTGTTGGTTGGCTGACAGTGGTGTTGACATTGGAGAGGTTTCCATTGGTGAATATTGTGAAGAAAGTTTTGGGAATTTAGGTTTTGAGATTGAGAATGGAGTTTGGAATAGTGATGATTCCATCGGGTAAGAGGATGTATACCTGATGTGATTTTCCTTTTTTTTTTTTAAATTTATTTGGGAAAATCGGAAATGATAAAAAAATGCAAATGAGAGGATTTTATATACATAATAAATCTTTCAAAGCAACAAAAATCCTTAGTTTTAGGAGTTTGAGATTTATCTAATAACTTACACCTAAAAATTTGGGATAAAAAGATAAACATCACTATAGGAATTTAATCTTATCATATTAAGGTTTGAAATTCCTAAAAAAAAACAAGGCATAAAAATAGGGTGAGAAATCTGATTTTTCTGGAATCAGTTATGAACAACATCCCAACAAATATCAGAATCGAAAAATGTCAACAGCAATGTTGGCAACATTTTGAACGACACAAGTATTTTGATCCTTTAAGAATTTTTCGTGTTGGGAAACAAATCAAGACACGTTTATACGTATTTTATGAGTTTTATCACTGGACCAATGTAACATTCTCCCATCGTGTCCTTGGTCTAATCATAAAACACATACAAAAAGGTTTCTCGTATCAAAAGTGAGAATACTTAATTTAGTATTTTTAAAATTTCTTTTGAAGTACTCAATACTCCTATAAAATAGGAACGGTATCTTTTCAAAGGGCTTTGCCCATTTTGTACAGTTGCCAATCATTTGTTAAGGCTTTGCCTTATTTTGATACTCCCTTTTTTATGATATATATGATTTTATATATCATCGCAGAGAACGGTATCATGTTGGAATCACATTCTTATTGAAAGATCATGCTTGTATGACCAAACTTAATGCATTATGCAGCAACAATAATCAGTTTATGATATTACATAGGTAAATGTCACCCGAAATGTTAGAGAACGTTTCATCCGACATTTACCAAAAACGTCTTTTTAGAGATTACAGAGACCAAGAGATTTCTTCAAACTGAAAAATCTCTCATGGTCCAAAGCTTTTGTAAAAATGTTAGCTAGTTGATGAATATTGTCAACATGTTCAATTTTGACTAGCTGTTTTTTGACTAAATCTCTTAAAAAGTGATGCCTAATATTAATATATTTTGTACGTGAGTGCTGAACTGGATTTTTGGAAATATTTATAGCACTCAAATTATCACAGTACAAAACAAAGATGTTACTAGTAAAACCATAGTCGTCTAACATGTGTCGTATCCATATTAATTGAGAGCAACAACTTCCAGCTGCTACATATTCAGATTCAGTTGTTGAAAGCGAGACATAGTTTTGTTTACGACTATACCAAGAAACAAAATTATTGTCAAGATAAAAACATCATCCACTTGTACTCTTCTTATCATCCACATCACCAGCCCAATCTGAGTCAATATACCTTATTAAATTAGGATTAGTGTCTTTGGAATACCCTATTAAATTATGATTAGTGTCTTTAGAATACCAAATTCCCAACTCACATGAGCCGGCAACATATCTAATGATACGTTTTACGACATTTGAGTGGGAGATTTTGAGACAAACTTGGAATCGAGCACAAATACAAACACTAAACATAAGATCTGGGCGACTAGTAGTAAGATATATAAGGTTATCTATCATAGATCGATACAAAGTTGGGTCGATATTTTCACCGACATTATCCGTACATACCTTCTGCGAAGATCCCATTAGAGTTTTCATCTGTTTAGCATTTTTCAACCCAAACCTCTTGACTAGATTATTGACATATTTGCTCTGGGAGATGAAGATTCCATCTTCACTTTGCTTAATCTGCAAGCCTAAGAAAAAAGTTAGTTCCCCAATCATGCTCATTTCAAAAGTTGAAGACATAAATTCAACAAATGACTTTAGGTAAGATTGTGAGCTCGAACCAAAGACTATGTCATCTACGTGAGGTCGAACCAAACAATAATATCTACACCGTGACATTTAATGAATAAAGTATGATCAGCCACCATGGTTAAAACCAAATTCAAGAAGGAAGTTAGTTAGACGACCATACCATGCACGAGGGGCTTGTTTCAACCCATTCAAAGTCTTTTTTAGCTTGTATACATAGTGTGGATGGTAAGGATCTTCAAATCCTTTTGATTGTTCAACATAGACTTCCTTATCTAGATAACCATTTAAGAATGCACCTTTTACATCCATTTGGTGTAAATAATTTTTAGAAAGCAAGCAATGGAAAGAAGAAGTCTAGTTGATTCAATTCTAGCCACATGTGCAAAGGTTTCGTCATAATCGATTCCTTAAACCTGAGTATAGCTTTGTGCAACTAGACGAGCTTTGTTTTTAACAACAGTTTCCGATTCATCTGATTTATTTTTAAAAATCCACTTAGTTCCAATTACATTTGTATTACTTGGACGTGAAACTAAGTCCCAGACTTTATTTCGAGAGATTTGTTCAAGCTCTTCTTGCATTGCTTGAATCCAAAAATTATCTTTAAGTGCTTCTAAAACATTTTTTGGTTCTAAAGTAGATATAAAACAAGAAAGACTAACATTTTGGTATATGGTAGACATACACACATACCTAACCATGTCTCTGTAATTGAGTGGTTTTTTCTTTCTTGTTCTAATTCCTTCAAAAACTCTCCCTATCACCTTACCTGTTGGATGATTCTTCCTAATCCTTGATGAGGGGTCCCTTCAAACTTGATCTAGCAATTCAGCATTTTACTCCTCATCTGCACCCTCTGTGGTCTCTGGTTCAGGTTCAAATGTTGCTTCGGATGTGGTAACATTTGGGGCAACATCTGATTCTTCAGCAGTCTGCACATTTTCCACTGAAATTATAATGTTATTTTCGGTTGTATTTCCTGTAAGATCAAAAAAATCATCAAAAATAACATTTACAAACTCTTGTACAATTTTGGTCCTTAGATTGTATACTCGATAAGCATGACTATTTTGTGAATAGCCAACAAAAATTCCGTTGTCACTCTTAGAGTCAAATTTTTCCAAATGATCTCTATCATTTAAATTGTAACAAATACACCAAAAAACATGAAAGTAACGCAAGTTAGGTTTCTTTCCATTTATAATCTCATAGGGTGTCATCTTTGTTTCAGGCCTTAAATAGATTCTATTAGCGATGTGATTAGCAGTATTCAAAGCTTCAGCCCAAAAATGTTTTGACAATTTTTTAGAAATAAGCATAACTCTAGCAATTTCTTGCAATGTTCTATTCTTCCTTTCTGCTACCACATTCTGTTGAGGAGTTTTGGGAGTGTAAAACTCATGGAAAATTTCCTTTTTCTCACAAAATTTTGTGAAAGAATTGTTTTCAAATTCCTTTTCATGGTCAGATCTAATCCGAAAAATAGGAGAATAGAACAAGTTCCTAATTCTAGAGTGTAAAATTTTAAACATGTCAAAAGTTTGTGATTTTTCTTTCAAGAAATATATCCATGAATATCTAGCAAAATCACCTATTATCACATAGGAATACCTCATGCCCCCTAAACTGTCTACCTCAATTGGACCCACAAGATCCACATGCAATAATTGAAAATAGTGAGACGTGCCTAAATGTTGTCCGTCATTTTGAACAACATTATGGGAAGCACGAAATTGCTTATCTTTTAGACAATCTTCACAGACAGTTTTACATTTATGGCTAAAATTGGGTAAGCCCCTAACCGCTTCATATGAGACCAATTTTTCTAGATTACGGTAGTTGACATACCCCAACTTTTGATGCTATAGTGTTGTGTCATCGATCTTGACATTATTGCATGTTTCTTGTCTTGCAACAAGATAGTAATTATCACTTGTTCTAGTACCTGTCATGACACACTCATTAGCTTCATTCGTAACGTCAAATGCATTCTTATTAAACTTTACCTCAAGATTGTCATCACACAGTTGACTTATACTAATTAAAGTAGCCATTAAACCCTCAATGAGTAAGACATTTCTTAAAGCTGGAAATTCGGGAACATCCAAGATCCATTTTCCAATTATTTTGCTTTTGCTACCTCCTCCATAAGTCACGTTTTCTCCGTTGCATGACTCATAGTTCTTTAGAAAACCTTATGTACATGTCATGTGACGAGAACATCCACTATCAAAGTACCAAGAACCTGAAATGTTATTTCTTAATGCAGTTATAGCAACTTTACATGTTACATCCTTTTTGGGAACCCAAATTCTCTTAAAATATTTTTTACCTTTCAACTTAAAAATGTTGCTTCGAATGTTATCCGAAATGTTGGACAACCTTTTAGGCAACATTTTTTTCACAAAATCTTGAAGTTTGAAACAATATGGTTTTAAGTGTCCAGGGAAGTTACAGTAATGACAAACAAACTTCATATTCTTTGACATATATGAGAACTTATTATTCATTCCTTTTTCTTTTATAAAGCATATATTCTCATTTGTGTCAAAGAGATTAGAGCACAAGATTTTAAGAGAGTTTATGTACCCAATACCTGCATGTGATGGTTTACTAAGGCTGAGTATCTCATTAAACTTCGAAGTCCCGGTGTTGAGTTTGTGGAAGGTTGTTTCGACTAAATCCAGTTTTGCACGAATCTTACCAAATTCAGTATTCTTTTTGGTAAGAGCAACCTCAAGTCGGGTTATCGTGTCAGTTAATTCCAGATTCTTATGAGTTAAAGATTTTACCTTTTTGTCAAGTTGTTTGGATTCTATGATTAAAGCTTTACAAATACTTTGTAATTCATTAATCATGTCATCCTTGCATTCAACTTGATCCATACACTCAGCCTCACCACTAGAAATAAAACCACTAAAGCAATTAACATCAGGATAGTTAAAGAATATGTACCTCTCGAATGTTGCTTGGGATGCAGATGTTGTTGCAGATGTTTCCTGAAATGTCGTGACATCTAAGGCAACATTACAGACAACATCTTCATTATCAGACAGAGATTGTTCGTAAACAGTGGCCATCATTACTTGTGATTCGACTTCTTGATCTCCTTCATCTTCTCCTTCGTCGTCACTAAGCGAAACCCACAGATTCTTACCAAATTTCCTAAGAGTATTTGCACATTCATTAGCATAATGACCCAAACCCGAGCATGCATGACATTGTACATACTCGAGTTGTTTGGGATCAAATTTAGTACGATATGAATTGGTTCTTCTTAGTGGACTTCCTTTTTGAGTACTTGGAAGGAACTTGGTGGACTTTTGATTGAAGCCTTAGTTTTGATGTTGTTTAGATTTAGTTTGATTTCTCTCATTGTTGAACTTCCTCACCATCGAATTGTATTTTCGAGTGAGTAAGGCAACATTATCCCTTTACTGATTTCTTCAAGATTGTCATCCTCTTCTTCGATTTGATTCTCCGTGAATTAAACTTGAAGTGCCACATTCTTGCTTTTATATATTTCTCTTGTGATTCTCAATGTTCATCTCATAGGTTTTGAGAATGCTCATCAAGGTATGAAGATCCATTGTGGCAAGATTGTGAGCTTCTTCAATGACACAAATCTTTAAATTGAACTTTTTAGAAAGATAATTGAGAGCTTTTCAACATGTTGAGTGTTGGTTAAAGGTTCACCAAGCACTTGACATTCATTAGAGATGTCAATCAACTTTTCAAAATAATATTTAATATCATCCGCTTTTTCCATCCTTAAACGTTCATATTTACTCATGAGCATGTGTAGCTTTGTTCGACGAACACTTGAGCTACCTTCATAATGAATTTGTAAAGTATCACATGCATCCTTAGCCGTAGGGAAGTTTTGAATGAGCTTGAACATGTATATATCAACACATCCAAAAAATTTATTTAAGGCCTTTTTGTTAAAGCTAGCATTATTGTTTCTTCCGCCGTCCATTCGAATTCAGGTTTAACAAGAATGTCACTTTCCTCATCCAGCGGCAACATTGGAACAACATACCCATTGGTTATAGATCTCCATTCCCTAACATCAATTGATTTGATGTGAGAATGTATGTGAATCTTCCAATAGACATAGTTTGAACCATCTAAAATTGGAAGTCTACCAATAATTGAATTTGTCGGATCCATAGCTTTAAATAACAGGATCAAGCACTTATTGTGTTAAGTGTTGGCTTTGATACCACTTGTTGGGTCCGGATATTCTATGAAACAATAAAAATAAACTGAAAATAAAATCGAATGCAAATTCAGTTCTGAATGTCAGTGACAATGTCGTCTGACACAAGTGACAACACTTCGATAAAACATAAACTTTAAAGAGTAAATGCAGCGGAATTTAAAGAACACAAAGGTTTAAAATTTTTATAAGTTATATAATATATATAACTTATGATGGTCAATGACCATATATATATATATATATATATATATATATATATATATATATATATATATTATACAAAATTACAAATTCCTTTCTTTACAGATATACATTATAAAATGGAAAGGAATTAAAAGTTGAAGTCGCAGATGACTTCTGCCTGAAAAATATAACTACGTAGACATAGACAACCTCTCATAACAAGCGCTCCATACAAAACTAATCTAGAATCTAAACAACAATTGTAATGTTGGACAGAATGTTGTCGACACACTCAGACAACATTTGTGATCCAGATTTCTGAGATGAAATCCCGAGAGCTCTCTTGATATTTTTACATTTTGATTCTGGATATCGATTTACTTCAGCATCCTCTCTATTTATAGTAGAGAGTCTTCCTTGAAAATCTCATCGACTTGTTGTGGAGGTTGAGGGAAAGGTGGGGAGCTTGTAGGGTTTGTTGGAGAAGATCATAGAGCAAAATCCTCTAACTTCTTGGACTTGTTCCTCAAGCATAGCAACGGCTTTGACTTGTTCTTCCCATGTTTTCATCAGCTCCTATTTACCTTGACAAGTCACTTTTACTTCGTAGTAATAATCCCACGAATATTTCTTCAGTCAGTGAAGGCAAAACTATTTTTCATAAAATGTTGGTCCGAATGTTGTGACATTTGTTCCAACATTTCTTAATTTCAAATTAGTACTTAAAACGATATGTTGGGTAGAATGTCACAACACCAAACCCAACATTAACAAAGACTCATGAACATGATAGTGTGACTATAACAGTAGTAGTACTTAGTAGTAGTGGGAGAATGATAATCAAGATCGGTTCGGTGTATATTCTTGGGAAAGTTTCATGATAGAATACCTGAAAAGAAATATATTTTTGGGAGAGTTTCATGATGGGATCCCCGAAGATCTTAGTATAAAATCTATCAGTTACGATGAAGCACTACTAAACGAAGTTACATCAGAAAACAACTTGTCAAGTTTTTTTGCAAAGAGCTTATTGGCTAAGACTTTTGATAGTCATGCAAAAGAAATACATGTGAAAGTTGTAGATGCATGGTTAAAAGTCTAAGTGGGAGATTGTTGGGGTATATACCATTAATCATGCCTTTAGATATGGTATATTCTAACAATTATTATGGTTAAAAGTCTAAGTGAAAGATTGTTGGGATATATAATATTAACCATGTGTTTGAATATAATATTTATTATAAAATAATTATTTATTCAATTTTTAATCAAAAATAAATAGATCATGTATTAGTATGTGTGGCATTTACTTATATAGTAGATGATTTAGTGTATAGAGTTTAGCTTATACACGAAAGATTAAATCATCGGTTCTTATAAGTATAAAGTTGATGTTCACAATCTAAGATAGAAATTGGACAGAGCTATCAGTATAATTGTATCACAAGATTAAATATAATGTATCTTCATTATGGAAATGGTATAGTTCCAACTTATTGTGCTAGTACATTTTGTATGTATTGAACGGACCAAGTAGAGATAAGTGTTTTGTACTGAATATGTAAAACAACCTCTCTAGCTCGTTAAATATACCTATACTCTTAATCTTGATATGATTATTATGATCAATGTGATTTGTTTATTATTTTGATTTATCAAAAGGTACGATTCTATTGTGTGTCAATGTATCTGATAGGTTGGATAGTAACAAATAATATTTAAGAAATAATAATTAGTTGATAGAATTCATGTCTCGACTTTGAGATTGATGATAGTGCTTTCGAGAAGATTAAGACCTATCTTTTTTATTCTCCGGTCTTGATACTTTTTTTTATATTGGGAAGTCCCCTCTTGCTATACCTCTCGGTCACGGAAAACTATACCCTTTTATGAATGCTTATAAGTTTTCATGTGAAAACCCTGCATGTGAATTTTGTATCCGTCAAATGAAATAAGTTAAGCAAAAGTATAAAGAATTTAGTTAGTCAAAAAATTAAATTCTCAATAATTTGATTTAACTGACTGATAGCTGTAATCTTAACATGGGAGTTAAATAAGATTTAATGGAAGATTTTAAAATTGAACTGAGGAGTGCAATTACGAATTTTTAGTAGAATAAGTCATAATTTATTATGATAGAATTAATTCAAATATTTCAAATTAATTTCATAATAGAAAGCCTCGTCAATTAATTTTTGTGGTTCATGTTGTGTCCGAATAATGAAGAATTAAATGAAATCCAATTTCTTGGTGGAAAAGAAAGCAGGTTTGGGAAAGGGGTTTAAATCCTAAGACATGTAGTTAATAAAGGGTCTTATTCCATAAGGAGACTACGGTTGTTATAAGTTTCTACACTTTTTCCATAGAAATTCGCCCACACCAATTTTGCAGATTCTTGTATTATTCGGGTCACACAGCAGAAGACCGTGGACTTGAAGGACGATCACGTGTAGATATTTGCTTATATTTGAAGATTCAGTCGTGGTCATACTTCAAGAGATAAGTATCGATTTTATGTTAGATTAAAATCTTTGTTTATGTGTTATCTATATTATATGCAAGCTTGATCCTAGCTATTTATTTCAGCTGTTTATGCATGTATTCCATCAATAAGTAGTTTGCGTCTTTTGATTAATTTCATTTTTTAGTTGTGCAACAAATTTTAGGTAGAAATACAGAGTTATTCATTTCAACTATTTTTTCCCTAAACCCATGATTTTGACCTTAAAATCTATTGTATATCATCAGATTTTTATTAAAGAAAATTAAAAATTAAAAATCAATTTGGGGGAAAATTCAAATTGAATGGAAAAAAACATTTTCCTAAAAATTGGCCACTTCAAACCGCCTTGCGGCTGTTTGACCGATTAAATCTCGAAAAAATACACAAAAGAAAAAAAAGCGTAAAACGGACATCCGAGCGCAAAGTTATGACAATTTAAAGTTTCACCAATTTACAATCAGTTTCTCTCCCTATGCTCCTTATTTTGTATTTACGTTTTATTAAATTGAATTAGATTTATGTACCTACTTATGTCAAAGCTTCCATTATATATCAATTAATTTTTATCCCACAGACTCCACGCATAGCGAGAGCTTAATGCACCGAATAACTCTTTTTATTGTTTAAATCAAAACTTCATAAATTCATTTACTTTAATATGGCATGTCAAAGATAAATGTACCATTAAATATCACAACAGCTTATCAAAATATAAATTTGTGTATCCTACTCATATAGTAAAAAGAAAGTCATTATCTTAATTCAAGCATGGACTAAACTAATGTAGTAAGATTGTTCTTCTCAATAATACATTTTGTAGCATCGTTATACATTATTGTAAGCATATTATCAATATATTTAACGTACTAAACCATAAAACGGTATATAAACAAAACAAGATATCAACTACAAATGTTGATAAAATCAAATGTTGTATACAAGTATGTTTGAGCAGAAAAAGTAAGTATAGGAGACTAAGTGTTGAGTAGACGTGTTGGAAATTGAATACCCTTAAAAGAAGGTAGTCACTTCAATAATTTTCTCGACATATTCGAAATAAAGTTATGACCTGACTAAAAAATAGCACGCTTAAATCAAAACGTTTAAAAACAAAACACTTAAACCTAATGATAACAAATTTTCAAATAAAACTTACTTCAGACACATTACAACCCCCTAAAACGACGATTCGAATGTTTAGGTATTGTTGATCTATTGAACCTATATTATTGTTCAAAAAAAAATCAGGTTCTATATAAAATATTGACGTTACGAAGTCTTGACATATGACTAATATTTGGTCAAAGCATGAAAAAAAACATGACTAAGTATTGAAAAATAAAAAAATTAACAAAAAAAAAAAATTACCCCTATTGCGCATTAATACTTAAAGGCGTTGTTACGATTAATTCCTATTAAACATTAATTTACTGCACAAAAAATACTTTTATTACAAAAAATATTTTTGAGATAATTTTATTCACCTCTTTACTTTTTGGGCCATTTAAATTCCGGACTCACATAGATAGTGAAAGAAATAATCCCCAAGGTAACATTTACACTACAATATACTACAAATATATATACAATATTGTCGTGTCCTCAATATGAACGAGAATGGGCCACTGCTGGGAGATGCTGAGAGCCCACTGCTGGGGGCTGGGCCAGTCCAGTCCACTGTTTTGCCTGTCCAATCCACTGCTTTGCCTGTGATATACACTGCTGTATATTGAGTGTATATCACAGGTATATTACTCTGTTTAACACACCCCCGCAGTCATAGCGGACGGTTTTCGAACGCTGAGACTATCCCTAAAATCTTCAAAGAGAACTGTTGGCAGACCCTTTATAAAGATGTCTGCAATTTGATAACGAGATGGGACATGGCATACGCGAACGTGACCCTTTGCAACCTTTTCACGGACAAAGTGAATGTCCATTTCGATATGCTTGGTGCGTTGGTGTTGAACTGGGTTACCTGAAAGGTAGATGGCACTAATGTTATCGCAATATACCAAGGTTGCCTTCTGAATGGGACTATAAAGCTCCAAAAGCAAATTACGTAGCCAACATGATTCGGATACCACATTCGCTACCCCTCGATATTCTGCCTCTGTACTTGAACGTGATAGAGTTGCCTGACGCTTTGCTGACCAGGAGACCAAGTTGTTGCCAAGGAACATACAGTAGCCAGAAGTCGACCGTCTGGTGTTGGGACAAACACCCCAATTAGCATCCGTGTAAGAGACAAGTGTGGATGTAGATGAAGGATACAAGTGCAACCCATAGTCCAGTGTCCCCTGAATTGACCAAGTCTTGGAAAGAGCCAAGCTAAGCACAGTGCGAATGGTAGTCGGTTTGACCACCGGACTAAACGTCTCACCACAATCTATCCCAACCTGCTAAGTCTTACCATCACCAACAAGTCGTGTCTTATGTCGAGCAAATGACACATCTGAATTCTCCTTATGAGCAAAAATCCACATAGACCTGATAACATTAATACCATACGGACGGGGCACCAACTCCCACGTTTTATTATTAATAAGAGCATTATATTTATCAGTCATAGCAATTTTCCAATTAGGGTCATTTAATGCAGACACAGGATTGCGGGGCAAGGGGGATTTAGAGACATCAGAATGTAAATTAAAATATCTTTTAGGTGTAAAAATAACCCGCTGACTACGAGTGACCGGTCTATGACTTGAGGAAGAATTGATAGAATTTTGGGAATTTTCTGGGCTCGGGACGGACTGGCCAGCAGGCAGTGGGCCTGCTGGCCCAAATCGGTAACTAGAATCAATATCTGGACCAGTTCCAGAATTGGGCTGGATTGGCCCAATTGTTGGAACTGCTCAATCAAACTGGCAGGCACGGGGCTGTGGGGCCGCGGGCGATGGGCCCATGGAGAATTTTGGGTGCGGGAGATGTCCGAAAAATTCCGAATAATATACGGGGATATTTGGTCATCCAAAAAATTATACGACTTAGGCTCGGGAGTATGAACTTTCGCAAAAGGAAATTGGGTTTCATAAAAAATGACATGACGATTAATTATGATTTTCTTAGAAGATAAGTCAAAACATTTATAACCACGATGATTCGACGGATAACCCAAAAATACACACGGGGTAGACCGAGCCTGAAGTTTGTTAATTGTGGTGGATGGGAATAACGGATAACACAAGCACCCAAAAATCTGAAGATGAGATTAAGAAGGGTTCTTATTATATAGGATTTTGAGGGGGAAGAATATGTCAGACCTTTAGAAGGAATTATGTTAAGAAGATATGTGGTCATTTGTAGAGCATGATGCCAAAAATATGTAGGTATGGAGGCATGAATTAAGAGAGTTCGGACAATGTTATTGATGGAACGAATTTTGCGTTCGGCCTTTCCATTTTGTGGAGATTTATGAGGACACGAAAACCTAAAATTGATCCCATTAGTAGCACAGAATTCCCGAAACTCCTTATTGTCATACTCTTTTCCATTATCACATTGAATATTTTTTATGTCTCTTTCGAATTGAGTACTAATGAACGCTCTAAATTTGATGAAGACAGAAAACACTTGTGATTTATTTGCAATTGGAAGCGTCCACAAAAATCTAGAATAATCATCTAAAAAGAGAACATAATATCGATGACCCAATGAACTAAGAACATGAGACGTCCATAAGTCGCTCTGAATAATATCAAATGGCATTGAAGTATGAGAATTGGAGTCTACAAATGGCAACTTAACAATTTTCCCTAAGGAGCAAGACTGACAAAGTGGAGTACGACTCGTACCCTTACAAGAAATAAAGTTATTTTTATCTAAAACTGATAAAATAGAAGATTCCGGATGACCCAGACGAGCATGCCACATGGAAGAAGAGATGGCTGCAAAAGCTGATGGCAAGGCTTGACTCGATGGACTGAAACCAGGCATGGTAGGATACAGATCCCTCCTACTATCACACCTCATGAGATGACTCCCCGTTTTGAAATCCTTTACAGAGAAACCAAAAGGATCAAATTCAACGGAAACAGAATTGTCAGTAGTGAACTTTCGGACAGACACTAAATTTTTAATCAATTTAGGAGCATGTAAAGTATTTTCAAGAGAAGGGGTGGATTGGGGGGAGACAACGTTTTCTGACCATACCCTAGAATTGGAATAGAACTGCCATTACCAACAATTATCCCCCGAGGGGTGCTCAAATTGGAATAAGATGAGAGAGTACCTGATTCGGAAGTCATGTGAGTAGTGGCACCGGTGTCCATATACCAATTTGGGTCCGGTTGAGTCAACCCCAACGTGTGCATTGCGGCCTAGATATCAGTTTGAGTGGGGCCTGCTGCATGATGGGCTTGCGGAGGTCGGGGCCCAAGAATTCCTGTCCGTGATGGAGCTGGGTCATAGTCGCCGCCGTTGGGCCATCGCCAGCCGGCCGCCACCGCCGGGTGTTGGGCTCGAATCGCTGGCCCACCGCTGGAAGTTGCTGCCTGAGTAGAAGGGCTGTTGGACCATGGCCCATTGCCCCAGCCCCACTGCTAAGACCGGGGGGTGGTGGGCCAATGTTCCCTGGATGGGGCCCACCGTCTGCTTGCTGACCACCGGAGCCGCCACAGTTTTTGTTATTATTCTTGCGATTATTCTTGCCGCCACCATGATTATGGTTTTGGCCCGAATTATTAACAAAACCCGAATAACTAAGAGAGGACGCCACCATGACGACGGGGCTTGCTCCGGTAGCCGTCTTTTTAGTCAAACCGGTTTCTTCCAAAGTAAGCATGGAGCGTGCTTGATAGAAGTCGGGAAGAGGGTTGCTTTGGCGAAGGAGAGTTCCAACACCATTATAGGCCTCCGAAAGACCGGCAACCAACTGTAGAACGAGACGATTATTAGTTATCGGTGCGCCAACATTCCGGAGTTGATCTGCCAACTCCTTTAGTTTCTTGCAATATGCAGAAACGTTCAGAAATTCGTCCATTCGAACTAGAGAGAATTCCTTCTCGAGTGTGACGACACGTGAATGTTGTTTGTCTTGGAATATGTCACGCAATCTATTCCATGCAGCCATAGCCGTGGTATCTAGCTCAATAATCGTCTGTAGAAGGTCCACTGAAATAGTGGCGTAAATCCATCGGAGAACGGTAGCATCAAGAGTAATCCATAACTCAGGATCCTCCGCAGGAAGAGATCTAGAGGGAGGAATGATGTGATGAATATCTTGTTAGGAGATAGTGTGAATTTTAAAAAACTCCGCCCACGTCGCATATTGGACGTTTTCCATCTCAAGGACAATAGGGATACAGTTCTTGATGTTGGAAACCGTGAGGGCAGGATGATAATTGTTCTTAGACATATTGAAAGAACAAAGAAGGAAGAGAAATTTAAGAGAGGTGTTTTTTAGAGCGGAAGATGAATTTTGGAAGAGAAACCCGAGGGGGGGGGGTGTCTCGGCCGAAAAATCAAAGAGAGGACAAAAGTTGAGAGAAAAACTTTTGTTTAGACCTAGTCTCTTGATACCATGAAAGAAATAATCCCCTTGATTATTTTCATTAATTGAAAGACTATATATACAAGTTACATATTTTCATAATAGGAGAATCTTATTCCTATTCTATTTCTAAAACTTTATTCTACCATAATTGTAACTATACAATTATGATAAGTGTATAACACTAATTAAGGTAACATTTACACTACAATATACTACAAATATATATATCATATATACAATATTGTCTTGTCCTCAATATGCTCGAGAATGGGCCACTGCTGGGAGATGTAGAGAGCCCACTGCTGGGGGCTGGGCCAGTCCAGTCCACTGGGCCAGTCCAGTCCACTGTTTTGCCTGTCCAGTCTACTGCTTTGCATGTGATATACACTGCTGTATATTGGGTGTATATCACATGTATATTGCTCTGTTTAACAGATAGCAACCAAAAGACTAAATGTACAGTTGTCTTTAGCTGAATAATAATGAGGGTCGTGTTTGAAAAACTAATAGTACGTGATTTAACTTCAATTAGAAGTGAATCCAGGTAGGTATATTACAGTTTGATTTGTTGAATTAATTATTGATCAATTTAAGTTATACAGTAACTACAAGTGAAATGTTTAATTGGAGAAAAACAAAAATATAAGGTAAAAGTCATACGCGAATCTGCAAATGTTATGTTTGAACGTCGTGGGATAAAATTTGATTTGAGCTAGCTGGTGTTCTGATATGGAACCATAATAAGGAGGAGTGGGCAAAAAGTCTGGAGAACCGAAAAACCGAATCGAATCGACTGTTCGATTCGATTTTTATTCGGTTTTGTAATTTTGGATACGAACCGAATCGAAAAATAGAATTAAATATGTAATTAATTTTATTTTTTATTTTAGGCTACTATTATCTTTTGAATCATAGTCATTGAAGTTAAACTATGAAACTTTTATGGAAGTCGAATGCGGCATGAACTTGATTAACATATCACGAAAACATTGAAATAAAATGTAAGGAGAGAAAGTAGTTGTAAATTGGTAAAACTTTAAATGGTCATAACTCTGCGCTAGAATGCCCGTTTTACCCGATTTTTTTTTGCGTATTTTTTCGAGACGCGGCCGGCCAAACTACCGCAATGCGGTTTGGCGCAATTTGTATTTTACCCCAAATCGATTTCTAATTTTCCTTTCTTTAGTAAACATCTCACGATACACAATAGATTTCAACGTCGAAATTTCATGATAATGTAGGTATGAATGCCAATTTCAGTGTTGAAAATTCAATTTAAAAAAAATAATTCCCTAACCCGCCCCGGCCCAATATAAAAAATCGATATAATCAAATACGTTCGGAGATATAAACCGAACATATAGTTTTTTTTTAAGTTGGATTCGATTTTAAAAAAAAAAACTAATTTTTATTCGATTCATATTTTCCGGATACAAAATCGATATATGTCCGCCCCTAATAATGACCAAACTGAAAATTTACACAGAAGTACAGAGCACACTTGAAGATCTTTACATAATCAAATCTCCTGATTCTCATTCAGATACAGTAGTCACTTTACATAAACCAAAAAACACTGTTCATTCATTGCTTATTCCAAAGGTGGAATCTCCCACCTCAGGAGCTCCCACACTCCGGTTCGACAGGTCTGTGAAGGAGGTAAATCATGGTGACTCAATTGATTTCAAAGACTGTTCATTCATTGCTGGACGGACGTTTTCAAGTGACGTCTCAGAGCCACTGCTCTAATATACCTACTTTACTAGACTACTACTATCCTCACTTTTTCAACAAACAAAAATAATTATGGATTGTTATCCCGGGATTAATAACTTGTTCCCCAACCAAATGAGCCACCGGTTTCCAATTCCCGCTATCTCTTCAGTTTCAAAATATTGATAATTTTTATATGCTCCATCTGTTGAGCTCCTGAGAAGCTCTTGGCAGATCATCTTCGGTACATGTACCTTTTGCAAGCGAGCTATAAGATCTCTTGCAATGAAGTATAGCACCTTGGATTCCATCATTTTGCTCCTGCAACAGTGAATCATCTCTGCGTTTCATCGGCGACGATGAAACTCCGGTAACAGCAGACCGGCTTTTGCCTAAGTGCTTACGCACAGCTCCAAAAGCAGCAAGTCGGTTCCCCTGTTTCTCCTCTGAGCACATTGATTGCGTCAATGGAGAAGACAACGGTGATGCACCAATTTTACTAGAGTACCTTTTCGAAGCTCTAGCGTACAATGGCTTCATCAATTTTAAGTACTTTGACACATCAGCTCTAACATATTTCTTCAATGATTCGTCAACGTTGAGCTCCTCTTCCTTCTCGTTCTGCAATTTGGTTCTTAAACTGTTGTCTCTGGTAAATACAGGACTCGCAGAAAATCGCTTGCTTTCTGCCTTTTGCGAACGTTTGTGTGTTTGAATGTTGGGAGTCTGTTCAGAACAATCGTCAATGACCGACTTCGTTTTCCCGAACCCTAAAAAGAAAACCCGAAACTTAGGTGGTGATTTGAGTATCGAAATTGGATATTGAGGCTTCGAGTTGGAGTCGATCATTGGGTGACGGGGACTGGTGACGGAGACGAGCTTGGAGTTGTTGTCTAATTTGGGCCGTCCATCAGGCCCAGTGAAGACCAAATCGAAGAAGGAATCAGCATCGTCATCGGTTTCAATTACCGGGTTACGTATGTAGTCCAGGTCATCAAGTTCGGAGATAATGTCCCGGCATGAAGAAGTATCAATGCTGAAATTACGCCAGAATTTAAGTAGGCCAAAAGCTTCCATGGGTTTTATGAGAGTAAAAGCAAAGAGTTGATGTAAGCTTGTATACTTTTTTGAAAGAGACAACTGGGGAGAATGCAAGAACTTTGTTGGTTTTATATAGGGGGGGGGGGATGGTCATGTGAGAGGTACAGTTGCAGTTGAAATTACAGTTCCTACGCATATGCTTACATATAGACTACGGACTATATTTTTTACAGAGTAACAGACTGAAGTTTGGATACGCCCAATGAAAATCAGAAACTTCACATATTTTAATTTACAGCCTTTTCTGCTCCAAATATTCCCAACGTTCCCTATTAGGTAGAGGCCTACTCCTCTGCCTTATGATATTTAATTTTACCATACTTAATGGCAATCTGGTACTACGTCTTATTTTGACTAATTTCAAGTCTAAACTCTAAACTATAGAACAAGACGGTAATTACTCCTATTTGATAACTAAATAGTATAATATATTATAACATATTTAAACTTCTATAACCACACACATGTTATGGTGTAACTATATTGAAAAGATAATTATTTCGCTTGTAAACATATCTAGACGAGATTAAATATATGACATGAATATCGATATTGCAAGACTTCAAGAGTGTACATTGAAATCTAACAAAGTAAAATCTAGGGAGGGTATATTGTATGCTGAACTAACTCCTACTTTGAAGCTAAAAAGATTGTTTCTGATATAAATCGTGATATTGATCTCACGTATATTTCAATTTCGGCGAATGATTGATGTTGTAACCTCGGTTTGATAACTATTATTTGCAATCTGTGAGGGTGGTTCTACCTCAATCGAATTATATGTGATGACCAATATAATCTCGTAGTTCGTTAATTCTTCACGAGAATTCTGATTTATTGTCAAAAAGTCGTTGAAATAAATTCATCACTACCACAACTTTAAGAAAAAAAACAATATTCATTAAAATAAGTCCAAATAAATTGAAATAGAAATAGTAATAGTAATATTTATTTATATTTAGTGTGCTCTTACCTTTACTAAGAGCATGTTTGCCCAAGCGGTTAAAAACTGCTTATTTTGAGAAGTGTTTTTTTAAATGTGCTTTTTGAAAAAATATTTTTGGTGAGAAACAGTTTATGTTTGATTAATTCATTTGAAATGTGCTTTTAATAAGTAGATTATGTTTGACTAATCTTCTTTAAAAGTGCTTCCGAGTGTCAAATTATGAAAATGGACAAATATCAATAATCATTTACTAATAATTTGTTTATTGAGATAAATTTAAATATCTATAAGAAAGAAATGATTACTTAATTTACATATTAATGGATTAATGAGGGATATACTTGATAATATGTATTTATGGTAGGGGCATTTTTATCTTTAAAAAAATAAATTTCTGCTTTTGCTCCGCTTTTTTTGAGAAGCAGAATCTCAAATCACAGAAAAACTGCTAATAAAAGCGATTTTACTAATTTGATAAACACCTCAAATAACCAAAAACGTTCTTTTGACCTAAAAATCGCTTACCAAACAAGCTCTAAAGGATAATTGTAGTTACAAATTGGCAATGGTATTTCAAATCATCTTGCTTAATTAAAATTCTAAAATTATCTCTATATCGTAGGCCTGTCTTATCTAATTCAACAGTATCAAATAAAAATGCGTCCCTTTTCTTTTTACCTTTGCAGAGCTGGAAATCGGGGTATAGCAAGAGACAAACTAAAAGAAGAGTAAAAACGGATTGAACGTATTTTGGGGCAGAGAAGCTCTGAGGATGGTGACGAGAAACTTCCATAAAGAAAAATAACTCATATATGAGCAGGGGCAAGAGTAATTTTCGGGTTAATCTGAACTTAATATTTTTAGTAAAAAAAAAAAATTATATGTAAAAGTTAATAAAATTATAATAAATAGAAAGTATAAAATATTAACAACCTCAAAAAATTTGACCTCATAAAATTAAAAATCTAAATCTATCTTTATATACGTAGGAGCCTTCACTCAACTGATAAAATTATTGTCATATAATCAGGAGATCACGGGTTCAAACCGTGAAAATAACATTTTGCAAAAGTGCAAGCTAAAATTACGTTTAATAAATATTTGTGCTCTGACCTTTTTCAAACTCTACACATAACGGGAGTTAAAGTGCACCGTGTAAGATTGTAATAATTTTCCTTATGGATTCCTTTCATTATTCACAATATATATAGTTATACAGAGGTTGATTCCTAATACAATAAAAATCATAACTTACCTTAAATGGTTGATTCCTAATACAATAAGAATCATAAGTTACCTTAAATATACATCTATCATAATTACAAAATCTATTGTGAATATACTGTGAATATTCGCTAATACTCCCCCTCAGACAGGGCGGGAGGAGGCCGAACACTAAGGCTGGATCGGAAATCGGTGAAGAGCTATCTCGGTAGTCCCTTTGTGAAAATATCTGCATACTGATAGGAGGAAGACACGTGTAATATTTTGACCTGACCAAGGGCGACCTTCTCTCGTACAAAGTGAATATCCATCTCAATATGCTTAGTCCGCTGATGTTGGACCGGATTGTGAGACATGTCGATGGCAGATATGTTGTCACAATAGACTATAGACGCCTTTCGCAGTGGACACTGGAGCTCCAAAAGAAGATTTCGGAGCCAACAGATCTCAGCTACGACATTAGCAACTTCGCGATACTCTGCTTCAGCACTAGAACGGGATAGCGTGGCATGTCGCTTGGCGGACCATGAAATAAGATTATCCCCAAGAAATACACAGTAGCCTGAGGTGGAGTGACGTGTGTCTGGGCATCCTGCCCAATCTGCATTCGTGTAGGAGAGTAACTTGTTTGGAGCAGAGGGGTAGAGATGTAGTCCAAAGTCCAGTGTGCCCTTAACGTATCTGATAATATGTTTGAGGGTCGCAAAATGGGACTCTCGAGGGTCGTGCATAAACATACACATTTGCTGAACGACATATGCAATATCTGGCCTAGTGAATGTAAGACACTGAAGGGCTCCTGCAAGACTCCGATATAGAGTGGGATCAGAAACTGGCGCACCGTCATTGGCACTCAGCTTGGATTTCGAGTCAACCGGAGTTGGCATAATTTTACAATTTGCCATCTTAGCCCTGTATACTATCTCTTCTGCATACTTACGCTAACACAAGAACATAGTAGTTGCAGATCTGGTCACTGATATACCCAAGAAATAACTCAGCTTGCCCAAGTCGGTCATAGCAAATTCAGTTTTGAGTAGAGCAATGATTTCATTCTTCAAACCGTCAATGTCATCCACATATAATAGCAAATAAGCCATGCTGCTACCTCGATGAAAAGTGAAGAGAGAGTTATCACACATGCTACATATAAAATTGATCTGCATAAGATACCTGGCAAAGCGATCATATCAAGCGCGGGGTGCCTGTTCCAAGCCATACAATGACTTCCTGAGATGACATACAAACAACGGGACTGCTGGATGAACAAAGCCAGGGGGTTGATGTATGTACACAGTTTCTTTCAAATCCCCATGAAGAAATGTATTCTTGACATCAAGCTGATGAATCGGCCAATGCATGCCCATAGCAATACTGAGAATAGTCTGAATAGTGACTGATTTAACAACCGGACTAAATGTCTCACCACAATCAATACCCTACTGCTGATTAGTGTCATTAGCAACTAGTCTTGCCTTATACCGCTCCAAGTCACCACTATCTATGTACATATGACGAAATAACCACATACACCAGATAACATTCACACCGTCCGGTCTAGGTACCAAATTCCAAGTGTTCTGCTTGGTTAAAGCATTAAATTTCTCACACATGGCCGCATTCCAATTATAGTCCAGTTTGGCTAATTTTGGATTTTTTGGAATGGGTGATATGGTTTGTGTATAGAGGTTAAATTGAACCTTGGGTTTGAGAATCCCATGTTGGGCATGGGTTTCCATACGATGGGTAGGCAGTGACCGCGGGGCCTCAGGTTCAGAATTCGATGTTAGATTCTGAGAGGTGCCGGTGACGGGTATTGAATGTGACTGGGTTATTGTCGGTGTCGGTGGGTTAGGTGGCGAGTTGGTGGAGTTGGGCAGTAGCGGCTGATTTCCAATGGGTGGGTAGATCGGAGATGTGTCGGCGAGAGGGTTTCCGGACAGCCTATCAGGAGTTTGGTCGTTTGGTGGTGGTGGTGACTGTTCGACCTTGTGAAGAGGACACAGGGGCTGGTGGGTTGTACTGGCGGCGTCAGTAACGGTCGCTGGTGGAGGCGAAATGACCTATGCCGTCGACGTTGACGCATGAACAGTGGACGGAAACCGAAACAGTGATTTGACTGGTGGGGACAGATCTGTGTCATCAAGAAATGTGTAGTCCGTGGTTTGAAATTTCCGAAGATTGGAGAATGAAAAATCCATCTCGTCAAATGTGACGTGGCGGGAGATAATGATTTTACGAGTGGACATGTCATAGCATAGGTTACCCCTATGGTTAGACGCGAGACCAACGAAGACACATGGCGTAGTTCGTGGTGCTAATTTGTGAGGGGCAGTGGAGGCTAGATTGGGGTAGCATAGACAACCGAAAATTCTGAGTTGGTCATAGGACGGGATCCTACGGTATAGAACTTCAGTGGGGGTCTTGTTTTGAAGGGTGTTAGTGGGTAAAATATTAATGAGGGATTCTACCATTTTAACAGCATAGACCCAAAAGGGCGGTAGAAGACAGACATGAAACAAAAGGGTGCGAACCATGTTATTGATGGTTCGTATAATGCGTTCAGCCTTTCCATTTTGGGAGGAAGTATAGGGACAGAAAAAATGGAAAACCATGCCTTGTTTAGAGCAGAAAATGTGAAATACCGAATTATTAAATTTGCGTCTGTTATCACATTGGAAAGATTTGATAGATTTTTCAAACTGTGTCTTAATGAATTTTTGAAATTCAAGGAACTTGGCAAATACTTCATATTTGAATTTCAGTGGGTAAATCCAGACAAAATGTGAAAAATCATCTAAAAATACTAAATAAAATTTGTGACCCAAAGAGCTAACAACCGGAGATGTCCACAAGTCAGCATGAACAATATCAAAAAGGGAAAAAGTAACACTGTTGGATGACATAAATGGAAGACGAGTATGTTTGCCAAGCGCGCAAGAAAAATAGTGTTGGGCAAGTTTTCCATTATTACATTGAAATCTCTTAGTAGTCCTAAGAAAATTAAAAACAGGGTCTCCGGGGTGCCCGAGTCTGTTGTGCCAAGTTGATGGAGAGATAGCCGCAAGGGATAGAGGTGATTGCGATCTGACAGCGGAAGATTGAGTGAAGGGGTAGAGGTCTCACACACTATTGCAGCGCGTAAGAATTTTCCCCGTATTGAGATCCTTTACAGAAAAACCAAAATGGTCAAATTCGACAAACACAGAATTGTTGCGAGTGAATTTTCTAACAGAGATTAAGTTTTAAATGAGGTTAGGGGTGTAAAGGACGTTATTTAGGGAGAAAGGTGGGTGGGGATGTTTGATATGTGTGTTACCGTAACCTTCAATTGAAATGCGATGACCATTGCCGACAATAATAAATTGAGGACACTGTAACCGAAACAGTTGAGATAAGTTACCTGATGATGGGGTGAGGTGATATGTGGCTCCGGTGTCCATGTACCAATTTTCGTCGGGCTGTTGAAAGTTCACCGTGCTGAAGGCCTGGCCCAAATCAGTGGGGGCCAGACTGCTGCCTTGCGGGTGATGTTGGACCGAGGCCATGCGGGCCTGCTGTTGCTGCTGATGGACCTGCCTGTTGGCTGGGGCGGAGCCCAAAAGACCGGGTGACCAAGCAGGCTGCTGGAACTGGGACCTTGCTGTTGGGTAAGGGCAAGCAAGTGAGGCCCAGTTCCCGATATTGGGCTAGGGTTGCGGTCCAGCCCACTGGAAGTAAGGTGCAGGATTTGGGCCTGGTTGTTGGTTTCGGTGACCCTTGCCGCGGCCCTTTCCTTTGTTATTATTGCCGCGGCCTCTGCCGCCACGCCCTCCGCCACGAGACTGCTGCTGCTGGTGGTCTTGCAGTGGTGTTGGCTGCAGGTGGTGCCATCCCGTCAACGGCTAACGCCTTTTGATTATGCTCCTTTTGTTTAGCACATCGGGTTTCTTCCAACAATAGTTGTGAACGTGCCTTAGTGGAACTTGGTAGTGGGTCGTCCTGTTGAATCATCGGTGCAAGTGTATCGTATTCACCTTTCGGTAAACCAACAACTAATTGAAGTACCATCTTGGTTTCAGAAACAGATGTCCCGACGTTGGAAAGTTGGTCGACTATGAGTTTCAGTTGTTTGCAATATTCGGACATGTTGTTAAAATTCTCGAGACGCGTATTGTTGAATTGCTCTTCCAAATACACGACCCGAGTATTTTTATTATCCTGAAAGATTTCTTCCAACCGTACCCAAAGGTCATGTTCCGTAGCACCTGTTTTCATGATAGTACACAACAAGTCTTTTGAAATGGTGCCGTATATCCACTGTTTGACGATAGCGTTAAGGCGACGCCATGTCGAATTGGCAATATCGGTGGGACGAGGAACATAGGCATCAATATGGTCGAGCACGTTGTACGCACATGTATGAATATATAACAGTTATGTCCACATGGAATATTGACAGTCTTCTTGGTCAAGAATTATAGAGATAGAGTTCTTGATGTTGGTAACAGCGAAAGTCGGGTGAAAAGAAGACGATGATCGTTGAGAGGGGTTGTCAAAAGTGCTAGTGGAGGAATTGGAATTTGTGGGGGAAGACATGGTGGCACCGGTCTTGCCGTCGACTGAAGGGAAAAATTGAGGGGGGGGTCGGCGGCGGCTTTTGAGAGAGAGAAGAGTAGGGATTAAGATTAGGCTCTTAATACCATGTAAGATTTGAATAATTCCCCTTAGGGATTCCTTTCATTATTCACAATATATATAATTATACAGAGGTTGATTCCTAATACAATAAGAATCCTAACTTACCTTAAATGGTTGATTCATAATACAATAAGAATCCTAAGTTACATTAAATATACATCTATCATAATTACAAAATATACTATAAATATTCGGAGAATATTCGCTAATACACCGGACCGGCCAATCCGCCATTAATACCAGCTGAGAGGAACATTCACCTTTTTCTTTACCTTCGTTTTCAATATGTGATAATATTATTATACATACTCTGACTAGGTGTAAAGCATTGGCTTCTTGAGGACCAAAGTGTGGGCACGCTCGTTGAAGGGGGTTAAAGGTTTGACTTGCTTCTTTCAAAGGACTTTGATTCCTTCATCTTTGTAAAAAGTCCCTAAATGTACTCAAAAACAAAAAAATGGTTCCACATAAATGTAATTATAAAGTGATAAAGAACTTGAGAGGAGGAAAAGTAGAAAAAGAAATAAAGTGAGCCTACATATAAAGAATAAAAAGAAGTAAAAGAGTAAGTTTGCAAATGTTACTTTCTTCTGACCAAATTAAAGAGGTTACTTTACTTTCTGTCTCTATAAGGTTATTTTTACTAATATGTGTTTTGTGAATACAAGCTAAATGCCACTCTTTTCCACTAGATCATTGTAAGTTTGTACGATATTATTAGATCACTCTACTAAAGAAAAACAGAGAATACTATACAGAATCAATGGTTCCCACTAACACAACAAAACAGCTGAAGGATATATGTAGCTTTCACTCGGTCTTAATTTTGTGGTGCGTCTTTTTCAATGCCTCGTGCAGATCCCATTAGCTTAGCTCATTTTAATTTGAATGAAAGGATCTCTTATAAGTAATGATTAGTTACAATTTGAATAAGAAAAACTGTAGTCTAAATATTTGTTATTTATTGATCTCTTTTTCTGGAGATCCCTAAAAAAATAAATCGTGAAGACCGATATAATCAGATGTTATGTGGAAATTAGCAAATAAATTTTGGACGATGATAAATCATAAATAAAAGAGAAATATATCCACGGAGAATATTATAATATAATTTGGTCAATTGACATGCATTCATATGAGAGAAGATATGGGAGAAGATGAATAATTAATCTACTAGTAATATAAATGAGAACAAAATTATCAAGTGAATAAATTCTCTCCTTGAACCTGAAAACTCTAACCTTAAAGGACTATATTATGAGTGTTGCTATAAGTAAGAAACAAAGATAATTTATAGAAGTTAAAAACCTTTTCATACGAGAAAAGGATTAATTTAACTCTAACTAAAACTTGTCTTACCAATTAATTAATAAATGGAAAATCAGAACCTACAATCCAAGAACCGATTGCATGCATGCATAAAGAAATCTCCGAAAACATAAAGCAGACAGTAGCCAGAGTGTTTATTCATGCAGTGAACCCAGTTCAAAGAAAGAGACTAGTCTATTAGCAAAGCTTGGAAACACCATTTTCTTATACAAGAACCATATAGATTTTCTCTGATCCCGCTATAGATTACGTGACTCCATCAACAGGAACATGACAAAGACGCAAACACTACTCCAACACATGCCTAAATTTATCATTTCCATGAGTTTAAAATTTAATTTACAGCTTTAGCGAATATGCCCGTAAGTCCGTAACTTCATTTTCAGTATACTTTTCTAATAAGAATAAGTACGTCATCAATCTTTCTGGTAAACGTGTACAAGTATAACACTACAATCCCTACCCATTATTAGATTAAGATTCCTCTTGTATTGTGATTAAGATTCCTCTTTCCTATTAAATTAGGATTGTATATTGTACACTATATATATTGATATTAATGAGAAAGACTTCTCAAGTAAGATTAATATCATCTTACATGGTATCAAGAGCCAAAATTCTAATCTAGAAAAAATTCCTACCTTGCCGCCGCCCCCCCCCCCCCTCTTGGCCGACGGCAACATTGTTTTCTTCTTTTCTTTCTTCCTAAATTTTCACCATTCTAATGGAAAATTTGACTACTCCCACCTCTTCCAATGCTTCCGTTTCTAGCGCAGTCGTCATCCAACCACCCACTACCCTCTCCTCACCATCTTTCCATTCGGCTCTCGTCGTTACCAACATTAAGAATTTTATCCCTATAATTCTTGATCAGGAAGATGACCAATATTGGTCATGGATGGAACTATTTCGTATCCATGCATGTGTATATCATGTGATTGGTCATATAGACGACTATTTCCCTCGTCCTCCCGATATGGACGACACCACATGGCGTCGCCTCGATGCCGTAGTCAAACAGTGGATATATGACACTATATCCAAGGATTTACTATACACAATCATGAAAACGGGTGCCTCTGCCCGTGATCTATGGACACGTTTGAAAGAAATCTTTCAAGACAACAAGAACACTCGCGCGGTGTACTTGGAAGAACAATTCAACAACACCCTTCTTGAAAACTTCTCTACTATGTCAGAATATTGCAAACAGTTGAAACTGGTGGCAGACCAACTGTCCAATGTTGGTACGCCCGTGTCCGAAACAAAAATGGTGTTACAATTAGTTGCAGGCCTCCCTAAGGGTGAATATGACACCCTAGACACGATGATACAACAGGCTGACCCTCTACCAAGCTTCAACAAAGCACGCTCGCAATTGTTATTGGAGGAGACTCGATGTGCGAAGCAGGACGAGCATAACCAGAAGGCTTTAGCAGTTGAAATGCCCGCACAACCTCAGGCCACCGCCGGCCAACAATCTCCGCCGGAAAATATCCAACCGCGGCAAAACCGCTGCGGCAGGGGGTGGGAGAAGGCCTAATGCTAAGACTGGATCTGAAATCAAGGAACAACTGTCTTGGGAGGCCATTCGTGAAAATATCTGCGTATTGATATGAGGAAGGCACGTGCAATACCTTAATATGCCTGAGAGCAACCTTCTCGCGAACAAAGTGGATGTCCATCACAACATGCTTGGTTCGCTGATGCTGAACCGAATTTTGAGACAGGTATATGGCGGATATGTTATCACAGTAGACCAGAGACGATTTACTTAAAGGACACTGAAGCTCTAAGAGAAGGTTTCGGAGCCAACAGATCTTAGCAACAACATTAGCAACTCCTCTATACTCAGCTTCTGCACTCGAACGGGATAATGTGACTTGTCGTTTGGCAGACCAAGAGATGAGATTATCACCCAAAAACACACAATAGCCGGATGTAGAGCGGCGGGTGTCTGGACAGCCTGCCCAATCTGCATCGGTGTAGGATAATAGCGAGTTTGATGCAGAGGGATATAAGTGTAGTCCATAATCCAGTGTGCCCTTAACATATCGAATGATACGTTTGAAGGCAGTAAAATGAGGTTCCCTGGGGGCATGCATAAACAAGCATACCTGCTGGACAACATTGGGAATGTCAGGCATGGTGAAGGTGAGATACTGAAGTGCACCTGCAAGACTCCGATACATAGTAGGATCAGTCACTGGAGTATCGACCATTGCAATAAGTTTGGATTTAGAATCAACTGGAATGGCCATGATTTTGCAATTGTCCATCTTAGCCCTGTGCACGATCTCCTCTGCATACTTACGCTGGCAAAGAAACATACAATCAGCAGATCTAGTGACTGAGATCCCTAAAAAATAGCTCAACTTTTCCAAATCAGTTATGACAAATTCAGATTTGAGCCGTGCAATAATCTCATCTTTCAACACAGCAGTAGAGGCAGTAAGAGCAATGTCATCCACATATAACAGTAAATAAGCAGTATCACGACCTCGATGTAAAGTAAAGAGAGAGGTATCACATCTGCTGCATGTAAACCCGAGACGTATAATGAACTGTGCAAAATGATCATACCATGCTCTGTGGCCTGTTTTAGGTCATAGAGTGACTTATGGAGACGACACACATAATGTGGGGTTGCTGGGTGGACAAAACCAGGCGGTTGGTGCATGTAGACAGTTTCTCATAAATCCCCATGAAGAAATGCATTCTTCACATCTAACTGATGAATCGGCCAATGCTTTCCCATAGCAATTCTTAGAACTGTGCGGATGGTGGCCGGTTTAACAATCGGACTGAATGTCTCACCGCAATCAATGCCCCCCTGCTGGTTAGTACCATTTGCCACTAATCTTGCCTTATATCTTTCTAAGTCACCACTGTCCCTGAACTTGTGACGAAAAAGCCACATGCAACGGATCACATTCACCCCCTCTGGTCGAGGAACCAAGTCCCAAGTATGATGTTTCGTTAAAGCATTAAACTTCTCACACATGGCCGCATTCCAATTCGGGTCTAGTTTGGCTAATTTAGGGCTTTTTGGTATAGGTGAAATTGTTTGGATGGACAGGTTAAATTAGACTTTGGGTTTGAAAATCCCGTGTTGGGCACGGGTTTCCATCCGGTGTGTGGGCGCTGGCTGGGTAAGGGTATTGGTCGACTGGTTGGGTGGACTAGGTGACGACATATTCGGGTGTGGTGCATGTTGTGTTGTCGGGACTGGGTTTCTATCGAGGGTGGCTGTCGGATGGTGTGGAATAGTGACGATGTTTGGGGTTGGAATCGAGTGGGTTTGGTCGTTGGGTGCCAGTGAACTGTGGTAGGGAGTTGTGGGGATTCTCGGTATGTCAAAAAGGGAGGAGGTTTGTAGGGTAGGGTACGACGTCGGTGGTGTATTAGGTCCGGTATCTAGGTTTTCTAGGTGGTTGTTGATGGTCAGACTGTGGTCGGCATGGTGGTGAGACTGTTGGGACAGCACAGTGGATGGGACGGTGATCGGTAAGTTGGTGGAACCTCGAGGCAGATTTGTGCTAGAGGTGGAAAGAAGCGGCTACTGAGAGGCCAGTGGCGAGGATCCGACTACAAGTGATGTATGGTGGCAGATGGAGGCGGTGTAGTGGTGTCAGTCAGGCTCAGTTCCCGAAGGTGGACAGAAGAGAGAGTTGATTCATCTAAAAATTCGTAATTCGGTTTTTGAAATTTTTGGATGTTGGAAAAGGGAAATTGCGTCTCGTAAAAAGTGACATGACGTGAGACGTGAATTTGACGAGTGGATAAGTCATAGCACAGATAGCCCCTATGGTTCGACGGGAAACCTAAGAAGACACACGGAGTGGTGCGGGGAGCTAATTTGTGAGAGGCTGTGGAAGAGAGATTGGGGAAACATAGGCAACCAAATATCCGTAGGTGATCATAGGAGGGAACCCTACGGTGTAAGATTTCGGTTGGAGTCATGTTATGGAGGGTACTAGTGGGTAAAATATTAAGGACGTATTCTACCATTTTGACCGCATAAACCCAAAAGGATGGAGGGAGGGAGGCATGAAATAAAAAAGTGCGGACCATGTTATTTATTGTACGGATGAGACGCTCGGCTTTCCATTTTGAAGGGACATGTGGGGACATGAAAATCGGAAGATCATGCCATTATTGTTACAGATTTTTTGAAACGCAGAGTTGTTAAATTCACGGCCATTGTCACATTGAAAAGATTTAATGGCGCGTTCGAAGTGCGTTTTGATAAATGTGCAAAATTCAAGAAATTTGGCAAAAACTTCGGACTTAAATTTTAATGGGTAGATCCAAAGAAAGTGAGAGTAGTCATCTAATAACACGAGATAATATTTATGACATAGGAGTCGGGTAGTGGGAAGTCCACAAATCAGCATGAATGATATCAAATGGAGCAAATGTAATACTAACTGAGGAATTAAACGGAAGACGAACATGTTTACCTAATTGACAGGAAATGCAGGTCTGGGCAAGTTTCCCATTACATTGAATAAACTTATTACTTCTAAGAAAATGAAAACAGGAGCTCCTGGGTGTACGAGCCTATTGTGCCAAATTGACGGAGACAGAGCAGCTAGGATAGTGTGTGTGCGGGAACCGGCAGCGGACGAGAATGTGAATGGATAGAGGTCCCCTGTGCTATTGCATCTCGTAAGAGGAATCCTAATCACAATACAAGAGGAATCCTAATCACAATACAAGAGGAATCCTAATCTAATAATGGGTAGAGATTGTAGTGTTATAATATAATAATGGGTAGGGATTGTAGTGTTATACTTGTACACGTTTACATTTCTAAAAACAAATTAAAGTCATGTTGCATCTAGAGTGCATTGCACTACTTCAAAATGGAAATTAACTACGGATAAATTTTTTACGTAAATAAAATCCGGCACTAATCTTATTTGTAGCAGTGGGGGTTTCCTTTTTCGTGTGACTGAAGGTTGTAGCTTGTAAAAAGAAAGTGGAAATGATGTTATATAGTCTAATAAGTTCCACGTTCCTCTTGCCAACTTTGTAGAAAAAATTATGGAACATTCGTAGCGTTAATGAGACAATTGGACGTTACGGAGGCAATTTCTAAAATTTGACTTTATTACACTACAACTAAATTGGAATATTTGGCTAATGAATGATGGAAGAGACAAAAATCAAGGTGAGAGTTATTTAGGTACAAATTAATTAATGTGCAATCAAGATTCAGGAAACACAAACAATAATAATTAGAGTAAGAATAAAATAGAGGTACCATGCATGAGGACATACAAGGAAACAAAGTCTCGACACCGTTCCTAAGTTTTAGGACAATAGATTTTAGAGTTGTCTCCTTGTTTGTCTCGTGTATCCTCTTTATAATTCTCATCATTTAGTAGAGTTAATCGAACTAGTTCTATGTTTTCATTATGCTTAAAACAGTTTTCTCGTAAGTGACATTATGATGACTACTAAAGGTAACCATTGTTGTAATTGATTCGATGGATGTAAGAGCAAATCTTACGCTTAGTGAGACTCGTGTTGATTGACCTGTTTCAACTAATTGGCTATGATATCGGCAGGTCATAAATAAATTAATCTCACCTTTTCATTCACTCTAAAATATTTTTCAAACACCATCACAAAATAGATGATACATACTTTTAGATGTGGATAAAATGAATTAGGAGTTAATGGGGTAATAAAATTGACGAACATAAGAGAATAAGTTGGTGGATAATTTAGTGTTTAAGTAATGTGGAGAAAGTGGTAAAATATAGGAGAGTGGTTACATGGAATTATGACCACTTTCTGGATATTAATAAGATATCATGACATATTATTATTTTAACATTAAAATGTCAAATACACCAAAATAACTCCACTTCAAGAGCTAACACATGATAAGAGAATTGTCAAAGACAACATAAGGAAACAATAACCCATATATCGATTTGGTTCGATTTTGTATAAAAAAAGTATGAACCGAATAAATTATTTTTTTTTTTAAAAAAACCCAATCAAATATATCGGTTTATATAGTCGAATGTATCGATTTATATCTTTTTTCAATTCAAATATAAAGTAAAAAAAAAATCTAAAGTCCAAAAACATAAAGTCTGCATCACATATATTTTTAAAACATGTAAAAAAAACTTAAATAAAATAAACGGGTCGGGGGATTTTTTTTAAAAAAAAATTGAATTTCCAACACTGAAATTGACATTCACACCTACATTACCATGGAATTTCAACGTTGAAATGTATTGTATATCGTGAGATGTTTACTAAAGAAAAGAAAAAAATTAGAAACATAATTTGACGAAAAATACAAATTGATTGAAAAAACGGACGTTTTCTTAAAAATTGGCGGCGCCAAACCGCCTTGTGGCAGTTTGACCGGCCACGCCTCGAAAAAATATGCAAAATCAAATAAAAAATCGGGTAAAACGGACATTCGAGCGCAGAGTTATGACAATTTAAAGTTGCACCAATTTACAACTACTTTCTCTTCATACATTTTATGTCAATGCTTCAGTGATATGTTAATTAAGTTCATGTCGCATTCGACTTTCATAAAAGTTTCATAGATTGACTGCAATGGCTATGATTCAAGAGATAACACTAGTCTAAAATAAAAAATAAGATTAATTACAAATTTGCCCCCGGTTTTCGGTTCGGTTCATAATAAATTCTAAAGAATCGAACCGGTTTATTTAATTCTGATTCGGTTCGGTTTTTTAAAAAATTAATTTTTTTTCCAAAACCGAATAAAAATAGAACCAAACCGCCAATTCAATTCGTTTTTTCGGTTCAACGATTTTATGCCCACCCCTACCCGTATCCTCTATCAATATGATGTTCTGACACCTTCCAGACGTTTAGAGTTGGACATTTAAAATACATTGGGTTAATTAATATGAAATAGGAATTGGTTTTAATTCTGATAGCATGTAAAGAAAAACAAATATTAGACATAATTTAAACTTAAAAAGTTATAGTGAAATTGTCTGAGACTATATAGGAAGACAACATCCCATATATAAGAATCTACTAAAAAGAGAACTAGTCTTGGTGGAATTACAATCAGAAATTACTCGATTCCGTACTCTAGTTGTAGTCGTCCCTATAAAAAATAACATCAATGTAAAACTGATTTATAGCAATCTTGTTACTTTGACTCCTTGTAGCCTAGTGAACCTTTTCGTTTGGCTTAGCAGTTAAGTAGCAAACCATATAAAATTTGTTCCTAATAATATAAAGAATACATCGGACACTTTAATATACTGGATTAGAATATGTAGACAATGAAATCGAAAGCTTTCATGCAGTTGTTGAAAAGATTTCAGATGGGCCGAAATAAAATAGAGGCCCGGGAAAGAGATGGACATATTGCTGTTCTCCACTGCTGCAGCCCAGTATGGGGGAAATGAAGAGCCAAAAATAGGAACAGTAAGCCCGCATCCACAGTCCAAAAGAGGCGCAATTACACAGATAACCAATTTTGGTACCATCATTTAAGCCATAATTGCAATGAGTAAAAATTTATAAGTTTAACCGCTTCAAAATAAACTTAGAAAAACACGTGTTTGAAGCTAGGCTTGCTAAAGCTTAACTTCAACAAATTTTTTGAAGTTTTGACATTTGCTTATGCAAGCAAACTTTTGAAGTTTGGCTTGGATATACCATTTTTTTTGGTTATACCTTTATTTTACTAGTGATACTTCATTCATTTTATCTCAATTTAATTTGTAAAATTTTTTCACAAAATTAATATATTATATTATCAATTTCATTTCACTCATGGTACTTCAATATTTATATGGTAACTCATCCATTTCATCAGTTGTAGCTCGATTTAATTTATTCCTTTTAAAATTAACCCAATTTTTTTGTAAAGGATTTTACAACTGTTCAAGAAAAGAAGCCACAATTTTGTTTGAAATTTACATACAAGTTTCATATTGGTTGTTTATGCACAATATTTATAACGCTGGTTACCGCTTAAATGTTAGCATCCAAATAAGCCGCGGCATGGAATTTTTACTCCAGAAGACTACTTCTACTATTTTTTTTTTATGTAGTGGACTAGAGAACTCAACTTTTATAATCACAAAATATAAATAAAAAGAAAGAGAAGAAAAATAAAAAAGAAGAAACACCACCTCTTTAATGTACTCTAATGAACATAGTAAGAGTCACCACATTGGTATTTTATCTTATAAAAGTTTTGGGTTAAGAATATTTGGATTGCTAGGTATTTTAATTGGTAAAGAGTTGCACTGTTATTATACTCCTTGTACTTGTCACGTATTCAATTTTACAAATCATACTTGTTGAAAATCGGATTTGGATCACCGATGTGGACCAACTAAATAAATATATAGGTATTATATATTTATTGTAATATCATATTATACTAAAAGTGGGAACAAAATCAGTTAAAAGATGATTTATGGATTTACCCATCAAAAACTAAATGACAATTTCACCCTTGAGCAAAAAAAAATGTCTTCAAGCCAATTAAAGGAATAAAGTCACCGGGTAAATGCATATCATAATGAATATTAATTATTTGATAATGTTGCAACGCCTTTTCCATTACTCTTAATTTATTTGAATAACTATTTAATGTATTTAGTTTCATCTTTCATGGAAACGTGTGGTGCTTCGTCTTCCAAAAGGAATTATGATGAAAAAAATGTATGCAACATGAACAGGGAAATAGAAAATAGAGACCTTTTATCTTTCAATACCACTGTACAAATTCCATTCAATGAAGAGTCAACAATACAAGAATGATCTAGAGGGGTCAGCTTGCTGGCAGGGAGTCAACTTTGCGGCCTTAGGGTCGCAAGTTCGATTCTCCCCTCCGGATATTGTCCTCCGGGGCACATACATGTGGTAAAGCCTGGGCGCTAAAAGCCGCGCGGGCATGTTGCAGTGTGGGTTCGGTCTCCGCCAAGCCTTGTGGATGGGGCTTGTAGGGGGGTCAACCTTGTAGCATTGATCCGTTGGACGCAAGCATACACTGACCATGTGTGCACATCCCGCGATTTACCTGGTGGTGGGGTGCTGAAGGACCGGTCCCATCATCTCCAGGACGTCTGGGTAATACCAGTGAAGTAGTCAGGCGCAAGCCTGAAAACCTGGATTATCAAAAAAAAAAAAAAAAACAATACAAGAATGATAGCAATCGTGGCCTCGGTGGCTCCACTATAAGCCAATAACACAATCGCTTGGTGCCCAATTTTTTGAGTCCTTATTTTTCGTAAAAGCTGTATTTTACACACACACACACACAAAAAGTGTACGGTTAAATTTGAAGAATTTTTTCAAAGAAAAAGTACTATAATTTTTTTACATTTTAATGGTGATCCTTGCAATAATTGAGAATGGAATAACTTTACGTGGTAATTGGATAACTATTTTATTATCTCATTTATATCGTAAAAATTGATATGGTCCCAATAATTATTCATATATTTACCTTTTTCATTCTACCTTTTACTATTCTTATTCTCAATATTGAAAAGTCTCTCAAACGATAACTTACGGCAGCTTACCAGTTACAAATAAAAAGACTTGATTCTTTTCATATATATATATATATATATATATATATATATTGCTTACATAATAATGTTAATTGTTGCCTCAGCTAAAGAAGTTTTTCGAAATTAGGATTGATAAAATATTACGTAGATCAACAATGTTTCAAGGCAAATTTTATGAATTAGCTATATTATCAATTGAAAAAAATTTATTAACAAATTTATTATATAAAATAGTAATTAATGACTGCACATTTAAAAAAAAATTTAAAAAATAGAATTTAAATAAAAATATCTATGACTATCTTTAAAAAAATTAGGGCTTATCTATGACGTGCGGTCTGGATACTTCCATTAGTTATGGTGCCGGTTCGTATCTCTGCCTGACTGCCTAAATAAGCCCACTTGCCTTTGCTGCCACCAATGCTCCCTCCTCTCTATTTAATTCACTATCCTTACTATAATACGAACAAAGTTTTTTAATTCTTGTTGTAGAAGAGAGATGCGTTGGATGTTGTTTCCAGAAATATTTTTTGTAATGATAAAAATTATTGTATGTCATTGTAATAATCTTTAATGCAAAAAAATTTCGCAACAACATATTAAGTTTGTTGTCATTTATGTTTCTTAGCAACAATATATTTATTGTTGCTAAAGTTTTACTGTCAATTTTATACTTTCTTGTAATGTTTTTCCGTTAAACTATTTCTGTGTTAATTTTTGCATAGGTATCAATCTATTTTGGTGGAAACTTTGTGATTTCCTGTATGGTTTTGAAGGTACGAATGTGTGATTTGCTTCTTTTACGGGCAATTCTTCAATGCCTCTTTTCTATTATTAGAAGAGCGCCAGAAACAATTCGCACCAACTTTGTTTTTATTAGCGGATATTCTCTAAATATTCACAATATATTTTATAATTATGATAGATATATATTTAAGGTAACTTAAGATTCTTACTGTATCAACCATTTAAGATAAGTTAGGATTCTTATTGTATTAGGAATCAACCTTTGTATAGCTATATATATTGTGATTAATGAAAGAAATCCCTAAGGGAGATTATTCCAATCTTACATGGTATCAAGAGCCAAAACCTAAACTCTACTCCTAAAGCCGCCGACAACCACCCTCTCTTCTCTTCCTTCTCGGTCGACGGCCACCATGTCTTCACCCACTAATTCTGGTTCCTCCACTAACACTTTTGACAACCCCCCACCACGCTCATTGCCTTCTTTTCATCCGGCTTTCGCCGTTACCAACATCAAGAATTATATCCCTATAATTCTTGACCAAGAAGACTGTCAATATTCCATGTGGACAGAACTGTTCTATATTCATGCATGTGCGTACAACGTGCTCGACCATATTGATGACTATGTTCCTCGTCCCACCGATATTGCCGACTCGATATGGCGTCGCCTTGACGTCATCGTCAAACAGTGGATATACGACACCATCTCAAAAGACTTGTTGTGTACTATCATGAAAACATGTGCTACGGCACGTGACCTTTGGGTACGGTTGGAAGAAATCTTTCAGGATAATAAAAATACTCGGACCGTGTATTTGGAAGAGCAGTTCAATAATACGCGTCTCGAGAATTTTAACAACATGTCCGAATATTGCAAACAACTGAAACTCATAGCCGACCAACTTTCCAACGTCGGGACATCTGTTTCTGAAACCAATATGGTACTTCAATTAGTTGTTGGTTTACCGAAAGGTGAATACGATACACTTGCAACGATGATTCAACAGGCCGACCCACTACCAAGTTTCACCAAGGCACGTTCACAACTATTGTTGGAAGAAACCCGCCGTGCTAAACAAGAGGAGCACAATCAAAAGGCGTTAGCCGTTGACGGCATGACACCACCGGCTGTCAACACCACCCCGCCGCCACCGCAAGACCACCAGCAGTAGCAGTCCCGCGGCAATAACAATAAAGGAAAGGGCCGCGACAAGGGCCACCAAAACCAGCAACCAGGCCCAAACCCTGCTCCTTACTTCCAGTGGGCTGGACCGCAACCCTGGCCCAATATTGGGAACTAGGCCTCGCTTGCATGCCCTTACCCAACAGCAGGGGCCCAGTTCCAGCAGGCTGCTTGGTCACCTGGGCTTTTGGGCTCCGCCCCAGCTAACAGGAAGGCCCATTAGTAACAGCAGCAGGCCCACATGGCCTCGATCTAGCAGCACCCGCAAGGCAGCAGCCTGGCCCCCACCGATTTGGGCCAGGCCTTCAGCACCGTGAACCTTCAATAGCCCGACGATAATTGGTATATGGACACTAGAGCCACATCTCACCTCACCCGGTCATCAAGTAACTTATCCCAAATGTTTCGGTTACAGTGTCCTCAATTTATTACTATTGACAATGGTCATCGCATTCCAATTGAAGGTTATGGTAACATACATACCAAACATCCCCACCCGCCTTTCTCCCTAAATCATGTCCTTTACACACCCAACATCATTAAAAATTTAATCTCTGTTAGAAAATTCACTCGCAATAATTCTGTGTCTGTCGAATTTGACCATTTTGGTTTTTCTGTGAAGGATCTCAATACAGGGAAAATTCTTACGCGCTGCAATAGTGTGGGAGACCTCTACCCCTTCACTCAATCTTCCGCTGTCAGAACTCATTCACCTGTCTCCCTTGCTGTTATCTCTCCGTCAACTTGGCATAACAGACTCGGACACCCAGGAGATCATGTTTTTAATATTCTTAGGACTAATAAGCGTATTCAATGTAATAATGGGAAACTTGCCCAACACTGTTTTTCTTGCCCGCTTGGCAAACATACTCGTATTCCATTTATGTCATCCAACAGTGTTACTTTTTCTCAATTTGATATTGTTTATGCTGATTTGTGGACATCTCCGGTTGTCAGTTCCTTGGGTCACAAATTCTATCTAGTATTATTAGATTATTTTTCACACTTTGTATGGATCTACCTACTAAAGTTCAAATCTGAAGTGTTTGCCAAGTTTCTTGAATTTCAAAAATTCATTAAAATACAGTTTGAAAAATCTATAAAATCTTTTCAATGTGATAATGGACGTGAATTTAATAATTCGGCATTTCACAATTTCTGCTCTAAACAAGGCATGTTTTTCCGTTTTTTCGTCTTTCCTGTCCATACACTTCCTCCCAAAATGGCAAAGCTGAACGAATCATCTGTACCATCAATAACATAGTGCGTACCCTTCTCTTTCATTCCAGTCTTCCACCGTCATTCTGGGTCTACGCTGTCAAAATGCTAGAATACCTCCTTGACATTTTACCAACCAGCACTCTCCAAAACAAGACCCCAACCGAAATCTTATACCGTAGGTTCCCTTCCTATGACCAACTCTGCATCTTCGGTTGCCTATGCTACCCCAACCTGGCCTCCATTGCATCTCACAAACTAGCCCCACGCACCACGCCATGTGTATTTATCAGTTTCTCACCTAATCATCGGGGTTACTTGTGCTATGACATAACCACTCGTAAGATCATCATCTTACGTCACGTCACATTCGACGAGGCGAACTATCCATTTTCAAATCTTTGAAAATTCCAAACCACGGATTACACATTTCTCGATGAGTCTCCTCAGTCTCCTCTAGTCCAGTCGATGTGTCTCCGGCAGTTTCCTGTTCTGACGAAGACTGCACCAGCAGCTTTGTCACCAATAATGTCCGGTGTTGTTGCCAGCCAAACACCCCCTATATCTCGGTCGAACCCCCCACTGCTCGACCCCTCAACTGCATGACTAGCTATTGACCCGAGACCAGCCAACACCCCCCAGAAACAGCAAGTCAGCAACCACATATCGCAGTGCAACCACTGTTGCCTCCAGAACTCGTAACCCAGCAGCCCCAAACCCTAGTCCAAACACTGCTGCCTACCCACTGCATGTAGACTCGTGCCCAACACGGGATCTTCAAACCCAAGGATCACTTCGATCTCTTCACACAAACCTTATCACCCATTCCAAAAAATCCAAGAATAGCCAAACTGGACTCTAATTGGAATGCGGCCATGTGCAAGGAATTTAATGCTTTAACCAAGCAGAACACTTGGGAGTTGATACCTAGATCGGACGGTGTGAATGTTATTCGGTGTATGTGGCTATATCGTCACAAGTTCAGAGACAGTGGTGACTTAGAGTGGTATAAGGCAAGACTGGTTGCTAATGGCACTGATCGGCAGCGGGGTATTGATTGTGGTGAGACATTCAGTCCGGTTGTTGAACCGGCCACTATTTGGATTGTTCTCAGTATTGCTATGGGCATGCATTGACCGATTCATCAGCTTGATGTCAAGAATGCATTTCTTCATGGGGATTTGAAATAAATTGTGTACATGCATCAGCCCCTGGCTTTGTTCATCCGGCAGCCCCGCAGTATGTATGTCGTCTCAGGAAGTCATTATATGGCTTGAAACAGGCACCCCGCACGTGGTATGATCTCTTTGCCAGGTATATTATGCAGATCTGATTTATTTGTAGCATGTGTGATAACTCTCTCTTCACTTTTCATCGAGGTAGCAGCACTGCTTATTTGCTATTATATGTGGATGACATTGTTCTTACTGCCTCCTCTGAGGGCTTGAAGAATGAAATCATTGCTCTACTCAAAACTGAATTTGCTATGACTGATTTGGGCAAGCTGAGTTATTTCTTGGGTATATCCGTGGTCCGATCGGCCGCTACCATATTTCTGTGTCAGCGCAAATATGCGGAAGAGATCGTGTACAGGGCTAAAATGGCAAATTGTAAAAGTATGCCAACTCTGGTTGACTCAAAATCCAAGCTCAGTGCCAATGAGGGTGCGCCAGTTTCTGATCCCACCCTATATCGGAGTCTTGCAGGTGTCCTTCAGTATCTCACATTCACTAGGCCTGATATTACATATGCCGTTCAGCAGGTGTGTCTGTTTATGCACGCCCCTCGAGAGTCCCATTTTGCGGCCCTCAAACGTATTATCCGATACGTTAAGGGCACACTTGACTTTGGACTGCATCTATACCCCTCTGCCCCAACCAAATTACTCTCCTACACGGATGCAGATTGGGAGGATGCCCGGACACACGTCGCTCCACCTCGGGCTACTGTGTATTTCTTGGGAATAATCTTATTTCATGGTCCGCCAAGCGGCAGACCACGCTATTCCGTTCAAGCGCTGAAACAGAGTATCGCAGAGTTGCAAATGTCGTTGCTGAGATCTGTTGGCTCCGTAATCTTCTTTTGGTGCTCCAGTGTCCATTGCGAAAGGCATCTTTAGTCTACTGTGACAACATATCTGCCATCTATATGTCTCATAATCCGGTCCAACATCAACAGACCAAACATATCGAGATGGATATTCACTTTGTACGTGAGAAGGTTGCCCTTGGTCAGGTCAAGATATTACACGTGCCTTCCTTCTATCAGTATGCAGATATTTTCACAAAGGGACTACCGAGACAACTCTTCACCGACTTCCGATCCAGCCTTAGCGTTCGGCCTCCTCCCGCTCTGACTGAGGGGGAGTATTAGCGGATATTCTCCGAATATTCACAGTATATTTTGTAATTATAATAGATGTATATTTAAGGTAACTTAGGATTCTTACTGTATTAGGAATCAATCATTTAAGGTTAGTTAGGATTCTTATTGTATTAGAAATCAAACTCTGTACAACTATATATATTATGATTAATAAAAGGAATTCCTAAGGGAGATTATTCCAATGTTACCGTTTCAATAGCATCAGTATCAAAATACAATTACAGCTGAGCTTCGTGTAAATTTTGACACATCGTTTTAGACCTTATTGTGCATTTGTTGGAAAACTTTGGCCGTATTCCATTAAACAAAGTTCCCGTCATAAACTAAGTATTTTGGGTTTCGGAATACTTTGGGTATACATTTCAGCAACTAACTTATTTTGAATACAAGGCATAGGAATTAATTTCAAATCTAACTCTATTAGTTTTGGAATTTTGTGATATTTGATGCTTATTTTAAGGAAAACACAATGAAAAAGTTAAAACAATGAAGATATCACATCAATACTCCTATATTATATTGAGACAATTCTAAGCTTAGAAATCAATATAAAGTGAATATCTATAACAACAAGAATATTTCAAATTGTTGAAAAGTACACAATTTATCAAACGTGAATGCAAGTGATATTAAAATGAGTAGAAAAAGGAGCGCACAGACAGTGACGTATACGAATCTCAAAAGGTCGTATTCTCTCAAATCATATTTAATTTAATTTTTTGTGCTTTATTTCTTGGACTGGTGTTAGCCTATTAGATTGACCATTATTATTGTAGATAAACTTGATGCTATTATCTTTTTAGCATATTACTTGAAGTACTCTTATATGAAACTAACAGTTATGACCTTTTATAATTATTAGTTATTTTGCATTGTTAAGTACTGTCAGATAGAGTTGTTCGCTTTTTCAAAAAAAAAAAAATTAAAATGTGTCTCGTTCCTATTACATTGCAGATAAGTCATCTTGTATTACTATTATATTGTATTCGGATCTACTCCTTAACAAAATTTAACAACCGGTTCAAACGATATTGATAATTTTGTGTTCAATGATCAAGTCATTTGATATTTAGTGATTATTCATCAATTTGATTATTCATCAATTTGAGCTTATAGAGGATAAGTTATGGATATTTTATTTTTGTTGAAGTGAAATGTAAAGAAGGATATGAAAGCAACTTTTTTTTATTATGGATAGCAACCAATATGGCCACATCTCTTGTCGGCTTGGTATGTATATGACCTTGTCGGCCTTTGTATGTATATGCATATAGGTTGGGTCCTTCTGGTTGCAGGATTCTACATAGCTCATTTCCAGTTTACTATTTTCATATGTCAGTAGGGTATCTTGTGGCGGCCTCATGGGCTATGCGAAATTACGGATATATGTTAAATATATGATTAGTGGTACTCGACAAGTAAGGTCTGAGTGCCCGTCATGACCCTCCGGTTTGGGTTATGACAAACTTGGTATCAGAGCAGGTATGTCTTAGGGAGTTTACAAGCCGTGTATAGTAGAGTCTTGTTTATAGGTGTGTTGTACACCACAATTATAGACATGAGGTTACATGACATTTAGGATGATGATTACATTCCTTCTTGATCTATAATCGTGCTATAGAGCTGAATTGTAAGAATTCTCTCTGTAAACCTGATAGTGTTTATGATTACAACAACGCCTTCTTCCAATAATGATATGATTAGCAGGGAGATTGAGGTTGGATTGAGTGTAAATGCGAGTAGTTTGCTCTCTACTGAGACAGATCCATCAGAGTATATAAGTAAGTTGCTTTCCCAGGTGTTGACGAATCTAGAGGAGTTAAGGAAAGCTCAAGTACCATCAGTCCTACCACCGGCTCCATCTGATAAGGATGTAAGGAGAGCGATGCAGGTATTGAATCAATTGGTTGCCTCCCAGGCACGACTTCATTCTAGAGCATCTGATAGAGGTAGGCCCTTGAGGGGTTAGAGAGATTATTACCTAGGGAGTTTATTAGTCAAGGATCGCTGATATTTAAAGGGTTCAAAGATGACAATATCTCAAGGTCAAAGTTGTAAAGGTCGAGTGAGACCGCCCTGACCATCTTGTAGTCAGTATGGTCGAGCGCATGCCGGATTATGCCGCAAATGTATAAGGGGTTGGTTTAGTATGACAGCCATAGCCACAACGTTCTGAAATTTCCCAAGTTGATACGCAAAGGCTTAATAAGATGATTATGAGTTGTACAAATGAAACGTAGAAGACATAATTGGAAGGTTTAGTAGGTTGTGAAAATCTACACGTTTTACAGTGATTCGTGCTGATTAGAATGAGGGAATATGTTATGTACGTGCGACCTAATTGTAATGTCTTACCTAGAATAAATGGGGAATTTTCCAAGGATATCATTAGCGAGAATGGATTGCCACAATCGAATCATCTGAAGAGTGACCATCAGTAAATTTAAGAAGATCACGTAAAGTGACGTACCTAGATTAGTGATCCCAAATCATATATATAAGGATCGAGTTATCCACGATAGTGGAAAGGGACATAAGCCTCTCGTCCGTGCGTAAAGGGCCATAAGCGTATTATTGAGAATTACATATATCAATGATAGTAAGCTAAGGCATGCTATAACTATTAGACTGGTAAGGTTATCGGCTTTATTGTGCAGCATGTTACAACTTTAAATAACTTCTGGATAACAATAGGGGCAATTGAGGATGAGAAATATGGAACAATCGAAGAATGGTTGTAAGAAATATCAAAACAGTTAATAAGTATGAATGGACTGGTATGATCAAGTATCAAGGCAGGAATATTTTTCGTTTAATGACGAGTAGAATGAAGGATTACGACAAGAAGGATAAAGGTGAATGAGATGCAGGTTTCACAAAGGTATGATTACTCCAGAACAACGTAAGGATCAATGGTAGAGGAGGGACAATAAGAACTCTTCAACAAAAGGGTGACGAACCTCTAATGTTTAGAAAGACAGTATGAGAAATAATTTGAGATAAGAGACCCCCCAAGGCAACTTGAAATGGAAATATAAAGGTAAGACGAATGAGCACTCGGCCTATGGGAGATCTAATAATGATAAGACAAGAAAACTTGACAAGTCGTGGGATCATGTAACACCGTAAATTGGATCTAAACATATGAATCATCGATTCCACAACATATGCAGTCATATATTTCAAAAAGTATGTAAATGAAAGTAATAGTGAGTAAAGCTCGAGATTAACACCTAACATGTGAAAAGGGGACAATGACGCCTGTGGATACAAGGTAGATATTAAAGATATATGTCAAGAGATAATGACATTATAATGAAGATAAAATGTCAGGCAAACACAAATGTCTATGAGCATTTCTTTTTGAACTGACCAAAGGTTCTACGAGATATATAAAGTAATGGGTTACAACTTAATGAGATCAAGAAAATATTTCCCCCAAGCGCCTTTTACAGAAAGTCTTAGCCATGAGGCAAGTGAAGGAATTCGAATCTAAGTATAACGACCAGGTTTGGATATAGTAGGCCAACGTCATATAATGCAAAATTCTTCAGAATCTTTCACGTATAGAATAAAGGAATAAGTTAACAAATCATCCTTTAAGGGATAGTAACGCCAATGATTAGAATCATGAGCAATGTTTGAGAGTACGTATGTATACCATAATATTTTAGAATTAGGACGAGTACGGCAAGTAAGAAAATGAGTGAACAAGCTAAAAAACTAAAGTTGTTTATAATTACGAGTAGTGAGAAAGTGCAGAAAAAATGGAGAGATTCCTTTCAGAACATGAATGAGAGTTAACTATGATGATACGCACGCTTCAGATTCTATGACATTGTCCATAAAGTGTTCATGGTTGAGATACTACAAATATAAGAGTTTTCAGCACACCAGTTAGTAAACAAAGCTACGTTGATAATATAATCATTCACCCACAAGCGGCTTGACTAATGTGAGGACTAAGGGGGAAGATGACCTGAGGGAACACATCAGTTAGCTAAGTGGGAGTGCAATTGGAGGATTCAAATAGTGATAGACCTATGACTCAGAATACAACAGGGTCATTCCTCATACTGGGAAAAAATGAACGTCATAAAGAAGACCCTATTTTTAGGGAGGATCGGGAAGAATATCTAATAAAAAGAGAACCGCAACCTTCGAGTATAATGGGAGAGGGACCCTCGGGTGGAAGGTCCATTTGTGTATTCCCAATGTAGCAGGATTACAAGACAAGATTATGACAAAGGTCCATTGCTCACGATATTCCATTCACCCTGGATCTACTAAGATATATCATTATCTCAAAGGTATGTATTGGTGGAACGACATGAAGAGGAATATTGCAGAGTTTATAGCTCAATGCCTTAATTTTCAGTAAGTAAAAATAGAGCACCAAAAGCCTAGCGGCTTGACTCAGGACATTGAGATCCCGATGTGGAGATGGAAAATGATTAATATGGATTTCATTATGGTTTACCTCGTTCTTATCATAAGTTGATCCTATTTGGGTGATTGTTGATAGACTGACCAAATCAGCTCATTTCTTGGCGGTCAAAACCACTTATACAGCCGAGGACTATGCAAAGTTGTACGTTAAGGAGATGTTGGCATTCATGATATTCCTATTTCTATTATGTCTTACCGAGATGCGCAATTCACAGCTAATTTATGAAGATCATTTCAAAAGGTTTGGGCACTAAAGTTAATCTTAGCACAACTTTCCACCCTCAGACAGACGAGCAGGCCGAGTGTACGATTCAAATGCTCGAAGACATGCTATAAGCTCGCGTATTGAACTTCAAGGGAAGTTGGGATGATCATCTACCCCTTATTAAATTTACGTACAATAACAGTTATCATGATAGCATTAAAATAGCTCCCTACGAGGCTTTGTATGGACATAAATATAGATCTCCTATCGGATGGTTCGAAGTAGGCGAATCAGAATTATTTGGGTCTGACCTAGTGCACCAATACATAGCGAATGTGAAGCTTATGCAAGAACGGTTGTTAACCGCTCAGAGTCATCAGAAGTCGTATTCATATGTATGACGATGGGACCTAGGGTTCTAAGTGGATGGTTGGCTCTTCTTAAAGATTTCTCCTAAAAATGGTGTAATGAGATTTGGGAAAAAGGGAAAGCTCAGCCCAAGGTATATTGGGCCATATTGCATAATTATATGAGTCGGCCAAATGGCTTACGAATTGGACATGCCTCATGAGTTAAAGTTGGTTCATCCAATTTTCCATGTTTCAATATTGAGAGCATGTATTGGAGATCCTTCCCGAATTGTACCAATTGACGATGTGAAGGTTACAAAGGATCTATCATATGAAGAGGTTCCTATTGTTATCTTAGATCATCAAATCCGCAAGTTAAGAACTAAAGAAGTAGCCTCTGTGAAGGTTCTATGGCGGAAAAAAATGTAGAAGAGATGACGTGGGAGGTGGAAGAGGAGATAAAGTATAAGTATCCCCATTTATTTCAGACTAAAGTCGATGCTCCGAGTGAAGCATAACCTGACCAAGAACTGACGTATGGATACACGAGGTAAGTTCTCATTTTATATAGTTATGTTTGATGTTTGATGTTTGATGGCCACATGAAGCCCGGTGATATGTACATGTTGATGTATGGCCGTTTGAGGCATATTTGGATATCTTCTACTCGTTGACAGGGTTCGGATAATCCCATTTATAAGGGGAAATTCGGTTAAACAATTTCGGAAAACCTTGAGGATTAATGGGTCCCTTATGTATACTTCTCATTTGAGGACGAATGTTCCTAAGGGGGAGATGATGTAACACCCCGTACTTTAGCTTTAGGATACATCGAGGTAAGCACACATGAGTTTAATGAAATTGAGGTCATTCATGAAGTTATAGAAGATCCATGTCAATGTTGAAGAGGTTACGCGGAGATTAGAGGTTAAACGAATTAGAGAAATAAGTTTGTCAAAGTTCGGAATATGTAACAAGTTATAAAGACCGTATAGAATTTTGGTCATAGGATCGAGAGCATTGTATAAAAGAATGAAGTCCCGAAACAATATAGGACTTAATAAGTGTGACAACGGTGATTGGAAATAATATTTTTCTATGTCCCAAAAGAGGTCATGGACTAGAGCTATATCACACGATTGTGATAATAAGTATATGAAGTGTGTGAACAATGATTAATAGTTAAGTATAGTAGATTAAGATATTGAATTAAGTAGAGCAAATGATAAGTGGCATGATGCCTTTCCACGTGTCAAAAAATTAAAGAAACCAATATGACTATGCATTACTAGGCATATGTGTCATGTTTTAGTGTAGGACTAGTATGATAAGGGTGATTTATATATGTGGGGACCCCATAGATTGTAATAGAAGATAAGTTATGGATATTTCATTTTGGTTGAAGTGAAATGTAAAGAAGAATATGACATCAACTTTTTTTTATTACGGATAGCAAGCAATATGGCCACATCTCTTGAAAATTATCATATATATGCAACATCTACGTTATTTAATGGGGACCGAAGTTCTATTTTAGGATGAGCATCAAAAACAAGTACATATACATATATATGATCTCACATTTTTGGGAGAAAATTATGAAGAACAACGTAGAGGTTATGCCCACGTTGATTACGTAATTTAACACCGATTGTTCTTCGGATTCTAGCAAATTGAAGGTTTCTTCGAAGTGAAGTAAGGTGGAAGAAGAGGGTTTCTTGAAAAATAAGATTGAAGTTCATTACGGACTGCTTTAGTTGTATTTTGGACACAAAATGGCTAAGGTATGTTAAGGCAAATCCTTCTTTCTTTTGGCATGTTCCATGTAATGAAACGTGAACGTAATATTGTCCCATAAATGATTCTACTCTGAGTAGTTAAGGATATGCATGTTATTCATTCCTATTTTCAAATCATGTCTAAATATGTTCTTAAATCCTTATTGAGGTATGAGAAAGATGTTAGTATTCATAATGTTAATCGGAGGTGAAACAATATTACATCAATCCAACAAACTTATTGTGTCTTATTATCATATCATTCATGCATTATATTCATGTACATACCTTGACCTCAAATGAGTTATATACTTTACTATATGTATGCATTATATATGTATGGGGAATGGGAAAAGGGATACGACGTTATATACGCACACCACCTGCAGCTGGTACAGATATACATGATGATGATTATGCCCACAGATGCGGATATGATATAATGGGATCCCACAGAGGCTTGATGGAGTTGTATACGCATATATATATATATATGCATGACCGCATTGTGCATGGAATTTAGACATATTATGGCCCTCAGAGGCATTCTACAAAAACATGATATTTATGCATATTATGGCCCTTAGAGACATTCTCTACTGGTTGGTTGTTTCTTATCTCATGTTACTTTTAGATCTCTATTATGCTATTTTTCATGCCTGACATACTCGGTACATCAATCGTACTAATGACCCTTTTGTCAGGGGATGCTACGTTTCATGCCCGCAAGCTCAGGTAGACAAGGTGACGGTCCGCACTAATATGTTGATGGTTCAGCTGATATTGGAGCACTCTACTTGTTCTATAGTTGCAGTCTAGTCGTGGTACAAAATTCTTAATATGCATATGGGTATGGCGGGCCTTGTCCGGACCTCATGATGTCACATACTCTTTAGAGGCTTGTAGACAGATGTCCTGTGTATAGTAGTCGTATATGGCCTTGTCGGCCTTGGTATGTATATGTATATAGGTTAGGTCCTTCTGGTTGCAGGATTCTACATAGCTCATTTCCAGTTTACTATTTTCATATGTCAGCAGGGTATCTTGTGGCGGCCTCATGGGCCATGCAAAATTATGGATATATGCTAAATACATAATTAGTGATGCTCGGCAAGTAAGGTATGGGTGCCCATCATGACCCTCCGATTTGGGTTGTGACAAATATGTCAACTGCTACGAGAATATTAGTCTCAAAGCTTAACATAAGTGAAAAGTTGAACAGTGACGTAATATTCAGTATGTCCTAGAATAGAGCAAAAGGCTCTTAAGGCTTTAGATATTTCTTTGATGCCTCATAATGTATCTTGTTTGTATTTTTTCACAAACTAGATATGGTAAAAGTTAATGTGTTGATGCTCCATTGCAATTTATTCTATCTGACATCAATGATTCAAATAAATACAATTTCATTTAAGTTATAGTTATTCCATATGAGGTGTGGAAAGCAAAAACATGATTTGAGTTTGTGTAACTTTTATTCATAATCAATTTTTCTCTCATTAGTTCCAAGGGGAAGGAAGTTTATTTTTTTCACGATACTCTAAATAGCCCAAGGGTTATGTTGTTCATATGTGAACAAAAGTGGCATTATAACTGAATTTGAATCATGTGATGTTGCATTCTTAGAGAATGTGTTTTACTAAGTAGGGTGGGATATGTCGTGACTTATCTCTTGATGAAACTACGGACCAAATTGCTTCAACTGTATAAAATCGAATGGATTTAGGTGGATTCAGTTGGTGATAATAGATATGTTCCTATCATACCAATATACCATCAAAAGAAGTAACTAATTAATTGATAAATCAGTTTGTCAATCTCAACCTCGACGCACGAGTCATCCTTGCAATCTCTCTCATCGATTTGAGATTAAAGGGGAAACATATATATAGTTACTTCACTTGATGAAAAGAGCCACATAATGTAATATAGGCTCTTACATATCCTACTAAGGATAAATAGTTACAATAATATAAATTGAAATGGAGTCCGTAAAATCAAACCAAATGAGAGTTGATTGAGGTTTTGGATCTTAAAGCTATTGGGAACAAATGGTTCTCAAACTCAAACATAAGGCTTGAAGCATCATGTATTCTTGATTCATAAATATTTTTATTTTTAGATGTAAAATTTCGAGTGAGAGGATGTGTGTTCGTACTCCACTAGATAATAATATTGGAAAGCAGTTGAGATGATACAAATATATCTTAAATGCACAGTAGGATATCCCTTATCTTGTCAAGGAATTGAGAAGAAGATTTAGATGAGAGAAAATCTAAATTTGTGTATGTTCTTCCTGCTATTGAGAATATAAAATATATTGATATTAAGTGTAATTTTGTGTCAGAGATATTGTACACAGAGAAGTGAACATGAAATACATCTCTACGCATTAATTGATTGTAGACCTATTAACAAAACCCATAGCATTTGTTGCTTATGAAAGATATGATATCATTGGGTGCGTGTAATGCTGATGTACTTATATTTTCTGATTGTGTTCACGTAAAAATTGCATTTTGAGGTAAATGTTAATTGATGCCTAAATTATTCATTATTGTTGTTTCATATACATAAGATAGATTTTTTTTATGTTTAGAACATAAAGTTTTAAGTGTAAGTATGCCGGACAGATAAAAAAATTGGTCTATTCACACGGACAATCGCCTTTATTGTCTAGGTGACAAATAAATATGAGACAATTATAAACTAATTATTGTCAGAAGTGATGATAAATAGAGCTTGAAGTTTATAATAAGAATGTCATTTATTTTTTGGTAATCATATGTGATTAAAATGTATCAGTCTGTCTTAATGCCAGATGTGAGTTCTGGTGGTTAAAATGTATGAGTAGATTTGTGAACTCAAAGTTAGACATGAGTTGTCTGAACTATATATCATCTACACAGTATTTTAATTTGTCAAAAGACTTACTCTCCACGAGGAAGGAGTAAATATTATGATACGTGATTCATGCCACGTATGCATTAGTGACCTATAAGGGACATACAAGTTTAATCTCTACTTGTTATCATGCGAAGCCTGAAAATTATGAGTAATTTTCTATTAGTACCCTCATGACTTTGATTAGTTTCTTGAGATTCAATTTGATGTTTGCTATCTTAGGCTGTTGCCAAGAGATCATGGATGATTCGGTCTGGCAGTACATTTCTAGAAAGCATATCAAATTGAGATAAAAAGATTCATGAGATGAGGAAGATCATTGAGTATTATCACATTAATTGTGTTCATTGGTCAACCCTTTATGTTTGTCTTTGAGATAAGAACATAATGATGAACTCAAGTTACTAAAAAGGAGATGTTGAGATGTGAATGTGATAAATGATCTAGGGTACTGCATACTGTAATATACTCTAAGCTCCATTAAATCGAGATGTTATATATTCCTAATTGATGTATAGCAACCAAGCTATCGAAGTATGCACTGGTCACACGGTCTGGTCGTTATGTATGAAAGTTACAGAATAGGATTGAGAGTTGACCCATTATGTATGAGTGGGAGATGTTAAAAATCGGATTTGGATCACCCATGTGAGTCAATCTGGATCCATATCCAACTAAATAAATATATATGTGTTATATATTTATTGTAATATTAATAATAAACGAGAGAAAAGACATATATCTTGTGAAGGATTGTGTCACTTCAGAAAAACAAATAGAAGTCCTAAACGGATGAACTTCATTCTTTCAATTTATGTTTTTTTTTCTTCTCCTGACTATAGAAAGAAAACGCATATTTTAAAGAAAATGATCTCCTCTTCTCTGTGTGAAGAACTTCGAAGGAAGATTCCTGATTGTTTGTTGGAGCACTATTTTTCTCTGTAACTCAGGTATGATCTTAGACCGTGAATATTTATAGGTATAGTTTGTGTTCTTAATATGTGATTACACTGTCGACTAATAAAATAAATATTAAAGAATGTTAGGAAAAATTATGTGTTATTAGATTGTTGTATTTTTCTTTAATACTTATCTCAGATTGACTAACAATCTCAATCTGAAACCTTCCTTGTGGACATTTGGTAAAATGAAAGGCTACCTGAGTCGTGGTGCTAAAAATGCAGTGAAGTCAAGAGAATAAAGACTAATACTGCTAGCTATAGTTAAGGATTACTAAATTAGTCTTGTATTACTTGTGGACAACCCACCACCTATGACCTACCACCAAAAAGTTCGAGATTTAATATAAAAAGTCACATTTTATTACTACTTCCTCCGATTCAAAATAAGTGTTTACTTAGCCTTTAGCATATTCCTTAAGAAAAAATTAACTCCTAGAAAAAAATAGATATTTTAACCTAACTATCCTTAATTAAATATACTACATAATTAATATAGTTTCTTGATTATATGAAAACTCACTTATCTAAATATAGATAAATTTAAAAGAAAATAATAAATTATTTCTCGATTATCTAAGTGGATATTTATTTTGAATCAAAATAAAAAGACTAAGTGAACACTTATTATGAACGGGAGGAAGTATCACTGTATTTGTGTTTTCTTAAATGTGATGATGAACTAGAAAGGTGGCAATTTTCATAGAAAGTAAAATTTAAGAAGAGAAACAAAGTCCAATTTCTCAATCTCATCTTCCCACCAAATATCAGCCTCTATTATTTAGTTATCCATGATTAATTAGTGTACATTTTTTTACCCCAATATACTAGTTAAACGGATAGAATTAATAAATTATTTAGTCATAAATATAATTGGTACATAGTATATGTTGTATATGGTAGATGTATATTTAGTCATTTAAGATCTTAATTCTAGTCTAGGATGATGCTTGTATTGTGGGTATATGTACTACCTCTTTGGAATGCAATAATTAAGGAACATATTTCTTACATGATATCAGATTCTAGGAAAAGTTCCTAAACCCTAAAAACCTCTCCTTCACCGTCGCCCCCCCCTCTTTTTGTGTCGCCGACTTCCCTCCTCTTCCGTCAGCCATGTCTGACTCGAAATCAAATTTTCATCCAGCCATCGCAGTTTCAAACACTAAATCTCATATCTCCATCACTCTTGAAATGAAAAACGTCCATTATGCGACGTGGGCGGAGCTCTTCAAAATTCACTGTCGGTCACACCGAGTTATCCACCACATAATTCCTCCGGAAAAAGGCAAGGAGAAGGTGCCAAAAATCGATGATGAAAATGAATTGTGGTTGACCCTCGATGCGACGGTTCTCTAGTGGGTTTACGCCACAATTTCCAGTGATTTGTTGCATACGATTCTTGAACCCGACTCCACGACAATGGAGGCTTGGGATCGATTACGTGACATATTCCAAGATAATAAAAATTCCCGGGCCGTCACACTTGAGCAAGAATTCTCCACCACTGACATGGCGTATTTTCTCAATGCTTTCGCATATTGTCAACATCTTAAGGTTTTGTTGGACCAACTCAAGAACGTCGGGGCGCTGGTAACTAACAATCGGCTCGTTTTACAAATGGTTATCAGCCTCAATGATTCATATAGTGGAGTTGGTACACTCATCCGTCGAAGCAACCCTCTTCCGCTATTTTACCAAGTCCGTTCTATGCTCATACTAGAAGAAGCAGATTTGCCAAAAAGATAGTCATTGTGTCGAATTCCGCCATGGTTGTCGCTTCGTCCGATGATAACTCTTCACAATTTAAAATTTTGCCTCCAAACCGTGGTCAAAAGGGATGAAATAACAATAATGGAGGTAAAAACTGCAGTGGTGGCAAGGGTGGCGGCCACCGACTTGTCTCCCCCGAACTCACCGTTAACTTTAAGGAATGTCATCCATGCTCCTCAATTGATTAAAAACTTGATTTCAGTTAGAAAATATACTACTGTTAATTCGATTTCCGTTGAATTTGAACATTTTGGGTTTTCCGTGAAGCATTTTCAGACGGAGATGCGTCTAATGAGATGTGATAGTCGGGGAGAGCTATATCCAATCACCACAACTACACATCAAGCCACGTTACCATCCACTTTTGCAGTTTTAGCTCCTACCTTATGGCATGAGCGTTTGGGTCATCCCGGAGCACATGTTTTTGCCTCCCTTAAACAAAATAAATTTATTGCGTGTACTAGAACTCGTAATTCTCATGTTTGTCGCTCATGTCCTCTTGGAAAACATGTTAAATTGCCTTTTGTTCCTTCTAATTCATGCACTGTTATGCCTTTTGATATTATCCATAATGATATTTGGACATCTCCCGTTTTGAACTCTTCGGGCCATCAATATTATCTTCTTTTGTTGGATGATTACTCTAATTTTTTGTGGACATTTCCTTTGTCTAAAAAATCACAAGTTTTTTTCACATTTCTCTCCTTTGGAGCATTCATCTGCACTCAATTTGAACAAGACATTAAAAATATTCAATGTGATAATGGTAGAGAATTTGATAATCATCAATTTTGGGATTTTTGCAAAACTAATGGTTCGTCTTTTCATCTCTGTTGTCCACATACCTCATCTCAAAATGAAAAAGCGGAAAGAAAAATTCGAACCATTAATAACATTGTTAGAACTTTACTTGCCCATGCTTCTCTACCACCATCATTTTGGTATCATGCATTACAAATGGCAACCTATCTCCTTAACATACTTCTGAGCAAACAATTAGCCTATCAATACCCTCTAAAAAATCTATACCTAAGGGACCCATCCTACTATCATCTACGGGTATTCGGGTACTTATGTTATCCTCTTTTTCCTTCCACTACCATCAATAAGCTTCAACCCCGGTCTACTCCGTGTATTTTTTTGAGATATCCATCAAACCATCATGGGTACAAAAGTTATGACTTATCCTCTAATAAAATCATCGTGTGTCGTCACGTAGTTTATTTTTATTTGTCAAAATGCATTATTCTGTGCCTCCCACCTACGAATTTCTTGACGATAGCATGCCTTCATATTTGGTCCACCAATTGGCTTCACAAACAGGCCAAAACAGTTTGGCCAGCCTAATTAATTCGAGCAACTCGGCCCAAAGTTCTCCGCGGCCAGGCCCAGTTAATTCGGGAAACTCGACCCATTTTTTTCTTCCACAAACCCAGCCAACTGGGTTTGCCTATCCGAGCCTAGTGGCTGCCAGCCCAGCGGTGCCTCTCGCTGGCAACCCAATGCCTGGCAGCCCACTAGGTGGCAGACCTGCCTCAGGCAGTGGCAGCCCAGCACGCACATGCCCACTTCCGGGCAGTCCAGTCCCCACACACTCGGCCTCCGGACCCATCTCACGTCATCCCAATATCACGTCTTCTATCCAACCAACTCCAATTCCGGCCCAACGACCATGTCCTCGTAGTCAACATGAGATTTTCAAACAAAATAAAAAATACGGTCTTCACACCCATGTTACCAAATCATCATTGCCTTGTAATCCTGTGTATGTCTTTAATGACCCGAATTGGAAAATGGCTATGGATGATGAATATAATGCTCTTATTAATAATATGATGTGGGATTTGGTGCCTCGTCCTCCTGATGTTAATGTGATTCGGTCTATGTGAATTTTTAGACATAAAGAAAAATCTGATGGTACATTTGAGAGGCATAAAACTCATCTTATAGGTGATGGAAAGACTCAACAGGTTGGAGTAAATTGCGGTGAGACTTTCAGTCCGGTGGTCAAAGCAATAACTATTCGCATGCTACTAAGTCTAGCTCTTTCAAAGGCATGGCCGCTTCATCAGCTTGATGTAAAAAATGCATTCCTGCATAAAGAACTCAATGAAACAGTGTACATGTATCAGCCCATGGGGTACAGAGACGCCACTTATCCTAATCATGTGTGCTTACTGAAGAAATCCTCGTATAGGCTCAAACAAGCTCCTCGGACCTGGTACAAGAGGTTTGCAGATTATGTTTCTAATATTGGATTTTCTAACAGGATGTCTGATCATTCTCTTTTCATATACCGTCAGAGTAATGATATAGTTTACATCCTTCTGTATATGGATGATATTATCTTAACTGCTTCATCTGATGCTCTTCGCAAGTCTATCATGTATCTTCTTGGCTTAGAATTTGCTATGAAAGATCTAGGGCCATTGAGTTACTTCTTGGGGATAGCTATAACATGTCATGTAAGTGGTTTATTTCTGTCTCAAAATAAGTATGCAGAAGATATCGTTGAACGAGCTGGCATGTCCGTGTGTAAGCCGTCCTCCACCCCGGTTGATACTAAATCAAAGCTGAGTGCTACTTTCAGCACGCCATATGCGAATCCATCACATTACTGCAGTCTTGCAGGAGCCCTGCAATATCTTACTTTCACAAGGCCCGACATATCTTATGTTGTGCAACAGGTTTGTCTATTCATGCATAATCCGATGGAGGATCACATGCATTCTCTCAAGTGCATTGTGCATTATATTCATGGCACTCTCGATCATGGCTTACATATATATCCATTTTCGACCACCACTCTCATTTCTTACACAGATGCATATTGGGGTGGATGTCCGAATACCAGACGCTCCACGTCTGGTTATTGTGTCTTTCTTGATGATAATTTGATATCTTGGTCCTCCAAATGGCAAGCTACCTTGTCTAGGTCCAGTGCCGAAGCAGAATATCGGGGAGTTGCCAACGTAGTGTCTGAATCTTGTTGGCTACGGAACCTTCTTTTAGAGCTCCACTGTCCGATTCCGAAGGCGACATTGGTATATTGTGATAATGTTAGTGCGATTTATCTCTCAGAGAATCCGATTCAACATCAACGCACTAAACATATTGAGCTGGATATTCACTTTGTTCGCGAAAAGGTTACTCGTGGACAAGTACATGTCTTACATTTCCCGTCACTCTATCAGATCGCCGATATTTTTACAAAAGGTCTTTCACTAGTTCTATTTGAAGACTTTTGGGACAGTCTCAGCATACGCCGACCTCCCGCTTCGACTGCGGGGGTGTGATAGAATTAATAAATTATTTAGTAATAATTGTCATTGGTCCATACTATATGTTGTATATGGTAGGTGTATATTTAGTCATTTAAGACCTTAATTCTAGCCTAGGATAATGCTTGTATTATGAGTATATTTACTACCTCTTTGGAATGAAATAATCAAGTAAACATAGAAAATTGATGTGGTTGTTCTGTAAATAATAACGAGTGGGTAAGATTTTTCTCTAAAAGATTTCCTTTAATTTTGACATCAAGTGTTACTTATGGAGCGCAGCTAACTTACAAATGCGAGGTTTGATTATATATTACGTTTAACAAATTGATTATTAGATATTAACCCTCTTCTGCACACCACTAGACCTTGCAGTATATATATGACGCATGATGGTACACTCGGAAACTAGTTGTATCTTAATTCTCTGGTTAAGGCTGCTGATAAACAACATACACAAACACATGATAAACCCACATCATATTTGACAGAGTGAGATTCATATGAACTTATTGAATTATTTGTTATTTGTTGCCAATAATGCTAGTCCTCTACTTAGAAAGTGCTTCTTCATATAAAATTTTAACGTTGTCATATGCTTATCCCTGAAAAAAAATGGATTACCAAATATTTCGACTGCCTCCAATAGAGCAGTAAAAACTATTAAGAAGCATTTGGTATTACGTGATATAGGTTTAACTCCACAAGCAAGGAAATCAATAGATGTATAAAATTTAAAAGATACTAGTAAATATATATAAAAAAATTATAATTATCATTCTAGTTTGGAGTTGAATTAACTCTCTAATCGCATACAATATCCCGAATCACTTTATCAGCCAATCCAATAGTGATAGTGCAATCCATCTCCGTAGATTTCTTTTTCTTGAAGACAAACATCAACTCCACTTTCCCCTCCAGTTTTGACTTGCTGGTCAAAATTAACGTTCCAGAACTCAGATCATTCCTTAACTGCGAGTCCTTACGTAACATATCCTTGAACGAAAGATTCACAATCACATTAAATTTCTTTGTAGACTTAAAACCAGCTTTGCCCTGAGAAACATAGGCCTCTCCAATACTCACACCGTTATAGTAAATATAAACAGTGCTATTTCTGTATTTGTAAGGCCAAAAATTAGTGTTTTTGACACTCAATTTAACGTTTATTGTGATGTTGAATGAAGCGTTTTCTGCATTTTTGGACACAATATTTTCAAAGGTAGCGGACTGCACGCGAAACTTCGGAGTTCTGACTTTCATAATGTATAATGAAGAGAAGAGAATAACTGCAATTTGAAACAGAGTAAATAGTGCAACATACACTAAGAATTTCTTGCGTTTTTTTATGCCCAACTCTTTGGATTGTATGGAGTTGGGTGACTCTTCGGCATGCTTTGCATGTCCATTAGTATGAAGTTGTTGTTCCCCTTCTGCTGCCATAGTTTCTTGTCAAAATTTGTTTAAATATATGAAGATAGAGCTTTAAGAAAATGAGGAAAACTCTTGTATTTATATAGTACTAGAAGAAAGTTGTAAGTTATAAGAGTAGTGATGATGGTAAGACAAGTATGATGCTTACTGTTACCTAGCTACAAGGGGTTCTTAAATTCAAAACGCGTTGAAATAAAGTGTTTCTTTTGTTAAAAGGGTTTTGAGTTAGCTAATAAGTGCTTGGGAAAGTGGAGGAGTTTTAGGGTGACATTTAGAATTTAAGAGGATCGACCGCATATATAGAAGCTTCTGATAGTAGTACAAGTTTGCAGTTGAAACTTGAAAGTAAACAGCCACGGAATCTGTCAACTTCTTCTGTGGTGCAAAGACTTTTACCTCTACTATATCAGTCAAAAGGGCAGACCGGTGCACTAAGCTCCCGCTATGCGCGGGGTCCAGAGAAAAGCTGGAACATAAGAATCTATCTACGCAGTCTTACTTTGCATTTTTGCAAAAAATTGTTTTCACGCCTCGATCTCGTGACCTTCTGGTCCTCTACTATATCAGTCTCCTGATGGAAAACTTATCTTGTCAATTGTAGAATATGTGCTGTGAGCAGTGGGGGAGATACCTATGATAAAAGTGTTGAGTTTTTTAAAATGTGTGAATGGAAAATGGAAGAGGCACCTTTTGGGTTACACCTCTTCATCTCACTTTATAAATTCATAGGATTTGACTCAGATTTTAGATATAGAAAATTTTGAAATTTTCCTCTTCTCTACATTATTTTTCCAAAACAAAATGTAAGTGTCGTGTAATTTGCTGTCGCCATCATTTGAGTTCATTGAAGTTCTGCAATTTGCATTGCGGCTATTGCAGAATAGTTTTCCGTTCTATCCTGGGAGGAATTAATCCATTAATCTTGACAACTGTGAGGGGATTAGATTTCTTAAGGACACACAAAAAACTTGTGGACTCGGGAATTTTCTGTTTCATCTATTTCTGATTTAACGTTTCATTATGTTTTTTAGTTCTAAAACAGAAACTGGTTTTGCTAAAATACTGTTTTGAACACTAGAGATAACACGCTTAAAAAATCTAAATGTTTTTAATGGTTTCCATTATGAGACCGTGAAAGTTCATTACTGTATTTGCACTACAGTGAAGCAATCATAAAATTTATTTACTATAGAAAAAAACGAAGAAGAAACAGAAATATTGAGATGAGTTTTCTTGATTTTTGGGCGGCATCATTGTGAACGAATTTTTCATTGTGGCTGTTGTCAAAACCTGTTCTTGCATATTACTTTTGCAAAGGAAAATAAAATTTGGAGTTTTCCCAATTAGTGAGAAACCTAACAGTGAATAATTGCAACGGTTTAACATGATTTATATTTTATCTTGCCTACTGTCTAATGAAGTCACAAAGGATAAGAATTGTTCTAGCCCTTTGGGCTAATTGACATGAAGTCAACGGCCAACAATTTAAAAGGTGCCATTTTAGATATACCATATCAGCTGTTGATGGCAACACAAGCCAAAGTGAATGGTTTCTTATATCATAGACATAATCCTATAATTAGAAATAACTTAACTAACTATAATAAATTGTTTTGTTATAGTTAAAAGACTAAATGATTGTTTTGTCCATAAATTTCTATGATTAATAATAACTTTGATTTTTGCCTTCAATTACGTTTATTAGGGATTGAATTCATAAGGCATTGTCCAGCACCCATGATTGTTATGTTGGTCAACAATTAAAAAATATAAATCCTAGAACTCTCACTTCAAGACTATTTTCGCCGTGATAGACATGGTTTCAACATATTAGCAACGCTTTCCCTTCTAATTAAAATTGTGATAACCTAGTCCGACTCTCCCTTTTGAAAGTGCCACAACATAACTTAGCTTCTTCTATAACAACTCTTGATAACAATGCATTCTCTACTAGTATATTGCCATATATATAATTTTTATTTAACACTTTATCTTATATAAAATAATAAATAGCGACTATTAGCTATGTACAGTTAATAAGACCAACCAAATATTATATTAAGTTATATGATGATTATTATAGCTTATTCTACAGACTAGACATGATTGTATTACTAATTAGGCAAAATTTTACGATATGAGATTACTTTTGTCAATACCATACACCAAACGACCAATAAATAAACTATCTTTAATCTAATCCATTAAGCTTGCAGTTGCAGTTCAAATATGGCTGTTTCGTTATGTTTGGTTTTCCTTGTTTTACCAATTAAATTCTAGTCTTTAGTAAACCAAACAATCATGGCTCATTAGGATATTAGTAGACTTTGCTAATAAAGCAATAAGTAATCATGATTTAGCGTATATCAATCCATCCACCCAAGACATAACTTTAAAGAACCGCAACTACTTGCAGATACAACTATTTGAAGAAAATAACCATCAATTAGTGGTGTATCCACTAGTATTTATCTATAAAAGACCACACGGATTCGTGATATACATGGAAAGTGTATATCACGGTTTGTACCACAATTAGTTGTAATATTTTGTACCATATTATTTGTAATTAATTAGCATTGTACTCTTACCATAATTATAGGATTCTTGTACAAGTAGAATAAGATTTTAGGAGTAGAATAGGAATATGATTTTTCTATTATGGAAATTGTAAATTGTAAATTGTATATATACTCTTTCATTAATAAAAATAATCAAGGGATTATTTCTTTCATGGTATCAGAAGTCTAGGTTCTTTTTTTTTCTCCCAACTTTTTCCGTCGATCACTTGCATCGGTCCGAGAGCCTATCCTCGGCTTCCGTGTCCGACAATATTTCTTTCTCTTCCCAAATTTCCTTCCAAATCCCTCCATCATTTCTTGCGTTGCTATTATGGCTAAGAACACGTTTCACCCTGCCCTTACTGTTTCTAACATCAAGAACCACATCCCTATCGTTCTTGAAATAGAAAATGTCCAATACGCGACGTGGGCTGAACTGTTCAAAGTTCACGCACGCTCATATCAAGTCCTTCATCACATTATCCCCGCGGCTCCTACTGATACGGAGGTACCTAAACCCAAGGATGATCCTAAATTATGGACAACCCTTGATGCTATCGTGCTTCAGTTGATTTACTCCACTATATCTACCGATCTATTGCAAACGATTATTGAGACTGACGCTACAGCGAAGGCTACTTGGGATAGAATACGTGATATATTCCAAGATAATAAAAATTCTAGAGTTGTTACTCTTGAGCAGGAATTCTCCCACGTCAACATGGAAGATTTCCCGAACGTTTCGGCTTATTGCAAAAGGTTGAAGGAATTGGCGGACCAACTCCGCAACGTTGGCGCGCCCGTTACAAATGATCGTTTGGTCCTACAAATAGTTGCATGCCTATCTGAGGCCTATAGTGGTGTTGGCACGCTTCTTTATCACAACAATCCTCTTTCTTAATTTTATCAAGCTCGTTCTATGCTTACGCTCGAAGAAGCCGGCTTGGCCAAAAAGGCGGCTACCGGCACTAGTCCTGTAGTCATGATGACGTCCTCCACTACTTTTCCAGGTTTTGTTGATAATTCGGGCCAAAACCGTACTCACGGTGGCGGCAAGAATACTCGGAAAAATAATGGCAAAAACCGTGGGGCAAACACGGTGGTTCAAGCAGTGAGGAAGGTGGACAGAACAGTGGCGGCGGTGCACAGCAAGGTGGCAGTGGGCCGCAGTCCCACTGGTCCCAACCGTGGGCCCCCTGGAAGTAGGGCTGGGTTAGTAGGCAGTAGCCCAACAACCCATATTTTCTGCCAAATTCTTACCGTGGGCAGTGGGCCGGCCAGCCCTTCAGGCCCAATAGGTTTTGATGTAGTGATGGGCCGGGGCAGCAAGCTGGTGTGCTTGTGGCCCGGCCTCTACAGGCCCATCATGGAGCGGACCCTACCCCGACCAATATTGAAGCCGCAATGCACACTCTTGGATTAAATTCGTCAGACGCAAATTGGTACATGGACACCGGAGCCACTACCCATATAACATCCGACCAATGTACTCTCTCCTCTTATTTCAATTTGAGCAGCAATCATGGTATAATTGTTTGTAATGGCAACTCAATTCCAATTCGTGGTTACGGTCATAAAAATTTGTCTCCCCCCCCTCCACCTCTTGTCTTGAAAAATACCCTTCATGCCCCTAAATTAATTAAAAATTTGGTGTTTGTCCGTAAATTACCACTAATAATTCTGTTTCTGTTGAATTTGATCCTTTTGGGTTTTTTGAAGGATTTCAAGACGGGGATTCCTCTCATGAGATGTGATAATTGGGGAGATCTTTATCCTATCACGCCCACCTCCGGTCTCTCGAGTCCATTCTTGCCATCCTCTTTTGCGGCCCTTGCTCATTCCTTGTGGCATGCTCATCTAGGTCATCCGGGGTCGTCTATTTTATCTTCCTTATATTAAAATAATTTTATTTCTTGTAAGGGTACGCGTAGTACTCCGATTTGTCAATCTTGTTCTTTAGGAAAAATTGTTAGATTGCCATTTGTGGACTCTAATTCTCGTACTTTAATTCCATTTGATATTATTCATAGTGATTTATGGACGTCTTATGTTCTCAATTCTTTAGGTCACCGTTATTATGTTCTATTTTTGGATGATTATTCTAATTTTTATGGACTTTTCTGATAGCGAAAAAATCTCACGTTTTTTCCAATTTCCTAAAATTTAGAGCATTCATCAGAACCCAATTCGAACGGAAAATAAAAAATATTCAATGTGATAATGGCAAAGAATATGATAATGGGGTGTTTCGGGAATTTTATGCTAATAATGGAATCAATTTTCATTTTTCTTGTCCTCATACGTCATCACAAAATGGAAAAGTCGAACGCAAAATTTGTATCATTAATAACATTATCCGAACTTTACTAATTCATGCTTCCGTACCCCCTTCTTTTTTGCACCATGCTCTACAAATGGCTACATATCTTCTTAACATTCTTCCTACCAAAGGTTTGACATATTCGTCCCCCCTTCAAATCTTATATAATAAGAATCCTTCGTATTCACATCTTAGGATCTTTGGGTGCTTATATTATCAGTTGTTTTCGTCCACCACAATTAACAAACTCCATGCCCGTTCTACCCCTTGTGTATTTTTGGGTTATCCGTCTAATCATCGTGGTTACAAATATTTTGATTTATCCTCAAATAAAATCATCATTAGTCGCCATGTTATTTTTGATGAAACCCAATTTCCCTTTGCTAATCAGAGTAGCCCGTGCCTAATTCGTATAATTTTTTAGACGACACCATCTCTCCGTATCGTATCCATCATTTTTCAGACCTATCCTACACCCAAAATCAGCCAACGGGCCCACTGCCCGCTGGACCTACAGTCCCGTCTCACCCGTCTACTTCCAGTCATGTACTTAGCCGCCGCCCCACTCCGTAATTGGGCGGTTGCCCGATCCAATACGAAATCGGCCTAGTCTCGCCTTCAGGCATCTGCATAGTTTCGATTCTAGGCCAAGAGCCCACTACTCGCCGCCACCCGTCCCTTTGTCCCAAATTTTCCAAAATCCACTCACTTCTTCCTCGAGTCATAGACCGGTCACTTGTAATCAACGGGGTATTGTTAAACCAAAAAGTCATTTTAATCTAAATTCTAATGTTCTTAAATCACCTCTGCCCCGTAATCCTGTGTCTTCTTTAAATGACCCGAATTAGAAAATGGCTATGACCGACGAATATAATGTTTTTATTGATAATAAGACGTGGGAGTTGGTCCCTATCCATCTGGTGTTAATATTATTTGGTCTATGTGGATTTTTGCTCATAAAGACAATTCTGACGGATCTTTTGCGAGGCATAAGGCTCGTCTTGTAGGTGATGGTAAGACTCAGCAGGTTGGTGTGGATTGTGGTGAGACATTTAGTCCGGTGGTCAAAACGGCTACCATTCGCACTGTGCTCAGCTTAGCTCTTTCGAAAGCATGACTCATTCATCAGTTAGATGTGAAGAATGCCTTCTTACATGGGGATCTTAAGGAGACAGTCTATATTCATCAACCATTGGGGTTTAGGGATCCCAAATATCCTCATCATGTCTGTTTATTGAATAAGTTCTTGTATGTGCTTAAGCAGTCCCCACGGTCTTGGTATAAGAGGTTTGCAGACTATGTTTTGACTATTGGGTTTTCTCACAGTAGGTCTAATAATTCATTGTTCATATATCGTCGTGGTTCTTCCCTGGCTTATATACTATTATATGTGAATGATATTATCTTGACTGACTCTTCTGATGCATTATGCCAGTCTATCATGAAAATGCTTTGTTCTGAGTTTGCTATGAAAGACTTAGGGCCATTGAGTTACTTTTTGGGGATTGATGTCTCTCGTCATGCAGGTGGGTTGTTCTTATCCCAATGAAAGTATGCAGCTGAGATCATTGAGCGAGCTGTTATGTCCTCATGCAAGTCTACTTCCACTCCAGTTGATACTAAACCCAAGTTGGGTGCTAAGGTTGGCTTACCTTACGAGGATCTGACCCGCTATCGCAGTCTTGCAAGGGCCCTTGAGTATCTTACTTTCACGAGACCCGATATTACGTATGTTGTACAACAAGTGTGTTTGTTTATGCATAATCCCAGGGTTGAGCACATGAATGCGCTTAAATGCATTATTCGGTACATCCAGGGACACTTGACTTTGTCTTACATTTATATCCGTCATCGACGTCTACACTTGTCTCGTATACAGATGCTGATTGGGGTGGCTGTCTAGACATCATACGCTTTACGTCTGGCTATTGTATGTTTCTTGGTAATAACTTGGTCTCATGATCTGCAAAGCGTCAGTCGACTTTGTCCCGCTCTAGTGCAGAGGCCGAGTATCGAGGGGTAGCCAATGTGGTCTCTGAATCATGTTGGTTACGTAATCTTCTTTTAGAGCTTCATTGTCCTATTCAGAAAGCGACCTTGGTTTATTGTGATAATGTTAGTGTCATCTACCTGTCTAGTAAACCGGTTTAACACCAGCGCACTAAACACATCGAGATGGACATTCACTTTGTTCGCCAAAAGGTAGCTCGTGGACAAGTACGCGTCTGCCATGTCCCTTTTAGGTATCAAATTGCAGACATATTTACAAAGGGTCTTCCCACGGTCCTTTTTGAAGATTTAAGGACAGTCTCAGCGTACGGAGACCGCCCGCTATGACTGTGGGGGTGTAAAAGACCACACGGCTCTGTGATATACATGGTAAGTGTATATCACGGTTTGTACCACAATTAGTTGTAATATTTTGTACCACATTATTTGTAATTAATTAGCATTGTACTCTTACCATAATTATAGGATTCTTGTACAAGTAGAATAAGGTTTTAAGAGTAGAATAAGAATATAATTTTTCTATTATGGAAATTATAAATTCTATATATATACTCTTTCATTTATGAAAATAATCAAGAGATTATTTCTTTTAATTTAATTATTGTTAACTAGACTTCCGCACAATGAAATATTCATTTCGATAGTTTTATTTCTTTTGTGCTGTATTTGATTGGAAAGACCTTTGACACATTAAAAATATCCCTAGAATTTGTAATCATAAAATGACATGATATTTTTATGACTTTAAAAATGTTATCCAAGATAAAATTAGAAGTTTAAAATTAACTAACCAAAAATAAAAAAAATCATTCTTTTTGAATCATACGACGTAAAAGAAAATGGTATCTCATATGTGATACATTGTAGGATGTGACAAGGGAGTAGTAGTTGAAAAACGTTAGTATTACTTTTGGAACATGTGATGAGAAGCGTCAGGAGTTACTTTCACTTACTTTTTTATTAAATTCGGACATATGCTAATTTGTTTTAATATAAAATCGAATTATTTACACATATTAATGGCTCTATCGTATAGATTATTGAACCTTTTATTTCAAAATGATGACATAATTTTAAACAGTTGGTAACATGAATATTACAAGTACTGTATTTAACTTTTGTATAACAGAATTTATTTAGCTTTAACTTTTCAATTGTACTGTCTACGGGGTGGGCCAAGTGTGGGCTGACCCTTGGTCCCTGATTTCTTAGTGGGCTTTCCATTTTCTGGTATCATTTGGCCCATGCATTTTTTTTTATCTCAAAGCACTTCTTTTTCTTTCTTTCTACTGCTGTAAGAATCCAGCGGGGTTTCCGTTACCAAACGAACTCTCTGCCTTGAGGAAGCTGATGACGAAATTTCTAATCGTCAGAAAATAATATTATTGAGCTTAACACTGACAGTGCGATGAATTTTCATATTATGACGATACGTCTACCTAACTACAGGTAATCATTATATTAAGTCTAGAATAGTAACCTAGATAATGTAATTAATCTATTACAACTAGTTAAACTACGTCATAGTTTAGATATTTTCTTTAAAAAAAATTAGATGTATATAACTCTACTCCTTTAAAATAAAAAATCAGCTAGTACCGCCATGAAAGGAAATAGATTACATACTAAATAAACTGATTCAACTTCAACATGTTGTTTGCGCTAGTCCTATAGCCTTTTCTTTCAAATTAACTTTATCAATGTAAGAGAGGATTAATTAAAATGAAAAGATTTACAACTTATACGTTTCGTCACCACATCGTGAAATATCATCAAATACGAATATGTTAGATATATGTGAATCGATTTGTCGAATAGTACAAAAAACATGTTTTTACATGAGTTGCTAAGTACAAACTTCTATCTAAAGATTGAAAATGCTTCTAAATGAACAGATAAACTACTCCAAACAATGATACAAAAGTCATATATTGTTGATCCCCGTGACTCAACAGCTTTATTCTTGTATAATGCTGATTGACAGAAACCACCCACTCTCTCTTCCCGTGATGAGATTTGGGTTGGGGGGAGGGGGGAGATTATAGAGACTGTAAATTTTTTATAATATACAAGTCTAAAAACAATTGGGAGATGTTGTCTTCTGATGCATAGTTTGCAAAGTAGGAGCAGTAGTATATGGCAAGAGGAAGAAATTAAAGAATCACGGATGGGCAACCAATTTAATGTGTCTCGTCGTCAAGTGAAGCTGTATGTCTAAATATTAGGGCTGGCCAGTGGGCCGGGACGGCCAGACCCCGACCCGACCCCGTCCCGGTCCCGCCCCGGTCCCGCCCCGGTCCCGCCAAAAAAAATAAAATAAAAAATAATGGGGGCGGGTCTCGAACTCGGGACAGGACGATGTCTCGTCCCGCGAGATCCGAGCCCGCCCGACCCAACCCCGCCCCGACCCCCTCCCGGGCCCGACCCCGACCCCGCCCTTTTTCCCCCTTTGCAAAAATGACCGTTGCACCAACGACCATTTTAGATTATGGCCGTTGGCCAACGGCCATTTTAGGGCCCCCCCTCCCCCAACCCCCTACCCCTTAATATTTATTTTTAACCCATAAGTTATTATATTTACACTTTAACCCAATTTTTCAACTATAAATAACTCATTTTCTCTTCATCTTTTTCACAAATCTTCCTACAATTCCTCTAATTTCTAAATATATCTCTCTACAAGTCTACATTGTTTGCTAAATATTCAATTTTATTTATTCATTTGGGAATTGGGAGTGAAGTTGGCAACTAGCTTGAGGATCTTCCATCGAGCAAAGTTTCAATTTTCAACCTCTCGATTACACGTCGACGTTACGTCGGCGTTTGGTACATTCGTTCCTTCATTAAATTATTATTGTCTGTTTATTTTATTTAGCGCACTTAATTTTATTATCTTTAATTATTTATTATCATAATTAAAATGGAAGGATTAAAAGGTATGTTTAAGGGTAAGGGTAAGAGTGCTTCTTCTAGTAGAGACAGCCAGGGCAAGGGTACTTCTTCTAGTCATCTTATTCCTACACAGGATGATTTTGTTGATACTCAACATTTTCCTACAATACCATTAGATTTAGACCAGGAGCTATTTTCTGGAACTCAAGAAGACTTTAATTTAGACGATGATCTAGATGATATACCCACTAATGTTGATGACAACACACTCACTAGTGCACCTTCAACTAAAATACCTCATATTCCCCCTAGTATGAGACGAGGTCCAGCAAAACGACCATTAAAATCAGATGCATGGACATTTTTTGATAGGGACGTAGAGAATCAAGTAGCCATATGTAAAATTTGTAAAAATGTTTTAAAATTTAAAACTGGAAAAGGTCACGGTGGGACGGAGGTTTAATTAGACACGTAGTAAGTGCTCATCCAGCTAGGTATGCCCAATACCAGGCTTCAAAACCGGGTGCGCAAACGCCCGCTCCATCTGGACAAGGTTCACATACTGATACTGTCCCCACCAAGTCTGTGGTCAAATTAACCCTATGACGGGGAATTGTAGGCTCTAAATACAATAAACATAGAGATAGGGAAGCAATATCAAAATTAGTTGTTGTGGAGGGTTTGCCTTTTTCATTTCCTTCATCTCCCGGTTTTATTCATTACATTAGAGATATATATAATCCTGCTTTTAACGGTTTTCCTAGATCAACTGTTAAGAGAGATGTATTTAAATTCGCGCATGAATATCAATAATATTTACGTTTTTCATTATATCATTTTAATGGCAAAATATCTATCACGTCTGATATAGGTCGTAGTACTAACGACCATGATTATTTAACTGTAACTTGTCATTGGATAGATTATAAATGACCTATGCAAAAACGTATTTCGTATAGATATATAGATGATAGGCACACTGGTACTTTTATTGCAGAAAATATTTATCAAGTGTGCGATTATTACGGAATTACCGATAAAATTATGACTATTACATTAGATAACGCTTCTAATAACAATTACGCAATTACAATTTTAAAAAATAGTTTAACTCCATCTTTTCCAGACCATTTTCATATAAAATGCTCGTGCCATATATATAACTTAATTGTAAAGGATGGTCTATCACTTTTTGAAGACATTCTTAGTAAAATACAATTTGCTATAAACTTTATTTTTAAAAGTAATAAAGTACAACGTAGAAAAGAATATAAAAAAATTTGTCACAATTGTGGACTACCTTATAGAAAAATTCCACAAGAAGTATCCACTAGGTGGAATTCTTTATACGAGCAACTACTTGTTGCTTATGACTATAAATTACCTATAACTTTATTTTTTAACTATCATAATAAAAAGCCAGCTGATATGATTTTAGATAGTGATTGGGAAAAAATTTCCGAACTTATTGTATTTTTAGAGAAATTTTTTCAAGCAACAAAAGAATTTTCCGGTATATATTATCCTACTATTTCAACTATGTTATTTTATATAACTCTAATATTTTTATTACTTAGTGAATCTATGGAAAACCAAACTTATAAGGCATTTATTAAAAAATATTTCTCAAAATAAAAATATTTTATTCCTATTCCCTCTATTTATATTATTGGTTCTGTATTAAATCCTACTATTAAAATAGACGGTACTAAATCACTAATTGAAACTATTTACGATTGTATAGAAGTACTACCACCTCCAAGTCCCAAAAATCTAAATCACCCACCACTTATTGAACAAACTAAAGAAGAAGTGTTGTCTAGCGTAGAATACCAATGCAAAAATATATATAGATTTTATCAACAAGAAAATGCTAGTAACTTACAGGCTTCCATACCATCTTCTTCATCTTCAACACAACCTCACAAAAGACATCTTTGTTTCGCTAGTATTGAAAGCCTCGTAAATAGAATGTGCGGCCGCATTCTACTACTAACCAAATTAGCGAGTTGGATATTTTTGTTTTGCAGGGTTCTGTACCGTATCAAGAAGTTATCAATGAAGATGGACATGAAGACTTGCTGAAATACTGGAGGGGGAATGAGAAGACCTTTCCGACACTTTCATTGATGGCTCGAGATGTTTTGAACATTCGAGCGTCGTCAACTGCGTCTAAAAGCATTTTTTCTGCAGGCAGATATCAAATAGGAGACCACAGACACTCATTAGCCGGAGACACCTTGGAAATTGCAGTATTATTCAGAGATTGGATACGAGCGGAGCGGAGAAGGTGTGGTCAACCGGAGATCAACGAAGAAGATGATGAAAACTACAACGAAATCTTAACCGAAGGTAGTGGAAGCGACGTGGATCAATTTGACCAACAAATATCAATTCCAACCGAAGAACCACATGAAATCATCAAGCAATTAGAACAGGTTTTTTTGAGAATGTAATTTTTTTAATTGTAATTTTATTATGTAATTTGCAACTTTTGGGCAACACCACAAAGTTACAATTTAGATTTTAAACAATTGTATTTGTATTACAAAAAAATCATATGTCTATTAAATAATATAAGAGGCACAAAAACAGCCTTGGGATGTTTTTATTACACTATCTTGTTTTGTTTATTGAGTTTTTATATATATATGTTATTTAAAAAAAAAAAAAAGGAAAACCCGCCGTACCCCGCCCCGAGCCCGACCCCGACCCCGAGCCCGACCCGACCCGATACCGACGGGATCGGGATCGGGACGGGACTTGCTCCAATCCCGCCAGACCCGACCCCGCCAGAACCCGCCGACCCCGACCCCGACCCCGCCAGAACCCGCCGACCCCGCCAGAACCCGCCGACCCCGACCCCGACCCCGCCAGACCCGAGCCCAGCCCACTGGCCACTCTTACTAAATATTGTAGAGTTTCACCCAAGCTAGCTTTTCTATAGATATTTAACCGGACCAAGAAATAATTAAAGTATCCACGCCTATAAGAGAAAATATCGAACTCTTTGCCATGTCAGCATCCGGGGGATGCAAACTATCAAACCGTGAAGTTTAGGAGAGCAATTAGGACCAAAAATAGTTTAAATGTGTACTGAAAAACAGTGTCAAGTTCAAGATGTCGTAAGATATTATGCCAATTTGTTTTTACATTAATAGTATAGTTAAAACATCAAGACAAGTTGAGAGATTATTTATGTATATTATCCCCTATATATAGTGGCGGGTCTATCTTCTTCTGGGCGAGCTGCGGAGCTACTTTTTCTTTCATTCCATCTGTCTTGCTTGATTGGTTATAGAGAGTGCTTTGATAAGACTATTCCGCAGTGTAATTTTTTGTCAAAGAGGGTTCGAATGAACCCCCTCTATCCTGCCTAGCTCCTCCCCTGCGTACATACCTTCGTATTTATATATACACTTGATATATAGAATAAGATGTTGGAAATTTACTAATATGGAATTAAGTTTATCCCATTATTTATGACTCGAACAATTGGGGCCCTGCACGTCGGAAATGTCGTTTCCACACACGTGCAATCTTAGTGCCAAGTATCGTAAATTTTGTTAATGAAAGAGATATTGGTACGTAAGTGAAATGTTTGAGACACAGAATGCTAGACGATTATTGGATAAATAACAAGTGTTCCACGTTGGTAAACGAAGGAAGGATTGTGCGAAGTGTAAGATGGTACGGGTCGGAAAAGGGCCGCGGAGCCGAGAAGGGCCGCGGCACCGTCCGGACTGGGCCGCGGCGTCGGAGTGCCGCGACGCCCCCCAAGCAGGGCCGCGGCGCCTGGTCGGCAGTAAGCTTTCTGGCTAATTAGAGTCGTGGCGCTTCCCAGGCAGTGACTGTTCGTCAGAATTCCAAAAGTTTGGTTGTTGAGATGATTCAATGGTATTGAATCCACCCAATAATGGTCATTACTTAGACCATTATGTTGATGCATTACTTGGGGATTAAGGGTCATCCATTACATGACAATTGAATGACATTATGGGGCATTTGAAAGGTCATCTTGCACACCTATAAATTGAGGTCTTTGACTCAATTCTATGGAAGCTCACACTATACATACAAGTATACAACACCACAAAGAGATCAGTTTTCCTGATAAGCAATCATTCTCTTAGTAATCTTCATTGTTCGTGTTCTTCGCTGAGGTCATTTGTGTAGGCTTTGCACATTTGATAGTTTGTTGTTTCATCTTGGGAGACTATTGTCCACACTTCCGTAAAGCCTATATACGGGGGCAATCTTGTCTTAAAGACAGAGAGTCATCTCTCGACTCAGCCGGTGGTGTTGTGATTATCTAATTGGTTGCTAGGTGTTTCAGGTGTGAACTTGATTCTCAAAGGACTTTAACCGTTCAGATTCTCAGCGGATCTACAAGCCACAAGTGTAGCAGTTCATATTCTTGTATTTCCGAATGCAAGATTCATATTTGAAGTTTCAAGTCAAGATCAAAATATTGACAACTTATTAATGTAATCTTTATTATTTATCATTTCGATCACTTTAATAATTATTTACTATTTATGTACGTGTTTTACATAGTCAAACATAAGAATCTCCTCACGTAGGCACGTGGTTCTTAAAGGAGAGAACGGTGAACTCGTGAACTCTCTGGCTGAGCTTCCGTCTTATTATGTTAAAAAATGTCTTTAGTGCTCCTTTTTCTCTTTATATATCTATATATTCTTTTCAAGAAGCGCCAAATCGCTGATTTATAGCTCATCTTCGTTGTCAGCTTTCTCTTTGTTCTGTCAACTTGATGATACTACTTGATTGTTGTTTTATCTTATTTTTCCAACTTTCACATGACTATTCATAAATCATAATTACCATTTACCAAGGCACTAGTTAGCTTCCATCTCAATTTTTACTGCCCCATTTTAATTAAGTTGAATTTTTGAAGTATAATGTTCGTTATATGTGCACCAAAACAGACGATATTATTTCACGTCAATATCATTATCAACATGAGATGGTCGAAATTACAATAGACACTGAACGGCTTGACCAATTTGCACATGCATGCTCCTAAAAGGGGAAGTTGAAAAGGATATTAGTACACATTACATATGCACATGCATAAACCATATACAGTCGTAACATAATCATTTGAAAACACATGATTTATCATCTATAAGACAAGATCGCTACAAATTACTGTCAAAAGTAATCAATGACAGAGAGGCAATTCTGTCACTCTGTGAATGCATTTCCCTGCTTAGTTATTGTCCAAGGGGCGAACCATTCAGTAAAATCTATGCCCCTGATTTACTTCCATTAGTAGCCTATTCTTTTTTTTTTTTACCGTATAATACCTTTTTTGTAACTATGGTGTTCATATCCGTTTGTACTTTGTACCCACCTTGATTAATTCTACGAAATATCGGTTATCTTTCACCAACACAAGTACCAGATAACTCACAATAATAAGTAATTGATCTTCATAATAAATTTGATAAGATAATATAAAAGTTCAAATAAAATAATAATTTGCTAACACTGGTTAAATTGCATTGACGGTATAATTTTGTTTTACCCAAGTACTATCATTATACAACTTAAATCCTAATTTTCTTTATATAATAATTTGCTTTCTTACTACCATAAGTATTCTAAACTTCAAAATTGGGCCAAGGACAAATAAATGTTGAATTTCTCCCCTATACTTTGATGTAATGGAATTCTTTTAGGCGTTTCATAGACTTTTCATTCCTTCAATATTCCACTATGACATCCACTAACATTATTCTTATTCCAAAAGGTGGAATCTCCCACCCCAGGAGCCCCCACACCCCGGTCCGACAGGTCTGTGAAGGAGGTAAATCATGGTGACTCAATTGATTTCAAAGGTTAGACCAAGATCACGCCAAGGCACAAGGGGCCCTCCTTTATTTCAAGAAGAAACCCCCACACTGTCGCTGACGGGATTCGATCCTTGGTCTCTCATTTCAAATATCCCCCTTGAAACCAATTGAGCTGCCCAAGCGGACAGCATTATTCTACTACTTCTACAACTATATGTCATGGAGGCTATCGCTAACCCCAATTTGTTCTTTTTCTTATGAAACTCAACTTCACTTCTTAAACTTCCTTCTATCCAATCAACTTCACCATGGAAGCTGAATCATCTCCACCACCATCACCCCCTCCTTCTCAATCTCCTCCACTTAAAACCTATAAACTAACAGCTTCTTCAATAGGCTATTCAAAATCAACCACCATTTCTCCTGCCTTGTTATTCAAGCCTTGTAAAACAACAACACCAATTAACATCTTAAAAGACATTTCCTTCACCGCTTATCCTTCTCAGATTCTTGCCATTGTTGGTCCGAGTGGCGCGGGAAAATCCACATTACTCGACATTTTAGCAACTGGAACTTCCCCTACTAGTGGAACTCTTCTCTTAAACTCTCTTCCCCTTCATAATCCTTCTTCTTTCCGCAAGCTCTCAGCTTACGTCCCGCAACATGATTGTTACCTCCCACAGCTCACAGTGTCCGAGACGTTCGCCTTCTCCGCCCGTCTCCTCAACCCGAATCTTGCTGATGTGTCCTGCATTGTGGATTCTCTTCTAGCTGAGCTTAGGCTAACACATTTGGCTCACACAAGACTTGCTCATGGCCTCTCGGGGGGAGAACGAAGACGAGTTTCGATTGGTTTGAGTCTACTCCATGACCCTGCTATCTTACTTCTTGATGAACCAACATCTGGTCTTGATAGTAATTCAGCTTTGAATGTAATGCAGACACTCAGATCAATCACCGATTCGCGTCAGCGTACCGTGCTTTTGTCAATTCATCAGCCAAGTTTCAAGATTCTTGCCACCATTGATAAAATTCTCTTGATGTCTAAAGGAACTGTTGTACATTATGGTACATTGTCTTCCCTTGAAGGGCTTTTACTTGAAAATAATTTCACTGTTCCTCCACAGCTCAATTCTCTTGAATATGCGATGGAAATGCTCAACCAACTCAATTATAAAAACCCCATTATATCATGTTTAGAACTTCCTCCATCACCTAAAAATCCCACCACTTCTATTCCTGAGACTAAAACAGTGGAGGTCAAATATAGGAGTTCAAGGGTACATGAAATAGCTGTTTTGTATAGCAGATTTTGGAAAATCATTTACAGAACAAAGGAGTTACTGTTAACCAACACTTTACAGGCATTAGGAGTTGGTATTGTTTTAGGAACAATTTACATCAATATTGGATTAGGTAAAGCTGGAACCGAGAAAAGATTCGGTCTTTTCGCTTTTACTCTCACTTTCCTTCTCTCTTCCACAACAGAAACTCTACCAATCTTCATAAACGAAAGGCCCATTTTATTAAGAGAAACTTCAAGTGGGGTTTATCGATTATCTTCATATCTTATAGCGAACACACTAGTTTTCCTCCCTTATTTGCTAGTCATAGCAATTTTATATTCACTCTCACTTTATTTCTTAGTAGGTCTTTGTGCTTCATGGCAAGCTTTCACTTACTTTGTTTTAACAATTTGGGTCATTTTATTAATGGCCAACTCTTTTGTTCTCTTTTTGAGCTCTATAGCTCCTAATTATATCGCTGGAACTTCGCTCGTAACCCTACTTCTTGCCGGATCTTTCTTGTTTTCCGGCTACTTTATTTCGAAGGAAACGATGCCTAAGTTCTGGACAATGCTGCATTATTTGTCTATGTACAAGTATGGGTTAGATGCTTTCTTGATCAATGAGTATTCTTGCCTTGTCACCAAGTGCTTGATATGGTACGATGAGAAGAACAGTGTGTGTATGGTGAGTGGGCGTGATGTGTTGGACAAAAGAGGGTTACATGAAAGACAGAGATGGAAAAATATCTATATATTGATTGGGTTCTTTGTGTTTTATCGAGTACTTTGGTTGATGGTATTGATCAGAAGAGTTTTAAGATCGAAGAAGTGAGAGATCCATCACTTTCATGAATTGTCATTTCACCGTGTTTTTTTCTTTCTTTAGTGAATTCATGTAACAAAAATAATCCTAACATTTCTATTTCTTCTTCTTTTTCTTCTTCCTCCTCCTCTTCTTCTTCCTTCTTATTCCTCCTTCCTTCTTCCTCCTTCCTCTTCTTCCTTCTTCTTCTTTCTTCATTCTTCTTCTTTCTTCTTTCCTGGCGCAATTGGGCCATTTTGAACTTGAACCAGAGACCTCGCCCGTAAAGTAAATCATCGCACCTGTGATCCAATCAATGGGGAGAAAATCAATAGATTTCTTTTCTTTTTCTTCCTCTTCCTCTTCTATATTTTTCTTTTTGCTCCTAAAAGTGCACTATTCCTATTCAGTATATTTCCTGTATATGTCTAAATTCAAATCACAAAGGGACATATGGTTAATGGAATTTTAACTTTGATATACCTGTGACTTAGCTTGTCCTACTTTTCTGCATGGATTTGGACTAGCAGATGATCATTTTATTCATTACTGGTTTCAAGTACGTACTAAGTTCTATTCTTAAGATTTGACATTATTACTTTGGATCGTGTACATTTATCATAACTGTATGACATTAGGTCTCGTTTAATCATTGAGCTTCAATAGTTTCACGGTTACTTAATTCCAAAATTCTAGTATTTGTGAGGCTATTTGGACTCGATGAAATCACTTATATGTTCATTATAAATACTTTTTTGTTCTATGATCTTTTCCCATAGAAAATCGATAGTAATATTTAACACAAAAAATCAGCATAGGTGGTCATTTGCTTTAGGAGGAGAAAGACAATGGAATATAACCGAAAATTTGACAAACAGTGACGTCACGAATACATGAAATGAAAGAAAGGGGGTATGAATAATTCCAAGATGTTGACGTTATATATCATATCATAAGGTCATTTATAACATGCAAGAGAAAGGAATCAGTAGGGGTTTTTTTGTCTGGTGGTGTGGATAGTACTACAAAGTGAAAAATGGATAATTGGTTTTCTTTTGTTTGCTTGCTTCCATCTCTGAAAGTGGAATCAGTGTTTGTTCACGGGTTCTTCTTCTTTTGCTACCACGTGAACCTTTACCTCCCTCCCACAACCAAGTGGCGCATGTAGCATAGCTTTTTCTGGTTTAACCTAACTTATTATTTTCTATATAGAGCATAAATTTATAGGTAAAAATTATTAAAAAGGGTAGCCCGGTGCATTAAGCTCTCGCTATGAGCGAGATTCAGGGAAGGGTCAGACTATAAAGGTCTATTGTACGCAATCTTACCCTGCATTTCTGCCAGAGGTTATTTTCACGACTTGAACTCGTGACCTCCTGGTCACACGGCATTAACTTTACATAATAATTTGTAAAAATTATTAAGAGTTTTAATAAATATTGACTTTTGAGCCCATCATTTCAAATACAATAAGTTCAATATAAATATTCTATAGGCCTAACTCATTAAGTTTAGGTCTTGATTGTGCCTTTACGGCCACAACAAAGGGAAAGGGGTAAAAAGAACTAGAAATAATAACTAAGAGGATAAGTATTGAGAGGAGAAATTTAATAAAGAATCATAAAGCAAAAAGGTTAGGATATGATCGCGTATATCATATCCTCAGCAAAAAAAATGAGTTTAAACTTCTATATACTTGGGGAGGCCAACGGGGCGGTCTCGGCGGGATGGGACCCGACCGGACAGGGGGAGGGCGGGATCGGTCCTCCGGCGTGACTGGCGGGATCCGTCGATGTCCCATCGCTTTCCCGATCCAGTCGGAAAAGGGGACCGGTCTTATCGAGGGCGGGGCGGGATCGGGTTTTTCAATTTTTTTTTCCACTTAATTTTTAAAAATAACATATATAAACACCTCAATAATTGAACAAAATAGTGTAATAAAAACATCACAAGGCTATTTTTGTGCCTCTTATATTATTTAATAGAAATGTGATTTTTTTGTAATACAATTTCAAAATTGAAACTTTGTGGTATTGAAAGTTGCAAATAACATAGTAAAATTAGAATTAAAAAAATCACATATTATAAAACACCTTTTCTAGTTTCTTCACAATGTCTTATGGTTCTTCGATTGGAATTGAAATTTGTTGGTCAAATTGCTCGACGTCGCTTCCCCCTTCGTCAGATAAGATTTCATTGTAGTTTTCTTCGTCTTCTTCGTTGATCTCCGGTTGACTGCACCTTTTACGCTCCGCTCGTATCCAATCTCTGAATAAAACTGCAATCTCCAAGCTGTCTCCCGCTAATGAGTGTCTGTGCTCTCCTATTTGAAATCTTCCGGCAGAAAAAACTCTTTCAGACGTTGTTGATGACGCTTGAATGTTCAACACATCTCGGGTCATCTTTAATAGTGTCGGAAATGTCTTCTCATTCTCCCTCCAGTATTTCAGCAAGTTTTCACGTCCTCCTTCATTGATAACTGCTTGGTACGGTACAACACTATGCAAAATAAAAACATCAAACTCGCTAACTTGATTAGTAGTGGTACCACTATACATTCTATTTCTACGGCTTTCAATACTAGCCGCAGAAACAACATGTCTTTTTTAGGTTGTATTGAAGAAGAAGAAGAAGAAGAAGATGGTATGGAAGCCGGTTGGTTGCTAGCACTTTTTTGTTTGTAATATCTATATACTTTTTACATTCATCGTGTATGCTAGATAAAACTTCTTCTTTAGTTGGTTCCTTAAGTGGTTGATCATTTGGATTTTTTGGAGTTGAGGTGGAAGTACAACTATGCAATCATAAATAAATTCAATAAGTGTTTTACAACCGTCTATTTTAATAGTCGGATTTAATACAGCACCAATAATATAAATAGTGGAAATAGGAAAGTAAGATTATACATATCTCTAATGTAATGAATAAAACCAGGAGAGAAAGGAAATGAAAAAGGCAAACCCTTCACCGCAACTAATTTTGCTATTGCTTCTCTATCTCTATGTTTATCGTATTTATGACCTACAATTTCCCCCGTCGTCAGGTTAATTTGACCATGTACTTGGTCCGGGACACTATGTGAACATTGTCCCGACTAAGAGCGCATTGGTGCACCCGACTTTGTAGCCTCGTATTCATCCCACCTAGCTTTGTGAAAACTTTGTACATGTCTCAATAAACCTCCCTTCCCACCTGACCTTTTCCCATTTTAAATTTATAAACATTCTTACAAATTTGGCATCTAACTATTTGATTCTCTTGGTCCCTATAAAAAAAGTCTCATGCAACAGATTTTAATTTTTGTTGTGTGGGGCCTCGTCTCATACTAAGGGGAATAGGAGGTGTTCCGATTTCAGTTTGAGGAGGTGAACTAGTGGGTGTGTCATCTAGATTATCTTCTAAATTAAAGTTTGGTTGACTTGCAGAATATATATCATCGTCTAATGGTATATCATTAAAAAAATTCAGTTTCATCTATATGAGTGTAATCTATCAAATCATCATGTCTAGGAATACGATGACTAGAAGAAGTACCCCTGCTGTTGTTACACCTAGTAGAAGAAGCACCCTTACTCTTACCCTTAAACGTACTTCTTAATCCTTCTATTTTAATTATGTAAATAAATAGTTAAAGATAATGAAATTAAATGTGATAATTAAGATAGTAACAATAATAATTTAAATAAAGAACGAAGGTACCAAACGCCGACTTAACGTCGATTTGTAATTGAGGTTGAAAATTAAAACTTTGCTCGATGGATGATCTTCAAGCTAGTTGCCAACTTCACTCTCAATTTTTTAACTTTGATATAAATGAGCAAAAAAATATAATATTTAGTAGACAATGTAGAATTGTAGAGAGATAAATTGAGAGATTAGAGAGATTGTAGGAAGATTTGTGAGAAAGATGAAGAGAAAAATGAGGTATTTATAGTTGAAAAATTGAGTTAAAGTGTAAATATATTAACTTAGGGGTTAAAATAAATATTAAGGGAGAGGGGGAGGTCAAAAACGGATGTTGCACAATGGCCAAAATATAAAATAGTCGTTGTGCAACGGACATTTTTTGCAAAAGGGAGAGGGACGGATAGGACAGGGGCGGGTCGGCGAGATCGGGCCTGGGGCGGGATGGGCCCTGGCAGGACCAGCACAGGTCCCGTCCCGAGTTCGAGTCCTGTCCCCCCTTTTTTTTTCAGGTGAGGTCGGGTCGGGACCGGACCGACCCAACCCACTGGCCAGCCCTACTATATACTCAGTCATTTGGTTGAATGGATTAAGTGGGTTATCGCAATATAAAATTTGAAATTAAATCCTTTTTTAATTATGTCCGATTTTAGATTGTTAATTTTTTTTCTCTGATAAGTAAATATATATTAAGTAGATAAAAATAAAAGGAGTTCCGACAAGAGAAGGGATACAATAAGAGGACTTCCCGGTGGGTTAGATTGTTAATTTCTCAAGGAGAGAGAAAAGTGGATTAAGACTGCTTGCTCTAGTTCAATAATCAAAGCATCCTCGTTTGTTGTGTGTCTATTAATCCTTAGTCTAGTAACTCCAATAATAACACGTTTTACCTGATGAATTTGTACATTTCGAAGGCGTCAATTAGAATAGAACATCCCAAACTTTCAGAGAACTTCAAGACAATTCGCTTCGTCATTCATGTTGCAAAGCTTAACCCACTTCTGAATTTTCTCTGATGTGTATATACAACTTGTTAAGAATGGGTGGGCTTTTTATGTCGAAAGCAAGCGAAGCTCATCTGTTAAGAGATCAAAATAATGGATGTAATGTTATGTCTTACAGGTACCAGTCTTGAGTTTTGGGAAAAAGTCCAACTAGCTATGAGCACTAAAGCTTAAAAAACCACAACAAAAGAAACAAATTCCAGAACTGATTGAGGAGGAAAATAACCCAATTTGAAGTAACTGAGAAGCCTTTTGCTATAGAAGAGAATTTCTAATCTATACAAAAATCCATCTTCAATTTGTTACCAACAAAAAGCTCACTCACTGGCTTCAGCTTGAGCCAGAGCTTGCAAAATCTTGCTTAATGTCGCCTTCTCTGCCAACCCAAAACCATGAACCATATACACCATGTCCAATACTTTTCAACACCCAATTTGCCATTAATTTATGCACCAAACAGCCCATTGTCGTTTCTTTTATAATTCCTCTAAACTTAACCCCAGGTCTATGCCGAAAACAAGTGGTTCGTGTTTATGGCTTATTCACCACCTCATTTAAACAGCTGAATTCAGTTATCATCATTCTAGCAGAAAAGTGGAAAGCAAAAACAAAATCTACTAAACCTGTTCATAGAGACTCTGTTTGAGAACAGCTGGCATTTGGAATGGTGGCAAAATAGTAGTTCTGTTAAAGATGGACCCAAAATAAGCATAAATGTGCATGAAAGAACCAAAGGAGCTTAAAAGCTACACAGGTATTTCCAATGGAAAAGAAGACTTGTTGAGTAAGGGTTGAATGAAATTGACGCGCAGTAGCAAAAGGAGTTTTGGTGATTAAAGCGACATGTTGAATCAGTAAGTAATTACAAGGATGTACAGCAGCATGAGGATTTCCAACGGGTAAAGATGGGTTTAATGAGTGGAAATGTTTGATTGTGCATTATGCACATTCCAACACATATGGTAGCTCATTGATAAAAATGAAATAGAACTATGCTTGTTGCGACAAGTCTAGGGAAAGCAACAAATTGGAAGTAGTTTGGATCTATGTTGCTCGGACTCTCCAAAAATGTTGCCGCACTAGTCTCGGATTCTCCAAAACTGCACTACTTTTGGAGAATCTCACACGCACCCATCAACATTTTTGAAGGGTCCGAGCAACATAGGTTTGGATCTAACAAGAAGTAACATCCAATAGCAGCAGTCATCAAGGAGAGTCATCAAGGCTAGATGGCTGCTTATATGACCATGTACCAAACCAAAGTTCTTGTTAAACAGAGCAATATACATGTGATATACACTGAATATATATTACATGTATATTGCGGAATGAGGCAGTCCAGCAGAGTCCAGCAGCAGTAGGCCCAGTTGGGCCGCTCGGCAGCCCAGCAGGCAGCAGCCCAGCACGTCCAGCAACTGGTAGGAAAAACAGTTGCCAAATCTTGATTAGTAAGGAAAGTATATTGTGTGTATATTGTAGTATATTTGTTACCTAGATTAGGTTATACACTTACCATAATTAGGATATACACTTACCATATTGTATAGTTAGAATTATGGTAGAAGAAGGTTTGTAACTTGTATATATATCTATTCAATCAATGAAAATAATCAAGGGGATTATTTCTTTCATGGTATCAAGAGACTAGGTCTAAACAAAAGTTTTTTTCTCTCAAACTTTTGCCTCCTTTTTGGTAGACCCCCTCGGTTTTCTCTCCAAAAATCTCGTCTTCCGCTCTCAAAAACCTCTATTAAATTTTCCCTCCTTCTTTGTTCTTACAATATGTCTAAGAACAATTTTCACCCTGCCCTCACGGTTTCCAATATCAAGCTAAGTATCTCTATTGTTCTTGAGATGGAAAACGTTCAATATGCAACGTGGGCAGAGTTGTTTAAAATTCACGCTATATCTTATCAAGTTCTTCATCACATCATTCCTTCCGCTAGACCCCTTCCCCGCGGAGGATCCCGAAGTTATGGATTACACTTCATGGTCCCCTTCTTCGGTGGATATATGCCACTATTTCGCTGGACCTTCTACAGACGACTATGGAGCCGGATACCACGGCTATGGCTGCATGGAATAGATTGCGTGACATATTTCAAGACAACCAATATTCACGTGTCGTCACACTCGAGCAGGAATTCTCTCTCGTTCGAATGGACGAATTTCCAAACGTTTCTGCATATTGCAAGAAACTAAAGGAGTTAGCGGATCAACTCCGTAATGTTGGCGCACCAGTAACAAATAATCGTCTAGTTCTACATTTGGTTATCGGTCTTTCGGAGGCCTATAATGGTGTTGGAACTCTCCTTCGCCAAAGCAACCCTCTTCCAGACTTTCATCAAGCTCACTCCATGCTTACATTGGAAGAAGCAGGTTTGGCTAAAAGGCGGCTACCGGAGCAAGCCCAGTTGTCATGGTGGCGTCATCTCCTAGTTCATCAGGTTTTGTGAATAATTCGGGCCAACACCATAATAATGGTGGCGGCGAGAATAATCGCAAAAATAATAACAAAAATCGCGGGGGCAAACGCGGCGGTTCTGGTGGCGGTTCCGGTGGTCAACAAACAGACGGTGGGTCCCAGCCAGGGTACAGTGGCCCACCACCGCCATGGGCCCAGCAGTGGGGCCAATGGCAGTGGAACCCGTACCATCCGAAGAAGCTTCAGCCGGCTGGTCGCCAACGACCCAGGCCCAATACCCGGTGGCGCCCACCGCCAACGGTCCAAAGAACGGTAGCAACAGCAGCTACGACCCAGGTACACCACGGACAGGAGTTCTTGGGCCCCGACCACCGCAGGCTCATCATGCAACAGGCCCCACTCAGACTGATATCGAGGCCGCGATGCACACGTTGGGGTTGACTCAACCGGACCCAAATTGGTACATGGACACCGGGGCAACTACTCACATGACTTCTGAATCAGGTACTCTCTCCTCTTATTCCAATTTGAGCACCCCTCGGGGTATAATTGTTGGTAATGGCAACTTTATTCCAATTCAGGGTTATGGTCACAAAACATTGTCTCCACCCAATCCACCCCTTCTCTTGAAAAATACTTTACATGCTCCTAAATTGATTAAAAATTTAGTGTCTGTCCGAAAGTTCACTACTGACAATTTTGTTTCCGTTGAATTTGATCCTTTTGGTTTTTCTGTGAAGGATTTCAAGACGGGGAGTCATCTCATGAGGTGTGATAGTATGGGGGATCTGTATCCTATCATGCCTGGTTTCAGTCCATCGAGTCAAACCCTGCCGTCAGCCTTTGCGGCTTCTCTCCTTCCATGTGGCATGCTCGTCTGGGTCATCCGGGATCTTCTATTTTATCAGCTTTAGATAAAAATAGTTTTATTTCTTGTAAGGGTACGAGCCGTACTCCAATTTGTCAGTCTTGTTCATTAGAAAAAATTGTTAAGTTACCATTTGTAGACTCCAATTCTCATACTTCTATGCCATTTGACATTATTCATAGTGACTTATGGACGTATCATGTTCTAAGTTCAGTGGGTCATCAATATTATGTTCTCTTTTTAGATGATTATACTAGATTTTTGTGGACGTTTCCAATTGCAAATAAATCGCAAGTATTTTTCATCTTCATCAAATTTAGAGCGTTCATTCGTACTCAATTCGAAAGAGACATAAAAAATATTCAATGTGATAATGGGAAAGAATATGACAATAGGGAGTTTCGGGATTTCTGTGCTGATAATGGGATCAATTTTAGGTTTTCGTGTCCTCATACATCTCCACAAAATGGTAAGGCCGAACGCAAAATTCGTTCCAAAAATAACATTGTTCGAACTTTCTTAATTCATGCCTCCATACCTCCATATTTTTGGCATCATGCTCTACAAATGGCCACATATCTTCTTAACATACTTCATTCTAAAAGTATGACATATTCCTCCCCCCTCAAAATCCTATATAATAAGGACCCTTCGTACTCTCATCTTCGGATTTTTGGGTGCTTGTGTTATCCGTTATTCCCATCCACCACAATTAACAAACTTCAGGCTCGGTCTACCCCGTGTGTGTTTTTGGGTTATCCATCGAATCATCGTGGCTATAAGTGTTTTGATTTATCCTCCAAGAAAATCATAATCAATCGCCATGTCATTTTTGATGAAACTCAATTCCCGTTTACGAAAGTTCATACTCTCGAACCTAAGTCGTATAATTTTTTGGATGACCAAATATCCCCGTATATTATTTGGAATTTTTCGGACATCTTCCTTACCCAAAATCCTCCACGCCCATCGCCTCCGGCCCAACAAAGATCGCCACGCTCGGAAATACAGCCATCGAAGTTCGGCTATTGGGCCCAGCCCACCTGAATCGTCCAGCCGATTCCAAAGATTTTACGATTTGGGCCAAGAGCCCACCGCTTGCGCTACCCGTCCGAGGCCAGAAAATTCCCAAAATTCCCTTAATTCTTCCTCGAGTTATAGACCGATCACTCGTAGTCAGTGGGGTATTTTTACACCTAAGAGACATTTTAATTTACATTCGGATGTCTCTAAATCCCCTTTGCCCCGCAATCCTGTGTCCGCTTTAAATGACCCTAATTGGAAAATTGATAATTAGGATATACACTTACCATATTGTATAGTTAGAATTATGGTAGAAGAAGGTTTGTAACTTGTATATATATCTATTCAATCAATGAAAATAATCAAGGGGATTATTTCTTTCAGTTCTCATCAAAGAAGCAGAATTTAAAATCCTGCAATTCCTTCTTTGAATTAGAAACCAGTGTTATCAAATGCGAAAAACGCAAAAAAACTCTAAGGTCAATTGGGGCTTCAAGCGCGAAGCGCAAATAAAGCGTGTGCTTTAATGAAAAAGGACGCAATGGTGCAAAAATACAAATATATGTTGGAAATTAGCCTTTGGCGGGAGTTGCGACCGACCAACTTTAACGGCTTAAACACTAGTGTTACGTATGTTGGAGAATCCGGTTCTTCACACATGCATGATCTACTAAGTACGTAGATAACCGTAGTGCCAAGAATCGTCAAATTTCATTGAGAAATGAAAGAGATATTGGTCCACGAAGTAAGGTGTTTGAAGCATGAAAAGTGTGGTATTGTGTTCAATTCTCTCATCGGTAGAGGAAGAAAGAATTGTTGAGTATATAAGACTCGAAATTGGTGTGGGGTTTGGGACCCCAAGGGGTATCACATGTGTTTAAAGGAGGGAGGACCTAGATGTGCTTCGGTTCAAGGAAAGACCACACGCGCGCCGCCGCCGCCCGCCCGTCCGGTCTGGTTCCGGTTCCGACTTCCGGGTTCCTGGTTCACGGGTCACGGGTTTCGGGTACACGGGTTCCGGGTTCACGGGTCACGGGTCACGGGTCACGGGCTGTGGGCTGTGGGCTGTGGGCCTTCTGATATTATCTTTTTGGGCCAGAGAACTTTGCCAGAAGTACAGTTTGATCCAGAAGTTCCAGATGTACAGTTCGGACCAGAATTCTTTCAGATGTACAGTTTGGTCCCTGAAGTTTCAAGATGTACAGTTTGGTCACTGAAGTTTCGAGCGTCGAACTTGGGCGATCAAAAGCGAAACGCCAAGCACTCAATTCACCATTTATTTTGGTGAATTACTCCTCCTATAATGGCCAAATTCGTTGGTCTTTCACCATTTATGTTGGTGACTTTACTACCTCCATAATGGCCATTATTTGGCTATTATGGAGGCGATTTCAGCCCCTCCATCACCTATATAAACACCCCTTACACCATTGTTGAGCACTAAGAACATACATATATGATACACGAAAATACGTAAAAATACGTATAAAACAGTTTTCTTCCTACACCTTCCAAGACATCATTTCGTTACTCAATATTCTTCACGGTAGCTCTTGAGTTTCCTTTGCTCAAGTGTTCCATTGCTGTTTTATCTTGGGAGACAAATTGTCCAGGACGTATAAAGGATACATACGGGGCAATATTGTCTTAAGGACAGAGTGTCACACTCGACTCAGCAAAACCAGTTTCCATTTTTCCGTCTTCAACAAAATTGTAATTTCAGTTTTGTGGTTATATTGTAATTTTCAGATTACTACTTGAATTGTTGAATCTTTGTTTATCCTTTCGAATACTTGTAATAGTCATATACTTCCCGTACTGCTTTATAAAGTACCATAGAGCAAAAATATCCAACAGCTTAAAACAATATCTGTATAGTATTACTATTAGTGTTCGAAAGATGTCGGTCAAAAGTTGTGTAACCAAATCTGGATATGGCAATGGTTTTCTGGTAGAAGAGAGTGATGATGATGAACGTGTTCATGGTGTCACCGCTACCAAGACTGGTTGGAACAAGCGCTCACGAGAGCCTGAGGATGTCAACTGGGACAAGAGGAGAAGACTGAAGATGTACTTCTATCTTGCAGCAGAAGGCCTATATCTGTCCCAGACAAAAGATCCGAATAATGGTAAGAAGGAACTGGACACTCAGTTTGATGAAGTGACCAAGTGAGCCGTAATCCGAAATTGGGATAAGTAGTTTTTCTTACTTGTCAAGAATAAAGATTAAATGATGTCGATTAAAAATGGATTAAAGTAAGGAGGAATATGAAAATAATTTATATTCCTTACGCTTTAAAATCGTAAGTTTAATCTTATCTTCTTTCCCGCTTAAAGATTGGATTGTAAACGACTTAAAAGATCCGTTCTTTTAAGTGTAATTGTTAAAGTATGTAAAGTATGTTCGCACATACGATGGAGAAAGATCCACTAATCGTAAAATCGTTACCACTCTTAAGTAAGCGCCAAGAATTATCTGGGCACCAATCTTAACGGAAGGAGTCTAAAAGTTAAAGACGTAGAACCTGTCATACTATTTGGCGTAAGATCCTTCATAGGATGATATTGGACACTCGATCATACAAAGCCTCCAAGGCGGGAGTGGGCCAAAATTCCTTTGATATGATGATATTGGACACTCAGTCATACAAAGCCTCAGGGTGACCTGAGTGGGGCGGCATTTATTTCATAAGAAAAGTAATGGACACCTAGTGTGGTGGGCCGAGTTTCAGTCTTAATGATCCAAGGCCTAAAGAAAGGCAAGAAAGAAATTGGACACTCGCCCGCCAAAGCAACCGAAGTGGGCCAGTATCGAGATCACATATGATCCTGCACGCCTAACCACGGGCAAGAGGTTGTTCATGTGAAGCAACGCCACCTCTAAAATCAAAGGGGCTGGAGAGGTTGTCCTCAATAGGACTTCAAGGAATGGATCACTCTAAAAAGAGGTGATACATGTTCCTAACTTGGTTTAAGGGACGTTGTTGGACAAGTTGGTTTGAGACTAATCCAACAGGTCTTTAATAACTAAGAATGGTACAATATGTCTATAGCCAAATGAATGATATATTTGTAATCCGTGCATCTATGCCATCATAGATTAAGACAAGTTAAATAGTAAGTCATTCAAAAGCTAACGATGTTGAGATTGTTGCCTCCTTTCGACATAAACCCTCAAAATGAATGTGAGGTAGGCGAAGAGGCAAAATCACCTTTCCAAATTCCGTCAAGGGAATAGAGAAAGAAGCACCGCTCCTCTAGAACTTAGTCACACCTACTTGGGTGATTTGAAGTTTATACAAAATAGAGGGGGGAGACAAGTACGTTGTGATCTTCATTGATGATGGTACAACTTATGGAATCCTTTGTTTGTTAAAAAGCAAAGATGAAGTTGTTGAAGCGGATAAGCGCTACAAAGCAGAAGTTGAAAATCAACTAAGCCTATGGATTGCGAAATTCATAGCGATAGAGGGGGAGAATGTGAAGCAGCGTTCATTAAACGACTGTTCATTACTCACCTCGATCTAACGGTGTTAGCCAAGCGCAAACCCGCACGCCTAAATTATGTGGGGCAAGGCGATCTTACCGCTAATGCGATTCTCAACAGAACTCCGCATAAGGATAAGGATAACTCTCCGTGTGAGACATGAAAAGGATCTCACATACAAAAGTTGTGATGTGGGGTGGCTTGGTAGAAGTTGGACTACCAAACAGTCAAGTTCGACCTAAGATCAGATTGCATATCCACTGGATCTGTAAATAACAGTAGTACTTATCGCCTCTTGGCGTCAAAGAATGTTGAATTCTTATAAGATAACTTTCCTTGAAAAGGAAAAAGGAGTAATTGTTCAAGGTTAACAAGAACATGAGGGCCTGTGCCAGGAACTAGGCGCTCCGTATCTACAGGACTCGAAAGTTCTTTGGCTATCCTAACTTAATATTCCAGATCTGCAGAACTCAGGGATTCTAGATGTTGAACCAAGACGGAGCAAAGAGGGGACAAAGACTTGTTCCAGTCCTTCTAGCTTGTATGGTTAAGAGCGAACCATGGACAATTAACAAATAATTGTTATCTCCAAAAGCGCTGCTTTGGAAAGAAGCTAAAGAGAGAAATATATTCCATCATATAGAACCATACTTGCGTAATGATTGATCTTCCTCCGGGAAAAGAACCTTTGGGTTGTGAAAAAGGATACTCAAAAGTGAGTACAAAGTAGATGGATCTACTGACGAGTTCAAAGCCTCGGCTACTTGTACATGTGCTCCCCTGGGAGTAGCTTAACATCATGGGCCATTGCAGTCTTGCGTGGCATGAATGTTAAAAGCGGACCTTCCCAACCGGAGAGTTGGAAGAAGAGAATCAGAGTTGGTTTTCTAGGCTGTTGGCTTCTTCCTGAACTTTCATCTTGGTCCCTGAAATGTTTACATTTTGGTCCTGAAAGTTTAAGATAAAATAGAAACAATGAATCTGACCACAGAAACATTGACTCTGAAGTTAGAAAGCCAACAGTTGGAGAATCAACAGTCTGAAAGTAAAAGTCATATTGAAACAAAGTCTCGATATGAAAGATATGGATATCACAGATGACATCTTAGGAATTGGATTTCTAAAGACATCTAACGGATCGTCGATAGTTGTGATCTCGTTGAAGCCATCAATGGATATGAATCATAGAACTGATTGGAATCATGGTGCACCCATAGACAAGGAGCGATACGCACAGATCACGTGGAGGGTAATGTATTGGACACACTACAACCGACCTGGTATCGCCCTACAATCGATCGATTGAACTAAGGTTCACTGATAATCTTAATACATGATCAATAGAAGGCATTAAGTCGGATATGACGATATCTGAATTATTCGCTTATCTACGGATTATAGTATTCTGGATGTCCAGCGGTTCTGAGAGAACACAATGATGCAAACTGGACATCAGATCTGAAGAACACCAAAGCCACAAGTAAATGTGTATGGTGGTTCTTGGAAAATCCTCTAAGCAAACCTGCATCGGCCGATTCATGATGGAATCGGAGTTTATCGCTTTATACAAAGCATGAAAGAAGTTGAGTAACTTCACGACTCCTTAGAGGACGTCCCTTATTGGGAGAAACCCGTGCCTTCAGCAGTTATACACTGTGGCTAGCCGGTCGGCTTTAGGAAGGACACGGATGACGGCGTCTGGACATATCTGTCAGGATTTGTCAGGAGACATAAGAGCGTATGGCAGTTGATCATCACGGGTGTCACTTCCTTGTTTATTAACTAAGGGACTACCCGGAGATCAAGTGTTCTGCCTGTCTAGGGGAATGGGCTTAATATACGGACCAATACAGTGGTAACCCAACCTTACTAACTGGAGATCCCAGTAATTTGGTTCAATGGGAAAACTAAGCTGTAAAGGTTCAGTTGATCGCTTCAGTGGAAGCATGAGCACTTCGGATAGTGATTTCTGAAAAGAAACACCAAATCCAAAGCCGTTCCCGCGATAGACTTTAAGTGCTATCTGTAGTGTGGGTAAATGTTAAGTTTTCAAAACCTGTAATGCTCATCAACAGTTGAGGTTAGGTTTTTGGAAAACTTTTAATGGTTCCTAACACTTGTGAAGTGGGGTATAGCAGGATACCTTGTAGGAGACCACCTATTTAAGTGCGAGGACGGGCCGCCTCAAAATGAACGCACTTAAGAATCCAAGACGTTGTCCATGGCCAAAATGGACAAAACATTACGAAGAAGAGAGTAAGGGAATTTGTTGTGTTGGTATCATTGTCTTGGCTTACACTAAACACTGACGGTTCAAGACATCACGTTCACCGCGCAGTAAGTAAGTCCGATGGTATTCAACTATGGAAGGTTCAAAGTTGAGGCTACCTCTCCTTATGCAACATCGGTCCATTGAAATATTGCTTTGGAAATGAAAAGACACCATGTGAGTGCGCCAAAATCTCTTTCAAGAGGGGATTGTTGGAAATTAGCCTTTGGCGGGAGTTGCGACCGACCAACTTTAACGGCTTAAACACTAGTGTTACGTATGTTGGAGAATCCGGTTCTTCACACATGCATGATCTACTAAGTACGTAGATAACCGTAGGGCCAAGAATCGTCAAATTTCATTGAGAAATGAAAGAGATATTGGTCCACGAAGTAAGGTGTTTGAAGCATGAAAAGTGTGGTATTGTGTTCAATTCTCCCTCATCGGTAGAGGAAGAAAGAATTGTTGTGTATATAAGACTCGAAATTGGTTTGGGGTTTGGGCCCCAAGGGGTATCCCATGTGTTTAAAGGAGGGAGGACCTAGATGTGCTTCGGTTCAAGGAAAGACCACACGCGCGCCGCCGCCGCGCGCCCGTCCGGTCGGGTTCCGAGTTCCGAGTTCCGGGTTCCGGGTTCCGGGTTCCGGGTTCCGGGTTCCGGGTCACGGGTCACGGGTCACGGGTCACGGGTCACGGGCCACGGGCCACGGGCCACGGGCCACGGGCTACGGGCTGTGGTCCCTGAAGTTTCAAGATGTACAGTTTGGTCCCTGAAGTTTCCAGAACGTCAGAATTTGGACAGTCAAAAGCAGAAACGCCAAGCACTCAATTCAGCCATTTATTTTGGCTGAATTACTCCTCCTATAATGGCCAAATTCGTTGGTCTTTCACCATTTATGTTGGTGACTTTACTACCTCCATAATGGTCATTATTTGGCTATTATGGAGGCAGTTTTTCAGCCCCTTCATCACCTATATAAACACCCCCTTACACCATTGTTGAGCACTAAGAACATACATATATGATACACGAAAATACAGAAAAATACACAAGCAAAACAGTTTCTTCCTACACCTTCCAAGACATCATTTCGTTACTCAATATTCTTCACGGTAGCTCTTGAGTTTCCTTTGCTCAAGTGTTCCATTGTTGTTTTATCTTGGGAGACAAATTGTCCAGGACGTATAAAGGATACATACGGGGCAATATTGTCTTAAGGACAGAGTGCCACACTCGACTCAGCAAAACCAGTTTCCATTTTTCCGTCTTCAACAAAATTGTAATTTCAGTTTTGTGGTTATATTGTAATTTTCAGATTACTACTTGAATTGTTGAATCTTTGTTTATCCTTTCGAATACTTGTAATAGTCATATACTTCCCGTACTGCTTTATAAAGTACCATAGAGCAAAAATACCCAACAATATATATATGTTGATTCCAAGACTAATAATAATAAGCATGTATAACAAATATATGGACAAAGAAATTGTAAAAACATTACGATAAAATGAAATATAATTATCTAATGTCACTTCTTTAAGAGAGGCCCATTGACAAGGAAAAGTATGTCTTAGAACCTTGATGATGATACTGAAGCGCACATAAAGCGAGGCGAAGCGCTCAACATATTTTGAGCCTTGCTTCAGGGCTTAAGCGTGCCTTTGACAACAATGTTAGAAAGCAGCTGCAAAATATATTTTTCTTCTTAAAAGACCTCTTCTCGATTCTCTGTGATGAAAATTCACGCGAGCGACACAAATAGCCTCGTGTTGTTATTGGACATCCTCGACTTTTTAACATACTGGTAAAGCTCTTCTCCTTCTCTCAATTTGATATTACCTTTTTCAAAATTCAGTAGATTTTCTATCCTATTACATCCTTGAATCCCTTGGAATAGATATTAGATAAATAGTAATATTACTTGATCATTTTTTTAGTTCTTTCAACTGAATGTATCTAGACTATCCATCTTTTCTTCCAATCTAGTAAGATAAGGCTTACACATGCGACATAATCAGAATGTAACCTCATAACAAACCAAATATCTAGTGACTGCACTACAGCTATGAACTGCCCCACTAGCCCTTGAATAACACAAATACTAAAATAAATTGGTCAGAATCAAAAGATGGCACCAGGAGAAGAACCTAGAACAATTTCAATTTATCATAATCATACAATGATAGTACTCCTGACTGAAAACGGGTGATCATTCTATGATAGGACCTAGAACAATTTCAGTGGAACTTATCAAAAAGAACAATTCAATGGGTCACCGACTAACCTTTATTCCAGATGGACTTTCCATGAAACTTGAGTTTATATGTATTAGTACGAAAGCTGTGAAACGAACATCCTTGTCCAGGTAATTGCGGCACCCCAAGATTACCTTTCTCATCGCTGCCCAAAGTTAAAAATTCAAGTGAGAAAAGACTACATTTTTATGGCATTATGCCTTTAAAATTAGCCCTAACACAACAAAAAAAAAAGTTTCCTAGGAGATAAGACATGCCTCAGTCTCAACCTAGTAGGATTGGATCAGTTATACAAATTCTCTATATTCATTCTTCTCTATTACTCCCTCTATCCCAATTTATGAGATACACTTTCCTTTTTAGCATGTCCCAAAAGAATGTCACCTTTCTATAACTAGAAACAACTTAACTTTTAAATTCCTCTTTTACCCTTAATGAAATACTCACTCTGTCCCAATTTATATGACACACTTTCCTTTTTAGTCAATCCCAAAAAAATGACACACTTTCCTTTTTAGTCAATCCCAAAAAAATGACACATTTCCTTATTTGACAACAATTTAACTTTACTTTTATGCTTAACGAGATAATTTATAACCACACACATATCTTTGACTTGTTTTAGACCACAAGATTCAAATGTCTTCCTTCATTTGTTAAACTTCATGTCCAATCAAACTAATCATATAAATTGGGATGGAGGGAGTAACTTACAGTCACACAAATATCTAAGGTTTGATTTAGACCAAACTTTGTGCCAGGTCAAACAGTGTCACGGACGGAGGGAGTATTATTTATGACGTATTTCATTCCAACAGTAAATACATTTGTTAGATCAAAATAATCGAATGGGGTAATAAGTTTAAGGAGGATACCTTGTAGGATCCATCTTGGCGGTTAATGATTTGAGGGAAAAGAGCAAACCAAACATGAGCTTATGATGTTGTTGAGGGTTTAATGCCTTAAAAGGTCGATTCCATTCTCTGTAAAGTAGACATACTCCATTCCTATTAAATACATACAGCATATGTGCATTATTTCCTGATACTGTTGGTGGTGGCGGCGATGGGCTGAACTCTGATCCTCCGAAAAATTGCATCTTCTCCTAATACCTAAATGATTTTTGAAGTGACTTAAATCTGAGCACATTTTCGTGAAACGTATACAAGGAAGAAGATATATACCTTGAGTGTTGTCGATTGACACTGATTGAGAAGCTTTGTGGACTGCTCAGGTAGAGAGAATTTTGTTTGATTTAAGACTTCCCACAAATGGCGACAAGTCGGATCACTATCGGAACAATGGCCCGTTTGGTTGGTTTGGTTACAATTTTCCCACCATATAAAATTCAAACATTCTCTTCTGTTTAGCTAGTTTTGCTCTTTTTTCAAATTATGATCATTTTCGCGATTTACGGATACTAATGCTGAGTGATCGAGATTACTATCTTCAGTAATAGTCTGGCGTAAGTCGAGAAGCTAGATATAAAAAAAAGTTTCAAACATAACTTCTACTAGTACCATGTTTGGTTACATTTATCTTTTCTTGTAGATAATATTTGCATAAGTTATATAAAAATTTAAATACTTAATTTATACCAAATATATGTGTAATAAAATAAGAATATTAATGATATATTTATTAAACAAATTAAATGACAAATATATTTGCATCTCTTCAGACTTAGATTTTTTTTCTCAAATATTTCAAACTTCTATATTAGTAATTCTTACATTGCAACTATTATTAATTCATGTATTATGCATTAAATTCCGGCGTAACTTGTATATGAATCTAATAACCCCTAGTTCTTGTAGGACAAAATATTAGACTTAAATATTAGACCATCAGATTCATAATCACTGGATATGGCGATATTGGGTTAAACACAAAATTTTAAAAAAAAATTAATACATAAATTATACATATATAGCATATAAAAGTATTATTAGTATCTCTTAATTTTTAACATCGTATACTAGTTCTATAAGAACATATTATTATTAAGAGCAAAAATAATTTTTTTTAAAAAAAGTAAAATAACAAAAGAAAAGAAGAGTATGTTCATGTCGACCTTAGTCTGATGGCTTGGTAAGTCCATTCCATATAGAGTCCGGAACTTAAATGACCACAAAAAATTTAAGAGTGACAAAATATCTCATAAAAAAGTAAGTTACCAAAATATCTTTTACGCAACTTTTTTGTGCGCAATATAAAAGTAAGTTAACATTCTCCGTTGACACATGTTACCCGAACTTTAAAAAAGTAACTTTCATTGTGCAACAAATTTGTGCGCAATATGCAAGACTCAAAATTTTCATGTTTAAGAATAGGACTAAAACTTAGGTATTAGTAATATAGATTTGACATGTCTATTGAGTTGCATCATTGATATGCTAAATTTTATACTACTTTTTATTGTATTAGAAAATGATTAGAAATAATTTTTTTTTAAAGTAAGATATCTAAATTGATACGGGGAATTTTTTTTTCCCATAAGTATAAGCTAAAATAATATCCCCTTGTATTAATTTAAGTGTCTTACTTTTCTTTCTAGAAAATAATTATAATAATTTTTTAAGACAACCAAAATTATAAGACTTATCTTATGCCTACGAAAAATAATATCTCATTCGTATCAATTTAAGTGTCTTGCTTCTTTTTAAAAAAAAATAATTATAATCATTTTATAAAACAACCGAAGATATAAGATTCAGAAAATAATTATAATCAATTTCTATGACAATAAAAAATATAACATTTAGCTTATGCTAAGAAAAAAATATCCCCTCTGTATTAATTTAAGTGTGTTATTTTTTTTATATAGAAAATAATTATAATTATCTTTTAAGATAACCAAACATATAAGTTTTAGCTTATGCTTATCAAATTGACACGGAGAGAATAATATTATTTTTAAGCATAAGCTAAATCTTATATTTTTGGTTGTCTTATTAAATAATTATAATTATTATCTAAAAGAAAGTAAAAACACTCAAATTGACACGGAGAGGATATTATTTTTCGTAAGAATAAGCTAAGTCTTATATATTTGGTTGTCTTAGAAAATATTTATAATTATTTTCTAGAAATAGATGTAAGACACTTAAATTGATATGGAGATGATATTATTTTCTTAAACATAAGCTAAAACTTATATGTTTGGTTATCTTAAAATAATTATATTTTTTTTATATATAAAACGGTAGACAATTAAATTAATACGAAGGGCATATTATTTTTTTTCTAATTATAAGTTGAGTGTTATTTGCTAAATTTTATATCTTCGATTGTTTTAAACAAATTATTAAATTATTTTTTAAAAAGAAAAGGAAGGCACTTAAATTTATACGAATGAGATATTATTATTCTTACGCATAAGCTAAAACCTATATGTTTGGTTATCATAAAAGATAATTATAATTATTTTCTATATAAAAAAAGCAACACACTTAAATTAATACAAAGGGGATATTTTATTTCTAATCATAAGCTAAATGTTATATTTTTTGTTGTTAGAGAGATTGATTATAATTATTTTCTGAATCTTATATCTTTGGTTGTTTTATAAAATGATTATAATTATTTTCTAGAAGAAAAAAAAGCAAGCACTTAAATTGATACGAATGAGATATTATTTGTCGTAAGCATAAGATAAGTCTTATAATTTTGATTGTCTTAAAAAATAATTATAATTATTTTCTAGAAAGAAAAGTAAGACACTTAAATTAATACGAGGGGATATTATTTTAGCTTATGCTTACGGAAAAAAATCCCTTCGTATCAATATAGATATCTTACTTTAAAAAATATATTTTTAATCATTTTCTAAGACAACAAAAAGTATAAAACTTAGCTTATCAATGATGCAACTCAAATAGACATGACAAATCTATATTACTACCTAAGTTGATGCCTTAGTCCCATTCTTAAACATGAAAATTTTGAGTCTTGCATATTGCGCACAAATTTATTGCGCAATGCAAGTTACTTTTTTTTTAAAATTCGGGTAACGGATGTTAACGGAGGATGTTAACTCACTTTTATATTGCGCATAAAAAATTGCGTAAAAAGTACTTTGATAACTTATTCTTTTATGAGTTATTTTGATCACTTTTGATTTTTTTTTTTTGGAGTCGTTTAAGTTCCAGACCCATTCCATAAATGGGGCAGGATTATTTCCCTTCGATGGGTTCATGAGGCCTAGTGCAATTCTAAGTAGATCAGGAGGGTTAAGTGTTTCATCCTGAATCGGATTGTTGTCAAGGTTGACGAAATCAATAGTCGTCATGATTGTAGATTGAATTGCAGCTGGAGATCAATCGGGATGTGAACTTTTTAACAATACTGCTACTTCCACAAAAGACCAGGTGCAGCTCAATAGAATTGGTGGCCTAAAGTCAAATTTTAATAATATGTCTTAAGTATATTTAACAAAACTAGCTTGTGTGTGTCATATATGCATCTCATGTGCCGCACGTTCATTTCATGCGCCATACGTGCATCCTATATCAAATTATACTTTAAATCATATATATATATATATATATATATATATATATATATATATATATATATATATATATATATATATATATATAGCTTAAACATATATGTGAGGTATACATCTAAAATAAAATAAAATTGTACAAGCGTAAATGATGAAGGATGATATTTCAACAGAAGTAACGACCTAAGTCTAGTATTTATGTGGAGAAGGTTAGAGGAGCGGGCTCATCTTCCCGAATTTTGAAGGTTGAAGTTAGTCCTAGGAATTGACTCCAGACAGATCTCTATATAAAGAAACCCATATGGTCACTAGACATCATCGAAACCCTGTAGTTGGAACAAGGAGAGACTTATGACTTCTGATTTTTTTTTTTGGTAAACTGTAAAGATGGCCAAATGAACTAAGTCTGTTATTTACGTAGAGAAGGTTAGAGGGTGGGCTCATCTTCCTGAGTTTCGAAGGATAATTAAACTCAAAATTATAAGACATTGTTTAAACTTGAAAAATAGTTCATAGTAGTAGTCTACTATGCTCAGCAAACTAAGTTTAAACAATGTCTAATAATTTTGAGTTTAATTATCAAGTCTATTGAAATATCATCCTTCATCATTTTAAGCTTGTACTAATTTTCTTTTACTTTAGATGTATCTCACACATGTTTAACAACTATATATGTGTGATTTTTCAAATTTGTTTACTAATTGGTACGGGATGCACGTGCGGCGCACGAGATGCACGTGTGCCCCACGCAAAAGCTAATTTTATTAAATATACTTTAGACCTATTATTAAGGTTTCAACTTTTTCCATTTTTATTTCAACTCTTACTTCCATGTTTTCCATTTGAGCTGCCGGTAAGAAAAGCTGAGGTATGAGTCCACTTCATTAGGCTTTTCTTGTTTGAGATGATCAAGTAATACCTGGATATTATTCATTTTGAGCGTTCATCTCATCCCTAATTGACTTAGCAATACTCTTTCAAACATATATTTAGGAATGTAGACGTTTTCTTGCTTTCTTACTTTTGTTTAATTAGGTGCAATAATACTTGTTCATATATCTTGTTGTATGGCCAATCTCTTTCCTTTTCTGCAGCAGATACTTTAGTGTCCAAACTAGGCAAGTTTGAACTGGGTTTCTTCAGTATTGGTGCTAAGCTCTATCTCGATAGCAAGTAGGGACAAATCCATTTAATTCTCAATCTGATAGAAATCTACAACTCTTGAATGTACTTAAACAAAAGATTTGGGATACTAATTTATCACAAATATCAATAGGGTTGTACTTCTCAACTCCGGAAATTTCATTTTAATGAATAGCATTGAAATACTGCGGCAGAGCTTTGATTATCATACAGATACATGACTTCCTGGTGCAATGATTGAATTTGATAAGATAAAAAACACACTTTAAAAACTTACTTCTTGGAGGAATTGAATGATTCAGCTTCAGTAAACTACTATTTTCAATTAGAGCAGACTGAAAATGGTGACTTAACTATAAAGGAGAAAAAGAAAATCTATAAGATTTTTGGCATGAATAGTGGAAGAAATATATCATTTTAATTATTCTATTTTGTCTTCATTTTCTCTAAATTTAATTTATTTTCTTGGCTATAATATATTTTGGATATGCAATGAATCTAATTATTGTAGTTGGATTTTTGTTTATAATTTCATTTTTGCATATTAATATTTTTTTTTCTTTACAACACAAATTACCGAACTCATCCTCCCTATATAGACACTAGATGGGTGTAGCTCGTGCCAGCACGGGCCCAACGACAATAATTATCAAGAGGAAAAATTAAACTAATTATCTTTAAATTAAATGGTTATGCATTTTTTTTTTGGCTGTAAAATGGTGATGTGTACAACTTACACAAAATAGTACTTCTCAAAAACGTCTAGAAAGGAAAGTCTGTATCTTCAGACATAACACAATATACTTATTTGAAACTAAACTACTACTGTTTTCATTGACTCTTTGATCAACAAACACAGTTCAAACACAAAAACAAATGTGTACCCTTTGTTGTATCAGTCAGGTAGGCGAAGAGCAGGAATTCATCCACGCGAGAGCAGAAACTTACCAAGCAGAGCAGCCTAAGAAAATTCCAAAGCAAGTTAAGACTTCAGTAAAAAAAAAAAACATTGGGTCTTATGTACTCTATCATTTACCAAAATGATTTCACTTTTATGCATAATGTAAAGTTAGATAATCCTCTGACCACTTCAACTTGATTAAACACAAGACTTCACAAAATATTCTGCACATAAGCATCTAGAATTGAAATTACTAAGTTAAACATAGTATTTTTTGATAACTTGCTAAAATTGTTTGGTTGATGTAAAGTATCTATAATTTGCAGAATCTTAGTAAGCAAGTTGGTTTGCTATCTAAATTTTCAGTGAGGGTTCAATTCCTACCTTGTAATTACCTTCTCCCTCCTTTTCTCCTTCCCCTACCCTTAACCCCTTTATATAATTTTAAAAAATAAATAAACTAATCTGTAAGATGTCTTGCTGATATGATCTTTTTCGTACTTGAAATTCACTTTACAGCCAATAGTCCAAACATTACCCGCGACCAAAGAGGGAAGAAGGGGGAGCAGAACTACTCCTTTGATTACTGAGAGGTATTGACTAAGACTTAAAAAAAGATGAGAAATTCTAACAAGAATACAATCTTGAAAAGGAAACGACCAAAAGAAAAAGGGGAAATAAGCTGTCCACGATTCCAACGCCCCTTCACAAAAGGTATATTGCTGTATGCGAGTTCAGGACTCTCAATCCAACAGCAGAGAACAAAAATTTAAACCTTAGATAAGAAAATATGGACAAATTCTTCTACAATAAAATAGCAAGAATGACAACTGAAAAAGGAACAGTAAAAAAAAATGAACAGGAGCTTGACTTCTAGATCTCCCATTTCTTCAGCTCCATGCCATCCGGAGGGCTTCCTTCGATCTTCTTGGTGCCAACTTCTTTCCAGTTTGTGGACAGAACAGTCCCATTAGATTCCACCTGAGAGGCAGAACGTATACAAAATATATTACTACTTTCTTCATTTGTGTTATAAGAGTTGTCCGCGAAGAGGAAATGCGATAAATTACCAAGTTTACAAGTCAATCAGTCAGAGGACAACAACCTAAATCTAACAGGCACCCTTTACAAGAAAACTTGAGATAAGCGACAGACAGTTGAGAAAGAGTAACTTCTGAAACATGACGAATGGTGCGGAAGGATAAGGAAGTGGCGTGAAATGTTCTAAGGTATTTATAAAAAGGAAGAAGAAGAAGACTAGTATAGGCCTGGTAGGCATCACATCATCCCCAAAGGAAAATGCAACAGAGAGAGCCAAGTACATGTGGTACTAGCCGAAAGCACTGGCCCAAGAAGATTATGTCCATCAGATCAGAGGAACTTATGTCCACCATGAAAACTGTTACAGGGATTCCTTTTATAAAGTCTATCAACATCAAGTATATAGAAGCGATCAGACTTACAAAGGATTTCATCATGGCTCTTCTGGTGTCCTCATCAGCATCTTGGTAAATGTCTCGGAAAAATTTGTTCAATGCTGCATCTCCATCCAATTTTTCATCTTTTTCCTGAAATACAAACCAGCATCCAGGGACTTAGAAAGTGAACTAGAAAGTATATTGCGGACTTTAGACAAGGACATCAAACAGATGACTGTATTGTTTTCAATACCTCTTTTTTCACTTCAGCCTCTAGTTTATCCCAATCTACATTTCTCAGTTTCGAGGTAGGATAACTGGGCCGCGGGGCAGCTGTAAAATGCAAAACTATAGTAAGTTCTGCTACTAAATAAATAACCATCACATTTGGTAACAAAATTCATTGGTCACGGTAAGCGACTTCATTTAAGCAGTAAACATGAAGAAAACACCTGAAAATTGACAATCGTGTGAAGGGGGAATTGGACCACACCCCTGATAGCCAGAAAAACATAGTATTAGACAAGCAAGCAGGTTTACCTGATGACCCATTAGGCCTCTGAACTACAACAGGCTCCCTTGTATACTCGAGCAATGTCCAGTGTAACGGTTCAGCTTTCGCAAGGCGGATCTCAATTTTGGTAGACATCACCTCATATCTGCATTTTGCAGGTGTTATCTGCAATTCATGAGAGGACAAGCACGAGATCACAGAGTAAGCATCTTCAATTACTCAGGAAACAATTTCAGAAATTTTAAATGGAGCTCCGTCCAGAAATATCACAGCCATATTTTAAGCTTAGCCTCACCTTGCCAAACAACCTAGGCTGCAAAGTATAAGTTTCTTCGCCCGGCACATCAATGCTAACACTGAGCTGTAAAGCAACCAAAGAAAAATCAGAACTTTGTCATCCAATTTTTTTGAATAAAATTATCTTACCAAGATAAAATAGTAAAACATACTATTTGTTCACCAAAGTCAACAACAACATTCTTGGCTGGTATGCCCTTGGCGAATATAGTCACCACCACCTCCTCTGATTTCTGATAAAACTCATGCCTGCAATTACATACATTAGATTACCCCATGTGCTCAAAGAAAGGCCCCCCGGATCCTTATGCTCAATCAGTTGAGGACTCACGACAAAAAACTATCAAAATCGAGGGTGTATTAGACGAATTGGAAGAAGAAACGTCTTTCACTAGGTTGCAATAATCATATATTTTTGAAACTTTAAACCAAATATTACTTTGTTATTACTATCTCAGAATTATTCCCACATTGATAAGATTATTTACCCTATCAAAAGAGTACTATCTCAGAGTTACTGAACTTAACGAAACAATAACACAGCAAAGGTTTTGGCATAACCTGTATTTTGGTTTGGCAGCAGGAGCACCTTTAGGCGCAATAGCAACATTGTCCAACGACTCAGATGCAGGAGGTGCAACAACATTAGCTGAGGTTTTATCTACTGACTGATTAGGCAGTTCTCCAGCTTCCTCTGAATTTAGAGCAAAAACCATAAATTAGTTTTACTAAGCACGAAATGTTCCCACTACCATAGCAAGATATACAAGTAAATCTGTCGGGAAAATTACTACAATGATTTAAAGGAAATTGTGGCTTCTTAATAGTTTTATTAACTATAGACAGCCAAATTTCTCATATCGTCGTAAAACTGCTTGTTTTTGCAAAATATAGCACCAAGTCGTCATAGATGCCACAAGTTGATGCTAGAATTGACAGGATTCGGGAAATGTTAGAAGAGCCAGATTCAAAGGAACTAATTTACCTGCAATGCGTTCATCACATTCTTTTATTAGCTTTGTAAACCTTGACTCTCCCGGTGCTAAACTAGCACCAGTTTCCAAAGCTACCTTTGCAGTTTGGTATTCTTCAAGCTTCATACAGGCCAACCTGGAAAAGTACCAAAAAGGGGAAATTAATTCAACAACATAGGAGTATCTAATAAGAGAGCAAGTGCAACTGCAAAAAATCGTATCATTTCACTGTCTTTGTTGTTTATCAAAGAAGTGCAGATAAAAGCTAAGAAGGTACTCCCTCCGTTGCTTTTTACTAGTCCAGTATTGACTTTTCACTTCCCTTAATAAATCATTTGTTGAGAGTTTGTTTTACTAAATTATCTTATTAATGGTAGTTAAAACCCTATCAACAAAGCAATGATTGGGAAGTGTGGGTACTTAATGATAATGGCACTACTGGAAGAAATTAATAAACCTCTCTTGATTTGCTAAAATGGAAAAGTAAAGGGAAAAACCTCTCTATGATGCTGCGTACAATAGACCCTTGTGGTCCGGCCCTTCCCCGGACCCCGCGCATAGCGGGAGCTTAGTGCACCGGGCTGCCCATTTTTTTTGGACCGTAAAAGGGAACGGAGGGTGTATTATAATAATAATTACATGGTACTGTAGTAACATTGTTGGGGAATTGCGGAGGAATGGTGTGCGGTGGTGGGAAAATCTATGATGCTGCAACAGTCTTCTTGGAGGATGATGAAAATCAGAGACAAACCAATAAATCATGAAATGACGAATCTTGATTTCACCATCACCTATTGCAACATCTTAAGTTATATGAGCTAGATCACCAAGTCAGTATTCAGGTGAATGTTGTTAGATCAATAGAACAATACCATAGCACATGCTATGAGACTAACAAAAACATGTAGTGAACAGGTAATAAACACCACAAAATTCAACCAGCGAGAAAACCTAAACAAGATTCGCCAATTAACATACAAGATACTAAATTAGAAAGATTATTATACACTCACCCCTTACGCAAATATGCTTTTGACATTGAAGGATCCAACTCAATGGCCTTGTTCGCATCAACAACAGCTTCTGCTCACATGGAAACATGATTACAATAAGTACCCACCTTAACCTTAGAACTATTAACTAGTGTATACATACAATAATGTTATAATTGACAGTATATAGTGAAATATGATGCTGTATACACAAACAAGTAAGATACAGTACTTTGATGCATACATATAGAGAAATCTTTCCAGGATGCGATACCAATGAACCTCATTCAAACTTGTAGAACATAATAAAGCTAGCTAGAAATACCACAGAACAAAATTTCCACAACCACAGCTTCTTCTGCTACCAAAACAAAAGGGCAATAGGGGTTAACTTTGTGAATCCTCTCTATTCATTCTGATCATCCATCGTGTTCCCGTACTAAATAATTTCACTTTCAAGTCAAATTAGGATTCACAAGATTCTCTTAATCTGATACTAATCTATAATTTCCACAAACACAGCTTCTTATGTCACCAAAAGAAGACAATAGAGGTTAGTTTTGTGAATCCTCCCAAATAGTTTGACTTAAAAGCCAAATTAGGATTCACAAGATTCTCTAAATCTAACACTAATCAATTAACAGAAATACACGTCCTAAAACAAACACCAGATCTAATATAAGTGTTCAAAACAACACAGCAAAATCATAATCTCAACTACATCATATTGCCTAACGAAAAAACGAAAAAAAAGGCTACAAAAACTATTCGCCAATTATATAAATCGCGCACAGCAATAACAGCACAAAATAACACAATCAACGCCGTTTCTCACTAATCAGCATAAAAATTAACGGATTAATTAGGTTAAAACAATAAAAGGATACCAATGAAGTAGGTTATAAATCGTAACAGAGCAAAATAATACAATCAACACCTTTTCTTACTAATCATTACATTATTAACGAATCAATTACGTCAAAACAATAAAAGGATACCAGTGAAGTAGGTTATAAATCGTGAACCACAGTAACAATGCAAAACAATACAATCAAACGCCGTTACTTACTAATCATAAAAAAATTAACGAATTAATTAGGTTAAAAATAAAAAGAGAAGATATAAATCGTGGACCAGAGTAACAGCACAAAAATACTAATAAAATCAACACCGTTACTTACTAATTATCAAAATAATTAGGTTTAATAAAAAAGGATGATACCAGTGAAGTAGTTGAGTTTGATATTGGCTTGAGCACGGTCAGCGAAAAGCTCAGGGTTCTTGGGGCTAATCGATATGGCTTGAGTGTATAGGTCAACGGCGAGCTCAAAGTGGTCGTCGATGAAGGCTTCTTTAGCCCTAGTTTCCAGATCGGACGCCATTGGTAATGGAGTGGAGCAGAGAACAAGTTGGGATTGATGGATTGGAGACTAGAGACAAACCATGCCTTTGGGTTATATATAAAAAGGGATTCAATTATTGGGGTTTGTATAGGAATATGAAAAAACTAAGAAAAGGGTTTAACAGGTCAAAGTCTTCGCCTACCAAATACTAAATTTAAATCCTTTTTACTTACCGGGGTGTTTGGATTGATTTATTTTAAATATTTTTTGACATTTAAGTTTTTATTTTTTATTTTTTAAGGTATTTGAGTGAGATAAAAAGTATTTTTTAAGAATTTATTTATAGGTTAAAAATGTATAAAATAAGTTAAAAAGTCAAAAGTTTGATAGAACAAACTTATGACTTTAGCTTATAAGTCACTTTTAAAAAGTCAATTAAAACATCCTCTTAATTCTATTTTTTAAAAGGGGGTATAAATAGGTAAATAATAGAAAAAGCAAAATTCAAATATATGTAGATTTTTGGTGAATTATAATATAAGTCGAGATAGTTCAATTTAATGAATGAAATTTGGAGAAAAGAAAAAAATATTGACTATAGAAGTAGAATAAAATTACAATAGTCAGATTACAACTTATAGAAAGTGAGATTTGACTTAGCTTGATAGTGGTTTAATAATTTATTTAAAATGACGTATTCGTTATTCCAGTAAAATTTCATGTATTATATGTTATTCTTATCGTAGAGATAATAAATTTATTTTAATGTTATTTTATGATTTTGTAATCTAACGTACATTGCGAACAAAACAATATGATAATATTGCAATAGTTAGATTACAACTTAAAATTGTAGAAAGTGAGATTTGACTTTTAAGTTAATTTTTTTGCTATTTTAATTGTATAAAATAATTCGAGTCCTGAACATTTCAAACGTAAACCAAATGTCATACGGAACTATTTTTTAAAGTTTGTCAAATACTAAAATAAGTTAAAAAATTTACCCAGCTTTTAAGCCGATCCAAACACCTCTTAGAAGGAGACAACGTGGTTTCATACTTAAAAGGTAAAAATTATCAGTCAGAACTAAATCATTCCCACTGTGGTTTTCCAGTTGATGTATCAAATTACTCTACATAATAATAATAATAATAATGCTATTGTTGATTTGCATAACTAATTCGGATAAACTGCAGTCTATGTATTATTATCTCGATCGAAATTATATTAGCGTTTGGGTGAGTCAGAAAAAGAAGTCTCTAGAACAAGAGGAAATTAGTCGGTGTTCAGTTGAATAAATTAATTTATTTTGGACAAATTTTAGTCTATGTATTTATTTAAATCACATGGGGGGTAATGAGTAAACTAATCTCAGCTCGGAAGCATTGCTTATGGAGTGGATCTGTGATAAGTATAAGGCTGGGAAAATTGAGTGGGCTAGTCATTTTTAATGAAAAATTGACATAAATAACCGTTATCATATTAATAGCTAATAAATATATATTTTTATATATTAAAGTATAATATACAAAAATATATATTTGATACAAAATAATGTATATTTTTTTGTATATTCGGGCTACCAAATGTAAATTTTTTGCCCCTCGACTGTGTCCCTTTTTAATGTGCTTTTGAATTTTTAGCCAATGGTTATAATATAAAAAGTAAAGTAGTTATTTTTTAGTTACAAAACATTTTTATCCTTGTCTTCCTCATTTGATAGCCGAAAGAGTCACTTCATCATCTTAGGCACACCAACTTTTAACGCGTAGTTTCACTCTTACTTTTGATGTATTTTAGTTAGGAGGATTTTATCCAAACCTTGTTTATAATATAATTTAATTTAATAATTTTAATATAGTAGTAACTCAATATTGATTAGCGACAACAGCGATCCAAAATTTTAAGAGGATGACTTAATCACTGCTTTTAAAATAAGATATAAAATTTTATAGTGACATCAACTTGACAAGCAAAAGATATTTAATTACATTTTTTATGAAGTAAATTATTTTATAATCACAACGACATCAATGAGATGCATAGTTACAAAAGAGGAGAAAATATCAGCTCATACAAAAAGAACAAAAATCTATCATAAGTCTAAAGAGCGGATAGATCCAAGAACCAGTTACTTTGACATTTTTTAGTATCGCGTTCAAGATATCCCAACTCAGGAATACGATCAACATTTGAAGGACCGGTGAAATTGTCTCTCTTTGAATTTCGAGAGCTATATACGAACTAATAGATGGACGACAACTAGAACTTGATTGTCAAATGTACAACTTAGTCACATATTTATCTATTTTGATTCCTATAAATTTAAATAACTATTCAATTTAGTCACAAATTTATAATAAAATAGGGAATCACATCCCTTTCACATAAAAAAAATCACACCCTTGTAAATTCATAAGAAAAAGGAAAAACCACACCCCTTTCAACTCAAAGTGTTCCAACTTCCAAGCTATTAGCTATGGACTATGGGAACACGAGCTTTTGATTTTGGAATAAAGAAAGGAGAATTTTGCCTGATGTTGTTATTGTATTTTGAAATTTTGGTTCATGGTTGCCTGAGCTTTTGTTTTGCGTTTCTGCCTATTAGTATTATTAATTGTCTTTAGGGACTAGGGTACTTAGAAGTAATAAAAAAAAAAGAGAAAATGTTAGGGTATTACTAATTAAAAATAATAAAAAGGGGAAGTGAAAGGCTATTAGAATTTTTTTTAAATGCAGATGTGCAGCAATTCAGTCTCGATCACGCGACCTTGAGCTGTTGAACACCCAAGTGCAGCGCCTGACCAATGGTCCACTTGGGTCGATTTGACCACGTGTTCCGATAGATAATATTCAATATAGTTTTACAATTATATAAATAATATATCAAATTTAGTCGGATGACTATGGGTTCACGTGACCTAATTTTTATACCTAAAACCTCTAATTAGCTATCTAAAAAGTGACTACTTACCATTTTTGCCCCTAGGAGCCTCTAGAGCAAGAGGAAAAGGAATTGGGTTCACTGACCATTGAAAAGATGAATTACTCGTGTACTTCTAGGATATGAAAATTAGTAACACTGATTATAGATAAAAGAACGGTTAAATGAATCACCAAAGTAATTTTTTTTCTTATAAGTAAATCAATATTATAGATAACAGAATAATTAAATGATAACAAATTATGTACAGTATCATTTTATGTAAATATCAACTGAATCATGAAACCTCCAAACCTTAATCGTTTATATGCACCCAGTTGATTACTTCTGTTTTTTTTTATTCTTTCATAATTGTAATCCTTTTTATTTTCCAGTAGATCAACTTGCATTTGATAAACGAAGAAAAATAAAGATAAATTTGAACTATATTTTTCTATCTTGTCATCTCATTGACCAAGTGGTGAATAAACATCTGTTCACATTCACGATCCACTTGCATTATTGATAAATGCTCAACTTGCATTCTATTAAACCCAAAAATAAATAAATCATGAAACCCATCTGTCTTTCACCTGAGTACAAAAAACTAGTAGAATATAGCAATATATTATCTCTTTCTTTTTACGTTTTTCAGTCCAATGGAGAAGGAAAACTCGTTTGTGTCTGATGGAAAGCTCATGAGGTTCAGTTTTACATACATTCTAAATTGGAATAGAAAGGGCAGAAGCCCCGAAAGTTGGATCAATATTATTAAAAAGAAAAAATAATTATTACATGTGTTTGAATATATACAATTATTACTTAATTATGATTAATTAATGTATATATCCACTTCATTAAAACACTTAACCATGGTGTTCTTGTCCCGAATTCTGTTCTCTGCCTTTTTATCGGCTGATGAAATCGGGAAACAAATTGATTCCTTAACTTAAGCGATTTGGTCTGGAAACGAAACTCTAATTTCCAGCAATGGGTTCCCCAACTACTCCAGAAAGCGTTAGGACGGTGGTATGAGTAAACTAAGAGGTAAGAAACATGAATGCAGCAGAGTACAGTAAAAGTAAAGGATAAAGGATAAATATAAATAAAAATTGAGTTGTTTGATTGATTGTGTGTGTGTATATATACAAAAAATAATCCTATTTATAGTACAAAAAAGGGAGAAAATTGTACAACGTGCCCTCCCCCCATGTCAGTCATCAAGTAACCCACCCACTAAGTTCAATGACCGACTATGGGGAGGTGGTGCTGGTTTTCTCGCCCTCTACTCCTCTTGCTCGGATAATGACCCTTTCTTTTAGCTGTTGTTGGCCGTTACCGCTTATAGGTGTCCGAAAACCATTTTGACTTGGTTAAGATGCCTTAGTAGCCGATGAAGTTTTTGTAGTCGAGGGTTAGGAGTAAATTTGGTTTTGGAACAGTTCGGCTATCACTGAATTCGTCTAAACACTTAAATTAATTTTGAGTGTTAACAATTTCCCCCTACATTAACTCGAGTGTGACTGTTGAGTTGATGTATTCGAAAGTAGCCGTCGTTTCAGTCTGACAGCCGCGCATGTCACTTCAATCGTCTCGTCTCCGGTGCATGCAATGATGGTCTTTAAATAAGCTCTTCTTTCCTTCCACAGAAACGTCTCGGCTTCCACAAACACTTTCTGATGGATTCTTAGCCGCACGTTTTGAGCGAAAAGACCCCAGCAGAGTGTCATCATATCCCCAAGAAAAAAAAGTACTTTAAGGGAGGCGTTCCACACAAGGTTTCTCATTCAATCTTCTCGGTCATTCCCAAATTCCTTGCCTTTTTCCAGAAAACTATGTTTCTTCATCAGAAAAAATCATGTCTTCATCTTCTTCTCTATCTCTGGGGTCGGATAGCACCGGTTTGGCTGCTGATGACCTAATCCCTACTTTTGCCTTCATAAATGAGCAACTGGTTCTTGCCCCTTTTGGTACATCTGAACAAGGTGACCTCCCTCTTTCTCAGCATCTAACCCGGCGAACTACGACCTTCCGATTACCCGTGACTGGTTCACCGGCGACCGTTGTCCGGCTAGTCTGCGCACATGGCCGACCAAGATTGCCAACTATTCTGTTGGTTGGACCGAGTGAAGTAGGCCTAGGAATCCGAATGGAGGCGCACGGATCTCTACGATGCCATTGCGCTGTTGTAATTTGATTCATCCTACAACATAGGTCTTATATATGCTTTTCTTGGTTACTGGTCGATTGCTGCCAATGCCTTTGTTTTCCCTTGGGGAATGATAACTCCCACACTGCTTGATGTGACGCGATACTTGGCCTTCCGATTCCAGGAGCCTAGGTGCTTGTCCTAAGCGATATAGATATTGCCGATTTAGGCATCAAAATCTCAAAGACTTCTTCAGGCTACAACCAGTTTATAACCAATAACCGCCGGATATCGCCTCTTCCAGTTAATGATGCCGAGCATCATGCTTTTCTATTTTTTTGGTTTAGCCGATACTTTGTCTGTACGGGCTTTTGTGCAGTTGTGAAAGAGCGGGAAATTTATGCGGCGTTAGCCATTTCGGTGAGGGATGTCAGCTGGGCATCTCTCTTCTTGACCTATCTTTACATGGCTCTGGGTGATGTAGGGGTGGTCAGTGGGTCGGGTTCGGGACGGTCGGGGCGGGTTTGGCGGGATCGGGTCGGGACGAAGGGGCGGGATTCGCCGAAGTCCCGTCCCGATCCCGTCAGAATCGGGTCGGGCAGGATCGGAATCAGGTCGTGGCATTTTCTTTTTTGCACTTAATTTAAAAAATAACATATATAAAAAAACTTAATAATTGAACAACATAGTGTAATAAAAGTATCCCAATGTTGTTTTTGTGCCTCTTATATTATTTAATAGACATGATTTTTTTTGTAATACAAATACAATTGTCAAAATTGCAACTTTGTGGTGTTGTTCAAAAGTTGCAAATTACATAGTAAAATTGCAATTAAAAAAATTACATTTTAAAAATAAACCTATTGTAGTTTCTTGATAATTTCTTGTGGTTCTTCGGTTGGAATTGGTATTTATTGGTCAAATTGCTCCGCGTCGCTTCCACCACCTTCGGATAAGATTTCGTTGTAGTTTACGTCTTCTTCTTCGTTGATCTCCGATTGACCGCACCTTCTCCATTTCGCTCGTATCCAATCTTTGAATAATACTGCAATCTCCAAGCTATCTCCGGTTAATGAGTGTTTGTACTCTCCTATTTGATATCTGTCAGCAGAAAAAGCACTTTCAAACGCCGTTGATGACGCTTGAATGTTCAAAACATCTCGGGCCATCATTGAAAGTGTCGGAAAGGTCTTTTTATTCCCCCTCCAGTATTTCAGCAAGTCTTCACGTCCTTCTTTATTGAGAAATGTTTGGTACGATACAGAACCCTGCAAAACAAAAATATCAAACTCGTTAATTTGATTAGTAGCGGTACGACCACACATTCTATTTATGAGGCTTTCAATACTAACCGCAGAAACAACATGTCTTTTGTGAGGTTGTGTTGAAGAAGAAGAAGATGGTATGGAAGCCGGTAGGTTGCTAGCACTTTCTTGTTGGTAAACCTATATATTTTTTTGCATTCGTCTTCTACGCTAGACAACACTTCTTCTTTAGTTTGTTCAATAGGTGGTGGGTGATTTGGATTTTTGAGAGGTGGTAGTACCGCTATACAATCGTAAATAGTTTCAATAAGTGATTTAGTATCGTCTATTTTAATAGTCGGATTTAATACAACACCAATAATATAAATAGTGGGAATTGGAATAAAATATTTTTTTATTTTGATAAATATTTTTTTAATAGCTGGTTTATCCATATATTCATTAAACAGTAAAAATATTAGAGCTATATAAAACAACATAGTTGAAATAGTAGGATAATATACACCGGAAAATTCTTTTGTTGCTTGAAAAAATTTCTCTAGAAATACAATAAGTTCGGAAAATTTTTCCCAATCGCTATCTACAACCATATTAGCTGGATTTTGATTATGAGAGTTATAAAATAAAATTATAGGTTTTCTATAGTCATAAGCAACAAGTAGTTGCTCGTATAAAGAATTCCACCTAGTGGGTACTTCTTATGTAATTTTTCTATAAGGTAGTTGACAATCGTGACAAAAAATTTTATATTCTTTTTTTCGTTATATTCTATTATTTTTAAAAATAAAGTTTATAGCAAATTGTATTTTACTAAGAATGTCTTCAAAAAGTGATAGACCATCCTTTACAACTAAGTTATATATATGGCACACACATTTTATATGAAAATGATCTGGAAGAGATGGAGTTAAACTATTTTCTTAAAATTGTAATAGCATAATTATTAGAAGAAGCGTTATCAATGTAATAGTCATAATTTTATCAGTTATTCCGTAATAATCGCACACTTGATAAATATTTTCTGCAATAAAAGTACCAGTGTGCCTATCATCTATATATTTATACGCTAAGATACATTTTTGCATAGACCATTTATAATCTATCCAATGACATGTTACCGTTAAATAATCATGGTTGTTAGTACTACGACCTATATAAGAAGTGATAGCCACTTTGCCATTAAAATGATATAATGAATAACGTAAATACTGTTGATATTCATGTGCAAATTTAAATACATCTCTTTAACAGTTGATCTATGAAAACCGTTAAAAGCAGGATTATACATTTCTCTAATGTAATGAATAAAACCAGGAGATGAAGGAAATGTAAAAGGCAAACCCTCTACATCAACTAATTTTGCTATTGATTCCCTATCTAATTAGGGCATACAATTCCCCCCGTCGTGGGGTTAATTTGACCATGTACTTGGTCCGGGACAGTACATGAACCTTGTCCCGATGGAGCGGGCATTTGCGCATCCGGTTTTGAAGCCTCGTATTGGGCATACCTAGCTGGATGAGCCCTTGCTACGTGTCTCATTAAACCCCCCGTCCCACCGTGACCTTTTCCAGTTTTAAATTTTAAAACATCTTTACAAATTTTACAACTAGCTACTTGATTCTCTACGTCCCTATCAAAAAATGTCCATGCATCTGATTTTGATGATCGTTTTGCTAGACCTCGTCTCATACTAGGGGGAATAAGAGACATTTTTATTGAAGGTGCACTAGTGGGTGTGTTGTCATCTACATTAGTGGGTGTATCATCTACATCAGCGTCTAAATTAAAGTCTTCTTGAGTTCCAGAAAATAGCTCCTTGTCTAAATCTAATGGTATTGTAGGAAAATGTTCAGTGTCAACAAAATCATCTTGTGTAGGAATAGGATTCTGTTTAGAAATAGGATGACTAGAAGAAGTACCATTGCCATTGTTGCCCCTATAGAAGAAGCATGACCCCTACTCGTAAGCATACGTTTAAATCCTTCTATTATAAATTTATAATTATACTAATAAATAATTAAAGTAAATGAAATTAAGTGCGCTAAATAAAATAAACAGACAATAATAAACGAATGTACCAAACGCCGACGTAACGTCGACGTGTAATCTAGAGGTTGAAAATTGAAACTTTGCTCGATGGAAGATCCTTAAGCTAGTTGCCAACTTCACTCCCAAATGAATAAATAAAATTCAATATTTAGTGGACAATGTAGACTTGTAGAGAGATAGATTGAGAGATTGTAGGAAGATTTATGAGAAAGATGAAGAGAAAATAAAGTATTTATAGTTAAAAAATTGAGTTAAAGTGTAAATATAATAACATATGGATTAAAAATAAATATTAATGGGGTAGGGGGGTTGGGGAGGGGGGAGGCCAAAAATAGTCATTGCACAACGTCCAAAATGTAAAATAGTCGTTGGTGCAACAACTATTTGTGCAAAGGGGGGTTTCGGGAGGGATCGGGGGCGGGACCGGGATCGGGTCGGGCCGGAACGGGTCGGGACGAGACCATGTCCTGTCCTGATTCGAGTCCCAATACAACAAAAAGATTATTTTTTTTAAAAAGTCAAGATCGGGGCGGTGTCGGGGCGGGACCGGGCCGGGACCGAGCCGACCTGGCCCACTGGCCAGCCTTAGGGTGATGCCTAGGCGAGGTTAAGGGATTCCAGAAACCTGGATACCTTAGCTGGTCCCCTGTGGTTTCTTTAGTTGTGGATCACCCTCTATTTTTCTGAGTTTATCCCCGATAAATTTGATGATCGCCGTTTTCCTTTAAACCCGCCAGTATTAGTCGACACTCTTCGGAGAACACCCTTTGTTCCCCAGGATGCTTTTACTGCAGTCTCCACCCTGCATGGTCTGTCTAGAGACCATTATATAGATTGGCAATCGGTCCTAGGGGGATGGGCCACCCCTGATTGGGTCCATCAAGTAGTCGATGATGACCTTACTTTCTCCCAACGGAAGACTATGGTTCTCATATGGGGCAGGATTCTCACGGCCAGCGACTTGTTGGGTGGTTTGAAGCCTACTTCTAGGAATAATAAATTGACCGCGGAGCCATATCGGTCGAATTTTGTAGCAAGACAATTTGGCCACACTTAGCATGTGTTGTGGCCCCACTGCAGTACTGTCAGTTCAACCCAACACTGCCTCCTTGATGCAGAACAAGCAAAGAAGTTAGCCGACCATAATCTTGACAGACTGGGCATGTTTGATTAGCAGTCGTTTCCCCTGAGAGCGAACACTATTGTCGCTTTTGATGACTGGTGAGATACGACTAAGGGGAAGTTTTTTCAATCTTCTTTAGATGTTTATTGTGATCGGTTGATTCTGTCGAGAAAAAAAAGAACCTGAAAACCCTTAAACCGTGGCCAAAAGAAACCACTCGAAAAGTTGCTCCCTCTAATTCGGCTAGGCTTGTTGCCTCAAGGTCTTCCGTCCGGTTACGGCAGAAGACGGAAAGAAAAGGTAAATTGCATTCTACATATGTGTCGGCCAGATTATTCTTATGAATTTTTAGCTAACATCTCTTATGTATATTTCAACACCCCCATCTCCTCCAATGTTTGTTGATCTGGAGACCACTTTCGACACCGAGTCCTTATCACCTAGGAAACCAGTGCCCAAGCAGCCCCGATGAAGTGGAGGGGTTGTCATTCGAGATTATGGTGAGGAAGGCCCCCACGGACCCGGAGTTCCTGTTCCTGCTGAGGACGAGGAGGAAATCAAGGTATACTACTCGGCTCGCTAAAACACCTTCGCATCGGCTACTAATATTCATGTTTTTTGTTTTGCCCTCCAGGGACCACAGATGATAAGGTGTAGACGGCTGCATAGAGAGTCTGAAGCTCCCCTTTATATTGGCGGATCGTCTTCCCTGGCTCATGCTCTCATGCATTCACATGACCCATCATTGGCTGCCCTTAAGGCCACATTTCTCCTGCCAAGGCAGCCGATGCTTCCTATGTTAGGGCAGCCGTAGAGGTATACCCTTTCTATTGTGCTTGGTCATTCACTGCCTCCGGGCTCTTGCCTTTATACTGAACATGTCCTTTCTGTACAGGAGACTGTTGGAGATAATCCTTCGGCTGAAGCCTACCCAACTGACGGCTCAGAGGTACCAGCCGAAATTATCCTGGAAGATGTGATTTTGCGCTACTTTGGCTCAATCGACACTGCATCTCCACCAGCTTCGCCTGTTGGCGTCCATCGAGAGCGAGTCAAGCTCTCTCCAGGGGAATTCCAACCACCAAAGAGGAGTTACACGCTCTGAGGGTCTCTTTGCTCCGATTGTCAAAAGAAACAACGAATTCCCCGACTCTGACAGCCACTTACAATGACTTGGCTTTGGCTATGAATGATTTGTTTGCTTTATATAGAACGGCCAAAGATAGCCATGATGAGACTGTCGCTACTCTGCAACACTTGGGGTCTCTTCAGCAAGAGAAGAACCGTATTCAGACTTTTTTCAATGAGGTGAATGCAGCAAGACAATAAAATATAAGTCAGACAAATGATTTGCAGGAGCGGTTGTCCAAACTGCGAGTTGAGTTGGAGCGGATCCAGGAAGAGATATGGGTTATTACTCCGTCCATAAGTGTCTTAGACTCGACTATTAGTGCCACGACTCCTCTCATTCTTCTTTGTTTCGACAGAGACTTTAATTGAATAACAAAATCCAGGAACTCGGTAACCAGCATATGGTTTGGGAGCTGGATCAGAAAGCAGGTAGCGAACGAATGGCCAAACTGGAGAATTAATGGACTGTGTGGAAAAACCGTCTAGTTCAAGCAATACCGACAATCACTGCTCCCTTGCCAGCTGATTCTGTTGTCAAGTTGTCAGCCAATCCCTTATGGACTTGCCATCCGAAATCGTTGTTGCTTTTGTTGTTCAAGAGATATCGGTCGATACTCAGGCTTTTTCCGAGGCCCCATCGACTGTAGAGGCTGAGCCTTTGCTGGGTGCTGAAAGGGAGGTCCACGTAGGAGCGGGAGCGACTGGGGTAGTGGCCGTTGTTGTGGCTGGTGATGAAGAACATACTACAGCAATTAGGGAAGACCAAACAGCCGTTGATTTGGTTGATCCTAAGACTTCAATAGCTGATGGTGTAGTGCAACCTTCGATTGGTTCAAGACCGACCAATTCTGCTTCTTAGTTGTATCGACCCCAAATCGAAGGGTCTTTTTATTGTGACCAGGCAGCCGGTCTATGGCTGTCGTTTGCCCATACATTCCCCAAATCAAAGGGAAATTAACCTCTTTTACGACCAGGCAGCCGGTCTGTGGCTATCGATTACTTATGCATGCCCAAAAATCGATGGGTAATATTTCTTCAAAATGTCTACCATTTACATTTCTTTTCAATGCATGTTCATCGCTTGATCCATAATGTCGGCAACCCGTGGGTTCGCTACGAAGGGTCATTTCCTAGTTGGCGATCATTCGCCGATTTTACGATCTTTCATTTCAATAGGCGGGATGATTTTCCAAACTAAGCCTTCTTCGGCAAACCTCTTTAGGCTCTATATGTTTGTCGTATGCTTTGGTCATTTTACGTTTAACGGCTTTGACTCTTTCTATGATTGTCAGTCTATTTTCATCCAACTGACCCAACTCCATTAGCATGACCTACTGATATTCTTCCAAACTTAGAAAGTTTGGTTTGGCCATCCGTAATGATATTAACTTCTGAGGACAACACTACATCTTGGCCATAGATTTAGCCGATAGGATGTTGTCCCCGTAGTTGTAGATTTGGAGTTTCTAATTGCCTATTTCATTTAAGACTTGTCTTTGTAAAATGAGTTTATTCAAACTTTGCACAAAACATACACAACACAGGGTATTAAATAACATTCGGGTTTTGTACAAGCGTAGAACAAAGACAAACAAAGTTAGGCATAAAATTCCTATCGGCAGCTCAAATGTTGTTGGCCGCCAGATCTGGTTTTCTGTCGTGGTTCCCCATCTGCGATACCTCGGCTATCCATGCCTCAGAACTTAGGGCGGTCAGCCGATGCCATAGGTCACACATTAGTTGGGTTTCCTCAACCGTTTAGATCCTCCAAGGTAAGCTGTAGTTCGGCTAATTATTTTATTTCACACCCTCGCGAGGTAAGATTATAGGATTCCTAATATCCTTCTTCATACTACTCTGTGACGGCTATGGGAGCCACATAGGGTGAATAGAGGATAACCTCTATGTTCTGAACCCCTGGTTGGAACGGGTTATCATCCGCTGGGATGATTTCTATCTTGTCTCCTTCTAAAAAGATGATCTTTTGATGCATGGTAGAAGGAAGACATCGTCTGGTGTGAATCCAGTCCCTACCCAGCAGAATGGTGTAGGACGGTCTGCCATCTATTATAAAGAAGGCATACATGACCGTCTTGGGACCCACAGTGATTTCTGCTACTAAAATTCCCAATGCTTCAGAAGCCTCTCCCATAAAGCTAGCCATTTTCATGTTAGTTGGGATGCGATCTTCTCTAGTTTTGTTGAGGCTTTTCAAAGTAAGTAGCGACATCACATTCAGTACAACCGTATTATCGACGAACACTCGGCTAATGGTTTTGTCGTTGATGTAAGCCTTCACATAGAGGGGCTTGAGGTGTTTAAGCATCTCTTCCGTAGGTGCACCAAACGCAGTGCTCAAAGCGTCCTTAGCCGTGGTATCGGCTATTGTTGCCCATTCTGTGTCTTCTACGCAAACATCACCTTCAAAGTTATCCATCGCAGAGCGGCTGACGCAGAACTCACATGGGATTAGGCTGACCATTTCAATGTCTGTCCACATCTCATCAAACAGGTCATGGCTAAATAAGTCAAAGACGGAGTCCCCTCCTTCATCCAATTCGGCTAACCTGGAGCTCACATCATCCATTTTTTAGAGATAAATGGGGATCGTCTTGGGATTCTCTGACTGCATCCTCTGCACGATCTGTGGGTTTGCTTCGGTTAGAGGTCCATTCGGGGCACGTTCTCTTGTCGGGGTTCCTCCATCGGGTTGTCGGTAGGCTGTTCATCCAGCTCTGGTTGACTCGATGTCTCTCCTTCAGGCGACATTGCCCCTGAAGCAACTGCGCTGAATGCCCGCTCGATAGCCTTGGCTACGGCAGACTCAGGAATGTCTGTTGCATCTTATGCAAGGCCTTGGCACGTTGTATCCTTCTTTTCCGAGTCTTGGATGCGACTCTCGGTAGTGCCTCTTTCTTTTCGGAAGCCTGATTGGCAGACCATTTCCCATCTTCTGTGTTGGCGGCTGGTTTAATCATTCTCCGGGGTCTCATCTCATTCTTATTTCCTGCCGTGGTACGTAAGGGCGAAACACCCTCGTTTATGTTAAACTCGACCACCCTCTGTTTGGTTTTAGGGAGTGGTTCTTCATCTATCCGAGGCATGTTTGGCTGCCAATTGGTTGGCATCCGTACTTGCCCCCTAGGGATTATGCCTGGCGTCGATAAAGACCTTTCTAAACCTCATGGTTTATTTCAAAAGTTCTCATTCAATGTCTCTCGAGTATTTAGGGAGGTCATGAAAACTGCTCCTAGCTGACTGTCTGTCATCACGAATGTCATGTAGGTTGCCTAACCGGTTGAACACAGAGGTTCTTGTGGCCTTCTCCCATTCGGTAGGTTTCTTTGGGACCCACACCCTTTGCACCGGTTGTCTCCCTTTGGTGTTCCTTGACTCATCGGGCTTAGCAAAAGATATCATAGATATTGGTAACGCGGGAGGGGGTCGGTATTAATGGACATTTCAGCCATACTCTTGTTGGCTAGCTTGAACCTCCCCTTCTTGATGCCCTTTTGGATCGCCTTTCTGAAGACCAAATAATTAGAAGTAGAGTGATTATATGAATTATGCCACTTACAATACTTCTTATCTTCGAGTTCCTCGGCAGGCGGAATCCTATGACCATCAAGCAGTCGAATCTGCTTATCTTTGAGCAGATGATTAAAGATCTGATCTGCCTTCTAATGTCAAACGAGTAACCAACCCTGTCATCAGATGAACTTATCTCCTTGCCTTTTACGGCTTTCAAGGCTGGGCAAGAGTAAACCTTACCCCTAACGATCTCGGCCACAATTGCGTCTGTCGTACAATCAACTGACTCTGAGTCAAACTTCTCCGCTTCAATGATGGATACCAAGTGGGAGCCTCGATTTAGCTTGCTCTTCTCCGCTCCTTCTCCTGGACGTACTGCTCTATTTGGCTAGCCTTTTCGGCTAACTAGCTCAGGTCAGAGCAGGATTGTCCTACCAACTTTTCCTTTAACTGAGGGTACATGTTGTTGATTATCATGTGGGCACACTCGGACTCTGGGAAGTGTACGGTGCATTTCCCAACCTTCTTTCTGAATCTCTCGATAAAATCAGCAGCTGATTCATCGACCTGTTGCTTGAGATTTGTCAGATCAGTCACAGTAACCTGAGGTTGGGGCCAATAGAACCTATCATGGAAATAACCCTCTATGTCATCCCAGTTCTGTACAGAATCAGGAGCCAAAGTTGAGTAACATGCAAAGGTTGTTCTCGTTAGAGAGAGAGGGAATAGCTGCAACTTGTGATGCTCATTCTGGCCAGCCTCACCGCATTGGGCAGTAAATCTACCAATGTGCTCGATAGTAGATTTTTCGTCGTTACCAAAGAAGATGGCAAACTCCGGTGTTTTGAGGCCCCTCGACAAATGTACTATCATATCTACCCAATTGGGGTAAGACTTCTTATAAACAGGCTTGTCCAAAGGTTTCAGTTGGATGCCGAAGTACCTCCACATGGTATTAGCAATAATTTCTGGGTTTTTCAGTTGTGATGTCCCCTGCCGATTCTCGATTGGATTCGGCTGGTAGGCGTTCTGCACTAGTGGCCTCTATTCTGTACATTGTTGGACAGGATTTTGAAGTTTTTAGGTGGTCTGCTGGCCATTAACAATAGGTGGGGTGATGCCCCATTGCTGCTGTTGGTAATGACCACCAAAGCCTGCAACCTGAGCTCCTGGAACGGCTAACGGAGCCTGAGGATAAGGTGGAACAATGTTCCATGGTTGCTCTCCTCGGACGTCGGTCGTTCTTAGAAAATTTATGCTTCCTGGAAGGTATGGATTGGGTACTGACAATGACTGCTGGAATGGTATTCCACTATAAACAGCATCACCAGATAGCCGAGCTAAGTCATAACCAGGGGCCATCGGCTGGCTAACATTGTTCGCCTGCATCGTAGGGCCGTTCGTAGAAACGTACGGCAATCCAAAGTGTCCTGAAGCCTGAACTGGTCTCTGAGCCATGTTGATCTGCCCATACTGCAGACTAGCTTGGTCAAGTGACACATTTTTCCCCCAAGGTTCGGCGACGACCATGCAGTGTGCTGGTTGCCAGGCGATTGGGCTTGTGTTCCTAGGTGCGCTATCGCTGCACCTGAGTAGGCACTAGCTGATGCACATGTAGTTGAGGAACAACACCGGGAGTCACAGTCTCATGATGAACATCACCGTTCGTCAGAGGGATGGCAGAACTAGCCGAACATTCTCCTGGGTGCATTCAATTGGTTTCCATCTCCCTCGCTTGCTGAACCTCATTATGTACCATCGACTTCACAATATCAGTCAAATGTTTAGAAACTTGGTACATAATATCGTGGATGCCCAAGTCGATCTGTTGTATAATAAAAGACGTGGTCATTGTGGTTAGACCTTCAGATTGGCTAGATTCTTTCACAACTTGGGTTGATGGAGGAAGTGGGGGGAGTATCAATCGATGTAGGCATACCCGAGGAAGACGTTGTTCCTTCTGTGAGGATTTTGTTTAGGATGTGGACTAGACTCGGGGTTCATTTTCTTACCGGACCTTAGACGCATAAGCCAAGAATGATCCTGACCTAGAGAATCAAACTTTGCTATTAATTCACCTATGGTCCCACTGGGCGTGCCAAATTTGTTCTCGCCCAGAATTCCGTTCTCTGCCATTTTATCGGCTGAATCGGGAGACAAATTGATTCCTTAACTTAAGCGATTTTGGCTGAAAACGAAACTCTAATTTTCAGCAATGGGTTCCCCAACTACTCTAGAAAGCATTAGGACGGTGGTATGAGTAAACTAAGAGGTAAGAATATGAATGCAGCTGAGTACAGTAAAAGTAAAGGATAAATGATAAAGATAGATAAAAATTGAGTTGTTTGATTTATTGTGTGTGTATATACAAAGAATGATCCTATTTATAGTACAAAAAAGGGGAAAAAATTGTACAACGTGCCCCCCCCCCCATGTCAGCCATCAAGTAACCCACTAAGTTTAATGATCAACTATGGGGAGGTGGTGCCGATTTTCTCGCCCTCTACTCCTCTTACTCGAATAATCACCCTTTCTTTTAGCTGTTGTTGACCGTTACCGCTTATAGGGGTCCAGAAACTCTTTTTACTTGGTCGTTGAGACGTCTGCATATGAGTACCTCTAACTAACAACTCGGCTAAGATGTCTTAGTAGCCGATGATGTTTTTGTAGTCGAGGGCTAGGAGTAAATTCGGCTTTGGAACAGTTCGGTTGTCACTGAATTCGGCTAAACACTTAAATTACTTTTGAGTGTTAACACATGGTAAATTGCATTGATTTGATATGATGTAAACACTCAGTGTGGGTAAATATTTTTACCCTCCAAGGAGAGGAGAGGCTTTGACGTTTTCTTTTTTCTTTTCTTTTTTAAACTAGAACTGACATACTAATCAAAGTAGTACTCCGCATTTTTTTATAGGATTTATAAAAGGAATTTTAGAAAATCCAACTATTAAAGCTCAACTCAACTCAACTTGCTTACACTAACGCCACACGAAGTCATTGGGTTGACCCAAGTTGGTGGACAGAAAAGAACACTTAAAAACGTCAACTACCAAGCTCAATTTAACATGTCCACACTAATGCCAGAATCTACTATAAAGTCAACTACACATAATTTGTCGTGAACGGCATGAGTGAATGACAACATTTCAGAAGATTCTAGCGATATTGTGTTTCCATAATACTGAATTCACTCTAAGACTACAAATTGTCATTGAAATGCGAAGAAAAAACCTATGGAAAATTGCTTGGTAGTTTATGCCAATGGTTGTCCAGAACTAACGCTTATGCATAAGTCAGAACATCAAGCAAGTTTCCCATTTCAATTAGTATTATTGGAATTTAACTCCATTATAACAATGTCAAGAAAGAAAGGAAATGAAGTAAAAAGGGAACCACCTTATAACATAAAACTCGAAACATATACTAGAGAAGTCATAAACGGACAACACCAGTGACTTGTATATTTTGCAAAGTGATCCTTTGTAACATTACCCCTTCATGATTTTTCCTTTTGAGAAAATGAGAGTATGTAGAAGAATGTGGGGCCAGGGGCTGTGTTACTTAATTATGTTTAACAATGTAATCAAGGAGTTAGATTAAGTAGTTAATTAGCATTAGTCAGTTAGATGTTTTTAGAGTAATTCCGCTACTCATGTATATATAGAGTAGGCAGTTAGTTTGTAACACTGGACAGTTTCATACTATTCTTTCAATACAGAAGAGATTTTTCTCCCAGCTCATCTTCTCTGAGAATCCATTCTCCATTGTTGCTTCCATAACATGAGCTCTTCAACAGATGTCCTGATTATTGAATGTACGCATTACCCCATGAACATCCAAATGAGGCCAGTGTATGCTTTAAGAGAAGTTCAAATAAAATGAACACACACATAAACCAGTTGGAGCAGTACGAAGGGAAAACATCTTCTCTAGCAACAATGCGCTCAGAGCAATTAAGACATTGTCACAGACAGTCTCTAACTTATACTGTGATACAAAATTACAGAGGGTTGCCCCAATCTGGACAAAAAGCAAACACCGTTACCTCAACCACAAATGAAAATGGCTCCGTATTTGTCATGCTTTCAGTGATTGGAAAATTGTTATGTAGTTTCACTACAGAAATAAATACACCCATTGCAATAACCAGCTCGGTTTGTTCTTATTAACTAATGATTCAAGCTTTTGTTGCAACAAACTCCATCGGTCCAATTAAAAGGATTATATAGAAATAACACAAAGAGAAGAACCCAAGGATGAGTGAGTGAGCATATTCAGTTTTGGATCTTGACATGGGTTGATCAGTGAGAGACCATCAAAGATGCTACTTTGACTGTGATTCACCTGATGCAATTGCAGGCTCATCTTTCGTTGAAGTCTCCAATTTGCCAGAAGTAACGGCCTCCAGCGTCTTATAGAACTCCTCAGGGAGAGGACCAGGACGATGAAGGGGAACGTGCTTCGGTACTGGAGCATCATTTTCTATAACTTCACACTCATAATCATCAGGAATATCCCATGGTTTCCACTCTGTGAAAGAAAATTCATTAATCATGACTTCGGTTATATGGAAAATAATAGAACTGAAAATACTCTTAAGCACTTGTAACAACAAATCATAACTTCACCCCAAAAGGGGTTGACTCATACCATTCAAAATCTTAAATCAACCTCTTCCCTAAAAGAAATCTGCCTGTGAAATCTCCCTTGATGGATCATGAAGAAAGACCAATAAGATGTTTTTATGATCAAACATATTTTTGATTTCTAAATAGAACTCTATGCACAAATTTGGCTCTTTACTCATTAGGCAGCAGGGAAGGATTGGGGAGGGGGAATGATCAAGCTTAGCATACAAGACACCACTCTAATATCCACATAAAAATGGTAGCATAGGCACCTAAATTCACATTCCCAAGGAATGTTTATCTGTAAACTTTTCAAGCATTCTGATGGACATGATGAATGCATATTAAAAAAAGTGGGCCAAATACATACGTGGCCCCCTAAACTTGTCCAACTTTTCCATTTAGACACTTAAACTCGAGCTAGTACCTATTGAACAACTAAACTTTTTCAAAAGTGTACCAATTAAATACATTTTGCTGACAAAAATAGAGAAGCATTCCCGGAGTTTTCTTTTTTTGAACACGGCAATCATTATAAATTCACGAATTTGGAAAGATTTATGTTCATTCGCTCATCTTAGATTCAATCCTATTCGAGAATCAAGCGTCGGCATCGAGTTTCGCTTGGAAACCGGCAAGTCAAAATGTGTGCTATTCACTCTCTTTGAGCGCGTTGAATGTCTGGAAAATGGTGCAACTTTTATTTTTCTATTTCTCTTTTTCCATTTTTTCTTTTCATCTTGTTTTGCTTGAAGATCGACTATTCTGCCGGAAATTTCCATGGCTGGCAACAATGACGTCTTCCCCGGAACACCACCGTCAAGAACACTTGCAAAAAAACCCCTCAAATTTGGTTTCTCCAATTCAAGCACCACCATAACCACTGCAATTCCCAAATATTTTGAGGAATAATAACCTGAGATTGACTTTTATCAGATTTGAATCACTTACCAGAAGTGAAACAATTCAATTTCCTTAAACTCTCCTGCTTAATTTATTACTTGTCACCACCAAATCAACTGAAAGTAAGCATTTGAACTTCATGATTTCTCAGGGTTCTCCATGAAAATTATTTCTTAATGCTTGCTTTCTTAATTCCCCTTAGAAGTTCCTTTCTTGCAGGTAGTTTCTGGTGAAATTTCATCTGTTTTTTTTATTAAATCAAGCCACGATGTTAACATTTTCTTTTATCTTGATGCATTACGGAGAGTTGATTGAATATTTTGAGGAAGAGAGCTTTTTATTTATTTCCCTCAAATTCTGTTTTTTTCCTTATTATGTGGGACCAAAATCTACTTGTCCTTGTCTCATTGGTAATTTTTGCCACATCAGCAGTGTGTGAATTGCACCCATTTTGTTTTTTGGTTGTCTCAGCAAAATGTGTCTAATTGGTACACTTTTAGGGGAGTTTAGGCATTCAATAGATATTAGGTTGAGTTAAAGTGTTTAAATGAAAAAGTTGGACAAGTTTAGAGAGCCGCAAATGTATTTGGCCAAAAAAGTGAAAGAGAAGTAAAATATCAGATGTACATCCAATTCACCATCACATCCAAACAAGCATAAAATGACAATTCAGTTTTGTTGTCTAAATTGAGATTTGTCTTTAACTTTTAACTAGAATTTCTTAGCAGAAGCAACTAAAAGTTGCTTTAAATTCTGTATTTCATGCAAGGACGAAGCACATAGAAATTGTCACTTTATCCAACAAAAGATTGAGTTGCACTATTACAAGTGCTATCAACTCCAATGTTTAGTTAGTAGATATTCTTACTATATTACTTCAAAATTCCAGAACTGAGTTTATTTAGGAATATTAAAAATATGTAAATATAGCAAGAGCCAAGAAGCCATACCTTGTAAATATGAAAAAATTTGAATCCGTTTAATTGTGTGCTTACGAGATCTATAGTATGTAATTGCATGTTTATTCCGGTTACTTGTACACTTTACTTAAATCCTCAATAGCTTAAGTGAAAAATCAAGCAATTCTACTTTTGGAATTTCTCCTTTCTTTACACTCGATCCCAACTCCTTTCGCTCTTTCAATAATCCACTTAGCACAAAACAGAAGTCTATGTTAAGTGTCTAGCATTAGTTGAGGACATCAGCTATAGGCTCCTTATATGGTCTTATAATCCTCATTTCATGAGCTAGCTTTTAAGATTAAAAAGTTAAGCACAAGGTTCATTATCTTAACATGGTACAAAAGCCAATCTCTTTGCTTCTTATTGATGCCTTTATTGATATCCTACTTCATCAAGAAAAGAAAAACATGGTACTAAAGCCAAACTCATCCATATTCTTGGTTTACCCAATTTTGAGCCACCATATCATATTTTCCATGCATCAAACGATCAATCCTGGGCATGCGGAAAGAGATGTTAAGTGTCTCACATTGGTTGAAGGAATAGGTTGTTGTCTGCTTATATGGTCTTGGAAAATAGTCTTCATGAGCTAGATTTTGGTGTTGAGTTAGCGCACGGTACATTTTCTTAATAGAATAAAAAGATGATAAAATAAATAAAAGAAAGCCACTAATTTTTCAGAAAGCAAGTAGCTCTATTTATTTGAAGCCAGATTAAAGGATCTCCAACAAAGATTTGCCCACTCAAACAAAATAAGCATACATAAAAAAGAAAGTGATGTTCAGATTCCCCACATGTGATAGACAAATTAACACACAGAAATGAGTAAACAACAACAAACAAGTCTAATAAGCTTGAAAATATAAGTAAAGTTCAGATATTTGTCCCTTTGATGCAAAAGGCAGTGTAAATATCAGTAGCAAAGTGGTGCTGAGCTGCTGCGCTTGTAAAGTAGAACCAGCTTTGCATAGTGCAAATAGCAAATTTATCTTAGTTTTTAACTCATCTGAAAAATCAGCTATAACACTACCACATAGGTTAACACGTTTTTTTTGACAAGTTCTAGACTAACAGGGTTAGACCACCAAATAAAAGTAAGGATAAATTCGATTTGGATCTGACGCTAATGACCAGCCAAGAAGCTTTTTCCGGACTGCCCCCTAGAAGGATCAACTAAACAAAGACATCAACAGTTGCAATGGCATAGCCCAATAATCCTTTGTAGCAAACTGTTGTGAGGCTATCCTAATTATAACTATCTAAAATTAGAAACAACATATTTTCCAAAAATATTTAATTACTCAACTGTCAATATTTGATAAAGCTGACAGTGAATAATATTTTAACGATCCTTTTAAGCTATGTTGCTTGGACTCTTAAAAAATGTAGATGAGTGTGTGTCGGATCTTCCAAAAGTAGTGCATCTTTTAGGATCCGACACGGGTGCGGTCATATTTTGTAAAGAGTGTGTTTCCTCTTCAGAAACGAGGCCACTTTGGTTGGCTATTTCAAAGGATAACTCACGTCTTAAGGGGAAACACACTCTTAAAAGAAGCAAACTTAAGCTCAAAGGTTTATAGAAAGATATACTCAAATTCAAGATGTTGTACATTAAGGGTTAAAGACCTATATATAGTCTTACAAAATCTAAGAAGTAAAAGTCACCAACCGATGTGGGACTAAGTGGGTGTTTGGATTGACGTTTTTTAAGTAGCTTTTAAGCTAAAAGCTAAAAGCCATAAGTTGGGGATACCCAACTTTTAGCTTTTAGCTTATTTTTGTACCTTTTTTACCCAAAAGTAAGTGCTTAAAAGCACTTTTTACATTTTCCAAACACCATAAAAGAGTTTAAAAGCAATTTTGGCCAAAAAGCACTTAAAAAAAGCCAATCCAAACACCCTCTAAAACCTAATACATGATAAGGACAACTAATATTATCTAGATAAGGATTAGAAAAAAGCTAAGGTGATAAATTGTTGCATCATCATAAGGTAAGCATCATCAGCAAGTGATAAGCTACTGCATCAACCGTGAAAAGCTCATGTGTCATTACTTTTGTTTCCTCTAACGACGTTAGTGAGTTATCCTTGGAAATAGAAAACCAAGGTGGCCTCTTTTTTTTGTCGCTTATTATATGATGATGCAACATCCTATCACCTTATCTCTCTCTCATGGGTTCGTAACCTCCCCAAGAGTGGAACACCCCCGACGTTCCGGCGTCAGCTTAATAGCAAAGCCTCTCACTCAGGTATTCTTCTATCCTTTGCCTTATATTTTTTTATCAGTTGTTCGTTTTATATTTCTATCTTCGTCCCATTTGTTGTCGTAATTAATTTTCTTTGCCTATATCTTTTTCATAATTATGTTTGTGTTTTACCTTTCCATATTTACATCCTGGTCATTTAGCTTTTCATTTGTTACTTTTGCCCCTTAAGTGTCTCTTATTTGCAATTCTACTCCTTGTCCTTTGCGTGTCATGCCATTGACTCACACAGTTGTATGAACTAGTGTCTGTCAAGGAAAATTTTGTCAAAAGGTCTATACAATGCCTAAGTCTAAGGAGTCTAGACTTTTAGTGGGACCATTTGTGACCCCTCCATGCCTCGAAGACGTCAAAGAAATGTCCATGTATTGAATTAGAGGAAATACGAGACCAAGTTAGGGATCAGAGGCATAACTTGCAAGGAAAGAAACTGTTCAAAATCAAGCCCAAAATGAAGAAGCCAGTGATGACAGTTTTGCAAGTGAGGAAGATAATGTAAATCCATTGTTAAAGATGAATCTTCATCCCAAGAAGAGTTGCCTACCACGAGGACCAATTCAAGATATGGGAATTAAATTTGATATTCCTTATCCTTGAAAATAGTCAACCAAGGTGGCCTTTTTTTTGCTACAGTATCATAGTGGAGTTCCTAACCTCACCAATATTGGCACCCCTAACATTCCGGTATCAACTTCTCTTTGTTTTCCATTACCTCATACTTAATAAATTTATTGTTAGCATAGAAAATCAACTGCTCCAATTTCATCTCTATCGAATTTTAATATCAGAATAGTGATTTACATTAAGATTATGAAATTTTATACCTCAATTCACAAATTATTCATAATTTTTCAGTGGTGGAAAGGAATACCATTTTTCTTGTTTTTTTAACAAAGCAAGCTTTCTAATCAAGTGAGGCAAAATTAGACCTCCTGTTAGTCCACAATTGTATAACAATCTACGCTAACATTGTTAATATTGGATAAAGTTGCCAACTTTTTTGTCCATAATCTCTCAAAGGCAGTCAAATCCAGGTTGAAACTTAATAGAAAAATTTGTAGATTATCACAACGGTAGTTCATCTCACTAAAAGGGAAACCCGGTGCACTAAGCTCCCGCTATGTGCGGGGTCCGGGAAGGCCAGACCACAAGGGTTTTTGCAAGAGTTTGTCATCTCACTATCCTACATTTCTCAACCCTCATAATCATAGCACCAACCAGGCAAATCAAAACATAGATCTACTATTGTAATCATCAATCATTCAATAAATAATTAACAAAGAAAAGGCCACACACACACACACACACAAATATACATATATGAAGTAAAAATGAAAGATTTAAAGTTTGTTACTGTTACGGACCGTTCATGTGACCGATGAGCTTAAGCTCATCTTGAGCTTCTTCAATTAACTCCTCAACCTGTCCACAACCAAGCCGTTTCTCGATCATTTCGGAATCTTCTTCCTCCTGACACACACACAGACGGTGGCGCGTGAAGCTTTCAACAGCTTTCCGGTATCCTTCGTCCTCCGGCACAGCCTTGATCTCATCTAGGGTTTTCCCATAAAGATTAATCAGCACTTCCCTCGCATTTGGTACTACATCAAGACCTACGATCCCTGTTGTTTCCTTCACTTTCGCCATCATCATGAATGGCCTCGCTACTCTTCGGAGAAACATTTTTTCCGATTCGTTACTCGGCTCGGAGCTATGAAGAAGGGGAATGCTTAAAGTTCAGCTGATTGAGTCATGTTTTTTTCGGCCTGTTTGTCAATGATCAGAATTATCTGGATTGGGTTCGGTTTTCTACAAATGTTGGGCTGCAAAGTATGGGCCCATTTATTATTGATGGATTTAACTGTAACGATATGAGTAATGATTGCACGGTTTCACTTCAAATGGGTTGATCTTGGTCTTTAATTTTTTCCCATCGAAATCGAACTTATACTTAACGAGGCATAAGTTCTTTAAGGGCGCATGATGGAGCGGGACAGAACTTGTGATACGTTTTGCTGAGAAAATATAAACTTATGCCCGTGAAAATTGCTATTTGCTTTGAGGGACAGAAATTAAAGACAACACAAAAGAGACCAACAGTGCAAATGACCAACGGAGAGAAGCAAATACAAAGTCCAAACTAGCTAGAAAACCAGGAAATTACGCGTGGTGTCTCCAAAAGTGTTTGATCTTGAATTTTTATCTCTTCTTAATAAAATCTTTAAAAATGACCTTAACTTGAAAACAATCGATGGGAGGAACTTTTGTTGTCCATCAGGCATAAATTCTAGCTTTTGTCTATAAGACAGAATTTATTGTCAATTGAGCAGATTCACTGTCTTGAATTATCCTAAACTTTTGCCTTATAGGCAAAACTGATTTATGTCCACAATTTATGCCCGATGGGCAACAAAAGATTTGCCTAGCTAATTTTCTGAAGCAAAGGTTATTTTTTTAAAAAAATTGTTAAGTGGGGTAAAAAAATCAAGACCATACCTTATTGAGATCATTTTATACTACATTATCAGTACGTGTTTAATTGTGTATTTAATTAAAAGTTATCTCAAGTTACACTTTTTGGAAAACAATTTTTGGGCCTGAAGAAGGGAAATGCTTAAATTCAGCCGATTGACTGATAATTTGGGCATGTTTGTCAATGATCAGACTATCTGGATTGGGTTCTCTTTTCTACAAATATTGGGCTTATAAGTATAGCTCATTTATTATTGACGGCAATTCGCAGTAATATCCTTATTTTGGAGTGGTCTTTAATTTTGTCCATCAAAATGAAAGTATTTAATTTTTGTCCTTCATCTACAACCTCAGGGTTTCGGGTTCGAACTCCTGCTTAGGCGCAAATTAAAAAAAAATTGCTAGGCATAGGTTGCCTGCAAACTCTGCTCCATCGGGCATAGTTTGTCTGCAAAACTCAAGGCAGAGTTTTGCAGCCAAACTATGCCTTAGCAAACTAGACCTGATAAGATATAGTTTGCAGGAAACTCTGCCCATCAAGCATAATTTGCCTGCAAATAAGGCAAACTCTGCCTAGTGAATCTAAACCTTTGCCTTGCAATTTTTTATTTTATTTTTGCTTGACCGGGGGTTCAAACCCGGAATGAGTTTTTAGGTGAAGGGAAAAATTTAAAGATTCCAAATTTGAGAGCCAAAAATTAAAGACCAGTGCTTTTGAAGGGCAAACCAGACCCCATGTGGTGAGATTTCACTGGATATGTTGTTGTTATTGCTTTTGTAGGACAATCTGTACAACAACAAAAAAAAAAGATTGAACTGTAACGATATGAGAAGCAAATCGAAAGTAGCTGGAAAACTACATTATCTGTACGTGTTTAATTGTGTAAATATTGGGCTTGGAAGTATGGCCCATTTATTATTGACGGATTGAACTGTAACGATATGAGAAGCAAATCCAAACCAGCTCGAAAACTACATTATCAGTATCTGTTTAATTGTGTGTTTTCCAATTTAGGGTGTGTTTGGTACGAATCAAATTGTTTTTCATAGAAAATATTTATTAGAAAAATAAGTGGATTTCTTACTTATTTTCTTACATTCCGTACATAAGTAAAAAAATATTATTCTAAAAGCATTACAATCTAAATAAATACTATGAGAGACGGAGGTGAAGGGTAAGGGTGGTGGTGATGGGGCTATGGGAGGGGTGAAAATGAGATGCTTTGGAGGGTGAGGAGGACACAATTAATGTGGAATATCATTTGTAAAACTTGTTTTTCCTACTTCTATGGGTGTTCACAGTTTGGCTAGAAATCGATCCAAACCGCAAACCGATCAAATAAACCGAGTATTTGGGTTTGGTTTGGTTTTAAATTTTTAAAAACTGATAATATTTGATCTGATTTTGATTTTATTAAAGGACAAATATGCAAATATACCCCTCAACTTTGCGATTTGGATCATATATACCTCTGTTATAAAAGTGGTGGATATATACCCCTGCCGTTACAAAATGGTACAAATGTACCTTTTCTGCTAACGATTTTTTTTTTTAAAATTATATATCTTATTTTTGAATTAAAAAATGCCACGGGACTTTAAAAACAAGTCTACCCATTTTTTTAATAAACATATTTTTCCAAAGCCAGATGGTAATTTTATTTTCTGGTGGGTCGGGTCTGGTTCATTTTAAAGAAATCCATAGACTTAGTTTTTTTAAAGCTACAGAGATATTTTTTAAACAAATCAGACTCGATCCACCAGAAAAAAATTACCATGTGACTTTAGAAAAATATATTTTTTTAAAGCGACGAGACACTTTTTTAATTAAAAATAAGCTAAATGGTTATTTAGAAAAATTTCCGTCAGCAAAAAAGGGTATATTTGCACCATTTTGTAACAACATGGGTATATATCCACCACTTTTATGGTAATATCTGCTCTAAATATATTTGCACCTTTTGTTGGTTACTATTGTATAAAGCAGTACGGAAAGTAAATAACTATTACAAGTGTTCAAAAGGATAAATAAATGATCAATCTTCAAAACTGCCGCAAGCTTGTTGTGTCTTGAATCTTGATAACCTGAAATCAAGAAATAACTAAATCTGGATGGTTACAACGTTGTGTGTTGAGTCGAGTGATTGCACTCTGTCCTTAAAACAAGATTGCCCCGTATATATGCTTTTACGTTAGCGGGCAATAGTCTCTCAAGATAAAATAACACTTTAATCTCAACACTACAAGGCCAATAGGTTGAGTCTGACGAAGAAAACAAATATGAATCGACTTGCTGAAGAAATGGAAAAGGAAGGAAGAGTTTCTGTTTTCTCTTCTGTTTTGTCTCTGTGTAAATAGTGTGTCTCTGTTGTGTATATCTTGTGTATATGTGCTTCTTTCCTCACTGTTTTTCAACATTGTTTTGCAATGTTTTTCGTCACTGTTTTGTGTAGTGTTTATCGTGTCTGTTTTTGCTAACTTTCTGTCACGTTATTGAGCCAAAGAGGCATCAATATATAGCATGGAGGAGGGACTCCTCAACTGCCACAAATAAGGCAGTTAATAGCCATTAGTGAGGGTTGTTGGCCATTAGTGTGGCAGGTTTAAGGCTAATAGTGAGACTGTTCATGGCTATTGAAGGAGGGTGATTATGAAGGAGTTAATCAACCAAGTAATGGCTGGTTAATGCTCCAAAAAATAGTCCAACTTCCGTCATTCCCAAAATCAACTTTCCAGAAACTCTAGGGACCAAACTGTAAATATTAAGCAATTTGAGGTCCAAAAAGATAATAACAAAAAGTCTCCACAGCCCACAGCCCACGACCCGAGACCGGACGGGACGGGACGGGCGGGCGGAGGCGGCGCGTGTGGGCTTAGCCTTGAACCCAAGCATATCTAGGTCCTCCCTCCTTTAAACACATGGGATACCCCTTGGGGTCATAAACCCTTTACCACTTTAGAGACTTATAAAGAGAGCAATTCTTCCTTTTTCCACCGATGTGGTAGATTTGTCCCACACCATATTTCCATGCCTTAAACACCTTACTTCGTTGACCAATATCTCTTTCATTTCTCAACGAAATTTGACGATTCTTGGCCCTACGGTCATCTACTCACTTAGTAGATTATGCATGTGAGAAGAGACAAAGCCTCCAACATGCGGAACACTAGTGTTTAATTCATTAAATATGGGTGGAGTCACCTCCCCGCCAAAGGCAAATTTCCAACAATCCCCTCTATGAAAGAGAGATTGTGGCGCACACACAAGGTGCCTACTTTCAGCAATCTTTCAGCGAAAAGATATTGCATAAGGAGAGGTAGCTTCCGCTTTGAACCTTCCCTAGTTGAATACCACCGGACTTACTTACTGCGCGGTGAACGTGATGTCTTGAACCGTCAGTGTTTAGTGTAAGCCAAGACAATGATACCAGCACAATAACTCTCATTATTCATTTTCATTCTTATGTTTTTGTCCGTTGTGGCTGTGGACACACTTGGATTCTTAAGTGCGTTCATTTGAGGCGACCTTCCTCGCACTTAAATAGGTGATCTCCTACAAGGTATCCTGCTATACCCCACTTCACAAGTGTTAGGAATCATTAAAAGTTTCCCCAACCTTAACCTCAACCGTTTGAGGATCGTTTAAAGGTTGGAAGCTTAACCTTTACCCATCATGCAGGTAGCACTTAATGTCTATCGCGAGAACAACTTTGGATTCATGTTTCCGTACATAAATCATCATCCGAAGTGTGTCTTGCTTCCACCGAAGCGCTCAACTGAACCTTTTGCAGCTTAGTTTTTTATTGAACCAAATTCTTGGGATCTCCAATCAGTATGGTTGGGTTACCACCGCAAAGGTTCGTATTGTTTGGGTTTTAAGCCCATTCTCCTAGACATACAGAACACTTGATCTCCGGGTAGTCCCTTAGTTAGTAAGGAAGTGACACCCGTTATGATCAACTACCATACGGTCTTATGTCTCCTGACAGATCCTGAAAGATATGTCCAGACGCCGTCATCTGTGTCCTTCCTGAAGCCGACCGGCTAGCCACAATGTATAACTACTGAAGACATGAGTTTCTCCCAATAAGGGACGTCCTCTAAGGAGTCATGAAGTTACTCAACTTCTTTCATGCTTTGTATAAGGCGATAAACTCCGATCCCATCATGAATCGGTCGATGCAAATTTGCTTAGAGGATTTTCCAAGACCCACCATACACATTTACTTGTGGCTTTGGTGTTCTTCATATCTGATGTCCAGTTTGCATCATTGTGTTCTCCCAGAACCGCTGGACATCCAGAATACTATAATCCGTAGATAAGCGAATAATTCAGATATCGTCATATCCGACTTAACGCCTTCCATTGATCATTTATTAAGATCATCAGTGAACCTGAGTTCAACTGATCTGTTTGTAGGTCGATACCAGGTCGGTTGTAGTGTGTACCAATACATTGAACTACACGTGACTCGTGCATATTGCTCCTTGTCTATGGGTGCACCATGATTCCAATCAGTTCTATGATTCATATCCATTGGTGGCTTCAACGATACTGTCATTTATCTCACAACTGAGTTTGGAGTTAGACCAGTCCGTTAGATGTCTTAGAAATCCAATTCTTAAGATGTCATCTAAGATACCCATATCTTTTGTTTCGATATAATTTCCACTCTCAGACTGTTGGTTTTCCAACTGTTGGCTTTCTAACTTCAGAGTCAATATTTATGTGGTCAGATTCATTGTTTCTGTTTTATCTGAAACTTCCAGGACCAAAATGTAAACATTTCAGGGACCAAAATGAAAGTTCAGGAAGAAGCCCAACAGTCCAGCAAACCAACTCTGATCCTCTTCTTCCAACTCTCCGGTTAGGAAGGATGTTTCAACAACCATGCCACACAAGACTGTAATGGCTCTGGATGTTAATTTACTCACAGGGGAGCACATGTACAAGTAGCCGAGGCCTTATACTCGACAGTAGATCCATATACTTTGTACTCACATTTGAGTATCCATTTTCACAACCCAAAGGTTCTTTTCCCGAAGGAAGATCAACCATTACGCAAGTATGGTTATATATGATGGAATCTATTTCTCTCTTTGTAGCTTCTTTCCAAAGCAACACTTTTGGAGATGACAATTATTTGTTAATTGTCTATGGTTCGTTCTCAACCATACAAGCTAGAAGGACTGGAACAAGTCTTTGTCCCCTTCTTTGCTCCGTCTCGGTTCAACATCTAGAATCCCTGAGTTCTGCAGATCTGGAATATTAAGTTCCGGATAGCCAACAACTTTTGAGTCCTATAGATATGGAATGTCTAGTTCCGAACAGTCAAGCCCTCGCGGGTTCTTGATAACCTCGAGCAATTACTTCTTTTTCCTTTTCAAGGAAAGTTATCTTCAAAGAATTTAGCATTCTTTGACACCAAGAGGTGATAAGCACTACTGTTATTTACAGATCCAATGGATATGCAATTTACAGTCTTAGATCCAACTTGACCTGTTTCGGTATTCCAACTTTTACCAAGCCACCTCACATCACAACATTTGTATGTGAGATCCTTTCCATGTTTCACACAGAGAGTTATCCTTATCCTTATGCGTATTTCTGTTGAGAATCGCATTAGCAGTAAGGATCCCCTTGCCCCACATAATTTGGGCGTACGGCTTTGCGTTTGGATAACACCGTTGGACTGAGGTGAGTAATGAACAGTCGTTTAATGAACGATCCTTCACATTCTCCCCCTCTATCACTATGAATTTTTCAATCTGTAGGCTTAGTTGATTTTCAACTTCTGCTTTGTAGCGCTTATCCGCTTCAACAACTTCATCTTTGCTTTTCAACAAACAAAGGATTACATACGGTGTACCATCATCAATGAAGGTCACAAAGTACTTGTCTCCCCCCTCTATTTTGTATAAACTTTAAATCACCCATAAAGGTGTGATTAAGTTCTAGAGGAGCGGTGCTTCTTTCGCTATTCCTTTGACGGAATTTGAAAAGGTGATTTTGCCTCTTCGCCTACCTCACATTCATTTTGAGGGTTTATGTCGAAAGAAGGCAACAATCTCAACTTCACTAGATTTTGAATGACTTTCTATTTAACGTGTCTTAATCTATGATGGCATAGCTGCACGGATTACAAATATATCATTCATTTGGCTACAGACATACTGTACCATTCTTAGTTATTACAGACCTGTTGGATTAGTCTCAAACCAGCTTGACCAACATTGTCTCTTAAACCAAGTTTGGGACATGTATCACCTCATCTGAGAGTGATCTCATTCCCTGAAGTCCTATTGAGGACAACCTCTCTAACCCCTTCTACTTTAGAGGTGGCGTTGCTTCACATGAACAACATCTTGCCCGTGGTTAGGGCGTAACCGGATCATATGTGATCTGGTTACTCTGGCCCACTCCAGTTGCTTTGGCAGACTGAGTGTCCAATTTCTTTTCTACCTTTCTTTAGGCCTTCAGATCATTTAAGACCTGGAAACTCTGGCCCACCTTACTAGGTGTCCATTACTATTCCTATGAAATGAATCCTGGCCCCACTCCAGTCGCCCGTAGACTTTGTATGACTGAGTGTCCAATATCATCCTATGAAGGATCTTCTGCCAAATAGTTTGATAGGCTCAACGTCTTTAGCTTTTAGTCTTCTTCCGTTATGATTGGTGCCCAGACAATTGTTGGTGCTTACTTAAGTATGGTAACAGTTTTCGCACAGTCAGTGGATCTTTCTCCCTCGTATGTGCGAACATACTTTACACACTTTTAATAATTATACTTAAAAGAACGGATCTTTTTAAGTCGTTTATAAAGTCCAGTCTTTAAACGGGAATGAAGATGAGATTAAACTTCTGATTTTAAAGCGTAAGGAATATAAATTATTTCGTGAAAATATTTTCATATTCCTCCTTACTTTAAGCCATTTTTAATCAGACACCATTTAATCTTTATTCTTGACAAGTAAGAAAAACTACTTATCCCAAATTTGGATTCTGGCCCACTTCAGTCACTTCATCGGACTGAGTGTCCATTTCCTCCTTACCATTATTCGGATCCTTTGTCTGGGACAGATATATGCCTTCTGCTGCAAGATAGAACCACATCTTCAGCCTTCTCCTCTTGTCTCAGTTGACATCATCAGCCTCTCCTGAGCGCTTCTTCCCACCACTCTTGGGAGCGGTGACACCACGAACACGTTGACCTTCAACAACATCATCATCACTCTCTTATACCAGAAAACCACACCCATATCCAGATTTGGTCACACAACTTTTGACCGACATCTTTCGAACACTAATACTAATACAATACAATCTTGTCTTAAATTGTTGGTTACTATTGTATAAAGCAGTACGGGAAGTAAATAACTATTACAAGTGTTCGAAAGGATAAATAAATGGTCAATCTTCAAAACTGCCGCAAACTTGTTGTGTCTTGAATCTTGATAACCTGAAATCAAGAAATAACTAAATCTGGATGGTTACAACATTGTGTGTTGAGTCGAGTGATTGCACTCTGTCCTTAAGACAAGATTGCCCCGTATATATGCTTTTACGTTAGCGGGCAATAGTCTTTCAAGACAAAACAACACTTTAATCTCAATACTACAAAGCCAATAGGTTGAGTCTGACGAAGAAAATAAATATGAATCGACTTGCTGAAGAAATGGAAAAGGAAGGAAGACTTTATGTTTTCTCTTCTGTTTTATCTCTGTGTATATAGTGTGTCTCTGTTGTGTATATCTTGTGTATATGTGCTTCTTTCCTCACTGTTTTTCAACACTGTTTTGCAGTGTTTTTCGTCACTGTTTTGTGTAGTGTTTATCGTGTCTGTTTGTGCTAACTTTCTATCACGTTATTGAGCCAAAGAGGCATCAATATATAGCATGGAGGAGGGACTCCTCAACTGCCACAAATAAGGCTGTTAATAGCCATTAGTGAGGGCTGTTGGCCATTAGTGTGGCAGGTTTAAGGCTAATAGTAAGACTGTTTATGACTATTGAAGGAGGGTGATTATGAAAGAGTTAATCAACCAAGTAATGACTGGTTAATGCTCCAAAAAACAGTCCAACGGAAGGCAGATTTGGGGTCAGACCACAGACCACAGTCCACAACCCGTGACCCGAGACCCTAGACCCGAGTTCGAGATCGGATCGAATGGGACGGGCGGACGGCGGCGGCGCGCGTGTGGGCTTAGCCTTGAACCCAAGCACATCTAGGTCCTCCCTCCTTTAAACACATGAGATACCCCTTGTGGTCCCAAACCCTTTACCACTTTAGAGACTTATAAAGAGAGCAATTCTTTCTTTTCCTACCGATGTGGTAGATTTGTCCCACACCATATTTCCATGCCTCAAACACCTTACTTCGTGGACCAATATCTCTTTCATTTCTCAACGAAATTTGACGATTCTTGGCCCTACGGTCCTCTACTCACTTAGTAGATTATGCATGTGAGAAGAGACAAAGCCTCCAATATGCGGAACATTAGTGTTTAATTCATTAAATATGGGTGGATGCACCTCCCCGCCAAAGACAAATTTTCAACACCTTTGCCCTTTATTAAAAACAAACCGAACCGACAAATCATATACATAATATTTATAATTATATATATAAGATATCTTAATTTAAAATATTTTGTTTACTTTTTTATCAAATTTTCTTTATCTCTATTAGGCTAATGAATGTTACGCCTTAAGCTTATTTCTAACTAAAAGAGATCCATGAAATTCAATCTCATTAATTAAAGAAAAAACATATATGAGATTTACCTAAAAAAATTGTGTTTATTATAAATTTTATTAACTTGATTAAAGCTTATAGATCTTAAGATATTTTCTACATAATCCAAGAATATTATAGCTCTCACAATAAAAAAAAGTAATAATAACAAATTATAAGTTGAAAAAGAATGAAAAAGTCTTTTTTTAATCATAGGGGAAAAATGAAAGAGAGAAATACCATTAAGTTTCTTAAAAATCGAAAAACCGAACCAAATCGACAACAACCAAACCGATGGATATGTATTAAATGTGATTTGATTTGGTTTAATAATTTAAAAATCGACTACATTGGTTTGGTTTTGGTTTTAACCAAAAACTACCCAAACCCACCCATGAACACCCCTATTTAGGACTTCAAAATTGATTAAAAAGAATTCAACTATGATTTTGTTCCTTTTGGGGACATCAAAACTTATATTCAAACTTCCAATAATATCTATTCAATAGAATTGACAATCTAAGAGAGTTTATCCGGTAGAAGGAAAAAACAAATTTATTAGTGTCACAAAGCGTTTTGTTTTATGATATATGGTACGCCAAATCGTTTGGACGAACTCATGAAGATCATCATGTGCAAGAAAGCAAAATTGCTATACGATTACTTAAGTTACTATTAGCACATATATCTTTTTCTTTATATATGGTTGTGGAATTTTGAGTTGTTAAGAACTTTTGCATTCCTTGGAAGCCAACAGTACTCCAAGACATAGTTCTTAATAAGTTTTTACTTTTTATTTTATGTTCCTCTGAATCTATGTTTTGCAGCTATATATGTGCTTTCTTATTTTAATTTTACAAACTGAATTAGTTTATCAAAACTACTTAAAAGTTACGTAGTAGAATGACAATAGCTCATAAGTTGTCAAACGTGGCTACCAGAAATTTAGCCATTTTATATTTTTCAATTATATATTATAATAATATTATTATTATTAGTAGTATTATGATTATCATTAATCTAATTATGAATTACTTTATTAAAGAAAATTAAAAGCACGAGGTTCCTTAGGTGAAATGTCTCTCGCCTTTTTTATCCTTTAAAAACTAATTTCACATAGTCATTTTTTTTTATTTTAAAAGTTGGATATCAAATAAAATTTTATTTATTTGAACTATAGAAAAAGTCCTAATATTTAGCACAATAATCGTTAATCTTTGCCATTCACCACGATTTTTGGTGTAGGCGCCATACAAGGAACAAGACCACAAAAACATTAACAAAAATTAATGATAATTTTACCGAATTGGAATGAATTTACAGTAGTTTTAATCTTTATTCGGTCTTAACATAATAAAGAAGGGTTTTTGAACTTATGGTCTATTTGACCAAATTTTTAGGAAGTTCAAATTTATTTTTTTGAAATAAAAAAAAATTATTTTATAGAGTTGAGGTATTTAGTCAAAGCTTTTATGGAAAAAATGAGTGTCTTTGAACAGTAGCTTAAGCTAAAAAGAGTAGCCCCCTCTCCCTCCCCCCTACATACACACAAAATAAATCACTTTTAGAATCTTGATCAAGCATAAATTACTGCTCTGATGTTGGCAAAGGTGCTTTTCAAATAAATTAACCAAACACAAATCGTTACTTTCCAAAAATACTTTTTTGAATAGCACTTTTCAAAATAATTAGATTTTGAAAACTTGACCAAACTAATTATTAGACCGATAAAAATAATCGATGTCAATCATACAATATAACATATTGATATCTCATATGATCCAATATATCCACTTACAAATACTATACAACTAATTTAACTACTTTCATCATCTTTGTATGTTTAGAAAATATTGAGTTCATTTATTATGATAATGTAATAAAATTTATTTTTATCATTTTAAATAAATATTATGTCAGCTTCTATTCTTTAATAGTTTTTTTCTTTTTTAAATATATACACGATACACACATGCAATACACATACGTTAAAATTAGTATTTATATAAATATCCCCCATTCACCGTAATTTAAAATATTTGTTTAGTTGATAGAAGTATATCTAATAATACTCTGGTGCAAACGTAATCAAGAAAGCTCTTGACGTCATAAGACATTGTCACCAAAGACGTTATAATTTTCAAAACAACCAGAGTAGAAAACAAAAATAGGAAACCGAAAATATTTAGCATGAATTGCATCGGAAAGTAGGAGAAATTAGAAATAAAATTAAATCATTAATAAATTTTATATTTATATTTTAAAAGCTTTTTAATTTTATCACTTAGTCATAGATAATTACGGAGTGTTGAATTTTTACCTCAGCACTATTGAACAACGCTCTACATTCTTAAAAACTGCAAACTAAGAAAGCTAAAATTCCGGCAAAAACAAAAAATAAAACAGAAGCAACATTAGAGACAAAAGCTGATAGATAGATCAATTCCCATTAGGTGGAGGTAGTAATTCCTTTGAGTTATTCAATGTTAAGAATCTCATATCAGATATGTTTCACTCTTACATCAAATATGGAATGAAACATGTACACATTATATGGACTTGGACAATCCTCACCCTACAAGCTAGCTTTTGTGTTGAGTTAGCTCAAGATCCATTATTTACATGGTATCAGAGTGAGACTCATTCCAATTATTTGTTCACCGATGTTGGGCCCCCAAATTATATTATTCACGCTTCAGTTTACTAGGTCTGGGCGTGCGGGGAGTGTTAAGAGTCCCACATCGAAAATGGAATGAGAACATGGACTCCTTATATTGACTTGGACAATCCTCACCCTAAAAGTTAGCTTTTGGAGTTGAGTTAGGCCCAAGATCAATTCTTTACACTCAAGGCCCTTGAGAATTTCTTTGCTCGCGATCTCGTTAGGAATCAAAACAACATTCTCTTGATCTTCCTCGTCACCTTTGTTCTCTGCCGCAACAACCATTTCGTTTTTTGTGGGAGACGCGCTTTCGATTTCAAGCGAAGGCGTAGTTGGGCTAATTGGATGGATAATGGAACAAGAATATTGTTGTCGAGAGCTGTTGAAAATTTGCCTTTGGTGGGAGTTGTGTCCACCCATATTTAATGACTTAAACACTAGGGTTCCGCATGTTGGAGACTTTGATTCTTCACACGTGCACAATCTACTAAGTGAGTAGATGGCCGTAGGGCCAAGGATCGTCAAATTTCGTTGAGAAATGAAAGAGATATTGGTCAACGAAGTGAGGTGTTTGAAGCATGAAAATGTGGTATAGACCAATTCTCCCTCATTGGTGAGGGAAGGAAGATTTGTTTAGTTTATAAGTCTCAAAATTGGCTAAGGGTTTGGGACCCCAAGGGGTAACTCATGTGTTTGAAGGAGGGATGACCTATATGTGCTTTGGTTCGAGGCTAAGCCCACACGCGCGCCGCCCGCCGCCCGCCCGTTCGGGCTCGGGCTTTGGATATTATCTTTTTGGACCCAAATTGCTTCATATTTACAGTTTGGTCTTTGAAGTTTCAGGTAAGATAAAATTGGACAGAGAACTTACTTGGCTGAATAACTCTCACTAAATTGTCATTAACATCAATTAGTTGGGCAGTGACAAGTCCCCTCCATGCACTATATATTAATTTATACTATTTTCAGCATCATTTCATGACACTAAGTTCTTCAGAGTAACACTTGAGTTTCCTTTGCTCATTTGTTGAGTTGCTGTTTTATTTTGGGAGACTATTGTCCAGAACGTAGAAATGATATATATGGGAAATCTTGTCTTAAAGAAAGAGTGTCATCACTCGATCCAGCAAATCAAAGTGCTTGTAATCTCAGTTTCTTGTTTTCAGTTTATTGAAATTTCAGTTGTTGTAATTTCATTTTGTTGTAATACTTAACAGTTACTTATTTTTCGTTTCCTGCAATCATTGTAATCAATAATTTTAAGACAGGATTAGCTTGCTGTAACTGCTTAGAAACATGACTGGAAACACTTATGATTCTGCTGCTACTGCTGCCACTCAAGGCAACCCTTCTGCCTTCCCTCCTGCTGCTGCTACTGTTCAAGGCAACTCTTCTGCCTTCCCCACTGCTGCCCAAGGCACGTCCAATGCCTTTACTGCTCTTCAAGGGAACGTGATATTTCCTCCACCCTCTATATTCCACCATGAACGCCCAGAAAAATTCAGGGGCTCCAACTTTAAGAGATGGCAGCAGAAGATGTTCTACTTGACTGTTATGGGGATGGCTCAGTTCATAACAGAAGATCCTCCACAATCTGGATATGAAATAGACCATTCGCCTACTGAAACGGCTGAAGGGGGCCATGGTATCCATGTCATTAATGGCATGAAGATGGTTCTTGATGCATGGAAGCATAGTGATTTCATGTGTAAGAACTATATTTTGAACTGCTTGTCAGACCCTCTCTACATGGTGTATTGCACCGTAGGCACTTCCAAAGAGTTGTGGGAAAAACTGCAAAAGAAGTACAACGCACAAGATGCAGGTACTAAGAAATTAATCGTTGGGAAATTTCTGAAATTTCAAATGGTGGATAGTAAAACAGTGATGTCCCAAGTCCAGGAATTCCAAATGATTCTACATCACCTGGATTTGGAAGGTATGAAACCAAATGAGCAGTTTTTGGTTGCATCGCTGATTGAAAAGTTACCTCCTTCGTGGAATGAGTTTATGAGTTACTTAAAACTCAAGACAAAGGAGATGACCTTTGAAGAACTTATTATCAAACTCTAAATTCAGGAAGATAATAAGAAGGCCTTGCCTAGGGGTAAACAACCTTCTGAGGCAAAGGCAAATCTGGATGAGTCCAAAGGGAACCCAAGCAAGAAGCACAAGTTCCAGAAAGACGGCAAGACTTAAGCAGCGGAGAAGTTCAAAGGAAACTATCACCACTGTGGGAAACCTGGTCATATGATCAAGGAATTCCGCAAGCTTAAGACTGAGCAACAAGAGAAAGTCAAGGCTAAAGGAAAGGCACATGCTAACGTCATCAAAGACACGATTCTGGATGACATGATTGAGGAGTTCTCGGCGGTGGTGCTTGAAGCAAACCTGATTGAGAATCTCATGCAGTGGTGGATGGACACAGGTGCTACCAGACACATCTGTTCCAATAGAGATGCCTTCTCCACGTATACATCGGTCACCGACAAGAAGTTGTTCATGAGTAACAACGCTTCCTCTGACGTGCTGGGGGTTGGAAATGTGGTCATGAAGATGACGTCTGGAAATGAGCTCACTCTGAAGGAAGTGATGCATGTCCCTGAGATTAGGAGGAATTTAATTTCAGGACCTTTATTAGTTAATGCTGGTTTTAGGCTAGTATTTGAGTCCAATAAATTTGTAATCACTAAGAATGACACTTTTGTGGGGAGAGGCTTCGTCTGTGAAGGCCTCTTCAAAGTTAACGCCATGTCTGTAATGCGTCCAAGTAATAAAGTTGAAGCTTCTTCTTATTTTGTTGAGTCATCTAATTTATGGCATCATTTATTAGGACATGTTAACTACAAGTCCATCCAAAGGTTGGTCAAGTTGGAGTCGTTGTCATCTATCGACGTAAACCCTCAACATAAGTGTGAGGTGTGCGTAGAGGCAAAACTCACAAAGCTTTCTTTTCTATTTGTCAAAAGGAATACCGCTCCTCTAGAACTTATTCACATAGATATATGTGATTTGAAATTTGTACAAACTAGAGGGGGAAACAAGTACTTTGTGACATTCATTGATGATAGCACAAGGTATTGTTACCTTTAATTGTTGAAAAGTAAAAATGAAGCCTTTGAAGCGTTCCAACGTTACAAAGCAGAAGTTGAGAACCAATTAAGCATGCAGATTAAATCCATTTGTAGCGATAGAGGGGAGAATACGTAGCGCCATTTGAGGAATATTGTGCCCAATCAGGCATTGTTCATCAAACGATGGCTCCATACTCACCTCAGTCGAACGGTGTGGCGAAACGTAAGAACCACACATTGAAGGAAATGATGAATGCCTTGCTCATCAATTTTGGTCTTCCCCAAAACATGTGGGGAGAAGCCGTTCTTACCGCTAATACGATTCTTAACAGAGCCCCATATAAGGGTAAGGACAAAACTCCATATGAATCATGGAAGGGAAAGAAACCACCTATAAATATTTAAAGTTGTGGGGTTGTTTGGCAAAGGTCGAAGTACCCAAGCCAAAGTAGGTCAAGATTGGGCCTAAGACTGTAGATTGCATCTTCATCGGATATGCAAATAATAGTAGTGCTTAGCGCTTCTTAGTGCATAGGTCAGATATTGCAGATATCCACGGGGGTACAATCATGGAATCAAAGAATGCTCAATTCTTTAAGGATACTTTTCCTAGAAAGAAAAAAGACATAACCTCTCGCAAATGAAGTTATGAACAAAGCTGTCAGGAATCGGGAGTCGTTGACTGCCCGGATCTAGATGGTTCAGATTTAGTGGACTCCGAAGCGGCTGAATATCCGGAATCTAGTGTTCCAGATTCTCAGAACTTGGAGACTTCAGAGATGGAACCAAGGTGAAGTAAAAGGTCCAGGACGGATAAAACCTTTGGTCCTGACTTTGTAGCTTATATGGTTGATGACGAACCAAGGACAATTGCTGAAGCATTGTCAACTCTAGAGGCACCGCTCTGGAAAGAAGATATTGAGAGTGAAATAGACTCCATCCTACATAACCATACTTGGGAGTTGGTTGATCTTCCTCCGGAAAATAAACTGTTGGGTTGTAAGTGGATACTCAAATGGAAATATAAAGCAAATGGGTCTATAGATAAGTACAAGGCCAGGTTGGTAGTTAAAGGCTATCGACTGAAAGAAGGCCTTGACTATTTTGACACGTACTCCCCGGTGTCTAGAATGATGTCCATACGAGTATTCATTGCGATTACAGCATTGCATGACCTTGAGATACATCAAATGGATGTTAAGACAGCCTTCATAAATGGTGATTTGGAAGAAGAAATCTATATGGAACAACCCGAGGGGTATGTGGTTCCAAGGCAAGAGAAGAAAGTCTGTCGACTTGTCAAATCTCTGTACGGGCTGAAATAAGCCCTGAAGCAATGGCACGAAAAGTTTGATAGTACTCTACTATCAAAGGGTTTCTCCATTAACGAGTGTGACAAATGTGTTTACACGAAAGGTAACTCTGACTCGTTCATCATGATATGTCTGTACGTAGATGACATGTTGATCACATGAAATATTCCTAGGGTAATCCTAGAGACTAAGAACATGTTGAAACAATGCTTTGACATGAAAGATATGGGTATCGCAGATGTCATCTTTGGGATAAAAATCTCTAAGACGTCTGACAGACTGATCTTATCTCAGTCTCACTACATCGAGGATGTTTTGAGAAAGTTTGAGGTTTTTGACAGTTCGCCTATGAAGTCACTGGATAGAAATAAAAAACTTGATAAAAATTATGGTGCACCCGTATGCCAGGAGCAATATGCACAGGTGATTGGGAGTTTGATGTACGCAACAAATTGCACCCGACCTGATATTACTTATGCAGTCAACCTGTTGGCTAGGTTTACCCGTAATCCAAGTAATGATCATTGGAAAGCGTTGAATCGGGTGCTACGTTACCTGAAGTACACACTAAATTATGGGTTGCATTATTCGAGATATCCAGCTGTACTAGAGGGGTACAATGATGCAAACTGGATATATGATATATAGAACACCAAGTCCACCAGTGGGTATGTATTTACAATTGGTGGTAGGGCTGTGTCTTGGAAATCCTCTAAGAAAACTTGCATCGCCCGATCCACAATGGAATCAGAGTTTATCGCTTTAGACAAAGCAGGAGAAAAAGCTGAGTGGCTTCGCGACTTCTTAGAGGATGTTACTGGTTGGGACAAACTCGTACCTTTAGTGATGATTCACTGCGACAGCCAGTCGGTTTTAGGAAGGGCACATAGTTCTATGTACAACGGCAAATCTCATCATATTCGACGGACACATAAGACCGTTAGGTAGTTGATCACCACGGGTATAATATCCATTGATTACATAAAATCAAATGATAACATAGCAGACCCACTAACAAAGGGCATACCCAGAGATCATATATTTTATTTGTCTAGGGGAATGAGTTTAAAACCCAAGCTTTAAGGACCAATATGGTGGTAACCCAACCTTACTGACTGGAGATCCCAGGAATTTGGTTCAATGGGAAAACTAAGCTGTAAAGGTTCAGTTGAGTGCTTCGGTGGAAGCAAGAGCACATTGGGTTATGATTTCTGTAAGGAACATAAACCCAAAGCCGTTTCCGCGATAGACGTTAAGTGCTATCTGCAGTGTGGGTAAATGTTAAGTTTTCAAAACCTTTAATGATCATCAACGGTTGAGGTTAGGTTTGGGAAAATTTTTAATGGTTCCTAACACTTGTGAAGTGGGGTATAGCAGGATACATTGTAGGAGACCACTTATTTAAGTGCGAGGAAAGGCCGCCTCAAATGAACGGACTTAAGAATCCAAGAAGTGTCCACGACCACAACGGATAAAACATTACGAAGAAAAGAGTAAGGGAATTTGTTGTGTTGGTACTATTGACTTGTCTTAAATTAAACATTGACAGTTCAAGACATCATGTTCACCGCGCAGTAAGTAAGTCCGATGGTATTTAACTATGGAAGGTTCAAAGCTGAAGCTACCTCTCCTTATTCAACATTGGTCCGCTGAAATATTGTTGAAAATAGGCACCATGTGAGTGCGCCAAAATCTCTTTCAAGAGGGGATTGTTGGAAATTTGCCTTTGGTGGGAGTTACGTCCACCCATCTTTAATGACTTAAACACTAGGGTTTCGCATGTTGGAGACTTTAATTATTCACACGTGCATAATCTACTAAGTGAGTAGATGACCGTAGGGCCAATGATCGTCAAATTTAGTTGAGAAATGAAAGAGATATTGGTCCACGAAGTGAGGTTTTGAAGCATGAAAATATGGTAATGACCAATTCTCCCTCATCGGTGGGGGAATGAAGATTTGTTTAGTTTATAAGTATCAAAATTGGCTAAGGGTTTGGGACCCCAAGGGGTAACCCATGCGTTTGAAGGAGGGAAGACCTAGATGTGCTTTGGTTCGAGGCTAAGCCCACACGCGCGCCGCCGCCGGTCCGGTCCGGGCTTTGGCCTTTGGGCTTTGAGCTTCTTCTGATATTATCTTTTTGGACCCAAATTGCTTCATATTTACAGTTTGGTCCTTGAAGTTTCAGGTAAGATAAAATTGGACAGAGAACTTGTACTTGTGCTTTTGCTGTTGGTTTTGGAACGTTAACCTCCATTAATCTGCATATCAATTCAGTCATTACTTGACTGAATAACTCTCACTAAAGCTTTAATCCGTTGCACATTAATTATTGAGTTGTTGTTTTATCTTTGGAGACTATTGTCCAGAACGTAGAAATGATATATACGGGGCAATCTTGTCTTAAAGACAGGGTGTCATCACTCGACCCAGCAAATCAAAGTGCTTGTAATCTCAATTTCTTGTTTTCAATTTATTGAAATTTCATTTTGTTGTAATACTTAGCAGTTACTTATTTTCCTTTTCCTTCAACAATTGTAATCAACAAGAGCCACTGGACCGCGATGATGAATTAGAGCTTAACGCTCTAGGCACAATAGTTTCTGTCATACAATAATCAGGACGGGTCAAAATTACATGTCTACACCATCCATAAATGCAACTGTTATTTTTTGTCACGGAAATTAAGAACTGAACGAAACTTTGCATGACATGAAAATGAAAAATGGTACTGAAACTGCAGAAGAGAACGAACCTCGGTAATGGAGATCTTTCGATTGGCTTTTGACCGTACTTACGACTTGACCATGTATCATCAGTTGAGTTCCTCTTGCCTCAGTTCATAAATGATCTTTGTCGGCTGATTTTTCCTGATTTCAAATCAAAAAGTACTAAAATCAAAACTCTGAACACGCGCAAATAAAATCATGAAAATTATTTGCTACGAGTTTGGATCACAGGAGTTGATCTAACCGTCTACGCAAGTTATTGCTGCGGATAGATCGATTCCTATGGTGGTGGTGCTGGCACATACGCTAGCGCTGCTGGTGGTGGAAGAGGAAAAATTATTTGTTGGCTAAGCTGAGATGGCAATAACAACTACTGATTATGTGTTGTGAGAGAGGGGAGTGGGAAAAAAGGGCCCCAAAGAAGGCGCTGCCTTTAAGAGAACATTAGCATATACAAATGGAGAAAACAACTGACTGAAAAAGGGGCTTTGAGTGGATAGGGAACTAGGGACCAAACAAAGCTGGGATGAAGAAACTTGAACAAGATTTGTTTATTATATAGAGGAACACAAGGGGTACCTACCCACCCTTGCACGTCCACATTCACTTAGCATTTAATGCACATTAATTGTTTTTTCCTCATATTAGAGTGAGTGAGATTATTGGCATATGTAGGAGGAGATAAAAAAAAAAAATCACAAATAGTGAAACAGAGATCCCCTAAAAAAGAAAATTTATAATTTCAATAATTTTTGTATGTACTATGACTTTGCAAGATGGAAAAAGTGGGACCAAAATAGTGACAATCAACAAAATATTTTGTGGGAGATATGTTGGGTGCACTATGACCATAGCACATAAGAAGATATCACAAACTTTTCTGATTAAGTAGCAGCATCATATGCTACAACTGCTTCAAAATTTTAGATGTTGTAATGTTTGGAAAAGGGAAACTGTATAGGGCAAAATTCGTATAATATAGTTGGGCGAATTATGTCGTGACACGTGACAGATAATGATGAGTCATGTCCATGTCAGCCTATGGCGCTACAGGTAGAACATAAGCAGAACCGGGGGCGTCGTAAGGACGCAAGGTACCGGTGATTGAGAAGGTCGGGTGAACGGTTTGAATTCCAACGGACAACCGTTACTAGTCTGATCTTTCACCATCGAGCGGAGAATTAATGACATTTATGGAGACACTAATTGTCAAATTATTACAATATTCATTATCTTGTATTAATAAGGGCATATATCGTGGGGAGCGTACCCACGAGCTCATGTATAAATATGACACATTGTTTCATTGTAAATCATCATATGCAAGTTACTACAATATATTCATTAAGATTGTTCTCGATTCTTACGCTTTCATACTAGTCACAGAAGCTTTGCCAAGAAGCTAACACAAGGATCAAGCTAATTATTTATTCACATTGTAAATTTAATACTCCTTTGAAGTTCGTCGCTTGTTTATATAAGACGACTTCATTTTATTTGTAAACCAGGTCTTGGAAGACGAAACACCAAGCATTGTAAAAACTCTCTTAATATTCAAAGTTTTTTTGTATACTTTCTCTCTCTTGGACATATATTAGGTACTATTCTCTTCTCTCCTCTTATTTATTTTTTGTTACTTATGATGATAGGCTAACAAGCCTTTACTGTCTGAAATGATCTGAGATGATATGAGTTAAAAAAAGAAGATAGAATGAGATAGAATTCTACACTAAAATTCCGGTAAGGATATTATTTACAGTACATATCATAGTGGGTCTTGAGGTACCCCAACATTTATACTCTTGTCGTACTGAGTGCTTTTCAGCCGTCGCAGTTGATATTAGACATAAGACATTTTTATGGACCATTTTTCGTATTGATCTATGTGTGACTGTTAGGTGTATGCCTTGATAAATCCTTAATTATGTGAATAGTACTGAGATCCATACGGGTTGTAGATTTCTTTTATTTTGTTCTATGCTTTATAATTATTATATATATTTTATAACCTTTTAAGATGGTATCAGAGCCATATTTTCAAAGAGTATTCGCAGACAATAATTTTGTTCGTAATGAATATTTTCAGAAATTATAAACACAATATTAAGAATGCTAGATCGGAAGAGTATGAACTTCCACAACATCTAGATGCTTTAAACTAATGGACTATTCCGTTTGTTGCCACTAAGGAAATTTATAATTTTGATATATTTGAAAATTTGCGAAATCGCCATGTTATAAAGACTATCGAAGAATCTGTCCAAATGGATAATCAAGAAAAAACTATACAGTTATTTTCTGATACTGATATTGAAAGATATCAAAAATTGCATTATAAATTTTTGCATATTGGATTAGTGCAAATTGCATTTAAACCTTTAACCTTAAAGGGTTTACCTGAAAGTTTTATGATTGTTTTGAGAGATGCCAGAAATTTGAACTGGAAACAATCTCTTATGGGTGCTATGCAATCCAGTCTGGCTTATGACCCTGTTTATTCTGATGTCAGATCAAATCTTACTTTATCTTTATTAGATCCAAATATTTTGCATGCTTTAACATTATATGTAAAAGCTCATGGTTATAATTATATGTCAAAGACAGAAGTCATGTGTATCTGTTATCATATCTATTTCCATGTGTTAGACACCATGAATCCTAATTGTAAGATCATGGATGATAAAAGAAACAGATAGACTGTTCTTATAAAAACCAACCTAGCCAAAAGGTCTAAAATAACTACCAGAAGACCTATTAGTTGGGACGAAATCGATTACCCAGACGATTGGCTAATAGAAAAAGCAATCCCTGTCCAACCTAGGATATATACTCAGATTGCTCAGGTTGTCCAAACTACAGATGGTAATATCCATCTCCAATTTTTGAAACAATTACCTAAATTAGGTAGATCGATGTCATCTCATTATTACATCTCTCCTCTCGATGACATTCATGTACCCTCTACTACTAGAGCGTCAACCTCTCAGGTGAATGAAGATCTTTATAAAGTCACCACTCCATCAGAAATCTCTCAGGATGAGAAGATTGATAAAATCAAGATAGGTGATGATCAAATTCCTGTAGGAATTAAGACAAATCCTACTCCCAGCAATATGGGATTCACTGATTATTTTAAAGATGAATGACGACCATATTCGTGCTTCTCCTCTGGATTATAGTCCAGGTTCAGGTTTGAGAAAAATTATTTCTAAAGACTTTCATAGTGAGGATTATTATCTTTTTAGAAGATGGTTTTTCTCATTTTTTTTACTAAGGAAGAATAATGTTCTATTAGAGATCAATTTTATGATGAATTACAAACCAAGCAGGATTATAAACCTTTTGTTAGATGGTTTGTTGAAGATTATTGTCATGACACGACCCGACAGGCCGCGACTAACCGCCCTAATGACGTCATTACACTAACATGTCACACATAATCCAACTAACATTTAATGAGTCTGAAATCCAGCAGCATAACACTGCAATAACAACATATGACAGGGTAGGCAAGCCGACAAGGCTGCCTTTACCCCCGAATGTACCTGCCTCCTGAGGAGTCACAACTAGCTAACACAATACAACAGACAAGCCGACAAGGGTGCCACTAGATAATGTCATATATACACGGGGACACCCCAACACAGAGTACAATAGCATGACTGACCAAAACAGAGTTATAACCCTTACATAAGTACAACCCACAACTGTCTACAGACCTCTTCAAGAAGGATACTGACATATGACAGGACAGGGCCCCGTCGTGCCCCTAAATATACAAAAGTCAAAATAATAGGGTTCTGTACCCAAAATGACAAAACTCTGAATCAAAGGAGCTTCCCAACCTGCTGAGTAGGAACCTAGGCCTGAGGTTCACCAAACTGAAAACCTATACCTGCGGGCATGAAACACAGCCCCCCGAGGAAAGGGGGTCAGTACAAAATAATGTACTGAGTATGTAAAACATGAAGCTGTAAAAGAGATCATAAGTAGCCAACAGAAAACAGGAGATCAGTATAAAAATCAGGATCCAAATCCAACTGTGCCATAAACAATAAAAGTCAGTTGCCTTATAAAAATGAGAGTCAAGTCAAGAAAACATGAGTGCATGTCCATATATATATATGTATATATATATATATATATCTGTAACGTAACCCGACCCACTAGTGCAGGACTCGGTGGAATCATATCATAAGCCGGCCCATGCTGGGACTCGGTAAAGTCATATCGTAACCCGGCCCATGCTGGGACTCGGTAAAGTTATATCTCATCTATGGATCCATCCTACGTAACCCGGCCCTCTAGTGAGGGTCTCGGTAAATTAATGCAAGGCTGTGCACGAACATAACCCAGCCCGGGACTCGGTGAGGTGAAGTAGTAACACTTAGCACGAGTAGATATCATGAGTAACCATATACAAGTAAAAATTATCATTTGACTCTCAATAAAATCATTATAATAATGTCATAATAAACTCTTTGCTGAAAAATCATAGACACTTCTCATAACAATCCTCTTTAGGAATTAAACTGTATAAGAATCAAGTACGTCCGCCGTACTTTCATTAAATCACGCTAAAAGAAAGAAGTAAGGGTTTCACATACCTTTTAGACGAACTAATCCACCCAATATTAGAATATGCCTCGTTATAGAACTTCAACCTATAATAATGATAATACGTTCTTCAATTCTATGATTACTAGCATACTTTATATCGAATAACGACTTCTTATTCTATAAAAATTCAGGCAGCACTTCCCCTGTTCATACATGTTTCCACAACTTCCAAACGAGGCTAATAATATCAATAACCAAGCACCAATTAAGGGCACAACCAAAACAACAATAAAGGGAATTTACACACCCACTTCTCATGTAAATTTAGCCTCTTAATCTACCTTAAAAACAGCCCACAAAACAGTCCATGTTCCAACAACAACGAGGGTAGAATGTGAAGCATTTCTACACCTTTCTACACCCTTAATCATTTAGGACTTACATTAGCAATTACCACACTTAAACATGCATAATGGTAAATAAATTTTCAGCATTATAACTGTCACGACCCGATCCGACGGGCCGCGACTAACCACCCTAATGATGTCATTACACTAACCTGTCACACATAATCCAACTAACACTTAATGAGTCTGAAATTCGGCAGCATAACGCTGCAATAACAACATATGCCAGGGTAGGCGAGCCGACAAGGCTGCCTTTACCCCCGAATGTACCTGCCTCCTGAAGAGTCACAACTAGCCAACACAATATACAGGCAAGCCGACAAAGGTCGCCAATGTATAATATAACATATACACGGGAACACCCCCAACATAGAGTACAATGATATGGCTGACCAAAACAGAGTTATAACCCTTATATAAGTACAACCCACCACTGTCTACAGACCTCTACAAGAAGGATAACGACATATGACGGGACAGGGCCCCGTCGTGCCCCTAAATATACATAAATCAAAAGATAGGGTTCCGTACAAAAATGGTAAAGCTCTGGATCAAAGGAGCTCCCCAAACAGCTGCGCAGGAACCTAAACCGGAGGATCACCAAACTGAGCACCTGTACCTGCGGGCATGAACGCAGCCTCCCGAGGAAAGGGGGGTCAGTACGAAATAATGTACCGAGTATGTAAATATGAAATACTGCATATGAGATCATAAGTAGCCAACAGAAACATGAGATCAGTATAAAAGTCAGGATCCAAATCCAACTGTGCCATAAACAATAAAAGTCAGTTGCCTTATAAAAATGAGAGTCAAGTCAAGAAAACATGAGTGCCTGTCCATATACATATATATATATCTGTAACGTAACCCGGCCCACTAGTGCGGGACTCGGTGGAATCATATCATAACCCGGCCCATGCTAGGACTCGGTAAAGTCATATCTCATCTATGGATCCATCCTACATAACTCGGCCCTCTACTGAGGGTTTCGGTGAAAAATGCAAGGCTGTGCACGAACGTAACCCGGCCCGGGACTCGGTGTGGTGAAGTAGTAACACTTAGCACGAGTAGATATCATGAGTAACCATATGCAAGTAAAAATTATCATCTGACTCTCAATAAAATCATTGTAATAATGTCATAATAAACTCTTTGCTGAAAAATCATAGGCACTTCTCATAACAATCCTCTTTAGGAATTTAACTGTATAAGAATCAAGTACGTCCGCCGTACCTTCATTAAATAAAAATCATGCCAAAGAAAGAAGGAATAGTTCACATACCTCTTAGACGAACTAATCAACTCTATATTAGAGTACGTCTCAATTTAGAACTTCAACCTATAATAATGGTAACACGTTCGTCAATTCTATGATCGCTAGCATACTTTATATCGAATAACGACTTCTTATTTTATAAAAATTCGGGCAGCACTTCCCCTGTTTATACATGTTTCCACAACTTCCAAATGAGGCTAATAACATCAATAAACAAGCACCAATTAAGGGCACAACCAAGACAACAATAAAGGGAATTTACACACCCACTTCTCATGTAAATTTAGCCTCTTAATCCACCTTAAAAACAGCCCAGAAAATAGCCCATGTTCCAACAACAACGAGGGTAGAATGTGAAGCCTTTCTATGCCTTTCCACACCCTTATTCATTTAGGACTTACCTTAGCAATTACCACACTTAAACATGCATAATGGTGACTAAATTTTCAGAATTATAACACCACAAAACAGTCCCTAAAACAGTCCACATACATCACAACATGTCCAATAATTTCATGCAAGTTCTTGGCCACAACATGCCATAATTCCATAACTCTTATCTTAATTCCTATAATCAAATTTCGAATTTTAATACTTCCATATAACTAATTCCAACTAAATCTCCACATTTCCTTTCAATTTCATCATGCAATTAGTGATAATAATAACAACAATAACCAACGAATCCAACAACACCAAAATCTGTCCCAAATTGGCAACTAGCCCAAAATTGTCACATGCAATGCTTAAATTCCAATTCTTCCTTAACACAAATTCATTACCTTAATTCTAACAACATGCATTCCAATTATATCATAGAAAGAAGAATTTTTATACCTCAAATTCGTCCAAACAGTCCGCAATTTTCTGCCACTGTTTGTCCGAAGATTCCCCATTGTTTTGTAATTTTTCTCCTCCTTTTTGTTCACTTCTTCAACTCCAATTGACATGCAAGTATTCTACAATGTTAAGCCATCATCCCTACACGTTTTTCTTCCAAAATTTCATCCCAAAAATCTTAATTTTTTGGGCAGTTTTCGGCCAAGCAGTGGCTGTTTTGCCACTGTTTTTGGTGTTATTTTGCTTCTAATTTTTGGTGAAAAATATAGTCTAGGAAGAGAAGATAAAAACCTTAATTTTGGTTATGGGTGGAGGGTGATTTTCGGATGAGTTTGGAGGAGAGTTTGGTTTTTTTGTTTAAGTGTAGAAGAAGATGAAGAGGTAAGTGTAAGTTTAAAAGAACAAAAATCTGATTTTTCCTTTACACTTTGGCCCCCAAGTTCTTCAATTAGTAAATCTCAAACCCACTTCTTTTAATTCCCAAGAATTTCATAAGCCTCGTATCCTCAATGTCATAATTTTTTTAATACAATACTAGTCCATAACTCCATTGGAATAAATTCAACTACTAGGATTAATTCTCGTCGTCACGTGTATAGCACTAAAGAAAAATTATTCCGGGATAACATCCGTTTATACACTAATTTCCCGTATTAACATATGTAAGCGTTCCTATATTCAATATCCGAATCTTGCTTTCTTAATGCCGTTCTTAATTATCATCTTAATCTTACGAGGTGTAACAATAACACCACAAAGCAGTCCCTAAAACAGTCCATATACATCACAACATGTCCAACAATTTCATGCAAGTTCTTGGCCACAACATGTCATAATTCCATAACTCTTATCTTAACTCCTAAAATCCAATTTCGTATTTCTATACTTCCATATAACTAATTCCAACTAAATATCAATGTTTCCTTTCAATTTCATCATGCAATTAGTGACAATAATAACAACAATAACCAACGAATCCAATAACACCAAAATCTGTCCCAAATTGGCAACTAGCCCAAAATTGTCACATGCAATGCTTAAATTCCAATTCTTCCTTAACACAAATTCATTACCTTAATTCTAACAACATGCATTCCAATTATATCATAGAAAGAAGAATTTTTATACCTCAAATTCGTCCAAACAGTCCGCAATTTTCTGCCACTGTTTGTCCGAAGATTCCCCACTGTTTTATAATTTTTCTCCTCCTTTTTGTTCACTTCTTCAACTCCAATTGACATGCAAGTGTTCTACAATGTTAAGCCATCATCCCTACACGTTTTTCTTCCAAAATTTCATCCCAAAAATTCAAAATTTCTGGGCTACAGTTTCGGCCAGCAGTGGCTGTTTTTACCACTATTTTTGGTGTTGTTTTGCTTCTAATTTTTGGTGAAAAATGTAGTCTAGGAAGAGAAGATAAAAATCTTAAATTGGGTATGGGGTTGGGGGTGATTTTTGGCCAGCAAGGGGTGGGGGGTGGGTTTGGATAAGAGAGGTGAGGTTTTTGGTTAAGTTTAGAAAGAAGATGAAGAGGTGAGTGTAGGTATAAAAAAATCTGATTTTTTCTTTTTACACTTTGGCCCCCAAGTTCTTCAATTAATAAATATTAAACCCACCTCTTTTGATTTTCGAGAATTTCATAAGCCTCGTATCCTCAATGTCATAATTTTATAATACAATACTATTCCATAACTCCATTGGAATAAATTCAACTATTAGGATTAATTCTCGTCGTCACGTGTATAGCACTAAAGAAAAATTATTCGGGGATAACATCCGTTTATACACTAATTTCCCGTATTAACATATGTAAGTGTTCCTTATATTCAATATCCGAATCTTACTTCCTTAATGACGTTCTTAATTATCGTCTTAATATTACGAGGTGTAACAATTATGCTTTACCCAATATCAATGTTATTGGAAGACAATGGCATTTGGATTCCAAAAAATTCCTTCGGAATATATATCCTCCGGATGAACCTTCTTTATTATAGAAGGATCAAAGTAACAATGGTTTACATGCTTAGCTTTTCATGAAGCTGTTATGCCAGACCCTTCCTAATGGTCCTACCATTGATCATATCAACATCCTGTTCAAACAACATAACCATACGAATATCCACCTTAAGGTTATTAGCGAACAAATGAACTTGATACATAACAAGATAGACCAACTCAGATCTTTTATAGAGAGTCAACGTGTCAAAATTGATGCTGCTATCGACCAGCCTCCAAAACCTCTGGAAATTCCAGCAAATATCCAGCCTTCCCCTTCAATGGAAGGAATTTACTTGGGAAAAAAGACCACAGATCCATTAGTAGGGAATCTAGAGAATTTACTCTCTAAATTTCAGACTAAGCTAAAGATCTCTCCACCTAGTGGTTCTACATCTGCTATTACAATGATTAGCACATATAAATTATCTGAGTCTGACAACGAAGCACAAGTTGCTACAATGAGAAAGGGTAAATGGAAACTCAAGTTTAATTCAGAAAATTACTACTATTCGAGACCTACACCTATGGATGTTCTCATCGAAGAACAAGCTTATAAGAATGAGCTTACCGCTTATACCGGCACGGAAATTGTTGAATGGAACATAAATGGTGGCGCTGATAGTCAAATCTTCAGGACTTGCCACAAGATCATTATGTATGCTGTAGCAGCCAAATGTAATAACCAAACTAATGCTCACATTGTTAAGATGATAACTGCAGGTTTTACAGGTCAGCTTAAAGCGTGATGGGATAATTATCTTACACCAGACCAGAAAGCTTCTATTTTTAATGTTGTAAAGCAAGAGGAAAATGAGGTCTAACCCTATGCGGTTTTCACTCTCGTTCTAACCATTTTAGATCACTTTACAGGATATTATTCAACCAATTATGATAATATCAGAACTCTTCTGCAAAACCATAGGTGCCCACCTTAACTTTATTTAGGTGGTATAAGGATATTTTCCTTAGCAGAGTGTTAAACCTCCCAGAAGCTAATAGTAGTTTCTGGAAAGCTAGATTTATAGATGGCCTCCCCTATCTTTTTGCTGAAAAGATTAAGAGAACCTTAAGAAAAGATTCAGGGGATTCTCAGATTCAATGGGATCTTTATTCTTACGGTCAGCTAATAGGCAAATGCATGGAAGAATGGTTAGCTTTGTGCAATGATCTAAAATTACAGAAACAGCTTAAAAAGCAGAAATTGACAGAAAAAACCCAATCAGGGGAATTCTGCCAACAATTCGCTTTTGATCAACCGACCTCTAACCAAATTGGGGAAAAAAAAGAAAAAATCCGATTAAACCCCATAAGAAACAGTACTATGAGAAGTACAAATCTGACTCTTATAAGAAGTATGCGGAAAAGAAAAGAGCCAGAAAAATGCGAAAAAGGGGTTATATCCCTAAGAGAGAAAAAAGACTCCTACATGTTATGCATGTGGTGAAAAGGGGCATTACACCAATAGGTTTAGAAAGAAGAAGATCGACAAAATCAAGAATCTTAATATAGATGAAAGCATTAAGGATGCTTTGATGAAGATTGTTGCCTCATCATATGATTCAAATGACTTAGAGTGGGTTATGAGTTCAGACTATGAAGATCCTTGTTCCTACTCTACGGAAGAAAAATCTCCTTGCACCTGCACTTCAAAAGATAAATATCAGGTTATCAAGGATACTGAAGACATAGATGATGAGTTTTATAAACTCCAAGCTCAATTCTCCAACTGCAATATAAATGTCATTAATGGAGAAGAAGTCAGTGATCTGCTGGATAATATTCAGAACAAAGCTCAGAAAGCACAGATCATCGAGGCTTTTTTTAAAGCTCAAGAAAAGGACAAAGTTCCCCTTAGGATCAAATCAAGAATTGATCCACCTTATAACGTTTCTGCAGTTCTCTAAGAATTACAGAAGAAGAGTCCTAATAATCCTCTAACAGTCCAAGGATTGAAGATAAAGATCCATGATCTCAAAGGAGCTAACTCTACTACGACAGCATTACACTACGTTATATGATAGAGTTACTTTGTTAGAATCAGGACATGTCAGTCATACTCCTATTCCTGATACTCCAAAAGAGTTAGGTTTTACACCTATACTTGATCAACCAACTACCTCTAATAATCCAAATGAGGTAGACTTCATGGGAGCAATTAATTTGTATTTCCGCCAAAAATGGATTACCCGTATTAATTTATTAATTGATAGAGGTATCATATATATACATGTCCCTACATTAATTGATTCAGGGGCATATCTTAATTACATTAGGGAAGGACTTATCCCTACTAAATACTTCATTAAATCTCATGCGGGGGCAAGGAAGGTAAAGACGAGAAAGGTGGACATCTTTCACATTGCCCAGGGAGAGACTAAACTCCTTAGGGACTTTGTTTCACAATTCCAGAAGGAGTGGATGCTGCTACCCGCAGTTCTGGACAAGTGGGCAGTAGAGGCTTTCACAAAGGGTTTGACCCTTTTGAGTTCGGACGCCTCATGGAAGGTCAAGGAAAATCTTTTGGAATTCTAGGACACAATATGGGAAGATGTACACAACCTGTATGAGTCCAAGATTCGGATAGAAGATGATTTACTGGGAACTCAGGCTGGGAGTATTTTTCAGAAATCAGACAAAGGAGCCGGAACAAATCATAATTCCTCAAAGAACCACTTCCAACTTCATCATTCTCCTGAGAAGCAAGGAGGTCGATAAGGTTTTCACTCCCTTGAGAAAAAGAATAACAAGGGAGGCCCAGATGAAACAACCAGGGATTGGTGAATTCCAACAAAGGGAATTCGTCCAACTCTTCCACAATGAGTCTCAGATACCCAAAATTATCCAAGTACAACTTCAGCATCAACGAAGACCAGATGGTGGCAGTACTGAGAACTCATCTAGCATCCTGACCCCTAAAATTATTGCAGTCCGATCCAAATGAAAGAGATCAGTCTATTTAGTGTAATTTTTATGGCACGCACGAGCACAAAATCATAGAGTGCAGACATCAACGAGAAGAAGTGGCAAGAATGTTGAGCAAAGGCCACCTTCGAGAGTATTTGAGCGAAAGAGTTCGTAATAACTATAAGCGGGGACCTCCCGTTGAGGACAAATCCAATCCATCCGCACCACTTCATATGATAAATATGATCTTTGGTGGGTCAATGATTGCCGCTACATCCTTCACTGTGGCTAAGAAAACAAAAAATTTGGTGACCCGGGGAAGAGATTCCGGGAGATACCAGATAACATATTATTACTTTCAATGAAGAAGACGTTGTTGGTGTAATTTTCCCCCTTAATGACCCATTGGTCATTACAATACCTATTGATTCCTTCTAGGCAAAGAGAGTTTTGATCGATCCAGGAAGCTCTGCTAATATTATCCGGCTAAAAGTCGAGGAAGAAATGAATATGGAAGACAAAATCATTCCGGTTGCTAGGACCCTTTCAGATTTCACTATGTCCAGTGAAACCACTAAGAGTGAAATCGATCTACCGGTGGATGCTATGGGAGTCATTAAGATTACTAAATTTTATGTCATCGATGGTGACATGAGATATAATACTATCTTCGGGAGGCCATGGATACATGACATGAAAGAGGTCCCATCAACATTATATCTATTTGTGAAATTCCTGACACCTGAAGGAATCCAACAAACTAAGAGAGAACAACCTGCTGCCAGAGATATATATGCCATAGAGGAACCAAAGGCAGCGGCAGATCCTGAATAGCAATTAAAGGAAGCGGAGCTCGTATCACAATATGTCCACCAGGTTTCGCCGTCAGAAATAGAGTCAACCTATCTAGAAGAGGAGTTTTCAGATTAGTACCAGGTGCCTAGATATTTCCAGGTACCGGATGAGTCAGACGCTACCAAATCCATAGTAAATGAGCTGAGCAGATAACTCTGCATGATGATACTCCCAATAAGAAGGAATATCTGGGCACGGGGTTAACCTCAAAGCTCAGGGATTTAATTCTTAATTATCTTAAAGCTAACAGTGATTATTTTGTGTGGTCACATAAGGATATGACTGACATCACTCAAGAAGTCCCAACTCATAGGTTGGGCCTAGATCTTAGTTTCCCTCCCATGCGGCAGAAGAGGTGGCCCATCACTGAACTCTGTAACAGGTTTATGAAGGAAAAAAGTAGATAGATTACTAAATATAGGATCAATCCGGGAGGTAAAATATCTGGATTGGTTAGCAAATGTAGTCATAGTACCTAAAAAGGTGAACAAATTTATGATGTGCATTGACTATAGAGATTTAAATAAGGCATGCCCAAAATACTCGTTCCTACTAACGAACATAGATCAAATGATCGATGCCACAGCCGGGTACGAGATAATGAGTTTTCTCAATGTATATTTCTGGTATAACCAAATAAGGATGCACCCGGAAGGCTAGGAGAAAACATCTTTAACTACTTTTGGAACTTATTGTTAAACGTTATGTCGTTCGGGCTAAAAAATGTTGGGGCTATTTATCGAAGGTTAGTAAATAGGATGTTTGAAAAATAGATAGGAGAAACTATAGAAGTATACATAGATGATATGCTTGTTAAGACACTTCGTGTAGAAGACCATTTAAGTCATTTGCAGGAAATGTTCGAGGTGTTGAGGAAATTTAATATGAAGCTTAACCCTGAGAAATATGCTTTTGGGGTAGGCTTCGGAAAATTCTTGGGTTTCTTGGTTTCTCAAAGAGGAATTGAGATCAACCTTGACAAAGTAAAAGCTATCGAGGATATATTGGATATGATTGAAGACGTAAAAGCGGTACATCAGCTGTTCGGGCTAGTGGCAACTCTAAGCAGGTTTATCTCCTGGTCATCGAAAAAATACCACAGGTTCTTCTTACTTCTAAAAAAGAAGAATGACTTTTTATGGACACCCGAATGCCAGCAAGCCCTATGAGACCTAAATGCTTACTTATCCAGTCATTCGGTCTTGTCAAAGCCAAAGAATGGAGAATAACTCCTCATATATCGCGTTGTCTCGGAGGTGGAGATAAGTGCAGTTCTGGTATGGGAGGATAAAGGTACGTAATTTCCTGTTTACTATGTAAGTAAAGTAATGTCAGGGGCCGAAACTCGGTACCCATTACTCGTAAGGTTGCCCTTCGCTTTAGTAATGTTATCATGAAATCTTTGACCATATTTTCAGTGCCACCCAATTACTGTAGTAACTACATTTCCACTTAAAAATGTGTTACATAAGCCCGAACTTTCAGGCCATTTAGCTAAATGGGCGGTGAAGTTAAGTGAATTTGATATTGAATATAGACCCCAAACTGCAATAAAGTTGTAAGTCCTCGCGTATTTTGTGGTCGATTTCAGTCTGAGAGTAACCCCTCATACGGATAAAGAAGCCATTTTGGTCTCAGGGACTGCCCCCGAGGTCTAGATGCTTCACATAGATGGAGATTCCAATATCAAAGGGACCAGTCTGGGAGTAGTGTTGCATACTCCCATCGAGGAGGTTATAAGGTAGGCACTTCATAGTTCTCATTTGACTAACAACAAAGCCGAGTATGAGGTGTTGGTTGCAGGTTTTGAGCTACCCAGGGGTTTAGGATCCCAAATCATTGAAGTCAAATATGATTTACTACTGGTGGTGAACCAAATTTATGTAGTATTTGAAGCCAAGGAAGAATGCATGTCAAAATACCTCGATAAGGTTTTAAAGCTACTTTCCCATGCTAAGAATGGATGGTGGGACATATACCCCATGAGAATAATACAGAGGCTGATGCGCTATAGGCTCCAGCAAAGAATTAGAAGGTCCAAAAGCCGAGTCGGTTGTTCAAATTTTGCATTCAGCCCTAGATTTAAAAGGGTATGATGAGTTGAACTCGACCAACTTGACTTGGGATTAAAGGAATGAATTCTTGGACTACCTCATAAATGGGAAGCTCCTAGAGGACCCAAAAACATCTAGAGCTCTAAGGACCAAAGCCGCCTGGTACTGCATTGTTGATGGAAAACTTTATCAGGGTGCTATTATGGTCCCTTAGCCCGGTGTATAGTCCCTTAGAAAGCCGATTACATGAAGTGGTAAGTGCATAAAGGGATATGCGGAAACTATTCCGAAGTAGTATCCCTGATAAGAAAATTCATGAGGGTCAGTTATTATTAGCCCCGAATAGAGGAAGACACAAAAGCGTTCTTGAAGAAATTCGACAAATGTCAACGTCATACACAACTGTTACACAAACCAGAACAAGAGTTGTATCTGGCTGTATCCCCATGGCCATTCATGAAGTGGGGAATGGACATAGTTGAACCTTTTCCTGCGGCTCTGGGAAAGGTATCTCAAATTATATTTATGACTGACTATTTTTCTAAATGGGTTGAAGCTGAAACTTATACAAAGCTTTGAGAGAAGGAGGTGATCGACTTTGTTTGGCAGCATATCACCTGTCGTTTTGGCATCCCAAAAGAGATAACTTGTGACAATGGCCATAATGTTATTAGAGCCAAAGTTACAAAGTTCCTGGATGACCTAAACATCAAGCGTATCACCTACACTCCCTATCATCCCAGTGCGAACGGTCAAATGAAGTCGTCAAACAAAACTATAATCCAGAATTTGAAAAAGAAACTGGAAGCGGCAAAGGAAAACTGGTCATCCATGCAACTGGAGATTTTATGGGCGTACAAGACCATGGTAAAAACAAGTACCGGAGAAAATCCTTTTTCCTTGGTGTATGGTGCAGAAGCCTTGATCCCAGTAGAGGTTGGTACTCTGAGCTTGAGGTATATCCATGCAGAGGAGTAGTCTAATTTAGAGTCAATGTCCGTGCATCTCGATTTTCTCAAAGAACGTCGAGATCTTGCGTACGTCTGGATGGTATCCCAGAAGCAAATAATGGAGTGATACTATAACCAACACACAAATCTCTGACATTTTAAATTCAGGGACTTGGTGCTCCAGAGGGTAACTCAGAGCATACGAGAACATGATGTAGGGAAACTAGGGACAAACTGGGAAGGTCCATCTACCGTCACTGGGATCGCCGACAAATGAGCTTATCAATTGGCAGACTAAGAAGGAAAAAAACTTCATAGTAATCGGAACGTAATCCACTTAAAGAGGTATTACGTTTAGTAAGACAAACATGCGCTGCACTCTTTTTTTCTTTGTCCGGTTTTTGTCTCAATCATGTTTTTCCGGCAAGACTTTTAATAAGGCAACACCATTAAAAGCATGATAAGACTCTTGCTACTGAAAAAGGTTATCCAGTGTTCGGGTCTCCATGGTATGATCACCCAAACACTTTAAAACACCCCCGACGGACTATGGAGTGGGCAGGCCATAACCTTACACGCGAGTTTAAATTTCAATTTATGTTTTTTTAATGTTACCGGGTCACTTTTGGGCTCGGTCAGAATTCTGCCTAAGGTCTTCATTCTAAGTGTTTCATTCTTAGAAGCAAATCTCTATTTGAAAATTTATTTGCTAACTATGATTTCTTTATTTCATAAATTTAAACCTTGTTTTAAAGCTTACTTTACAACTGGTAAATGCTAAGCATTGGAATTTTAATAGCTTTCCATCAAACTTAATTCTATTCCGAAAGATGTAATTTCATATTTCATCTTACATCGGGGCTTCTCGTGGCCTTTATAGTTGGTTCCGATCAACTTGAAACTCTGGTATTTCTTTTATCTGGAGCCTTAACTTTTATTTTTGTTAAGGTTTTTAATAAGAGAGGGCTCTTATTTTTAATGGTGTTGTAGAAGAGAACGTCGCATGTTCATTATGGCATGAGATTTTTGGTATGTTTAAATTAACATACGTTTTATGCTCGTGATGGCAAAGATTTATTAATCATAAAAAGAATTTTTCATTAATTCCTTTAAATTACAAATGTGAAAATAAATGCAAGGATAACCTGACTGCCATCTAGTATGGTCAGTCCGGTTATATGTAATTTGAAAATTTGGGCAGTCCCCAACATCGGGTGCTTTTTCTTGAAGCGTTGAAATTTCCAAAAAATCTTCTTCACTTCTATACGGGTGTATATGGCCCCTAGTGTTTGGGAGTTCATGCTAGGAGGACCCGGACACTGGATAGCTTTCCTCAGTAGCAAGACTATCAACATGCTTATTTGTGAGTACTGCCTCACTAAAAACCTTGTCGAAAAAATCCAATTGGGACAAAAACCGAGTGAAGGGAAAAAGAGTCCAGCGCATGTTTCATCTTGCTACACATAATACTTCCTTAAATGACTTACATTCCAATTACTAGGAAGTTTGTTTCCTTATTGGTCCGTCAGTTGGTAAGCTCATTTACCGGCGATACCAGTGACAATGTATAGACCTTCCTAATTTGCGCCTAATTTCCCTGCATTATGCTCCCGAGTAGTCTAAGTTACCTTCCGAAGCATAAAGTCCCCGAGTTTGAAGTGTCGGATATTTATGTGCCAGTTATCATTCCATTCTTTTCTTTTGGGCTACCATTCAGATGTGGAAAATCGGGATGTTGATACACCGAAGAGCTACCAAACATGATCAGGACGTATGCAAGGTCACGATGTTCTTTGAGCAAATATAGGTGCACGGACATTGATTCTGCATTGGATTTGTCCTCAGCCCAAGATTTATCAAACTGGGAGTTCCTACTTCAATCGAGGCCTCTGCACCATAAACCAAGGAAAAAAGAGTTTCTCTGGTACTCATTTTTGCCGTGGTTCTATATGCCCATAATATTTCTGGTATCATAGACAAGCAGTTTCCTTTTGTTGCTTCCAACTTCTTTTTCAGGTTCTGGATTATAGTCTTGTTTGTTGACTCTACTTGACCATTCACATTGGGATGATAGTGAGTGGAGGTGATACGATTGATGTTCAAGTCATTTAGGAACTTCATGACTTTGGACCCAATGAAATTTTGGCCATTGTCACAAGTTATCTCCTTCGGGATGCCAAAATGACAGATGATGTGTTGCCAAATGAAGTTTTTCACCTCTTTCTCCCAAATCTTTGTATAAGCTGCAGCTTCAACCCATTTAGAAAAATAGTCAGTCATAAATATAATTTGACATACCTGCCCTAGTTTTGCTGGCAAAGAGCCGACTATGTCCATCCCCCACTTTATGAATGGCCACGGGGATATTACTGGGTGCAATTTTTCTCCTAGTCGATGTAACAGTTGTGCATGGCGCTTACACTTATCACATTTGCTTACAAATATTTTTTTATCTTCCTCGATCCGGGGCCAATATTAACCGGTCCTCATGAGCTTTCTCATTAAGGATTTTGCTCCTAAATGGTTTCCATAAATACCTTCATAGACTTCCCTCATTATGTAGTCAGCTTCATCGGGGCCTACACACTCTGCTAGGAGACCATAAAAACACATTCAATAAAGTTTTCCATCTACGACACAGTACCGAACAGCTTTGGTCCTCAAAGATCTGGATGTTTTTGGGTCCTCTAAGAGCTTTCCGTTCACGAGGTAGTCTAAGAATTCATTCATCTAGTCCTAGGTTAGGCTGGTTGAATTCACCGCATCGTATCCTACTGGATCTAGTGCTGAATGTAACAGCTAAATAACCGACTCGGTTTTAGAACCCTCGGCTTCTGTGTTGGAGCCTAAGTTTGCAAGTGCATCTGCCTCTATGTTCTCTTCCTGGGATATATGCACCACCGTTCATTCTTGAAAATGATACAAAAGCTTCATAGCCTTCTCGAGGTATCTTGACATGCATTCTTCTTTGGCCTCGAACACCCATGGATTTGGTTCACTACTAGCAGCGAGTCACACCTGACCTCAACAATCTGGGAGCCTAAGCTCCGGGCCAGTTCCAAACCTGTAATCAAATCCTCATACTCGGCTTCAATGTTAGTTAACAAAGTACTATGAATTATTTGTCTTAAACTTCACCAGTGGGAGTTCGCTATACTACTCCTAGACCGGTCCCCTTGATATTGGATGCACCATTTGTGTAGAGTGTCTAGAGTCCGAGGGAAGTCCTCGAGACCAAGATAGCCTCTTTTTCCGCCTGTGGGGTTACTCCCGGACTAAAATTGGCCACAAAATTCACAAGGACTTGCAACTTTATCGCAGTCGGGGGTCTATATCGATGTCAAAGTCACTTAATTCTATTGCCCACTTAGCCAGGCGCTTGGAAAGCTCGGGATTGCATAACACATTCTTAAGTGGAAATGTAGTTACTACGACAATTGAATGGCATTGAAAATATGGTTGAAGCTTTCGCGACGACATTACTAAAGCAAAAACCAGTCTTTCGGGTAACGGGTATCGATTTTGTCCCATGACATTACTCTACTTACGTAATAGACATGAAATTACGTACCTTTTTCCTCTAGTACCATAATCGCACTTACCGCTACCTCCGAGACCGCCAGATATATGAGTAACTGCTCTCTATCTTTTGGATTTGACATGAGCAGAGGACTGGATAGGTAAGCTTTTGGGTCTCCTAAGGCCTGCTGGTATTCGGGCGTCTAAATAAAATCATTCTTCTTCTTTAGAAGTGAAAATAACCTGTGACATTTTTCTGATGACCAGGGGATGAACCTGCTCAAAGTCGCCACTTGCCCGGTCAACCATTGCACAACTTTCACATCTTCAAGTGTGTCTGGTATGTCTTCGATAAGATTTATTTTATCAGAGTTTATCTCAATTCCTCTTTGAGAAACCAAGAAAACCAAAAAAATTCTGGAGCCCACTCCAAAAGCACATTTCTCGGGGTTCAGCTTCATGTTAAGCTTTTTCAACACCTCAAAGATTTCCTGCAAATGACTTAAATAGTTCTCTGCACGAAGACTCTTAACAAGCATATCATCTATATATACTTCCATTGATTTTCCTATTTGCTTTTCAAACATTTTATTTACTAATTTTTTATATGTAGCTCCGACGTTTTTCAGTCCAAAAGGCATATTGGTATAAAAATAAGTACCAAAAGTAGTTAAAATGTTCTCTTGGTCTTCCGGGTGCATCCTTATTTGGTTATACCCAGAATACATATCAAGAAAACTCATTATTTCATACCCGACCGTAGCATCGATCATCTGATCTATGTTCGGCAATGGAAATGAGTTGTTTGGAATACTTTATTTAAATCTTTATAATCAATGCACATTCTAAACTTGTTCCCCTTTTTAGGTACTATGACCACGTTTGCTAACCACTCTGGGTATTTTACTTTCCGGATTGACCCTATATTAAGCAATCTAGCTACCTCCTCTTTAACAAACATGTTGGGGAGTTAAGTGATTGGGCATTTTTTCTGCCGTACATGAGGGAAACTAAGATCGAGGCTCAACTTATGAGTTGTGAATTCTGGAGAAATGACTGTCATATCTTCATGAGACTATGCAAATAAATCATCGTTAGATGAAATATATTTAAGAATTAAATTCATAAGCCCCAGAGTTAACCCAGTGCCCAAGTATACCTTCTTGTCGGGAGTTTCAGGGTGTAGCACAATCTTCTGAAGTTCCTCTATAGTGGAATTAGTGGCATCTGACTCACTGGTACTTGAAAATACCTAGGCACCTGGAATCTGTCACCACATCTGGTTCCTCTATAGCGAGCATATCCCTAGCTGCGGGATGTTCGCCTCGAATTTGTTGAATCCCTCCTGGTGTAGGGAATTTCACCAATAGATATAATGTTGAATGGACTGCCTTTCATATCATGTATCCATCACCTCCCGTATATTGCATTATATCTCATGTCATCGTCGATGACATAGAATTTTGTCACCTTAATAACTCTCACCGCATCCACCGGTAAATCCACTTTCCCCTTCGTGGTCTCGCTTGACATATTGAAACCTGAGAGGGTTCTTGCAGCCAAAATTTTCTTATCCTCCATGTTCATCTCTTCTACCACCTTCAGCCGAATAATATTAGCCGAGCTCTCGGGATTGACCAGGGCTCTCTTCACTTGGAAGCAATCGATAGGTACCATGATCACCAGTGCATCGTTGTAAGGGAAGATCACACCAGCAATGTCTTCTTCGGTGATCGTGATAGTTTGCTCATCATGTATCTCCCGGAATCTCTTCTCCCGAGTTATTGAGATTTTTGTCTTCTTGGTCTCAGTGAAAGATGTAGTGGCAATCACTGACCCACCATATCATGATTATAACATGGGGTGGCGTAATTGGATTAGGTTTATCTTCGGCGGGTGGTCCCCCCTAATAATTATTGTGAGATTTTTTTCTCAAATGAGGTGGCCCCTGCTAAGCATTCCTTACACCTCTTCTCGTAGATGTCCGCAATTTGCAGTTTTATGCCTATGAGTGGCATGGAAATCGCACCAGACAAACTGATCTCTTTTGCTAGGATCAGATTGCAATGGTTTCGAAGGTTGGGACGCTGTATGAGTTCTTAGTACCGGCACCATTTGATCCTTGTTAATATTGAAGTTATACTCAGACAATTTCGGGTATCCAGTACCCTTAGTATAGTTAGATGAATTCCCTTTGTCGAAATTCACCAATCCTTGATTGTTGCATCCGGATCCTCTCTTGTTGTTTGTCTTTTCCAATGAGAGAAAACTTTGGCAGCCTTCTTACATTCCGGAGCAGGATAGGGTTAGAACCGATTCTTTGAGGGATTCTGGTCTGCTCCGACTTCTTTATCTGACTTCCGAAAAATACTTTCGGCCTGAGTCCCCAGTATATTATCTTCTATCCGAACTCATACCGGTTGTGTATATTCTCTCAGGTTGTGGCATGGAATTCCAAGAGATTCTCCTTGAGCTTTCGTGAATCGTCTGAGCTTAAAGGATTTAGACCCTTTGTGAAAGTCCCTGCAGCCCACTCACCCGGGACTGCGGGTAGGAGCATACGTTCTTTCTGGAATCAGTAACTGAAATCCCTAAGGAGTTCTGTTTCTCCCTGTGCAATGCAAAAGATATCCACTTTGCGCGTATTCACCTTCCATGCTCCCGCATGAGCTTTTATAAACATGTCAACAAGTTGGGCGAATGATCCAATTGAATGCTCAGGGAGGAGTGAATACCATGTCAAGGCTCCCTTAGTAAGTGTTTCGGCAAACTTCTTGATCAGAACTGATTCTATTTCGTGTTCCCTTAGATCATTTCCTTTTATGGTTGTAGTATACGCTGTTATGTGCTCCTGTGGATCAGTAGTCCATCATACTTGGCTACAAATGGAATTTTGAACCTTTTGTGGATCAGTTCGAGAGCAGCCTCTGGCTTATAAGCCAACGTAATATATCTCTTGTGTATGGCCCTTCAACCACAGGAGAGGCTCCCGGTATTTTATTTAACTGGTGCCGAAACTCCTTGGCATTTTTCTCTGTTTTCTCTGCGTTGGTGTTTACTTTGTTTGTCATGTCCTTCATAAATTTCAAAACCTGTTCCTAGAAAGTATTTTCAGGAATAGCTTCACTCTCTGAGGCTCCATCATTTCTTGATCTACCCTGGTCATTTCCGATTTCTCCATTAGCATTTGGTGGAGGTGCCGATTCATCTGTTAGAGTATTACCAGCATTATTGGACATGTATTCCGAGTGAAACCGCATCAGGCATTTCAACTATTCGCTCATAGCGGCACTCTGCACCCTCAAATTTTGTATGGCTTCTTCGGGCATTTCGTCATTGGGAACATCCTCATGCCGAGTCTGTCCGCCTCCGGAAGTGGCTCAGTCTGCAAACGATTGATTGTCTTCTTCGTTTCAACTCGTAGCTAGCCCAAATTAGTTAATAGAACCTCAAAGGAAACTACACATATTGAAATTCTCCTTCTTCCTTACATACATAATAACATAAATGAGCTTTCAAATGTGATCAATTTAGTGAGAAAAGCTTAGAAGAATTGAACCCTTGCCAGTGAAAACCTAAGCAGCGAAACCTCCCCAATTACCAAGCATTATTTTCTCCTCAGGGTTTAATCCTTCTTTTACATTGGCTTTAACATGACAGGAGCCAAGTCCTCCTGATTAGGAAACGTCTCGACTGCAATATATTTTGATTACTGAAGTTCAAAGTTGGGCAAGTTTGGAATAATTAATAAAGGAATTATGAACTTGAAAGTTGTATCTGTGTTGACAAAAAATCAAATTGCAGTGTTCCTTGTCTAACTGTTAGTGACGCATCCAGCACGTATAACATATGGATTGACGTGAACCTAATAGTTTTTACGATATATATATATATATATATATATATATATTGTGAACTCAGTTATTATTGAATATTACTTGAGATTGATGTAGCATGTTACTCATAAATTTTTAATTCTGAAATCATTTTCGACTATTAGGTTATTAAAGTTAAGTATATAAATAATGTCATTGAATCAACTACAGGTATAGTAAATGTGTGAAAGAACGTCAGGGAAGTAACATCATGTAAAGGCCTTGCGAACTCGTCACAAACCTTTCGCAACCGTAATTTGCATAATGATTTCAGTAGGCGTGTTAATTATGGTCCAAATGTTGATGGTTCGCCCAAAATTTTATGGGTTGGACTCAAGATGATTTTGTATTGGGCTGGTTTAGCCCAACCCAATATAACACATTTTAAAGTGATCTTTAATTTAATCCAATTCTAGCCCAATTTTGACCCATTTTGAAGATTTACTTTAATTTGAGTTTATTGCTTTAGATCTCCAATTTGAACTCCCCCACCCCCCCTACCCACCTCACCACCACAGCACACCACCCATTTTTTTAAAAAAGTTTTCTAAGGTTCCTTTTTTATCGGTTTTTAGTTTTTTATTTTTAAAAGTCTTCTCTTCTTTCTTTAACTCCGTGCCCAGTCAAATGAGTTCACATAAACTGAAACGGAGGGATTATGAAATAGAAAATTTCATTTTCACGAAAAAATGTTTTTGGTGAAAATATTTTTCACGAAAAATGTAATTCTAGAAAATATTTTCTGCGAAAAATGTTTTACTAGAAAATAGACTAAAAAAAAATGGGTTAAGTTGGGCGGGTCATTACCCAACCCGTTTTTAGCCCATTCATCCCAAATATTTTTGAGTCAATCTTAGCTCAACTCATTAATGAGCGCAACCCGTTTTAACTATCTCAATCCCAGCCCAATCCGTTCATTTGGCACCCCTAGTTTCAATATCATTTTGATTTTTGAGTACTACCTAATGCAATTTCTTCAATTAAGAGAAAACAGTAATTATATGTAAAACAAAATGATTGTCACGAGATACACACAACATAAACAGAAGGGACAAGGACGCAATCTCAAGTATAATGATTGATTGAGAAACATTGTTTTCATGTCTTAATCTATATCTACATCTATACATACCTATATTTATATTAAAAATAATAATCCCAAAATTTGAATTAAATAAATATCCTTCTAAATAATTTGAATACCTTACTTTTCCTAAGAAGAATCGTTTAACAATAATACATCAGTAATCATATTTTTTTGAAAAGAAATGAAAACCGATATAATTAGAAGTGTTTCTCCTTAAAGAGTTTGTTTCTTTAAATTACTTCTCAATAGTTATATTTAAATAGAAACCATATTAAGTGCCAACCTAACACTACAGAAATATTTGGACATGTTTATTTCAAATTGCAAGTTTTCTGTATAAGCGATATTAAGATGATTGGGGACTATGCAATACCAAATCTCACATATATCAAGGAGAATATATTGCCTATGAGCAAAGTGCCTCTGTTGCCTTCCCCCTTTCCATTCTCTAGATATTATACTTTGTTGTGCAATTTTTGTATATATGACCTGTAATCAAGACATATATAGCTTTTATCAGTTACCTTGTTTTCTTCTTTTGTGAAATGGTTTTAGGTCCTTTCTTTCGACACTTTTTTGGCTTATGTTTGTAATCGAGCACATTTATGTAAAGCAGGTTGGGATGAACACGTATTGTATGTCAAAGAAAGAACGGGGAATTCAATCTCTAAATTCAAAATATGACTAAAATAGATTGAAGCCTAATTGTAAGCATGCATTTTGTTCCGAAATGAATATGTAGATCAACTAAACCAAATGTTGTTGAATGATGATACTTAGATTGATTGTTTTTTCGTGTACAGACTTGTCCAAGAATTGTGAGTTCTATTTTCTTTATTCTACTCATTATTTAACTATCAATTCCTACCTCATTATCAAAATAACTAAAAATATTCCATGTATATATATGATTGAGCATACGCGTGCAATACACATACCAAAAGACTAGTTATACATAATTAATGTAGGAAAAGACATGTAATTAATTAGAAGAGCACCTTAACATATTGTTGATACACATACTAGTTACGTAGAAATTATAATACAAAGTAACAAATCAATTATTTGATTCACAGATTGGTTATATAAAGAGTTTATTATAGAGATTGTTATGTGATTAATAATAAGACAATGGTCGTTTTGCTGATAAATAATATCCGTTGTGCGATGAATAATGATACATAAATTGTGATGTAGGAATTGTCTACTTTAAGAATACATATGTCTCTATAAGATATTCTTATCTTCGTTATTAATGTGAAAGTCATGTCACATTAGTAATATACTGTTCAATATTGAAATCATGTATTGCTACATTAATTATACAATTTTTTACATCAATAATCAAAATTTGTACTAGTTAAGTATAGATAGAGATTGCATTTAGTAGCAATAAGGAACTATATGTTGTATGTAACTAAACGTTTTAGTGTATTAACTAAATCTTAAGCTAAAATTATTTTTTCCAACTAGAATCCAAGCAACATTGAAGATACAAGGATTCTATTAATCCAATACTCAGAATTATATTTGAAACACGTTTCTCAAAGATAGATGAGAAGCGTAGAACCATAAAAGTGTCATTTGGCGAAAGACAAAATTAGAACTTAGGAGTAAGAAAAGAAAAATGATAATTCGGGATATTTAAAAACCACTGATGATATAAAAAAAAGATTATATCATCAATATAGTTTAACTGATTATAGCAAATTACTTATATATTTATCTTTAGATTTAATTCTAATCCACAAGAACATACAATAGGGGTTTAAGTATGAAAATTCTTTAAACACGGTTAAAGCATGTATAAAGGATAAAACTCATCTATAAACCTCGGTTGGCTAGCTTGAAGTAATGGTTTCAATCATTGATAGAAACCGCATGTGTATATTTAGGTTACTTATCATATTTTGTAGAAGTCTTGTACAAGAGTAATTAGGATATTAGTATTATAGTAGGAATAAACTTTTTTATATTTAGAAATTGTATATTGTAGATATAGACTTCTTCATTAATGAAAATAATCAAGGGATTATTTCTTTCATGATATCAGAAGTTTAGGAAAAAAATACCTTCTCCCAAAACCTTCCACGGCCCTCTTCATTCTCAGCAACCGTCAGGCAGCCGACCAAAGTTTTTTTTCCTCCAGATTTTTCTTCCAAATCCCTCATTCTCCTCTTGTTCTTTCATAATGTCTACCTCAAATAACATGTTTTATCCTGACCTTACTGTGTCCAACATCAAGAACCACATCATTATCGTTCTTGACATGGAAAACGTCCAATACGCGACGTGGGCGGAATTATGTAAAGTTCACGCACGCTTGCATCAAGTCCTTCATCACATCATTCCCGCGGAAGCAGGCAAACCGCCGATGATGACCCTATGTTATGGACGACTCTTGATACTTCGGTACTCCAGTGGATTTATTCCACTATCTCTACGGATATGTTGCAAATGATTATTGAACCCGACGCCACAGTAATGAAAACTTGGAATTGGGTGCGTGATATATTCCAAGATAACAAAAATTCACGTGTCGTCACTCTTGAGCAGGAATTTCTCATGTCAATATGGAGGATTTTTCGAATATCTCAGCCTATTGTAAAGGGCTGAAGAAATTGGCGAATCAACTCAAGAACATTGGTGTGCCCGTCACTAATGATCATCTCGTTCTTCAGATGGTTGCAGGCCTATATGAGGCTTATAATGGCGTTGGAACGCTTATTCGTCAAAGTAATCATCTTCCACCGTTCTACCAGACCCGTTCCATTCTCACATTAAAAGAGGCCATCTTGGCTAAAAAGGAAGCTAAGTTAATTATGTCATGATGATTACTACGTCTGATGACCCTAACTTATTCTCGGCCAATTCTAGCCAAAATCGTAACAATGGTGGCGGCAAAAAGGGTCAAAATCAGAAAAATGGTGGTAAGAATCGCGACGGCGGTCGCAGTAGTGGCGACAGTGGGCCAGCTGGGCCGCAGCACCACTGATCTCAGCCTTGGGCCACTGCACAATGGCCGTGGGGCTGCTGGACCAGTGGCTAGTGGCCCAACATGGCCTTTCCTAGTTACCCAGGCGTTCCAGCGAATTGGACCAGCCATAGGCCCAATTCCCAGTTCTAGCAGTACCAGCCCAAGCAGTCGGCTGGGCCCTGGCAGTAGGCTGGCCTGCTTGGGCCTCGGCCTCAGCAGGCCTTCGCTATTGCGGGCCCAATTTCCGGTCCGACATCTACGACTATTGAGGTCGCGATGCATACACTTAGATTATATCCCCGGACACAAATTGGTATATGGACACCGGAGCCACTTCTCATATGACGTCCGCCCAAGGTAATCTCTCGTCTTATTTAAATTTGAGCAATAATCGTGGCATAATTATTGGTGATGGCAATTCAATTATAATTCGTGGTTATGGTCACACAAATTTGTCCCCCCCCACCCCCCACATCCACCTCTAGTCCTAAAAAATATCCTTCATGCCCCTCAGTTAATTAAAAATTTGGTGTCTTTCTGAAAATTCACAACTGATAATTAGGTTTTTGTTAACTTTGACCCTTTTGGTTTTTCTGTGAAGGATTTCACGACGGGGATACCTCTAATGAGGTGTAATAGTCGGGGAGACCTTTATCCAATCATCATCACCGCCATTTCCACAAATCAAGCTACACCTTCTACATTTGCCGCTCTTGCTCCTTCTTTGTGGCATGCACGTTTGGGTCATCCAGGGCCGTCTATTATTTCTTCTCTTAAGAATAACAATTTTATGGATTGTAAGAGTACGTGTAGTACTCATATTTTTCCTTCTTGTCCTCTATGAAAATATGTTAGATTAACGTTTGTAGCCTCTACTTCTAGTACGTCGATGCCTTTTGACATTATTCATAGTGATTTATGGACATCCGTTTTGAGTTCTTTGGGTCATCGTTATTACGTTTTATTTTTGGATGATTATTCTAATTTTTTGTGGACTTTTCCTTTGTCTAAAAATCTCAAGTTTTTTCCACATTCTTAAAATTTAGAGCTTTCATCGGTACCCAATTTGAACGGGAAATTAAAAACATTTAATGTGATAATGGTAGAGAATATGATAATGGGCCATTTCGGAAATTTTGTGACACTCATGTCATATCTTTTCGATTTTCTTGTCCTTATACGTCCTCACAATATGAGAAGGCCACCATTAATAATATTGTCCGAACTTTACTAGCACATGCTTCATTACCTTCTTCCTTTTGGCATCATGTGTTACAAATGACTACCTACCTCCTGAACATACTACCTAGCAAAGGTTTAGCATATCAATCATACCTAAAAATTCTTTATAATAAGGATCTCTCATATTCTCATCTTAAGGTGTTTGTGCTATCAGTTTTTCCTGTCTACTACAATTAACAAACTACAAGTCCGTTCTACCGCTTGTGTGTTTTTCGGTTATCCGTCTAATCATCGTGGTTACAAATGTTTTAATTTATCCGTTAATAAAATAATAAATAGTCCTCATGTTATTTTTTATGAAACCCAATTTCCGTTTGCTAAATTGTATAATTCTGTATCTAGTTCATATAATATTTTGGATGATGAGCTCTCACCGTATATTATCCACCATTTATCCGAGTTATCCCGTGACCAAAATCAATCAGCAGGCCCACTGCCTGTTGGCCCAAATATTACCGATCTAATCTATGCTTCTCGGCCAGCAGGCCCACTACCTGCTGGCCCAAATGTAGTTCACCCGAGTCCACTGTTTCGGCCAGTAGACCCACTGCCCGCTGGCCTAGTTTTACCGTTACAGCCTTCTGCCACTAGGCCAGCAGGCCCATTACTTGTTTGTCTAGTTTTACCCGACCCGACACCTACCCAAAACACGTCCCCTCCTATTTCGAGTCAAGGGCCTGTTACTCGTAGTCAACGTGATATTTTTAAACCTAAAAGACATTTAATCTAAATTCTAATGTCAATAAATCACCCCTACCACGTAATCATATGTCTGCCCTTCATGACCTGAATTGGAAAATGGCCATGGATGATGAATATAATGCTCTTATTGCAAATAAGACGTGGGAGTTGGTGCCCCGTCGGCCTGATGTCAATATTATTCGTTCTATGTGGATTTTTACTCATAAAAAAATTATGTCGGTTCTTTTGAGAGGCATAAGGCACGTCTTGTAGGTGATGGTAAAATACAAGATTGTGGAGAGGCGTTTAGTTCGGTGGTCAAACCGACACCTATTCGCACTGTGCTTAGTTTGGCTCTCTCGAAAGCATGACCCATTCATCAGTTTGATGTGAAAAATGTTTTCTTACACAGTGATCTTAAGGAGACAGTATACATGCATCAGCCCTTGGGTTTTAAGGCCCCAATTATCCTCACCATGTCTGTTTGCTGAAGAAGTCCTTATATGGGCTTAAGCAGGCCCCACAGTCTTGGTATAAGAGGTTTGTAGATTATGTGTCTACTAGTGGGTTTTCTCACAGCAGGTCTGATCATTCTCTATTCATATATCATCGTGGTACATCTCTAGCATACATTGTGTTGTATGTGGATGATATTATTTTGACTACCTCCTCTGATAGTTTTCGCAAGTCTACCATGACCCTTTTCAGTTCAGAATTTGCTATGAAAATCTTGGGGGGCTTGAGCTATTTTTTGGGAATAGATATCAGATGTCACTCGTCATGCAGGTGACCTATTTTTATCACAGAGAAAGTATGCGGTTGAGATTATTGAAAGCTAACATGTCATCTTGTAAGTCATCTTCTACTCTGGTTGATACCAAACTGAAGCTGAGTGCTACGTCTAGCACACCATATGAGGATTCAACCCACTATCGTAGTCTTGCAGGGGCTCTTCAGTAACTTACATTCACGAGACCAGATATTACTTATGCAATTCAGCAGGTGTGTTTATTTATACATGATCCGCGAATTGAGCACATGCATGCGATCAAACACATTATATAATACATACATGACACACTTGATTAGGGGTTGCATTTATATCCATCCTCAGTCTCTATTCTTATGTCATATACCGATGTTGATTGGGGTGGATGTCCAGATATCAGACGTTCAACCTCTGGTTATTGTATGTTTCTTGGTGATAACTTTGTCTCTTGGTCGGCAAAATGTCAGGCTACTTTATCGCGATCCAGTGCGGAGGCCGAGTATCGAGGAATAGCCAATGTGGTGTCTGAGTCATGTTGACTGCGTAATCTTTTATTAGAGCTTCACTTTCCTATTCAGAAAGCTACCTTGGTCTACAATGATAATGTTAGTGCTATCTATCTCTCTTGGAATCTGGTCCAACATCAGCGCACTAAATATATCGCGATGTATATTCACTTTGTTCACAAAAAGGTAGCTCGTGGACACGTACGTGTCTTACATGTCCTTTCAAGGTACCAAATTGCTGACATCTTTTCTAAAGGTCTTCCTTTGGTTCTGTTTGAAGATTTTAGGGACATTCTCAGCGTACGACAACCGCCCGCTATGACTGCAGGGGTGTGATAGAAACCTTGTGTGTATAACCGTGTGTGTATATTTAGGTTACTTACGATATTTTGGAGAAGTCTTGTACAAGAGTAATTAGGATATTAGTATTATAGTAGAAATAAGATTTTTCATATTTAGAGATTGTATATTATATATATAGACCTCTTCATTAATAAAAATAATCAAGAGATTATTTCTTTCAATCATAATATTTATATAAATATCCCCCGTTCACTGTAATGTAGAAATTTTGTTTAGTTGATAGTAGTATATATAAAAATACTCTGGTGCAAACGTAATCAAGCAAGCTCTTGACGTCATAAGACAATGTCACCAATGACGTTATAATTTTCAAAACAACAAGAGTAGAAAACCGAAATAGAAATCTAAAAATATTTATGTCACAACCCAAACTGGAGGGCCATGACGAGCACCCGTACCTTACTTATCGAGCACCACTAAACATATATTCACCACATAATCGTAAATAAAATAATAAGCTGAAAAGGTGCAAGACCGACCGGGCATAAATGTATATACATAGATGCTAGACATGACCGTACGAGCTGACAAGGCTACCATAGATGACTATACAACAAAAATACAGGCCGAGGAGGCCACATAACATCTGACTGCATCATAACTTTCTACAAGCCTCTACTGGAGTATGTGACATCATAAGGTCGGGACATGGCTCCGCCATACCCATATGTATATCAAAAATATCGTACCAAGATTAGACTACAACTCTGGAACAAGTAGAATGGTCCAATATGAGCTGAATAAGCAACCTACTTGTGCGGTATGTCACCCTGTCTACCTGAACCTGCAAGCAAGAAATGTAGCGTCTTCCAATAAAAGGAACGTCGGTACGAATAATGTACCGAATATGTAGGGCATGAAAATAAAATGAGACAAGAGAAAATCAACCTGTACTGAATGCCTTTGAGGGCCATAATATGCATAAGTATCATACATGTGCGTATATAATGCATGGTCATATATATATATATATCAAATCATATCAAATCGGCCTCTGTGGACATAATCATCATGATATACCGACTAATCATGTGGTGGTGCGTATATAACGTCATAACCATTCCCATACCCCATGTACATATCATATAGTAGTGTATATAATGCATGTGAGGTCATGGTGTATACATGTATATAATGCCTGAATGATACTAAGAGACATCGAGTCTATCGAAGTGACGTCAGGTCATTGCACCTCCGATTAACATTATGGAACAAACATCATCAACATAACATAACTTACTTTGAAGAATCAACAAGCCATAAGATAAGATCACTATCATTAAATAGAAATCAAGAACATCAGCCTCTAACATATCTAAGAGTGGAGCCGTTATGGATATTGTTCGTTTACGTCCATTTCATTTTGATCATGCCAAAAGAAGGAAGAGTAGAGTTAACATACCTTTCATGTCGAACATCTACTTGTGGTCTCGAAACCATCCCCCTTTAATGTTAATCTCAACCACGAAGCAAATCATCCCACTAGTGCCCAAACTTATAGAAATTGAAGAAATACTTGAAATGAAATACAAGATTGCTACAATACTTCTCGTTAGCACGTTGTTGCCTCCTTATTTGATGAGACTATGAAATTTAAGAAAATATAAACTTCACTTCCGTCTTAGTCACCTTATTAATCATGTACGTTTTCTTGTGTAGCTTTTCCCAAAGAGTTCTACCTTTAACAACTTAAACACCCACTTTCACTACTAATCACTTGTTGCAAGTATCTTTTTAATGTACTCATGAATTAATAACATAAAAGAGGGCATTTATTTTCCTATTTTAATGGCCAGTAGGGTCCACGTGCCCTTATACTACTTAGTTGATTACCACATATGCCACCTCCACAGTTTAAAATCATAGTCACTACACCTTTAACCTCCATGGTGCACGTGGAAATGAAATGGAACACTTGTTCCATGTTAATTAATTATATCTCTTTTTGTCTCCCATTAAATCACACTTTATCCAATTAATGAATTCTTTATTTCCTAGTAAATCAAAACAATTAACCTTTTGTCAACTAATTAATTCTTGATCTTAATTTATTTAAATAATAATTATTTTAACACACTTTACATACTCGTTATCATAATAATGTGATATAACACTAGTCCATAACCTCTTTTGGGACATACAAAATATTATTTTAATTATTGCGGTCACACTTGTTAAATCTTAAATTGTTTTGGGACTTCGCTCATTTATACGCTGAGCTCTTGATTCTATGACCAAAATTCTATATGGTCTTTATAACTTGTTCCATATTCCGAACTTTGACGAAACTTATTTCTCTAATTCGTTTAACCTCTAATCCCTGTGTAACCTCTTCAACATTGATATGAATCTTCTATAATTTCATGAATGACCTCAATCTCATTAAACTCATGAGTGTTTACCCCGATGTATCCTAAAGCTAAAGTATTGGGTGTTACAATTTAGCACGAATTGCATCAGAAAGCTGAAGAAATTAAAAATAAAGTCAAATCATTAATATAGTTTTTAAATTTTATCTCTTAATAATAATTAATTACGGAGTGTTGAATTTTTACCTCAGCACTACTGAACAATAATAATTTAATTAATATAGTTTAATGTATAAACTAATGGTGTCTAACAGGGCGGGGCGGGTCCCGATGGGACTGGGGGGAGGGTCGGGACTCGGGTTCCAGTGGGTCGGGTCGGGTCGGGGTCAGGTTGGGACTCTAGTTTTTTTTGCCACTTAATTTTTAAAAATAATATATAGTTATATACAAACACTCCAATAATTGAACAAGATAGTGTAATAAAAATATTCCAAGGTTGTTTTTGTGCCTCTTATATTATTTAATAGAAATATGACATAGTAATACAATTTCAAAATTACAACTTTGTGGTGTTGTTCAAAAGTTGCAAATGACATAGTAAAATACTAAAATTGCAATTAAAAAAATTACATATTCAACCATACTCGTTTGAATTTCCTCACAATGTTTTGAGGATCTTCTGTTGGAATTGGAATTTGTTTGTCAAATTCTTCAACGTCGCTTCATGCTCCCTCGGACAAGATTTCATTGTAGTTGTAGTCTTCTTCTTCGTTGGTCTCCGGTTGACCGCACCTCCTACGCTCCACACGAATCCAATCTCTGAATAGAACTGCAATCTCCAATGTGTCTCCCGCCAATGAATGTCTGTGCTCTCCAATTTGAAATATTCCCGCGAAAATGCGCTTTCAGACGCTGTTGATGACGTTTGAATGTTTAACACATCTTGGGCCATATTTGTTAGCGTCAGAAATGACTTTTCATTCTCCCTCCAGTATTTCAGCAAGTCTTCTTGTCCTTCATCATTGGCAATGAATTCGTATGGTACAATACCCTGCAAAACATAAACATCAAATTCGCTAACTTGTGAAGAAGTTAAACCACTACACATTTTATTTCTAAGGCCTTGAATACTAGCAGCAGAAACCACATGTTTTTTATAAGGTTGCAGCGAAGTAGTAGAAGATGGTACATAAACCGGTTGATTATTTGCACTTTGTTGTTGGTAATACGTATATATTTTTTTGCATTCAATGTGTATGCTAGACGTAATTGCTTCTTTAGTTGGTGTGTCAGTTGGTTATTCAGTTAGGTCTGTTGGAAGTACTTCTACACCATCATAAATCGTTTCTACAAGAATTTTACAACCGTCTACTTTAATAGTTGAATTTAATACAACACCAATAATATAAATAGTGGGGTTGAGAAAAAAGTATTTTTAAAATATTTTTTCAATAGCCGCCTTATAAGTTGATTTTTGCATATATTCATTAAGTAACAAAAATATTAGATCTATATAAAATAACATATTTGAAATAGTAGGATAATAAATACAGAAAAATTATTTTAGTAGCTTGATAAAATTTCTCTAAAAATCCATTAAGTTCTAATATTTTATCCCAGTCATTATCTACAAGCATATCCCTTGGATTTTTATTATGGGCGTTAAATAATAAAGTAATAGATTGTCTATAATCATAAGAAACAAGTAGTTGTTCATACAGAGAATTCCACCAAGTCGAAACTTCTTCTGGAATTTTTCTATATGATAATCCTGTTGGAAATTTACAAATGTGGAGTTTATCCCATTATTTATGATCCGAACAATTGCCCCCCACCCCCCACCCCCCGCACGTCGAAAATGTCATTTCCACACACGTGCAATCTTAGTGCCAAGTATCGTAAATTTCGTTAATGAAAGAGATATTGGTATCATTTGTGTAGGCTCCGCACGAATTCAGCTTTTTTGATAAACAATCCTTCTCTTAGAAATCTTCATTATTCGTGTTCTTCACTGGGATCATTTGTGTAGGCTTTTCACACTTGATAGTTTGTTGTTTCATCTTGGGAGACTATTGTTCACACTTCCGTAAAGCCTATATACGGGGGAAATCTTGTCCTAAAGACATAGAGTCATCTCTCGACTCATCTGGTGGTGTTGTGATTATCTAATTGGTTGTTAAGTGTTTCAGGTGTGAACTTCATTCTCAAAGGACTCTAACCGTTCGGATTTTCAGCGGTTCTACAAGCCACAAGTGTAGCAGTTAATGTTCTTGTATTTCTGAATACAAGATCCAGATTTGGAGTTCCAATTCAAGATCAAGAGATTGACAACTTATTATTGTAATCTTTGTTGTTTATCCTTTCGATCACTCTAATAGTTATTTACTATTCCCGTATGTGCTTTACATATCCTACAATTTTAAGACAAGATTGTATTAGTGTTCGAAAGATGTTGGTCGACAAGTGTGTGACCAAATCTGGCTATGGTTGTGGTTTTCTGGTTGAAGACAATTCTGTTAACAGTGTGAACACTATCTCTGACAACAACCGTGTTGTTGACGATCAAGGAGTTGATTGTGTCGCCGCTCCCAAGAGTAGCGGAAACAAGTGCCTATGAGAGACTGAGGATGTCAACTGGAACAAGAGGAGAAAGCTGAAGATGTTGTTCTATCTTGTAGCAGAGGGTCTATATCTGTCTCAAACAAAGGATCCGAATTATGGTAAGGAGGATGTGGACACTCAGTCTAACTGAAGTGGGCCATAATCCAAAAGGTCAAAGTTATTTATCCTTCTTTATCTATAATGTGTTTAGATAATATCTGATTAAGAGTGTGTAAAGCAAGGCTGGGAATATGAAAGTGTTTTCATTAAGAAACTTATATTCCCTACACTCTAAAATAAGATATTGAATCTTCTTCATTCTCGGTTAAAGATTGCACTATTGTAAACAAAACATAAAAGATCCGTTCTTTTGGGTGTAATTATGAAAAGTGTGTAAAGTATATTCGCACATATAAAGGAGAGAGATCCACTGACTGTGCGAAAACTGTTACCACTCGTAAGTAAGCGCCAGGGATTTCCCTGGGCACCAATCACAAGGGAATAAGACAAATAGATAATGACTTATCTTAAGACGTTGAACATGTCACCTATTTGACAAAAGATACTTCATTTGATAGGATGATATTTGACACTTAGTCGTACAAAGCCTATGGGCGACTGGAGTGGGCCAGAATTTCCAGGTCTTAAATGATCTGAAGGCCAGAAGAAAGGCAGAAAAGTAATGGACACCTAGTGAGGTGGGCCAGAGTTTCCAGGTCTTAAATGATCTGAAGTCCAAAAGAAAGGCAGAAAAGTAATGGACACCTAGTGAGGTAGGCTAGAGTTTTCAGGTCTTAAATGATCTAAAGGCCAAAAGATTGGACACTCAGTCTGCCAAAGCAACTGGAGTAGGCCAGAGTATCCATATCACATATGATCCGGTTACGCCCTAACCACGGGAAATAGGTTGTTTATGTGAAGCAACGCCACCTCCAAAGTAGAAGGGGTTGGAGAGGTTGTCCTCAATAGGACTTCAGGGAATGGGATCACTCTAAAAGGAGGTGATACATGTCCCAAACATGGTTTAATGGACGATGTTGGTCAAGTTGGTTTGAGACTAGTCCAACAAGTATGTAATAACTAAGAATGGTACAGTATATCTGTAGCTAAATGAATGATATATTTGTAATCTGTGCATCTATGTCATCATAGATTAAGACATGTTAAATAGAAAGTCATTCAAAAGCTAACGAAGTTGAGATTATTGCCTTCTGTCGACATAAACCCTTAAAATGAATGTGAGGTAGGCGAAGAGGCAAAATTACCTTTCCATTATGTCAAAGGAATAGCGAAAGAAGCACCACTCATCTAGAACTTAGTCACACCTACATGGGTGATTTGAAGTTTATACAAAATAGAGGGGGGAGACAAGTACTTTGTGACCTTCATTGATGATGGTACAACGTATTGCATCTTTTGTTTATTGAAAAGTAAAGATGAAGTTGTTGAAGCGGATAAGCACTACAAAGTAAAAGTTGAAAATCAACTAAGCCTACGGATTGAGGAATTCGTCGTGTTAGAGGAGGAGAATGTGAAGCATCGTTTATCAAACGACTGCTCCTTACTCACCTCAATCTAACGGTGTTAGCCAAGCGCAAAGCCGTACGCCCAAAATATGTGGGGCAAGGCAATATTTACCGCTAATGCGATTCTCAGAAGAACTCCGCATAAGGATAAGGATAACCCTTCGTGTGAAACATGGAAATGATCCCACCTACAAATGTTGTGATGCGGGGTGTCTTGGTAGAGGTTGAAATACTGAAATAGGTCAAGTTGGACCTAAAATTATAGATTGCATATCCCCTGGATCTGCAAATAACTGTAGTGCTTATCGCCTCTTGGTGTCAAAGGATGTTGAATTCTTTGAGGATAACTTTTCTTAAGAAGGAAAAAGAAGTAATTGCTCGAGGTTAACAAAAACCCGTAAGTGCCTAATTGTCTGGAACCAGACGTTCCAAAGCTACAGGACTCAAAAGTTGCTGACTATCCGAAACTTAATATTTCAGAATTACAGAACTCATGGATTCTATATGTTGAACCGAGACGGAGCAAATAGGGTACAAAGACTTATTCCAGGCCTTCTAGCTTGTATGGTTGAGAATGAACCATAGACAATTAACAAAGAATTGTCATCTCTAGAAGCGCTGCTTTGGAAAGAAGCTACAGAGAGAGAAATAGATTCCATCATATAGAACTGTATTTCTGTAATGGTTGACCTTCCTTTTGGAAAAGAACCTTTGGGTTGTAAAAGTGGATACTCAAAGGTGAGTACAAAGTTGATGGATCTACTAACGAGTATAAGGCCTCGGCTACTTGGACATGTGTTATCCTATGAATAGCTTAACATCCAGGGACATTGCAGTCTTGCGTGACATGGATGTTGATGCCGCCTTCCTAACCGGAAAGTTAGAAGGGGAGGATCAGAGTTGATTTGCTGGACTGTTGGGCTTGTTCCTGAACTTTCATTTTGATCCCTGAAATATTTATATTTTGGTCCTAGAAGTTTCAGTTAAAACAGAAACAATGAATTTGACAACAGAAACATTGACTCTGAAGTTCGAAAGCCAACAGTTGGGAAACCAATAGTCTGAAAGTCGAAGTCATATTGAAACAAAAGTCTTGATATGAAAAATATGAGTATCACATATGACATCTTAGGAATTGGGATTGCTAAGACATCTAACGGACTGGTCTAACTCCAAACTCAGTTGAGAGATAGTTGATAGTCTCGTTGAAGCCACCAATGGATTATAGAACTTATTGGAATCATGGTGCACCCATATACAAAGAGCGATATGCGCAGGTCACATGTAGTTCAATGTATTGTACACACTACAACCGACCTGTTATCTGCCTATAAAGCAGATCAGTTGAACTAAAGTTCACTTGTGATTCTTGAAATGATTGATAGAAGGCGTTAAATCAGATATGACGATGTTTGAAATGTTCGCTTATCTACGGATTACGATATTCTGGATGTCCAGTAGTTCTGGGAGAACACAGTGATGCAAACTGGATATCAGACTTGAAGAACACCAATGCCACAAGTAAATGTGTATAATGGGTCTTGTAAAATCCTCTAATCAAATTTGCATTGGCCGATTCATGATGGAATCGGATTTTATCACTTTAAACAAAGCATGAAAGAAGTTGAGTAACTTCATGACTCCTTAGAGGACATCTCTTATTGGGAGAAACTCGTGCATTCAGCAGTTATACATTATGGCTAGCTGGTCGGCTTCAGGAAGAGCACAGATGACGGAGTATGGACATATCTGTCGGAGAAATAAGACCGTATGGCAGTTGATCATCACGGGTGTCACTTCCTTGATTACTAATCAAAGGATATAGCAGACCCTTTAACTAAGGGACTATCCAAAGATCAAGAGTTTTGCATGTCTAGGGGAATGTGCTTAAAACCCAAACAATACGAATCTTGCGGTGGTAACCCAACCATACTGACTGGAGATCCCAAGAATTTGGTTCAATGGGAAAACTAAGCTGCAAAAGGTTCAGTTGAGCACTTCGGTGGAAGCAAGAGCACTTCGGATTATGATTTCTGTAAAGAAACGTAAATCCAAAGTCATTTTCGTGATAGACATTAAAGTGCTATCTGCATGGTGGGCAAATATTAAGCTTCCAAACCTTTAACGATCCTCAAACAATTGAGGTTAAGGTTGGGGAAACTTTTAATGATCCCTAACACTTGTGAAGTGGGGTATAACAGGATACCTTGTAGGAGATCATCTATTTAAGTGCAAGGATAGGCCGCCTCAAATGAACGCACTTAAGAATTCAAGTGTGTCCACAGCCACAACGGACAGAACAATAAGAAGAAACAAATAAAGAGGAGGTATTGTGTTAGTACCGTTGTCTTGGCTTACATTAAACACTAACGGTTTAAGATATCACGTTCACCGCACAGTAAGTAAGTCTAATGGTATTCAACTAGGGAAGGTTCAAAGCGGAAGCTACCTCTCCTGATGTAATATCTTTTCGCTATAAGATTGCTGAAAGTAGGCACTTTGTGTGTGCGCCAAAATCTCTTTCAAGAGGGGATTGTTGGAAATTTACTAATATGGAATTAAGTTTATCCCATTATTTATGACTCAAACAATTGGGGCCCCGCACGTCGGAAATGTCATTTCTACACATGTGCAATCTTAGTGCCAAGTATCGTAAATTTCGTTAATGAAAGAGATATTGGTACGTAAGTGAAATGTTTGAGACATAGAATGATGGACGGATATTGGCTAAATAACAAGTGTTTCACATTGGTAAACGAAGGAAGGATTATGCGAAGTGTAAGATGGTATGGGTCAGAAAAAGGGTCGCAGAACCGAGAAGAGCCGCGACGCCTCATTGGCAGTGACTGTTCGACGGAATCCCAAAGGTTTGGTTGTTGAGGTGGTTTCAATGGCATTGAATCTACCCAATAATGGTCATTAATTGAACCATTATGTTGTTGTATTACATAGGGGTTAAATGTCATTCATTATATGGCAATTGAATGTCATTATGGGGTATTTGAAAGGCCATATTGCATGCATATAAATTGAGGCATTTGACTCAATTCTATAGAAGTGAAAAAATGAACAAGTGAACATACTTACAAGTTAACAACACCACAAAGAGATCAGTTTTTCTAATAAGCAATCCTTCTCTTAGCAATCTTCATTATTCGTGTTCTTCGCTGAGATCATTTGTGTGGGCTTTGCACACTTGATAGTTTGTTGTTTCATCTTGGGAGACTATTTTCCACACTTTCATAAAGCCTATAAACGGGGGTAATCTTGTCTTAAATACAAAGAGTCATCTCTCGACTCAGCCGGTGGTGTTGTGATTATCTAATTGGTTGCTAAGTATTTCAGGTGTGAACTTGATTCTCAAAGGCTCTAATTGTTCGGATTCTCAGCGGTTCTACAAGCCACAAGTGTAGAAGTTCATGTTCTTGTATTTCTGAATACAAGATCCAGATTTGGAGTTCCAATTCAAGATCAAGAGATTGATATCTTGTTGTTGTAATCTTTGTTGTTTATCCTTTCGATCACTATAATAGTTATTTACTATTCCCGTACGTGTTTTACATATCCAGCAAATCCACAATCATGACATATTTTTTTATACTCTTTGCGTCTTTGTATTTTTTTACCTTTAAAAATAAAGTTTATAGCAAAATGTATTTTATCAAGAATGCTTTCAAAAAGTTTTAGGCCATCTTTTACAACTAAGTTATAAATATGGCACACACATCTTATATGAAAATGATCAGCAAAAGATGGTGTTAATCTAAGTTTTTAAAATCTTATAGCATAATCATTAGAAGAAGCATTATCTAATGTAATAGTCATAATTTTGTCATTTATTCCATAGTATTCACAAATTTCGTTAATATTATCTGCAATAAAACTATCAGTGTGCATATCATCTATATATCTATATGCTACAATACATTTTTGCATATACCAATTTTGATCTATCCAATGACATGTTACCGTAAATAATTATTATCGTTAGTACTACAGCCTATGTTAGAAGTGATAGTCACTTTGCCATTAAAATGATACAATGCATAACGTAAATATTGTTGATATTCACTTGCAAATTTAAAAACATTACTTCTAACAGTTGATTTAGGAAAATCATTAAAAGCGAGATTATATATTTCCCGAATGTAATGAATAAAATCAGGAGATGAAGGAAATGAAAAAGGCAAACTCTCCACCGCTATTAATTTTGCCATATTTTCCCTAACTTTGTTTTTACCAAATTTAGGACCAAAAATTCCCCTCGTCGTCGGGTTAATTTGACCATGTACTAGGTCGGGGACACTATGGGAACCTTGTCCCGACTCATATGGCATTGACACACCCGATGTTTTAGCCATGTATTGATTCCACCTAGTTGTGTGCTCGCCTTGTACATGTATCAGTAAACCTCCCGTCCCACCTTGACCTTTTTCGATTTTAAATTTATAAACATTTTTACAAAATTTACATCTAGCTTGTTGATTCTCTTCGTTCCTATACAAAAAATGCCATGCATCTGATTTTAATTTTCGTTTTGTGGGGCATCGATTCATACTAGGGGAATATGAGACATTCCAGTTTCAGTTTCAGGCTGAGGTTGATGTGCACTAGTGGGTGTGTCATCTATATTATCGTCTAAATTAAATTCTGATTCATCTACTTCATCATCTACCGGTATATCATTAAAAAAAATATTTTCATCAATATTACTGAAATCAATCAAATCATCGGGACTAGGAATAGGATTACTAGAAGTAACCTTACCCTTATTACCCCTACTAGAAGAAGCACCCTTACCCTTACCCGTAATCAAACGTTTAAATCCTTCCATTTTAATTATACAAGTAAATAATTAAATAAATGAAATTAAGTGCGATAATTAAAATTAAGTAACAATAATGATTTAAAGAAGGAACGAATGTACCAAATGCCGACGTAACGTCAACGTGTATTCGAGGTTGAAAATTGAAACTTTCCTCGATTGATGATCTTCAAGCTAGTTGTCAACTTCACTCTCAATTTTTTAACTTTGATATAATATTTAATAATAGGAAGATTTGTAGAATTGTTGAGAGATAAATTGAGAGATTAGAGAGATGATAGAAGATTTGTGAGAAAAATGAAGAAGAAAATGAGTTATTTATAGATGAAAAATAGGGTTAAAGTGTAAATATATTAACTTAGGGGTTAAAAATAAATATTAAGGTGATAGAGGGTTTATGGGATGGGGGGCCAAAAATGACAGTTATAACCGTTGCACAACGGCCAAAATTGAAATTTGGTCGTTGTTGCAACGGATTTTTGCAAAGGGGACGGGTCGGGATGGGCGGGGCGGGTCGGGATCTAGACGAACCCAGGCCATGTCCCGAGTTCGAACCCCGACGCCGACAAAATATTTTTTTTTACTTTGGAGGATCGGGGCGGGACGGGACGGGACAGGTCGGAATCCAGCCGACCGGCTCACTGGACAGCCTAGTATAAACTGAATCCGTTGATTTTTCTTAAAAGAGAACTACTATTTGAAGAAACTTGAACAACAACTTACATCTGGGACCAGATTAGAGTATTAGACTGTCACATTGGACAACAACAGAGATTAACGAAACTGAAAATATGCACCATTTTCTACGCTCTACATTCTTAAAATCTGCAAACTAACCAAGCTAAAATTTCTGCAAGCACTAAAAACTAAAACAGAAGCAACACTAGAAAGATAAAATCTAGGAAAAAAATATCAATTCCCTCCGTCCTTTTCGTCATCAGTTGGAAGTAGTAATTCCTCTGAGTTCTTCAAAGCTCTTTAGAATTTCTTCCCTGGCGATTTCGTTAGGAATCATAACAACATTCTCTTGATCTTCCTTGCCACCTTTGTGATGCGTCAACCATTTCGTCTTTGTTTGGAGACCCGTTCTGGATTTCAAGTGTAGGCGTTGGGCTAAGCGGAGTGACACTGGAACGGTAACGTCGTCGTCGAGAGACACTGGATGGCGATGATGATTTAGAGCTTAACGCTCTAGGAAAAATACTTATGCCTCTGGGAAGTTTGGATTTCGTACCACGGGCGCAGCCAGCGCGACAGCTTTTGTTAACGGGTGGAGGATGGTCATGCTCACCATAATAGGCCACGACAAAAAGGTCTTGAGCCTTTGGGCTCTTCTCAATATGTTTCTTTGCCTTGCAGCCTTTTGAGGTGTTACACATGTAGTAGTTCCTGTCATAGAATAATCAGGACGGGTCAAAACTTACTTGTCTACACCATCAACAAATGGAACAGTTATTTTTTGTCATGGAAATCGAGAACTGAACCGAACTTTCTATTAGATGAAATGGTACTGGAACTGCAAAAGAGAACGAACCTCGGGAATGGAGAACTTTTAATTGGCTTTTGACCGTATTTGCGCCACGCCCATGTATCATCAGTGAGTTCCTCTTGCCTCAGTTCATAGATAATCTTTATCGACTGATTTTTTCTAATTTCAAATCACAAAGTACTAAAATCAAAACACTGAACACACGCACATAAAATCATGAAACGGGGGGGAGTACTTACCTTCTACGAGTTTGGATCACAGGAGTTGATCTAACCGATTGTGCAAGTTGTTGCTGCGGATAGATCAATTCCTGTGGTGCTACTGCTTGTACATATGTTAGCGCTGTTGGGGGTGGAGGAGGAAAAATTATTTGTTGTCTAAGCTGAGCTGGCTGTAACAGCTGCTGGTTATCATTTTGGTCCATGATTTTGACCTGATCAGCAAATATAGGAACGGAGGATGTGGGGTTGATGATCTCAAAAGATAGATCATCTGAATTTTGTTGTTGAGCAACAGGAGAAGTCCTAGAAAAAATATCACCTAAGCCTTGAAAATTAGTCATTTGATCATCATCTAAAAGACGGTAAAAAAAATCCCAATCATCATGATCATTTTCAAAAGTAGGAACTACGTTGTTAGGTCTATTAATATTGCAGCCTCTTACAATCGCACCTATATCCCAGTTGTCATCACCCATTTCACCTTTATATAAAAAGATATCTAGTTTGTTACAAAGAGAAAATACGGTAGGGAGCAAGAAAACCTTAAAGAAAATTAAAAAGAAAAGTGCTTAAAAATAAGCTTTTTTTTTTTTTTTTGTTGACGAATGAACCCGCTGCCGCTACTCTCTCGAGTGTGCACAGGGTAAACCTCGGACTGACGCAATAGCCTGCAAACCACGTCAGCGGATTAACCACACTTGGCAAAAAATAAGCTTTTTATGTGTTGTGAGAGAGGGGAATGGGAAAAAAGGGACCCAAAGGCACTGACTTTAGGAGAACTTTAGCATATATAAAAATGGAGAAAACAACTGAGTAAAAAAGAGCTTTGAGTAAGTAGGGAATTAGGAACCAATCAAAGCTGGGATGAAGAAAACTGAATAAGATTTGTTTATTATATAGAGGACTCAAAGGGGTATCTACCCACCCTTGCACGTCCACATTCACTTGGCATTTAATGCACATTAACTGTTTTTTTCTCATCTTAGGGTGAGTGAGATTATTGGCATCTGTAGGAGGAGATAAACAACAAATGACAAATAGTGAAACAGAGGTCCTCTGAGAAAACAAATATTGCAATTTCAATATTTTTTTTCATGTCCTTTGACTTTGCAGGATGTCAAAAGTGGGCATGTCCTTTGACTTTGAAAGAATGTCAAAAGTGGGACCAAAATATGACAATCAACATTTTTTTTTGTTGACGAAGGAACCCGTAGTCGTTATTCTGTCGAGTGTGCAGGGTAAACCCCAGACTGACGCAATAGTCTGCAAATCATATCAACATTTTTTTTTTGTGGCATATATGTTGGGTGCACCATAGGATAGCACATAAGAATATGTCACAAACTTTTCAGCTTCAGAATTTTATGTGTTGTAATGTTGGAAAAGGGAAATTACGCGTGCTTCCCCCGCTTTGACACAACACTTGAAAGCTTATTGAGACCTTTGACGATGCTTTTGGGCAATGGATCAAGTTAACTTCTGAGGCGACGCTCATTGTTTAGAGCTCACTAAGTGAGATTACATTGGATATGTTGTTGTTGTTGTTTATTTTTATTATATTATTATTTTATTATAGTTATTGTTCATTTTTTCCCGAGTGCTTTGTCACGCCCTCTTTATTATTTGTCATGTCTTCTTCACTTTCGCATTTCGTTTTTCGAAGTGCTTTGAAATGTTTTTTCTTGAGCCGATGATCTATCGGAAAAGAACATCTCTAGGTACCTCTCAATATAGAGGTAAGGTCTGCATACAACTCTACCTTACTCAGACTCTACATGTTGGATTACACTAGATATATTGTTGTTGTATTTAATAGATTTCTTAATGCTTATCTAATTAAATCTGAGCAAACATTATTAGATTCACGTGAACCCATTTATCCCACTGTGAATCCACCATCGGTCTGAAGTTGATGTTCACGTCTAGATAGACTAGCTAGATTGTGCTTTAAAAATAAAGAATAAAAAGGGCAGCCCGGTGCACTAAGCTACCGCTACGCGCGGGGTCCGGGGAACGGCCGAATCACAAGGGTCTATTGTACGCAGTCTTACCTCACGTTTCTGCAAAAGATTGTTTCCACGGCTTGAACCCATGACCTCCTGGTCACGTGGCAGCAACTTAAAATATAAAGAAAATAAAAATAAAAAGAGAAATATTAGCCGGACTAATATCTTTGAAGAATTATTGGTTTGTCTTGAAGATTGAATTGTAAGAGGATTGTTACAATTTTACCTTACATTCCAGAAATCTAAGGTTCAAAGTTTAATTATGTACTTTATTCTATTACACAATAAGTTTTTTTCTAACTGTGCATTTCTTCAACGTTAATTGTCATAAGTATACATATTATTTGTTAGCAACAAGAAGTATTTAAGCATGTAATAAACTACTATATACTGTGTAGTGTTTAAAACAAAGTATAAAGGGCAGCCCGGTGCACTAAGCTCCCGCTATGCGCGGGGTTCGGGAAAAGGCCGGACCACAAGGGTCTATTGTAGGCAGTCTTACCTCACATTTCTGCAATAAGTCATTTAAAAACAAAGTATATGAAGTTATAATTATATTCAGGTTGTTAGAGATCAAGGTATGGTTCCGTTGAACCCCAAACATAGTAAAGTTGATCCCTACAATGAATTCGTCTTAAGAAATCCATTTAATATATATAAATATTTAATTTAGAATCTAATAATTTAAAATGGCTAAAATTCTGAACCCATAAAATTCAAATCCTGACTCCACCTCTTCATCATGCTTATAATCAATCATAAACCCATAGTAAAACAAAAGCAATGTATGAGTTTCTATTTATTTATTAATTTATTCTGTTAAATTACTCAAATATTATATTACTACCCCTACATATTTTCCCTAACCCAGTACACCGAAATTTACAAGTTATACTTCCTTGAATCTTTCTTAGTCACTTACGTCATTAATACGTCATTTTATTGAATTAAATCTAAGAAGAGTTGTGTTTGTACTTTGTACTCAAACTAGTAAGCATAGCCCGGTCCGGGACCAACATGAACAAAGTTATTGTTAAATATATCTTGACGGCATCTTCTGATGCATTACGCCAGTCTATCATGACAATGCCCAATTCTGAGTTTGCTATGAAAGACTTGGATCACTTGAGTTACTTTTTGAGGATTGTTGTCACTCGTCATGCAGGTGGGTTGTTCTTATCCCAGAGGAAGTATGCAGCTGAGATCATTGAGAGGGCTGGGATGTCATCATGTAAGTCCACTTCCACTCCAGTTGATACTAAATCCAAGTTGGTAGTTGCGGCTGACTCACCTTATGAGGATCCGACCCGCTATCGCAGTCTTGCCGGAGCCCTTCAGTATCTTACATTCACGAAATCAGATATTATGTATGCCATACAGCAGGTGTGTTTATTTAAGCATGATCCCAGAGTTGAGCACATGAATGCACTCAAATACATTATTCGGTACATCTAGGGGACACTTGACTATGGCTTACATTTATATCTGTCGTCGACATCTACTCTTGTCTCGTATACAGATGCTGATTGGGGTGGATGTCCGGACACCAGACGGTCTACGTCTGGCTATTGTATGTTTCTTGGTAATAACTTGGTCTCATGATCTACAAAGCGTCAATCGATATTGTCCCGCTCTAGTGCAGAGGCCGAGTATCGAGAGTAGCCAATGTGGTCTCTAAATCATGTTGGTTGCGCAATCTTCTTTTAAAGCTTCATTGTCCTATTCAGAAAGCTACCTTGGTTTACTGTGATAATGTTAGTGTCATCTATCTTTCTGGTAATCCGATTCAGCACCAACGCACCAAACATATAGAGATAGACATTCATTTTGTTGGTGAAAATGTAGCTCGTGGACAAGTAGGCGTCTGTGAAGGGTCTTCCCTCGATCCTCAGATTGCAGACATCATTACAAAGGGTCTTCCCTCGATCCTTTTTGAAGATTTTAGGGACAGTCTCAGCGTTCGAAGACCGCCCACTGTGACTGCGGGGGTGTGTTAAATATACATCCGATATACACAATATACATGTGTATATCGAAGCTCGGGTTACGGTAAGCAGGCCCACGGTGTTGGGCTGATTTTGTATATAATGTATATATTAGTCTTGTACCTTAATTAGTCTTGTACACTTACCATAATTGTATAGTTAGTCTCCAAATAGAATAAGATTTTAGGAGTAGAATAGGAATATAATTTTTCTATTATGGAAATATGTAAAATGTATATATTGTCTTTCAATTAATGAAAAGAATCAATGGATTATTTCTTTCATGTTAAATATACATCCGATATACACAATATACATGTGTATATCGCATCTCGGGTTACGGTAAGCACGCCCATGGTGTTGGGCTGATTTTGTATATAATATGTATATTAGTCTTGTACCTTAATTAGTCTTGTACACTTACCATAATTGTATAGTTAGTCTCCAAATAGAATAAGGTTTTAAGAGTATAATATGAATAGGATTTCTTTGACGAATGAGTGTTCCAACGCCACTATAGGCCTCGAATAATCCAGCAACCATCTGAAGAACCAGACGATCGTCGCTAACATGTGCACCAACGTTGCGGAGTTGGTCCACCAAGTCTTTCAACCTTGTGCAATAAGCTGAAACATTGGGAAAATTTTTCATGGTGACGTGGGAAAATTCCTGCTCAAGGGTAACAGCTCTGGAATTTCGATTATCTTGGAATATGTTACGCAGCCTATCCCACGCAGCCATCATCGTAGCGTAGGGCTCAATAATTGTCTGCAACAGGTCGGTAGATATAGTGGAATAAATCCACTGAAGGACCGTGACATCAAGTGTTATCCATAACTTAGAATCATCCTCGCGTGTAGATACCTCTGTATCCTCAGGAGTCGTGGAGATTACGTGATGGATGACTTGATGCGAGCGAGCGTGAATTTTGAATAACTCTGCCCGCGTCGCGTATTGGACGCTTTTTATGTCAAGAATTAGAGGGATGCGATTCTTGATGTTAGAAACAACAAGGGCAGGGTGAAACGTGTTCTTTGTTGTAGACATTTAATGAAAGAACAATATGTGATAGAGGGATTTGAAAGAGAGAATTTTGAGAGCGGAAGAAGACGCAGAAACTGAGGAGAAGCTCTCGGATTTGCTGGCCGAAGAACAAGAATTTTGAGAGAAATTTTTTTTTTGACCTAGACTTCTGATACCATGAAAGAAATAATCTCTTGATTCTTTTCATTAATTGAAAGACAATATATACACTTTACATATTTCCATAATAGGAAAATCCTATTCCTATTCTACTCCTAAAACCTTATTATATTTGGAGACTAACTATATAATTATGGTAAGTTTACAAGATTAATTAATGTACAAGACTAATATACACATTATGTACAAAATCAGCCCAACACTGTGGGCCTGCTTACCGTAACCCGAGATCCGATATACACATGTATATTGTGTATACCGGATGTATATTTAACAGTTATATTATTTTATTATACATTATACATAGTAGATAAATCTGTAAAAGTTGTTACAATATGCCCAGCTCAAAAGTGAAGAAAAATTTGTTTGTCCTTTGATTTTTAAATTTCAGTTTCCAACAGCAGATAATTGAGGCGGAAAGTATTGATTGGGCTGAGCGTGTCTCCACTGATCTGCACAAGATGAACGACAGAGCTATAAGGAACATCGATGAGAATATTAATAATACTTGCTTCAATAGTGAGTTGATAAAGTCTTGCGTCTATGCAAAGCAAACTAAGAAAGAGGAGTCGTTATAAGATATATGTTGGAGCTAAAAACATATTAGTTTCTAAAAGCACAATGATGAATGGAACTGCAAACAAAGAGCTGCAAGTGCTTATGAATCTATTCTCTAACATTGTTTTTTAGCATTCTCAAAGGAGGAGGAACTGTGAGCCGTAACAGTTGTAGATGTACTGATAAATGTCGATTTAATAAAACACTCTACAATTGCTAAAACTATTAATACCCACCTACTTCCCTCCATACTTTCGTCATGTACCTCAGGTTTTTGACATTTCCGATTCTTCTTCTTCTTCGCCCTCATAGTCTTATCTTTATGGTTAATTTCATTATAATGATGACTAATGTTGTGCAGAGATTATATAAATGTTGGGGAAAAACAGGTTACAGGAAGCTTACCCGCTTGTTGTTGTAAGCATTGGCTTCATAGGGTGCTTTTTCTTTCAACAGGTAGAACAAGTCTTATAAGTGAACTCATCATAAAAAGGAATGTAATGAACCCATTCTTATTTTGCAAAATAACTACTTATATTTTGACGACCAAATAAATTTATGGATAGTCACAAAATCTATTATTGAGTAACCCAACAAAACCACTCTGAATCACGTAAGATTACAACAGGACAGTCAACAACTGATTTTATGGAAGGAATGTCTTTTTGTAGCTGCAGTTCTTTGTTGCGCCACCTCTTTTTTATCAACTGTTATCTTCATATAAGTATCATGCCTGAGTTTCATCTGATAATTTCTCTTTTCTGTACATGAAAGTTTATTTATTTGTTTGGAGGACATTTCCTCACAAGCTTATTACCGCAAGGTAGCTGCATTTCAAATAGTTAAAAAATAATGGACAATACCAGATCGGACTATAGAAATTCCGGTAGTTGTTTGTAACATGAAAATTATCAGCCCAAGCAAAAAAAATCTAAACGAAATAGAATGGAATCATAATATGGACATGCTGTAAAAACAGGTGTAATGTTATTCACGTAAAAACTATAGACAACAAGCCATATAAAGCATGTTGGAAATAAATCAAAGAGTGGAAATAATCGCAACTCATTCCCCAATTGTCAACTATTCAAACTCCCGGTTCGTTGTTCTCAGTTGAGTCAGTAACTTCATTTATTCCATTATAATTAGAAAAATGAATAAATATCTAGCGTGGTAGAAAGTAAGTGCTAATATGATACATCGATCATCTACATTCATTCCATTCTATTTGGACCCATCCCAAAACGGGGGAAAGATCGAAATAGATACCCGGTAAAGGAGGAAACTAACCTGCTGAAAATGACCCATTATCAGCAGCTCTGTGCATATCATCATCCTCACAACACCTGAAGCAGCTCATACTTCTTTCAATAAATTCTAGAAAATACAACAATTCAAATAGTTCAAAAATTATAAAGAGTATGTTACAAACAAATAAACAACCCCATTAGTTAGCAATATAACAACAAAGAACAAAAACCAATCATTCCCATATTCTAATTGATCCACAACAAAGCTGCAGTATAAGCAAATGTGATCAAACCCATATAGGGAACTAAAAAGGAGTGCTATTTAGTAAAAGCAATAAACATTATAATATCAACATAGTAAAAAAATCTTGGAAAAAAAAAAAGATACAATTTTTTAAACTAGGGTTGCCTTTTTTTTTTTCAAAAAATTGAAAAACTGGAAGAAACTCAAGATTGATATAGACACAAATTTGCAGAAAATCAGCATACTTTATTAAGTATGCAAGACAAGTGTTCAGAGAAATTACACATCTAACCAATTTGATTATGGCTAAGTTCATGGTCCCTATATAAATGACGCAAGGTATGAATTTTTCAATAACCTTATTTTCTTTTTCCTTTTCTCATGATAGGATAAGAAGAATAAGTTGGCTAGAGAATTTCATGAAGTGCAGCAGATCCAGCCGCGCAATATAGTTGAATCAGTTAATAATCTGATCGTTGTAACCACTAACTCCCGTAACTCAGGCGAACTAAGTTTTCCTAGAATTCTGGGGCCTATCGTCTTCTCTTTTAACTGTCGGAAAGTGCATAAGAAATATAGTTAACGACAAATTAAACCTTAAAATGATAATAAGAATCTAATGGAAAATCTGTTTGGTTGAGTAATTTTCTCAAACAACTACAGTTACTCTCAAGAGAAAACGAAATTACGTAGCATGAAATCTAAGGGGGAACAGAGAAACAGAAGATGAGAAGAAGAAAACCCACCGGGAAGTAGTGTTGAAACGACAAAACTCTAGTAAGAGATAGAAATACAGTCGAGCACAAAGAATTACAAAAAAATTACATAAGCTCACAGTTAGGGAATAAAATTCAACACCCATATAATTACAAAAGAAATTGCCAAGATAACAGTACGCTCACCTGAGATAAGTCGAAACTAGAAAATCTACTGAAGTTCAAGTTAAGAACAAAAGGAGGGAGAGTAGAAGCACTGGAGGAGACGAAGCGGTGACTTCCAAAGGTTAAGCAGCTATAAACTGGAGAACATGAAATGACAGAAATACCCTATAATTCAAATGTTAATTCCAAAAAACACACATGTTGACGGAGAGAGGTGCTTATATTCACACTTCTAAGATAGTAAAACTCTATTTTTTTCCCAACTACAAATCACAATTCTCAGGAGAAGCAAGCGAACAAATTCTTCTTCATTGCTCGTGGGTTAATCATAAAATTTGTTTATCTGCTAATAAGCTAATATATATTCAGGTGAGAATTTCATTTTGTCACACATTATTACTGTTGTTGTCATCTGAGAAGACGATGTTGTTATGGATGGTGGTATGGTGGTTGGCATAGTTGTAAGTTTGGATGTGAAAGTCTTTGGTTTTTTCATAGGAGATTGCGAAGATTTCAAGGTTTGAAGGGTTTTGAAGTCTCTAAAAGCTTATGTCAGCTGTTCCAGCAAATGTGTATTTTCTTCTATTTTGATTGTAATAATTTCTTGTTTTTGTTTGATGATTTTTGTAACATTGGTAATATATTCTTCGAACTTGTCACTGCTAGTTGACATTGTTGTACCTGCTAAGAAAATCAGCTAGAATATTCTTAATTTCAGATATATTTTTGACAATAAAATCATAACAATAAAAGAATGATTGTCACTTTCTTCTTTTGTTTAATTCTGGTAAATGGTCTATTTTATTTGTAATGAATGCTCTCACTTGGGTGTTATCTGTTCTGACAACGAATTTTACTGGTAATAGGTGATAATGGAATCTCTTTATTCCAAATTTTACTGTTAATAGTTCTTTTTCATTAATATGGTAATTTTTCTCATTTGGCTTCCATGTTCCACCTCCATATCCACAAATTAGTGGTTTTTCTTTATCTATATCCTCTTTATCATATGCTATGAGGACTGCTCCCCATCCTATATCACTGACATCAGTAAAAAGTTCTAGTTGATCTAGTTCTGTTGGTATTCTATGTTTTGGCAAGACTTTCACTTTTTCCTTGATTTTATTTATGATTTTAGCATGTTCTTTCTTCCACTCAAAGGTTATATTTTTTCTAGTTAATTCTTGTATCTCAAAAGTGGTAAATCTTTTATATGGTCTGAAGCATAGTTTATTACTCCTAGAAATTGTTGTACTTCTTTTTTGCTTTCTAATTTATCTTTAAATTTTTTTATTTTTGTTATAATGTGTTCTTATAATTATAATCCTTCATTATCTATTATGTATCCCAAATATTTTATACTATTCTTAAAGATTTCAGATTTCTTTTCAGATAATAATATTTCATGCTGTTTCACAATGTTTATAAATTCTTCTAGATGTTTTATATGATTTTCCAAATCATCACTATATATTAATATGTCATCAACATATACTATACAGAATTCTGTTAATTTTCTGAACACTTGGTCCATCCTTCTTTGAAATATTTGTGGTGCATTTTTTAATCCAAAGGGTAGTGCATTCCATTCGTAATGTCCTTGAGGGGCACTAAATACTGTTAAAGATTTTGATTCATTTTTTAGTTTTATTTGCCAAAATCCACTTTTACAATCGAATTTACTGAACCATTTTTTATTTCCTAATCTATTGATAATGTTTCTTTTGTATGGTAAAAAATATCCATCAAATATTATCTTTTTGTTTAGTTCTCTATAGTCAATCATCATTCTAGCCTTTTCTCTTTTTTTGTTCACTATGTTTTCTTACTAAAAAGGTTGGGCTACTATGTGGACTTTTACTTTTTTGTATCAATTTTAATTCTAATAATTCTTTTAGTTGAGTTTCAAACTCTTTCTGATCTGTTGGGCTATACCTAATAGGTTTAAATCTAACTATATCACTAGGATTTATTAATTTGATTTCAGCATATATTTTTTCTTTCTCCCATAGTTGTATTGGGTTTTCTCCAAAATTTATTTTTAATATATTGAGATATTTTTCTCTTAATAAATGTAGGTTACTATTTCTATCGGATCTTATGTTACATATTCTCAGTGTATGTATTGGCTGTACTCTCTTTAGTATTATCCACTTATTACAAGGCGTTTGTAAGCTAAAAGTAGTATTATTTATCACTTGTGTTTTAAAGTAGTCTAGGAAATTATTTCCTAATAATACTTGTTGTTTCATATCGTTAAGTTGGTATATTATTGGTAGTCTAAATATTGTCTTTCCTAATATTATTCTCATATTTTATGCTACTATATCCAATTCTTTTGTTTGTTCGTTAAAACATGATACTCTTGTTCTATGTGTTTTAGATCTCTTCCATTTGTGTGATTCTAATACCTCTTTCTTTGCTAGACATAAGTCTACTCCACTGTCAATAAAGATCTTTTGTTTTATCATTTTATTAGGCTTGTATCTATATGAGCTTCTATATATATTGCTACCATCTAATTATCATTCTGTTTCAAATCCATTTTTCTTAATCTTTGTTGAAGTTCTTCATCTTGTTCCATTTCTTTTACTTCTTCTAGTAGTTCTTTCCATCTTATTTCACTCAATCTTTCTCTTATTCTGCTGAGGTTTTTAGTGATCTTTTTGTATCTATCACTATAGTATTTATTTCATGTTTCGCTAGTAGTTGTAGTTGTAATAAGCTTATGGCGAACATTTCGTTCACATTGTATCCAGTAATTTCTTTCTTCTAATAATGTTTCTTTTTCTTTTTGTAGATCCATTTTATTCTGAACTACTTTCACTATCTGTGTGTTGATTAATGTAGATAACATTTTCTGATTCACTTTCTTAATCAGTTTGACTGACATAAAAGTCTTCGTATTCATACCAATTATTATTGTCTTCTTTTATTTGTTGTAGACTCATTATAAATTGTGTTGTATTTATATACTTTACACATTTTTTCTTTAGCTTTGGACATTTATTAGCATAATGTCCTTTTTCATTGCAATTCCAACATTTACATTCTTTAAGTTTTTCTTCTTCAATTGGTTTTACATATTTTCTCTTCCTAAATTTTCTCTTATGTTTAAAATTTTTCCTGATTTCAGGGGTATTTCTATACCTTTTAAATCTCTTTTTTCCGATAAAGTTTGTAATAAGGTTGTTGGTTGTGTCTGTTGTAATTATTATACCTTTTATATTTTTTGTGTTGATATTTCTTTTTATGGCCTTTCTTATATTTCTTTTCTCTTTTATTATCATCACATCCAAATACCAGTCTTCTTTCTGTAAATCCACATATCTCTCTTACTCCTATTTTCTTATCTTTTTTAATCTTCTGTTGCATCCTATATTCTTCACATTTTCGCATTAGGTATGCTCTTAATACTCTTATTCTTTCTCCTAATGTATTTTTTTTGTTCTAGTTGGGTATATCTTTCGATATCTCAGTATTATAAGGTATTGATAAGTGGTCATAATAGAGTTGTTGATATATTAAACATTCTTGTGGTAATAATCTTGCTTCATAAAAGAACTTACTAAAACTTATTGTGTATTCTAGTAATTTATTAATTTTACAACATTTCATGTTATTTAGATTCATTATTATTAGGGATGGCAGGTGGGTATAATTTTGTGGATTCCACACCGCACCCGCCCCTGTTGGGGCAGGCATGGGTATAACTTTGGCGGGTAGTATGCTTGTATGGGTATTGAAAATGTACCCGTCACGGGTAGGCGGGTAGGTGGTGGATTTGCAGTCATACCCGCCTACCCGCCCCAAGCACAAAATATTAGCAGCTCATAAGTCACGACAACTCTCTCATTCTCCAACAAAACTCAAAATCCTACGCCTCTTCAGTCCTTCACGCCTCCCTCTCTCTCGTTCCCCTTCACGCCGTCTCTCCTCCCTCTCTCATTCTCGACGTCTCTGCCTTTTTCTTTAAAGGAGATGTTGATCGGGAAATATTGGAAAATATTATTGTCTTTGCTTTGTGCTTTGGGGTTGTCTTGGTGAGGTCAATTTTTGTGCATTTGTTAAGTTTTACCTATTGGGTTTGTGGAGTTCAATTGAAAAAGTTGAAAAACTTTAGCTTATATAACTGAAATAATATATGGGTTTTATCTACATTTGTAATATATAGCTATTTGGGTGTATAATTTTTGGATTTTCTTGATTCTTTATTGTGCAAGGGGGAAGAGGTGAAAAATGGGGAATTCTGATGGTGAAAAAATTGGAATTCTCCACCCTCTCTCCCAAAGAAAATGAGACTGTGACAGTATTGATTCTTGACTCAAAATTTTGGGATAATTCTTGGAATTAGAATTTTTGGGATCATGTTGATCACTAATTGATCACAAATGAATTGATTAAAAAATATGGCAGACGGGTACAGGCGGGTGACGGATATCCACTTGGGTGGTGGAGCGGGTGTGGATTTAGGAATATACCCGCCTAGGCTGGTATGGATGTTGAAAATTGTACCCGCCAATTTTCTGGCGGGTGCGGGGGAGGGGGTACCCGCACCTGCCTCGCCCAATTGTCATCCCTATTTATTATCTCAGTTTTTCTCTCTGCAACTACGTTTTCTCGTGCTACTAACCATTTTTCTCCTAAAAATTCTCTTTTTAGTATGATATCAAATATTATTAGCATAGATTTCTAATCTCCTGCATGCTAAATACTTCCCCTCTTAATTGGTATGCTATAGATTTTATCCAATAAGCTACTTTTCCGATTAATGTTTTAGATATCAAGTCATACATATATTCTAGGTTTTCTGTCTGTGTAGAGTTCATTAATGCTATATACATTCCAAGATTTCAATCATTTATTCTTCTTCCTATTTCTTGTTCATCATAAACATTAGCTAGATCTAAAAAACATCCATTGTAATTTACACATTGTGTCATTGATCCTACAAATTCTTTAAATTCAGCTTGTTGTCCTACTGGTATATAATTTGTTAATCTAGTTCGTTTTCTTATTATTATTTCTAGATTAGGGTCTACTAATTCTTCTTAAGGATAATCATTTGCATCTTCATTTATTATATCATCAATTTCTATTTCTGTTTCTATAGGCTTATTAAATTCATCTTCTATATCACTTTCAGGTTCATCTTCTATGATTGCATTTACGCTTTTTATTTTTTGTAAGACTTCTATTATCTGGTTGTTCTCCTTTAATATTTCTGAGTCGTCGTCGTCGTCTTCTTCTATGAATTCTGCTACTTGTATCTCTTGATTAACTAATTCAATGTTGTTATCCTCTTTTGTATTACTCTCAGTTTTTTCGTTACTAGTTGTACTTTCATCGCTTGTTCTAATGATTTTTCTTACTTTCTTTTTTCCTTTTAGCCTTTTTATCTTTTCTCTAAGGATTTGTATTTCTTCTTTTAATTCTCCTAATTCTTGTTTCACCTCATTTAATTCTTTCTTTACATCATTCAATTCCTTTTTTGTTTGTTTCAACTCTACTTTGGTTTCTTTTAATACTTTCTTTGTATCTTTAAATTTGTGTTTGTATTTTTTATACTTGTTATACCATTCTTCATTATTGTGTGTTTTCAATTTGGTATTTTCTGTTTCTAATTCACATATTTTTTGTTCTTGTTTATCTAGTTTCATATTTAAATATTCGTTGGTTGTTTTTTCTGCGTCTTTTAAGTAAATGTTTTCACCTTTGAATTATTGTCTGGTGTATTTTTTTTTATTGGTTCATACTTGTATCGTTCTCTTTCTATTATATTTTTCTCATGGTTTTTAAAAAACGTAAGTACACTAGGTTCTTGATTTTCCATTAAAATTGTCATTTTTTTACTTAATATTGCTAAACTGACTAATATTTTTTCTACTTTCTTTGGCAATTTTGGTTTTATTTTACTAATATCTACTATTATTTGCTCTTTACTTCTTCTCCAATCATCTATCGGTACTATTTCCGGTTGTTGAGTTGTAGTACAAATTATTGTGTTTTCTTTGCTCGTACTAGGTCCATTTTCTACTTGTTTACCTTTATCTTTATTTGTCTCTTCTACTAATATGTTAAGTTTTCCAGTATTATTTTAAATGTTGGTACTTCAAATACATTCCATAATTTTATTAATTCTTCTCTTATTACTTCTTGCATCCGTGTTTGGTTTTCTTTTATTTCATCCATTACTATTAATGTATTTTTCATTTTTTTCTCTTAATATTATTTCTTCCCATAACGCATTAATTTTTTCGTTAGGGCTAGTCAGGATTATTTATTTTCTTTTTCCATCCGTTTCCCATGTCTATCCATATTTTGTCAAATTTATCACATTGTTGTTCTAAGTGCTTTATTTTTCTTCTAGATTTATTTCTTTTGCCTTGTACTTTAAGTATTTGAGTCGTGAAAATATTTCTTCTAATAAAGTTATTTTTATTATTTTTAGTTTATGTTTTTTCTCTATTATTTCTCTTTGTATATTCATACTTTATTTACGAATCTTGTTTTCCCTTGGTCATTTATTTCAATTCCATTATTATTTATCTTATAATTTATCATAGTTAAAAAGTCACTTCCTAAAAGCAGTTCATTGAAACTGTCATATTCTATTACTCCTATATTTATCTTATATTCTAAATCTTAAATTAATACTTTTGGTAATTATTATTTCTCTTTCATTTTCAGGATAATTATAAGTTTGCGGGTCTATTAAATCACAATCATTTTCATCAATCTTACTTATATGTATAAAACTTTTAATAGCTCCAGTATTTATTTCAGCTATACAGTCTGTTGTTATTATGCCTTTAATTATTATTACCTTAATCTTCAATCTATTTGTGTTTATATTTATTAAATCTAATATTCTAGGTTGTATAACGCTAGTTTGTCGTGACATTATTGGTTCTCTTGTAATACTAAATCTAGATCCTTCTATTTTTTGTATTAATCTTTTTTATGGTCTAAGGGTTCTGGTATGAAAATCCATATATATTTCTTCTGGTATAGTTATTTTGAAATTTTCTTTATGTTCTATCTGTTCTAATATTTCTTGGTACATTCTTAGTACTAATATATTCATTTTATGTTGTTTCTTTACATGGTGGTTTCCGGTTAAAGCATATATCATTTTTGTTTCAATACTTATGACTTTACTTCCTGGTGGCATTGTTATTCCATCCACTTTATAATATAGTATTAAGGTTAAGTCTTTGTGTTAATCTTTTAATGATATACTAAAGTCTGGTTGTACCTTAAATTTTAATTTTTGATATATTAAATTTCCTTTTATTATTGATATTAAAACATCTTGTAAATTTTTTAATATTCTATCATCTAATATGTATACGCAAATTTGGTCAGGAATGCCGATGGCTTCTCGACTGGGGGTTTGGAGCGTGTAATACCTATCCGTGAGCTAGAGAGTTACTTTGTATAGGTGTATCTATGTTTTTCTGAAAGTATGCTTTTATAGTAAATTCTACTCCTCCAAAATATATGTTTCTATATTTTTTAGCTTCTCTAGTTGATAGTTTTGCTAACTCTCTTTTTATTACTTCATCTGTTATCAAGTTTATTTTTGTTCTTCCATTTACACTCATTGTATCTATTATATTTTCATGATTGTGTGCTATATATCTTATTTCTTTATTTCTTTCAAACCATTTTGTTTTAAATATTTTCTTAATAGATAATTCCTTTTTTTCATCTTGTATCTTCTAATATGTTTCTGGCTTAAAGCTTAATGTTTGTGTTGATCCTTCTTCATATGTATTCATCTGATAATATGTTTCTTTAGAGTCTTCTACTATTTATTTTTCTTTATCCATATTTTAATAGGTTGATGTACTTATATTGTTCTTCTATAATATCATTTAGATCCCTTAATTCGTTATCTTTTATGATTATTTCTCTTAATTTTTTCTCCAGCAGTTTCAAATTTTCTTCTTCCTTTTGTCTCAACTCCTTGTCTTTTAATGTTATTCTATTTCTTAATCCTTCATAGTTTCTCCCTGTTCATATATTTGTTTTGAATTTTCTTGTAAACGTTAATCTCTTTCATTTATTAGATTTATACCTATTCTACAACTTACTATATGTTGGTTTATATTTCTACTATATGTAAGAGATTTTTCGGCTATTATTCTAAGTTCTCCTAACTTATTTTGTTGTTCTTGTAGTTTATTTTTATCCATAGTGTTCTATCGTCATTCATAGGTCTTCGTTTAAATCTGTTATTACCTAATTTAGTCTAATTATTTCAGTATTTAGATCTATCAATTCTCTGTATATTCTTATAACCTCATCCAAATTTGTACTTATTGCTGCTAAGTCAGTCTCTTCATTTATCTTTTCATAATCTTCCAATCTCTTTATCGCTAATTCTATTTTCTTTAATTCTACTAAATCACTATAGTATTTTAACAGTATTTCACTGTGGTTTCTTCTTTGTAGTAAGAGGTGTTTTAACACTTTAAACATAAAATTTCTTTTATTTAATTCTCTGGCCTGGACAAATTCTGAACGTTTTTTTCATTGTTTATACTATAAGAGGAAGTTTGCGAGTGCTTCTTCCGGAGGGCATTTTTATCTTTTCTTTAAATTAAAACAATTTAGTGTATCTGCAGAGTTCCTAGCAAAGCATTTGAAGGGTGTTGATAATAATAAGGCATTGTCACATTTTATGAGTTTGGCTTAGAAAAGCTAAGCATCTGTTGGCTCATAAAACTCTCAATTTACAGTGACAAGGCCAACTGATTCAAGGCAAATTTAATCCAAAGTTCTGTAGTTTACTACGAAATCACATTAAATAGGTGCAGAATCACCTACTCAGACTGTTCATGCACAAAACTTGTTTAGTACCAATCCTTAAACAAAATACCTACTATATGTTTCTTTATTAGATAATCCTTTATCATTTTCAATTGGAAAAACATGCTAATGGTATCATACACTATCGCCGCTAATTCTATCCTATCCCCTCCCCGAAACAAAGTCTGTTCAAGCTAAACTGTAGCAACTTGCAAGAACCCCATTGGAAAAAAAAGAGAATAAGAATAAAATTGCACCCAGCAAATTATAGGGCAGCAATTATCTTTCTTCAATAAAATCAGAAAAGAGAGAACAAATTATTAAGTCAACATGCTTTCTGTATTCATTGAACTTGTTTATATTTCTGGTTACATTGTCATTAATTAGTTGTTTCATTGAAGATATATGTCATTCCTAAATTTTTTTGGCATATACAACAGCTTCCAAATTCAACTCAGGAGAGAGACATATACCGAGAGACAACAACAACAACATACCCATTGAAATCCCACACCATAGGTCTGGAGAGGGTAGAGTGTACACAGACCTTAACTCCACCTTGTTAGGTCGAGCGGCTGTTTTAGAGAGACCCTCGGCTCAAGACAAAGCATAATGACAAGCAAGGCAATCAAAACAAAGCAAGAGTAAAGCAAGAGAAACAGTCAGACTCAGATAAGAAATTAAAGCAATACAAAGTGCAATCGAACAAAAGGGAGCAATAGCTAACACAGCTAAATAAGCTAAACAAAATACACTAAAGAACACAGCATCAGAAATCAAACTACAGTGGATTATAAAGCAATAATGTGCCTATAAGTGTGATAGGATAATCGGGCCTACAGTAATAACACTACAACTATCAATTTGTAAGCATACCGTCGCAACACTACCCATATCAGCCAACTCAGCCGGCAATTCCATTCCTTGTTGGACTACATATCTTGTTAGGAAGTTCTCAAGATCTCGCCTTCAAGATCTCTCACTTTACACCACTGATTGAAGCTCCTGCATCTTCAACTTCATCTCCTATATTTCATGATCTCATGAGCTTGTGTTGAAGATACACTATTAAATTGATAGGCTGTTTGGCCAAATACTTCAGTAGGTGTCGGCCCATAACCCATTCCTCGAACTTGACCAGCATGTTCTTTCCCTAGCACTTGTGCAAGTGAATCAACTTGTGAAAATTGCTTTGATAAGCCGTCCTGACTTTCAATCCTCTCTATTTCCTCCTACATAAATTTAGTATTTCAACTATTAAATTAACTTTTATTTTAGGTATATAACTTTAAGAAAGTTGAACATCAATTATTACTACCAATAATCTTGACTGCCTCATTCATATCTTTCCGTTTGTGTGTCAAAGTCCACAATTCTCCTCTACTCATTGGTCTCCCACGTCTACGCTAGTACATTATTATGACCACAATCATATATTAAAATGAAATATTTAAAGAATAGAAAACAAATAACTTAAGCTTTTTAATTGACAAACCTCTTCAGCTTTTGAGCCTTCAGGTTGCGTCATATTACGCATAAAAGACTTCAAATGCCCCAAGAACACGTGTGATCAAACAACTACTGATTTAGGTAATACAACTTATTTAGCTAAACAAAATGGATAGATAACTTTATTAGTATAATAATTTACCTTTGTATAGGATTCATCCATCGATAGTGTATCGGGCCACCACGTCTCACTTCAGCAACTAAATGAACAACTAAGTGAACCATGACAGTGAAAAAAGGTGGAGGGAATATCATTTCTAAGTGACACAAAGTGATAGTGATTTGATTTTGGAGGTTATCAAGGTCCATGGAATTCAACACTTTAGCACATAACTGTCGAAAAAATAATGAAAGATCAGTTAAAACTGAAGATACTAAGCCATACAATGCATTCCTCAATGCTATCGCCAATAGGTGTTTCATAAGAATGTAACAATCATGACTTTTCAACCCAAATAATTTTCGTTGCTTCAAATCAACACATCTCGAGATATTGCTTGAGTAACCATCTGGAACAACCACATTCATTAAAGTCCTTAAAATGTCCTTATGTTCATTTGCAATAGTAAAAATAGAAGAGGTATTGGTGAATATTAGTAGAATATTCACTATATATTTTATAATTATTAGTGTTGTATAATTATGGTAGAAATAGAATTCTTATTGTATTAGGATTCTACATTGTACACACTATATATTTGTATTAATGAGAAAAGCTCTCCAAGGGAGATTAATACAATCTTACATGATATCAGGATCCATAACCTAAACCCTTTTTTTTCTCATCCGCGGCGGCTGCTGTTCTGCCTGTTCTCTTCCTTTCCCTAAAACCGAAGCAGAACTTTTTCAAAACTTTACTATTTGCTTTTCTCTATTCCCTTACCAAGAACCAAGCACAAGCACAGTGCCTTGCCCTTTTCTTTTTTACCCAACCTGTTAGCAGCCTTCTTGTCTCCTTTACCGAGAAAATAAACAATTGTGGTTTAATTGTTTCTGCCACCTCGGTTTCTGCTTCCTCCTTCACAAATTTTTTTGGTTTATTCACCTGAGAACAGAATTATTTTTTTTACCTTGTGTTTTCTTCTTTTTCCTTCACCAAAAACAATTCACTATAATGACTTCTCCCACAACTCTCAATTTTGGAGACCAATTTTGGGCCCAATTTCAGGCAGCCTACAAGTTCGCTCAGGCCAGTCAATGGGCCACATCAATTCGGCCCTATTTCTTGGAGCCTCTCAATTTTGGAGACCAATTTTGGGCCCAATTTCAGGCAGCCTACAAGTTCACTCAGGCCAGTCAATGGGCCACATCAATTCGGCCCTATTTCTTGGAGCCCAGCAATCCCCCCAGGCCCCTCCCAGTCTAATTTGGGCTCAACTTTCATCACATTGAACCCTCGGCAGTACGATAATGCGTGGTATATAGATACGGGTGTCACGTCTCACATCACCAACAATTCTGATAATCTTTTTCCCATGCAAAGTTTAAATACTCCACAGTCTATTATGATTGGAAGCGGCCATCGCATTACAATTCAAGGATTTGGCCACACACTAACCCCACCACCGTATCCACTGTTCTCCCTGAATAACGTCTTATATGCTCCTAACATTATCAAAAACCTAATCTCCGTTAGGAAATTTGCCACCGATAATTATGTATCAATTAATTTTGACCCGTTTGGATTTTTCGTAACGAACCTGCGTACCAAAAAACTCCTTACAAGATGCAATAGTGAGGGTAATCTCTATCCTTTCCTATCCACGTCCGCTGCTAGTATCAACCCTCTCATATCTCTCATTGCCCATGTCACTCCTCCAACCGCTTTAGCAACAATTTCTCCGTCAACCTGGCACAATAGACTTGGACACCCAGGAGCACATGTTTTTAATTTTCTTAGAAACAATAATTTAATCCGTTGTCATAATGAAAAATTTGCCCAACAGTGTCTTTCTTGTCCCATAGGCAAATATGTTCGCATTTTGTTTCAGTCTTCTTCAAGTGTTATGTATTCTCCCTTTGACGACATCTCACATTACTAGCTCACTGAGTCATAAATTTTATCTTGTCTTATTAGATGACTTTTCTCACTTTGTTTGGGTTTATCCACTTAAATTCAAGTCTGAAGTGTTTGCCAAGTTTCTTGCATTCCGTGTCTATGTCAAAACACAATTTGAAAAAGAAAAAATCGCTTCAATGTGATAATGGTTGTGAGTTCAATAATTCCGCATTTCACAACTTTTTCTATACTAATGGCATGGTTCTCTGGTTCTCGTGTCCCCACACCACCTCCCAAAATGGCAAGGCCGAACGAATCATTCGCACACTCAATAACATGGTTCGTATGATCCTATTTCATGCCTCTCCCCCCTCCCTTTTGGGTCTATGTTGTGAAAATGACCGAATATATTATAAATATTTTTCCCCCACAAACCCTTCAAAATAGAACACCCACCGAAATTTTGTTCTGTAAGATCCCAACTTATGCGCACTTACAGATTTTCAGTTGTCTGTGCTACCCAAATCTTGCCTCCACCACCCCACATAAACTTGCACCCCGCACCACTCCTTGTGTATTCATAGGTTTTCCGCCTAATCATAGGGGGTATTTGTGCTATGACGTGTCTTCCCACAAAATCATTGTGTCTTGTCATGTCACGTTCAATCGAGTCTCCCACCACCAGCGTCGATCCATACCACCATCACTATAACCACTATTCCATCACCATCTATCCATGCTGTAACCACTAGCACACTGTCAAGTCTTTCACCGGCAGAGATGACCAATCATATTGTCATCTCCTCCACCCACCGGCTAATCAGTTCGCCGACCCCTGTGTCACCCCCGCATGTCTGCAGCCCTCCCAGAAAGCACCCAAACCTAGAAACCACCCCATATGTCAGTTCGCCAACCCTTGTGTCACCCCTGCATGTTCGCAACACTCCCGTCGACCACCCGAACCCAGAAAAACAACCCCTCGACGACCCCATCAAATTCACCCAACACTATCACCGTCGCCACACCCAGACCTGACACTGACCCTTCCCCAACCCATTGACCTCAATCGATACCTCACTATACCCAACCAATCACCGGTGCCGAGCCCTAATCACCCATGCCCAACCAACACACACCGACATCTTCCCGTCATTGTTGCAAACTTGCCGACTCAATCCCAGACCACTACCCCTGAACCGCCACCAACCCAATCCGCACCCCTCCAAAATACTCGTACTGCTTTTGCCCCACACACCATATGGAAACCCGTGCTCAACACGAGATTTTCAAACCCAAAGCCCAATTTAACCCATCCACAAACATCATATCCCCAATTCCCAAAAACCCAACATTAATCAAAATAGACCAAATTGGAATGCGACCATATGTGAGGAATTTGATGCTTTAACAAAACAACACACTTGGGATTTGGTTCCTAGACATGAGGGGGTGAACGTGATCCGATGCTTGTGGCTTTTTCGTCACAAATACATGGACAATGGTGATCTAGAGAGATATAAGGCGCGACTTGTGGCCAATGGCACTAATCAGCAGGATGGTATTTATTGTGGTAAGACGTTCATCCCGATTTTTAAACTGGCTACCATTCGCACAGTTCTGAGTATTGATATGGGTAAGCATTGGCCGATTCATCAGCTTGAAGTGAAGAATGCCTTTTTACATGGAGTCTTGAAAGAAACTGTTTACATGCACCAGCCACCTGGTTTTGTACATCCAGCAACCCATCAGTATGTATGTTGTCTTCATAAGTCTCTTTATGGTTTGAAATAGGCCCATAGAGCGTGGTATGACCGCTTTGCACAGTACATTATGCAAATTGGGTTTGTATGCAGCAAGTGTGATAATTCTCTATTTATTTTCATCGTGGCGGTAACATTGTTTATTTGTTGTTATATGTGAATGACACTGGGCTTATTGCCTCCTCTGATGTATTGAAAAATGAGATCATTGCTCTACTTAAATTTGAATTTGCTATAACTGATTTGGGGAAGTTACGTTATTTCTTGGAGATATCAGTAACTAGATCTGCAGTTACTATGTTCTTGTGTCAGCATAAGTATGCAGAGAAAATTGTGTACAAGGTTAAAATGGCAAACTGCAAGATCATGCCCACTCCGGTTGACTCTAAGTTGAAGCTCAGTGCTGTTAATGGTGATCCAATATCCGATCATACCCTCTATAGGAGCCTTGCAGGTGCACTTCAGTATCTTACTTTCACCAGACCTGACATTGCTTATGATGTTCAACAAGTATGCGTGTCCATGCATTCCCCTAGGGAGCCTCATTTTACTGCTCTTAAACGTATCATTCGATATGTTAAGGGCACACTTGATTATGGATTGCATCTATACCCCTCTGCACCGACCAGGTTGTTATCATATACGGATGCAGATTGGGCAGGCTGTCCGGGCACGCGATGCTCCACTTCTGGCTACTGTGTGATCTTAGGGGGTAATCTCATTTCATGGTCTGCCAAGAGGCAAGTCACCGTATCCCGTTCGAGTGCAGAAGCAGAATATAGAGGCGTTGCAAATGTTGTTGTTGAGATCTGCTGGCTTCGAAACCTTCTTTTGGAGCTCCAGTGTCCCTTGGGTAAGGCGTCTTTGGTTTACTATGAGAACATATCCGTTGTTTATTTATCTCATAATACGGTTCAGCATCAGCGAACCAAGCACATTGAGATGAATATACATTTTGTTCGTGAAAAGGTTGCTATAGGACATGTTAAGGTGTTGCATGTGCTCTCTTCATATCAGTATGCGGATATCTTCACTAAAGGACTACCTAGACAACTATTCCTCGACTTCAGATCCAATCTCAGCGTTCGGCCTCCTCCCACTATGACTGAGGGGGTGTATTAGTGAATATTAGTAGAATATTCACCATATATTTCATAATTATTTGTGTTGTATAATTATGATAAAAATAGGATCATTATTGTATTAGAATTCTACATTGTACACACTATATATATTTGTCACACATGTTTTTCTCAATATGCATTACATCAAAATTGTGACACAATGAGTTAAGCTTCCAATATGAAAGTTCAAAGAATATACTCTTCTTTTTCCACTGTAGATAATCACTTTGGATATTTTGTTTCCCACGTCTTCTTCTTTTTCCATTAACTTCAGCTATTGGTGTTTTTCCAAAGAAAATATGCAAATTCTCAACTTGTCTTAAAATGTCTGAACCTGATAACTATACAGGTGGATTTCGTTTGTCAACCGTACCATCAAATCGGACCTTGTCTAATCTGCACTTGTGACAAACATTTAAAAAATGGTGATTACCTATAAAACACCATTTTCTACTATGTTGAAGTCGACAGGGTTTGGTATCGATGTTGCACGTGGGACAAGCAGACTTACCATACGTGCTTCACCCAGACAAAATACCATTTCGGGGAAAATTACTATGTCCATGAAATAATCCCTTGATTATTTTCATTAATGAATATGTATATATAAATTTTTCATAATAGTAAAATCATATTCCTATTCTACTCTCAAGACTATTATAGTTGTACAAGAATCCTATAATTATGGTAAGTGTACAAACCTAAATTAATACAATATTTACACTAAAATCGAACTCCAAAATCGTGATATACATGGGTTTATATACCGTGTATACCACGGTTTCACGCTTGGTAATTTGCCTTGTGAAACCGTGATATACATGGTATACAAACCCATGTATATCACGGGTATAATTAACACACCCCCGCAGTCATAGCGGCGGTCTCGTACGCTGAGATTGTCCCTAAATTCATCAAAGAGAATAGACGAAAGACCTTTTGTAAAGATATCTGCAATTTGATACCTGAAAGGGACATGTAAGACGCGTACTTGCCCACGAGCTACCTTTCCGCGAAAAAAATGGATGTCCATTTCAATATGTTTAGTGCGATGATGTTGAACCGGATTGCCAGAAAGATATACTGCACTAACATTATCACAATAAACGAAGATAGCTTTTTGAATGGAAAAGTGAAGCTCAAAGAGAAGATTACGTAACCAACATGATTCAGAGACTACATTGGCCACCCATCGATACTCGGCCTCTGCACTGGAGCGGGATAAGGTAGTCTGCCGTTTGGCAGACCATAAGACCAAGTTATCACCAAGAAACATACAGTAACCAAACGTAGAGCGTTTGGTGTCCGGATAGCCACCTCAATCAGCATCTGTATATGAGACAAGTGTAGAGACCAACGACGGATATAGATGTAACCCATAATCAAGTGTGTCAGGTAAGTATCGGATGATGCGTTTGAGCGCATTCATGTGCTCAACTCTAGGATCATGCATAAACACACCCACCTGCTGGACAACATAGGTAATATCAGGTTTCGTGAATGTAAGATACTGAAGTGCTCCTACAAGACTGCAATAGTATGTGGGGTCCTCGTACGGTGAGCCAACCGCAACACCTAGCTTAGGTTTAGTGTCAACTAGAGTGGTAGAAGACTTACAAGAAGACATACCGACGCGCTCAATAATCTCTGCAGCATACTTCCTTTGAGACAAAAATAGACCACTAGAGTGACGTGTGACTACAATGCCCAAGAAGTAACTCAAGGGATCTAACTCTTTCATAGCAAATTCGAAACTGAGAAGGGACATAATAGACTTGCGCAGAGTGTCGGACGAAACAATCAATATAATATCATCTACGTACAATAAAATGTATGACAGGAAAGAACCACGACGATATATGAATAAAGAATGATTAGACCGCCTGTGAGAAAACTCAATCGACAAAACATAATCTGCAAACCTCTTATACCAGGCTCGTGGAGCCTGCTTAAGCCTATACAACGATTGCAGTTTGAGAAGTCTCACAAAGGTGATTGCAGTTTTGAGAAATGAATTCCCGGCATAAAAAATCGAAAAGAGTATGCATGGCATTTTATACAAATGTATGTAAAATTGATTTTTTAATAAAAGTATGCATATGTAAGGCGTTATAAAATACATGCAAAGTTAATTTTGAATAAAAGTATGCATTTGTATGATATTGTTTATGAAATGTATGCAAAGTTGATTTTTGGGTAAAAAGCAGGAAAAAGCAATTTATTTGTAATGCAAAGGACGTGATTTTTTGGAAGTCATTTATAGCGAATTGGATCATTTTGTATGATTAATAGTGCGAGTAAAAGATGACCAAATTATTTTTGAAAGTTTTGTAAATGCATGACGAGCCTAAAATAAATAAGCTAGCGACTGATTTCCAATTTTAAACTACATTTTCTAGTTTATCAGTTCTAGGCCTAATTCTTCTAAGTGTTCAAACAACCACACAAGCAGAATAATTAAATTACAATACAAAATAAAAAGGAGGCGGAATTTAAAAGAAATTAAAACCATAATGGCTAAAGTAATGGGAATGTCATCGCTCGAGACTTGGGCACAAGTCCGGCAAATCTTGTTCTTCTTCGTCTCTGAAGAATCCCACTTTGCTATCCATATTGTTTAGCTATACCTCGCAAGATGTAAAAGAAAAGATAGTTGAAAATAAATAAATGCGTGTAAAACCTTCAGATCCGTATAAAACAATAGAAGTTTTAATTACGGAAGGCTCAAATTATATTTTAAGCAAAAAGAAATTTCATTCATCTCGTGGCTGTGAACTAGTGAGTCGTCAGTCAATCTAGTTGCCTCGCCAACGCATGTTGGTTTCTCACATGTGATTTTATTATAAGTCTCATCATCGTCTTATTCCGAAGGAAAGCAAACCGAGGGACATCCTTTCCGGAAGGAGCATGGCCTCAAATTAATTTTCATTGGCCCAAAGTGTAGTATCATGTTCAAATCAATAGGCATCTGAAATACAGCAGATGTACACATTTATGCCATCAACTATTCAGCGAATTTAGTGGCATGCTGTCCAAAAGGGCAGCGCATTAAAAATGAAGCAAAACAACCCTCAAAATGCAGCAACAACAGCTCTCAAAAGGCAGTAACAACAGCCCTTAAAATGCAGTAAAACAGCCCTTAAAATGCAGCAGCATAGGCCCTTAAAATGCGGTAAAAAAAGCCCTTAAAATGCAGCAAATTTATCCATAAATACAACAGCAAATGGCCCAACAAGGTAACCTTAAAGTACATCCCAAACAGCCTTGTAAAGGCACCAACAATGAGCCTAAAATACAGTAAAACAATTCATCAAAGAGCTGCAACTAAGAACAACATTTGGCTTGAAACATAGTTGTAATTCACCTTATCAAATATAGTATCAATTCATCTTTTCAGGGACATCAGCACAAAAGGGCAACAGTAACTTGGCTAAGCAATGCAACAGCCTCAAAGGAGAATATCACAAGCTCACAAGAGCACAGCAGCCCAAAAGTAGCAATAAAGGGCACTAGTTACTTACCTCAAAGGGGTGCAATTTAGCAAAAACTCAAAATGTAACAACAACTAAGCTCAATATGCAGCACCTCTTGGCCATAAATATAACAACAACATCAATGTAACAGCAGCAGCCAAACATAGCACTTGGCCTCAGAATAATAGTTCATTCACCATTTGGGATTGGAGAACTCACCATCCATATCCAATGCCGCAACTAGATCAAAAGGTTTCTAGAACCTTAGGCATGGTAGGCTATCGGAGGAGGCTAAGTAAGAAATAGAAAGTATTTGGAAGTTTAGAGGGGAGTAGCGGCGGCCAGAAAACCTTCTCCTTAAAATGGAGTCCAAATGCTAATATTTATAGGACGAACCTAGGGTTTGCTTGAGCTCAAAGATTTGAGCGGGATTTCTTGGTCAAGAGCTCCATTCAAAATTTGAACGTTAGATGCTTTGGGACAGCTTTCAAGCTTCACGTGATTGAGACGACCCTAGCACAAAAATGGAGTAGGCAACCTCTGTTGGTTGTCTAGAAGAGGAAAGGGGCATCGGCTGCTGCTCTGTTTTTTTTTTTGGGGGGAAAAGGTGAGAAAAATGTCAGGTTTTTGTGTTAGGGATTTAGATTTTTGGGTATAATGGGTTGGACGAAATGGGCTTGGGGGATAATGGGTTGGGCGGTTGAGTTTTAGGATAATAAATGGGCTGGGCGATTTAGATTGTGGGCCGGTCGGGTTGACGATTTGGGGGGTTGGTTTGGGCTGGTTTGGACAATTTTTGGTGAGAAAAATTGGTTGTGGGTTAAAGAAAAATGAGTTGTGGGTTAAAGAAAAATGAGTTGTGGGTTAGAATAAATAAAAAAGGTTTATTACTAAAAGATGCTTTGTAAATTATAAAGATAAAAATAACGATGTGATAAAAATATAATATTTGCGAAATGATTAATACTTAATAAAATGCGATGTCATTTGCCAAAATAAAATAACATAGAATATTATGGTAAAACCATAACTAGGATATTAAAAGGCAAATTATGGTAAAAAAATGTGAATAATAATAATAATAATAAATGATATTGAAAGTAATATATATATAAATATATATACTAAAATTGTTTTGAGGTGTCAAAATAATTAAAATTGCAAACAAATAATCAGAAAAGATGGACAAAATTGGGTGTCAACAGTCATGACATATTGTTTGCCCCTTCCCCAGTTTCCAAACTTTTTTGCCCTTTTTAGATGGTGATATTTCGGATCGACTGGTTTACACTTCGAATATTTTATCGGGTACCTCTCAGAATCTTATCAGTATAGATATCGGGTAACTTTATCTGCTTAGGTTTAGGCATATAAAAAAATCACCTAATATATTGCATCCATTAAAATTTAAACCTAATTCAGACCCGTGGTTCTCCGTGACTTTCTAGGTTATTCATTCTTCCGTTTTGGTTTCTTGTTTTGGATTCTATTTGTTTCCCTGCGACAGTATAAATGAACTATCATAAATCAGAATCACAGCGAAAGAGACATGGTAAATTAGATTGGTTAAAGTGGAAAATATACCAAAGGTTCTTTTTTTCAACAGAAGCATTCATTTATGCATTTGTTACGGATATGATACGTCCAAACGACGTACAACATCATTTACCATCCAGGAATACCATTTCTAAGGAAAATTCATGTACCAAAGAAATTGAAAATTTAGCTATGTTATAAGCAACAAAATTAAACATAAATATGTACAAATACAACATGATCTATGAAGACATGCTTCAATATCTTCATAAGCTACCTCCCCATCTCAAGTAGTCTTCACATTCTTCTTTAACAATATGTCTACTATACTTTTTACATCAGAAAGGATATAATGGTTTCTCCATCCATTGTGTATTGTTTTTTCCACGGCTTTTTTTCATTGCAAACGCTTCAGCAATCATGACCTTCCCAATAAAGTGGATCGGGAATCCATGGGTGTGAAACAAAGTATCCTTGCTATCCACAACAACCAAACCAATGCTTGTCTTCTTCGTTTCAACTCGTAGCTAGCCCAAATTAGTTAATAGAACCTCAAAGGAAACTACACATACGGAAATTCTCCTTCTTACAAACATAAATGTGATCAATATAGTGAGAAAAGCTTAGAAGAATTGAACCCTAGCCAGTAAAAACCTAAGCAGCGAAACCTCCCCAATTACCAAGCATTATTTTCTCCTCAGGGTTTAATCCTTGTTTTACATTGGCTCTAACATGACAGGAGCCAAATCCTCCTGATTAGGAAACGTCTCGACTGCAAAATATTTTGATTACCGAGGTTCAAAGTTGGGCAAGTTTGGAATAATTAATAGAGAAATTGTGAACTTGAAAGTTGTATGCGTGTTGACAAAAATTCAAATTGCAGTGTTCCTTGTCTAACTGTTAGTGACGCATCCAGCACGTATACCATATGGGTTGACGTGAACCCAATAATTTTTACGCTAATTATATATACATACATTAAGATTTCGTGACTTATAAATATTTATAATTTTTTTAATATAAACTCAGTTGTTGTTGGATTACTTGAGATTGATGTAGCATGTAGGAACTCATAAATTTCAAAAAAAATACTTTTTTGACTGTTAGGTTATTAAATTAAGTATATAAATAATGTCATTGGATAGACTACAGGGATAGTAAATGTGTGAAAGAACGTCAGGGAAGTAACAACTTGTAAAGGCCTTGCGAACTCGTCACAAACATTTCGCGACCTTAATTTGCATAATGATTTCAGTATTATTTTGATTTTTAAGTACTTCCTAATGCAATATCATTAATTAAAAGAAAAAAATAATTATATGTAAAACAAAATGATTGTCACGAGATACACACACACCATAAACAGATGGGACAAGGACGCAATCTCAAGTATAATGACTGATTGAGAAACATTGTTTTCATGTCTTAATCTATATTTACATCTATATCTATATTTATATTAAAAATAATAATCCCAAAACTAAAAAACTAAATTACATAAATATCCTTCTAAATAATTTAAAAATCTTACTTATATATCCTAAGAAGAATTGTTTCACAATAATATGCAAGTAATAATTTTTTTTAAAGAAATGAAAACCGATATAATAAGAAGTGTCTCTTCTTAAAGAGTTATGTTTCTTCAAATTACTTCCCAATAGTTATATTATTATTTAAATAGAAGCCATAATAAGTGCCAAGCGGACACTACAAACGTTTGGACAAGTTTGTTTTCAAATTACAAGATTTCTGTATAAGTGATATTAAGATGAATGGGGAGTATGCAATACCAATCACAATAAGAGAATGTATTATTGCTTATGAGCAAAGTGCTTCTGTTGCCTTCCCCCTTTCCATTTTCAAGATATATCATACTTTGTTGTGCAACTTTTGTCTTATATGACCTGTAATCAAGACACATATAGTTTTCTTCATAAATTATGAGACAACATTAATATCAGTTACCTTGTTTTCTTCTTTTGTGAAAGGGTTTAGGTCCTTTCTTTCGATACTTTTTTGCTTGTGTTTGTAATTAAGCACATTTATGTAAAGCAGGTTGGGATGAACACGTATTGTATGTCAAAGAAAGAACGGGGAATTCAATCTCTAAATTCAAAATATGAATAAAATAGATTGAAGTCTAATTGCGATTGTTTTTCGTGTACACACTTGTCCAAGAAACGTGAGTTCTATTTTCTTTATCCTACTCATTATTTAACTATCTATTCTTACCTCATTATCAAAATAACTAAAAATATTCCATCTATATATATATATTGAGCATTCACGTGCAACACACGTACCAAAAGATTAATTATACATAATTAATGTAGGAAAAGACATATAATTAATTAGAAGAGCACCTTAACATATCGTTGGTACACATACTAGTTACGTAGAAATTATAATACAAATTAACATATCAATTATTTGGTTCGCATATCGATTATATAAAAAAATTATTATAGAGATTGTTATGTGATGAATAATAAGACAGTGATTGTTTTGATGATGAATAATATCGGTTGTGCGATGAATAATGATACATGACTTGTAATGTAGGAATTGCCTACTTTAAGAATACATGTGTCTTTATAAGATACTCTTATCTTCGTTATTATTGTGAAAGTCATGTCACATTAGTAATACAATGTTCAATATTGAATTCATGTATTGCTACATTAATTATGCAAATTTTTACATCAATAATCAAAATTTGTAATAGTTAAGTACAGATAGAGACTGCATTTAGTAGCAATAAAGAACTCTATGTTGTATATGTAACTAAACATTTTAGTGTATTAACTAAATCTTAAGCTAAAATTAATTTTTCCAACTAATCCAAGCAACATTGAAGACACAAGGATTCCAATAATTCAATACTCAGAATTATATTTGAGACACGTTTCTCAAAGATAGATGAGAAGCGTACAACCATAAAAATGTCTTTTGGCGAAAGACGAAATTAGAACTTAGGAGTAAGAAAAGAAAAATGATAGTTCGAGATATTCATAAACCACTGATGATATAAAAAAGATTATATCATCAATATATAGTTTCTGATTATAGCAAATTACTCATATATCTATCTTTAGAATTAATTCTAATCCACAAGAACATACAATTGGAGTTTAAGTATGAAAATTCTTTAAACACGGTTAAAGCATGTATAAAAGATAAAACTCATCTATAAACCTCGGTTGGCTAGCTTGAAGTAATGGTTTCAATCATGACATCTATATAAAATTTCCCCATTTACTGTAATTTAAAATATTTGTTCAGTTGATAGTAGTTTTTACTCCGCAAAGGTGGGATAAATTTTGCATACATCTGGAGCGTGGATGACATAATTTGGGGATCCATATCGGTGAACATAAAATTAGAATTAACCTAGCTCTGATACCATGTAAAGAATGAATTTTGGGTCTAATTCAACCCCAAAAGCTAGCATGTAGGGTGAAGATTGTTCAAGTCCATATTTTCATTCCATTTTTTATGTGGGACTCTTAACATTATTTACTTGATAGTAGCCGACATTATATTTAATGAGAGTTTACATAAAATTTATGGCTTAATCATACTCCTTTAGTCTCAATTTATGTGACATCTTGCGGATTTCGAGATTATAACAAATATTTTTTTACCTTAATATTTTCATATATCTTTTAAATATTTTAAATTAATAACTATTGTGACGTATAGTACATTTTACGTAGTTTTCAAATAGGTAAATTTTATTTCAAAATACTTAAAAGATTTCATGTCCGAATTCATAATCAAAATTAAATTGTTTTACTTTCAAAATCAGAAATGTAACAAGTTTTACCTCAGCACTACAGAACAACGATAATTTAATATAGTTTAATTTATAAACTGAGTCCGTTGATTTTTCTTAAAAGAGAACTACTATTTGAAGTACATCTGGGACCAGATTAGATGGTCACATTGAACAACATAGGATAACGGAACCGAAAATGGTCCATATCTAGCTAGCAACCTAGAGATGCACCATTTTCTACGCTCTACATTCTTAAAACAGTGCAAACTAAGAAAACTAAAATTCCTGCAAACACTAAAATCTAAAACAGAAGCAACACTAGAAAGACAAAACTCATAGATAGATAAATTCCCATCAGATGGAAGTAGTAACTCTTCTGAGCTCTTCAAAGCCCTTAAGAATTTCTTCGCTCGCGATCTCGTTAGGAATGAAAATAACATTCTCTTGATCTTCCTCGCCACTTTTGTTTTCCTCAAAGGCAACCATTTCATTTTTGCTGGGAGATGCGCCCTCGATTTCAAGCACATGTGTAGTTGGGTTAATTGGAGTGACACTCGAACGGCAACGTCGTCGTAGAGAGCCACTGGACGACGATGATGATTTAGATCTTAACTCTCTAGGCACAATACTTATACCTTTCGGCAGCTTGTATTTGGTACCACTGGCGTAGACAGCGCGGTAGCTCTTTTTAACGGGCGGTGGATGGTCGTGCTCACCGTAATAGGCCACGACAAAAAGATCTTGTGCCTTTGGGCTCTTTTCAATATGTTTTTTCGCCATGCAGCTTTTTGAGGTGTTGCACTTGTAATAGTTTCTGTCATGAATAATCAGGATGGGTAAAAAATTACATGTCTACACGTCAAATAAATGCAACTGTTATTTTTTGTCATGAAAAAAATTGAACTGCACGCAACTTTATATGACATGAAAGGAAAAAAATGGTACTGGAACTGCAGAAGAGAACAAACCTCGGGAATGGAGAATTTCTTATTGGCTTTTGACCGTACTTACGCCACGCCCATGTATTATCAGTGAGTTCCTCTTGCCTCAATTCATAGATAATCTTTATTGGCTGATTTTTCCTGATTTAAAACCACAAAGTACAAAATTCAAAACTCTGACACATGCACATAAAATCATGAAACAGAGGGAGTACTTACCTTGTACGAGTTTGGATAACAGGAGTTGATCTAACCGTCTGCGCAAGTTGTTTTTGCAGATAGATCAATTCCTGTGGTGCTGCTGCTGGCACATACGCTAGCGCTGCTGGTGGAGGAGGAGGTGGCGGAGGAAGAATCATTTGTTGGCTAGGCTGAGCTGGCTGTAACAATTGTTGATAATCAATTTGGTCTATGATTTTGACCTGATCAACAATTATAGGAAGGGGGGTTGTAGGGTTCATTATCTCAAAAGATTGATCATATGGTTTTTGTTGTTGAGCAACAGGAAAATCCCTAGAGAAAGAATCACCTAAGCCTTGAAAATTAGTCATGTGATCATCATCTAAAAGACGGTCTAAAAAATCCCAATCATCATGATCATTTTCAAAAGTAGGAACTACTACGTTGTTAGGTCTATTAATGTTGCAGCCTCTTACGACATCACCTATATCCCAACTGTCATCACCCATTTCACCTCTATATAAAATTATATCTAATTAGCTACAGAGAGAAAATAGGGTAGGGGCAAGAAAACCTCAAGATATTCAAACAAGTGCTTAAAAAAGAAAAACTTTACATGTGTTGTGAGAGAAGGGAGTGGGGAAAAAAGGGACCCAAAGGTGCTGACTTTGGGAGAACATTGACATATATAAAAATGGAGAGAACAACTAAGTAAAAAAGGAGTGGGTAGGGAACTAGGGACCAAAGGAAGCTGGGATGAAGAAAACTGAACTAGATTTGTTTACTATATAGAGGAACTCTGCACGGCCACACTCACTTAGCATTTAATGCACATTAAGTGTTTTTTCTCTTGTTAGGGTGAGTGGGATTATTGTCATCTGTAGGAGGAGATAAAAAATAATCACAAATAGTGCAATAAAGGTCCCCTATAAAAAGAATATTTGCAATTTCAATATTTTTTCATGTCCTTTGACTTTGCAAGAATGTCAAAAGTGGGACCGAAATAGTGACAATCAACATTTTTTTTTTGTGGCAGCTATGTTGAGTGCACCATGACCATAGCACATAAGATGTCACAAACTTTTCTGCTTCAGAATTTTAGATGTTGCAATGTTTGGCAAAGGGAAACTGCACGCGCTTCCCCCACTTTGACAGAACACTTGAATGCTTAAACCTTTGACGATGCTTTTGGGTGATCGGATCCAAACTTTGAAGTTTTGAAATGATTTTTTTTGAGCCGATGGTATATCGAAAAAGAACATTTTTAGCTATCTCCTAATGTAAGAATAAAATATGTGTATACTCTATCCTTCTTAGACTTCACATGTTTGATAATATATTATTGTTGTATTTAATAGATTTCTTAATATTTTATATAATTATATATGCAAAAATTGCTGGACTCTCGTGAATTTGTCTATCACACTGCGAATCCGCCCGTGCCCGAAGTTGAGTGTTTGCACTACTCAGCCAAGATCTCATATTGATGTACGTTCATGTCTAGCTAGTAGATTGTGCTTTGAAAAATAAAGAATATAAAAATAAAAAGAAAAATATTAGCCAGACTAATCTCTTTGAAGAATTATTGGCTTGTCTTGAAGATTGAAGTTGTAAGAGGATTGTTACTATTTCACCTATATTCCAGAAATCTAAGGTTTAAAGTTTAATTATGTACTTTGCTCTATTACACAATAAGTTTGTTTTTTCTGTGCATTTGTTCGACACTAATTGTCATAAGTATACATATTACTTGTTCGCAGCAAGAAGTATTAAAGCATGTAACGACTTACTATATACTGTGTAGTGTTTATAAACAAAGTATATTAAAGTTATAATTATATTCAGGTGGCTATAGATCAAGGTATAGGTTCGGTTGAATGTAACCCCAAACACAGTAAACGTGATCCAAACACTGAATTTGTTTTAAAAATTTATTTAATATTTACAAACTTTTAATTTAGAATCCAATAACTTAAAATGGTTAAAATTCTGAATCATAAAATTCAAATCCTAACTCCACCTGATTATTTCTCCATGGTTGTAATTAATCAAAAGCCCACAGTAAAACAAAAACAGTGTATGAGTTTCTAATTATTTATTATTATATTCTTGTTATGAATTCATTGTATTCATTAATTGAGGGTGAATGTCATTTAGATATACATGTATGTTATTAATTGTTATCTAACTTATCTTATTAATACTCTCATAAAAATATGTAACATTCGGTGGTTTCATACCCTATAAAAAGAGATGTTTTTCATCCTTTTATAAACACAGTAGAAATAAATAAGAAAGGCATTAATTCTCATATTTCTTGTCTCTATTTTTTGTTCAGTATTTGTATATTTCACTCTTACTTTACAACATGTTATCAGCACGAGACTCTGCCTTGAGCACTTATTTTGAAAAGATCAAAGGTATGTGTTTTACAAATCCACCTTAACAATGGTATCATATTGATTTCTCAATCTTGTGGATATCTGCAATTGTTTAATTTCAATATATGAAACTCATCAATATGAGTGTGCCGAATTAATGAAATAATGGTCCTTGAATTCACACATAGCTTGATTCTATTTTATATATGTTGATGTTTACACAGTTACTATTTAAATATGATGATGGTAATGATTAGGTTCCTATATATTGAGATTTAGAAAGAGATGTTTAGTTTCTTTTTCCCGGATGCAACGAATGGATGTATTGAAGATATGTTAGAGAAAATTTCTCCACATCATATGTATGCATCAATTTGCTCCTGAAGTAGCAAGATCTTAAAGAAGTTCTAAGTTATCATTATTTGATATGTTTAATGCATGTTGAAATATGTTCCATTCCTAAAGAATGGAAACTTTTGATAAATGTTATAAGTACAGATCAATTCCCTGAACTGAATATGACAATATGTAGTAAAGCTTATATATATGAACGTGCATTTGGTTGTGAGGTTATCACGACTCACCTCCAGAAGAGGTATAATAATTGAGAAAAAAATATTCTAAATATTTTATGTTTTACTCCCGAAGTAGTAAACTCCGAATTCTTCTCCCGAAGTAGCAAACTCAGAAATCTGCTCCCAAAGTAGCAGATTTTAAACTCTACTCCTTAAGTAATAAATCGTTGAACTCTACTCCGAATTAATAGAACTTTGAAAGTAGTAAAACTTTAAATTTTACTCTTGAATCAGTAAATCTGAAATTTACTCTTGAAGTAGTGAATTCAAAATTTATTCCTGAAATAGTAAGTCTCTGAAATTTACTCCCGAAGTAGTAGAACTCTTAAATTTACTCTCATATTAGTAGAATTTCCAACTTTACGCTCGAAGTAGTAGAATTTTGAACCTTACCCCCGAAGTAGTAGAACTTTGAATTTACTCCCGAAGTGATAAATCTTTGAACTTTACTCCCTAAGTAGTATGGTTTTGAATTTTACTTTCAAAAGGGTTCAACTTTGAAATTAACTTCTTTTACTCCCCAAAATCTATTGTGAGATTATAATGCATGTAAAGATTTTTCTTATTTTCTTGCAAGCTTCAGTTTTAGTTATATAACGTGACAAAATAACGATGGAAATATTTATATTTAATTTGCTGCAATTTTCTTAAAGTGTTGGGATGTACTACTAAGGGATGATTTTTTTATATTGTCTAGAAGTATTGGTATGATTTTTGACAAGCGAAAAATGTTTGAGAAATTTATTGAAGCGGTGTTTTCTTGTGGTTAAGTGAAATAATGAGCTATTAAAAAATATGTATAAAGCGCATCTAAATGACCATGTTTCATTCCCTGAAGTGAATGAAGAAATATCACAACACACCTCCTGTAGAGATTGAATAACAAAGGATATATATGTTTTTTTGTGGTATGAAGGTCATTGTTTCATGTACCCGTCGCACGTCAAATCATCTTGAAAACTTTTATTATGTATCATTCTAAGTCAAATGATACAAATTGTGTCGAATACTATCTACTATAACCACATTGTTTCAATAATTAATTTACTTGTTCTCATGATAAGTTGATTACACCAGCTAATGTTGGGATTAAATTCCCTAAATTCTAAAAAATATAAAAGGTGAATAAGTGCACGTTCACCTGTTATGTGATGTCTTAAATAGATGCATCGATAAGACGGTTACATGTGCGTTTATTGTCAACCCGCAATGTGACATATGCAAAGTTACTTGCTCAAAATAATTGAGTTGAGGGCACAATTTTAAGATTATATAATCAAGATAATTCATCTTGTTAATGATGATTTATATTCAAGCTGGTTTAGTGTTGAATGCCTCAGATAAATAGCTAAACCATTGTGAATGAGAACAAAGCTTCATATGTTTATCCATATTGCATACAACGACGGTTGTATGCTCCAGACTAATAAATTATGATAAATTCTCCCCTCGTAATTGGTTCACGGTTAGGAATCAAATATTTTCATTTAATAGTTTTTATTATGCAGTATATGATTAATGAATCTACCACGATGCACACAGATGGATTCCCCAAAGAAAATCGAAATGTATGTTAGTTTTTTCTAATATAAGGGGGTGAGAATAAACAGCTAAGAAATATGTTGTGAATTATCATCAGTATGATCCTCGTTCAAACGATAATTCAAGTCAAATGCTAAAAGCATTTGCTTAACCAACTATTTCATATTCCAACTGCAAGATGCTCTTAAATGTCCCTAAAGGACAGGGTTTACAACATGCGTGAAACATGGTATACAAATAGGTTTCAAATGCAATAATCCTTGGAAAAATGAGTAAATGATCATAATAAGGAGTCAATGTGCACTTGAAGAACCTACGACATAACACTTCATAAAACCTCATACAAGGATCAGGTAACTGGAAAAAAAATAATGAAGTGATAAGATCTCAGTAAGGTGTGTCTAATTGCAAATTGATATAAAATGATATCTCGTCGATGATATATTTGATACAATATAGTGCTCAATATTGTATAATATTATGAGAATCTGCATTCTACGTCTCTTAAAGCATATTGATGTAGAAATAATTACCAAGTAGATACATTTTGGTAAATTTACTGGACATGCAGTGCTGACATCAGAAGATGTCATGTAAATTAAATACTAAATGAAAATTGTCTCGGCCTATATGACTTACGTGACAATTATATGAATTTTTTTGAAGGATTCAAAATGCCTAAAGCATATACAAGTTATTGAAAAACTTATTTGTAATCCTTAAATGGATAAAATGAACTAAGGTTGATGTACTGAAATCACCTTAATAAATGTTTATTGATGAATGGTACAAAGATGATTATGTTTACCCTTATCCCTTTATGATATCCAAAATCTTTCATAATGTTGTGCAAGTTACTTGAATATTATTGAAGCTTTTGAAGAGTTTTCAAAAGCAGTAGACTACCTGCTAAAAGAAGTTGAAATGAGAAATTTAGATTGGTCATGAAGTATCATATATTTGTTCATTTGATGCACTTATTTATCTTGCTATAACTATGAGCATGATATAATTTCTTCCTTACATGGAGATACTGAAATAAGATCAATTGCATATTATAGATTTGATGAGATAATTTTTCCAAAATTAGGGGGAGAGAATAATGAAATAAAAAGGGAAATTTTGTGAAATAATTCATCATTGTCTCATCTTGATCCACGTGCTTCTATTTGTGAACAAGATGTCCAAAAGACTATTCACTTGTAGAAAAGAGCAAATCAAATGCCTGACGCATTTACAGATTTAAAAAGGATTATCAAATCACATATCCCTACAGAGAATATCTCAATTCAGATTGATGTCCTTGTAGGATTATCTACTAGTGTCATAGCCCAAAGCACGCCTGAAACATGATAGACCATTGGGTTCTAAGGATCAGAATCCTAGAAAAATAAAAATAAATGGTAAAGATCACACGAAGAAAGAATCTCATAAAGAAATGTAAGATTTGATCAATCCTGGTATTCTTGAAGAAATCAATGAGCCGCAAACTCAAGAAAACGAAGAAATATCAATAAATCCAATTGATGTTAGGACTAATTTGAATCGCTTGAAAATAAACGTGGTTTGAAATATGACAAAATACCCACAACCTTATATGAAGATAATGCAACATGCATTGCTCAATTGAAGGGAGGATTCATAAAAGGAGACAGAACAAAACACATTCCACCAAAGTTATTCTTCAAACACGAGCTCCAAAATAATGGTGACATCAATGTGCAACAGATTCGTTCAAGTGATAATATGACTGATTTATTCACTAAATTTCTACCAACTGCAACTTTCGAGAAGATGGTGCACAAGATTGGAATGCGAAGACTCATGCATTTGGACTGAAGTTCTCATCAGGGGGAGTTAATACATGTTGTACTCTTTTTTCCGTATACGATTTTGTCCCACTGAATTTTTCTTATAAGGTTTTTAATGAGGCAACCAAAATGTGTATTATTAGAAATGTGTACTCTTTTTCCTTCACTAGAATTTTTTCCACTGGGTTTTTCCTAGTAAGGTTTTAACGAGGCACCGCACATTATCTATGGACATTCAAGGGGGAGTGTTATGAATTCATTGTATTAATTAATTGAGGGTGAATGTCATTTAGATACGCATGTATGTTATTAATTTTTATCTAACTTATCTTATTAATACTCTCATAAAGATATGTAACATTCGGTGGTTTCATACACATAAAAGAGATCTTTTTTATCCTTTTATAAACACAGAAGAAATAAATAATAGAGGCATTAATTTTCATATTTATTGTCTCTATTTTTTGTTCATATATTTCACTCTTAGTTTACAACAATTCTGTTAAATTACTCAAATATTATTTTACTACCCCTCCATATTTTCTCTAATCCAGTACACTGAAATTTACAAGTTATACTTCTTTGACTCTTTCTTAGTCACTTATGTCATTAATAAGTCATTTTATTGAATTAAATCTGAGAAGAGTTTTGTATTTGTACTCAAAACTCTATTTTTTTTCAACTACAAATCAAAATTATTAGGCGAAGCAAGCGAACAAATTCTCCCTCACTACGCGTGGATTATGGCCATGAGGATATAGAATAGTGAATAAAGATGACTAGTCTTGACGAATAAGTAAAAACATTAGGCCCACTCTCAGATTGGAGAGTACTGTTCTTGTATTGTCCATATGAAATTTTCTACTATTTTTATTGAAACTTTAGGGTACTAAGTTTTTATTTTTCAATTCTTAAAGGGTCTTCTCATAAAATATAGGCAGTTACACGTTGTGAGAAAAGCCTGAAAATAAAGGGAAATGACAAAAGGAGCGTTGAGGTAGAGATTAGTGAAAATTAATATTGTGCTTATCTAATAAGTAATGCACATGTATCCTCTTTAATGATTTTTGCCATCTTTATTATCGGATTCTGATTATCCTTCGTAATCTCCTATTTCATTGCTATGTATAAATGTTTCACTGTCATCTAGTGTTGATCAAGTTTGTTTTTCTCCTTTAAATTTCTTGTGTTTTGTTCCTTTGATGATGATTTTTTTTGTTTTTCTTTTTTCTTTTGTGTGTGGGGAGGAATTGATGATTACCTTCTACATATGGTTGGGTAATTCTTACCTCTTGAGTTAGTTTGATTAAGTTACTCAAGTTATATTGTTTTATTATTGATATTAAATCCATCTTAATGTCATTAGCATCCTTTTTTCGTACTTCTTGCGGTAATCTCTTATTACTTTCGAGCATTAAGTTCAGGAATACATTATTTGCTAATATGGTGGTCGGTCATAGTTTAGCACTCAATTTGTCCCAATTTTTGAGTCACACGTCGAATTTTGAGATTTAAATTTCTTAATTTTGATCGTGAATTCGGACATAAAATCTTTATATTTTTTAAAATAAAATTTACATATTTAAAAATTATGTCAGTACTTTAAGTCACAATAATTAACAATTTAAATTATTTAAAGCATGTGAAAAAAATAAGATCAAAGAAAAACTCGTTTAACTCTCAAAATCCTAAATGTGCCAATATAAACTAGGATAAAAGGAGTATAGACTTTAAGTGGGTTCAATTTGACTATGTTATATATGAATAATCTTTTATATGTTATAGGGGATCTTGATCCTTTATTTATAGTTCTTACGTTAAGCGGTTTGAAAATAAATATAGCTATATCACAAACTCATATTTATATGATTTTAATTTGTATTTACTTGAAATATGTTGTTTATCTTCATCAAAGTCCAATTTTTTTATATAATTGGACAAACGTGAAATCTCAATTTTTTATTTACCCGATATTATCTTGTATTAGGCTCCATCTTATATTGTGATATCCACTCCTAGATGTGTAAGGGTGTCGAGTCTCTCTCATTGGTTGGTGACAATTTAATCAATTGGCTATTTATATGATTCTAGAATACTCACATTTTGAATTAGTTTTTGGGGTTGTGTTAGGCCCAACGTCCATTTCTTATCACATCTCTATGAACAAAATTTTTGTTAATTGTGCAAAGTCCTAACAAACTCGTTAGCTCATCTGGATAGGTGAAGTACATACTATTTTCTCCGTCTCAATTTATGTAGCACACTTTTCTTTTTTAGTTTGTTCCAAAAAGGAATATCACATGTCTATAATTAGAAATAACTTAACTTAAAATATTTCCGTTACCCTTAATGAAACGTCTTATAGCCACACAAATATTTAAAATTTATTTTAGAATAGAAATTCAAAAATATTTCTTTGTTTCTTAAATTTTGTTCGTATAACATTTTACAGTTCTCAATCGTTGTTCATATGATACGGTCAAATTTTCTACTTTATTAAAATTTCAGGATACTAAATTTTACATGTCGTTCTCGGAGGGTCTTCGCATACAATTTGCAGTTAAAAATATGATCAAATAAAAACTAGAACCTAAGAATTAAATACAAATCTTTCCTAAATTTATTATCACACGTTGCAGGCCTGAAACAACTTAAAAAATAAAAAAATGTCCAAGAGAGCAATGAGGTGAGGATTAGTTAAAAATAAATTATGTGTTTATCTAATGAGTAATGCACATCACCCCAATATTTAATGGCTTTTACAATTTTTAATCATATTTTGATTATCCTTTATAATCTCTTATTTAAATGCTTCATAAAAAGGCTTCGTTGGCATCATACAACATTCAGTGCTAATCAAGTTTAATTTTTCTCCTCTAATTTTCTTCATTTTTGTTTTCTTGATAAAGTTTTATCTTGCTATTTTGCGGATGAATTGTTGATTTTAGAAATAAATTAAAGTATAATTTATCTTGAATTGGTTTTTGGCATTAAGTAGGATCAAGATTCAATTTTTGTCATAGTATCAGAGTCAAGACTCATCGTCATTAGCACTTTTTTAGTAATTCTTGTGTTAGTCCCGTATTATTTTTCGAGTAATGAGCTCAAAAATACGTTTATTTGCAAATATAATAGTCGGTCATATAGTTTAGTATAGATTTTAAGTGGGTTCACTTGGATGATTCGTATGAATAATTTTTTTTACATTAGAAATTTCAAAAAGTTTTTCTTTCTTTCTTTCTTAAATTTTATTTTTGTATAATTTACAGTTTTCAGTCGCGGTCCAAATGTGTTGGTAAAATTTTGTACTTTATTAAAACTTCATAATATTAAATTTTGCTTTTTGTTTTTCGAAAGCTTTCTCGTAACAACAAAATATAGTCAAATACAAAAGAGAATCTAAGAATTAGATATAAATTCTATCAAAATTTGTTATTACGCATTGCGAGAAAGGCCTGAAGCAACTTGTTAAGTAAAAAAATGCCAAAGAGAGCGTTGATGTAAGGATTAGTAAACATAAATTATGTGCTTATTAAATGAGTAATTCACATTCTTCCGATATTTAATGATTTCTGCAATCCTTATTATCAGATTTTAATTTTAATTATCCTTTACAATTTCTTGTTCAAATGCTACATAAAAAAAATTAGTGACATCAATGTCATTTAGTGCAAATAAAATTTAATTTTTGATAGAATGCCATCTCAGGACGAAGTGCAGGACAATCGCAATGGTGAGGTGGCACTGAGAAAGTCAACTAGACAAAAAGATTCCAAATAAGAAGTATTTGGGTTAAGGAGATCACGTGACTTCCCTCTTTTCCCTCTTTTCAGTTGTTTGCTTGGTCAAATAATAAGAGAACATGTCTTTAGGAAGACAGTTCTCCACTTTTATGTTGTTCCCGTTTTGTAAGGAGTCCATGACTCCATTTTCTTATCGTTCCCGTTTTGTAAGGAGTCCATGACTCCAACCTTCTTTGTTTTCCTATTTAATCAACGAGAAAAACTACCACAAATATTCTGTCTTTTGTTCTTATGAGGAGCAATTCTCTTTGGCTTGAAGAGGGACCATATCAATTTGGTATCAAAGCCAGTCTTTTGTTCTTGTTGACGGTATTCTTCGTAAATCAACGTTCAGCAAGGAACAAACCTTTTTGTGTTTCCGTTTAACCCCTACGGACATTATTCCGCCCAGAAAAACAAGAAACTCAAACAAGCAGTTGGTCGTGGTTCAAAACCAGAGGGGCGAGCCAATGGCCAATAACAAGGAGAGGCTCGAGGACCTTGAAGCGGGTCTCGGGTTGGTACAGGACGAGCTTCAAAAGATGCATACCGGCATAGCAGACAAATTTCGTAGTATGGAGTACTCATTCAATAGGACGCTTGAAGAGTCCATGAACTGGATGATGGAGATGATGACCAACAGGCGGGAGGATGGTTCTAGCGCATCAAGAGGGAATCGACGGGTTGAAGAACACCAACAGAGGGACCACAAAGGAGAGAACATGAATCCGTTTGCTCCGGCACCAGCGCAGGGCCTTAAGCATCAAGTGAAACTGGAATTTCCAAGATTCCACGGTGGAGACCCAACAGAGTGGATGAGTAAAGCGAAACAATATTTCGCTTATCACGAGATGCCAAGGGAACAAAGGGTCAGCTTTGCTTCATACCATCTGACGGAAGAGGACAACTTGTGGTGGCAAGCCAAAGCAAAGGCTCTCGGTGTCGACTCGCATCAGATTCCGTGGGAAACATTTGAAGTGGAGTTATGGACCAGGTTCGGTCCAATTGATGGAGAAAACTTTGATGAAGCTCTATCTCACATCCGTCAAAAGGGATCGTTAATCGAGTATCAAAGGGAGTTTGAACGGCTGCAGAACAAGGTTGAAGGTTGGTCGGAAAAAGCTCTAGTAGGTGCATTTATGGGTGGTCTTAACACCTCCATCTCAAGCGACATCCGCATATTCAAACCAAAGACCTTGATGGAGATCATTAACCTGGCGAGGCTACGAGATGATCAATTGCAGAAAGAGAAGAGATGGGGTAGCCCACGAATATACAACACAAACCCATCCCAAACAATTAGGAATTCGCGATCTGACTTTAACAAGCCATCATCGCCTAGTGAAAAGCAATTACCGGTGCCCCGGAGAATGAGTTGGGATGAGCTGAAGAAGAAGCTCAGCCTTGGGCTATGTTTCAGTTGTGATGAGCGATACTCGCCAGACCACAAATGTAAGCAACCCCAATTATTTATCATGGAGAGTGACCAAGATGAGGAAGAGGAGGTCGAGCTACCACCAGAGCCAGAACCTACGCCAGAGATCTCATTATATGCCATAACCGGTTCTAATTCACCCACAACCTTATATTTTCACGCCTTGATCCACAAACAGAGACTGATGGCGTTAGTGGATAGCGGATCGACCCACAACTTCATTAGCATAATGCTACAACCAGTCCATAAATTAATAGCGAGAGGATTGAACATCGCGCTCACACCAACAGTTTCTTTCACGGTGAGAGTGGCTAATGGAGACCCAATAAAGTGCAGAGGCAAATACGAAGAGGTGACGATTAAAATAGGAGATACAACCTTCACCGTCACTCTGTTTGCCCTACCGCTTCTGGGCCTCAATCTCGTGTTGGGTGTGCAATGGCTGGAGACATTGGGCCCAATCCTTTGTGATTGGAGGGCCCATTCAATGAGTTTAAGTGGGCTGGCCAAGATGTCATACTAAAGGGGATTCCTTCTTCTTCTTACGGGCCAGTGAACAAGCTGAATTAACTAAAGAGGCCCGACAAGGACAAACCATTTTTGCAATCTGTGCAGTTCCGCCCAACGACTCTCTAGTCACGCTTGCAAATGACATCGGAGACTTGATTCGAGAGTTCGACGATCTGTTCCACACACCGACGATGCTGCCACCAGAAAGAGAAATCGACCACCGGATTACCTTGAAGGAAGGCACATACCCAATCAATGTTAGGTCGTATTGTTACGCCTACTTTCAGAAGGAGGAAATCGAGAAACATATTCAGGAAATGCTTAATTCAGGGATCATACGCCCGAGCGCCAGTCCATTTTCCTCGCCGGTGTTACTGGTAAAGAAGAAGGACGGGTCATGGCGGTTCTGTACAGATTATCGAGCCCTCAATGCCGCGACAATCAAGGACATGTTTCCGATACCAACAGTGGAAGATATGTTGGATGAACTCCCTGGCGCCATGTTCTTCACGAAGCTCGATCTGACTGCGGGTTTTCATCAAGTGAGGATGCATGAGGCGGATGTGCCCAAGACAGCATTTTGCACTCACAATGGCCATTACGAATATCTCGTCATGCCTTTTGGTCTGTGTAATGCGCCATCTATGTTTCAAGCGTTGATGAACTCAATATTCCGGCCACTATTGCCCAAATCAGTCTTGGTATTCTTCGACGACATCCTCGTCTACATCCCAGATTGGGAGACGCACTTGATACATGTCCGCGAAGTGTTCAAACTTTTGCGCGAAAACCGACCATCTGTCAAGTTCAAAAAATGCAATTTTGGGAAACAGAAGCTGGAGTACCAGGGTCATATAATCACCAGCAAAGGCGTTAAGGTAGACCGCTCGAAAATCAAGGCTATGCTCGATTAGCCAGTCCTAACAATAATCACAGAACTTTGTGGTTTCTTGGGATTGACGGGCTATTACCGGAAATTTGTCAAGGATTACGGTCTAATAGCGAGACCCCTAACTAACCGCTTGCGCAAAGGACAGTTCACATGGAATCCAGAAGCAGAACAGGCTTTCGCAGCACTCAACGAGGCAATGACAACCACGCCGACTTTAGCCTTACCGGATTTTTCAAAGCCATTTGTCATCCAAACAGATGCCTCGGGGGAAGGTATAGGGGCGATTCTCTGTCAAAATGACCAACCTATAGCGTTTATGAGCAGATCATTGGGGAGTACGAAGAAGAACTGGTCGACTTATGCGTGAGAAATGTTGGCTATTGTCATGGCGATACGCACATGGAGACCATATGTGCTCGGTCGAAGATTCACTATCCAGATGGATCAACGCAATCTTCGATACCTGCTCGAGCAAAGAATTCTCACATCAGAACAACAAAAATGGATGGCGAAATTAGTGGGCTACGATTATGAGATCGTATACAAATCGGGTAAAGCTAACGCAGCCGCAGATGCTTTATCGCGAGTTCCCGACAGCCCTGCGCTCAACACCATGTCGGTTACTTATGTGTCTCTTTGGGAAGAACTCAGGCAATTAGCCAAAACGGATCCGTATCTGGTGCGCATTGGAGAAGCAACTACATCAAAACCAGAGAAACCTTACACTTGGAAAGACGGTCTCATGTGCTACAATAACTGTGTGGTTATACCTCCTAATTCTCCTTTCATTGCTCAGCTTCTTCATGAACATCATGACACACCAATGGACGGTCATTCGGGAGTGTTGCGCACATTCAAAAGGTTGTCTTGCCAATTTTATTGGCCTTCGATGCACAAGATAGTCATGGAGCATGTCTCTCACTGTGACATATGTCAAAGGGCAAAATCACAGACGTTGTCACCGGCCGGTCTCCTACAACCCTTACCGATTCCAAATCAGGTTTGAGAGGATGTCTCTATGGATTTCGTGGATGGGTTACCTCGTTCTAACAATCATACGACAATTCTGGTGGTAGTGGACCGTTTATGCAAATCGGCGCACCTCATTCCTTTGGCCCATCCGTACACAGCTTCTCAAGTGGCTAGGAGATTCGTCGATTCAGTCGTTCGCCTTCATGGGATTCCAAGGTCAATTCTCAGCGATCGTGATTCACTTTTTCTCAGCAACTTTTGGAAGGAGTTCTGGAAACTATCCGGAACTACATTACGCATGTCGTCGGCCTATCACCCGCAAACGGTTGGTCAAACGAAGGTAGTTAACAAGTGTATCAAAAAATTTCTTCGTTGTTTTGTCCAGAATAGACCTAAGCAGTGGAGCGGTCTCCTCCCCTAGGCTGAGTACTGGTATAACACCACATACCATTCATCAACCGAAAGGACACCGTTTGAAGCCTTATACGGCCGACAACCACCATTGATGCCAAGGTATGAGATCAGATCCTCTTTGGTGGAAGAAATTGACGAACAGTTGTAGGAAAGAGATGAGTTGCTGGGTGAACTGAAACAACATCTCCAAACAGCAAACAATCGTATGAAGCAAATGGCAGATCGCAAGAGGAGGGACATCGAATTCGAAGTGGGAGATTGGGTGTTTCTCCGATTACAGCCATATCGGCAAAAATCAATTTTTAAATGATCGTCTCAGAAGCTAGCGAATCGGTTTTTTGGGCCATTTCAGATTGAGAAACGCATCGGGCAAGTGGCGTATCGATTGAAGTTGCATGAGGGGTCACGAATTCATCCGGTGTTTCACGTGTCCTTATTAAAGAAACGCATCGGCGAATGCCATCTGAGGACGAAGTGCAGGACAATCACAATGGTGAGGTGGCACTATGGAAGTCAACTAGACAAAAGATTCCAAATAAGAAGTATTTGGGTTAAGGAAGTCACGTGACCTCCTTAACCCAAATACTTCTTATTTGGAATCTTTTGTCTAGTTGACTTCCATAGTGCCACCTCACCATTGTGATTGTCCTACACTTCGTCCTCATATGGCATTCTATCAATTTTCCTCTAATATTTTTCTTTTTTGTTGCATTGATAACGTTTTTTCTGCTATTTTGTGAAGGAATTGATAATATTAGAAACAAATTAAAATATAACTCATTTTGAGTTAATTTTTCGAGTAAGTTATATTCAAAGTTCATTTTTTGTGACGATATCAAAGTAAGTCTCATTGTCATTAACATTTTTTTTAGTATTTCTTAAGTTAATTTCTTATTATTATTTTTAGTGTTGAACTCAAAAATATGTTTATATGCTAATATGATGGTCGATCATATAGTTTAATATAGATTCTAAGTGGTTTCACTTTGCTTACGCTACATATGAACAATTTTTTAGACAATAAATTTTAAAAGTTTTCCTTCATTTCTTAAGAACAATTATCGTTTGACAGTTTTCAGTCGTAGTTCATATAACTTATGGTTAAACTTTCTACTTTATATATCTCAATTTATATGATAGTGTTTGACTGGGCATGAAGTGTAAGAAAAAAGAAATATTTTTAATATTGTGGTGTAAAATAAGCCAAAAATTGTGGCTAGAAATCAATTCATCAAGTGTGAAATGAAAATTTTAGAGTTAAATTATTGCTATATCTAGAAAGGTGTTATTATTTTTTGGACAGACTAAAAAGGAAAGTGTGTCATATAAATTGAAACGGGAAAAATACTTTATTAAAATTTTATGGTACTAAATTTTGCTTTTCGTTTCTCGGAGGCTCTTTTCATAAAAATAGTCAATACTATTTGCGGATAAAAATATAGTCAAATAATGAAGAAAATCCAAATTAAATACAAATTCTGTCAAAATTTGTTATTACACGTTGCAAAAAAGGCCTGAAACTATTTGAAATAAAAGAAATGCCAAAGAAAGCGTTAAGGTGAGGATTAGTGAAAAATAAGTTATGTGTTTATCTAATGAGTAATGCACATTAATCTATTATCTAATGATTTTTGCAATCCTTGTTATCATATTTTAATTATCTTTATTATCATTTGTTTAAATTCTAACAAGAAAAGTTTCACTGTCATCACATGTCATTTAGTGCTAATCAAGTTTGAATTTTTTCTCTAATCTTCTTCTTTGTTACTTTGATAAAGTTTTATCTGTTATCTTGTGGAGGATTGGTTGATTTTAGAAATAAATTAAAACATAATACATCTAAAACTAATTTTTGGCATTAAGTAGGCTCGAGATCCATCTATTGTTATGGCATCAAAGTCTTGACTCATTGTCATTGGCATCTTTTTTTTATACTCCTTGAATTAATCCCGTATTATTTTTCATGTATTGAGCTCAAAAATACGTTTATTTACAAATATGATGGTCGATCATATAATTTAACTAGTCTCTAGACACATGCTTTGCACGTGCAAAACACGTGCATCCCACATCGATCGTCACAAGATATATCAAAAATAAAAAGGATTGAAAATTATTTTATAATGGAGTTACAGTTTAAGGTATGAATTTAAAATTACTAAATTAAATTAAGATTAATACCCTTTTCATAAATATCACGATTTTAATAAAAAAAAAATGAATTGATAATTTTATTACATAAAAGAATAAGATAAAGTTAGCATAACAAATAACTTAAAGAATTTATATAACTTATGGTGAAACTTTCTACTTTAGCTTAGAATTTCATTCCACTAAAGTATCCTTTGACCCTCTATTTCCTTAAACAGAACCAAAGCTTAGAATTTACTATTTGGGATGAATTGCAGGGGCAGCCGTCAAAATTGCGAGCCGAGTTGGAGAGGATCCATTCGGAGATAAAGGCTATTACTCCAGCCATAGGCGCCTTAGAATCGACTATTAAGGCCCAAGATTCTTCCCGCTCTTCTTTGTTTCGGCAGGGCACTCATTTGGATAACAAGATCCGGAAACTCGGTAACCAACAAGTAGTCTGGGAATTGGATCAGAAACCGGGCAGTGAACGACTGGTCCAACTGGAGAATGAGTGGACTGTGTGAAAAAACAGACTTGCTCCAGCAACGCCAACACTCCCTGCTAGTATTTCCAAAGTAGCAATCGAGGGAACTTGTTCTTCAGTTATGACCACTCCTTTGCCGATTGATTCTGTTGCTCAGTTGCCAGCCGATATCCTCATGGACTTGCAATCTGAAGCCATCGCTGCTTTTGTTACCCAAGAGGTATTGTCAAAAGTCAAACAACAACCAGAGGATACTCTAACGGTCGACACTCAAGCTTTTATCGAGATCCCATCAGTGGTGGTGGTTGAACCTTTGTTGGATGCGGAAAAGGGGTTTCCCGAAGAAGCATGAGCAGATGAGGTAGTAGTTGTTGGTGCGCCTGAGGATGAAAGAAAGACTGTGGTTATTCAGGGTGACCAAGCAGCGGTAGATTCGGCTATTCCTGATACCTCTGTAACTGATGATGTAGCACAACCCGTAGCTGGTGACATGTCAACCAACTTGCCTTCCTAGTTTTATTGACCCAAAATCGAAGGGTCTGTTTTTTGTGATCAAGCATCAGTGGATTCGGCTAATCCTGATAACATAGCGCAACTCCCATCTAATGAAATGCCAACCAACTTGGCTTCCTAGTTTTATTGACCCCAAATCGAAGGGTCTATTTTTTGTGACCAGGTAGTCGGTATGTGGATGTCGTTTACTCTTGCATTCCCAAAATCGAAGGGAAGTATTTTTTTTCCTTTTTATGTGACTGTGACTAAGCCGCCGGCCTGTGGCTATCACACATTCGAAGTCTAGAATGACTTGATTGGGTAAGGAAATATTTTGAATAGAAAGAGTAGTAGGATTGGTGGTGGGTGGCAAAACATGAATTAGTCACATTGTTAAGATAAATATGATTGCAAAAGTAATCCCTTAAATGAGTAAGTAGTGACGCTCTATTGATTCTAGTTGACCTTCTCAGATCAGATGTAGTTGATGATTGAGAAGTGGGATTAGTTTCTGTAGGAGGAGAAAGAGATTGGTCTGTGGAGTTTGACTGATCTGGGAAAGGTGAGGAAGTATGGATAAGAGATGAATTGGAAATATCTGCCCAGGTATAGGAATAGGACTAGAAGAGGTAGATGTGGGACTAATAAAGGTGGAGGTTCCATAAATTCAGGAAAGTTAGTGCATAGGGTAGATGATATGGGAAAAGTTGTGCTGGAAAAAGCAGATTTGTGGGTGGTGAAAGGAATATGAACTTATCTAGAAATCAATATTTTCTTAGTGTCCAGACGTAATAATTTGTAACATTTTTTGTTACTGGATAACCCAAGAAAATACAAGGCTTAGATGTTGGTGCAAACTTCCCTCTACCCTGTGCTAAAGTATTAGCATAGCATAAACAACCAAAACACCTAAGGTGCTAGTAAGAGGATGATTATCCATATATAACAACATATGGAGTCCTTCCTTAAAGGACTCTGGAAGACAACCTATTAATCAAGTATGTGGCTGGACTCCTCCATTAAATGGCCCTGCAACATGCAATGATTAACAGTGAATTGAAGCAAACAATGAAACTGAATGCAAAATTTGTGAACTGAAAAAAGATTATATATGAAAGAAGAGACATATAGAACATTTTTAAGAATAATATAAAAAACAGAGACACAATTCCTATATGAGTGACTATGATAGTTTGTGAATTAGGAAGATTAATACTTAGAGGAACCTTGAGAGGTGACAAAGAAGTAAAAGAACTTGAATTGAAGCACGTGTTCTGAAGCACCTGAATCAATAATCCAAGTGCTAGAGTTAAAAACAGAAAAACATGAGCCAAGATATTTTGAAATTGTACCAGGCACTGAGTTTGCATTAATCTCAGATCCTACACTTGTATTTGATGTATCATCCATTCTTATATGTTGTTTCACCATGTTAATGAACAGATTGAATTTCTCCTTGTTAAGATCAATGTAGTTATTGTTCCTTCCTCCATTTTCCTCCATGCATACTACACGGTTTTCCCTGACATGTGACTGAGAATTCCTATCATTTGTGAACTGAAAATCCTCTGGAAAACATTATTAGCTTGTAGCAATCATTCATCACATGTCCAGTTTTACCATAATAAGTACATATAGCATTAGGATTGTACTTAGTTATTTTCCCTTTGAACTTTTGTGGTTGCTGTTGTTTCTGAATTCTCTGATTTTGTTGTTGTGGGTTGTTAAATCTGGGATATGTGTTCCCAGTCCTCTGTGAGGAAGTAGCAAACTTCTTAGTCTAATTTCCCTTTTGTTGATTGATATCTCCCACCATAAATGAGGATGAATCAGAGGGTATGAGTGGACTCATATAGGTTTCCCCTCTGATTTTCATCTTGTAAGATCAGGAAATAAGCAAGATTTATGTCAGACAGAGGGTTTATTATTAGGATATTATCCCTAGCTTGAGCATAAGTGTCATTCAACCCCATGAGAAATCGTATAAGTCTCTCATCATCTAGTGATTTTTTCAACTTATGTTTTCCTTCACAAACACACATACAAGTGCATTTGATATTTGAATTCATGGAATACAACTCATCCCACGACCTTTTAAGTTTTGTGAAGTAACCATCAATATTATTAGTACCTTGAGTTAACCTGCTAGTTCCTTTTGCAGCTGGAATAGCTTGGCACCATTTGACTGCCCACCAAGTTAATCCAAAGTTCCTTGACAGTCCTTGAATAGATGACACTATCAAAAATCTCTTTTGAAAGAGAATTCAAGAGCCAAGATGTAACCATATCATTACATCTGCTCCAGGGCTGCAGACTCTGTTGAACCTTCATTAGGAGTAGGATGTGCATCAGTGATAAATCCCAACTTATTCTTAATTGACAAAGCGATAAGGATGGATCTCTTTCATCCTTGATAACCTCTCCCATGAAAAGGTTGTTCACTAGCACCATACCAGGAGTATCTGATGCATGAAGATAATAGAGGTGATTTGAATCAATGACTAATGATTTCCAGTCACTAATGAAGTGTTCCCAGTTATGGGTTCAAGCACATTACCATCAGTCATTGTTACTGATGAAGAAGAAGAATATTAGGTCGAAGATGAGAAGATTTTGGAAACAAATCATCTGCTCTGATACCATGTAGAAAGAAAAATAACAAGCTAACGGAAGCATATTCCTTTTGTCTATGTTGGAACCTTCTTAGAATGCTTACAGCTGTTCCATCTATTGGGCCTTTTCCCTTTTGGGTTTCTTCCCTTTTATCTTTCTTGTTGGATTAATAATGGGCCCAAAACGTTTGCTCCGGATGGACTGGCCCAGTCGTCCCTTCTAGATAACATAAAGAACTTCTATGACTCCAAAGTCAATTGATCTGACTTCTTCACTTTCCCTTTCTAACCCTAGCTACCATTGTTGATATGAGAAGATTTATTATCAATATAATTAGCCTTTTTATTTACTATACCCAACTTAAATACGTGAAACATATATCTTACGGATTAAGCAGTTATTCTTTGATATTCTAAGTTTAAAATGGATCATAAATTCATACTATGGTTAATCTTAATTCTGAAATTTGATATAAAGTGACCTAAAATTTAACTGTCCTGTAATGATCATAATATATATCTAGTAATCGACAAGATCTAAATAGCTTTAGCGTAATGAAATCAAATGCATGTATATATGTTGGCTTCCACGAATCACAAAGAAAAAATATTTCAATAAAATGGTGCAATTAATGTAATATCCAGTAACAAATTAACCCTTAAAGATCGAGTTATTTCCTTACCCTTTTTTATCTGCCAATAAATACACACTTCCCTTTCTCCCTCACAAGAAAATATATATAGGGCAATGAAATAATGAAGTAAAATTGAATTAATTAGTAATGCGATTAGCGGATTTGATGAAATTGGATGTGCACTGCGATAACGTGAAGAAATCGATTCCACAGTTCTTCCAAATTCATGTTCTGTTCTTCTTTAATCATGCTAGATATATGAGAAAGTTCCTAATTTAATTCGATGAAAATAATAAAGATTAGATGAAATGAATATTTCTTTTATTATTTTCTTCGAAGATGAGTAGATGTTTTGATCAATATATTTCTATGAGAATGAGTAATTGATTGAATTCCAATCATATGCGTACAATATATGCACATAAAACTCTGAGCATAAGGTATGGTCTTATAGACAGGAGTGGCTCAACGAAATATGTGACTTAAAGTCAAATCTTAAAGAAGATCTTAAATATATTTCATCCGTTTTATTTTATATATTTTAGTTTGGCATGGCATGTAATTTGAATATGATTGTCTTAAGTTAAAAGGGTATATAACATACAAATAATATTTTTTGAATCATGTGCTCTTACACCTATCATGATATTCATATGTCATTAAAGTTAAAAGGAAAGTAGGTTTAGAAATTTTGCTGAATATAGAAAGATCCATTTTAAACGGATAAAAAGAAAATCATGACACCTATATTAAAATATGAGGAGTATTTGATAAGACTGATATATAACTTTGCATAATGTGAAAACAAGACAAATGCATTTGGATAATATTTGGTTGTGAAAAGACTCAAATATGTCATCAAACTATTGAAAATATCTCATTTATGTCACTCGTTAATACTTTGGCTCATTTATGTCATAGTCGTTATCAAAATGATTCATTCGTGTCATTTTTCATTAACGCCGGTTTTACAATATCATTTTTCATTAACGTCGATGTTAATGAAAAATGGCATGGATGAGTCATTCTGATAACGGCAATGACATAAATGAGCCAAACTATTAACGAGTAGCATAAATTAGCATTTTCAATAGTTGATCAATGACATATTTGAGCTTTTATAAATAAATATTTGAAATTTAAATTTAAATTGAAAAAGAATATATGGATGTCACTATAAAATTTTTTTATATAAATAAACTTAAAAATTTTGGGGTGCTTTACTTGCTTTAGGCTTCAACAACCGGCACTGCTTAGAGATAGTAAGTAGTGGATTAAACAATGAATTCGCGAATCCGACCGAATCCTTTCTTTATAGATGTGAATAATAAGCACGGATAAAATTAAATATACATTTGAGAATTTCACTTTTATAACTACAAACTCACAACATCTAGATTTTGGATCCACCATGGCTAATTTAAAGACATGTAGCTAAACCACGGGCTAGGAGCCTAGGAACTGAATTTGGCCCTATGGTGAAGAAGAAGAATGAGGAAAATGTATTAAAAAAAGACAACGATCAGTACTGTGTAATAGAAGCAATCATTGCATGGAGAAACTGAAGGAATAGGACCACCTCAACTAGCATTTATTCATGCACGTCCCATTTTTAACGTAACCTAATTTCAAAATGGAGCATGAGTATATATACTGTTGAAGGAGAAAGAGTCTTTGGTTCTTTATTGGTTACTTTTGCCATCCGTTAATAGAGTAAAATCAGATAATTTCAATTAAAATGAGGTAATTTGGATCAATATGGGGATTTTCGATCCCGCACATAGCGGAAGCTTAGTGCATCAGACTGTCTTTTTTTAAAGGTATTTTTTGTTAACTTTCTCATAAATAACCCAAACTTGTAACAGATGACAAAAGTAACCAATAAATGAAAGTACTAGGGTATTTTCATTTCCCTTTTCTCTTTATTTTAATTTTATTCTGATTGTGTTGTTTTCGGTTCCTCCCCGTCTTTTTAATCTATCATAAAAAATTACATGAGTGAGCTATCTTTTTTCAAAATAACAATAATGTTTGAGGCAGTTGCATCAATATAAATAAAATTACCAACCACTACCAACGAATTTTTGTTAGTTGCTAAAACCCTCATTGGTAATTTTACCAACGGATTTTTGGTTGGTAATTATCCAAATCTGTTGGTACTTAAATCTAAACAATGGTAAAGCCTTTTATAGTTGTTTATTTATTTAAATGGAAATATATGGTAAACCCTATATTTAAATGGAAATATAGGGTTTAAATATATTTTTGCATAGACAAAAAAATCTTATTTGTTTAGGATTAGTTATTCAATATTTATGCTGATAGAAGATACGACATAACAAGTAGATGATGAAAGATTCGAAGTGTGTACAAAAACAGACTCAAGCACCATCATTATTAGGAAAAGGTAACCCATCCACCTATATTTTGAAGATAAATAAAAAATATGAGAGATATTGAAAACATTAAGAAAATATAAATAAATAAAAAAGGGCAACCTGGTACATTAAGCTCCCGCTATATGTGGGATTTCATTTAAATATAGGGTTTACCATATATTTCCATTTAAATAAATATATATGGTCCGACCCTTCTCCGAACTCCGCGCATAGAGAGAGCTTAGTGCAACAAGATGTCCTTTTTTTATTTATTTATATTTTCTTAATGTGATTGTGTTTTTTTTCAATATCTCTCATATTTTCTATTTATCTTCAAAAGATAGGTGGATGGGCTACCTTTTCGTAATAATGATGGTGTTTGAGTCTGTTTTTTTACACACTTAGAATCTTTCATCAGCTACTTATTATGTCGTATCTCCTATCAGCATAAATATTGAATAACTAATCTTGAACAAATAACATTGTTTTGTCTATGCAGAAATATATTTAAACCCTATTTTTTTTTCAAAATTTCACTCACTTTACTGAGTGGCTTACTGAGTTATCACTCTATATATTTTTACTCTACCTTTCATGATTTCACTCACTTCATTGACGGTCAGTAATAGGTCACATCCTGGGTGCCCCTACTGAGCTATAACTCCTTTAAGGACTAGCACTCGACCATAATTCTTTGCGAAGGGGAAAGTCCCAAAGGCGAAACCCCCACCTGTATCAGAGGCCCCTTGGCCATGTGAGATGTAAATTGAGGGATATGCGTGAGTGACAGCCTTGCAAGGGAGAGGACCAACGGGACACGAACCCAGCAACAGCCCTTGCAATATTTCAGCAAAGACTGTCACCACACGGATTCGAACCCGCGACGTCGGAGTGGTTATACCCCAATCACCTTGCCACTTACCAACTCGCCTGTGACCCTGGGGGCGAAAGTATCTGTAATAAACTTTTGAGCGGGTGTATAAGAAATCTGATTAGACCCTAATTGGATAGTTACATGCTGTGAGATTTGTCGTCAACAAATCAAATGATGAAGAATTATAAGTATGCACACATGTCCCCATCAACCAAAAGATTTTTGGACTGTTCTATTTGTCTTTGTACTGATTTCCCAAAAATGGAAAAAAGAAGAGATTCGAAAAACAAATAACATTAGAGCGTAAGTAAACAGCTATATCAATTAATTAAACTACACTAATAATTGTAAAATTCTTCTTTTATCGGTGTATATGACTTAATCATAGACAAATTACATCTCGAGAATTCATAAAAAAAGCAATAGATTGACAATATCAAGAAGATTTATTAACTTCATAAAGCAGTTAATATATCTAGAAAGTAATTAAACTAGAAAATATGAAGGCCTTATCTTTACTTTCCATCAAGTAAAACCACCAGTGAGATGATATATTACAACGTAGAAATTTTGAAGAGAAAATGGGTTCGGCATAAGAGATACAAGTCACAATGAAGAGATACCTCAGTGGCCAAAAGAAAAAAAAAATGCAAATAAACAATATTATCTAGTGCTTATCTTCACTTTATATAACAAACATATCCCCACAAAAGGAAAGCCACTAAGCTATTTCCAACTATCTCTTCACTAAAAAGTTTATTTAACATTCTCTGGTGTTACTTCTACTTGGGGTTTGGTTTTAAGACTATATAAGTCATAACTAGCCTGCACTTTTGCCCCCTTTTTTGGTGCTTTCTTTTGACTATTTTGAATTTGCTGTTACAAAGAAGTGTAAATATCATGCATGCTTGCCTAATAAATCACTTTAGGGGTTAGAACTCTGCCAAATCTCCCAACTTCTCAAGTGTATATAGCAATGAAGAAGACAGCTGCAAAAGCAAAAACCATTTTGTTGGTGGAGTAACATGCTATACTGATCCTGACTATGAAACATGAATCGACTTCAATAACCATGATTTGACTAACAGAAAGGAGAACATAGTGAGAATAGAAATGTTTAAGGATTTGTTGCATCACTAGAGATAATCTATCTATAAAGAAAGCAAAAGAAACCTTCGCCTGTGTGAGCTCGTTCACATTGCCAAAGGAGGAGGGTTGGCGAGGGTCAATCTAAAACAACCTCTCTACCCCATAAAGGTAGGGGTAAGGTTGCGTACATCTTACCCTCCCCAGAGCCACTTGTGGATTATACTAGGTTTGTTATTGTAAAGAAAGCAAAAGCAACTCACATTATTTGTATGAAAGCAAAAAACATTACCCACGACCAATTTCAATCAACCTTTACAGGGAAAATGAAAGGACAAAATTATTTGTATGTCCTCACAAAACCAGCATTTGGGTTCCATCTGATCCTAATTAAGTTAATAAGAAAAATAGCCTTGGTCCATGTACAAATATAGCTAAAAGGCACTGCATGCATGCAAAGATATTTCCCTTAATTTCCAGCATAGTACTATGATTAGCGTCTCTATCAGATATATTTGTATGGTAGATCAAAGCATCACTACTATTCTTTATATCCTTGAGATTTGAAGTACATTAACAAACTCAGTAGTTTACAAGATACAACTGCTGAAAAATCAATAGTATACATTGTTACGATAATCTATATGTTACAACAGATGCTTGGATTAAAATCTTGATCGCATACCTAATCCTAGTCCCCCCTTGAAACCACTGTTTATGATATCAATCTATATTTTAACCAATTTTTGCCTCATGCATTCAGCTAAAACCTGAGAAAACTAACCGTCTCACTAGCTTCAATATATAAAGCCATGCAACAGAAAACTAATTTACATTTAATTATTTCCTCGTGTTACAATGTAAGCAGCTAATTGAGAAGGATCAAACTTGGTCCGAGGTTGCTTAAAAGGTTCCTCGAATCCATCGAGCTGAACCTCCCTTTGTTGCAGTAGAATTATAGTCACCAACATTAGCTACGAATAAAGGATCCCTCTCCTCAAATGTTATTTCATCAACATTATTCCCTGACGAATTTTTCTGATCTGTACGTTCCAGTTCTTTCGTCAAATCCTCCATTGTCTTTTTCAAAGTGGCTTTGCTCACCTGCCCAGCCTCACCCATTGAGATACCAACCATAGTGATCTTCGGAAGCAGAGGTGATGGATTTACTTCTCTGTATTCCCTGACAGTATTTACCATTAAAAATCTTAGTTTCTTTTCCACAAACAGAATTAATCTTAAGATGGCATACGTTATTTTCATGAAAAAATAAACTGAATGGGACCTTTTATCTTGTACCATCTGCTGCTGCTTCTGTCCGTTACTCCATGAAGGACTCAACCAGCCCCCAAAAGGGAGCCGGAAATCCAGCCCCAGTCGTTTCTTATCCGAGACATTATCTGCTCCCTCGACTGTTGAGGCACCGATGCATTGTAGTTGGTTATTATTAGCCTCCAACTGAGAATTATTAACAAACCTGGAAATCCTACAGGCTCTCTGAAAAGAAGCTGCACTCCTGCAAAATAAAACAATTCTGGGATTGAGATATTGCAATCAAATGTTTACCATCCAAATCTTTGCTCAGAGTTTGGAGAATTCTGAGACACAGAGATCTAGCCACCAAGAATGCGACATAAAATAGATGAAATACCATCAGTGTTAAAAGATTATCATTTCTCCCTACAAAGGAACCTCTTGAAAATGGATGAGCTACCTCTTTTCAAATGAATCAACCATGTAAGGAAACTTGGGTTGAATTCCTGTTGCTTTCCGCAACCACCTGTTCCCTAGAAGAACTTTATCGACAGCATGCAGAAGCTGCATTTCAGCTGCCTTTGATATTACACTCAAAGGTATCGCTGGTTGACCCACTTCATCGAGCGCATCTTGCACCTGTCAATCATTAAACCAATGGGTTGGTGATATTTGTATTTTCTACGGAACAACATAAACTAACTGCTAAAACCAATAAAAGATTTTTTTTTTAAAAAAAGCAGGAAAAAGAGAAGAAACCCAAGAGGCTAATTGCAGATGGTGTACACTTTGATCAAGGCTATAGCCATTCATAAGATGGCCACATTTGTGGTTGGCGGCTCTCCCTACCTTCAAATCCATGTAAAAAATGCAATAGATTCTATTGTCCATCTTTCTCCACCCCCCCAACCCAAAGGAAAACCACCTTAGAAATTTATCACTATCCTCCTTTTCAAAGTAAAATTCATCACTATTTGTGTTGCTCCTTACGCATATTTTCAAGCTCTGTCCAGTTTAGTACCTCAGGAGGCTCCCACATACTATCTCCCATCTCTTCAATTACTTCGGCAGCCAAGTTGTCATCAAAAACATCCCTTCGGCGTTGCATGTGTCTTGTTTGAATCAGTGAATGGAAATGTTGGTCAACAGATTCTTCAAGAATGTTATCTAACATGTTTTTGTCAAAGAAGTAAGGAGTATACCTGATAAGAGATGAACAAATTCATAGAAGATAACAAGCAGAAAAAGAAACAAAACTAGGATTGAAGCTGCCAAAGAAAATAGTTAATTGGGAATCACTATTTAGGACGCTTCTTAACAATTAGATTTTCAGAATAGTTAGTTGATAAGGTGGTTTGGACAAATGGTGAACTGGACAGTCCGCCATTAAAAATTTAAGAAAAAAAAACAATAAAAGTGGCCTGGACAGTTTAAATTTCCACAAAAATTCAGCTTTATACTTCAAAAGAGCTTTATACTCATGAGAATTGAGAGCTTTTGCACCAAAAGATCAGTCAATCACCTCATCCTTGAAAGTGATTCGACTTGATACTCTGCCCACTATTGTTTATACAACGACTAGATAAAACGCGGTTACAGGAGAATATAGTCATGATTAGGTTCATCGTTCAATGTTAATCTGGGTTATAACTCATGAACCTCCACTTCTCAACATTCATTCCTGCTGGATCACGACATGCTATACATTCAGATCCCCTGTTTGAATGTGCCCGGACTTTTGTCTTCCATTTCTAACCTTTCTTCACAGAAGGGACAAGGAAAGCACCGACAAAATGAACACATTTAATGACTTGTTTAGGAATTTTATGATGCACAAATTATGAACTATGAGATTGAGTTCTTAGTTATCCAAAGCTACCCTAAAAATTTAGAATACCTCTTCTTCTCCTTCCCTTTAGGAAGCAGAGAGGTGATGCAAACTTTTGCTGAATATCATCATATCAAATGGTTCTTTCACTAGGAACATTCAAGCAAAGCTTATGATGCTTTTATTTGCAGAAGTAGGACTCCTGAAAATGAGAATTGATCCTTAAAACTGAACAATATGCAAGTATCGTGTTTAGTCGTAAAACTGGCCAGTATTTAGGTTTCCCCTCATTGACGATTTCACTGTCACATATTAATAAATTACCTCCCATATTTAGATTCTCCCAACATAAACACCACCGTCCCTAAAAGGAAAACTTCGTAAAAATTTTGTCCAATAAAGAATAACATGTAGAATCCACCTTTATTCTGTTCATTTTTCTTCACAAATCGAAGTCACCATATGACTCCGCATCTTTCATAAACATATATTAAATAATTCATACATTCAAAATGATCCAAAAGTAACACTCACTAATAAATAGTGTAGTACTTCTTCGTGAACCTCTGCTATGAATATAGAACGTCATAGCAACAAATGGGAATAAAACGGCTATAGCTCATATATGAACTACCAGCAAGATTATAGCAAAGAAGTCGAAACGCACCCCTGACCTCCATTATTTTTAGTACTCCCTCCGTTAACTTTTACTTGTCCACTATTGACTTTGCACACCCCTTAAGAAATAATAAATGAAGTGCATAATTTACCATGATACCTATATTAATAGTGCATAGTTTTAATGGATTTGAAAAATGATTTGAAATGAGTAATTAATACCATGGGTAAAACAGGAAAAAGGGAAATTGTCTTCTCTTGATATGCTAAAAGTGCAAAAATGAAAATCTATTCTTAGTATAGTGGACACGTAAAAATGAACGGATGGAGTAATCATGAAAATCAAATTGAATATTTGATTTGGGCCAGAAAGTATAATATATTGAAGTTTTCAGAAAGCAAACGTGGGGGTTTTGAGCCTCTTCACTTTTAGGCCAGAGGTTGCATGATTGGCACTCATTACATGTCTCAAAACAGTGTTGTCAGAGGCTCAATTGAGGCTCTCTTAAGCCCTGAAACTCAATTAAAGCCAGGTTGTACGATTTGCAGCGAGGCGCTAAGATACTAAGGTGTGTGTCTCATAGCCGGTGAGCTCTGTCTTTAAGAGGGCAATAGTAGACACTAGATATAAGGTAAAAACTACATTAATGGTTAAATGGCATTATGAAGAAACCGGTAGACATTAGGTCTGAAACTAAAATCTTAGTAGAAGAAAACTAGCTCAAAAAAATATAATACTACGGCTTTTCATCTAAATCAAGAAATTTAAAATGGTTTTTTTTATCAAGTTTTTTAAAATTATATTAAAAAAACAATTAGATTATATGGATCAGAAAATCTGGCTTGGATTTTCCCCTAAAAAGGAGAAAATACAGTAAATGCGCTCAGTAATTTCAGCTTCGATAATCTGGGGAAATAATCATCACGTCCAATGGTTTTTAAAGCTAATTCACATGATTTCACATCATATAATCATCATCAACAACAACATACCCAGTATAATCCCACCAGGTGGGATCTGGGGAGGGTAGAGTGTACGCAGACCTTACCCCTACCTTTTGACGGATAGGGACTACATCATATAATCAATTGGTTATATAAATATTTCAATTCTTTTGACCAAATACTTAGTTTTTGTGTCTGCATTAAGTTTACCTGCACTATACTTTTTTATTTTTCTTCATTAGTGCCTTTTTTTGTTAAAGTGCTAGTGCTTAAAGCTCCGGCAGACTTTGGCACTTGTATGCACTTTTTGCATTTGCAGATTCTATGGACTAGTTTTTCTCAAGTGTGTCATCCTAAAAAGCCATCGGTGAAATAACACACTTAACAGTTACTTACGGTGATAATTAATACATCCCAGATTCATTACGTGGAAAATCCAAAATAATTTAAAACCTCTTAGGTACTAAACCCCTGCCAATTGGTTTCCCATAGAATGGTTGTAGATTTCCTACTTTCCGGTATACTGTTGGTATAGGGAAGAGTTTCCCATTATTACTAACATTATTTATCTTATTATAAAGTTGGTTTCCCATTGCAGTGCTTCTAAAAGCGAAAAGCAAAAAAACGACAAGGTCCATAGAGCTTGAAGTGAAAAGTAAGAAGTAAAGCATATGCTTCTTTGAAGTGAAGCGTTCAATTCATGAAAATTAAGAAGTGCCAAACATACATGAATTTTAGTACTATAATTAAATTTCAATTAAGTAACTGATTTCAACATCCAATATGATACCATAATACAAATATTAATCCAACTCCTCAAAAGTTGAGATTGAAAGAACCGTCAGTGATGGCTTTTAATAATACTGGGTTATATATGTTTAGCTAACCAATCATGTAAAAGATGGATCTTGGACCTAACTTAGCCCTAAACGCTAGCTCATGAGGTAGATCGCCCAAGACCATATAAGGAGGCAAATAACACACGGATGTGGGACTCCATTCATTGACATCAAGTTCTCACTCATGTAAGTGAAACACTCACTTGCAGTGTCAACGTCTGTCTGATCTTACATTGCACTCTATCGAGTCAGTAAGTGTTAGGAGCCAATTCAAAATTAATTCTAGATCCTATATTGGTTAATAGACAAACCAGATATGAAAATCAAAAGGTACTTCACCCTCTTTAAGGTTTTGACTGAATGTTGCAGATTCTTTTACAGTTCCGAATTAAATTAGCAAAAATAACTATCATCTCCTTGTTAATCGTAATTTTCAAGATCACAACAAATTTTATCTGGTTGACAATTTATTTATATTCTAAAAAGATTGATGGGTTCATCTGGCTGACAAATTTATAGGGATGAAGGAACCAATCAGCTATCTTACCATGACCATAAATCTGAAGATGTTTGCACCATGCAGTCATAGACTAGTATAGACTTATTGAGACACTGTTATATATCAACAACCCAGAGTGGGCTTTGGTTAACAAGGCTAGGATGAATTAGCATGATAATAGAAGTGAAGCTCCAGATGTTGCAAATCAGAAACACAAGTAACCGTGCATATAGAAGATATATATATATATATATATATATATATATATATATATACCATTTTATACCATCTGTAGTTGCTATAGCAATATCTAAATTCTGAGCACTGAAAACCGGAACACCGTCCACCTTTTTCCTTCCATCAGACTGTTGCATAGCCTTAAGCAGTTTGTTGGCTTCCTTGACCTGAATGTGCAGCAAATATTTGCAGAGATTTAAGCTGATGAATAAGTAGCTTTAACATTTGAGTTCCAGAGTCAAATCAAGATCTCAAAACAGCATCAAACCTGTTTCTCATTCGGAACAAATTGGAACAAGTGTGGTTTTTCCTGCACAAAAGATTAATAGGGTGGTAAAATTGTTTATGGAAGATGCAAAACATCATGAAATTTCCAGTAAGGAAGGGAAACACCAGAACCTGGTACATGTAGTATCAAAAGTTTTCAGGTGAAAAGGAATATCCTTAAAATCTAACAGGTATCATTTTCCTCAAAACTGTCTTAACCATTCAGAACTAGCAAATTCACTCTTACTACACAACCCACAAACTAGCGTTGTGATGAGAGCTTCACTCATCTAGATACCATACGAGGTAAGTTGGTCCTGTTTCTATAACAGCCCAGTCCAGTAGAAATATTGTCCGCTTTAGGCCTAGGCTTGCACAGCTTTAAAACGTGTCACTAGGGTCTAAGATATATGTTTACCTACACATATATCACTACAATTTGTTTGATATTGTAAGCCCTATATAATATGTTGTCATGCAAGTTTGAATAAGTCCTAAACAATATTCAATTAGTTTGATTAAACTCTAAGTAGATAAACTAAATCTAGATCAGTCTCAAACTAGACCATAAAGCAGTACTAGATCCAATATGATTTTAATCCCAGATCTCCCAAACAAATTGTGATGCTTCTCCTCAACTCCTTGTTGTTCAAGATTAGTTTGTTTCTTCTACAGGTTCTTGTTGTTGGATCTTAACCTCTTTAACCTAACTATGAACTCATTGTAAAGACTATCGTCCTTAATTCCTACATCCACCCCCCCCCCCCCCCCCCCTCCAAAACCAAAAACTCCTTTGTCTTTGTTTTTACTTTTCTAGTTTTTCTTTTTCCTTTTCATTTAAATGCAGTGTGGTGATAAATATCTGCTTTCTTCGTTTTGACATTTGACTATGAACTCATTGTAAAGACTATCGTCCTTAATTCCTACATACAGCCCTCCACGACCAAAAACTCCTTTGTCTTTGTTTTTACTTTTTCCTTTTCTTTTAAATGCAGTGTGGTGATAATTATCTGCTTTCTTCGTTTTGGCATTTGCTTGACTTTACTGTAAATTATTCATCATCAGATATTGATGGAAACATGATCAGAAACATTAACATTAACATTAAAATATTCCTATTAGAATACGGTAGTCAAGAAAGCACACTACTCCCTTTCGCCTTTAACCAATCAGTGGCTCTTTTAGTACAAACAGGGGGCAATTAAAGCTCTGTAGAACTAACTACTCCAATTTCAAAACAAAATACACGTCATATTCACAATTTTGACCAAGAAAGTACCTTAAAATGTTCATATGCTAAATCAAGACGGCATGCACCCACCACTCCACTAGGAATATTCAGCTTTTTAACATAAGAAACTGGAAAAACAAAAAAAGTCAGCACCTGCGAGATCTCAACGGATAAAACATTATAAAGCAAGATATGAGGGACTTCCCCACAAGGAATTATTCAGTTTGAGGGAAAAAATAAATAAAAGGATTCCAGTTATATGAACCTATTCAGTTTTTCTTTTTCTTTTTTCTATAAGCAGATGAAAGAGTTCGAGTTACATGATTTTTACGAATCAAAAAAGATAAAAAAGAGTTTGAATTAAGTGACCCAAGGTTTAAAAGGATATTTTCCGTGTGAACATGAATCATTCGTGCATTATCATCTCAGCAGTCTAACCAACAAGCACGAAAGGAAAAAAGGGAAGAGAGAGGAAGCGTATAAAAGCTAAGGACCAAAAGAGCTCAATGATTATAATAGTAACGGGCATCTTATTACTTTATCAAAAAACACAGTAATGCATATCCATCCATGAGATTAATATGTATCCTGGGAGAGTGCGGCACCATGTGTAAACAGAAATGAATATCTAACTGGTTCAAATAAGACCTGCATCACCGAGATCCATGAAAAAACGGAATACTGGACCATTCCTTTCGCTCTTAGTAACTGCTGCAAACATTTTCTTCAGCCATTCTGGTGTCCTGAATATCACGAAATTAATCTTACGAATGACACAAAACACTCAACATACAAACTGTTCGAACTACTGACTAGTATGAGAAGATTCAATGAAGATAAGATAGTAATTTAAAAAATCACTATACATACTTTGTGCAAATATTATATATACACTGGCCAGCTAAGGAATTTGCTCGTCAATCACAACCAATTCCATTAAAACTTCAGCACATACCAAATAAGATATGATTTCCAGCTGCATGCTCAGGTAATAGAATCATAATGACCACAAGTAGTTTACTCAACCCAAAAATGAAAGATCCAAAACAAAGATAAGACACCTCTTGCTTCATGGATACAGCAAATTTGAGAACAAAACCATAATGGTTTTTAACACGCAGCTGCAGATCAAAGGGAATTTCCATACAAGACTATCAACGAAATGTCTGTAGATAATACTAAAGACTCTATCTATCACTAGACTCATATTTTATGCAAGATGTTTGCAGAAGTGAATGAGACAACTATTTAACATGTTTTTTCCTGTGACAAGGCTATTTGATATGTGATTAACAGAACAAACTACTACATGCAGGGGCGGATCTAGGAGGGGGGCAGGGTGTTCACCCGAACACCCTCGAAAAAATATTATACTGTATATATAAGGTAATTTGATTATTTTTTATGTACAAATATAGATTTTGAATCCCCTGAACAGTACAAGACTAGAGGTTGGCTTAGTGGTTTAGGAGGTTCAACATTCACCTTGAGGTTCCAAGTTCAAATCCGAAGTACTACACCTTTTTTTTTCCGAACCCCCTTAGTGAAAATCCAGGATCTGCCACTGACTACATGTAATATTGTATTTCACCAGACTTGTATGTCATTGCTATATTTGTCCACAAAACAGATCTTGAATTGAGATGGTAAATATTTTTCCTCTCTTGGTGGTAAATCTTGATAAAGTGATACTAGGAACCTATTTGGAGAAAAGCTAGGAGGATGGGCATAAGAGATATTTTCAAGCGTAAACGATATCAGTTTTTACCCATAATCAACAATAGCTTTTCAGCAGTATCAGTTTTACTCGTAACTTCTTTTTCAAACAATTAAAGATCGGTTCTTACCCTCTTCATGACCTCTATGAAATGCAATAATTTTGTTGCCTTTCGGGGCTATGAGAGATGCTCCATTCATTCCTCTACACTCGATTATTCTATGAGTAGTTTAAAGTGTACTGAGCAAGCAAACTAAACTTTGTTTCTAAGCACAAAATTTGACTAGTTCTCTTAAACTTTTAGGAATCTTAGTTGTCTTGCCCCCATTCATCAGTAATTTCCTTAATAAAACATTAGAAAAAGTCGAGACTTGTTTATACAACCTTCCAGGCCATTGAAGAAGTCAGAATTCAGTGATAAACTCATATTAGAGCTTCTAAAGCTTTATCTTTTATTCAATGGTTTATGACCTTAACTTAGAAAATTGTTTATTGAATCCAGAGTAATTAGAACATCTTCTTCATTTTCTTTAACGCGTCTTTCTTTCTGATTGTTAGCATTCAAGACATCATACTTAGGGCCCGTTTGGCCATGTATAAATTTCACTTTTTTTCTAGAGTTGTATTCCGGAATCATGTTTGGACATAGTGTTGTTACAATTTTCCGGAATTCGAAAAACTCCAAATGCATGTTTTCACGTTTTTCACTCCAAATCACTCACAAAAAATTCAACATTTTTCCAAGTTGTATTCGAGTCCAAACACAAGTTCAATTTCCAACCATTTTCCCACTTTTTTCCTAATACTATTTTTTTTCAAATTTCACATTTTTTATGTCCAATGCCCACTAATATTTTTTGCACTACACAATTTTGCCTAAATAGTTATTTAGCTGCTTCTCATCCGGTCATCCTAGAGCACAATACTAAACTGTCTAAACTTAAACATGTTCATGCTTCAAGTATTTGTACTCCGAGTCCCGTATATAGCCAATTAGTCACGCCGCTTAATACTAATACTTTCTCATTTCCTACTTGTGCCAAAACATTGCAATAGAAGAAAAAAGAACAACAATTTGTCTGTACCCATATCGATATTTCATAGCTAAAGTATAACCTGAACATGCCAATACGATGGAAGCTCAAAGGGAATAGGAAAAACAGATATAAAGATTTACCTTTTGGAGAGAAAGGGTATGTCAAAGTGGGTAGATACAGCCATAAGACCTGTCCCAGAAAGGTCACACATACTAAAAACCTGACCAACAAACGCTGGCCCACCTTTTCCGGTGGTGTTGAGACCAGATATTCTCACCGTTGATGGAAAACCCGACCCGGAATCCGAAGGCATGTTCTTGAAAGATGCTGGTATTCTCTGTTCTCTTAAATACGATGACGAATTCGACTAAGTGGACCCCAAGGGAGAGGAATTGAGTGGCAAGACGTACGATTCTAATTTTTTATAAATTTGGAACATAATAACAGTACCATCTCTAAGAGATTGACGGAGATTCTCAACACTTGAGAACCATATGGGAAGAAACGATGATTCCTCTGTGTACGCAGTGGAAACCAATTCTCGGTGTATGTTTATAGGTATGTTTACACTTTATTAGGTGTAGCTTTAGTAAGTAAAATTATGTGGCAATCAATTCATGCAGGTGTTTACTTCTCTAATTAACACAGTACAATCTATGACAAATAGTTGAGTTTATGACATATTTATCTTTCTATGCCACGTAAGAGATGCTAAGGTAAGTGGTGCCTTGGATTATAGGCTAATTAACTCCTTCTGGACAATTTGATAGGATAAATACCTTTATAAATTCATTTACTTTGTATCATTTAATTACATATATATCATACAATGTATCTTATACTAAAGTAGCACTGTAACTCTGATAAGAGATTTATAAAAAAAAATTGACAACCTGTTGTGGCTACGTTATACACATACCTCAATCTGCTCATATTATAGAGGTTTGATAGATACAATCAAAGATAAAAAGTAGGCATCAAATCAAGATTGTGTCAAAATAATGATATTCCTTCGCCCTTTGATGAGGGTTTGAAAGTGGAATCTCTCACTGTTAAAGATCATCTTATGCTATAAAATAATTTGAAAGATAGATATGACCACTTGAAGATGGTCATTCTTACACAAGCATGTTTTGATTAGATCATAGGGAACATGATTGGTTCTCGGCCATTTATGTCTCAAAGTTGTTCCTGAAGAACAATATTATTAAGAGGGATTATGATGTTAAGTTCATATATCTTAATGGCTAAATGAGAGTTTGCAAGAAATATATGATTATCAGAAGTGATAATATTTCCTATGTATTGTTCCGGCTACAATTGAAGATGTATTAGTGAAAAATTCTCCACATCATATATATAACTTGATTTGCTCCTTAAGTAGTAATATCTCAAAGGAGGTAATAAACTATCACGATTTGATATGCTTAATGCACGTGATTGTGTTCCATTCCTGAAGAATGTGAACTTTTAATAAACGTAACGCTATAAATATAGATTCATTCCCTGGAGTGAATGTGATAATATTTAGTAAAGTTTATCAATACGGACGTGCATTTGATTGTGAATATATTACAACTCACCTCCTGAAGAGGTAGAATAATTGAGAAAAATAATTCTGAATATTCTATGATTTACTCCCGAAGTAGTAAACTCAGAAATTTGCTCACGAAGTAGCAAACTTAGAACTCTACTCTCGAAGTAGTAGAACTCTACTCTGAAAGTAGTAGAAATTTGAGTTCTACCTCCAAAGTAGTAAAACTCTTAATTCTACAAAAGTAGTAAGGCTTTGAATTCTACTCCTGAAATAGTACAATTATTTCTACTCCCGAAGTAATAGAACTTTGAAATCTACTCTCAAAGTAGTAAAATTTTTAAATTTATTCCCGAAGTGATAAAACTAAACTTTACTTTCGAAGTGGTAAAACTTTAAACTTTACTCCTGAAGTAATAAAATTCTGAAACTTTACTCCTGAGGTAGAAAGAATTGATAAAGTATCTGAGAAATATTTTGAAGCAATGCCTTATTGCGCTTGAGCAAAATAATGAGCTATAGATGAACGTTGTATATCAAGCACATTTAACTAATCATGTTTCATTCCCTGAAGCGAATGAAGATATATCACAATCTACTTCCTAGAGAGATAAAATAACAAAGGAAATACATGTGGTATAAAAATCATTACAACATGTACCGTCATACGTAGAAACATCATGAATAAGTTTATTAAATATCATTCTAAGGCAAAAAGGAAACATAGTAGAATATTTTCTATCATAACCACATTAATACATTATGGTCAGTTGTTATGATTTCTCCAAAGAAAATAAACATTAATTTATCTCTTCCTGAAAAATGTGATTACTATGTTGTTACCGCTTTGATACAAAATATTCAGATGTTAATGGATAATCTCCCTGAAGGTGACATTGAAATACTGAAGTGTAGAACTTAATGTTTACTTTTCGTTGTTTATGAATTTATAATTATCTTTAAATGTCCATTTGATTTCCGTTTTCTTTAATGACACCAGTAGTGTCTAACCAGAGTTTTTTTTTATGATACTAGCAGTATCTAAACAATATTTAATAGTACAACATTAATTATCAGGAGCTCTAGAAGAGCTAATTATTTGTTTACAAGAACTATGACATTAGTAGTGTTCATACAATATTTCATTATAAAAATAAATTGAAATATCTCAAATAGGTTATATCTGATAGTACCATTCGTCCTAGATCGTAATTGTTACTATCGAACCACAGATTACAGTAAAGCTGAAGTTTACTAGCAATAAAATGATTATCATATTGAGACTACAAATGGTTAGTAGATTGAATATTGTCACGACCCAAATCACGCACGTCGTGATGACACCTACACAATCCCTCTGGTAGGCGAACCAACTTCCAAACATTTTCAAGAAGGTTTAAATAAATGCGAAAGAGAACGAATTACAATATAAAATGCCCACTCCATTAAATCAATAAATAATCGAATTTCGTACAATAACCTTCTTTTCCCAAAACCTTATCTGACTTATACGAAGACTATACGAATACAACAATTGAGAGAGAAATACAATACTACTGCTCTGAATGAAGGAGACAAAAAGTAGTCTGCCTCGGCTTCCCGTGCTCCAATCTATACCCTGAATAACTAAATATCTGCATCCATGTAAAAGATGCAGCGAACATAGTATGAGTACACGGCGTACCCCCGTAGACATCATAGGCCGATAACGATGGAAGGTACATAAAAAGAGATAAATATCAAGCTACAACAAGTAATCATACACTAACGGTTCCATAAGTCAAATAGGTCATATTACTCACATAATGATTCGTAAAAGAAATCAATAAGTTACCTATTTCATGTAAGAATCCACATCGTCATGTAAAACTCGAAATCAGGCAAGACTAGTAATTCATATATACACCCAGTCACAACAAGGTTTATTTACCACCTAAGTCATCTATTTCACGTAAAGAGATTCGTCTATCAAATGCTTAACTACATACATTCTCTAGACATACATTCCATTACCTCACTATCTTCGACAACACACAATTTAGACCTTGGGAAGGAGGACATTCGTTATCGATCATTATCTCTAGTTCAATTCTAGGTGTAGCCATATCCATATACAAGCAAGACCACTTAGTTCATTAGATTCTTCTCATAAGTTCTAAACAATTTTCATATCTTTAACTTTACCTACCAAGAAAGCAATTTCACACATACACAATATATAAGCAAGGAATACGACAACAACTTAACCACTAGCCCTACATCCCATACAAGACTCTTGTCTGATGACACTACCACTAACCCCACAATACAAGCAATGAATTCGCCGACAAAAATAAAAGTGATAGCAAGTACCCAAGCTCATACAAGTGTAATCGCACAACCAATCCATAGAGAACAAGCCAATCATAGCAACCTGAATGGGCTCACATAACCACTCCAATCATAAGAATTCATTTAATCAGAAGTCACTCAGTTCCACAACCAATCCAAGTCACGCTATCACACTACAAGTAATCAATAGATGAGTGAATATGTGAATGTAAATTCAATGCATATGTCAGGTATCTTATCATTCCGTATACAGTACGTCAAGTTTATATTATGATCATACACTCATGGGGGACCCACGAAGTCTATATACCACTTCGCTCTGGAATTTCTCATCGGATCATGGAGTCCACCTCTTGGTTGCAATAATATTTGTTTTAGGCGTGCAACCCCAATTCCCGCATATCATATCTTAATGCTGCCATAATCTCAACAATGTTCTTACCTTTTCCAATCCCATGGACCCATAGCATAATCATACCACTCCAATAACAATGTCACCAGAACAATGAGTGTATGAATGTAAATGACATATATAAGGCAAGAATATGATATAATGAGATGCAAAAAGTATAGAGATGAATATCATATGCTTTTAGAAGTACATCAACATATAATCCACGTACAATTAGGATATCATATTAAGCATGTGTGATGAACAAGCACAACGATAACAAGTATGGCAACAAGCCCAAATAATGGCGACAAACCCAATCAATCAGCAGTCGGAATAATCTTAAGGTTGATTCCCCAAATCACCTATCATCATCAATACTAGTACCCACTCAAACTTTCATCACAATCGCTTAAGTGGGACCCCCAAACACGCCCAATACCTCTCAAAATTTGTAACTAATTAAACACTTCTATCGAAGTCTCGAAAACTAAATCGTAACCTACCTCAATAGCTGAACATGAGTGCTAAAAATTGAGCCTCGATAATAGTCTTATCCTTTCGGAGTGCCTCATAAATCGGAGTCTAACATATATACACTCTAGGTTAACAATAAAGCTAATACACATACAAGGACTTACTCATTCAACAATCTAAAAGATACCCAAAAGTAACTCCCGGGTCCGCGATGTCAAAATCCGAATTTTAATGTTCAATAAAGCTTAAAACATGATTTCTAGTTACAACCCAAAATTAATTTGAGAAATAACCTTATTTAGACCTTCAATTTCGTGATTTAATTAAAAACCCCAGTTTATAAATCCTAAGTTTCTTCCCCATTAATACAAAGGTCCTCATAATTAAATTAAACTCTTCAACATGGCCATTTATCAAAACAAGTACATATTTAGAAGAAATCGGGTTTTACCCACTCAATTTACATCATTAAAAACTAATTCCAATTACCCAAGAGTTTTCAATTCATTTTTCCAATTCATCTTTTTTCCCAAATACTAGAAACATAGGACAACCAAAAGTAATGAAGATTTTACCTTCCATGAAGGAATCTTATGCCAAATATTGCAGAAAAACTCCTTAGACTAGCCCCCAACTCGAGGCACACACTTTTGGGAAAATGAGAAATTTTAGGGCATTAAAACCTACTGGTCAACCAGCGTTTCCGCAGGAGCGGATGCGCTTCGGCGCATTAAGCGACCGCTAAGGCGAAGGCACTTGCCACCTTGCCTCAGCGGAGAAGCAGAAACACTTTCGCAGGAGTGCACCTGCTCCATCCATCGATGCGGATACGATCTCGCTGGGGTAGATATTTCTTACTCAGCAATTCTTTAATTTAAATAAATCTTTCTTCCAAATCGTACGAGCTACTTTACTCACAAAATCCATGGGTAATAGTCATTCGTAAATGCCCTGGCGAGGGATATAACAGAAATTGGGCAGAAGGTGCATAACGACCGAACATGTCATTACATCAGATACCAATTAAATAAATATTCGTCCTCGAATGGGGAGAAATGGAAAGGAGTTTTATAGTACAAAGGATTCGGGAACTGACCCCATAAGAAATTAATCTAACCCACGCATGACAACGATCAGGAATAATGTCATAGAACATAACACGGACTCCACGTTACCAACTCTGATTCAACAAAATTCATTACATACCACTCAGACTAGTCAAAGGGACATCTCAATATAATCACAACCTTATGAGAAGAATCATTTCATCCAGAGACTTTCAGTTTTAAGAACTCTCGGTATAGCGCTATGCTATCAGTCACACTATTGTATATCACACCACATCATTTAGTATTGGTACTACAGATCTTGTAACATCGTCTGTCCTTATAGGCTCATTTGCTTAATCTCATACAAAAAATACATAACATAGATGAATGGCGAGGCCTGACGTTTCGCATGAATCAGTTATACGACTTGAAAAGTGGATTTTTATTTCAAACAAGAGGGACAAGATACCCATCAAGAGACAACTAGTTTTCAGAAACATTACACACGCGGTAATTTAAATAAGGAATCCTCGCAATGGCAGAAGCATCGTACGTAGGGGCGCACCTGCGCAATCCTAACATACACCGCCGAAGAAGTTGACTAGGAAGAGGCAGACTTCGTAGGGGCGGTTTAAGTACCCGCTCATGCAGACACGCTGGGGCGGACGAAACTCGTTGGAGCAAAAATCGCAGAATTTGAAAACCCACCAAAAATAGATCGGTTCCCCAACTTTATTCATACCTCAAACTCTTACTCTTCCCAAATTGATCCTAAACTTTCCCCCAACTACTCTACGAAAAACACCCCTCACAAAACCCTACCTACATGAATTCACTTTCTCTTTCTCGCAAACACTTCCCTCCCACACACACTACTTCACCTACTCAACCCACTGGAGCCGAACCCACAAGGCGGTGCTCAGCAAGGTACTAGGATACGCTTCCAAACCAACACAACCATTCAAGCATCAATACTTGGTAAGTTTTAATACTCTCGTACTATACACGGTTAACATCACAAAATAAGGTAGAAATATGCGTGTGGGTTGAGAAATTTCATACAATCTTTGAAAAAACTTAGGGTTGTTGTTGTTATGGGGTAGATCTACGGATCGAGTGAAATAATCGAGTACTTCGAGTCTATACATCATGCATGCTCTCATAAGAAACAAGGAAATGGATTTTCCAGCCAAATAGGGTAGGAATCACTAGGTTTTCCGGCTGTGTTGGCTTGGCTTGGCTTGAAACGACGACCTCGCTTTGGCAGATAAGTTCCACTGAAGTGGGTCCGCTGAGGTGTATATAGTATTCATTGAAGCGAACAAATAAGGGAATAGAGACTTCCGCTGAAGCAGACACCTTCCTCGCTAGAGCGGGTTTGCTCCAGCGACACTCACTCTGCCGAAGCGGATATAGAATAGAGGCAGTGCTAAAATAGTAGCTTTGCACCGGCCAACTCGGATCAATTTTTGTTAATTTCTTTGGCTTATTGGACACGTAATAGCATAATGCACATGACTATGTTATTGAACTAACTTGGACTTGATTACTGCAGGTGTAATTTGCTGAAATGGCCCAGGATTCATTTGAAAACCTTGCCCAGACTTACGGACTCATTGATAAAGAGCTCGCGGCTGACTACAATAAGGTTCGGTTCATGTCCAGCGATTGTCAAAATCATTACTATGCAAATTTGAGAGACAAGAAACAGCTGAAAGAGTGAGGCATAGGCTTGACCAATGTGGAGGAGCGCATTCCTGACTTTTATAACCGATTGATGCAAATAGGCTGGAGCTATTTTGCTCCAGCTCTTCCCCGAGCGAATATAGATTGGGTTAGAGAGTTCTATGCCAATTTCAAATGGGTGAGGTTGTCGGAGCCTAATCCACATATAAGAATTTGGGACACGATGGTACCAATCAGAGCCGAGGTAATTAATGATTTTTATGGGCGGCCTAACCACCCCTCGGAGCTTATGGACACAAAGAAAGATTGTGGTAATGGGGTGTGGTTAGTGTCACATCTGGTGGCGGAGGATCATAGGGAAAGGTTACTTGCACCAATAAAAAGTCTGGGATTACAAACAAATACTTCACTGCTGAGGCCAAGAGGTGGCAAAGCATCATAGCTAGCATGGTACGTCCCTCAAGTAACGAGTCTGACTACGTATAGATTCACACTCTGATGGTAGCTTGCATACTGGATGATATACCAATGAATATGGGCCACCGCATCATCCGGGAGTGGAAGGATTACTTGGCCAATAGAGGGCCGGGTGTGATGTTCCTCTCACTGATCACGAAGCTATTCCGGAGGGCGGGTGTGCTAGATAGGCTTGAGGATGACTGGATTGATCTTGAGGGGGTCTTTCACCCTCTGAAAGTGTCAAGAGCAGGTACCTTAGTGAAAAGAAAGAAGAGAAATGTGGACCTGAATGTGAGTGGGGATGGTGATATTGATGATGGGTAGCAGTCTCAATCGTATTCGCTGCCACAGGGGCCATTCAGTGCCATGGGTTCCCAGTTGCAGAAGATTTGGGACTTGGTTGTTAGACTTCCTATGCCTTCCACCGGGGCTAGCACTTCGAGTGCCTCTGCCAATTATTTTTCCCGAGAGGGGATGAAGCAATATCTGGAGTCACAAAAGGCCCTTCAGACCTCGGTTGGTACTTTGGAGACGGCGTACAAGGGCTTGGCCAATGATCATGGTGATCTCCGCATGAGCTTTAAGAACGAAAAGAAGAAGAACAGTCTAGGGGCCAACTTTTCGTGAAGGTGTGGAGGGGTATCAAAATCTTGTTTAAACACTTGGATTACCAGAACCCCCTTCCAGTCGAAGATGAAGCTAATGATGAGGATTACTCCTTCCTACGCAAACTTGAGGATAGGGACAGAAGCAGCAGCCTTCCAAGAGTTTTCAATTCATTTTCCCAATTTATCTTTCCCCCGAAATACTAGAAACATAGAAGGACAACTAAAAGTAATGAAGAGTTTACCTTCCATGAAGAAATCGTAGGCTAAAATTTGTAGAAAAGCTCCTTAGACTAGCCCCCAACTCGAGGCACACACTTTAAGGAAAATGGAAAATTTTAGGACATTAAAACCTACTGGTCAACCAGCGCTTCCGCCCCTATGGACTCGACTCTACGGGAGTGGATGCACTTTGGTGCATTAAGGGACCGCTGAGGCGAATGCACTTGCCACCTCGCCTCAGTGCAGAAGCGAAAACACTTTCGCAAGAGCGGACCTACTCCATCCCCCGATGTAGACACGATTTCGCCGAGGCGGACATTGCTTACTCAGCAATTCTTTACTTTAAATAAATCTTTCTTCCGAATCGTACGAGCTACTTTACTCACAAAATCCACGGATAACACTACAACAAAAAGTGCCTTTAGTGGCAATTATTTACCGGCTATAAGCTTATTGCCGGTAATGTATTTGATAAATTAAAGTAATACAGACAATTTAGCATTAGCCGAAAATAACTCCTTTTTGCCGACACATACAGAGGAATGGGTGAATGTTTTAGAATTTAATATTCCCTCCAATGTGTTTTCCATTTCCCTCCTTTAAATTTATGTAATCTTTTTTCTTCTCTCTGTGAAAACTACCTAGACACTCTTCATTCATCAAATCTCATTATGAAATTAAACCCTAAAACCATCAGGAAGTCACATTTGATGATTTTAATCCTTCATCTGAACCCATTATTTCTTCTACGAACAGATGTTATCTTTTTAAGTAATTGTGTTCTTCAACTTTTTAGGGAAGAAGTATCGTTGCAGAATTTTCAATTTGTTAATTCATTGTTTTGCAGATACTTTAGATTTTAGGGTTATGGTGATACCACAACAAGAACTTTTTATAGGCTTTTTGTATTTCATGTAAAACATTTCGGTAAGCTCTTCTCTCTTTCCCATTTTCTAGATTTATCTTGAAAAATTATGTTGTGTAAATTTTTTGGAATAACGTATCCTTAGAGAATTTTCAGTTTGGTTGGTACTTTTGATTTTTGGGTTTAAATGATATCTTTAAAAGGATATAATTCTTATGATAGTTCTATATGTTAATTGTTGTTGGTCTTCTTCTATTTGTCATGTCCTAAAAAATAATTTATTCACGAGATTTGAGATTCGTAGGAAATGACGTTCGGATGGATTTTGTTGGGTATAAAGCACATAAGTAAGACACAGCGAAAGTTTAAAAGTTTTGTTTCTTACTCGCCCCAACAATATTTTTGGTATGGTTATACAACAATTAAACTTGTAACATAAAACATATAATTACAAGTTAGAATTATCTGGAATCTTTATCAACTGTGAGGTGAACACGCAATTGCCCTTCCGATTGCAAGCTCCAAGCTTCAATGTATTTCTCCTTCGGAAAGCTAGGAAATCCAGCAGAGGTTGGAGAGAGTATTTGATTCTAAGTCTCTAAGACTTAGAATGATATTCTGAAAATTAGTGTATGAATGATGAGGTGAATGCCTCTATTTATAGTTGAAAAATAGGTCAAAATCGGATTAGGATTTGACCTTGGACCTGGCCCAAAATTCGTGGCAGAGGCGCTGCGGCCCTAGGGTATGGGTGCCGCGGCGCTCGACGTGCTCCTGCACTGCCTCAATTTATTTTTCGTGCATTCTTAATTAAATTCAAAATTCAATTTTGACTTAATTAAAATAATCATCTTTCATTTAAATATCTTAATTCCAAATCGAACATTTAATTACTCTCTCAATACATCCTTAGATCGAAATGGACAATCGACATAGTGTGACCCTACATGCCTTCTCATATCGACATTAATCAAATTAAGGTCTACACGGAACTCCTAGACGACGCCGGAAGACGAACTCAATATGTGAAGTACGTTTATGCGAATCCAATAAACTTAACCTTTATGTGATAAGATAAAATTCTTTCATTCACGACACACCAGATCAAGTTTAGGATTTGTCAAGTGTCTATCCAAATGTCTTAATCATTGTATCTCATCTATATTAGTTGACGACTAGACCATATTCTAAATATGTCTATTGCGTTGGCCAACGACTTAGTCAACCTAATATCATTGAGAATCTGAGTGTTCTCTCGAATATACATTCGAGGAATGAATCCTAATCTTGGCTCAACTACCACATTCAATCCACATCGTAATGTACCCAATACAAGACGTATCTCAACCTATAAGGCATTTGAGCTTAGGACGGGATCAAAGTACATTACTTTGTAGACAAGGCGCGTATTGACCTCAAGTCTAAGGATTTCTATCTCCCACACGCTGATCATACTTTAGACAAGTATAACAAACAGTATATCATCAGGGTATACCAATACTTCCAGAGTATCCATGTATCCATCACGAGTAGCCATTACTCGTAGCAGGTGAGACATACTACATCCTCTAAGGATGTGATGCAGACCACATGTCGACTTATCACATATCATCGATATCCCATTCTCGATGATCATTAGTCGAGGCTATTTTAAGAGTTACGCTCTATCATGAATATCTCACTCTATTAATGACAACGTAAGCTCAATGGATGCACATTAATGAATAATTACAAATAATCAAATAATAATTCAATAATTACAAATGCCAAAATATTAATCTCCATTAATAATAATATGAATGTGTATAAAGTACATTTGTCCTAATACAGATTGTCTCTAGGACATAAATATATTTTCATGTTCTTCTAAATATTGAAAGTTTGATTGTACTCACTTATTAGGCTTTTAGAAAATTCCTATTTTGTAATTGTTTCTTTTTTACATTTTGATACCTTAGGTCATCTTTGTACCTTGAATTTCTGAGAAAAATTAAAGGAGTGGCAGAAAGAGCACATTAAGAATTTCAAGTTGAGATAATGCTAAGAGAACTAGGAGAGTGATGGAGGAGAATACTGTTGTCTATTTTGTATATTTTTTATTTTCTTTATCTAATTTTCCTTATTGCATCTTGATAAGTACTTCACTTTGGAGAACGAAATATGCATACACGATTTGGTTGTAAACTTTTTTTTTTTTCTTAAAGTTGGATTTCGAAATAATTTCTAGTATCTAATGTGTTGAAATTTCTTAATCAGCCTGGTGCTGCATTTTGAATTATACACACACTTGTGGTTATTCCCTTCAATAGCATGAAATACAAATGGATTTTAACAATAGAACTATAACATCATTACATAGATTAAAACCACAATTAGAAGGATCCAAATTAATAATTAAAACTGAATCAAGAATATTAAGACAAAGTAGTTTAATAGGTAGACAACCAAGAACATTAGATTTAATAAATATATTGAGCAACAGATTAAGAACAAAAATAGTAATATTCAACGAAATTATAACAACTGATTGTATAGCTGAAATAAATACAGGAGCCGTAAAAAGCTTTATACATATAAATAAAATTAATGAAAAAGATTGTAATCTGGTAGAGCCACAGACCTGCAATTACCTTGAAAATGAGAGAGAAATAATAATCACTAAAAGTATTAATCTAAAATTTAAAATTTAGGATTTAGAATATAAAATAAACATAGGGGTAATAGAATATGACGGTTTTAATGGATTATTATTAGGAAGTGAGTTTTTAATAAACCATAAAATTACTAATGAAGGGATTGAAATTAGTGACCAAGGAAAAACAAGGTTTGTAAATAAAATATGAATATTCAAGAAAAAATATGAAAGAAGAAACAAAAATTAAAAATTATAAAAACGGTATTATCGGAAGAAATAATAATATCCCAACTTCAATACTTAGAATATAGTGAGAAAGAGATGAAACTAGAAAATGATATAAAACAATTAGAACAACAAGGTAATAAATCTACAAAAATATGGATTGATATGAGAAATGGATGGAAGAAAATAATTAATAATCCTGAATAGCTTTAATGAAAAAGTAGATGCAATATGGCACGAAATAATAATAAAAGAACAATTTAAAAAATACCTTACTAGGCATGGATGAAATAAGAGAAAATCAAACTCAAATAAAACAATTAATACAAGAAGAGTTGACAAAATTATAGAACGTATCAGAAGTACCAACATTTAAATTAATATTAGAACAACTGAATATAGTAGTAACACACATAAACAAAGGAAAACAAGCAGTTGAATTAGAAGAAGAACCTGAAACAAGTAATACAAATCAAGAAGAAACAGTTACTATTATAAATCCTAATAAACCAGAATTAGTATCAATTGATGCATAGAGACGAAGTAAAGAACACATAATGATAGATATTAGTAAAATAAAGCCTAAATTACCAAAAGAGGTCGAAAAAATATTAGATAATTTAGCCTTATTACATAAAAGGACAATTTTAATAGATACACATGAACATAGTGTAATCACATTTCTTAAAAATCATGGAACGGATATAATTGAAAAAGAAAGATATAAATATGAACCTATGAAAAGCAAAGACTTTAAAAATATATCAAATAAAAATAGTAATTCTTCGAAAGGTGAAAATACTATAGACTTGAAAGAAACCGGAAAAAGTGAAAAAATTGAATATTTACAATTAAAATTAGACAAACAAGAACAACAGATATCAGAATTAAAAAATGAAAATATAAAATTAAGATCACATGGTAATGAAGAATGGGTAAATAAGTATAAAAAAATATAAAATAAGTATAGAGATACTAAGAAAGAATTAAAACAAGTAAGAAATGAACTAAGTCAAGTAAAACAAGATATGGAAGAATTAAAAGAAGAACTAAATATTAGGAGAGAACAAATTAAAAATATTAAAAGAAAGGAAAAGAAAAAATACAAAACAAGTGATGATAGCTCGTATAGTTCTGATAATACTAATAGTATAACGGAACAAGAATTTACTAACTCTGCAAAAGAAAATGAATTAACCATGGAAACTCAAGGAATAAAACTGTAGATTTTATAGAAGAAATGGAAAGTGAAGAAAATTCTGAAATTGAAAAAGAAAATAATCAAATAATAGAAGCTTTAGGAAAAATGAAAAATGTTAATGCAATTATAGAAGAAGAACGGGAAAGTGATATAGAAGATGAATTTAATAGACTGATAGAAATAGAAATAGAAACATGTGATATAATAAATGAAGATGCAAATGACTACCCAGAAGAAGAATTGGTAGACCCTAATTTAGAAACAATACGTAGAAGACATACTAAAATACCAGACCATATACTTGTAGGACAACAAACTGAATTTAAAGAATTTATAGGATCAATGGCACAAGGTGTAAGTTTTAATGGATATTTCTTAGACTTAGACAATGTTTATGATGAACAAGAAATAAGTAGACGAATAAATGATTGGAATCTTTGAATGTACATAACATTAATAAACTCTACACATACTGATAACTTAGATTATATTTATGACTTAATATCTAAAACATTATTAGGAAAAGTAACATTTTGGATAAAATCCATAGCACATCAATTAAGACCACAAGTATTTAGTCATGCAAAAGATTGGAAATCTATGTTAATGTTATTTGATATAGTATTAAAAAGAGAATTCTTAGGAGAAAGATGGTTAGTAGCAAGAGAGAATGTACTAGCAAAAAGAAAAATGAAAATCATAATGAACTTAAATAATATGAAATGTTGCAAAATTAATAAATTACCAGAATATACAATAAGTTTTAGTAAATTCTTTTATGAAGCAAGATTCTTACCTGATGAAAGTATAATATATTAACAACTTTTTTACGACCATTTACCATCACCGTACAGTACTGAGGTATCTAAAGAATATAACCAATTAGAACCAAAATAAAATACATTAGGTGAAAGAATAAGAGTATTAAGAGCATACTTAATAAGAAAATGTGAAGAATACAGAATACAACAAAAGATTGAAAAAGATTTAAAAAATAAGGATTAAAAGAAATATGTGGATTCACTGAAAGGAGATTAGTATTTGGATGCAATGATAAAAGAAAAGAAAGAAGACATAAAAAATAGTATCAGAAAAGATATAAAAGATATAATAAATATAAGAAGCCTTACTATAACAAATATAGAAAGAAAAGATTTAAACGGTATAGAAATACCCCTGAAACTAGAAGAAAATTTAGAAAAAGGAAATATATGAAACCTTTATAAGAAGATATTAAAGAGTGTAAATGCTGGAATTGCAATGAAAAGGGACATTATGCTAACAAGTGTCCAAAATTAAAGAAAAAATGTGTAAACTATATTAATACGACACAGTTTATAATGAATTTACAACAAATAAAAGAAAATAATAAATGGTATGAATATAAAGATTTTTATGTTAGCCAAACAGAAAATGAAAGTGAAATAGAATCAGAAAATATTAACTTTATTAATACCTATTCAGATAGTGAAAGCAGTGATATGTAATAAATAAATAATTGTAGTAATTTAAGTAGAAGCTCATATAGAGTACAAGCCTACTAAAATGATAAAATAAAAAATATTCATAGATAGTTGAGCAGATGTATGTTTAACAAAGAAAAATGTATTAGTATCACACAAATGGAAAAAATCTAAAGGACATAGGATAAGAGTAACATGATTTAATGAACAGATGAAAGAATTAGAAATAATAGCAGAAAATATGAGAATAATATTAGGAAAAACAGTATTTAAATTACCAATAATATATCAAGAAAATACTATGAAACAACCAATATTATTAGAAATAACTTTCTAGACTTCTTTAAGACACAAGTAATAAACAATAGTACTTTGAGTTTACAAACATCCTGTAATAAATGGATAATATTAAAAAGAGTAATACCAATACAAACACTGAAATTGTGTAATTTAAGATCAAACAAGAATAATAACTTAGAATTATTAATAGAAAAATATCTCAACATACTAAAAACAAATTTTGGAGAAAACCCTATACAATTATGGGATAAAGAGAAAATATATGCTGAAATAAAATTTAATAAATCATAATGATACAATAAGATGTAAACCTATTAGGTATAGCCCAACTGATAAAAAAGAATTTGAAACCCAAATTATTGAAATACTAGACATAGGAATAATACAAGAAAGTAAAAATTCACATAACAGTCCAGCCTTTTTAGTTAGAAAACATAGTGACAAAAAAAAGAGAAAACGCTAGGATGGTAATAGATTATAGAGAATTACATAAAAATACAATATTTGATGGATACTTTATACCATATAAAAGAAACATTATTAACCGATTAGGAGGTAAAAATGATTTAGTAAATTTGATTGTAAGTGTGGATTTTGGCAAATTAAATTAACAAATGAATCAACTCTCTTAACAACGTTTAGTGCCCCTCAAGGACACTATGAATGAAATGTATTACCATTTGGATTAAAAAATGTACCTCATATATTTCAAAGAAGAATGGATCAAGATTTTTGTGTAGTATATGTTGATGACATACTAATATATAGTGATACCTTAAAAGATCATATAGACCACTTAGAGAATTTTATAAAAACTATAAAACAACATGAAATATTATTATCTGAAAAGAAATTTGAAATCTTCAAAAATAATATAGAATATTTAGGATATGTTATAGACAAGGATGGAATACAATTGCAAGAACATATTGTAACAAAAATAAATTTTTTTAAAGATAAAGTAGAAAATAAGAAAGAAGTATAACAATTCTTATAAATAATAAATTATGCTTCAGACCATATAAAAGATTTACCAATAATAAGAAATCATTACAAGAGCTGATAAAAGGGAAAAATAAAACATTTGAGTGGAAAGAAGAACATGATAAAGCTATTAAAAATATTAAAGAAATAGTACAAGCTTTACCATAACATAGAATACCAACTGAACAAGATGAATTAGAATTATACACAGATGCTAGTGATATAGGATGGGGAGCAAGTCCTCATAGCATATGAAAAAAAGATATAGATAAAGAAAAACCATTGATATGCGGATATGGAGGAGGAACTTGAAAACCAAATGAGAAAAATTATCATATTAATGAAAAAGAGTTATTAGCTGTAAAATTAGGAATAAAACAATTTCATTATCACTTATTACCAGTAAAATTTATTGTTAGAACTAATAACACTCAAGTAAAAGCCTTTATTAGAAATAAAATAGACAATTTCCCAAAATTAAATAGAAGAAGAAAATGTCAATCATTTAAATGTTGTTATGACTTTATTGTTAAAAATATCTCTGGAACTAAGAATATTTTAGCTGATTTTCTTAGTAGGTACAACAATGTCAATTACGAGTGATAATTTTGAAGACTATATTACCAATGTCATGAATTCCATTATTCAAACAAATGAGACCTTAATATCAAGATACAAGAAAATACACATCTTGTTAACCAACTTAGAAAAGTCTTGCAAGATTTACAAACCTATAAAACCTTAAAATCACCACAATCACCTAAACCTACCACGGAAAAATCAAATCTCTCTATTACAAACCTAACAACCTTTTTATCCAAGCTTGCAACCAAGTCATCATCTTCCCAATTATCAGTAGTATCTATGAGTCATAAATTAAAGTTTTCACTAGATTATATTAGTGCATATGAACAGATAAATAAGTTTTATGATTATAAATCTAACCCCTATATTTTGAGAAGTTCCAAATTAAGTAAATACCCTAGATTTTTATGCAATGAAAATGCTAACTCCGATATAATTTTAAAATTATTCACTTATGGCTTTATTGATAAAATAATAGTAGATGAAACTTTTTATAATATTCCAAACTACCTAGTGTTATTGTTGACTCTACTAGAGCCATGATGGACTCCTGTGGAAGAGGCATATATGACATACAACTTTTTGATGCATCAACCGATTTAACTGGTAAATCTGTTGTTATTTGTCAATTATTTAAAACCGAGAAAAATAGCAATATAAGTGGAGACGATGGAAATTTAAAAATGAAGATTCCTTATACTATTGATAAGTTTCAAGAATGACGAAGTTCTAAAAGAGTCATTGGACTATTAACATTAAAATAAAAAATAGAAGACATGTTAAAGGCCAAAAAGGTCTGTATTATTGGAACCTCCAAAGGCGGAGAAGTGGAAGAACTTATTACCCTATACTACAACAATGATATCATATCACAAGATACTATGGAACTGACAAATTTGATCGACATGCAAATGAGACTATGGAGCAATATCACATGATAACAGGTCAATGAAAGAGGCATGTAATCCATGCTAAACATACTACTAATGCTACTAATACTACTAATGTGATAATAGGAAAAGGATCTTCTGATCCTTTTGCCTAAAAATGTAACCTCATATGATACTCTGATAGGGATCTTGTAGTCATACTACATGAAGCTCAATATGATACTATGTTACGGCCCAATGTAGTTTTACTACAGTAAGCCATATACTACTCATATTATAATTCATATTACTCTATGCAACAAGCAAAATGGAGACATTCAAGAAACGTGACAAGATAAGCTGACAAAGACGAATAAAGATAGCTGACACCAATGGAAAAAGAAGACAACTGGAAAACTATTTGTGGAAAAATATGGCAGCCGGTCCTAGCAATCATAAAAGCCATCGGGTCCATGAAGAAAGATGATAGCTAACATCTTTGACAAAGTCATAGAAAAGTAAACATCATATCAGAAAGATGCACTATTCAACTTTGGACAAAATTACAAGAAGACAAGCAACTATCATTATCAAGTTAGATAAGTTTATGACTCTTGAAAAAATGGTAGGCAAAGCATTGTAGCCTTTACGACTCTTTGAAATTTTTTGCCATCTTGCAATCATGTATATGATAGAGGTTATCTATATAAAGAGCCCCTCGTAAACATTGTAAGACATTCAAAGTCTTTCAATAAAAAATTTTCCTTTGAAAAAATTCATGTCTAGCTAAACTCTCTCCTAGTTTATAATCTTTGCCAAGAAAAATATCATAATACCAGAGAAAATCACTTTGAAAGTTTATACTTAGAACCATATTAGTCAAAAAAAACCTTCATCTCTACAAGACTTTTAGGAAGAGTCTGTTGAGTCTCCTAGCACCTAGGTCATTTATCCCATAAATCATTCAGTGGAAGAAAAAGGGAGTTACTGCCAGGGTGAGCATTCCGGTGACCTAAAATTCTATAAGAGGTATGATTTTTAGACTATGTGTTTTTAATTATAATCTTGATAAGTGTATTCTCTATTATTATGATATTAGTATTGGTTGAAGGTTATAAACTTTTAAATAAAAATATTTTTTTATCCAATGATAATTGCTTCCATACTACCTGCTTATTATGTGATTAATATTGAAATAATTATTTTTGAAATACCATCTATATTCCTTCCATTTTTAGGGTTATTAGATGATGAAAAGATCCGTTCTAGTAATGGTATCAGAGCCTGGAATAGGAATTTTACCGAAAGTAATGTTAATAGTACAGATCATAGTATAGAACAATTTGATACAGAATATTGGTATTCATAATTAAAACTCATCATTATTTTGATAATATAAGATATGCACATACAACATATTGGATATGTTCAAAAATAAAAAGAGATTTTATAAAATAACAAATCCAAGTATTAAAGGAGATAGATAAAATTTTAGAACCTTCTGAAATATTACACAATATTATTACTAAAAGAAATGTTAAACAAGAAACTTTGGATACAATAATATTCTTATATCATGAATTACTTAATATTAATAATATTATTTTTGAAACTTTGGATATATATATATATATATATATATATATATATATATATATATATATATATATATATACAACAACACCAAATTGATGAGGCTTTAACAACCTTATATATATCAACCGCACAACTATAAAATGAAGAGACATCCATCATTTGAATAAATAAATAGATTAAATAGAACAAATTGGATATGCAAAGAATTGAGACATTTGTTAACATAAAGATGGGATCAAAGTATATTATTAATAGAATATCAGAATAAAATAAGAGCATTAGCAAACCTAGAAAATAGAATAAATAATCTAACACAAGGAAAAATAGATACGAGAGAAATAACAAGAATATATATAGAATTAATAAATCTACGTACAGAAATAAATCTACAAAATCACGTTATAGCAGACATAAATACAGACTTAAATATGACTTCAAGTTCTTATGGATAATCAGTTAGCAGAACTTAGGAGAATATCTGAAAAACCATTAACATATAAAAGATATATTAATCACCATATTGCAAGCTGTAGGATAAGTTTAAATATTATAAATGAAAAGGAACAACTTTTGAAAGAATGTTATCAACAGATAAAAGAGCAAGAAAATATTATTAAAACCTTAAGAAATACGATAGCACTAAAAGATGAAAGATTGAGACAAAAAGAGGAAGACAATACGAAACTAAGAGAAAAAAAATTAAGAGAAATAATCAGAAAAGATAATGAAATAAAAAACCAAAATGACATCATAAGAAAACAATATGAATACATTAACAACTTAACTAATGGATAAAGGAAAAGAAATAGTAGAATGTTCAAATGAAACATATTACCAAATGAATACATATGAAGGAGGTATAACATAAACTTTAAGCTTTAAACCAGACATATATCAAAAGATACAAGAAGAAAAAGAAGAACTATAAATTAAAAAAATATTTAAAACAAAATGGTTTGAAAGAAATAAAGAAGTAAGGTATATAGCAAAAAAACATGAAAATATAATTGACACAACTAGTGTAAATGGAAAAGCAAAAATAAGCTTAATAACAGATGAAATTATCAAACGAGAATTAGCAACACTATCTACAAAAGAAGATAAAAATATATAGAAACATATATTTTGGAGGAATAAAATTCACTATCAAAGCATATTTTCAGAAAAATATAGACACACCTATACAACTATACATATTAGATGATAGAATATTAGAAAATCTACAACACTCCTTAATATCAATAATAAAAGAAGAATTAATATACCAAAACAACAGGGCTGGACAACTTAAAATCTACTTTACTTGGTGTATTATGCTCTAGCTTCCATTTCTACTAATGTAGATAAAGTTTTGCTAGGATTGGCCTATAGCTAACACCACCTCTGGAAGCAGTGAAAGTCACTTTTGATAGTCCTACCAGGTAATCATTTCTCATTTGAATTCATATGCTAATCTGCTCATCATTAGGGGCAGATTGAGTATTCTCAATTTAAACTTCAATTAATCTTGTTGGATTAACATTAGTTTGAACAACATTATACATGTGCCGTAGATGTAGTTATTAGTTTTTCTTGTAAGCTTAAGGATTTATCTTCTTAGCTACAAATTTAATCCGATAAAGCTATGTGCTTTCAGAAGACTATGAAAATGAATAAAAGCATAGGATTATGAGAAACAGTTACTTATTCTAGAATAGTTCTAGGAACTTATGTCATCGTTTGTTATGCAGAGATTGCTGAAGGATGATCGCCTTTTACTTGTGTACAACATAGTTTCAAGATTGCATTATCTAAAGATGACTGAGATTCATAGCACAATGTCATCACTCTTTAGGAGAGTTCTCTTATCCTGCAGTTATCCAAGCTAGTAATGAGTTAGTTCACACAGCTTAATACATACATCAGAGTACAAATAAAGGTAACACCTTAATCTTGTGAATTCATGTATGATTGGTTGGGTTGAGGCTAATATAGTTTTGTACCTATGGTTCACTTGGGATGAGAATCTTTTATTGATTCCTTTTGTCTTGTATGCACAGCCTCATTTTTCTCATTGGTTTAAGAATTCAAACTATATTTATATGTCTAGACTCGTGACGTTTCTTTTTCCATTATATTTCATGACACAGCAGGTCATACAATTTGATGTTACATTTTTTTGTATGTGAAAGATTTCTTCATGATAACGAGTTGTGGAAATTATTTGAATACGTTATTTGATATGTTTGGTTATGTAATGACATTACTTATTTAGTTTAAAAAATATCAATTTATTTTTGTAGTTCTGACATTAATAGTTTGGATTAGTACTTCCTTCTGTTTGTTTAAATTTAACGAGAATTTATATGTTTTGTGAATTTAATAGTAATATGTTTTTAGCATTTACAAAACTTCGTTGACACTAAAAGGCTCTCTTTTACTAATAATTTTATTTTATGGTTGAATGCAATAGTCATTATCAACGATACCTTGTGATCAGGAGTAAAAACGAGGAGAAAGTAACCAGTAAGAAAACCCGAAGGTTAGGGATGAACGCATGTGTTGAAGAATTGATAATGAGAGAAGCGTCATATCGAAGCTCCCGGGTAGCAATCTGGCAAACACCAGAAGTTGTTGGAAGTAGTAGACCACAATGTCAGCAATGTGGAGAGAGGCATGATGGAGTATGTTTATCCGACATTGAGTTATGTTCTAGATGTGGAGCTTTAGGCCATAGGGCCAGGGAGTGTTCCGAGAGATTTGTTATGCCATCAGTGTGGACAAGTACATTATGGAGAGTGCCCAGGTGATTTGGAAGAATGTTACTGGTGTGGAAGCAGAAGCCACAGAGTGTATGAATGCCCGAGTTTGAGTCAGGGAGGATAGATGATTCCGATATTACTTATAAGTTAAGCAAACAATCAAGTATGTTGATAATTTTATTAAAAATAGTCGTGTTTATGTCTGCGAGCGGTTAGTTATTAGTGATATAAGGATTGTGTCATACAAGACGTATAGGAATTGTAAATCGATACTATGAGTTGAAGGTGGTAAGTGAAATTTCTATTATGTTTAAGGATCTAAGTACAACGATTTAGGATCAACCATTTATTGACTACGGACGTATCCAACACTCTTAGACTTTGTAAGGTGAGTAATACAGGGACACCGAAGATATATAACCATGACTCGAGTAAGGGGGGGTTCACGAGTCCAAAGAACTAAGGGGGACTCTAAAAGAGACAATAAGCAAAATGAATTCCAAGAATGAGTTACCTAAAGTTTTGTTTAGAAGACGGTGAAAGGAAGAAAAAGGGACTTGGAAAATTTTAAGTTGATTATTAATCTCAAATCTCGTCATAAGGATTAAACTATTCAGGAGTAACTATTGAATGGAATGAGATTTGTCAATTAAAGGCAAGCAATATACCTTCTTCACCGAAGACAAGCGACAGAGTTCTCGACATTAAGTGAACATAATTAGCAATAAGGATATGATCAATAGAGACGTAACGACAAATGATAAACGGATGCCTGGTAAACAAAAGAAAGAAGCGTTATGATAACTTAACAAAGCTAAGGAAATACATTTCACAAGAGCATCCACGGGGAGTCGTTAATGGAAAGAAAATCGATAAATGAACTGGAATGAGACCTCCAAGCAGCAAGAGTACCAGTGAAAGATAGGCATATAGGTAAAGAAGTGGTAGCTAAGCTTCCAAAGCCAAGGATATCAGACTCGAGGAAAGAAATTAAGAGAGACTATTTGGACTAGCAAGGAAATGAACTAAGAGATTTGGTGTAAAAAGAAGAATTCAACTCAACAAGGAAAGAATATTCTATCTAAACGTAATCAAGATCATGATATCGAATTCAGTTAAGAAAGACAGTAGCAGCAAACAGAGTGGTCTCAACCAGAGATACTTATTTAGAATTTGTTTCAAATGGAAGTGGAAAAGAAAATACCGGACAAAAGAAATTCTTAAGGCCAGTGAACCATTTAGACTCTGGTAATATATAAGGATATTATCAAGAAAGGAAGAAGAAGAAGAAGAATAGAGAAATAAGTGTGTGGATTTAGACAATATTACCACGTTCTCAACCTAGGCGATTATCGTGTCACAACCCTTTATCATCATCTTAAGCTTCGTGCCTACGAATTCTGCTATCTGAACTCCCTCCTTAGATGGACCTTATAACCCAGGGAAGAAAGATGTGGCTTGGATGTCAGAACACAATGGCTCAGACAAAGTCTAGCCGCCAGACAATTACGAAAAAGAACTGCATGACTATATAAGAAAACTCGAGGATGTACCCACAATGAAACGTAATATAGCCCGATTAAATAATAGGGTTCGTACAACTTATGGTTCGAAAAGAACTCCATCATAATGGTCACAGAACTTAAGAATCGCCCTACTCGAATAATTCAGACTCTAGCTTTATGCTAGTATTTGTGTGATATACTTCCTATATTTCATTTGATTTATCAAGTGAACCGCGTGCCCTATGTAATCAAGGATTCGGAAGCAAACATAGTGAATGCAGCTTGAAGGTCAGCAAGAAGATATCAATGTAAGTCATGGTTAAACTCTCTTTGATTTTTATAAGTATAAGCGATCGTGTGAGGCCGATGTATGTTATCTTAATATTATGTTGCCCTGTGTGGCATTGGAGATATGGTTGGGTTATTTGACAAGTTTTGGATAGTCCTGTTTATAAAGAAAACTCTGCCAAATTTTGAGAAACTTGAAAGTTATAATATTTCCAACATTGGCGGACGAATGTTCCTAGGGGGGGAAGGATGTTACACCCAGTAGTTTTGCATTATGCAGTGACGTTAATGGATACCGAAGTCCCAAAAAAAGGTACGACTTTATGAAAGAATGATGAAGGTTTACAGCTTGGTTATGGAAGTAGCGGAGTGTCCGAAAGTTAAACGGATCAAAGAAAGTACATTTCAATGAAAACAAGAATATGTGCATTTTGACGGTGTAGTTGACGGACTGTCAAATTGCCCAAGTGGAGCCTTCAACCTTCCTAGCAGTTTGATGGAAAGAATGATGGTCTGTCGGAAATTTGACAGTCCGTCGAGTGTACCATCAAATTACGGCGGTGCAGATCTGTTACGGGTTTAAATTGGGAATTCTCAAATTTCAGTCCATTTTTTCCCCAAACCCCATCTCTAATATTCTCTCCAGATCTTCTCTAATAGAACCTGACATCCCAAGTCAAAATCAAAGCCTATTACGTAAGGATAACGTCATAAAGCACGTAATTAACATAGTAATACTCTTCTCCGTATCAGGTTGGGTTGGAGAACCCTTGGGAATAAAATTGTCTACTATTTTGAGAAGGATTTGATATGTAAATGTATGATTTACCCATCTCTACTTATGATTTTGCTTAATTATTGATTTGGAGGAAGTTATGAAAAAGTTTTCATGATCAAAACTTTGCAAAATTGTGAAATTTTCGTAATATGAATTGTTGGGTTGTTTTACTCTAAGTATGAGTGGAATGGGATGATGGAATTGATTGTGTATGTCATGGATTAAGGAAAGTATGGTTTGAAGGATTGTGAGATTGAATCACATAAGATTTTTCGTATAAGAAAAGCCTGAGGAATAATATATGCTAAAATTGTCGAAGAACACCTAGATGAATTTCTATGGAAATTCTATTTTCTTGATTGAACCGTGGGATTGAATTACATAAGTATCCCTTGTAAAGAAGTCTAAGAACCAGAAGTGTTTAAGGATGTCAATAAGATACTTAAGTAAAGTTTTTTATGGAATTTAGATTCGATATTGATATTACTTCCTTATATGGTATAGATGATCATTCGTGAGAGGAGCGAGGACTCGTAAAATGAGTGTAGCAACAAGAACCAGGTATGTAAGGATATTCATTTCATTCAAAAGCATGAATCCAGAAAGTTATCATTTTCAAAAAGGAGCGTGAGCGTTCCACTCTATTATCCATCAAAAGTCTCTTGTTGAGAAATATTCACTACTTGTTCATATTCTTATAATCGACGTTGTTGGTTACTGAACTTATCCTAAGTCTTCAGGAAGAAGTATTTTAAAGAATGAATCATCGAGTTAACCAAGAGTCACGTCAAGGTAAAGTCTAAAGATCTATAAGTTCCAAAAGAGGCCAAAGGGCCATGGTTGTCACAGTCTATTATCCACACCCCTGAGCCCTCTTCGATGTTGATATATTGTTCGTTAGCATCTGATAGCATGCATACACTCATGAGCATTCATATAGAGGATAGGGTTGCATGTGCCGCAATATATACATACAGAGGATCGGGTTGCACGTTCTGCAACATATTCATATAGAGGATCGGGTTGCACATTCCGCAATATATCCTTATAGAGGACCGGGTTGCACGTTCTGCAACATATATGTATAATGGATTGTGTTGCGTGTTTCGTAGCACACACATGAACTAAGGTGCATATTGTATTGCATATTCATACATACACCTAAGATTAATGACATGTTATTCCTCGCACTATAAGATGAGGACAGTTAAATAGTAAAAGCCTAGCCATGCATATTGTATTAAGTCTTAGAGTTTTATTATCCACCCCGTGTGGCCCCAGGTTGCTTATGCTTTCCCTTATAGCTATTCGCTTCACATTTCTTATATGTTTTTCTTTACAGTTTGCATATTCATATTGTTATTCATGTTTGACATACTCAGTACATTATTTAGTACTGATATCCCTTTCCCGGGGACACTACATTTCATGCCGCAGATGCAGATAGAGATGCAAATGCTTTTCTCATAGTAGGACTCGACCCAGTTGAAGGTTGTCACGCTCCTTTCCTCCGTAGCTGTGTTGTGAGCTGATAGGTATGGAAGATGTACATACGTATATAGTTGGGTATGGCGGGGCCCTATCCCGACCAGATGTCGTCATAGTACTCTTTAAAGGGTTATAGACAGTTATGTTGTATGTGACAGTCGTGTGGGGCCTTGTCGGCCTCCCCAGTAGAGTTAGTGTGCCTATGTTGGCCTTGTTATATATATATATATATATATATATGGTTTGGGATTTTCTCAGTGCAGGTGGTTATGTCCCTATTTAGTGGAGTATATGTCAAAGGCCTAATCGACCCATGAGTTATTATGTATATCACATGTATCAAGATCGGTACACTTGGGCCTTAGGGCGTCGGATGCCAGCAACACCCTCCAAGGTTGGGGTATGACACCCGATTTCGCCAGCCAAAGAGAAATTGTTGGTAAAAGATTTAGCGACAATCATTTTTATCGTTAAAGGATTTTTTTTTCATGGCCGCTAAACCCCCCTTTTATTGTAGTGTAATAGTCATTGGTGAATGCCCGGGCGAGGGATATAAAAAAATTAGACGGAAGGTGCATAACGATCGAACGGGTCTTTACAAATATCTTCAAATTACTACGGATAAGAAATACCTATATGAAACGTTACCTAAGCACACAATAAATTAGAAGTTTATTGGTATAAAACTCATGCTATAGTAAATCAGAAGTTTACTAAAATAAATAGCATATTTCATGGTAATCTTGAAGTTTACAAGTACATATAATTTTATCAGTTGACGTGACAATTTTGGTCGTCCTGACTTAAATCTAACGTGCTAATTGAGTATTCAAAATATGTTGAAGAACTAGAAAATTCTTCAAGATTTATTTTGTGTTGCTTGTTCTCATGATAAGTTGATTAAATCAGCTAATGTTGGGACTGAATCTCCTAAATTCTAAAAAATATAAAAAGTGAATATGAACCCTTTCACCTGCGATGTGATATCTTAAATAGATGCATCTATGAGATGGTTACATGTGTATTTATTATCAATCCACAGTTTGACATTTACGAAGTTGCTTGCTCAAAATAATTGAGTCGGGAATACAATTTTCAGAATATGTAATTAAGATAATTCATCTTGATAATGTTGGTTTATATCCAAGCTGATTTGGCATTAAATGCCTCCGATATATAGCTAAACATAGCTTATGAGAATTAAACTTAATGTGATGGTCTGAGATATAATATGTTACATACAACAACACTTGTATGCTTCAGACAAATAAAATATGATAAATTCTCCTTCATAATAGATTCAGGGTCAGGAACCAAATATTCCATCTAATATTTTTGTTGTGCGGTATATGATTAATGGATCTACCACGATGCACATAGATGGATTTCCCAAATAAGGTGGGGGATGTATGTTAGTTTTCCTAACATAAGGGGGGGGGGGGAGAATAAGCAGCTAAGAAATATGTTGTGAATTATCATCTGTATGATCCTCAGATAATTCAAGTCAAATTTTGGAAGCATTTGTTGACCCAACTATTTCATATTTCATCTGCAAAATGCTCATAATGTTCCTGAAGGACGGAGTCTACAACATACGTGGAGTATGGTAGACCAATCAGTTTCAAATGTAATAATTCTTGAAAAAAAGAGGAACAAATGATCATAATAAGGAGGCAATGTGCTCTTGAAAAGCCTACGACATAGCACTTCATGAAACCTTATGGGAGGTTCAGGTACCTGAAAATAATAAAGTGATGAGATCTCAGTAAGTTATGTCGAATTGAGAACGGATACAAAACGATATCTTGTCGATGATATATATGATACAATATGACGTGCAATATTGTATAGGATTGTGAGCATTAGAATTCCATGTCTCTTGAAACATGCTGACGTAGAAATAAATATAAAGTGAAATGATACATCTTGATAAGTATAAAGCCTATTGGACCTGCAGTCCAGACATCAGAAGTTGTCACGCCATGAGTGTTATCACAACCTATATGACTTACTTGACAAACTTTATATGAAATTTTCTGAAGAATTCAAAATGTCTGAAGCATATACAAGTTATTGAGAAACTTGTTTATAATCCTTAAATGGATTAAATAAATTGAGGCTGATGTACTAGAATCGCCGATAAATATTCACTAACGAAAGGTACAAATATGACTCTGTTTATCTTTATTGCATTATGATAATAAGAATCTTTCATATTGTTGTGCAAGTTGTTGACTTGAATATTGTTGGAGCTCTTGAAGAGTTTTCAAAAGTAGTAGATTATCTGCTAGAAGAAGTTGAAATGAGAAAATCATATATTTATATTGCTATAACTATAAGCATGGTATAATTTCTCTCCTACATAGAGATATTGAGATAAGATCAATTGCATATTGCAAATGAAAGCTCTGACATGAATTATGTGATGCTTTAATCAGGGGGAGTAAAATACATGTTGTACTCTTTTTTCCTTTAACGAGACAACTAATAATGCGTATTACCATATATGTGTACTCTTTTTCCTTATAGGATTTTCCCACTTGAATTTTTTCTAGTAAGGTTTTAACGAGACACATTATCTATTAATGAACATCCAATGAGGAGTGTTATAAATATATTATATTATGAATGTCCATTTAAATACGTCTGTAATTTCCTGGATAAGCTTATAACTAGATAAACTTGCAGTTTGATAAACTTGCAACTGGATAAGCTTGAAATTAGATAAGCTTGCAATTAAGCAAGCAGCTTGCGAGTAGCTCAAACATGTAGCTCAAGCAGGCAGCTTGCCAATAATTTCTTTTCTTCTATAAATAGAAAGTCAATTCAATTCATTTGTACATTAGTTTGAAGAGCAATAAAATCTCCCTCTCCCATCTTATTTGGCTATATCTCTTATAGCCTTGTATTTTTATTATTATTTCATAACAGTTAGAATAAAGATTATTTCTCCACCAACCGAGTGAGCTAGAATTTAAAATTTATTGGTTTTTATTCTACTTCATTTAAATTATTAGATTTTAAGTTGATAATTTATATATATATATATATATATATATATAATGTATGAAAATGATGCAGAATCATTAAATCACATTTTGTTACATACGAACGAGCCCGAGTATAAGCATCATTAGGGGGGGAAAGAAATTGCTACTAGAAGGTAAAGACTTTCATAGTGTGATACTAACCATCAAATAGTGTTTGGAGCCCCATATTATTGAGATAAAGGCTATTTGGTCTTCTTATATGATTTTGGGCAAGTATCTCCTCATATATTAAGTTTTTAGAATTTAGTTACGCTTAATATCTATTTCTTTATCATGATATCAGATTCTGACTCATCTCAATATATTATTTTCGATGTTAGGTCACCATCTTATATTGTCCACGCTCCATATGTCAAGTCTTGGGCGTGTGGGGGTGTTGGAGTCCCACATCAATGGACAAGGGCTATTTGATCTCCTTATCTGGTCTTGGGAAATTCTCACCTCGTGAACTAACTTTTAAAGTAGAGTTAAGTTCAAAGTCCATTTATTTATCAGATAGTATGTTAGGCTTGAGCTCAATGTGAGAGAATATTGAGGTTGATGTATGACATCATATGATATATTATTGATCTTGCCTTTTCTGTAGTAAATCTATAGTATTAACTAAGGTTGTCCAAGGGGTCGGGTTCGGGCTGGGTCCCGGCGGGGCTAGAGAAAGAGTAGGGACCGGTCCTCCGGTGACTGGCGGGACATGCCGATGTCCCGTCCCGTCCCACATCCCACCGGAAAAAGGGACCAGTGTTGGAGGGGCTGGGTCGGGTCGGGTCGGGTCCGGAATTCCAGATTTTTTTTAGACACTTAATTTCAAAAAAGTTGTAAATATAAACACTTAAATAATTGAATAAGATAGTGTAATAAAAATATCTCAAAGCTGTTTTTGTGCCTCTTAGATTATTTAATAGAAATATGATTTTTTTGTAATACAATTTCAAAATTGCAACTTTGTGGTGTTGTTCAAAAGTTGCAAATCACATAGTAAAATTACAATTAAAAAAATTACATAGTTAAAAATACCTTTTCTAATTTCTTCACAATGTTTGTGGTTCTTCGGTTGGAATTGAAAGTTGTTGGTCAAATTGGTCGGCGTCGCTTCCAGTTCCCTCAGATAAGATTTCATTGTATTTGTCGGCATCTTCTTCGTTGACCACACCTTCTACGCTCCGCTCGTATCCAATATCTGAATATAACTGTAATCTCCAAGTTGTCTCCCGCTAATGAGTGTCTGTGCTCTTCTATTTGAAATCTTCCGGCAGAAAAAATGCTTTCAGATGTTGTTGATGATACTTGAATATTCAACACATCTCGGGTCATCTTTTCTAGTATCAGAAATGTCTTCTCATTTTCCCTCCAGTATTTAAGCAAGTCTTCACATCCTTCTTCATTGAGAACTGCTTGGTACATTATAACACCCTGCAAAACAAAAATATCAAACTCGATAACTTGATTAGCAGTGGAACCACTAAATATTCTATTTCTAAGGCTTTCAATACTAGCCACAGAAACAATCTTTTATAAGGTTGTATTGAAGAAGAAGAAGATGGTATAGAAGCTGGTTGGTTGCTAGCACTTTCTTATTGATAATGCATAAATACTTTTTTTGCATTCATCGTGTATGCTAGACAAAACTTCTTCTTTTGTTGGTTCCTTAGGTGGTTGTTCATTTAGGTTTTTTGGAGTTGGATGTGGAAGTACTGCTATACAATCATAAATCGTTTCAACAAGTGTTTTACAACCGTCTATTTTAATAGCCGGATTTAATATAACACCAATAATATAAATAGTGGAAATAGAAAAAAAATATTTTTTTAAAATTGATAAACATTTTAATAGGTGTCTTATTAGATGATTTTTTCATATACTCACTAAGTAACAAAAATATTAGAGCTATATAAAATAACATAGTTGAAATAGTAGGATAATGTATACCAGAAAATTCTTTAGTTTCTTGAAAAAATTTCTCTAAAAATCCAATAAGTTCTAAAATATTTTCCAATCATTATCTACAAGCATATCAGTTGGATTTCAATTATGTGCGTTAAAAAATATCAGTTATAGGTCTTCTATAATAGTAAGCAACAAGTAGTTGTTCATATAGAGAATTCCACCTAGTCGCTACTTCTTCAGGAATTTTTCTAAAAGGTAATCCACAATCGTGACAAGTTTTTTTATATCTTTTTTTCTTTGTATTTTATTACTTCTAAAAATAAAGTTTATAGCAAATTGTACTTTATTAAGAATGTCTTCAAAAAGTGATAGACCATCCTTTACAACCAAGTTATAAATATGGCACGTACATTTTATATGAAAATGATAAGAAAAAGATGGAGTTAATAGATCTTTTAAAAGTCTCGTTGCATAATTATTAGAAGAAGCATTATCTAACATAAACAGTCATAATTTTATCAGTTATACCATAATAATCACAAACTTCATGAATATTTTGTGTAATAAAAGTTCCAGTGTGCCTATCATCAATATATCTATATGCTAAAATACATTTTTTCATAGACCAATTATAATCTATCCAATGGCATGTTACAGTTAAATAATTATTGATGTTAGTACTACGAGCTATATCAGAAGTGATAGATACTTTGCCAGGAAAATGATATAATGCATAACGTAAATATTGTTGATATTTATGTGTAAATTTAAAAACGTCTCTCCTAACAGTTGATCTAGGAAAACCGTTAAAAGCAGGATTATACATATGTCTTACGTAATGAATAAAACCAGGAGAGGAAGGAAATGCAAAAGGCAAAACCTCCACCACAACTAATTTTGCTATTGATTCCCTATATATGTGTTTATCGTATTTAGGACCTACAATTCCCTCTGTCGTCGGGTTAATTTGACCCTGTACTTGGTCCAGGACACTATGTGAACCTTGTCACGACTCAGAGTGCACTAGCGCACCCAACTTTGTAGCCTCGTATTTATCCCACTTAGCTTTGTGAAAGCCTTGTACATGTCTCAATAAACCTCCCGTCCCACCCTGACCTTTTTCGATATTAAATTTATAAATATTTTTACAAATTTTACATCTAACTACTTGATTCTCTTGGTCTCTATCAAAAAAATCTCATGCAACTGATTTTAATAATGCAAATAAATAATTAAAGATAATGAAATTAAGTGCGATAATTAAAATAAAGTAATAATAATAATTTAAAGAATGAACGAAGGTACCAAAAGCTGACGTAACGTCGATGTGTAATCGATGTTGAAAATTGAAACTTTGCTCGATGGATCATCCTCAAGCTAGTTGCCAATTTCAGTCCCAATTTTTGAACTTTGATACAATTATACAAATGAGCAAATGAAATAAAATATTTAGTAGACAATGTAGACTTGTAGAGAGATAGATTGAGAGATTTGTGAGAAAAATTAAGAGAAAATGAGATATTTATAGTTGAGAAATTGAGTTAAAGTGTAAATAAACTAACTTAGGGGTTAAAAATAAATATTAAGGGGGTAAGGAGGTTTATGGGGTGGAGGGCAAAAATGTCCGTTGGAACCGTTGCACAACGGCCAACATCTAAATTTGGTCATTGTTGCAACGAGTAGTTTTGCAAAGGGGGAGGGGGGATCGGGACGGGGTCGGGGCGGGGCGGGTCGAAGCAGGACAGGCCCGGACGGGACGAGCCCGGGTCCCATATTGGTTTTGAATCCCGACACTGTAATTTATTTTTAGGGGGATCGGGGCAGGGACCGACCCAGCCCATTGGACAACCTTAGTATTAACATATCTTTTAAGGTTCGAAGCACTCTTTAGTAAGAACCATCTTAGTTTATGGTAATATCTTTCTAGTATTATAGAGATGAAAGTCGCAGGTACCAGTCAATTAATCACCAGCTAACGAGAGTCAACTTCCTCAGATCAATCGTTCTTATCACTAATCCATATAGGCCTTTATAGATACTCGAAATCCGTTAGGCCAGATATCTATAGGCCCTCACAAATACTAGATATCTGATAGATCAAGTAATCAAATATTGATACCTACGCAATAACTAACATGTACAATAAACAGTACAAATAATCATATTATCAAATAGTGTCATAAAAGACCAGTAAAAAAATGCATATAAAAATGTCACTTATTCCTAGCAAGCTATAACAGTTATACCTTCTAGGATGCTATGCTCAATGTAAAGGAATTTAGCTAAAAATCATATTGAAGTATCATAGAGTTCACTATATCAAATGTTGAAAACAAGCGATATGGTTTCATAGAAGAAACAATCCAAAATCACAATATTTGTTATAAATAATATACATGACCTAGTACGCGCTAGCCTCACAACGCATTGGGTGTTTGAAAGTCAAATAATGCAGGTTCTAAATTCTGACGTTGAAAAAGCAGGTTGTAGAAATATTAGAGAAGTGCACAAGAGTACCCTGAGGAGGAGTACACATTATTATTGTTATGGTTGAGTTTGTTATGTTGGTTGAGTTAGTTAGTTGGTTAAATTGGTTAGTAGATATTTGTGATGAGTTGTATGTCTATGTATATATAGTGGTAATGAGAAGCATTGTATGAGTAGTGTAGATATATACAGAAAATATACAATACAGAAGCTCAACTTTGAGCACCAAAACTTGTCTACTCTCTCTCCATCTTCTTTGCTCCTTCGATGGAGATTTAATCTTCAATCACCGGTAATCCTGAGAGTGAGTGCATGGAGTTCAACATGGTATCAAAGCTTTGGTGATAAAGCACAGAATAAAATACAGATCGAGGTGATTCGACGTAAATCGAGGGAGTTTTCTTTACATGCAAAGGAAGACTCGAGAGATATAGATGCTTTGCATCACAATTTGAGAATTGCGAAGCATATTGGAGCATTGTAGTGGATAAGGCAGATCGATACAGTGTGGATTGAGACAAAATTAGTCACATGCAGTGACAATTTCCAGAGAACTGCAAATCGAGAAAATTAAAGGTGATAAATTACAGAGAACTGCGAGTTGAGAAATTGAAATCTGAAGATTCACAACTTGATGATAATGGGAGCAATTGAAGAAGACATGATTAACATAGCTACAACAACAACAGTAAACATCGACCATAACCATCCATTGTACCTATTCCCATCAGATGCACCGGGTTCACTATCGGTTGGAGTAATGTTGACAGGTATGGATAACTACACTCTATGTAGTAGGGCAATGAAATTAGCCCTGTTAGGCAAGAATAAAATTGAATTTATAGATGGAACAGTAAGGAGGGAAGCATTTAACAGTGAATTAGCTAAACTTTGGGATAGATGCAATGTTATTGTAGTACCGTGGTTAATGGGGAATGTGAGCAAAAATTTGCTCACCGGAATGCTGTTCAATTCAGATTCATATATGATATGGGAAGATCTGAAGGACAGGTTTGGCAAAATAAATAGCTCGAGGGCTTTTCAGTTGCATAAGGAGATAATTACATTAAGATAGGGAAATTCATCAGTTTCCATGTATTATTCCAAACTTAAGGACCTTTGGGATGAATATGATTCAATTATACCAACACCTTCATGTTGTCCTAGATCTAAGGAATTTGTGGATCATTTACAATATCAAAGGATGCTACAATTTCTTATGGGACTCAATGACAGTTATGGACAGGCCAGGAGTCAAGTGATAATGATACAACAAGTGCCAAACTTGAATCAAGTTTATGCAATGATTAACCAGGAAGAAAGAAAGAATAATCCAAGATACAATGGAGCCATCAGCCATGTTTACAGCCAAACATGGAATTGGGAGACCTAGGCAGAAGAAGCCATACAATCCAAATGCAATATGTGACTTTTGTCATGGTAAGGGACACTTGAGAATAGACTGTTACAAACTAATGAAATGTGACTTCTGTCACAAGACTGGTCATGTGCAAGAAGGTTGTTACAAACTCATTGGGTATCCAGAGAGTTTTAAGGGAAAGACTACTTTCAGGAAGGCAAATATTGTGACAGGAGGAAATGTGCAAATTGAAGATACTAGACAAGATGATGAAACTCAAGGTTACCAACATGTGCCGAGTCTGCAGTCTGGGAAGGATATGCAATACTGCTATGGAGGAATACCAACAACACACAACTCACAGACATACAACCATCAAGGACCACATTTTATACCTGGACACAACAAATATCAGCAGCAACAGGACACACATGTGATTGTTGGCCAATTTACTCCCAGTCAACATCAACAGCTTCTCAATATGCTCAACAACAAGGATATAATTAGAGAAACAAATGCTAAGGCAAACATGGCAGATATATCTAATCTTAATATGAGAAGAATGATAAAATGGATTGTGGATACAGGAGCGACCAATCATATGATTAGTAATCAAAAATACTTACAGAACAAAAATGTGATAGAAGATGCATGAAAGGTACATATGCCTACAGGAGACTCAGCCAAAAAATCACACACATTGGTGACTTGTATATACGAGAAGGTGATATACTTGAGAATGTTTTGTGTGTGCCAACATTTAAGTTCAATATGATGTCAGTTTCTAAGGTGACAAAAGAACTACATTGCAGTGTTACATTTTCCCCAAAATGTTGTGTTTTTCAGGATCTCTCATATGGGAAGGTGATGACGATTGGTAATGAAGAAGAAGGACGATACATATTGTGTCTAGACACATTGAATAATGCAGGGGAGATGAATAAATGCCTGACAGTAACTCAACATGTTGATGCAGCCATATGGCATCACAAACTATGTCATGTGCCTATGCATGTATTGAATAAAATATCATATCTCAAGAATGTTGATTTTTCTTCTTTTTTAAATAATTGTGAAGTGTGTCCTCTGGCTAGACAAATAAGGAAGTCATTTTCTAGAAGTACTAGTAGGAAGACATGACCATTTCAGTTGTTACATATGGATATATCGGGACCTTACAAAGTTGAGACATATAATGGCATGAGGTATTTTTTTACCATAGTGGATGACTATTCTAGATGGACTTAAATTTTTTTAATGAGGCTAAAGTCAGATGTAGTCACATTACTTAAAAATTTCTTTACTGAGGTACATACTCAATTTGATATGAAAATTAAAAGGGTAAGGTCAGATAATGGGACATAGTTTTTCAATCAAAGATGCAGGGAACTGTTTCAGTTGTGTGGTGTAGTGCATGAAAGTTCCTGTCCACATACACCACAATAAAATGGTGTTGTGGAAAGGAAACACAAACATATTCTTGAAACACCAAGAGCAACTAAGATTCAGGCTAATTTACCAGATAGGTTATGGGGCTTCTGCGTGGAAGGTGTTGTGTATGTAATGAATAGAATCCCTAGTTCTGTCATAGGTAACGAGTCTTCCTATGAACTACTGTATAATACAGTGCCATCCCTTTCTCATATGAGAGTAATAGGATGTTTATGCTTTGCCACTACTATGATCAAGACTGACAAGCTTGGCCCTAGAGCTGTGAAATCTATTCTTCTTGGATATGGTTCTGCTCAAAAGGGTTACAAGTTGTATGACATGGAGAATAAAATAATTTTCATGAGTAGGAATGTAGTATTCCAAGAGACCATTTTTCCTTTCAGGAATAATCTAGATGAAGAATATGGACTTATGAAGTCCTATGAGCATTTCAACTTTGATGATCTAATCCATCCACATAACATAGAAGTTATATGCAGTAGTCCAGAGGTGCAAAATTTATATGCAGGGCCAGACTATGCCAATGTTCCCATTGCAGTTCATGGTCCAAGGCATCAGCCTGAAGAACAACCTACTGCACAGCTAATTGGATCAACCTCATCCTCTGATATTGATGTTAGAAGGTCTGCCAGAACCAGCAAGCCCCCTATATGGCACAAAGATTATGTCACTAAGAGTGGCTCTAACAAATGTCTATACTCAATATCTGATGGACTAAGTTACATAAGACTTTCATCTACCTATCAAAACTTTGTAGCACAAGTTTCAACTGACATTGAACCACACACATATTCAGAGGCTGCAGCAGATCACAGATGGGTTGAAGCAATGCAAGCTGAGATTCAGGCACTGGAGGATAACAAAATATGGGAGTTGGTTCAACTTCCAAAAGGTAAAAAAACTATTGGATGCAGATGAGTATACAAGATAAAATACAAAGCTACATGTGAAGTGGATAGATTCAAAGCTAGATTGGTGGCCAAAGGATACAACCAAAAGGAAGATCCTCACTATCAAGAAACATTCTCACCAGTTGTCAAGATGACTACTGTGAGATCAGTTATATCTATTGCAGCAACTAAACACTGGACAGTCCATCAGATGGATGTATACAATGCATTCTTACAAGGAGACCGATATGAGGAAGTGTATATGACCTTACCTGAGGGCTTCAATACTACTAGAGGTAATAAACAGGTCTGTAGTGTTACACCTCGTAAGATTAAGACGATAATTAAGAACGTCATTAAGGAAGTAAGATTCGGATATTGAATATAAGGAGCACTTACATATGTTAATACGGGAAATTAGTGTATAAACGGATGTTATCCCGGAATAGTTTTTCTTTAGTGCTATACATGTGACGACGAGAATTAATCCTAGTAGTTGAATGTATTCCAATGGAGTTATGGAATAGTATTGTATTATAAAATTATGACATTGAGGATACGAGGCTTTATGAAATTCTCGGGAATTAAAAGAGGTGGGTTTAAGATTTATTAATTGAAGAACTTGGGGGCCAAAGTGTAATATTAAAAATCCAGATTTTTTTTAATTAACCTACATTCTTTCATCTTCTTCATTCAAAACTTAAAACAAACTCTCATCTCCTCCCCCATACCCCAGCCGAGAACCCCCCAACCCCACAACCAAATTTGAGGTTTTAATCTTCTCTTCCTAGACTACATTTTTCACCAAAAATTAGAAGCAAAACAACACAAAAAATACTGGCAAAAACAACCACTGCTGGCCGAGACTTTAGCACAGAAATTTCAGGATTTTTGGATGAAATTTTGGAAGAAAAATGTGTAGGGATGATGGCTTAACATTTTAGAACACTTGCATGTCAATTGGAGTTGAAGAAGTGAACAAAAAAGGAGAAAAATTACAAAACAATGGGTAATTTTCGGACAAGGCAGTGACAAACTGTGGGGGCTGTTTTGGAACGAATTTGAGGTATAAAATTCTTCTTTCTACGATCTAATTGGAATGCGTGTTGTTAGAATTAAGGTAATGAATTTGTGTTAAGGAAAAATTGGAATTTAAGCGTTGCATGTGACAATTTTGGGCTAGTTGCCGATTTGGGACAGATTTTGGTGTTATTGGATTCGTTGGTTATTGTTGTTATTATTGTAACTAATTACATGATGAAATTGAAAGAAAACATTGATATTAAAGTTTAAATTAGTTATATGGAAGTATTGAAATATGGAATTGGATTTTAGGAGTTAAGAGAAGAGTTATGGAATTATGACATGTTGTGGCCAAGAACTTGCATGAAATCGATGGACTGTTTTAGAGACTGTTTTGTGGTGTTATAATGCTGAAAATTTAGTTACCATTATGCATGTTTAAGTGTGGTAATTGCTAATGTAAGTCCTAAAGGAATAAGGGTGTAGAAAGGTGTAGAAAGGCTTCACATTCTACCCTCGTTGTTGTTGGAACATGGACTATTTTTGTGGGATGTTTTAATGTGGATTAAGAGGCTAAATTTACATAAGAAGTGGGTGTGTAAATCCCCTTTGTTGCTATTTTGGTTGTGCCCTTAATTGGTGTTTGGTTATTGATGTTATTAGCCTCGTTTGGAAGTTGTGGAAACATGTATAAACAAGGGAAGTGCTGCCCGAATTTTTATAGAATAGGAAGTCGTTATTCGATATATAGTATGCCAGTGATCATAGAATTGACGAACGTATTACCATTATTATAGGTTGAAGTTCTAAAACGAGACGTACTCTAATATTGAGTTGATTAGTCTGTCTAAGAGGTATGTGAACTATTCCTTCTTTCTTTGGCATGATTTTTATTTAATGAAGGTACGGCGGACGTACATGATTCTTATACAGTTTAATTCCTAAAGATGTTAGTTATGAGAAGTGCCTATGATTTTTGAGTAAAGAGTGTATTATGACATTATTATAATGATTTTATTGGGAGTCAAATGAAAATTTTGATTGCATATGGTTACTCATGAAATCTACTCGTGCTAAGTGTTATTACTTCACTTCACCGAGTCTCGGGCTGGGTTATGTTCGTGCACAGCCTTGCATTGTTCACCGAGTCCCTCACTAGAGGGCCGGGTTACGTAGGATGGATCCATAGATGAGATATGACTTTACCGAGTCCCAGCATGGGCCGAGTTATGATATGACTTTACCGAGTCCCAGCATGGGCCGGGTTATGATATGACTTTACCGAGTCCTAGCATGGGCCGGGTTATGATATGACTTCACCGAGTCCCAATATGGGCCGGGTTACGATATGATTCCACCGAGTTCCGATTAGTGGGTCGGGTTACGTTACAGATATATATATATGTATATGGACAGACATTCATGTTTTCTTGACTTGACTCTCATTTTTATAAGGCACAACTGACTTTTATTGTTTATGGCACAGTTGGATTTGGATCCTGATTTTTATACTGACCTCTTGTTATCCATTAGCTACTTATGATCTCATTTGCAGTATTTCATGTTTACATACTCAGTACATTATTTAAATCGACCCCTTTCCTCGGGGGGCTGCGTTCATGCCCGCAGGTACAGGTGCTCAGTTTGGTGACCCTCCGGTTTAGGTTCATGCGCAGCTGTTTGGAAAGCTCCTTTGATCCAGAGCTTTACCTTTTTTGTACGGAACCCTATCATTTTGATTTATGTATATTTAGGGGCACGACGGGGCCCTGTCCCGTCATATGTCGTTGTCCTTCTTATAGAGGTCTGTAGACAGTGGTGGGTTGTACTTATGTAAGGGTTATAACTCTGTTTTGGTCAGTCGTGCTATTGTACTCTATGTTGGGGTGTCCCCGTGTATATATGATATTATCTAGTGGTGGCCCTGTCGGCTTGCCTACCCTGGCATATGTTGTTATTGCAGCGTTATGCTGCCGATTTTCAGACTCATTAGGTGTTAGTTAGATTATGTGTGACAGGTCCGGATAATGACGTCATTAGGGCGGTTAGTCGCGGCCCATCGGGTTGGGTCGTAACAAAAGTGGTATCAGAGCAGTTAGTCCTCGGAATGTCTACAGACCGTGTCTAGTAGAGTCTTGCGTATGGGTAAGTTGTGCACCATACTTATACGCAGTAGGCTGCAGGGCATTTAGGATTGGTTTCTATTCTTTCATCTCTTAGATCGTGCAATAGAGCTATGTTATTAGGATTATCCCTTTCTGACGACTTACTATGTTTACAGTTATGCCTCCGAAGAAGGCGATAGCAGCCCAGAAGGGCAAGCCTACAACGGGAGATACTAGTCGGATTCAGAGAGTTACCAGGTCCCGTACTCAGTCTATGAGGAGACAGTGCCCCAGTCGGCGAGCTCTACTTCATCGCCACCACCAGAGGCTCCAGTTCAGGGGGCAACATCACCAGTTTCCGAAGCCCAGCACCTGAGCCTCCAGCTCCTCAGCCGGGGGCAGATAGTTTGAGGGTCCGTGATTTCTTGAGCTGTAGTCCACCAGAGTTTTTCGGGTCAAGGCCCGAGGATGACCCGTAGGATTTTATCCGACATATGCAGCGTACTTGCAGGGTAATCAGGGCTTCGGAGACTGAGTCTGTGGAGTGGGCTTCGTATAGGATGCGGGATATAGCTACAAACTGGTATGAGTCTTGGGAGTTGTTTAGGGGAGAGGATGTTCCTTCAGCTACATGGGAGGAGTTTACAGAGGCCTTCCTTGGTCACTTCTTGCCTCCATAGATGAGGAGAGCTAGAGTGGACAAATTCTTACAGTTGAGGTAGAGTGGTAGGACCATTCGTGAGTATAGCCTGGAGTTTGATTCATTGGCCAGATACGCACCCACTATTGTAGCAGATATGGCAGACAGGGTGTATCGCTTTGTGATGGGGCTGGACTATTAATACTCGTATCCAGGCATACGCACAGGGGGTTGAGGACCGACATAGAGGGCGACAGCCAGACATAGGTCATGACAGGGACCAGCATAAGAGGGTTAGGTCGGCAGCTTATTCCGGTGAGTCTCGAGGCAGACAGTTCCAGCAGCAGGTCAGATATTCATCTCAGCCAGCATAGAGTGCTCCTCTACGGTCTACGGGCAGGAGGTTCGACCGCCCCGGGTATTTAGGAGCTGGACAGAGCTCCAGGGCTTAGGGTTCTCAGAGGAACAGGGGCTCTAGTCAGTTGGGGTCATCTTATCCTTGGTGCTCTCGGTGTGGTAAGCTTCATATTGGGGAATGCCGTTCGACCACAGGTGATTGCTTCTCTTGCGGCCGTCAGGGCCATATGATGAGAGAGTGTCCCAACATGGGTGGTTCAGGTGGGATGGCTCGGTCTACGGGGTCGGGTGCTGGTTCGTCGTCATCTAGAGCTATGCGCCCCACCGGGTGGGGTATTCAGACGCCAGCAGGCAGTGGTAGCGGTCCTTCGAACCGCATATTTGCTTTGGCCAGTAGACGTGATCAGAAGGCGTCACCAGATGTTGTTACAAGTATACTATCGGTCTTTTTCTGTGATGTATATGCTTTGATAGATTCAGGTTCCACTTTGTCCTACATATCCCCTCTTGTTGCTAATAGAATAGGGATAGAACCTGAGCCGATAGAATTATTTGAGGTAGCTACACCGGTAGGAGATTCAGTTATAGCCGAGCAAGTGCATAAAAATTATTCGGTGGTGATAAATAGCCGCCATACCTTAGCAGATTTGATAGAGTTGGATATGACCGACTTTGATGTCATTATGAGTATAGATTGGTTGGCTTCTTGTTTTGCCAACGTTGATTGTAGGGAGAAGTTGGTTCGATTTCAGTTTCCAGACTAGCCAGTTATAGAATGGAAAGGGAATGCATCATCGCCGAGGGGTAAGTTTATTTCATACCTCAAGGTAAGGAAGATGGTCAGAAAATGTTGTATCTATCATTTGGTTCGGGTGCATGATACAGAAGCGGAGGTACCGGCTCTTCAGTCAGTTTCGGTAGTTAGTGAGTTTCCGGATGTATTCCCAGATGATCTTCCAGGTCTCCCTCCAGAATGGGAGATAGATTTTAGTGTAGATGTATTGCCATGTACCCAACCTATATCCATTCCTCCTTATAGAATGACACCTGCAGAGCTGAAGGAGTTGAAGGAGCAGCTGAGAGACTTGTTGGAGAAAGGCTTTATTAGGCCAAGTACATCTCCATGGGGAGCACCAGTGTTATTTGTGAGGAAGAAAGATGGATCGCTGCGGATGTGTATGGATTATAGGCAGCTGAACAAGGTAACCATCAAGAACAGGTACCCCCTTCCCAGGACTGATGATTTATTTGACCAGTTGCAGGGTGCTAAGTGCTTCTCGAAGATAGACTTGCGGTCAGGTTATCATCAGGTGCTGGTAAGGGAGGCAGATATTCTAAAGACATCATTCAGAATCCGATATGGACATTATGAGTTTAGAGTGATGTCTTTTGGACTGACCAATGCTCCAGCAGTGTTTATGGATTTGATGAACCGGGTATTCAGGCCATTCTTAGACATGTTCGTCATTATATTCATTGATGATATCCTGGTTTATTCCCGTTCAGAGCAGGAGCATGCAGACCATTTGAGGACGGTACTTAGGGTCCTCCAGCACCAACAGTTGTATGCCAAGTTTTCCAAGTGTGAGTTTTGGTTGACTTCGATGGCATTCTTGGGGCATATTATCGGGGCTGATGGTATTCAGGTGGATACACAGAAGATTGAGGCGGTGAAGACTTGGCCCAGACCTACGACACCTACTGAGGTACGCAATTTTCTGGGGCTAGCAGGGTATTACAGAAGGTTTGTGGAGAAGTTTGCCTCGATCTCAGCGCCTTTGACTAGGCTAACCCAGAAGGCAGCTAAGTTTCAGTGGACGGATGCTTGTGAGCATAGTTTCCAGTTGTTGAAGGATAAGTTGACTACGGCTCCAGTTCTGACTCTTCCCGAGGGACCGGATGATTATGTCATCTATTGTGATGCTTCAGGTATTGGGCTAGGTTGTGTATTGATGCAGCATGGCAAAGTTATAGCTTATGCCTCCCGACAACTCAGAAAGCATGAAAAGAATTATCCCACTCATGATTTAGAGCTAGCAGCGGTGATTCATGCCATGAAGATTTGGAGACATTATTTGTATGGGATTCATGTTGATATTTATATGGATCACACGAGTCTCCAATATATCTTTAAGCAGAAGGAGTTGAACCTACGGCAGATGCGGTGGTTAGAGTTGCTAAAGGACTATGATGTTGATATCTTGTACCACCCGGGGAAAACCAATGTTGTGGCAGATGCTCTTAGCCGTAGATCCATGGGTAGCTTGACGGATGTGCAGTCAGGCAGAAGGGAGATGGTTCATGAGATACACAAGCTAGCTAGTCTTGGAGTCCGGTTGGCGGATTTGGGAGATAACGGGGTTCTTATTCGGGATGTTGCTAAGTCCTCTATCGTGGAAGAGGTAAAGAAATGTCAGTATGAGGATCCTGTTCTGGCCCGGTATAGAGATGCAGCTCTTCGAAAGGGAAAGACTTTATTTGAGGTTACACCTGATGATGTGCTGAGGTATGAGGGCAGATTATGTGTACATGATGTTGCAGGGCTATGACAGCAGCTTATGGGAGAGGCACACAATGCCCGTTATTCCATTCATACAGGGTCGACGAAGATGTACTATGACCTTAGATGCTTGTATTGGTGGGATGGCATGAAAAGAGACATAGCAGAATTTGTTGCCCAGTGCCCGAATTGTCAGCAGGTTAAGGTTGAGCATCAGAAGCCTGGTGGATTATTACAGAAGATTGAGATCCCGACTTGGAAGTGGGAAGTGATCAATATGGACTTCATTACAGGCTTACCTCGCACTCAGCGGAAATATGATTCCATTTGGGTTATTGTGGATAGGCTGACGAAATCAGCCCATTTTCTTCCAGTGAGGAGTACTTACTCAGCTGAGGACTATGCTAGGATGTACATCAGGGAGATAGTGAGACAGCACGGAGTTCCCACATCTATTATATCAGACCGAGGAGCTCAGTTTACAGCTAACTTCTGGAGATCATTCCAGAAGGGATTGGGGACACAAGTGAGTCTCAACACATCATTTCATCCTCAGACGGATGGGCAGGCAGAACGTACTATCCAGACATTAAAGGATATGCTGAGAGCCTGTATTATTGACTTTAGAGGTAGTTGGGATGATTATTTACCACTCATTGAGTTTGCATATAACAACAGCTACCATTCTAGCATCCAAATGGCACCATACGAGGCCTTTTACGGGAGAAAGTGCAGGTCACCTATTGGTTGATTTGATGTAGGTGAGACTAAGTTGATCGGCCCAGACATGGTTCAGCAAGCTGTCGATAAGGTGAAGCTCATTCAGGAGATATTATTAGCAGCACAGAGTCGACAGAAGTCATATACTGATAATCGACGTCGACACTTAGAGTTTCAGGTTGATGATTGGGTGTTCCTAAATGTGTCACCCATGAAAGGTGTGATGAGGTTTGGCAAGAAAGGGAAGCTTAGCCCAAGATACATCGGGCCTTACCAGGTCATTCGTAGGATAGGCAAGGTTGCCTATGAGTTGGATCTACCCTCTGAATTGGAGGCGGTATATCCAGTCTTCCATGTAACTATGCTGCGTAAGTGTATTGGTGATCCTTCCAGAGTCTTCCAGTAGATGATGTCCAGGTGACAGAGGAGCTGTCTTATGAGGAAAGTTCCATAGCCATACTTGATCGCCAGGTCAGGAGATTACGGACGAAGGATGTGGCTTCCGTCAAGGTATTGTGGCGAAACAACAATAGGGAGGAAATGACTTGGGAGGCAGAAGATGAAATGAGGAAGAAATATCCTTACTTGTTCCCTATGACTCCAGGTAATGTAATTTAACTCCTTATTTGATTCTGGTAATTGGGAATTGTATATGAGTGATATATTGTGGCCCTGTGTGGTACATGTTGGTTTGCTGAATATAGGTGGATAGACATAGTTATAAAGGAGACTCTGCCGAAATTTTTCTAGCATAAGACTTATTATGAACATTCGAGGACGAATGTTTCTGAGGGGGGAAGAATGTTACACCTCGTAAGATTAAGACGATAATTAAGAACGTCATAGAGGAAGTAAGATTCAGATATTGAATATAAGGAGCACTTACATATGTTAATACGGGAAATTAGTGTATAAACAAATGTTATCCCGGAATAGTTTTTCTTTAGTGCTATACATGTGACGACGAGAATTAATCCTAGTAGTTGAATGTATTCCAATAGAGTTATGGAATAGTATTGTATTATAAAATTATGACATTGAGGATACGAGGCTTTATGAAATTCTCGGAAATTAAAAGAGGTGGGTTTAAAATTTATTAATTGAAGAACTTGAGGGCAAAAGTGTAATATTAAAAATCCAGATTTTTTTAATTAACCTACATTCTTTCATCTTCTTCATTCAAAACTTAAAAAAAACTCTCCTCTCCTCCCCCATACCCCAGCCGAGAACCCCCCAATCCCATAGCCAAATTTGAGGGTTTTATCTTCTCTTCCTAGACTACATTTTCACCAAAAATTAGAAGCAAAACAACACAAAAAACAGTGGCAAAAACAGCCACTGCTGGCCGAGACTTTAGCACAGAAATTTCAGGATTTTTGGATGAAATTTTGGAAGAAAAACGTGTATGGATGATGGCTTAACATTTTAGAACACTTGCATGTCAATTGGAGTTGAAGAAGTAAACAAAAAAGGAGAAAAATTACAAAATAATGGGTAATTTTCGGACAAGGCAGTGACAAATTGTGGGGGCTGTTTTGGGACGAATTTGAGGTATAAAATTCTTCTTTCTACGATATAATTGGAATGCATGTTGCTAGAATTAAGGTAATGAATTTGTGTTAAGGAAAAATTGGAATTTAAGCGTTGCATGTGACAATTTTGGGCTAGTTGCCGATTTGGGACAGATTTTGGTGTTATTGGATTGGTTGGTTATTGTTGTTATTATTGTAACTAATTACATGATGAAATTGAAAGGAAACATTGATATTAAAGTTTAAATTAGTTATATGGAAGTATTGAAATATGGAATTGGATTTTAGGAGTTAAGAGAAGAGTTATGGAATTATGACATGTTGTGGCAAAGAACTTGCATGAAATCGATGGACTGTTTTAGGGACTGTTTTGTGGTGTTATAATGCTGAAAATTTAGTTACCATTATGCATGTTTAAGTGTGGTAATTGCTAATGTAAGTCCTAAAGGAATAAGGGTGTAGAAAGGTTTCACATTTTACCCTCGTTGTTGTTGGAACATGGACTATTTTTGTGGGATGTTTTAATGTGGATTAAGAGGCTAAATTCACATAAGAAATGGGTGTGTAAATCCCCTTTGTTGCTATTTTGGTTGTGCCCTTAATTGGTGCTTGGTTATTGATGTTATTAGCCTCGTTTGGAAGTTGTGGAAACATATATAAACAAGGGAAGTGTTGCCCGAATTTTTATAGAATAGGAAGTCGTTATTCGATATATAGTATGCCAGTGATCATAGAATTGACGAACGTATTATCATTATTATAGGTTGAAGTTCTAAAATGAGACGTACTCTAATATTGAGTTGATTAGTTCGTCTAAGAGGTATGTGAACTATTCCTTCTTTCTTTGGCATGATTTTTATTTAATGAAGGTACGGCGGACGTACATGATTCTTATACAGTTTAATTCCTAAAGATGTTAGTTATGAGAAGTGCCTATGATTTTTGAGTAAAGAGTGTATTATGACATTATTATAATGATTTTATTGGGAGTCAAATGAAAATTTTGATTGCATATGGTTACTCATGAAATCTACTCGTGCTAAGTGTTATTACTTCACTTCACCGAGTCCCGGGTCGGGTTATGTTCGTGCACAACCTGGCATTGTTCATCGAGTCCCTCACTAGAGGGTCGGGTTACGTAGGATGGATCCATAGATGAGATATGACTTTATCGAGTCCCAACATGGGCCGAGTTATAATATGACTTTACCGAGTCCAGCATGGGCCGGGTTATGATATGACTTTACCGAGTTCCAGCATGGGCCGGGTTATGATATGACTTCATCGAGTCCCAATATGGGCCGGGTTATGATATGATTCCACCGAGTCCCGCATTAGTGGGTCGGGTTACGTTACAGGTATATATATATATATGGACAGGCATTCATGTTTTCTTGACTTGACTCTCATTTTTATAAGGCACAACTGACTTTTATTGTTTATGGCACAGTTGGATTTGGATCCTGATTTTTATACTGATCTCTTGTTATCCATTGGCTACTTATGATCTCATTTGCAGTATTTCATGTTTACATACTCAGTACATTATTTCGCATCGACCCTTTCCTGAAGCTGCGTTCATGCCCGCAAGTACAGGTGCTCAGTTTGGTAACCCTCCGATTTAGGTTCCTGCGCAGCTGTTTGGAAAGCTCCTTTGATCCAGAGCTTTACCATTTTTGTACGGAACCCTATCATTTTGATTTATGTATATTTAGGGGCACGGCGGGGCCCTGTCCCGTCATATGTCGTTGTCCTTCTTATAGAGGTCTGTAGACAGTGGTGGGTTGTACTTATGTAAGGGTTATAACTCTGTTTTGGTCAGTCGTGCTATTGTACTCTGTGTTGGGGTGTCCCCGTGTATATATGATATTATCTAGTGGCGGCCTTGTCGGCTTGCTTGTTGTATTGTGTTGGCTAGTTGTGACTCCTCAGGAGGCAGGTACATTCGGGGGTAAAGGCAGCCTTGTCGGCTTGCCTACCCTGACATATGTTGTTATTGCAGCGTTATGCTGCCGGATTTCAGACTCATTAGGTGTTAGTTGGATTATGTGTGACATGTCCGGATAATGACATCATTAGGGCGGTTAGTCGTGGCCCGTCGGATCGGGTCGTGACATGTAGGTTGCTGAAATCTTTATATGGGTTGAAACAGTCCTCAAGGCAATGGAATATCAAACTCACTTCAACATTGGTCTCATTTGGTTTTGTCCAGAGTCATAGAGATTATTCTTTGCTTACTAAGCATCAAGGAGATAAACTAGGTTTGATGCTTGTGTATGTAGATGACCTGCTTATCACTGGGAATGATCCCACTCTTATTCAAACTGCCAAGGAAACTCTTCAGTCCACATTTAAAATTAAAGATCTAGAAGAGCTAAGATATTTCCTTGGGATAGAATTTGCAAGGAGTTCCCAGGGTATTCTTATGTATCAAATGAAGTATGCCTTGGAACTTATATCTGACATGGGATTAGCAGGTGGTAAGAGTGCTCCTTCACCTATGGACATGAACCTGAGGCTCACCACTGTGGCATATGATCAACATGCAGCCTCCCAGTCCACTTCAGACACTGCCTCTTCTCCGCAGATATCTGACTTACCACTAGAAGATCTTAGTATTTATAGGAGACTGATTGGGAGATTACTATATCTCACAAATACAAGGTCTGACATAGCCTATGTTGTACAATGCTTGAGTCAGTTTATGCAAGCCCCTAAAAGATCACATATGGAAGTTGGAATGAGGTTGGTCAGGTATATTAAGCAAGCACCAGGATCAGACATTCTTTTGTCCAGTTCTAGCAGTTCTCAACTCTAGGTATTTTGTGATGCAGACTGGGGCTCCTGTGTCAATAGAAGAAGATCAATCACTAGGTACCTAATAATGTTTGGCCATTCTCTTGTATCTTGGAAGTCCAAGAAACAAGTAACTGTCTCGAGGAGTTCAGCAGATGCTGAATATAGGGCCATGGCAACCTCAGTTGTAGAAGTGGTTTGGCTCACTGGTTTGTACAAAAAACTTGGTGTCCAGGTTCAGTTACCAGTCACTATTTTCATTGATAGTAAGTCTGCAATTCAGATTGCAGCTAATCATGTCTTCCATGAGAGGACTAAACACATTGACATAAATTGTCATTTTATAAGGGAATGGATTCAGGCATGTCTCATCCATGTTTCTTACTTGCCATCTGCTGAGCAGCCGACATACATACTCACCAAGGCACTTGGCAGTGTTCATCATGCTTATTTGTTGTCCAAGCTAGGAATGAAGAATATCTTTATATCTCCTAGATTGAGGGGGTGTAGAAATATTAGAGAAGTGCACAAGAGTACCATGAGGAGGAGTACATATTATTATTGTTATGGTTGAGTTTGTTATGTTGGTTGAGTTAGTTAGTTGGTTAAATTGGTTAGTAAATATTTGCGATGAGTTGTATGTGTATGTATATATAGTGGTAATGAGAAGCATTGTATGAGTAGTGTAGATATATACAAAAAATATACAATACAGAAGCTCAACTTTAAGCACCAAAACTTGTCTACTCTCTCTTCATCTTCTTTGCTCCTTCGATGGAGTTAATCTTCAATCATCGGTAATCCTAAGAGTGAGTGCATGGAGTTCAACATAGGTGTACAAGAAGTTAAAGTCTCATTTTCTCTAAAATGATAATTTTTACTACAATTCAAATGCTCAAACCGCTCTAATTGATCTCCAATGGCCTCCATATATTCAAAACTTGATTAGAATAATCAAAAACCTCCAAAAAGGCATTTTTGACTTTCCATTTTTGGTCAAAGTCAATCTTTGACCGCTCAAGTCAACTTCCAGTCAATCCACCTAAATCCATCGAAACACACTCTAATGGATAGTCCTCACCTAGAACAGTCTGAATAATATATTATTAAAGTCGTATCTTGAAGAAAAAATACATATGCGGAGGATTGACTCATTCAATACTGAATAAATCACCATATGGTCAACACGTTCGGAATTTAATAAATTTATAATTCCATGAAACCCACGACTAGAGGATATCGATGGTTAATTGAGCATTTTCCAAATTTTAGTCCTAAGGCAAGAAATTCACAAAATTTCATGAGCTTAGTATTAGATTCATAATCCAAATATGTTATAAAATTAGAAAAAGGAAAGAAATTTTAGTCAATTTTTTGATCTCCCTAACAAAAAAAATAAGGAAATACAGGAAAAAACTATAAGGAGAAAATTAATTAAAAGGGGTCTTTACAAAATGAATAGAAGTATATGACCCTCTGTATGCATGGGAGATTCTGACTTAACACATAGGCAATCTGTTATATTTTGTAGAGGTCAAATATGTCATCGAATTATCAGAAAAGTGTTACACCCCGTATGTTTGTACTTGCATGCATCGTAAGTAAAGTAACGTAAAGCCCGGTGAGGCTAATATTCCATATTTGGATGAAAATAAGTTTAAATAGGTGTTACAAAAGTATCATAAGAGTTCGAAATCAAACAAATTAAAGAAATTAATTTCGTTGAAACTCGGGGAAGAGTAGACAGAATTTCAGACATGATTTGTAGCCCAACTTGGAATGGGTGTATCTTAATTTCAGCGAGTCTACTTTTCAATTCAACAAACCTTTCATCAATCGAAGCTCTGTACAAAAAGTTATGTATGTTTTAAGAACATACTACAAAGTAGTCCGCTTGGGACCCACATGGTCCACTTGTTATAAATCGGTGTCTTCGTCTCCAAACCCCATTTCGACCAAATCTGAGTTCCTACAGCTTCTAAGCTCTCTCTAAACATTCTTCCATGGTTCCTATGTAAACCTAAGGCCAAATCACCCAAGTCCAACACAAAAAGTCTTGTAGATGTTGTGAAGATCACTTATATGATGTTGTTGATGAGTTGTGAGTTCTTTCAAGTTGAAGAAGAATTGTTCTTGGAGTTTTTCTTGTTGTTTAAAGGTAAGTTCTTCCTCTCCTCTATGGATTTCATCATATCTAAGTCCTAGATAAGTTGTTTGAATGGAAAAGTGCAAGATAAGTACTTGAAGAAATAGTAGTGTTGTTGAATCTTGTTGGATTATTTTCTTGTTATTTTTGTGAGATATAAGACTGAAAAAATGGATGAATATACTTGTCATCATGTTATAGATGTTGTTGAGTCAAAGTAATAAAATCATAAGGGGTGACAAGGGTTGTATGGGTTCCAATCCGAGCTTGCCGCTCGTCGTGATATGTTGATGACTTCTTAATGATATATTGTACCTTGTTGTTGATGTTGTTCTGGTTGTTGTTGATGATGTGTGGAGTTGGAGGAAGTCAAACTTATAGGAGAGATGCTGCTCGAATTTATATAGACAAGTTACTAATTTAGAGATTCAAAGTAAGTTTCTTTTTGGCATTAATCATTGACCTTGTTGTATTAATGCATATTGAGTTGTAGTTGTGATGGTTGAATTGGAATTGAAAAGAAATGGGAATACAGGAGATGCGTCATGAATAGTGAATCGTGAATAACGAATAGTGAACTTGTCAATTCTTTTGAGTTAAATTGTTGACTCTAGTATTGCTATCATTCATTGTAGAATGACGAATAGAAGAAATTGAACTCGATACCACACGATAGAGTGTCATCACAAAGGTATGTAAGGCTTATCCTTTCTTTTGGAATGATCTTGATTAAAGCAAAAATGAAACAAAATATTATTAATCGAATTCCATTCTTAATAGCTTGATGGCCATCTGTCTCCATTTCGTAAATGCTTATGGTTCTTGTATGTTCCTCTTCGGAACACTCATTCACATATTATGATATTCCTTGTGATACGATTGATTCAGAGAATTAGAGTTGGATTGTAATGTTCGCTGTATATGATTCCATAATGATAGTAAGAGGATATCGACCATAAGTCACTCCGTCTCTGTTCATAGTATCCCTTAAGGTTTGTCTTGCATTGCACTTATATATATGTATATATTTTCTTACCGCGTTGTTCTATAATCGGCCGAGCATGCACTTATTGTCGACATTTTTCACAAATTTTACGAACGGAAGCTCTTATTTTCATATTTCTCATTCCTTACCTAAATTCTTAATCTATTTCTTGGAAGACACTGATCAGTTAGCCAGATATTACCGCGTCCTATATAGTCGGGCAGTTTATGATGAGATAGACCCACAGAGAGGAGGCTTGATACTATATTATATGTCCCCATAGAGTGGCTTAATTTTACTTTCATGCATATGATCATGGTTATGTTAGTTGTGCGCCCTCAGTGACAGTTCTGAGTCCCAGGTTACATTCTATACTATTCATTTATATTACATTCTTATATATATGTTTACCTGCCTTACATATTCAGTACATCTTTCGTACTGGCATCCCTTTTGTCTAGGGACACTGCGTTTCATGCCCGCAGGTTCAGGTAGACGATTTGATTAGCCTCCTCAGCAGGTTCACTGTTTAGCTTGAGTTGGTGTACTCATCTTCTTTTGGAGTTGCTGATCAAATTTTAGGGTATTTTTATATGTATATGTATATGGTTATTTTAGGTATGTCGGACCCCTGTCCCGATTTGATGACACATGGTAGTGCTTCTAGAGGCTTGCAGACTAAAGGTTGTCGTACATATGTTTTGTGTGACCTTGTCAGATGTTGATACACTCGTGACGACCTTGTCGGCCTCAGTTTATGTGTATATATATACATATCATGTTGGGCCTTTTCTACGTGCAGACTATTGTTGCTTCTATCTTATTATTGTCATTTGGAGGCCTTGTCGGTTAAGGTTTCGTGTCATGTGGTTCAAGTATTATAGTTAGTACGCTCGGGCCTTAGGGTGTCGTGTGTCGACCACACCCTCCAAGGTTGGGGTGTGACAAAAAGGTACATTCATGCCACTCATTAATATATTGGCTAAAAATATCACTGTCATTACCATTTTGGGTCATATATGTCATTACTCACTAACATAACTCTATTACTATCAGATTTTTGCACATGACATTATCTAAACCCTTCATTTTACAAGTGACATATATGAGCCATTTCGTTAAGTTCAACGACATTTGATAATTCCTATATAAATCTCCATTTTTTAAATTTTATGTAATAAGCTTATAAGGACAAGTTTGTCCCTTATACTAATAACATTATTATTTTACATGAAAAAACTATATTTTCTTATAAATTCGTCTCTTTTTGGAGTGTGAATAGTGGTTGGGGGAAGTCTCAAATATGTCACAGTCACATGTATTTTTCATACCCATCCACACCTCATTTGTGTAATCTCTTTTAAATCCATCTTTTTTTAAAACAAATTTTATGTGTTTTTTAAATTTTTTAAAGAGCCATAAAGTACGTGAAAATTGTGAATGATGCAAAATAAGATTAGATTCATAATCCAATTAAATAAGAGAGTATACTTTTTTCATGTAAAATAGTAATTTATTTTATTAGTATAATGGACAAACTTGTCCTTATAAGCTTGTTACATAAAATTAGCAAAAGATGGAGGTTTATATAAAAATTGGGAAAAGACTCAAATATGTCATTTAATAACCTAACGAAATGACTCATATATGTCACTAATAAAATGAAGGATTTAGATAATTCTATATGATAAAATCTTATAGTAGTAGAGTTCTATTAGTGAGTAATAACATATATGACTCAAAATAATAATGATAATGACATTTTAAAGCATAATTATTAATTAATAGCCTGAATAAATAGTTTTTGATTGTTCCTCTGGTATATTTGAGGTTTTTACTTTAGTGGATTCACCCAAAAATAAGCATAAGAAAAAAGCGCCGGCGCGAAGTGACGCATGTTCCTTGTATTAAGTTAAAATAGACCAAAAAATAAGTTTTGATCTAAGGTACAATTTTGCCCTCAACTTCAGAGCCCAGTCAAGCAAGATGAAAAGATTGACAAAATCTGTTATTGTATTAAGTTAGATTTTCCATTCCAATGTCAAATCCCTACATAACCCACTATTCTCAATTGCCACTTGCAAAATAAGAGAAAAAAAAAATAAAATTTCGGGTTACCAGTCCTAAGTCCCTCAATCCAATTTCAACCTTCATAGCTGATTTTTCCATAGAGGCAAGTTTTTATTTTATTTTATTTTTGTTTTTATTATCATTCTCTCATTTCGTTTCTATGCAAATCTTGGAGTTTCTTGATTTTAACTTTTGGGTGTTGACTGTTAGATTCAAATGGGCTTTCGCCTTTTGACCTAAATTTGCTATTTGTTTTGATTGGCGGGTCAAATGAGAGTCTTTCTATGGGCTTTGCTTACAGATCTGGAGCCCCGGTTTTATGAGTTTATTCATTTGAGAGATTATTGATAGGGTAACTTAGTTTACTTATGTTTCTGTGCTTTTGAAGGGATTAGTTGACTGAGCTGAACTTTGCTGATAATTTCAGTTGTTTTCCCTACAATTGTCTATATGTTGTTAGGAGGTGGTACAGTATGGTATCGATCACACGTGCTTCAATTCCAAACTAGTTGGATTCAGATATATGAATCCTGTACATCCATTAGGCTTTCATTCCAATACTAAGGGTGTGTTAGGTATGAATGAAAATAAGTGGATTTCTTACTTATTTTATTATGTTCGGTACATAAGCAAAACATATTATCCTAAAAGCATTTGTATATAATCTAGTCAAATACTACGGGGTTGGGTGGTGTGGTGGGTGTGGGGGTGAGTGTGGTGGGTGGGTGGGTGGGTGGTGGGGGTGAGTACGGGTGGGGTTGAAGATGAGGTGCATTCGAGGGTGGTGAGGAGAAAATCAATGTGAAATGACACTTGTTGAACTTATTTTCCCTACTTCAATTAGGGGGGGTCCTTTTCCTTATTTTCAAGGAACTTATTTTATTGGAGAAAATGTTTTCCAAAAATTTTGACCATCAGAACATGACAAAATTGGAAATATTTTCTCGAAAATGTTTTCCTCCCTACTGAACACACCTTAAAATCCTTAAATGACCTGTCTTTAAAAGCCGATTAGGATTCTTTAGAAATAGTTGCAGTATAGTTTGCTGTTATTATTTCCCAGAAATCCTCAACAACCTCAGGGTCCCTTGTATTTCTTTTATCTTTTTACATGTACAGTAAAACCTTTATAAATTAATATCCTTGGGACCTGAAAAATTATTATCTTATACGGGGTTATTAATTTATCGATAAATGAATATTTTATTAGTTTATCGATAAATTAATATTTATTAATTTACAAATAATTTTTATTTTGTACATTATATTTCTCAAATTAAACAATTAATTTTTTTCGGTAACTAAGAAAAGAAAATAAATAAACAATTAATTAATGATGGTGCATTGTATCTAAGTTTATTAATCTTGTCAAAAAGAAGTTTATTAATCTTGGGTTGACGTGATTCAAAATAGAATGCATGTACATTAGAATATGAAGTGTTGTGAATTGTTTCAAGTACACAATATAGAGTTTATAAATAGACACATGTACTTTAACTTCATATACCAAAATATAAAAATTCATATATTATATCTTCTCTTCCATAGCTACTCATTTGAAAGGTGTAAAAAAGTCTACGCTAACTGATGAGATGAGAAAAGCATTATGTGAGTACAAAAATAAAAACATCAAGTTATGTAATTTTAGGAAAGCATAAAGTTTGAAATAAAAATTGTTTAGGAAGTGCTTTATTTTATGAATTATATATGTAATTTTCATACGTATTTAATGAATTATTATTTTATATTTTCAGTGGGCCTCAAGGATTTTTTTTAAAATTATTATCTTATGCATTTATCGAGGTTATTATTTTATCCCATTGGCCCAAGTCGGGACCGAAGAAAATTATTATTTAATCGAGGTTATTAATTTATCGAATATTCATTTATTGAGGTTTTACTGTATTGGAATTTAGGTTGCTATCTGCACTTGGTCCAGTCCTAATCAATTTATTTATACTATCACGTTTGTTTGCAGGTTATAGCATCTGCAAACTATCTGTGGAGAAGTTCTCATGGCTGACACTGGAGAAAATAGTGCTTTGTTCCCAGTTTTTATATTGTCAATAATTGCCCTCCCCTTAGTACCCTATACAATACTTAAAATACTTCGTGCTACTTCAAAGAAGGAAAAGAGTATTCACTGTGAGTGTTCAGTTTGCTCTCGATCAGGAAAATATCACGAATCCATTTTTCGGAGGGTGAGCTATAAACGAAGTTATCTGTATACAATTTTATGTTGGATGGACACATGGAGTTATGTCAGTGGTATTGCGACCCGATATCCCGTTTCCTAATCTTTGAATTTCTTTGTGCAGATCTCTAAGTTTTCAACCTGTAGCAACTTTACCGTGCTGCTGCTTTGGGTCATTGTGGGTTTCCTTGTTTATTCCATCAAGCAAAGTAGTCGTGAGGTGAACTTCATCCATGCTACAATTACTTCAGTTCTCTAAATGACATTGATAGGTTATCCTAGATTTTCTCCTTGCATATCGATGTTAGGAACAGAGGCAGAGTGAGGAACTTTTGACTAAGGGGATTCAAAAAAATGCTAGATTCTCATCCATGGGATTTGAACTTGTGATATAAAGTAGATTTTGAACCTCCTTTCCAGCTTTCCCACTATACTAGAAGCCTCCCTTTATGTCAAGGGGATTCAAAAACTTATAAAGAGACAAAAAAATCAGCTTTTACCCTATTTGCATAGTATGATATTCTGGCGAAGGGGATTAAATTGAACCCCCTTCACTACACCCTTGGTTAGGAAAACATACTTTAAGATTCCCCCCTTCCCCCCTCCCCCCCCCCCCCCCCCCCCCCGCCAAAAGAATTTGAAAAAGGAAAAAGAAAAGAGCCAATAGATGTTGCAAGTAATAAAGGTCTGGCTGACATTGTATCTTTTTCTTTTAAATCAGATTGAAGCTTTTGATCCGTTCAGTATTCTTGGGCTAGAACCAGGAGTTTCCGAATCTGTAATAAAGAAGGCATATAGGAGACTTTCAATACAATACCACCCAGACAAAAACCCTGACCCAGGTGAGAGGTGTTCTGGGGATGCAGTTTATGTGTCACTTTACCTCTAAATGATGAAGATCCATCTCTCTAAAAAAAAAAAAAAGAGAAAAAAAGGGGAGAAATAAAGAAACTGAAATTGATGTAGAATCGGGTATTCTGTATTATGATGTCTGCTTACCAGTTATATTAATCTTTCTTCTTGATTTTCAGCTGCTAATAAGTATTTTGTGGAGTACATTTCCAAGGCTTACCAGGCCCTGACAGATCCGGTCTCAAGGGAGAATTTTGAGAAATATGGACATCCAGATGGCAGACAGGTGTTGATACTTATCCAATAATAAAATTATACAAGTCATCTTATCTGTGGAATGAGAGAAATATATTCAGTGCCTTGAAATCCATACATAGATACTAACAATATTACATCCTGCTGTAGGGTTTTCAAATGGGAATAGCGCTTCCTCAGTTTATGCTTGATTTTAATGGCGCATCTAGTGGTATATTATTAATTTGGATTCTTGGAGGTTTTGTACTGTTGCCAATGGCATTTGGTGTTGTTTATCTATCAAGAGCATCAAAGTATGGGGGAAGTTATATCAGGCGTGAAACTCTTGCCACTTATTTTGAATTAGTGAAGCCCTCCTTGGCTCCAAGGTAAATAGTTTTGCTAAGCATATGCACTGCAATTAGAATACAGCTTACTTAAACTAGCTTAGGATTGTGATATAGCTATTGATTGATTGATTTTACATGCCAAAAGAATCAAGTCCAGATCATATGCCTTGTATATTGTCGCCTTTAACATCTTACATGAATGTGTTTGAAAACAATATTATGAAATTTTATTAGAAAACTTATCTTCTTGAGAAAAAAAGTTCTTTTGCCTGAATCCTCAATCTCTGAAACTTAAGCATTTTGCCTTGGTTTATATTGAGCGTGTTCAGTATGTGATACTGATTGTTTTTTAAACTGCTCGTGACACTTGAAACGACAGCAAAATTATGGATGTCTTCATTAAGGCAGCTGAATTCATGGATATTCCAGTTCGAAGAGCCGATGATGAACCTCTGCAGGAACTCTTCAAACTTGTGAAAAGTGAACTGAACCTGGATGGTAAGAATGCCAGGCAGGAGCAAGCAAAATTTTGGAAACAACATCCTGCTATTGTTAAGGTGAAGCTCATAAGAGATATATCCATGATTGGCTGCGGGTTTCCATGTCATAAAAAAGGAGATATATCCATGATAGTTGAAGCATTTTGTTTTTGTCATGAATCTCTTGTAGCTAAGTTTAGTTTCCTTCCTTTTTTCAGGCCGAATTGTTGATTCAAGCCCATTTACTTCGTAAAGCAGATACTTTCTCTAGTAACTTGCAGCAAGATTACAAACATGTGTTGCAGCTTACGCCTCGCCTTCTCGAAGGGCTAATCAAGGTAAATTTTTTGAGTAACTTTTAGTATCATGCAGTTTTTCACTCTCAGAGTTAAGTTTCATGTTATTATCCGTTTAGATGGCACGTCTGATTCTAGTTTCAAGTTATTCTTTTTCTGGTATGTCAACTCTCAGTACTGACTTGAATTTGATATATATTGAATATGTTAGGGAAGTACTAGGGTACTGGTGGAAAGCTACTAGGCTGTCCAAATGGAAGTAATTCGTCTTGTTTTCTTGCAAGAAAACATACCGCCTTTTATTTTACCAAATAGAAATAACCACAACAAATCCAAAGTAAATACAAGGCTAAATGAAAATATAAATTGCTATGGATATACAGTAAGATATAAAAAAGGCAAGCTCAAACCTGTAACATTCTTGGGAAACTGACTTGGGTTTGACATTCATGAACCAGTCTAGGTTGACAAGCTTTTTAGCAATCAAGTTTTCAAGAATTGTCCGAACTAATTTTCCGTTCTTTAGGTTTTCTTTTCTGATCTTCAACAATCCAGACTCCTTATCTACTTTCTCTTTTGCAACATCATAGTAAAATGTAAATTATGAGGACAAAATGAAGATATTAGAACAATATTTCACATTCCTTGATATCAGAGGCGAATCCAAGATTTTAAGAGGATGGACGCACCATTGCAAAAGAAAGACACAAAAGTGTAGCAAGTTGGGTTCGATCCCTTGACCTTAAGGAATTAAAGGCAATGCTTAACCGGTGCACCACTCAGTCTTGTTTGACTATGAGTTCCTTCAGTTAATATTAGATATATTTTAAGAATTATACACATAATATATCGAGTTTAGTTGAGTGACCATGGGTTCACGTGACCCATTTTTTGTACACAAATTCGCCCCTGCTTGATATATTTATGGCGGTTGGATGGTAACATTTGAAAAAGTTTTTTTGATCAGTATTGTGTGTAGAGATAGTTGCTTGGACTTGGTTAATTTCTTATAGATGTAGTTTTGAACTTATTTGGTCAAACAGCTTTTCTTTTAGGTTGAGATTGTCCGATGTTGATGCAACCAGCCATCTTTTTTTTTTTTGGGTGTTAATACCAGTTGCTGCTGTTCAGTATATGTTGGCTAATATAAGTTGACTTTAAACTTCAGCTTTTGGTTTCTTATCTACCCTCCTTCTCAATTGTGACTTGGAGTTGGTCCTCTTGTTTATTGTTCATTCAGATGGCAACTGTGCCACGCACTGCTAAAGGACATAGTTGGCTAAGGCCTGCAATCGGAACCGTCGAGCTCTCCCAGTGCATAATTCAGGTCTTTGATTTATTGCTGTTTAAGAAATACTTCTCTGATCGTCTCAAAGGACTTATTTACTACTACTAAAGTAACTGTGAGCATAGTTTTGTCATCCAACTGCTAAAGTTTAGGTTGTATTAGCAGAAAGGAAGTATTTAGCAAAGTCTTTATATCCATGAGGAGGTATTTTGATTATGTTTTGATTTAAAGGGATGCAACCTACGATTTCCACCATACACGTGGGAGCAAATTATATTTTCCATGTTGACTAGACCTGACAACTGAGAAAGGTTGAACCAGGAAACCGACCTAACGGACCCAGAAAATGGATTCAAAACCGTCCGAGATGAAAAAAGGCAGGCTGGGCTGGTCCCGAATGTAGCCCAAAATTAGCGCAGAGCCGCAGACAAGGCTTTTCTATTGGAATGGACCAGGACCGGGTTGGCCTGCAATCGAAAAAAGTATCTTACATTTTAATAACATTTGAGGTTTTAGTTTGAGGAATTCTTTGAAATAATCATCAATTAATCTTCCGCTGTTAATAAAATTTGAGGTTTCAATTTATGATTTCTAAGGATTCCATTTGGAATTCTTTTTCCATTTGGAATTCTTTTAAAAGTTAATAATGTTTTGAGATTTCTCTTCAATATATTTTTTCCAGCTTTTATATTAATATTTTACATTTTACAGTGTAATGTTTTACATTCTTCAATGTTATGAACAATAAGTTACAAACAAACAAACCAGGCCTCGCTTAGTAAAAGCTAGTAAAACTGGTTCGGGCCCAGCCGGTCCCAACCCCCTGGAAATTTTAACTGGACCAAATCGGCCTAGTTAGTAGGTCAATGTCAAACTCATGCCTCCTTTCATTATATCAAAAGTGTGCGACCTTATATTATCTTGCATAAAAGAAAAGCTTCTTCAGCTTTTCAGAAAATTGAATCTTGTGCGTCTGTTGTGGATGCAGGCTGTTCCTCTTAGTGCTAGGAAGGCAGGTTCAGGATCATCTGACGGTGTTGCTTCGCTTTTACAACTTCCACATTTCAGTGATGCAGTCATCACAAAGATAGCGAAGAAGGTAAGCATTCTTTTTTTTTGATGACAAGGGAACCCGCAGCCGCTGCCCTTCAGGTGCGAATAGGGTAAACCCCTGCTCCTGTGTAAGCATTCTTTTCCTATCCAGACATATCAGAGATGTTCCTTAAGAAGATAGCTATAGGCAGTTATTAGGGAAGTATGGTTATTTGAGTGTCAGTACATGCAGCATTCTTTCTTCTGTTCCTATTTACCACACTCTAATTGTTTAATCATTATTCTTGACATGGTTCTTGTCATAGTCATAACCTTTACTCTTTTATGTCCATGGAAGGTGCGTACGCTACAGAACCTCCAGGACATGACCCTTCAAGAACGTGCCGAGCTGCTTTCTGATGTTGCTGGCCTATCTGCTGCTGAAGTACAAGATGTGGAGAAGGTACTGGAATTGATGCCTCGTGCAACAATTGAAGTTACTTGTGAGACTGAGGGTGAGGAAGGCATACAAGAGGGGGACATTGTCACGGTGCAGGCATGGGTGGCACTCAGACGTGCTAATGGTTTGATCAAAGCTCTTCCGCATGCTCCATACTATCCATTCTCCAAGGGAGAAAATTTCTGGTTTTTACTTGCAGATGCCAATTCAAACGATGTCTGGTTTTCTGAAAGTATCAAGTTTATGGATGAAGCAGCAGCCATAACAACTGCTTCAGCAATAACCGAAGCAAAAATGGAAGCATCAGGAGCAAACATGGAGGAGATTGCTGCTGCTGTTAAAGATGCTGTTGCGAAAGTTAAGAGTGGGTGCCGACTGGTCTTGGGCAAGATCCAAGCTCCACAGGCAGGAACTTACAATTTAAACAGTCATTTGATGTGTGATACATGGATTGGGTGCGACACAAAGACAAACTTAAAACTAAAAATATTGAAAAGGATCAGAGCTGGAAGTCGAGGTGGTCATGTGGCTGAGGGAGTGCAGGAAGAGAATGACGTTGAAGATGAAGATGACATTGAAGAAGACGAAGAGGGCGACCAGAGCGAGTATAGCGAGGATGAGGATGAGGATGAAGATGAAGACGAAGATGATGAGGCTGACAAAAAAAACAATACTAATAGAAAGGGCTTTGCTAATGGCTCTGCTCGAAGAAAGGGTAGAAAGTAAGTTCAAGGTAAATCTGATTGGCATGAGGGACGGAATGGTCTGTATTTTGATATCCGCTGGATTAGTGCTATTCATTTTCTAGAGTTGGCTTCTTGGCACTGAACGGACCACATTTTGAGAAAGTTAATTTAAGAGTTTCACCCAACATTTTTACATGGTTTGGGCCATTTTTTATTTCCCATTTCACATTTTTTACTCTGCATGCGCATTGATTTTTACTTCACCTCTCCTTGCCCTTGGAAAAGTTGGTTCCTACAGTTTTCAACCATCGCCTTAGTAGGAGCTCGTATACTCTTCCTCTTGGCATAGAAAATTCCTATCTATGCTCTCTTCGCGGTAGAGCTTCTTCTCCAGGACCGGTTGATGCCCTAGATTCTCTTTCTTCGGATCTTTCTTTGGATGCGGATTATTCTGTTGATTCAGCGGCTGATTCAGATGTTGTCGAATCATCTGGTCTTTCATCATCTCTACTGCCCAAAGAATGAAAGGAGCATTTCACTTGAAAGAGAGGAGAAATTTTCAAATCTCCCAAGTAGGACTCGAACCTACGACCAATCGGTTTACTGCCGACCGCTCTATCACTGAGTTACTGAGGAACAACAGGAGATTCGATCTCATAGAGTTCAATTCCCGTTCCTAACCCACGACCAATATGAGCTTGAAGCTTCCTTCGTAAGGTTATAGATTCAAAGTGATTTACCCTTATACGACCACAGCCCCATTGATGCTATGTAAGGGTGTCAAATGGACTTGGTTAATAAATGGGCAGGCATTGACCCTCTCAAAAATTAAGTAATTGGTGTGTGCCTTCAAATGGACTGGTCTTTTCCCCTTCAAATGGGTTGATCTTTAATTTTTCCCCTTCAAAATTGAACTTATGCTCATAGGGGCATGAGTTCTTTACGTAGCTTGTGAATATTATGATGCGTAACTTATGCCCCTATTGTCATAAGTTCAATTTTGAAGGAAAAATTAGAGACCAACCCATTTGAAGGAAAAAAATTAAAGACCAGCACAAAATAGGGTCGAAAGTGCAAATGACCCCTCAAAAATTACTTGGATTGAAATTAGCTAAATGATGGTTATAATCCAATCCGTCCAATTCTTACTAAATTTTAATTTCTTTGTTTGTTTTCTTATAATTTGTTAACATACCTAATAAAACCTTTTTGTCTTTATTACTTATTGTTATATAACATATCAAACAAGAAAAAAAATCTTTTGACAAGTTTCTCATGGGCCAATTTTGGTAAAATATCAACCTAACTTTTAGATTGACTGAATTGGACAATGTTAAAATGGGCTAAACTTAATATGAACGTTCAATGATCCATCCAAGCTTGAGGGGACCATGTTTTCATGAGCTATTTTTTTTCCGTTAAGGTAATGTTATTTTCGTGAGCTAATTTTGCAACCATCAACGACACACCACCACCCGTCATTGATACATCTGGTAGGTTTAAAAGATCTTCACTTGATTCTCACCCTCATTTCACTTGAATATCCATTCTCGTCCTGGGGCAGATTAACTTAAATTACACCTATGTTTTTAGGTGTTGCTACTGATTCATTTGACGATGAGCAGTTAAATTCATTTCACACGAGAGGGAACACAGTAATAAATGTCGAACAATGAAGAAATTTATAGAGATTCAAATCATTAAGTTGACATAGAGGATTCCCTAGTTTCACTAGGCACAGTTGATATTTCACCAGGTTCACACTCGTCAACTTCTTTGAGTTGCTCTACATTATCTTCAACTTCATCTTCTTGATCTTCTGAGTTTTCGTCGAACTCAGACTCATCTACCTCTTCTGACTTACTTACAACATCATGATCGTGAGATTTATCAAGATCTTTTGTTCTTATTTTGACTCTCTTTCCTTTTATGTATCGATATTCCCACTTTGGAGGTGGATATTTCTTATTCAATTTCCGGTACTTGTCCAACATTCCAAGTTTCTGAAAAACATTTCCCACCATTGTGACAACTGGTACAGTTGGCCTAATACCAAGTTCTTCCATGTCTGCGAATATCTGCAGATGAATACAAATCCAGATATTAGCAATGAAACAAGACCTGCACATTAAGAATACAATATATTGATGGTTCATGTAGAAAAAAAGCTTCCTACTAAAATAGTGTCAATTGAAACCAGAGAAGAAAATCCCAAACACTTCCAGATGCAATCAATACCTTCTCAAAACCAAAACACTTGGAAGCAAAAAGTATGTAGACTTGGAAAGAGTATTGACATATTCGTGGAACAAGTTACATGTACTATATAACATCCATTCAAATTTATTACCCCCCAAAAGTTAGATACACTATGAGTCCTTTCACATTTAGTATCCTGCCAAAATTGACCTTTGTCTGGTTCACCATCTCAAAATAGTGTTCATTTCTGAAAGAGAGTTGCTATATTTTGAGCGTTACAAAAGGTTACAACTGGTCTCCTCTCAGTCTTTTGAAGGAAGAAAAATACTAAGATGGTCCCTTAAGTATAGGTATTGGAACATTTTTGTCCCTTATCTATACTATTAGATATAAACATCCTTTATATTTATAAAAGTGGACAGCATTAGTCTAACCCCCAACAGAATTTTCAGAACTAACGAAAAAATTCTGGGGACTATTTCTTCGTATCCTGGGGACTCGCAACATTGCAGAAAGTTTTGGATTTGAAACATAACAGAATTTTATAAAAAAAATTAAACACGTCAAGAACTTCACTTTTGCAAAGAGGGAGTAACATTGTTTTCACCAAGTAATATCATGAGTTCATGGCCGAGATCCATGGTGGAGGTGAAATTTCTGCAGAAAAGTAAAACGACTTCTCTTTTTGTTTCTAAAACCTCATAAATAAATCAACTGAAGGGTTAAACTTGGCTTCTCTGCTAAGCCCTTAAATACAGTTCTTTTCATCTGTGTATCCAATTCTTTAAGTTACTTTCAAAATAATTGGGAGAATCATTACAAGCTACGGATCTTAATAGTAATATTACAGTACTGCAATTTTGCACTATTGCTAACCGCAAGAAAATCAAATGAAATTCAAAGAAAAAGTTAAAAATAGAACATACATAATCCACTCCACCTATTATGTCTCTTTATCTACCCACAAACAGTTTGTGGTGTATATTGCAATTAACTTATGCAAATGATAGAAGTTACGTGTTATATGGACTCAGAGAATTGAGGAAGAGACATTCCTTCAACAGCTTTCCTGTAGAAGATGGTAGTGTGTTTATGGAGGACAGGGAAGAGGAGAAAAAATATGGGGATAGTGAAAGGATGACCAGCTGCCGTTAATTTGGGTACTTTTACGTTAGCTTACAAATTCTGTTAAAAGTTAGACTAAATTAAGCTGTCCACTTTTGCAAATATAAGGGATGTTGCTTTATAGTCTCCTGTAGTTTGATTTCTGTTGCTATGTGTTCTTTAGTGAACTTAGTTTATCTTATTTATCTGCGTTAGCTATTGCTTCCTTTTGTCAGAATGCGCTACCATGGAGTATTCGATTTTGTTATCAGCATGTTCATACTGCTTTACTTTCTTGTTTGGATCTGACCGTTTCTATTGCTTGGCTTTGCTTGCTTTGCGTGTGATTATGCGTTGTCTTGAGCCGATGGTCTCCCGGAAACAACTGCTCTAACTACCAAGGTAGAGGTAAGGTCTGCGTACATTCTACCCTCCCCAGACCCCACGTTGTGGGACTTCACTGGGTATGTTGTTGTTGTTGTAGTATAAATAAGGGATAAAAGTACTCCTATACCCATACTTAAGGGACTATCTTGTTTTTTTCCTCCTTTTGAAGACAACTTGTTATCTTTTCATATTCCTGAAAGCCTTAACCAAAGGTGACAACTTTCACAAGAACCTGGCTTAGTGACAACGGGAAGGGACAAGTTACATGTACCATTTTGGGGTTGTTTGGTTTAGATACAAGTTATGTAGGGATTAACAATGCAAATATTAACCATATAGGGATTGTTATGCGGGAATTGTAATGTAGGGATTTTTTTTTTGTTCCTTGTCAAAAAAAATGTAGGGATTTTTTGTTGGATGTTTACTTGCAATTTTCAACACTACTTTCAGACTTCATATATTAATCTTCTCGTAAAATAAATTTACCAGTTTTTTAGGTGCATTATCAGGTCTTCTTTGATACTGTCAAAAGCTTAATCTATTTTACACATACAGGAGTTCTACTGAAATCATCCACTGAATCCGTGTTTATTATATGAATTACTCTCTTTTCGGCTAATTCCACTTTTCCTTCCTGTATTTCCGTGCTTAATCTGTAACTTCAACATATCAGATTTGAGCTAGTATGGTTGTTGCAATATAGACAGTTCTATTGGCAGTTACTAACCTCAAACCGGTCTCTTCACTACCCATTCCCTGAGCACCGTCAAACTCCCTCACATATAGCAAACTTGCTACCATCTCTTAGAAATGTCTTAGCAACCACAAGGAGTTTGTATGTGATTAAGGGTGTGGAGATATTGGGAAATTGGCTGTAAAAGAAGGGATGACATGAGGCAAAAACCAATGACAAATTCTATATGATATTGTTGACTCCTCTATCAAAGAGCTAAACTAGGGCTTCATTCAAACGGAAATATTAAGTTTTCTCACTGTGGAAACACGGACCAAAATAAGAGCACACAATGGTTCAAGTAACAACAACATACCTAGTGTAATCCCACAAATGAGGTCTGGGGAGGGTGGTGGGTGCGCAGACTTACCCCTATCTTGTGAAGGTAGAGAGGTTGTTTCCGCTAGACCCTTGGCTCAAGTAAAGCATTTCAAAACAGGTACACAAACGAGTGATAAAATGTACACTTCCCTTCATTTATTTGTTTTTTGAGAGCCACTTTTTTAAAATTCTATGTTTTTCATTGTTTTTCCTACTTTAGATTTTACCACAATCCTTCTTAGACTACCATATTAATACACTGCTTCTTAACTTTATCCACAACAAAAGAAAAAAGAAGGAAAAATGTGCACACACATAATGCTTCTTAATCGCCAAAATCTTGTAGTATATAGTTTGGCTGCTCCATTACCATTGAAAGAAATCACTTATCAAAAGATACATCTTTCAACCTCAAGGATGTGTGCTTGGGCTGACAATAGAATGATAAAGGGAGCAGATATGGTTCATATTTGATTCCAGAGGCCTAATGGATCATGATTGTGAAAGAAAAGCACTATTCCATGGAAATGAAAGAGCAGTACCAGTACGACTGCAGCGTAACCAATAAATTGAAGAGAACGAGTACAGAAGCAAGAAAAAGGAAAGGCATAAAAAATGCAGGATACCTCAAACATCTTCTCATTCATCTCCCTGTGATAGTATATGGATATCATTTTCTGAAAGAAAATACGAGGCATGCTTTCTAGATTCTGAGTGAATAGTTTCAGCCAAAGCTCTTCTGCTTCCTCAAGTCTTCCATCCTCAGCCAAGGCGTTTAACAACATGAAATAGCTTCCCATTGTTCTCCCTTGACCCTTACTCAACATCCACTTTGTCACCTATAATTATAGGTCCTCGTTTGATAAATTTATACCAGGACCTGATAAGCCTTTTAAGGAATGAAAAACTAGGGCACCATATTAGATGATACCTGAATTATCCTTTTCCACTCCTTTTCATTCTCAAGAATTTTTAATGCTTTCTTCACTGTAATCAAAGGGAACTCCAGTTCCCATGCAATGTAAGAATCAAGTGCTCCGTAGACTTCTTCCTTGACATTTGATAATCCCTTTATCTACGAAAAAAATTCCAAAAGTAAGCTAAATTCTGTTAAACCCGACTTATATATTATATTATTCAGGATGCAGGTGCCTGTTCATGTAGGGGAGGGGTGGGGGGCATCAACAGTATAACTTCTTGATTATGTGTATACAGAAGGGAAACTAAGATAAGAACCTGGCATGCTACGTGGAAGAGATTGAGGCAAATCTCATGTTAATGCAGAGAACATTGAGACATTTTGTTTTCAAATCACACTAAAAAAAGAAACTAAATAGAGAAAATCTTACACACTCAACAAGCTTCAGTGACTTGGAAATGGTCCCTATTTTCCTTTTAGTTTTCCATACTCGAGGATACCTTGGTCGTGGACCTTTAGCTTCGCACACCTGAGAAACATCAGAATTACGACAAAAGGTGACCTCAAAGGCAACAAAGAAAGGAAATGGAAAAGAGCAGTGTATACCTAAAAGAGTAAAAGGAAGACAAGGCAAACAATAATGAATCATAGAAGCCAAAATTGAACATATTTCTATTATAAACGTCCAAGTCGGGCAACTTGTAATTCCTCCTAAAGGGAAATTAAAGTTCTTTACAGTTGCCATAGAGTTTCTCTAAACTAAAACAAGCTTTTTTCTTTTTCTTTTTCGATAGCTTATGTGAGCAGAGAAGGTATTAATTACATCAAAGGTATAACAAAAATCTTCCAAAACTACATGAACAGATACCCATTTCTCTAATTACTTTCAAACATATTGACGTCCGCGTGCACTCTACCCTCTCCAAGTGGGGATTTCACTGGATATGTTGTTGTTGTTGTACTTTCATACATATTGAAATTACCTTAGCTTAGCATAGAGCTTATGCCATAGCAGTGTCGGAACGACGAATTTGTTAGGTTTAAAAAGGTGCAGAGTCTTACCACAATGTTAGGACTATAGTTCTTGGGCAATTGAGTTGTTTCCTGTCTTCTAGTAGTAAAAATTACTGGAGAATACCTCAAACAAAGCATTAGTTGAAACTCCTGCAACATCAATCCAAGAATTAGATAAAATAGTGCTCAATTGATCTTTCCCTCAGTTTAAACCTTATCCATACACTCAACTCAACACTAAAAATAAAATTCTTTATTTTTTAAGTCAATAACTGCAACATGGGCGAGAGAAAAATTAGACAGAAAGATTTACCAGAGAAATTTCACAACTAATTGAGAGCTGAAAGTTAGACTTTCACTTTAGAACAAGGTTCGTTTCCACACATGGAGAACTGACATTCTCTCAGTTGGAGGGTTTATAAGTCCTTGTTTGGATGCTTGTTACCTATTGTTTGGTTTATAAGTCCTTGTTTGGATGCTTGTTACCTATTGTTTGGTTTATATTATACTAATATTCCTTAAATATAATGTATGTTTTACTTAAAACTTTATTGCAAGGTGTGTGATCTGATCTGAGCGTTACTTTACTTTTTCTTTTCATTTTATCTTTGTTTATTACTCCTTCTGTTTTAAAATGTTTGTATAAGTTTGACGTAATTTTTTTTTGAATCATGTGATTATTATTAAAAATACGTAGAATGTACTAAAATGTCATTTAATCTTGTGATATTTAATATGTCATGTGAAAAATTGAAATCAGGGGAGCTAGCCCTTTAGGCGTTAGTTTGACCGAATCCAATAGCTTTGGCCCGCTTCATATATTTGTATTAAAGTTTTTGTCAAATATATATAAATTATTAATTTAGAATTCAATAATTTAAAATTAGAATTCCGAACTCACAAACTTCAAATTTTGGCTCCGTCTCTGATTGAAATAAAAGAGTTGATAAAAAAGAAAATAGATATTCATTTTGAAATAGATTAAAAAGTAAAGTAAGACAAATATTTTGAAATGAAGGAAGTATTTAATAATCCTTCTTTATCCTTTACTCTTTATAAATTGCTGATGTATAATATTACGTAACGACGGAAAAGATACTATATTCCTCAACGTTATATTTACAAAATAATAAAGTATAACACTTTTTTATTTCTCATTTGGTGTTCGATACTTAAATTGGAGTCCGATTATCTGAATTTACATCGGGTAAAATCCATTTCTGAAGAAGCGCCCCTACCGAAGATTTTTTTCATATCCAGAAGTACAACACAATACAATATACTCTCTCTGTGCCAATTTATATGACACAATTTTCTTTAATCAATTCTAAAAAATAATATATCTTATTTCACAACAATTTAACTTTAAACTTTAATTTTTACACTTAAAAAGATGATTTATAAACACACAAACATATTTGAATTTTTTAAAACACAAAATTATTTTTTTTATTTCTTAAAGTGTCCGGTCAAACTAAATCACATAAATTAAAATAGGGAGAATAATATAATGATACCAAACAAACATCCAAACGAGCCCTAAGGGTATTATAGTAATTCAATGGTTAGTTCTTTTATCGCATAATTTAAACGGATAATAAGAGAACAATAAGGCCCAATCACAGAGCAATGAACGAACAAGATCTTTGAAAATCCCCTTGCTTTTTGCTTCTATTTCACCGATCTTCAATTCCAAAGTTGCCAAAAACTTGAAAAATGCTTATTGTAGAACCTGTCGCCGTCACCGTCCGTTTTCCCGCCGTTAACTTTAACCGCACTTCCCGCCGGTTTTCTCACTCTACCAGCTTCTTCATTCCTCGGTACTCACTCCGTTCCAATTTATACTTCACTCTTTTCTTTTTAGTCCGTTTAAAAAATATTCTTCTTGTATTTAGTACTCCCTTTGTGCCAATTTATACCCACACTTTTCTTTTTAGTCAGTATATTTTCCTTTGCCCTCTACCTACCGAGGTAGAATTACACTATCCTCCTCAGATCCCACGTTGTAGGATTTCATTGGGTATGTTATTGTTATTGCAGTATATTTCCATATTTAGTAAGAATTTAACTTTATATTTTAACTTTTATGATTTATTAGATTATACAAAAGAGTTTAACGAGATGATCTATATCAACATAAATATCTTTGACTTGTTTTACACCACAAGATTAAAAAATCTTTCTTTATTTTTTAAACTCCGTGTCCAATCAAATTACATAATATAAATTGATACGAACCCTTTGTTTGGATGGTTGTTTCCCGTGGTTCATTAATATACAATATGGTATGGTATATTATGATATTGTATTGTATTGTACTGTATTAATGAATACAATATTTGGATACACTGTATCGTTTGTTGTGGTTTAATGATATTTTTATTATTTCGTTTGACTATAAGATATTGTATAATAACAAGTAAGTTTACTAAAATAACCTTAACCCTTAATTACATATTAGTTTTTATATATTTATAAAATTAAGTTAAGGATCAAATGGAAATTTTAAAAAATAAGTAGGTGATGGGTGGTGGTGGAGGGGTGGGGTTGGTGGGGGTGGGTGGTGGTGAGGGGTCGTGTGTGGTGTAGGGTGGGTTGTGGTGAGGAGTCGTGTATGGCGATGGTGGGGTGGTGGGTGGTAGAGAGTGGGGGTTGGTGGGTTTGGGTGTGATGGAGGGGTGGGTGGTAGAGAGTGGGGGTTGGTGGGTTTGAGTGTGATGAAGGGGTGGGTGGTTGTGGTGGTGGAGTGGGGGCTGGGTGGTGGGTGGGGTGGGGTGGGTGGTGGTCGGGTGGTGAGTGGTAGTGTGGGAGTGGGTGGTAGAGGGTGGGGGTTGGTGGGTTTGGGTGTGATGGAAGGGGTTGGTGGGTGAGGTGGGGTATAATGGGAAAATGAAATACGTAACTACGCAAAAACCACCAAATCCGTGGTTATAAAATTGAGCTTTTTCATGGTTATTTAACAACGGAATTACAACGGGTTTACAACACCATATAACATAATTTTAAGAACAATAGAAACAAATATGGTTTCATAGAAAACAATACAATAATGAACCACGGGAAACAACCATCCAAACAGGGTGGAAGGGAGTAACAATTTAACTCTAAAATTTTCATTTTACTCTTAAAAAAGTAATTTCTTTCTTTCTTAAAGTTTGTACCCAGTCAAACATCCTGTGTACTACTTTTCCTATTAGTGATCCTATTACTAATCTAGCCAATTATATACTAACAGTGCAAGCTCAAATGATGTTGTAAACTCGTTGCGGTATTTGTACTGTTTGCTTGTAGGAATAAGTTGAGGAGGTTGACGACGGAGCATTGTGGCGGAAGAAGAAAATGTGGAATTAAAGCAAGTGCGAGAGATCAGCCTAGTGCGAGTTCTGGACCGGTGAAACAGAATGCCAAGCCTTCCAGGTATCATCCATGTGAAGACATTTCGGATTCGGAAATTGGGGAGGATGAGGAAGCTCAACTTACGCCAGCTGAAACTTCTAGAACAATCATTGAGGTGGTGATCGTCTTCTTTCCAATTATTTTGCCAAAATCTGATGGATATATCTTTGCTTTGAACTACTTATGAAAATAATATCTTTTGTTTGAATTGCTTCTGACAATATTATAGGTAAAGCTTAGTGAAGTCATACTTGCTTTACTAATGGTATATTGGACGCGTTTACTGCTTCAAATGCAAATGTAAATAGATTCTTAGTCATTAGCTGTTGGAAAAATTATATAAGAAAGAAAGAACAGAAAGTTTGAGATCACTTATTGCTTTGCACTGCCCATGGAGATCGAGTTTATTACTTGATTTACTTGTTAATTTTTTAAAAATTAAACGACTTTACTGGTAGTTGAATTTAGTGTTGATTTTGCACTATGCTATCATGTTTTTTGCTCTTAATTAAAGCTGGATAGCGTCCAGGGTCATCCATGGTGGTTGGAGAGGAGCTGTACATAGTTCCAGTGCCACGAAAATTACTCCTAGGCTCTCAATGTCTTTCTGCTTTCCCTCTACCCTGTCACGAGCAAATATAATATTTCTTTTACCACTTGATCTTTAGTTATACATCAAAGCAACCCTAAGTTTTCAGGTTTAGTAAATAATCGAGTGCATGATAACTTTTCCTTGCCAGATTTGCCTTGCCTAACTGATGAACTCGGGTAGTTACTTATCATAGTAGCTAGTTGTCATCGGAAAGCTAATATTGGTTCTACTCCCTGATTTATAGGCAAACAGCAAAGCAACACTCGTGTTTTCAGGTGTGGTCAACAATGAAGTGCACGAGAACATTTTCTGGCCAGACCTGCCTTACATAACTGATGAACTTGGAAGTAAGCTGCTAAATTCTTGTCATTTAGCATGTTTTCCTACCTATAGTACTTCTTGGTCGTGGTTAGTGGAGTATTCTCACTCCTTTATGAAGGTTTATGTGCTTTGCCTTTTGGTCAGATATCTACTTTCAAGTAAAGAATGATGAAGACATCCTGCAAACTCTGACAGCTGAAGAAAACGTTGTGGTATGGACATCAAGTTAAAAATGCTGTTCGTTATTCATGTTTACATAATGGTTAATTGATGCATTTTTCCTTTGCATGCTTTCTGTGATTGGCTCGGACAGAGCATACTGCCTTCTCTAAGTACTTCCAAATGATTCTGCCGTGTTTGAGATATGTTTCTTGATAGTCAACTATCTTCTAGTGTGATACTTTAACCTTTTGCAGAATTTCATTTCATCAATGTATAGTGGTGCAAGTTATGTTATGCTAGTTTATCTACCATGAAGGATAAGATTGTCTGAATAAAGCAGCTTCTTGATTGTTGTTTCTGTAATTATCTTCCCGTGGAAAGACTGTTCTATCACATAATTACTTGTCTGTCTTCAAATATCAATTGTTTATAGAAAAACTTCAGAGATAAGCTGGAAGTTTGCTTTTACCCATTTTTGATGGTTCCAAATATCTTGGAGCTCTTTTAGCATTCCAGAAAGAAAAAAAAGAAAAAAGAACGGCTTTTGAGTATTAAGAGGAAGCTCTCTGTATGCTTATTCAGCTTTTTTTTTTTATAAAAAAATGTTGCTAGGTAGTAAATAACTAAAAGTTGATAAGAAAAGAGTTCTGAATGCTTGCTTAAATTTCAAATACGATGCAGCAAGTAATTATTGGCCTAGATACTGCCGAGATGCTAAGTGAGCTGGAGTCATTTGGTCAATCTGAAGTTGATTATGGCATAGATGAATTTGAAGATGAAGACAGTGATATTGATGACGAAGATGACCTCGATGAAGATGACAATGATGATGATGATGAAGATGAAAGTGACTATGACAAGGTATTTACTTATTTCAACTGTTTTTGCTCTTTAGAATGCAAGTAACTGCACTTTCCGTGTATAAAATTCAGTTTAAATGCTTGTTCACAGGATTCGGTTGCCATTCTTGATGATGAAGATGAGGATGGGGATTCTGATGGTTCATTGGGGGACTGGGCTAAATTAGAAACCATGCGCTCTTCTCATCCAATGTATTTTGCCAAAAAGATTGCCGAGGTGATTTTCCACATCATTGATTTCTTAATTCTTGCCATGAAAAGTCAGTTAAATTTAAGAGACATTAAATCGACTTCCTATTGAGTGAAATTAGCACATTATTACATTCGATTTTCAGCACATGCATACGCCATACTGGCATTAAACCTTTTGAATCTGCTATTTAATTGGTAATATAACCCACTTCTTTTGTGGTCTACTTTGCTGCTCAGGTTGTGACAGATGACCCTATAGATTTTATGGACCAACCTCCTGCAGGTCTTACTATACAAGGCATTTTAAGGCCATCCTTCCTTGAAGAGCGCACTACTATGCAAAAGCAGATATCTGAAGATAGTTTGAGTGATGCTGACTTAAACCAGATGGAAAACGATGAAGAGCACAAAGAAACGGGTGGTATTCAAATAAATGGCCACAAACATGAGAGTGGATCATCACAAGATAGCTCAAGCTGGGAAGAATTGGAGAAGGATGAGAACCTAGGAAATGGAACTTCATTTTACAAGCTAGAGATGATCAAAATTCAGTTAATTTCTTCCAACGGGAATCAGGTAAGTTTTATGTAGGTTGTATGAGTTTCAACCTTGAATGTTGTTGGTCAACATTCCATTCTTCATCTGCACGTGTCTCAGTTTATGTAGTGCAATTTCTATCATTAGAACAGAAAGAGAAAAAAAAGGCTACTCTTTTTCATTTGAATCCTTAACAGGAAAAAGGTCTATCCTGGATTGTTCAAGTTTGTACATGTACGCAAAGATGAAAGCTAGTTCTGGATGACTCCATAAGCAGGACTCTGAAACTGATGATAAATGATAATGATGATTTCACTGTGGGATTTTCCTTCCAAGTGAATCTCGTAAACACGATTCATGGGATATTTTTTTTCTTTTTTCTGTTTCAATTGTTTTAAAGAAATATGACCAGTTCTATATCTGCATTTTTTGACCATTGGGGGGATTCCTGTTAATGGATTCATCATTATTCAGGGATTACCAAGTTTATGTTTTTTTATTTTGGTGCTCACAGATCTTTGTTGAGTTAGATAATTTTAGGAGAGCTAGACCTGATGCAATAGCACATTCAGCTGCCAAAATAATATCTCGGCTTAAAGCTGCTGGAGAGAAGACTACACAGGCTCTTAGATCTCTCTGTTGGAGATGCAAGGGAATTCAGGTGGAGGTATGGCCCTTCAGCCTGTAATGTCAGATACAAAGATTGTCCTGACATCAGTAGATTTAATTTTTTTCTGTCCTTTGAAGTTCATTGTTGTACAACCCAGGAATTGGTCAACAGGGAAAATAATATAAAGCAAACAATGCAACTCAACCTCTCTTTCTCCTGCGCTGGAGAAATTTTTAAAAAGATAAGATAAGAAGAGAAACCTGAACATGTGATTGGAAGTTAAAATGTCCTAAACCTCAAATAAATTTTTTTCCTGATAACAATGTCTAATATTGTAGACAGCGTTTTGAATTGAAACAGACGAATCTCGGTTCTGTTAAATATTTAATTGTTTGCAAATACGAGTGCGCAACACTTAGCTGTGATTACGATGGAAATGTGTCTTATACTGAACTAGATCTTCTATTAAGTATGATGCTCACTGGGGAATTCTTCTCGAGTTTCTTCTGGCAGGAGGTGTCTCTGATTGGTGTGGACAGCGCTGGTTTTGACTTGAGAGTTTGCTCTGGGACTCAAGTCCAAACACTACGGTTTTCATTTAGAAAGCGGGTAAGATATTTTAATACTTTTGCTTCTTAGTATTTTCACTACTCCATCCTTAATTTCTAGTCTTGTTGCATATCTATTGCAATTGTAAATGAGTTCCTTCTTTGTGGATCAAAGTCTCTGACACAAACCTGAAAAACAGGCTCTATCTCGTGGGTGCCTGAAGTTAGACACTATTGTTGATGGGTGTGACCACCTCATCTAAAGGTTTAATCTGTTAGGGAGGGACAATTACATCTTCTGTACCCTCACGTGCATGCCTAATTCTTTGTTATTGGCCAAACACATGTGGATTTCTTTTCAATAAAGAGTGGCGGTGAGAATTCTTACTCCTTACTGTCAGTTTCAAAAAAATAAAGAGTGGCGGTGAGAAGCAGTCAATGAGGATTCATATATCCGATCAGAGGCTGAGACACAGTGCTAGTTAGAGGTTCAATAGAACTCAGTAACTTTGGCTCAAATCCTATATTTTTGAAAATAAATCATTTAATATGAACAAATAATCTTATTCAGAACCCAGTAAGCAAAATAAATTATAATTCAGAACTCACAAATTAAAAATCCTGGCTCTTCCCCTGTATCTGACCCCAAATTGTTTGGGACTGAGGCGGTGTTGTTGTTGAAGGTTAGCGGTAAAATTTGAACGTAAGACTTTTGCATGAACTTGAAGTATGTGACCACTTTATTTGAACCTTAAGCTATTAGAAAGGGCACACTTTTGTTTACTCAATTATTTCTTCAACAGCTAAAAGCTGAAATGTAATGTAAAACCAAGGGGCATCCTACGTGAAAATGTGAAAACCCAGATTGAAATAGAGAAAAGGGAAAAGCAACCTGCACACAATTTTTCTCATATTTATTTGTCTTAAATCCTAAACCTTCTAGGTTATACCGTTATAGGGTTCAATGTTCTAATACCAAAGGTAGTCCTTTTCTGTTCTTATTTCTTTTAAGCAAGAGAAAAGTTGAAACCTTGAAGACATAATGTGTTTGGTATAAATGGAAAACATTGTCTTGAAAGCGTTTTCCATGGGAAAATAAGTGACATTCTCACATATTTTGTGCTGTTTGGTAAGTAAGCAAAATATTTTCTTTAGAAAATATAACATGACAAATTAACTTTGGGGTGGGGCAAGGAGTTTGGGAGTTGGGAGGGTGGGCTGGGGGTTTGGGGATTGGGAGGGGCAGTGGGTTGAAACCATCAGTTGGAAATGACATGAGAGAGTTACGGAAAATGACTTCTTAGAGGAAACTGTGTTCTTAAGGAAAATATTTTACGCTAACCAAACATGGCCTTTCCAAGAAAAGGTTTTCTTCCATACTAAACAAACTCATACTGTATACTCCTGTGCCTGCTTTTTTTTTTTTAACCCAGTGTATGTGAAAAGGTAATAGCATGTTGTATTTGCAGGCCTCGTCAGAGTATAGTGCTGAAAGACAACTTAATGATCTACTGTTTCCCAGGATCCACCACAAGTCGCGCCAAAAGAAAGAAAGTAAGCAAGCTGAATCGTGAAAAGCTTAAGACACAAAAGTCTAGTTATTACCTAGATCTTGTTCTACTCCTGATTCCGAATTGTATATAGCACGTAGTGATTGTTTGATCCATTACTTCATAGTTGTTTCAGTGAAGAGTGATAATTACTCAGTGGTTGCTTTAATTTTAATATGAACTCGGACTTTGTACAGCTTAATTCCCATGCTGAAGCAATTTTGGTAATAGAGTTTCTTTTAAATCTTAGTATTGTTTGAAACTTTGTAACATTTTACTTCAATTGGAACAAAAGGTGTGATCGGTTGTATCGTTACGTACTCGTTGGAATAGAAGGGTCATCGTTTGTACATTTGTTTCACTTTTTATGTGTTCAAGAATCAAGATAACTGTTTGCTCGCCCTTGCAATCAACTACATCTGCCCGTCTTACTAGCACAGGTATAGTTTTAAGTTAAAAATGGCATGCAGACATCAATGGAAATTGAAGAAAGAGCTGTCAAGACTCGAGAGAAACATCTTTTGAGATGCCAAGATGGCCACTAGCTATAAACAACAAAAACCTGCATTACTTGTGAGCTCCTGGAAAACAAAAGCCTTGCTTTGATCATCATTATTTTTGCAGCTATAACAGAAATAAGTACTACAGTAACTATTTAGCCTAACTTAGAATTTTTCATGTAAATCTCATAGTCCAAATGCTTTTGGGATAATATTCTTTGCTACTTACCATACATCAGAAAATATATCCACTTATTTTCTAGGAGAACATTTTCTGTAAAACACATTTTCCTTCATACCAAACACACCCTATAAAAACACTGCTAGAAGAAAACTTTACAGAAAGGAAGTCAGAATTAGATTGAAAAAATAACAGTTCACGAAAGAAATTGAACAGGGAGTTAGATGCAACTAGTTTTCATTATGCTCTTCTTTGGAATTAAATTAATACTAGATTAAGTTTGATAACAAGTTGTTGAAACTAGCATGTCATGTCTATATCCGTTCTACTAATAATATTACATCATCCAGAATAATTAATATCCTATAAACTATAGATGAAACCATAGATTAGATTACAATGTACAGTAATAGTTAATTTCTATAGTATTTAGATATTCCTTTTTTTTCCTTTTTCAATTCTTCACACCATGTCTACTTAACTTTTTCCTTTTTTTCATTTTAAAAAAAAGTGATTATGTCATTTCTTGATCGACATGACATCAAGCACTTCAGCAAATTGGCATAACATAAAGTATATATGGGTAAAAACTCCATATGAAGCTAAATGAGTGTTCCTTTTTTAATAAAAATTAAACAATGAAAACATATTTTAAAGTAAACTTCGACAAGTTTCTTCACTGGCTTTCGGTGTTTGAGACTATTTATATGACCTAAGCAATTAGGAATATTTTCCAAAATACTGGCATGTTCGTAAATTCCAAATTAATGTTCTCGATAGTAGTCTAATTACTACGAACATATAAGGCTAATTTAAGACAAAGTATAATGATGGTATAATATACTCCCTCCGGATAAAAAAGAATGTCCACTTAGCCATTTGCACGCTCCTTAAAAAATACTAACTTCTAAAAAAATAAAAGTAATTTGATTAAAATATTCCTAATTAAATAGGTATTGAAATTTGGTCACCTAACACTAAATAAGGTAAATCTGAAAAAGTAATATTAATTCTTTTTAGATTTGATAAGTGAACATTTTTTTTGATTCAAAAAATAAAAGCTAAGTGGACACTTTTTTTTTATCCGTAATTTCTTCATTTTTATTCACTTGTCTTTCAGCATACTTATTACTAATAATTTTTCGTAGTTACCTGAATCTGAATCCATGACAAAATTAACGAAAATGGACCAACAGATATATATGAGTGGCCAATTCATGCTTACATTTACGCCACTCTTCCTAAAAAAGCACTGCAAGGAGACGGTTAAATATACCAAATATACATGAGATATACACGTTATGCACGTGTATATCCTATGTATATTTGGTATTGGATGGTCACGGTTATTGATGGAAATATTGTACACGGTTTGTAACATTATTGTACAAGGTTTTGTATAGTTGTAGTATACCTTAATTAGTCTTGTACTCTTACCATAATTGTATAGTTCATCTCCAAATAGAATAAGATTTTAGGAGTAGAATAGGAATATGATTCTCCTATTATGAAAATATGTAACTTGTATAAATAGTCTTTTAATTAATGAAAATAAGCAAGGGGATTATTTCTTTCATGGTATCAAGAGACTAGGTCTTGCTTCCGCCTTTGCTCTCGGTTTTTGTGCCCTTTCTCGGCCACAACCATCTCCGATTTCCGTCCCCCTTCACCGGAATTCGTGACATTATTTACCTCCACTCTTCCCAAATTTCCCCTCCTCTCCCTTTGTTCTTTCATTATGTCTAAGAATAATTTTCATCCTGCCCTCATGGTTTCTAACATTAAGAACAACATCCCTATTGTTCTTGAGATGGAAAACGTCCAATATGCGACGTGGGTAGAATTATTTAAAATTCACGCTATCTCCCATCAAGTCATCCATCACATAATTCCTGCCGCTGCCCCTATTCCCGCGGAGGATCCTCAGTTATGGATTACTCTTGATGCTACCGTTCTCCAGTGGATTTATTCCACTATTTAGGTTGACCTCTTACATACGATCATTGAGCCGGACACTACGGCTATGGCTACCTAGAATAGATTGCGTGACATATTCCAAGATAACGAACATTCACGTGTTGTCACACTCGAGCAGGAATTCTCTCAAGTTCGCATGGAAGAATTTCCAAACGTGTCTGCATATTGTAAAAAACTCAAGGAGTTAGCCGACCAACTCCGTAACGTTGGCGCACCTATGACAAATAATCGTCTGGTTCTACAATTGGTTGCCGGCCTTTCTGAGGCCTATAATGACGTGGGACTCTCCTTCGTCAAAGCAATCCACTTCCCGCTTTTTATCAAGCCCGCTCCATGCTTACTTTGGAAGAAGTCGGTTTGGCTAAGAAGGCGACTACCGGAGAAAGCCCTGTAGTCATGATGACGTCCTCCACAAATTCTTCGGGTTTTGTTGATAATTCGGGCAAAAACCATGCTCATGGTGGCGGCAAAAATAATCGTAAGAATAATGGCAAAAACCGCGGGGGCAAATGCGGCGGTTCCGATGGTGGTTCAGGTGGACAACAATCCGGTAGTGGGCCCGTCCAGTCAACAGTGGGCCACCTCCCTACTGGTCCCAGTTGTGGGGTCCATGGCAGTGGGGCTGGGGCAGTGGGCTATGGCCCAACAACCCCTATTTTCCAGGGCCTTCCAACGGGCAGTGGGCTGGACAACCCCAATTCAGGCCCACCAATCAGGCGTTTTCTTCTCGGTTCAGCACTGGGCCGGGGCAGTAGGGTGGACTGCTTGGGCCTCGGCCCACACAAGCATTTTCGACAATGGGCCCCACACCTACTCACACCGACATTGAGGCCGCAATGCACACACTTGGGATGATGCAACCGGATCCGAATTGGTACATGGACACCGGTGCGACGACACACATGACTTCCGATCAAGGTACTCTCTCGTCTTATTCCAATTTGAAAAACCCTCGTGGTATAATTGTCGATAATTGTAACTCTATTCCAATTCAGGGTTATGGTCATAAAACTTTGTCTCCCCCCAATCCACCCCTCATCTTGAAAAATACTTTACATGCCCCCAAATTGATTAAAAACTTAGTGTCTGTCCAAAAATTCACCACTGACAATTCTGTTTCTGTTGAATTTGATCCTTTTGGTTTCTCTGTGAAGGATTTCAAGATGGGGAGTCCTCTCATGAGGTGTGATAGTAGGGGAGATCTTTATCCTATCACACCCGGTTTCAGTCCATTGAGTCCAGCCTTGCCGTCAGCGTTTGCAGCCCTTGCTCCTTCCTTGTGGCATGCTCGGCTTGGTCATCTGGGATCTTCTATTTTGTCGTCATTACATAAAAATAATTTTATTTCATGTAAGGGTACGAATAGTACTCCAAATTGTCAGTCTTGTTCTTTAGGAAAAATTGTTAGGTTTCCATTTGTAGACTCAAATTCTCATACTTTAATGTCATTTGATATTATTCACAGCGACTTGACGTCTCATGTTCTTAGTTCTTTGGGTCATCGGTATTATGTTCTCTTTTTGGATGATTATTCTAAGTTTTTATGGACGTTTCCGATAGCGAATAAATCTCAAGTTTTTTTCATCTTCTTAAAATTTAGAGCATTCGTTAGAACCCAATTCGAATGAGAAATAAAAAATATTCAATGTGATAATGGCAAAAAATATGACAATGGGGTGTTTCGGGAATTCTGTACTAATAATGAGATCAATTTTCGTTTTTCTTGTCCTCATACGTCTTCACAAAATGGGAAAGCCGAACGAAAAATTCATTCCATAAATAACATTGTCCACACTCTATTAATTCATGCTTCCGTACCCCCATATTTTTGGCATCATGCTCTTCAAATGACTACATATCTCCTTAACATAATTCCTTCCAAAGGTCTGACATATTCTTCCCCCCTTCAAATTTTATATAATAAGACTCCTTCTTATTCTCATCTTCGGGTTTTTGGGTGCTTGTGTAATCCGTTATTCTCGTTCACCACAATTAACAAACTTCAGGCCCGGTCTATTCCGTGTGTGTTTTTGGGTTTTCCGTCTAATCATCGTGTTACAAATGCTTTGATTTATCCTCCAATAAAATCATCATTAATCGCCATGTAATTTTTTATGAAACCCAATTTCCATTTGCTAAAGTTAATACTCACGAGCCTAGTTCGTATAATTTTTTGGATGATGGTATATCCCCGTATATTACTCACCATTTTTCGAACATGTCCCGCACCTAAAATTCTCCAGCCAGACACTTGCCCGGCCCCACCGTTCATCTCACACTACCGTCGGGTCAGTTCGGCAATTGGGCGATCCATTGAATCTGGGCGGTCTAGTTCGGCGCGATTCCCGTCTTGGGCCAGCAGGCCCACTGCTTGCTGACCAGTCCCTCCCGAGTCCAGAAAATTCCCAAAATCCGCCCACTTCTTCCTCAAGTCATAGACCGGTCACTCGTAGTCAGCGGGGTGTTTTTAAACCAAAGAGACATTTTAATTTTAATTTTAATGTTCTTAAATCACTATTACCCCGTACTCACGTGTCTGCGTTAAATGACCCAAATTGGAAAATTGCTATGACCGATGAATATAATGCTCCTATTGATAATAAGGCGTGGGAGTTGGTGCCCCGTCCATCCGGTATTAATATTATTAGGTCTATGTAGATTTTTGCTCATAAGAAAAATTCAGATGGTTCATTTGCACGACATAAGGCGCTGCTTGTGGGTGATGGTAAGACTCAGCAGGCTGGGGTGGATTGTGGCGAGAGATTTAGTCTGGTGGTCAAGCCGGCTACCATTCGCACTGTGCTCAGCTTGACTCTTTCGAAAGCATGGCCTATTCATCAGTTAGATGTAACGAATGCTTTTCTACATGAGGATCTCAAGGAAATTGTTTATATGCATCAGCCTTTGGGATTTCGGGATCCCAAGCATCCTCATCATGTATGTTTGTTAAAAAAGTCCTTATATGGGCTTAAGCAGTCTCCACGGCCCTGGTATACACGGTTTGCCGACTATGTTTCGACTATTGGGTTCACCCACATCAGGTCGGATAATTCATTGTTCATCTATCGTCGTGGTTCATCCTTGGCATATATTCTGTTGTATGTAGATGATATTATTCTGACTGCTTCTTCCGATACCTTACGACAGTCTATCATGACTATGCTGAGCTCTAAGTTTGCTATGAAAGACTTGAGGCCCTTGAGCTATTTTTTGGGGATTGTTGTCACTCGTCATTTCAATGAGTTATTCTTGTCTCAACGGAAGTATGCAACTGAGATCATCGAGAGGGCTGAGATGTTGATACTAAGCCTAAGCTTAGTGTCGCGGCCGGCGTACCCTACGAGGATCCGACCCGATATCGCAGTCTGGCATGGGCCCTTCAGTATCTTACCTTTACGAGACCAGATATTACATATGCTATCCAGCAGGTGTGTATGCATGATCCCAGAATTGAGCACATGAAAGCGCTCAAACGCATCATTCGGTATATTCAAGGTACACTTGACTATGGTTTGCATTTATATCTATCATCGACATCCACACTTGTCTCGTATACGGATGCTGATTGGGGTGGCTGTCCCGACACCAGACGGTCTACGTCGGGCTATTGTATATTTCTTGGCAACAACTTGGTCTCCTGGTCGGCAAAGCGTCAGTCGACTCTATCCTGCTCAAGTACCGAGGCTGAATATCGAGGGGTAGCTAATGTGGTCGCGGAATCATGTTAGTTACGTAATTTACTTTTAGAGCTTCATTGTCCCATTCAGAAGGCAACCTTAGTGTATTGCGATAATATTAGTGCCATCTACCTTTCTGGTAATCCGGTTCAGCACCAACGCACTAAGCATATCGAGATGGACATTCACTTTGTCCGCGAAAAGGTTGCTCGGGGTCAGGTACGCGTTTGTCATGTTCCGTCAAGATATCAAATTGCATACATCTTTACAAAGGGTCTTCCCTCGGTCCTTTTTGAAGATTTTAGGGACAGTCTCAGCGTTCGAAGACCACCCGCTATGACTGCGGGGGTGTGTTAAATATACCAAATATACATGAGATATACACGTTATGCACGTGTATATCCTATGTATATTTGATATTGGATGGTCACGGTTATTGATGGAAATATTGTACACGGTTTGTAACATTATTGTACAAGATTTTGTATAGTTGTAGTATACCTTAATTAGTCTTGTACTCTTATCATAATTGTATAGTTCATCTCTAAATAGAATAAAATTTTAGGAATAGAATAGAAATAAGATTCTCTTATTATGAAAATATATAATTTGTATAAATAGTCTTTTCATTAATAAAAATAAGTAAGAGAATAGACTCTAAAAGTAAATAGTGGGAGACCACATTTTTTATTTGTGCATGTAGACTAGACTTTACCCCAAAACAGAAAGTATAGGTGCTACGTTGAGGTTGCAGATTGACTAAAATCCTCTTTCAAAAGATTTATGGTCTACTCAATCCAATTTGTATTGCATCTATTTTCGTGTGGATTGTGAACGACAAAGAGTTTGGTGAGACTACTATTTTCATGTAAATAGTGCGATTCCTGAACTTAAATGACCGATAAAGTGGGTAGGTGAACAAAAAATACCCTCATTAAAAAAAAGTAACAAAATTTAATGCGCCATATGACTTAATCGTAACGGCGCAGTTAGGTCCTATTGCACAATAGGGGGTAATATTTTTTTCTTTTGATTAGCTTTTTTTATTTTCAACATTAAGTCATGTTTTTTTTTATACTTTGACTAAATATTAGTCATGTGTCAAGACTCCGAAACGTCAATATTTTATATAGAATTTGATATTTTTTTCTGCGAACAATAATGTAGGATCAATACATCAAGGATACCTAAACGTTCAGATCATCGTTTTAGGGGTTGTAAAGTGCCCGAAGTAATTTTTATTTGAAAACTTGTTATCATTAGGTTTAAGTGTTTTATTTTTAAGGTTTTGATTTAAGCGTGTTATTTTTAGTCAAGGCATAGCTTTATTTCGAATATGTCGAGAAAATTATTGAAGTGGCTACCTTCGTTTAAGGGTATTAAACTTCCAACACGTCTACTCAACACTTAGTCTCATGTACTTACTTTTCATGCTCAAACATACTTGTATACAACATTTGATTTTATCAACATTTGTAGCCGATATCTTATTTTGTCTATATACCTTTTATGGATTAGTACGTTAAATATATTGATAATATGCTTATAATACTGTATAATGATGTCACAAAGCGTATTGTTGAGAAGACCAATCTTACTATATTAGTTTAGTCCATGCTTGAATTAAATTGATGACTTTCTTTTTACTACATCAGCAGGATACAAAAATTAATATTTTGATAAATTGTTTTGATGTTTAATGGTACATTTGTCTTTGACGTTTGAAATAAATTAATTTATGAAGCTTTGATTTAAATAATGAAAATTAATTGATATATAATGGAAGCTTTGAAACTAGTTATAAATTGATGAAACTTTAAATGGTGATAACTTTACGTTCGGATGTTCGTTTAACGCGATTGTTTTTTATTTTGCTTATTTTTTTCGAGATTTAGCCAGGCAAACATCCGCAAGGAGGTTTGGCATCGCCAATTTTTAGAACGCCTGTTATCCCATTCCATTTGAATTTTCTCCCAAATTAGTGCGTAATTTTCAGTTTTCTTTAGTAAAAAATATGATGATATACAATAGATTTTAAGATCAAATTCCGTGGTAATGTATGTTTGAATGTCAATTTTAATGTTGGAAATTCAATTTAAGAAAACGAAGGTAGCTATTTTTCTCGGCATATTCGAAATAAAACTGACTAAAACACGCTTATATCAAAATCTTAAAAAATAAAATAATTAAACCCAATGATAACAAGTTTTCAAACAAACTTACTTCGGGCACTTTACAACCCCTAAAACGACGATCCATACGTTTATGTATCATTGATGTATTAAGCCTACATTATTATTTTCAGAAAAAAATATCAGGTTCTATATAAAATATTGACGTTTCGGAGTCTTGACACATGACTAAGTGTTAAAAAATAAAAAAGTTAGCCAAAAAAAAAATACTACCCCTATTGCGTATTAAATTACTGCACAAAAAGTACTTTTGTTACTATTTTTTTTTTATTTACTTGTCAATTTTGTGGGTCATTTAAGTTCCGGACTCTAAATAGTGCTACTAATAAGTAGCATGCCACGTGACACCATCCCAGCCGGTTGCTGTATTTCCTCCCGTCCATTTTACTTTTCTTGTTTTTTTTGGCATGTCCTTAAAAAATTGACCAAATTACTTTTATTTATTGTTTTGTCTCAATTGATACTTCTCCCTCCCATCTCAAATTATTTATCGTGATTATTAAAAATAGTTATCTCAAATTATTTATTATTTTAGAAGTTTAAGGTATAATTAATTATTTTTTTCTCCATTTTACTCTTAGTAGAATTTTATCACTAATGAAGAAGACACATAAATAGAGTAAACATTTAATGAAGATAGATTATAACTTAGACATAAATAAGGGTAAAGTGGGTCAAATACCCCAACTAAATCCTAATTAATACTCCATCTGTTCCAATTTATGTGACACTTTTCGCTTCTCGAAATTCAAACCGCATGAACTTTGACCAACATTTTAAGATGTATTTTTTTCATCAAATTAAAATGAGAAAAATTACAACTTATGGTACTTTTGATATAGTTTTCAAATATGAAACTTTAATCTAAAATATCGAGTTAATCTAACCCAATTTAGCTTCAAAGTTTAGTCAAATTGACTATCGGAAAGCGAAAAGTGTCACATAAATTGAAATTGGGAGAATATTTCTTAAGGAGCGTGTAAAATAAAAAAATGACAATAATTTGAGACGAAGGGATTACTCTTCTAATCTCTCTCCACATTTATTAGAGTAAGAATAAAAACGAAAAAAAACTATTAATTCTATCTTGATTTTAAAAAATGATAGATACGTTGATCAATCATTTATAGTAACCAAGACAACAACTGCAATGAATTGAAGAGGGTATTAGTTTTTTGAATGTAAAGAACTTTTATGTTGTCGATTTACTGTAACCTGTTATAGTATGTAATTTTTATTTTTGATGCTATATACTCCATTAATTTTATTTTTTCCAGATCTGTAAGGTTAACTAATGGTATTTTTTTTTTTTTTACACTTGTGAGTGTAGAAGAGTTGAACTCTTAAAGACTTTTTGTGTGTACAAATGGATGAGGAACCATACGCATGGATAGGCTGAGTTCATTAATTTGAACGGATTAAAATGAACTGAATTAATAAATGAATAATTTATTAATTTACTTAAAAGTTATTTGGACTAAAATGAGATAAAATGGCTAAACACTGAGTCATATCTCAATCTTTTCAAGTTTCAGCTCTTGCTAAATTTTAATTTCTTTATTTATTTTCTCATAATTTATTTAAATACTTAATTTTTTTCCCTTTTTATGGGTATGATAAAAGCATATCTTTTTAAAATATTTTGATAAGGCTTCTCGATTCTAGGTTAATTTGAGATAAGTCTCAACTAACTTTTATATGGATAGAATTGAACTAATTATTAAAATAGATTTAGTTAATAAATTAACGGATCATTTATAATCCATCCAAAATTAAATAGATTGGACATACCATACTCTTATTAGATAATTTTGACACCCCTACGCATCGAGATGCTTCAATTTTCAGGTTCACCTATTCAAGTTATGAAGACGCATCCGATTCACGGTATGCATTTAATCTTAACGACAAATTTGCATCAGCGGCCTTACGGTGATTGCAAGTTTTTTTTTGTTCATTTGCCAACTGCTCCAACGCACATTTTAAACTTTGACGAATCAATTATGTTATTTACGAATCAAGAGAGACTTACATGTGACTTTCGTTGACCTCGAGAAGGCATACGACAAAGTCCCTAGGGAGATTTTATGGAGATGTTTGGAAGTTAGAGGTGTATCTGTGGCGTACATTAGGGCAATCAAAGATATGTATGATGGAGCTAAGGTTGTCCAGTGGGCCGGGTCGATCCGATTCCGACCCCGGCCCCGACCCGACCACTCCCCCGATCCCCTAAAAAAAATTTACGGTGTCGGGATTCGAAATCGGGACGGGACTTGGGCTCGTCCCACCTGGGCCCGTCCCGCCCGTCCCGATTCCCCCTCCCCCTTTGCAAAACTAGTCGTTGCAACGACCAAATTTAGATTTTGGCCGTTGTGCAACGTTCCAACGGCCATTTTTGCGCCCCCCCCCCAACCCATAAACCCCTACCCCCTAATATTTATTTTTAACCCCCAAGTTAGTATATTTACACTTTAACCCAATTTTCAACTATAAATACCTCATTTTCTCTTCATTTAATCTCACAAATCCTCCTCTAATCTCTCAATCTATCTCTCTACAAATCTACATTGCCTACTAAATATTTTATTTTATTTTATTTGCTCACTTGTATAATTTTATCAAAGTTCAAAAATTGGGACTGAAGTTGGCAACTAGCTTGAGGATCATTCATCGAGCAAAGTTCAATTTTCAACCTCGATTACACGTCGGCGTTTGATACATTTGTTCCTTCTTTAAATTATTATTGTTACTTTATTTTAATTATCGCACTTAATTTTATTATCTTTAATTATTTATTTACATAATTAAAATGGAAGGAATTAGACGTATGATTAAGGATAAGTGTGTTTCTTCTAGTAGGAGTAACAAGGGCAATGGTACTTCTTCTACTCATCATATTCCTAGTCATGATGATTTGATTGATTACACTTATATATATGAAATTGATTTTTTTAATGATATACCATTAGATGATGAAATATATTCTGCAACTGAACCAGACTTTAATTTAGACCATAATCTAGATGACACACCCACTTGTGCACCTCAACCTCAACCTGAGATTGAGTATCAGCCTCAAACTGGAATTCCTCCTAATCCCCTAGTATGAGTTGAGGCCCCACACAACGAAAATTAAAATCAGCTGCATGAAATTTTTTTGATAGGGACCAAGAGAATCAAGTAGTTAGATGTAAAATTTGTAAAAATATTTATAAATTTAAAATCGGAAAAGGTCAGGGTGGGACGGGAGGTTTATTGAGACATGTACAAGGATTTCACAAAGCTAGGTGGGATGAATACGATGCTACAAATTCAGGTGTGCCAATGCGCTTTGAGTCGGGACAAGGTTCACATAGTGTCTCAGACCAAGTACATGGTCAAATTAACCCGACGACTGAGGGAATTGTAGGTCCTAAATACGATAAACACATAGATAGGGAATCAATAGAAAAATTAGTTGCGGTGTAGAGTTTGCCTTTTGCATTTCCTTCCTCTCCTGGTTTTATTCGTTACGTAAGAGATATGTATAATCCTGCTTTTAACGGTTTTCCTAGATCAACTGTTAGGAGAGACATTTTTAAATTTGCACATGAATATCAACAATATTTACGTTATGCATTATATCATTTCTGATATAGACCGTAGTACTAACGGTAATGATTATTTAACTGTAAAATGTCATTGGATAGATCATAATTGATCTATGCAAAACCGTATTTTAGCATATAGATATATTGATGATAGGCATAATGAAACTTTTATTGCACAAAATATTCATGAAGTTTGCGATTATTATGGTATAACTGACAAAATTATGATTGTTACGTTAGATAATGCTTCTTCTAATAATTATGCAATGAGACTTTTAAAAGATCTATTAACTCCATTTTTTTCTAATCATTTTCATATAAAATGTGCGTGCCATATTTATATCACTTTTTGAAGACATTCTAAATAAAGTACAATTTGCTATACACTTTATTTTTAGAAGTAATAAAATATAAAGAAAAAAAGAATATAAAAAAAATTGTCACGATTGTGGATTACCTTTTAGAAAAATTTCTGAAGAAGTAGCGACTAGATGGAATTCTCTATATGAACAATTACTTGTTGCTTACGATTATAGAAGACCTATAACTTTATTTTTAACGCTCATAATCGAAATCCAACTGATATGCTTGTAGATAATGATTGGAAAAAAATTTCAGAACTTATTTGATTTTTAGAGAAATTTTTTCAAGCAACTAAAGAATTTTCTGCTATATATTATCCTACTATTTCAACTATATTTTTTTATATAACTCTAATATTTTTGTTACTTAATGAATATATGGAAAACACATCTTATAAGACACCTATTAAAAAATGTTTATCAAATTTAAAAAATATTTTTTTCCTATTCCCACTATTTATATTATTGGTGCTGTATTAAATCCGATTATTAAAATAGACGATTGTAAAACGCTTATTGAAACGATTTATGATTGTATAGTAGTACTTCTACCTCCAACTCCAAAAAACTCAAATGAACAACCACCTAAGGAACCAACTAAAGAAGATGTTTTGTTTAGCATACACGATGAATGCAAAAAAGTATATATGCATTACCAACAAGAAAATGCTAGTAACCAACCGACTTCTATACCATCTCCTTCTTCTTCTTCAATACAACCTTATAAAAGACATGATGTTTCTGCGGCTAGTATTGGAAGCCTTAGAAATAGAATGTTTAGTGGTTCCACTGCTAATCAAGTTAGCGAGTTTGATGTTTTTATTTTGCAGGGTGTTATAACGTACCAAGTAGTTCTCAATGAAGAAGGACTTAAACTCTGGAGTCTAAATGATTCAGGCTGAGTAGGACCATAAAATACTTGGAGTGCAAGTTCAGTAATGGGAGCGACCCTGAGACAGGCGTTGATGAGAGGCTTAGTACTCAGGTCATTCCAAAGAAAGGAAGCTTCAAGTACCTCGGGTCTATTATCCAAGGGAATGAAGAGATTGATGACGATGTCACACATTGTATTGGGGCAGGGTGGATGAAATGGAGGCTCGCATCTGGAGTTTTGTGCGATAAAAAGGTGCCACCAAAACTTAAAGGCATGTTCTATAGGGTGGTGGTTAGATCGACTATTTGTATGCGGCGGAATGTTGGCCGGTCAAGTCTTCGCACACCCAAAAGATGAAAGTTGCGGAGATGAGGATGCTATGATGAATGTGTAGGCATACAAAGAGGGATATAATTAGAAATGATGATATCCGAAACAGAGTGGGAGTGACATCGGTGAAGGATAAGATACAGGAAGTGAGGTTGAGATGGTTCGAGCACGTGCAGAGGAGAGACACAAATGCCCCAACGCGGAGGTGTGAGAGGTTGGCTATGGACGGGTACATGAGGGGTAGAGGTAGGCCGATGAAGTATTGGGGAGAGATGATTAGACGGGATATGGCGTAGGTGCAGCTCACTGAGGATATGACCTTAGATAGAGGGTTATGGAGGACAAAGATTAGGGTAAAAGGGTAGTAGGTAGTCCAGCGTAGACCTACATACGCTTACAAACTGGTAGTTGTAGTGTTATTATTGTAGGCCCGCTTAGCCTATCATACTAGTAGGCACAATATTGCTTTTATAGTCCCATGTCGTTTGATTTATGCTGCTATGTGTATTTTGTTTATCTTATTTACCTGCATTAGTTATTACTTCTTTTCCAGAATTCGCTATCATAGCTTAGTCGCTTTGTTTGTCTTACTTTGCTTGTGCTTTGTCTTGAGCCGATGGTCTCTAGGAAACAATCGCTCTACCTACCAGAGTAGATGTAAGGTGTGCGTACACTCTACCCTCCCCAGACACCATGTTGTGGATTTTACTGGATATGTTGTTGTTGTTATAGACTTTCGGTATGAGACTATTTATAGTTTAATACGTTTCATGCATGCAATTATAGGGAGATTTTAGCAAATTTTAAATATACAAGTATAATGAGAAAAAGGGGAGAATTTGCCTGAATTCCTACCAACTCTAAACGAGTTCTCGAAATTACGTACTAGCTACTACTATTCCTGATTTAAAATATAAAAGTATAATGACTCTATTACTTTAAGCTAATCCCTGTATAGATACTTGAAAAGGGAAAAATCAATATAATAGTGATGCTCTTCTCTTTATGGTCGACATAAGTAATTTAGTATAAAGTACTCCCTCTGGCTTATTTGATGGGAATGTATTTGAATAGATACAAAAATTTAAAAGAAAGATTTTTAAAAAAAAATTGTACCCAAAATAAGTTATAGACATTTACGTGACTATAAATAATTATTTTATTAAGAATAAAATGAGAAGTTTAAAGTTACAATTATTTTTGCATAAGAAAACATAACATTTTTATGACAACCTAAAAAATAAAGTATATTATATAAATTGAAACAAAAGAAGTAATTAACTTTCTTCCTTTTTATTCATTGGTCTTTTACATACATCATTATATTATCCACACAAGAATCCATGATTGTTAGTGTCAATCTAGTATCATCAATTATGAAATGAAATTGAGCACAATAATATAACAATAACTCAAAATAACTTGAAATCAACAACAATGAATTCAGCAAATTGAAAACACATACTAACTTGGTGTCGATAGAGGCCTGCTTCATGCAGTGTCCTAAGACAAAAATTCGCCCCCACTTGTGCTGCAGTTTTACGGACGTCTGTCTAGATGATACAACTATCTAAGTGAGAGTTCTAGCACAAGAACTTTACTTCTGGCGAATTTACTATATGTGTTCTTCAGAAATTTATTTTGAAGAAGAAGAAGTAGAAGCCACAATCTTAAATCATTAATTATGAAAAACTGATTGATTGTAGTTTTTTTCTGTCTTGTTGTATATGTCTCCAACCAAGTGATCAACATTCTTTATATAAAGTAGTATATGAACAGTTACAGTCATTCATACCAAAGGTTGTAATTGTTCTGAAAAGTTGTAACCTTTGATTCGAATTTTCTGTCCGTTGATCACTTTATTTCTTCTTAATTCCATACAAGTTCCAACAATACCCCACATTTTCTATTCAAACAGCAACAATACCTTACATTTGGATAGAAAATAAGATAATAAGGAACTTTTCGTTATTTCTGAACAACGCAATATGACATGCATCAGAAAAGGTGTCTTGTGGACTTGAACCGTTCGTAGTGAATACCTATCGGATCTACTTTGTGAAATAGTGGACGAAATGTCTTGAACTATTCACATTTTGTAGTAAATCAAGAAAACAAGTATCACACAGATCATATCAACATATTTCAATTCTTACGGTTGTGTTCATTTCGATCGTGAACAACTCCTTCATGAGATTTTCTAGAGAACGTAGCCATATCGGTTCTCCCAGATGCGACTCCACATCAATCTCATATAGGTAATACCAAATAAGAATAGTCCGTACTATCCCACCATAGGCTTTTAGTATTATTAAGAATAAGATTCAGCCCTTAAAACATCAACGGATTAACACACTTAGTACACCATAGGAATGAACATATGTGTATTTTATGCTCCTTGAGTCTTCTCCAACTAGTTTTCCTATTGAACCTAAACCATGGGATCTCCAATTATGATAGGTTAGGTTTCTGCCAGTTAACGACTCATTGTGTTGGCTTTAAGCCCATTCCCCTCGATGTAAATACGACTTACTCTCTGTTAAGGCCTTTTGTCAAATGATCCGCTATATTGTCCTTTGATCTCACATAATCAATGGAAATAATTCCATTCTTCAGCAAGCTTCGTATTGTATTATGACGTCGCCTTATATGTCTCGACTTGCCATTGTATATCTGATTCTTTGCCCTCGTCAGGGCAACCATACTATCACAATGTATGCAAATGGCTATCACAGGCTTTGTCCACAACGGAATACCTTCTAGGAAGTTTCTGAGCCATTCTGCCTCTTCGGCAGCTTTGTCTAAGGCTACAAACTCTGCTTCCATAGTTGATCGCGTATTTACCGTTTGCTTTGATAATTTCCAAGATACCGACGCTCCACCAAATGTAAATACATAACCATTTGTGGACTTACTTTCCGACTGGTTGGACATCTAATTAGCATCACAATATCCTTCTAACACAGGAGGGTATTTTGTATAATGCAATCCATAGTTCATTGTATGATGTAGATATCAGAGTGCTCGTCTTAGTGCAAACCAATGATCCTTTCCAGGATTATGTGAGTATCGACTTAGTCGACTCACTGTATATGCTAAATCCGGTCTCGTACAATTCATTATGTACATCAAGCTTCCAAGAACTTGTGTATACTCTAATTGAGACACACTTTCACCTTCATTCTTCTTAAGGTGACTAGCAGGATCAAATGGTGTAACAACCGGTCGATCAGCATAGTGTCCAAATTTTTTGAGGACCTTTTCAACATAATGGGATTGTGTTAAGATGTAACCATCAGAATTCTTTTGAATTCTAATACCAAGAATGACATCCGCTATTCCCATATCTTTCATATCAAAAGCGGCATGCAACATCTTCTTAGTTTGGTTAATTACATCTTTATCCGTTTCCATAATTAACATATCATCAACATATAAGCATATAATGGCACATGCATCTTTACATTGTTTAATGTAGACACATTTATCACATTCATTTATTTGAAAACCATTTAATAATAACGTATTATCAAACTTTTCATGTCATTGCTTTGGAGCTTGTTTAAATCCGTATAAAGACTTAATCAATTTACAAACCTTTCGTTCTTGACCTTTAACAACAAACCCTTCGGGTTATTCCATGTAAATTTCTTCATCTAATTCACCATTCAAGAATGCGGTCTTCACATCCATTTGGTATATTTCCAAATTGTGAATCGTCGCTATAGCAATTAACGTTCTTATAGACGTAATTCTCATTACTGGTGAGTAGGTATCAAAGAAATCTACACCGTCTTTTTTTGTCGAAACCCTTTGGCTACTATACGAGCTTTGTATTTTTCTATAGTACCATCAGACCTTAATTTCAGTTTAAAAATCCATTCATGGCTTAGTGGTTTTTGTCCCGGAGGGAGATCAACCAATATCCATGTATTATTTTGCACAATGGATTCTACCTTACTTTGAATAGCCTCTTTCCAATAAGGTGCTTCGGATGATTCCATAACAGCCTTATATGTTTGAGGTTCTCCTTCAACGGAAAATGTCATGAAGTCCGGTCCAAAATCTTTGGAAATTTTCCCACATTTACTTCTCCTTGGTTCAGAGATTTTTCCTTGAACAGATGAAGTAAGATTTTTATCATTATTAGTGTTTTGGTTTGACTCATCTTGAGGCAGTATCCTTTTCTTATGATTAGGAATACTTTTATCCTTGTCTTTGTAAGGAAAAATATCCTCACAAAATTCTGGTTCACCACATTCCATAAGTGTGTTTTTGTGAATACCTTCAACATCGGAATGATACACCAAAAACTTATATGCTGCACTATTAGTGGCATGACCAATATATATGCAATCCACCATTTTTGGTCCAAGTTTAGTTCTCTTTGGTAAGAGAACTTGAACTTTTGCTAGGCAACCCCACACTTTCATCCGTTTGAAAGTAGACGATCTTCCTCTCCATAACTCATAGGGAAATTGGTCATTTTTCTTTTGAGGAATTTTGTTCAATATCATATTTGCAGTAATTAACGCCTCACCCCATAGACTAAGGGGTGCACCCAAACTAATCAACGTTGAATTCATCATATTCTTCAATGTTCTATTTTTACGTTCGGCAACTCCATTTTGTTTTGGAGTATATGGCGCAGTGGTTTGATGAACTATACCATGAGTAGAACAGAATTCTTTGAACTCATTTGATTGATATTCACCACCTTTGTCTGACCTTAGAATCTTAATTCTTTTGTCAAGTTGGTTTTCCACTTCTGTTTTGTATGTTTTAAACATGTTCAAAGCCTCATCTTTAATATGTATTAAGTATACATAACAAAATTTATTGCAATCATCTATGAATGATATATAGTAATTCTTTCCTCCACGAGATGAGGTTGCTTGGTAATTACATAAATCACTATGAATTAAACCAAGCACTTCATTTGATTTCACTATAGATTTATGAGGATGACTTGCATATTTTGATTTTATGCAAACTCCACACTTGGTCATTTTGTTCATAGAGCAATTTGACAATATGCCTAACTTCACCATTCTTTGTAAAGAGAGATAATTAACATGGCCTAATCGTAAATGCCATAAAGAAGGGGAATCAACCATATACATAGAAGCAGTGCTAGTGCCTGCATTTTCATTAATAATGACAATTGCCTTAGTAGGTACAACGGTTAATTTGAAGAGTCCCTCACTGAGGTAACCCTTCCCTACATACAACCCACCCTTGGTGAGTACAAATTTGTCAGATTCAAATACAATTTTGATGCCCTTGTTACTAAGAACAGGCCCAGAAATCAAATTCTTACAAATTTCAGGCACGTGCAACACATTAGTGAGCACAAGATCATTATCAGAAGTGAGTTGTAAAGTCACCTTCCCTTTCCCTTCCACTTTCACAGAAGCAACATTCCCTACGAACAATGGTTCTCCATCCTTGATGGCCTGGTAGGATGAAAACATATCATTTTCAAAACATACGTGCATTGTAGCACCCGTGTCTATCCCACCAATCGGTTGAATTTGTAACCAGATTTGCTTGAGCCGCCACAATCCCAATGAATTGGTTTTTAGTTTCAGCCCGGTTGGATTGGTTGACATTACTCGAACCTCCAACACCACCACCTTGATTCTTGCGAAAGCGATAATCTTTTGCTCTGTGTCCAGGTTTGCCATATACCCAATAGAGTCCTGGTTGTGGTTTCTTGAATGCATTGGTGCTTTGTGGGGCCGAATGCATTCCTCCCGGTTGCAAAAAGATGCTTGGCACCATTAAATTTGCCCATTCCTTTCTGAAACTTGGCCTTAGAAGCATTGCCTTCAACCATGTTGGCATTAGGCTCCAATGAAATAACATCTGCCTTTTCATTCTTCCGGTTATCCTCTTCAACTCGAATTTTCATAACCAATTGCTCAAAATTCATTTCCTCGGTTAGATGCTTAAGATAAACCTTAAAATCCTTCCATGAGGGAGGTAATTTCTCAATAATAGCACCAACAAGGAAATTCGGGTTAAGGCCCATACCTTCAACCTCTAACTCATGAACAATGATTTGGAGTTCCTTCACTTGCTTGACAACCGCCTTGGCATCACTCATCTTAAAGTTCAGAAACTTTCCGATGACGAACTTCTTGGAACAAGCAACCTCAGTTTTGTACTTGTTCTCCAACGATTGCCACAACTCCTGTGCTGTTCTGAACGTGGAGTAGATGTCGTAGAGAGAATCATCCAAGGCATTGAGAATATAGTTTCTGCAAAGAAACTCCTGACTTTCCCAAGTTTGAATATCTTTCAGCCTTTCTGCCTTCTCCGCATCAGTCGGAGTATTCTCCCTTTCTCTTTCTGGCAAAGCCATAGGAGCCTCAGCAATCAATACGTTTGCCACGTGAAGAGTTGTCAAGTAGAACAACATCTTCTGTTGCCAGCGTTTAAAATCAGAACCTTTGAATTTCTCAGGTTTCTCAACATGGTTTTTCACCATTGACGATCCAGATTGATCCATATTTGCAAATCAGGAATTTTTTTTTCTTCATAATTTTTGTCTTAGATTGTTAGTGTCAATCTAGTATCATCAATTATGAAATGAAATTGAGCACAATAATATAACAATAACTCAAAATAACTTGAAATCAACAACAATGAATTCAGCAAATTGAAAACACATACTAATTTGGTGTCGATAGAGGCCTGCTTCATGCAGTGTCCTAAGACAAAAATTCGCCCCCACTTGTGCTGCAGTTTTACGGACGTCTGTCTAGATGATACAACTATCTAAGTGAGAGTTCTAGCACAAGAACTTTACTTCTGGCGAATTTACTATATGTGTTCTTCAGAAATTTATTTTGAAGAAGAAGAAGTAGAAGCCACAATCTTAAATCATTAATTATGAAAAACTGATTGATTGTAGTTTTTTTCTGTCTTGTTGTATATGTATCCAACCAAGTGATCAACATTCTTTATATAAAGTAGTATATGAACAGTTACAGTCATTCATACCAAAGGTTGTAATTGTTCTGAAAAGTTGCAACCTTTGATTCGAATTTTCTGTCCGTTGATCACTTTATTTCTTCTTAATTCCATACAAGTTCCAACAATGATGAAATCAAACCAAAATGGACGAACAGATATGACGAGGCAATTTTATACTTAAATTTGCACCATTCATCTTCGAGAAACCCTCCAAAAAAAACTCTGAATATAATTATTGGGAGAAAGAAATTGTGTTATAGAGACTCGCATCTACGCCAAAACGGCAAGTGTAGGCGTTATACGTCGTTTGAACAACTCACCTACATCCGAGTTTATATTAACAAACTCTAATATAACATGATTAAGTGATGAATTGAAGAGAGAATATACATCATTAACATAAACGAATCCAAAATTTAAATTTTATAGGTTATGAATTCTAAGACAATAATATTAAGTGTCACTAGGTTCTACATTTATTTTTTGTTCATATTTATTTAATTTCTTAATATACATATACAAGATTTGGGCCAAAACTGCCAAGTTTTACCGAAGACATATACTCCTATTAAATTTACCTTCGCCCCGTTGATTAAGTATAAATGTAAAAGACACATGTTTTACTGATATATTTAGAGGATATATTCTATAAGAATTACTTTCCTTCTAGTTTAGGATCTCCTCTAATTATAGAATATATTTTTTCTCTTAGTTTTTAGGAATATTCAATAATAATTGTAGAATAATTACTTTCTTTTTTGTTAATGAAAATAAGTTTATTTGTTAAAATCGATACATGGATGAGAATTTAGAGAGACAAGAATAATGAGATTTTTTTTTACTTTGTATTCATCATAATGATCTCCTTATATAGAAGTAAGGATCCCCGTCTCCTAATCTTATAAGGTAACCTTATTCCAATAGGACTACAAATCCTATATTTGCCACAATTATAATTGTACCATAAATAGACTAAACTATTATAATTAGATTAGAATAGGGTCTTCAATCCCCCCCCCCCCCTCAAGTTGGAGCATGAGGGTCTCGAATGCCCAACTTGCCAAGTAAATATTGATGCTGCAATTTTCCCAAAGCCATTGTAAATACATCGATCAACTGGTCACCGGTTGACACATGACTGGGAAATATTATACCTGATTGGATTGCATCCCGGACATAGTGACAATCCACTTCTATGTGTTTAGTCCGTTCATGAAACATTAGATTTCAGACAATAACAAAGCTACTTGACTGTCACAATACATTTTAATCGAAGACTTGTATTCAACGCTCAAACTATGCAAAATTACCTTTAGCCATTTCAATTCACAAACAGTCAATGTCATCTATCTTTATTCAACCTCCACTAATGAAGGCACGACAACATGCTGCTTCTTAATTTTCCATGACACGAGAGATTTTTGAGGGAGATAAACCAACCTGTAAGTGATTTTCTAGTCAACGGACATCCGGCTCAGTCCGAATCACACCATCCATACAATTGAAGATCGCAATCTTTTCTCATCACTATGTCTTGTCCTGGGTTCTTCTTCAAGTAACGCACCACACGGATAGCCGCATTCTATGTGCTTCATTCGGTTACTGCATGAATTGGGATAGAATATGCACACAATATGACAACTCGAGTCGTGTAAAATTGAGGTATATCAATTGACCGATCAAAAGCCGGTATGGTTCCGGATCACCTAAATTGACTCCTCCAGCCAACGTCAAACCATAATTTTATTCCACGGGAGTACTGATTGGTTTAGCTCCCAATAATCCGGACTCAGTTATTATATCCAGGGCATATTTCTGTTAACAGAGAAATAACCCGGTTGGTCCAGGTGTAACTTCAACTCCCAGAAAAATACTTCAGAGGGTCTAAATCCTTCATGTGAAAATAGGTATGGATATAGTCTTTGAATCATTTAATGACACTATGGTCATTTTTGGAGATAATCAAGTCATCCACGTAGACTAAGAAGTTAAGATGCATAGTAAATAGAGAATAATCTGAGTACGGCTGTCTGAATCTATATTTCATCAAAACACTTGACAATTTTGCAAATCAATACCTTGGAGCTTGCTTCAAACCATACAAAGATTTTTGAGTCGACATACTTGTCCCGCATTAGGAAAACAAAATCCCTGTGGCAATTTCATATAAACTTCCTCGGTAAGCTCGTCGTGTAAGAAAGCATAATGCACATCCATCTTATGCATCTTTCAATTTTTCACAACCGCAACAGTCAGGAAGGTCCGAACAATTACTACCTTAACAACCAGAGCAAAAGTTTTGTTGTAGTCAATTCCTTCCTCCTGTTTATTTTCAAAGATGACCAAATAAGTTTTATAACACTTGATTGTCCCATCAGTTTTGTACTTGATTTTGTACACCCATATACATCCGAGTACTTTCTTATTCAGTGGCAAAATTTCTAATATCCATGTTTCATTATTCTCCAATGCTTGGATCTCTTGCTACATGGCTATTTTCCAATGTTCATTTTTCATTGCCTCCGAGAAGGTTTTTGGTTCGGTTCCTGTAGTAATTGCTGCAAGGAACTTTTGGTGTTATGAGGAAAAATTATCACATGATATATAGTTAGCTAAAGAATAAGGTGTACCTGAGGGTTGTTAAGGATCAAGAGAATGCGTTAGTGGACTTTGTTTCGGGAATGTTTATGTGACCTAGTCGCATAACCGAGTCGATTCATATTCTGATGTTTACCCCGACCCAATTGTTCTTTCAGGGATATTTCGTTAGTCTGGGTACCTTCAGTTTGTACTTTCTCCATGCTTTCTCTATCTAGTTGGACATTTGTCCGGTCTAATGCATGATGATTCATAGGTTCCGTATTCGATGTCCGTACTTCATCTATCCTAGTTTTGTTCGTACCTTTTGCCGGTCATGTCTTCTTCGAAGTTGTCTTGATTTATTTATTCCTCCATTTCGTTGCTCAAGCTACCCGATCCCACAACAAAATGGAACTTAGTCTCGTAGAAGTCAACATCTCTTGAGACTAAATATTCACCATTCTCTAAGTCATACAATCTCCAACCTTTCTTTTCGTAGGGGTATCCTAAGAAGATGCACCTACGACTCTGACTCTCAAACTTATCCCTCGTTCTTCCCTTTGTGTGTGTATAACATAGTGACCCCATCACCCTTAAATGATCATACCAAGGCGCTTCATTATATAAAATTTCATAAGGGTTTTTTTCCATTCAACATCAAAGATGGCGTTCTATTGATCAAATACCCCGTAGTCAAAACACATTCTCCCCAGAATTTGATCGGAAGATGACCCTAAAATATCAATGCTCGCGCCATATTAAGAATATGATGGTATTTTATTTCGACTCTTTCATTCTGTTGTGGTGTCCCAATGCAAGATGTTTGGAAAGTAATTCCATGTTCGAAGAAGTAAGTCTCCATACATGTGAACTCAGTTCCATTATCACTTCTAACAATCTTCACTCTTCACTTTCTTATCAAACTATCTATCCATTAAGGCGAAGAAATTCTTCAAGGTTTGGGACACTTCTTTCTTATCAACTAAGAGAAATATCCATACAACTCAAGAAGACCATCCACAATAGTAAAAAAATATGAATCACCACAAGAGGAAGGGGTTATATATGGTCCCCATAAATCTCAATGAATCATCTCAAAAGTATCCGAAGTAATATTATCACTTAAAGGAAAAACACTTCTCGTTTTCTTTGCCCGTTGATATACATCACATTCTCTATCTTATCTATCACCATTCTCCTTTAAGCCTAATGTCGTAATAGACTTCATTACTTGTTCTGAAGGATGACCGAACCTTTTGTGCCAACAATCGAACTAATCAACTACCTTTGCCTTCATAGCCCGTATCAGCGACACAATCCGAAAATAGTAAAGTCCACTTTGACGCTCACCCTTTCCAATCAGCTTCCTCGTGGTGGAGTTTAATACTTTAATATAACATACATAATTTTATTAAATGTCACATGACAATCTAAATAATAAACTAATTGTGATACATAAATTAGATTACATGTCAAATCCCGAACATAAAGGACATTCTTCAATCATATCCTATCATTCAGCCTGGTTCTTTCTTCTTTTGTAGTCACCGCGCTACTTCCGTCTGGAAGACCAACCGAACACTTAGAAATATCTCTCATATTTGCCCAGCTCTTCTGAATTGCCTGTCATATGGTTGGTACCTCCGACATCTATGATCCAAGATGAATTTTTGGTCTTACTATCCCCCTTTCTATTCAGATCTATTCTCTGGGAATTCAACATATGAATCACAGTCTTCCGGATATTATCTTTCAAATTGTGAAGTCCTGTGCTGCTTGTGTTCACCGTTCCTATCTCTGTTTGAGTTCCTTCTTTGAAAACTATGGCGTTAGCCCGGTAGTATCCTATACCACAACCAGATATTTATCCACTCCCCTGCTGTTGTTGATGTCCTCATCCTCTTCTTCTAATTTTTTTTCTCCTTTTTTATTTCCCGACCACCAATCCGGATAACCAATGAGTCAAAAACATCCGTTCACAACTTGTCTGGATCTCTTGCAACGTGTGCAGAATGCACCATCATTATTTCCTTCACCTCAGTAAACACGGTAATGGTTTCTCCCTTGTACGGCAAAAGCCATAGTTTCACATCGATCCTCTATTTTTTGTGTGATTTCTCTCACACGCTCTTCTTGCACTAACTTTTAGTAGACATTGTTCAATGATGAAAACGGTTTCTGGACCAGTATGTTCGATCTCACCGTTCCATACGTTTTCTCATCCAATCCCATGAGAAAAAAATGCACTTTTTCCTTTTCTCTTTTGACTTCTAGGACCGTTCCTAGATTGCACGTGCATTTTCCGCACGTACAAGTATGGATCTATTCGTAATTCGCCAATTCCTCCCACATCTTAGTGAGTTTTTCATAGTAATCTACTATGGTCCTTCCCTTTTGCTTGCACTCCGCTAGTTCTGCCTTTAGTTGTTGCATCTGAGGGCCGTTAATAACGGCGAACCGCTCTTGAATGTCCATCCATAATTCTTTCATTTCCTCTTTATGTGTAATCGTTGAGCAAAGTGTCAGTTTTATGGTGTTGCGAATCCATGACACCAACAATGAGTTTATAGTCACCAATCTTTCAAATTTGGCGACTCTTCGTCCTTTTTTTTATCATTATTGTACCGTCGACGAAGCCAAACTCCTTTCTTGCTCTTAGGGCTGTCCTCATAGATCTAGCCCATTTTTCATAATTTTCTCCCTTCAATTGAACTTGTGTCACTACAATTCCAGGGTTATCATTCGACGTAAAGTCGTAGGGAGAAATTATTTTTCTTTGGATTTTGTTTTCTTCACCGTCGATTCCTTTGCCGTTATTGTCGGTTTCTTTACCGTCACCTATCATTATTCTAGGTTTTTAGTGTTCTTTCTAATGTGGTTCTGATATCGTGTTAAAATCAAGACAAAGATGAGAAGTTAGAGAGACAAGAATAATGGGAGAGTTCTTTCTACTTTGTATTCATCATAATGACCTCCTTATATAGAAGTAAGGTTCTCCTTCTCCTAGTCTTATAAGGTAACCCTATTACAATAGGACTACAAATTCTATATTTATCATAATTACAATTGTACCATAAATAGACTAAAGTATTATAATTAGACTAGAATATGGTCTTTAATATTATGTTTTCTTATTTTATTTCCTTTAATTACCTATAAGTACTGATGTTTCCTTCTATTTTTAATCGATGCAATGAGTTAGGTAAGTTTTTTCCCATGTTGTTTCATGTGGAGATTGATTGAATCCTCCTTCGAAATATTTTATGGTCCATTCATGATCCAATTGTCTATTTTTGTGTAGATTGTTGGAAATTTGCCTTTGGTGGGGAGGTGCGTCCACACATATTTAATGAATTAAATACTATGGTTCCGCATGTTGGAGGCTTTGCCTCTCCACACGTGCATAATCTACTAAGTGAGTAGATGACCGTAGGGCCAAGAATCGTCAAATTTCGTTGAGAAATGAAAGAGATATTGGTCCACGAAGTAAGGTGTTTGAGACATGGAAATATGGTGTGGGACAAATCTACCACATCGGTAGAAAAAGGAAGAATTGCTCTCTTTATAAGTCTCTAAATTGGCTAAGGGTTTGGGACCCCAAGGGGTATCCCATGTGTTTAAAGGAGGGAGGACCTAGATGTGCTTGGGTTCAAAGCTAAGCCCACACGCGCGCGGCCGCCAGTCCCGTCCTGTACGGGCTCGGGTCGTGGGTCGTGGGCTTCTTCCGATATTATCTCTTTGGACCCCAAATTGTTTAATATTTATAGTTTGGTCCCTGGAGTTCTCGGAAAGATGAATTTGGCAACAACGGAAGGTAGAAAGTTTCTGCCTACCGTTTGGGCTGATTTTTGGAGCATTAACCAGCCATTACTTGGCCGTTAATTCCTCCATAAACAACCCTCATTTATTGGCCATTAACAACCTTCACTAATGTCCATTAACAACCATGTCTTGGGCAGCCTCCCTTATGCTATATATTGATGCCTTTTGGCTCAATTGTGTTACACACAAAAACAGAGAAAATACAGAAATAGACACAGAAAAAATGAGACAGAAATATATACACAGAGACAAACAGAAGAGTAAAACACAGTCCAAAACGTGAGCAGTAACGTTGGGACGAAAACATAAAACTCTTCCTTCCTTTTCCATTTCTTCAGCAAGTCGATTCGTATTTGTTTTCTTCGTCAGAATCAACCTATTTGCTTTGTAGTGTTGATTAAAGTGTTGTTTTTATCTTGGGAGACTATTTCCCATTAACGTAAAAGCATATATACGGGCCAATCTTGTCTTAAAGACAGAGTGCCATCACTCGTCTCAGCACACAGTTGTAACAATCCAGATTTAGTGTTTCTTGATTTCAGGTTATCAAGATTCAAGACTCAACAAGTTTGCGGCAGTTCTGAACATTAGCCTACTTGTTTATCCTTTCGAACACTTGTAATATTTATTTACTTCCCGTACTGCTTTACATATCCAACATAGATGTTACAAGAGTTGTTTGGTGAAACTGCTATTTTCGCTTAAATATTCCTGTTAAGTAGCATCACACATATACACGACACACCATGCCTGTTGTGAAAAAAAATGATACTATAACTTTTTACTTGTGTGTGTATATATATGGCATATTTTGCATCAGCCATATATATATAGCAAGTTTCTAATTCATTTGTCAACTACTCCAACGTACCTACATTTAAAAAGCTTTTTTAAGTTCATTATTGTCTTAATTAATCAATTAAGTACTATTCTGTAGAGAATTTATGGCTAATGGGATGCTGATCTCACATGATTGTCCAGTTCTGCTCATCTTCACCTGGGCAAATTAAAAGAAAAATTGACATAAATAGTCAGCAAATGTATATTTTTTTACATTAATGTATTATATACATAAAGTACACATTTTCATACATAATAGTGTATATATTTTTTATATATTTAACTAACAAATGTAATTATTTTTGGGGTCAGATCAGTCAAATGTGTAACTTGTCCAAGTAAAAACCGCGAAACCAGTGATGGATGAGACGATCGAATAGATATGGTAATTGAGAAAGACGTGTACCAAGAAAATTAGGACGTTTACCTTAATGGGAATTTCAGAAAAAATATTACTACTATGAATAGACGGAAAAGTGTCTAGCATTCGTTTTCACTTGAACACTTCCTGAGTTGGTGAGCTATTTTAAATTTTAAATTACTCTAGCAATATATAGCGTTTTGTGGTACAGAGAGGTTATTAGTAGTAATTAAAGTTGATTTATAGTAGTAAATTTTCGAAGTGTCTTACACGTCAATATGCACTAGGAAGTTCCTTGATTCGATGTATCCAGGCCGATATCTTATGTTATGTTATTAAGTTTTTTTTTTTTACAAACAAAATATTAATCAAGTTTTGAGGCACTTAATGGTGCATAAGAAAGAACTTAGCAGACAATTAGTAGTAATAATATATAAGAGATCTAGTTTATTCCCTGAGCAACTACGTGTTTGAACCACAAATCTTAATTGTGGTTGTTTAACCAAATTGTTCAATTAATGAATGGATTAGATCATTAAATAATAGTTTGATATGGTAAGGGACGGGGGCAATTTATATATAAAAATGGGTCACGTAAATTCATAGTCACCCAACTAAATTTAAAATATTATGTGTATAATTTTTTATATATATCTAATATTACTTGAAGGAATTCACGATTAAAAGAGAGTGATGCACTGATTTGAGTGCGGTCGTCTCTCTTAATGTCGAGGGATCATTTGCCTTTTTACTTGATTTCCTTTCTTTCATATCAACTTATACGTTCTTCTTTTTCTTTTTTTATTCTACTTCTAAACTTTATTTCTAAACTTTAAAGTTTCATTTTCCCTATCAAATTTTTATTTCTAAACTTAAATTTTTTCCCTCTTTTAATACAAATAAAAATGTAGTGCTTGAGATTTGACTTAGATCCTCAAGATAAATTTTAAATTTCCTAAATCACTAAGTCAACCTCCAATGTTGTGTTTAGGGATTCAAATTTTATATATATGTTCATAAAAACTAAAAATATTGTCTTCTATATATAGTGTAACTTTTTATCATAGGGGTTCAGGTGAACACCCTTCCGGCCCCTTAGATTCGCCCCTGATGGTGCACCCATCCTCTTGAAATTCTAGATTCGCCTCTGCTAAGGGACGAATGCGATATATATATATATATATATATATATATATATATATATATATATATATATATATATATGTGTGTATATGTCAGATGGTTACTTAGATTTTAAAATAGCACTAGTAAGATTAATTAATCCATCTACATTCTTTTTTTCTAAAAAATAAAATAAAAAAACTTATCCAGATGTTGCAATTTGTACCTGCTTTCTCTTCCTCCTTATATAAGTTTCTGTTCCAAATTCCAGTTTTTTGTGCGTTACGTTCTGCGTTTTTAACTTTAACATCACATAAGTTGTCAAATTAACACAAAATGGCTGCAAATGATGTGCCATGTTGTGAAACTATGTTTTGGGTATACTTAGTTATCAGTGTGTCTCTTGTGTGTTTTGCTGGACTTATGTCTGGACTAACACTGGGACTCATGTCCCTTAGCCTTATGGATCTTGAGGTCCTCATTAAGGCTGGTCAGCCAAATGACCGAAAAAACGCAGGTAAATTAGTCCTTGTTTTGATTCAATAATTTTCGCTAGTGATGCCACTTTGAGTTGTAATTGCTCTATTAATTTCTTATTGATTACAGAGAAAATTCTGCCCATTGTAAAGAATCAGCACTTGCTCCTGTGTACTCTTCTAATATGTAACGCCATGGCTATGGAGGTATACACGTTCTTAGTCATATTGTCCTTCATTTTGTACATTCTCTAATAGAGCTGATCATATATGCTTAATTAATCTTTTCATGAAATTAATTTAACAGGCTCTTCCAATATTCCTAGATGCTTTACTTCCTGCATGGGGTGCTATACTAATATCAGTCACCCTTATACTGGCCTTTGGAGAGGTTGCTTCTCATGAATTCATTTTTAAGTTACCAGGACAGCGTTTGTTTTATTAAATAGCTAACTACTTTTATTAAACTTCAATTTTCTGCCTTTCACAGATTATTCCTCAGGCCATCTGTTCTCGCTATGGACTGAGTATTGGTGCAAGATTGTCACCTTTGGTTCGTTTGCTTGTCATAGTTGTCTTCCCTTTATCTTACCCCATCAGTAAGGTAACCTTCTTTACAATCCAAGAGAAATGAAGCCCTAATCACCAAATAAAAATAAAACATTGAACAAAGATTTGCTAACTAATTAGATATATTGAAAGGGTAAATTTTTTTACACTCTAAGTGTAATTTAACCTGTTGTAGCCGGTTGTCTGCTTTATTTTCGAGATTACCTTTAGTTATTTGTAGGTAACCTGATAAAAGTTGAACTGAAAAACAATAATATAAAGCTGGCATGCGGGCATAGTTATGGTCAACTATTTATTCCTTTTCCCTTGGTTAATTTCAGTTGTTGGATCGACTCCTGGGGAAAAGGCACTCAGCACTTCTACGCCGTGCAGAGCTGAAAACCTTGGTGAATATGCATGGTAATGAGGTTAGTAATTGTACCTTTTGCTTGGTACTAGTTCTATGACTAGACTAGCTCTGAATCAATTGCTTTCGGCTCGGATCATGGATACATATATATAAAAAATGCTTACCTATAATGATTAGATTACTCTCGTTCCGAGCAGACTAACTTTAGATTCTGAATTTGCCTATGATGACAGGCAGGGAAAGGCGGAGAGTTGAGCCATGACGAAACCACCATAATTGCTGGAGCATTAGACCTAGCTCAGAAAGCAGTTAAAGATGCAATGACCCCCATGTCCAGAGTATTTTCCCTTGATCTTCATTCTAAACTTACCGAGTATGCTACTAATTAAGTCTCTTATCATTTTTTTCATTCAATTACCAGTCCTTTCTTATATAATTAACACAAGACTAATGTTGATGATTCTCAGTGAGAAAATGAATTTGATAATAAGCAAAGGCCATAGTCGCGTACCTGTATACTCCGGTAGTCCAACAAACATTGTAGGCCTAATCTTGGTAAGTCTTTTCAGAAACTCTACTAATATTTCAGGGATAACCAAAAGCAATAATCAGTTCGTATTACCACCTTAGTGCTATTCTTTTGTATGGCATTTTAACTTCTTTTTTAAATCTTCTCTAGGTGAAGAATTTGATAAAATGTCGTCCTGAAGATGAGGTGCTAATCAAGGATCTCACTGTAAGGAGTATACCAAAGTACGATACTATTAACTTCTTGCATTTGATCTTCTTTCAAGAAAGTACTCCATTTTGTTCCAATTTTAGGTGTCAATTTGGCTTAGACATGACTATTAAGATAACAGTTGAAATGTTGCTATATAAATAAAAGTGAATCCAGAGTGAAAGGGGAAGTGGACTTAATCTTTGTTTAATGTCCTGCAGGGTTCCAGATTCTTTACCATTATATGATCTTCTAAACCAGTTCCAAAAAGGGCACAGCCATATGGCTGTAGTCGTGAAGAGTAGTAGGATTAACACTAAGGAACCTGCAGAAAATGCTGCTAAACACAATATAATCAAGATAAATATCCTTCCGGTCAGTCCAATTCAACAATATGCAGTTGAAAAGGGTAACAACAGTTGTATGTAGATTTTTCTTATATCCAGATGAGGAAACAACAAGTGATAAATTGGAATAATAATGTTTTAATTTTAGGAGAAGTAGCAATTGGTATCATTACAATGGAGGATGTCCTTGAACAACTTCTGCAGGTAAATATTTATGTTGGTTATGTTTTCTTTTTATTTTCCCTAACTGATGATCGCTGCTTTAACTCTTCTACTTTTTTCCCTGTAGGAACCAATATATGATGAGACTGATGACTATGTTGATGTTCATAACAAGTATGTTAATCAGGGACTCTAGAAATTTCAATTTACACTATCTTAATTAAGAATATCATGATTACATATTGAATACAAGCTGCTTTTTTTTTTTTTTGTGTGTGTGTCCAGAATTAGAATCAATATTCCTCCATTAATGATACTTTCACCTAGAAGATCTCCAGGAGTGGCAGCAGGTGCTGCTATAATGAAGTGGCAAAGTCCGATATCATCTCCAGTTTCAAGTGCTCATCAAAGTCCTATGTTGCGCTCACCAGTTTCCCCATACGTGCAGTCACCATATGTAATGCCAAAACTATCTGTTAATTCCCCTGCCCACTTAAATAGTACAAATTCTCCAACCAGATTTTCACGCAGCTCACCATCATCTAATCAGGTACCTGTAGTTATCGATTTAAGTCATGACCAAATAGTGTAAGGAAAAATTTAAATCAAATTTTCGCAAAAACCTTCAAACTTTAGCGCGAAAATTGCAATAAATTTAACGCGGAAATTGCGATATTTCGCTTGATATTTTATGCTTTTCGTGCGAAATTTTATGATTCTCGCATAAAAATTGCAAACTTTTTACGAAATTGCAAAATATTACGCTATAATCATCAAATTTCGCGCGAAAATTGCGATACTTCACGTGATATAAATTTATGATTTCACGTAAAAGTTGCAAACTTTCGCGCCGATAATTGCGATATTTTGTAATATAATTGCAAACTTTCGCGCGAAAATTGCGATATTTTGCTCGATATTTTATAATTTTCCCGTGAAAATCTATCAAATTGTGCAATTTCCGTACAAAAAATTATCTCAGATGTTGTGAAGCATTCGGACAAACTGCTGAAATGTGAATTTAAGGGATTCAGGAGAACTTAATTTGTACCTTAGATTAATTAAAAGTACTTAAAATCTGTTTCAGGTTTCTCGGAACTCTTATGAGAAGTTGGACAAGCACGGACTTTAGCACTTGTTGAAGCTTGAGGAGTACATTCTGTGGTCTAATTTTGTCGGCCAAAAGTTGAGATGAATTTAGAGAGAAAGGATATATTATGCTACACCATGGAAGGGACAAAGTTATTCATACAATTGAGATAATGGTTTTTCATTCACAAGTAAAATTTGCAACTACGTAACTTAAACTTTTTGATACTCATTTTCAATTTCAACTGCAAATAGTACTTTATTCTTTTAAAATGCCTTTCGTAAACGTACATCATGAGTCAAAAAGTAGTAGTACTCATAGGTTTAGGGTGTTGATACCTGCATTCGCAAATCTTTGTTCTGCATACGTGCACATATGATATGACAATATGTCATATTGATAGAAAAAAATTCAACCACTAATTTGTCCACTATGGTATTTCCATATAAACAATACTACGTTGTACTTCCAGCCACAAAATCAAGAACTTGGTGACAAACTAGATTGTAGAGTTCCGGCAAGATTATGCCAATAAATTATTAGAAATCACAAACTGAATTGAAGGCCCCAATAAAGCATCCACCTTAAGTAACATCCACAAGGCTTTTGTTAACAAACTGCCAAAAAAGGTGACGAAGATTTGAGCAAAGCTAAATTTTAGGTTCCACTAATGGATTCGTTGAATGAATAAGATGATAATACTTTAGTTTTGGCGTTATTACACGAATATTCTGTTGGAAATTTATTAAATGTGAAAATAAGTATATCTCATTAATTTATGACTCGAATAATTGAGCCCGCACGTCGGAAACATCGTTTCCACACACGTGCACACGTAGTGCCAAGTATCGCAAATTTCATTAGTGAAAGAGATATTGATACGTATGTAATATATTTGAGACATATAATTATGGACGGTTATTGGTCAAATGACAAAGTATTCCACATTGGTAAATGAAGGAAGAAGTGTACAAAGCGTAAAATGAAATGAGTCGGAAATCGCCGCGGAGCCGTGAAGGGCCGCGGCGCCACAACCGTCGGAGCCGCGGCGCCGCGGTGCAAATTGGCTGGTCAGCTACTGGAGCCGCGGCGCTTCGGAGGCAAAATGCTGCGACGGGAAGTTGGAAAAATCTGAAGTTTGGGCTGATTTTGGAGCATTGATAATTCAACCATTATTTGGTTGAATGTAACCCCTCAATCAAGTGCAATTACATGACTATTGAAGGTCTTTAGTTGGCTACTTGAGGGGTCTTCTACTTACACTATAAATTGAGGCCTTTGGCTCAATTGAAACACACTACACTCAACACTTAGAAAATTCTCCAGACTTTCTGATTTGATATTCTTCCTCTCTAGCAAAGTCACTATACTCAAAGTTCTTCAAGAGTAACATTTGAGTTTCCTTTGCTCACTTGTTAAAGTTGCTGTTGTATCTTGGGAGACTATCGCTCAATACCGTAAAAGGAGATATACGGGGCAATCTTGTCTTAAAGACAGAGTGTCATCACTCGACTCAGCAAATCATACAAGCAGTTTGTTAAGGTTTTGATTTTCACTTTTATTGTAATAGTTTGTTTATCCTTTCTACTATTGTAATAGTTACTTACTTTTCGTTCCCTACAACAATTGTATCCCAACATATTCAACATAATTTTAAGTGTAGCAAAGACATTCCCACAAATACTATTGCAATAAAGACATTTCACGAAGGAGAATAAGACGTAGAACTGAAATTATCACAATGGAAATTGCCATATTTTTCATTCTGATAATTTCATCAATATCACGGAATAATACAAATAATTCTATGAGATTCAGAATAAATAAGCAAGTGATGAAACCAAAGTAGTGATACACTAAAATTGGCTAGATTTCATTGACGTTTACGGTGATTCAGACTTCAGATTAACTTTGCCTGGATTCTTGAAACATAACAACTGCAATCTGTATCTAAACTAGCAGTTGAGAAAAATTGTTGTATACAAAAGGACCAAAATAGTCCTTATTTTACATGGAGCACTAATTGATAGAATATTATATTTCTAGAATATTCTTTGTACATCTTTTATATTAGGTAAAATTATAATTAGGAAGTGTAGTCCAATTGTAATTAGGAAAATTAGTTACCTAGTTTGTAAAGGGGTAAATAATTATGTAACACTATATATATTGTACATAATAATCAATGAAAGGCAGGGAACATATTCATTTATGGTATCATCGGCTAAACTCTAAAATTCTCTAAAGCCGCCGATCCCCTTCCCTCATCTCGGCCTCCCAACCCTAGGCAGCCGCCCTCCCCCATGTTCTCTCTACAACCTCTTGGCAGCTACCTCTCTCTCCTATTCCCCAAATTTGTTCAATGGCTGAACAACCTACATTCCATCATGCTCTTGTAGTTAACAACATCAAGAACTTCATTCCCATAAATCTTGAGATGAAAAAGGGTCAGTAGTCCTCTTGGGCGGAATTGTTTAAGATTCATTGTCGTGTGTACAAAGTCATCGACCATATCATCCCTCCTAAATCAAAGCCCCTGGAACACCCTGATGATTCTGTTGATGAACTTTGGTCCCGCTTAGATGTGGTTGTCCTACAATTGATCTACAATATAATCTCAAACGACCTGTTGCATACAATCATTGAATCCGACGCCACTGCCCGACAAACGTGGGAGTGCTTGGAAAGTATTTTTCAGAATAAAAAAACACATTGTACATTGTACATGGGAAATCAATTTAAGGACATTCAGCAGGATGATTTTCCGAATGCATCAGCTTATTGTTAGGAACTTAAGATGATTGCAGATCAACTCTCCAACGTCGGTGCACCAATCACTAATCAACGATTGGTGATGCAACTCATTGCGGGTTTGAATCAAACTTATGACGGCGTCGCTACCTTTCTCCAACAAAGCACGCCATCGCCTCTATTCTATGAGGCTCGTTCGAGACTTATACTTGAAGAAACCCGAAAAATCAAGCTGGCCGTGGCTCATGCGAGCACCACCGACGTCGCTCTCGTCACTATCGATGACCCCTTAGCCGACATCAGGACCCCATTTTCCGATTCACAAAACCGACAATCCAACGAAGCAACACACGTCCCGCCATCCCAGAATCACCACAAATGATGAAACTCCGGCAAAACCTGCAGCAGTTACTGCGAGAGCAACAACTGTGGTGGGAGGGGCCAGCCACTACCATCCGGCAGCAACCCGCAACATCAGCGACAATGGCAGTACCCTCCGCCATGGGCTACATGGGTCCAGCCGATTTGGGCTACTCCACCTTGCCCATACCCAACGTCCTCCTAGGCACCACCTCCAGCCTGACAGCCCCAACTCGGTATCCTCGACACATGTCCTCAGTAGGCATATAATGCACATGTCTCTCCTCATTTCACCTACGCCCCGACGGATATTGAGGTAGCTATGAACATAATCCCCCTTAACATTTCAGACAATAGTTGGTACATGGATACTGGCACCACATCTCATATGATGGCATCCCAAGGTACTCTCACGTCTTATTTTAATACGAGCAATTTAAATCATAATATTATTGTTGGTAGTGGACAAGACATTCCTATTCGAGGTTGTGGACAATCATCCCTCCCACCATACCCCCATTAACGTTGAACAATGTCCTCCATGCCCCGAAACTTATCAAAAATCTAATCGCTATGCGTTGTTTCACAACCGACAATAATGTTTCCCTTGAATTTGATCCTTTTGATTTTTTTGTAAAGGACCTTATGACAGGGATGTGAATAATGAGATGTGATAGCACCGGGGACCTCTATCCTATTACCACCATCGTCGGTCATCCAGCCTCTTCTCCGTCATCCTTTATAGTTATTTCCTCCTCTTTATGGCATAATAGATTAGGACATCCGGAAGACTCTGTTTTACGCTCCCTTCGCAACAATAAATTTATAGATTGCAAACATGTATCTTATCCTCCTGTTTGTGAATCTTGTGTTTTTGGGAAACATGTCAAGTTGCCATTTTATTCTTCATCCACCCATACTTTAATGCCTTTTGATATAATACACAGTGATTTATGAACTTCTCTTATTTTAAGCACAGCCAGACATCGATACTATATGTTGTTTTTAGATGATTATTCAAACTTTCTGTGGAGTTTTTCCATTGGTAAAAAATCCCAAGTCTATTCTATTTTTTCTTCATTCAGCGCTTTCATTAAGACACTCATCGATCCACGTCAGGTTACTGTGTGTTCCTCAGAGATAACTTGCTTTCTTGGTCTTCTAAAAGACAACTCATTCTGTCTCGATCCAGTGCCGAAGCCGAGTACCGAGGTGTAGCGAATGTTATCTCTGAGTCTTGTTAGATATCCAACCTTCTCCTGGAACTTCACTGCCCCATCCACAAGGCTACATTGATTTATTGTGATAATGTAAGTGCGATATATCTTTCTGACAATTCCGTTCAACATCAACGTAATAAACACATTGAAATGGATATTCACTTTGTACGTGATAAAGTTGCTCGTAGACAAGTTTGTGTTCTTCAAGCTCCTTCCCGATATCACATTGCTGACATATTTACTAAAGGGCTTCCGCGCATACTCTTTGATGATTTCCGAGTCAGTCTCAGCATACGAAAACCTCCCGCTTCGACTGCGGGGGTTAGGGATGGCAACAAATCGAATATGGACCGGATCCTACTAGATCTAGATCCAGATCCATTTTTCATACCTGGATCCGGATCCAGATCCAGATCCATCGAGTCCATAAAAATCAGATTCAAATCCGAGTCCACGGATCGGATCTGAATCTACATGTAATTTTTTTTGGCTTGAATAGTATTCCCACATGTTGAAACTTTTATGACAAAATGAAACGTAATCTGATTGAAAAAAATGATTGAGTTCATTCAATCAACCTACACAAATGTGACACCACTCTTCCAAAATACCGAACAAAGTTTTAGCATCAGAAGAAAATAAAGACGATTGACTTCGTTAGTGATGCTGAACAGGTTGTAACTTTGATGCTCCACTTGTAGTTCTACTAATTGACTTCATTAAACAACATAAAACAATATCAGTCATATATCAAAAGTCCCAGTTTTTTTTTGCTGATCAAACAAACGAGAGAAAGATACTTAAAGCTTACGGCTAGCAGATTCAAAAAAGGGAAATTTAAAGAAGAGTGATAATTTGTTTTTTATAGAAATGAAATTATGGGAAACTGCAGAGAGCAAATAGGTAAAAGAAATGAAACTTCAAAGACAAATTACATGGTTGTGTGACTTGTGTCTTATCTTGGTTCAACCCTTTACCCAATACATAAATTATGAAAAACAAATTAAGAAGATACTTATAAAATTACATTCTAAGTTATGAATATATTTAATAAAAAATAGATCCACGGATCGAATCTGGACTGGATACGGATCTCAAATACAAGATCCAGATCTAGATCCGATTCGGATCCGTTGGGTCCAAATTTTAAAGATCCATATCCTATAAAACAGATCTGGATCCACCGGATCCGGATCGGGTCCAAGATCCACTGCCATCTCTAGCGGGGGTATGCTAGAATATTATATTTTTAAAATATTCTTTGTACATCTTCTATATTAGGTAAAATTGTAGTCCAATTGTAATTAGGAAGTATAATTCAATTGTAATTAGGAAGTATAATTACCTAGTTTATAAAAGAATAAATAATTATGTAACATTATATATATATATATATATATATATATATATATATATATATATATATATATATTATACATAATAATCAATGAAAGACAGAGAATATATTTATTTACTCATAGTCCTCTGTCTTTACAAAACAATTGGGGCACTTTTCGTTATTTCCAACCGTTTCCATCTAGGGATGGCAATAGATCGGATCTGGACCGGATCCTACTAGATTCAGATCCAGATCCATTTTTCATACCTGAATTCAGATCCGGATCCAGATCCGTCGGGTTCATAAAAATCAGATTCAAATCCGGATCCACCGGATCCACGGATCGGATTTGGATCCATATGTAAAAAAATTGCCTTGCTAAGAATGTAACCTTGCTAAGATTTTTTCTTGAACTGACAAACGATTTTTACTTAGCTAACAATTTACTGTGTTTCAATTTTTCATATGAGATATTTTGTTCGTTGTCTCGTTTTGATTGTGAGCTATTAATTAAAAATGTTGGACAATGACAATAGTTGTAGAAAATGCTGACTAGTATTTCCACAATGCAGAACTTGTATGTGCTTGAAATATTCACAAATAAAGTGAATATAATTTTAACTACTTGTGTATGGAGATGTTAGTCATTCACTAATATTTTAATTATTAATTAAGATCATTTGCAAAATACTTAGTTAACTATGGTTAAATATTAATATATATAATAAAATAATATGACAAGTGTCATTTATGCATTAGTTGGGGGTAAACACGGTAAGTTTTTACCCCCCTCAAATTGTTGGACTTTAATTTTCGTCCTTCGGTGCTTTAAGTAACAAAAAAGTGATCGCAAATACCCTTGATATCGAAAAAATAAAATAAAAAATTAGCCTACCCTTATCTATGATCTAATTTCGCTAGGTATAAGTTTTGTAGGAATTAAGTTATCTGGCATAAGTTCTGGAGTATCTAATTCATCCGGCATAAATTTATATTTTTGCATCATAATATAACACAAGTTATGTTCCTACAAAAAATGAATGTATGCCTTGTCCGGCATAAGTGAACTTATGCCATGTGAAATTCTTTTTTTTTTTTGGTAAAAAACAACGAATTGATCGACTCTGGGTCAATCCCAGAATCTCTGGTTTCGTAGACCAGCACCGAGTCTTATCATAGATAATGGTACTTTGGCACATAAATTTTCGGTAAATGAGAAGCATGAACAAAAATTAAAACGACTGAGAGGCAATTAAAGACCAATGCGTTTGAAGGGAAATCCGCACAAAAAAAGCCCATAACCAAATTAATTACCTTTACGAAAAGCATAAATGCTAGACCATACGTCTATTTTCTTTTTTGTCTCAATAAATATTCAGGCAATGCTATGCTCTTTGTTTCTCCCAAACGCACACACAAATATACATGGTCGTACAAGTAATATAGTGATTTTAGAAATCGAATGTCGAACCCATAGGGACTTGTGATTAACTATTTACTAAATCAAACGATCATAATTATCTAAATAAGAGATGAGATACGTAGGTTTTAATTTTAAACTAATTAAAATTTAAAAAAACAAATAATGAACTTCGACAAAGAAAGAGTGGTTTTTATATTATCAATGATATGAAACCGATCTAGGGTTACAGTCTATCTAACAATCACATTGTATTCTTCAATTGATTCAACTTCTTAGTTTATCTAGTTTACTGATTGACAGAGTTGATATTACGACTACGAATCTCTCGAGTCCTCTAGCCACCTATTCGTATTACTATGACGCATATATCTCTATGGTCATGACCTTAACACGAATGCATTTATATTTCCTGTATATCAACCAAGCAGGGTGAACTAGATATATCTCTATTCTAGACGCAAATCCGTTCACCAATGCCTAGGGTTGAGATCCTGCTCTATTTAATACTATCACTATCCTAGACTTCCTCTCTCGAGTTCAAGCTAAAATTCGTAGATAGTATTTAATTGGTGATCAAGCAACCAAATAATTAAGCTCAAGATTAAATAAATAAACCAATATGATAAGCTAATTAATTGAAATCAATATTTGTATAACAATATTCATGAAAGAACCATAACCCTAGAACGAGAAGTTTAGCTCCACATAGACATCGAGAAAATACAATAAATTATCCAAAGAAAATATAAAAACGAGTAGCAAGGAGAAGAAAAGGTAAAACTCAATAATCTCCGACCTTCACAGCGGCTCCAAGCTCTCTCTAGGTCTAAAGTTCTAAACTCAAAATCACAAATTATTTTCAAAATTCTATAAAAGTCATATAGAATATGTATTTATAGGGTACCACAAGGTTGGCTTTTAAAAACCAATTCCAACTTGGACAGGCAAAAATAACGCAGCCCGCGCACAAAGCCAAGCAAACTTCAGAGACCCACTTATCTCGCGTTATTTGTGTGCCGCAAGAGCACCAAACTCCCCCCCCCCCCCCTCTTATTTTCATTGTTACAATTCACATATTTACTTCACCTGATGCCACGCCACGTAGACAAGCATCTCGAGTCCTCCATTTTTCTTCATTTCATGTGCTGCTCCAAAATTATTTCATCCATGTAGACTTTTTAACCTTTCCTCTTTTCGATTATAATTTTGTGCTCTTTATTTTCTTTTTGTCCAATTTTTTGCTTCGAATCTTTTTATCTTCACACTGGTTTATTCCTACATAGTAAAAATTATAATATTAAGCACAAATCATTATAATTATTACTTAAAAGACAATTAAAAGTACTAAAATGTGAGACAACAATGACTAAATATACGTATTTTTGGCCGAATATCACCACCCTACACTTAAACTCTTGCTCGTCTTCGAGTAAGCATTAACACCACTCTCAATAAATCAAGCCTAGGAACACCACCACTTAGGTTGATATCAACAATTAAGCCCTATAGCAACTCAAATCATCAAGTATATACTTCTGATCATCATGCAAGATATGCTAGTTAACTCAATCGAACAACAAACTTCTAACCTCCTAACCTCAAAGACGGATTCTAACCCATCAAATTTAAACTCGCTCACCAACTCTGTCAAAAAAATCTAACAACATCACCTATCTATCATGAAATAAGTTCTCTCACAAGAAGAAATAACCCACATACTCAACTCAAGGAATCGAATATAAATTAAGGACTTAGCATCAAAGTACATTCCCGCACTCACAAAAGAATTCACATATATGCACAAAGAACCATATGCTTGTCCATTATGTACATCTATACTAATTAAGTGTGCTCGAATAGAATCAAATAGGACTTTAACGAGTTGTAATGTTGGCTAGGGGACAGGTAGGAAACTATATAATAGTGACTTACACTTCCCTAAGCACTTTGCACTTTTAGACTTCATCACCCATTATTTTTACCTCTTAACTTTATTTTTCAACCCTCTCTTCATCAATTATTTCACAAGTATTTCTCTCATATCAAGAACGTTTCAATCATTTTTAAAGCAATTTTTTTCTCTTTTTTTCACATTCTTTCTAAGAGGGCTTTTCACCACTTTACAACTATCACTGGTCACTTTTTTTCTCGACTATCCTGTTCTTTCGGATTTCATAATTATTATCAGTCTATGCTACAGTGCTTAGGAAAGCAGGGTGCAAAAACTTGGAATTCAAATAAATGAATGATGATAAAAATATGGCTTCCAAACGAAAGGCTATAGGCTCAAAGAGCTAACTAATGGTAACAATTTCTGAAAAGGCTAAAATTCACAAGACATATCAAAGAAAGCCTATTATCATCTTCTAAACAGAGCAACAATTGTTATTTCGCTTCAATAACATATAGGACAAGTTCTAGACTAAGATGCAAAATATGAAATATATGCAAGAAAATCCTCACCACACATGACACAATATCAATCAAGATGGATCAATTCTACTTTAAGACAGACAAGATCATGATGAACTACTAAATAAGAAAGAGCTATATACATAATCACAATCCTGAGCCAAGGTATCAGAAAGTCTGCTATTTTATGTCAAACACTCAAGCACTCACATGAAAGTACTATTAAAATCAGGCCTAAATATACTAGTATCAAACAAGTCACAAAGGTCTTTCTTCTCCTTCTTTTACTACTCCTAAAAGTAAAAAATTAATTCCCCGGTTCAAAGGTCCCCCTCTGGAAAGAACCGAGGCCATAAGAAAATCTCAAGGGGCAGGTGATGTATGTCACTAATGAAGGACTTAAGAAGCTACAAAAGAAAATAAAAGAAACAAAAATCTTTTTAAAAAATTTCATTTTATTGATTTTTTATCAGACTCTAAGACTCAAAAACTACTAACAAAAATAACTCCTATGACATATTTGTCATCACCCTTAACCTCAAAATTGTACAATACACAGGGACGTATTTACTGCCCCACACTTAAGACATGCAATGCCCTCAATGCATCTACAAGCAAAATAAAACAAAGCAAGAGAAGAAATACTCCCTGAGACCCTCTAGGGCCTAGCTAGCAGCATAATCCAGAACATCAAGGGTCGAGACGACCTCATACTGAAGCTCAAAAATTCTCCTCATCTTCAACTTCGGATACTCATACTTCCCCTAATATGCAAAATAAAAACAAAACAAAACAAAACGTAACCTACAAAAATAAAAATAAAATACAAGCTATGTTGCCTCCCACCAAGAGCCTGATTTAAGGTTGCGGCACAAAGCCATCACTTTCACCACTTTTCCTTCCACTTTGAGGATATAAATTGTGCCCCCAAGTTTGCATCAAATTTTCTATCACGCTTCTGGGTGGTGGTATGAAAATAAAGAAACCAAGCAATAAGTGTCGCATCTTGCACTTCTTGGCTTAAGTGAGGAATGTCGTTTTGTCTCTTTGGCATGACAAATTTTAGGATATAAGGCCCTTGTTCCTCATCTATACACTTCTCCGCTGGCTTGGAAGGCTTGATTTCCTTGTCGCCAACAAACAATAATGTAGAAAAATATTTAGAATGAAGTCCAACTCGCCCCAACTTCCAAATTCCATTACTTTCGACATTCTCACTTTTGTTCCCTCTTCAACATCAGCATCATCACAAATATGTTTGTCGAATGGTTGAAACTCTTCTTTCTCTCCCACAAGTTGGCCAGTATCCACAAAATTGGTGGTTGGGTATCAAATGCCTCAACCTTTTTATTTAATTGAGCCGGCACCTCATGAATATTTGAGATAAATTGATCAATCTCGTGTCTGAGCTCAGTTTTCCTTCTATCAACTGTGACATCATGTTCGTAAAACCATCACGGGAAATACCCATGAAATTTTATTTGTCGAGCTTGTTCCTCGAGCCAAGATTGGCTCACCATCTCTACTTCCCCAGAGCTATCTCTTTGCAGGAACTCGCTCTCTTCTTCTGTTCGAGGTTTGTCTTGGGTGTTTGTTAAGCTTGTAATTTACAGATCATTACAAATTTCAGTTGGGCCTTGTATATCTGCGAGTTTGGCACTAATCCTCTCTATGACTTTATCTTGTTCCGCACCATGCTCTATCATTTTTGCATTCCGCTCACTTATTATTGCACTCATCTCAAGCACCTGTTTTGCAAGATCGCTGAATTGAATAAGAAGTTTCGCATCCTCTACTTCAGTATTCTTGTCAACATCACAAACAACAGGAGAGTCATAATAGGGGTTCGGGGATGGAGAATAAGAATTAAGACAACTATTCCAATGTCCATCTTGGCCACCACATATACTACAAACATTCCACATAAAGGATTGGGGAGGTGCACACAACCCATTCTCGAAAATATTATCACAGTGTGGCCACAAGTGGGGTCCTCCAGAGATCAAACAAGGATCACCAAAATAAGAACAACCAACATTCGATCAATTTTCGTTCCAAGATGTCATGTCAAGAAGAATACTAAAAAAAATTAAAAAGGATAAAAAAAACTTGAATAGAAAAATGTCTAATCTAGATAAACAATTAATTTCTAAATCCCCAGCAACGGCGCCAAAAACATGTTGCTCCCAAACGCATACGCAAGTATACGTGGTCGTACAAGTAATATAGTGATTTTAGAAATCGGATGTCGAACCCACAAATACTTATGATTAAATATTTACTAAATCAAACGATCCTAATTATCTAAACAACAGATGAGATACGTAGGTTTTAATTCTAAACTAATTAAAATAAAAAGATAACAAATAATGAACTTTGACAAAGAAAGGGCGGGTTTTATATTATCAATGATATGAAACCGATCTAGGGCTATGGGATATTCGTATTACTTTGACACCTATATCTCTATAGTCATGAACCTTAACACGAATGCATTTATATTTCTTGTATATCAACCAAGCAGGGTGAACTAGGTATATCTCTATCTTAGATGCAAATTCGTTCCCCGATGCCCAGAGTTGAGATCCTGTTCTATTTAACCTTATTGCTATCCTAGACTTCCTCTCTCGAGTTCAAGCTAAGATTCTTAGATAGTATTCGATTAGTGATCAAACAACCAAATATCAGCATTAAATAAATAAACAAATATGATAAGCTAATTAATTGAAATCAATATTCGAATAACAACGTTCATGAAAGAACCATAACCCTAGAACGAAAAGTTTAGCTCCACATAAATATGGAGGAAGTACAAAAAATCATTCAAAGAAAATATAAAAACGAGTAGTAAGGAGAAGAAAAAGTAAAACTCAATAATTTCCGGCCTTTACTGCGGCTTCAAGCTCTCTCTAGGTCTAAAGTTCTGAACTCAGGGGCACAAGTTATCGCCAAAATTTTATAAAAACTCTCTCGAATATGTATTTATAGGGTATTAAAAGGTATTTGCTTTTTAAAAACCAATTCCAACTTGGACAGGCAAAAATAAGGCAGCCTGCGCGCACAAAGCCAAGCAAACTTCAGAGACCCGCTTATCTCGCGTTACTTGTGCGCCGCAAGAGCACCAAACTGCCCACGTTGCTCTTCTCTTTGCCTTTCTTCTTTGTTTCCCTTAATCTTCAATCATCAGCCAATCATTGTGTCCCCCTCTCTTATTTTCATTGTTACAATTCACATATTTACTTCACCTGATGCCACGTAGACAAACATCTTGAGTCCTCCATTTTTCTTCATTTCGTGTGCTGCTTCAAAATTATTTCATCCATGTAGATTTTTACCTTTCCTCTTTTCGATTATAATTGTGTGCTCTTTATTTTCTTTTTGTCCAATTTTTGCTCCGAATCTTTTTATGTTTACAACACTTTATTTCTACGTAGTAAAAGTTATAATATTAAGCACAAACCATTATAATTAATATTCAAAAGATAATTAAAAATATTAAAATATAAAATAACAATGGCTGAATATATACATTTTCGACCGAACATCACTATCTCTGTTATTCTTTTTCATACCGACATAATACAAGTGTACTATTATCCAGACATTTGATTGAGTGTCGATACTTCTGAAGTCTTTCTTTAGAGGCGTGCAAAATAATAGGTGGATCACATGTTCATTTTGTTACTAATAAGAGGGAGAAAATTTAGTACCAAATATTTGGCAATCTTTAATAGAGTTTATCTATTTGTTTTTAATGTCCATTATTAAGGACCCATTTGAACCTAAAAATTATTTTTTTATTTTATTTGAATATCAATATTTGATCATAAAAAATTTAAATTCGATTCGAAGTTATATTTGTTGGGTATTGATATTGGTGAATGAGAAATGATTGAAAAGAAAAGTGGGAGTTGTCCCACATCGGTAGTGGAAAGAAAAGTGGGAGTTCCCTCTTGCTTTATAAAATAAGAATTTATCCCACATCGGTAGTGGAAAGAAAAGTTCTTCTACTTATAAGTAGAATTACTCCTTCTTGTCAATAAAAGGGTTGAGGGGGCAAGGGCCCCTCGCGCCGTCATCGTCGTCGTCGCTCGCTCGGCTCGGCTTCGGCTTCGGCTTCGGATCAGATCAAATGATCTGATTGATTCTTCTTCTTCTGCACAAATAAATTCTGTGTGATATACTGCCGTTGAGTGGTTCGTCGCTACCTGAATTTGGAGTACTACTATTCTGGTAAGATAATCGTTCTATCCTGGGAGGGGATATTCCATCAACCTCGAGTACTAGAGGGGAATAATTTCCTTAAGGACACACTTTGAACTAAGTGGGCTTGATTATATTCTGAAAAAATTATTCTTATGTTTCAACACTGATTCTGTTTATTTTCAGTGTTTATTATTTACTGGTTTTTTGGAATACATATTGAGAACAATCTTAAGGAAATTATATTTTTAGATTAATCTGTATTCTGTTTTGGAGACTAAAACCTGTGTGGTTTTCTACTCCGTATGAAATTTCATATTCTGACTTGAAGACATAAAAATTTCATTGGAATATTAAAGTTCATACTTGTACAATGATTTGAAGAACATAAAAACTTCATCGTTGCTGTATTCTGGTGTGGAGATTAAAACTTGTGTAGTTTTCTACTCCATATGAATATTAGTATTCTGACTCGAAGATATAAAAACTTCGTTGGAATACTAAAGTTTCATAATATATTGCGATTTGAAGAAATAAAATCTTCATCGTTTAAGTCTGTGATTGAATTGCTATTCTGCTTTTATTAACTAAAACAGTTTGTCAATTTGACAGTGACAAACGAATAATGACAATTGAGACTGGAACTACCTCTGCAAATACTGCACCAGCGGTTACTCCTACAACCCGTACCGCTGTGCCACCGGCTGAGAAACCTGCGAAGTTCACCGGTGCCAACTTTAAAGGATGGCAGCAAAGAATGTTCTTTTGGCTTACCACCCTTGGTATGCAAAAGTTCACCAATGAGGACCCTCCCGTGCCTACCGCCGACATGCCTGACAACCAACCGTTCATGGTTACTGAGGCTTGGAAACAGGCTGATTTTTTGTGCAAAGGCTACATTTTGAGTGCCTTAGAAGATGACTTGTACAACGTCTACAGTGCAGTAGAGACTTCCAAAGAACTAAGGACTGCACTTGAAAAGAAGTACAAAACTGAAGATGCTTGCTTGAAGAAGTTTGTGATTGCCAAATTCCTAGACTACAAAATGGTGGATGGAAAAACCGTTGGAACCCAAGTTCAAGAGCTTCAACTTATCTTCCATGACCTTATTGCTAAAGGTATGGTAGTAAATGAAGCATTCCAAGTGGCTGCAATGATTGAAAAGTTGCCGCCCTCATGGAAAGATTTCAAGAATTATCTTAAGCACAAAAGAAAGGAAATGAAGTTGGAAGATCTTGTGATTCGTCTCAAGATCGAAGAAGCTAACAAAACCACTGAGAAGAGGTACCGTAAGACTTCACCAATTGAAGGGGCAAACATCGTTGAAGATGCTGCTCTGAAAAAGAACAAGAAAATGAAGAGGCCTTCTGGAAAGGAGAAGGATTCCAACAAGAAAAAGTTCAAGGGCAACTGCTTTAATTGTGGGAAAGCTGGCCACAAAGCCCCAGATTGTCGTCTCCCGAAAAAGAACAAGGGAAAAGGACAAGCCAATATGGTGGAAAAGAATGATGATATGGATGATCTGTATGCAATGCTATCGGAGTGCAATTTGGTTGGAAACCCAAAGAAGTGGTGGCTTGATTCTGGTGCCACTCGACATGTTTGCGTTACAAAAGAAGCATTTGCAACCTATGCTCCCGCTGGACCCGAAGAGGTACTATTTATGGGAAATACTGCAACAGCCAAGGTTGAAGGATATGGGAAGATACTTCTGAAGATGACTTCCGGCAAGGTCCTGACTCTCAACAATGTTATGCACGTTCCAACAATTCGGAAGAATTTAGTTTCAGCCGGACTACTCGTCAAAAACGAGTTTAAGTGCGTGTTGGTTAGTGAGAAAATTGTAATAAGTAAGAATGAATTGTTCATAGGAAAGGGCTACCTCACCGAGGGCCTTTTCAAACTCAATGTAATGGTTGTTGACAATATTAATAAAAATTCAGCTTCGTCTTACTTATTGGAGTCAAATAATTTATGGCATGTTCGTTTAGGACATGTCAACTACAAAACCTTGCGAAAATTGATTAATTTAGAAGTATTGCCTAAATTCGAGTGTAATAAATCTAAATGTGAAATCTGTGTTGAATCTAAGTTTGTTAAACATCCATATAAGTCTATTGATAGGAATTCAAATCCTTTAGACTTAATTCACACAGATATATGTGATATGAAGTCAATACCATCTCGCGGTGGGAAAAAGTATTTTATAACTTTTATTGACGATTGCACTCGATATTGTTATATGCATTTGCTTAATTGTAAGGATGAAGCAATTGATACATTTAAGCAATACAAAAACGAAGTGGAAAATCAATTGAATAAAAAGATAAAAATGATTAGAAGTGATAGGGGTGGAGAGTACGAATCTCCTTTTGCAGAGATATGTTTAGAATATGGAATTATTCATCAAACTACTGTCCCTTACACACCACAATCAAATGGAATTGCGGAAAGGAAAAACCGAACATTAAAGGAAATGATGAAAGCCTTATTAATAAGTTCCGATTTATCGCAAAGCTTGTGGGGGGAAGCTATTCTAACAGCTAACCGAATACTCAACAAGGTGCCCCACAACAAAACACAATCTATTCCATATGAACTATGGAAAAGAAGAAAACCCAACTTGAAATATTTCAAAGTGTGGGGGTGTTTAGCAAAGGTCCAAGTTCCTTTGCCCAAAAGGGTAAAAATCGGACCAAAAACTGTGGATTGTGTTTTTATTGGTTATGCTACAAATAGCAAAGCTTGTCGGTTTTTGGTTCACAAATCGGACAATCCCGAAATTCATGTTAATACGGTAATTGAATCAGATAATGCTGAATTCTTTGAAAATATTTATCCGTATAAAACTGAATCTTAGTCGTCAAGTGAAAGAACTAAACGACCGCGGGAAGAACCAAAGGAAAATACACCAAGTAAAGCAGATGCAAGGCGTAGCAAACGTCAAAGGACATCTACTTCCTTTGGACCAGATTTTGTGACATTTTTGCTTGAAAATGAGCCTCAAACATTTAAAGCAGCGATGTCTTCTTCTGATTCAGCATTTTGAAAAGAGGCAGTTAATAGTGAGATTGAATCAATTTTGAACAACCATACATGGGAATTAGTTGATCTTCCTCCTGGAAATAAACTTTTAGGATCAAAATTGATTTTTAAAAGGAAAATGAAAGCTGATGGCACTATTGACAAATATAAGGCATGACTTGTGGTCAAAGGTTATAGACAAAAAGAAGGCCTTGATTACTTTGACACATACTCGCCGGTAACAAGAATAACATTTATTCGGGTGTTAGTAGCACTGGCGGCCATATATAGTCTTGAAATCCATCAAATGGATGTCAAGACAACTTTCTTAAATGGAGAATTGGAGGAAGAAATTTACATGGAACAACCTGAGGGCTTTGTGGTTCCTGGTAAAGAAAGGAAAGTGTGCAAACTTGTTAAGTCACTTTATGGACTTAAACAAGCACCCAAACAATGGCATGCGAAATTTGACGAAACAATGTTGGCAAATGGATTTAAGATTAATGAGTGTGACAAATGTGTTTATATTAAAAATACTCCAAATCATGAAGTCATTGTTTGTTTATATGTTGATGACATGTTGATAATGAGTAGAGATATTACCGATGTAAATGCTACGAAGCGTATGCTGGCTAGCAAATTTGATATGAAAGACTTAGGAGTTGCTGATTTGATCTTAGGCATCAGAATTCATAAAACTCCACGAGGTCTAGCATTATCGCAGTCTCATTATATTGAAAGAGTACTTGACAAGTTTAAGTATTTAAATTTCAATGTTGTAAAGACTTCAATTGATGTAAGTTTTGCACTTCAAAAGAATAAAGGTGGAAGTGACTCACAATTGGACTATGCACGAGTTTTGGGAAGTTTGATGTATATTATGAATTGTACACGACCAGATATAGCATGTGCTATAAGCAAGCTGATTCGATTCACGAGTAATCCCAATCAAACTCATTGGATAGCAATGAAACGAGTCTTAGGGTATTTAAAACATACCCAAGACTATGCTTTGCATTATAACAAATATCCCGCCGTGATGGAAGGATATAGTGATGCAAATTGGATCACCGGATCATCTGAAGTTAAATCCACGAGTGGTTATGTTTTCATAATTGATGGTGGATCAGTGTCTTAGAAATCATCAAAACAGACATGCATCGCCCGCTCTACAATGGAATCTGAATTTATAGCTTTAGACAAGGCCGGTGAAGAAGCTGAATGGTTCCGGAATTTCTTAGAAGATATTCCATTCTGGCCCAAACCTTTGGCTCCTATATGTATACATTGTGACAGTCAAGCAGCAATAGGTAAGGCAGGGAGCGTAATGTACAACGGAAAATCTCGTCACATACGATGAAGATACAATACCGTTAGACAAATCCTCTCTAGTGGCGTTATCACGATTGACTATGTAAAGTCAAGAGATAACGTAGCGGATCCGCTTACAAAAGACTTATCTAGAGAGGGAGTTAGTAGATCATCAATGGGAATGGGGTTAAGGCCGAGGACAAGTCATCATGGCGGTAACTCTACCTAGCAGACTGGAGATCCCAAGAGCTAGGTTTAAGGAGATCAAACAAAGTTGTGACTGACGGTTTCAACGTTGTCAAATAACTCAATCCATTCTCGGATGAAGACAATGTTCAGAAATAAGGATAAAACCTCATGGCTTGTTAATGAGTTAATAAAGCATTAAGGTTCTTTAATGATTATCTAAATCTGGCAGTGTATGACCAGATAATGTGGCTATAGGACCACATGCTTAGAAATCACCTATGTGAGTGTTAAGTGTAAGCCGCTTTAAAGGGGAATGACAGTGAAGGCCCATTCTCTACGCACTCATGAAACCAGGATGTGTTCATAGCTGAAACGAAAACAACCGTTAAACGGTTGAGGGTTGATTATGTGACTTATGTTGTCTAGGTATACAACAAAGTTCGACGATTTAAAGATATCAAATCTACCGATTGATCGAGTATATCCGATATAAGTTCACTACGGAAAGTTCAAAGGGAAACCTACTTATCCAGATGCAGTCAATTCTCGCTTGTATATCACACTTGTCCGCGCTTTTATATTATAGTCATTCCCCATTCATATGGGAGATTGTTGGTTATAGATAGTGGTGAATGGGAAATGATTGGAAAGAAAAGTGGGAGTTGTCCCACATCGGTAGTGGAAAAAAATGGGAGTTCCCTCTTGCTTTATAAAATGAGCATTTGTCCCACATCGGTAGTGGAAAGAAAAGTTCTTCTACTTATAAGTAGAATTACTCCTTCTTGTCAGTAAAAGGGTTGAAGGGGCAAGGACCTCTCGCGCCGTCGTCGTCGTCGCTTGGCTTCGGCTTCGGCTAGGCTCGGCTTCGGATTTGGATTTGGTCAAATGATCTGATTGATTGATAATCTTTTTGGACCAAATTTTTTTTAATTTTTAATTATTTAATTAATTATTATTTAATTAAATTAATTAACTTATCCAATCCTACCCGTTAGTGACCATGACCCTCGACCCGATCGGATCCGCGTCTGACCCGCCACTGACCCGCGACCCGGTTTCTTTTTCATATTTAAATTTCCCACTAGTTTTTCAGTGGCTGTTCAAAAAGGTTGCAAACCTTCAGAAACAGTACTTCCATGGTTATAAATTCGTTTGATTCCTCAGAATTTTACTTACGAATTTTCTGAACAATACAAACTTCTTCTTCTTCTGCACAAATAAATTATGTGTGATATACTGCCGTTGAGTGGTTCGCCGCTACCTGAATTTGGAGTACTACTATTCTGGTAAGATAATCGTTCTATCCTGGGAGGGGATATTCCATCAACCTCGAGTACTGTGAGGGGAATAATTTCCTTAAGGACACACTTTGAACTAAGTGGGCTCGATTATATTCTGAAAAAATTATTCTTATGTTTCAACATTGATTCTGTTTATTTTCAGTGTTTATTATTTACTGGTTTTTTGGAATACAGATTGAGAACAATATTTTAAATTTGAAATACAACTTATAACTTATTTTCCTACTCAGTTTTCACTTTTGAAGTTGTATTTCGAATTTGTTAAGTAATTCAAGCATGAATATTATTCTAAAAACCGAATATAATTTCATCTTCAACTCCATAAATTTCCAATAAAACGAAAAATATTTGAGATAAATTCTCCATTTAGTGGACCCATATATTTAATATAATTGTACATAGATATGCTATTAATTAAGGACGCCCATTTTTCTGATCTAATAAAGTGTTATTTTTATGGGCTAAATAAAATCTTATGTTATAAGGTATGAATTTTATATGCATAGAAACCTAGTTAACTCTTCAATTATAATTGATGGGTTCATAACTGAAAAGTTACAACTCTTATGAAATGTTAACTTTCAAGAGTTATGTCTCTTCCGAAGAGTTGTCTCACTATTATATATTGATTGTACATTAAGAAAAATATTATAAAAAAAGTAACAAGACTTAAAAGATTTTGACTTTCTTAAGTTGATTCTAGAATGGATCAAGGTAAGTGCCCTTACTATTCTTCTAGTATTCATTACTATCTAATGATTTATTTGTGATTTTGTGTGAACGGTATAACGTTATCCAACACGTGGTATCAGCACACTGTCTTGTTAGATCACTCTATGTGATTTCAGTATCTTTTGCGTTAAAAAGAAATGGGCCAGTATTCTGCGTTAAAACTTGGGGTAGTATTCTGTATTTTTTTCTACTCATAAGCCTCTTCGGAATTTAATTAGCAAACCAGCAACATCATTGTCATTTAATTGGTAGACTGGCAGAATCTTTGGCACTTCTAACTTCTTCTTATTTTTTAAGTAATATTTTAGTTTTGATTAAAAATAAAAAGGGAATAAAGATGCTTTTGTGGGTGAGGGCAGAATGCAAACACTATTTTGCTTCTATTCAAAGTCTCAAGTCTTATTATTTTCGTTTGCTGCGACAATAATTCATGGCATATTTTTTGTTATTTAAAATTGTATGGGGCAAAATCCGTATAAAATAGCTGTATAAATTATGAGGTGACACGTGAAGTATGATGCTGAGTCAAGTCCAGGTCAGCCTGAGGCGCTACCGATAAGACACAAGCAGTATCGGGAGCGTCGTGTGCATATGTGGTACCGGTAACTCGAAAGGTCAGGAAAGTTGTTTGAACCGTAACGGACAGTCGTTATTGAACAAGTCGTACGTCTTCCAACACGGGATTAATAGCATTTATGGAGATATTAATTGTCCAATTATTACAACATTCATTCTCATGTATTAATGATGACATATTTCATGGGGTGTGTACCCGTGATGTATAAATAGGACACATACTTCTATTGTAAACGATCAGATTCAAGCTATTACAATACAATCACTCACTTTCTCTCGATTACTGTGTTTTCATACCAGTTGTGGTGACTTTGCCCAGAAGCTTTCACAAGGCTCATGCTAATTATCTCTTTATTTTGCCTTAATATTATTTACTTGTACTATATTTTATCTAGCTTTATTTTCAAATTAGTCAGTTGAGATCCACGTGTCCTTGACCACGTATACAAATTCAACTGTACCGTTCTATGGGTAAATGGTTTGGCGCCCACCGTGGATCATGAACAATTGTGGTGTCACAAGTGACCCATTTTTCTACTAATCTATTTGTTTCTTCAAGCCTTGTTGTTTGTTCAGAACAAATAGATGATAGGAGTAGGAGTGTTGACACCCAATTTTGTCCCGTCTTTTCCAATTTATTTGCAGTTTTAAATATTTTTAGCACCTCAAAACAATTTTAATCTATACACATACATGCGTATATATATATATATATATATATATATTATTCTCTTATTATTATTATTATTCGCATTTTTTACTGCCATTTGCATTTTTTATCACAATCATAAGTTTTATCCGAAAATTCTATGTTATTTAATTTTCGCAAAATAGCACCGCATTCCCATTTTTTTTTATCAAGAATTAAGCCTATCACAAATATTATATTTTTATTATCACATCGTTATATTCTTATTTTTAATAATTTACATTTTTTCTTCAATGCATTTTTAATATTAAACCCCTTTTATGTTTTAAACCCATAACTCATTTTTATTTCCTAACCCAAAACAATTTCTACCCAAACTAAAACCCATTTCAAACAACCCCAAACCCATCCCCCTTTTAATCTCCCCTCACTCAAAATAAATCAAAACCCACAAAACAAAACATAACCCACAAATAAAATACCCACCAGCCCATTTTCCCCTTATACCCCAACCCATCACCCGTCGGCCCACACCAAAACCAAACTCCCCAATTAAAATACCCATTTCCCCTTATACCCCAACCCATCACCCGTCGGCCCACACCAAAACAAGCCCAAAACCAAACTCCCCAATTAAATATACCCTTTTCCCCTTATACCCCAACCCATCACCGTCGGCCCAATACCCCAATACCCACGGCCCAAAACCCCAACCCAAAAAAAAAACCCGAAGCCCACTCGCCCCTTTTATCCCCTTTACCCGAAAAACCCAAAGCAAAATACCCCAAAAATCCCATTCCCTACCAAACGAAACCCTAAACCTTTCTCTCTTTTCAACCAAACCCGCACGCCACCCACACCTCGCCTCTCCAACACCTCCCACCAAACCCTGACACCACCACACCCCTCCCATCACTTCACCACACCCGTACCCCTAAAATCCGCTACCAAAATTCAGAATTTTTGCCTTTAATTCAAATTTCAAACTCATTCTTGGGGGAAAAATACACCTATAAATACCCCCTTTTTGTTCTACTTTAGGAGAGGTTTTCGGGGAGAAAAAAAAACAGATTTTCAAAGGATTTTTCGGAAGACTATTCCATATATACATAAAATATTTGTTGTGTTCTTGATTTTAAAGCATTTGTCTTCTTTGTTGTTCAAGATACAAGTCCGAAATAGGTCCAAGATTCGAAAGAAAGGAGGTGAGTTTCGTTCTTGAATTTGGGTTTTAAATACTTCTGTTCAGTTTTTGAAAAAACCAAGTCCGAAAATCTGTTTGCATTTTTGTTGTTTTTCACTGATTTCGGGTCGACCGGTTTGAGTAACATTTTCAGAATTCTTGCATTTTCATATTCCTGTATGTTGGTTATCTGAATTTGGTGAATATTTGATTTCGGATTGAGTTTCCGATTCGGATCGGGTCGACCCGGTTTGGGTATTATTTTCAGAATTCTTGCATTTTCCTATTCCTGTATGTTGGTTATCTGAATTTGGTGAATATTTGATTTCGGATTGAGTTTCCGATTCGGGTCGGGTCACCGACCCGGGTCGGGGCGACCCGGTTTGGGTATTATTTTCAGAATTCTTACATTTCATATTTTTTGTATGTTGGTTATCTGGAATTGATGGAATTATTTGATGTCGGGTTGAATCTCCAATTCGAATTCAGATTCTTGACCGGTCAGTCGACCCTGTTTGAATTTCCAAATTTCTTGCATTGTTGCTGTTGTTATTATTGGTTATCTGAAATTGATGAAATCAGTTGATTCTGGGTTGAACACATGATTCGGGTCGGGTTGCTGACCCGGGTCGGGTCGACCCGGTTTGGATTTCCCAAATTTCTTGCATTTCATATCTTGTATATTGGTTATCTGAAAAAATGAAAAAAAAAATCTGATTCGGGTCGGGTCTACCCCGGTCTTGGTATATTTCCAGATTATGGCATTTTTTCATATCTGTTGCTTGTTATCTGAAAAAGTCTAAATTTCTGATTTCATTCGGGTCACTGTTCCTGATCCGGGTCGGATTTTTCCATAATTACTTCTTAATCCTGTTTTGGTTCCAAAATTTCAGAATCTGGATCGGATACTTTAATTGCTCACTGCTCGTTTCTTTTACTGTTTTATTGTTTTATTAATATTGCATTAAGGCCGATGAAATTAACTTCGAAGCCGCGCTTTTCTTTCGTTTCGTTTCTCTGTTTTTAGCACTGTTTTAAGTATCCGGGCAACGGATATCTCACTGTTTTACCGTTTTGAATAAATACCGCGTCTTTTCGGGTACTGCTTTCTATTTCAGTTCATTGCTCAGTTCCAAATTACTGTTCTACTGTTTTACTGTTTTAAACTAAACATCGCGTCATTTTCGGAAATTGTTTTTCTGCCTCTGTTTTACTGCCTACTGCTGCTGCTGTTCCGATTTAAATTTACTGATTTGAACACGATACTACACTGGCCGATGAAAAATATCCGTCGATTTTAAGGCCTCCACAGTCGTAAAGACGGAGAATATAACTTCTGGGCAATGATGAAGACTTAAACCTTTTTTTCATCTGAGATCAACATGTCTAGTAGGCGAGGTGACTAAAATAACCAACAAGTTATATATTCGCAGCCACGACGTGATTATAGTGATCTTTTCTATTTCACCCGAGAGACCAACACGTTTAGTAGGCGAGACAATTAAAATAAACCATATTAGTCATATGTTTGCAGCCACGACGTGATTGGAATGTTCTTTTCAAAATTTAAGTCTGAGCCCTCCGTGATCAAAACATTCACTGTTTTGAATACGGATATGAAGTTATTTGTATTTAACTGTTTCTAACCGTTTGTTCTTGACAGCTTGCAGGGATTAAAGTAAATAAAGGCAGATTATTCCTCGGTGTTTATTTATTTTATTTCTTTCTTTAATTCAGCTTTTATCCCGCTTTGTATTGTAATATTATTTATCGCACTTATGTAATTATTGAAATGCTTAGAATAGGCAAACTTAGGATTAATTCATAGGTTAGTTTAAGATTTGAAACTCGTCGCTAGCTTATTTATTTGTAGGCTCGGTTAAATTCAAACTTAGAAACCCTTCGCTAGTTATTTATTTTAGGCTCGTCACGCGTATTCAAGATTTTTCAAAACAACTTTTGTCATCTTTTATTTGTTTTTTTAATCATACCGAATAAGTTTATCTTTTTATTATTATTTTTGCAACTCGATGATTTCCGAAAGATTCGCTTCTTTGGCGTTATAAATAATTTTGTTTCTACTCTCAATTGACAAATGCATATTTTTTCCAACTCTACATGTATTTCTCTTTAATTACCATACAAATGCATATTTTTTCTCTACATGTATCTTTCTTTTAAAAAATGCATCATTTACTAATTATTTGCAAACATCTTTAACTTCCTACATCAAACATGCATTTTTCTAGCAATAATTAACCTGAGTTTGACCGGATAACCGCAAGTTAGCGGATCTTAAAGGATGCCTAACCCCTTCCCTTTAGGATAATAAAGAACCCTTACCTAGAATCTCACTAGTTTCGCAGACCTTAAAATTGGAGTTACATTGCAGCATTTAGTTTAATATTTAGGTGTCCTAATTCACCATAAAAAATAATTAGGTGGCGACTCCTCAACCCTTTTTACCCAGGAATCACCGGACACGTCCGCGCTCCGCTTTGACCCGAGTGGGTCGAAAATAGGGCGCGACAGCATGGCGACTCCGCTGGGGAATTCAGGTTCTTAACCATAACAAGTTCGGATTAATTATTGCTTTACTTCTGTTCCTTATTTGATTTAATGCTTTGATATGTTTCATTTATGAGATTTTGCATAAACTGCTTTAAATATTATATTCTCTTACTGCTTTTCTTAAATTGGCATTTCGCTCATATTTCTTCCACTCTGGAAAATTGACACTATCACACACTACACGCGAGGTGTGTTTTGCGCACCCGCAAATTTCTTTCAATCTACCAAAATTTAGGAGAGTTGGCATATGCGCGGAGTGACCGGACCATCCGGTGGCCGCGTAGCCTTCTCACTCGAGTAGTCCGCTCGGGAACCTTGTGTCTAGTCAGTCAAATCTTAGAAAATTTAAGATAGAGCTATACCACCCTTTATTTTAAGTCATGCATGCATACATCTTAGGTGGGTTGATCCTTGGCATCAACTCCACAATTAAAAAAACCACCAAATTGTCGACGGGTCTCACAACCCAACGACCAATCTTGCATATTTTGCGTTTAAGCCCACCTCCGGCATAAGGGAGGCCCCATGCACATTAGGACGCACATTTAATTTCCATATAATCTGCCTACTACTTGTTTACTGTTTTCCACTCTATACATGTTATTCAAAGCAATAATTATTCGTCTCATACTAACTTGGTTTGCTTCATTTTGAAGAAGGTTTATTTTGGCTGCTTTATTTCCCAAAAGTTGATTCGCGTTGATTGAAACTGGCGGAACACCCCTACTTCACGAGATCCAAGGCACAATCATCCGACAAAATGACTGATTCAGGGGTAGTTGAACAAACTGGTTTGGGACTTGTCGCTCTTCCGGGAGGTGAACCAGAGACATCGGAAAGGAGAAATACTTCCGTCCAGGATGAATGCCTCGCCCAACTACTGCAGCAAATGGCAACTATGCAGACTGAGATCGAGCGGCTCCGGAATCTTACCAATCTTTCCATCAGCATCAATACTCCACTGCCTGAACAAGGGACGAGCGCAACTGCACCACAAACCTTTCCATCTCCTGAACCATTATTTCCCCAGAACCTTCCCAGGAATCCCTTACCAAGCAGAACCAATCCTCAACTCGTCAGCCCACAACGTACCAATCCGCATCTTATCAACCCGCAGGCCAGTCCACAACAAAGCCCGCTACAAAATGACCCAGTATCCTTCACAGCTCCATATATACATCAAGCTCCATATATACATCAAGCTCCACTTACCCAAACTACCCCACTTGTCCAAAATATCCCTCCCACACAAAATTACCAGGCAACCCAACAAATACCAATGACACACATCACTAACAAGCAGTATGTGCCACCGGTATATGCAACGGAAGCCCAACCTTCTACTTCTACCATACCAAACATACATCATCAGGAGATAGACCAATATGAAGAGATGGAAAGGCAAGCAAGGATTAGAAATGATGAAAGCATGGCAAGGGAAATTCATAGCCTAAAAGAAGCATTCAAAAAAATTCAAACCAGCAAGGGGCATGAAGGACTCGAGTATGAAGATCTCTGCATGCATCCCGACGTTCAGTTGCCTATCGGGTATAAGGTGCCAAAATTTGACTTATTCGATGGAAAGGGAAATCCTCGCGCTCATTTAAGATCGTATTGTGACAAGCTGGTTGGAGTGGGAAAGGACCAGGCCATCATAATAAAGTTGTTCATAAGGAGTCTGACAGGAGAAGCACTCGACTGGTACACAAGCCAGGACCCACGAAAATGGCGTAACTGGGGCGTAATGGCACAGGATTTTGTGGATAGATTCAGGTTTAACACTGACACAGTCTTAGATAGATTTTATTTGATGAAGTTGGAGAAAAAATCTACAGAGACCTTCAGAGAATATGCCATGAGGTGGAGGGCGGAAGCAGCAAACGTTCAGCCCCCGATGGCAGAAAGTGAGATGACCACGCTCTTTGTGCAATCTATGAAGGATGCAACTTACTATGAAAGAATGATAAGCGTCATCAGACGGAATTTCTCAGAAGTGGTAAGGATGGGAGATTTCATAGAAGAGGGTATCAAAACGGGGAGAATCACAAACTTGGCGGCATTGCAGGCAACGAGTAAGGCCATTCAGTCAGACTCATTTGGAGGAGCAATTAAGAAGAGGAGGGACGGAGCATCTCCTATCATGGCAGTCCAGGAACATAGGTCCAACCAAATGCCAACCTACCAAAGCCCGTCATCCCAGCCTCCCTACTATAATCAAAACATCCAAAATTATCAGCCCTCATACTATAGCCAAAGCACACAAATCCCTCAGCCTTATTGTCAACACTCGCCTACTCCCTACCATGTCTATCATACCCAGCCAATATATAGCCCACCACGAGCACCTACCTATCGAAATTCCCTATAGTATCAACCCACATATCCACCTCAGCCACAAGCCCATCCACCAAATACTCCCAGACCCCGTGCAAATTACGAAAGAAGGCTAGTCAAAACATATACACCTTTAGCCGAACCTCTAGCCCAACTATACGAAAGATTGAGGACCTCAGGAATACTCCAACCCATCCCAGGGCATATCCCTAATCCTATTCCCAGATCGTATGATGAAGCTAAGCATTGTGCGTACCACTCGGGGATCACCGGACATGACACTGGAGTTTGCTTTGCCCTCAAAGACAAGATCGAGGCTTTGATCAAAGAAGGAATTATCCAACTGAAAGGACCTCCCCCTAATGTAAATAATAACCATTTGCCAAATCATGACAATGCCAATGTAAACATGATTACCGTTGATGAAGAAAACAGTTTGGAAGGGACCATTGTACCGGTTCGAACAGAGGAAAATGTTGAATCATCGGCTTTGATCACCCCTATAATTACAGTTCAAGTGAGGGCACCGTTTGAAGTGGAAGTACTTCCTCCGAAATCGCGGATAGTGACGCCGTCTGTTGATACCAAAACTGCCCCTTGGAGCTATTCGATTGGGGAAAGGAGCAGGGGAAAGGAGAAACAAATTGTAGAAGTTGTCGTCGCTGGTATGACAAGATCCGGACGATGTTATGCCCCTGCAGACAATCCAAAAAGGTTGTAACAGAGACTGAATTAAAAGAGTTCTGGAGGAAAATGCCAACCAAGGAGTATTCCGTTGTAGAACAATTGAAGAAAACACCGGCTCAAATTTCTTTGCTATCATTGTTGATGAATTCTCCAGACCACGGACGCGCTTTATTGGAAGTACTCAAAGAAGCTTATGTTCCGAGAGAGACCACGGGCGAGAAACTCTCGGCCTTGGTCGGACAGATTTTAGAGGCCCATAAAGTCTCTTTTCATGACAAAGAATTGCCACCTGAGGGTTTGGGCCACAACAAAGCTTTAAACATAACGGTAAAGTGCATGAACAAGTTCATTTCTAAGGTATTGATTGATGGAGGCTCAACCGTCAATATTTGTCCCGTGGCGACTCTCCGAGCCTTGGGGATTAGCATTGGAAAGATTCACGAAAGTCATGTGAGAGTTAAAGGTTTTGATGGAGCCCAAAGGAGCGTTATGGGAGAAATGGATTTAACATTACAAGTGGGGCCCATAGAGTTCGTCGTGGAATTCCAAGTGTTAGACATATCTACCGGCTATAACCTACTAATGGGAAGACCTTGGATCCATATGGCTGGTGCAGTTCCTTCTACCCTACATCAGAGTTTGAAGTTTGTCTGGGATCATCACGAGGTCGTGGTACACGGAGAAGGGAGCAATTCAATATGTCCCGAAGGACAGATCCCTGCTGTTGAAAGCGTAGATACACTGGATGGGTCTGTCTTCCATGTCAGAGAAATTACATGTGCCTCCAAAGCTGAAATATTGAAATTACCCCGGGTTCTCACAATGGTGGCCCAGGAAATGTTGAAGAATGGCTTTAAGCCCGGTCGAGGCCTCGGATTGAATTTAGAAGGTATGGTGGAGCCTGTTCACTTGCTCAGTAAGAAGGATACTTTTGGTCTCGGATACAAACCCACTTCTAAAGAAGTCTTATCAGTCAACCTCCGAAAGAAAAAGGACACTCCCTTGCCAAAGCCTGTTCCACCCCTGAATCAGTCATTTGTCAAAGCATATGCCACTCAGGAGTCGAATGAAGATGATGCAGACGACCTCGCGGAAGGACTTAAAAGCCTTTTCATTGCAGAAGAAGAAATGGAATGCAATGTAATTCTGGATGATTTTGATGAAGGCCCAACTATTTGGGATGCAGAACACGGAGATATTTTGAAAAATTGGACCTGTGCCCTACTGCTTTCTCCTGAAGCTTGGTAGAAACTACCTTAGTACTTTTTGAAACACTGCGATTCTAATTGAGGCTTGAATCGCATCTATGCATTTTAATGTGTTTTGCCTCCATCTTTTGAAAGCTTAAATGACAAATCCACATTGCTTTTGCTACTTCAAAATTTATTTTGTTTACTAATTTTCTTTTCTCTTTCAGCATGCAAACTAATAAATCTGTCGATAATGTGAATGTGACATGTAATGAAACAAACAAACAAAATCCGAACAATGAACAGGACTTCGAAGAGTATGAGGAAGACTCGCAGCCAGAAGAATTGACAGAAGAATTGAAACATTTTGAGAATAAACCAAAGCCAAATTTAGATGAAACTGAGGCAATAAATTTGGGGGATGCATAAAATGTGAAAGAAACAAGAATCAGCGTCCATCTGAACGCCCCACAAAGGAAAGAACTGACGGATCTTTTGAGACAATATAACGACGTATTTGCTTGGTCTTATAATGAGATGCCAGGGTTGAGCACGGATATTGTTTCGCATAGATTGCCTATCGATCCATCCTACCCTCTGGTGAAACAAAAACCAAGGAAAATCAAGCTTGATTTGAGTTTAAGGGTCAAGGAAGAGGTGTCCAAGCGATTCGACGCAAAGGTCATTCAAGTCACAAGATACCCGACTTGGTTGGCCAACATTGTACCTGTGCCAAAGAAAGATGGAAAGATTCGAGTGTGCGTGGATTATCGGGATCTCAACAAGGCCAGCTCGAAGGATGACTTTCCTCTTCCAAATATTCACATACTCATTGACAACTGTGCAAAGCATGAATTGCAATCATTTGTTGATTGCTTTGTTGGTTACCACCAAATCTTGATGGATGAAGAAGATGCAGAGAAGACAGCGTTCACTACACCTTGGGGAGTATACTGTTATCGAGTAATGCCGTTCGGACTCAAGAATGCAGGTGCCACCTACATGAGGGCCATGACTACCATTTTTCATGATATGATCCACAAAGAAATAGAGGTCTACGTGGATGACGTTATTATTAAGTCGCGAAAGACTTCGGATCACTTAATGATTTAGAAGTTCTTTGATCTACCGAGGCGGTATAACCTAAAATTAAACCCTGCAAAGTGTGCGTTTGGTGTCCCTGCTGGGAAGCTGCTAGGTTTCATAGTGAGTAGAAGAGGTATTGAATTAGACCCCTCGAAGGTAAAAGCTATTCAAGACTTGCCTCCTCCAAAGAGTCGAAAAGACGTGATGAGTTTCCTTGGTCGCCTCAATTACATCAGCAGGTTCATATCACAATCAACAGTGATATGTGAGCCGATATTCAAGTTACTGAAGAAAGACGCTGCTACCAAATGGACGACGGATTGCCAACAAGCTTTTGATAGAATCAAAAAATATCTGTCTAACCCACCTGTTTTGGTACATCCAGAGCCCGGAAGGCCTTTGTTATTATATCTGTCTATGTTAGAAAATGCGTTTGGATGCGTGCTGGGACAACACGATGAAACAGGAAAGAAGGAGCAAGCCATATACTACTTAAGCAAGAAGTTCACGCCGTATGAAGCTCGGTATACTTTGCTGGAACGCACTTGTTGTGCCTTGACATGGATTGCACAAACGTTTAGGCATTATCTGTCTGCATATACCACTTATCTCATCTCAAGGATGGACCCGCTCAAATATATTTTTCAGAAGCCCATGCCCACCGGGAAGCTAGCGAAGTGGCAAATCTTGTTAAGTGAATTCGACATCATATATGTCACCCAAAAGGCTATCAAAGGACAAGCACTAGCCGACCATCTTACTGAAAACCTCATAGATGAAGAATACACGCCTCTCCGGACTTATTTTTCAGACGAGAAGGTACTGTTTGTTGGAGAAGACATCTCAGAAGAGTACCCGGGTTGGAGAATGTTCTTCGACGGAGCTGCAAACTTCAAAGGGGTTGGTATTGGAGCAGTTTTGATTTCAGAATCAGGTCAACACTACCCAATTTCGGCAAAACTCTGATTTCCATGCACCAACAATATGGCGGAATATGAAGCTTGTATACTCGGACTTAGAATGGCCGTTGATATGAACATTCAAGAATTATTGGTTATAGGTGATTCGGACTTATTGATTCATCAGGTGCAAGGCGAATGGGCGACCAAGAACGGGAAGATACTTCCTTACCTGCATTGCGTGAAAGAATTATGCAAAAAATTCAGCAAGATAGAATTCAAGCATATCCCACGAACTCAAAACGAGTTCGCTGATGCTCTGGCAACACTATCCTCCATGATTCAACATCCGGATAAGAACTACATTGATCCCATCAAGGTGAGCTTATCGGATCAGCCAACATATTGTTTCAATATAGATGGAGAGTTGGATGGAAAGCCTTGGTACCACGATATTAAGAGATATCTCAAGATAGGTGAATATCCAGAAGGCATAACCAGTATACAAAAGAGGACACTTAGGAGGTTAGCAAACCATTTCTTCCTAAACGGAGAAATCCTTTATCGGAGGACTCCAGATCTCGGTTTGTTAAGATGTGTTGATGCTCGAGAGGCAAGCAGTTTAGTTGAAGAGATACACGAAGGCACGTGCGGGCCTCATATGAATGGCTTCACTTTGGCAAAGAAGATTTTGAGAGCAGGATACTTTTGGATGACCATAGAAACAGATTGCATCCACTTCGTGCAAAGATGTCATCGATGTCAGATTCATGACGATCTAATCAAGGTGCCTCCTAACGAACTCAATGTGACGAGCTCTCCTTGGCCATTCGCAGCTTGGGGCATGGATGTCATTGGCCCTATTGAACCTGCCGCATCAAATGGACACATATTTATTCTAGTGGCAATTGACTATTTCACAAAGTGGGTAGAAGCATCGTCCCACAAGTCAGTAACAAAGAAAGTGGTAGTTGATTTTATCCGCAATAACATCATTTGTCGATTTGGAATCCCTGAGTCGATTATAACAAACAATGGAGCTAATCTCAACAGTAATCTGATGAATGCGATATGCGAAAAGTTTAAGATCACTCACCGCAATTCCACTCCATACCGACCTCAGATGAACGGAGCAGTCGAAGCAGCCAACAAAAACATCAAAAGAATACTACGAAAGATGATTGATAATTACAAGCACTGGCATGAGCATTTGTCCTTGGCACTCTTGGGATATCGCACTACAATCAGGACTTCTACTGGGGCAACGCCGTATCTATTGGTCTATGGAACAGAAGCTGTGTTACCAGCAGAAGTGGAAATACCATCTTTGAGAGTTATCCAAGAAGCCGAGCTGACCGAAGCGAAATAGATACAGAATCGATACGAACAATTGATGCTGATTGATGAAAAGCGATTGAACGTAGTCTGTCACGGACAACTTTATCAAAACAGAATGGCCAAAGCTTTCAACAGGAAAGTAAAACCAAGGACTTTCGAACCAGGGCAATTGGTGCTAAAACGAATATTCCCGCACCAAAATGAAGCTAAAGGAAAATTCACACATAACTGGCAAGGGCCTTATATGGTTCACCGGGTGTTGACTGGAGGAGCATTAATTCTAGCTGAAATGGACGGTGAAGTATGGCTAAAAGCTATCAACGCGGATGCAGTGAAAAGATACTACATTTAGGATTTTTCTATGTAATGCATTTTCTATGTTGTAAAAGTTGCGCTCCCTGGCGGGATACGCAAAGAACCCATGTCGGGTTCCGTTTCCTAGATTGCAAATTTCCCCAGAAATACATTTCTTTGTAACATGAACTACGTTATGACCTGATTCCCTGGGCGGGATACGTAGGCGGCCACATCGGCTTCGGTCCCATTTTAGAAAATCCTTACAATCCCCTTTTGCTTGTAATGAACTACGTCATGACCTAATTCCCTCATGGGGATACGTAGGCGGCCTAAATCGGCTCGATCCCACCATTAGAAAATATTTTCTCCTTTATCTCACAAATGACAAATGCACCCATCTGATCACCCTGATAGGGCAGGCAAGCAATCTACACAAGACTCGGTTGTCCGTTCAAAAGATCGTCATTCTCACATATCGGAAACTGGGGCATTTTTAAGGGATCACTGCTAGAGGACGCCGATAAACATGGAAAAGCATCGACAAACTAAGTCTTCAGCCAGAAAAATTTTGGATAAGACGTTTGTTTTGTTTCACCGCATGTCACTGTTCGACAGACATATATATATATATATATATGCAGTAATTCTTATAAGCAAATTATTTTCAACAAACATTTTCATCAAAATTCGATAGAATTTTTATGTTTCCATTTTTTTGTAAAGATGCATTTCTACAAATTGTTTTCGAATGTTTTCATTAACGGCTGGCTAAGACTGGGAAGCAGAGAGGGGCTACGGGTCCGAGTTAGCAGGACATGCAAATACCAAGGCCGAAGCTACAAAGTCAACGCGAATCAACTCCCCCCTCCCAAAACTCATAAATTTATTTGAGTACAGGTTCTTCAGGTCGAAAAACATCAGGGAAGCTGCAACATTTATGAGCAGATTCGCAAGGGCCTCCGCATCGCAACTCACTACAAGAATCACTTTCCTGTTTGGAGATTGTACAAGGACGTCATGCTAAACTACATGTTCCTAACTGTGTTGTGTCCACGCAAAGAACGGTATTTTGACTTACAGGGTCGCACTCTCATCTACTCAACTTTTGCATCGCTTATGTCCACACATTAATTATCATGGCATGGCAATAGAGTCACACTTTACATTACGTCAACACGACGACATAATCAGGCGCCCACCTTCTAATGCGGGTATGTTTTAAATCAGGCGCCCACCTTCTAATGCGGGTATGTTTTAAATCAGGCGCCCACCTTCTAATGCGGGTATGTTTTAAATCAGGCGCCCACCTTCTAATGCGGGTATGTTTTAAATCAGGCGCCCACCTTCTAATGCGGGTATGTTTTAAATCAGGCGCCCACCTTCTAATGCGGGTATGTTTTAAATCAGGCGCCCACCTTCTAATGCGGGTATGTTTTAAATCAGGCGTCCACCTTCTAATACGGGTATGTTTTCAATCAGGCGCCCATCTTCTAATGCGGGTATGTTTAAATCAGGCGCCCACCTCTTAATGCGGGTATTTCAATTTAAGTCAGGCGCCCACCTCCTAATGCGGGTATGTTTTAAATCAGGCGCCCACCTTCTGATGCGGGTATGTTTTAAATCAGGCGCCCACCTTCTAATGCGGGTATGTTTTAAATCAGGCGCCCACCTTCTAATGCGGGTATGTTTTAAATCAGGCGCCCACCTTCTAATGCGGGTATGTTTTAAATCAGGCGCCCACCTTCTAATGCGGGTATGTTTTAAATCAGGCGCCCACCTTCTAACGCGGGTATGATTTAAATCAGGCGCCCACCTTCTAACGCGGGTATGTTTTAAATCAGGCGCCCACCTTCTAATGCGGGTATCTTTTAAATCAGGCGCCCACCTTCTAACGCGGGTATGTTTTAAATTAGGCGCCCACCTTCTAACGCGGTATGTTTTAAATCAGGCGCCCACCTTCTAATGCGGGTATGTTTTAAATCAGGCGCCCACCTTCTAACGCGGGTATGTTTTAAATCAGGAGCCCACCTTCTAATGCGGGTATGTTTAAATCAGGCGCCCACCTTCTAATGCGGGTATGTTTTAAATCAGACGCCCACCTTCTAATGCGGGTATGTTTTAAATCAGGCGCCCACCTTCTAATGCGGGTATGTTTTAAATCAGGCGCCCACCTTCTAATGCGGGTATGTTTTAAATCAGGCGCCCACCTTCTAATGCGGGTATGTTTTAAATCAGGCTCCCACCTTCTAATGCGGGTATGTTTAAATCAGGCGTCCACCTTCTAATGCGGGTATGTTTAAATCAGGCGTCCACCTTCTAATGCGGGTATGTTTAAATCAGGCCACCTTCTAATGCGGGTATGTTTAAATCAGGCGCCCACCTCCTAATGCGGGTATTTCAATTTAAGTCAGGCGCCCACCTTCTAATGCGGGTACTTTATTTTAAAGTGTGAACAGGCGCCTGCCAATGGCGTCATCTGCACAATATTAAGCAACGACATCATTTCAACTTACAAAGTCATATTCTCACATACATATATTATGCAACAGTTGTACACTAACTTTTATCTTAGCTTTGGTCCATAGGAATTTGAATCGGCGGGAGCCTTCAGCACAACGTGGAACTATATCTTACGGCGAACCAAGGCAATTTGGTCAACGACCTACTTCGAACGTCGATCCGCTCTTTCCCAATAGTTTTGTTACATCTGCGACCAGTGTCATCATAACTCGACACTGGGGCAATATTTCTTGAATCTGCACCAACTTTTTCAATAATTTCTCTCCCCCTGGGATCTTATTTCTACCCATGATCTTCCTTCAAGTCCCGTTGATCAGGACAAAATTGGCTACTCAGTCAACTTTCTTTGGCCGAAAACTCTTTCATCGTCTCCGTCCAAAGAGGGGCATCTGTTGACACCCAATTTTGTCCCGTCTTTTCCAATTTATTTGCAGTTTTAAATATTTTTAGCACCTCAAAACAATTTTAATCTATACACATACATGCGTATATATATATATATATATTATTCTCTTATTATTATTATTATTCGCATTTTTTACGGTCATTTGCATTTTTTATCACAATCATAAGTTTTATCCGAAAATTCTATGTTATTTAATTTTCGCAAAATAGCACCGCATTCCCATTTTTTTTATCAAGCATTAAGCCTATCACAAATATTATATTTTTTATTATCACATCGTTATATTCTTATTTTTAATAATTTACATTTTTTCTTCAATGCATTTTTAATATTAAACCCCTTTTATGTTTTAAACCCATAACTCATTTTTATTTCCTAACCCAAAACAATTTCTACCCAAACTAAAACCCATTTCAAACAACCCCAAACCCATCCCCTTTTAATCTCCCTCACTCAAAATAAATCAAAACCCACAAAACAAAACATAACCCACAAATAAAATACCCACCAGCCCATTTTCCCTTATACCCCAACCCATCACCCCGTCGCCCACACCAAAACCAAACTCCCCAATTAAAATACCCATTTCCCTTATACCCCAACCCATCACCCGTCGACCCACACCAAAACAAGCCCAAAACCAAACTCCCCAATTAAATATACCCTTTTCCCCTTATACCCGAACCCATCACCGTCGGCCCAATACCCCAATACCCACGGCCCAAAACCCCAACCCAAAAACCGAAGCCCACTCGCCCCTTTTATCCCCTTTACCCGAAAAACCCAAAGCAAAATACCCCAAAAATCCCATTCCCTACCAAACGAAACCCTAAACCTTTCTCTCTTTTCAACCAAACCCGCACGCCACCCACACCCTGCCTCTCCAGTCACCTCCCCACCAAACCCTGACACCACCACACCCCTCCCATCACTTCACCACACCCGTACCCCTAAAATCCGCTACCAAAATTCAGAATTTTTGCCTTTAATTCAAATTTCAAACTCGTTCTTGGGGGGAAAATACACCTATAAATACCCCCTTTTTGTTCTACTTTAGGAGAGGTTTTCGGGGAGAAAAAAAACAGATTTTCAAAGGATTTTTCGGAAGACTATTCCATATATACATAAAATATTTGTTGTGTTCTTGATTTTAAAGCATTTGCCTTCTTTGTTGTTCAAGATACAAGTCCGAAATAGGTCCAAGATTCGAAAGAAAGGAGGTGAGTTTCGTTCTTGAATTTGGGTTTTAAATACTTCTGTTCGGTTTTTGAAAAAACCAAGTCCGAAAATCTGTTTGCATTTTTGTTGTTTTTCACTGATTTCGGGTCGGGTCGACCCGGGTCGACCGGTTTGAGTAACATTTTCAGAATTCTTGCATTTTCATATTCCTGTATGTTGGTTATCTGAATTTGGTGAATATTTGATTTCGGGTTGAGTTTCCGATTCGGGTCGGGTCACTGACCCGGGTCGGGTCGACCCGGTTTGGGTATTATTTTCAGAATTCTTGCATTTTCATATTCCTGTATGTTGGTTATCTGAATTTGGTGAATATTTGATTTCGGGTTGAGTTTCCGATTCGGGTCGGGTCACCGACCCGGGTCGGGGCGATCCGGTTTGGGTATTATTTTCAGAATTCTTACATTTCATATTTTTTGTATGTTGGTTATCTGGAATTGATGGAATTATTTGATGTCGGGTTGAATCTCCAATTCGGGTAGACCCGGTTTGAATTTCTAAATTTCTTGCATTGTTGCTGTTGTTATTATTGGTTATCTGAAATTGATGAAATCAGTTGATTCCGGGTTGAACACATGATTCGGGTTGGGTTGCTGACCCGGGTCGGGTCGACCCGGTTTGGATTTCCCAAATTTCTTGCATTTCATATCTTGTATATTGGTTATCTGAAAAAATGAAAAAAAAATCTGATTCGGGTTGGCATCTGATTCGGGTCGGGTCGACCCGGTCTTGGTATATTTCCAGATTATGGCATTTTTTCATATCTGTTGCTGGTTATCTAAAAAAGTCTGAATTTTTGATTTCATTCGGGTCACTGTTCATGATCCGGGTCGGATTTTTCCATAATTACTTCTTAATCCTGTTTTGATTCCAAAATTTCAGAATCTGGGTCGGATACTTTAATTGCTCACTGCTCGTTTCTTTTACTGTTTTATTGTTTTCTTAATATTGCATTAAGGCCGATGAAATTAACTTCGAAGCCGCGCTTTTCTTTCGTTTCGTTTCTCTGTTTTTTAGCACTGTTTTAAGTATCCGGGCAACGGATATCTCACTGTTTTACCGTTTTGAATAAATACCGCGTCTTTTTGGGTACTGCTTTCTATTTCAGTTCATTGCTCGGTTCCAAATTACTGTTCTACTATTTTACTGTTTTAAACTAAACACCGCGTCATTTTCGGAAATTGTTTTTCTGCCTCTGCTTTATCGCCATCTGCTTCTTTGTTCGATTTAATTTTACTGATTTGAACACGATACTACACTGGCCGATGAAAAATATCCGTCGATTTTGAAGCCTCCACAGTCGTAAAGACGGAGAATATAACTTCCGGGCAATGATGAAGACTTAAACCTTTTTTCCATCCGAGATCAACATGTCTAGTAGGCGAGGTGACTAAAATAACCAACAAGTTATATATTCGCAGCCACGACGTGATTATAGTGATCTTTTCTATTTCACCCGAGAGACCAACACGTTTAGTAGGCGAGACAATCAAAATAAACCACATTAGTCATATGTTTGCAGCCACGACGTGATTGGAATGTTCTTTTCAAAATTTAAGTCTGAGCCCTCCGTGATCAAAACATTCACTGTTTTGAATACGGATATGAAGTTATTTGTATTTAACTGTTTATAACCGTTTGTTCTTGACAGCTTGCAGGGATTAAAGTAAATAAAGGCAGATTATTCCTCGGTGTTTATTTATTTTATTTCTTTCTTTAATTCAGCTTTTATCCCGCTTTGTATTGTAATATTATTTATCGCACTTATGTAATTATTGAAATGCTTAGAATAGGCAAACTTAGGATTAATTCATAGGTTAGTTTAAGATTTGAAACCCGTCGCTAGCTTATTTATTTGTAGGCTCGGTTAAATTCAAACTTAGAAACCCTTCGCTAGTTATTTATTTTAGGCTTGTCACGCGTATTCAAGATTTTCAAAACAACTTTTGTCATCTTTTATTTGCTTTATTAATCATACCGAATAAGTTTATCTTTTTATTATTATTTTTGCAACTCGATGATTTCCGAAAGATTCGCTTCTTTGGCGTTATAAATAAATTTGTTTCTACTCTCAATTGACAAATGCATATTTTTTCCAACTCTACATGTATTTCTCTTTAAATACCATACAAATGCATATTTTTTCTCTACATGTATCTTTCTTTTAAAAAATGCATCATTCACTAATTATTTGCAAACATCTTTAACTTCCTACATCAAACATGCATTTTTCTAGCAATAATTAACCTGAGTTTGACCGGATAACCGCAAGTTAGCGGATCTTAAAGGATGCCTAACCCCTTCCCTTTAGGATAATAAAGAACCCTTACCTAGAATCTCACTAGTTTCGCAGACCTTAAAATTGGAGTTACATTGCATCATTTAGTTTAATATTTAGGTGTCCTAATTCACCATAAAAAATAATTAGGTGGCGACTCCTCAACCCTTTTTACCCAGGAATCACCGGACACGTCCGCGCTCCACTTTGACCCGAGCGGGTCGAAAATAGAGCGCGACAAGGAGAACATGGAAGTAGTCGCAACATCAGAGATAATACTAATAATGTCCCGCTCGGACCAGATGGCATGCCGATTGGAACTCCAGCACTAGAGGACCCTATGGTTGCAGATGGAGCCACTTTCGGAGGCGGACATATGCGATAAGAGGATGTTGCCAATGACGAAATGTTTGAGGATGACATATAAAATATGAGGGGGCAGAATGCCGCTATGAGCGAATAGTTGGACCGCCTAATGCAGTTTCACTCAGAATATATGTCCGAGAATTCTGGCAGTACTCCAACAGATGAACCGACACCTCCACCAAATACCAATAGAGATACTGGAAATGATCAGAGTAGATCGAGAAACGGTGGTGCTTCAGAAAATGAAACTGTTCATGAAAATCTTTTCCAGGAACATGTTTTGAAATTAATGAAAGACATGGTGAACAAAGTAGACACTAACACAGAGAAGGCATAGAAAAATGTCAAGGAGTTCCAGCACCAGTTAAATCAAATACCGGGAGTCCCTCATGTGGTTGAAGGGCCAGACGCAAATAGATATATTCAGTTGGCGTATAAGCTAGAGGCTGCGCGCGAACTGATCCCCAAAAGGTTCAAAATACCATTTGTAGCCCAATATGATGGGACAACTAATCCACAGGAGCACATAACGGCATGTACTATGGTCGTAAAAGGAAATGATCTAAGGGAACACGAAATAGAATCGATTTTGATCAACAAGTTTGCTGAAATACATATTAAGAGAGCCTTGACATGGTATTCACTCCTTCCTGAGCATTCAATTGGATCGTTCGCCCAGATCGCCGACATGTTCATAAAAGCTCATGCGGGGGCACGGAATGTGAAGACGCACAAAGGCGGATACCTTTCGCATTGCGCAGAGAGAAATGAAACTCACTAGGGACTTCATTCCATGGTTTTAGAAGGAACGTATGCTGCTACCCGCAGTCTTGGATGAGTGGGATGCAGAGGCTTTCACAAAGGGTTTGAATCCTTTAAGTTCAGATGCTTTACGAAAGCTCAAGGAGAAATCTCTTAGAATTCCATGCTACAACCCGGGAAGACGTACAAAGCCAGTATGAGTCCTAGATCCAGATAGAAGATGATATGCTGGGGACTCAAGCTGGAAGTATTTTTTAAAAGTCAGACAAAGGAGATGGAGCAGACGAGAATTCCTCAGAGAACCGCTTCCCACCTTATCCTGCTCCTAGAAATCAAGGAGGCGGACAAAGTTTTCACTTTTTTGAAAAGACAAACAACAAAGAAGGATCTGGATGAAACAATCAAGGATTGGCGAATTTCAACAGAGGGAATTCATCTAACTCTACTAAGGGTACCAGATACCCAAAATTATCTGAGTACAACTTTTATATCAACGAGGATCAAATGGTGGCGGTACTGAGAACCTATCCAGCGTCCCGACCTCCAAAGTCATTATAATTTGATCCTAGTAAAAGAGATCAGTCTGTATGGTGTGATTTCCACGGCACACATGGACATAAAATTCAAATTGTAGACATATATAGGCAACCTCCAAGAATATTTAAATGAAAGAGCTAGCAATAATTATGAGCAAGGATCGCCCGCCGAAGACAAACATTATCCGGCTGCACAACTCTATGTTATATACATGATCTTTGGTGGGTCAATGATTGCCGCTACATCTTTCACTACGGCTGAAAAGACAAAAAATCTCAGTAACTCGGGAGAAGAAATTCTGGGAGACAGGATGAACACGCTATCACGTTCACCGAAAAAGATGTTGCCGGTGTGATTTTTCCCCACAACGATGCATTAGTAATTTCAGTACCTATTGATTGCTTCCAGGTGAAGAGAGTTCTGATCGATCCCGAGATTTCAACTAATATTATCTGACTAAAGGTGGTAGAAGAGATGAATATGGAAAAAAAATCGTTTCGACAGCCAGAATTCTCTCAGGTTTCAATATATCAAGCGATGCCACAAATGGGGAGTTGATCTACTGGTGGATGCGATGGGAGTCATTAAGATGACAAAATTTCATGTCATTGATGGTGATATGAGGTATAATGTGATATTCGGGAGGCCTTGGATACATGATATGAAGTCGGTCCCATCAACATTACATTTATTAGTGAGGTTCCCTACATCAGAAAGAATCTAGCAAATTCGAGGGGAACAACACTCTGTCAGGGAGATGTAATCCATTGAGGAACTAGAGGTAGTGGCAGATCCTAAATAGTAATTTCTAAATGCAGAGCCTTCATCGGCATATGTTCGTTAGGTTCCACCGACAGAATTAGAATCAACCTATCCGGATGAGGAGTTTTTGGATCGATAACAGGTGCCCAGATATTTTCAGATACCAGATGAGTTAGATGTAACTTGAACAGATTGCACTACACCTAGAAACTCCTCACAGGAAAGTATACCTTGGCATAGGATTAACACCGAAGCTCATGGATTTAATTCTTAAATATCTTGCAGCTGACGTTAATTGCTTTGCATTGTCATATGAAAATATGACAAGTATCCCTCCAGAAGTCACAACTCATAAGTTAGGCCTGGATCTCAGTTTCCCTCCCGTGCTACAGAATAAACGGTTGATCGCCGAACTCCGCAATAGGGTTGTTAAAGAGGAGGTAGCTAGATTACTTAATATAGGATCAATCCAAGAAGTAAAGTACCCAGACTAGTTAGCAAATGTAGTTGTAGTACCTAAAAAGGGGTATAAATTTAGAATGTGCATTGATTATAAAGATTTAAACAAAACATGTCCAAAAGACTCGTTCCCATTGCCAAACATAGATCAGATGATCGATGCTATGGTCGGGCATAAGATAATGAATTTTCTCAATGCGTGTTCCGGTACCCATTGCTCAAAAGATTGGCTTTTGCTTTAGTTATGTCATCGGAAAGCTTTGAGAATATTTTCAATGCCACCCAATTGCCGTAGTAACCACATTTCCACTAAAAATATGTTACATAAGCCCAAGATTTTTGGGCGCCTGCCTAAATGGGCAGCTGAATTGAGTGAATTTGATATTGGGTATAGACCCCGAACTGCAATAAAGTCCTGGGTCCTTGCAGATTTCATGGCTGATTCCAGTCCGAGAGTAACCCCTCACGCGAAAAAAAAGCCATCATGGTCTCGGGGACTGCCCTTGGGGTTTGGACGCTTTACACAGATGGGGCCTCCAACGTCAAGAATACTGGCATGAGAGTAGTATTTCATACTCCCACCGGTGAAATTTTAAGACAGACAATTTATAGCATTCCGTTAACTAACAATGAAGCCGAGTATGAGGCTTTGATTGCAGCTCTGGAATTAGTCTGAGGCTTAGGCTATCAAATTATTGAAGTCAAGTGTGACTCACTTCTAGTGGTGAACCAAATCCATGGGGTATTCGAGGCCAAAGAAGAACACATGTCGAGATACCTTCATAAGACTCTGAAGCTTTTTTCCCAGTTTCAAGAATGGATGGTGGTGCATATACCTTGGGAAGAAAATATAGAGCAGATGCACTCGTAAACTTAGGCTCCCGCACGGAAGCCAAGGGTTCTAAAACTGAGTCGGTTGTTCGGCTATTGCACTCGGCACTAGATCTCATAGGTTACGATGAGGTGAACTTAACAAGCCTATCATGGGACTAGAGGAATGGATTATTGGACTACCTCATAAACAGAAAGCTCCCAGAGGACCCAAAAGCATCTAGAGCTTTGAGGATCAAAGCCGCCTGGTATTGTGTCGTAAATGGAAAAAAAATTTGACGGTGTTTTTATGGTCCCTAAACCCAATGCATAGGCCCTGACGAATTTGATTACGTAATGAGGGAAGTCCAATAAGGCATATGCGGAAACTATTCGAGAGTGGAATCTTTAATGAGAAAACTCATGAGGGGAGGTTATTATTGGCCCTGGATCGAGGAAGATACAAAAATGTTTGTAAAGAAATGTGACAAGTGTCAGCACCATGCACAGTTGTTACACCGATTGGGAGAAGAACTACACCCGGTTGTATCCCCATGGTCGTTCATGAAATAGGGGATGGATATAGTCGGATCTTTGCTAGAGGCACCTAGACAGGTATGTCAAATTATATTTATGACTGACTATTTTCTAAATAGGTTAAAGGTGCAACTTATACAAAACTCCACAAGAAGGAGGTGATGAACTTCATTTGGCAGCACATCATCTGTTGTTTTGGAATCCCGAAGGAGATAGCTTGTGACAATGACCGAAATTTTATTGGGGCTAAAATTACAAAGCTCCTCGATGACTTGAACATCAAGTGTATCACTTCTACTCCATACCATCCCAGTTTGAATGGTCAAGTAGAATCAACAAGCAAGACCATAATTCAAAACTTGAAAAAGAAGTTGGAAGCTGCAAAAGAAAACTGACCTTCTATGCTACCGGAAATTTTATGGGCATATAGAATCACGACAAAAATGAGCACTAGATAAACTCCTTTTTCCTTGGTCTATGGTGCAGAGGCCTTGATTCCGGTAGATGTTGGGACTCCTAGTTTGAGGTATCTCCGGGCAGAGGACAAATCAAATGCAAAATCAATGTTCATGCACCTGGATTTAATCGAAGAACATCGAGATCTTGCATACCACCGGATGGTAGCCCAAATGTAGAAAATGGAATGATACTATAACTGACACACAAATCTCCGACACTTAAAACTCGGAGACTTAGTGCTCCGGAAGGTAACTCAGAGTACCCGAGAACATAATGCGGGAAAATTAGGCGCAAACTAGGAAGGTCCATATACCATCACCGGTATCACCGGTAAAGGAGCTTACTAGCTGACAGCCCAACAAAGAAACAAACTTTCTAGTAATTGGAATGTAAGCCATTTAAATAAGTATTACATGTAGTGAGATGAAGATGCACTGCACTCTTTTTCCCTTCGTCCAGATTTTTTCCCAATTGGATTTTTCTAGCAAGGGTTTTAATGAGGTTGATAGTATTGCTACCAAGGAGATCTATCTAGTGTTCGGGTCCCTCATTTCATGAACTCTTAGACACTGGGGGCCATATACACCCAGATAGGAGTGACGAAGATTTTTCAAAAATTTCAATGCTTCAAGGAAAAACATGCGATACTGGGACTCTCCAGATGTTGGGGACTGCCCAGATTTTCAAATTACATGTAACCGGACTAACCACACTAAAGGGCAGCCGGATTATTCTTATTTGTCTTCACATTTGTAAGTTAAAAGGAATTACTAACAATTTTCTTTTATGATTAATAAATCACTGCCATCACGAGCATAAAACGTATGTTGATTTAAATATATCAAAAATTCCATGTCATAATGAATAGGAGACGTCCTCTTTTACAACATCACTAAAAATAAGGACCCTTTCTATTAAAAACCTTAACAAAAAATAAAAGTTAAGGCTCCGAATACTAAGAGTACCAGAGTTTTAAGTTGATCGAAACCAAGGCAAGTCCGGAACTAACTACAAAGTCCACGAGAAGCCCTAATATAAAATAAAAAAATACATCTTTCGGAGTAAATTCAAGTTTGATGGAAAGGTCTTAAAAAAACACTTCCAGAGCTTAGTATTTACCAATTGAAAAAGTAAGGTCAACAAATATACTTGTACAAGTAATAAAAATTTGCTTAAAAAAACCATGAAAACATAGAATGGGGACATTGAGCAGAATTGCGGAAAAAGAATTTTTTTCATTTATATTTTTCTATCTCAACCAGGTTACAAAAGATAATCACCGGGCCCAAAAGTGACCCGACAACAGATAAAAAATAAAACAAAAATAAAACTCATGCGAAAGGTTACGGTAGCCTTCTCCATGGTCCACCGGGGGTGTTTCCAAAAATAAAAGTAACCAAGAGTTACAAATTCTAAGAAGTTGGGGTTGAATGAGGAAATTCAGAGGCTGACGCTCCGGGGGAATTGTTAGAGGCAAAAGGCATGTTCGCTTGAGAGGGAGAGGCTTCGACTCCCGGGAGGACTTTCTCACCTCCGCCCCCTCCGGATAAAGCATTATCTTCTTCCATTGGGAGGAAACCATTGGGACTATTTGCTGATGCCAACTCCAACTGCTGGGCTAGGGTGATCTCCTCATCAATATCAACGAGCCCGACTTTCACAGCTTCCAAGGCTTTTCGATGCATCATATAGTTGTTCCTAACAATAGACAGAGTATAACTATCAATGGTAGCCTGAACTTCTTCTTCTACAACTTGAACGACCTGAGTTAGCTCGACATTGGTTATATTTAAGAGTTCATTGGCTCGGGTCAACTCGGCGATCTCCTCCCGTTGATTCTCATTTTGGGCAATCATGGTATAAATACGAAACCTCAAGGACTCGTTCTCCCCCTTGAAAGCCTATATCTTTGTTTTTTTAATATAGAGACGCTCAGCAAAGGTGCCCACATCCGATGCCTTGGTCTTTTTCTTTTGCCCATCCCCATCTCGATCTTCATGTAGTGTGGCCTGTTATCTATAGGCCTCATTCTCTTCCTCATGTTGTTTGAATTTACCACACAGTTCATCAACATTCGAAAGCTTCACCTTTGCTATCGACAGACAATTAATGGCATTTTCCCTCCCAATCGCCAATGCGGCCTTTTCTTCGATTATCCGCTGGCCCCTCATCGTATAGAAAGTCGGCCTAAATGGTGATTTATTTGTCAGAAGGGGATACTCGAAAAGTACAAAGAATAGAAAAACATAAAGGGATTATACCTTGGTTGCAACATGCATGCCCTCATTGATAGTGCATTCTGTAGACACCCGTTGAACCTTCCCTCTGTCTTTATCCGAATCCATGTGCTTCATGTAATTATCCACTCCAACATGCTTGGACAAAAGATGGCAGGGAGCTGGAAGGTTACAGTCCAAAATTCTGCAAGTTATGCTACTAGAGCCAGATATTCATTCACCAAGTCTCCCCTACACGGAGAAGATGTCCAGCCTGGTGAAGAAGGGATGTCATAGTAGTCTTCCTGAGCAATAGTTAGCAGAACTAGAGACTCGGGATCTTCAGCAATTGGGGGGAATATCAACAGTTGGTGTATGTGGAGACTGGCGTATGGTAGAATTCGTGCCTACCGGGGAAAAAGAAGCATTGGTATGGCCGATTCCATGGCTGGCAAGTACCATCTCTGCAAAAAGCTGAGGGATGTTAGCTCTTCTCCTCTCCAATGGTTGTTCGTCCTTGGGACCATCATCATCCAGGTCCACCATAGAGAGAGAACCAACCGCCATTCCGGTAGTACCAGGGGCGTTGGGAGGAGTACGGTCGATGCAATCTGGTATTCATTTTTTTGTGCGCTTCGGGCCAGTTTGGAGACTGTTAGAGGATTCATTATAAATCCCTTTTTGCTTCTAGGCTTGTTGAATTATTATGGCAGTTGCATCCATATTTTCTATATCTTTTGCGGTAGGAGCAGTACACGTAGATTTGGAGAGGCCTGGAAGGAACAACTTAGTATAAGTGATTCCAAGAAAAGCGAAAGAAGGCGATAAATAAAAGAGGAAGAAAGCATACCATGATTGCGAGGGACCCAATTTTGGTTGTTGGCAAACTTTTTTATGTCTGAAGTTGACACATCAAGAATTGCTTGAACCCAAGCTTCAAAGTTGAATATTTCTTCAGGCTCCTAAGTGGTGGCTGAAGGAAGGAAAAAAATCCGATGAAAGTATGGAAAAAAAGATACTAAATTACATATGATAAAGAGACTTATAGTGGAAATTCCATCACTCTGGGATAGTATGACTATCCAGGGAGAGGACATCGGCAGTGGCGACAATGACAAACCTCTCCATCTAACCCCGGTCTCAGTCTTCATCAAGGTTTGTAAGAATAACTTTATTTCCCCTGCGGTGCAGATTGATAACTCTGTCACAAAAAATATGTTTGGAGTAGCGGCGAATAAGATGGTCCAAGAAAAAGGGAACGCTGGCCTCTCAAGCAAAATTCCATAGGTAGGTGACTGCCCTCCAAACCTGGGACTTGAGCTATGCAAATTTTGTAACAACAACAGAATTCCAAGATGACGTCATCAATGACTTCCCAAAGTTTCATTGAGAAGGGGTATGTATAGACGAATAAATACCTTTGCTTGTAGGTGGTTATCATTTCATTGTCATTAGGAATCAAAATTGTAATTGACTTCCAGCAACAGTCGGCCTTTACCGTTAGCAATATACTAGCAGTGATTCGAGTTTTGTAATCACTAGCATGATAGTCTCGACCCCCGAGTAAAACCCTAGTGATTGATTTTTCTCGAAGATCATGGTCAAATTGCCATGTCTTCGGTAGGAAAGAAAAAGCTAAAAGGTTCCGTCTTGGCTGTGCTTCTTCTTGGGGGTTAGGGTTCTTCCTATTTTGAGGAATGTTGCTACTGGAAGAAGGGTTAGACATATTTGCGATGAAGGAGAAAGAAAATTGCTCTTAGAGACTTTAAGAAGTTTGTGCACAAATGAAGGTTGTATGGTTAAACTCATTCACTTATAAGGGTATTTATAAGTGGTGAGGAGTTATCATTGCAAAATGGAAACGATGTGATGGATGCCAATCGGCGGCAACACGTGTCTGTCAGGGCAGGTGCGATGAGGTGACACACCGCATCATTACTCTATAGTTTTACGTTAATCGAGAGGAGTCGGAAAGTTGTCGTCGTTTCAATAAGGTGATGATTAGAGTGGTAAAATAAGTGGATGGCATTCTTCGAAGTCTCCTGCCAAAATACGGAGTTCTTATTGGTTGTCAATTTAAATCCTTTTTCCAGGCATGCAAAGGATACGCCCGGAAAGTGCAGAGACTATCTGTATGGGGGAAAATTCGTATAAGACAGATATACGAATTATGAGGTGACACGGGAGTATGATGCTGAGTCAAATCTAGGCCAATCTGGGGCGGTACCGATAAGACACGAGCAGTACCGGAAGCGTCGTGTGCATATGTGGTACCGGTAACTCAAAAGGTTGGAGAGTTGTTTGAACCGTATCGGACAGTTGTTACTGAACAAGTTGTACGTCTTCCAACATGGGATTAATAACATTTATGGAGATACTAATTGTCCAATTATTACAACATTCATTCTCCTGTATTAATGAAGATATATTTCATATGGTGTGTACCTGTGAAGCTCATGTATAAATAGGACACATTCTTCTATTGTAAACGACCAGATTCAAGCTATTATAATACAATCACTCACTTTCTCTGGATTACTGTGATTTCATACGAGTTGTGGTGACTTTGCCCAGAAGCTTTCACAAGGCTCAGGCTAATTATCTCTTTATTTTGCTTTAATATTTTTAACTTGCAGTATATTTTATCTAGCTTTATTTTCAAGTCAATTACTTGAGATCCACGTCGTATTAGGATGTTTGTGACAAAAGGTATACGAAATATTTTTTTTGTCAAAGGTCAATAATTTAAATAAATAAATGTTTCTGTCATGATATTAGAATAATTTTTCCCTTAACTTCAGTTGGTGGTTATCAATACAAACTTTCTTGCACTTTAAACCAATCAATTTATTTGTGCATATTCAGTTCTGCATAATTATTATAAGTTTATGCAATTTTAAAGTGTCATTTTGATTTAAGTTACTAATTTTTATATGACGGGTTTTTGTAAGATTAATATTTTAAAGAGCAAATCAAAATAAATTGAAGGATAATTTAGTTAGTGTCATAAAAAAATTTCAGATCTAATGAGGTTCCAGTAGTAGCTAAAGCTCTCTGAGATCATAAAGTAATAAGTTTGAAATTTTTTATATGGTGTATGACATTAAAATTTTGTGCATTTCTCGCATAATCTTCTGTAATTTTTGACAATTTTTTCTGCATTAATCTGAAGAACCTTATATAAATTTTTATTGTGCTTTTCTGAAGTTATTTTGCATAAAGCGAGCATTGATATGTATTTTATTGATATTTTTCTTTTTGCTATTTTTCGCGGCGCATAAAGGAAAAAAGTTATTTATATTGGGAATGAAATTATAGCATGTGGGCTTCTTGTTTCAAATAGAATAGACTATTCTAATATGTTGCCAAAGTAAACTCTATTAGATAAAAATTAATTATTTTGAACATTAAGCATATTTTGTCTATGCGAAATAATTATTCAAAGAAAGATTATTTTGGCCAGATTATAAATAGTCATGAATATTTGATACATTTAATAATATCATGCTGGTAATGTGTCGATCCAAAGAAAGACATATTACTAGGCCATTTTAGTAGTCAATATTTATGAAATATGGACAAGAGTACCACTTACAAATTATTTTTTATGTCCAAAGACTAAACAATAATGTTGTGTTAGGTATCTTGAGATGATCCTTTTTGGATATTTATGTGTTTGAAATATGCAAATCCAAAGTTCATCGAAATTGAAGCATATACACAATAAATTTCTGATTGTGTGAAGAAAAGAGTTCAAAGTCTTCTTGTGTCAATATAACATATTAGTAAAAAAATTATTTTTGCGGATCCGCACATGAAAGGTTGCAACCTAAAGTTGTTGTATGAGCTTGTAGCTTATATGGATGTCGTTGGATCTATGATGAGTCAATTCTGTAGGAGTTTGTTATTTTATTTATACTTTTGACATGTTTAAGTATATTTTCAGTACAAATTAAAACTTTATAAATTTTGAGTGATTATTAAAAATTGTGAAAATAAAGTTATTGACTTTCTAATATGATTTTTCATAAAGTGTAAGAAAGTGATTTTGGACTATTTAAAGTCATATAAAGTAGGACCAACTCTTATTCTTCGGTCAAAAGTAGGGAAAAACAAGTGTTTGATCAGATCAATCAAGACATAGGCAGAAATAGACATGGCTGAGATCAATTTTATATGCAATTTCCATGCTATGCATTTATATTTGATCTATGTCATTAATTTTGCTGATATCGTGACCATTGATGGGTTTAGTGACAAATATATGTTACAAAATCATGTTGATCCCATATTAGTATGATTAATGGACCAGATTGCTTAGAGATAGTACATTGTGCGGACTATGAAGTTTTTGGTTATGTACAATTTTTTAGAAATATATGTGGTCCAAGTGAGATTGTTAGAAATTTCTATTTATTGGACTCACATATTTAATATAATTGTACATAGCTATGCTATCAATTAAGGACGCCTATTTTTCTGATCTAATAAAGTGTTATTTTTATGGGCTATATATAAATCTAATGTTATAAGGTATGAATTTTATATGCATAGAAACCTAGTTAGCTCTTTATTTATAATTGATAAATTCATAACTGAAGAGTTACACCTCTTATGAAATGTTACCTTTGAAATGTTATGTCTCTTCCAAAAAGTTGCCTCACTATTATATGTTGGTTGTGGTCCCTAAGTTTGTGACAAAAATTCTTTCCTCTTAATCCCATTAAGAAAAGTATCATAAAGTAAGTAACAAGACTTAGAAGATACAACCTTCCTTAAGTTGATTCTAGAATGAATCAAGGTAAGTGTCCTTACTATTCTTCTAGTATTCATCATTATTTACTGATTTAATAACGATCTTGTGTAGACGGTATAAAGTTATCCTAACACAAACGATGTCTAAGATTAAGAACTAGTTGGCTTTTTTTTATTGGTTTGGAAACTACGTGTATTGGGTGAAAAATGCATACGGATGAGCTGGCGTATCCAGAGATTCAAACGGCTTCAAGGCTTCTAAAAAACTGTCTCCCACTCCCAACAACTCCCGTCAAATCAATCCGCTTAGAGCAGAGCTCTGCGGCACACGTGGGTGCAGTGACATCAGCATGCTCACGTCGTCATAACTTTAGAGGGTTATAATTGTCTAGTTTTTGCTTATATATAGATGTAAGACTTAGAAGGAAAGCATCATCTTGTATTCTCTTGCCCACACTTGTAACCTAAGCTCTATTCTCTCTCAAAGCAATATACGAAAAGAAGCACTTGTCCATTATTTTACATTACTAGTTCAAAATCAAAGCTTACTTGTTCATACCATTTATTTGTTTATTTACTTATCCGTTTTCTAACTGATAATACCGAACTCATTGAGGGGATTTCTGGATCGGATAGAACACACTTGTCTTAAAACCATAGAAAACAAATCTCTAACTGTGTTTTTAGTTAGAATCGATTTCATCAAAAAATAGTTTGGCGCCATTTGTGGTGATAAACAGTTGTGGTATTGTCTTGATCTATAGCTGATCTCCTTGAAAAAACCAAGCGGAACCGTTATACTCAAAAAATCATGTTAGGACAAAGTAGCAGTTTCCATGGATCATTGGAACCCAAAGATGAACAGATACCCATTCATAATCAGGACTTGGTAGATCATCTAGTTACACTGATAACAGAGCCTGAAGAGGAGTTCAAGCGAGAGCATCGAGAAAAAACCTCCCGCCAAAGCAGCCAACAAAGAATGAGGTAAAGGTATCTCGGACAACGAAGAGGCAAAGAGGGCCCGAAAGAAAACACCTAAAGGAAGAAGCTCCGCTAACTCTCAAATTGATAAGCCCGAACACACAAACAAATGAGGGTCTTTGACGAAGGAAACGATCGTGTCCGTTCTCAAGGCACAGAATAAAATGATGCTACATATGGAGAGAGAAGTAACCGCTATAGCTACTCACTCCAGTGCTAGGACTCCAGCGTCAAACCTGAACGCAATGAAAACCTCAGCATCACCCGAGACCAGGAACAAGAGGATCGATGGTGCAAAAGAGTGAATGGATGCGTTCACAAAAAGACTACACTGAGTAGAGAGACAGATGAATGAACAGATGAACTAAACATCAGGAGCATCGCCCGTGATAAAGGGCTTAGGGGCCATGAGAAATGGGACCTTGATATACCCGAAAAATGCGGCCCCTATCCCCATTACGAATAAGTTCAAGATGATATACAAAAATATGATGGAACCACCGACCCAGATGAGCATATCTTGACATTCGAAGCCGCTGTTACCGACAACAATCTCAAGCAACACGAGATCGAATATGTTATGATAAAGAAATTTAGCCAAATGCTCATAAAATGAGCACTCTCTTGGTATACGTATTTACCTGAAAATTCTATTGATGATTTTGTTACTCTTGCAAATACATTTGTTAAGGCTCACGCAGGGGCCCAGAGCGGAAATGCACAAGTAGGATGTGGTCACGATAAAGAAGCGGAGAGATGAGCTACTGTGGGGATTCATAGACAGGTTCCAAAGGAAAATAATGTTATTGTCGGCCATCTTGGAGGATTGGGCTGCAACTGCATTGGCAGATGGATTAAACCCGAACAGTTCAAATACATCCAGAATGTTGAAGGAAAGTCCGACGGAGTTCCCGGAAAAAACATAGATCTAGATAAACCTTATATATACAGCTAAAATGCAAATTGAGGAAGACCAGTGCACGGCAGCGCCGACATACACGGGCAGCTGCCCCTCAAGAAGGTTGGGTCAAGGGTCAGCACTAACACCACACATGGGGGACGATTGAGCCATATGATACCGGACGTTTCCCTAGCTCAGGGGCAAATATGGTAGCATCAGGAATTACTAGGGCTCATTGAGCGAGGCCCTCCACGATTCGAAGCATCGACATCGAGGGGGACTCGCCCCCAAAGTTGCCCGATCACAACTTCAGCATAAATGTAACAGAACTGGTGGTGATAATGAAAATTATGAAGGAAGCAAGGTCCCCGAATGATATGCGCATAAATCCGGACAAAAAAAACATAAGGTTGTGGTGTTATTTTCATTGCAGGCCCGAGCATACCATGGAGGATTGTGAAAATATGAGCATCAAAGTGGCACAGTTGCTGTGCGCGGGGCACTTGAGAGAGTACATAAGCAACCGGGCAAAGCTTAACCTGAGTAGAAATGTCGGACAGAAACCAAACAAAACACCTCCACCCACTCACACTATAAACATGATCTTCGAAGCAGAGGTGGTGAACAAGATTACATACACATCAATGAGGAAATCCAAAATTTCCATCACAACCATGAGCCGCATCCGAGAACCCGTAGAGACAAGGGATATCTCATTCTCCAGTTACGATTGCACGGACCTTGCCTCCTCTCAATATGATGCCCATGTAATATTTGTACAAATTAAGAAATATTTTATTAAGTGTGTTTTGGTTAATCTAGAGGAGTTCAGTGAACATCATACAACTACGTGTCCTGAAAGAAATGCGGGTGGATGAATCTGTCGTCCCAATAATAAAGATACTAGCAGGCTTCAACATGTCGAATGAGTTGACAAGAGAAGAAATCAAATTAATGATATACACCGATGGCATGGAACGAGACACGACCTTCGATGTTATATCTGGTGACATGGCTTACAATGCAATATTAGGGCGACCATGGCTACATACAATGCAGGTGGTCCCTTCAACCTACCACCAGAAGGTCAAATTTCCCACTCCTTGGGGGGTCGGTAAAATCAGATAAAGCAATAATACATCCCGGTTAGAGGAATCCTTGATAGTGGCAAACCGCAAGAATGTGGGATGGATGAATAGTAATCACATACACCGGACCCGAATATGCCATCCGGGGAAATAAAAGAACATACGGAAGAAGGGCGCCTAGATTAGGTCATCTCGAAAGGCTTCATCATACCAGTAGACAAAGATCCCGCAGATTCCACCATAGAAGAGTTGGAAAGTGCGATCTTTTCAAGTAACATCATGAATAGAAGGTATACCTAGGCTCGGAGCTCTCTCCCGAGCTTATGAGCGTGTTTTCATATTATTGAAAGGTTAATTCCACTTATTTTACTTGGTCTCATCTTGATATAACAGGAATCCCTCCAGAGACAACTATCTACAAGTTAAGCGCCGATCCCAATCACACCCCTATGAGACAAAGAAAACGACTAATTTCTGCAGTCATAGACCAATTTGTGAAAGAGAAGGTAGCACACGCCTACTCAATATATGATCGATACGAAAAGTTGAAGATCCCAATTGGCTGGCCAACGTGTTGGTGGTCCCTAAGAAACTTAATCAATTCAGGATGTGTGTAGACTTCAAAACTCAATCATACTCCGATTTAACCAGATTAGTCTACATCCATATGACGAAGAAAACATATTTTTGATACCAATCACAGTAACTTTTGTTATAACGTAATGCCTTTAGGTCTTAAAAATGCAGGAGCAACTTACCAAATGTTGGTAAACAAAATGTTTGGAAAGTAAATCAGCCAAACCAGGGAAGTTTAAATAGATGGCATGCTGGTCAAATCTTGAGAGGCAGAAACCCACATGACCTCCATGGCTGAGACTTTTGACATCTTGCGTCACCATAGTATGAAGTTAAACCTGGAGAAATGTGCCTTCAGAGTTAGGTCTAGAAAATTATTGGGTCTCCTTATTTTTTGTCGCGGCATCAAAATGAACCCTGAATAAGTCAGAGCCATCCAAGAAATATCAGACATACTGAACAACATTAAGATGGTACAAAGGTTGACGGGAAAGATTGCGGTCTTGGGAATATTTGTGTTTCGATCGACGGACTGATGTCATGAATTATTCAAGCTTATGAAAAAGGATCACTAGTTTTGGTGGATGTAGGAGTGCTACCAAAGCATGTAAGACCTAAAAGGTTACCTGGCTAGCCCGAACGTAATGGCCAAACAAAAAAAAGGGAACGACTACTCATATATGTAACGGCCTCGGCAATATCAATCAGCATCGCCCTAATAAGGGAAGAGGGAGAAGCACAACTCCCCATTTATTATGTAAGCAAAACATTCACAGGGGCGGAGTGCAGATATTCGGATATAGAGAAGTTAGCTCTGGCCCTCGTCATTGCCACATGAAAACTGCGACCATACTTACAGTGCCATCCAGTAACAGTCGTCACAAGCGCCCATTGCAAACTCTATTACAAGGGGAGAACCTCACGAGCCGGCTGTCTAAGTGGTCAGTTGAAATAAGTGAGTACGGTCTAACATACCAACTTCGCTCAAAGATACGAATGAAAATTTTGCCCGAATTTTTAGAAAATTTTTCCCCAAAAATACAACCTTGAAGGTCACAGGTATGAGTCTACATTCTTTTTGTTTTTACATTTTCCAAACTCTTTGATCGCAGGACTGGGACTGGCGTCAAGATCGGGACTGACCAAAGGAAGAGTGCACCTCAGATGTGGCACGTGTTGCACTCTTTTCCTTGACCGAGTTCTTTCCTAACAAGGTTTTTATCGGCAGGGTTTTTGATGAGGAAACAACCATAAAATTTATTACTCTAAAGGGCTCCCCAAGGGAATCTCGAGTTCAAGAAAAAGAGATTAACCCTTGTGTTTTTCTATTTTTTGTCAAAAACAAACGTGTACTTGGGTTTACACCTTGAATGTTATGAATAGAAAACAGAGCTTCAGCCTCGCTTATTACACCCTAAATATGTTGGTACGAACTCGTCCTCCCAGATGCGATAATATCAACCACGGACACACGACATGGCCTATAGGCCTCAGAACATGAAGGAAATATAACCTTATGCTAATATAAAATAAGGTCGAGATGTCCTCTTCATCAACGTCGAACAAAGGGGGCCCTACTTCTATTATGAGTTGAATGAATTAAATTTTTTATCATAAAATATGCGGCGGAAAGTAGCATTCACAGATCGGGGAAAGCGATTTCTTAAAACACCACCCGAATAAAGAAAATTCAAAGTAATCGTGGAACTTAAACACAAGCGTTCGAAATTGCTATATAGTATAGTCCATATGAAGAGGTCATTGGGTGGAAGGATCCCTATGGTTGGACTGCTCATCTTCCAAGGACCGGGTAATCTTCACACCATTCCACAAATCATACCAATATAATCGGTGTATTAAGCAATAACATACATTCCCCACATGGGGTATTAACGAGTTAACTAAAAAACTTTGGCCCATGATAGAGACATGACGAAAACACATTGTCATATAATCACAAAAAGGGTCAAAAGCAAGGCCAATACCGGTAGCAAAGTAACACAAGTGTTTTCTGAAAACAAAGAAACATAGTGACATGTTCAAAAAGCTAAAAATCCACTTTCAGCCACCGGAACCTTAAAGGGGTGCTCCCTGAATTTAGCCGAAACTTCATTTTTGCCTTCGTGGGACCAACTTTCACTATTTAAAGTCTGAACAAAATCCTCGGGTGGGGGTCGAACAAGCAGAGCATTATGAGCCATGTCCTCCACATTTAGAGCGGTGACCAATGCAACATCAATATCAATCGACCCATCTCGGGCCTCATGAAGGGCAATCCTTCAGGCCTGAAACACAACATGGGTTTTCTCAAAGACAAAGTCCATCTTCAGTTACTGAATGATGGTGTCCGTATCAGACATATGGATTTTCTGCATTGCTTTGCAAAGAGAGGTATTGGATTCAGTAAGATCTTTGTTTTGCTGGAGCTACTTCTTGTTTCGAACCGACAGGTTCTTGTACCTTTTCTCGAGGATGCTTAAATCTTTCTCAACAAAAGCCTTATCCCTCTGACAAGTGTCAAGCTCAATTCTCGTAATTCGAATATACTTCTCTAGAACCAATTCCTTATAAACCATTATGGCTAGGTGCTTCTAGTGTTCAACGCACCTCTTCTAAAGCTCCAAACGCTCATTGTGGAACCTGGCCGCCTCCTCACTGTAAATCTTCCGATCTTTCTCCAACTGGGCCAACCTAGCCTCCAGATCCTCTGTAGAAATCAACAAGCTCTCTAGTGCCAGAAGACACTCCTATAATTTTTTATACTCCAGCATCATCTCCATCTCTTCAACAAGCTTCCGTTGAAACCCCTCCATGGTTAGGAGGCTCGCCTAAAATGAAATCGGTCGAGAAAAACAAGGGTCACACTCAAAGAGAAAAATAATAAAATGAAGAATTGAAAAATGAAACACCCATGTACCTGAGCAGCCGCGTAAGCGCCAAGATTGAGTAGGCAATCTCTAGAAACTCATCTTATTTTCTCATTATCTTTCTCACTAATTAGGAGTCTTAAGTAGCTCGCAACCTCTACCGACCGAAAAAGAAGGTGGAATTCGTGGGGAACAGTAAAGGTAACCTGCCGACAAGCCGAAGGATTGTGGACTGGTGCCGAAAAGGTGTACACCCACCACGATCGACAGGAGCTTCGAGAGCCCTCGGGACGTGCCCCGATGTTGGAATCCCAAGGACCTTCAGATCGATACCCGGGCCATTGGGCCTCGGGGCATAAGAGCTCGTCTTTAGGGAGCCATCGTGGGAATGACTCGGGATGAGAAAAGAAGGCAGTGGACGGATACGGAACCCAGGGTGACGCCTCTAGCTCTAGTGGGGGCAAGGGAGAAAGGGGTGTTAGAGTTCAATTTGTCCAATAGATCCATCTGTCTAAAAAGACTGGTGATGATAGCCTCTGACCTAGCAGTTTTATTATGGGAAAGCCTCGGGGCAAAAATCTCCCCCTCTTCACTTACGTCGGATGCTAAATTGATTGACACTTGAGGAGAGAAGAGAGCTACCAAGGCCAGCCCTTGACTACCTTTCTCCCAAGCATTTGATCTATTTTTCTTGACCGATGGATGGGAGAAATGAGATCATAATATTTTTGACCGAATTGAATGAGCTGCCTCCGGACCCCAGCCCAATTTAGATGCAATTTGTATAACTTGTTGTAGAGTAGCATTCGGATCTTGGGGTACTTCCACCAGAGTCTCGATCGACACACCTTTAGGAAGACCATGATACTTCTCTTTCCTATTGTTCCCTAACGCGACCTCCTTCCATTTATGGAGGGGAGGAGGCGCGAAGTCTAGAATTTTGGATCCATTAGCCAGATCCGACACCGAATTAGGTTTCCATTCTATAGCTGAAAGAGAAAGAGAAGTAAAATTCAAAAACATCACTCACGGCCTAGAAAGATGGAGCACAGAAGGAGAACATGGATGAAAAAATTACGATTAAAATTCCATTGCTCCATAGTGGTGGCTCTGGTGGCTTAACTAAATCTGCAGTCGCCATGATATTGTATCTCTCCATCCATCCCCAGTCGGAATCATCATCAATGTTGGCAATCAAAGCATTCTGACCACGGCAAGCTAGTTGGATAACCCACACCCTGAAAATCTTGGGGGAATAGAGAAGGATTAAATGGGCAAGGGTGAAGTCCTCCCCCACTTGAGAAAAAGATACCGGAGACATGCGACTGTTCTCCACGCGGCCGGACTAATCTGGGCTAGGCATATGTTATATTTTTGGCAAAATTCCAAAATCATGAGGTTGTGGATTCACTCACCCTCAATGAAAAATGGTAGGTATACACAAAAGAGTATCCCTGCTGGTAAGAAGTAATGTCCTCACCTTCCTTTGGAAGGAGCACCTCGACATTGCTCCAGTCGTAATCCACCTTCACCCGACTCAGGTAATGATCACGTATAGAGGATTTGTATTTATCGGCCAGTCTCGTTCGCATATAGGATCGGTGGAAGTCTCGCGCTTCGTGAGGTCCTTCAAATTAGACCAATTACTGGGGATATAGGAGTTGGCATGTTGATTGGTGGAAGAGGTTGACTATTTCTTCTTCTTTGAAGTTCTGCTAGCTGATGGCTAACGAACTCCGATGGGAACTTGGTGAATGGGGATGTCAGAATCGCTACGAGCAAGGTTTTGATCTATAGTGGTGATGCCATCGGTGACAGAAGATTCGGAAGACACGAGTTAAAAATTTGGGAAAAGGGTGGTAAAAGATGATTTATTTTTCAAACAGTAGAGGAAATGTACTAAAGTTGAGAGATAGTGAATAGGAATCCTTGTACGAGGAGTTGTATACAGGAAATAAGGAAAGGGACAGTGTCTCACCTAAAAGAAAGGGAGTCAAGTCATCATTACGGCACCAAGTATCGAGGGAATGACGTGTCGAACACATGACACATGTAAAATGGGTTTCGTAGGGTGGCAAAGCATTTAATGAAAATAGTCATCATGCAAAGAAGGTTAATCGATTGAACTGGCGCACCAAGTTCGGGGAATGACATGAGTAGGTAAGTATTGATGGCCGAAAACACTTCCACTTCCCGGGCCCTTGAGTTCAAAAGCCTAGGAAAGTGGGAACTATTTGTATTGGGTGAAGAACGCCTTCGGATGGGTTGACGTATCTAGAGATTCAAATGGCTCCAAGGCTTCTAAACAACTGTCTCTCACTCCCAAAAACTCCCGTCAAATCAACCCGCCTAGATCAGAGCACCGCGACGCGTGTGGGTGCAGTGGCATCAACATGCTCACATCGTCATAACTTTAGAGGGTTATAATACTCTAGTTTTTGGCTTATATATAGATATAAGACTTAGAAGGGAAGGATCATCTTGTATTCTCTTGCCCACACTTGTAACCTAAGCTCTATTCTCTCTCAAAGCAATATACTGAAAGAAACATTTATCCATTATTTTCCATTACTAGTTCAAAATCAAAGCTTACTTGTTCATACCATTTATTTGTTTATTTATTTACGTGTCCGCCATTTAACTGATAATATTGGACTCATTGAGGGGTTCTCCGAATCAGATACAACTCACTTGTCTTTAAACCTTAGAAAATAAATTTCTAACTGTGTTTTTGGTTAAAACTTATTTCACCGAAAAACACTACGATTGGGAAATGCAGTCAAATTTTAACTTTGAAACTCTTTCTACGTATTTAAAAGATAGTAAAAAATGTCATTTGCTGGTACAAAAGAAAAGCAAAATTACAAAAATATCTTGAAAATATCCCTCAATAGTAGACAAGCTAACAAATAGTAAAGATTTAGGCACAACCATTCATCTATTTGGATAAGACAACTACTCCGCATTTACAAAATAATACAGACTCCGTGACCAAAATTAGCTCATATGGAAACTCTCATAGGTCTTCAAAACCCATATCTCACCATTACAAATTCATTTCCATTGAACCAAAATAAAATCCCAATCCATTTTCATAAAAATATAAACAGAACTCCAAACCGCCACCGAACCACATGGAAATTACACGCCGAAGCAAAAGGCTTCGGCAATGGAAAACTCAACGCATCAAAAAGAAGTAACAGAAGGAACAATAACAATAATGACGACAACGACGAGAAAATTCCTACGGAAATATGGGAAAGAATTATAGGAAGGATTTTGTTTTACGTAGGTGCACCGTTAATCGGGGGTGTAATTTTGCTACAGATTTTTGATATAGTAAAGCAGCAGAAATTGTTGGATTTGCCAATATGGTTACCATTTTTTACAACGTTTATTACATTTGGTGCATCAGCACTTGGAGCTGCTTATGGGACTTTGTCTGCCAGTTGGGATCCTGAGAAACAGGGCTCGTTAATTGGGCTGGAAGAATTGGGTTGATATGTGGGCTGATGATGAAGAAGAAAATAGGTGGATTTAAGAGAGAACAAAAAGTAATTCCTTGAATATCCATTAGTTATATTCGAGGTTTTTCTTTCTTGCTTGTTGATTGGATAAGTGGTTGACACTACACAACTAGCGAGTGATTATCATTGGTTGATTTATCATCTTAGCAAGTTTTATTAATTTATACGTAATCAAGTTAAGAATTTTTTCTTTTTTTGAATTAAGTTATATATACTCTCAATATAAATATTTTTTATATTTTTACTGTATTTTTATATGTTATACTTAACAAGTTATGTATCCTTTAATTTGAATTTTTAACCAATGCATAATATATATAAACATGTTATAGTTTTAGTAATTTCTTCAATGTTTGTAACAAAAGTTGTTTAGCAAGACATTCTAGGAACTATTACGGTAGGCAAGAACAGAACTGCAAGGCCAACCATGCCCCTAAAACAATGTCTTTTGTTAATATATATGGCTACACCCAGTTAATCAAGAAAAAAAAAATGTTATAATAAGTTATTGAAATAAGACACTGTTACTATCTTGAACTTTGGCCAAAGTTGTTACGACGCACTTTTTTTTCCAGGGGTCCTATTACCTCGTAATTTTTTTAAAACGGAATAATTAACACCCTAAGTGTTGGCGTGGCAAGGAGAGTGTACTTCACTCTCTTTGGGAGAGTAAGAAGCATAAAATCTAACACGTGTCATTTTTTAATTGGGTACTTTACATTTAATTACACCTAATTAATTATCATTAAGACTTAAAGTTTTTTTCTAAATTGATTTTTTTTTAAATGTGGACAACTTAGTTTTTTTATTAAGAATATGTATTTTCTTAAAATATGGAAAACTATTTTTTAAGAAAATAAATCTGGAAAACTGGATTTTTTTAAATCTAGAAAACCGATTTTTATTAAAATGTGGAAAATTGATTATTTTTTTATATATATGAAAAAATCTAGTTTTCCAGATTTAGTTTTTAAAAAACTGGTTTTACATATTTAAAAAAAATAGTTTTTTTCAAGATTTTATGTGAAATATAAAAGTGTCCTAAAAATGAAATCATGAAAATCTAGATTTTTAGGACTTTTTTTTCTTTCTAAAATCCAGTTTTTGATATTTTTAAAAAATCAATTTTTCATATTTAAAAAAAAATCCATTTTTTCTGATTTGTTTTGTTTTCCAGATTTTTTTAAAATTTTTATTTTTCATTTTTTAAAAAGAAAATTCAGTTTTTTCAAATTTAAAAAAAATGTCCGGAAAGAATAAAAGAAAAAAATTAAATATACATATAGCAAGAGAGTTAGCAAGAGTGTATGTTCTCCCATAAGGGTCGTTTGGTTTGAAAACAAGTTATGCAGTTAGTTATGTTAGAATTAGTTATGCTGTGATTAGTTGGTCAGAGATTATTCTATTCTTTATTGTGTGTTTGGTTCACTGTATTAAAAAGCTAATATACAATGTATAACTCTAACTTGTGTTCGGTTTAAAACTTGTATAAAAATTTGGGACCCTTGAAATTTTGTAGGCTTTTTTTTTTTTTTTTATAAAAAGCCGACCCTTTTGGGGTGGTTTCACGGTGGAATAGGGGTGTGGGTTTGAGGCTTTTGGGCTGACTGTTTGGTTCTCGGGATCGAGAGGTGGAGATGGGGTGTTTCTCGGTTGGCTTGTGACTGAAAAAGGGTGGTTCACGGTAGTTTCAGATTGTGTTTCCACGTGAAGATACGGTGGGAAAATGAGCTTAAAGTGGCGTTAATGGAGGTTTCAGAGAGGAAGGAGATGGTGGTCTATAGAGGATCAGATGTGGGTTAATGAGAAGATTTACAGTGGAAGCCTAAAATGCTGGGGAAGATTCTCCCATTTAATTCGACATAGAAAAGAAAAGAATAGTTTTGACATTTCAAAATTTTATCCACGTATTGCTAATCATGGTATTAGGTATTCCATATGGTTCTAGGTATAAAATTCTAAATGAATTGATGTATAAAATAATACAGGAATTATCTATCCTGATTTTAAAAGTACAACCAAACACTTGATAAACCCAATAAAAAATTTAATACCCCGATTATTTCTCTTATACATTATGTCGTAGCAACTTTGATTAAATTTCAGGGGTAACAACGTCTTATCCCAAAGTTATTAGTTATTTGTCGTTTAATACTTGCTCAATTTGCTTGATAATGTAAATATTTTTAACACTATCATCATCATCATAGAATAGAACATAAGTTAATTGCACCCTATATAACTAGCTGGAATCTGGACAAGGTTCTAAGAATGTGAGAAAGAGAGGAGTAGATCCTGACTTGCATCACCTCATCATTTTACTTAATTATTTTCTTAGGTTCTAATTACCATATTCTACTTCCAAGTTGACACTATAATTTCAGTGTTGCTAATTAACTATGCCAAGTAGGAATAGTAATATCCTATGAGTCATCAAAATGGTCTTCAGAATTTTTTACTTCGGAACCTGATTTCACCCTATTCTAAATTTTCCAAACAAGCAAGAGTCATTATGCATGAGCGAGGCGAAGTCAGATGAAACACTGGTGGAGGCCCGCAGCGACACTGACATGCAAATCGTTCGTCTGATTTGGGTATAGGGGCGAAAGACTAATCGAACCGTCTAGTAGATGGTTCCCTCCAATGTTCCCTCACGATAGCTGAAGCTCGCGTGCACGATCTATCAGGTAAAGCCAATGATTAGAGGTCTCGGGGGCGCAACGTCCTCGACCTATTCTCAAACTTTAAATAGGTAGGACGGCGCGACTGCTTTGTTCAGCCGCGCCACGGAATCAAGAGCTCCAAGTGGGCCATTTTTGGTAAGCAGAACTAGCGATGCGGGATAAATCGGAAGTTGGTTTAGGTGCCAAACTACATGCTAACCTAGATTCCACAAAGGGTGTTGGTCAATTAAGACAGTAGGACATTAGTCATGAAAGTCGAAATCCCCTATAGAGTGTGTATCAACTCACCTGCCGAATCAACTAGATCTGAAAAGAATCGAGCTTAAGCTTGTGACCTACACCCGGCCGTCGGGCCAAGTGTCAGGCCCCAATAAGGAGGTCGCTGCAAAACCTTGGACGTGAGCCTGGATGGAGAGGTCGTCGGTGCAGATCTTGGTGGTAGTAGTAAATATTCAAATGTGAACTTTGAAGGCCAAAAAGGGGAAAGGTTCCATGTGAACGACACTTGCGCATGGGTTAGCCGATGTTTTGCACGTACTCCGAAAGAGAATCAGGTTACAATTTCTGAACTGGGACGTGGCAGTTGACGGCAACGTAGGAAGCCCGGAGACGTCGGCGGGAGCCTCGGGAAGAGTTATCATTTTATTTAACAGTCGGCCTACCCTAGATATTGGTCAGTCGGAGGTAGGGTCCAGCGACTAGAAGAGCACCGCACGTCGCGTGGTGTCCAGTGCGCTCCGGCGGCCCTTGAAAATCCGAAAGGACTGAGTGTCATCCACGCCCAATCGTTCTCATAACCACATCAGGTATCTAAGGTGAACAACCTCTGGTCGATGGAACAATGTTGGCAAGGAAAGTCGCCAAAATGGATCCATAACTTAGGGAAAAGGATTGGCTCTAAGGGCTAGTCATGGTAGTCCTAGTCCCGAACCCGTCGGCTGTTGGTGGACTACTCGAGTGGTGAGAGAAGGTCATCGAATGTCGGTTAGGGGACACACTAGAAATGGTTGCTTCAGGGGCCTTCTCCGGGCATCGAACAACCAACTCAAAACTGGTACGGACAAGGAGAATCCGACTGTTTAATTAAAATAAAGTATTGCGATGGTCCCAATGGATGTTTACACAATTTGATTTCTGCCTAGTGCTCTAAATGTCAAAGTGAAGAAATTTAACCAAGTGCGGGTAAATATCGGGAGTAACTATGACTCTCTTAAGGTAGCTAAACGTCTCATCATCTAATTAGTGATGCACATGAATAGATTAACGAGATTCTCACTGTCCCTGTCTACTATCCAGGAAAACCACAGCCAAGGGAACGGGCTTGGCAGAATCAGTGGGGAAAGAAGACCTTGTGAAATGACTTGAGAGGTGTAGTATAAGTAGGAGCCGAGAGGCGAAAGTAAAATACCACTAATTTTAACGTTATTTTACTTATTCCATGAATCGGAAGCAGGGCACTGCCCCTCTTTTTGGATCCAAGGCTTGCTTTGCTGGCCGATCCGGGCGGGAGACATTGTCAGGTGGGGAGTTTGGTTGGGGCAGCACATCTGTTAAAAGATAACGCAAGTGTCCTAAGATGAGCTCAACGAGAACATAAATCTCATGTGGAACAGAATGGTAAAAACTCGTTTGATTTCTAATTTTCAGTACGAATACGAACCGTGAAAGTGTGGCCTAACGATCCTTTAGACCTTCGAAATTCGAAGCTAGAGGTGTCAGAAAAGCTATCAGGGGGATAACTGCCTTGTGGCAGCCAAGCGTTCATAGTGACGTTACTTTTTTATATTGTTTTTGACATTTTCCCTCTTCTTTAATTAATATTTTTATGAATGCATTAGATCGGTTGTACACAAGAATGTGCACATTGGTGTTGTACATGTCCATTATGATTCTCTGGAAGAATCATGTCTACTTCTGACATTTTATTTTTAAAAAAAACATATATAAAGGGGGTAGAGGTGTTGAAGGCACTTCAAGATGACGGTCACTAGTTAAGTCCAGCTGGGAGTAGGCATGTCGGCGTGTAGTAGGGGCACATAGTGGCATGCATGGATCGTCCATGCTACGCTACCGACGTTCTCCGAAAAAGTCGACGATGACTCATTGTGCACTAGTAGTAAGCTGGTGGGCGCCATCACTCGTGGCAGGCTGTCGGCTATTGACGGGACAAGGCTATGTTTTCGTGTCGTACGGTGAGTTCTAGACACTGCTCTTGTGGCAAGCTATAGGCGTCCCACAGATAGGGCTAAGCCAACGATCTGCCAGGTGTTGCACGTCCGTTGCGGGCTGTGTCACCATGCAGGAAGCTTGACATGCATTTTTTGCCTCGGTAGGCTTACTCGCCTCCCGATGGCGGGCTGCGGCTTCTCGTGTCTATCCGGGCTTGCTTTGGACTTGTAATATTAACATTGGCAGCGACGCTTGGCATCTAATGCTGGGCGTCGGGGTCGGTGTTTGGCATGCGATGACGAAATATGTGGATGTACGGCACGTGAGTAGTGTTCGGCTTTTGTAGTTAGGTTGGATCCCTGTTTGAGCAGCGACGTCCTACCCTACATGCCATCTCAGTGATGGGGAAAGCGCTGCATAGGCTTGCTCGAAGTCGGTTTCCTGTGCTGCATACCTAATTTCCAGGCATTATCACATACAATCGGTTGCATTTTGCCCCTCGCATTCCATGCACGGGGTAAACCAAAGGCCGATCTCGCATCTCATCGCACTTGGTTGAAAAGACAGTGGCGCTAAGATACCATGTGCTGGATTATGACTGAACGCCTCTAAGTCAGAATTCGGACTAGAAGCGACGCATGCGCTCGTCGTCCACTTGCCGACCTGCAAGAAGGGCCTTTGGCCCCCAAGGGCACGTGTCATTGGCTAAGTCATCAAGGAAGAAGAGTCGCAATGACCGCCTTGAAGTACATTTTCCATCGAGCGGTGGGTAGAATACTTTGCATATGACTTAAATACGCGATGGGATATTGTAAGCAGCAGAGTGGCCTTGGTACCACGATCCGCTGTGATTCAGCCCTTTGTCGATCTGATTCGTTCCTCCTCTTCCAATCCATTCAATTTCTAACTTTTTAAAAAGAGGTTTATTTGTTGCTTCATTGAAAGGCAATGGTTAGCTGAGTGACGGGTCAAGTCCTAGGCTGCATGCAACTATAATGTTGCCACTAGAGGTTTTTTGGACTCTCAAGTACAAGGCCGACGTATATCAACATGCCAGAGGCAAGGGAAAGACCGCGACACTAAGACGATGCTAGTGACATGTCACAAGTAGAGGTTTTTTTGGCTGTCAAGTGAAAGCCGACTCAAGGTGACATGCCAAGGGCAAAAGCCCATGCCCAACGACACTAAGACGACCTATAATAACATGTCACAATTAGAGGTTTTTTGAGGTGTCAAGTGCATGACTGACACATAGTAATATGTCATGCCCAATGATACTAGGCATACGTCCAGCGAGCCTGCTGACGTCCAATGGCATAGGCGGATGTACAACGACACATGCCGACGTCCGACGTGCAACGACATAGGTTGACGTTCTAAGCCGACTTCCAGCGGCATAGGCCAACTTCCAACGACATATGCGGACGTCCAATGACATATGCGAACGTCCAACGACATAGGCCAATATCTGACGTGCAGCGACATAGGACAACGTCCCGGGCCGAAGGATCAAAAAGCTATGTCGTTGCACGTCGGACATTGGTTGTGGTCCAGCGACATATGCTAAATTTCAACGACATATGCAGACGTCCAACGACATAGGCCAATGTCTGACGTGCAGCGACATAGACCGACATCCTAGTCCGACGTGCAGCGACATAGGCCGACGTGTAGCAATATAGGCCGACGTGCAGCAATATAGGCCGACGTGCAATGATATAGGCCGACGTCCAACGACATAGGTCGACGTCCATCGACATTGTTGACACCCAATTTTGTCCCATCTTTTATGATTTTATTCGTAATTTTTAATATTTTTGACACTTTCAAAATAATTTTAAAATATAGGCATATATGTGTATATTCTCTTATTATTATTATTATTCGCATATTTTATATCATTTGCATTTTTTTCATAATCATAAGTTTTGTCCGAAAATTCTATGTTATTTTATTCTCGCAAAATTGCATCGCATTTCCCTTTTTATTAAGCATTAAACATTTCGCAAATATTATATTTTTTATCACATCGTTACGCTATTTTAAATAATTCACATCTTTTACAAAATATATATATATATATAAATATGTTTTAATAATAAACCCCTTTTTATATTTTTTAAATCCATAACCTTTTTTTATTATTTCCTAACCCAAAACAATTTCTAACCCATTTTCATTTTCCCAACCCAATACAAATTCTACCCAAACAAACAAGCCCAAACTCCCCAATTAAATTCCTTTATACCCACCCCAAAACCAAGCCCAACAACCATCTTTAATCTCCCTCACCCAAAACAATTAAAACCACAACCCAACTCCTCAATCCACATCAACCGACAAACCCAAATCGCCAACACCACAAGCCCAAAACTCCCCAATTAAATCCCCAATTCTCAAGCCCAAACGGACCCGGCCAATTCCCCCAACCCGTCGACCCAAGACCAGCCCATTCTCCCGAAACCCGAATCGGCCTAGCCCCTGACCCGACTCCACGCCTTTCTTTAAACCCAACGCCCAAAGCCCCCTAACCCAAAAAAACAAAACAAAAGAAAAACCGAAAACCCTAACCCTCACAAATCGCCGCGACACCCCACGCCCGACCCCACTCGCCGGTCACCTCGCCCCTGCCACCACCGACCCCTGACACCACCAACCCCTCTCTGTTACGCCGACACCCGAAAATCCGCGACCCATGCCCCTCAAATCCGCGATTTTGGCTCCTTTATTTTGAATTTCAAACTCGTTTTTGAGGGGGAATCCACCTATAAATACCCCATTGTTGTTCTTCATTTTAAAAGGGGATTGAACATATTTTTGAGAAGATTTTGAAAGGAATTTTCAGAGGATTTTTGGAAAACGATTCAATATATAAATATTTGTTGTGTTCTTGATTTCAAACATTTGTCTTCCTTGTTATTCAAGAATCAAGTCCGAAAAGGTTTGTTCCCCACTTTTGATTCTCTGATTTCGACACATGATTCGGGTCGGGTCGACCCGACCCGGGTCACTGACCCGGGTTTGGGTATTATTTTCAGAATTCTTGCATTTCATATTCATGTATGTTGGTTATCTGCATTTGGTGAATATTTGATTTCGGGTTGAGTTTCCGATTCGGGTCGGGTCACTGACCCGGGTCGGGTCGACCCGGTTTGTGTAACATTTTCAGAATTCTTGCATTTCATATTCATGTATGTTGGTTATCTGAATTTGGTAAATATTTGATTTCGGGTTGAGTTTCCGATTCGGGTCGGGTCACTGACCCGGGTCGGGTCGACCCGGTTTGGATAACATTTTCAGAATTCTTGCATTTCATATTTTCTGTATGTTGGTTATTTGGAATTGATGGAATTATTTGATGTCGGGTTGAATCTTCGATTCGGGTCAGGTCGACCCGGTTTGAATTTCCAAAATTCTTGCATTGTTGCTGTTGTTATTATTGGTTAACTGAAATTGATGAAATCAGTTGATTCCGGGTTGAACACATGATTCGGGTCGGTCTGACCTGGTCAGTCGACCGGTTTGATTCCCAAATTTCTTGCATTTCATATCTTGTATATTGGTTATCCGAAAAAATGAAAAAATCTGATTCGGTCGGGTCATCGACCGGTCGGGTCGACCCGGTCTTGGTATATTTCCAGATTATGGCATTTTTTCATATCTGTTGCTGGTTATCTAAAAAATCTGAATTTCTGATTTCATTCCGGGTCTGTTTTTTTTTTCAGAATTAACTCACTGTTCACTTTTCCGGGTCTGTTTTTCAGAATTAACTCACTATTTCATCTGCCTTTATTTATTTCTTTCGTTTCTCTGTTTTTCTGTTCGCTGGTTTAAACATCCGGGTAACGGATATCTTACTGTTCTTAATGCTTTACTGTTTTATTAATACCGCATTTAGGCCGACGAAATTGAATTCGAGGCCGTGCTTTTCTTTCGTTTCATTTCTCTATTTTTCAGCACTGTTTTAAGTATCCGGGCAATAGATATTTTTACTGTTTTTTACGGTTTTAAACTAAACACCGCGTCATTTTCGAAAACTTTTTTTCTTCTCTCTGCCTCTGTTTTCCTGCTTGCTGCCTACTGTTTACTGTTTCATTTTAATTTTACTGATTTGAACACGATACTACACTGGCCGATGAAAAATATCCGTCGATTTTGAGGCCTCCACAGTTGCAAAGACGGAAATATAACTTCTGGGCAATGATGAAGACTTAAACCTTTTTATCCAAGATCAACATGTTTAGTAGGCGAGGTGACTAAAATAACCAACAAGTTATATATTCGCAGCCACGACGTGATTATAGTGATATTTTCTATTTCACCCGAGAGACCAACACGTTTAGTAGGCGAGGCAATCAAAATAAACCACATTAGTCATATGTTTGCAGCCACGACGTGATTGGAATGTTCTTTTCAAAATTTAAGTTCGAGCCTCCGCGATCAAAACATTCACCGTTTTGAATACGGATATGAAGTTATTTGTATTTAACTGCTTTCTAACCGTTTGTTCTTGATGACTTGCGGGGATTAAAGTAAATAAAGGCAATTATTCCTCGGAGTTTATTTATTTTATTTCTTTCTTTAAATTCAGCTTTTATCCCGCTTTGTATTGTAATATTATTTATCGCACTTATGTAACTATTGAAATGCTTAGAATAGGCAAACTTAGGATTAATTCATAGGGTAGTTTAAGATTTGAAACCCGTCGCTAGCTTATTTATTTGTAGGCTCGGTTAAATTCAAACTTAGAAATCCTTCGCTAGTTACTTATTTTAGGCTCGTCACGCGTATTCAAGATTTTCAAAACAACTTTTGTCATCTTTTATTTGCTTTATTAATCATACCGAATAAGTTTATCTTTTGTCAATTTACAATTCATTGATTCCCAAAATTTTACTTCTTTGACATTATAAATAAATTGTTTTACTATCAATTGTCAAAAACATATTTTTCCAACTCTAAATGTATTTCTCTTTAGATATCATATAAATGCATATTTTGAAAAAATCTCTACATTTATCTATCTTTTAAAATGCATCTTTTTTTATTAATTATTTGCAGACGTCTTTTAACTTCATGCTTCAAACATGCATTTTTTCTAGTAATAATTAACCTGAGTTTGACCGGATAACCGCAAGTTAGCGGATCTTAAAGGATGCCTAACCCCTTCCCTTTAGGATAATAAAGAATCCTTACCTAGAATCTCACTAGTTTCGCAGACCTTAAAATTGGAGTTTACATTGCAGCACTTAGTTTAATATTTAGGTGTCCTAATTCACCGTAAAAATAATTAGGTGGCGACTCCTCAACCCTTTTTACCTAGAAATCACCGGACACGTCCGCGCTCCGCTTTGACCCGAGCAAGGTCGAAAAACGGGCGCGACAGACATAGACGGATGTCCTACGACATAGGCCGACGTCCAACGACATAGGCAGAAGTCCAACGACATAGACGGACGTTCGACGACATAGGCATACGTCTAACGACATAGGCAACATGCTAAGTGACAATGCTAGTGCTTGACTTGTTAAACATACTTACACCCATTTTGTGCAAAAATCAAAATAACGTATGATACATAAAATGAAGCCATTTTTTGGTATACATGCGTCCAACCAAGAACATGCACTTTCTAGTTCCGTCATCTATTATGAACAATTTCGCCAAGGTTTGATCCCATTTATCATATTCTTGCATCTTACTCACCTTTGTACGTTATATTCACTATTTTATTTATATTTTACGTAATTTTTTTAGTTTTATGTATTTTTTTGGATTTTGATATTTTTTATGTTATATTATTTTTACAAATGTGTACTCTATTATGCATTTCAAATTTATTTCATGTGCTGGGAATTTATTCCTAACGTTTTTATATTTTTTGACTTTTTCCTCTTCTTTAATTAAATTTTTGTTTATTTTGTGAAATTATGTCATTAATATTAATAAAATATATTTTTATAAAAAATAGTATTTTCAATGCTTACAAGTCATTTATGAATGCATTAGATCGGTTGCACACAAGAATGTGCACATTGGTGTTGTACATGTCCATTATGATTCTTTGGCAGAATCATGTCTACTATTGACACTTAATTTTTTTTAAAACATATATAAGGAGGGTAGAGGTGTTGAAGGCACTTCAAGGTGACTGTCTCTAGTTGAGGCCAACACCTAATTGCATGTCGGCGTGTAGTGGGGCACATGATAGCATGCCGGCTCGTCTGAGCTACGCGACATGAGTTCTCTAAAAAACGTCGATGATGACTCATTATGCGCTGGTAGTAGGCATTGCTCGTAACGGGCTACCGACCATTGACGGGACAAGGCGATACTTTCGTGTCGTGCGTTGAGTTCTAAACGTTAATTTGACGTAATTACCCAGTTTGGCCTATTTGGTTGATCAAGTAATTATTCTGTTGGTAGGTAATTGTGTGTAAGTGAGCTCTCTCCAATTTTCAAGGGGAGTTGAGAATTGAATGTAATTATATGATTTCTTTTTAAATTCTTTCCTCTTTATTTTTATTTTTATTTTTAATTATTTTCTTTTTCAATTATTTTAAATTGTTTTATTTTAATTTTTTTTATATTCTTTATCTTTCATTTCCTTTCTTCTCATTTTCCAACATTTACTTCTCTTGTGACTCTATGTAATTGCTCATATTTTCTTATTTATTATTTATTATTTGTATTATTTCCTTCATGACGTAACTGCGTTATTATTCTAGTTTTTGAAACTACATCTCTTAATATTAGAAAAAATGAGTCATTAACAAACCTGACATCTAATGAGTGATTCTATTAAAGTAGAATTTCGCTATTAAAAATATATGTTTTTCCTTTCTTTTGAATTATATTTACTTAAAATATGTTAAAACTTATTTTATGTTATGTTGGAATTTGACATAAGAGTATTATTGTAAACTTCTTCTTTTTTTTGGATTATGAATATAGGATCTTTTTTTTATTTCAATTTATTTGTTTTAACTATTGACTTTATTAGTTCATATTTGCATGTTGTTCATTCATACAATTGATAGATTATGTTTTTGTCAATCATATGAATAATATTCTGACATTATATTTATAAATATCATTTTTTGGTCAAACATCTAGTTCATGATGTTAATACAAAATATGTGGTTTAATTTTTATAATTAATTAAATTAAAAAAATATATATTCATTATTATTTTTAAAGTATTAATTACAAATATATGATTATAATTAATATATTTTCAAGTAACAATATGTATCTTAAATACCTAACTTTTAAATATAATTTATAAAGGCACATAATTATCTTAACTTTTAATTTTGATATTTAAAAATTTATTCTTAAATTAATCTAACAATGTAATTATATTTGTGCAATCAAACAGTACATTTATAATTACACTGTAATTACGTTATGACAAATAAACACTATACCCAACCTAGTAATTAGTTAATTACTATGTGACTTCCCAAACCGATCTCAAAAATCCGATGGATTTACGTTGTACTTTTTCCAAATAGAGATTTGTAAATTTCGCGCTCTTGTGAATTTTAACTTCGTTCTGTGCTGTATTCCAGCTCTTCCCATCCCATAAGATATTAGTAATTTATTCATGAAGTTGAGCTATCAAAGAATAGTACTAATGAAGGAGAAAGTCAGATGTATACTTAGAGATGTTTGTCATTTATAAATAATTAAGTCGGTTTCGGGGACGGCGGAGGGCGATGGGCATTTTCAAACAACAGTACAGGGATCGCAGAACTTTTAAGGGAAAGCTACGACCCGTACCAGCCCCTACGCCCATTCATTCCCCTGTACCCTACGGTATGCACTAACTTTTGTTTGTCAGGAAACTTTTTAACTATTTTTACCATCAAATAATAGTACTAGCACTAAAGTCTTCTACATAGTACGTGTGGTTTTTCTTCTTTTGCTTCTTACATCCCCTACATAATAGAAAAAAGTCAAAAACAAACAATATTTGTCTATAAGAAAAACTAACGATAAAAAGAAACAAATCCCAATTATAATTTGGTCATAAAAAAGAAGCATGTACCGTAAATCTCTTTATAACAATATCATTTGTTTCAATATTTTTTTATTATTATAGTATATTATTGTTAAGAAAAAAATGTATAATACGTCTTAACATAACATGAAAGTGTGATTCCACAGACGCCATGGTTGTTATAGTAAAATGTTACTAACAGTTATAGCTGACTGTATTAAATTTACATTAGTACATGAAGGGATCTAGAATTACACATCCATCTGCTAAATTTTGCTTTGTAACACATACTTTCCTTGTGATTTTTGTTTTTGAGAAGTAATTACACATTTTATATACCAAGTAAAAGAGTAAAATTGTACAGTTCAAATAAATAAAAACCAGTCCAGAAGCCAGAATTATCAGCCTCGAGCTTAAATATAATAACTTATTGGAATAAACAAAAACGGAACCTCAAGCTTGCTCATAATCGTTAATGGTGGATACAAAGGGAAAGGTGAAAGCTTTGAGTGAGTTGAATGAGTCAACGAGTCTCCTATTTCCTTTGTTCAGTCTCAAAACCTAAATAGGCTGCTGAAGAATATGGAGAAATTGGACCACGAAATAAACTCTTCAAGTCAGTCCAAAAACATCAAGCAAGAAATGGCCCAACAGTTGTACAGATTTGAGAAGATTCCTAGCATAGTAAAAGGGGAATATACAATTATTAATTTGTTAGTTTGTTATTTCAGTAACCAATAAGAGTTGCACAAAATTGTATAGGATTTATGATTTATTGTATTTCTAGGTTCTCATAAACTTGTATAAATACATGTACAGTGCCAAATGAATAATACAACACAAAAAATTCCTATACTGTTCTTCATTACTTTCTTTATGGTATCAAAGCAGTAATACAAATTTCTCTTAAAATTATCTTTATCTTCAGCTCAATCTTTTCTCCTTTCGTCACTAAGAATGTCTACTAAAGATCTAATCCATTCCACACCTGGAAACACTTCAGGAGGTGTTGGAATCACTGCAGCAGTGACTGAAAACACTTCAGACATTGATTTTAGTCACTGATTCAAATCATCTTCACCCATCTGATGCACCTGTATGGTGCTGGTGAATAACCTCTTTGATGGTAGAGGTTATCAAGGATAAGGATGGAAGAGATCTATTCTTATTGCTTTATCAGCAAAGAATAAGTTGGATTTTATTACTGGTTATCCCAATCACGGTGAAGAATTAGCAGATCTGCAATTTTGGAGGAGGTCTAATGACATGGTTACATCCTGGCTTTTGAATTCTCTTTCAAAAGAGATGGATGATAGTGTCATCTATTCAAGGACTGCTAAGGAGCTTTGGATCAGCTTGGAGCGTAGATTTGGGCAGTCAAGTAGTGCCAAACTTTTCCATCTGTAAAAGGAACTTAGCAGATTAATTCAAGGTAATTCTAACATTACTGGTTATTTCACAAAATACAAGAGAGGGTGGGATGAGTTGGATTCAATTAATTCTAACATCAAGCGCACATATGTGCGTGCCTGTTAAGGAAAACAAAAACTAGAAAAGTCACTAGATGATGAAAGACTTGTATAGTTTCTTATGAATCTCAATGATACATATGCTCAGGTTAGGGGTAATATATTGATGATGAACCCCTTGCCCGACATAAACCTTGCATATTCTCTAGTATTGCAAGATGAAAATCAGAGGGAGACATACATGAGTCCACTCATGCCATCTGATTCATCCTCATTCATGGTGGGAAATTCCAGTTAATACAAAGGAAAACAAACTCAGAAGTTTGTTGGTCCTTCTTAGAGGATTGGGAATGTATATCCCGGAATCAACAGCCCACAACAAAATTAGAAAATTCAGAAACAACAACCCCAAAGGTTTAAAGGAAAGAGAGCCAAGTATAATCCTAATGATATATTTATTGTGAAAAAACTGGGATGTGATGGATGATTGCTACAGACTACATGATTTTCTAGAAGATTTTCATTTCACTAATGATAAGTTTTAAGGACAAGTCAGAAGAAACAATGCACTGGCTATGGAAGAAAATGAAGGGAGAACAAGAAATTACATGGACCTCAATAATAAGGAGCAGCTTAATCAGCTCATTAATATAGTCAAGCAGCAGATGAGAATGGAAGACACACAAAATGCTAATGCAGGATCTGCAATTAATGCTAATTCTATGGCCGGTACAATTGTAAAGTATCTTGGTTCATGTTTTTCTGCTTTTAATTCTAGCACTTAGATCATTGATTCAGGTGCTTCAAAACACACGTGTTTCAATTCAAAATCATTCACCTCCTTGCCAATTCTTAAAGTCCCTTTGAGCGTTAATCTTTCTAATTCTCAAACTATCATGGTCACTCATATAGGAACTGTAGCTTTATTTTCTAATTTTATACTGCAAAATGTGCTTTATGTTCCTAATTTCAGATATAACCTTATGTCAGTCCATAAATTCTGCATTCAATTTGATTGTTTGCTTCTATTCAATACTAATCATTGTCTATTGCAGGGCCATTTAATGAGAAAGCCTCAATTTTTTTGTGAAACAAAAGAAGGTCTCTCTACCTACTTTAGCCCAGCCTTAAGGAGTCAAATTTCAATATTGGAAAGAGTGTTTCTACGTTTTCAAAATCAGTTTCTAATAATTATAGTTCAGTTTCATTTCCAGTTTCAGTTTCTTTTTCATTATGTACTAATGTCACATCTGATGTGAAACTATGGCATATCAGATTGGGACATTTTCCTTACTCATTAATGAAAAATGTCAGTTTCATTTTCATTCCTAGTGATTCATATTGTTATTGTGATGTGTGTCCCAAAGCAAGATAGTTTAGACTGCCTTTTCCTATTAGTCAAATATCAACTCAGACAAGTTTTGAATTAATCCACGTTGATACATGGAGACCTTATGCAGAACCTACTTATAACAATTATAGATATTTTTTAATTGTAGTGTATGATTATAGAAGAGCTATCTATTATCCACTAAAAGCAATGTATTTCTAGTTTTGTAAAGTTTCTTACAGTTGATTGAAAGGCAATTCAATGCTAAGGTGAAGATTATTAGATCAGATAATGCTTAAAATTTGGAAAAAGTGTAGCAGCCACTACTTTTTTAACTTCTCAAGACATCATGTGTTGCTACCCCTCAATAGAATGGGTAGTTCATAGGAAGCACATACATCTTCTTAAACTACCAAGGGCTCTTCTATTTCAATCACAAGTTCCTATAGTCTATTGGGGAGAATGCCTTTTAACAGCTACATATTTGATCAACAGGTTGCCTTTAGGAGTACTTAAAAGGAAAACCTCATATGAAATCACCTTCTTATCAGTTTCTCAAATGTTTTGGGTGTTTGTGATATGCAAATACTTTGGCACATGAAAGAGGAAAATTTGTCTTCTTAGGATAACCATCAGGTCTAAAGGGGTATAAGTTAGTCAACTTATCCAATAAAACCATTTTTGTATCAAGAGATGTCCATTTTTGTAAAAACATTTTTCCTTTTGATAAAAATTTCACTGTTTCTCCTCCCATCTTTCCAATTCCTAATTCTTTTGAACAAATCAGCTCTCCTCCTACACATACTCTCATTGACCCCATTCTTTCACCTTCACAATCAGATCAATCACACTCAACCCTTCTATCAAATCCTTCTTGTTCATCTGATGATTCTAACCTTTCTAGTCACTCTAACCTTCCATCCTATTCTCCTACACTCAATCATAATCCTCAAGTTGTACCAGTTAGATAGTCTCAAAGAAGTAACAAAGGAACATTTCCTTCCTTATTTTCCTAATATAAGTAGTAGACTTAAACATTTTCCTAGAGGTAGATTATTTTGATGAATGATATTTGATACTCTTTTGAGAGATAAGAGCGTGTTGAAGCTTTTGATTGAATGTTTTATTGAGAAAGTTGGTTGCTTGAGAACTTTGTTTCCCTTGAGATCACCTTAAGAAGTTTGATGCATGTGATTACTCAATTGGAGGTTTTGGTTAAATAAAACCTTGGTTATCAATTGGTATTTCTCTTTGTGTCAATTTATCTATCTTTTTTCTCTATATTTTTTGAATTCCTTGTTAGTTTTCTTTTTCTTCTATCCTTTATTGTATCAATTGGTATCAGGACATAAAATAGATTTGTTCCATCAAATTTAGTCTTAGAATTTGATTTCTAAAAAAATCAAAATTCCAAAAAAAAATAATCAGAAATTCGAAAATAAAAAATACATCGTTTGAATCATTGTTTGTTTGTTGTTTTTACACTATATTTGCATTCTCTAGTGTTATTTGAGTCTAGATCTGAAATTTCAAGTTATTTGGAGCTTATTTGAGTAATCCGTCATTGTTGGGTTAAAGAACTTGAAGTTGGGTCTTGAAATATTCGTGGTCTTTTGAGCTTAAAGAGTATTGAGGTTTGTTTTCTAACTTGAGAGGAAGCCACAAACAAAATTTGGGGCCATTTCAAGTTGTTTTGAAGGATCCACCATTATTGAGTTTGAAGGTTTGAAGAACAAGTTGGTGGTTCTTCGAGATTGAGTTAAAATTGAAGGCTCAAACTTATTGGGCTTTGTTTATCTAGTAATATAGGCTCAAGATCCGAAGTTTGAAGGCAATCAGAATTGAAGCATCTAGAAATTTGAAATTTTTAAGATGTTCTTGAGAAGCTTCAAACATGCTTAGTGAAAAAGAAGACAAAAGGTAGGGTTTGATCCAAAACCTCAATACAAAGTTTGAAAATGTGTTTTTGAGGTTCTAGAGGTCAAATCTACTTGGATCCGAAGTTTCAAAGTGTTTTGAGTGTTTTGAAAAAATCACCATTGAAGAACCTTCAAACTTTGAAGAACACCAAAATGGGTTTAGTGATTTGAAGGTCAATTGATTTCAATTTGTAGTGGGCTTTGTTCTCCAAGTTGAGAGGAGCTTAGATATAAAATTTGGACCAAACCCGAGTTGGAATTGAAGTACTTTAAAATTTGGGTGTTCTTAGTGTTCTTGAGCAATCTTCATAAGGAAGAAGACACAAAAGAAGGGTTTGATCCAAAATTTCAAATGAAAAGTTGAGAAAAGTGTTTTTTGAGGTAAAATTTCAGATTTTTCACTTCTAATTCCTTTGCGATTCTATTTCAGTTGTTTCTTTGATTCTCTAGCTAATTAACAACTAGTAATTGTTCTTACTTGATTGTTAACTAGTTCTTGAGTCTGTTTTTTTTTCCGTATCAATTCTTTTTATTTTAAAACTTCGTCGATACTTTCTTGATTCAAGTGCATTTGTTTGAATTGAGTTGTCCTTTTCTTCGAGTCGACCAGAATCCACTCTTGACCTCGAGTTGTAAATGGGACTTTGCAACTCAACTGAATTAACAAACATACAACCATTAGCCGAAGCAATTTGTGAGGCATTCAAAAGGTGCGCATACTTGAGCGTTTTGTGAGTTATTTTTAACTAGCGTAACATGTTTGCTTGCTTTATTGAATAGGTACTAATTGCGAATCAAGACGGAGAAACATAAGTTCCCATCGGGGAGCTACGCTTAAGGATGTGATAGTCATGCTAGTCAAATTGAATAGTCAAATGGATTACCTAGAGGGTAGGATAGAAATCGCAGAATGTAAAGAGGAACAACGAAGAGAGCTTAAAGGGAGGTATAGCCAAATGCTCGTGGGGATATGTGATGTTACGAGATTCCGTCTTATGATTGATGATTCCTATCACTATAACTTCATTGCCTTTAATGTGGTTAATTGGTTGGGCTTACCTTGCTTGAGGAGAAAACAACCTTATGATGATCAGAAGAGAAATTGGGTTGATAAAGTGGTGAAGGTATCATTTACTTGTGGAGGCTACAAAGAGAAAGTTTGGTGTGACGTTCTCCCTTTGAAAGGTTGTGACTTGTTTTTGGGACTTGATTGGTTTGAAATTCATAGGCTAAACTATGAAAGAGAGTGGCACATGTAGTGGACAAATGCGGGAGGCTTCTCTTTCCACAACCTCTTTCATAAGAGACAATGAATGCAAGGTTTCAAAAAACCTCCTCCCATAGAAACCTTGTCAACCAAAGAAAATAAAGGGGATACCCCTCGTGAAGTTACATAGAAGCTTGAAGTGAAGGGTCCTCCTAAACCCTCAAAAGGAAATCCTTGAAGTCCCTCCCATCTCTAAAGAATTTGAGAGACAAAATTGAGAGAAGTGAGGGAGTGAGTGCAAAGTGGCAATGATAACGTCCAAATCCACTCAAGTGAGAAAGTGTACATGATCGTCGCAATATAATTTACTCAACTATGAGTCCGGGTCAAATCCACAGAGAACAATATAAAGGCGATCAAGTAAGTAAGGAATTTTGACTTATGACACTAAGCCAAACACTCTATATATTTTGATTTTGAGAAAATTACAACTAATGTGAAAATGTAAACTAACCTAGAAAGCAAGTAAAATGATCAATGGCTACAAGCATGGATACAAGGGAATATACATTCAAGTAACAATCTAATGTATTTCACGATTTTACAACTAAGAGCGAGTTTATGTTAATAAATAATAATTTCTAAATCTCATTGAAAGTCTTCCAACCAAATCAATGAATTTCACTCTAAACTTTTCCAAGCATTAGAGTGTGATATTAAACACAATCAATTAATCTCAAGTTATCTATCTTATTCCTATCTCAAATTATTAGATTAGGTTTAAAGCCCTAAATCCTTGTTAATTAATCTTTTCCAACCTTAATTTTCCTCTTCGGAGCTCAAATCAAAGTAAATGGGTGAGTCCTAGGTTAGCTAATCCCTTAAGAAACACTAAAGAACAAGATTAATTAAACAAACAAAAACCCACTTTATTAGAAATAAAAATCATTTAATACATAAGCATAACACGAATTTCAATCCAAACTTTAACAATGTATACTTCCCTAAACAAGTTTCAAGTATTGGAATGAACTACTAATATTGAATACAAAACAAGAGAGAAATGAGTAAAATTTTAAGAAATCTCTCGTCAAAGTCTTCAAATCTTCAATCCCCAAGTGTGGGGTGTAAGAACCCTAGATAGCCTCCAATTTTTCCAATAGAAAATGACCAAGATAGCCTCAGATTTTCAGATTTTAAGAGCTGCCGCTTTTTGTATTTTTGGCCACTTTTCTCACTTTCTTCAATTTGGCTCCTTTTTATCTCGTTTTCACTTGATTTCTCCCCGATCACTTCAAAATCACATAAAGCCTATAAAATGGAAGTAAACAACATTAAATACACTATTTTCTCAATGAAACATAGCAAAAATCTAAGCTTAAAAAAGAGATAAGTTGATAAAATATCAACTTATCAAACCCCAAACTTAAACTATTGCTTGTCCTCAGGCAAATCAAAACATATAATCTTCTTCAAAGGAACTCAATAGTGCACCAATGTCATACCAAGTCAAAAAGTCTATTTTAAGCACAAACACATGACTTTGATTGATACCAACAATTAATCCAAGATACATGAATTGCCAACTTCTCAAAAACTTCATTTTCATTTCAAGTGCTCAAACACCAAATTAATCAAGTCATGACACTAAAGCTTCAAAATTTGCCTCTTTGTCACAAAACAACTTTCTTTTGTTCATTCTTTCAATTGAAAAATTGAATAAATTCACAACTCAAATTCTAATGTGCCCTCACACTCAAGAGAGAATCTCACACTTAGAAAATACAATTCAACACACAAGTGGGATATTAAATGAAAAGAATTAACTCTCTCCAAAAGATGTTCAAATGCACACAAGCAATACCATAAACTTCCGCTTCATTTATTTCTCCACTAATGTAGACACACTTGGTTCAAAATCAATTAGGACTTAAATGGTTGTAATGTAGGCTTTTGGTTAAGGTAGGGCAGAATTTGGGTAAGAGTGACTCAAAAACCTCCCTAAACACTACAATTTACAACAATCAAAGCACACTTCCATTAAAACTTTTCTTTTCTTTTCTTCATCTTTTCATTTCACCACCTAGTCTTCCCTTTATTCACAACTCTTTATTTTTCCTTCCCTTTTCTTCATTCTTGTCACTCATAGCCTAAAAAGACTACTTAGTGAACTTAAGAACCAAACATTCAATCTAAAAGTCATAGCAGGAATCATCACTTCAATCATTTTTTTCTTTTTCAAAAAACAACAATTCATATGCTAAGGTTCAAGTGTGTTAGTACCAAGAAAGGCACAAATTGGTCAAGGGAAAAAATCACATCCCATTTACTCCTATAAAAACTAAAGAAGCTAGTAATAATAAAAAATACACACTAAGATAAATTAAAAAAAAAAAACCAAAATAGAATCAATCTACCAAATTATCATCTATCATGTGACATATCAAACCCCATCACAAAAATATCTATCAAAATAAAGCTTTCCCCAACTTAAAGTGTTGCATTGTCTTCAATGTAACTATATAATTAAAGCAAAAGTTAGGAGGGACTGCCTGAAAACATGTGTTCTGAGATGGGCAACTACGGTAGCATCAAGGACCTCTTCCTCCATGACTTGATCCCCTCCTCCTTGAGTGGTTTCAGGTGAAGTAGAATTCATTTGTGTCACAGGCATCGAGCATAGGGTGAAGTTAAAGGCATGTGTGAGAGTACTGTAACGAAGAAACCACAACATATACTTTTTAACGCATATCAAGTACATTAGAAAATTCAGTATCCCACATCTCACAATTCTTCAAACAAGCTCTCAACTAAAGTTTCTCACAAATTCCGCAAACTTCACTCACCAGCACCTTAAAATTCACTGTACGCTAAGGTTCAATGACCTCCACAAACAGATAATTCTTCACTAAAGCACACCTCCATTTCTATTAATTCATTGCCTCTCCAGTGGATAGGTGAAAGCATTGTATCACTGCAAATATATCAAGATCTGCTTGCTAGTGTCCATCTCAGTAAACTTCAAGTTGCACTAGCAATTAAACATTAAGCACATTAAGGCAACATTTCAATTTATCATCCACATCATAGCAGTGACACAATACTAAAGAGTTACATAACCTTTTATTTATATTTAAGTTCTAGTGAGGTGTCGAACTCATGCCCGCAAGTCAGATTTTTTAGACCACTCGGACGCGTAAAATGCTTAAGGACCAAGTACACAGTTATTTCACCTCTTAGCAGTTCACAAAACACCATTTAAACACCCGATACAGTCACATATTCAGTTAAATATCATGTTCATACTCGGTTCAGCAAAGAAAATCAGTCAGAAGCCAATTAACAATTCGACACCATTTAAAGGGGTTACATATGACAGAGTGGATCCAGGATCCAAAAGGGCATAAACATCGAAAGTGAAAAAGTTAATATACTTGTAACTACATCTGTGCGGGCCTCTGTATCCTGACAACCTAATAGTGCATGCAAGCGGTTTGGACCCACGCCCGTGTTACCTGACTTGGCTGGACCACGCCCTGACTGGGCCTGAGAATTATGAGGAATTGTAGATATCATAGACTGAGCCACATTACCTCCTGCACCCTGCCTCGTTGATTGATAGTCCTTCTGAAAATGACCTTGCTGACCACACCCAGAACAGATATTCATGCCAAAGCGGCACTACCCTAGATGCCTCTTACCACACTTGTCACAAACTGGGTTGCTGAAGGTGCTTTGACCCACATTGGCCTGTGACTGGGAGCCTGATGCTCTGAAGTTTTGCCTCTTATTATCGTTTCTGAACTTTGGGGCTGGAGCACTCGCTGAAGATGGAGCAGGTCCTGATGACCTATTCTTGAAGAATTGTCTGCCTCCACCTCCCATGACTGAAGTGACCTGAAGACTTAGCCCTCTTGCTAAACTCTTTGTCCTTCTCTTTCATCAAGACTTCCTCTTCCTTCAACCTACTCTTATTACCCTGCACGAACGCAACCATCTTTGTAATAGTCATCTCCTTATTCCGAGCTGTAATATTGGATGCATCGTACAAGTGGGGATCAAGACCACACACAAAGCGTATAACTCTGGCCCTCATGTCTGGGACCATATGTGGAGCATATTTTGCCAAAGAGACAAACTGAAGATAGTACTCCTACACAATCTTGCTATCCTGCTTAAGTTGTTCAAATTCCAGAGCCTTTGACTCTCTGACCTCAATTGGCATAAAGTACTCGAGAAAAGCATCAACGAACTCATACCAAGTCGCTGGAGATGCATCTTCCCCGCGGGACAGTTCCCACGACTCATACCAAATGTTAGCAACATCCTGCAACTGATAAGCTCTAAACTCTACTGACTCTACCTCATTAACATGCATAACATGAAAGATTTTCTGAAGCCCATCAATAAAATTCTGTGGATCCTTCTTCTTGCAAGACCCTGTGAACTTTGGGGGGTCCAAATGAAGAAACTCATGAGTCCTAAAACTAGATGACTCCCCATTAGTTCCCGTGCTTGGAGTCGTTCCATGACGTTGGGCTTGAGAAACCACAAGTTGGGTGAGCAACTTAATAACTCTCTTAACACCAGAGTCTGTACTACTGGCAAAACTAGAATCTCCGCAGGCCCTGTAGTATCGGGTGGGGGTGTTGTGCCCGAATTGGCTTCCTGAGCCTGAGCATCCTCCCCGCGAGGAGCATCATTAGCAGCTCTTTGGCTGTTAGCTGAAGTCCTTCGGTGTACTTTTTTTTTTGCAGGCATTTTCTGAAATACATAATGCGCAGGAGTTAGAAGGATATCCTGAAGGTATAGCTCTAACTGCACGATCTAGAGTACAAAGAAGTGAGACAATCTATGATGTCTTGGTGGTCAACTGTTTACATGTGTGGGGCTCTCACACACATAAAAGTGACCCCACTGGACACGATTTCATAGACTCCTAAGACATTTGAACCTAATGCTCTGATATCAAGCTTTGTCATACCCCGAACCATGGTATGAGAAAAATACGGCACTGGGTGCCTGACTGCATGTGACCGAGCGAACCACATGGCTTACTTATTAACATGGACATCAAAATATACTAAAGTAATGACTTTAAAAACATGTAAAACATATATTGGAATCACGATTAGAAAATGTATCGCAGAAATAGTCTGGAAATATCATAAGTATGACTAGCTGAAATACTGGCATGACATGATAACTAGACTAGTCTATGAAACCTTTCAAAACATGAGTCTGCAAAACTGTTTACCAGGACAAGACCCTTGCATACCTCTACTAATAATGCATAATCATAAAATACTAGACTGACATCCCGAATGAGATGGGCCTCACCAAACAGCTGGTACTAAAGCAATCCTACTGAGCAGATGTGTCTCCCTGAAACTCAACACATGCACCATGAAGTGCAGGTCCCATGACAAAGGGACGTTAGTACATTTGAATTGTAATGTATGTAAAGCAACTGAAGAAAATAAACAGACACATGATATAATGGGAACATGAATATGAACATTAATATAATAGCATGTATAAAATTTGAAACTGTATATCTATGGGGAGCGTAGTAGCATAACCGACAACATGAATCACTACGTAGGTACGTGGAGTCTGGTACCTGGCCCGACCAGTAGAGCTATCACATACCTTGCCGGGGTATGAGACATGAACATGATAAGAAAGGACCCAATCTGCAAATCTGAAGGCATCGTCCTCTAAGCAGAGCGAACCTTATCCTACGGTGGCGTATGTAGTTTCAGGCTACTAGAGCCTTCTCGGTAAACTATACAACTCCCAAAAACATGTACTTGAAAATAATGGTTTGTAAGCCCATAGATTTCATAAAATAACTTGTAGACATGATTCATGATTTTTAATTTAACATATAAATACATATAAAATATAACTTGCATAAACACATGAAAATATATAGATAACTTAGTGAAACTGTGTAATATTAACTTGTATTTAGGAACTCATGGAATCAGAGCATGCGTTTATAGATTACAGACAGGTTCATGACAATGGATAATGGCATATCATGAATACAATAGATGAATTGTAATAGAGACATGATACATAGACAATATTACAAAATGGGAAGGACCATACAAGATCACTGGAATTATGGGGAAAGGAGCATATCGCCTCGGGGACGAGTCTAGAAAAGAACTAAAAATAGCTGGAACATCATCTACCTTAAAATATTTTACCTTTGAAGAAAACAGTCAGTTACATATTGTTTTCACAAAAACATTCATTTTTCAGTTAATTATCTCTTTTCTTGACATAGACTACTCATAAAGATGGGAAACCCCCCACCCCCACCCCCCACCCACCCACAGGGAAAGAACACGCGTTGTGCTCTTTTCCTTGGCTAAGGTTTTGTCCCGATTGAGTTTTTCTGGCAAGGTTTTTAATGAGGCAACAATTCTAAAAGTGTTTCAAGCTTCATGCCACATCCCGAAACTCAATTCCTCGAGACCTTGCACTCGAGTCCCGGGGGAAGAGGATAGCATAACATAATCATAAGAGAGCCTCTTCCAAGACAGACTCTCTTAAACTGGGACTATTGGCAGTCACTGAACTTGCTCGATTGCTTTCTTTTGGTAAATCTTGTAAATACCCAGAAAAGGGATCATGTGCTTACAGGATGAGTCGTCCCCTGTGACTTTGAAAGCATGAAATAAAATGAAAGATTTATTTTATTTTTTCGCACTAAGTCACGCAATAAAAAACATTCGGGGCAAAACCAAACTCGGAAGCCATATGACCCGGTAAAACCGCTTCAAACAACACGACACGACCATAAGAGCCTCCGCGCGTGCGGGTTCTTTTTAGAACCTTTTTGTGCCTTTACATGGGGTTAAGACGTCTTCTCCATCAACACCAAAAATGGAGTATCTTCCTTTATTTCAAAATTGGATGTCTTAAATCCCAATTTTGTGCTAGAGTTCCCGGATGTGACATTTCCGGATTGGGTCAAGGCAAGACGACCTCAAACACCAAATGCCAAAAATTGCATAGGCGTGCACCGGTTGTCAAACCTTGGCTTAAACAACAAATGCTCAAATAGTAGCATAGTTCCAGTAGACGGGCACAATGGCCATGCCTCGATGGTTAAGTGTAAATTAAAAAGCCAACGGATCGCTATGTGATCACAATCGTTGCAATAAACAAAGTATATGTCAAAATGTAAAATAAAAGGCAAGAAAACAATTGTCATTTGTACAAGAAAAGCGCAAAGATCTCAACAAAAGAACATTAATATGGGGCATACAAACCTCAGTGGTCCGACAAATTAGAGCACGAAGGCTCAAATCCTAAAAACAACGAAGGGCACAAGTGCCTAGAAATATCCACCAAATGGCACGCAGGCCAAACATAACCACAAAAATAAAAATGTTCATCATAGGACGCACAAGCCCACTGTAAAAAACACCAAGATTTAAAAAGGGTACACAGGCCCCTACAAACTCACACAGGCTGAAATAACTAGCACCAAAGCTAAGTCGGGTGGAGCACCCTTGCCACAAAAAAATATGGCAGAAATATCTGAGGAGGGGGCGTCTCTTTACGCAGATCTTCTATATCAGTTTCAGCTGCCCCCATATCCACATATGCGTCAACAAAGGTCGAGGAGACATCAATTACTGCTATCTCCACCCCTTGTGAAACCTCAAATCGGGTCTGAAGGACTGCATGGTCCCAAAGAAAGGTGTCCCTCTATTGGTCAGCCTCTTAGAAAAGCGTTAGCCGCTGGTTCTAGGCTCATATACGGGCACGAGAAGCCTCGAGATATGAATCCTCACCCAGGCGGTGTCGCGATCAAGCTCGGCCTAAACAACCCGCTCTCCTATCAACTTACGAGCTTGGGTCATAATTCAAAAGGTTTCTTCCCTAGCTGCCAGCACCTACTTAGACTTCTCCAATCTACCCTCAAGGGTTTTCCTCCACTCCAGAAGGTCTCTATGCTCGACCCTAAGTTGAGAAACCTCCTCTCAAAGACGATGATTCTCCTCCGCCAACCTCTCCACATTATGGGAATATGAAGGTGCACTCCGAAAAGCTCAATGGTAGAGGAGACGGTAGTGTGCCCTTGAAAAGTTAGGCAAAGTGAAGTTAGTATATGCATTCGCATTGAGATCAAGGGGTATAGTAAAAATGACCCGAATTACCTAAAGAAAGATATTACACCCCGTAGTTCGCATTCTGATGTGTCATTGATAGATACCATTGTACCAAGACGAGATACAACTTTACAAAAGAGTAATGAAGGTTTACAACTTGTTTATGGAAGTTCTGGAGTGTTTGGAAGTCAAACGGATCAAGAAAGTATGTTTCGACCAAATCAGAAAACTGGACGTTTTGATGACAAAGTTGACGGACCGTCAAAGTGCCAAAGTGAACCATCAATTTCTCTGCATTTTTGGAATCTTGTGAGGTATTTTGACGGACCGTCAATCAGACCGTAAAATTGTGGCGGTGGAAATTTTTTACGGGTTTAATCGATTTAACCCTCATGTTTTTCCAAAATCAGATTTTAAACCCTCTTAATCACCTTACATCATTCCTAGATCAAATCTAAGATAAATCATGCAATATTAACATGATAATTCCCGTAGTAATCATGAAAATCATCATCTCTGTATTGAAGCAATTTCAAAAACCCTAGGCGATGGGGTAACTTGCTTTTCTAAGAGGATTTGGATGCATAAATGGTAAGGATTGATCCTCCTCTACTTGTTATTATGATTAATTGATGATTCGGAATAAGTTGTAAAAGAATTTTCGTAATCGAAACTCGTAAACCTATGAAATCATTGTATATAGATTTGTGGACTAGTTTGATCAAGATACGAATTGGAATTGATTAGTATACTAATTGTAGATGTTGTAAACCTACATAAGAATGTTTCAGATGATCGTGAGATCAAATTATCTAAGTACCCTTTGTTAAGGAATCTAAGAACCATTTGTGTTAAGATTGTCATTAAGATGCCTAAATGAAGTCTCTTATTTGGATATGGATTCGATATTAATATCGACCCTTTGTTTGCTATACATAACTATCCGTAAGGAGTACGAGGACTTGTAAAGAGATTGTAACTTTAAGGACAAGGTATGTAAGGAAACCTTCTTTCTTGGCATGAATTGATACGTCGTTTCTTTGCATACAAATCTCTTGGCAAAAATGAAGTAGCGCAAGGGCTTCTTTGAAAAATAAATCATAATTTTTGAGTACTTTCTTGTCCATAGCATCTTTCGGGTTATATGAGTCACAAATGTTCATATCAAGATTCTTGAATGTAGCGCCTGTCACGCCCGTTTTTAACCCGAGCTTCACGACGTGATGGCGTCGATTCCCTCTGGATTGGTTAAAAATGCTTGCTTTGAGGAGTCGCCACCTAATTATTCTAAGGTGAATTAGGGCACCTAAATGCTAACTAAAAGCTGCAAAATAACTCCAATTTTGTGATCTGCAAAACTAATGAGATTCTAGGTAAGGGTTCTTTATTATCCTAAAGGGAAGGGGTTAGGCATCCTTTAAGATCCGCTAACTTGCGGTTATCCGGTCAAACTCAGGTTAATTATTATGTTAAAAAATGCATGTTTTTACGAGTATAAAAATAATGTTGCAAGTATTTAATGAAATGATGCATTTGTACAAGTATACATTTGTATGGCATTAAAAATACATGTAAAGTTAAAAAAAATATGCATTTGAATGAAAATTGATAAAAATATATGCAATGTAAATCTTATGGGTGACGATCCTAAAAATAGGTAAACTAGCGATTTTCGGTTTTAAAACTAACCGAGCCTAAAAATAAATAAACTAGCGATGGGTTTCCAATTTTAGACTACCCTATTAATTAATTCTAAGTCTAACTACTCTAAACATTTTAATAATTTCAGAGTACAATACTATTACAATACAGAATGAAATAAAGCTGAATTAAAGAAGGTAAAAAACAACAACAAAATAAATAATCTCCGAGGGGTATTTGCCTTCTTTTACTTTATCCCTTACAAGCTGTCAAGAACAAACCGTTAGAAACAATTGAATATGCATAACTTCGGATCCGTATCCAAAACAATAAATGTTTTGATTACGGAGGACTCAGACTTAAATTTTGAAAAGATCATTCCAATCACGTCGTGGCTGCGAACATATGACTCGTTGGTCACTTTAATTGCCTTGCCTACCGAACATGTTGGTCTCTCGGGTGAAAAAGATTTAAGTTTCATCATTGCCCAGAAATTTTATTTTCCGTCTTTACAACTGCGGAGGCCTCAAAAATCGACGGATATTTTTTCATCGGCCAATGTAGTATTTATTTAAAGCAGTAAAACAGTAAAGAAAACAGAAACTGAGAAAACAACTTCCGAGGGACACGGCCTCAAATTTAATTTCATTGGCCTAAGTGTAGTATCGTGTTCAAATCAGCGAAACATCAGAAGTATAGAAACTACTTCAAATAAACTTAAAGACAACAATTGTTCGGCCAAAATGCAGCAGCAGTAAATGACCACAAAGTTGCCCAAAATGCCGCAGCCATTTCGACCTCAAATCTGCTCAAGAGATGGCACTTTTCAGCCAAGGAAATGCAGCAACCATTCTTGCAGAGATACACCAGCTAATGGAATTTATATAACAACAAAATGGCATCAATATTTTCAAGAATGCATAGAACTCATCAAAATACATAGCAGCAGATTCTCGAAAGTGCAGCAGCTGTTTTCATTCTCGAAGTACGAAATGCTTCAAAATTTAGCATCAATTCAGCTCTAAAAATACAGCAGCCCATGGCCTCAAAATACTTCAGTAAAATGGCCACAAAATATACATCAGCCCTAGCAATGAGTCTTAACAATGATTTCAACCAAGTAAGCTCAATAATCAATGGTTTAATGAATTAGAAATGCTTAACAAACAACTTAACAGTCCAACAATGGTCTTTACATGCTACCATTTAACCTACAACCTTAAACAACAACTGATTTGAACTAATCATATGTTTAACAACTAAAAATGGAACAAACAATCACTAATCATAATTAACTAACACATAAACACACAATTCAAGTTACATAATCAATTTAAATAAGCAATTAAAAAGGAAAAGGGATTACCAACTTTTGGATTTTGGAATCTGGTTTCAACCCAAAACAGAAAGCAGAACAGACCGACCCAAAAATCCGACCAGACTCGAAATTCAAAAAACAGTGAAGAATAGCAAAAATTTCAGATTATTCAATACCAAAATCCCAATAATTTTAACTTATATTTTCGGACTCTTTAAGATGAAGAACACATGCAAAGAAGAACAAATACCCTTAAGAAGATTTCGGATTTCAAAACTTAAAAACTAGATTTTCGGACCAAAAATCCACCAAAAACTGACCTTTAAAACTACTGACCCCCAAAATAGTGAACAAAGGAGGGTTTATATAGATGGATTCAGACCTCAAAATCCCCCCTAAAGCCGAGTTTGAATCGAAAATAAAGGGGCAAAAGGTTGCGGATTTTAGGGGATAGGGGTATGGATCGAAGTGATGGGTTGGTGGCAGGGGTAAGGTGGTGTCGGCGTAACAGAGGGGGGTAGGTGGTGATGTCGGGTCGGCGAGGTGATGGGGTGTGGGGTCGGGTGCGGCGACTTGGGGAGGTTGAGAGAGAAATGAGTGTGGGGTGATTAGGTTTTCGGTTGTGTTTGGTGGGTTGGGGGTATAAGGAAATGGGGTATTGGGCTCGGGTTTGGGCTTCAGTTGGGGGTCCAAAAATGAGGGGTTTCGGGTGGGCCGAAATGGGTTGTTTTTATTGTAATGGGTTGAGTAGAGATTGTTTTGGGGGGAAATGAAATGGGTTATGGGTTAAAAATATAAAAGGGGTTTTATTATATAAAAAGAAAGTTTTGCAAAAAATTATAAATTGTAAAGATGACAATATGATAAAAAATATAATATTTGCGAAATGCTTGGTGCTAAAAAAAAGTAAAAAAAAGGAAATGCGATGCCGTTTTGCGAAAATAAAAATAACATATAATATTAGGATAAAAAGTATGATTATGATATAAAAATTCCAAATGACAAATAAAATGCAAATAATAATAAAAATGATGATATATATACATATATATGCCTATATTTTAAAATTGTTGAAAGGTGTCAAAAATATTTAAAATTGCAAATAAAATCAGAAAAGATGGGACAAAATTGGGTGTCAACAGCGCCAATAACAATAGTCGGAGGATAACAATGATAGGTCACTTTGTCTCTGCTTGTGGTATCCATTAGAGTCTTTCTTGCATTGCACTTATATATATGTATTTATTTTCTTATTGAACCACGCTATAGTTGGTTGGGTATGACACTTAGATGTGCACCTAGCTACAATTGGTCTGATATTATCGAGTCTCACATCCAGGATGGGTACGACTGAGTCCTCATCGAGCCCGAGTATGAAATATATATTTTATGATATGATTTTCCCCATATAGTGGCATGATGTTTAGAGACATGCATACATATGTTTCTGAGTGTGACAAAGTAGGCCCCCAAAGGCTGTATGAGTTTTAGGTTGACTCTTATCTCCATATCTCATGTTATATCTCATATTTACATATATTATATGCCTTACATATTCAGTACGTCTTTTGTATTGATGCCCTTCTCTCGGGCAATGTGTTCATACCCGCAGGTACAGATAGATAGAGCGACGTTTCTCCTTAGCAGGTGATTTGCGCAGCTGTGATTGTCACACTCCTTTCTCTCGAAGTTGTAGTACATGAGTCTGTAGGTACTATTACATATGTTACTAATGTTTTGGGGTATGGATGGGCCCTTTCCCGATCTGTTTGTGTGTATATATGACTCTTAGAGGCTTGGAGACCTATGTACAGTAGATGTTGGTATGTCGACCCTTTTTGTTAGCAGTATACTCATATTGTGTCCTTGTTGTCCTTGGCTATCTATTCATATGTATATATCATGTTGGGACTCTTCTATATGTAAGTTATCTTCCAGATTTGTCATATATAGTTAACTAGAGGCCTTGTAGGCCCAAGTTTCATGATTCAAGGTTCAGATTATATAGTGGTACGCTCAGGCCTTCGGGCATTGGGTGCCGTCCACACCCCCAAAGGTTGGGGTATGGCAAACTTAGTATCATATCAGGTCTATCTTGGGATTCTCTAAGCCGTATCTAGTAGAGTCTTGTTTATGAATGTGTTGTGCACCACTCTTATAAATAGGAGGCTACAAGATATTTAGGGTAGTTACTTTTCTTCTTGATCTAGATCGTGTGATAGCGCTAAATTATAAGTTTTCACTCCTAATCTCCATCTTGTGTATTTTCTCAATTATGCCTGCTACTACTCAATGATAAGAAGCCCTGCAAAGGGTAGACGAGGAGGCAGAAGAGGGTGATATTCATGCACCACCCGTTGATCTGGGGAGACAGGAGCACCAAGATGAGGCTATATCTTGAGCCTCCAGGACTCCACCCCCACCACCACCTCTAGAAGGACAAGGAAGAGCTAACGTACCTCCGGTTCCTCCTCTAATTGCCCTTGATCAGAACCTAGATATGCGGAGTATGGCGCAACTATTGACTTTACTTGTGGCCTCTCAAGCCCAACGTTAGACGCCTGGTGTTGCTGATAGAGTTGTGAGTGCTAGAGTTCAGGATTTTGTTAACTTGGACCCTCCGATATTTACGGGAATAGACCCTAATGTAGACTCACAGAATTTTCTAGATAGAATGCAGCAAAATTTACGAGTTATACACATAATTGATGTTGAGATAGTAGAGTTAGCTTCCTATAGATTGTGCGACATGGCCGCAACCTAGCTTGAGACTTGGGAGTAGTCTCGGGGACCTCAGGCCTCACCTTTGGGCTGAAGAGAGTTCTCTGAGGCATTTCTATAGTAGTACTTACCGGTCAAAGCTTCGACAAGCAAGGTGACATATGTTTTTACATAAAGAGCAGGGTAATATGAGTGTCAGAGAATATAGCCTGCAGTTCAACTGCTTGGCTAGGTATGATCCCACGATTATTGCTGGCATGAGCGACCGAGTACATCAATTTGTTAATGGTTTAGGGCCACACTTGGTAAATGAGTGCACGACACCTTCTCTAAATCCCAATATAGATATTTCCCACATCCAGGCTTATGCATAAAACTTAGAAGATCAAAAGAGGTAGCAATGGGTTGATCGAAAGTATGATAGGGCTAGTACAAGAGGACTCGGACCGCAGGTGATGCAAAGGGGTTTCGAGGTGGATTTAAGCCTCAATTTTCTAGATGGCCATCTTATCCGATGACCAGTGCACCATCGTAGTTTCAGGGCTAGCGCCGAGACCAAGCCACTTATTCTGGTCAAGGTTAGAGTTCAAGGGCTTCAGGACCATAGTACAAAGGGGAATCTAGTCAAACAAGGCCACCACTGCCATATTATTGTTGATGTGGTAGGAGTCATTTTGGGTAGTGTTGTCAGGGTTCATAAGTGTGTTATTCATGTTGGCAACATGGGCATATTATGTGGTTATGTCCAACGAGAGGTTGGGGCGGTATGGCACAACTGACTGGGTCTGTAGCAACTTCTTCTTCATCAGTACGTCCTTCAGGGCAGGGTACACAGGAACCGGCTGGTAGGGGCAGAGGTAGAGGAACAGTATCTAGTTCAAGCGGTCACCAGAACTGCATCTATGCTTTGTTAGATTGGTAGGCCCTTGAGTCATCTCTTGATGTAATTACATGTATACTATCTATTTTCTCTTATGACGTATATGCTTTGATAGATCGGGGTTCTACCTTTTCCTATATTACACCCTTTGTTACCGGTAAGTATGGGAAAGAGCCTTAATTGTTACCTAAGTCATTTGAAATGTCTACGCCCGTGGGTGAACCTATAATTGTTAAGCGGGTATATAGGGATTGTGATGTAAATATACATGATCGTCATATGGTAGCCGACTTAAATTAACTAGAGATGATATAATTTGATGTTATTATAGGAATGGATTGGCTGGCTTCTTGCTATGCTAATGTTGATTGTTGGACGAAGGTCATTCGCTTTAACTTTCCAAGTGAGCCCGTCCTTAAGTGGAAAGGCACTACTGCAGCGCCCAAAGGTAGGTTTATTTCCTATCTTAAGGCTACAAAAATGATCTCGAAATGATATATCTATCACCTCGTACGAGTTCAGGACGCGGAGGCAAAGCCTCCAACTCTTCAGTCAGTCCCCGTCGTTAGTGAATTTCCCAACGTATTTCCTGATAAACTTCCTGGTATTTCTCCCAAGAGGGAAATTGAATTCGCTATACTCCTCGATACCCAACCTATATCTATCCATCCGTATCGAATGTCTCCTGCAAAGCGAAAGGAATTAAAAGCTCAGCTGAAAGATCTTCTAGAGAAGGACTTTATTAGGCCCAACACTTCCCCGTGGGGTGCTCTAGTGTTGTTCATTCATAAAAAAGACGATTCATTAAGGATGTGCATTGATTACAGTTAGTTGAATAAGGTGACCATTAAAAACAAGTACCCGCTCCTCAGAATCAACGATTTGTTTGATCAGCTGTAAGGCGCTAAGTATTTCTCAAAGATTGATAGTAGGTCTAGGTACCATCAGTTACGGGTTAAGGAGAAAGATATTCCAAATACTGCTTTCCAGACTAGATATGACCATTATGAGTTTATTGTTATGTCTTTTGGTTTAACTAATGCGCCGACAACCTTTATGGATCTGATGAACTAGGTATTTAAGCCGTTCCTGGATATCTTTGTAATAGTGTTTATTGATGATATTCTGGTATATTCCTGATCAGAAGTTGAATATGTGAATCATTTGCGAGCAGTATTACAGATGCTTTAAGACCGTAAGTTGTATGCCAAGTTTTCCAAATGTGAATTCTAGTTAAACTTTGTGCCTTTCTGGGCCATATTATCTCATTCGAAGGTATTAAGGTGGATCATCAAAATATTAAAGCCGTAAAGAATTGGTCAAGGCCCATGACTCCTACCAAAGTACGTAGCTTCTTGGGTTTAGCAAGATATTGATGGAGATTCGTAGAGGGTTTTTCTTCTATCTCTGCACCTATGACCAAGCTCACTCACAAGGCAGCCAAGTTTCAGTGGACAAATGCGTGTGAGCATAGTTTTCAAGAATTGAAGAATAGGTTGACATCCACATCTGTGTTAGCTCTTCCCGAACGTACCGATGGGTATGTGGTTTACTGTGATGCCTCCAGAGTTGGCCTAAGATGTGTTTTGATATAGCACGTAAAATTTATAGCATATGCTTCGAGACAGTTAAAAAAGCATGAGGTAAACTATCTGACTCATGATCTCGACTTGGTGGCGGTAATTTTTGCCCTAAAGATGTGGTGTCACTATTTATATGGAGTCCATGTTGACATATTCACGGAAAATAAAAGTCTGTAGTATAACTTCTGCCAGAAGAAGTTGAATTTAAGGCAAAGAAGGTGGCTGGAACTATTAAAGGACTATGATATCGACATTTTATATCACCCCGGTAAGGCAAATGTCATAGTTTATGCCTTAAGCCGCAAGTCTATGGGGAGCTTGGATGGTATTGAAGCTAATAAGTTGGAGATGACCAAATAAATACATTGTTTAGCCAGTTTAAATGTGCGACTGATGGATACAGATGACATAGGAGCAGTGGTGCATTATACTGCATAATCATCCTTAATAGCTAAGGTGAAAGTGAGGCAATTTGATGACCTCGAGTTGGTCCGAATGAAAGAGGGAACCTCCCTGCAAAAAAATCCAATACTGGAACTCACAGGAGACGGGGTCCTTAAATATCAAGGTCAATTATATGTACCAAATGTAGGAGGACTCCAAGAGCAAATTATGATCAAAATCCACCAGTCCAGATATTCCATTCATCCTAGATCGAAAAACATGTATCATGACCTTTGACAGGTTTATTGGTGGAATGACATGAAGAAAGATATTGCAACATTTGTAGCTCAATGCCCGAATTGTCAGCAAGTTAAGATCGAGCATCAGAAACCTGGAGATTTGCTCCAACATATTGAAATCCCTACTTGGAAATGAAAAATGATTAATATGGATTTCATCACCGGTTTGCCCTGTTTTTATCAAAGGTTTGATTTTATTTGGGTTATCGTCGACAGGCTAAAAAATTGGCTAATTTCTTACCCATTCATACTACCTTCTCAACTGAATATTACACCAAGATGTATATTAAAGAAATAGTTCGGTTGCATGGTGTTCCAATCTCTATTATAACAGAAGTGCTCAGTTTACAACTCATTTTTGGAGGTCATTTCAGAAAGGTTTAGGCACCCATGTGAACCTTAGTACAACCTGCCATCCACAAACCGACGGTCAAGCCGATCGCACAATCTAGATACTCAAGGACATGCTATGAGCTTGTGTATTAGATTTCAAACGTAGTTGGGATGATCATTTTGTCCCTTATCGAGTTCTATTATAATAACAATTATCATTCCAACATCTAGATGGCCCCATATGAGGCATTATACGGACGACAGTGTAGATCCTTAATTGGCTGGTTTTAAGTGGGTGAAGTCGGGTTGCTAGGTCCCGGTTTGGTCCAACAAGTAGCGGAAAAGGTGAAGCTAATTCAAGAACACTTATTGACTACCCAAAGTTGGCAGAAATCTTATTCAGATATTCAACGCCATGACTTAGAATTTTCAGTGGGCAATTAGGTATTCTTAAAGGTTTCTCCTATTAAAGGGGTTATGAGATTTGGCAAGAAAGGGAAACTTAGCCCCAGATATGTTGGGCCATATAAGATTATTCGCAGGATAAGTTGAGTGGCGTATGAGCTTAAACTACCCTCAGAATTGGAAGCAGTTCACCAGTGTTCCATATGTCGATGTTGCGTAAATACATAGGAAATACCTCATGTATTACTTATGTAGAGGATGTGAAAATCACCAACGATTTAACTTGTGAGGAGACTCCAGTTGCCATTTTAGATCGGCAAGTTCGGAAGCTGAAAACTAAGGAAGTCGCCTCTGTTAAGGTGCTATAAAGGAATAACAATGTATAAAAGATGACTTGAGAGGCCAAAGAAGATATGCGATCCAGATATCCTTGCTTGTTTCAATCCTCGGGTTTATATCAATACTCGTGCGATACAATTCTCTCATTTCTATTCTATTCGACAATCCTAAATCCTATACCTTGTTTAGATGTTAATGTCGAGGCAGATATGGTAGGTGTAACTCAGAGTACGATAGAGTATAGTTGAGGTGAGTTATGGCTAACTTTCTTAATTTTAATAAATACATACGGTCGTGTGAGGCCTAGTTGATATTGTTATTGTTATGTTATCTTGTATGTATTGGATATTTGTTTGAGCTATTTAACATGTTTCGGATAGTCCTGTTTACAAAAGAAACTCTGCCGAAATTTTTAGAACCCTCGAAAGTTGAGAATATCCTCAATATTCGCGGATGAATGTTCCTAAGGGGGAAGGATGTTACACCTCGTAGTTCGCATTCTGTCGTGTCATTGATAGATACCGACGTCTTGGAAGGAGATAAGACTTTACAAAAGGCTAATAAAGGTTTACGGCTTATTTATGGAAGTTACGGAGTGTTGGGAAGTCAAACGGATCGAAAAAGTATGTTTTGACAAAATCAAAAAATTGGGCGTTTTGACGGCAGAGTCGACGGACCGTCAAAGTGCCAAGGTGAACCGTCAATTTTTCTGCATTTTTAGAATCTCAGGAGGCAAATTGACGGACCATCAAAAATTTGCGGACCGTCAATCTGACCATCAAATTACGGAGATGGAAAAGTTTTACGGGTTAAATACGGGTTCAGTCGACTTAACCCTCATTTTTCCTCCAAAATTAGATTTTAAACTCTCTCAATCACCTCACATCATTCCTAGATCAAATCTAAGATAAATCACATAAGATAAATCATGTGGAAATCATCATCTCCGTGTTGAAGCAATTTCGAAAACCCTAGGCGACAGGGTAACTTGCTGTCCTAAGAGGATTTGGATGCCTAAATGGTAAGGATTGATCCTCCTCTACTTGTTATTATGATTAGTTGATGATTCAGATTTCAGAGTAAGTTGTGAAAGAATTTTCGTAATCAAAACTCGTAAACCTATGAAATCATTATATATAAACTTGTGGGTTGTTTTGATTAAGATATAAATTGGAATTGATTAGTATATTGAATGTTGGTTCTGTAAACCTAAAGAAGAATGTTTCAGAGGATCGTGAGATCAAATTATCTAAGTACCCTTTGTTAAGGAATCTAAGAACCCTTTGTGTTAAGATTGTCGATAAGATCCCTAAATGAATTCTCTTACTTGGATATGGATTCGATATTAATATCAACCTTTTGTTTGCTATAGATAACTATCCGTAAGGAGTACGAGGACTTGTAAAGCGATTGTAACTTCAAGGACAAGGTATGTAAGGAACCCTTCTTTCTTGGCATGACTTGATACGTCGTTTCTTTGAATACAAATCTCTTGGCAAAAATGAAGTAGCGCAAGGACTTCTTTGACAAATCGATCATAATTCTTGAGTACTTTCTTGTCCATAGCATCTTTCGGGTTATATAAGGCCCAAATGTTCATATCAAGATTCTTGAACTTAGCGCTAATAACAATAGTCGGAGGACAACAACGATAGGTCACTACAGATCTGTTTGTGGTATATGTTAGAGTATGTCTTGCATTGCACTTATATATATATATATATATATATATATATATATATATATATATATATAGAGAGAGAGAGAGAGAGAGAGAGAGAGAGAGAGAAAGAGAGAGAGAGAAAGAGAGAGAGAGAGAGAGTCGTGCTATAGTCGGTCGGCTACGGCACGTAGATGTGCACCCAACTACAATTGCTTTGATATTATTGAATCCCACATCCGGGCCGATACGACCGAGTCCTTATCGAGGCCCGGTACGATATATATGTATTATGTTATAATTTTCCCCACAGAGTGTTATGATATTTACAAGCATGCATACATATGTTTATGAGTGTGACAGAGTAGGCCCTAGAGGTTGTTATGAGTTTCAGGTTGACTCTTATCTCCATATCTCTCATGTTATATCTCATGTTTATATATGCTACCTTCCTTACATATTTAGTACATCTTTCATACTTATACCCTTCTCCGGGGCACTATGTTCATGCCCACAGGTACATATAGGCAGAGTGGCGCTCCTCCTCAGTTAGTGATCTGCTCAACTATGATTGTCACACTCCTTTCTTTTGGAGTTGTAGTACAGGAGTCTGTAGGTACTATTACATATGTCACTAGTGTTTTGGGGTATGGCGGTGCCTTGTCCCGGCCTGTTGGTATGTATATATGATTCTTAGAGGCTTGCAGACCTGTGTACAATTGATGTTATGGCCTTGTCGACCTTTTTTGTTAGCAGTATACTCATGTTATGGCCTTGTCGGCCTTGTCTATCTATTCATATGTATATATCCTGCTGGGACTCTTATGTGTGCATGTTATCTTTCAGTCTTTTCATATATGGTTAATTGGAGGCCTTGTCGGCCCAAGTTTTATATTTCAGGGTTCAGATACTATAGTGGTACGCTCAGGTCTTCGTACACTAAGTCTCTCCCCTCCTCCCTCCCCCAAGGCTAGGGTATGACAAAAGATGTCCGTGAGATGGGCCAAGAAAGATTTCAGACCGAGGTCAGAACCAACAGCAAGTGGGGGAGGGACAGAAGGGCCCACACCCGTATCTCCATTTTCCATGCTCTCGAGTTGGACTCCGCTGATCCCCGGTTCCCTAACAACTTTGGTCGATGAGACCTCTGCGTTCTCCCCCCCCCTCCCCCAAGGCTAGGGTATGACAAAAGATGTCCGTGAGATGGGCCAAGAAAGATTCCAGACCGAGGTCAGAATCAACAACAAGTGGGGGAGGAACATAAGGGCCCACACCCGTATCTCCATTTTCCATGCTCTCGAGTTGGACTCCGCTGATCCCCGGTTCCCTAACAACTTCGATCGATGGGACCTTTGCGTTCCCGGATGCTGCAGTGTCTTCCTCATAATCTTCCACCAGGACTACCCTCTTCACATCCTCCCTCTAGGGTTCGTTAAATCAATGTCACATTTCAATTCCCACGAAAAAGTATTTTTTGGAAAGGCGCGTAGACTCTTCCACTTCCCAGTCCCATGAGTTCAAGAGTCCCGAAAAGTGGGGTATTATCTGTATTGGGTAGAAATGCATCCGGAGGAATTAAGCGTATACAAAAGGTTTTGTTGTTCTGGAAAATCTAACGTCCCCAAAGGATCTCCACAGTTGTCCTCCACTCCCAACAACTCCCGTCACATCAGCCTACCTAGATCAGAGTCGTGACGCGCGTGGGTGTAGTGACGTTAGTATGCTCATATCGCCATAACTCTAAGGTCATAATAGTCTAAGTTTTGTCTTATATATGCAAGACTTAGAAGAGAAGAAAGACACATTTTATTCTCTCTAAGCTCACACTTGTAACTCAAGATCTCTCTCAAGTTAATACACTATTCTCAATGTTGGCTCTTGTTCGATTCATAGCTTATTTTTCAGATCTAACCTATTAATTTTCTTTATTTGCTCACTATCATATTTTTACTTGTGTTTCAAATCTCACGTATCCGTAACCTAGATATCAATCCCGAACTCATTCAAGAGGGTCTCCGGATCGGATACAACCTATTTGTCTTTAAACCCTTGAATACAAATCTCTAACTGTATTTTTGGTTAGAATCATTTTCACCGGAAAAGAAAAATGACCTAAAAATGACCGGACTCCTTTGTGTTTTGACTTTTGTTCAGCACGTGTTTGAATTGTTATCCAGCTCACGCGATAAATGCCAAAAAATCCTTAAAAATATATTCATGGGGTAATAGGAGGCTAGGTGCGTTACATCAAATTCGGGCAAAGATGTGGTGTATTTTAGACATTTTCCCTACCATTGGTTTCAAAATTGTCGAATAACTATTGCACAATTTTAAAAAATAAAATAAAGAAAAGTAGTAGAATAATAAATAAAAGAAGAGCTAATTTTCTAGGTTTTTACATTTTATTTTATGCATTTTCTAATTATTGTTTATGTCAACTGTAGTTTTAATACGTTTACTTGTTTGGAAGTTTTAGATACACGTTCAATTATCAAAAGTTGAGATAAAATAAAAGAGTCTTATTGAACAAATATTTTAGTACAATGTACATAGTTAGTATTATGTGTGTATATGTATAAACTTTGACAAAATGTGTAAAATAAATCCAAACATTTACCCGAATTTGTTGTAACATACATAATATTTACGGGTCCTATTACCCTCTGAATATATGTTTAAGAAATTTCTTTGACATTTATCGAGTGAGTTGTATAACAATTAAAACACGTGCTGAACAAAAGGCAAAAAATCAACGAGTCCGGTCATTTCGAATAAAATAAAAAATTAGAATTGTCTCCTACACTCTTAATTTTTTATGGAGAAAGCAATTGATTCTCTTGGAATTTGATCTCGTGAATCACTATATTCTTTCATAATCAAGTCTTGGCTTGTGTTGCGTTGGAGTTTTGTTCGGTTTTTTCAGATAAATGTCAAAGAAATGCTTTAAAATATATTCAAGGAGATAGTAATAGGACCACTGTAAAGATTAGGTGCCTTACATCAAATTTGGGCAAGGATTAGGATATATTTTTGGCATTTTTCCTATAAACTTTAAAAATTATAAGAGAAGTACTCAAAAAAGTTAACGACTTATCCGCATTAGATATTTTTATCAAATTTTAGTTTTTTAAAATATTTTTTAAATATTCTTTAAATTAAGGGTCGGAAAACAACTATTTTGTGCACTTTGTTTCGCACGATATTTTGCAAAATTTCACGCAAATTTTTGTGATTTTCGTGCGATTTTTTACAATTTTTGCGCGAAAATATAAAATTCGCGTGATATTTTGATTTTTTTGCGCGAAAATGAAAAATGCAAAAAAAAAAAAATTGGCGCAAAAATTATAAAATATCACGTGAAAATCATAAAAATTCGTGAATATTTTGCACTCTTTTTGAAATTTCCGCGCGATATTTTGCAATTTTCACGCGAAAATCACAAAATTTCGCGTGATAATTTGAAATTCCCTTGTATACAATTTTGCACAAAAATTACAAAATACAGTACATAATAAGAAACGTATTTACAAACGTGACAAGAGTTTTCGGTTCATAATAATATGGAGTCTTATCTAGATATGTTGTGTAATTTTCCCTTTTTACTGTTTTAGTACGATACGAAAGCCCAATAACAAATAAAATAACTCATTAATTATTATTCAATGTATTTTATAATCTTAATGATGTTAAAGTTCATTGTTGCTTACCTTGTGCATCACAAAGCTGCCAAGCAAGAACAGTTGGTTTTGTCACTAAGCTTTAACCGATAATATCAAAGAGATCATTAGCATAAGGCATCACAATTTGGCACACCAAACCAAAAGACAAGTGAACAAATTTTGACAGGACGACTTCCAATTTTATAATTTTTTCTTCAAAATAATAATACGATTTTTGTCATTATTGATTGGAATTTTTATGATTTCGGATAGCTCTTTTGCTGACATATTGAATTATGCTGTGACCCTCCAATTACTTAACTTTGTTCTTCAATTTCCCAAACAACTTGCTAAGAGAGGATTTTCTCACATTGATTGAGACTTTGTTTTTATTTTTATTCCTTTTTTGCCCTTTTTGTTTACGTGCAATTAGCTTTTTGTGGCCCGCAAAAGTTATATATATGCAACCTTTCTACATCAATAGAAGCGTATGCTATTGACGTAGGGAGCTAGTTCGGCTAGTTTTGTACTATTTCACTTTGGTAATGAATAAAGATGTTAAGTTACCAAAAACAAAAGTTATATATATTATTATTAATACAGCAATTACCAATTTTTCCCAATGCCGCCTATAGAAAATGGTCCAGATATATATTTAATAGACAATAATCTTTAGATGCTTCACAAAATAGCCGTCTATCTCACTCACTAATTGTTTTTGCCACCAATTCTCTTTTTATAAGGTCAATAATCGCATAGTTTTCATCTAAAATTGACCTTTTTGTTCTCAAATAATGGCATGGTTTTCATCTAAAATGACGTTTCTATCACCAAATGTTTTTCATAAAGATAATATTTGCATAGTTTTCATCTAAAACTGACGTTTTATTCTTATAACAATAAAAAAAAAATCTCAAAGAAAGAAACATGAGTCCGAAACTTAAATGATTCAAAAAAGAGGGAAGCAACCAAAATACCCACAAAAAAAGTTATCAAAGTATCTTTTGCGCAATAAATTATTGCGCAAAAGGACTTAACTGACCGACGGTCGTTATCTCCTTTTGCGCACTAAATTCTTGCGCAATATAAGTACCAACAAACTTAAATGCACATGGACTAAAATTTAGATAAATGGAAACACATTATACATGTGCATAATCCCTTCTCTAAAGAAAATGACATGGTTGTCAAAATTTTAAATCTTGGCACATAATTAACACAATATTTATTTTTCCACTAAAATAGTAGATTTTATTAATTTTTTATTAAGAAAATATTTGAAAAATCGATACGGTTGAGTAAATATATGAAAAGGATTCATTTTTAGTCTCCTATTATTATGTATACTCATTTCTCTCTCTTCTGTTTATATATATATGTGTGTGTTAATCCAAAACATGAGTTAGCTTGTTTTATTAAAATTTTTATGGTAAAATTATAATTTTTTTTAATAAACTAGAGTTAACTTTCTTGTAATAAAAAAATTTTGAAAAAATTTAACCTATGAAAAGTTAAATATTCTAATTTTAATTTTTCTATAACAGATAAATTAACTCAAATTTTCACGGAAAAAAATTAACTTTTTTAATTAAAATTAGGAAAGAGTTAATTTTCTTGTAATAAAAATTCTTGGAAAAAGTTAACCTATGAAAAGTTAAATATTTTCTATAATTTAAATTTTTTGTAAAAACAATTAACTTTAAGTTTTCATATTAAAAGTTTTACCCCCCCCCCCCCCCATAATTTTCTAACAAGAAATTTAACTTGAGTTAACTCAAGTTTCTCTCTAACTCCTGTTCCCAACGTTTTAAATATTGTAAAAAAAAGTTGAACGTTTACCATGAAAACTTAATAAATTTTTTTACTCAAGTTAAATTTCTTATTATAAAAGTTAAACTTTACCATAAAAAATTGAAGCTAACTTTTTTTATTTCAAAGAAAAAAGTTAATTCAACTTTTTTAAATAAAAAATAAGTTAATATCAAGTCTTCTAATTTTATAATGAAAGAAGCTAAACTTTCATCATGAAAATTTTATAAATATAATTAATTTAAGTTTCCTTAATTAAAATTCTTACCAACTTTACACCCCATAAACTTAAATAAATTTATATTCTAAATTTAATAGGTAACTTTTTTAATGAATAAATGACATTAAGATCAAGAATTAATTGAGGGGAATGAATAAACATATATGGATAAGTATAACATTTTTTTACTTTAACGAAGGATAAGTGCGCAAAGAAGATAACGGTCGTCAGTCAGTTAAATTTTGTTGCGCAATAATTTATTACGCAAAGGATATTTTAATAACTTTTTTCTGAGGTATTTTGGTTGATTCCCTTTTTTGGATCATTTAAATTTCAGACTTCAAAAAAAAACATATATGGTGGTTCTATCCAAAAAAGTGTTACAAGAATTTCAATACACTCGCTAAACTTGATGAGAAAATGATCGTTTATGTATACTTACCATTTGAATAGCAAAAATGACTCAACTCAACAAATACCTTTTGCATTTTATTAACAGATTCATTATATTATTTTTATTAATATTTAATGAAAAGCATCATATTATAACTAAAATAATATTTGCCATTGTCATTGAATTGTATTTATGGAGGTAATAGTAGAGGTGTCCAATGGGGCGGAGAGCTCTGACGGGACGGGACCCGACGGGATTGGGGGGAGGTCGGGATCGGTCCTCTGGCGGGATCGGCGGGTCGGGACTGGCGGGACTAGCCAACGTCCCGTCCCTCATCCCGTCTGAAAAGGGGACCGCTCTTGGTGGGGCGGGGCAAGATCAGATCTGGTCGGGATCGGGATTGCCTTTTTTTGGCACTTAACTTTACAAAATAATATATATAAACACTTCAATAATTGAACAAGATAGTGTAATAAAAATATCACAAGGATGTTTTTGTGCCTCTTATATTATTTAATAGAAATATGATTTTTTTGTAATGTAATTTCCGTTGAAAGTTGCAAATCACATAGTAAAATTATAATTAAAAAATTACATATTTATAAACACCTTTTCTAATTTCTTCACAATGTCTTGTGGTTCTTTGGTTGGACTTGAAATTTGTTGGTCAAATTGTTCGACATCGCTTCCAGTTCCGTCGGACAAGATTTCGTTGTAGGTTTCGTCGTCTTCTTCATTGATCTCCAGTTGACCGCACCTTCTACACTCCGCTCGTATCCAATCTCTGAATAAAACTGCAATCTCCAAGCTGTCTCCCGCTAATGAGTGTATGTGCTTTCCTATTTGAAATCTCCAACAGAAAAAGCGCTTTCAGACGATATTGATGACGCTTGAATGTTCAACACATCTCGTGTCATCTTTGCTAGTGTCAAAAATGTCTTCTCATTTTCCCTACAGTATTTAAGCAAGTCTTCACGTCCTTCTTCATTGAGAACTGTTTGGTACGGTATAACACCCTGCAAAACATAAACATCAAACTCTCTAACTTGATTAGTAGTGAAACCACTAAACATTCTATTTCTAAGGCTTTCAATACTAGTCGCAGAAACATCATGTCTTTTATAAGGTTGTATTGAAGAAGAAGAAGATGATGATATAGAAGTCGGTTGGTTGCTAGCACTTTTTTATTGGTAATGCGTATATTTTTTTTTTGCATTCATCATGTATGCTAGACTAAACTTTTCTTTACTTAGTTCCTTAGGTGATTGTTCATTTGAGTTTTTTGAAGTTGGAGGTGGAAGTACTGCTATACAATCATAAATGATTTCAATAAGTGTTTTACAACCGTCTATTTTAATAGTTGGATTTATTACAGCACCAACAATATAAATAGTGGAAATAGCAAAAAAAAAAAATTTAAATTTGATAAACATTTTTAATAGGTGGATAAGCTATTTTTTCATATATTAATTAAGTAACAAAAATATTAGAGCTATGTAAAATAACATAGTTAAAATAATAGGATAATATATACTAGAAAATTTTTTTGTTGCTTGAAAAAATTTCTCTAAAAATCCAACAAGTTCTGAAATTTTTTCCCAATCGTTATCTATAAACATATCAGTTGGATTTCGATTATGAGCGTTAAAAAATAAATTTATATGTCTTCTATAATCGTAAGTAACAAGTAGTTGTTCGTATAGAGAATTCCACCTAGTCGTTACTTCTTCAGAAATTTTTCTAAAAGTAATCTACAATCGTGACAAGTTTTTTATATTCTTTTTTTCTTTGTATGCCATTACTTCTAAAAATAAAGTTTATAGCAAATTGTATTTTATTAAGAATGTTTTCAAAAAGTGAGACCATCCTTTACAACTAAGTTATAAATATGACACACACATTTTATATGAAAATGATTAGGAAAAGATGGAGTTAATAGATTTTTTAAAAGTCTCACAGCATAATTATTAGAAGAAGCATTATCTAACGTAACAATCATTATTTTGTCAATTATACCATAATAATCGCAAACTTGATGAATATTTTCTGCAATAAAATTTACAGTATGCCTATCATCAATATATCTATATGCTAAAATACGTTTTTGCATATACCAATTATGATCTATCCAATTACATGTTACAGTTAAATAATCATGACCGTTAGTACTACGGCCTATATCAGAAGTGATAGATACTTTGGCAGGAAAATGATATAATGCATAACGTAAATATTGTTGATATTCATGTGCAAATTTAAAAACATCTCTCCTAACGGTTGATCTAGAAAAACCGTTAAAAGCTGGATTATACATATCTCTTATGTAATGAATAAAACCAGGAGAGGAAAGTAATGTAATTTTATTATACAAATGAACAAATAAAATAAAATATTTAGTAGGCAATGTAATTGTAGACTTGTAGAGAGATAGAATGAGAGATTGTAGGAAGATTTGTGAGATAAAATGAAGAGAAAATGAGGTATTTATAGTTGGAAAATTGGGTTAAAGTATAAATATAGTAACTTATGAATATTAAGGGGGTAGGGGAGGTTTATGGGGTGGGGGGATGGGGGCAAAAATGTTGGTTGCACAACGACCAATTTATATTTTGGCCGTTGTGCAACAGTCATTTTTGCAAAGAGGGGTCAGGGCGGGTCTGGGGCGGGACGGGCCTGGGCGGGACGAGCCCAGGCCCCGTCCCGACACCATTTTTAGAAGGATCGGGGCGAGACCCGAGCAGAGTCGAGGTGGGATCGGGCCGACCCGGCCCACTGGCCAGCCTTAGGTAATGTAATAGTGCTTCTGTTTAATTAAGTATTGACTCTGTCTCAAAATACTTGTCACAACGATTTTTAAAAGTTAAATTATATAAAATTTGATTAATATTTTAAGTTATATTTTTTATTATATATTAATTTGAGAAGAATTGCAATTTATAGTACATTTTGTATAGTTTGAATTTTAATTTTAAAATATTAAATTACTCTAATCTAATTTAATTTTAAAATTTAATTAAATTGATTTTTAAAATTGGAGGAGCGTTGTCCAACATTGCTGCAAGACTTTAGACTTGGACCTTGGTCCATGGAAACTTGAATTCAGTAGCCACAAATTATACTGTTCCTTCCGTCATTGCTTCACAAATCACGATTACTCACTTTTTACCAAAAAGGCATACAACATTCAACTTTATGCCGTCTTAAGTAATTAATTTTAATCCACCCTTTACCAACTGCTCTGATACCCTCGATCGGGTGTATAATCTGTGATATTTGTAGTAGCGTGATAGAACTTTGAAGGCTGATCAAAGTTATGTCCTTCCAAACGGAAGAGCCATATGCGGTGAGACGGTAAAATAAGGGGTTCAAACTTTGAAAATAAAATTTATTTGATATGTGAGAATAAAGTCATATTTAGTACGAAGCTCAAAGACCTCTATAATACTAGATTAGTTGGTTCAATGATAAAATTTCCAACAACAAATGTTTAAAAAACAAACAATATCAAACCAACATTCCAATATATGCATCAATTATAGATGTTCTAATGAACCGAAATGCCCGCTTTAATTAAACAAAATTATTGAACTACAACAAAAATGTGAGAGGGGCCAAAAAAACAAAAAAATAAAAAATTGTACAAGATATTCTTTTTCTTAATAACTCTACAATCTCTCAAAACTCATATAAATACATAATTAATAACAGGGTATAAATTAAATCCATCATCGATATAATTAACTTAGGAAATAACACAAGAATTAGGATCTTCTTCGACACTTCGGTGGTGATAATAAGCAGGAACAGGTGGTTGATAAGGTTGTTGATAGTGATAAAACATAGGAGCTGGGAAAGCTTTCATTACAGGGGCTTCATCTTTCCCATCTTTCTTCTTTTCATCCCCTCCTTTTTTGTCGTTACCCTTTTTAGCATCGTCTTTTTTGCCTTCATCCTTTTTGCCTCCCTCATCTTTTTTTCCGTCATCTTTCTTCTTTTCGGGCTCTTTTGCTGGTCCAACAGAGAGGATATCAGTGTGACAGAGCTTCCTCAATTTGGAAACTAGTGACACTGGATCTATGTTCCCTGTTATTGTTAATTTCTTCTCCTTTGAGTCTATCGAAATTGATTCAACCCCTGCAGGAATTCAGAGAAAAAGCAAATCAAAATTGAGAAACTTTACTAATTCAGGATCTGGGCTTCTAGATAATTCAAGATTCTTGTAGAATTACTTCCTCAGTTCTAATTTATGCGAGACTTGTGATTTTTCAGAGTCAAATAAATTTTTAGTTCAAAAAAATTTAAAGCTATTAAAGTCTGTATTTGAGGTAGAAATTGAAAAGCAGTGACACATAAATTGGAATAGATTGAATAGTAAAAGGGAGAGGTAGTTTTTACAATACCTTCAAGACCAGATACTTTTTTCATGGCCTTTTGCTTGATTTTCTCATCGAAATACTCCAATTTCAGCACTACTTTCTGTAAAAGAAGAATTAATTTTAGTAAGCAGTATATACTTTGCATAAAGTGCGCAAAAAGAGTTTCAAGTCTAAATTTTAGTATCTCTTGAGAATCAGAATCCATAAAAAATATAACTTTAGCTAATTGAGTGAAAAAAGAAACAGAGAAAATACAAAAATGAGAGAGAAAAGTTAACCTTCGTCATTTTATATGATGATACTTGAAGATCTGCTTTTAGTGTATCGGAGAAAGTAGCAGATCAAGACCTGCTTTCTTACTTTTCTAAATAGAGGAGGAAGCAAGAGAATGTTCAAAGCTGCACAAGTGTCGAATGAGCTTATGCTTGTATTTATACGAGTGATTTTTTTTTATACTGATCGAGTCGTGATTAGTCAATAGAGGGATGTGAGGAGGAAGCAACATAACCCAAGTCCAAGTGACTCGAGAAATGAAGGAAACGTAGTGCCTTTTTCAAATTGATTTTATAAGTCATCAAATGTTGGCTGCCATTAAAAGGCTCCAACCATAGTAAATATTCGTGCTCTTTTATAATGCACTGTTGCAGAGACGCGACGCAGTTCGCATCACATGACGTGAATAAACAGACCACGTAGTTCACTTTCTCTTTTTTCTTTCTTTTTTCGCCATAACGAGTTATGTTATAACTTATGCGGTTATCAGAACCTATATTTTTAACTTAAATTTTATATTTATGGTAAGATTGTATTAATATCTTTTGAAGAGTCTTTTTTTATTAATATAAATATACGTGTACAATGTTGAATTCTAATTGAATGATGATCTATATTTATCATAATTACACATAAATATTAATTACATAATATACGACGAATATATAGTAATATTCGCTATCACATCCCCTCAGTCGGAGCGGGAGGAGGCCGGACGCTGAGACTGGATCTAAAGTCTAGAAACAACTGTCGAGGAAGTTCCTTTATGAAAATATTTGCATACTAATACGAAGAAGGCACATAGAACACCTTAACATGACCTATAGCAACCTTCTCACGAACGAAATGTATATCCATCTCAATATGTTTGGTTCTCTGATGCTGAACCGGATTATGAGATAAGTAGATCACATATATGTTATCACAGTAAACCATAGATGTCTTACGTAAGGGACACTGCAGCTCTAAGAGAGGGTTTCAGAGCCAGCAGATCTCAGCTACAACGTTTGCAACGCCTCTATATACTGATTCTGCACTCGATCAAGAGAGTGTCACTTGCCGCTTGACAGACCACGAGATAAGATTGTCCCCTAAGAACACACAGTAGCCTGACGTGGAAAGTCGTGTGTCCGGACAACCTACCCAATCGGCGTCCGTATATGTTGCATCCAGTTTCTCTTGTATTTCTGTTTCTTATGTTAAAAGCAAATTATGGCACGTAATGTTGGGCTCTATTGTAGGGATTTTGTTGGGTTGTTGTACACAGTGGATATTGAAAACTTGTTTCAAACCCAACAAACGTAGAACTGTTTGACTATAGGGTAATTTAAAACCGTAAACATAAGACTTGAATGGTACTTACATGTTTACAATATCTGAAATCTTTATCAAATGTGGGTGCGCACGCGAATGCCCTTTCGATTGCAAGCTCCAAGCTTCAATGTATTTCTCCTTTGGAAAGCTAGAAAATCCGGCAGAGGTTCGAGAGAGTGTTTTGATTCCGAGTCTCTAAGACTTTAGAATAATGATATGAAAATCACGTGTGATGAATAATGAAATGTAGGTCTATATTTATAGGTGAAAAATTAGGTCAAACCCTTATCTGGTTTGACCTTGGGCATGACCCAAAATTCGAGACAGATTAGGTCATGGCGTCGCGGCCCTATGGTGTAGGTGCCGCGGCGCTGACGTGGCCCTACACTGTCTCATTTTATTTTCTGCACATTCTTAATTAAATCCAAAATCCAATTTTGACTTAATCAAAACAATCATTATTCATTTAAATAACTCGATTCTAAATCGAATATTTAATAATCTCTCAATACATCCTTAGATCGAAAAGACGATCGACATAGTGTGACTCATTATACATATATTCAATGTTAAACATCCATTTACATAATACCCATCATTTGAGTCCAAACCTTAGTATTAAACTTAGCTACTCATGATGTTTGATACAAAAGAAAGCATTAAAGACAACACTAAAGCTTACCATCAATGGAAGAAGACAAAAGATGTTGGAATATTCTTCTTAAAAGTCCCAAAAAGTTGTCTTCGATGTACTCACAATATGTGAACAAAATCTGAACAAGAATGCCACACAAAAACCCTACATTTTCTATTTATAATGTCTAAAAATGCGGATTGGAAATTAGATAAAAATACCCCTGATAGGCTGGTTTGCATTGCATATGCCATCGCATACGGTGATATGTGACGCATAATCTTCGTTTCAGCCGCAGACTGTTGATTAATATGTGTTGCATTCTGCGACGCATACGGTATCACAGATCTTTTGTCAAAGAACTATTGTTTTTGATTTGATATGCGGCCTCATCTGCGGCCGTATCTCTCCATATGCGACACATTTGCTCTTTTTAGCTTCATTTTATCATTTTTTCTTGTCTTTGGAAATTTCACTTGATTTCCACTACAAAATAGAAAATAACTAAGAAATGACAAGTAATACGCTTAAAAATAATGAAAAATCTTCGTAAAAGATATCTAATGTGTTGTAGTTTCACGGCACATCATTTACCCTTTCATCTGATGAATATTCTAGTTCCTGGTTGACTCATCCACATTTTTTGGTAGCATCTATGACCTATTAAATTCCAAAGAAGCAAGATACAATAGCTGAGGCTACTAAACCTGCAATGCATGATGTCCTCTGAAAACATATAAGATGATCTGTGTCTTCCAGGACTCCTTACACAAACAACATCAACTTGACAGAAATGTTTTCCTCAAGTTAGCCGATGTCAATAGTGCATCCTGAAGTTTATTCAAGAAAAAAAATTGTCTCTTGCTGCATACGAAGTAAAGGAAGCTACTTTCTTCAAAGCTGTGATTTTTGATATGTTCTTCTGTGCTTTCTTTCTCTCTTGCCCTTCAGAAAACTCCAAACAATAAGATTACCATTGAACTCTTTGATACCTTTCCCCATCAGATGATTAACTACCATTGCCTACCCGTCATTCAAGGAGGATTTGACCACATCCTTTTTTTACAGATGTCATTATCATCAAACTAAGTCTTCTATGTAGAACTCTGTGACACGAGCAAGGAAAGAGGAGGTGTGGCTTTTAAGTTCCTTCCTATTCAATGGACAATTCATCTCCAGAAATCAGAGGGGAGGAAATCTGAAATATATTTTTCTCTGATTTACTTATAGTGTCCAATCTTTCTCAAATGCCCTTTCCAGACTACTGTTTTCCTTTTCGGAGCAGCATTGTATGTGGTGTTTGCTGGATATAATATTCTTGAACGGTGTCATAAGCATCTGCTCGTCATAGTTACTAAAATAAAACAGCAGGTTCATGTTTATTTTGTAAGTGAATATGATGGCATCCACGGTGGCATACTTTCAATAAAGGCTAACGGGCTTCAATGGGAAATCAAGAAGATCATTATTGTAAAAGAGGAACTCAAGAATGAGCCCAAGAATTGTGGCGATGAGTGGGCTAAGTGCTACCGTATTTTATGGTCCTAATCCAAGAAGAGGAAGATTGAGCCCAAAGAGCTGAAAATCCAGCCCACAAAGGGGCTGAAATTCTACCAAAAAATGGGTTGCAACTCACGTTTATGGTGGCACCAATTCAAGCCCAAAAAATGATTGTTTAGTGGCTAGAAATTTGCCCAAAATATGAGCTTAATTCCTCACCCAAATTGGGTGAAAAAAGTCGCGTACCAAGTGACTTTTTGGTAACCTTTTTCCTTATTGTATTAGGGAAGAAGTTTATCAATTATTTTATATGTTTTTCTAGTTTAATCTTAGTTAGGTTTTAGTATTTATTATTTTCATAAAAGTATGATTCAAATTCCGTGTTATTTGGGATTAGTTTCCCCTATATATAGGGGTGAATTTTGTTATCTTTCCAAAAACAATATTATTATTATTATTATTATTATTATTATTATTATTATTATTATTATTATTATTATTATTATTATTATTATTATTATTATTATTATTATTAAGAGTTTCTCTTACTTACACCTTTGTGTGGTGACTATGAATTTATCTTGCAATCTTATGAGAACGATTCTTCTAAGAGGTAAGATTAATCTGTGTTTGATATCTTTAGTTTATTCGTAAATTAAATAAGGTAACTAGTCTATACTAATTATTGTCTCTAATTTCTTTGAAATAGGGTCTAGATCACTTTTGGATATAAGTTATTGAATTGACTCTATTAGTATCGTAATTAATCTTAATCCGCTAATTTTGAATACTAAGATCAGGGTTCTTATCACTTCATACTGAAATTTGAGGATTTTATTCTCGAATTTCGCATATCTTTAAATTAGGGTTTCTAATCTTCATATTTTCGCTTCCGCATTATTTTCTTGTTTTTATTCAAGTAACCCGATTCTTATTAAGTAGTATCAGAACAGGTTCTATCAAGGTTCCGTTCTTGATAATCTTGGGAGTTTCATAGCAAAAAGAAAAATCTTTTATTGTAGTAGCTTAAAAGGTAAGCTACATAGCAAAAAGTTAAAAAAAAACAAAAAAGGGAGAAAATTCAATTGCTTGAGAATTAAGTTATTTTCAAGAATCTCGAATTTGTTGTGTTTCTTGATTTTCAACATCAAGAAGAAAAATCAAGAAGAGGGGAATTTGGAGTTCTTTTTTTCACAAATTGATATTTTTCTTGTCTCATCAAAACTCAATTCGTCTGGGAGTTGGTAAATTCTTTTTCTTTCTATATCTTACTTCTAAAAGGTTGTTACTAATAGGGTTTATATATAAATCCTAAAGGATCCATCCAAAGATAGTAATTTGAGTGGAAAAAGGCAAGAGATGGTGAGATCAATAGAGAAAAAAAAAAGGTCAAATTGAGAGAGATTTATTTTTTTGATATTTTCTTGAGATGTCTCAAACAGGTAAGGAAATTGAAGTTGGAACTCAAAATGACACAACTTAGCTGAAGTGCTCTGTATGATGACTGATATGAATGTCATTGCAACTGATTTAAGGAGGAAAAATATTTTTCATACAAGGTGTTGGATAAAGGGTAGAATTTATTCTATGATTATTGATAGTAAAAGTGGTGCTAATGTGGTGAGTTTATACGTGATGGAGAAGTTGAAACTTACATGCATAGAACACACTATCCCTTATAAACGATAATTGTTGAATCATTTTGGTGAGCTTAAGGTGACTAAGCAATACATGATCTCTTTTGCAATCGGAATGTATTCCGAAAATATTTTTTGTGATGTATTTCCAATGCAAGATTGTCATATCATTCTTGGGCATCCATGGCTATTCAATAGGAATGCAATTCATGATAGGAGAAAGAATAAAGTTTCTCTTGAGCTAAATAGAAGAAAATATATACTTGCACTTTTAAGTTTTAACTCCATCACAAGTTTATGAGGATCAGAAACGTGTGAGGAAAACAATGAAAATTTTTGAGAGAGAAAAGAATGAGAGGAGTAAGGGAGTGTATGTTGACATCTCAAGAGAGGAAAAAAAGAGAGAATGTGTTGTGTGAAGAGAATGGATGTCAAGTGAGAAAAAAAAGTGAGCATTAGATAAAAGAAATGAGAGATGACCATGAAATAGAAAAGGAGAGGGATGATCGCGGGATTGAGAGAGAAAATGAAAAGAGTTTGAGTGGGGTTATTTATTATTCTAACTCTAACATTTATACTTCTTCTAGTTGTTTTGACTCTCTTGTAGGTACTCATGAGAAAGTTTGTATTAAAGAATCATCATTGGATGAACTTAATCATAAGGTGGTTGAAAGTCAAAACTACATGTCCCATGGAGCAAGTGCATATTGATGGGAAGGATAAAGATAAAGAAACTTATTTTGGGGCTGTCCAAAGTAAGATTCATGGGAGTCTCACAAGGCAGTTGTGACCCCAACACCAATGTAAAAAAGTAAACCGATGTGATGTTATTCCTTTGCTACATAGGATTAAGTACGACATGTATAATTGGTTTATTCACATTCTTGAAATTTTTAAGGTCTTTCTGGAGGTAATGAACTACACTCTTATTTCTTATGCTGGTGACTTTATTAATTTTGAGGATGATGATGTTTTGTTGTATAATAAGTCATTAACTGTAATCTCTAAGTTCAAGCATAAGAGTAATTTGTTCCCTTTTGAAATTGAGCATGCCATAGATGATTGTGCATTCCCACTTGTTGAAAATATGTGTGATATTTATGCGAGGAGGATTGTGACTAAGTTGTATGTTCCATCTTCTAGTGTCGAAAGAGTTCTCATATGATGATAAGTTCGAATTTAGTGGATATTCTATTTTGGAGTTTAAGAGTTCTTTTATCTCTCTTAAAAATTCAAGTGCTTATGTGAATAAATTGTATGAAGAAGAATCTGTGGGAGGTGTAATTGAGGATGCTTGAATATATCATAAAAATGTTCAATTTGATGCATGTTTTAAGGATCTTGTGTGGTCTTTGTCAAGCCCATTGAGATACTATATTTTAGGGGTGGCCAGCGGAGCGGGCTGGGACGGGTTCTGGTTGGACGGGGGTAGGGTTGGGACCGGGATCCGGCGGGACTAGCGGGCCGGGATAGGCGGGTCAGGAAGAGGTCCCATCCCGTCGGAAGAGGGGTCGGGATTTGGGGGGACGGGTCAAGTAGGGTTGTGGGATTTGGAGTTTTTTAGACACTTAATTTTGAAAAATATATATTTAAACACTTAAATAATTGAACAAGATAGTGTAATAAAAATATTCCAAAGTTGTTTTTATGCCTCTTACATTATTTAATAGAAATATATATTTTTTTGTAATACAATTTTAAAATTGCAACTTTATTTCGTTGTTCAAAAGTTGCAAATCACATAGTAAAATTGACATTAACAAAATTACATAGTTAACCATACTTTTTCTAATTTCCTCACAATGTCTTGAGGATCTTCGGTTGGAATTGAAAGTTGTTGGTCAAATTGTTCGATTTCGCTTCCTGCTCCCTCGGACAAGATTTCGTTGTAGTTGTCTTCTTCATTGATCTCCGATTGACCGCACCTTCTACGGTCTGCTCTAATCCAATCTCAGAATAAAACTACAATCTCCAAGATGTCTCCCGCTAATGAGTGTTTGTGCTCTTCTATTTGAAATCTTACAGCAGAAAAAGTGATTTCAGACGCTATTGATGACGCTTGAATGTTGAACACATCTCGGGTCATCTTTGATAGTGTCAGAAATGTCTTCGCAATCTCCCTCCAATATCTCAGCAAGTCATCACGTCCATCTTCATTGACAATTGATTCATACGGTACAACACCCTGCAAAACATAAACATCAAATTCGCTAACTTGTGAAGAAGTTGAACCACTAAACATTCTATTTCTAAGGCCTTAAACACTAGCAACAGAAATCGCATGTCTTTTATTAGGTTGCAGTGAAGTAGAAGAAGATGATACCGAAATCGGTTGATTATTTGCACTTTTTTATTGATAATACATACATACATACATATATATATATACATACATACATACATATATACATACATACATACATATATACATACATACATACATATATACATACATACATACATATATACATACATACATACATATATATATACATACATACATACATATATATATACATACATACATACATATATATATACATACATACATATATATATACATACATACATATATATATACATACATACATATATATATATATATATATATATATATACATATATTTGCATTCATTGTGTATGCTAAACATAACTTCTTCTTTAGTTGGTTCGTTAGTTGGTGATTTACATCACTTTGACTTTGGAACAAAGACTGCAGCCTTCCGACCGGATTTATATCGTTCTGACTTTGGTGTGTGAAGACTGTGACATTTTTATCGGATTTACATCACTTTGACTTTGGAGTGAATACTACAACCTTTCGACTGGAATTACATCACTCTAGGTTTTGGAACAAAGATTGCGGCCTTTCGACCGGATTTACATCGTTCTGACTATTATACAGCTCTCATGGCTGGATTACTTTTCTTCGTCTTTTTTCTAGACTCATGCTCTGTTGGAAGTATTTCTAAGTTTTCATAAATCGGTTCAACAAGTGTTTTACAACCGTCTACTTTAATAGTCGAATTTAATACAACACCAATAAAATATATAGTGGGAATAGGAAAAAAGTATTTTTTAAATTTTATAAACATTTTTTAATAACTGGCTTGTAAGTTGGTTTTTGCATATATTCATTAAGTAAAGAAAAATATTAGAGCTATATAAAATAACATAATTGAAATAGTAAGATAATAGATTCCAGAAAATTCTTTAGTAGCTAGAAAAAATTTCTCTAAAAATGCAATAAGTTTCGAATTTTTTTCCCAATCATCATCTACCAGCATAATCGTTGGACTTTGATTATGGACGTTAAATAATAAAAGTATAGGTTTTTTTATACTTGTGAGCAACAAGTAGTTGTTCATATAAAGAATTTCACCTAGTCGAAACTTCTTCTGGAATTTTTCTATAAGGTAGTCCACAATCATGACAAATTTTTTATACTCTTTGCGTCTTTGTATTTTATTACCTTTAAAAATAAAGTTTATAGCAAATTGTATTTTATCAAGAATGTTTTTAAAAAGTTTTAGGTCATCATTTACAACTAAGTTATAAATATGGAATGCACATCTAATATGAAAAATATCAGAAAAAGATGGAGTAAATCGAGTTTTTAAAAGGTTTACAGCATAATCATTAGCAGTAGCATTATCTAATGTAACAGTCATAATTTTATCAGTAATTCCATAATATTCACAAATTTCATGAATATTTCTTGGAATAAATAATTCAGTGTGCCTATCATCAATATATCTATATGCTAAAATACATTTTTGCATAGACAAAGTCTGATCTATCCAATGACATGTAACAGTTAAATAATCATTATCGTTAGTACTACGATCTATATCAGAAGTGATAGCCACTGCCATTAAAATGATATAATGCATCACGTAAATATTGTTGATATTCATGTGCAAATTTAAAAACATCTCTTCTAACAATTGATCTAGGAAAACCATTAAAAACAGGATTATATGTTTCTCTAATGTAATGAATAAAACCAAGAGAGGAAGGAAATGCAAAAGGCAAACCCTCCACCGCAACTAATTTTGCTATATTTTCCCTTTTTCTGTTTATTATATTTAGGACCTATAATTCCCCCATCATCGGATTAATTCGACCGTGTACTTGGTCGGGGACACTATGTGAACATTGTCCCGACTCATAAAGCATTGACACACCCGATTTTTCAGCCAAATATTTGTTATACCTATTGTGCATGCTTTGTCCATGTCTCAATAAACCTCCCGTCCCACCATGACCTTTTCCGATTTTAAATTTATAAACTTCTTGACAAATTTTACATCTAGCTAGTTGATTCATACTAGGGGGAATAAGAGGCATTCCAGTTTCAGTTCTAGTCTGAGACTCAGTCTGAGCCTGAGGTGGAGGTGCACTAGTGAGTGTGTTATCTACATTATCGTCTAATTCATTTTTAAAATTAAAGTCTGGTTCAGATGCAGAATATACCTCATGATCTAATGGTATATTGATATCATTAAAAAAATCAGTTTCATATATATGAGTGAAATCACCGGGACTAGGAATATGATTACTAGAAGATGCACCCTTACCCCTATTACCCTTAATACCTCTACCAGAAATCAAACGTTCAAGTCATTCCATTATAATTATGCAAATAAATAATTAAAGTAAATAAAATTAAGTACGATAATTTAAATTAAGTAACAATAATAATTTAAAGAATGAACGAATGTACCAAACGTCGACGTGTAATCGAGGTTTAAATTGAAACTTTACTCGATGGATGATCCTCAAGCTAGTTGCCAACTTCACTCTCAATTTTTGAACTTTGATACAAATAAGCAAATAAAATATAATATTTAGTAGGCAACGTAGACTTGTAGAGAGATAGATTGAGAGATTAGAGAAATGATAGGAAGATTTGTGAAAATAATGAAGAGAAAAATGAGGTATTTATAGTTGAGAAATATGATTAAAGTGTAAATATACTAACTTAGAGGTTAAAAATAAATATTAAGGGGGTAGAGGGGTTTATGGGGTGGGCAAAAATGGATGTTATAGCCGTTGCACAACAACCACAATCGAAATTTGACAGTTGTTGCAACAGTTATTTTTGCAAGGGGGGGGATCTGGAGGGGGTGGGATGAGGCGGGGTGGGAAAGGGGAGGGACGAGACAGGGGCGAGATCGGGATGAGCCCTAGTCCCGTCCGAAATCGAACCCCGCTACCTACAATTTCGTTCCATTTTTGGGGGGGGGGGGTCGGGGCGATAATCGGGACGGCCAGGATTGGGCCGACCCGGCCCACTGGACATCCATACTATATTGATAGAACTAGATTGAAGTTACATGTATCATGCCATATGTCATCTAGTCGAGAATTTTGTTGTGCTTATATAAATAGAAGAATTTTCTATTGGAATGATAATGTCTACATGCTTTATAAGGATATATTTATACACGCTAAACTTAATTGGGTTAATGGGACACACGGTCACTAAATGCTACCATATTTCATGGTTCAAATCTAAAAAAAGAAAGATTGAGTCCAAAAAAAGCACAAAGAGCTGAAAATCCAACCCACAAAGGGGCTGAATTCTACCCAAAAATGGGCGGCAACTAACGTCTATGGTGGCACCAATTCAAGTCCAAAATGTGATTGTTTAGTAGCTAGAAATTTGCCCAAAATTTGAGCTTAATTCCTCACCCAAATTGGGTGAAAAAAGGTCACCTACCAAGTGACTTAACCTTTTTCCTTATTTTATTAGGGAAGAAGTTTACCAATTATTTTACATGTTTTTCTAGTTTAACCCTAGTTAGGTTTTAGTATTTATTATTTTCCTAAAAGTATGATTCGAATATCGTGTTATTTGGGATATGTTTCCCCTCGATTTTGTTATTTTTTCAAAGACACCATTATTATTATTGGGAGTTTCTCTTCTTTACACCTTTGTGTTGACTATGAATTTATCTTCCAACCTTATGAGAAGATTAATTTGTGCTTGATATTTTTGGTTCTTATTCGTAAATTTAAAAAGTTAATTAGTCTTATACTAATTATTATCTCTAATTTCTTCAAAATAGGGGTCTAAATCACTTTTTATATTAGTTCTTAAATTGACTTTAGTGTCGTAATTAGTATTAATCCACTAATTTTGAATACTAAGATCAATTAGGGTTTTTATCACTTCATCTTGAAATTCGAGAATTTTCGTATCTCTTTAAATTCCGTTTGTAATCTTCATATTTTTACTTTCGCATTATTTTCTTGTTTTTATTCAAAGTAACCCGATTCTTACGGTTACATTTAAAGTTTCATTGTTTTATTAAACACTTTAATGTGTTATTGTCACATCTGCGGATTATTTCATCTACCGTTTGAGGGAAGAATCAATAGTTATGAATTCTCGAACCTTATGACAAAAAGTAGTTATGGATTCTTGAAAATGGAGATTGGGATTGGTTAAAATGTGCGTCAGTGGTACTTGGAGAAAGCATTCGAGAATTTCCCACCTCCTAGACCCCTCACCCTCCCCCAAAAAGTTAAGCAAGAGATAAGAACAGACCCACCCAAAACAAGTCGTCACACACTTTTATTGCCATTTGTCATAAATATTAGTGAGTATTTTCATATATTATTTCATGGTCGGTCAAGAGGCAAGTCATATTATCCCGTTCGAGTACAAAAGCAGAGTATAGAGCCGTTGCAAATGTTGTCGCTGAGATCTGCTGGCTCCGAAACCTTCTTTTGGAGCTTCAATGCCCCTTGCATAAGGCGTCTATGGTGTATTGTGATAATATATCCGTGATATATTTATCTCATAATCCGGTTCAACATAGCGAACCAAGCACATTGAGATAAATATACATTTTGTTCGTGAGAAGGTTTCTATCGGTCATGTTAAGGTGTTGCATGCGCCTTCTTCGTATCAGTATGCAGATATCTTCACCAAAGGTCTTCCTAGACAACTATTTTACTCGACTTCTGATCCAGTCTTAGCGTTCGGCCTCCTCCCGCTTCGACTGAAGGGGTGTATTAGTGAATATTAGAAAATATTTCCAATATATTTTGTAATTATTAGTGTTTTATAAGTATGATAGATATAGGATCCTTATTGTATGTGAATTCTACATTGTACACACTATATATATTTGTATTAATGAGAAGGACTCCCAAGGGAGATTAATACAATCCTTCATGGTGTCAGAGCTAGACTCATTCAAATTCTTTGTTCACCGATGTTGGACCCCCAAATTATATTATCCATGCTCCAGTTAACAAGGTCTAGGCGTGCGGGGAGTGTTAAGAGTCCCACATCAGATATGAAATGAAAATATGGACTCCTTATTTGAATTTGGAAAACCTTCGCCCTACAAGCTAGTTTTTGGGATTGAGTTAGATACGTATTTCTTCCCTAAATCAATTTACTATTTAACAAAAAGATGTTCTGTGCACTATAAGTAGGAGTAGGTGCAACAATTACGTATTAAAGTACATCTTATGTTTGGATTTTGTCCAGGTGTTGTTATTGATGCGAAATCTTTTGTTGGTCTTCACCTTGTAGAAATTTGATAGTCTACATCTTGATGCAGAGGAGGTTGCTTTGTTCTTATGAGATAGACAAGGGGAGGGATAATGGTGCAAATAAATTCATCAATGGCAACCAACTGAAAGTGCAGTTTGATTCAGGTAAAGCATATGATGGTCTTTGCAGACGGTTCGCATCTTTTAATGTTTGACTGGAGTTATATAACTCTGTATGGAATTGATTGAACCACAGGACATACAGAGCAACGGCCGATCAAGGATCTATAATATATCACTAGCAGCCATGGGCTTAGCTTAATAGCAAGTGATATTGTACATGCATAGTTCTTTTACCTGTGCAGTTTGTACATACAGTAAAAAACAAACAGAGATGAGAATTGTGATGCGGGAAATGAAGATCTAAAGCTGGGTTTATGTAAATTCAAGTTTTGACACTCACTCCAGCTTCTGCAACACCGGCAATTCTTTTATGCCAATGTAAATGTCTCAATGAGTGAGATCGTTCTTAATGTCTCCCACTCTGTTTCCGCTGTTGTAGTGATCCAGAACCGCTGGAAGTTGAAATGCTCAACTCTGGTGTCTGTTGAGTCGTTAGTGGATGGATCTGTGCGCACATTTATGAAAGTTCTACTCACTCATCCGATATAACTTTTTCACCCATACTCCGTTTCACTTTTAGATTATCTATATTTCCGCCATTATCTTTTTTAATAGATGTACCGTTGCATTTAACCGCTCCTTTAACGGGGACACATGGCACGATCTCAACAGTCCTAACTTTTTTGTTTTTATTTTAGTGAGAAAAGGGTTAAAAGTAACCTTATACTTTATTTTATTAGCTTATTAGCTAAGTTTGATCCCTTATACAAGTTAGGGCTATTTATACCCCATGACGTTACCAAATTTAACAAAGTTACACCTCAATTGGATGAAATTCCCAAATTAATCTCAATTCTCCAATTTTACTTAAAATTACCTGATTCTCCCTTTTTAATCCGACCCGACCCGCTAAACTAATTTAATCCATATGAATTCAAGGAATTTTTACGTTGCTTAATCATTGGAAATCTTCTTACTCTGAAACTGTTCATCGCATGCATTTTCTATTAATTAACGAATTAAGATCTTCTTGAGTTTTTTTAATTGACTGTGTATCATAAATTTCCGATGAATTTGGCATTTTCATGTAATTTTTTTGATTTTGCTACTTCATTTGTCCTGCAAAAGTTTGAAATTTGGCGTGAGCTCAAACTCAAAATCAAGACTGAAGTCAGTATCAAACTTGTGTAACTGTATAAAGATGTTTAACTAATATTAGATTTAAATTAGGGAGATTTTTGTTTTTTATGCGCTTGTGAATTGTGATTGCAGAAGAATTAGAAGAACTTCATGGATTTTTTTGGTAGCAGTAATGACGACAATGTTACACCGATGAACGATCAAACTTCCCGTAGGACATCGTACCGGCTCTCCTGTGCCATTCGCTAGCGATTCTCTGAAGCATCGTGACGTTTCCTGTTTGCCTCTAGCTTCGAGAGAGAACATCGAGGTGTTCAGAACTCCGGTGAAGATGGAAGATGATGATGTGGTAGTCATGGACGATATTCTCGTTGAGCCGAAACATGGTGCGAATGATGGTGGTCATGCCGGAGAGTGGAGATGGTCCATGAATCTTGAATTAGGGTATTGAAAGCAAAAAAAAATTGCAGTTATGGAATGGATTTGGTATCACCATTTCTGGGTGATAGAATAGAGAGAGAGTTTTTAAATATTGGGAAGGAGAAGAAAGAGGGAAAATGTGGAGATGGAGATGAAAGAAAAGATTTTGAAAGTATTGGGTATTAGAATTGAGGGTGTGGGTATTAAAATTAAATAAAAACAAAAAAAAAGATTGTGCCCGTTGAAATCGTGCTACATGTCCCCGTTAAAGGAGCGGTTAAACCTGGGATATATATATTAAAAAGGTTAATGATGGGGCTATAGATCATCGAAAAGTAAAACGGAGGATGAATGCAACTTTTTTTGATATAGTACATGGTTAAATATGACCCTTTTCTTTAGATTATATCGGACGACCTATAAATTAGTTAGGAAGACAAAGTACACGATAGTTGCAGAAATTGTTAATTATAGTATGTTTACGTATACTGATGTCAATCAAAATACTGATATCCAGGGATTAAAGCTGAAGTTTGATTTATTTAATACCCTTGATGAATGTTGTGTTATACTACAGTCAGTTACTTTTCCAACTAAAACAAGTGGCCGCAAGCCGCCTTCCCGTCTAAACCTAAAGTGTGTGTGTATTTACAAACTTCAGCAGGGGATGAGATTTGTGCAATTGTCATATCAGCCAGCAGTTGCCCACTCACTCCCATCGAACTGATCATCTACTATATACTACTAAAATCCTACGGCGACTTCTTTGCTGGAGACGGTGGAAGTTGGTTAGCTGCAATTAAGTTTCCTTTTTAGCTTCTAGTTGCACATCAGCAGGATCTGGATAATCTGCAATATGATAAGGTCCTTGAAATCTTTGTCTCCGAATGAATCTAGCAGATGGAAATAGACAAACAAAACAGTAGGCATGCTAGTGAAAATTTGGCAATTGCTTATAGAAGTCTGACTTGAGGCTGAAGCTGTTTTAAACATCTTTATCCAGCATTTAACTAAAATAAAGGCATTACAGTTCAAAACTATTGAGAAGATGGTTTTATGCTTTACATGGCGTTAATGTTTCATCTTCCTCAAAACATGTGCTAAAGCAATGATCAATCTTGAGAAGAAATCAAACTGCTAAATTTGTCATTGATTAGAAGCAATACTAATTATATTTCATTAGACGCCAGATATGTAGCTACATATATACACCATATAGAAATATGTATTAACCGCTAAAAGATGGGAGATATATTAGTTGAAATGCATATGGACGGCAAAACCTGAAGGCTGAACTTATTGCCAAGATGATTAAGTTACCATAGCCTTGAAATTTTGCAAGAATTGGACTCTCAAGCAATTGGGAATAAGAAATTATTGGAGCAGGCAATTGAACTTATCTTCTAACCTAAAATTTGGAAACTTTGCAATGATGAAGAGCAAGTGAGTAATTATTCAAACTGTTTTTCCCGCTCATGGGGTGGTGGGATCAATTCCCATTTGCTGGAGAATTGACAAGTTTTAAATAATCCAGATGAAAGAAAAAGATGTTTGCATATAGTACCAAAGGATGAAAGAGAGTGACCACATGAAAACAAGTTCCTGCCTTTCTTCAACGACAGGATGTAGAATTTAGAGGTAAGGGAACAGGGCCAGAAAAGGTACCTCACTTCATATTGGAAATCCAAATCCGGGGTAGTGTAATTGTTCATAACTCTCAGGGAATAGTTGCATAGCATCCCATTGTTGTACAACATCATAAACGACTTGCTCAAAAGGATCTTTTGGTGACACGCTTAGCAGTTCCATTTGCTGAATATGAAAATCATCTGGCTGATGTAATATTTGATACTGTTCAATATTTTCATATTTCTTTTCCTTGGCAGGTGTGGTTTTCATGGAAGATTCATGATGAATGTTAGACCAAGGGTACCAATATACTGCAGGGTAATGATGAACGAGTTTTTGTTCTTCTATGTTCTGGAAATTACTGCAAGTAAAATAAAGATCCAATGGATGGAAATTTGGAATTTCTGGATTTACATGGAAACATGGGGTTTGAGAAGAGATCTGATGGGGACATGGTTTCCGGTGAGTTGCAGAGCTTGAAAAGTTGTGAGATGGTGGAACTTTTAGACCAGGTGGAAAAGATTTCTCATAACAATGAGCAACTTCTCGGTAGCCAGTATTGTCAGCAGTGAAGTTAGGCATCAATCTATCAGTTCTACCAGCTAATGTTACCTCTGAACAATACTTTGAGAGGGGTAATAAATTGTCAACAGAAATCAAACTGTCCTCATCAGGCAAATTGATTTCATCTTCCACAAAATCTAAGTCAGTAGAAGTGTCCACAGGAGTGATCCTGGGCTCTTTGGGGCCTTCATGATGATTGAGTAAAATCAATTCATCTTCATCCGGTAAATATAGTGGAACTTCAGATTCAGTTATGTTAACTGTATCAGCTGAGTAACTGTCCTCAAGTTCTTTCTCCAAATGAATAATTGCTAATATTTCAGTCCAAAAATCATCAAAAGGAGATATACTCTCTTCGATATCATCCAACTCAAGCTCACAATCAAAGATAGAATCCTTGATGCCTTCACCATCTGCCCCAAAAGCTCCACAATTGCAGAGAACTGATTCTAAGAAGAATTCATTGGGCTGTAACTCATCGGTTCTAGAAATCCTCTCATACAAATTTTCCTGTGAAAGGAGGAATGCTTCATCTGAGAGCAACTCATTGCTGATTTTAGTTCCAAAATCTTCCTTTGATTCTAGATTCAGTTTAAGATTTTCATGGCTTCCCTCTGCTAAAATGTTAACTTTATGAATACCATTCACCGTTCTACCAGTACATGGTCCCCTCAAACATTTTGTTTCAATGCCAGGAAAGTCAGTATGTTGCAGTGATACTTCCTTCTGCAAAGAAGATGAAAAAGGACAAAACACACCATTATCATTGCAGTCATGAGTTAGATGTAGTACGATTATCTGACAGAATAAAAATGTATTCCAGTTCAGCCTCATTTTCATTTGTTTGCTCAACCTTCCTACCCCTCCCTCGGTTGACTTAACCAAGTATCATCTAACCGTCAAAGCAAACTATTGAATGTGATACCTGTTGGAAATTAGCCTTTGGCGGGAGTTGCGACCGACCAACTTTAACGGCTTAAACACTAGTGTTACGTATGTTGGAGAATCCGGTTCTTCACACATGCATGATGTACTAAGTACGTAGATAACCGTAGGGCCAAGAATCGTCAAATTTCATTGAGAAATGAAAGAGATATTGGTCCACGAAGTGAGGTGTTTGAAGCATGGAAAGTGTGGTGTTGTGTTCAATTCTCCCTCATCGGTAGAGGAAGAAAGAATTGTTGTGTATATAAGACTCGAAATGTGTTTGGGGTTTGGGACCCCAAGGGGTATCCCATGTGTTTAAAGGAGGGAGGACCTAGATGTGCTTCGGTTCAAGGAAAGACCACACGCGCGCCGCCGCCGCCCGCCCGTCCGGTTCCGGGCCCGCGGGCCTTGGGATATTATCTTTTTGGGCCAGAAAACTTTGTCAGAAGTACAGTTTGATCCCAGAAGTTTCAGATGTGCAGTTTGGACCAGAATTCTTTCAGATGTGCAGTTTGATCCCTGAAGTTTCAAGATGTACAGTTTGGTCCCTGAAGTTTTTCGTAAAATCGAATTTCGACGGTCGAGCGAAACGTTCCAGCACTCAATTCAGCCATTTATTTTGGCTGAATTACACCTCCACTAATGGCCAATCCGTTGGCAATTTTCTCCATTTATTTGGTGGCTTTACTACCTCTTTAATGGTCATTATTTGGCCAATAATGGTTTATGGAGGCGATCAAACAGCCCCTCTTCCTCCTATATAAACACCCCTTACACCATTGTTGAGGACACTAGACATACACGAATTTACACAAAGCGTAAAGTAAAGCAAAGCGCTTTCTTCCTAATCTTCCAAGCATCATTTCGTTATTCAATATTCTTCACGGTAGCTTTTGAGTTTCCTTTGCTCAATAGTTCCATTGTCGCTTTATCTTGGGAGACGAATTGTCCTAACGTATAAAGGATACATACGGCAATATTGTCTTAAGGACAGAGTGCCACACTCGACTCAAAGAAATCAAAGCGAGTTCCTATCTTATTGTTCAACATAAATTGTAATTTTGGTTTCATTGTTATATTGTAATTTCCAGCTTTCTAGTTGAATTGTAATTTCAATTCTTACTTAAGCAGTTACTTGTAATTTCCGTTTCTTGCAATCCTTTGTAATACCCAACATCTTAAGACAATAGTTTGCTTACGATAGCTATGATAACATGGTGGAAATATGACCGATGTTCTTCTTCTTCTTCTTTGCTTCTCGAGGCAACGTTCTTTGCCTTCCCAGCTGCCGCTCTTGGCCAAGGCGATAACCCTCCGCCTTCACCGCTGCTGCTGCTGCGGCTCTGTTCAAGGCGTGCTGCTTTGCCTTCCGTTGGAGCTCCCTCTTCTTCACACCACCATGATCGCCACAAAAGTTCATGGGATCGAATTTAAAAGATGGCGGCAAAGATCTTTGTTCTACTTAATGATTATGGGCATGGCCGGTTCCTTCTGGAAGATCCTCCACAAGTGGAGATGAAATGGACTCTTCGTCATGAAAGCGGGTGAAGGGCCTTGGTATCCATGTCATTAACGGCATGAAGATGGTTCGTGATGCGTGGAATCATAGCGATTTCATGTGCAAGAACTATATATCGAATCGCTTGGCACCCTCTCTACACGGTATATTCTACCGTTGGCACCGCCAAAGAGTCATGGGAAAATCGCAAAGAAGTACAACGCACAAGATGCGGGTACTAAGAAGTTCATCGTTGGGAAATTTCTAAAATTCCAAATGGTGGACAAGAAACAGTTGATGTCCCAAGTCCAGGAATTCCAAATGATTTTACATCACCTGGATTTGGAAGGACTAAAGCCAAACGAGCGATTTGGTTGCATCGCCGATTGAAAAGTTACCTCCTTCGTGGAATGAGTTTATGAGTTACTTGAAACTCAAGACAAAGCGAGATGACCTTTGAAGAGCTTGTTATCAAACCGCAAATTCAGAAGATAATAAGAAGACCTTGCCAAAGGGTAGACAACGATTCTGAGGCAAAGGCGAATGGGTGAGGCCAAAGGGAAAACAAGCAACAAGCGGAAGTTCCACAAAGACGGCAAAGCCCCGCAATGAGACGCTTGAGGTAATCGCCATCACCGTGGGAAACCTGGTCACAGATCAAGGAATGCCGCAAGCTCAAGGCGAGCAACAATGTAAAGCCAAGTCGAAAGGCAAGGCTCAAGCTAACGTCGTCAAGGACACGCTCCTGGATGACATGATTGAGGATCTCTCGGCCGTGGTGCTAGAAGCCAACTTGGTGGAGAATCCAATGCGGTGGTGGGTGGACACAGTGCAACAAGACACATCTGTTCCAACAAAGATGCCTTCTCCACGCACACTCCGGTCTCCGACAAGAAGTCGCTCATGGGCAACAACGCTTCTTCTGGACGTGCTAGGGGTTGGAAAGCGTGGTCCTGAAGATGACTTAGGCAAGGAACTCACTCTGAAGGAAGTGATGACGCCCCGGAGATTAGAAGAAATCTAGTTTCGGACCTTTATTGGTTAATCTTTGGTTTTAGGCTAGTGTTTGAATCAAATAAATTTGTACTCACTAAAAATGGCACATTTGTGGGGAGAGGCTTCGTCTGTGAAGGCCTCTTCAAAGTGAATGCCATGTGCGTATTGCGTCAAGGAAATAAAGTTGAACCTTCTTCTTATTTGCTTGAATCTTCTAATTTATGGCATCATAGATTAGGACACGTTAACTACAAGTCTATTCAAATTTGGTAAAGATGGAGTTGTTGCCGTCTATCGGCGTAAACCCTCAACATAAGTGTGAGGTGTGCGTAGAGGCAAAACTTACTAAGCTTCCTTTTCGATCCGTCGAAAGGAATACCGCTCTCTAGAACTTATTCACACAGATATATGTGATTTGAAGTTTGCACAAACTAGAGGGAACAAGTACTTTGTGACATTTATAGATGATAGCACAAGGTATTGTTACCTTTACTTGTTGAAAAGTAAGGATGAAGCCTTTGAAGCGTTTCGACGTTACAAGCTAAGTTGAGAATCAACTTAGCCTACTGATTAAATCCATTCGTAGCGATAGAGGGGAGAATATGTAGCGCCTTTTGAAGAATCGTGCCCAGAAGGCATTATTCATCAAGCAGCGGCTCCATACTCACCTCAATCAAATGGTGTGGCGGAACGTAAGAACCGCACATTAAAGGAAATGATGAATGCCTTGCTTATCAATTAGGTCTTCCCCAAAACATGTGGGGAGAAGCCGTCCTTACCGCTAATATGATTCTTAACAGAGTCCCACATAAGGGTAAGGACAAAACTCCATATGAATCATGGAAAGGAAAGAAACCCACCTACAAATACTTTAAGGTGTGGGGTTGTCCGCAAAGGTTGAAGTACCCAAGCCAAAGCAGTCAAAATTGGGCCTAAGGCTGTAGATTGCATATTCATCGGATATGCAAATACTGATAGTGCTTATCGCTTCTTAGTGCATAAGTCGGAAATTCCAGATATCCACCAGGGTACAATAATGGAATCAAGGAATGCTCTATTCTTTGAAAGTACCTTTCCTAGAAAGGAGAAAGACATAACCTCTCTCAAACGGTTATGCACAAAGCTCTCAAGAACCGGAGTCCTTGATCGCCCGGATCTGAATGGTTCAGATCTAGCGAATCTCGAGGTGGTGAGCGTCAGGAATCTAGTGTTCAGTTCTCGTAACTTGGAGACTCAGAAATGGATCTAAGGCGAAGTAAAGGGCCAGGAAGGATAAATCCTTTGGTCCCGACTTTGTAGCTTATATGGTTAATGATGAACCAAGGACAATTGCTAAGGCGTTGTCAACTCCGAAGCACCGCTCTGGAAAGAAGCTATCGAGAGTGAAATAAGCTCCATTCTCGCACAACCATACTTGGGAGTTGGTTGATCTTCCTCAGGAAATAAACCGTTGGGGTGTAAGTGGATACTCAAACGGAAATACAAGGCGGATGGGTCTATAGACAAGTACAAGGCCAGGTTGGTAGTTAAGGGCTATCGGCCAGACGAAGGCTTTGACTACTTTGATACCTACTCTCCGGTATCGGATGACATCCATACGGGTATTTATTGCGATCGCAGACTTTGCGTGACCTTGAGATACACCGGATGGATGTTAAGACAAATTCTTCCTAAACGGCGATTTGGAAGAAGAAATCTATATGGACCAACCCGGTGGTACGTGGTTCAAGGGCAAGAGAAGAAAGTCCGCCGACTTATCAAATCTGCATGCGGTGAAACAAGCCCGAAGCAATGGCACGAAAAATTTGATAGTACTTCTACTATCGAAGGGGTTCGCCATTAATGAGTGTGATAAATGTGTTTACACGAAAGGTAACTCGACTCGTTTGTTATGATATGCACGTATGTAGGCGACATGTTAATCACAGAAGCGATCCTAGGGTAATCCTAGAGACTAAGAACATGTTGAAACAATGCTTCGACATGAAGGATATGGGTATCGCAGATGTCATCTTAGGGATTAAGATCTCTAAGACGTCTGACGGGCTGGTCTTATCTCAGTCTCACTACATCGAGGATGTTTTGAGAAAGTTTGAGATGCTAAACAGTTCACCGATAAAGTCACCAATGGATACAAATCAAAAGCTTGATAAAAATCTTGGTGCACCTGTATACCAGGAGCGATATGCGCAGGTGATCGGTAGTTTGATGTATATAACAAACTGCACCCGACCTGATATTGCTTACGCAGTCAATAAGTTGGCTAGGTTCACCCGTAATCCGAGTGATAATCACTGGAAGGCGTTGAATCGGGTATTACAATACCTGAAATATACGTTAAATTACGGGTTACACTATTCGAGATATCCACCGCATTTGTAGGGTACAGTGATGCAACCGGATATCCGATATAGAGAACACCAAGTCCACCAAATGGGTATGTATTTACAATTGGTGGTGGGGCGTGTCTTGGAAATCCTCTAAGCAAACTTGCATCGCCCGATCCACAATGGAATCGGAGTTTATCGCTTTAGACAAAGCGGGAGAAGAAGGCGAGTGGCTTCATGACTTCTTAGAGGATGTTCCGTGTTGGAACAAACCCGTACCTTCGTAATGATCCACCGCGGACATCGATCGGCTCTAGGAAGCGGCACGCGGAATGCTATGTACAACGGCAAGTCTCGTCATATTCGACGGAGGCATAAGACCGTTAGGCAACCGATCACCACGGGTATAATATCCATTGATTACATCAAGTCTAAGGATAATATAGCGGACCCATTGACAAAGCGGCTTACCCAAAGATCGGATGGCTTGCCTGTTTGTGGAATGGGCTTAAAACCCAAAATATAAGGACCAATACAAATGGTAACCCAACCTTACTTAACCGGAGATCCCGTAATTTGGTTCAATGGGAAAACGGTTGTAAAGGTTCGATTGATCGCTTGGTGGAAGTATGAGCACTTCGGATAGTGATTTCGAAAAGAAACTCCAAATCCAAAGCCGTTCCCGCGATAGACTTTAAGTGCTATCTGCGGTGTGGGTAAAGGTTAAGTCTTCAAAACTGTAATGCTCCTCAACAGTTGAGGTTAGGTTTTGGGAAACTTTTAATGGTTCCTAACACTTGTGAAGTGGGGTATAGCAGATACCTTGTAGGAGACCACCTATTTAAGTGCGAGGACGGCCGCCAAGATGAACGCACTTAAGAATCCAAGACGTTGTCCATGGCCAAAACGGACAAAACATTACGAAGAAGAGAGTAAGGGAATTTGTTGTGTTGGTACCATTGACTTGGCTTACACTAAACACTGACGGTTCAAGACATCACGTTCACCGCGCAGTAAGTAAGTCCGATGGTATTCAACTATGGAAGGTTCAAAGCTGATGCTACCTCTCCTTATGCAACATCGGTCCGCTGAAATATTGCTGGAAATGAAAAGACACCATGTGAGTGCGCCAAAATCTCTTTCAAGAGGGGATTGTTGGAAATTAGCCTTTGGCGGGAGTTGACACCGACCAACTTTAACGGCTTAAACACTAGTGTTACGTATGTTGGAGAATCCGGTTCTTCACACATGCATGATGTACTAAGTACGTAGATAACCGTAGGGCCAAGAATCGTCAAATTTCATTGAGAAATGAAAGAGATATTGGTCCACGAAGTGAGGTGTTTGAAGCATGGAAAGTGTGGTGTTGTGTTCAATTCTCCCTCATCGGTAGAGGAAGAAAGAATTGTTGTGTATATAAGACTCGAAATGTGTTTGGGGTTTGGGACCCCAAGGGGTATCCCATGTGTTTAAAGGAGGGAGGACCTAGATGTGCTTCGGTTCAAGGAAAGACCACACGCGCGCCGCCGCCGCCCGCCCGTCCGGTCCGGTTCCGGGTCTCGGGTCCACGGGTTCACGGGTTCACGGGTTCACGGGTTCACGGGTTCACGGGCTGTGGGCCTTCTGATATTATCTTTTTGGGCCAGAAAACTTTGTCAGAAGTACAGTTTGATCCCAGAGTTTGGTCCCTGAAGTTTTTCAGAAAATCAGAATTTCGACGGTCCAGAACAGAAACGTTCCAGCACTCAATTCAGCCATTTATTTTGGCTGAATTACACCTCCACTAATGGCCAATCCGTTGGCAATTTTCTCCATTTATTTGGTGGCTTTACTACCTCCATAATGGTCATTATTTGGCCAATAATGGCTGTTATGGAGGCAGTCAAACAGCCCCTCTTCCTCCTATATAAACACCCCTTACACCATTGTTGAGGACACTAGACATACACGAATTTACACAAAGCAGAAAGTAAAGCAAAGCAGTTTCTTCCTAATCTTCCAAGCATCATTTCGTTATTCAATATTCTTCACGGTAGCTTTTGAGTTTCCTTTGCTCAATAGTTCCATTGCTGTTTTATCTTGGGAGACGAATTGTCCGGAACGTATAAAGGATACATACGGGGCAATATTGTCTTAAGGACAGAGTGTCACACTCGACTCAGCAAAATCAAAGCAGTTTCCGGTCTTATTGTTCAACATAAATTGTAATTTTGGTTTCATTGTTATATTGTAATTTCCAGCTTTCTAGTTGAATTGTAATTTCAATTCTTACTTAAGCAGTTACTTGTAATTTCCGTTTCTTGCAATCCTTTGTAATACCCAACAATACCTTCAAAGAAAATAAACTTTTAAATCTAGGAAATATCCCAGACACCACTTACAAGACAAAAACTGAGAATTAATCACGACCAATTTTGAGTGCATAATAACCAGACCTTGTAATACTGTGGTGGACGATAAGGGTTCTTGCTCTTACTAAGATATGATCCCAAAATCCCAGAACAATCATTCTGCGCCTTGGAATCTGCATGACACATATTATTAGAACAGGGCTATGAGCACTACTTTCTTATCTTCTTATAACTAGTGAACCATCTCTGACTGGGCATTTTAAATGTATGCAAGTTGCAAAATCCAAAACATGTAGAAAAATAATGTGTGCTATTGAAACATTGATTTAGCCAAGTGAAATTGATCCAGCAGAACCTTAATGCTATTCCAAGTGTTTCCTGTTCATAAAAACCTGACTATTTTATGAAACTAGCTTGATGATACAGTTCAATAGCACCGTGGACAAAGATTTTACACTTTGGCATGTTCCTTACATGGTTCACCAAGTGAACATGTTATATCAAGGATTGGGTTTAATTGATCATAAAGTAACAGAACTAATTCGATGCATCATAACAGCTATCATGAAATACCTGAATCACAGCTTCCCTGTGAAGTGCTCTCTGTGTTCAACCGTGAGCTTTCCCATCTTCCACAAGATCCTCGAGAATCGGCAACCAAATCACATATAATAACAGGTGACGAGCCACTGTAACAATTGTTTGAAGCATGTGGGGGTAGGATTGCAGATGTCTGTTGCATTCCCAGCTCACACTCAGATACACCATCAAGTTCGCTGTTTCAAAATGCAATTATAAGATGCTGAAAGAACTCGACACAATAACAAACATAACAAATTATTAAACCTATCAGTATCATGCCTCAGCTAGTCAATCGAGGTTTTGAATATTACTCCCTCTTTTCCAGAGACAGAGGGAATATATTTCTGTTTTCGTTTCATTTTGTTCCTTTTGCTATGGTAAGTGGTGAAGTTGTTATCAGCTAATGAGTGTAAGACAGCGCTAAGTAGTTTACGACATCAAAATTCGAAGCTTTACATGAAAGTATACAGCTTAAATTTAAGATCGCCGGACATGAAAGAAATAATCCCCTTTATTATTTTCATTAATTGAATAGGTATTTATACAAGATACAAAATATGAGAATCATATTCCTATTCTATTCCTAAAACCTTATTCTACCATAATTCTAACTATACAATTATGGTAAGTGTATAATCCTAATTTAGGTAATAAATACACTACAATTATACATTAAATATATATACCATATATACAAGATTGGTACAAGATACCAATCCCATAATTTCAACCCCTAGTCCGTGTACTGCCCCTTTACTGGGCTGTCCATATTGGGTCGTGTACTGCCCCTTTACTATGCTATTGTTTAACACACCCCCGCAGTCATAGCGGGCGGTCTTTGAACGCTGAGACTGTCCCTAAAATCTTTAAAGAGAACTGCTAGTAGACCCTTTGTAAAGATGTCTGCAATTTGATAACGAGACGGGACATGGCATACGCGAACGTGACCCTTTGCAACCTTTTCACGGACAAAGTGAATGTCCATTTCGATATGCTTGGTGCGCTGGTGTTGAACTGGGTACCTGAAAGGTAGATGGCACTAATGTTATCGCAATATACCAAGGTTGCCTTCTGAATGGGACAATGAAGCTCCAAAAGCAAATTACGTAGCCAACATGATTCGGAGACCACATTCGCTACCCCTCGATATTCTGCATCTGCACTTGAGCGTGATAGAGTTGCCTGACGCTTTGCCGACCATGAGACCAAGTTGTTGCCAAGGAACATACAGTAGCCAGAAGTCGACCGTCTGGTGTCGGGACAACCACCCCAATCAAAGATCCGTAAGAGACAAGTGTGGATGTAGATGAAGGATACAAGTGCAACCCATAGTCCAGTGTCCCCTGGATATACCGAATGATGCGTTTGATTGCATTCATGTGCTCAACTCTGGGATCATGCATGAATAAACACACCTGCTAAACCGCATACGTAATATCCGGTCTGGTAAAGGTAAGATACTGGAGGGCCCCTGCAAGACTGCGATAACGGGTTGGGTCCTCGTATGGTGCACCTGCTGCGGCACTCAGCTTGGGGTTTGCATCAACTGGAGTGGAAGTGGACTTACAGAATGACATCTCAGCCCTCTCTATGATCTCAGCAGCATACTTTCGTTGAGACAAAAACAAGCCACCTGAATGACGCTTGACGGCAATCCCCAAAAAATAACTCAAAGGCCCTAGGTCTTTCATAGCAAACTCAGAACTGAGCATGGTCATGATAGACTAGCGCAAGGTATCGGAAGAAGCAGTCAAAATGATATCATCCAAATACAACAGAATGTAGGCCAAGGACGAACCACGACGGTAGATGAATAAGGAATTATCTGACCTGCTGTGAGTAAACCCAATAGTCGAAACAAAGTCAGCAAACCTCGTATACCAGGCCCGTAGAGACTGCTTAAGCCCATACAATGACTTCTTCAACAAACAGACATGATGAGGACGGTTTGGATCTCTGAAACCCAACGGCTGATGCATATAGACGGTTTCCTTAAGATCACCATGTAGGAAAGCATTCTTGACATCGAACTGATGAATAGGCCAACTCTTCGAAAGAGTCAAGCTAAGCACAGTGTGAATAGTAGCCGACTTGACCACCGACTAAACGTCTCCCCACAATCTATCCCAACCTGCTGAGTCTTATCATCCCCCACAAGCCGCGCCTTATGTCGAGCAAACGAACCATCTGAATTCTCCTTATGAGCAAAAATCTACATAGACCTGATAACATTAATACCAGAAGGACGGGGCACCAACTCCCACGTCTTATTATCAATAAGAGCATTATATTCATCAGTCATAACAATTTTCCAATTAGGGTCATTTAAGGCGGACACAGGGTTACGGGGTAATGGGGATTTAGAGACATCAGAATGTAAATTAAAATGTCTTTTGGGTGTAAAAATACCCCGCTGACTACGAGTGACCGGTCTATGACTCGAGGAAGAATTGAGTGAATTTTGGAAATTTTACGGTTGAGACGGCGGGCGGGCGGCGATGGGCTTTCTTGGCCCAAATCGGCTACTGGATCGTCTTTTGGACCATTCGAGTGGTGGGTCGCCCAATTCTTTGGGACAGATCCGAGCTGAACTGAACTATTCTTGGCGGAGGCTGGGACCCGGAGGCGATGGGCCATTGGAGGATTTTGGGAGCGGGATATGTCAAAAAAATTCCGAATAATATACGGGGATATTTGGTCATCCAAAAAATAATACGACCTAGGCTCGGGAGTATGAACTTTTGTAAAAGGAAATTGGGTTTCATCAAAAATGACATGGCGATTAATTATGATTTTCTTGGAGGATAAATCAAAACATTTATAACCACGATGATTCGATGGATAACCCAAGAATACACACGGTGTAGACCGAGCCTGAAGTTTATTAATTGTGGTGGATGGGAATAATGGATAGCACAAGCACCCAAAAATCCGAAGATGAGAATAAGAAGAGTTTTTATTATATAGGATTTTGAGGGGGGAAGAATATGTCAGACCTTTAGAAGAAATTATGTTAAGAAGATATGTGGCCATTTGTAGAGCATGATGCCAAAAATATGGAGGTATGGAGGTATGGAGGCATGAATTAAGAGAGTTCGGACAATGTTATTGATGGAACGAATTTTGCGTTCGGCCTTTCCATTTTGTGGAGATGTATGAGGACACGAAAACCTAAATTTGATCCCATTAGTAGCACAGAACTCCCGAAACTCCCTATTGTCATACTCTTTCCCATTATCACATTGAATATTTTTTATGTCTCTTTCGAATTAAGTACGAATGAAAGCTTTAAATTTGATGAAGATGGAAAACACTTGTGATTTATTTGCAATTGGAAACGTCCACAAAAATCTAGAATAATCATCTAAAAAGAGAACATAATATCGATGACCCACTGAACTAAGAACAGGAGACGTCCATAAGTCGCTGTGAATAATGTCAAATGGCATAGAAGTACGAGAATTGGAGTCTACAAATGGCAACTTAACAATTTTTCCTAATGAACAAGACTGACAAATTGGAGTACGACTCGTACCCTTACAAAAAATAAAGCTATTTTTATCTAAAATTGATAAAATAGACGATCCCGGATGACCCATGCGAGCATGCCACATGGAAGGAGAGATGGCTGCAAAAGTTGACGGCAAGGCTGGACTCGATGGACTGAAACCGAGCATGATAGGATACAGATCCCCCCCTACTATCACACCTCATGAGATGACTCCCCGTCTTGAAATCCTTCACAGAGAAACCGAAAGGATCAAATTCAACAGAAACAGAATTGTCATTTGTGAACTTTCGGACAGACACTAAATTTTTAATCAATTTAGGAGCATGTAGAGTATTTTTCAAGAGGAGTGGTGGATTGGGGGGGGGGCAACGTTTTCTGACCATACCCTAGAATTGGAATAGAACTGTCATTACCAACAATTATCCCCCGAGGGGTGCTCAAATTGGAATAAGATGAGAGAGTACCTGATTCGGAAGTCATGTGAGTAGTGGCACCGGCGTCCATATACCAATTTGGGTCCGGTTGAGATAACCCCAGTGTGTGCATCGCGGCCTCGATATCGGTTTGAGTGGGGCCTGCTGCATGATAGGCTTGCGGAGGTCGGGGCCCAAGAACTCCTGTCCGTGATGGAGAGCGTAGGCTATTCTTTATTCTTGCATTCAGGGCCGCCATCTTTGGGCGTTGGGCACTGGGCGTTGGCCAGCGGCGGGAGCTTCTTCTTTGGATGGTAAGGGTTGTTGGCCCAAGGCGCACTGCCCCAGCCCCACTGCCATGGGCCCCACTACTAGGCCTAGGGGGGTGGTGGACCACTGTACACTGGGTGGGACCCACCGCCTGCTTGTTGACCACCGGAACCGCCACCAGAACCGCCGCGTTTGCCCCCGCGATTTTTATTATTATTTTTGCGATTATTCCTGTCGCCACCATTATTATGGTTTTGGCCCGAATTATTCACAAAACCCGAAGAACTAGGAGAGGACGCCACCATGACGACGGGGCTTGCTTCGGTAGCCGCCTTTTTAACCAAACCCGCTTCTTCCAAAGTAAGCATGGAGCGGGCTTGATAGAAGTCAGGAAGAGGGTTGCTTTGGCGAATGAGAGTTCCAACCCCATTATATGCCTCCGAAAGACCTGCAACCAACTGTAGAACTAGACGATTATTCGTTATTGGTGCTCCAACATTACGGAGTTGATCCGCCAACTCCTTTAGTTTCTTGCAATATGCAGAAACGTTCGGAAATTCGTCCATTCGAACGAGAGAGAATTCCTGCTCGAGTGTGACGACACGTGAATGTTGGTTGTCTTGGAATATGACACGCAATCTATTCCATGCAGCCATACCCGTGGTATCCGGCTCAATAATCGTCTGTAGAAGGTCCACCGAAATAGTGGCGTAGATCCACAGGAGAACGGTAGCATCAAGTGTAATCCATAACTCAGGATCCTCCGTAGGAAGGGATCTAGCGGGAGGATTGATGTGATGAAGAACTTGATAAGAGATAGCGTGAATTTTAAACAACTCCGCCCACGTCGCATATTGGACGTTTTCCATCTCAAGGACAATAGGGATACAGCTCTTGATATTGAAAACCGTGAGGGCAGGATGATAATTGTTCTTAGACATATTGAAAGAACAAAGAAGGAAGGGAAATTTAAGAGAGGTTTTGGAGAGTGGAAGACAAATATTGGAAGAGAAACCCGAGGGGGGGGGTGGGGTGTCTCGGCCAACACAAAGAGAGGAAAAAAGTTGGGAGAGAAAAACTTTTGTTTTAGACCTAATCTCTTGATACCATGAAAGAAATAATCCCCTTTATTATTTTCATTAATTGAATGGGTATTTATACAAGATACAAAATAGGAGAATCCTATTCCTATTCTATTCCTAAAACCTTATTGTATCATAATTTTAACTATACAATTATGGTAAGTGTATAATCCTAATTTAGGTAATAAATACACTACAATATACATTAAATATATATACCATATATACAAGATTGGTACAAGATACCAATCCCCAATCCCATAATTTCAGCCCCTAGTCCGTGTACTGCCCCTTTACTGGGCTGTCCATATTGGGCCGTGTACTGCCCCTTTACTCGGCTATTGTTTAACAAGACAAAATTAAATTCAGGAGAAATTTCTTCTTTTATCAGCAATAATTCGCAGTTCGACACTTTTCCTCGTAGCTAAAGTACGATGAAACCGTAAAGCAATCAATTATGCAACATTAACAGACTGAATCAATCAACTAAAATAGCGATTTGTCACTTACCGTAAAACTGATGAATCAAAATCCTCTGGTAGATCTTTACGAATTTGCAGGTTAGTCAATGATAACATGAATGCTTTACTGTACATAAGCCTCGAGTTTCTGCAGTACACGAATTAAAACAGAAATCTATGTTAATAATCGTTGCTAATTGATTGAATGGTCGTATATTTAGCTAGCTTCTGATATATAGCTAGCGTTTGACCATAGATTTTCGATTAGATTTTGAATTTTATCTTCAAATATATGTTTATCATGAAATTTTATCAGATTTTAAAAATTTATCTTCAAAATATAACTGGCTAAATTTCACTTCCACTCACACAGCTTCAAATTTTTTCCAAATAAAATGCACGTTGAAACACAACTTCAACTTCCAAAAATCACAAGTTCAGAAACTCAAATTTTCAAGTGTCCAACTTCAAAATTTATGGCCAAAGGGAGCATAAAGTTGCGACTTATCACTAATTACCGTAAAACTGATGAATCAAAATCCTTAGGTAGATCGTTACATATTTGCAGGTTAGACAATGATAACATGAATGCTTTAGTGTACGTAAGCCTCGAATCTCTGCAGCACAGGAATTAAAACAGTAATGTTAATCGTTGCTAGTTGATTAAATGCTCATATATTTAGCTACATTCCGATATATAAACACAATAATTAAAAAAAAAATATTACTCTGAGATCTCTGTAGTAACTCTGTTCTCCTCCGATTCCGACTGCTCTTCTGAGCTGCATTCCTCAATTCCGGCACTCATCCCGATGTCGTTGCTCAAAATTTTCACTGTCTGTACAAGTTCGTGCAACTCTACGTACAGCTTTAGCGAGTCAAATTATCAACTCTTTGTTTGAAGAGATAATGATTTTTATCGTCAATGTGATGTATATGTTTTGTAAAACCCTAGCTATGAAGGATTACACATTTGTACCAGAATGTACCTGTACAAAACAAGGAGATTATGAGACTTGATTTGAAAATACCGAACGGAACTACACGGAAATTTGCAGAGACGATTACATATTCACATTGTTTTGCTGTGATGAAGATTCGAGAACTTTACAAATGGCTAGAAAACGTGAACTTTTTTATACTAAAAATGGAAAGAAAATTACAGAGCAAGGAAAAAAAGCAATGACCTCTGATTGTAGTAGAGGTGAGAGGTATTTGTCTTTATAGTAACAGCCTAACCAGAGGTACTTTGCTTTTCCACCTACGTACTGAGCTTAGGTGGGGCTAAAACAGTCTTTAGACATAGTTTGAACAACATTATTTTATTTTGATATTATCATCAAAAATACACATGAAATATTATTTACTTATCTGAACTCACCAATTAGTATTTATTAAAACTAGGGCTGGCCAGTGGGCCGGGACAGCCCGACCCCGTCCCGAGCCCGCCCCGGTCCCTACCCGACCCCGCCAAAAAAAATAAAAAAATAACGGGGGCGGGACTCGAACTCGAGACGGGACGATGTCTCGTCCCGCGAGACCCGAGCCCGCCCCAAGCCCGCTTGACCCGAGCCCGCCCCGACCCCGACCCCGCCCCCGACCCCGCCCTTTTCCCCCCTTTGCAAAAATGGTTGTTGCACCAACGGCCATTTTAGATTATGGTCGTTGGCCAACGGCCATTTTAGGGCCCCCCAACCCCCTACCCCTTAATATTTATTTTTAACCCATAAGTTATTATATTTACACTTTAACCCAATTTTTCAACTATAAATAACGCATTTTCTCTTCATTTTTCTCACAAATCTTCCTACAATCTCTCTAATTTCTCAATATATCTCTCTACAAGTCTAAATTGTTTGCTAAATATTCAATTTTATTTATTCATTTGGGAATTGGGAGTGAAGTTGACAACTAGCTTGAGGATCTTCCATCGAGCAAAGTTTCAATTTTCAACCTCTCGATTACACGTCGACGTTACGTCGGCGTTTGGTACATTCGTTCCTTCATTAAATTATTATTGTCTGTTTATTTTATTTAGATCACTTAATTTTATTATCTTTAATTATTTATTTATTTATTATCATAATTAAAATGGAAGAATTAAAAGGTATGTTTAAGGGTAAGGGTAAGGGTGCTTCTTCTAGTATGGACAACCAGGGCAAGGGTACTTCTTCTAGTCATCTTATTCCTACACGGGATGATTTTGTTGATACTCAACATTTTCCTACAATACCATTAGATTTAGACCAGGAGCTATTTTATGAAACTCAAGAAGACTTTAATTTAGACGATGATCTAGATGATATACCCACTAATGTTGATGACAACACACCCACTAATGCACCTTCAACTGAAATACCTCCTATTCCCCCTAGTATGAGACGAGGTCCAGCAAAACGACCATTAAAATCAGATGCATGGACATTTTTTGATAGAGACGTAGAGAATCAAGTAGCCATATGTAAAATTTGTAAAAATGTTTTAAAATTTAAAACTGGAAAAGGTCACGGTGGGACGGGGGGTTTAATTAGACACGTAGTAAGTGCTCATCCAAATTAGGTATGCCCAATACCAGGCTTCAAAACCTGGTGCGCATAAGCGTCCGCCTCCATCGGGATAAGGTTCACATAATCGACATCTTGTCCCACCAAGGTGGTCAAATTAACCCTATGGCGGGGGAATTGTAGGCTCTAAATACAATAAACATAGAGATAGGGAAGCAATATCAAAATTAGTTCTTTGTGGAGGGTTTGCCTTTTTCATTTCTTTCATCTCCGGTTTTATTCATTACATTAGAGATATATATAATCCTGCTTTTAACGGTTTTCCTAGATCAACTGTTAAGAGAGATGTATTTAAATTCGCGCATGAATATCAACAATATTTACGTTTTTCATTATATCATTTTAATGGCAAAGTATCTATCACGTCTGATATAGGTCGTAGTACTAACGGCCATGATTATTTAACTGTAACTTGTCATTGGATAGATTATAAATGGTCTATGCAAAAACGTATTTTAGCGTATAGATATATAGATGATAGGCACACTGGTACTTTTATTGCAGAAAATATTTATCAAGTGTGCGATTATTACGGAATTACCGATAAAATTATGACTATTACATTAGATAACGCTTCTAATAACATTACGCAATTACAATTTTAAAAAATAGTTTAACTCCATCTTTTCCAGACCATTTTCATATAAATGTGTGTGCCATATATATAACTTAATTGTAAAGGATGGTCTATCACTTTTTGAAGACATTCTTAGTAAAATACAATTTGCTATAAACTTTATTTTTAAAAGTAATAAAGTACAACGTAGAAAAGAATATAAAAAAATTTGTCATGATTGTGGACTACCTTTTAGAAAAATTCCACAAGAAGTATCCACTAGGTGGAATTCTTTATACGAGCAACTACTTGTTGCTTATGACTATAAATTACCTATAACTTTATTTTTTAACTCTCATAATAAAAAGCCAGCTGATATGATTTTAGATAGTGATTGGGAAAAAATTTCCGAACTTATTGTATTTTTAGAGAAATTTTTTCAAGCAACAAAAGAATTTTCCGGTATTTATTATCCAACTATTTCAACTATGTTATTTTATATAACTCTAATATTTTTATTACTTAGTGAATATATGGAAAAACCAGCTTATAAGGCAGCTATTAAAAAAATGTTTCTCAAAATAAAAAAATATTTTATTCCTATTCCCTCTATTTATATTATTGGTTCTGTATTAAATCCTACTATTAAAATAGACGGTACTAAATCACTAATTGAAACTATTTACGATTGTATAGAAGTACTACCACCTCCAAGTCCCAAAAATCTAAATCACCCACCACCTATTGCACAAACTAAAGAAGAAGTATTGTCTAGCGTAGAACACCAATGCAAAAATATATATAGATTTTATCAACAAGAAAATGCTAGTAACTTACCAGCTTCCATACCATCTTCTTCATCTTCAACACAACCTCACAAAAGACATGTTGTTTCTGCGGCTAGTATTGAAAGCCTCAGAAATAGAATATGCGGTCGTACCTCTACTACTAACCAAATTAGCGATTTGGATATTTTTGTTTTGCAGGGTTACATCTGTATCAAGAAGTTATCAATGAAGATGGACATGAAGACTTGCTGAAATCTTTGGAGGAATGAGAAGACCTTTCCGACACTTTCATTGATGGCTCGAGATGTTTTGAACATTCAAGCGCCGTCAAGCTGCGTCTGGCGCTTTTTCTGACGGATATCAAATAGGAGACCCACGGACACTCATTAGTCGGAGACAACTTGGAAATTGCGGTATTATTCAGAGATTGGATACGAGCGGAGCGAGAAAGGTGCGGTCAACCGGAGATCAACGAAGAAGATGATGAAAACTACAACGAAATCTTAACCGAAGGTAGTGGAAGCGACGTGGATCAATTTGACCAACAAATACCAATTCCAACCGAAGAACCACATGAAATCATCAAGCAATTAGAACAGGTTTTTTTGAGAATGTAATTTTTTTAATTGTAATTTTATTATGTAATTTGCAACTTTTGGACAACACCACAAAGTTGCAATTTAGATTTTAGACAATTGTATTTGTATTACAAAAAAATCATGTCTATTAAATAATATAAGAGGCACAAAAACAGCCTTGGGATGTTTTTATTACACTATCTTATTTTGTTTATTGAGTTTTTTTTATACATATGTTATTTACAAAAAAAAAAAGAAGGAAAACCCGCCGTATCTCGCCCCGACCCGATACCGACGGGATCGGGATCGGGATCGGGACAGGACTTGCTCCAGTCCCGCCAGAGCCCGCCCGCCCCGACCCCGACCCCGCCAGACCCGGCCCGCCAGACCCGAGCCCGGCCCACTGGCCACTCTTAATTAAAACACACATCCACTAATATCTGATGGTGCATGGTGTACAATCTCTTTTTTTGTTTAAACATAATGCTTAATGGCACTCCACGTGGATAATTACAGATTTTGAATTTTTTTTTGAAAAAAAATATAATTGTCAAAAACCTAAAGTAGCATTTTTTTGCGAATTTTCTAGCTGAACTATTATATGTGTTTCCTATTTGAACTATCACCAACTGTTTATCAAAATACACCTCAAAATTAATGAGTGGGCAAATTAAGCTGTCACGCACCTTTTGGCGATTGTATTCAAACACTCTGCCTAATCATCTTCGAGGTGTATTTTAATAAATAGTTGATGATAGTTCTACCGGAAACTCGAAAAAAAATGATAATTCAGGTATAGTTTTGCTCTTTTATTTTGAAAAAAATGCAAACTCGTTTAGATAGTTGATTTCATTTTGAAAGTTTTGCTATTTGATGGAAACTTTCAGAGTGCAGTCTCAGTCAGAGTTGTTTTTAATGACCGACTGGACTTGTGTTAATGAAAACTTTCTCTAACAGGTCTTGCAAACAGATGCAAGGCAGAAAAGTAAAGTGGAAAAGTTTTTCGAGATGGAAGCAAGGGTACAGGTCATGACAATTATTTTTGGCAACATTAACACTCCAAAAGAAAAGAAAAAAAGAAAAAAAAAACAAATAAGAGAAGAACAAAAAAAGAGAAACGAGAATGTCATTTATGTACCTATCATAACGTCAAAAATACTTATTTATTATAGTCTTTGAAGAAATCGGACTTCTTTTTTCTTCTCATTTTTCCTTTCTGGTATGTTTTAAGCGGATTAGTGGTTCAATTTTTAGTATTCACGACTTTTTGCGTAAAATGTCAAAAATAATTTCCTTTTAAAAGATTATATAACACTATGAATATGTTCAGGGAATACCCGAATCTAAATTTTTTTGGTGTACAACATAATTCTTTTGTATTCTTTCTTAAGTGGGCCTATTTCATACATTCATCTCTTTCAATAGTTTATCGTTAGGCCTCGGCCAGATAGCATTTGCTTTTATCAATGTTCTAAAGATAGCATTACCCCTATCAAAATTCTAAAGATTGTTATGCATATTTCTTGGATATCCACGACGACTCTTTTAGAAGTAATATATCAAATATGGGTTCAAGCCGTGAAAATCGCATCTGACAGAGGGTACAATAGTGTTAAACAAAAGTAATATAACTGTGATATACACTGAATATACAGCAGTTTATATCACATGTATATAAGCAGAAGCAGTGGGCAGCCCACCGCTCAATGGGCAGCCCACCGCTCAGTGGGCAGTGGCCCAACTCGTCCAGGCCCATCTCGGATTTGGGCAGCAAATCAGTGATCAGATTTGTATATTAAGGAAAGTATATTTTATGTATATTGTAGTGTATTTGTTACCTAGATTAGGATATACACTTACCATAATTGTATAGTTAGAATTATGGTAGAATAAGGTTTTAGGAATAGAATATGAATAGGATTCTCCTATGAAAATATGTAACTTGTATATATAGCCTTTCAATTAATGAAAATAATCAAGGGGATTATTTCTTTCATGGTATCAAGAGACTAGGTTTTACAAAAAAAATTCTCTCCCTAAAATTTTTGGACCTTCTCGGCCGAGAACCCCCCCCCCCCTCGGGTTTCTCTCCTAAATTTCGTCTTCCGCTCTAAAAAACCTCTCTTAAATTTCCCTTCCTTCTTTGTTCTTTCAATATGTCTAAGAACAATTATCATCCTGCCCTCATGGTTTCCAACATCAAGAACTGTATCCCTATTGTCCTTGAGATGAAAAACATCCAATATGCGACGTGGGCGGAGTTGTTTAAAATTCACGCTATCTCCTATCAAGTTATTCATCACATCATTCCTCCCGCTAGACCTCTTCACGCGGAGGATCCTGAGTTATGGATTACTCTTGATGCTACCGTTCTCCGGTGGATCTACGCCACTATTTCAATGGACCTTCTACAGACGATTATTAAGCCGGATACCATGGCTATGGCTGCGTGGAATAGATTGCGTGACATATTCCAAGACAACCAACATTCACGTGTCGTCACACTCGAGCAGAAATTCTCTCTCGTTCGAATGGATGAATTTTCGAACGTTTCTGCATATTGCAAGAAACTAAAGGAGTTGGCAGATCAACTCCGGAATGTTGGCGCACCGATAATTAATAATCGTCTCGTTCTACAGTTGGTTGCCGGTCTTTCGGAGGCCTATAATGGTGTTGGAACTCTCCTTCGCCAAAGAAACCCTCTTCCCGACTTCTATCAAGCCCGCTCCATGCTTACTTTGGAAGAAGCCGGTTTGGCTAAGAAGGCGGCTACCGGAGCAAGCCCCGTCATCATGGTGGCGTCCTCTCCTAGTTCTTCGGGTTTTGTTAATAATTCGGGCCAAAACCATAATCATGGTGGCGACAAAAATAATCGTAAGAATAATAACAAAAACCGCGGGGGCAAACACGGCGGTTCTGGGGGCGGTTTCGGTGGTCAACAAACAGGCGGTGGGCCCCATCCAGGGAACAGTGGCCCACCACCCCCTAGTCCCAGCAGTGGGGCCCATGGCAGTGGGGCTGGGGCGTCAGGCCGCCAGCCTTATCGATCGGCCGGAAATTCCGGCGCCAGTGGGTCCAACGCTTAGGCCCAACACCAGCGATGGCGGCCCATCGCGATGGTTCAAGGCGGCGGCGGCGATGGCGATGGCGCCACCCGGCTCCATCACAGACATGAATTCTTGGGCCCCGACCTCCGCAAGCCCATCATGCAGCAAGCCCCACTCAAACCGATATCGAGGCAGCGATGCACACACTGGGGTTAACTCAACCGAACCCAAATTGGTATATGGACACCGGTGCCACTACTCACATGACTTCCGAATCAGGTACTCTCTCATCTTATTCCAATTTGAGCACCCCTCGGGGGATAATTGTTGGTAATGGCAGTTCTATTCTAATTCTAGGGTATGGTCAGAAAACGTTGTCTCCCCCCAATCCACCACTCCTCTTGAAAAATACTTTACATGCTCCTAAATTGATTAAAATTTAGTGTCTGTCCGAAAGTTCACAAATGACAATTCTGTTTCTGTTGAATTTGATCCTTTCGATTTCTCTGTGAATGATTTCAAGACGGGGAGTCATCTCATGAGGTGTGATAGTAGGGATGATCTGTATCCTATCATGCCCAGTTTCAGTCCATCGAGTCCAGCCTTGCCATCAGTTTTTGCAGTCATCTCTCCTTCCATGTGGCATGCTCGCCTGGGTCATCCGGAATCTTCTATTTTATCAGTTTTAGATAAAAATAACGTTATCTCTTGTAAGGGTACGAGTCGTACTCCAATTTGTCAGTCTTGTTCATTAGAAAAAAATGTTAAGTTGTCATTTGTAGACTCCAATTCTCATACTTCTATGCCATTTGACATTATTCATAGCGACTTATGGACGTCTCCTGTTCTTAGTTCAATGGGTCATCGATATTATGTTCTCTTTTTAGATGATTATTCTAGATTTTTGTGGACGTTTCCAATTGCAAATAAATCACAAGTGTTTTCCGTCTTCATCAAATTTAAAGCATTCATTCGTACTCAATTCGAAAGAGACATAAAAAATATTCAATGTGATAATGGGAAAGAGTATGACAATAGGGAGTTTCGGAAATTCTGTGCTACTAATGGGATCAAATTTAGGTTTTCGTGTCCTCATACATCTCCACAAAATGGAAAGGCCGAACGCAAAATTCGTTTCATCAATAACATTGTCCGAACTCTCTTCATTCATGCCTCTATACCTCCATATTTTTGGCATCATGCTCTACAAATGGCCACATATCTTCTTAACATAATTCCTTCTAAAGGTCTGACATTTTCTTCCCCCCTCAAAATCCTATATAATAAGAACCCGTCTTATTCTCATCTTCGGATTTTTGGGTGCTTGTGTTATTTGTTATTCTCATCCACCACAATTAACAAACTTCAGGCTCGGTGTACCCCGTGTGTATTTTTGGGTTATCCGTCGAATCATCGTGGTTATAAATATTTTGATTTATCCTCCAAGAAAATCATAATTAATCGTCATGTCATTTTTAATGAAACCCAATTTCCTTTTGCGAAAGTTCATACTCCCGAGCCTAAGTCGTATAATTTTTTGGATGACCAAATATCCCCGTATATTATTCGGAATTTTTCGGACATCTCCCGCACCCAAAATCCTCCAATAGACGCTGCCGGCCGGACCTGATCTGCCAGCCAGTTCCAGCTCTTGGATCGGTCCCAACAATTGGGCGATCCCACCCACTCGAACTGGTCGATTGATGAGTCATTTTCGATTTGGGCGGCGGGCCCGGCTTGCTTGGCGATCCGTCCCGAGCCCAGAAAATTCTCAAAATTCCCTCAATTCTTCCTCAAGTCATAGACCGGTCATTCGTAGTCAGCGGGGTATCTTTACACCTAAAAGACATTTTAATTTACATTCTGATGTCTCTAAATCCCCCTTGCCCCGCAATCCTGTGTCTGCGTTAAATGACCATAATTGAAAAATTGCTATGACTGATGAATATAATGCTCTTATTGATAATAAGACGTGGGAGTTGGTGCCCCGTCCATATGGTATTAATGTTATCAGGTCTATGTGGATTTTTGCTCATAAAGAAAATTCAGATGGGACATTTGCTCGACATAAGACGCGACTTGTTGGTGATGGTAAGACTCAGCAGGTTGGGATCGATTGTGGTGAGACGTTTAGTCCGGTGGTCAAACCGGCTACCATTCGCACTGTGCTTAGCTTGGATCTTTCAAAGACTTGGCCAATTCATCAGTTGGATGTCAAGAATGCTTTCCTACATGGTGATCTCAAGGAAACAATCTATATGCATAAATCGTTGGGTTTCAAGGATCCAAACTGTCCTCATCATGTATGTTTGTTGAAGAAGTCCTTATATGGGCTTAAGCAATCTCCAAGGGCCTGGTACACGAGGTTTGCTAATTTTGTTTCCACTATTGGGTTCACTCACATCAGATCAGATAATTCCTTGTTCATCTACCGCCGTGGGTCGTCCTTGGCCTACATTCTGTTGTATGTGGATGATATCATCTTGACTGCCTCTTCAGATGCCTTGCGTCAGTCTATCATGACCATGCTCAGTTCTGAATTTGCTATGAAAGACTTAGGGCCTTTGAGTTATTTTTTGGGGATTGCCGTCAAACGTCATTCAGGTGGCTTGTTTTTGTCTCAACGAAAGTATGCTGCTGAGATCATAGAGAGGGCTGGGATGTCATCCTGTAAGTCCACTTCCACACCAGTTGATGCAAACCCCAAGCTGAGTGCCACAGCAGGTGCACCATACGAGGACCCAACCCGTTATCGCAGTCTTGCAGGGGCCCTCCAGTATCTTACATTTACCAGACCGGATATTACATATGCGGTTCAGCAAGTGTGTTTATTCATGCATGATCCCAGAGTTGAGCACATGAATGCAATCAAACGCATCATTCGGTATATTCAGGGGACACTGGACTATGGGTTGCACTTGTATCCTTCATCTACATCCACACTTGTCTCTTACACGGATGCTGATTGGGGTGGTTGTCTCGACACCAGACGGTCGACTTCTGGCTACTGTATGTTCCTTGGCAACAACTTGGTCTCCTGGTCGTTAAAGCGTCAGGCAACTCTATCACGCTCAAGTGCAGAGGCAGAATATCGAGGGGTAGCGAATATGGTCTCCGAATCATGTTGGCTACGTAATTTGCTTTTGGAGCTTCATTGTCCCATTCAGAAGGCAACCTTGATATATTGCGATAACATTACTGCCATTTATCTTCCAGGTAACCCAGTTCAACACCAACATACCAAGCATATCGAAATGGACATTCACTTTGTCCGTGAAAAGGTTGCAAAGGGTCACGTTCGCGTATGCCATGTCCCGTCTCGTTATCAAATTGCAGACATCTTTACAAAGGATCTACCAGCGGTTCTCTTTGAAGATTTTAGGGATAGTCTCAGCGTTCGAAGACCGCCCGCTATGACTCTGGGGGTGTTAAACAAAGGTAATATACCTGTGATATACACTGAATATACAGCAGTATATATCACAGATATACAAGCAGAAGCAGTGGGCAGTGGCCCAACTCGTCCAGGCCCATCTCGGATTTGCGCAACAAATTAGTGATCAGATTTATATATTAAGGAAAGTATATTTTGTGTATATTGTAGTATATTTGTTACCTAGATTAGGATATACACTTACCATAATTAGGATATACACTTATCATAATTGTATAATTAGAATTATGGTAGAATAAGGTTTTAGGAATAGAATAGGAATAAGATTCTCCTATTATGGAAATATGTAACTTGTATATATAGCCTTTCAATTAATGAAAATAATCAAGGGGATTATTTCTTTCAGACTCTTGTGGTCCGGTGGTCCGGCCCTTCCCGAACCCCGCGCATAGCGAGAGCTTAGTGCACCGGCTGCCCTTTAACTAGTAGTAAGAATACACCTGCCTTATAGCAGTACACCTATTGTATCGTGGGGTCCTTGGAGAATCAATTACCCTACAAGGATGTTACTCATGTGACTCTTGGTTAGAAATATACCATACTCCATAGACGTTACATTTTCCAGACTTAATTTGCCATATACATTCTTGTTTATGTGAAGATAACCGGTCTGATTGTATACCTTGGAAAGAAGTATAAACGAATAATAAAGGGCAATGTCGACGACCGAAATAGACTATATAACATTCAGAAAACGGATGAACAAACTCTACTGATGCCTGGACCAGACACAAGACAGAGTTGCTTACACAACAGACTCAACTGACCCATCCGAACCATAACCAAAAAGGTACTATACTAAATACAAGATAAAATAGAGAGCAGTTCTAAATGCATCTTCACATATCTAAAGTAAGCTCAACTCTTAACTGATTTCAATGCCTAGTCCACTTCTTCCATCTTGCTTTCCTCACCAGTTTCCTCCAGTGCAGGCATGTCTGCATCTTCACCAGCTTCTTCTTCTTCCTCTATGCTAAGACCCAACTTCAACATCCTGTGAATTCTTGCAGCAAAGGTATTAGGGTCATCAAGACTAAAGCCAGATGTCAGTAGAGCTGTCTCAAAGAGCAACAGAACTAGATCCTTCACTGATTTGTCATTTTTGTCTGCCTCAGCTCTCTTCCTCAATTCCTCCATGATTCCATTGTCAGGATTAATTTCCATTGTCTTCTTGCTGGACATGTAAGAACTCATGCTGCTATCCCTCAGGGCCTGAGCCTTCATGATCCTTTCCATGTTGGCTGTCCAACCATATTCGCCAGTCACCAAGCAACATGGGGAATCAACAATCCTATCTGAGACAACCACCTTCTCAACCTTATCACCAAGGATGTCTTTGATTATCTTGCAGAGGTTCTCAAAAGACTTTTTCTTCTCCTCCTTTTTCTTCTTCTCTTCTTCGCTGTCATCATCTAGCTTCAACCCCTCCTTAGTAGCAGAGACTAGTTTCTTTCCATCATATTCTTTCAGCTGCCCCACAGCGTATTCATCAATGGCATCAACCATGTAGAGCACTTCGTATCCTTTCTTCTTGAGACGCTCCAAGAATGGAGAGTTCTCAACCGCCTTCTTGCTCTCTCCAGTTATATAGTAGATATCTTTCTGTCCCTCCTTCATCCTAGTGACATAGTCCTTCAGGCTGGTCATGTCATCGCCACTCTTGGTGGAGTGGTAACGGAGGAGGTCAGCCAACTTGGCTCTGTTCTGGCTGTCTTCATGAATGCCCAACTTCAAGTTCTTTGAGAAAGCCTCATAGAACTTGTTATAGTCCTCCTTATTCTCAGCGATCTCATTGAACATCTCAATACATTTCTTCACTAGGTTCTTCCTAATAACCTTGAGGATTTTGTTCTGTTGTAGCATCTCACGAGAGATGTTGAGAGGCAAGTCATCCGAGTCTACAACCCCCTTCACAAACCCGAGGTACTCAGGGATAAGTTCCTCACAGTTGTCCATAATGAACACCCTCCTGACATAAAGCTTGATGTTGTTCATCTTTTTCCGAGTGTCAAAGAGATCGAATGGAGCTCTCTTGGGCACAAATAGTATTGCCTTGAATTCAAGCTGCCCTTCAACAGAGAAGTGTTTGACAGCAAGATGTTCCTCCCAGTCATTGGTCAAACTCTTGTAGAAAGAGGCATATTCCTCCTTTGTGATCTCCTCCGGTTTGCGCAACCAGATAGGTTTCTGCTTGTTAATGAGCTGCCACTCGTGAGATACCTCCTTAATCTTCTTTTTCTTGCCTTTCTCCTTCTCTTTATCCTCATCGACCTCCTCAACAGCACCCTCCTCATCTTTCTTAGGCTCATCATCTTCATCATCACTGATTTCTTTCTCAGTAGTCTTTTCAGTCCAGAGGTAAATAGGGTAGCTAATGAATTCAGAGTGCTTCTTCACGAGATCCTTGATTCTCCTTTCTTCCAAGTACTCTAGCTGCACATTATAAACACAAAATTAGTTACAATCATCTCTCAATTAGGCCTAACGGAGTTATGTACAACCATTCATGCAGGAAATACTGCTGCTAATTACCTGGTCTTCCTTAAGGAAGAGGGTTATCTTAGTTCCTCTACCCAATTGCTCTCCATTAACATCCCTTGTAACAGTGAATGAACCACCAGCTTGTGATTCCCAAACATACTGCTCATCATCATTGTGCTTGGTGGTCACAATAACCTTCTCCGCTACGAGGTAAGCAGAATAGAAACCGACACCAAATTGACCAATCATGCTCACATCAGCACCAGCCTGCAATGCTTCCATAAATTCCTTGGTGCCGGATCTTGCAATCGTACCCAGATTGTTGACCAAATCTATTCGGAACCACAAAACAGAAGGCATCAGTACCATTCTACCAACTAAATCAGAAGAATCTTAAGATAAAAAATCATCCTCCTAAAATATACTCCCGTGCACTTTTACTTGTCATTTCGGTTGACTAATCTTTGAAATTAAATTGAATTAAATTAATTCAATATTTTAAATTTTAAATTTTACATTTTAAATTTTACATGTTTAAAAACTATATAAAAAATACTACTCTAAATTATAATTCCTCATATTAATATTAATATAATAAAAAATACATGTTATTCAAAGCTCATGTAATTTGTTGATTCATGTCGTTTGATTCTCGAGAAGCAAATCGTGACAAATAAAAGTGGACAAATAAAACCGGTTCAGAGTTGTACGGTATATTATTAAAGTGTGAAATTAATATCCATAACTGAACACCTTATTTTGATAATTCAAACATCTTACACATTCATAGTTGGAACCTAATCACATAGAAAATAATAGATATCACGGGGACAAAATAGAGCGCATAGACATGTATTATCAATAATTAAATCCAACCGATATGATCAGGTGGAACTAAAAATGGCTCAGTGCATTACTTACTTCACATAAAATACAACAAACAATTGCATACAAAAATAGCATTGCAAATAAGAGAAAGAAAATAGGGAGTAGAACAAGTGTGATTATTTACCTGCTTTGGTCATGCCGATACCGCTATCAATAATGGATAGCGTCTTGTTGGCCTTATCAGGAACAAGGCGAATGAATAGTTGAGGTTGAGCATCAAGCTTGCTCTTATCCGTCAAGCTCTCGAATCGGATCTTATCCAAGGCATCAGAAGAATTGCTAATAAGTTCCCTAAGGAAAATCTCCTTGTTGCTGTAGAAAGTGTTGATGATCAAACTCAACAACTGGTTAATCTCAGCCTGGAAAGCGAAGGTCTCTGCTTCAGCCATTTGAGAAGAGCTAAAATTGTGAAACTCGCAGGACGCAATGAAGAATGAGTTTGTATTGTAACAAGACTTTTGATCTGATTTGACAAGGAGAGGAAGCGGTGGTTTATATATGAATGCAGAAGAGTTCTAGCTTCTTCTATAAGGAAGAGGTTCCGGAGTCTTCTACACACTCTTTTCTTACTCCTACTCGTCCCTTCTCGGATATCTCATAAAATATTCACCGAGTTGTTGTTGTTACATAGGTCTTTTCATTTTTATTTTGGTTAATAGAACTTTTGATCCTCATAAATTTTTATTTTGATTTTTGCAATATGTAATTAATCATAATTAATTTTTAATTTATTATAATATGTTTGATTTTTTTATTTATAAAAATGACGTAATTATTAATCATTGCACTACTTAATCATTCATATATGAAAAGTTTATGTTATTATTACTTCATATTGAAGGGTAATATAATTTTAAAAATACTTCAAATATAATATACCTTATAAATAAAGGAATTAAAAATACATATTTTAAATAATTAAATATTACAAATATTAAAAGATATTTCGATAACAAAGTTATTTAAAATGCTATTATCCCTTTATTTTTCTCTGTTTTTCTCTTAAATTTTTTGTTTTATTTTCTTTCTCTTGGTGACGTGGAAATGAGTATATGCACATAAAAAGATTTTATCCACCTAAGCATCTGAAATGTTCTCAACTCCTAAGGGGAATCTATCGTCGCATAGACAAAATCACAGCGTGGAAGAACATTCGCCCCTCACAGCCAATGGCGAAGCTTCAATGTTATTTGTTGGAGCATTCCATCACTTTGAACATGACTAATGTGTAATATTCATTTTTTTTGTGAAATCAGGCTTTCACTTATAATTTTTTTGAAAAAATAAAAAATTTTAGTACCGTTTTCCAACTTAAACTTGATATACTTTTTTCAACTTGAATAAAATACTGTCCAAATGTCTACTAAATTATGTACTCCTTATGTTACCACTAGTAGTCCAAAATCGGTGCTGAGCACGGGCCAATGTATATTATTGTAATGTATTTAGCTAAAAAGAAATTTTCATTTACTAAGTATCATATAAAAGTCTAGATAACAACAATAACAATAGTATATTAGTGAATCTTTAAGAGTGAACCTTGAAATGATGGTGTGTATGTATCCTTAATTACTTATGTTATCACTAGTGGTCCAAAGTCGGTGTTGAGCACGGGCCCAATGTTTATTATTGTAATGTATTTAATCAAATTTTTTTCTCATTTACTAAGTATCATATAAAAGTCTAGATAATAACAATAATAATAGCAATAATATATTAGTGAATTTTTATAAGTGGAACCTTAAAATGATGTTGTGTATGCATTCTTAAGTACTTCTATCTTGTGAAAGTAGAGAATTTGTTTCGACAGACCTTGAGTCATATATACAAGTGTAGGTGTTAAAGGAAATGTTAAGTGTAGTTTAAATATTTTTCTGATTCTTTTTCTTTAATTAAATTAAAGTGTCAAAATACATAAAACTTAATTTGTTGATTGAGTTGTTCAATTTTGCAACGGGAAGATTGATCCCCCGTGACATGGACCATTTTGATTCTACTTCTCCTTGTGGCTTTCTTGCACATATTTTTTCCTTGTGTCTTTACGTGGAAGTGGCTTCAACAACTTAGTTATTTACAAGAGAAAATTTATCAATTAGTAGTCCTTGGAGGTTTGATGCTTGTAAGTTCTAAGTCCAGTTTCTTCATAATTTATTATTGTTTAGAGAATGGGCTCTCTCTTTATCTATTTCCTATTTGCTATTTTGAGTTGTTTCATTGTACCTTCTTGTGCTTTATGCACCAAATCAGTAAAAAAATTATTTTGTATCCTGACAATGAATGGTAGAGAATTTACGGTTACTATGCAGACTTTGATGAATGAAATGGTGCTTTTGGTCTTCCCTATATCTTTCTTAATGAGCGTATTATCTTCAAATTGTAAGTTCTTACCAAATTATTCTGAGAAAGAAGCATAACAACAGGAAATGCTTATTTTGACGCCCAAGAAGTCTTGGGAAAAAAATCCCTTTAAATCCACTCTACAGATGCAAGTTGGGCAATTATGATCAAATTCAAAACTTATTAGGTTACAAGGCAGCTTTTATGGTCCCAGCCGAGTTTCTTGCTGTTCAGCATTATGAGCAAATTCAAAACTTATTACCAAACATGGGAGTGGCAGAATGGAAACCATCAGTTGCTTTATTGACTGGCTCAACATCTACAAAGGAATTTCGTTTGATTAGCCAGGTAAGAGATCTTAAGGCATCACTTCAACTTTTCCTTATTAGGTGGTTTGTATTACCATTGATGTGGGATATCTTTAAGCAAAAGCTGCTTTGCTGACTTTGTTAGGCTTCAAATTGAGTGAAAAGGTACTCATTAGCACAATATGGCTTAAAGGTAGTGAAATAGAGAATCCTATGTGCTTGTAGTCTAAACTTTGCAGCAGTAAAGTGTTCTTAAAGGGGAACACAAGAATGAAGAGTTAGAGGGACAAAAAGGTTTCTGAAATCCACATGAATTTCTTGGTGAATACCTATTAATATTTAAAGCATAATAAGCTTCACTGCTGTATTTCTTTCCGTACTTGATTTTGTATGCCTTTACTTTAGCCGAGGGTCTCTCGGAAACAAATAGAAGTACGTAGATGTTATCAAAAAAAGTTACTTAACTTGGAAGAAAAGGGGGAGAAGAAAGTGTTGGTTACAAAGGATGCAGGAAACGGAAATTACAAGTAACTGCAAAGTAACTCAAGAACTGAAAAATTACAATTCAACAACAAAACTGAAATTACAATTTTGTTTGAACAAGAAAACTGGAAACTGTTTTGTGTATGCTGAGTCGAGTGTGACACTCTATCTTTAAGACAATATTGCCCCGTATGTATCATTTATACGTCCTGGACAATTGTCTCCCAAGATAAAACATCAAATGAACACTTGAGCAAAGGAAACTTAAATGCTTCCGTGAAGAATTTTGAGTAATGAAATGATGTTTGGAAGTTGTAGGAAGAACTGATTCTGTTTGTGTATTTTCGTGTAGTGTAAAGTGTGCTCAACAATGGTGCAAGGGGTTGTTTATATAGGTGAGAGAGGGGCTGTTTAATTGCCTCCATAAGTGTCATTACTGGCCAAGTAATGGCCATTATGGAGGTAGTAATACCACCAAAATAAATAGTGAAAAGAGGAACGGATTTGGCCATTATAGGAGGACTAATTCAGCCAAAATAAATTGCTGAATTGAGTGCTGTGGCGTTTCTGTTCTCTTCTACCCAATTCTGACTTTCTGGAAACTTCAAGGACCAAATTGTACATCTTAAAACTTCAGGGACCAAACTGTACATATGAAAGAATTTTGGTCCAAACTGTACATATAAAACTTCTGGGATCAAACTGTACATCTGACAAAGTTTTCTGACCCAAAAAGATAATAACAGAAGAAGCACAGCCCACGACCCGAGAACCCGAGAACTCGGAACCGGACGGGACGGACGGACGGGCGGCGCGCGTGTGTGCTTTCCTCGAAGCGAAGCACATCTAGGTCCTCCCTCCTTTAAACACATGGGATACCCCTTGGGGTCCCAAACCCCAAACCAATTTTGAGTCTTATATACACAACAATTCTTTCTTCCTCTACCGATGAGGGAGAATTGATTCCAACCACACTTTTCCATGCTTCAAACACCTCACTTCGTGAACCAATATCTCTTTCATTTCTCAATGAAATTTGACGATTCTTGGCCCTACAGTTATCTACGTACTTAGTAGATCATGCACGTGTGAAGAACCAGATTCTCCAACATGCGTACCACTAGTGTTTAAGTCGTTAAAGTTGGTCGGTCGCAACTCCCGCCAAAGGCTAATTTCCAACAACCCCCTCTTGAAAGATATTTTGGCGCACTCACATGGTGTCTTTTCATTTCCAGCAATATTTCAGCGGACCGATGTTGCATAAGGAGAGGTAGCTTCAGCTTTGAACCTTCCATAGTTAAGTACCATCGGACTTACTTACTACGCGGTGAACGTGATGTCTTGAACCGTCAGTGTTTAGTGTAAGCCAAGTCAACAGTACCAACACAACAAATTCCCTTACTCTCTTCTTCGTAATGTTTTGTCCGTTTTGGCCATGGACAACTTCTTGGATTCTTAAGTGCGTTCATTTGAGGCGGCCCGTCCTCGCACTTAAATAGGTGGTCTCCTACAAGGTATCCTGCTATACCCCACAAGTGTTAGGAACCATTAAAAGTTTTCCCAAAAACCTAACCTCAATTGTTGAGGATCATTACAGGTTTTGAAAACTTAACCTTTACCCATACTGCAGATAACACTTAACGTCTATCGCGGGAACGACTTTGGATTTGGTGTTTCTTTTCAGAAATCACTTTCCGAAGTGCTCATGCTTCCACTAAAGCGATCAACTGAACCTTTACAACTTAGTTTTTCCATTGAACCAAATTACTGGGATCTCCAGTTAGTAAGGTTGGGTTACCACTGTATTGGTCCTTATATTTTGGGTTTTAAGCCCATTCCCCTAGACAGGCAAGCCATCTGATCCTTGGGTAAGCCCTTTGTCAATGGGTCTGGTATATTATCCTTTGACTTAATGTAATCAATAGATATTATACCCGTGGTGATCAGTTGCCTAACGGTCTTATGCCTCCGTCGAGAGGAGACTTGCCGTTGTACATAGTATTTCATGCCCTTCCTAGAACCGACTGACTGTCGCAGTGGATCATTACCGAAGGTACGGGTTTGTTCCAACACGGAACATCCTCTAAGAAGTCATGAAACCACTCAGTTTCTTCTCATGCTTTGTCTAAAGCGATAAACTCTGATTCCATTGTGGATCGGGCAATGCAAGTTTGCTTAGAGGATTTCCAAGACACAGCCCCACCACCAATTGTAAATACATACCCACTGGTGGACTTGGTGTTCTCTATATCAGATATCCAGTTTGCATCACTGTACCCCTCTAGTATAGTTGGATATCTCGAATAGTGTAACCCGAAAGTTAACGTGTATTTCAGGTATTGTAATACCCGATTCAACGCCTTCCAGTGATTATCATTCGGATTATGGGTGAACCTAGCCAACTTATTGACTGCATAAGCAATATCAGGTCGGGTGCAGTTTGTTATATACATCAAACTACTGATCACCTGTGCATATCGCTCCTGGTATACAGGTGCACCAAGATTTTTATCAAGCTTTTGATTTGTATCCGTTGGTGACTTTATCGGTGAACTGTCTAACATCTCGAACTTTCTCAAAATATCCTCGATGTAGTGAGACTGAGATAAGATCAGTCCGTTAGACGTCTTAGAGATTTTAATCCCTAAGATGACATCTGCGATACACATATCCTTCATGTCGAAGCATTGTTTCAACATGTCTTAGTCTCTAGGATTACCCTAGGACTGCTTCCTGTGATCAACATGTCGTATACATACAAGCATATCATAACAAATGAGTCAGAGTTACCTTTCGTGTAAACACATTTATCACACTCATTAATGGCGAACCCCTTCGATAGTAGAGTACTGTCAAAATTTTCGTGCCATTGCTTCGGGGCTTGTTTCAGCCCGTACAGAGATTTGACAAGCCGACAGAATTTCTTCTCTTGCCCTTGAACCACATACCCCTCGGGTTGGTCCATATAAATTTCTTCTTCTAAATCACCATTTAGGAAGGCTGTCTTAACATCCATCTGGTGTATCTCAAGGTCACGCAAAGCTGCGATCGCAATGAATACCCGTATGGATGTCATCCGGGATACCGGGGAGTATGTGTCAAAGTAGTCAAAGCCTTCTGTTTGCCGATAGCCCTTGACTACCAACCTGGCCTTGTACTTGTCTATAGACCCATCTGCTTTGTATTTCCGTTTGAGTATCCATTTACAACCCAACAGTTTATTTCCCGGTGGAAGATCAACCAACTCCCAAGTATGGTTATGCAGAATGGAGCCTATTTCACTCTCAATAGCATCTCCCTTACCCCACGTATCCCCCGACCCCTTGCCCTGGTCCCCGACCGAGAACATGACCTTAGTCTACCATCATTCACCAAAGCCACTAGAGCAAAGACACAAACAATACTAATCCAAGGTTAACGCTAACACACACGGAAAGCAATACTACAACACAAGTTACCAAGAATCTAGAGGTAAGTCAGGCCACTACAAATCCGAATGATAAAAACAAAGGGCAACAAGAATACATGCAAGAATGTAAAGTCCTGATTCAATAAAATGCAACACGCAAAATTGAACAACACGGATAAGACCGACAACTTGAGGTACCAACTCCAGGCTGATAAAACCTGTTCACACATCGGAAAATACTGTTCACCACCTAAAATCATTGTTCCTACTAGAAACCACTGTTCGCTGTCAGACGACATCGCAGATCTAGTGATAAAAAAAAAAGAGATTGCCTGATGCAGTGGCTAGCGGCGGCGTCGATGATGTGGCATCGCCGACGTGAAGCAGAGGTGGAGTGAGGTCGGGTGAGCAGATGGGGGGAAGGGGGAAAGAGATTCAGGGGATGGAGGTTTGGAGTTCGCCGAAGCTTAGAGCTTCGGCGTGGAGATGGTCGGAGGAGGCACGCGTGGAAAAAAATAAAAATAAAAGGGGACTGGTCGTTCAAAAATGAGGCACACTCGAATTAAAGATATCAACTTTGCTAATTACTAGATAATCAGGAAACACAGTCCAAAATCATTTTCCATATTAAAATAAATCAAATGAAGTATTGTCACGCCCCGACTTTTCTCAAGTCTTCCCTTAGGGCGTGATGGCACCTGGACAACTTTCCATTTTCCCCAGGCGAACCATTTTAATACACCCCTTTCCAAATTAAACCTATATTTAAGTGCGGAAGTAGTAATAACAATAAAAGTAAAAAAAATATTATGTATTTAATTAATAAGAGCTCGAGCCCATGCTCGTGCAACTATAACCTCTACCTAGATTCAATGGAAATTTCACATATGGAAATAGAATTTTTTCTAAGTTTGAAAAGAAACCATCTCATATAGGGCATCCCCCGAGATAATAAGACTAACTTCTCCCACCTACTTATTTATGAATGAAAGTCACCAAATCTGAAGCAATGGATTGACGAAACAAATGGGACTGCGGGACGATCGCTAGCCTTATTGCGGAACCTTCCCCTTGTCGCGCTTTCCTGAAACATGTTAGATAAAAGAGTCAGCCCTACCATTCGGGGCTGAGTGAGAACGTCGCCTTACAATCCAAGTAACCTCACAATATTCTAATTACAATCATATTATAAACATAATAAGCATGTTGTGAAAAAAATAGATTTCAACACTTCAATATATAAGTCAATATATTCACGTGCAAAATCTCCTCCCCACTCGTCCTAGGAAATACTCAGTTTAACCAGCACCCCTGATTTATCCCATATAACATATTATATATACTTATTGCGGTACGTGCAACCCGATCCAATGCATTTATATATTTGTTGTGGTACTTGCAATCCGATTCAATACATTTATATGTTTGTTGCGGTACGTGTAACCAGATCCAATGCATTTATATATTTGTTGCGGTACGTGCAACCCGATCTAATGCATTTATATATTTGTTGCGGTACGTGCAACCCGATCCAATGCAATTATATATTTGTTGCGGTACATGCAACCCGATCCAATGCAATTATATATTTGTTGCGGTACGTGCAACCTGATCCAATCCATTTATATATTTGTATATATATGTTATATGTTCAAAAGACTCAATAATATTTTCTTCTTTCAACTTTTCGCCTTTCCTACTTGTAAGGGTTATAACTCTCGAACCGTAACTTTAAATAAGTTGTTTCTTACGCCGAGTCGAAGGTAACACGGGGATATATCATTATCCCAAGTTTTCTCTGAAAATGCTTAGTATAACTAGTACCAATTCACGCAAGAAACAACCCTATGAAAACTGTCTCACTAGAATTTTTGTAAAACAAAATACAATCTTAAAACAGTCATAACTTTTTATCCGTAAGTCAGATTTATCTCCATAAAGTCTCAAACTGTCGAGAACAGAGAAATATAGAAATTTATTCACTACAACTTTTCAGATTCCTCACCGAAACATTCAGTTCTTTTATTTTAACAACTCCCAGAAAACTATTTCACCAAATTTTTGTAAAACAAAACACAATCTTAAAACAATCATAACATTTTATCTGTAAGTCGGATTAATCTCTATAAAGTCTCACTGTCGAGAACAGAGAAATATAAAACTTTTATTCAGCACAACTTTTCAGATTCCTCACCAATATGTACAGTTATTCCGTTATACGTTCTGCCCTCCTGATTTTATTCGATCTGAGGCAGAAACTTTGAACTACAATAACTTTCAAATTGTATGTCAGTTTTAGCTCTGCTTGGGCTCAATCTGATCGTGAAGGAGATATGTACAACCCTATAAAATGCCATCCAATTCTAACAGACATAACTCAGCGAAACAGATTATAATTTCATGACTCAAACTAGTTATTAAATAACATACTAACAATAATTTCATGATCATTCTTTCAACATCCGGATCATATTCTAATATGTATTGTAACTTAAAAATAAGGGATTATACTAAGAATTATGAGTGAGAGAACTCACCTTTGTTGCTTCGTGACCGCGAATGAAAATCTCAAACTTTGACTACACCCTTTCGGAACTCCTCAATTGCTAAAGGTAATTTTTCTTTTGTTCTATGTATTTTCTGGTTTCTTTCTATCTTATGAAAAATAATATAGGATATGAGAATATATATATATATATATATATATATATATATATATATATATATATATATATATATATATATATATATATATATATATATATATTGTGGATTGTGTGGGTAACTTACAGGAAGGTGGAAGATTGTGTATTAATCTGTATCACAAAAGAAGGACTTGTCTTCATTTATAAATGAGAAAGAAAGATCTAAAGAGATGGTTCTATATCTGAATGAATGCTCAAACGTTTCATGGATTCAATGACAGTAAAGAGCACGGAGTAAAGACAATAAACAATAGTAAAATAGTCTTTTTATATTTGGAAAAAGACGTTAATGATAGATCAGAATAATGACCCATTAATGCATTCAAGTAGTCAACAACGTTTTTCCCAAATTGAGTTTAAAGGGTGTTAAAGGCTAATCAAAGGTTAAAGAATGTGTTATAACTTATTTTTTTGTGAGATACAATAATTATTTCCCTAACAATAAGTTTATCTCATTTTCACATATTCAAAGGTCTATATATCTTTTTGGAAACAAAGGGTATTTAACAATATTGAATGTTAATGAATAGTTTGCGGGGATTTCAAAATTTTGAAAACCACCTAAAGTCGTTAAATATCGGGACTTTACAAGTATATCATAGTTGTAGGAGATTTTCGGATAAAAAAGGTCAGAAGAGAAATAGGATCTCTAATCTTTGATACTGACGTTGATGGATTTCCAGCGGTCGGCTCATAAGTAAAGGTGGTCAGAAGAAAGTAATACATGCAGGAAGGAGGGGAAAAATTTCATGGAAGAGGGGGAAGAGAGATGAGCGTTTGGAATAGCCGTTATGAATGAGGGAAGAAGAAACGGTTCGGAAGGAAACGTTATGTTTTATGAGAACCCGTGGCTTTTGTATGTCTTTTGGTAGGTACTACTAATATTGAGGATTTTGGGGTAAGGTTGCGTACACACCCTCCTTTCAAGACTACTTATGAAATTACACTGGGTATGTTGTTGTTTTGGTGTAGATGCAGGTTGGTTAATTCTTTTTGACCCTTTAGGTTCAGTTATTGCTGTCTTGCTCAATATATTTATTTTTGAAAAGGTTCAACACCCTCATATACTTCCAACTGAATGTTTTTGTTCCATATATATTTTCATAACGTTACAACACCCTAATCCAATTGTATAGCTGTGTACGAATCTAGCAAATTACTAGATTTCAATACAATTGAACATCATAAAAGGTACTACGAGAACAAGTAAAAAGGTGTGTGTGAACTAACAACTAGCTGTTAAGTAAAGACGACATGACTCAACAATGTACCCAAAAATCCTGGTTCTGATGTTGCTGCTGGGCAGCTGCATTGGTATTGCCTCTATTGTGTTCAAAGATTCTGACCCTTCTTATTCCTCTAAATTATTGCATACTGCACAAGAGGTAATTACGCAAATTTCCCTATGCACGAGTTATATGTGCCCTATACATTTTTAATTTGTGCTTCTTATGCATAGAATTTTAAGCACATCCGAAATATTGCAGGTGTTTGATTTCGCGGAAAAGTATAGAGGCTCCTATAGTGACAGTCTCTGTTCAGTGGTCTGCCCATATTACTTCTCTTATTCTAGATACAATGTAAGATGAAAGGTTAATATTATATAGTGAATACTTATGTTGCTCGGGCTCTTCAAAAATGTTGACGGGTGTGTTCGGATCTTCCAAAAGTAGTGTAATTTTGGAGGATCGGAGACGTGTGCGACAATATTTTTCGAGAAGTCCGAGCACACATAGGTGAATACACACTAATCTGATTCTCTTTTGAGTTAATTTTGACCATAACTACATTATGAAATATTCAGGATGAACTTCTATGGGGAGCATCATGACTTCATGGAGTTTCACAAGACTCTTTTTATCTTGCTTATATCCAATTAAATGGTCAAAACTATGGGTGCTAATGAAGATGACTACTCCTTCAGTTGGGATGACAGGAGACCTGAAACCAAAATTATCCTCTCAAAGGTTCTTCTTTTATTCCTTCCTACTCTCAGTCCAACTTTAAATTTTTTTAATCATTAACTCACTCCTCTCCTACTGGTGTTCACAGGACATTTTGGAAAAGAGTACTCAAGAATTCTAAGCATACAAAGTTCACTCAGGCAATTATATCTGCTCTCTAATTCCAGGCTAACTGGCTCTCAGGCGCAGTATCCACCAGGTCAGCATTTGCATTTCCTTGTCCTTCACATTTTTCTTAGTTCAATATTTGTGCAGTACTTGCTAATTAAATTTATTCTTTGGAATTGAAGACTTAATTTAGAATATGACCTTAATATGTGACGTGTTAATACCATATATATATATATATATATATATATATATATACACGGAGATGAACATATATGGAAAGAGCAATTTCTTGAGGCTGTGAAACAAGATTATAATACTTTTACACTTAATTGCTTGAACAAGAGATGCTAGCATGTTGCATTTACTTTTTAAATTTATTCCTAATGGAGTCAAATTGCGAGGATCAATTTGTTTCGTCAACCTGAAGAGAAATCTTTTAAGCTCATTTGAGGTATCAATAAAAAGACACAAGAGACACACAAGACTTGTCACTCTTCCGGTGCCTATTTGGTTCGACACACTTTCTATATGTTGATAAGGTTTTTCCTGAATTGGATATGGTGATCGAGAATCCCCCTTCTTATCTCATCTATGTCTTATTAATCTTGATGTCGACTGTTTTGTACTGAATATTGAAGTATAGAACATTTGTTGATTTTCTGCTTCTATTTCGAATATGAATATATAGCATATTTATATTGCAGTCTTACATGTCTGATGTTACTGCAACTTGGTAATAATACAAGCATGATTCTTGTTCAGGTCTACAGTTGTACATTCAAGTAATAACCCTCCAACACAACTACAAAATGTTGTCAGTGTGAGACACCGACGAAATGGGTAACATGCCTGCGGAAATGAGGAAGGTGTTGTGAGAAAAAGCTTATACGCGTCACATAATCCAAACAAATGTGTATCATGATAATGTATGATTGTTTAGTTAAGACTTCCAAAAGAATATGCAATTTTTATAATGTCTATTTACATAAAACATTGAACTCATCGGGCAAGGGTTAAATTGTTTCTGTTGCTTTTATATTCGCAGCAATAAATTAGCTCCAATTGGTCACTTGCATTTAAAGGAAGTTTAGGGATCATACCTTCCGACAGACCGTCTAAAGCACTAAAATATCATATATGGCTACACATGATGCTTATGTATATACTTCCTCGGTTGATCTTGGTACCACATTAACTTTTTTTTAAAAAAAAGCAGCCCGGTGCACTAAGCTCTCATTATGCGCGGGGTTCGGAAAAGGGCCGGACCACAAGAGTCTATTGTACACAATCTTACCTTGCATTTCTGCAAGAGGTTGTTTCCACATTAACTTAGTTACCTGAAATTTTAAGCTCTTCTATGTAGACTATATTCGTAAATTGATATATTTCGTAGATTTAATAATGTGCTTTATGACCATGCAAAGCACGGGCAAATTAACTAGTGCCAAATAAATGACCATGAAAGAGATAGCTGAAGCAACTAAACCGATGCTTCTTATATAAGAGAAAATGTCCATTGTAACTAGGTATAATATGATGGGGCAAAATGAGTTCCGCTAATACATAGACAACTCTCTAAACTCGCGCGGTATCAATTTTCACTTATACATCGCAATTAAGTCTTGTACATGAATTTGTAGAGATTTAAAAATAACTCACACATAAAAAAATCAACTTACTAACACGACATATAAAGTGAGGCCGCTATAGAAAAGCATATGAAATGTCGTATTTACTAAAAAAATAAAAATAAAAATAAAACTCTTTCTTCATCTTCCTCCTCTCTCCCTACCACCAACTCTACCATCATATCGACCGCTTTAAGGCGATACACACAATGATGGAGGTGTAGGTGCTTGAAAAAGGATGAAATTTTGGGGAATTATAACAACAACATCCCAGTGTAATCCCATAAGTGGGGTCTGGAGAGAGTAAGATGTACACAGACCTTACCTGTACCTTTGCGGGATAAAGAGGTTATTTTTGATAGACCCTTGGCTCAAAAGGTACATAAGTCATTGCAGGATTGCAGGGAAAATAGGTAAGCAAAAAATAAGATGCAAAACAAATGGCGCAACATGGTAATACACACATAAAAATAATGAACTACGCGATACCAAAAAATACAACTAAGAAAAGGAGAAGAGGAGATGGAAAGGCTAGCCCCCCACCTATCTCTCGCACAGCGCGACAAAACTCAAAAACCTACTAACCTTCTATCATAATCCTCGATCTCCAGATCTTCCTATCTAAGGTCATGTCTTCAGTTAGCTGGAGCTGAGCCATATTATGTCTAATCACTTTCCCCTAGTTCTTTTTCGGCCTATCTCTACCTCTCCTAACTCCTGCAACCGCCAATCTCTCACACCTCCTAATTGGCGCATCATCACACCTTATCTTCACATGCCCAAACCATCCAAGTCTCGTTTCCCTCATCTTATACTTCATGGAAGCCACTCCAACCTTTTTCCTTCATTTCTAATCATATCTCTTCTGGTGTGGCCACACATCCATTCGAGCATCCGTATCTCCGCAACCTTCATCTTTTGAACGTGAACGTTCTTGACTGGCCAACACTCTGCCTCGTATAACAATACTGGTCTAACCACCACTTTGTAGAACTTACCTTTCAGCCTAGGCGATACCTTCTTATCGCAAAATACCCCAGAGGTGAGCCTCCATTTCATCCACCATGCTCTAATACATTGGGCAACATCATTGTCAATCTCCCTGTTTTCTTGAATAATGGACCCAAGTTACTTGTAACTCACTCTTTTGGGTATAACTTGTGCATCAATCTTCACTTCCACATCTGTCTCTTACGTCACTTCAATGAACTTGCACCCACTGTACTCTGTCTTAGCCTTGCTTAACCTGAAACCTTTAGATTCTAAGGTTGTTCTCCAAACTTCCAGCCTATCATTAACGACACTACGCGTCTCGTCAATCAAAACTATGTCATCTGCAAATGACATACATCATAACACCTCCTCCTGAATATGTCGTGTCAATTCATCCATCACTAAGATACATAGAAACGGGCTAAGGGTTGATCTTTGGTGCAACCCTATCACGACTAGAAACTGTTCTGAGTCACCTCCCACTGTCCTAACTCGGGTCTTGGCACCCTCGTACATATCCTTAATTTCCCTGATGTAGGCCACATACACATCTCTAGACTCCAAGCATCTCCAAAGGACCTCCCGAGGGGCCTTATCATATGTCTTCTCTAGGTCAATGAACACCATGTGTAAGTCTCTCTTTTTGTCTCTATACTGCTCCACCAATCTCCTGACAAGATGAATAACTTCAGTAGTCGATCGGCCGGGCATGAATCCGAACTGGCTCTCAGATAAAGACACTTCCCTTTTCATCCTCAACTCTATGACTCTCCTAGACTTTCATTATAGTGATTATTTTAAATGAAAGAAAAATAGAGAGAGAATTAGGTTTTAATGGAAAAATAAGGGTTGTTTGTTGCTTGGTCAAAGTGGAGACTCAGTGGTATTGGGGTGAAATAAAAGGGCGAGGGAAGGCGAACAAGTTTGAGAAACTTAATCGAACTTGAGGTGTGTGGTTTGTTAGATTCCTCAAGTATAGTGAGAAGTTCTCTCTAAGTGGAGAAAATATCCTCAACGATCTTAGTAACATCTAAAACTTGTCCTCCAATTGTCCTCGGGCATAGCTGGATGACAAAGGAGGGAAACTTAAAATCCAGCTGAGGCCTGCAGCGTGGGTTCGAACCTGGTGGGAGCAATTTGCTCTCTTTTGGGGTAGGACCTTGTAGGTGATATCAGTTGCTCTGTTCTCAAACCCTGGTCATTCAGGCATATCCCGCGATTTATTGGTAGTAGTGCTGAGGGATCGGGACTACTATCTCCAGGAATAGTCTGATGTAAGCCGGGAAGCTGGATATCAAAAAAAAAAATTGTCCAATTTTTTTACATCACTGAAAACTTTCTGACGACGACCTTAGATCACCGAATACATAACCATCAATCTAAAGTTGTCGTCTATACCGAGGGAATCTCTAGAATGAAATTTGTTAGCGCTTCCGGTCGCGTCATCATCGATTCCCATTGTTTTTACAACTACCTCATTGGCATAGCAAAGCTTCTCTATTGCATTTAAGAGTCGCACATTATAGTTTTGTGAGTGATTGTCAATCGGGTATCTAAATAGGTACAATTTAACTTGTATTCATGTATTTAATATGTACAAGTCTCAATTAAAATATCTAAGCTAAAATTAGTACAAAGCTTACGGGCTATTTATGTATTCAATCAAACGTGTATAATTGGGTACTAGGGTGCTTGATATCACATTGAAGTTTAAAATAAGTATTTCTTTTTTGAAGTTTAAAATAAGAATTTCTTTTTTGAAGTTTAAAATAAGAATTTCTTTTTTCTTTCTTTCTAAAATTGCCCATAGATATATTTTGGCCGTATAATAAATTCTTATATTATTAATTAGTTAATTCAAAAGATTATGAAAACCAAAAAAGCTTTGAGTACAAAATTTAAAATGACTCGTGATGCTTTAAATTCAAAAGATTAGGGACACTTACACGGAGGTCCTTCAAGCGATATAACCACCTATTAAGAAAGAAAGATTATGTAGTAGTTTTATTCTACAACTAGGATTAAACCCTTGACATGACTTAGAAGTTTGTGTATTAGCAGGACAACTATTGGATTAAGGTCGGGTGTCACTCCAAAATAATTAAAGACTTTAACTTATATATTTTAACTCTAACAGAATAAAAAATTGAGCTCAAAATTTATAATTACATACAAAATAAGTTCATTATAAAATGATAAATAATTAATTATGTTTTTAATAATAATTAACTAGTATTTTTTAAATAATTTTGTATACACATTGCAAGTTCTACAGAGTGGTGGTTAGATCAAATATGTTGTATGGGGCGAAGTGTTGGCCAGTCAAGAACGTTCACGTTCAAAAGGCTCTTCCGGATCATTAGCCTTCATCACTACGTTCATACTCAAGGCCAATACCTTTATCACTATGTTCTGAAAGTATATTTATGTCCTAGAGACAATCTGTATTAGGACAAATGTACTTTATACACATTCGTATTATTATTAATGGAGATTAATAATTTGGCATTTGCAATTATTGAATTATTATTTGATTGTTTGTAATTATTCATTAATGTGCATCCTTTGAGCTTACGTTGTTATCAATAGAGTGAGATATTCATGATAGAGCGTAACTCTTAAAATAGCCTCGACTAATGATCATCGAGAATGTGATATCGATGATATGTGATAAGTCGACATGTGGTCTGCATCACATCCTTAGAGGATGTAGTATATCTCACATGCTATGAGTAATGGCTACTCGTGATGGACACATGGATACTATGGAAGTATTGGTATACCCTGCTGATATACTGTTTGTTATACTTGTCTAATGTATGATCAGTGTGTGGGAGATAGAAGTCCTTAGACTTGAGGTCAATTTTTGCCTTGTCTACAAAGTAATGTACTTTGATCCCGTCCTAAGCTCAAATGCCTTATAGGTTGAGATAATGCTTGTATTGGGTACATTACGATGTGGATTGAAGGTGGTAGTTGATCCAAGATTATGATTCATTCCTCGAATGTATATTCGAGAGAACACTCGGATTCTCAGTGATATTAGGTTTAATAAGTCGTTGGCCAACGCAATAGACATATTTAGAATATGGTCTAGTTGTCAACTAATATAGATGAGATACAATGATTAAGCCATTTGGATAGACACTTGACAAATCCTAAGCTTGATCGGGTGTGTCGTGAATGAAAGGATTTTATCTTACCACATAAAGGTTAAGTTTACTGGATTCGCGTAAACGTACTTCACATATTGAGTTCGTCTTCCGGCGCCGTCTAGGAGTTCCGTGTAGACCTTAATTTGATTAATATCGATATGAGAAGGCATGTAGGGTCACACTATGTCGATTGTCTGTTTCGATCTAAGGATGTATTGAGAGAGTAATTAAATATTCGATTTGGAATCAGCATATTTAAATGAATAATGATTATTTTAATTAAGTCAAAATTAGATTTTGAATTTAATTAAGAATGCACGAAAAATAAATTGAGGCAGTGCAGGAGCACGTCGAGCGCCGCGGCGCCCATACCCTAGGGTCGCGGCGCAGTGCAGGAGCATGTCGAGCGCCACAATGCCTCTGCCTCGAATTTTGGGCCAGGCCCAAGGTCAAACCCTAATCTGGTTTTGACCTATTTTTCAGCTATAAATAGAGGCATTCACCTCATCATTCATACACTAATTTTCAGAATATCATTCTAAGCCTTAGAGACTTAGAATCAAATACTCTCTCGAACCTCTGCCGGATTTTCTAGCTTTCCGAAAGAGAAATACATTGAAGCTTGGAGCTTGCAATCGGAAGGGCAATCGCGTGTGCACCTCACAATTGATAAAGATTCCAGATAATTCTAACTTGTAAGTATATGCTTTATGTTACAAATTTAATTGTTGTATAACCATATCAGAAATGTTGTTGGGGTAAGTAAGAAATAAAACTTTTAAACTTTCGTTGTGCCTTACTTATGTGTTTTGAACCCAATAAAACCCTACATGTTCATCACAAGAAGAGTAAGGGTTATACGTTGAAGTACTTTCAAGGTCATGATGGTCATCATAAAGCTCTTTCGGATCATTAGCCTCCATATAGGATTCATGAGTACTCATTGCCTCATGTTCTTCATTGTAGTGACCGTAATCATATTCACAACCCTCGTTAGAAGACTACACTCTTCATTGTAGTCACAGTTCTCATCGTTATAGCCATATTCCTCATTATTACAATCATCAAAGTCATCATCACATGAATCGTAATCCATGGTTACCTATTAAGAACAATCAACAAACACAAGCAAACATGTTAAGTTAGTGAAAGTAAATCTCACAATCACTCAATTGTGCGGACCTTTGATTGCCTCACAAATTGCCTCGGCCAATGATTGTACCTTGTTTAACTCCGATTAGTCACTAAGGATTTAGTTGCTACTCTTGACCGGAATAGATTATTGTTCGACTCGATTAAGGACGATTCGACTCAAGAACTAATTAACTACTAAGTAAGGACAGTTACTTGAAGTAATTAGCTACTAAGTAAGGACAGTTACTTGAAGTAATTAGCTAAGGAAAGGATTAAAATTACCTAAAGAAACTTAGAAGCGAAAATGGAATGAACCCGGATTGAAGAACGAAGATGTTATAATTTGAAAGCATAAAACCCTTTTAGCAAATGAGATATATGATCCATTTTTTTGGTCTCGTTCTGCGGTATAAATGTGATTCGCAAAACGCACATGCGATGTGCGATTTATAAATCACATGTATGACATGCAATTTACTCTTTGTATCGCAGATCGTGCCAAATTTTCTTCAGTTCTCTGTCACGTCTTGCGTTTCATCTGTGATTCACAGTAAATGTATGTGACACAACCAGCAAATCGCAGGTTGTGCTTTCGTTGCACAATTTTATGACGTCAAATCTTTTTAGGGATCCGTTCTCTAGGCCTTTTTTAATTTTTCTAGTGACTTGGGCTCACTTTTTCTAATATTTTACGTCTTTTGGCCCAAAAATACCTTTTCACCTTAAAATTAGATTTCGGAAGATCAAATGATACCTTTTTGCTTCTTCTTCCTCAAGAACTCTTTGAAGGTCTTCAACAAACACTTGAAGATTCAAAAAAATTCAGACCTTCAAACCTTCTTCGAATGGCCCCAAATTTTAGATCCCAAACCTTCTTCAATAGGAGAACAAAGCCCACTAACTTTGAAGCTTTCATTCCCCTTTCTTTTCAAGACCCACCTCAAGCTCTTCGAGTTCTTCAAACCTTCAAACTCAACAATGGTAGAATCTTCAAACTAACTTGAAGTGACCCCAAATTTTAGATGTGGCTTCCTCTTAAGTTAGAGAACAAACCCCAATACTCTTTTATCTCAAACAACTACAAATTCTTAAAAACCCAATTTCAAGTTCTTCAACCCAACAATGGTGGATGACTCAAATCAACTCCAAATAATTTGAAACTTTGAATCTAGACTCAAATAACACTAAGAAATGCAAGTCTAGTGTCGAAAACAACAAACAAACAAGGATTCAAAAGGATTTTTGATTTTTGATTTTTGATTTATGAATTTCATTTTTTTAAATCAAATCCCAAGACTAGATTTGATGGAACAAATCCAAATCTGGCTCTGATACCAATTGATATGATATTAAATTGCAGAAGATAAAAGAAATAATAATAAATTAAAAGATAAAGAGGTAGACACAAAAGTTGAAATCAAAAGTAACTCAAAGTATATGAAACTAAGGACCTTAATTGAATTAACCAAACAAAAACACATAAATCTATGAAGTGGACCTTAAGGAAATTACAAACAATCTTTTTTTCTAAAACAAGATTCAACAAGAGTTTATCCAAAGCCTCTCAAGTCTCTCTCTAGAGAAAACAACAACATTCATAATTAATCAAAACCCCCCTAATGAAATAACTAAAGTAATATTTATATTAACTAGAACATGAAGACTAATATTGCTATTACAATACTACCCTTAACGAAGTAAGGGCCTTCTTTGATGTCTTCTCAAGAGATGGAAGGGTTGCATTTAATGAATGACCCCCTTTGGCATACGTAACCACTTTGCACAAATAACCTCCCAATCTATCTTTCATATCTTGAATGTGATAGTATTGAAGCCTCACATCCAAGATATCTCTCATATCTTGAAGGTCGTTATGATCTTCAAAGGCTCCATCTTTATGATAATGCTTCGTGAATTATAATTTCATGCACCCTCCAAGCATCCAAAGTAATAACTTGATGAAAAGTCCATGAACTCCCTAGCTCGGCTTTGTGTGCAAGTTCTTGATGGAGTTTGGCTTGCATCATTCTCCCCTTCTTGAAAAGGATTCTTCCTCGAAACTAAACCTTGAAAACCATAGGGAAGACAAGAAAGAACAAAGTCCTCAGAGGATGAGGGTTAGTGTTAGAGTAGCCTATGCTACTAACATGCCAAGTATGCACACACTTGTGATATAACCAAGTATCAATCATTATTATGAATAACAAGCTCTCATATAGAGCACTAAGAACTTGGCTATCCCAAAGATGAACAAATGAGGATATCATAAAAGTACCAATGGTTTTAGAATACCAAATAGATAATGTCACATTGGTTCTCGTAGACATGAAGCACAAATAATCCTCTATTTTCAAACTAGACCAATCACACAAGTGTAAGACTTCACCGAGGTCAAAAGGAAAGGATATCCATATCTCAGAGTCAAGTAAACAACTATATACCCCATTAGAACTCCTTCCAACATAAGATGCACCCCAACACAAGCATGAGTATCATCATAAGCAAACATGTAGTGGAGGAAAATATCCCTTAATGTAAAATCAAGTAGAAAATCCTCATTGGACATATATGCCTCCTCACAACAATGCGAAACCTCACAAGAAAAAAAATTGGCAAGGAAAGTATATATCAAAATAATATCATCAATATAGCCCAAGACATCAAAATCATTCACAACATCAAAGTCAAAGTCACATACTGACATATGGCTACTATAAAATGACAACATTCTCATATCACAAATATAACTCTCCTCGTCATATGCAAATAAATAGTAAAGAAAGGTGTCACTTAGAATGACATCGTCTATGGTGTCCATACATGTAACATCACTATTAGGTTCAAGGACACAAGCAAGCATCCTACAAGGATTTGAAACACTCAAGAAGAAAGTAGCAATTTGGAAACAAACATCACCTTCTTTTTCAAAATATTCCTCCACATGAGGTTCTACATGATACACATCACCGTCGCATCTTTGGACCTCATCACTTGACACAAAGACAAAATTGATAATGTCCAAATTCACTCCTCAAAGAGAGAAATTGTCACTTTCTAAGCTAATCCAAACACGTTTTCAATATTTGATTTTTTAAATTTCAGAACTAACAAAGATAAACCTAACTAGAAAACGAGTAAAATGATGAATGGCCACAAGTATGGATACAAGAAAAATTACTCTCAAGTAACGATCCAATGTATTTCACAATTTTACAACTAAGAGTGACTTTATGTAATAGATAATGATTTCTATGACCTCATTGAAAGTCTTCTAACCAAATCAATGAATTTCATCCTAAGCTCTTTCAAGTCTTAGAGTGTGTAGTTGAGCACAATCAATTTAACCTCAAGTTAACTATCATATTTCTAGCTCAAATTATTAGATGAGGTTTAAAGCCCCAAATTCTAGCTATTTACTCTTTTCCTAACTCTTACTCTCTTTTCCAAGAAAAGTAAAAGTAACTAGGAACAATTAATATTGGCCACCATTAATAGACATTAAAGCACAAAGAGTAAATAGAAAATATCAACCCACTTCATTAGAAATAAAAATTGTTCAATATATAAGCAAAACAAGAGAATCAATCCAAACTTTAACAATGAGTATGTTCATAAACAAGATTCAAGTAATGAAATGGAGTAATACACACTTAGATATTCAATACATGACAAGGAATTGAAGAAATGAATAAAAGGGTGAGAAATTTCTCAATCAAAGTCTTCAAATCATCAATCCCAAGTGTGAGTGTAAGAACCCTAGCTCTCCAAGACTTGTATTTTTTTCAAAGATGAAATATCCCCCCCCCCCCAAAAAAGTCTTGCTTTTTATGGATTGCCCATCTTCTCAAATAAAGATGTGATATAAGCATCCCCTGATTTTCAGCATTTCAGTTTTGACCTTTTTTTGCAATTTAACTACTTTTATCATTTTCTTCAATTTGACCTCTTTTGACTTATTTTTCACTTGATCCCTTTCTGATCACTTCTCAATCATATAAACCCTTTAAAACACCGAGAAAATATTATAAGTGCACTAAATTTCTCATTATTATTCACAAAAGTCTAAGTAAAAAGAAGAGATAAGTTGGTAAAATCATCAAATCAAGTGTTAAGTAGTCCCTATCTAATCTCACATGCTCCCCAATATATATACAATATGTTACAAGGTTTAATGTAACAATTGAAAACCTAAATCTCTTGTGCAAAGTCAGTTGCCACAAGATTCTACAAGTGCTTCAAGAACAAAGTTGTTTACAAACTGAAGGACCAGATCCCGACAACTGAAGATGTCTAAGTCCTTTAGATTGTATTGAGTCTTTGTTATTTTATTATTTATTATAATCCTACACTACTTTTAAGAAGTGTCATAGTAGGATAGATTTTAACTTTTGTTGGTTTGTGTTCTTGGCTAGAGTTAGTCAAGGTTTGTAGCTTTGCAATGGAGTTATTGTAAAGGGCTTACAATTTAGGTATTGTAAGGGGTGAAGGATTAATAATTTAATTCTTAGGTTGCAATAGGTTGTAATCTGAAGTTGCTCAGTTAGTGAAGTTGGAAATCTTACTTGGTAGGTCGTGATTTTTAATCTTTTGAGCAAAGGGTTTTCCACGTAAAAATTGTGTGTTATTTACTTTCTGTTTTTGCTTGAGGGAACAGATACTGAACCTGATTCTCTATATTGTTTGGTGGAATCTTAGTTTCATTTAATTGGTATTAGAGTAAGTGTTTTTTAAAAGGTTAACACCTAGAAAAAATCTCTTTAATTGCTGCTCCACCAAACTTAGAGGAAGGACAATCGACTATCAGACCACCGAGATTCAACAGAAAGTACTATGGGTTGTGGAAGACAAGGATGTATGATTTCATCATGGCTGAAGATTCTGAGTTGTGGGACATCATATGTGATGGTCCTCATAATCTCATGAACTCAGATCTAGCTGGTTTTACAACCACCCTAAAAGAAATGAAGGAATACAATGATGTGGACAGGAAAGTTATGGAGAAAAACTTCGAGGCCAAGAAAATCCTTGTTTGTGGTATTGGACCGGATGAGTACAATCGGGTCCCATCTTGTGTATATGCTAAAGAGATCTGGGAAGCTCTCCAAACAGCTCATGAAGAAACCACTCAAGTAAAGGAGTCCAAGATAAATATGCTCATAACAGAGTATGAGTTATTTAAAATGAGAGATGATGAATCTATACAAGACATGCATATCAGGTTCACTTCTATCATCAATGAGCTTAACTTTCTTGGAGAAGTCATTTCAACCAACAAACTGGTCAGAAAATTACTTGGTGTCTTGCCAGATTCTTGGAAAGGCAAAGTAAATGTCATATACAAAGTCAAGAACTTAAAGATTCTAACCATTGATGAGCTGATTGATAATCTCAAGACTTACGAGTTGAAGAGAAACTAGAAAAGAGTGAGGCAAAGAAAGAGAAGAGCCTGGTTCTCAAGGCTGCCAAAAGTGACTCAAGCAGTAACGAAACTGATATGACATACCTCACTTACATGTTTCAAAAGATGGTTCGAAAAAATAATGGGGTCCCAAGAATAGGAAGCTCCAGTAGGAACTTCAAAGGAAACAACAATTATTGTCACAAGTGTGGAAAACCTTGTCACTTCATTAAAGAGTGTCCTCTTCACAAGTTGGAAAATCAAAAAGACATGACTGCTAAGAGGAACCAAGTCCCTGATAAGAAGTTCAGGAGAAAATATGCGGCTGATGACCTGGTGAAGCGAGCTATTGCTGCTTGGGGAGACTCCTCAAGTGAATCTGAAGATGATGATGACCAGGGTGACAAATCAATGATGACCATTGATAATAAACCTTCTGAATACGAGTCAATCTTTGCACTTATGGCCAAATCTGATGATGATGGTGATGAGCAAGAAGAGGTAAAATTTCTTGATGTTCAAAAAAATTTGAAAGTTTACTCTTAAAAGAAACTCATATCATTAACAAATGTGTTAATCAATGCTTATCATGTTCTTGTTAAAGAAAAAAGTACTCTAAATGAAGAAATTAATGATTTAGAACAAGAGATGGATGATTTGATAGTTTCTATTGTATATGTAAAAGAACAGGTTGACAATGTAACTCAACAAAATATCCTGTTAGAAAATAAAAAAGAACATAAAAACTCCCTTTAAAGAAAAATGTGTAGCTAGTGAGACTCAACTGGAGCTTGAGAAGGAGCTTATGAAAATGAAACTGAGTCTCACTACTGAGGTTGAGAAGAATAGACAACTAAAGGAAGATTTAAAAAGGATAAAATTTAATCTTGATAAGGCATTTCATTGGACCTGGTCTTCTGAAGTAATTGTCTCCATGTACAAGAGTAAAGGCGGGGGTAGGCAATAGCTTGGTTTTGAAAAGAAAAATACCCTTTATAATCCCCACATCAAATATGCCTCTATAACTGAAAACTGAATGTGCACTCATTGCGGTCAGACTGGCCATTACAAGAATTCATGCAAAGTCAAAATTCAGTCTATGTAAAAAATAAGAATTCTGTTAAGAAGGGAGTCAGAATGGAAAGACCTGGTCCTCGAAATAGAAAAAATGTCTTGCCTGGCTAGACTAGAAGAAGTCTAATTCACCCATTTTACAATTATAAGAGACCCAAACCTAATTAGTGATCTTGTTTGTAGGCGGGGGTGAGAGGAGGCAATTAAAGATAGTATATGGACAGTAGCTGCTTGAAGCATATGAGTTGTAGAATGGATGATTTTCTCCCACTCAAGGCCTTTCAGAGTGGGAGTGTGTCTTTTGACAATGACAAGAAAAAGTACATTTTTTGTGTTGGCAAGATTGGGAGGACACTTTCCCATGCAATTTTAAATGTGTACTATGTAAATGAGTTGAAATACAGCTTGTTAAGTATATCTCAAATCTGTGACAAAGGAAATAAAGTAAAATTCTTATCCTGCTCTTGCACAGTCATCAATCGTAAAACTGGTAAAGTGGTGCTAGTAGCAAAAAGGTTCAAGAATATATATGTTGCAGATTTGGCTATTTGAATGGAAGTGACTTGACATACCTAAGTGATACGGATGATGATGTTGAGCTTTGGCTCAGACGACTGGGACATACAAGATTCTCATTACTGAAAAAACTTGTGTTGAAGGACCTGGTTCGTGGACTACCCAAGGCCAAGTTCAAAGATCACAAGGCGTGTGATACTTGGATTAAATGGAAGCAGGTCATATCCTGCTTCAACCCAAAGAAAGAAGTGAGTACCTCAAGACCACTAGATCTTCTTCACATGGATCTTTGTGGGCTAGTAAGGATCTCAAGCAGAGGAGGAAAGAAGTATATTTTTATGATTGTAGATGACTATTCAAGATTCACTTGTACTCTATTTTTAAGAAGCAGGGATGGAATATTCCATATGTTCTATGCCTTTGTGAAATAGATTCAAGTGAAACTAGGAAATCACATTGTGAGTATTAGATTGATCATGGTACTGAGTTTGAAAATGCCAAGTTTGAAGAATTTTGTGCTGAAAATGGTATAAGTCAAAAACTTTTCTATTCCTAGAACACCTCAGCAAAATGGTGTTGTGGAGAGGAAAAACAGGACACATGAAGATATAGCTAGAACAATGTTGATAGCAAGTGGTGTATCTAAACATTTTAGGGCTGAAACTGTCAATAATGCTTGTCATGTGATAAACAGATGCATGATCACTTTCCTACTTGAGAAGAGAGAAAGCCCAAGCTGACTTATCTAAGAGAATTTAGCTACAAGTGTTTTGTTATCAGTAATGGTAAGAATGATTTGGGGAAGCTTGATGCAAAAAGTGATGAAGGAATCTTCATTGGTTACTCATCTCACAACAAAACATACTAAGTATAAAACAAAAGAACTTAGGGTGTAGAGGAAAGTGTGCATGTGATCTTTGATGAATCAAATGCTTTAGGAAACAAAGAGTCACAGGATGATGAAGATGAAGATGAGGTATTTTTAAATGCTCCTGATGAACCTATATAAATCTCAAATGGAAAGAATGAATTGATGAGTTAAATCAAGCAAAGTAATTAAGAAGATGCAACAAAGTCTCCAAAAGACACAGAGGAACATGGTTCTCCCATCACTCCACTTAAAACTGAACATAGAGTAACAGATGATGTATCAGGCACTCCTGAAGTTGGACAATGAGGTGAAAGTCATGCTTCTGTTGATGTCAATGATGGATCTAACACGGAAGAACATGGTCCCTCCGTACCTACAATTCAAGTATCCAACTAGAAGCACAAGTGATCTCATCCACTTTAAAATGTGATTACTCTCTTAGACTCTGGTATTCAAACTAGATCTAAGGCTAGAAACATGTTTGCTTTCTCAACCTTTCTATCTCAAATTGAACCAAAGAATATCAAAAAAATAATGAAGGATGTTGAATTGGATAACTGCTATGCAAGAAGAGATTCATCAACTTGAAAGAAACAAGATGTGGCACCTGGTCCCTCGGCCCTCAGATAGAACAGTGATTGGGACTAAGTGGGTGTTTCGAAACAAGCTCGATGAGTTTGGAAACACTATCAGGAACAAGGCAAGGCTGGTGGTTCAAGGTTATAATCAAGAAGATGGAATAGACTATGATGAGACATTTGCTCATGTTGCTAGAATGGAGGCAATTAGAATTCTTATTGCTTTTGCATCTCATATAGAATTCAAATTGTTCCAAATGGATGTCAAGAGTGCATTTTTAATGGATATCTAAAGGAGGAAGTCTTTGTCAAGAAACTCTCTGGTTTTGAGAGTCATGAACATTCTGAGCATGTGTTAAAGCTTGACAAGGATATATATGGTTTAAAGCAAGCTCATCGGACATGGTATGAAATATTGTCAAAGTTTCTTCTTGAAAATGGATTTACAAGAGGAAAAATTGATAACACTTTATTTCTGAAAAAAAAAAAAAAGAGATATGTTGATTGTGCAAGTCTATGTTGATGATATCATTATTGGTGCTACTAATTATTCTCTGTGTAAAGAGTTTGCTAAGCTAATGGGAAGTGAATTTGAGATGAGCATGATAGGTGAGTTAAATTTCTTCCGTGGGCAACAGGTGAAGAAAACTCCAAAATGTACCATAATCAGTCAATAAAAGTATATTAAGGAGTTGCTTAAGAGATTTGAGATGGAGAACGCTAAGCCTATTGATACACCCAGAGCCATTGCTACTCGGTTAGACATGGACGAACCTGGTTCTCCTATCAATGAAACCATATATAGGGGTATCATTGGATTTCTATTGTATTTAACTGCTAGTAGACCTGGCATTGTCTTTAGTGTTGGGCTATGTGCTAGGTTCCAATCAAGTCCCACATAATATTATTCAAAGGCTGTAAAAAGAATCTTGAGGTATCTCAAATGGACTCCGGACCTGATCCTTTTCTATCCTTCAGGAGATCATTTTGACTTGGTTGGATATTTTGATACTGATTATGCTGGATATCTGGTGGATAGGAAGAGACATCTAGAATGACACATTTTTTGGGGTCATGTTTGATCTCTTGGGGTACTAAGAAATAAAATTATGTGGCTTTTTCTACCGTTGAAGCTGAGTATGTGGTTGTTGCCTCCTGATGTGCTCAATTGTTATGGATCAAATAACAACTTGAGGATTTTGGTGTGCTTACTGACTGTGTGCCCTTGTTATGTGATAATACAAGTGCATTTAACATGGAAAAAATCCAATGCAACACAAAATGACCAAGCACATTGATGTCAGCTATCATTTCCTATGGGACAATGTGAAAAAGGGTTTGATCTATATGAAGTTCTGCAAGACAGAAGACCAGGTTGCTGACATTTTCACCAAAGCACTAAGCAGGGAGCACTTTGAAAGAAATCACTTGGAGTTAGGAGTGATTAAGCTCAACTAGTTGGTCTCTCACAAGTTTCCTCAATGACTGACTATGTTAATAGGAAAGGTTCAATGTTAAAAAGTGTTTTTTGGTGGCATCTAACTCACTCTTATACTGTTACAAGTATACATGCATGGAAGTTTCAGGATAACACAAGCATAAGTGACATTGCATACTTCAGAGTTTTTGCCTAAAATTTTCAAGAAAATTGTCAAGGGACCTGGTCCTTGTGAATCAGGTTAGTAGTCTCTTCAGTACTCGTATGAATTTGAATTGTTTAAAGTGCCAGGTTATTAAAATTGTTCCCTCTTTAAATTCAAAATATCCTTCCAAACGGTACACCTTCTCTGAACCGACCTGGCCAATTCCCTCACAACCTGATCCAACCGTTACTTTTCCTTTTTAAATACCAGTTCTCTCATGTCTCTCTTCTCACTTAAATTAAAAACACAAACATTACTCTCTCATTCTTTCTCTCTCACAAACCAGTTCTCTCAACCCTCTACATCCTGTCTTCATCTAAAATCTACCATGTCTAACCAAGAATCAATCATTTCTATCATGGCTGAAACAAATCCCATTCCAACACCATCTGAACCCATCCCTCCTACTTCACCCCCAAAACTCCCAATCTTCACCAATCAAAACTCATTGTCACTTCCCTAAAATCCCCCATTATTGGTCCCTCTAGAACTCGCAAAAGCCAAATTCATCGCACTTCCGGAAAAAGTTCTTTGTGTCTTCTTCCATTTGAGACCAATAGTACCCAACCCTAATCAGTTATCGAACCAATAACTATGCTCCTGAGTGATTGTCATAAGTCCCTTTGTGAACCTCACGCATCACATAATCAGTTTTTCCAGATCCTAAGCATCTTACTAAAGGACCATAAAAGGACCTTCGGTACAACTGGCCATCGACCAAAAAAAACCTAACTGCCTTCATACAAAGAGCCCTTGATTCCTTCAGATTGGTAGACAACTTTCCCTCTCTAAGGTAATCAATAAATTTATTCCACCAGTACCAAGTCAAACTCGTAGTATTTACCTCGGCATGACCACCATCAATTGCGAAGTTTAATAACAATACCACATTACCGGAGTTAAACTCCTCAGCTTTCACGGAAGACCTAAAATTTGCCAATATATCTCCTTATTATTCTGATCTCTAGCAACATGTTCCATGGTCCATTCTTTGTACCGATGTAATATCACTTGAGGAAAAGGATGATGAAATCGAGGTTACAATATAACTAGTTAAGGAAACAGAGGTACAAGGCCAAGTGAATGAAAACCGGGTCACCGGTGACATGCAAGAGAATGGAGTTTCTAGTATTGCAAAATAAATGGATTAAGGTGTTAACCAAGTCAGTGTTGAAGACACCATGACACAAAAAGGTAACCTTCTTCCATCTGATAGTGGTAAAGGGTTAGATGAGTCATCCATGGAGTTAGATGGATTTATTTCTGAAGCGGGTAAGGGTAGGTCAAATATCTTGGATAGTGAGGCCGAGATTATGGCTATTTTGATATTTTAGCTGATACCTTGCGAGCCATGAAAAATAATTAAGGATTTATTGGTGATTTAAGGTCTAGATCTATGCAGTTATATGGGAAATGAAGGAGGGACATGGTCCCTCACCCTAGGGAGAGTCTCAATCATCAGCACTCAAGACAACTCCTATATGGGATGAGACACCAGGTTCTTCTAGGGTTAACTTAGATTTGGCTATTAGTCTTGAACCAATGTCCACTATTTATGTGCCTTTAGAAGAATTGTCATCTGAGAAAGAACCTGGTCCTACTGGCCCTACCACTGAGTCTGATGAGGATAATGTTCCCCTTCGTTTTAAGCGTAAAAGGGCACATGTTAGTGAAGAGCCCAAGGAGAAGCCTATACCCAAAGTGAAAAAAAGTATTCCCCAAACAACCCTTAGAACCAGACAGAGTAAAAGGGTTATAAAGGACACTTGAGAATCTTCCTTACATGAAAATAAAGTAAAGAGTACTAAAATGACAAAAACCCAAACAGGGACAAGAAGGCTAATTAATGAGGACATCTTGGTTGATGCAGCTATCATGGTTGATAATGATGTTGTTGAAGAAGAGGTGAAAAATTCTCTACTTAAAAGGAAAAATTCGAGAAAGAAGAAAGAGCAGAAAAAGAAAAGTGTGAAACAGATTGTCACTAATGATGAGGATAATAAGTCTGACAAAGAGATGCGTGAAACTCGACCTCCTCCTCCAAAGAAGAGGAAGAGTAGTATCAGTGAGGAACCAGGTTCCTCAAAGAAATAAAAAAATTGGAAGAAATGTTGCTCAGACTAAGAAGGAAAGAAATGAGACTTTGGGGAGTTAAAAGGTGTTGAGGAGGGTGTTTGAGACTGAAATTGCTGAGAGGTTTGGCATGAAAGAACTGCTTGAAATCGTTGAGTTCCAAAAATTGGCTCATCTTTTTGTACCCCCAGGACATAGTGTATATAATGAAAAGGTGGCCTAGTTCTATACAATTTTTTGCTACACTGGCAATTACACTCTTGTTGTGTCAGTGAATGAGACTGACTTTGAGGTAGATGAGTCGAAGCTTGGAGAAATCTTGGGGGTCCCGGCTGATGGGATTAAGATTATGGCTGGTGAGGCCTCTAATGCCTTTAAGACTGTGATTGCTAAGAATGATGAGTTTGCCACTAGAGAAAGGCTCTTCAAGAAAGAGCTTAAACTAGAGTACCAGCTTGTGTTTGCCCTCGTCAACAAAGTTCTGTTGCCAAGGGCTGAAGGTCGTTCTATTGCCTCTGTGCCAGACCTAGTGGTTTGACCACTAGCACACTGCAGCAGAGTTGTTGTACTTATGACAGTCAACAATACATCTTTATAGTTGTAACTGTTGACTGTACGATAACCAAGAGAACGGATAATAGACCAGGTCCTTATCTAGTTCCTCAAAAGTTTTGCAAATTATCAAAACACAAGATGACATATCTTATCAATTTCCCCCTTTTTGATGATGACAAACACATAATTGATATTTCCACTGAGAACCAGATTCCCCACTTATTCCCCCTGTGGACCAGACCTATCTTTCAAGTTTACAACATGTTAATCAATGCAACATCATTTTATCCTCTTAACTTCACCCTCAATCACAACAATCATATCATATTCCTAATGCCCCTTATTTTCTCCATTTTGCATCATTGAAAAGAGCAATTAAAGCAGCACAAGCAAAAAGTAATTCAGTAACATTAACTCAGAGCCACTTAGGTGACACAACACGAGCAGAGACATGAACAAACAAGCCAGTATCAATGCAGAAGGCAAAGTAATTTCCCAAATATAGATTAACATTTAACAAAAACATAGTAGCCAAATCAGTACATAACATGATAATTAAAACTACTATCAATGCCAAAGTCATAAGGGAAACAAAAATAGGAATACACAAGAACGGGACTTAAAGCGAAGGAAGGACTAGGTCTTAAGAACAAAGGCTTAATAGGCTAGAAGACAAACAAAGGGGCCAAAGCCTTGAAGAGTCTATCCACCCTCGCACTGTTGGTGCGCTGGTATTGGAGCATATGATCACGAAGGTCATCAACCTTCTGCCTTAACTTCTCCTTTTTAGCTCGTAACTTCTCAATCTCAGCATTTGCAACCTCCAAATCACCACTAGAACCAGGTTCTTGTGCTTTTTTTGCTAGTTGAACTCTGGGAGAGCATGCTCAACCTTAAGCTTTTGAATCTCAACAGTTGCTATCTCTTGAACCTCAACTACAGTTGAAATGGTAGAGGTGCTGCCAACTCCACCTTTCTTGGGCATGCACTCACATTCTTCCAAATTCTTCATGGTGAACATATGTTTTTTGGTGCTCATGGTAGCCTTTCCAGTTTTGACTTTGAAATGCACAAGAACCTTCATCAAAAGAAACCCATAAGGAAGGTCATGCCTGCCCTCCCTAGCATTTACCACTTTGATCCTATGCTTAATCATGATAGTTGGCAGACAGATAGGTTTAAAAATTGGCAGAGCCTCGAAGTGTTGAGTAGTCCCTATCTCATCGCACATGCTCCCCAATATATATAAAATATATTACAAGGTTTAAGGTAACACTTAAAAACCTAAATCTCTTGTGCAAAGTCAGCCGCCACAAGATTCTCCAAGTGCTTCAAGAACAAAGCTATTTGCAAACTGAAGGACCAGATCCCCACAATTAAAGATGTCTAAGTCCTTTAGATTGTTTGATTCTTTGACATTTTTTTCTTTATTGTAATCCTACCCTACTTTTAAGAAGTGTCATAGTAGGACAGATTTCAGCCTTTGTTGGTTTGTGTTCTTGGCTAGAGTAAGTCAAGGTTTGTAGCTTTGCAATAGAGTTATTGTAAAGGGCTTACAATATAGATATTGTAAGGGGTGAGAGATTAATGGTTTAATTTCTAGGTTGTAATCTGAAGTTGCTCTGTAAGTGAAGTTGGAAATCCTACTTGGTAGATCGTGATTTTTAATCCTTTGAGTAATGAGTTTTTCACGTAAATATTGTGTGTTATTTGCTTTCTGTTTTTTCTTGAGGGAACAAATAGAGAATCTAATTCTCTATATTGTTTGGTGGACTCTTAGTTTCTTTCAATTGAGCAATTTAGGAAGCGAATTTAGCTGCTGTGAATATGAGAGTGCGGTGGGAGTACCATGGACAGGGTAGTGTAGGAGGAAAAGATGGAGATGAACCGAAGGCCTTGTCTGGTCTAAGTAAATAAGACACAAACTTTTGTTATCTTTATTATTTAACTACAGTTCTTCCTAAAATAGTAAATTCTTATATCATGTTTAGAATATCTTAATTTGACTCTTCTTTTATGAACTTTTTTACATGTTGTTCTGTATTCTACAATATTAAAGTTAAAATAATTAGGCACCAAGTGAGAGATGAAAACCCTTGTTTAAAGCATTTCAAGTGTAACTCCTACTCGTATGCGTCAACCATCTGTCATGATACTTTGAAAATTTGACTTTAGTCTATGTGGCCAAGCTATAACAAGGAAATATATCTAATCCTTGTAAGAAACAACGTCAAAAGTTTGATAGACATGCAAAGACTTTTATTGCGTTTCAATTTATTGATTTGCGTCCTTTGTGAGACATTAAACTGAGGAAGCCAGGGAGAATTGCAGGCCAAGGAGACTTTTTTTGCATTACTAGAACAATATGAAGGAGAAAAGGGAAAAGAAGCTACTTACCATCTCCCCAAAAAAAACGAAAAGGAAAAGGGAAAGAAGCCAAAAGGTTTGTGTTGGAAAATCCTTTTGAGTTAGACTTAATGGAGCTATAGAGGGTCATGGTTTCTATGTAGTGTTGCTCTAAATCAACTACTTACCCATCTTTTGGCAGCATATTATGGTGAACGTAGCTTAGCATGAGTATTGCTTGTGACTTAACTTTTATTCCTTTGGTACTCATAATAGATTATGTATACCACTTGAAGTTGTACCATGTTCCATCTAGACATCAGATAATTAACCGCGTATATTGGTTTGTGTTTATTGCTTAGTAGTTCAACGGAAGCATCGTTGACATGTCTCAAATATAGGTGGTAGGGAAACGGATTAAAATGATGAGCATGGGGTTTTCCTATTTTTCAGTGTTCACTGTGATGTACTAATGTTATTTCAACGTCTATGTTGCTCGGACTCTTCAACAATGTCGACGGGTGCGTGTCGGATACTCCAAAAGTAGTAGAATCCGGTACGGGTGCGGCAACATTTTGGAGAGTCCGAGCAACATAGCTCCATGTGCATTGAGCAAGACATACCTACGTGGGCTAATTGCGTATCACATTTTATTTGTAGCTTGAAGTCAAGTTTGTCCTGTCTAAACGTTGAACAAGCTTCTCATTCACTTGAATATATGTTTTATGTAGTTTCATATTGAGATTGATCTACTAGAGATAACTGACTTAAATTGAAAACAAAAGGTAAAAGAAGTGTGTCAGAGTAACGACTACATACTCTTCTCTAATTTGCTTGATTACATATAAGTGCTATTCCTGACGGTTGCCGAAATTGAAACAGAGAAAAGACTCAAATTGCTGAAACTGAATTGGAGCAGAGAAAGTAGAGTGGTGGATATGAAGTTCAATTAAAGGGCAATCCCACTTTCTTGGGTACCGGTTTTGTATTTTCTTCTGTGTCATATGCTTTATATGTTTTAACTTTCTAGTTGTTACACCATGAACGTCATATTGTAGAAAGTGATTTGTTAGGACTGACATTTGCTTGCGCCCCTAACTATAAAGGAAGATGTGGCTTACCATCACAATTTGATGCCACATACTGTTATGCTTTGTGATATGCTTCTTGACTACTTCTTGTTAGATGATATTAATCTTCCTTGAGGAGTCTTTCATTAATATCAAGGTATATATATAGTACAATATTTATCCCTTATACAATAGGAATCTTAAGCCTATACAAAAGAGGAATCCTAGTCTTACCATAATTATATTTACACAATATATGAAAATATTCTAATTATGGGTAGGGAATATATTATTTCCTATATTTACACGTTTACACACCCCCTCAGTCGGAGCGGGAGGAGGCCGGACGCTGAGACTGGATCTGAAGTCAAGAAATAATTGTACGGGAAGTCCTTTGGTAAATATGTCTGCATACTGATAGGATGATGGAACATGTAACACTCTGACATGGCCTAACGCAACTTTCTCACGAACGAAGTGTAGGTCTATCTCAATATGCTTGGTTCGCTGATGTTGAACCGGATTATGAGAAAGATAGATGGCAGAGATGTTATCACAATACACAATAGATGTCTGACGCAAAGGACACTGAAGTTCTAACAGTAAATTTCTGAGCCAACAAATCTCAGCTATTACATTTGCAACGCCTCTGTACTCAGCCTCGGCACTGGAGCGAGATAGGGTAGCATGTCGCTTGGCAGACCAAGAAATCAGATTATCCCCTAAGAAAACACAAAAGTCGGAGGTGGAGCGTCGCGTGTCCGGACACCCTGCCCAATCTGCATCCGTATATGAAAGCAACCTGTCTGGTGCAGAAGGGTATAGGTGCAAACCATAATCAAGAGTGCCTTTAATGTATCGAATGATACGCTTAAGAGCAGTGAAATGAGACTCCCTGGGGGCATGCATAAATAAGCACACCTGCTGAACAGCATAAGCTATGTCTGGCCTGGTGAATGTGAGATACTGAAGTGCACCTGCAAGGCTCCTATACAGAGTAGGATCAGAGACTGGAGCACCATCCATAGCACTGAGCTTAGATTTGGAATCAACTGGAGTAGGCACATCTTTGTAGTTCGCCATCTTAGCCCTGTACACAATCTCTTCTGCATACTTACGCTGACACAAGAACATATGATTGGCAGACCTGGTCACTGATATCCCCAAAAAGTAACTCAGCTTCCCCAAATCAGTCATTGCAAATTCGTACTTGAGCAAGACAATAATCTCATTTTACAATCCGTCGGAGGAGGCAGTAAGAACAATATCATCCACGTAAAGTAATAAGTAAGCAGTGCTACTACCTCGATGAAAAATTAAAAGTGATGTATCACTCTTGCTGCATACAAACCCAATCTGCAAGATATACCTGGCAAAACGATCATACCACGCACGGGGGGCCTGCTTCAGGCCATATAGTGACTTACGGGGACGGCACACATAGTGAGGAACTGATGGATGAGTGAACCTTGGTGGCTGATGCATGTAGACTGTCTCTCACAGATCCTCATGTAAGAATGCATTCTTCACATCAAGCTGATGGATCGGCCAGTGTTTGCCCATGGCTATGCTTAAAACTGTGCGGATGGTAGCCGGTTTGACAACCGGGCTGAAGGTCTTACCACAATCAATGCCCTCCTGCTGATTTGTGCCATTAGCCACAAGATGGGCCTTATACCTCTCAAGATCCCCATTGTCTCTGAACTTGTGACGAAATAACCATATACAACGAATGACATTCACCCCCTCAGGTCTAGGTACTAGATCCCACGTGTGTTGTTTAGTTAAAGCATTGAATTTCTCATACATAGCCGCATTCCAATTAGGGTCTTGTTTGGCCAATTTTGGGTTCTTTGGAAGTGGAGAGATGGTTTGGGCAGACAAGTAGAAATGGACTTTGGGTTTGAAGATTCCATGCTTTGAACGAGTTTTCATTGGATGGGTAGGGACAGTGAGTGGTGGAGTGGTGTCTGAGACGGGGGGTAAAGTCGGATAAGGAAAAGGTGGGGGTGAAGCCGTCGGAGGTGCCGCGGCTCCTGGATTGAGAGTCGCGGCGCTAGAAGGTTGACAGGCTTCTCTGAAGTTTGGGCGTCGTGGCGCCTCAGCACAGGGCCGCGGCGCTGTCGACGGTATTTCAAAAGATTGTTCTCTGGAAATCAGGCGCCGCGGCGCCTCCCCTCGAGGCTGCGGCTCTGACGGCGAAACAGATGATGTGAGTTGTTTTATTATGAGGGGAGAGATGGCAGACTCGTCAAGAAATGAGTAGTCATGTTTTTGGAATTTTGGAAGATTCGAAAACGGGAATGTGGTCTCGTCGAATGTGACGTGACGAGATATGTGAATCTGACGAGTTGACAAGTCATAGCATAGATAGCCCATATGGTTCGGCGGGAATCCTAGAAAGACACATGGAGTGGACCTAGGAGCGAACTTGTGAGGGGCGGTGGAGCTAAGGTTGGGATAACACATACAACCAAAAATCCGTAGATGATCATAAGAGGGGATTCTATAGTAGAGGATTTTGGTAGGGGTCATATTGTGAAGAGTTCTAGTAGGGAGAATATTTAGAGTGTATTCTGACATTTTAGCAGCATAGACCCAGAAGGGTGGAGGGAGGGAGGCATGAATCAATAGGGTGCGAATCATATTGTTAATGGTGCGGATGATTCTTTCAGCTTTACCGTTTTGTGGTGAGGTGTGAGGGCAGGAGAAGCGAAAGACCATGCCATTATTGGTACAAAAGCGGTGAAACATAGAGTTATTGAATTCACGACCATTATCGCACTGAAATGATTTTATGCCTTTTCCAAATTGTGTTTGAATGAACTTGCGAAACTCAAGAAATTTGACAAACACTTCCGATTTAAATTTAAGAGGGTATAACCAAACGTAGTGTGAAAAATCATCAAGAAACACAAGATAATATTTATGACCGAGAGAACTAGAGATAGGAGATGTCCATAAATCGGCATGTATGATATCAAAAGGAGCAAATGTAACACTAGTAGATGATTTAAACGGAAGACGAATATGTTTGCCTAAAGAGCAAGAAACACAATTTTGGGCAAGCTTCCCATTACTAGCAATGAAATTATTGCCTCTAAGAAAATTAAAAATTGGGGCTCCTGGATGACCAAGCATATTATGCCAAGTTGAAGAAGAAACAGCCGCTAGAGTGACGGGAGAGCAAGAACTGGCAGCGGAGGTGAAAGTGAATGGATAGAGATCCCCCGTGCTATTGCATCTCATAAGAGGTTTCCCCGTATGAAGATTCTTCACAGTAAAACCAAAAGGGTCAAAATCCACAGAGACAGAATTATTACGAGTAAATTGGCGGACAGATATGAGGTTCTTAATCATGTGTGGGGCATATAGGGTGTTTTTGAGGGAGAAGGGTGGATAAGGAGGTTGTGTATGAGGTACCATAACCCTTAACTGGAATGCGTTGTCCACTACCAACTGTAACATATTGAGGATGTTTTAACCGAAACAGTTTAGGAATAGTACCTGCAGACTGGGTGACGTGAGATGTGGCGCCTGAGTCCATGTATCAAGTATTGTCAGGCTGTTGCATATAGGGTGTCAACGCCCGACCCAACTCGGTGGGTGTCATGCGGAGGAGGCTGCGGGACCTGACCTTGCATGAAGTGGGCCTGCTGTGGGGCTAGAGCGGGGCCTAACAAATCGGGATAAGAATACGATTGTATGGTCAGCTGCATCGAATGGACTTGGCGCCGCGACTCAACCAGGGCACCGTGGCTCAGATCTTGAGGCCGCTGTGCAGACGAATCGGCTGAGGAGCCGCGGCCCAGTTGTTCTGCGATCTCTGTTGATGTTGCTGCTGTTGGTTCTGTTGACCGAAACTCTTGCCACGACCACGACCTCCTCTACCGCCGCGGCCCTGCCGCTGTTGGGAGTTGTCTGATCTTGGGGTTGCTTGTCGACAGCTAACACCTGTTGGGCGTGCTCATCCTGCTTAGCACGACGGGTTTCTTCGAGCAACAATTGTGAGCGAGCTTTGTTAAAACTCGGTAGCGGATCTGCCTGTTGAATAATGGTGGCCAAAGTATCATATTCGCCCTTAGTAAGGCCAGAAATCATTTGTAGCACCATTTTATCGTCAGTGACAGGCGTGCCGATGTTGGAGAGTTGATCCGCTAGAATTTTAAGCTGCTTGCAGTACTTAGAGACATTGGAGAAGTTTTCAAGACGTGTTTTGTTGAACTGTTCTTCCAAATACACGGCATGAGTGTGCTTGTTGTCCTGAAAAATTTCCTCCAAACGATTCCACAAGTCAAGGGTTGTGGAGTCAGATTTCATGATAGTAAGGAGCAAATCCTGAGAGATACTACCATATATCCGTTGTTTGACGCCGGCGTCGAGACGATGCCAGATAGAATCATCAACCTCTGTAGGGCGCGGAATAGTGTCATCAATATGGTCAAGCACGTTATAGTGACATGCATGATTGCGAAAAAAATCAACCCAGTGAGAATACTGGTTGTTTTCTTGATCAAGAATAATGGGAATATGGTTCTTGATGTTGGAAACAGTACGGGCGGGATGAAACGGGGGTGATGACTTTATGGGGGGATTTGTGGAGGTAGAGGCGTCAGAAAGTGTAGAAGAATCAGGGATAGCCATTTAGAGAAGAGAAGAAATGAAGAACAAAACCCGAAAAACAAGAAGAAAATCCGGGAGGGCCGTGGCGTAGGAGAGGCAGCCGACGGCTGTGGAAGAGAAAGGTTTTTAGGGTTTTGTTTATTTGGCTCTTGATACCATGTTAGATGATATTAATCTCCCTTGGGGAGTCTTTCATTAATATCAAGGTATATATAAAGTACAATATTCATCCCTTATACAATAGGAATCCTAAGCCTATACAAAAGAGAAATCCTAGTCTTACCATAATTATATTTACACAATATATGAAAATATTCTAATTATTGGTAGAGAATATATTGTTTCCTATATTTACACGTTTACACTTCTCTTACCTTATCTTATCTGAAAAAAGAAAAAAATTGTTTCCTCAGTACTGCTTTAAAGTGGGAAGAGACAAGTATATCGTCGTTCTGTCCTTCTTGTGGTGTAAACACTGTTTACTTACATCAGTTAGAAGAGACCTCATGTTCCTAGCTGGTTTTTGCTTCCACTAAGGACGTATGTCATTTAGGCCCAATGTATCACTTATGTTTAGCTGGACGAAACTTTATTTTAGTTTTTAGTGATAATACTTTATGTTACTTTGTTTTGCTTTGCTTGCTTTGACTGATTATGCTTTGTCTTGAGCCGAGGGTCTCCCGGAAACAGTTTTTCTACCTACCAAGGTGGAGGTAAGGTCTGTGTACACTCTACCCTCCCCAGACCCCACATTGTGGGATTTCACTGGATATGTTATTGTTGTTGTTGTAGTGATAATACTTTATGTTAAAATCTTGTATTTAAATAATGATGTTTCTTGTTGAAGATGTTCTATTGGTTTAATTACTGTTTATTTATTAAATTCTATTAAAGTATGTATTAACTCTAATTTAATTATATAAAAAGTCTTTCAAAAATATTGTATAATTTATAACCTGAGACGGGGAAAAACAAACTAAAACAGTCCCTTAAGTATAGATATATGTATTTTGCTCCTTAACATACTAGAAGACTGATGCGGTTGAGATAACAGATAACAGACTACAGACCTATCAGTCTAGTGGGGAGTTCTTACAACGTAAATGTGAAGCTTCTTGCAGAAAGGCTAAAGGCTGTGATCGATCAATTGGTGCCAAAGAATCAGATGGCTTTTATTAGAAGTTGACAAATAGTGAGTTGGTTCTAATAACTTATGTGTAAGTTAAACATTGAGAACGTGTACAATCATGTGAATTGAAGTTCTCTTTTTAATATGCTGAAGGAGATGGGGCTTGGAGAGAAGTGGATTAAATGGATACATTTCTATGTATCCACTGTTAAACTCTCTAATAATTACTGTAATAGCTAACCCACGGGCTTTTTCTCTGCTCACAGAGGCTTAAGGTAATGAGATTCGCTATCTCCTTTCCTTTTTTATTTTGGTTATGGAAGTTTTCAGTAAGACGATAAACAATTAAAGCTATAGCTGGTTGAGCGGGTTTACAGTAGACAGTGGAAGTGAAGCTGCACTTGGCGGATGGTGACGTGTGATGAATGATGATGTAGATTAGGTATTTGAGGGTGATTTTGTTGATTTTTGAGGTTGCATCTGGCTTAAGAACTAATCCGGAAAAAATTAGTACTAATATATTCCTTGTTCATGAATTTGAGTGATCTAATAAGTAATCTAGGCTGTCAGGTAGGTCATTATGCCTATGAGAGGTCATTAAGCTAGCATTTGGATATGAATTTGGTTGAAACTTGAAAAAAATAAAGTTTTGAAAATGAGATAAAAAATGGTTTTTGAAAGTTGAAATCATATTTGGACATACATTTTTACTTGTAAAGAAGTCAGAAGTTTTGTGAGAACTTCAGAACTTGAAAAACTACTCTAAAACCACTTTAAAACTTGAAAAAACATCTTCAAAAACTGATCACATTTTATAATCGAACAATGTTATCAAATTTTTTTTGAAAGAAAGTGAAAAAAACTAATGGCCAAACGGGAGCTAAGAGTGTGGCAAGCATCATAAAAATGGATCATCCCAACAACCGTTAAGGAGTTTCTTTGATAGCTGGCTGTTCTGCAAGGGCAACAAGGAGCTAGAAATATTTGGAGGTCCATTACGGGTTGTGTTTTTTGGACTAGGAGAAAATAAAGTTAGAACTATGTATGAACACTTGTAGAATCTGCTGGATATGTAAAGCAGTACGGGAAGTAAATAAATATTACAAGTGTTCGAAAGGATAAACAAACAAGTCAATATTCAGAACTGCCGCAAGCTTGTTGAGTCTTGAATCTTGATAACCTGAAATCAAGAAACACTAAATCTGGATTGTTACAATTGTGGCTAAGTCGAGAGATGACTCTCTGTCTTTAAGACAAGATTGCCCCATATATATGCTTTTACGTTAACGGGCAATAGTCTTCCAAGATAAAACAGCAACTAATCAACACTACAAAGCAAATAGGTTGATTCCGACGAAGAAAACAAACACGAAACGACTTGCTGAAGAATAGAAAAGGAAGGAAGAGTTTCTGTTTTTTACCACTGTTTCTGCTCACGTTGTTGGACAGAATATGTGTTGTTCTCTCTTCTGTTTTTGTCTGTGTAGTATATAGTGTATGTAGTCTCTACAATTGAGCCAAAAGGCTTCAATATATAGCAGAAGGGGAGGGACTTCTCAACTGCCAAGTAATGGCTGTTTATGGCCAAGTAATGGCCATCAGTGAGGAAATTAATCAGCCAAGTAATGGCTGATTTAAACATAAAGGAGATTTTAGGGAGGAGATTAAGTGCAGATTAATGGACTACTAACGTTTCAAAAATCAACCAAAATGGTAAATTACTTTCTGCCTTCCGTCGTTCCCAAATTCATCTTTTCAGAAACTCCAAGGACCAAACTATAAATATTAAACAATTTGGAGGTCTATCAGAAGAAGCCCAAAGCCCACGTCCCGTGACCCGAGACCCGAGCTCGGACTGGACGGGCGGGTGGCAACGCGCGTGTGGACTTAGCCTTGAACCCAAGCACATCTAGGTTCTCCCTCCTTCAAACACATGGGTTACCCCTTGGGGTCCCAAACCCTTAGCCAATTTTGAGACTTATAAATAGAACAATTCTTCCTTTTACCACCGATGTGGTAGATTTATCCCACACCATATTTCCATGCCTCAAACACCTTACTTCGTGCACCAATATCTCTTTCATCTCTCAAAGAAATTTGACGATTCTTGACCCTACGGTCATCTACTCACTTAGTAGATTATGCACGTGTGAAGAGACAAAGCCTCAAACATGCGAAACCCTAGTGTTTAAGTAACTAAATATGGGTGGACGCACCTCCCCACTAAAGGCAAATTTCCAACAATCCCCTCTTGAAAGAGATTTTGGCGCACACACAAGGTGCCTACTTTCAGCAATCTTTCAGCGAAAAGATATTGCATTAGGAGAGGTAGCTTCCGCTTTGAACCTTCCCTAGTTGAATACCACCGGACTTACTTATTGCGCGGTGAACGTGATGTCTTGAACCGTCAGTGTTTAGTGTAAGCCAAGACAATGATACCAACACAATAACTCTCCTTATTCATTTTATTCTTATTGTTTTGTCCATTGTGTCCATGGACGCACTTGGATTCTTAAGTGCGTTCATTTGAGGAGGTCTGTCTTCGCACTTGAATAGGTGATCTTCTACAAGGTATCCTGCTATACCGCACTTCACAAGTGTTAGGAATCATTAAAAGGTTCCCCAACTTTAACCGTTTGAGGATCGTTAAAGGTTTGGAAGCTTAACCTTTACCCACCATGCAGGTAGCACTTTAATATTTATCGCGGGAACAACTTTGGATTCATGTTTACCTACAGAAATCATCATCTGAAGTGCTCTTGCTTCCACCGAAGCGCTCAACTGAACCTTTTGCAGCTTAATTTTCCCATTGAACCAAATTATTGGGATCTCCAATCAATATGGTTGGGTTACACCGTAAAGGTTCGTATTGTTTGGGTTTTAAGCCCATTCCCCTAGACAGGCAGAACACTTGATCATCGGGTAGTCCCTTAGTTAAAGGGCCTGTTATATCATTTGATTAGTAATCAAGGAAGTGACACATGTGATAATCAACTGCCATACGATCTTATGTCTCCGACAAATCCTGACAGATATGTCCAGACGCCGTCATCCGTGTCCTTCCTGAAGCCGACCGGCTAGCCACAATGTATAACTGCTGAAGGCACATGTTTCTCCCAATAAGGGACGTCCTCTAAGGAGTCATGAAGTTACTCAACTTCTTTTATGCTTTGTATAAAGTGATAAACTCTGATTCCATCATGAATTGGCCGATGCAAGTTTGCTTAGAGGATTTTCCAAGACCCACCATACACATTTACTTGTGGCATTGGTGTTCATCATATCTGATGTCCAGTTTGCATTATTGTGTTCTCCCAGAACCGCTGGACATCCAGAATACCATAATCCGTAGTTAAGCGAATATTTCAGATATCGTCATATCCGACTTAACGCCTTCTATCGATTATTTCCAGAATCACGAGTGATCCTTAGTTCAACTGATCTGTTTTATAATCCGATATCAAATCGATTGTAGTGTGTACAATACATTGAACTACATGTGACCTGCACATATCTCTCCTTGTCTATGGGAGCACCATGATTCCAATCAGTTCTATGATTCATATCCATTGGTGGCTTCAACGAGTCTGTCAATTATCTCACAACTGAGTTTGGAGTTAGATCAGTCCGTTAGATGTCTTAGAAATCCAATTCTTAAGATGTCATCTGTGATACCTGTATCTTTTATTTCAGTATAACTTCCACTTTCAGACTGTTGATTTTCCAAATGTTGGCTTTCTAACTTCAGAGTCAATGTTTATGTGGTCAAATTCACTATTTCTGTTTTATCTGAAAACTTTCAGGACCAAAATGTAAACATTTCAGGGACTAAAATGAAAGTTCAGGAAGAAGCTCAACAGTCCAGCAAACCAACTCTGATCCTCCCCTTCCAACTCTCCGGTTAGGAAGGTTGTTTCAACATCCATGTCATGCGAGACTGCAATGGCCCTAGATGTTAAGCTATTCACAGGGAAGCACATGTACAAGTAGTCGAGGCCTTATACTCGTCAGTAGATCCATCTACTTTGTACTCACTTTTGAGTATCCTTTTTCACAACCCAAAGATTCTTTTCCCGAATGAAGATCAACCATTACACAAGTATGGTTCTATATGATGGAATCTATTTCTCTCTTTGTAGCTTCTTTCCAAAGCAGTGCTTCTGGAGATGACAATTATTTGTTAATTGTCCATGGTTCATTCTCAACCATACAAGCTAGAAGGCCTGGAACAAGTCTTTGTCCCCTCTTTGCTCCGTCTCGGTTCATCATCTAGAATCCCTGAGTTCTGTAGATCTAGAATTTTAAGTTCCGGATAGATAGCAACTTTCGAGTCCTGTAGATATGGAACGTCTAGTTCCGGACAGTCAGGCACTCGCGAGTTCTTGTTAACCTTGAGCAATTACTTCTTTTCCTTTTCAAGGAAAGTTATCTTCAAATAATTCAGCATTCTTTGACACCAAGAGGCGATAAGCATTACTGTTATTTGCAGATCCAGTGGATATGCAATTTACAGTCTTAGGTCCAACTTGACCTATTTCGGTATTCCAACCTCTACCAAGCCACCTCACATCACAACATTTGTATGTGAGATCATTTCCATATTTCACATGGAGGGTTATCCTTATCCTTATGCGTAGTTCTGTTGAGAATCACATTAGCGGTAAGGATCGCCTTGCCCCACATAATTTGAGCGTACGACTTTGCTCTTGGCTAACATCGTTAGACTGAGGTGAGTAATGAGCAGTCGTTTGATGAACGATGCTTCACATTCTCCCCCTCTATCACTAGTTGATTTTCAACTTCTACTTTGTAGCGCTTATCCGCTTCAACAACTTCATCTTTGCTTTTCAACAAATAAAGGATACAATATGTTGTACCATCATCAATAAAGGTCACAAAGTACTTGTATCCCCCTTCTATTTTGTATAAACTTCAAATCACCCATGTAGGTGCGACTAAGTTCTAGAGGAGTGGTGCTTCTTTCGCTATTCCTTTGACGGAATGGAAAGGTGATTTTGCCTCTTCGCCAACCTCACATTTATTTTGAGGGTTTATGTCGACAGAAAGCAAGAATCTCAACTTCGTTAGCTTTTGAATGACTTTCTATTTAACGTGTCTTAATCTATGATGACATAGATGCACGGATTACAAATATATCATACATTTAGCTACAGACATATTGTACCATTCTTAGTTATTACAGACCTGTTGGACTAGTCTCAAACCAGCTTGACCAACAGCGTCCCTTAAACCAAGTTTGGGACATGTATCACCTCCTTTTGGAGTGATCCCATTCCCTGAAGTCCTATTGAGGACAACCTCTCTAACCCCTTCTACTTTAGAGGCGGCGTTGCTTCACGTGAACAACCTCTTGCCCGTGGTTAGGGCGTAACCGGATCATATGTGATGTGGATACTCTGGCCCACTCCAGTTGCTTTGGCAGACTGAGTGTCCAATTTGTTTTCTACATTTCTTTTAGCCTTCAGATCATTAAGACCTGGAAACTCTGGCTCACCTTACTAGGTGTCCATTACTTCTCTTATCAAATGAATTCTGGCCCCACTCCAGTCGCCCGTAGGCTTTGTATGACTGAGTGTCCAATATCATCCTATCAAAGGAATTTTGGCCTACTCCAGTCGCTCGTAGGCTTTGTACGACTGAGTGTCAAAATATCATCCTATCAAATGAAGGATCTTCTATCAAATATTGTGACAGGGTCAACGTCTTAAGATAAGACATTATCTTTTAGTCTTCTTCCCTTGAGATTGGTGCCCAGACAATTGTTGGCGCTTACTTAAGAGTGGTAACAGTTTTTGCACAGTCAATGGATCTTTTTCCTCGTATGTGCGAACATACTTTACACATTTTTAATAATTACACTCAAAAGAACGGATCTTTTTAAGTCATTTACAAAATCCAATCTTTTAACGGGAATGAAGATGAGATTAAACTTCTGATTTTAAAGCGTAAGAAATATAAATTATTTCGTGAAAACAATTTCATATTCCTCCTTACTTTAAGCCATTTTTCATCAGACATCATTTAATCTTATTCTAGACAAGGAAGAAAAATTACTTATCCCAATTTTGGATTTTGGCCCACTTCAGTCACTTGGTTGGACTGAGTGTCCATTTCCTCCTTACCATAATTCGGATCCTTTGTCTGGGATAGATATAGGCCTTCTGCTACAAGATAGAACCACATCTTCAGCCTTCTCCTTTTGTCCAGTTGACATCCTCAACCTCTCGTGGGCGCTGGTTCCCACCACTCTCCGGAGCGGTGACACCATGAGCACGTTGACCTTCAACAACATAATCAAAACACTCTTCTACCAGAAAACCACAGCCATATCCAGATTTGGTGACACATCTTTCGATCGACATCTTTCGAACACCAATACAATCTTGTCTTAAATCTGCTGGATATGTAAAGCAGTACGGAAAGTAAATAAATATTATAAGTGTTCGAAAGGATAAACAAACAAGCCAATATTCAGAACTGCCGCAAGCTTGTTGAGTCTTGAATCTTGATAACCTGAAATTAAGAAACACTAAATCTAGATTGTTACAACTGTGGCTGAGTCAAGAGACGGTTCTCTGTCTTTAAGACAAAATTGCCCCGTATATATATTTTTACGTTAACGGAAAATAGTCTCCCAAGATAAAACAGCAACTAATCAACACTACAAAGCAAATAGGTTGATTCTGACGAAAAAAATTAACACGAAACGACTTGATGAAGAATAGAAAAGGAAAGAAGAGTTTCTATTTTTTTCCACTATTTCTGCTCACGTTGTTGGACAGAATCTATGTTGTTCTCTCATCTGTTTTTGTCTGTGTAGTATATAGTGTATGTAGTCTCTACAATTGAGCCAAAAGGCTTCAATATATATCATAAGGGGAGGGACTTCTTAACTGCCAAGTAATGGCCATTAATGAGGGAATTAATCAACCAAGTAATGGCTGATTTAATGTGCAACATAAAAGAGCTTTTAGGGAGGAGATTAAGTGCAGATTAATGAACTTCTAACGTTCCAAAAACCAAGTCAAACGGTAGATTATTTTCTGCTTTCCGTCGTTCCCAAATTCATCTTTCCAAAAACTCCAGGGACCAAATTGTAAATATTAAATAATTTGGGGGTCTATCAGAAGAAGCCCACGTCATGTGACCCGTGACCCAAGCCCGGACTGGACGGGCGGGTGACGGCGCGAGTGTGGACTTAGCCTTGAACATAAGCACATTTAGGTCCTCCCTCCTTCAAACACATGGGTTACCCCTTGGGGTCCCAAACCCTTACCCAATTTTGAGACTTATAAAGAGAACAATTCTTCATTTTCCCACCGATGTGGTAGATTTGTCCCACATCATATTTTCATGCCTCAAACACCTTACTTCGTGCACCAATATCTCTTTCATCTCTCAACGAAATTTGATGATTCTTGGCCCTACGGTCATCTACTCACTTAGTATATTATGCACGTGTGAAGAGACAAATCCTCCAATATGCGGAACCCTAGTGTTTAAGTCATTAAATATGGGTGGACGCACCTCTCCACCAAAGACAAATTTCTAACTTAATCTAGATTTGAGTGCGTGACATTTATTCTATAAGTCAAGACTCAATTGTATCGGACTTTACTTGCAGTTGATGGATCTTGAAAACACTAATAATACGAAGGAGTGAAATATGATATTTATATTAAAAATATAGCTAGAATTTATTCTTCCCACCAATTCCAGGCATATAGTGTTTTAGTTGTCTTGTGTATCTCTCACTTACCCAAAACAGCAATTTACTTATTTTGTTATAAAACTGATAAAGATTTTATGTATGAATAGGAAAAGAATTAGTTATAGGCAAAATTGATCAAATTTATCCTTTACTATTATATTTTGGATCTATTCAAATTTTAGTTGTTGGTGAAAAATGAATGCTTAGACAGACTTTTTTCGTACATGAAAGTTTGAATAGACCCAAAGTTTGACCAAAAAAAAAAAAGAATAAACCCAAAGTAGTTCTTTATGGGCAAAATTGTCAATTTGATCCATTTTCTTATAGATAAAAGGGTTAACTATAACCACATGTAATATGACTTAGTTATGAATAGACCCCTTATATTTTAAAATTAAACATCCATACTCCGTGTACTATAAAAATCATACACTTACACCCCTATGATGTTTATCCGTAACTAAATATATTAAAATATAATTATTAAAAAATAAATTAAAACTATAAATAAGATATTTTTTCGGAGTTACTTTCATGAAATTTCAAACGAAGATAAAAAATTATTTTATTCATGCCTTTAAGTTAAAAAATAATAAACATTTTTTTAAAACATTTATCGTCGTTGCAGAAAAGTATGGGGGTTGAATATTGAGAGTTGCAAAACTTGGAATACAACGGTTGTTGTAAGTATGTTGTGGCAGTTGGCTACTAAAAAAGATGTGTTATGAGTCAAGTGGGTACATGAGGTATATATGAAGACAAAATTACAATATTTGGGAGCATAATCCACCTCATAATTGCAGTTGATATTGGAAGAAGTTAAACTCACTTAAGAATTTAAGATAAGAGAGTGATGTCACTGTCAATGGCGGCTCTTGGGGCAAGCCGGTAAAGCAAGCAAAGGCTTTAGGCCCCGAATTTTTTGGGCTCCATTTTTTCAATAATAGTAGGTTTTAAAACTATTTTTAAATTTTTTAAACCATTTTAAACTAAAAAAGTACATTATCAATTTAGAAAATTTCAAAATAGATTTGAACAACTCGTAGCATATTAAAAATATTTTTAATTCTATTTAGTGGTAAAGAATCGAGATCCCTGAAGTGATAGGAACATGAAAAAAATATTTTCTTAAAAACAAAAGTTTCTTAAAACATAACGTTATTCAAATATTAATGTTTATTCTTATTTTTCAAATAAAAAATGTTAAGAAAAATGGAACAAATAGAAGATAATATTAAGTTTGGAAAAAAATCCTTTCTCTCTCCTCTCATAGGCGCACGTTAGAGCAATTCTAATTGTACGTCGTCGACGGTATGGCAAGAGGACGGTAGAAAAAAGACATGAACACGGCATAGATTAAAGGGGGTGGAACTGTTAAACAAGGTATATACCCGTGATATACACTTGGTATACATAGTGTATATCACGGGAATATGGAGCTGAAAGCAGTGTCTCAGACAGTCGATTCAAATTTATCTCTAAGAATGGCCTTCAAATTTCATCTAGTAAGCGTGTAGTATATTAAGGAAAGTATATTTTGTGTATATTGTAGTGTATTTGTTACCTAGATTAGGATATACACTTACCATAATTGTATAGTTAGAATTATGGTAGAATAAGGCTTTAGTAATAGAATAGGAATATAATTCTCCTATTATGGAAATATGTAACTTGTATATATACCTTTCAATTAATGAAAATAATCAAGGGGATTATTTCTTTCATGGTATCGAAAGTCTAGGTCAAACAAAAGTTTTCTCTCACAAATTTTTGTTGTTCCTCTCGGCCGAGACCCCCCCCTCAGGTTTACCAAATTTTTCTTCCGCTCTCAAAATCTCTCTTCCAAATCCCTCTTTCACCTCTTGTTCTTTCGTTATGTATACGTCAAAGAACACGTTCCACCCGTCCTTGTTGTTTCTAACATCAAGAATCATATCCCGTTAATTCTTGAAATAGAAAACGTCCAATACGCGACGTGGGTCGAGTTGTTCAAAATTCACGCTCGTTCGCATCAAGTCATCCATCACATAATCCCCGCAGCTCCTGATGATACAGATGTGCCTAAACGCGAGGATGATCCTAAGTTATGGACAACACTTGATGCCACTGTCCTTCAGTGAATTTATTCTACTATCTCCACCGACCTATTGCAGACGATTATTGAGCCAGACACTACGGCGATGGCTGCATGGGATAGACTGCGTGACATATTCCAGGATAATCAAAATTCCAGAGTTGTTACTCTTGAATAAGATTTTTTCCACGTCAACATAGAAAATTTCCCGAACGTTTCAGCATATTGTAAAAGGTTGAAGGAATTGGCGGACCAACTCCGCAACGTTGGTGCGCCAGTTAGTGAAGATCGTTTTGTTTTATAGATGGTTGTTGGCCTATCCGAGGCCTATAGTGGCGTGGGAACTCTATTTCGTCAAAGTAATCCTCTTCCAAGGATCTATCAAGCCCGATCCATGCTTACCTTGGAAGAAGCCGATTTGGCTAAAAAGGCGGTTACTAATGCTAGTCCCGTGGTCATGATGACTTCCTCCCCTAGTCCTCAAAATTTTGGTAACAATTCGAACCAAAATCGATCCCACGGCGGCAGCAAGAATGACCAAAAAAATAATGGAAAAAATCGCGGCGGCCAAAGCAGTGGCAGTGGACCCCATCCAGGTTACAGTGGGCCACCGACCCATTGGTCTCAGCCTTGGGCCTCTGGGCCTTGGGCTTGGACCAGTGGACAGTGGCCCTACGGCCCACCTCCACCATAATTTCCGGCCGTCGGCGGTGGGCTTTCCGGCACTGACGCCCACCGGCCTAGTAATGCCGACTCAGCGATTCGACCCGGGGCAGTCCAGTGCCGAATTCTTGGGCCTCGGCCTCCGCAAGCTCACCATGCAGCAGGCCCCACTTAGACCGATATCGAGGCTGCGATGCACACATTGGGGTTAACTCAACCGGACCCAAATTGGTATATGGACACCGGTGCCACTACCCACATGACATCCGATTCAAGTACTCTCTCATCTTATTCCAATTTGAGCAACCCTCGCGGTATAATTATTGGTAATGGTAATTCTGTTCCAATTCGGGGTTATGGTCATAACACATTATTTCCCCCTCTTATCTTGAAAAATACCCTACACGCCCCCAAATTGATTAAAAACTTAGTCTTTGTCCGTAAATTCACTACTGACAATTTCGTTTCTATTGAATTTGATCCTTTTGGTTTCTCTGTGAAGGATTTCAAGACGGGGAGTCCTCTCATGAGGTGTAATAGTAGGGGAGATCTTTATCCTATCACACCCCGTCCCAGTCCATCGAGTCAAGCCCTGCCATCAGCTTTTGCAGTCATCTCTCCTTCCTTGTGGCATGCTCGTCTTTGTCATCCAGGGTCCTCTATTTTATCAGCTTTAGATAAAAATAGTTTTATTTCATGTAAGGGTACGAGTCGTACTGCAATTTGTCAATCTTGTTCTTTAGGAAAAATTGTTAAGTTGCCATTTGTAGACTCCAATTCTCATACTTTAATGTCATTTGATATTATTCATAGCGACATATGGACGTCTCATGTTCTAAGTTCGTTGGGTCATCAGTATTATGTTCTCTTTTTGGATGATTATTCTAAATTTTTGTGGACGTTTCCAATTGCAAATAAATCTTAAGTGTTTTCCGTCTTCGTAAAATTTAGAGCATTCATTAGAACCCAATTCGAAAGAGAAATAAAAAATATTCAGAGTGATAATGGAAAAGAGTATGACAATAGGGTGTTTCGGGAGTTCTGTGCTAATAATTGGATCAATTTTCATTTTTCTTATCCTCATACATCTTCACAAAATGGGAAAGTCGAACGCAAAATTCGTTCCATAAATAACATTGTCCGCACTCTCTTAATTCATGCTTTCAAAAATGCTCTTCAAATGACCACATATCTCCTAAACATAATTCCTTCAAAAGGTCTGACATATTCTTCCCACCTCCAAATTTTATATAATAAGAATCCTTCTTATTCTCATATTCGGGTTTTGGGTGCTTGTGTTATCTGTTATTCTCGTCCATCACAATTAATAAACTTCAGACCCGGTCTACTCCGTGTGTGTTTTTGGGTTATCCGTCTAATCATCGTGGTTACAAATGCTTTGATTTATCCTCCAAGAAAATCATCATTAATCGCCATATAATTTTTTATGAAACTCAATTTCCCTTTACTAAAGTTCATACTACCGAGCCTAGTTCGTATAATTTTTTGGATGATGGTATATCTCCATATATTACTCACCATTTTCGGACATATCCTGCACCCAAAATTCTCCAGCGGGCCCACTGACCGCTGGCCCCACTGTTCTGTCGCAAGTTCCCGTCACTGGATCTGTTCCAGCGATTGGGCAAGTCCAACCCAATTCTGGAACTGGTCCAGTTCCTGCTCCATTTTTTCGATTTGGGCCAGCAGGCCCATTACCTGCTGGCCAGTCCATCCCGAGCCCAGAAAATTCCCAAAATCTTCCTACTTCTTCCTCGAGTCATAGACCAGTCACTCGTAGTCAATGGGGTGTTTTTACACCAAAAAGACATTTTAATTTACATTCGAATGTCTCTAAATTCCCATTGCCCCGTAATCATGTATCTGCCTTAAACGATCCGAATTGGAAAATTGCTATAACTGATGAATATAATGCTCTTATTGATAATAAGACGTGTGAGTTGGTGCCCCATCTATTTGATATTAATGTTATCAGGTCTATATGGATTTTTGCTCATAAAGAGAATTCAGATGGTTCATTTGCTCGACATAAGGAACGACTTATGGGTGATGGTAAGACTCAGCAGGTTAGGATAGATTGTGGGGAGACGTTTAGTCCGGTGGTCAAGCCGACTACCATTCGCATGGTGCTTAGCTTGACTCTTTCGAAGGCATGGCCTATTCATCAGTTGGATGTCAAGAATGCTTTCCTACATGGTGATCTCAAGGAAACAGTATATATACATCAGTATCAGCCGTTGGGGTTCAGGGATCCCAACCATCCTCATCATGTCTGTTTGTTGAAGAAGTCTTTATATGGGCTTAAGCAGTCACCACGGGCCTGGTATACACGGTTTGCTGACTATGTTTCGACTATTGGGTTCACTCACAGCAGGTCAGATAATTAGTTGTTCATCTACCGTCGTGGTTCGTCCTTGGCCTACATTATGTTGTATATGGATGATATTATTTTGACTGCCTCTTCTGATGCCTTACGCCAGTCTATCATGACCCTGCTCAGCTCTGAGTTTGCTATGAAAGACTTAAGGCCCTTGAGTTACTTTTTGGGGATTGCCGTCAAGCGTCATTCAGATGGATTATTTTTGTCTCAACAAAAGTATGCAGCTGAGATCATTGAGAGGGCTGAGATGTCATCTTGTAAGTCCACTTCCACTCCAGTTGATACGAAGCCCAAGCTGAGTGCCACGGCCGGCGTACCCTACGAGGATCCGACCCGCTATCGCAGTCTTGCAGAGGCCCTTCAGTATCTTACCTTTACGAGACCGAATATTACGTATGTTGTCCAGCAGGTGTGTTTGTTCATGCATGATCCCAGAGTTGAGCATGTGAATGCACTCAAACGCATCATTCAGTATATTTAGGGTACACTGGACTATGGCTTGCATTTATATCCTTCCTCGACATCCACACTTGTCTCCTACACGGATGCTGATTGGGGTGGTTGTCCAGACACCAGACGGTTTACGTCTGGCTATTGTATGTTCCTTGGCAACAACTTGGTCTCCTGGTCTGCGAAGCGTCAAGCGACTCTATCCCGCTCAAGTGCCGAGGCTGAATATCGAGGGGTAACTAATGTGGTCTCTGAATCATGTTAGTTACGTAACTTGCTTTTAGAGCTTCATTGTCCCATTCAGAAGGCAACTTTGGTGTATTGCGATAATATTAGTGCTATCTACCTTTCTGGTAATCCGATTCAGCACCAACGCACTAAGTATATCGAGATGGACATTCACTTTGTCCGCGAAAAGGTTGCTCGGGGTCAGGTACGCGTCTGTCATGTCCCGTCGAGATATCAAGTTGCAAACATATTTACAATGGGTCTTCCCTTGGTCCTTTTTGAAGATTTTAGGAACAGTCTCAGCGTTTGAAAATGCCCGCTATGACTGCAGGTGTATGTTAAACAAGGTATATACCCATGATATACACTTGGTATACATAGTGTATATCACGGGAATATGGAGCTGCAAGCAGTGTCTCGGACAGCCCAGTTCAGCCCATCTCGGCAGTGGCCTTCAACCCATCTAGGCAGTTCAGCCCATCACGGGCAGTGTAGCAGTGTAGTTATTAGGAATGTATATTGATGTAATATTATAGTATAAATGTTACCTTAAGTAGTCTTATATACTTATCATAATTGTATAGTTAAAATTATGGTAGAATAAAATTTTAAAAATAAAAATTTTCTGGAAATATGTAACTTATATATATACATTTCAATAAATAAAAATAATAAAGTGAATTATTTATGTCATCGTACAAGAACAATATGAAGGGTGTACCGCTGAAATCCCCACTGGGACATGGGAATCCTACGGAAGTGTGACGGCTCTACCACCAACTAGGGGTGGACTAGTCATCGCAACTCCGGGAAACTGTTTCCCCTAGGGCAACATCAGTAACAGGGGATACTACTGCAAATTGTGAGGGTAAAGAATTAATGATGGACCACAGACTTAGTGTGGTGAAACATGTGATTGATTCTGGGCAAATGGGGATCATGAATCAGAAAGGGGTGGTTTCCATGATGCAGCAACAAAGTAGCAGAAGGTGCCTACCTCGACGTTTCCGAGTGCTTCGGTAGCCATTGTTGTAACAGAGGAACAGGATGCAAACAACAATGAGAAACCATGGACAAATTTGTTTAAGGGAACAACTCTTGGTGTCAGGGGTATGAGCCTTAGGTATATTCCTCCTAAAATTGAGAATGGTGTGAAGATTGCTGAACTGCAACTAGTTGAGGTAGCCAAGGAAAGTGTCAAATGGAAGTAAGCATTCATTCTATATGTCATAGGATCTGACCCAACCATCGGTGCCCTCGAGATATTTATTGCTCGACAATAGAATTTTGCTTCTAAGCCGAAGGTATATTTTCATAATGATGGATATTTTCTAGTGAAATTTGCAAGTATGGAGAATAGGAATGAGGTGTTGTGTTCAGGGCCCCAAATGATTGATAATAGACCAGTGATTATCAAACTTTGGACTGAAGAATTTGATTTTGCAAATGAAGTGCTTAAAACGATTCCTCTATGGGTGAAATTTCCTCATTTGCCTCTTAGTTGTTGGGGGGGAGGAGTCTTTGAGTTGCATTGCTAGTGGAGTTGGCACTCCTTTGTTTGCGGATGAATGTACTACTTCACTGGAGAAGATATCATTCGCTAGATTGCTTGTTGAGGTTGATGTAACTCGCAAACTTCCAACTACAGTGAAAGTGAAGGATCCACATGGGAAAGAGTTCACACAACCAGTTTGGTATGACTGGCAACCTGTTTACTGTGGTTCTTGCTTACAAATGGACATGATTGTTCTAAGCTGAAACAAAAACAGGTAGAAACTCAAGTAAAGCAGCAAAATGTGAAGGCACATGAACAGAAAGAGGTGAAACAACCATAGAAACAACCATATCCTCAAGTCCATGCTCAACCTAAAAATAAGGCCCCAAAGTTCCGGAAGGAATGGCATTCCAAAGGGAACCAAGCTAATGGCAAGGCGGAAGCCAACACACAGAGTATTCAGGTTCAGGGAAAAGAGCTTGCTCAACATAATCAAGAAGATATGGGATGGAAGAATGTGACAAAGAAGACTGCGGCTAAGTCTGCGCCAGTTAGCCCTGCTAAAGGACTGATTGCAAAAAAATGGATTCACTCCATAATGGAGCAGGTTGGTGTAGTAAGGGGAAGTAATGTTCAGGCTGAGGAAGGGTAGTGTAGCAGTACAAAAGCTACTACAGGGCATCAACCTCCTAATATTCAACAATAAAGTTGATCACTTGGAATGTGAGAGGGCTCAATAGAGAGTATAGATAAAAAGAGCTCAAGAAGTTCATATATGAACATGAAGTAGATATTATAGAAATAGTGGAACATAAAGTAAATAAATAATATGCTGGGAAAATAATAAAAGGGGTGGTCCCTGGATGGAGTTGGACATCAACCTACGGTAATTCTGATAGATGCAGAATCTGATTGTTATGGAATCCTATATAGTTAGCTTTGATGAGTTTGTCATACATGATCAGTTTATCTATGAGAGAATTAGAAGCCAAACTGCTTGCTTTCACTTTGCAGCAGTCTATGGCTTGCATACGATAGAGGTTAGAAGGAATTTGTGGGAGCAGTTGAGACTGATTTCAGCTAATGTACAAGACCCTTGGATACTAATGAGAGATTTTAATGGCATTAATGATCCTGAAGACAGACTACCAGTGACAATGTGAGAGATTGTGAAGTGGGAGACTTTAGAAATTTCTTGATTGATACAAATACGACTGAACTAACCTATACAGGAAGGAAATTCACATGGGGTAATGGACATGTCCAAAGTAAAATTGATAGAGCCATTGTTAATGATACTTAGATGCTTCAAATGAATACTACTTCAGTTCTAGCAATGGACCCTTTCTTCTCTTACTATTCTCCTTTGTGTATACAAGTAGGTACACCGGCTAGAAGAGTTCCTAAGCCTTTTAAGTTCTTCAACTACATGGTTGATCATGATGATTCCCAGAATATGGTGGCAAGATGTTGGGCACGTAGCTCACAACATGGATCAAAGTTGAAAGTTTTTTGGAACAAATTAAAGTTTGTAAAGCATGAATTGAGAGATCTTAAGAAGAAGGTATTCAACAACGTTGAAGCAAATGTGGTGGATATTAAAAGGCAGCTGCTAGAAATTCAAAGTCAAATGAGTGATGGCAATCGTCAGAACTTGATGGACACTGAAAGAGAACTTAGGGTACATTTTGAGAAATGAGCTACAAATGAAGAAAGTATAGCAAGGCAAAAATCAAGAGTGCAATGGCTCAAACTTGGGGATTCTAATTCTGGTTTTTTCTTTGCCAATATGAAGAGCAGAAATGCTCAAAATAAAACACAGGCTCTGCAAGACAGTAATGGCCATATTATTCAGGACGCAGAAGGAATTGAGCAAGAAGTATTCAACTTCTATAAAGGCATGTTAGGATCATCTGATGTACAGTTTTCGGCTATTGACCTAAGGGTTATTACTGCAGGATATGTTATTTCTAGACAGGAACAGTTGTAGCTCATAAGACTAGTCACAACTGAAGAGGTTCACTCTGCACTGATGGGTATATATGACATGAAAGCACCGGGTCATGATGGTTTTAATTCTCATTTCTTTAAAAGGGCATGGCCTATTATAGGAGAGGAAGTGACTCAAGCAATAAGGGAGTTCTTTGTTACAATCCAGATCCCTAAAGTAGTGAATTGTACCAGTGTCACCTTGATTCCAAAGGTGAAAATTCTACCACTGTGAGGGAGTTTAGGCCTATGTCTTGCTGCACAGTGATATACAAAATCATCTCTAAGATATTAACAACTAGAATGCAGAACATTATGGAGCCGATTGTGGATGGTAATCAAGCAGCCTTTGTACGAGGCAGAATCATCCCTGACAACATCATCTTGAGTCATGAACTCATCAAAGGATATGGAAAGAAAGGAATTTCACCAAGGTATATGATGAAAATTGACATGCAAAAAGTATACGGCTCAGCTTAATGGGTGTTTCCGGAGCAGGTACTCACTAGCCTAAACTTTCCTGCATTGTTTGTTCAGTGGATAATGAAATGTGTCATAAGTGTTTCATATGGTATTGTGGTGAATGATAAACTAACTCAACCTTTTCCTGCCAAGAAAGGTTTGAGACAAGGGGATCCACTATCTCCCTATTTGTTTGTAATAGTTATGGAGTACTTAAACAGGTTGCTAAAGCGGCTAAAAGATTATCCAGATTTCAATTATCATCCCAAATGTGCAAAATTGAATATTACTCAGTTGGGATTCACAGATGATCTACTTTTGTTCAGTAGGGGAGATGCAGTAGGGGAGATGTCACTTCTGTACTTAAAATATATGACTGTTTTTTGGCTTTCTCGGTTGCTTCTACTCTTATAGCCAATGTCAACAAAAGCTCTATTTATTTTGGAGGAGTGGATAGTGAGACACAAGACAAAATCCTGGACAGATTACAATTTGCAAAAGGACAGTTACTTTACATATATCTTGGGGTTCTTCTTAGTTACAAAAGGACATCCATTATACAGTGTCAACCACTACTTGACAAGATGATGGGTAGAATTACTCATTGGACTTCCAAATTTTTATCATATGCATGGAGATTGAAACTTATTAAGATAATTTTTTTCTCAATTCAGACCTTCTGTGCTCGGGTTTTCATTCAACCCAAGAAGGTGATTAAAAGTATAGAGGTTATATACAGTAACTATTTGTGTACTGGTGGCCATATTTCAATCAAGAAAACTTTAGTGGCTTGGGAGAAATTGTGCTTGCCCCAAAACTGCCGGAGAAATGAATATCCTCCATGTACTAACTTGGAATAGGGTTGGTGTTAGTAAACTCAACCAAAAAAGTCAAGCTATGGGTGAAGTGGATGCATATCTATTATGGGAAAGGGCAGTCTATATGGGATATTATGTCTAAACAGGCCTCTTGGGTACTTCGCAAGATTTTGAAGTCAAAGGTTGTTCTAGATGAAGCAGGTTATGATCTACTACAGGTGCAAAATATGCACGAGTTCTTTGTCAAAGGCTTGTACCTGAAACTAAGGGGTCAGTACCAAAAACTGACATGGAGACGAGTGATTTGTAACAACAATGGAGCACCAAAATGGATCTTCTCTGTCTTGCACTACTAGGAAGATTGTACACTCGAGATAGGCTATTGAAATGGGGTCTGATAAATGATGCAATCTGCCCACTGTGTGATGCAACTGATGAGTGTGTTGATCACCTCTTCTTCGAGTGTGACTACTCAACTGGAATATGGGAGAAGTTGCTGCTATGGCAAGGATATACAAGGAAAGCTATGAAGTGAACAAATGAGCTGCCATGGATCCTAAAAAACATGAATGGCAGAAGTAGTTCTAGCGCAATGTTCAGGATTACTTTGGGTTGCTGCATTTATATGATCTGGCAGGAGTGAAATTGCAGGGTATTTCAGGCTAAACTAAGCCACCACATTGTTATTTAGGTTGATCATACATCATAGTGTGTAGAGAGCAAGCTAAGGCCGCGACTTGCTAGTCGAATACAAGAATTGAACATCTATCCTTAGAGTGTGGCTGGTGTAGACAATTGAAATTTTGTTATGATGTTTCTATGAATTATGCACCTAGGGACTATTGTACATGTGGCCGGAATTTTCTCTTCTGTACATAACTCTTCCTTGGTAAATAAATATTTAGTTACCAAAAAAGGGAAGATAATATTTTAATATACTCAATCAGATAAAAATACTTGATCAATTTTAAATTTATATATTGCTTATAAAATAATGTTAACAATTCATATAACATTGAACATTCTGAAAGAAGTTTTTAAAATTAAAATTGATAAAATTTACCTAAGATCAATAATGTGTCAAGAGAGATTAAATGGACTAGAGAAAGAATTATCATATAAAATCGATTATAACAAATTTTTTCGTAACTTCACATCTCAAAAAGTTCAGAAAATAGACTTCAAGTAAAAATATATATAGTTTATTTAAAATAATATTTAAGGCCTCTCATTACGATTTGACATTAGACCACCAAATTCGTTGAGCCGCCCTTGAACACAGTGATATCAAAATGGGCCCTTTTCATTGACACAAAAGGGCTCCTATTCTATGACTACTAGTATTTATTAGGGGTGGCTAGTGGGATGTGCTCGGGACCGTCAGGCCGGGTTTGGCGGGATCGGGTCGGAGCTGGACGCGGGGGGGGGGGGATGGGGTGGGGTGGGGTGGGGTCGGGTCAGGCGGGATCGGGATAGGGATAGGCGGGATTTGCCGAAGTCCTGCCCCGATCCAGTTGGAATTGGGTCGGTTCGGGATCGGGATCCCGGGCGGTTCTTTTTTTTTCTACTTAATTTAATGAATAACATATATATAAAAAAATTCAAACATTAAACAAGACAAGATAGTGTAATAAAAACATCCAAGGCTGTTTTTGTGCCTCTTATATTATTTAATAGATATATAATTTTTTTGTAATACAAATATAATTGTCAAAATTGCAACTTTGTGGTGTTGTTCAAAAGTTGCAAATTACATAGTAAAATTGCAATTAAAAAAATTACATTCTGAAAAAAATCTGCTCTAGTTTCTTGATAATTTCCCGTGGTTCTTCGGTTGGAATTAGTATTTGTTGGTCAAATTACTCCACATCGCTTCCACCACCTTCGGATAAGATTTCGTTGTAGTTTTCGTCTTCTTCTTCGTTGATCTCCGGTTGATCGCACCTTCTCCGCTCAGCTCGTATCCAATCTCTGAATAATACTACAATCTCCAAGCTGTCTCCGGCTAATGAGTGTTTGTGCTCTCCTATTTGATATATGCCGGCAGAAAAAACACTTTCAGACGCCGTTGATGACGCGAGGACGTTCAAAACATCTCGGGCCATCATTGAAAGTGTCGAAAATGTCTTCTCATTCCCCCTCCAGTATTTCAGCAAGTCTTCACGTCCTTCTTCATTGAGAACTGCTTGGTACGGTACAGAACCCTGCGAAACAAAAATATCAAACTCGCTAATTTGGTTAGTAGCGGTACGGTCACACATTATATTTCTGAGGCTTTCAATACTAGTCGCAGAAATAACACGTCTTTTGTGAGGTTGTGTTGAAGAAGAAGAAGATGGTATGGAAGTCGGTACGTTGCTAGCACTTTCTTGTTGGTAAAATCTATATACTTTTTTGCATTCGTCTTCTACGCTAGACAACACTTCTTCTTTAGTTTGTTCAATAGGTGGTAGGTGATTTGAATTTTTGGGACTTGGAGGTGGTAGTACTTCTATACAATCGTAAATAGTTTTAATAAGTGATTTAGTACCGTCTATTTTAATAGTCGGATTTAATACAGCACCAATAATATAAATAGTGGGAATAAGAATAAAATATTTTTTATTTTGATAAATATTTTTTTAATAGCTGCCTTATAAGTTGGTTTTTCCATATATTCACTAAGTAATAAAAATATTAGAGTTATACAAAACAACATAGTTGAAATAGTAGGATAATATATACCGGAAAATTCTTTTGTTGCTTGAAAAAATTTCTCTAAAAATACAATAAGTTCGGAAATTTTTCTCCAATCGCTATCTAAACCATATCAGCTGAATTTTGATTATGAGAGTTAAAAAATAAAGTTATAGATTTTCTATAGTCATAAGCAACAAGTAGTTGCTCGTATAAAGAATTCCACCTAGTGGTTACTTCTTCTGGAATTTTCTATAAGGTAGTTGGCAATCGTGATAAGTTTTTTTATATTCTTTTCTTCGTTGTATTCTATTATTTTTAAGAATAAAGTTTATAGCAAATTGTATTTTACTAAGAATGTCTTTCAAAAGTGATAGACCATCCTTTACAATTAAGTTATTTATGTGACACATTTTATATGAAAATGATCTGGAAAAGATGGAGTTAAACTATTTTTTAAAATTGTAATAGCGTAATTATTAGAAGAAGCGTTATTTAATGTAATAGTCATAATTTTATCAGTTATTCCGTAATAATCGCACACTTGATAAATATTTTCTGCAATAAAAGTACCAGTGTGCCTATCATCTATATATCTATACGCTAAGATACGTTTTTGCATAGACCATTTATAATCTATCCAATGACAAGTTATTGTTAAATAATCATGGCCGTTAGTACTACGGCCTATATCAGAAGTGATAGCCACTTTGCCATTAAAATGATATAATGAATAACGTAAATAATGTTGATATTCATGTGCGAATTTAAATACATCTCTCTTAACAGTTGATCTAGGAAAACCGTTAAAAGCATGATTATGCATATCTCTAACGTAGTGAATAAAACCAGTAGATGAAGGAAATGAAAAAGGCAAACCCTCCACAACAACTAATTTTGATATTGCTTCCCTATCTCTATGTTTATCGTATTTAGGGCCTACAATTCCCCCGTCATAGGGTTAATTTGACCATGTACTTATTCCGGGACAGTATGTGAACCTTGTCCCGATGGAGCGGACGTTTGCGCACCCGGTTTTGAAATCTCGTATTGGGCATACCTAGCAGGATGAGACATTGATACGTGTCTCATTAAACCCTCCGTCCCACCTTGACCTTTTCCAGTTTTAAATTTTAAAACATCTTACAAATTTTACATCTAGCTACTTGATTCTCTACGTCCCTATCAAAAAATGTCCATGCATCTGATTTTAATGTTCATTTTGCTGGACCTCGTCTCATAGTAAAGGCAATATGAGGCATTTCAGTTGAAGGTGCACTAGTGGGTGTGTTTTCATCTACATTAGTGGGTGTATCATCTAGATCATCGTCTAAATTAAAGTCTTCTTGAGTTCCAGAAAATAGCTCCTTGTCTAAATCTAATGGTATTATAGGAAAATGTTCAGTATCAACAAAATCATCCTGTGTAGGAATAGGATTCTGTCTAGAAATAGGACCCTTGCCCTTGTTGCCCCTACTAGAAGAAGCATGACCCTACCCGTAAGCATGCGTTTAAATCCTTCCATTATAAATTTATAATTATACTAATAAATAATTAAAGTAACTGAAATTAAATGCGCTAAATAAAATAAACAGACAATAATAATTTAATGAAGGAACGAATGTACCAAACGCCGACGTAACGTCGACGTGTAATCGAGAGGTTGAAAATTGAAACTTTGCTCGATGGAAGATCCTCAAGCTAGTTGCCAACTTCACTCTCAAATGAATAAATAAAATTGAATATTTAGTAGACAATGTAGATTTGTAGAGAGATAGATTGAGAGATTAGAGAGATCGTAGGAAGATTTGTGAGAAAGATGAAGAGAAAATGAGTTATTTATAGTTGAAAAATTGGGTTAAAGTGTAAATATAAACATTTATGGGTTAAAATAAATATTAAGGGGGTAGGGGGGTTGGGGGAGGGGAGACCAAAAATGGTCGTTGCACAACGATCAAAATGTAAAATGGTCGTTGGTGCAATCACTATTTTTACAAAAGGGGGGGTTTCGGGCGGGATCGGGACGGGACTGGCGGGCCTGGGGTGGGCCGGGACGGGTCGGGATGAGACGATGTCCCATCCCGGTTCGAGTCCCGATACCAAATTTTCTTTTTTTTTAAATGTCGGGTTCGGGACAGGACCGGGGCGGTGTCGGGGCGGGACCAGGCCGACCCGGTCCACTGGCTAGCCTTAGTATTTATCATGCAATGTTGGAGACACTTCAAAGAATACCTGAAGTAGAGCGCGTGTGGAGCTCCATAATGTCGCCAAGGCATAGATAATGGGCTGATTGGCATATCTGAGAAGATTACTCACTAAAAAGAGATTACATAGGTTGAACATACTAGTGGAATATGGTGTTTACTGTTTATGTGAAGAGGGAGTTGTTGAGACACAAATGCACTTGTTTGCTAATTGTCAATGGATAAATTCTATTAGAACTAGGCTAGCTAGTTGATTGTGAGTGACTATACCAAGACTAACTGTTAAATAGAGCTTGAGATGAGAAAAATAAGACATTAGAGGCAATGCAAAAAGAAGATAGTAGCTTCCATTTATGAAGAGCTCTAATCTACCATATGTGGCAAGCAAGGAACTAAAAACAGTTTAGGTAAATATTTAAATTGTTATTGCTTACATAAATGTCACGACCCAAATCGTAGGGCCGCGACGGGTACCCGGATCCCACCCGCCGGGTACCGCCATTCGTACATTTAACATCTAATCATAATTAATTACGGACTAAGCCGAAAGACCAACATGTGAAATCTTTATCCAGAAAACCAACTTATAGATATACATACCCATACCAAGGCCGACAAGGACACACATGACAACTAACCACAAGACACCTATCTACAAGCCTCTAAAGAATACATGACATCACAAGGACGGGACATGACCCTGCCATACCCTTATGCAGACGAAAAAAATACTATACCACGACCAACTGCAACTCTGAAACAAATAGAGTGCTCCAATATCAGCTGAACCAGCAACCTACTAGCGTGAACCGTCACCCTCTTCAACTGAACATGCGGGCATGAAAGGCAGCATCCCCCGACAAAAAGGACGCCAGTACGACTGATGTACTGAGTATGTTAGGCATAAACAATAGTATAACATGGATATAACAACAACTGAAACAGAAACAACTGACCAGCAATAAATATCTCTTAGGGTCCTAATATGTATGCCTAAATGTCATGCACTATGCGGTATACATATACATCGGCCCCATTGAGTATCTTCCTTACCATAACAGCCTCTATGGACATCATTTCATGTCGGCCTCTGTGGGCATAATATGTCTAAATGTCATGCATAATGCGGTAAATACATATATACTGGTCACACAAGGGCATAATATGTCTAAATGTCAAGCTTTATCATTATCATATCCCAGCTGATCAGGTGGTCTGCGTTTCCCATTTCCTGTCCCCAATATACGGTCTTGGGTAAAACATGAATGCAATGCAAATGAAAATGCATGAATCACAATAAAATATCCTAAATGACATAATTTCCTTGTACATTCGGTTAACGCCGTAAATATTAACATATTTTCAGTATGCCTTAATAAGGACTTAGGAACATATTTAGACATGCTTTTAACATAGAAATCAATAACATGAATATTCTTAACTACTGGGAATAGAATAAATTATGGAGCAATATCACGGTTACGTTTCGTTACATGGAACATGTCAAAAGAAAGAAATAATTTGTCTTAACATACCTTTATTGGTCTTGGAATTTCCTTACTATTTTTTAGATTAACTTGTGAAATAACATTGCACAATTCTGGAATGATATGCTACAACCAACGTTGGAGTAATCAATTTTTTCTCTAACGAAGCTATAAATTCTCAAAGTCCAACAAAATATTTTCAAAGTGAAGAAGTGGTTGAGATGTTTCGTTGGTCTTCAGGAATGCTCCAAATGAATATACGTTCACAGAAAATGAATTTGAACCCCTTTTTTTTAAGTGCCATTTAATGACCTCATCATTATGTCTCCCACCACATAATGTTAATAATTCCACTTAACTTGTTGATCGCACGACTGCCACCTCCTAGACTATCTTAACTTAGTCATTAGGTACTCCTTTGAGAAACTACACATATAGAATTCCACTTAGACTTGTCCCCTTCACTTAATTAATTAGTCCCACGATTAATCAATCACACACATAATTAATTTCGTGATCCCAATTCACTTAAACCTTGATAACTTATAAGACCTTTATATACTCAATGTCATAATTTTATAATATGACACTAGTCCATAACCCCTTCATGCACACACCAAATTTATTTTCGATCGCCGTCGTCACACTTTTTACGTCCAAAATTATTTCAGGGTTTAATCATTTATATACTAATCTCTTTATTAGCATACGTTATAACATAAATTTTCCCAATGCTCGGGTCTATTTACAAACGCTTAGCGATTTTACATACGCCTAGCGATTTAAACCGTGACCCGAAAGTATGGGATGTTACAATAAAAAAAAGAGCTAAAGGAGAGGTTATAATTGGTTATAGGTGCTAGGAAGGCTAGACATTGTCAGGTTTTGATTCATAGGCTACTAGTTTAAATTAGAGTTGTCCAACGAGGGTGGGGCGGGCCGGGACGAGTCTCGGCGGAATGGGGAAGGGTCGGGACCGGGTCTCCAGCGGGACTGGCAGGTCGGGCTTAGCGGGATAGGCGGATGTCCCACCCCGTCCCATATCCCACCGAAAATGGGGTCGTGTTGGGGCAGGGCGGGGTCGGGTCGGGATCGGGATCGGGATTTGTATTTTTACCACTTAATTTTAAAAAATAATATATATAAACACTTCAATAATTGAATAAGATAGTGTAATGAAAATATCCCAATGTTGTTTTTGTGCCTCTTATATTATTTAATAGAAATATAATTTTTTTTGTAATACAATTTCAAAAGTTGCAAATCACATAGTAAAATTGCAATTAAAAAATTACATAGTTAACCATACTTTTTGAAATTTCCTCACAATGTCTTGAAGATCTTTGGTTGGAATTGGAATTTGTTGATCAAATTATTCGACGTCGCTTCCTGTTCCCTCGGACAAGATTTCATTGTAGTTGTAGTCTTCTTCTTCGTTGATCTCCAGTTGACCGCACCTTTTCCGCTCCGCTCGAATCCAATCTCTCAAAAGAACTGCAATCTGCAACGTGTCTCCCGCCAATGAATGTCTGTGCTCTCCTATTTAAAATCTTCCAGCAGAAAAAACGCTTTCAGACGTTGTTGATGATGTCTTCTCATTTTGCCTTCAGTATTTCAGCAAGTCTTCATGTCTTGCATCATTGACAATTAATTCGTACGGTACAACACCCTGCAAAACATAAACATCAAATTCGCTAACCTGTGAAGAAGTTGAACCACTTAACATTTTCTTTCTAAGGCCTTGTATATTAGCAGCAGAAACCACATGTTTTTTATAAGGTTGCAACGAAGTAGTAGAATATGACACAGAAGCCGGTTGATTATTTGCACTTTATTGTTGGTAATACATATATACTTGTTTGCATTCAGTGTGTATGCTAGACGTAACTTCTTCTTTAATTGGTTCTTCAGTTAGGTCTGTTGGAAGTACTTCTATACAATCATAAATCGTTTCTATTAGTATTTTACAACCGTCTACTTTAATAGTCGGATTTAATACTGCACCAACAATATAAATAGTGGGAATAGGAAAGAAGTATTTTTAAAAATTTTTAAACATTTTTTCAATAGACGCCTTATAAGTTGATTTTTGCATATATTCATTAAGTAACAAAAATATTAGAGCTATATAAAGTAATATATTTGAAATAGTAGGATAATAACTACTGAAAAATTCTTTAGTAGCTTCAAAAATTTCTCTAGAAATAAGTTCTAAAAAAATTTCCAATCATTATATACAAGCATATCCCTTGGATTTTTATTATGGGCGTTAAATAATAAAGTTATAGGTTGTCTATAATCGTAAGCAACAAGTACTTGCTCATACAGAGAATTTCACCTAGTCGAAAGTTCTTCTGGATTTTTCTATAAGGTAATCCACAATCATGACAAATTTTTTATACTCTTTGCGTCTTTGTATTTTATTACCATTAAAAATAAAATTTATAGCAAATTATATTTTATCAAGAATGCTTTCAAAAAGTTTTAGGCCACCCTTTACAACGAAGTTATAAATATAACACACACATCTTATATGAAAATGATCAGAAAAACATGAAGTTAATCGAACTTTTAAAATCTTATAGCATAATCATTTGAAGTAGCATTATCTAATGTAATAGTCATAATTTTATCATTTATTCCATAATAATCACAAATTTCATGAATATTTTGTGCAATAAAACTTCCAGTGTGCCTATCATCAATATATCTATATGCTAAAATATATTTTTGCATAGACCAATTCTGATCTATCCAATGACATGTTACAGTTAAATAATCATTAACGTTAGTACTACGGCCTATGTTAGAAGCGATATCCACTTTGCCATTAAAATGATACAATGCATAATGTAAATATTGTTGATATTCACTTGTAAATTTAAAAACATCTCTTCTACCAGTTGATCTAGGAAAATCATTAAAAGCAGGATTTATATGTTTCTCGAATGTAATGAATAAAACCAGGAGAGGAAGGAAATGGAAAAGGCAAACCCTCCACCGCAACTAATTTTGCCATATTTTCCCTATTTTTGTTTTTATCATATTTAGGACCAAAAATTCCCCCCGTGTTCAGGTTAATTTGACCATGTACTTAGCAGGGACACTATGTGAACCTTGTCCCGACTCAGATGGCATTGGCACACCCGATTTTTTAGCCTAGTATTCATTCCACCTAGTTGTGTGCTCGCCTTATACATGTCTCAATAAACCTCTCGTCCCACCTTGACCTTTTTCGATTTTAAATTTATTAACATTTTTACAATTTTTACATCTTGCTAGTTGATTCTCTTGGTCCCTATCAAAAAAATCTCATGCAACTGATTTTAATTTTTGTTTTAGTGGGGCCTCGACACATACTAGGGGGAATAAGAGGCATTCTAGTTTCAGTTTGAGACTCAGTCTAAGCCTGAGGTTGAGGTGCACTAGTGAGTGTGTCATCGAGATTATCGTCTAAATTAAAGTTTGGTTCATCTACCTCATCATCTAATGGTATATCATTTAAAAAAAGTAATTTCATCTATATAAGTGAAATCAATGAAATCATTGGGACTAGGAATAAGATTACTAGAAGAAGTACATCTGCCCTTGTTATCTCTACTGGAAGAAGCACTTGTAGATACCCTTACCCTTAAACATACCTCTTAATCCTTCCATTTTAATTATGCAAATAAATAATTAAAGATAATGAAATTAAGTGCGATAATTAAAATAAAGTAACAATAATAATTTAAAGAAGCGAAGGTACCAAACGCCAACGTAACGTCGACGTGTAATCGAGGTTGAAAATTGAAACTTTGCTCGATGAATGATCCTCAAGCTAGTTGCCAACTTCACTCCCAATTTGTTAACTTTGATATAAATGAGCAAAAAAAATATAAAATTTAATAGGCAATGTAGAATTGTATAGAGATAAATTGAGAGATTAGAGAGATTGCAGGAAGATTTGTGAGAAAAATGATGTATTTATAGTTGAGAAATAGGGTTAAAGTGTAAATATATTAACTTAGGGGTTAAAAAATAATATTAAGGGGGGTAGGGGGGTTTATGGGATGGGGGGCAAAAAATGGCCGTTATAGCCGTTGTAGTAACGACTATTTTTACAAAGAGAGGGGGCATGGCGGGGCCGGACGGGACGGGGTCGGGTCGGGATCAAGACGGGCGGGACGATCCCAGGCCCATCCCGTGTTCGAACCCCGACATCGATAATTTTTTTTATGGAGATCGGGGCGGGTATAGGGACGGGTCGGGATTGGGCCGACCCGGCCCACTGGACAGCCCTAATTTAAATAATGTTGATTTTGTTTTTGGCTTTTCTTTGGGGTCTGGGTGATCTTAACAACCTTCCTAAACGGGGGTTAAGACACTGAATGCTCTTTAGTTTGTTGTTTTTCTAGTCTGACTAAGAGGAAGGTGAATTCGCTAATTTAAACTTTTTAGTCTAATTATCTAAGGCTTATTAGACTGATTTCTCTCTTTATTTGGGTTAAAGGATCGGGCAAATAGGTTTTGACATAAGGAAATGTCCCTCCTTGCCTAGGAGTTCCTGTCTTAAAAGAAGAATATAAATTAGTAGGGCTGCCCAATAGCCAACGAGTCAAGTCGCTTTCCGCTCCTCTCCAATCACTCAAGTGGCTGAACACGTTGTAAATATCTTGCTTTGTATGATAATAATACACAGTTTATTGCCAAAAATATATATATTTATCGTTTGAAACTCATAATTAGAAAAATGAACATAAATTATTTAATAAGATATACCAACTATTAGTAATTGTAATTTTCTTGAACTTTAAATATGTAAGTTATTTGTAATTTTATTTAATTATACTATTTATTATAGAAGTTTTCCTTTTTTATTTATTTTTTTACTTCAAAATTATGTTAAAAATACTTAGTTAGATGAAGTTTTATTTCTGTAAGATATTTATTATATAAAAGGTTTAAAATTTTCAGAAAACAAATTAGTGTAAGTGTAGAATTTTCATAATATAAGGTCTATAAGTGTTTGATTGTAAAATATAGCACAGGGTGTTTGGCGTAGGTAACCTGTACTTATGTGCTGTTTAAATTGAAAGTCAAATTTGGCAATTGGCTCTTCTAGTCTACCCAAGTAAATCTGCCACCGGCCCGGAGGAATCCATGAACGTCGTCGTTTATGAGGTGTCGATCACATGTCAGGCGCAAAAATGAGAAAGAAATCTAATACTAGGAGATTACACCCTCTACCTCAACAACCTTCAATGGCTATTTCCTCTCCTTTTCTTCTCCATTATAAAAAGATCTCTGTCCTTGTATTTTTAATCATAATTGTTTGTTTAATAGTTTTTTTGAACACTGCATCGCGAAATGAACGCGTGTCTATATCAGAAGCACCCTTAAATCAACTTTACACAGTCGAAGTTGTCAATGAGTTCCCTCACGATCCTGACGCATTCACTCAGGTTCATTTTTCTTTTTGCTTTTATTGATTTCAGTTGATCCTCTAGATTTATGTTGAATTCTAGTGGCTATTTCATTTAATTTGTGTAGAGGGATTACAAATTCACTCGCATTTGAGGAAAAAAGAAGTCTAATTTGGACTTTTGTTTGTGTAATATTGAGCCTCCGTCCCAATTTATTTATACGACATAGTTTGACTAGCATGAAATTTAAGAAATAAAAGAAATCTTTTGAATCTTGTGGTCTAAAATAAATCAAAGATATTTGTGTGGTTATAATTCATCTCGTTAAGTGTAAACGTTAAAATTTGAAGTTAAATTATTGCTGGGACTGTCTAAAAAGGAAAGTGTCACACAAATTGGGATAGATGGAGTAATTTTTTTTCTTTATGTAATTACTTAATATCTGGAATCGTATAACTGTCAAAAGTGCGTGATTGTTCATTAGAACTATTATAGTTCGAACACTGATAAGGTAGGTCATGCCAGCCTCCCAAGCGGACTACCTTTGGCTACTACAAAATCTTTATAAACCAAAGAATGAGCCTACTTTACGCACTTCCTCACTAAAGCAGACAAGGCCTGAAAAATGCCATATCGATTGGTATCATTCAAATGTGTATATAGGCCTGCCATAAAGCGCGAACCAAGATCAATGATACGAAAACCAAAATCATTTCAAGCGAGAAAAATAATAAGATGAGACTTACACAGTTCACAGGGCATATGCTGGCTTACAATAGTGAACAACAACAACAACATACACAGTGTAATCCCACAAGTGGGGTCTGGGGAGGGTAGATTGTACGCAAACCCTACCCCTACCCTGGGGAGGGTAGAGTGGTTGTTTCCGATAGACCCTCGTCTCAGAACTGGCTTACAATAGTGAATAGAAAGATATACATAGATTGTCTTATCAAACACATGTTGCAGGATCAGCTGGGTTTCCAATTCTCATTTGTCTAGGGATGTAAAGAGAACTAGCCCTTCGCTTAACAACAGTACACTTATCTGGGATTTTCATATCAGAACATAAACAATTATCAGTTCCTTGGCTGCATTTACAATAAACATCACCAACTGATAGAATGTATCAGCAGGCTAACAATAAGAATAAACGTTAAGACGGTATCTGATGACTGCAGTGGATGTGTGAATGTTGCCAATAAAGGGTGCATTTTAGATGAAGTATCTAAAAAGGAGTCTTTCTCCATGGCTTAGCTTTTGTCCATTCACCTTTGATGTTCTCTTTCCTTAACATTTCTAAATGAAATGACTATAAGCCTAATATTCTCTCTAATGTGATTACTCATTCGCTGTCGACAGATGTGGAAACAGTTTTCCCGTTCACCCTGATCAACTATAATGATGGATTTATGTGTAATTGAAGGTGAAACTGTTCTGTTTAATTACTTCAAACATGCTTAGCATTTACAGTGTGAAAATTTGAATGAGCAAAGACAAAATAGAGTTTTGTTTGCACTGTTAGCTTTCAAATGGTAAGTCTCAACTATCGTTGTTGTATGATTAAAATATGTGGATGATGTGCTATTTGATATCAACGTTCTCCCCTCTCTTTGCTTGCTGTTGAGTTTTTAAGCTGCTTTGCTTGGTGATAGACCTGAATATTACGGTTCACTACATTTATCCTATTCCATTCTATTTAGAAGTCCCAAAGTAGGGCTATAGTATTAATCAGATGGTGCTTTTTCTTTTGATAAGTTATGATACTAGTGTTTTTTCCATCTAATAATACTGAACATTTTTCTACAGGGACTACTGTATGCAGAAAATGACACCCTATTTGAGTCTACTGGGATGCACGGGGCTGTGAGTTTCCCTCTGGTTCTACAGTTGACTCTAATTGATTATTTCTTAGGAAGAATTGGTTTACCAGAATATTTCTTTGGGTTCGTAACTGATTGTGTTTATAATATTTGACTACAGTCATCTGTTCGGAAAGTCACTCTGCAGACTGGCGAGGTAATTGGCCTACATGCTCTGACTGAAATATGGTGTAAATAAAATAGTTTGGATAAATTCTTGTACCATTTCAATTGTTATGTTCAAAATGAGGATTTAAAAAAGATGTGGATTTTTTTTGATTGTTAAAAGTTTGAAAACAAAATAAAAGGGATGAAAACATAATGCGCAAGAAGATGCAATGAGTGAAGAAGCTTATTCCCTATTAAGGATAAGAAACATCCCACCATATGATAAGTTTTTAAGTAATAGTGTTTTTATTTATGCAAGTGTTCCCATGATATTTATATTGATAAGTGCAACGGATAATTCTTTACTTTCAAGTTGAGTTGGAGATGTAGTTGTTATAACATTCGACCTTTTTTCTTTCTGGCATTCACAGGTCAAGGCTATTCAGAAAATGCAGTACTCTGACTTTGGGGAGGGCTTAACTCTTCTCAGTGATAGGTATTTGTGATCTGAACTAAATGGTGTTACTTCATTCAGCTGATGATAGTTTTTGCTTACTTATTAAATAAAAAAGAAGGGAAGAATGCTTTTAATTTCCTTGATTCAACAAGTAAAGAAATTCACGTGGGACATAAGCAATTCGTTCTTTTTCCAAAACAAGATATTGGTTCCCATTAGTTATAAGCTATACAGCATGTAAATGACTCTTCTCACTTTCTCGAAAAATAGGATGCTGATGAATACAATGTTTTTGACTGATTAAAAAAAAGAACATGTTTTTGTTGCCCACATGATATAGGCCCTTTTACGTTTCTGATTACTCTGATCCTTTATGATGTGATGCCTGAACCTGTGATCCCTATTAGTGAAACTAGGTTTTTAGGATTCTCTCTCTCCCCCAGACTCCCTTATGGGATTATACCGGGTATGTTGTTGTTGTTCTCTCTCCCCCCCCCCCCCCCTCCTCCGTGTGGGGTTTAAGGAAGAGTTAATCTATCCTCCTCTTGGTATTTCTGCATCACTATGTCTTATTTTGCTAAATAAGTTAATAATCTCCTCAAATCTAAAAGGACTTCTGATACTCCTTTGATTAGGGAAGTACTCACCATACTTCCGAATGGTGATCTTACTTAGATTTAAAAAGAATTTTTACCCCTTTACTGCACGGTATTTTCTCAAATTCAGTATTTCCTTGTACAGTGAGTGCTGTCTTTTTCTTTTTATGTGAAAAAGATGGTCCTATCATCTTGGTAGTAATCTTAATATATTTTGTAGGTTGATTCAAATAACTTGGCGGCAAAGTACTGGGTACATATATGATCGGCATAATCTGAGCAAAGTATGTTGTTTATGCTTTAATATTTATTTTGTGCTTTTGCAATTTTGTGCTATTGATGTTAGTAGTAGTTAGACTTCTCAGATGAAGTCCGGTTAATCTTAGTAATGTTTTATGATGTTTATTGCAAATTCTCTGGTTGAAAAATAGGAGATTTTTCCTGTATTGATCATTTTAGTTTGATCTCGTTTGCCAGATCCCAACTTTCTGACTCTGAAGTCATGGCCAAAATGGTGAAAAACTTAAAAATGGTATCATAATGCCATCGACTATAACAATATGTTTCTGGAAACTTCTATTCCGGCTAATAGTATGATATTGGATTTTTTTTGGCTGCTCTGGATAATATTCTTTGACCGAGTTCCCTGTCAGTTGAGACCTTTTCTGAGTTGTCACTAGCAAAACATCTCAATACAGTTTCTTTGATGACTATCTCTATACAGTTAATCTATAATCAATTATTCTGTTTTATTCTTAGATTGCTGATAATGCTTAACAATGGTATGATAATAGCAGGCAACTTCATCTTTATTTTCAAGGTTTTGGCCTGTTTTGTTTTGATTTCAGTTATCTTCTGTATTCCAGCTGCTTGAACAGAAAGATCACCATTTCCTGAATGTTACGCTCGGCTTTTCGTCCGAATTCTTCTATGCAACATAAACTGCCAATTTGTGATGCAGAAATATGCTGTGTATTAAACTTTGCCCATTTGGGATTGTGGAGCTAGAAATGCTAGTATTTTTGTGGTTGCAATATCTATTTGTAGTGATATGTACTCTGTATTTTTTATTCCCTCCCTCCTCCGCTGTAATTCTTACAGTTGCGTACTTGCAATTTGTTTTCAGTTTGAGAAGTTTCACCATGGTATGCCTGATGGATGGGGATTGGCAACTGATGGGAAAGTCCTTTTTGGGAGTGATGGATCTTCTACACTGTATCAGATTGACCCTCAAACTATGAAAGGTTTTGTCATCTGAAGGTCAAATTATGATCAAGTTGTTTATTTCTTCATATAAGAATGTTTACTTTTGTTCTTAGTTTTTTGTTTTTCTCATTCTTGCAGTAGTTAAAAAACAAATTGTAAATTATCAAGGTGATGAAGTACACAGACTCAATGAACTAGAGTATGTTTATGACGAAGTTTGGGCAAATATTTGGATGGTATGCACTTGTTCTCCCCAACTTCCTTTTTAGAAGATTGATTTCCTATTATACATCACAATTTTACTCCCTTCTCTTGAAGTCATAAGTTGCATAGCTTAATAAAGAGCTTTTTTAAATAACTCGAGCAACCAAAATGGAGGATATTTTCCGAGTATACAAGTTCTCAGTGTTGTTAAAGAATCACTTCAGATCCTTATAAAAAAGAATCTCTAGAGTCATCCTTAAACCTGGTGTTCTTGTAGGCAACACTTCACATCACTTAGACAGAGCTTCAGTGAGTGCACCAAAGTGCACTGTCTTGAAGAGTGTGGCACTGAATTCACTTAGGTGGCACTTCAGTTTAGAAACCAAGGCACTTAAGCGTTTGCCTGAGTGTCCATAGGCTCTATCTTGAAGTTGGCACGAGACATTAGGTATTAATTAGCAAAACAATTTTTGTTAATAAAACAAATATTTAATGATTAGGAATAAAAAGAAGTTTAGTATAAGAAAAAACTAGTCAGTAAATTTGAATTGGAGACTCACTGAATCAGGCAATTAAAATGGGTTTTGAATTGACTGCGTTATAAAAAAGTTAGTTTTGAGTTTGATTGACAAGGCTTTCTATTTCAATTCACTGAGTTTGAGTTTTGAGTTTTTTTTGTTTGTTTTTTCTTGGGCTTTTCGCCTTTGACAACAATACCTATTCTAGTAAACATCATTGTACACTATCTTCTGTTTGATTCATGCAGCCCAAACCATTTGAATAATTTCTTTTACAACTGAAGTGTAGCGTAGGGTTAATATTGATGCAATGTCAGCCTTCCTCTGCAGACTGACTGTATAGCTAGAATATCACACACAGATGGCTCGGTTCTTGGATGGATTCTCCTCCATAATTTGAGGTTCTTCTATCAATTCTTTCCTAGTAGCATCATTCCAGTATTTGGAAATTTATTACTCCTTGAGAAAGTTGGATTTAGAGTGAAGTAACGCATCAGCTTCTATTTCTTATGCAGAGAAGGATTGCTACACAATTTGAAAAAGGTCACTGTTCTATAGTAACTACTTTAGGTTCTGTTTATACTCCCTCCGTCTCATATTAGTTGTCCACATTACTAAAAATATCCGTCTCAAAATACTTGTCAATTTATTAAACCAAGATAGAATTAATTATAGTTTTCCTATTTTGTCCTTAACATTAATTGCTTTTTAAAGTAGTCAATATTGATTAGAGAGTAACTTATTAGAGAGAGATAAGGGTAATGTAGTAAAAAGACACTTTTATGTATGATTTCTTAAAGGGCGTGTAAAGGGGAAAGTGGACAAGTAATATGGGATGGAGGGAGTAGTATTTACTTGGACATTTTGAACATTTTCTTTAACACTTACCTTTTCCGCAGCAAATTGATGTCCTGAATGGCATAGCTTGGGATAGTGATGGTGACCGTCTTTTTGGTGAGCTCCGTCATATAAATTCTATCGTTCTTTAGTAACAAGTGTACCATAACGAGGAAATATCATTAAGCCAAATTGTCCTGTATTCAGTCACAGGCAAATGGTGGCCGAAGCTTTATGAGATTAAGTTGCATCGCTTGAAGACACCATTCAATGGAGACATCAAGCAGATCTGCATGCCCCCAGCATTTCCATTTTCATGATCTCTACAGTGGATTTTCTTTTGCAAATTCTGAATTATTCTGTTAGTACATCAACTTTTGGGTCTAGAGAGAGAGAACCACATACAGATTTTGGGGATGTACTTTTGTCTACACACAGATCTTGTACATGTACTTCCTTTCTGTAGGCCTTTTACCTAGTTTCATGCAGAGGAGAAGCAAATTGTAGCTGCTCAACTCAATTAATATATGGTCTAGAGTAAAGTTCAGCTCAAGTTTTTTTTATATATATAAATTTTCCAGGAGAGTGTCCTGGGAGGAGTTGCATATCATTATGAGAACACAATAACAAGGGGGTGTGTTGAGGGGATGGGGTGACTAGACCTTACCCCTGAAATACAACACTGATTGCAAGCAATAATAGCAAAAAAGGAATGCTTAATTTGTGAGATTAAACATTCCTGAAAGAGCCAACTATACAGTTTTAGCTAAACAAAAAAGTTGGTCTTATCATATCTAATCCTGATACTAGAAACCTGCATCCTATCCAAAAAAAAAAGGGGGCATCTAGTCAATTTTGTAGTAAATGATCTGCTCGTCAGTGTTAGTGGCCAGTTTTGCTAAGAAAATCGCAACCTGATTGACCTCTCTATAAAAGTGAGAAAATTAGCATCAACATTCTCAATCCTGGAATTAGTGTTCTCCACTATAGTCTTCAGATTAAGATTGTTGGAGTAGTTAGCAGTTTTTTTTTTTTGAAACTGGTAATGTTTTAGCAGTTTTGAATATAACTGGAAGGTTTTTTGTGACAAGGTAGAGAGGCTAAGGCCTCAAATCATTTCCAGAACTGTGATATGGTCCAAACCTCAAGAAGGAAGGTGCAAGATTAATACTGATGGGAGCTTCATGCCACATAAAGGAAGAGTTGGTATTGCCAGGAACAATGCAGGGGATTTCTTGTTTGCATTCAATACCCAGTTAAGTGCACAGATCACAACATTGCTGAGGCATTAGCTGCTCTTTTTGCTTCAAAAATGATCAAAACAATGGTCACTCTTGCTGGACAATTGAGATGGAATCTTTAGTAATCGCTGATATGATGAAGAATAAAAGGAAAGACGACGTTCATAGCCGATTCTACGGTTCACTTTTTCATTTGATTTTTAGTTTGACCACTCGAGCTTCCACAATTGATTAATTTCCTGCAAGATAGTAATATTGGTGCAGTTAGAAAAGCAGAAAATTTAATAGAAATGGCAGCTTCGTTAAGCTTTACTTGGAAAAATGATAGTAATTCTTATGAATACCTCGGATCAAACACACAATTACAAATAGCAAAAAATTGTTCGAGAGATTGTTTTTATTCTTATTTGAAGATTTCCCTCAAAATAAGGATGTCTTAGTTTTGTGGAATTACAAAACGGTAGAGTTTTAGTTGAACTCAAACTCTTTCTCATTCTTAATCTATTCTTTAAACTCGTCTCCCACTCCACTTTTGTATTCTATTCATCCTACATTCTCCTAAACAATGTTTTTAAACCTTTCATCCATCAAACGGAGGTTCTTGAAGCCAACTTCATTCTTTGGGATCAAATTATGGGTTGCAATTCTAACTTGCAATTGTTCTTTTCGTCCTTGTCTTTGTTCTCTGCATTACTCTCTGTATCATCATAACTAGACGACGCTGTAAAGCACGTAACATCTTGAAACCAATGGTTTCAAAAGACCTGCACACAAACTCTCATAATAGTTATTCAATGAGTAGAAGGATATTGCCACATAATGGAAGGGAGATTGAAACCCCAGAGAAACAAGTGATATTCTCTAATTATCAAGCCAATTTTGATGCTAGGCCTAGTTACCAATTTACATTGACAGAGATTGAAACAGCAACAGATAGCTTTGCTGATGAAAATGTAGTTGCTTGTGGAGATTACGCCGTTGTTTATTATGGTATCATGTTTGGTAATACTAGAGTTTGCAGTAAAGCGGTTGCTCAGTAGCAGGTGAATTCACCGGCAACTTAATATGGATTTAAATCATATACACTGAGAATATAAAGATTTTTTACAAGATCTGTGTCGTTTCATTTGTGATAGCAAGTTAATTATCATTTTTTCCAGGTTATGGATTCGTATCATAGAAATTTACTTGTAATTAACTTATAAGCTATATTGCTCGGACCCTTCAAAAATACATATGGGAGAATTTTTGAAGAGTCCAAGCAACATAGCATATAAGTGACCTGATTGTGTATATCTTTTACACCTAGATGTATAGAACTTAAGCTCATCTAATATAACAGGAAAGTTGTTGATCACAATGATTGTCAATTATATTGTTAACTTCGGATCATTGTTAGTGAAAAAGAGAATTTGCAATTAAGGTTAGAATTTCAGCCTGCGTAAGAACGGTTTACTAAAGAGACTTAAATGCTTCAGTTTATCTTATTATTCGCTTCAAACACTGAATGACAGGGCTAAAGCGAAGGAATTTTCAGGGGAAGTGGAAGTATTATTGGGTCTCAGACACAAAAACTTGGTGAAGTTGCTTGGTTACTGTTTTGAAGGATACTACAGGTACTACAAATCCTCTATCTATACTCCATTGAACTTTCATTCTATCGATGATGTTAATGTATCGAATGCTTATTTGTTTATAATTTAATTAGCATTATCGTGGATGAGTACCTTGTTAAATATGAAAGTATGTATGTACTAGAGACAATTTATATTAGCGACAAAATATACTTGAACACATTCGTATTATTAATGAGATTAATATTTATGGCATTTGCAATTATTGAATTATTGTTTGATTATTTGCAATTATTCATATATGTGCATCCCTTGAACTTACGTTGTCATTAATAGAGTGAGATATTAATGATAGAATGTAACTCTCAAAATAGCCCCGACTAATGATCATCGAGAATGGGATATCGATGATATGCTATAAGTCGACATGTGATCTGCATCACATTCTTGGAGAATGTAGTATGTCTCACAACTACGAGTAATGGTTACTCGTGATGGACACATGGATACTTTGGAGAAGTATTGGTATACCCTGCCGATAAATTATTTGTTATACATGTCTATAGTGTTATCGGCGTGTGGAATATAAATGTCCTTTGACTTGAGGTCAATACGCACCTTGTTTACATAATGATGTACTTTGACCAAGTTCTAAGCTTAAATTCCTTCTGGATAAGATACGACTTGTGTTGGGTGCATCAGGATGTAAATCAAGGTGGTAGTTGAGCCAAGAATATGATTCATTCCTCGATTGGAAATTCGAGAGAGCACTCAACTTCTCAATGTTATTAAGTTGACTAAAGTCACTGGCCAGTGAAAGAGACATATTTAGAATATGGTCTAGTTGTCAACTAATAAATGTGAGATAAAGTGATTAAGTCATTTGGATAGACACTTAGCAAATCCTAAGCTTAATCGAGTGTGTCGCGAATGAAAGGAATTTATAGTTCTGCATAAAGGTTAAGTTTATTGGATTCATGTAAACATACTTCACATATTGAGTTCGTCATACGATGTAGTCTAGGAGTTTCGTATGGACCTTAATTAGATTAATGTCGATATGTGAAGGCCTATAGGGTCACACTATATGCGATTGTTTCTTCGATCTAAGAGTGTATTGAGAAAATATTAAATATTTGATTGAGAATCGAGATATTGAATTTATAATAATTATGGAATATTTTTATTTGATAAAAATTATTTAATTAAGTCGAATTGAATTTCGAATTTAATTAAATGTGTTGGATATATTATATGGTACTCGGACAAATACAGGGAAGCAATTGGGCCATAAATTATTAGCCCAAAATTGGGGCCTGGCCGTCCACCTTGGATGTATGGGGTGGACCAATTGGGCTGGTCCACTGAACATTAACATGGGACAAATTTTTCTGTTTTAAATCTGCGTATGTTTTGTCCTGAACTTCTATGTAAACAACACATACCCCATAATTATAAGGTTATAAAAAATAACTTCTCAGTTTCTAAAATAAGATTTTCTAGCTTTCTTGCAAAGGAAATACACTGGAGTTGGAACTTGCAGTCGAGAATTCAAATCGCGTGAATACCTTAGTATTGAATCTTGCGCTCGAAAACCTATAAGTTTTCTTTTGTTATGTTTTGAACATAAACATGATTATCCTATAAGCCATGCCAGGAACATATACATGATTATCCTATAAACCAACAAGTTTTCTTTTGTTATGTTTTGAACATAAACATGATTATCCTCGGTTTTGTATATATGACCGTGTATATGGTCTAGATTTTAGGTAATGTTTTAGTGTAAATATTACATTAATTAGTATTGTACACTTACCATAATTATAGGATCTTGTACTACTAGAATAGAGTTTTGGGATTAGAATAAGAATATGTTTTCTATTATGAAAATTTGTAAATTGTATATATACTCTTTCAATTAATGAGAATAATCAAGGGATTATTTGTTCCATGGTATCAGAAGTCTAGGTTGAGAATTTTTCTCCCCCAGTTGCCGTCGGTTTCGAGCCTCTCACCTCGATTTCCGTGCAAATTTTCAATCCCCAAATTCTCTCTTCTAAATCCCTCAATCACCTATTATTCTTTTGTTATGTCAACCTCAAAGAACACGTTTCATCATACTCTTACAGTTTCTAACATCAAGAACTATATCCCTCTTCTTCTTGAAATAGAAAACGTCCAATATGCGACGTAAATTAAATTAAGATTTCCAAAATTGCAATTAAGCCCTTGGGGCAAATCTGAAAATATTTAGAAGTTTCTGGAATTGCAATTTGGTCTCTGGAAAATTTTTGGAAATTTAAAAAGTTTTAAAATCAGCAGATTTGGTCCTTGGGTTAAATCTGTAAACTTCAGAAAAGCAGATTTGGTCCCTGGGGCAGATCTGTAAATTTCTGAAAAACAGATTTGGTTCCTGGGCGAATCTGTAGTTAATTTAAGTTTCTGGAAATTACAGAATGGTCCCTGAAAATTAATTTTAAATTTCAGAATTGCTAAGGGACTGTTTGGATGGGCAGAAAATTTCAAAAATTGAAATTGTTTTAAATTTGGAATTTAAATATTTTCTAATTTGAAACAAATTAATTAACCCACGATTATTGTTATTTAGCATGTTATTTGATAATATGCACTTGAATTCATTGTTTTCTCCGAATTGTTTAATTGATTGTCATTTAAATAATTAGTATAGAGTCCGCATTGTATATGTCTGGGTAGGCGGCGCCCAGTATTTGTTAGACTACATTATGCATGTCTGGGTAGGCGGCGCCTAGTATTTGTCGGACCTCATTAAATCATGTTTGGGTAGGCGGTGCGCAATATGTGCTCTATTTGATCTAGCACGCATAATACAGATCTTGATAAAACCTTTGTGAGTATTTACGCCCTAGCGTTTGCTCTACAAGGCCAAACTTGCTTAGATGCACAATTGCAGTCGTGTAACGGGGTTGACTTACTTAGTTATGTCTTTACGCCCTAGCGTTGGAATAATCTAAGGGCGCAGATCGATTGTTTAGAACAGTCGGTCAAACCAAGAGTTGCAAATTATTTGTAATTGGTTTGGAGATCTACCGGATTGTACTATTGAAGTTATCAGCCCTAGCAAACGCGGAGACAGTATGAACTTGAATTTTGACCCATTATGGTCATATTTGATATGAGTCCGTATTCTTCCATGAGGTCATAGAATATGTTAAAATAATGAAAGCTAATTAATCTAAAGGTCATGTTAGTTAGTTAACGAATGTGTTCATAGAAATTATATTTGATTTAATTTCATTCTATCTATTTCTTCAGATTATTTAAAATGTCGAATTTGTCATTGAAATGCTTGGTTGAGACTAATAAGTTGACTGGAGCTAATTATCCGGACTGGTTGCGCAATTTGCGTTTAGTACTGAGACAAGAGAAAATTGTGTATGTGTTAGACACAGTTATTCCAAAAGTTCCTCATGAAGAGTTTGTTGAGTATGCTTTGTTTGACAAGGCTGCTTATCAAAAGCATTTAGATGATGCTACCTCGGTACAGTGTGTCATGTTGTTCTCCATGACTGTAGAGTTACAGAGGCAACATGAGAACATGGGCCCCTATGAGATGCTAGAACATTTGAGGAGTCTTTACGATTCACAGTCTCAGACTATGGAGTATGAGATGTTGAGAGACCTCTTCAAATGTAAGCTGAATGATGGGGGCCAAGTGTCTGGTCATGTTATGAAAATGATTGGGTTGATAGAAATGTTGGCTTCGATTGGTACGAAGTTGCCTAGAATGTGTCTGTTAACCTAATTTGGAACTCGCTTTATGGTTCGTTTGAGAATTTCATTGTGAACTTCAACATGAATGGAACTAAGGTGAATCTTCCAGAACTTCACAATATGCTAAAGACTTATGAATCATCTACTTTAAAAGGAAAGACTGTGCTCATGGTGGGCTCATCTACTAGGTTCAAATCTAAAGGTAAGAACAAGAAGAATAAGGGTAAGGCTGGTGCCAAACCCAAAGTATTGAAACCTAAATGAGGTATTTAACAGAATTCTAGGTTAGCCAGGGACGTATGCCTCAACTGCAAGCAGAATGAGCATTGGAAGAAAGATTGCACCGCTCCAGGAGGAGAGAAGGCACTAGGTGCTTCTGGACCTGCTGGACAAGGTATGTTTATCATTGAGATTAATATGTCTATAAGTAACTCTCACTGCTGGGTATTGGATACAACATGTGGCTCACACATTTGTAATAATGTGTAGGGCCTAATGGACAACAGAAAGGTTAGACCATGGGAGGTGGACCTACGAGTTGATGCTGAGCGTGTGAGAGCTTATAAATTAGATTTACCTTCGGGTTTCACATTAGAACTTAATAATTGTTATTTTGTACCCTCGATTATGAGGAATATTATTTCCATTCCAATGTTAGACATTGATGATTTTTCCTCATATATTGGTAATGACAGTTATATACTATCTTTGAATGATATTATTTATGGAAATGCTCCGCTTGTGAATGATTTATATATTCTCAATTGTAATCGTGAAATTCTCAATGTGCAAAGCAAACGAGCTAAAATAAGTAATCCAATAAATTTCACCTACTTATGGCATTGCATACTTGGTCATTTCAATGAATCAAAGATAGCAAGATTAAGAAAGTTAGACTGCCTGGAATCATTTGACTTGGAGTCCTATGGTGACTGTGAATCATACCAATAAACCATATTCTGGGAAAGGTGTGCGAGCCAAAGAAGCCCTTGAGTTGGTCCATACAGATGTATGTGGGCCGTTTTCCACTCAAGCTAAAGGAGGTTTTCCTTACTTCATAACTTCTACCGACGATTTCACAAGGTTTGGATATGTGTATCTTATGAAGCACAAGTCCGAAGCCTTTGAGAAATCAAGGAGTATAAGTTAGAAGTAGAGAAACAACTTGAAAAGAGTATCAAGACTCTTCGATCAGATTGAGGGGGTGAATATTTGAGTAGAGAATTTCTAGATTACTTGAAACTCCATGGAGTCCAATTAGAATGGACACCTCCTGGAACACCACAAATGAATGGCGTTGCTGAAAGCAGAAATTGAACCTTATTAGATATGGTTAGATCTATGATGAGTTTTTCAGCTCTTCCAACATACATTTGGGGCTATGCTTTACAAAACTCAATCTATATTCTGAATAGAGTTCCTTCAAAATTAGTAGAGAAAACATCATATGAGATATGACATGGTAAGAAGCCCGCTCTTACACATATGCGAGCCTGGGGCTGCCCTGCATATGTAAAGAAGATGCTTACTGACAAGTTGGAATCTAAAAGTGAGAAATATTACTTTGTGGGATATCCTAAGGAAACGAGAGGATACTATTTCTATCTTCCTGGAGAACATAAGGTCATTATTTCCAGAAATGCAATTTTCCTTGAGGAAGACTATGTCTACAAGGAACAGAGTTGCAATAAGATAGAACTTGAAGAAATTCAAGAACCACAAAGTAGCATAGAGGTTGAATCATTGTCGAACGACCTAGACAACAATTCAGTAAAAGTATTTGGTGAAGGTGTGTTACTTAGAGTACAACCTTCAGCCAGTGGGAGTGGTATAAGGATTGATGCAGAAATGCAAGATTTTCATACACAACCAATGGAAGATGATACAATGGTTGTACATCCTTCCATTCAGGAAACACATGTAGATGATATTCCTGAAAATTCTCACAGTGGTGGAAACATATAAGAACCTTTTCATGATCAGAATACAAGAACCACAGAAACGCAAAATAACCAACTCTGTAGGTCCACTAGGACTCATCGTCAGCCTGAAAGACTTAATCTCCTTGCTGAAAGTCAAAATGAGATAGATATTCCTGATGATGATGAGCCTACAACCTACAGCGAGGCTATGTTAGACATTGACTCGCAAAGATGGCAAGAAGCCATGAAATCTGAAATGGACTCAATGTATGTCAATCAAGTTTGGAACTTGGCTGATTTGCCAACAGGGGTTAGACCCATGAGATGCAAATGGATCTTCAAGAAGAAGATTTATGCATTTGGCAAGGCTCAAACCTACAAGGCTAGGTTGGTAGCAAAAGGTTACAATCAGAGGCCTAGGGTCGATTATGATGAAATTGTTTCGCCAGTTGCAAAGATTAAGTCCATTCGGATTTTTCTTACAGTAGTTGCATACTATGATTATGAGATTTGGCAGATGGATGTTAAAATCGCTTTCCTCAATGGAAATCTAATTGAGGAAGTATATATGATACAACCTGAAGGTTTTACATCCAAGTCAAAACCCAAAGCAGTATGCAAACTACAAAAGTCTATTTATGGACTTAAGCAAGCATCAAGGAGTTTAAATATTTGTTTTGACAAAGCTATCAAATCGTTTGACTTTGTCAGAAGCAAGGAGGATCCATGTGTTTATAGTAAATGCAAGGAAGAGAGTATTGTTTTCATTATCATATATGTAGATGACATATTAATAATGGGAAACGATAAGTCCCTTATGCAATAAGTGAAGGAATGGTTGTCCAGCACCTTCATGATGAAGGACTTAGGTGAAGCCTGCTACATTCTTAGAATTAGGATCTACAAATATATACCTAATAGATTGTTAGGGCTGTCACAGTCTACATACATAGACAAAGTGCTAAGATGTTTCTCAATGGAAAACTCCAAGAGATGAGGTCTTCATATGGGTCAAGGCATCAAGTTATCTAAGAATGATAGTCCTTCTACTGTTACAGAACTTGAACGCATGAAGAGGATCTCATATGCTTCAGCTATAGGATCAATCATGTATGACATGACCTACACTAGGCCAGATGTGGTCTTTGCACTTAGCATGACTTGCAAATTCAAGCAGAATCCCGGGGAAGAACACTGGAAAGCAGTCAGGAATATTATTAAGTATATTAGACGAACTAAAGAATATTTCTTAGTCTATGGTGGGCAAGAGAAGCTAGTCGCTACTGGGTACACTGATGCTAGCTTCCAAACAGATCTTGATGACTTCAAGTCACAGTCTGGATATGCCTTTATTTTCAATGGTGGAGCAGTAAGTTGAAAAAGTTCCAAGCAAGAAACCACTGTTGATTCGACGACTGAAGCCGAGTACATTGCAAGATCGAAAGTTGGTAAAGAAACTGTCTCGATATCTGAGCTCTTAAAAGAACTAGGGGTTGTTCCAAGTGTCAGTCATCCAATAACGATATATTGTTATAACACTGGTGCGATTGCGCAAGCTAAGGGACAAAGATCAATAAACAGAAACAAACATGTACAAAGAAAATACCACATACTCAGAGAGATGGTGGAATATAAAGAAATGGATCTAGACTATATTCCCACAGATGATAATCTAGCCGATCCATTTACTAAACCATTAAGCTTAGCTAAGCATAATGGTCATTTCGAAAACATGGGTATTAGATACATTAGAGATTGGCTCTAGGCCAAGTGGGAGATTGAAAGTATATATGTCCTACAGATAATCTTTATTAAAGACAAAATGTACTTGAACACATTCGTATTATTAATGAGATTAATATTTATGGCATTTGCAATTATTGAATTATTGTTTGATTATTTGCAATTATTCATATATGTGCATCCCTTGAACTTACGTTGTCATTAATAGAGTGAGTTATTAATGATAGAATGTAACTCTCAAAATAGCCCCGACTAATGATCATCGAGAATGGGATATCGATGATATGCTATAAGTCGACATGTGATCTGCATCACATTCTTGGAGAATGTAGTATGTCTCACAACTACGAGTAATGGTTACTCGTGATGGACACATGAATACTTTGGAGAAGTATTGGTATACCTTGTCGATAAATTATTTGTTACACATGTCTATAGTGTTATCGGCGTGTGGAATATAAAGGTCATTTGACTTGAGGTCAATACGCACCTTGTTTACAGAATGATGTACTTTGACCAAGTTCTATGCTTAAACTCCTTCTAGATAAGATATGGCTTGTGTTGGGTGCATCAGGATGTAAATCAAGGTGGTAGTTGAGCCAAGAATATGATTCATTCCTCGATTGGAAATTCTAGAGAGCACTCATTTTCTCAATGTTATTAGGTTGACTAAAGTCACTGGCCAGTGAAAGAGACATATTTAGAATATGGTCTAGTTGTCAACTAATAAATGTGAGATAAAGTGATTAAGCCATTTGGATAGACACGTGGCAAATCATAAGCTTAATCGAGTGTGTCGCGAATGAAAGAAATTTATAGTTCTGCATAAAGGTAAAGTTTGTTGGATTCATGTAAACATACTTCACATATTGAGTTCGTCATACGCCGTAGTCTTGGAGTTTCGTATGGACCTTAATTAGATTAATGTCGATATGTGAAGGCCTATAGGGTCACACTATATGTGATTGTTTCCTCGAACTAAGAGTGTATTGAGAAAGTATTAAATATTTGATTGAGAATCGAGATATTGAATTTATAATAATTATGAAATATTTCTATTTGATAAAAATTATTTAATTAAGTCGAATTGGATTTCAGATTTAATTAAATGTGTTGGATATATTATATGGGTACTCGGACAAATACAGGGAAGCAATTGGGCCAGAAATTATTAGCCCAAAATTGGGGCATGGCCGTCCACCTTGGACGTATGGGGTGGACTAGTTGAGCTGGTCCACTGAACATTAACATGGGACATGTTTTCCTATTTTAAATTTGCTTAGGTTTTGACCTGAACTCCTATGTAAACAACACATACCCCATAATTATAAGGTTATAAAAAATAACTTCTCAGTTCCTAAAGCAAGATTTCCTAGCTTTCTTGCAAAGGAAATACACTTGAGTTGGAACTTGCAATCGAGAATTCAAATCGCGTGGATACCTTAGTATTGAATCCCGCGTTTGAAAACCTGTAAGTTTTCTTTTTTTATGTTTTGAACATAAACATGATTATCCTATAAGCCATGCCAGGATCATTGTTGGGTAAGAAAATTTTAAACTTCCGATGTGCTTACGAACCCAACAAATTCCTGCAAAAAATATCCATAGGAGATACACGATATACACGTGTATATCCTATGTATATTGGGCCTCGGTTTTGTATATATGACCGTGTATGTGGTCAATATTTTAGGTAATGTTTTAGTGTAAATATTACAATAATTAGTATTGTACACTTACCTCGGTTCCGAGCCTCTCTCACCTCAGTTTCCGTGCAAATTTTTTATCCCAAAATTCTCTCTTATAAATCCCTCAATCACCTATTATTCTTTCGTTATGTCTACCTCAAAGAACACGTTTCACCCTACCCTTACAATTTCTAACATCAAGAATCATATCCCTCTTCTTCTTGAAATAGAAAACATCTAATATGCGACGTGGGCCGAACTGTTCAAAATTGACGCACGTTCGCATCAAGTCATCCATCACATACTCCCCGTGGATCCTGAGGATACGGAGGTGCCTAAACGCGAGAATGATCCTAAGTTGTGGACGACTCTTGATGCCACCGTCCTCTAGTGGATTTACTCCACTATCTTTACCGACCTATTGCAATCGATTATTGAGCTAGACGCTACGGTGATGGCTGCTTGGGATAGGCTGCTTGACATATTCCAAGATAATCGAAATTCCAGAGTTGTTACCCTTGAGCAGAAATTTTCCCACGTCAACATGGAAAATTTTTCGAACGTTTCAGCTTATTGCAAAAGGTCGAAAGAATTGGCAGACCAACTCCGCAACGTTGGTGTGCCTGTTAGTGAAGATTGTCTAGTTCTACAGATGGTTGATGGCCTATCCGAGGCCTATAATGTCTTTGGAACTCTCCTCTGTTAAAGTAATCTCGTCCCAAAATTCTATCAAGCTCGCTCCATGCTTACTTTGGAAGAGATTGGCTTGGCTAAGAATGAGGCTACGCGTACTAGTCTCGTGGTCATGATGATGTCCTCCACTACTTCTCAGAATTTTGGTGACAATTCGGGCCAGAACCGTTCTCAAGGGGGCGGTAAAAATAGTCGGAACAATAATGGCAAAAATCGTGGGGGCAAACGCGGTGGTTCCATCAATTGAGACAATGGCAGTGGGCCCCGTCCCGGAAACAAGGGGCCACCACCCCACTAGTCCCAGCCTTGGGTCCCTTGGAAATGGGCTTGGGCCAGTGGGCAGTGGCCCAACAACCCTTATTTTTCTAGAAATTCTTATCCCGGGCAGTGGGCTGGCCAGCCTTTTAGGCCTAATTCGCAACAGCCGGGTGGTTTTTGACGCAGTGGTGGGCCGAGGTAGCAAACCGGGGTGCTTGGGCCTCGGCCTCCGCAGGCCCACCATGCAGTGGGCCCCACACAAACCGACATTGAAGCCGCAATACACACACTTGGATTGAATCCGACAGACCCAAATTGGTACATAGACATCGGAGCTACTACCTACATGACATCTTATCAAGGTACTCTCTCGTCTTATTCCAATTTGAGCAACAATCGTGGCATAATTGTTGGTAATGGTAATTCAATTCCAATTCGTGGTTATGGTCATAAAACGTTGTCTCCCCCCCCCCCTTCCACCCCTTATCTTGAAAAATATTCTTCATGCCCCTAAATTGATTAAAAATTTGGTGTCTGTCTGTAAATTTACCACTGATAATTCCATTTCTGTTGAATTTGATCTTTTTGGGTTTTCTGTGAAGGATTCCAAGAGGGAGTCATCTCATGAGGTGTGATAGTAGGGGAGATCTTTATACTATGACGCCATATTCCGATCTCACGAGTCAAGCCTTGCCTTCAACTTTTGCAGCCCTTGCTCCTCTCTCATGGCATGCTCGTCTAGGTCATCCGGGGTCATTGATTTTATCTTTCTTAGATAAAAATAATTTTATTTCTTGTAAGGGTACGCATAGTACTCCGAATTGTCAATCTTGTTCTTAAGGAAAAAATGTTAGATTGTCATTTGTAGACTCGAATTCTCATACTTTAATGTCATTTGATATTATTCATAGTGATTTATGGACATCTCCCGTTCTCAGTTCTTTGGGTCATCGTTATTATGTTCTATTTCTAGATGATTATTCTAATTTTTTCTGGACTTGTCAGATAACGAAAACATCTCAAGTTTTTCCCACTTTCTTAAAATTTAGAACATTCATTAGAACTCAATTCGAACGGAAAATAAAAATATTCAGTGTGATAATGGAAAAGAATATGATAATGGGGTATTTCGGGAGTTTTGTGCTAATAATGGGATCAATTTTCATTTTTCTTGTCCACACACGTCTTCACAAAATGGGAAAGCTGAACGCAAAATTCGTATCATTAATAATATTGTTCAAACTTTATTGATTCATGCTTCTGTACCCCCTTCATTTTGGCATCATGCTCTACAAATAGCTACATATCTTCTTAACATTCTTCCTACCAAAGGTTTGACATATTTGTCCTCTCTTCAAATTTTATATAATAAGACTCCTTCGTATTCACATCTTAGGGTCTTTGGGTGCTTATGTTATCCGTTATTTCTGACCATCATAATTAACAAACTCCAGGCCCGTTCTACCCCTTGTGTGTTTTTGGGTTATCCATCTAATCATCGTGGCTACAAATATTTTGATTTATCATCTAGTAAAATCATCATTAGTCGCCATATTATTTTTAATGAATCTCAATTTCCGTTTGCTAAAAAGAGTAGTCTCGTGCCTAGTTCGTATAATTTTTTCGATGACGATGTCTCCATGTATATTGTCCACCATTTCTCAGACATGTCCCGTACCCCAAATCCTCCAGCGGGCCCACTACTCGCTGGTTCTACAGTCTCGTTATGGGTCCAGAAACTGGACCGCCTCCGCAACCCAGTTCTGGCCCAGTTCTTGTTCTTGTTTCTACGGAAAGCAATTACCCGATTCGATGTTGGGCAGCGAGCCCACACTCTTGGCGATCAGTCACGTATTCCGATATTTTCCAAAATTCACCCAATTCTCCCCTGAGTCATAGACCAGTCACTCGTAGTCAACTGAGTATTTAAACCAAAAAGATATTTTAATTTAAATTCTAATGTTCTTAAATCACCCCTACCCTGTAATCATGTGTTTGCTTTACATGACCCGAATTGAAAAAATTGCTATGACCGACAAATATAATGCTCTTATTAATAATAAGACGTGGGAGTTGGTGCCCCGCCCATTCGGTGTTAATATTATTCGGTCTAAGTGGATTTTTGCTCATAAGAAAAATTCTGACGGTTCTTTTGCGAGGCATAAGGCTCGTCTTGTGAGTGATGGTAAGACTCAGCAGGTTGGTGTAGATTGTGGTGAGACATTTAGTCCGGTGGTCAAACTGGCTATCATTCGCACGATGCTCATCTTGGCTCTTTCGAAAGCATGGCTCATTCATCAGTTAGATGTGAAGAATGTTTTCTTACATGGTGATCTCAATGAGACAGTTTATATGCATCAGCCCTTGGGGTTTAGGGATCCCAAAATCCTCATCATGTATGTTTATTGAAGAAGTCATTGTATGGGCTTAAGCAGTCCCCACAGGCTTGGTATAAGAGGTTTGCAGAGTATGTTTCGACTATTGGATTATCTCACATCAGGTCTGATAATTCATTGTTCATATATCGTCGTGGTTCTTTCTTGGCTTATATATTATTATATGTGGATGATATTATCTTGACTGCCTCTTCTGATGCATTACGCCAGTCTATCATGACAATACTCAGTTCTGAGTTTTCTATGAAAGACTTGGAGCCCTTGAGTTACTTTTTGGGGATTGCTGTCACTCGTCATGCAGGTGGGTTGTTCTTATCGCAAAGGAAGTATGCAACTGAGATCATTGAGAGGGCTGATATGTCATCCTATAAGTCCACGTCCACTCCAGTTGATACTAAACCCAAATTGGGTGTTGCGGCTGGCTCCCCTTACTAGGATCCAACCCGCTATCGCAGTCTTGCACGGGTTCTTCAGTATCTTACTTTCACGAGACCAGACATTATGTAAGTCGTACATCAGGTGTGTTTATTTATACATGATCCCAGGGTTGAGCAAATGAATTCGCTCAAACGTATTATTCGATACATCCAGGGGACACTTGACTTTGGCTTGCATTTATATACCTCATCGACGTCAATAATTGTCTCGTATATAGATGTTGATTGGGGTGGTCGTCCGGACACCAGACGCTCTACGTCTGACTATTGTATGTTTCTTGGTAATAGCTTGGTCTCCCGATCTGCAAAGCGTCAGTCGACGTTGTCCCGCTCTAGTTCAGAGGTTGAGTATCGAGGGGTAGCTAATGTGATCTCGAAATCATGTTGGTTACGTAATCTTCTTTTAGAGCTTCATTGTCATATTGAGAAAACTACCTTGATTTATTGTGATAATGTTAGTGCCATCTACCTTTCTGGTAATCCAGTTTAGCACCAGTGCACTAAACATATCGAGATGGATATTCACTTTGTTCGCGAAAAGGTAGCTCGTGGACAAGTACGCGTCTATCATGTCCCTTCCAGGTATCAAATTGCAGACATCTTTATAAAGGGTCTTCCCTCGGTCCTTTTTGAAAATTTAGGGACAGTCTCAGCGTACGAAGACCGTCCGCTATGACTGCGGGGGGTGTTAAATATCCATAGGATATACACGATATACACGTGTATATCCTATGTATATCGGACCTCGGTTTTGTATATATGACCGTGTATATGGTCTAGATTTTAGGTAATGTTTTAGTGTAAATATTACATTAATTAGTATTGTACACTTACCATAATTATAGGATTTTTGTACTACTAGAATAGGGTTTTGGGATTAGAATAGGAATATATTTTCTATTATCAAAAATTATAAATTATATATATACTCTTTTCAATTAATGAGAATAATCAAGAGTGACAATGGCAACCTAGGGCAGTGGCTTCATGATTGCATCAGTGAAGTTCACCCCTTAACATGGGATATCCGGATGAACATTGTGCTAAGAATTGCAAAAGGGTATGTGTTTAATTCACTAAATTGTTTTTCTTCTATGAGTCCACATTTGTAAAGGAGACCAAATTAAACCTTGAAATTATTTGATTTTGTATTGGTTGGCTTACATTCTTGAGGATACTGAACAACGAATAATACATCAACACCTAAAGTCAAGCAGCATATTGCTTGATAAGCAGTGGAATCCAAAGATTTCTGATTTTGGTATCACCAAACTCTTAGGTTCTAATGAATGGAATTATCCAATAACACCCCTACTGGAATGTCAGGGTGAGTTAATTACTTCAAAATTGTCATCTGGTGCGTTTATCGGATCCGGAAGCGCTAACAAATTTCATTCTAGAGATTCCCTCGGTATAGACAACAACTTTAGATTGATGGTTATGTATTCGGTGATCTAAGGTCGTCGTCAAAGAGTTTTCAGTAATGTAAAAAAAATTGGACAATTTTTTTTTATATCCAGCTTTCCGGCTTACGCCAGATTATTCTTAGAGATAGTAGTCCCGGTCCCTCAGCACTACTATCAGTAAATTGCAGGATGTGCCTGAATGACCAGCGTTTGAGAACAGAACAACTGATATCACCTACAAGGTCTTACCCCCGAAGAGAGCAAATTGCTCCCACCAGGGTTCGAACCCACACTGCAGGCCTCAGCTGGCGATAAACATCAACACTCATTCTGGAATGTCAGGGTGAGTTAATTACTTCTAATGAATGGAATTATCCAATAACACCCCTACTGGATTTTACTCATTCTCTTTTCTGGCAATACTCGTTCATTCTCGCAGACAATAGAAGAAGAAAAAAGGTGGTCTAAAATGGGGTTATAATGAATTTGCAGGAATATTTAATTGACTGGATGAAGTCAATGGTGGCAAGCGAACAATTTGATGAAATAGTGGATCCAAAGCTACCAGAAATGCCTTGTATGAAAGAACTGAAAAGAGTTCTGTTCATAGCTCTTAAATGTGTTGATCCAGATGTTAAGAGTTCTGCAGCCAAGCGATTTACTACGCATCGATGTAACGTCATTCCTCTGATTCATCCTAACTTCAAAAGCATTAAACAGAACGAGAATGAAATGGCGCCCCAGCTTGACTCGAGACTAAGACTCCTTACAACTCGCACCAATAGCAGCACTGAGCGGCCGGATATTAATTGAAAAGGCTTGCCATTCTATTTATCCGGACGAATCGACTCTTGGCCTGCCGTTTTGCTAGCTTTTTCATTAAACTGGTTCAACTACTGCGTATGCTTGAAATAGGAGTGAACTGTAACTTTTTATTTTCTTAGTCAACAGAATTAGATCAATAGTCCACTATAGTTAATATTTGAAAGCAACTTATACGGATGAAAGCTTAAAGTAAGTGACATAGGATATTTTGTACTGATTCGTATTCAATGTAGATCCTAATTCAGTCCACTTAGAGTTGAAAGGATGTAGATCCTAAATCAATTCACTTAGAGTTGAAAGGGTGTTCTATGCCGCTCTTTGTAATAGATATCTATACTCAAAACACTCTTAATCTTGACTCACCAACTATAATTGTTCTCTCTTTTCTTTTTTTGTTTACACAATAAATCACTTTTCTTTATGGAAAGTAGAGCAAAGAAGCAGAGAAGTTGAGACAGGATAATTCTCTGTCTTGGAAAAGAGCCTTTAAATACTTGACAGATCTTGTACGATTGGCTCTTTTGCAGAGAAGTCAATCCATGAGTCTTGATCCTTGGAAAGATGAATTGATTGATCATTTTTTCAAGAAAAAGGGTGAGCTTCGATATCGTTCGATTACCAACAGTGAACGTTGGTATTGGTTTCCTTCCTTGAGATATTTTGCTGAGCTTTCAGATCTTCCAGACTTAGACTATTGCATCTTGACGGAGGACATGTAGTTAATGAGAATATTTCTTTCCTTTAATATGAGCCTCTTTGAAGGTTTTCAATACTCTCTTGTACATGGTTGATTTATTTTCAAAAATCCTTGGTACCTTGCAATTAATGATCATTTCACCAAATTCCATCAAACGACTCTTTTACTTTATTAGGCGAGATCTTCATTGATATATTCCTTTTTTTGTGTTGTGGCTGACTTGTGGGCTTGTCCTAGTTATTTTTTGGTCCAGCTGCTCTTATACTTGATTAGGGCCTTGTTTCCATGATTTAGTTGGGCCTATCTTCTTTTCCTGGACACACAGAATTGTCATCATTAAAATATAGAAATTTGGCGATGGTAGGGCTCAGTCTGTGGGCGTGCAGCGAGGGTCGAGGAGTAGAGGCGGGACGGGAGAAGAAGTCGAGGGTCAGATGCAGCGGGACTTGCTCGATCCGTCCAGATCTGATCCGTCGATATCGAAGCGAGCGGCGAGTCGGGTCGGGCTCGGGGTGGGGTCCGGCGGGTTATCCTTTTTTTTTAAAAAAAAATAACATATGTATAAAAAAACTCAATAAACAAAACAAAATAGTGTAATAAAAACATCTCAAGGCTGTTTTTGTGCCTCTTATATTATTTAATAGACATGTGATTTTTTTGTAATACAAAATTACAAATACAATTGTCTAAAATCTAAATTGCAACTTTGTGGTGTTGTCCAAAAGTTGCAAATTACATAATAAAATTGCAATTAAAAAAATTACATTCTCAAAAAAACCTGTTCTAATTGCTTGATGATTTCCTGTGGTTCTTCGGTTGGAATTGGTATTTGTTGGTCAAATTGATCCACGTCGCTTCCACTACCTTCGGTTAAGATTTCGTAGTAGTTTTCATTTTCTTCTTCGTTGATCTCCGGTTGACCGCACCTTCTCCGCTCCGCTCGTATCCAATCTCTGAATAATACTGCAATTTCCAAGCTGTCTCCGGCTAACGAGTGTCTGTGGTCTCCTATTTGATATCTGTCAGGAGAAAAAGCGCTTTCAGACGCAGTTGATGACTCTTGAATGTTCAAAACATCTCGGGCCATCAATGAAAGTGTCGGAAAGGTCTTCTCATTCCCCCTCCAGTATTTCAGCAAGTCTTCATGTCCATCTTCATTGATAACTTCTTGATACGGTACAGAACCCTACAAAATAAAAATATCCAACTCACTAATTTGGTTAGTAATAAAGGTACGGCCGCACATTCTATTTCTGAGGCTTTCAATACTAGCCGCAGAAACAGCATGTCTTTTGTGAGGTTGTGTTGAAAATGAAGAAGATGGTATGGAAGCCGGTAAGTTACTAGCATTTTCTTGTTGATAAAATCTATATATTTTTTTGCATTGGTGTTCTACGCTAGACAACACTTCTTCTTTAGTTTGACTTTGTTCAAAAGGTGGTGGGTGATTTAAATTTTTGGGACTTGGAGGTGGTAGTACTTCTATACAATCGTAAATAGTTTCAATTAGTGATTTAGTACCGTATATTTTAATAGTATGATTTAATACAGAACCAATAATATAAATAGTGGGAATATGAATAAAATATTTTTTTATTTTGACAAATATTTTTTTAATAGCTGCCTTATAAGCTGATTTTTCCATATATTCACTAAGTAATAAAAATATTAGAGTTATATAAAATAACATAGTTGAAATAGTAGGATAATATATACCGAAAAATTCTTTTGTTGCTTGAAAAAATTTCTCTAAAAATACAATAAGTTCGGAAATTTTTACCCAATCACTATCTAAAATCATATCAGCTGAGTTTTTATTATGAGAGTTAAAAAATAAAATTATAGGTATTCTATAGTCACAAGCAACAAGTAGTTGCTCGTATAAAGAATTCCACCTAGTGGATACTTCTTATGGAATTTTTCTATAAGGTAATCCACAATCGTGACAAGTTTTTTTATATTCTTTTCTACGTTGTACTTTATTACTTTTAAAAATAAAATTTATAGCAAATTGTATTTTACTAAGAATGTCTTCAAAAAGTGATAGACCATCGTTTACAATTAAGTTATATATATAACACACGCATTTTATATGAAAATGATCTGAAAAAGATGGAGTTAAACAATTTTTTAAAATTGTAATTGCGTAATTATAGAAAAAGCGTTATCTAATGTAATAGTCATAATTTTATCGGTTATTCCGTAATAATGACACACTCGATAAATATTATCTGCAATAAAAGTACCAGTGTGCCTATCATCTATATATCTATACGCTAAAATACGTTTTTACATAGACCATTTATAATCTATCCAATGACAAGTTACAGTTAAATAATCATGGTCGTTAGTACTACGACCTATATCAGACGTGATAGATACTTTGCCATTAAAATGATATAATAAAAAACGTAAATATTGTTGATATTCATGCGCGAATTAAAATACATCTCTCTTAACAGTTGATCTAGAAAAACCGTTAAAAGCAAGATTATATATATCTCTAATGTAATAAATAAAACCGGGAGATGAAGAAAATGAAAAAGGCAAACCCTCCCGTATTTAGAGCCTACAATTCGCCACGTCATAGGGTTAATTTGACCCTGTACTTGATCCGGAACAGTATCAGTATGTGAACCTTGTCCCGATGGAGCGGGCGTTTGCGCACCCAATTTTAAAGCCTGGTATTGGGCATACCTAGCTGGATGAGCACTTACTACGTGTCTAATTAAACTCCCCGTCCCACCATGACCTTTTTCAATTTTAAATTTTAAAACATTTTTACAAATTTTACATATAGCTACTTGATTCTCTACGTCTCTATCAAAAAATGTACATGCATCTGATTTTAATAGTCGTTTTGCTGGACCTCATCTCATACTATGAGGAATAGGAGGTATTTCAGTTAAAGATGCACTAGTGAGTGTGTTGTCATCAACATTAGTGGGTGTATCATCTAGATCATCGTCTAAATTAAATTCTTGAGTTCCAAAAAATAACTCATGATCTAAATCTAATGGTATTGTAGAAAAATGTTGAGTATCAACAAAATCATCCCGTGTAGGAATAAAATGACTAGAAGAAGTACTCTTGCCCTGGTTGCCCCTACTAGAAGAAGCACCCTTACCCTTACCATTAAACATACATTTTAATCCTTCCATTTTAATTATGATAATAAATAATTAAAGACAATAAAATTAAGTGCGCTAAATAAAATAAACAGACAATAATAATTTAATAAAAGAATGAATGTACCAAACGCCGACGTAACGTCGATGTGTAATCGAGAGGTTGAAAATTAAAACTTTGCTCGATGGAAGATCCTGAAGCTAGTTGCCAACTTCACTCCCAATTCCCAAATGAATAAATAAAATTGAATATTTAGTAAACAATGTAGACTTGTAGAGAAATATATTGAGAGATTAGAGAGATTGTAAAAAAGATTTGTGAAAAAGATGAAGAGAAAATGAGTTATTTATAGTTGAAAAATTGAGTTAAAGTGTAACTTATGGATTAAAAATAAATATTAAGAGATAGGGGGTTAGGGGAGGGGGAAGGCCTAAAATGGCCGTTGGCCAATGGTCAAAATCTAAAATGGTCGTTGGTGCAACGGTCATATTTGCAAAGGGGGGACAAAGGACGAGGTCGGGGCGGGGTCGGGGCGGGGGTCGGGCGGGCTCGGGTCTCGCGGGACGAGACACTGTCCCATCCCGAGTTCGAGGCCCGCCAACGTTTTTTTTTAGCGGAGTCTGGGCGAGACCGGGGCGGGGTCGGGACGTCCCGGCCCATTGGCCACCCTTATTAAAATATCAAACTAACAATCTCCCATTTTTTATGAGACATTTTAAGAGCAAATTTAAATACTAAAGTAATCATTTTCACGGTTGAGTTGTTAGTCACACTTAATCAAAGTCGACTTTCCTGTTGAGTTGTTGGTCGTTGCTCGCCCTGTTTTTCTTCTCCCCCTTTGACATCAGCAAAAAGAAACAAATACAAGTATACTAGTTTTTAAGGCATGCAGATTAATATTGTTAGGCAATAAACAATGCACTTACAGTACATAAACAAGTAACTAAGACAGAGCAAAAGAGGAGCATCCAAGCTGCAAACGGCAGCTACAACAGTCAACAGGACATAGGTCCAGGAGCAACAAAAGCATAGTGTTAAAGTTAATAAACCAGCAAACACAACCTAATGCCTAAGGAAGTAAGTAAGCGTATTGCAGACAACTTCCTGCATGGCAGCAAATTTGGTGGTGTCCCCTGAGCCACCTTGACCGCCTCTTTGATGATCGATCAAGTCCAATTTGACACGAAGTCTAGCAACATCAGCCCCTGCTTCCTTGGTGACTTCACGGACCTTATCCATCTGAAATTGAGTCACAACAAGGATATTCTTGAAGGACTCCAGCTTGTCATCCATTGAGAGAGAATCTCAATGGAGGAGTCAGAAATTGGAGGGACAACAGATGTGGAGGGTCTATCATTAGAAGAAACTTCACCATCCTTCTCAACATCCTTCTTAAGGATCCACACATCATCAACACACATAACCCATACTGATAAAGACACGCGAATCATAGCATTTCTTAACCATTAGAGGAGAGTAATCATCAAGGTTAATTCCAAAATTTTCCATGATGCGAGTGATAAGCATCCCATAAGGAAGATTGGAGGTATCAGCAGCAGACTCCAGCATTCGATTAAGAACAAGGGAAGAAAGATCTAACTTACGATTGTATACTAGACAGTAAGTGAGGAGAGTATCTCTCTGTGATAAGGTGAAAAGAGAAACAACTCGGGGCATGATAGTGGTGGCTACAATATGGGAAATCCCACGAGTCTCAAGGGACAAATATTTGGGTCCTACTTGAGCAGTGAGATGACCAGAGGAATTAAGAGAGATGCATTTTTTTGCTTGATCAAACGAGACTTAAAAATCAGAAGGGCAAGAGTTTTTAGATAAAGCTGAAAAACCAAAGGACTTTTATGTTGAAGATTTTTTCAAAAGTAACACAGTCAAGAAGGATTCTAGTACCAAACGAGGGTTTCAACTTCATCAACATTTTTTGTGGGATGGAGATTTGCATAAAAAAGACGAATATGATGTTCATAGACACGAGATTTGGCATCAGAGAAAATATTTATCGAACCTTGATACTAATTTTTTTTTATATGGCGGTGAAGAGAGGATAAGATGTCAAAATCAAGAATTATACCATGCACGAAGGACTTACCCTTGAGAGAGTGGAACGAGTCTGGGGTATCCCAGAAATATCTCCGACCAAGAAAGGCATTCTCATAATCAAACTTGAATTTTTTGAAATCGACGCCATCACTTGGTTCAGCACTTCGCTTTCCTAGAGCTTTTAGTGATTTTGAGTCAGATGAGGCATGGGGGGGGGGGAAGAGTTAGTGGAAGCATCAGAGTCTACTCGGATTGGAGTGGCAGATTTTTCCTTTGTTTTTGTTCCGAGTACTCTTACGAGTGGATAATGGAGAGCCTTTCTGAGTTTTCGCCATGGAATAGTGTAGAAAGGAAAGTGGAGAGTTAAAAAGGTTTTTGTGGAGACGTGTGAAAAGGAGATGAGTAGTTTTACGGGGAAGAGGAATGGCGGTGTGCAGTGACTGATGGATTCGAAGAGAGAGAAGAACGAGCGGGTTTTTAATGATGATATGGAAAGGTAATTATTAAAGTGGCGGGGGTTAATTAAGAGAGGAAGAGTAAGAGATTTTCGTCAACAAATAATTAAGGAAAGCAATAATCACACAAAACAATTATGGAAAAAATAAGATAACCAAATAATAAGCATTTTTAGACAGGGTTTCCAATAATTCCTAACAATTTTATAAGAAGACAAAAACGATCCTCAAGCAAAGATTTTGTGAAAATATCATCAAGATGATCATCAGTGTTAATAAATTACAAATCAATTTCTCTTCTAATATGATCTTTAATAAAATAATGATAGATTTCTATATGTTTTGCCCTAAAATGATACACAGAATTTTTTGATAAACATATAACATTAGAGTTATCATAAAATATTTTAACAGGTCTAAATGATCAATCATAATCACTGAGCTGATGAACCATACACAAACGTTGTGCACGGCATTACCCAACAGCAATGTATTCAGCCTCAGTGGTAGATAATGATACACATCATTGTTTCTTGCTATTCCAAAAAATTAAGGATTTTTCAAGAATTTGGCATGATCCTCCTATGCTTTTTCTATCATCCTTAGCTCCTGCAAAATCAGCGTCAAAGAAACCTTCTAATATAAAATTGTCAGTTGCAGAATCCGATAAACCATAGTTAGGAGTTCCAACAAGATATCTAATTATTATTTTATCTGTTGTAAGATGAGATTCCCTTGGAGATGCTTGAAATCTAGCACACATGTAGACACTGAACATAATGTCTGGTCGACTAGCAGTTAGGTATAACAGTGATCCAATCATACCTCTATACCTTGTTTTATAAACAGGTTTTCCTTTGTCATATTTGTCAAGGGTGTAATTTGGACTCACGGGAGTGTCTAATGCTTTAGCATCCATTTGATTAAACTAAACTTTTGTATAAGTTCATTTATATACTTTATTTGACAAATGAAGGTTCCCTTTTCAAATTGTACAAATTGTAGTCCAAAGAAAAATGTCAATTTTTCCATCATACTCATTTCAAATTCATTTTGCATAAGATCAGAGAAGTTCTTGCATAAAAAGGATTAACACTACCAAAAATAATATCGTCAACATAAACTTGTATAATGAGATTCCAGATGGAGATATTTTTATAAAAAAAGTGGTGTTAATTTTTCCTCTATAGAAATCACGATCAATTAAAAATTACTCAAACGTTCATACCAAGCTCTATGAGCTTTAAGACCATAGATGGCTTTTGAAAGAGGCATAGGCAAGTAAAATATGAATTGATTCTAACTGTGCCACATGTGCAAAGGTTTCATCATAGTCGACTCCTTCTTGTTGTGAGTAACCTTGGACGACTAGACGAGCTTTGTTTTTTATAAATTCTCCAGCTTCATTTAGTTTGTTTTTAAACACCCACTTGGTTCCGATGATTGACGCATTTTCTAATTCGGAGACTAAAGTCCACACATTGTATTTTCAAATTGATCCAATTATTTTTGCATAGCCTTTATCCAATGATCATCGTCTAGAGCTTCATCAACTTTTTTTGGCTCCATCTGAGATATGAGGGCCAGATTTATACTATTTTCATTTGCTGCTTTGATCTCCATTCCTTCATTTAAGTCACCAATGATGAACTTTCTTAGATAGTCAGGTTCACTTATCCATTCATTTGGTACTGTCTCAACTGTTATGCTAGTTGATTCGTTAGTCGACTTTTCTTGCTTGTCAGTCGACTCAGTGTCAGTTTTTACTTTAGCCGCAGGAACAGTTGTAAAGATTGATTTTTCTTCTTCATCTGCAAGACTGCCTTTCTCGACCAAGCGATTAATATCATCAAAAATCACATGAATAGATTCTTCAATTGATAAAGTACGCTTGTTAAATACTCTATAGGATCTACTGGTAGTTGAGTAGCCGAGAAATATACTTTCATCACTCCTTATATCGAATTTACCAATATTATCTTTTTCATTGTTAAGGACAAAACATTTGCATCCAAATGGATGAAAGTAGCTAATGTTTGATTTCTTACCTTTCCATAATTCATAGAGGGTCTTCTTTAGAATAGGTCTAATTAAGCACATATTAAGAACATGACAAGATGTGCTCACAGCTTCATCCCATAAATAATGAGGTAGATCATCTTCTACAATCATGGTTCGTGCCATGTCTTGAAGAGTTATGTTTTTCCATTTAACAACACCGTTCTGTTGGGGAGATCTTGGTGAGGAGAATTTATGAGTATATCTCTGATCATTATAAAATTCTTTGAATGTTTTATTCTCAAACTTTCCTACATGATCACTTCTAATTGAGGTAATATAGTAACCTTTGTCACGCTGTAATTTTTCACAGAAAACTTAAAATTCTTTAGAGTATCATAATTGGCAAGAAAAATGACCCATGTAAAATGGGAAAATCAGCAACAATGACAAAAGCATACCTTTTTCTTCCAATGCTAGCATTCCTAGTAGGACCGATAAGGTCCATATGAAGCAGCTGCAATGGTTTAGTTGTAGAAACAATATCCTTTGAATTAAAGAAGTTTCGAGTTTGCTTTCTTTTTGACATGCATCACATATATGGTTTTTTGTGGAATTCAACTTTGGTAGTCCCAGAACTAGTTCGTGTTTTGCAAGTTTATCTATTAATTTCATGCTTGCATGTCCAATTTTCTTATGTCATATCCATAGATCTTCTCCCGTTGATGCTAGACATATGTGCACAACTGGACTCTTGACTGAGTCTAGTATGTAGACATTTTTATTTCTGCTTCCTAGAGGAAGTTCTTTGCCAGATGGATCTTCTATGATTCATCCTATTTTTCTGAATCTTACCTCAAGATCAGAGTCACATAGTTGACTAATGCTTAGAACATTGTACTTTAATCCCTTCACAAGACACACGTTAGTAATATCTAAAGAATTATTGAAGGCTATAGTTCCAATACCAATTATTGTTCCTGTCGAGTTGTTTTCAAACGTTACCAAGCCTCCATCAAAATCAGTGACTGATTAAAATAAATATTTGTCGCTTGTCATATGACTAGAACACGCACTGTCTAATTACCATTTTTCTTTTGACTTATCCTTATAATGTTCCTGTAAAAACGAGTAGTTACTTTCTTTTAGGTACTCAAACTTTCTTGGGTCCTTGAATGTTAGTTTTGTAGTCATTTCTCTTGGGTCTCCACACCTAGCCTGGAGTAGTTGCATAGTAAATTTTACAATGATAATATTTATGACCAGTTTTACCACAACAAAAACATTTATGAGAAAAGAGTTCTTCAGTAACTTGATGGTTAGTCAACTCATTTCTGTAAGTTTTACTGTACCCAAACTTCATGTCAGTTGACATGATAGACCTACTAAATTGATATATCCTGAAATGAGTAGTTGACTTGCCATTTTGGTTTTCAAAAATTGTTGTCACTGATGGGCTTTTTCCTAGTCGACTTGTAGCTATGAGTCGACTGGTTAGACCTGACATAATTATGACTGGTAGAATTTTGCAAGCTATTTAACTGTAATTTTAAATCATCAAATTCTTCTTGAAGAATATCTTTTTCAATTTCACAAACTTCTAATTTTAATTCCTAGTCTTTCATTTCTCGTTGAAGTTTTATGTATTCATCAAAAACTCTATTAAGATCTTCTAATGTTTGATCTAAAAGTTCATGAGTTTCGTTATATTTAGAGCATGGATGGGGTCTTACCTCACTTGTTTCACCGAATGCCATGAAGCACACATTTTCTACTCCTTCATCATCATATGAGATTTCATCTTCACTCCAACTGCTAAATGCCCTTTGCTTTTGATAGTTTCTGAATAGTTTTCTTTTTTATTCAGAACACTAGGATGTAATGTGACAACATTTCTCACACTCAAAGCATTTTCCATCATTCTTGTTTTGATCAGTGGAGGATTTTCCTTTTCGAAAGTTTGAACCTCCTTTTCTATTACTTCTTGATCTTCTCATAGCTTCTACCATAGATCTGGAGATCATAGCCACTTCATCTTCTTAGAAACCATCATCGAATTCTTCAACCTGAGATTTGAATGTCACCACTTTCTTCTTTTCTTCTTTTTGATATCTGTTGATATGATTCTTCTCAAATGTCATGAGATTTCCTCTGAGTTCATCGTAAGTGAATTTATCCAAATTTCCGTCCTTTAAGACAATGGCTTTTGTTTGCTAGGAATGTGAAAGGCTTCTAACCAGTTTCCTCACTTGTTGGGAATTTGAGAACACAACTCCTAAAGATTTAGTTCACCAATGTTTTTGCTGAATCTGGTAGACATTGATTTAATGTTTTCTTCGTCAGTCATAGCAAAGGCTTCATAGTCATATTGTAATGCATCAATTTTGACTTCCCTGAATTTTTAGGTTCCTTCATAGGTAACTTACAGTTTATTCCGCATTTTTTTGCAGTCTCGCAAGTAGATATTTTGTCATATTCCTCGCCACTTACTGCACAATAGAGTAAATTTATTGCTCTGACATTTGTTTGAATAACTTCATGTTGTTCATTGGTAACATCAAAGGATTCCAAATCAATTTTGTTCTTATCCTCTTTTGGATCTTTTAGATCTTTTGCTTCAGTACCAGGAATGATTTTGGTCCTTTCTTGATCACCAGCTAAGCTTGAAAATCAGTTGATTGAATAAAGATTCTAAACCTTTCTTTTCAATGATTGTAGTGTTGTCCATTGAAGTGATGTGGTCCAGTGGTGGAGTGTCCGTCTTGCAAAATTGCTCTGGAAATTTGATATCCAGTCATTTGTTTTTTTCTCACAAACGGTTAAGTTACCAAATATGATACATTGCTCTGATACCAATTGAAAGTGCAAGAGGGGATAATTGTAACTTTTTCTTTTCTTAGTCAACTGACTTAGATCAGTAGTCTACTATAGTTAATATTTGAAAGTAATTAAAACAAATGAAAGCTTAAAGTAAGTGACACAAGATATTTTATAATGGTTTGGATTTAATGTAGATCCTAATACAGTCTCTTTGGGTTGCAAGTATGTTCTCTGCAACTCTTTGTAATAGATATTTGGTACAATGGTTTGTTTGAATGGAGCCCATGCGTCTACACTCAAACAATCGTAATCTTTTTAATACAATGTCTCACCAATTATAAGTATTTTTTTTATTTACACAATAAATCACTCAGAAATACAATGTTTATGAAAAATAGGACAAAGAAGCAGAGAAGTTGAGACAAATGATAATTCTTTGTCTTGGAAAAGAGCCTTTAAATATTTGACAAATCTTGTACGATTGACTCTTTTGCAGAGAAGGCAATCCAAGAGTCTTGATCCCCGTAAAAAGGAATTGATTGATCCTTTTTTCAAGAATAAGGGTGAGCTTTGATATTGTCTGATTACCAACAGTGAACGTTGGTATTGTTTTCCTTCCTTGAGAGATTTTGGTGAGCTTTCAGATCTTCTAGACTTTGACCTTTCCATCTTGACGGAGAACATGTAGTTAATGAGAATATTGTTGGAAATTAGCCTTTGGCGGGAGTTGCGACCGATCAACTTTAACAGTCTAAACACTAGTGTTACGTATGTTGGAGAATCCGGTTCTTCACACATGCATGATCTACTAAGTACGTAGATAACCGTAGTGCCAAGAATCGTCAAATTTCACTGAGAAATGAAAGAGATATTGGTTCACGAAGTGAGGTGTTTGAAGCATGGAAAAGTGTGGTATTGTGTTCAATTCTCCCTCATCGGTAGAGGAAGAAAGAATTATTGTGTATATAAGACTCGAAATTGGTTTAGGGTTTGGGACCCCAAGGGGTATCCCATGTGTTTAAAGGAGGGAGGACCTAGATGTGCTTCGGTTCGAGGAAAGACCACACGCGCACCGCCGCCGCCCGCCCGTCCCGTCCTGTCCGGTTACAGTTTCGGTTTTGAGTTCTGGGTTCCGGGTTCTCGGGTTCTCGGGTTCTCAGGTTCTCGGGTTCTCGGGTTTCGGGTCCTCGGGTTCTCGGGTCACGGGTCACGGGTCGTGGGCTGTGGGTCTTCTGATATTATCTTTTTGGGCCAGAAAACTTTGTCAGAAGTACAGTTTGATCCCAGAAGTTTCAGATATACAGTTTGGTCCCTGAAATTTCCAGAAAGTCAGAATTTGGACAGTCAAAGCAGAAACGCCAAGCACTCAATTCAACCATTTATTTTGGCTGAATTACTCCTATAAATGGTCAATCCGTTGGTCTTTCACCATTTATGTTGGTGACTTTACTACCTCTATAATGGCCATTATTTGGCTGTTATGGAGGCAGTTTTCAGTCCCTCCCTCACCTATATAAACACCCCCTTACATCATTGTTGAGGACTAACACTAAGACTCACATATACACGAAAAATACAGAAGCTTACACAAGCAAAAAACTCTTCTTCCTACAACTTCCAAGCATTATTTCGTTACTCAATATTCTTCACGGTAGCACTTGAGTTTCCTTTGCTCAAGTGTTCCATTGCTGTTTTATCTTGGGAGACAAATTGTCCAGGACGTATAAAGGATACATACGGGATAATATTGTCTTAAGGACAGAGTGTCACACTCGACTCAGGAAAAACAGTTTTCCAGTTTTTCTTGTTCAACAATTGTAATTTCAGATTTCTAGTTGAATTATTGAATCTTTGTTTATCCTTTCGAATACTTATAATAGTAATATACTTCCCGTACTGCATTATAAAGTACAACAGAGTAAAAACTCCCAACAACTTAAGACAATATTGTATTGTATTACTATTAGTGTTCGAAAGATGTCGGTCAAAAGTTGTGTGACCAAATCTGGATATGGCAATGATTTTCTGGTAGAAGAGAGTGATGATGATGAACGTGTTCATGGTGTCACCGCTACCAAGACTGGTGGGAACAAACGCTCACGAGAGACTGAGGATGTCAATTGGGACAAGAGGAGAAGACTGAAGATGTTATTCTATCTTGCAGCAGAAGACCTATATCTGTCCCAGACAAAAGATCCGAATAATGGTGAGAAGGAAATGGACACTCAGTCTGATGAAGTGACTGAAGTGAGCCAGAGTCCGAAATTAGGATAAGTATTTTTTCTTACTTGTCAAGAATTAAGATTAAATGATGTCTAATTAAAAATGGATTAAAGTAAGGAGGAATATGAAAATAATTTATATTCCTTACGCTTTAACAAATCAGAAGATTAATCTCCTCTTCTTTTCCGTTTAAAGATTGGAGTTTGTAAACGACTTAAAAAGATCCATTCTTTTAAGTATAAATTATTAAAAGTGTGTAAAGTATGTTCGCATATACGAGGGAGAAATATCCACTGACTGTGCGAAAACTGTTACCACTCTTAAGTAAGCGCCAAGAATTATCTGGGCACCAATCATAACGGAAGAAGTCTAAAAGTTAATGACGTTGAGCCTGTCATATTATTTGGCAGAAGATCCTTCATAGGATGATATTGGACACTCAGTCATACAAAGCCTCCAGGCGACTGGAGTGGGCCAAAATTCCTTTGATTGGATGATATTGGACACTCAGTCATACAAAGCCTCCGGGTGACTGGAGTGGGCCAAAATTCCTTTGATATGATGATATTGGACACTCATTCATATAAAGCCTCCGGGCGACTAGAGTGGGACCAGAATTCATTTCATAGGGAAAGTAATGGACACCTAGCAAGGTGGGCCAGAGTTTCTAGGTCTGAAATGATCTGAAGGCCTAAAGAAAGGCAGAAAAGAAATTGGACACTCAGTCTGCAAAGCAACTACAGTGGGCCAGAGTATCCAGATCACATATGATCCGGTTACGCCACAACCACGGGCAAGAGGTTGTTCATGTGAAGCAACGCCACCTCTAAAGTAAAAGGGGTTGAAGAGGTTGTCCTCAATAGGACTTCAGGGAATGAGATCACTCTAAGATGAGGTGATACATGTTCCTAACTTGGTTTAAGGGACGATGTTGGTCAAGCTGGTTTGAGACTACTCCAACAGGTCTGTAATAACTAAGAATTGTACAGTATGTCTGTAGCCGAATGAATGATATATTTGTAATCCGTGCATCTATGCCATCATAGATTAAGACACGTTAAATAGCAAGTCATTCAAAAGCTAGCGAAGTTGAGATTGTTGCCTTCTTTTGACATAAATCCTCTGTTGACACCCAATTTTGTCCCATCTTTTATGATTTTATTCGTAATTTTTAATATTTTTGACACTTTAAAACAAGTTTAAAATATAGGCATATATATGTATATATATCATTATTATTATTATTTTTTGCATTTTTATTGTCATTTGCATTTTATATCATAATCATACTTTTATCCTAATATTATATGTTATTTTATTTTTCGCAAAACGACATTGCATTTTTATTTTTTATTTAAGCATCAAGCATTTCACAAATATTATATTTTATCATATTATCATCTTTACAATTTATAAATTTTGCAAAGCTTTTATTTATTTATTTATATATAATAAAACCCTTTTTATATTTTAAACCCATAACCCATTTCATTTCCCCTAAAACAACTCCAAACCCACCACAAAACAAATACCCATTTTTGGCTAAGCCCAACAGCCCTTTATTTTCACCCATATCCTCCAAACCCACCACAAAACAAATACCCATTTTTCGGCCAAGCCCAATAGCCCAATCCCTTCACCCGCCCCTGACCCAACCGTCCGACCCGCAAGCCCAAACCCACTTCCCCTTTATTTCCCCCCTTTAAACCAAAACCCTACAACATCTAACTCCAAAAACAAAAACAAAAAAAATATATCACTCTCTCTCTCTTTTCAAATCGCCACAAGACACCCTCACTCCCATACCGGCGAACCCCACGCCGCCAGAACTCACCACCTACACCACATCACCGCCACCCTAACACCACTACGCCACACCCATACCTACACCCCCCAAAATCCGAAACCCATCTATAAATACCCCATTTTCGTTCACTGTTTTGGGGGGGGTCGATTTTGTGGATTTTTTGTCCGAAAATAGGGAGTTTTGGTCGGAGCTTATGTCGGAAATCGGGTATTATTCTGCCTTTTTGCTCATCGCCGTCGGGTCGGGTCAACCCGATTTAGGTAAGTTTTCCATATTTTTATGCTTTTATATCTCCTTGTTGGTTATCTCAAGAATTGGAAAAAGTTGTTCGGATCGGTCAACATCGTTTCGCCCGTCGACCCGGTTTGAATGAATTTCCAGATTTTTATGTTTTATGTGTCTTTGTTGGTTACCTGAAATTTGGAGAAAATCGATTCGGGTTGAAAACATCCGATTCGGGTCGGTCATCGACGGTCCGGCCGACCAGTTCGGTTAATTCAGATTTTTATGTTTTATGTGTCTTTGTTGGTTACCTGAAATTTGGAGAAAATCGATTCGGGTTGAAAAACATCCGATTCGGGTCGGGTCGACCCGGTTCGATTAAATTCCAGATTGTTGTGTGTTTATATTGTGTTGTTGTTCACCTGAAAATAAAAAAAATGATTCGGGTCGGGTCAGCCCGGGTCAAGTAAATTTCATTTTTTGTATCTTTGTTGTTGGTTATCTGAAAATAAATAAATAAAAAATGTTTGATTCCGGGTTGGGTCGACCGAAATCGGTCAGTCACTAGTCCGAACCGGTCGATTTTCGCAGACCTTCCAAATCCTGTTTTTTGTTTGAAATTTCAGAATTCGGGTCGCATAGTTTAATTGCAAATTGTTGGTTTATTTTGGCATTTAAATATCCATACACGGACATCTCACTGCTTATGGCCGATGAAATTAAATTCGAGGCCGCATTTTTTTCGTTTCTTTGTTCTCAGTTTACTGTTTTGGCATTTAAACATCCGTGCAACGGATATCTTGTTGTTTTACTGTTTTGAATTAAATACTACGCTTAGGCCGATGAAATTGAATTCGAGGCCGCGCTTTTTTTTGTTGTTGTTGCTGTTTTACTTTTACTGTTTTGAATTAAATACTGCATTTTAGGCCGATGAAATTAAATTCGAGGCCTCATTTTCCGTTTCTTTGTTCTCGCCATCGCTTTTGGCATTTAAACATCCGTGCACAGATTGTCTTACTTATTTATATAAATACCGCATTTAGGCCAATGAAATTGAATTTGAGGCCGCGTCCCTTCGGATATTATTTCTCAATTTCTGTTTTTTCTTTTTACTGTTATCGACACCATTTTGCTGATTTGAATATTATACTGCACTGGCCGATGAAAAAATATCCGTCGATTTTTGAGGCCTCCACAGTTGTAAAGACGGAAAATAAAGCTTCTGGGCAAGGATGAAACTTAAATCTTTTTCACCCGAGAGGCCAACATGTTCGATAGGCAAGGCAACTAAAATGACCAACGAGTCATATGTTCGCAACCACGACGTGATTGGAATGATCTTTTCAAAATTTAAGTCTGAGCCCTCCGTAATAAAAACATTTATTGTTTTGGATACGGATTCGAAGTTATGTATATTTAATTGTTTCTAACCGTTTATTCTTGACAGCTTGCAAAGATAAAGTCAAAGAAGGCAAATAACCCATCGGAGATTATTTATTTTGTTGTTGTCATTTACTTTCTTAATTCAGCTTTATTTCATTCTGTATTGTAATATTATTGTACTCGTGAAATTATTGAAATGTTTAGAATAGGCAAACATAGAATTAATTAATAGGGTAGTCTAAAACTTGAAACCCATTGCTAGTTCATTTATTTTTAGGCTCGGTTAGTTTTAAAATTGTTAATCGCTAGTTTATCTATTTTTAGGCCCGTCGCCCATAAGAAATCACATTGCCTACATCTTTATCAATTTTCATACGAATGCATATTCATAGTCTTTTTTAGCTTTACATGTATATTATTGTCATACAAATGCATGCTTGTACAAATGCATAATTTCATTAAATACTTGCAACATTATTTTTATACTTGTAAAACATGCACTTTTAACATAATAATTAACCTGAGTTTGATCGGATAACCGCAAGTTAGCGGATCTTAAAGGATGCCTAACCCCTTCCCTTTAGGATAATAAAGAACCCTTACCTAGAATCTCATTAGTTTCGTAGATCATAAAATTGGAGTTATTTTACAGCTTTTAGTTAGTATTTAGGTGCCCTAATTCACCTTAGAATAATTAGGTGGCGACTCCTCAAAGCAATCATTTTTATCCAATCCAGAGGCGATCGACGCCATAGCGTCGCGAAGCCCGCAGGTCAAAATCGGGTGCTACAGCATGGCGACTCCGCTGGGGAAATTTCAGGTTCTTAACCATAGCAAACCCAGGTTAATTATTATTGCGCTTTGTTTTTTGCTCATTATTTGATTTAATGCTTTGATATGTTTCATTTTTGAAATTTTGCATAATTGCTTTATTCTTTTATTGCTTTCCTTAAATTGGCATTCCGCTCATATTTCTTCCACTATGGAAAATTGACACTATCACACATTACACGCGAGGTGTGTTTTGCGCACCCGCAAACTTCTTTCAAATTTCCAAAATTTTAGGAGAGTTGGTATATGCGCGGAGTGTCCGGACCATCCGGTTGGCCGCGTAGCCTTCTCACTCGAGCAGTCCGCTCGGGAACCTTGAGTCCAGTAAGTCTAATCTTAGTAAATTTAGGATAGAGCTATACCCTTTTTATTTTTAATCATGCATACATTCACCATAGGTGGGTCGATCCTTGGCATCGACTCCACAATTAAGAAATCCACCAAAATTGTTGACGGGTCTTGCTCCCCCAATGACCATCAACATATTATTTGTAGCGTGATAATGATGGACTAATCCAAGCTTAATCATGACATGCCGATATTGGAAAATGTACATACATTTTGTCTTCATTTCCAACAAAAGCACTGTAGTTTGACAGCTTGGATTATTCTGTCATAATCTCTCATATTTGGCGTTTAGGCCCACCTCTGGCGTAAGAGAGGCTCCATGCATGATAGGACGCGTATTTAATTTCTGCCCAGTTTGTTTGCTATTTTTCTTCTTTTATCTCTGTACATATTATTTAATGCAATAATTAGCTGCTTCAATTTTGTACATATCATACCATGTCGCTTGCGACTCTTGAATAGAAATTAAAGCGTTCTTGAACATCAAGACTCGGATCTCGTGAAGCAATCAGGGGAGTTTTTGACCATACTTTCACTCTTACATTTTATTATTCTTTTAGTGGCTTTCCGCCTTTCACCCGGTGCTTTTATTTTTTGCAGGAAGATCGTCCTCGCGAATAGTTTGGGGGGGTCGTTCTAAAACATTATTTTTGGATATACTCTAGGAAAGAACAAAGCCAAAGGCTTTCACAAAGATGACCGAAAGATGTTTTGACTGGAAAAAGTCAGCCAACACCAGATTCAACGAATCATCTATTTAATTTGTCTATACTTTTGTTTTGTTACATATTTGCAAATTCAGTTGATATGTTTAATTTTCGTTACATAATTTTTTTTTATATATCATACAATTTTTACAACATATCTTTACGAACTACGAGTGTCTGATTCTCACCATACGGTGTGATACGTAGGTAACCCTTCTCGGGTGCGACACCCCTAAAAAAATCAAATAAAAAAAATGAAAGAAATGATTTCGGATTATCAATCTTTTTTTTTCATTACATCCTAATGGACAATCTTTTTTTCATTACATCCTATTGTGGATTATTATTTTTTTCATTGCATTCATCCTAATATGGACAATCACTTTTTATTGCATACAATTTTATTTACTATCTTATCGTGGATAAATTCTTTTTCAATCTTACATTTTTTATAACCTATCTGCACGAACTACGAGTGTCTGATTCTCACCGTTCGGTGTGATACGTAGGTAGCCCTCCTCGGGTTCGACAGCACTAAAAAAAAAATTAAAAAAAGAAAAAGAAAAAAAAAGGCGCACTTCCTTGTCCACCGTAGAGAGGGACATATCTGGTTTATCAATCTTTTTATTCATCCTATAATGGACATTCATTTTTTTATTTACATGCATCCTATTGTGGATAATCATTTTGTCATTGCATTCATTCTATTGTGGACAATTATTTTTACTTTGCATTCGTCCCATAGTGGATAATCATCTGTTTTATACAATTTTTACTTTTACTATCCTAGCGTGGATGAATTTTTTTTTAAAACATACATTTTATATATATTTTCTGCACGAACTACGCACACCTGATTCTCGTCAAAGATGAGATACGTAGGCAGCCCTATTCGGGTTCGGTACCCTTTATTCAAAAATACAAAAAAAAAATTAAGAATCATTGATGGACTTGGTTGATACCAACACAGTTAGGAGTGTGCATAGGAAAGAACAAGTGGAGAAGATTGTCTTCGTGGTAAATCATAGATTCTTCTGGTACCTCTCAGTCACGCCTGTGTTGACACTTAAAAAAATTGTTTTTCATGCTTCCAAGATATGAACAAAGCCAACCTCATCGTTTCATGTGCATTGTGTGGTGAGTTTTTAGAATAAGTTCAATTGCATTGCATTGTGATCTAGAACTTGGCTCGAATGTTTGTTGAGGCGAAATCCTGAGTAACACTTGGTATAGAAAATGATCGTAGGCTTTCTTTGATCCGTTTGAGCCTTTCCAGCTTACCAAATAACATTATCCGTAGCATTTCCCCTTTGAGCCTGAAGCCTATTTTTTTTGAACAACCACATCTTATGCCTATACCCTTTCTGAGTGCGTACACGCGCTATCCCTCTTTTGGCCCGACCTCCTTGAGCGCATCAGAAATATGCAAATTGCTGAAAATGATTCGAGTTGAAGTTGCAATGTTCCCAAAAGAGGAAAACAAAACAAAACCAAAGGACGACTTCACACAAAAAGGAAGTTAAAAGCCCCGACAATATAAAAAGAAAAAAAGAAGGAAATAACTCCGAAAAAAGGGGAAAAAGCTCCAAACGAAATATTCAAAAGAAGCCGGTACAAAACAAAAGGGGGCAAAAAGAAGCAAATCGGAATCAATGCACACAAATACCAAGCACGGACATATTCCAACGCTCAAGGAAGGATTAGTCACTCTTTACCCAAATAATATCCTTTCCTTTCCCAAGCCTACATTACAAACCCATAACAAGCCCTACATGATCCTATACCGAGGGTTCTCACATTAGTGGATACTCACATGACGGCCAAGCCTATGGTATCACAATTAAATGCATTGAACATCTTTCTGAGGGTGAGTGTACTTCTCTAGACGTCCCAAAGTTCAAAATACTGAAATACATACGAGGAAGGGACTTTCTTTCAGTGAGGGCATTTGAAACATGAGGATGCATATATGTCAAAATCTTGGCTTGAAGCAAGTGTCGATACTCAGGTATGTCTGAGGTAGCATCTGAAGCTGTAGGAATTACCTTGAAGTCTGTCTCGATTTGACAGAAAGCAAATAACGAAAACTCCTAAGCACAATACTAATTGTTGGTACCAACCGAAGTCAAGACGTGATTATGTCTTTCATATTTTCACAAAAAAAAAAAACAAAACAAAAAAAAAACAAAACAAAAAAAAAAACTTGCAAAATATATTGCATCATTTTTCAAACTCTAGTCACTCTCTTTTACAAAAAAAAAAAAAAAATTCTTCAAATACAAATCTCTTTTGCCACATGAACTACGTTATCACCTGATTCCCTCGGCGGGATACGTAGGCGGCCACATTGGCTTCGGTCCCATTTTTGAAGAAAAAAAAATCCTTATAAATCTCTTATTTAGCATGAACTACGGTATGACCTGATTCCCTCGGCGGGATACGTAGGCGGCCAGATTGGCTTCGGTCCCATTTTTGAAAAAAAAAAACCTTACAAAATCATTTTACCGTATGAACTACGTTATGACCTGATTCCCTCGGCGGGATACGTAGGCGGCCACATCAGCTTCGGTCTCAATTTTTAGAAAATCCTTACACAAACCTTTTAGCTTACATGAACTACGTTATGACCTGATTCCCTCGGCGGGATACGTAGGCAGCCACATCGGCTTCGGTCCCATTTTGGAAAACTTCACAATCACCATTTTGCTTTCAACGAACTACGTTATGACCTGATTTCCTTTATCGGAATACGTAGGCGGCCTATATCGGCTTCGGTCACACAATCGGAAATTTTCTTCCATTATCTTGCATACAACGCAATATGCTCACATGATTGCCTTAACAGGACCAGCAAGTTGCCCGCACAGACTCGGTTTTGTCCAGTTAGAAGTTCAACATCTTCGTATATATCAGAAACTGGGGCAAATTTTAAGGGTTCACTGCAAGAATACGCCAATGGACCTGGAAAATGCCAGACAACTAAGTCTTCAATCTAAACCAGTCTGAACTTGCGAGGGTCAAGAGCCAAAGCTACAAAGTCAATGCGGATCAACCTCCACTGCCCCCACAAACTCACAAAATTTTTTGAGTGCAGGTCTTCAGGTTGACAAAGGCAAGGAAGCCGCAACATGTGCGTTTAATTCGGCAAAGATGTCACATCACATTTTCGTCCGTGCATGGACGACATTTAAATCCACAGTCCACATGAGTTTGAATCGGCAGAAGATTCAACACAACGTGGAATCATATTACACTAAACTGACGGCAATGGACGTCATTTACATCTTTCACAGCATTACAACGACAGCAACACGCCCATACAACGGCGTCATCAAAGCCGCTGCGCCTATGCAACGGCGTCATCTGCACAACACGTCTACACAATGACGTTTACAACGCACCACGTCTATGCAACGACGTCATTTCAACCCATGCGGGTCACAAACGCATCACGTCAATACAACGACGTCAGTCAGGCGCCCACCTCCTAATGCGGGTATTTCAATTTGATCGGCGCCCACCTCTGTCGCGGGTATTTAATTTGATCGGCGCCCACCTCTGTCACGGGTATTTCAATTTGATCGGCGCCCACCTTCTAATGCGGGTATTTCAATTTGATCGGCGCCCACCTCTGTCTGGGTATTTCAATTTGATCAGCGCCCACTTCCTAATGCGGGTAGTTTAATTTGATCGGCGCCCACCTCTGTCGCGGTATTTAAATTTCATCGGCGCCCACCTCCTAATCTGGGTATTTCATTTTGATCAGCGCCCACCTCTAATCTGGGTATTTCATTTTCATCGGCGCCCACCTCTAAATCTTGGGTATTTTAATTTGATCGAGCACCCACCTCCTAATGCGGGTATTTTAATTTGATCAGGCACCCACCTCCTAATGCGGGTATTTCAATTTGATCAGCGCCCACCTCCTAATGTCGGGTATTTTAATTTCTCGTCAGCGCCCACCTCCCTGTCGGGTATTTAATTTGATCAGCGCCCACCTCCTAATGCGGGTATTTCAATTTGATCAGCGCCCACCTTCTAATCGCGGTATTTCAATTTCAGTCAGCGCCCACCTCCTAATGCGGTATTTCAATTTGATCAGCGCCCACCTCTAATCTGGGTATTTTAATTTACATGGTCAGCCCACCTCCTAATGTCACGGGTATTTCAATTTGATCAGCGCCCACCTCCTAATCTGGGTATTTTAATTTTCACAGCGCCCACCTCCTAATCACGGGTATTTCAATTTCGTCAGCGCCCACCTCTAATGCGGGTATTTCAATTTCTGTCAGCGCCCACCTCCTAATGTCGGGTATTTAAATTTCTGTCAGCGCCCACCTCCTAATGCGGGTATTTAAATTTCATCAGCGCCCACCTCCTAATCTGGGTATTTAAATTTCTGTCAGCGCCCACCTCTGTCACGGGTATTTAAATTTCAGTCAGGCGCCCACCTCCTAATGCGGGTATTTTAATTTCTGTCAGGCACCCACCTCCTAATGCGGGTATTTAAATTTCAGTCAGGCGCCCACCTCCTAATGCGGGTATTTCATATTCAGTCATGCGCCCACCTCCTAATGCAGGTATTTCAGTTTCAGTCAGGCGCCCACCTCCTAATGCGGGTATTTTAATTTCTGTCAGGCGCACACCTCCTAATGCGGGTATTTCAATTTCAGTCAGGCACCCACCTCCTAATGCGGGTATTTCAATTTCTGTTAGGCGCCCACCTTCCAATGCGGGTATTTCAATTTCTGTTAGGCGCCCACCTTCCAATGCGTGTATTTTAATTTCTGCCAGGCGCCAACCTTCTAATGCGAGTATTTTAATTTCAATCGCACCTATGCAACGGCGCCATCTGCATAACGTCTAAGCAACGACGTCACATCATCACGCCTATGCTACATCATCATCTACATTTGGAAGTACTTCGAACGTTGTTCCACCCTTCCCCAGTATCTCATCACATCTGCAACCAGTGTCATCATAACTCGGCACTGGGGCAATGTTTCTTGAATATGCACCATCTTTTGCAACATCTCTCCCCCATTTGGGGATTCTATTTCTTACCATACATCTCTAATCTTCCCTCGAGTCCCGATGATTAGGACAAAATTGGCTACTCAGTCAACTTCTTTGTCCGAAAACTCTTTCATCGTCTCCGGCCAAAGAGGGGCATCTGTTGACACCCAATTTTGTCCCATCTTTTATGATTTTATTCGTAATTTTTAATATTTTTGACACTTTAAAACAAGTTTAAAATATAGGCATATATATGTATATATATCATTATTATTATTATTTTTTGCATTTTTATTGTCATTTGCATTTTATATCATAATCATACTTTTATCCTAATATTATATGTTATTTTATTTTTCGCAAAACGACATTGCATTTTTATTTTTTATTTAAGCATCAAGCATTTCACAAATATTATATTTTATCATATTATCATCTTTACAATTTATAAATTTTGCAAAGCTTTTATTTATTTATTTATATATAATAAAACCCTTTTTATATTTTAAACCCATAACCCATTTCATTTCCCCTAAAACAACTCCAAACCCACCACAAAATAAATACCCATTTTCGGCTAAGCCCAACAGCCCTTTATTTTCACCCATATCCTCCAAACCCACCACAAAACAAATACCCATTTTTCGGCCAAGCCCAATAGCCCAATCCCTTCACCCGCCCCAGGCCCAACCGGCCGACCCGCAAGCCCAAACCCACTTCCCCTTTATTTCCCCCCTTTAAACCAAAACCCTACAACATCTAACTCCAAAAAACAAAAACAAAAAAAATATATCACTCTCTCTCCTTTCAAATCGCCACAAGACACCCTCACACTCCCATACCGGCGACCCCATCGCCGCCAGAAACTCACCACCTACACCACATCACCGCCACCCTAACACCACTACGCCACACCCATACCTACACCCTCAAAATCCAAACCCATCTATAAATACCCCATTTTCGCTTCCTTTGTTTTGGGGGTCGATTTTGTGGATTTTTTTTTGTCCGAAAATAGGGAGTTTTGGTCGGAGCTTATGTCGGAAATCGGGTATTATTCTGCCTTTTTTGCTCACTGCCGGGTCGGGTCGGGTCAACCCGATTTAGGTAAGTTTTCCATATTTTTATGCTTTTATATCTCCTTGTTGGTTATCTGAAGAATTGGAAAAAAAGTTGTTCCGGATCGGAACATCGTTTGCCTGGGTCGACCCGGTTTGAATGAATTTCCAGATTTTTATGTTTTATGTGTGCTGTTGGTTACCTGAAATTTGGAGAAAATCGATTCGGGTTGAAAAACATCCGATTCGGGTCGGGTCACTGACCCGGGTCGGGTCGACCCGGTTCGGTTAATTCCAGATTTTTATGTTTTATGTGTGCTGTTGGTTACCTGAAATTTGGAGAAAATCGATTCGGGTTGAAAAACATCCGATTCGGGTCGGGTCGACCCGGTTCGATTAAATTCCAGATTGTTGTGTGTTTATATTGTGTTGTTGTTCACCTGAAAATAAAAAAAATGATTCGGGTCGGGTCAGCCCGGGTCAAGTAAATTTCATTTTTTGTATCTTTGTTGTTGGTTATCTGAAAATAAATAAATAAAAAATGTTTGATTCCGGGTTGGGTCGACCCGAAATCCGGGTCGGGTCACTAGTCTGAACCCGGGTCAGATTTTCAGAAACCTTCCAAATCCTGTTTTTTGTTTGAAATTTCAGAATTCGGGTCGCATAGTTTAATTGCAAATTATTGGTTTATTTTGGCATTTAAATATCCATACACGGACATCTCACTGCTTATGGCCGATGAAATTAAATTCGAGGCCGCATTTTTTTCGTTTCTTTGTTCTCAGTTTACTGTTTTGGCATTTAAACATCCGTGCAACGGATATCTTGTTGTTTTACTGTTTTGAATTAAATACTACGCTTAGGCCGATGAAATTGAATTCGAGGCCGCGCTTTTTTTTGTTGTTGTTGCTGTTTTACTTTTACTGTTTTGAATTAAATACTGCATTTTAGGCCGATGAAATTAAATTCGAGGCCGCATTTTCCGTTTCTTTGTTCTCAGTTTACTGTTTTTGGCATTTAAACATCCGTGCACAGATTGTCTTACTTATTTATATAAATACCGCATTTAGGCCAATGAAATTGAATTTGAGGCCGCGTCCCTTCGGATATTATTTCTCAATTTCTGTTTTTTCTTTTATCATATCGACACCATTTTGCTGATTTGAATATTATAATCGCCGGCCGATGAAAAATATCCGTCGATTTTGAGGCCTCCACAGCTTGTAAAGACGGAAAATAAAGCTTACGGGCAAGGATGAAACTTACATCTTTTTCACCCGAGAGCCCAACATGTTCGATAGGCAAGGCAACTAAAATGACCAACGAGTCATATGTTCGCAACCAAGACGTCATTGGAATAATCTTTTCAAAATTTAAGTCCGAGCCCTCCGTAATAAAAACATTTATTGTTTTGGATACAGATTCAAGTTATGTATATTTAATTGTTTCTAACCGTTTATTCTTGACAGCTTGCAAAGATAAAGTCAAAGAAGGCAAATAACCCCTCGGAGATTATTTATTTTGTTGTTGTCATTTACTTTCTTAATTCAGCTTTATTTCATTCTGTATTGTAATATTATTGTACTCGTGAAATTATTGAAATGTTTAGAATAGGCAAACATAGAATTAATTAATAGGGTAGTCTAAAACTTGAAACCCATTGCTAGTTCATTTATTTTTAGGCTCAGTTAGTTTTAAAATTGTTAATCGCTAGTTTATCTATTTTTAGGCCCGTCGCCCATAAGAAATCACATTGCCTACATCTTTATCAATTTTCATACGAATGCATATTCATAGTCTTTTTTAGCTTTACATGTATATTATTGTCATACAAATGCATGCTTGTACAAATGCATAATTTCATTAAATACTTGCAACATTATTTTTATACTTGTAAAACATGCACTTTTAACATAATAATTAACCTGAGTTTGATCGGATAACCGCAAGTTAGCGGATCTTAAAGGATGCCTAACCCCTTCCCTTTAGGATAATAAAGAACCCTTACCTAGAATCTCATTAGTTTCGTAGATCATAAAATTGGAGTTATTTTACAGCTTTTAGTTAGTATTTAGGTGCCCTAATTCACCTTAGAATAATTAGGTGGCGACTCCTCAAAGCAATCATTTTTATCCAATCCAGAGGCGATCGACGCCATAGCGTCGCGAAGCCCGCAGGTCAAAATCGGGTGCTACACCCTCAAAATGAATGTGAGGTAGGCGAAGAGGCAAAATCACATTTCCAAATTCAGTCAAGGGAATAGCGAAAGAAGCACCGCTCCTCTAAAACTTAGTCATACCTACTTGGGTGATTTGAAGTTTATACAGAATAGAGGGGGGAGACAAGTACGTTGTGATCTTCATTGATGATGGTACAACGTATGAAATCCTTTGTTTGTTGAACAGCAAAGATGAAGTTGTTGAAGCGGACAAGCGCTACAAAGCAGAAGTTGGAAATCAACTAAGCCTATGGATTGCGAAATTCATAGTGATAGAGGGGGAGAATGTGAAGCATCGTTCATTAAACAACTGTTCATTACTCACCGCAGTCCAACGGTGTTAGCCAAGCGCAAAGTCATACGCCCAAATTATGTGGGGTGGCTTGGTAAAAGTTGGAATACTGAAGCAGGTCAAGTTGTACCTAAGACTGTAAATTGCATATCCACTGGATCTGCAAATAACAGTAGTGTTTATCGCCTCTTGGCGTCAAAGAATGCTGAATTCATTGAAGATAACTTTCCTTGAAATAGGAAAAATGAGTAATTGCTCAAGGTTAACAAGAACCCGCGAGGGCCTGACTGTCCGGAACTAGACGTTCCGTATCTACAGGACTCGAAAGTTGCTGGCTATCCGGAACGTAATATTCCAGATCTGCAGAACTCGGGGATTCTAGATGTTGAACCGAGACGGAGCAAAGAAGGGGACAAAGACTTGTTCCAATCCTTCTAGCTTGTATGGTTGAGAATGAACCATGGACAATTAACAAATAATTGTCATCTCCAAAAGCGCTGTTGTGGAAAGAAGCTACAAAGAGAGAAATATATTCCATCATATAGAACCATACTTGTGTAATGGTTGATCTTCCTCGGGGAAAAAAACCTTTGGGTTATAAAATGTGCTCCCCTGTGAGTAGCTTAACATCTAGGGCCATTGCAGTCTTGCGTGGCATGGATGTTGAAACAGCCTTCCCAACCGGAGAGTTGGAAGAAGAGAATCAGAGTTGGTTGCTGGACTGTTGGGCTTCTTCCTGAACTTTCATTTTGGTCTCTGAAATGTTTACATTTTGGTCCTGAAAGTTTCAGATAAAATAGGAACAATGAATCTGACCGCAGAAACATTGACTCTGAAGTTAGAAAGCCAACAGTTGGAGAATCAACCGTCTGAAAATAAAAGTCGTATTGAAACAAAGTTCCGATATGAAAGATATGGTTATCACAGATGACATCTTAGGAATTGGATTTCTAAGACATCTAACGGACTGGTCTATAGTTGACAGTCTCGTTGAAGCCACCAATGGATATGAATCATAGAACTGATTGAAATCATGGTGCACCCATAGACAAGGAGCGATATGCACAGGTCATGTGTAGTTCAATGTATTGTACACACTACAACCGACTTGGTATCGTCCTACAAACAGATTAGTTGAACTAAGTTTCACTGATGATCTTAATACATGATCAATAGAAGACGTTAAGTCGGATATGGCGATATCTGAATTATTCGCTTATCTACGGATTATAGTATTCTGGATGTCCAGCGGTTCTCGGAGAACACAGTTATGCAAACTGGACATCATATCTGAAGAACACCAAAGCCACAAGTAAATGTGTATGGTGGATCTTGGAAAAACCTCTAAGCAAACTTGCATCGGCCGATTCATGATGGTATCGGAGTTTATCGCTTTATACAAAGCATGAAAGAAGAGTAACTTCACGACTCATTAGAGGACGTCTCATATTGGGAGAAACCCGTGTCTTCAGCAGTTATATATTGTGGCTAGCCGGTCGGCTTCAGGAAGGACACGGATGATGGCGTCTGGACATATCTGTCAGGATCTGTCGGAGACATAAGACCGTATGGCAGTTGATCATCACGGGTGTCACTTCCTTATTTACTAACTAAGGGACTACCCGAAGATCAAGTGTTCTGCCTGTCTAGGGGAATGTGCCTAAAACCCAAAATATACGGACCAATACAGTGGTAACCCAACCTTACTAACTGGAGATCCCAGTAATTTGGTTAAATGGGAAAACTAAGTTGTAAAGGTTCAGTTTATCGCTTCAGTGGAAGCATGAGCACTTCGGATAGTGATTTCTGAAAACAAACACCAAATCCAAAGTCGTTCCCGTGATAGACGTTAAGTGCTATCTGCAGTATGGGTAAATGTTAAGTTTTCAAAACCTGTAATGATCCTCAACAGTTGAGGTTAGGTCTTTGGAAAACTTTTAATGGTTCCTAACACTTGTGAAGTGGGGTATAGCAGGATACCTTGTAGGAGACCACCTATTTAAGTGCGAGGACGGGCCGCCTCAAATGAACGCACTTGAGAATCCAAGACGTTGTCCATGGACAAAACGGAAAAAACATTACGAAGAAGAGAGTAAGGGAATTTGTTGTGTTGGTACCATTGACTTGGCTTACACCAAACACTGACGGTTCAAGACATCACGTTCACCGCGCAGTAAGTAAGTCCGATGGTATTTAACTATGGATGGTTCAAAGCTGAAGCTACCTCTCCTTATGCAACATCGGTCCGCTGAAATATTGCTGGAAATGAAAAGACACCATGTGAGTGCGCCAAAATCTCTTTCAAGAGGGGATTGTTGGAAATTAGCCTTTGGCGGGAGTTACGACCGACCAACTTTAACGGCTTAAACACTAGTGTTACGTATGTTGGAGAATCCGGTTCTTCACACATGCATGATCTACTAAGTACGTAGATAACCGTAGAGCCAAGAATCGTCAAATTTCATTGAGAAATGAAAGAGATATTGGTTCACGAAGTGAGGTGTTTGAAGCATGAAAAAGTGTGGTATTGTGTTCAATTCTCCCTCATCGGTAGAGGAAGAAAGAATTGTTGTGTATATAAGACTCGAAATTGGTTTGGGATTTGGGACCCCAAGGGGTATCCCATGTGTTTAAATGAGGGAGGACCTAGATGTGCTTCGATTCGAGGAAAGACCACACGCGCGCCGCCGCCGCCCGCCCGTCCGGTCCGGTCCGGTCCGGTTCCGGTTCCGGGTTCTCAGGTCGTGGGCTGTGGGTCTTCTGATATTATCTTTTTGGGCCAGAAAACTTTGTCAGACGTACAGTTTGATCCCAGAAGTTTCAGATGTACAGTTTGAACAAGAATTCTTTCAGATGTACAGTTTGGTCCCTAAAGTTTCAAGATGTACAATTTGGTCCCTGAAGTTTCCAGAAAGTCAGAATTTGGACAGTCAAAGCAGAAACGCCAAACACTCAATTCAGCCATTTATTTTGGCTGAATTACTCCTCCTATAAATGGCCAATCCGTTGGTCTTTCACCATTTATGTTGGTGACTTTACTACCTCCATAATGGCCATTATTTGGTTGTTATGGAGGCAGTTTTCAGTCCCTCCCTCACCTATATAAACACCCCCTTACATCATTGTTGAGGACTAACACTAAGACTCACATATACACGAAAAATACAGAAGCTTACACAAGCAGAAAACTCTTCTTCCTACAACTTCCAAGCATCATTTCGTTACTCAATATTCTTCACGGTAGCACTTGAGTTTCCTTTGCTCAAGTGTTCCATTGTTGTTTTATCTTGGGAGACAAATTGTCCAGGACGTATAAAGGATACATATGGGGCAATATTGTCTTAAGGACAGAGTGCCACACTCGACTCAGCAAAAACAGTTTTCCAGTTTTTCTTGTTCAACAATTGTAATTTCAGATTTCTAGTTGAATTATTGAATTTTTGTTTATCCTTTCGAATACTTGTAATAGTAATATACTTCCCGTACTGTATTATAAAGTACAACAGAGTAAAAACTCCCAACAAATATTTCCTTCCCTTAATATGAGCCGCATGGAAGGTTTTCAATAATCTCTTGTACATGATTGATTTATTTCCAAAAATCCTTGGTACTTGCAATTAATGATCCTTTCACCGAATTCCATCAAAGATCTCTTTTACTTGAGGCTAGATCTTCCTTAATATATTCCTTTTCTTGTGTTGCGGCTGACTTATGGGCTTGTCCTAGTTATGTTTTGGTCCAGCTGCTCTTATACATGATTTGGGCCTTGTTTCCATGATTTAGTTGGGCCTATCTTCTTTTCCTGGACACAGAGAATTGTCATCATTAAAATATCAACACTTAACATATAAGACAGGTAGCTTGTTGTTATAACATGTCAAATATAATCACACTATTAGTTTAAAAATTTCTTGACACAATATATATATTGTCAGTTTAAGAATTTCTTCTATAATTTGTATGAATTTTGCTAATGCAGTGACAGGTTATCAAGAAACAGACATCTTCTGTTAGCGAAGATCAGCTGCTGCCAAATAGTTAGTCATATTGCTCACATGCCAATGATGAAACTTGATTATGTCTTATCAGATTAGTGATAGGCGTTCAAGAATGTGTAAGCTATACAAATCATTCGTTTTTTTGTTCCGTAGTGATAACCAATTGAGTTAATTGTTACCGCTTGCCTAGTTATCATTTTAGTAGTGGCTGTTATTCTATGTTGCAGACTTAGTATGGAACTTATACTGTGTAACAACTCTCCCTCCTGAAATATTTTATAGTCCATTTTGTGTGTTTCCATTGTGAACAAAAAATGTTAAGGCAATTAGTGATTACTTGGTGGTTAAAACTTAAAATTTTAGGAAGCTCTCATACAACTTAACTAGTAGCCTCAATTTGTAAGGCTCAAAACAATTCACACCTTTGATACCAATATAAGATGTCCGATAAAGGAATTTCTGCTATAATGCTGCGTTTTAACAGTTTAGTGATCCTTAGCATTTGGAAGCTTCTACGAGTGACACCATTCTGTTTTTCATTGCAGTGACAGGGAAACTATGGCCAAAGCTTTTCGAGATCAAGTTGCTCCCTCTCCCGCCGAATGCTCCATTGGCCGGAGAAATCAATAACTTGTGCATGCCAAAACCGTTCTATCTTGGAAATTTAGAGAGCTGATTATGTTTAACATTCTCATGTAAACTTTTGGAGCTGTTTATAGCAGCATACATTTCTTGATCAACTCTTCCTACATTTTACATCTATTACTTTGTATAACATAATCTACTTATGCACGCTGCAAGTCATCTAAAACTGAAGTAAAAAGTGTAATTGAATAAGTTTGTGACTACGAGATAATAAAGTAATGCGATATCCCTAACAATTCCTGAATGTCTTAAAATATTAACTAGGCAAAAATGGGCTGCAATGGGAACTAATAGCTGCTGTACGCCCACTCTGAGTCAACATCTATTCATGTGCCCATTTGAAGTCCACTGATTAAGTTTAGACCCATTTCAAAAAATCAAGAATTAAGAGGATACGTTTTCGATCAGAGGCGGCTCTAAATTCTAGGATACATATATTAGATGTTAGTAACTAAGTTCTGAATTTAATGCACATACTTAATGGATTTCTTAATACAAATACCGTGTTTGGACTAAAGCTACTGAGTTAGGCCGAACCTGTATGTAACCTTCTAGCTCTGCCCCTATTTTCGACGGTTGGGGCCATCAATGGTTGACATCTGACTAGTAATAGGAAGTATAAGTATTAGAATCTATACATTGATGACATAAAGATTCTTTACACCATCAATGTAATTTAACTAGTTATAACAGATTAAGATGGTGTAAAACTCTAGACATTGTCAATGCTAGCTAGAACTTAAACTCGATATGGATATTAGTCAACTAAAAGCTACCGCAATATGGTGGGCGTTCGGGCCGTTTGGATTGGATATGAGAATTTCGGTTTGAATATTCAGTTTTCGGATTGAAGAAATTACAATCCAAATCCAATCCATATAAGTTCGGATTGGATTGGATTTTTCAAGTTCGGTTTTGAATTAATCGGTTTGGATATTTCGAATTTTCGATTTTGACTTTGAGCCTTTAAGACATGCTATAACAACTAACAACATCAGTTCACTTAATAGTTTGTTTCTTAGAATGTATAATTTATATGGTTAATAAGGACTGAGGCCACCTTTCCGCTCATGCTGTGTAATTTCATATTAGACTTAATACTATAATGAGTAGGGCCGTCCAGTACTAATTTATTGGACGTTTGAAAATTGAACTTATTAGTATTTGACACATATGGTATGAGTAGCGTTGAATATAAGACATAAAAACTTTGGATTTTCGGATATCTGAAAATTCATAGTACTAAATCCAATATCCATAAATTTTTAAAATAAATCCAATCCATAATTCAAACTAGATATCCAAAAAGTTCGAATTTCGGGTTGGCCCAAACTATGCCCACCCCTATGTATGACTAACAAAAGGTGATGGAAAGGGCTATACACATGGCTTCTTTTGAGTCCTTTCAAGGATTACTTGCTAATGTATCCTTAAGGACATGTCTAGGTTAAAGAGTGAAGCATTTGAAGCAACATCCATAAATTGAGTTTAATAGAAGACCGGAAACTATGGACGGGAGCAAATGTGATACGATATAGGATGGCTCAAGTGCTCAACTTTCATCAAGGCCTTGTACTAGAAGTCAAGTCAAGTTCATGGAAAATGAAGCTATGGAAGCACTTGAAGAGAACCACTGGAGGGCCTTCAAGCTATGGAAGATAACATGGAGGAAGAGTTCAAGAGCTCAAGAGTCCAAGGCCCAAAGCTTGCTTCTTAAAGAAGCCCAAATATTCGATATGTGGCTACAATTGCAAGCTTGGTATTTAAATTTCACATGTGGCTAGTTGTTAAATAATTGTCACTATGCATGTAAAGACAAAACTATATAAGCTTGCCTTAGCCTATTTTCATTCCTTAGCTTGAATTTATGATGAAACTCATTTGAGTGTAGTTTCTCCTTTATGGAGCTTAGGTTAGTGTGTAGACATTAGTGAGAGGATTCCCTTAACTCTTTACCTTGATCATCCCTTGGATAATCTAGGATTAGATTTCCATATATAAGTTTAAGTTCCTTTCCCCCTTGGATTGAGTCATATATTTGTTTTTTGATTAATAGGTGTTAGTAACAAATCCAATGTTGACTAGTCACAACAATTAGTTGATTAAATCATTTTTTTTTCTTCTATTCTCATCTCAGATTTTTTCTATCTCATCTATTGATTTCCCTATCTTTAATTTCCGCGTATTTGTTATTGTTTTCATACTTTCCTAGTTAGGATGGTATCAAAATGTTGTTTAATTAATAATCAAAATGGTTCCAAAAAATTCAAAGCATAACAAGGAACTAGCTGAATATCTCACTATCTTTTACTCAATGAATAGTAGGTGCAGTACAAGTCTGGAACTGAATCTTATCAACAGGTAAAGTATCACTTGGAAAAGGACAATCAATTTTCTGATCAGGCAACAGAGCACACGGCTGAGGACTCACTTGGCTAGAAACACCTTGTATATTACTGCAGTTCCATGGTAGTTTCTCAGCATGTTTTGACAACTCGATGGCCACATTCGATATGCAAATTCCTTTAAAGGTATCACCATCTATCCCGACTAATTTTCCTGCTATTGTGACATTCTTAGCTACAACATTTTTTAAGTTGATTCCTTGAATGACAGGAAGTGCTTTCGGATCATAATGATCATCAGGATGAGAGCCATAATCGCCCGTCATCCAAAAGGTATATTTCATTGTTTGCAACTCCATTCCTCTCACGAAAACGTCCTTAACGTATGCCCCTCTTCCTATAGCAGTTTTGATTCTCAGGCCTGATTCTGAACTAATTGCTGTGATGTTTTCAGCTCTAACATCTTGAATGCCACCGGACATTTCGCTTCCGAGAGCAATGACTGCACTATCAGGAGATATGCAAGTGAGGTTTCTTATGATTAGGTGCTGTGTAGGCATTCCAAATGCTATTCCATATTCATCCCAACCACTTTTCACTGCTATGCAATCGTCTCCTGAGACTATGAAGCAATCTTCAATTCTAGTGTTTGAACAAGAATCTGCATAACCAAAAATAAATTAATACTACTTCACTAGAGGATGTCATTTTTGTTATATATTTACTACAATATGTTGTTGTAACAAACCTGGGTCAATCCCATCTGTGTTGGGTGAATCAGTTGGTGCAAGGATTGTTAATCCCTTAATTACCACAAAACTGCATTTTTTGAAGGAAAAACATTAGAATCAAACAGTACATGTCAAGTAAGTTATCAAGAACCACTAGTGAGCTCCACAAGGCACAAATTTAAATTAGTTGGACCAGTGGATTTCGGATATCGATGGTTAAATTGAAAAAGAGGAAAGTAAGTTAAAGGAATATGATAATAATATATGAGAGGAAGAAGAAAGTAAACCTGCTGTAAACAGGATGGACATTCCATGAAGGAGAATTGATCAATGTAAGATTGGAAATCTGGACATGATCAGAAAACATGATCTCAATCAGGTAAGGTCGGGTGTTTTTCAGTTGACCTTGTCGAAATTTAGTCCACCACTGTTGGCCCTGACCATCTATTGTGCCATTTCCACCTGGTGATGATCAGCATACATATAAATAAATAGTATCAGAAATTTTGGCATCCGTCTTTGAAATATTATGGACCCAACCAGAGGATATATGATATTGAGATTTCATACAACGGATCCTAACTAGCTTGGGATTGAGGCGTTGTACTTGTTCTCTTTGGCGTATTATTTTGTCTAATAGTACAAAGAGGGTAGAAACATGGATATTTACCTGTAATGACTACATCAGTCAAGTTTGTTCCAAAAATGAGACTGATAAACCTTCGTCCTGGAGCATCCCTTCCTACTCCATAAGATGGCAATGGTGGAATTAAATCCCACTCTGCCTCATCCTGTACCAACAATCACATTGGATATCACAAGGAAGTGTTGCATCTAACGTGAAGCGACATCAGGAATTTTGTCAAGGGTGTTCAAGATTTAATACATAACAACAACAACATTCTCAATGAAGTCCACAACGTGTGGTCTGGGGAAGGTAGAGTGTCCGCAGACCTTACCTCTACCTTGGTAAGTAGAGAGGTTGTTTCCGAAAGACCCTCGGCTCAAGACAAAGCATAATCACAAGCAAATAAAGAGAAACGGTCAGACCCGGACAAGAAATTTAAAGCAGTATGAAAATGAGAGTAACAAAAGCGATAAGCCATGGTAAAGCATTCTGAAAAAAAAAAGCAGTAACTAACGCAGGTAAATAAGATAAACAAAGTACACGAACGAACATATAGCAGCAGAAATCAGAGGACATGGGACTATAAAACAATACTGCGGCTACTAGTATGATAGGCTAAGCATGGCTACAACAATAACACTACAACTACCAGTATGTAAACGTAAGTAGGACTACGCTCAACTACCTACTACCTTTCTACCCTAATTTGTGTCCTCCACAACCCCCTATCTAAGGTCATATCCTCAATAAGTTGCACCTGCGTCATATCTCTTCTAATCACTTTCCCCCAATACTTATTCGGCCTACCTCTACCCCTCCTGAACCCGTCCATAGCCAACCTCTCACACCTCTACACTGGGGCATTTGTGCCTCTCCTCTACACATATCCGAACTATCTCAACCTCGCTTCCCGCATCTTATCCTCCACCGAGGCCACTCCCACTCTGTCTCAGATATCATCATTTCTAATCACATCTCTCCTTGTATGCCCATACATCCATCTCGCCATCCTCATCTCCGCGACTTTCATCTTTTGGATGTGTGAAGTCTTGACTAGCCAACACTCCACCCCATGCAACATAGTCAGTATAACCACCACTCTATAGAACTTGCCTTTAAGTTTTGGTGGAACCTTTTTATCGCACAAGACTCTAGATGCGAACCTCTATTTCATCCACCCTACACTAATATGATGTGTGATATCATCATCAATCTCTTCATTCCCTTGGATAATATACCAGAGATACTTGAAGCTTACTTTATTTGGAATGATCTGAGTACCAAGCCTCACATCCACGCCTGTCTCTTGGTCGCTCCCGTTACTGAACTTGCACTCCAAGTATTATGTCTTGGTCCTACTCAGCCTGAACCCTTTAGACTCCAGAGTCTGTCTCCAAACCTCCAGCTTCGCGTTCACTCTGCTGCGAGTCTCAACAATCAGGACTATGTCATCTGCGAATAACATACACCATGTCACCTCCCCTTGAATTTGTCGCGTCAGTCCATCCATCACCAAGGTAAATAAGAATAGGCTAAGAGTTGATCCCTGGTGCAGCCCCAACATCAATGGAAAGTGCTCCGAGTCTCCTCTTACTGTCCGTAACATGGTCTTGGCTCCATCGTACATATCCTTGATCGCCCAAGTATACGTCACAGGTACACCTCTAACCTCCAAACATCTCCATATAACTTCCCTAGGGACTTTAATACATATGGATCTCAATACATATGTATAAAAAGTAAATTTTGATCCATATAATCATTACTATAATTTTTTTATAGACACAATATAAACTTTCGCGAAGAATGTTCAATTGACCACCCTTTGTGGTACATGGCTAGGGCTATGCCACTGCAATTACGTCATGGAACCTTGTCTAGGTTTGTTAGGTCAAGTCACATATAATTATTACTAGAATTTCTTATATACACAATATAAACTTCCGCGGAGAATGTTCTATTGACCACCCTTTGTGGTACATGGCTAGTGGCTATGTCACTTCAATTACGTCATGGAACCTTGTCTAGGTTTCTAAGGTCAAGTCACATATGATGTTAATGTAGTGCTTTGAAATGAAATATCCCAGTATTGTGATTCTGATGTGTAGCTTTCTAAAATCAAAAATAAAAAATTTAACTAAAACTAATATAGAAGAAAAATTGAAACATTGGAACTATTCGGAAAAATGTGGTTCTGGTAATATACAATTGACTATCCGAAAACTTAGTATGATACAAATTTTCTGGATTGGTTTGTAACCATCGACACCCTAGACAATTTCCAAAGGGGTATCAGGAACAAAATAAATCTTGGAAACCCAATTATAGATCGGGAGAATTGGGATTTTGTTTGTTTGCTTATTGTCATAAAAAGTAGAACAATAACTTTTTCGTACACAAATTTAAACATGAACCATTTCAATTCAGCAGGATTCTTCATTCACATTCATTTCCACCAAGACTGTTCCAATTTCGTGATTAATTTATGTGGTCAGCGGGATGGTTTTTTACTGATTTCTTTTATTCGAATAGATATCTTCTTTTTTTTACTTTCTGATTAGAAAAAAGATCAAACAAATTTTCTTTAAAGATTAAAGCAAAGGGAGAATGAATGAAACCTGAGAAGCAAGAATGACAGCATCCTGGTGTATATAAAGAGTGAAATTACTAGTGAGATTGAATGGCCCTGTTAGCCATTTTCCAGGAGGGACAATCAACTGTGCACCACCATCTGTTGCAAATTTGCTCAATTCATTAATTGCTCTTCGAAATGCCTCTGTGTTCGACGTCTTCCCGTCACCTTTGCCTCCAAAATCTGTCAAAATTGCACTGTGCTTTCGACAACTTATTGCTTCATAGTCCACTGATCCTAGTGTTGTAACACACAACATTCCCCATGTCAAAATGACCATCACTTTCTCCAGAAACTGTTCCAAAATAATTTAAAAAATCATTAAAAATAATGATAACAACAATAATTATTACTATAATGTACTAAAGAGAAATGGAATTACATGGCATGTTGATGTGTGATAGAACTCCATTGTGAACAAAAAGCTTTTGAACGAATGAATATTGGTCTAAAGTTTGTGTTATATAGTGTAGACTGTAGAGTAGTTTATAATGACATGATTCACAAAATCAAATTCGCTTGTGTCTAGATTTGTATCAATCTAAGCATTTAATACTCTAACAAATGAGTATGGGGTCTCAACCATTTGAGGAGATTTTCATATTTGTAAGTTTATTAGTTTTATTCCAATCATTATGGCGAAAATTTTGCTACTTAAATAGAAGTCCGAGAAATTGGAAGTTACTAGATGCAAATTTGGTAACAAGTTTGATGTCCCATTTTGGTTCAGGAGAGAATCCTCTTGCTATATTGCATTTACAAAGTATTCTTTTAGAAAAATCTTAATATAACCCTACTAAATAGGTAATACAATTATAAAGTCAAGGAAATCAATCTTCACAAAAGAAGAAATAAATCGGTTTCGAGACTTAAAAATGGAAAAACTACTAGTAGGAGTGTGTTTTTTAATGAATTTTATGAGACGTTAATTCGAATTAGTCAATGACACCATGACGAATATAGGATTTCGAGAATAAAAATGGGTCAAGGGATTTTGAGGTGTCAACTGTACATTGATTTAGAGGAGGACTAGACGGGTCTGACTATTTACTCTTTCTCTTCCTCTTCCTCTTCCTCTTCCTCTTTTTCTTTTTTACTACAATAATTCCAATTTAAAGTCCCCAATTCTCGTCTCCTTCTTTCAACTTTCAAATTCATGTTTAACCTTTAATGCGATTTTCATTTTTATTTTGTTAGTACTTCTTTTGGATCAAATTGTAACCATAAGAAAACTGTCAAAATGGAACAAAAAATAATTTGGGAACTTCCCCTCTGCAATTGCATCCACGTTCTCTCCCTGTAAAGGGAAAAAAGTAAATTTCAGTTTGATTGGTTACTAAACAAATTATAGAAGAAAACTAAATACACAAATAAAAAAAGAAAATTTTGAGTTAGGGGATGAGATATGATTAGAGCAGTCAAAATGGGTTTGGCCTGTGAGGCCAGTTAAACTCAACTAGGTGAGGTCGGGTTAAAATACAATAACATATTCAGTGAAATCTGTTAACACTCAAAAGTGTTTAGCCGAATCAAGTGACATCCGAAGGTGAAAAAGGATTCTAAGTCGGTAACTGAGCGGAATCATAGCCGAATCCGTGATCTTGTTGATTGAGAATCGTATCTGTAGCTACTGTTGTTTTACCGGTCTGTCTATCCCCAATAATTAATTCTCGTTGACCACGCGTTAGTCCTTACCCTCGGCTAGAAAAACATCATCAGCTATTACAGTAGTATGGTCGAGTCATAATTTCGAGGAACGACTGAGACCCACACATACTCGGACGCCTCAAAGACCAAGTCAAAGGACCTTCTAGAAAAGGTAGCAACCAGCAACAACCAGAAGGGAGTGTCGTCGATCGTGCTAGAGGTCTAGGCGAAAAAATCAGCACCACCTCCTCATAGTTGGCTAATGGATTTAGTGGATAGCTCGGTGGCTAACATAGGGGGGTCACGTTTATTTTTCTTGTACTATAAATATAGGAATCATTTGTACAGAAAAGAACAACACAATCAATCAAAAACTGATTTTTACTTATCTTCATTCTATCTTTATGCCTTTATTGCATTTATGTTTCTTACCACTTAGTTTACTCAATCACTATCCTAACGCTTTCTGGAGTAGTTGGGGAACCCAATGCTGGAAGTTAGAGTTCCGCTTCCGGCCCAAATCGCTTAGTTAAGGAATCAATTTGTCATCCGATTTCGTTAACCGATAAAATGACAAACAGTTCGGAGGGAAACGAATTTGGCACGCCCAGTGGGACCATAGGTGATCTCATAGCGAAGTTTGATTCTCCAAGTCAGGATCACACTTGGTGTATGCGCCTAAGGTTTGGTAAGAAAATAAACCCAGAGTCCAGTCCACATCTTAAACAGAATCCTGCCAGAAGGAACAACAAGCCACCATCTTCTTCGGGTATGCCTACATCGGTTGATACCCCTCTACTTCCTTTGCCAACCCAAGCTGTAGGTGAACTTAGTCAACCTGAAGGTCCAACTGTTATGACCACATCTTTCATTAGACAACATATTAACTTAGGCATCCACGACATTATATACCAGGTTTCTAAATGATTGGCTGACATTGTCAAGACAATGGTGCATAATCAGGTTCAGCAGGCGAAAAAATTGGAAGCCAATCGACTACATCCAGGAGAAGGTTCGGCTAATTTTGCCATCCCTCTGACGAGTGACGTTGTGCAGCATGCAATTGTGACTCCAGGTGTTGTTCCTCAGCCGAATGTGTATCAGTCAGTACCTATTCAGGTACAGCCGATAGCACACCTAGGAGCACAAGCCCAATCACTTGGTAACCAGTCTACTGTATGGTTTCCACCAAACGCTGGGGGCAAACTGTGACACTCGACCAAGCGAATCTGCAGTATGGACAGATCAACATGGCTCGGAGACTTGTTCAGGCATCCGGACACCTTGGTTTGCCGCCCGTTATGCCGTACGTTTATGCAAACGGCCCTACGGTACAGGCGACCAATGTTGGCCGGCCGAATTGGCAGCCGATGGCCCCTAGCTATGACCCTGCTAGGCTATCTGGTGACACTATCTACAATTGGACACCATTCCAGCAGTCACAGTTGGTACCCAATCCATACCATTCAAGAAGCGCAAACTTTCTAAGAACAGCTGATGTCCGAGGAGAGCAGACATGAAACTCTGTTCCACCTCATCCTCAAGTTCCGTCGACTGTTCCAGGAGCTCAGGTTGCAGGCTTTGGTGGCTATGCCAAAAAACAGCAATGGGGATATACCCCACCTATTGGTAATGGCCAGCAGAATACCTACAACTTTAAAACTTTGTTCAATAAGGGGTAGAATGGAGGCCTCTAGTTCAGAACGCCTACCAGCCGGTTCCAGTTGAGAATCGGCAGGGGACGTCACAGCTGATGAACCCAAAAACTATTGTGAGGTACTTTGGCATCCAACTGAAACCCTTGGACAAGCCTGTATACAGGAAGCCTTACCCCGATTGGATAGATCGGGTAGCACCATTGCCAAGAGGCTTCAAAACGCTTGATTTCGCCACCTTCTCGGGTGATGACGACAAATCTACCATTGAGCACATCGACAGATTTACCGCCAAATATGGTGAAGTTCGCCAGAACGAGTATCACAAACTGCAGTTATTCCCCGTTTCTCTAACCGGAATGACATTTTCCTGCTACTCATCCTTGGCCCCCAACTCCATGCAGAGTTAGGCTGACATGGAGCGTTGTTTCCATGATAGATTTATTGGCCCCAACCTCAAGTCACTATAACTAACTTGACGAATCCCAAGCAACAGGTCGATGAGTAGGCTACCGATTATATCGAGAGATTCAGAAGAAAGGTTGGGAAATGCACTGTACACTTTCCTGAATCAGAATATGCCCACATGATAATCAACAACATGCATCCTCAGCTAAAGGAGAAACTAGTGGGAAAATCCTGCTCTAACTTAAGTTAGTTAGCCGAGAAGGCTAGCCAAATAGAGCAGTATATCCTGGAGAAGGAGAAAAGAAGAGCTAAGCGAAATCGAGGTTCCCAGTTGGTATCCATTATTGAGGCAGATGAGTCTGACTCAGAGTCAGTCGATTACACAACAGACGCAATGATAGTCGAGATCGTCATGGGCAAGGTTTACTCTTGTCCAACCCTGAAAGCTACGAAGGGTAAGGAGATGAGTTCGACTGATGACATGATCGGTTACTCATTTGACATTACAAAGGCAGATTAGATCTTTGATCATTTGCTTAAAGATAAACAGATTCGGCTGCTTGATGGTCATAGGATTCCGTCTGCCGAAGAACTCAAGGATAAGAAGTATTGTAAGTGGCACAATTAATATAGCCACACTACTTTTATTTGTGTGGTCTTCAGGAAGGCAATTCAAAAGGGCAGGTTCAAGCTAGCCGAAAAACATAGTTGAAATGTCTGTTGATACTGACCCCTTCCCCGCAGTACCGATATCTATGGTATCCTTTTCCAAGCCAGATCAACCAAAGGACGTCAAGGGGAAACAACCGATGAAAACTATATGGGTCCCAAAGAAGCCCACCGGTAAGGAGAGGTCACCAGGACCTATGTGTTTGATCCGCTAGGCAGCTCGTGTGACATCTATGAGGACATGGACAGGCAGCCATCTAGAAGCAGTTTTTGTGGCCGCCCTTATAAACCAGAGCACATGGCTTGGGAATCTCACAAACAGTACCCGATATTTAAAAGGGACCCAGCAGACCTCAGAAGCAGGCTTGGGGGGCAAGCATGGCCGCCAGTCGATGAGAAGCTAAGTGTGCCCCAGATAGGCGAGGAACCACTACCCATGGCTAAACAGAGGGTGGCTAAGTTCAACGTGAAGGAAAGTGTTTCTTCCTTGCATATCATAGTGAGGGATGAAGGTCAGCTGAGATCCCAGATGATGATTAAAACAACTGCCAATATAGAAGAAGAAAAGTGGTTCGTCAATCAGGTTCTGGGAAGAAAGAGAAACCGTCGGGTGTCATGTCTAGGACGCAAAAAATAAAGATGCAGCGTGCCAAAGCCTTGCACAAGATGAAGCTAACGTTGCATATGATATCCAACGTTGAGGTAGCCGATAAGCAGGAAATTCATGAGTCTGCCGTAGCTGAGGCTATCGAGCGGGTATTCGGCTCAACCTCTTTAGAGACAGTGCTGCATTAAGGCAAAGTTTTGTACCAACCAGAATTGAATATACAGCCTGATGACAACCCGATAGAGGAACCTTGATGGGAGACTAATATTCTAAAGGAATCCATAGCCGAGACGGTTCCACAGGTCGCACAAAGGATCCAGGCATTAAAGCCCCAGTCGGTTCTTATATGCCTCCAAGAGATGGAAGATATCAACTTTTCGTCAGCCGAATTGGATGAGGTAGGAGACTCTATCCTTGATTTATTTAAGCAAGATTCAGTCGATGAGATTTGGGCAGCCATTGAAATGGTCAGCCTGATTCCATGCGAGTTCTGGGCTGGCAGCTCTAAGTTGGACAGCCTAGAAGGCGATGTATGTGTGGAAGACACCGAATAGGCAACATTAGCCAATACTATGGCTAGGGATGCTTTGAACACTATATGTGGTATACCTACGGAGGAGATGATTAAATACCTCAAACCCCTCTATGTTAAGGCTTACATTAACGGCAAAGTTTTTAGCCGAGTGTTCGTCGATAATGGGGTTGTGCTAAATGTGATATCGCTGCTTACTTTGAAAAGCCTCAACAAAACCAGGGAGGATCTCATCCCAACTAACATGAAAATGGCTAGCTTTATGGGAGAAGCCTCTGAAGCTTTGGGGATCTTAGTAGCAAAAATCACCGTAGGTCCTAAGACGGTCCGATCTGCCTTCTTTGTGATAGATGGCAAGCCGTCTTATGCCATCCTGTTGGTCAGAGACTGGATTCACACCAGCCAATGCCTTCATTCCACCATGCATCAAAAGCTCATTTTCTGGGAAGGAGACAAGATAGAAATCATCCCAGCCGACGATAACCCATTTCAAGCAGGGGTGAAAAACTTGGAGGTTGTCTTATATTCACCCTATGTGGCTCCCATAGCTGTTGCAGAACAGTATGAAGAAGGATCTTGGGAATACTACAATCTACTTCACAAGGTTTTGAAATAAAACAATTATCCGAACCACGGCTTACCTTGGAATAGTTAAATGATTGAGGAGACACAAATCATACGTGATTTATGGCATCGGCTGACTGCTTTAAATTCTAAAACAAGAATAGCCGAGGCATCACAGGTAGAGGACTACAACAGAGAACCAACATTGGCGACCAATGACATTGAGTTGCCAATGGAACTTGAATCGTCCATAAGAAGGGCTATGCCTAGTTTTGAGTCTCAGGATCCTTTGGAAGATATCAACTTGGGTACTGAGGAAGTCCCTCGGCTAACACATATTAGTGGTTTGCTGAAGGAAGAGGGTAAACAAAGCATAACGGCTCTTCTACTGCAGTATAAGGACTACTTTGCGTGGGATTATCATGAGATGTCTAGGCTGGCATGTACTTTGGTATAGCACATATTGCAAATTAAGGAGGGTTTCACACCTCATAAACAGCCGCCCAGAAGATATCACCCTCAGTTGATACCTCAGATTAAAGCCGAGATTGAACGACTGCTGAAGGTAGGGTTCATCAAAACGGCTTGGTATGTGGAATGGTTGGCAAATATTGTGCCAGTCAAGAAGAAGAATGGCAAGGTTCGGGTATGTATTGATTACAGGAACCTAAATTTAGCCACTCCCAAATATGAATACGTCATGCCTATAATCGATATGCTAGTCGATTCGACGGCCGCTAACGGGGTGCTGACATTCATGGATGGATATTTCATCTATAATCAGATAGTAGTAGCCGAGGATGATATTCACAAGACCGCCTTTAGATGTCCAGGAGCCTTGGGCATTTATGAGTGTGTAGTGATGTCGTTCAGTCTGAAAAATATTGGTGCTACTTATCAAAGGGCAATTAACGTCATCTTCCATGATCTAATCGATAAGACTATGGAGGTGTACATTGATGATGTGGTGGTGAGGTCTAAGGACTTCAAAGATCATTTAGCTGATCTGGAACAAGCACTAAAAATGAGGATTTATAATCTTAAAATGATTCAGCCAAGTGCATGTTCGAAGTATCGGCTGGCAACTTCCTTAGCTTCTTGGTACATAAGAAAGGTATTGAGATAGATCAGAACAAAGTCCGGGCAATAATGGAGTCGGCACCACCCAGAACAAAGAAGGAGTTACAAAGCCATTCTAGGGAAGATCAACTTCCTAAGGCGGTTCATATCTAATTTAGCTGGCAAAATGAATGATTTCTCACTTTTGCTTAGGCTTAAAGGGTCAGAAGAGCTTGTATGGGGCCCGGACCAGCAAGAGGCATTTGACCAAATTAAAAAGGCCCTAGCAACTCCTCCCATGCTGGTACCTCCCATGTCAGAAAAGCCGTTGAAATTGTACATCTCGGCTACAGATATGTCTATCGACTGCCATAGGCACAGGATGCCGATGATGGAACCGAAAGGGTAGTTTACTATCTTAGTTGAATGCTCAATAATGCTAAAACTAGATATACTCCTACAGAGAAGCTTTGTTAAGGACCTTATTTTATGCTTGTACAAAACTTGAACATTATTTAATGTCACATGTGGTTTACATTTTGTGCAAGATTGACATCGTCCGGTACTTATTAAATAGACTTATTTTGCAAGGATGACTAATGAAATGTGCAATCAACCTCACTGCGTTTTCTCTCGAGTATAGGCCACTCAGGGCTGTCAAAGGTCAGGCAATAGCTGACTTCTTGGCAGACCACCCTTGTGTAGATGTGAAGGACCCATGCGTGCCCCCTCTACTGCATGTATGAACGTCGTCCCTTGGACACTGACTTTTGATGGGTCAAGAACCCATAAGGGAGTCGGAACCGGGATAACGATAACCGATCCTAGAGATGAAATGTGGAGGTTCTCTTATCGGTTAGATTCTGACTTGACAAATAACCAAACTGAATACGATGCTCTCATCATAGGACTCAAACTCCTAGTCTCTATGAAAGCAAAGTACATCAAGATTCGCGGAGACTCTCAGTTGGTTATCAAACAGCTGGCCGGGGAATATAACTGCAATGATCCAAATTTGTTGGCCCGTTACGAAATGGCTAGCAGGTTACTTAGTAGGTTCGCATCATCTACATTAAGTCATGTTCCCAGGGACATGAATGTTGAGGCTAATGACTTAGCGCAAGAAGCTTCTGGCTTTAGAAAGTCTCTACTCACTTTAGAGTATGATGAACTGCCGGCCGAAGTGTTAGCCATAGACCAGTCTGACTTATGGAAGCAGGTGTTAATCGGTTACTTAAAAGATCCTTCCATGTGTAAGGACCTTAAGGCCAAGAGGAGAGTCTTGAAGTATGTGCTCATTGATAATAATCTTTACAAAAAGAGCGTAAATGTGGTGCTACTCAAGTGCATTGATAAGGCAGAAGCCTTAAAAGTCATGGGATAAGTTCATGAAGGAATTTGTGGATCGCACAGAGCCGGGTCAACGATGAAGTGGTTGATTTATCGCCATGGGTATTATTGGCCTACCATCACGGCCGATTGCTTTCAATATGCAAAAGGTTGTGAATTGTGTCAGAGACATGGACCAATCCAACGGGTACCAGCCGAGTTATTTCACCCGATCGTGAAGCCCTAGCCTTTCAGAGGATGGGCTATAGACCTCATCGGCAATATTCACCCACAATCGGCTAAGGAACATAATTTTATTATTGTGTCTACCGATTACTTCACTAAATAGGTAAAGGCATAGCCGATGGAAAAAGTTCATCAGATATATGTCATTCAGTTTATCCAACACCAGATCGTATATAGATATCGTATCCCTGAGACGATTACAACTAATCAAAGGACGATGTTCACTAGTTCTAAAGTGGCAGCATTTGCTGAGAAATTTGGGATCAAAATGATCACATCCTCGCCTTATTACGCACATGCGAATGGGCAGTACGAGGCAGCTAACAAGCTTATTGTGAACATAATCAGTAAAAACGTAGAGGATAAACCGGCAGTATGGCATCTCACTCTGGATGAAGCTATTTGGGCAATCAGGAACTCTAAGTCTACAACTACTGGGACAACACCTTATCGGCTCACCTATTGCCAAGATGCAGTGTTACCCTTGGAGATTAATGTTAAGTCATTACGGGTGGCCAAGCAAAATTCTTTAAGCTTAGAAGAATATCAACAGGCCATGCAAATGGAGTTAGATCAGCTAGATGAAGATCGACTGATGGCCCTGGAAAGAATCGAAGCCACCAAATGAAAAATGGCCAAAGCATACAACAAACATGTTAAGCCTAAGATGTTCGCTAAAGGAGACTTGGTTTGGAAAACTGTGTTGCCACTTGGAATGAAAGATTATACATTAGGCAAATGGTCGCCAAACTGGGAAGAACCCTTGGTAGTAAGCCAACGGATTGCTGGCAACGCGTATCGACTGATAGACATGCATGATGAAGAGCTTGACAGAAATGTAAACGGCAAATACTTAAAGAGATACTGCCCCTCGATTTGGGGTATGTAAGAGTAAACAACAGCCACAGACCGGCTGCCTAGTAAAAAAAAACAGACCCTTCGATTTGGGGTCAAGAAATGGCATGGTCACAGTCACATGAAAAGTACTTCCCTTCGATTTGGGGAAGACAAGAGTAAACAACAGCCACAGACCAGCTGATTAATCACAAAAACAGACCCTTCAATTTGGGGAAGACAAGAGTAAACAACAGCCACAGACCAGCTGATTAATCACAAAAACAGACCCTTCGATTTGGGGTCGATAAAGCTAGAGAGCCTAGTTGGTCGGCATTCCACCAGCTAGAGGTTGTAATATATCACCAGTAACAGAAGTCTCAGGATTAGCCGAGTCCACGGCTTCTTGGGCATCTTAGGTACCCACAATCTCCCTTCTCTCGGCTGCAACAACAGCTACTACCTCAGCCGCTTCTGCTCCTACTTGGACCTCTCTTTCAGCACCCAGCAAAGGCTCAGCCACTACAGTAGATAGGGCCTCGGTAAAAGCCTGAGTATCGGTCGATACCTCTTGAACAACAGAAGCAGTGATGGCTTCGGATTACAAGTCCATAAGGGTATCGACTGACAACTCAGCAACATGATCAGCTGGTAAGGGAGTAGTGATTGTCAGCATTGCTTAAACTAGATGGCTTTTCCACGCAGTCCATTCATTCTCCAGTTTGACCAGTCATTCACTACCCGCTTTCTGATCCAGTTCTTAAACCACCTGCTGGTTACCGAGTTCCCAGATTTTGTTATCCAATTAAAAGCTCTGCCGAAACAAATAAGAATGGGAGGAGTCGTGGGCACTAATAGCCGAGTCTAAGGCGCCTATGGCGGAGTAATAGCCCCTATCTCCGCCTGGATCCACTCCAACTCAACTCGCAGTTTAGACAGCTGCTCATGCAAGTCATTTCTTCGGCTGATATTTTGTTTCCTTTCTGCATTCACCTCATTGAAAGAAGACTGAAGGCGGTTCTTCTCTCGCCGAAGAGACCCCAAGTGTTGCAGAGCAGCGACAGCCTCATCATAGCTATCTTTGATCGTTCTATGTAAAGCAAATAAATCATTAAGTGCCAAAGCCATGTCATTGTAAGTGGTTGCCAGAACCGGGGAATTCATTGTTTCTTTTGACAATCAGAGTAAAGAGGCCCTCAGAGCATGGAACTCTTCTTTGTTGGTTGGAACTCCCCTAGCGAGAGACTCATCGACTCGCTTTCGATAGATGCCAACAGGCGAAGCTGGTGGAGATGCAATATCAACAGAGCCAAAGTAGCGTAAAAGCACATCTTTTGGGATGATTTCGGCTGGTACCTTTGAGTCGTCGGTTGGGTGGGCTTCAGCCGAAGGATTATCTCCAGCGGTCTCCTGTACAGAAATGACAGGTTCAGTATAGAGGCAAGATTCAGGAGGCAATGAAAGATCAAGCATAAGAAAAAAGCTATACCTCTACGGTTGCCTCAGCATAGAAAGCCTCGGCTGCCTTGGCATGAGAAACTGTGGCTTTAAGGGCAGCCGATGATGGATGATGGGTCTTGCAAATTCACGGGAGCATGAGCCAGGGAAGACGATCTGCCAATATGAAGGGGAGAATCAGATACTTTATGCAGCCGTCTGCGCCTTATCAATTGTGGTCCTTAGAGAGCAAACAGAAAACATAAATATTAGTAGCCGATGCGAAGGTGTTTTAGCCATCCAAGTAGTATACCTCGATTTCCTCCTCTTCCTCAGCAGGAACAGGAACTCCGGGTCTGTAGGGGCCTTTCTTACTATAATCTCAAATGACAACCGCTCCACTTCGTCGGGGTTGCTTGGGCACTGGTTTCTTGGGTGATGGGGACTCGATGTCAAAAGTGGTCTCCAAATCAACAAACACTGAAGGAGATGGGGTTGCTGAAATATACATAAGAGATGTTAGCCAAAAATTCACAAGAACAATCTGGCCGACATATATGTAGAATACAATTTACCTTTTCTCTTCGTCTGCCACAACCGGGCGGAAGACCTTGAGGCAACATGCCTAGCCGATTTAGAGGAAGCATATTTCAGAGTGGCTTCTTTTGGCTAGAGTTTAGAGGTTTCCGGGTTCTTCTTTTTTCTCAACAGAATCAGCCGATCACAATAGACATCTAAAGGAGATTGAAAAAACTTCTCCTTAGTCGTATTCCACCAATCATCAAAAGCGACGATAGTATTCGCTCTCAGGGGAAACGGCTGCCAGTCAAACAAGGCCAGCCTGTTAAGATTATGATCGACTAGCTTCTTTTGCTTATTCTGCATCAATAATGCAGCGTTGGGTTGAACCGATAATACTACGGTGGGGCCACGACACGTGCTGAGTAAGGCCGAATTGCATGAAGAAGCGATATTCGGCGGTTGTTGGTCATAAACTGGTCGTAGCCTGAAGAAGTCTTTGAGACTTTGATGCCTAAATCGGCAACATCTATATCACTTAGGACAGGCGCCTCGGCTCTCGGAATCGGAAGGCCAAGTATCGCCGTCACATCAGGCAGTGTGGGTGATGAAAAACTACGCTATTTGCCAATATAAGTCAATTTATTTACCCCTTTTTGCCTATTATGAAAAAGATTACAAAATATACCTTCCTAACCAAAACTAATCACCCACATACCAATCAACCAACTCACTCTTCTCGTGAAAGTAAAATGAGCTACATAATCTCTTGTATGTTATTTTCATATATTTTATGCATAAAAACTAAAGATATTTTACATAAAGAATATAAAACTAAAATAAATTTGTAAATAGCTACAAAATCAATTAACCAGACAAAATTATGAAATAACCAATGCTTATTAATTATTAGCTTGTGATGAGCAGACACTAAATATGTACTAAGATCAATTTTCCTTTTCTAATTATCATAAAGAGAACATTGTATGGATTATTCTGCATCCTTGAATACATGGTTAAGCTTAAATCTGGATTGCTACCCTACAAGTCATGGAATTAATGGTACGTCGATTAAATCTAACTCGAACTCATGTTTATTTTTGTGTTTTAATTTTTTCCTATGGCAGTGGATAAATCTCTTATACGATGAACTCATAGAAGCCGTGTCAGCCGTGTATATATCAAAGGAACAAATTATATATATTAATTTACCATAGTTGTAGAATTCTTGTACTAGTGTAATTATGGTATTAGTCTTGTATTAAGAAAAGCTATTAGAATTATAGTACGAAAAGGTAGATTTATTTCCATATTTAGATATTGTATATTTGTATATATACCTCTTTCATTAATGAAAATAATCAAAACATTATTCTCTTTCATGGTATCAGAAGTCTAGGGCAAAAATACTTTCTCCCAAACACCTTCTGCAACACTTTATTTTCTCGAAAACCGTGACTTTCGGCCGCCGGCCAGATTGTGTTTTCTTCTCCCAATTTTTTTCTTCTGAATCCCTCATTCTCCTCTTGTTCTCTCATCATGTCTACCTCAAAGAACATGTTTCATCCTGCCCTTACTGTTTCCAACATCAAGAACCACATCCCTAACGTTCTTGAGATGAAAAACATCCAATACGCGACGTGGGCGGAATTATTCAAAGTTCACGCACACTCGCATCAAGTCATTCATCACATCATCCCCTCGAATACAGGCAATGAGAATGTGCCTACCGCCGCTGATGATCTTGTGTTGTGGATGACTCTTGGTGCTACAGTCCTCCAGTGGATGTATTCCATTGTTTCTACGGACCTATTGCAGACGATTATTGAATCCGATGCCACGTCAATGGAAAATTGGAATAGGATGTGTGATATCTTCCAAGATAACAAAAATTAACGTGCAGTCACTCTTGAACAAGAATTTTCCCATGTCAATATGGAGGATTTTCCGAATGTCTCAGCCTATTGTAAAAGGTTAAAGGAATTGGAGGATCAACTCAAAAACGCTGGTGCGCCCGTCACAAATGATCGTTTTATTCTTCAGATGGTTGCAGGCCTATCAGAGGCTTATAATGGCATTGGGAGACTTCTTCATCAAAGTAATCATCTTCCACCGTTCTACCAAGCCCGTTCCATGCTCACGTTAGAAGAGGCCGGTTTGGCCAAAAAGGCGGCTACCGGAGCTAATTCTGTCATGATGATGGCCACGTCTGATGACCCTCACTCATTCTCGGATAATTCTAGCCAAAATCGTAACGGTGACGGTAAAAAGGATCAAAATTGGAAAAATAATGGCAAGAATCGGAGAGGCAGCCGCGTCAGTGGCGGTGACAGTGACAGTGGTCGGAGCAGTAGCGACGGAGGCGGACGTGGTGGCAGTGGACCGGCTGGGCCACTGCACCACTGGTCGCAGCTTTGGGCCAATGCAAACTAGCTGTGGGGCAACTGGGCAGTGTCCCAACTCGGCCTTTCCCTTCTATCTAGGCTTTCAAAGAATCGGGGCGGTGGCGATAAAGGCCCGATTCACTGCTCCAAGATACTTTAAGCCCGAGCGATGGTCGCTGCTTGGGTCTCGGCCTCAACAGGCCTTCACTGCTGCGGGCCTAATTTTTGGTCCGACACCTACGGATATTAAGGTCGCAATGCATACACTTGAATTAAATCCCCCGGACACAAATTGGTACATGGACACCGGTGCCACTTCTCATATGACATCCGCACAAGGTAATCTCTCCTATTATTTCAATTTGAGCAATAATCGTAACATAATTGTTGGTAATGACAATTTAATTCCAATTCGTGGTTATGGTCACACTAATTTGCCACCCCCACATCTACCTCTAGTCTTTAAAAATGTCCTCTATGCCCCTCACTTAATTAAAAATTTGGTGTCTGTCCGGAAATTCACAACTGATAATTGGGTTTCTGTTAACTTTGACCCTTTTGGATTTTCTGTGAAGGATTTCAAGACGGGGATACCTCTAATGAGATGTAATAGTCGGGGAGAGCTTTATCCAATCACCACCACCACCATTTCCACGAGTCAAGCCATACCTTCCACATTTGCCGCTCTTAATCCTTCTTTGTGGCATGCACGTTTGGGTCATCCGGGGTCGTCTATTATTTCTTCTCTTAAAAATAATAATTTTATTGATTGTAAAAGTACGCGTAGAACTCATATTTGTCCTTCTTGTCCTCTAGGGAAACATGTTAGATTACCGTTTGTAGCCTCTACTTCTAGGACGTCGATGCCTTTTGACATTATTCATATTGATTTATGGACATCTCCCGTTGTGATCTCTTTGGTCCATCGTTATTATGTTTTATTTTTGGATGATTATTATAATTTTTTATGGACTTTTCCTTTGTCTAAAAAGTCTCAAGTTTTTTTCAAATTCTTAAAATTTAGAGTTTTCATCCGTACCCAATTTGAACGAGAAATTAAAAACATACAATGTGATAATGGTAGGGAATATGATAATGGGCATTTCGGGAATTTGGTGACACTCATGGCATATCTTTTCAGTTTTCTTGTCCTCATACGTCCTCACAAAATGGGAAGGCCGAAAGAAAAATTCGTACCATTAATAATATTGTATGCACCTTACTAGCTCATGCTTTCTTACCTCCGTCTTTTTAGCATCATGCATTACAAATGACTACTTACCTCCTTAACATACTCTCTAGCAAAGGTTTAACATATCAATCACCCCTAAAAATTCTTTATAATAAGGATCCCCCGTATTCTCATCTTAGGGTGTTTGGATGTTTGTGTTATCCATTTTTCCCGTCTACTACAATTAAAAAATTACAAGCCCGTTCTACCGTTTGTGTGTTTTTGGGTTATCCATCTAATCATCGTGGTTACAAATATTTTGACTTATCCGCTAATAAAATCATAATTAGTCGTCATGTCATTTTTTATGAAACTCAATTTCCGTTTGCTAATTTGTCCAATTATGTGCCTGGTAATTATAATTTTTGGGATGATGCCTCTCACCGTATATTCTCCAACAGTGGGTCCAACCTACCCGTGATCCAATTTCGCCAGCAAGCCCACTGCCTATTGGCCCACCTACTCTTGGGTCAGACCCATGTCACGGTTCAGTCTCAGATTTACGGTCAACATGCCCACTGCCTGCTGGCCCAATATCCTGAAATCCTGAAATAGTGTCTTACCAATTTCCTGCTGGCCAGTCCACTGCCGACCCGCCATTTACCCAAATTCCATTTGTTTCTGTCTCGAGTCAAGGGCCCGTCACTCGTAGTCAACAAAGTATTTTTAAATCAAAATAATATTTTAATTTTAATTCTATTGTCACTAAATCACCCCTACAATGTAACCCAGTGTTTGCCCTTCATGACCGCAATTGGAAAATGACCATTGATGACGAATATAATGCTCTTATTAAAAATAAGACGTGGGAGTTGGTGTCTCATCCGCCTGGTGTTAATATTATTCGTTCTATGTGGTTTTTTACTCATAAAGAAAATTCTGACGGTTCTTTTGAGAGGCATAAGACCCGTCTTGTAGGTGATGGTAAAACACAACAGGTTGGCGTGGATTGTGGAGAGACATTTAGTCTGGTGGTCAAACCGGCAACCATTCGCACTGTGCTTAGTCTGGCTCTCTCGAAAGCATGTCCCATTCATCAGCTGAATGTGAAAAATGCTTTTTTACACGGTGATCTTAAGGAGACAATATGCATGCATCACTCCTTGGATTTTAAAGACATTAATTATCCTCACTGAGTTTGTTTGCTGAAGAAGTCCTTGTATGGGCTTAAGCAAGCCTCACGAGCTTGGTATAAGAGGTTTGCATATTATGTGTCTACTATTGGATTTTCTCACAGCATGTCTGATCATTCTTTGTTCATCTATCATCGTGGTACTTCTCTAGCATACATTCTCTTATATATGGATGATAAAATTTTGACTGTCTCTTCTGATAATTTGCGCAAGTCTATTATGTCCCTTCTCAGTTCAGAATTTGTTATGAAAGACATGAGGCCCTTGAGTTATTTTTTGGGCATATCTGTCACTCGTCATAAGGTGGTCTATTTTTATCCCAGAAGAAGTATGCGGCTGAGATTATTGAGAGAGTTGTCATGTCATCTTGCAAGTCCTCTTCCACTCCGGTTGACACCAAACCGAAGCTGAGTGTTAATTCTAGTACACCTTACAAGGATCCCTCCCACTATCGTAGTCTTGCACGGGCTCTTCAGTATCTTACATTCACGAGGCCCGATATTACTTATGCAGTGCATCATATGTGTTTATTTATGCATGATCCGAGGGACGAGCACATGTATGCTCTCAAACGCATTCTGTGTTACATTCAGAGCACTCTTGATTATGGTTTGCACTTATATTCATCCTCCGTATCTACTCTCGTGTCTTATACAGATGCTGATTGGGGTGGATGTCCAAATACCTGACGTTCGACATCTGGTTATTGTATGTTTCTTAGTGATAACTTAGTCTCTTGGTCGGCTAAATGTCAGGCTACTTTATCGCAATTCAGTACGGAGGCCGAGTATCGAGGGGTAGCCAATGTGGTGTCTGAGTCCTGTTGGTTGCGTAATCTCCTATTAGAGCTTCACTTTCCTATTCAGAAAACTACATTGGTCTATTGCGATAATGTTAGTGCGATCTATCTCTCTGAAAATCCGGTCCAACATCAGCGCACTAAACATATCGAGATGGATATTCACTTTGTTCGTGAAAATGTAGCTCGTGGACAAATATGTGTCTTGAATGTCCTTTCACGGTATCAAATTGATGACATCTTTACTAAGGGCCTTCCCTTTGTTCTGTTTGAAGATTTAAGGGACAGCCTGAGCGTACGACAACCGCACGCTATGACTGCGGGGTGTGTGATAGAAGTCGTGTCATGATATACACGGACAAAGTTGTGTATATCAAAGGAACAAATTATGTATATTAACTTACCATAGTTGTAGAATTCTTGTACAAGTGTAATTATGGTATTTGTCTTGTATTAGGAAAAGCTATTAGAATTGTAGTAGGAAAATGTAGATTTATTTCCATATTTAGATATTGTATATTTGTATATATACCTCTTTCATTAATGAAAATAATCAAGGGATTATTCTCTTTCATGAACATTTATCATCCATCCAATCATCTTTTCTCGAAGAAGAAAGAAGCAGAAAAACTTTGATATCAGTTGCTCTGTTTTCAAACTCTGGTCATTCAGTCATATCCCGCGATTTACTGGTAGTAGTGTTGAGGGATCGGGACTACTATCTTCAGGAATAGTCTGGCGTAAGCCGGGAAGCTGGATATCAATAAAAAATATTTTTTTTCCAACACTTTTAGCTATAGAACAAAAACTTGTACCCAACTCTACCTTACCAGCGACGAAAAGGTGCAAATTAAAATGACTCAAAATCACTTTATAAAGTTCTCAAGGCACAATTAAATCTCTCTTTAGAGAGTTAATTTGCCCAAACAAAGTTTGCTAATGAGTTATACTCAAATAACCTCTAAGGAGAAATGAGTTATGTCGTATTATTACAGAGAATAACTCTAGTACAGTCGCATCATGGACTCATGGGTTAAAGTTTTCACTGTACATCCAATTCATGGATAATTAAAGACATAATATACTAACACATAATTTAATGAATGGACCTTAATTAATTGTACCCACTATAGACATCGAAATTTTACACATCGAAATTTTACCCGATTTAAGTCGGATCTCTACAAGACAAGCCCAATATGAATTAGGATTTTTTGGAGGGTACTCTACTTTAAATCCCAGTTCACGCCTATATAAAGGGACATATATTCCGTTAAAAAAATCATCTCCAAAATCTCACAACTCATGAGATATTCACAATGAGATCAAGGCATTAAATACTGCATTTATCAAGTTGCCTGACGTTCTTGATGATAGGATGTCTTTCTATGTTCGAGTAATACGCTACTAACAACCCTTGAATCATGGAAAATATTAGGAGAGAAGAATCAAACAACCCTCGAATCATAGGGAAATATTAGGAAATAAGAATCAATGGAATAAGCATATCTTGTACTCACAAATATTCATCAATAAAATATATGTTTCTTCATATTTTATTTGTGGTTGCAGTTTATTTTCCGTATATTAAAATTTGTTGCGAACAAACTAGCACACCCAGTGGGACAATCTCTACCTCTCATCTCAACTTTTCAATCATTAAAGTTCAAGAACGTCGAAATGGTCTCAAAGAAAATCAACTCTAAGTCTTGGAAGCTCCACTAGGAGTGCCAATTTGTTTGCCAACAAATTTTAATATGCGGAAAAAAAACTGCAATCACAAATTAAATATGAAAAAATATATATTTTATTGATGAATATTTGTTAGTACAAGATATGTTTATTCCCTTGATTCTTATCTCCTAATATTTTTTCATGATTCGAGGGATGTTAGTAGCGTATTTCTCGAATGTAGGAAGACATCCTTGTGATGTATTTTATCATGAAGAACGTCGGGCAGTTTGATAAATGCAGTATTTGATGCCTTGATCTCATTGTGAATATCACATGAATTTGTGGGATTTTGGAGATGCCTTTTTCAAGAAAATATATATCCCTTTATATAGGCGTGAACTAAGGTTTAAAGTAAAGTAGCCTCTAAAAAATCCTAATACATATTGGGCTTATCTTGTATAAAATTTTGATATCTACACCCACATATGGATCGTGCACTAGTTCATTTTAATTAGAGCAAAATCAAATGCAAAACCATAGCTTATTGTCCTCCCTTCCCATTGAAAATTTGAGATCATCAAAATTTAAAAGTGAAAAAGATTTTTTTATTGATAAAAGTAACCTCGACAATGATAAATAAGAGAGAAGTAATTTGTGACAGATTCGACCGTTACCTAGTATTATGCAATAATAACCCGTACTACCATCAAAGGATGTGGTGCAGCGAATGAGGTGCAGCGGATGAGGTTGCTTTTCCCTTAACCAGAGGTCTCTTGGGTATGAAAAGATCCTTGATAGGGAGTGTTTCCCTTCCGAATGGAGCCCTACATGGCATGAATCCGGATATAGTCGGATTCCAATGCAGATACCGAACACCGGGTAAAAAACCAAGAAAAAACCGCACCTCCTCTTCAAAGAAAAAAATTACCCTCATTTCTTTTGTTTTTGCTTTATGTGACACTATTCCGTTGGAATAAGAATATTTTCTTTTATCGTGACTTATTTGAATTTTTTTATAAAAAAAAATATTTTAAAGCATTTTATAGTTCTTTATGTAGTGTTTAGATATGTAAATTTTATTTAAGTAACTTGAGATTTATATTCAAATTTGCATCAAAAACTAAGTAGTTTGACCATCTCATACTCGGCATGAGTCACATGAATCGAGATGGAAGGAGTAATTGTCACTCTATGATATTTCATTTCTTTTAAATTTGCGATTTTAAATATATTATGAAATTTCTGTGACTAAAAAGCATGACATTAATGATAAAATAATAATATAAATTTAATTTATTTTCAAGTGTAAAAAATCTCAAGTCATTTTAAAACCTAATAGAACAGAACAAAATGAGGCAGGAGTCATATCATTGGAGGAGAATTAGTGTGATAGACAACTGGTTAACTCCATTTGCAAAGCCATGAATAAAATAAGTGGTATTGGCTGTTGCCTAAACTAAAAAGTGCCAAATTTCGTCATAAAAAAACAAATATATCCCAAATGGTTAGGTTTTATTGATCACCTTATATTAGACGTGTCCCATTCCCAAATTCATGCTTAATTTTGGTGGAGATATTTTAACTAATTGTCATTAACCGTCATTCGACCGCCCTTTCCTCTTATACCTTTTTGCCACCTTTCCCTCCACCTTCCGTTTTCTGTTTCTTCACCCTTCTTTTTCAATCTAATTACCATAACGCCATTAAATTTAATCAAGGGTTTTCCCTCTTATATTCTTAAGTCATTTTACTACTGGATATATCGAATTGAACTCAATCTGCTTAATTTGTCTTTCTAAAATAATACTCCGTCCGTTCCACTTTGATAGATATGATCCTGAGTACAAGAATTAAAAATATTAAAATTTTAATATGATTTTAAATATGTATCTTTAAATTTTTAAGAGTAAAATTTATGTATTTAAAAATTACATAAAAATATTATAAATAAAAATAATAATAATTTAAAATATTTTAAAATGCGATTTAAGAGTCTCTGACTCTTCAAGTAGTAACTATGTCATACGAAATGAAATAGAAGGAATAGTAATTGTACAGTATTTTAATAGTATCTCATAATTGAAATGTTACTGTAGTTTTTAGATTGCAACGAAGAGAAACAATAAAAGAATATAATATACTTTGATTTGGAAATGAAATGTTTTAGTACTTATCCTTTCAGAATATTTTATTTATAGACTTTTGTTTCCTAATATTATATTTGGTAAAACCAATCACCTGATTGAACCTTAATCGGAAGTACTTCTTCATATGCCAAGCTAAGGGTGTGGCATTGTTTAAATCTTTACACTTTATGCCTTTAAAAATGGGAAAATATATATTCAAGTTTAACATTAATAATCACCTTTAAAAATGTATTATACCATCAGGTCACTAAAAGACAATTACGACTAATTATTATACAAATATTAATTGGTAACTTTTAAAAAAATGAGAAGCAATCTTGTATAATAGATCAAAAGGCATTGATTGTGTAAAAAAATATTGGATAATTATATTTAGCACAACCTATTTTGTCACAACTTAACACATATTGGGGTACTAAAGTAACTCCACACAATTTTTTAGGGCATTAAAGTAACTTTACATGACTTTTAGGGCTGGCAATTTCACCCTAACCCGATGGATATCCGATCCATCCAACCCGATTAAATGGACGAAAATCCGACAAAATATGGATTTTAATCGGGTGACGGATGGATCGGATCGAATTCGGGTGGACATACATATCCAACCCACCACCCGACCCACCCACCCACCCACCCGTTATAAATTAATTCAACGGTCCAGTCCACCCCGCCCTCTCTTAAGTTATTGTAAAGCCCAAAATATCAAAGCCCAATACTTAAAATCCATATTCTGTAATCGGCTAATCCGGTCTCTACTCTACCCTCTCTTCACTATACACAAACACAACTCCTAACCTAGACCTAAACCGGTAAACCCTCATCTCTTCACTTCAGCCAGTCGCCTTTGAACTTCAGTCTTCAGCCAATCAGCCCTCTCTTCAGAGTTCAGCCGTTCAAAACTCAAAAGATCACAACCCTCTCATCAGCCGTTCAGAACTTAAGCGTCGTCACTCTTCAGTCTTCACCCAAATCTCCTAAACCCTAACGGCCTCGCTCTCTTCAGCGTCTTCAGTCTTCACTCTCTTCAGCGTCTTCACTTTTCACCCAATACTGATAGTGCTCCGGCCAGAAATGGCAAGTCCTCCTGAACATTTAATGAGGCAAATCGCCACCACACAAGGTAAAATCCTCGCTGATCTTCACTCTTAACCCAATACTGTTAAGGTAATAGTACTAAAATTCAAGATTTTAAGTTATTTTTTGTGCATGTTGGAGGTGTTTTTGTGCATTTTTAGCACATTCATACGGCTGTTATTTCTCTGTAGTTAAGGCTACATCTGTTATTTCTCTGTAGTCAAGGCTATGATAAATCTTTTATTCCTTTTGACAATTAGTTTATGTTATTTCTCTGTAGAAATTACCAAAATTCAGCAAAAAAGGTTTGGCAACAAGTGTGAGTTTTGTTCTGTATTTGTTTGTATATTGATTATTATTTAGGTTGTGTTGTTCTAACTGAATTGTCAATTTCAGTGAAAACAATTATTAAAAAAGAGGCTTTCTAATTATTTTTTGTAATGTTAATGTATGACAGTGATGGACACGGGAGATAGTAGTGCTGGCTCCAAGTCTGTCTCATTATCCCCTTCTCATTTGTCTCCTGAAATCTCAATCCCAATGACTTATCGTCTAACTACTCAACCTCAACAAGGAGAGGGAGAAGAAGAAATGGGACTGTCACCTCTACGTCAGCCCAGGAGACTTAAATCAGAAGTGTGGAATCACTTCAAGAAGACCGTAATCAATGGTGAACAAAAGGCTAGATGTATGCACTGTAAGTTATTATTTTAGGGCAATAGTAAGAATGGGACTTCTCATTTGAAAGACCATCTTGGTCATAGATGCACTAAAAACACATTAAGGGTGATATATGTCAAAAATTGTTGTCGGTTAATCGTAGACAAGATTCAAGCGTAAGTCTAGAAAACCATGTCTTTTGTCAAGAAGAAGCAAGAAAGGAGTTGGCTCACATGGTTGTTCTCCATGAGTACTCATTGTCAATTGTAGAGCATATTGGGTTTAGGAGATTTGTTAATTGCTTGAATCCAAACTTCAAGATAATAAGTCGCAACACTTTAAAAAGTGATATTATGAAGATGTTTGTGATTGAGAAAGCAAATCTCAAGAAGTTGTTTGATGGTCATGTGGGAAGAGTAGCTATTACAACCGATATGTGGATTGCTTCACACCAAAAGAAAGGTTATATGGCCGTCACATCACATTTCATTGATGATCAATGGATTTTGCGGAACAAAACTTTGAGGTACTTAAAATTTGAAGCTTCTTGTTATTTATTATTTACTAATTAGTGGTTGTATATATGCTTGTTTAATTTTATGCATATTGTTTTTCACCAAATTGATATATTATTTTCAAAATAGGTTTGTTTACGTTCCTTGACCACACACTGCCAATATGCTTGCTCAAGTTCTGGTGGATACGTTGAATGTATACAATATAGCTGAGAAAATATCTTCTATGGTTCTTGAAAATTGTTCCACAAATGATGTCATGGTTGATCTATTACAAGAAAAGTTTGATTCGGATAGTCTTTTGTGTTCTGGTCAATTTTTGCATGTGTGTTGTAGTGCACATATATTAAATTTGATTGTCCATGATAGTTTGGAGGTAATTGGATCTGGAATAGAAAGGATACGTAATTGTGTTGTTTTTTGGGGTTCAACACAAAAAAGACTTCAAAAGTTTGAGGATAAGGCGAGATGTTCGAAAGTTGATTGTTCTAGAAAGTTGTCTCTTGATTGTAAAACAAGGTGGAACTCGACTTTTTTAATGCTTGAAAGTGCTCTACCGTATAAGAATGTTTTTGCTAACTTGAAAACTCAAAATCCGAAGTTTAAATTTGTGGTTCCTACTCAACGTGATTGGGAGTTTGCTGAAATTATATGTGATAAATTGAAAAGATTTCACATAGTGACTCAGTTGTTCTCTGGCAGAAAATATCCCACTGCCAACTTGTTCTTTCGTCAAGTATGTGAGATTAAATTAGCTTTGCGCTTGTGGAGAAATAGTAATAAGGAGGTTGTTAAGAATATGGCTAAAAAAATGGTTGAAAAATTTGACAAGTGTTGGTCTAATATCAATGGAATAATGTCGGTTGCTACAATTTTAGACCCTAGAAATAAGTTGGAATGTGTGGAGTTTTATTTTAATGAAATATTTGATGATGAAGCTTATGTTGAGGTATCTAGGATAAAGAGACCTAATGATTGCAATGCTTCTGATAAATGGACTTTGATGAAAAAGACTAAGAAAAGAAAAGGCAATGTGCAATGTGAGTTAGACCACTATCTTGAAGAGGATGCATTACCAGAGAGTAGTGAGTTTGATGTCCTTAATTTTTGGAAGACTGACTTGAAGTATCCAACTTTGAGAAAAATTGCTAAAGATATATTAGCAATACCTGCATCAACAGTAGCTTCTGAGAGTGCTTTTAGTATGGACGGTAGGGTGGTTAGTCCCCATCGTTCGAGCCTTCATGCCGATACAGTGGAAGCACTTATGTGCATGCAAAATTGGATCCTTGGAGAGTATTCAGGTAATATATATTTTTTATTTACACTCACCTGAATCGTTTTTTTTTTAAATTGATATGATAATAATTTATGAGTTCGGGTGAATTTTTTTTAGAATCTTCTTTTGATAATACACACACATGTGCAACTATTTTGAATGATGTCGATGCGGGAGGTGATGGAAGCTCTACAACTACAAGTGAATTCATTGATGTTAACTCGGTAAACTAATCACATTTATTTCCTACGATGATGTGTTTTAATAATGTTTTGTTTTTTATATGCTTTTATTTCATTAACGGCAGGATGGAAAGGACATGTATATGTGATTTAGAAAATGAATGGATCTTCAATGATGTGATATGAAGACGGAAGACCGGATAGATTTTAAAGTTTTAGTCTATTAAGATTGTCGCTAATTAGAAACTCAATTATTAGTATTATTAGAAGTGAAATGTAATTTTTTGGTTGCATGTTTGGAGTCCAATGGAGGGACTCATTCTACTTTGCTATCAGTTTTCCGGTCCACTGAAGTTAAATTGATTTCAGCATGGTTTTAAGTTGGTTTTATCAGTAGTGTTTCAGAGAGTTTCTGCTATTTCTCAATAAGTGTATAACTGATGTTTTCTTTTTGAAATTCAGATGGGGTTTAGTTTAGTTTATTTCATTCTCAGAAAATAATGTCTTTAGTTTAGTTTAGTTTAGTTTATTTCATTCTCAGAAAGTTGCTCCTTGCTCTTGTCTTAGTTTAGAAGACAGAGTTCAGTGGTCTCCAGAACTGAGTTTCTTAAAGGCTTCTTCATTCTTCATATTGTGGATTTGTGGTTCAGTATTTCTTTATTGTAAAATATTGCCTATCTTATATGACTAAGAGATTTTTAGAGGGATTGCCCTTCAGTTTCTTACAGTGGATTGGACGGAGTTTGGTGTTGAATTTTACAATCTGCTTATTGTGTTGGGTTCCAGAATTTTACAACCGCGAAGCACCCAATCCACCCGATTCACCCGTGGATTGGATGTGGATTAAAAAAATAGGGTGGTGGATGGATCGTTGGCGGGTGGAGGCGGATTGAGCTCCACCCGATCCACCTCCAATCCATTGCCAGCCCTAATGACTTTGAGGACATAAGAGTCACTATTTTTTCATACCAAAAATATCCTTCTATGAAAAAGAGAGTTGAAAATTTAAATTTTACTATCTTTTCAAGGTAATTATTATTTTCTTCCCAGTGACTTTTACTTTCTCTTTCTCTCTCCTTACTTAATGTAATTATTATTTCCACTATATGGATTAGACAAATTTTTGCAAGCCTATTTTTAAAAAAAAATATTACTCCAATAATGTCTTTATTGGAAAGCATTAGGGTCGCTTCTGTAACTTGATAACTAGCACGGAAAATCGTCTTTACATTGAATGATTTGGTGTTTTGATGATTCCTACCTTATTGACGCAATTTATGTATTTATTATTGCCTTCATTGCTAAGTATGAATTATGTCTTCTTCCTATTCTTCAGTTCTATATACCTATGTACTCTTTGATATAAGGCTATATATGTATTTACATAAAAGAAACAATTGTAAAAATAAAAATAAAATTATTAACAAAGGTTTATAAAGTACATACTAACATGTATATAAATTCTTCATTTTTCATTGGTCATCATATATGTTTTAATGTCATAAAAATACAAACATGAGGAGATTATATTTTTCTTTTATTCCTTTTTGTGTTTTTTTTCTAAGATTATGATGAAAAAGAGTTCATATTTAACATTGATGACCCAAATTTCATTTATCCTCTTTTCCCTTCATTTTTTATTTTTTTCATTTCTTCTTTTATGGTTGACTTTAATTGAAACATTAAATTAACTCAATTTAGCTAAGCATTAGATATAATTGAGTAACAATTAGGAAGTTTTAATTTAAGTTAATGAATTTTTTTTAAAAAATATGGATGTAACATTATGATTGACTTTAATTGAAATATCGAATTGGTTCAATTTTACTAAGTATTATATAAGATTGAGTAAAACAAATTGATAACTATTGATTCAATTTCGTCAATTTTAAAAAAAAGTGAATGTAATAAGTAGTGAACACTATGATTTAATTAAACATTCAATTGCTTCAATTTAATTAAGTACAATATTATATTTAGAACAATTAATAATTTTTTATTTAATTCAATCAATTTTTTTTCATAAAAAATAGATGTAACAAGTAGTCAATACTATGGTTGATTTTAGTTGAAACATTGAATTATCTCAATTAGTTAGGTGTTAGATAGAATTGAGTAACAATTAGCAAGTTTAGATCTAATTCAATTAATTTAAACAAAAATAGTGGATGTAATAAGTAGTCAACACTATGGTTGACTTTAACTGAAACATTAAATTTCTTCAATTTAGCTAAGTATTGATGTATTTATTGGGTAAAATGTTTGCTAAGTTTTGATTCAATTCAAATAAAATATATGTAAAAAAATCGACATTGTGGTTGGTTTTAATTGAAACGTTTAATTATATTAATTTAACTAAATACTAGATAGAGTTGAGTAGCAATTAGTAAGTTTAGATTTAATTCAATCAATTTGAAAGAAAAAAATATGGATATAACAAGTAATCAACACTATAATTGACTTTAATTGAAATATTAAATTACTTCAATTTAGCTAAGTATTATATAGGATTGAGTGACAATTAGCAACTTTTGATTTAATTCAATCAATTAAAAAAAGAAGTAGATGTAACAAGTAGTCAATATTATGGTTGATTTTAATTGAAACATTAAATTATCTCAATTAACTATGTATTAGTTAAAATTGAGTAACAATTAGCAAGTTTAGATCTAGTTCAATCAATTTAAACAAAAATAGTGGATGCAACACGTAGTTAACATTATGGTTGACTTTAATTGAAATATTAAATTTCTTCAATTTAGCTAAGTAAAATGTTTGCTAATATTTTTATTCAATTCAAATTAATATATATGTAAAAAGTAGTTGACACTATGGTTGATTTTAAGTGAAACATTAAATTATTTCAATTTATCTAAGTATTAGATATTGTTGATAGCGGTTAGTAAGTTTAGATTTAATTTAAAAATAAAATAAAAGCAGTGGATGTAACAAGTAGTCAACACTATGATTGACATTAATTGAAACATTAAATTGCTTTAATTTAACTAAGTATTATATGAATTGAGTAACAATTAATAAATTTTGATTTCATTCAATTAATTTAAAAATAAGTAGATATAACAAGTAGTCAATACTATTGTTGACTTTAATTGAAACATGGAATTGTCTCAATTAGCTGAGTATTAGATATAAATGTGTAACAGTCAGCAAGTCTAGATCTAATTCTCTCAATTCAAACGAAAATAGTAGATATAACAAGTAGTCAACACTATGATTGACTTTAATTCAACATTAATTTAAATAAGTATTAGATACAATTGAATGACAATAAGCATATTTAGATCTAATTCAATCAATTTAAAAAAAAAAATAGACGTAACAAGTAGTCAATATCATGACTTACTTTAATTGAAATGTTGAATTATCTCAACTAGCTAAGTAGTAGATATAATTGAGTAACAATTAGCAAGTTTAGATCTAATTTAATCAACTTAAACAAAAATAGTGGACATATCAAGTAGTCAACACTAGTGTTGACTTTAACTCAACATTAAATTCCTTAAATTTAACTAAGTATTATATAGGATTGAGTAAAATATTTGCTAAATTTTAATTCAATTCAAAATGCAATATATGTAAAAAAATTAGTCAACACTATGATTGATTTTAAATGTTATATTGAATTATCTCAATTTAGCTAAGTATTAGATACAATTGAGTAACAATAAGCATGTTTAAGTCTAATTCAATCAATTAAAAAAATATGGGTGATGTAACAACTGTCAACACTATGTTAATTTAGTTAAAACATTGAATTCCTTCAATTTAACTGAGGGATTGGATAATGACATTTTTTTTATTTAATTCAATCAATTTAAAATAAAAGTATATGTAACAAATAGTCAATACCATGGTTGACTTTAATTTTAATATTGAATTTATCCCAATTAGCTTGGTATTAGATAGAATCGAGTAACAATTAGCAAGTTTAGATCCAATTCAATCAATTTAAACAAAAATAGTTGATGTCACAAGCCGTCAACACTATGGTTGACTTTAATTGAAATATTAAATTTTTTAAATTTAGCTAAGTATTATATAAGATTGAGTAAAATGTTTATTAAGTTTCGATTCAATTTAAGATAAAATGTATATAAAAAGTAGTAAACACTATGATTGATTTTAATTGTGATATTGAATGATCTCAATTTAATTAAGTATTAGATATGATTGAGTAACAATAAGCATGTGCTAATCTAATTCAATCAATCTAAAAGTATAGTGGATGTACCAAGTAGTCAACACTATGATTAATTTTAGTTAAGTTGAATTGCTTTTAATTTACCTGAGTATTATACAGGATAGAGTAAAATATTTGCTAATTTTTTATTTAATTCAATCTTTTTAAAAGAAAAACAAGTAGTCAATACTATGATTGACATTAATTTAAACATTGAATTATATCAATTAGCTAAGTACCAAATATAATTGAGTCAATATAATTAACTAAATTAAGTACTAAACATTGATTAGACCACCTTGGTAGGAATTATACTCTCTCTATTCTTAATCATAAATCACGAGTTCACATCTTGATATTAAAAAAATTTCTGGTAAAGATCTTTTCTTCATTGAATGGGTCATTGGCTAACATAATTCAGAATTAGTCAAGCTAGTAAATATCGATTTTAGGATAGTTAATTATTTTTTTTAATTTAGAATACTTCATGTGTGAAACAAAATTAAATTACTACTAAAGTGGCAAACCTGTAGTATTTATGAAAGCGAGGACCATAAGTTCAACTACCAGTTAATTAGGAGGACCCCAGTCCCCTCATATGCCCAATGGGAGCGTAACATTTGCACGGTATTTATACACTTTCCACAAGCAGTCCACAAACTGAAAAATATATGGTCTTCTTCATGCACTTAACCTGCCCTTCAATTTCAGTGCTATAACACTACAACTTGTCACCTTAAATTTGTCCTCTCTATCTCCAGGGTCCCTTTCTCCAAAAGCTTTGAAATAAACCCTTTAATTTGGATCCTCCACCGTCCATGGCTAGCTCCCGGACCATTTTTCTCCGGTACAACCCGTTTTTAGGTCCAAAACCTATCTCAACTGCCCCGGCAGTTGTGTTTTTCTCTCCGTTAACGAGCAATTTTGGCTCAATTTTGCGGTCTCAAAGAAAACGGAGGTTGAGGATTTGTTTTGTGCTGGAGGATGAGAAATTGGATACTACACAAAGTGAGATTGAAGCAATAAAGGATCAGATAGATGTAGAGATTAATGAGGAGGAGAATTTAGCTGTCAGGCTGGCGGAAAAATTGGCCAGGAAGAGATCGGAGAGGTTTACCTATCTTGTGGCTGCTGTAATGTCTAGTTTGGGGATTACCTCTATGGCTGTTATGGCGGTTTATTACAGATTTTCATGGCAAATGGAGGTACCAAATAATAAATTACTTGATTCTTCTTTAGCTTAATCTTAAGTTTACTATAAAAAAAACTGGAATTAGCTATACGAAGTAACTTCGACGCTAATTCATTGCTAAATTGCTCATAGCTAACAAAAAAAAATTAAACATTTATCGTTAAATAGGATAGCAATGAATTTTACTGTTTACTTATAGAATTTGTCTCACTCTAATTCCTATATTTTTTAGTATTGGCTCTTTGCCTTAAGCTTTTTCTCAAATATGTTATAGGGTGAAGAAGTGCCTTTTTCTGAAATGTTTGGTACATTCGCTCTCTCGTTTGGTGCTGCCGTAAGTTCCACTTTTTCTCATATTCAATACTCCTTTGATTTTATATTATATATCTTAGTTTGACTTAGTACTAAATTTAAAAAAATATAAAAAATTCTCATAAACTGATTGCTGAAATTGGATGTTATGGTATTTCAGGTAGGAACGGAGTTTTGGGCGAGATGGGCTCATAGAGCGCTATGGCATGCTTCTTTATGGCACATGCACGAGGTTTGCAAATTTCCACTAAATTATTAGACACTAATTGGATTTATTAGACATTAATTTGGATTCTTGCTCTGGATCTGTTTGCTAAGAAAAGTGAAGATTCTTGTCATGTTTTTTCCCAGCAACAAAATATAGAGTGAATGTTGTTTTAAATATAATATTTGCAGTCACACCATAGACCAAGAGAAGGACCATTCGAGCTGAACGATATTTTTGCCATAACTAACGCTGTTCCAGCTATAGCTCTTCTTTCATACGGTTTCTTCAATAAAGGCCTCATCCCTGGCCTCTGTTTCGGTGCGGTATGTTCTCGTTTAACTATTTTTCGTATAAGCTTAACTTGTATACATCGTCGTTAGGATAAGAAATTTTATAATATCATATTATTTTTATCTGTTGTAGACTTGAGGTAACTTATCTTATTTTCAAAATCATAAATTCAAACATCTTTATGAAATTTACTCAGTAGTTCTGATTGAGTAAAATTTTTTACACTATAGTGTTATAAGCTCCATTAGTGTATTAAATCTGTAAGATGATATTAATCTCCCTTGAGAAGTCTTTCATTAATATCAAGATATATATAGAGTACAATATTCATCCCTTATACAATAGGAATCCTAAGCCTATACAAAAGAGGAATCCTAGTCTTACCATAATTATATTTACACAATATATGGAAATATTCTAATTATGGGTAGGGAATATATTGTTTCCTATATTTACATGTTTACACACCCCCTCAGTCGGAGCGGGAGGAGGCCGGACGCTGAGACTGGCTCTGAAGTTCGTAAATAAGCTATGCAGGAAGTCCTTTGGTAAATATGTCTGCATCTTGATAGGATGATGGAACATGTAACACTCGACATGGCCTAACACAACTTTCTCACGAGCAGTGTGTAGGTCTATCTCAATATGCTTGGTTCGCTGATGTTAAACCGGATTATGAGAAAGATAGATGGTAGAGATGTTATCACAATACACAATAGATGCCTGACGCAAAGGACACTGAAGTTCTAACAGTAAATTTCTGAGCCAACAAATCTCAACTACTACATTTGCAACGCCTCTGTACTCGACCTAAACCTTTGGGCGAGATAGGGTAGCATGTCGCTTGGCAGACCAAGAAATCAGATTATCCCCTAAGAAAACACAAAAGCCGGAGATGGAGCGTCGCGTGTCCGGACACCCTGCCCAATCTGCATCCGTATATGAAAGCAACATGTCTGGTGCAGAGGAGTATAGGTGCAAACCATAATCAAGAGTGCCCTTAATGTATCGAATGATACACTTAAGAGCAGTGAAATGAGACTCCCTGGGGGCATGCATGAATAAGCACACCTGCTGAACATCATAAGCTATGTCTGGTCTGGTGAATGTGAGATACTGAAGTGCACCTGCAAGGCTCCTATACAAAGTAGGATCAGAGACTGGAGCTCCATCCATAGCACTGAGCTTAGATTTGGAATCAACTGGAGTAGGCACCTCTTTGCAGTTCGTCATCTTAGCCTTGTACACAATCTCTTCTGCATACTTATGCTGACACAAGAACATATGATTGACAGACCTGGTCACTGATATCCCCAAAAAGTAACTCAGCTTCCCCAAATCAATCATTGCAAATTCGGACTTGAGCAAGACAATAATCTCATTTTTCAATCTGTCGGAGGAGGCAATAAGAACAATATCATTCACGTAAAGTAATAAGTAAGCAGTGCTACTACCTCGATTAAAAATGAAAAGTGATGTATCACTCTTGCTGCATACAAACCCAATCTGCAAGATATACCTGAAAAAGCGATCGTACCACGCACGGGGGGCCTGCTTCAGGCCATATAGTGACTTACGGAGAAGGCACACATAGTGAGGAACTGCTGGATGGGTGAACCCTGGTGGCTGATGCATGTAGACTGTCTCTCTCAGATCCCCATGTAAGAATGCATTCTTCACATCAAGCTGATGGATCGACCAGTGTTTGCCCATGGCTATGCTCAAAACTGTGCGGATGGTAGCCGGTTTGACAACCGGGCTGAAGGTCTCACCACAATCAATGCCCTCCTGCTGATTTGTGCCATTAGCCACAAGACGGGCATTATACCTCTCAAGATCCCCATTGTCTCTGAACTTGTGACGAAATAGCCACATACAACGAATGACATTCACCCCCTCAGGTCTAGGTACTAGATCCCACGTGTGCTGTTTAGTTAAAGCATTGAATTCCTCATACATAGCCGCATTCCAATTAGGGTCTTGTTTGGCCAATTTTGGGTTCTTTGGAAGTGGAGAGATGGTTTGGGCAGACAAGTTGAAATGGACTTTAGGTTTGAAGATTCCATGCTTTGAACGAGTTTCCATTGGATGGATAGGAACAGTGGGTGGCGGAGTGGTGTCTGAGACGGGGGGTAAAGTCGGATAAGGAGAGGGTGGGGGTGAAGCCGTCGGAGGCGTCGCGGCTCCTGGATCGAGAGTCGCGGCGCTAGAAGGTTGACAGGCTTCTCTGAAGTTTGGGTGTCGTGGCTCTGATGACGGAACATAGGATGTGAGTTGTCCGATTATGAGGGGAGAGATGGCAGACTCGTCAAGAAATGAGTAGTCCTGTTTTTGAAATTTTGGAAGATTCGAAAATGGGAATGTGGACTCGTCGAATGTGACGTGACGAGATATGTGGATCTGACGAGTCGATAAGTCATAGCATAGATAGCCCCTATGGTTCGGCGGAAATCCTAGAAAGACACGTGGAGTGGACCTAGGAGCGAGCTTGTGAGGGGCGGTGGAGCTAAGGTTGGGATAGCACAAACAACCAAAAATTCGTAGATGATCATAAGAGGGGATTCTATGGTAGAGGATTTCGGTAGGGGTCATATTGTGAAGAGTGCTAGTAGGGAGAATATTTAGAGTGTATTCTGATATATTAGCAGCATAGACCCAGAATGGTGGAGGGAATGAGGCATGAATCAATAGGGTGCGAATCATATTGTTTATGGTGCGGATGATTCTTTCTGCTTTACCGTTTTGTGGTGAGGTGTGAGGGCAGGAGAAGCGAAAGACCATGCCATTATTGGTACAAAAGCGGTGAAACATAGAGTTATTGAATTCACGACCATTATCGCACTGAAATGATTTTATGCCTTTTCCAAATTGTGTTTGAATGAAATTGCGAAACTCAAGAAATTTGACAAACACTTCCGATTTAAATTTAAGAGGGTATAACCAAACGTAGTGTGAAAAATCATCAAGCAACACAAGATAGTATTTATGACCGAGAGAACTAGGGATAGGAGATGTCCATAAATCGGCATGTATGATATCAAAAGGAGCAAATGTAACACTAGTAGATGATTTAAACGGAAGACGAATATGTTTGCCTAAAGAGCAAGAAACACAATTTTGGGCAAGTTTTCCATTACAGACAATGAAATTGTTGCCTCTAAGAAAATTAAAAATTGGGACTCCTGGATGACCAAGTCTATTATGCCAGGTTGAAGAAGAAACAACCGCTAGAGTGACGGGAGAGCAAGATCTGGCAGCGGAGGTGAAAGTGAATGGATAGAGATCCCCCGTGCTATTGCATCTCGTAAGAGGTGTCCCCGTATGAAGATCCTTTACAGTAAAACCAAAAGGGTCAAAATCCACAGAGACAGAGTTATTACGAGTAAATTGGCGGACAGATATGAGGTTCTTAATCATGTGTGGGGCATATATGGTATTTTTTTAGGGAGAATGGTGGATGAGGAGGTTGTGTGTATGAGGTACCATAACCCTTAACTGGAATGCGTTGTCCACTACCAACTGTAACATATTGAGGATGCTTTAAACAAAACAGTTTAGGAATAGTACCTGCAGACAGGGTGACGTGAGATGTGGCGCCTGAGTCCATGTACCAAGTATTGTCGTCATTGCATAGATAAGTCTTTGAGCGCTGACCCAACTCGATGGGTGTCATGCGGGAGGAGGCTGCGGGACTGACCTTGCATGAAGTGGGCCTCTTTGTGGGGCTGGGCGAGGGCCTAACAAGCTGGGGTAAGAATCTGGATTGTATGGTTCTTTGAGTCTTGGAATGGACTTAGCCTGGCAATGACTCTGTCTTGAGGCGTCAGCGGCCTTTGTAAACGAGCAAGTGAGGCCGACCCGATTGTTCTGCGATCTCTGTTCTTTATTCTTTGTTGTTGGAAGAATCAGGGATAGCCATTTAGAGAAAAAAAGAAAGGAAGAACAAAATCCGAAAAATAAGAAGAAAATTCGGGAGAGCCGCGGCGTAGGAGAGGCAGCCGGCGGCTGTGGAAGAGAAAGGTTTTTAGAGTTTTGTTTATTTGGCTCTGATACCATGTAAGATGATATTAATCTCCCTTAAGAAGTATTTCATTAATATCAAGGTATATATAGAGTACAATAATCATCTCTTATACAATAGGAATCCTAAGCCTATACAAAAGAGGAATCCTAGTCTTACCATAATTATATTTACACAATATATGAAAATATTCTAATTATGGGTAAGGAATATATTGTTTCCTATATTTACATGTTTACAAAATCATCCAAAGAATATTTACATGTAAAAATAACTTGACAATGTAAAAAATTTATTGTATTGACGATGTATGAGTATCTTAAATTCTTTTTTATTTATTAATCGTTGATTAGGAGAGACTAGTTATTAGGTATAAAGTAGTAAAATTGAGAAAAATGTGGTCTTGTAAATGCAGGGGCTAGGGATCACAGTATTTGGGATGGCCTACATGTTCGTTCACGATGGACTAGTTCACAAGAGATTCCCCGTGGGGCCCATTGCCAACGTACCTTATTTTCGGAGGGTAGCTGCTGCACATCAGGTAACAAAAAGTTCTTTAGACCGTGGCTTCCTCTCTAATCTTAGTTTAATCACACTTAGCACCATCACTCAATCAGATTACTATTAAATTGACTGGTCAGTTGTTTTTCAATTAATTTGCATCTTAACGGATTCTAACGAACGACTGCGATCTTCTTTGATTTTGATGTCTGGGATTTCAGCTTCATCACTCAGACAAATTTGATGGTGTCCCATATGGGTTGTTCCTTGGACCTAAGGTGCTACTGTCTCACCTCTCTTTTAACTTTGCCACCTCTGTAATAACTTTTCACCGTAACAATTACGTTTTCTGTGGAATCAATTTTTTATGTTATGCCTTTATTAAATATTTTCTGTAACAACATTTCATTATCAACCAAAAATATCAGAACAATCAGTGTTGTTATAAAAATGTTTGATTGTATTTAATAAAAATAAAATAGTAAAAGAGGTTGACTATGGATTGATGATTATTGGTGCAGGAATTGGAAGAAGTAGGAGGACTTGAAGAGTTGGATAAGGAAGTCAACCGAAGAATTAAAATTTCTAAGGGATTATGATCGAAATATACTATGTTGATGAAATGTTATTGAGAACAAGTAATTAAAGGCTCAAATGGACTGTTGAAATAAGTCAGAGACTAAAGTGTAGTTCTGTACTCTTATAACTATAATTAGGAAGTCGTTAGCTAGTTAGTTATTTTCCTAAAATCAGTTAATGGTAGTTAGTAGATAATTATGTTAATGACAACTATATAAATTATAATCGGTTCATTTGTAAGGTTGATAAGATTAATATAAATACAAAGATCTTCCCTCTTTCTTCCTCATCTCTCTCTTTACAATTACTTGCAATATCAAATTCTAGGGTTCATAAGATTGAATCCAAATCAATTCATGGTATCAGAGCAGATTACGGTCTGTTAATCTGTCAAATCGAAAAACCAAATTTCTCATTTATGTAGAAATCTATTAGTTCAAACGATTCTTAATTCCACTAAAGAATTTTGATAAATCTTCAAAACTAAAGTTCATTTCTTGAAGTCTATGAACAATGTTTGATAACGGAGAAAACATTACAAACAACTGCGTAAATGTTACAAACAATGGTGAAATGGCAAGTGGCCCTTCTTACACAAATCAAGCTCCAGGAGTAGATTACAATCACCCGTTATTCTTGTCATCTGCAGATGTCAGAGGCATACATATCATTTCATTCCAATTAACATGTATCGAAAACTATGCAATTTGGTTTCTTTCAATGAGAATAGCTTTAATGGGTAGGAATAAAATGGGGCTTGTGGATGGGTCTTGTACTAAGGAAAGTTACCCAGAATCTTTATGGGGTCATTGGGAACGAGTCAATGCTATTGTATTGTCATGGCTCATGAATTCAGTAGCAAAGAGTCTCTTAGGTGGAATCATGTATGAATCAATTGCTAGTGATGTGTGGAAAGAATAGCAAAAAAGGTTCACAAAAGTGAATGGTTCAAGAACTTTTAATCTCCATAAGGAAATAGCAACATTGACACAGGGTACAAGTTTTGTAATTATGTATTTATCAAGGCTTAAGAATCTCTGGGAAGAGTTTGATGCCTTAGTCCCGGCACTTGCTTGTAATTGTGAGAAATTCAAGAAAAATTAAAATTGTTCCAATTCTTGATGGGCTTTAATGTCTTACAATAAAGCCAGAAGTCAAATATTATTGATGAATCCTCTACCTTCTATTAATAGAGCATATTCAATGATTGTGAGTGATGAAAGTCAGAAATCTGTGGCTGCTAGTGCTGGTATCTTGGGTAATCAACCTAGCAGTAGCGAAAATACTAGTGGATATGAGTTGGCCATGTATTCAAAAAATGCTGGAAATTAGAATGGTAATCAGAACAATGGAACTCAGAAGTTTAGGAGGAATAATAACTTATTCTGTGAAGTGTGTAAAATTAAGGGTCATAACAAAGAAGCTATTGGAAGATAGTTGGCTACCCACCAAAGTTCAAATTGCAAGAGGTGGGAATGCAGCTTATAATGTGATGACTGAAGAAGATCCTAGGATGCAAAGTCAAGTGCTAAATAAAGGTTCATTTGGAGGCAATGAGATGCATAATGGGCAAAGTCTTGGATATGATCAGACTACCAACATGGGATATGACACAAATGGCTACAGTGGAGGAAATCAGTTGGGTTCAAACAATCAAATGGTTGGAATGATGTAACACATCAAATGAATTCAGCTACAACAAATCAGTTCACAGGACCTTTCACTCAAAGCCAATATGATCAAATTGTTCAACTGCTTATCCAACAAATCCATAACACTAAGTCTGAACCAAGCACATCTGCAAATATGGCAGGTATGACTAGAATAACGGTTATGACGGCACCTTGCAATCCAGAGTGGATTGTGGATACAAGAGCCACAAACCATATGGCCTCAGATCTGCAGTTGTTAGACAGAAACATTGTCCCAAAAATTACAGTTTCAAAAAGAGTACATCTACCAAATGGTGATGCATCTCTTGTCACACACATAGGATCTAACACTATATCACAAAATAGCACTATTTCAAATGTATTTCATGTTCCACAATTCAAGTATAATATGTTATTTGAACAAATAACAAAGCAGTTAAAATACTTTGGTTCCTTCTTTTCTGACTAGTATTTTTCCGGATTTCTTCACTTGAAGGGTGAAGGAGATTGGTAAAGTGGTTGATGGACTATATCTACTGATGAATCAACACAGAGAAAAATATGTTAGCTTAGCAGTTCCTGCAAACTCAGATAGTGTCAACATTGATATCAGTCTGTGGCATAAAAGACTGGGGCATACTTCTTCTACTGTGCTTAAAAACATGTTTCATGTTAGCTTACAAAGTATTAAAGATAGGATTACTGGTTGTATGATTTGTCCTTGTGCTAAACAAACTAGGTTACCATTTCCAAGTAGTAGTATCAAAACTGTCACTACTTTAGATCTAATTCATGTAGACCTTTAGGGTCCCTACAAGGTTGAAACATTTGATGGCAAAAATACTTCATGACAGTTGTTGATGATTTCTCAAGGTTTACTTGGATATTCTTACTTAGACAAAAAAACAGATGTATATGTCTCATTACAGCACTTTATGAACTATACTAGAACTCAGTTCAATAAAACAGTGAAAATGATAAGAATTGACAATGAAATTGAATTTACAAATTCTGTCTATAGTACATTGTTTAAACAACTTGAAATTCTATATCAAACTACTTGTGTTTACACACCTCAATAAAATAGTGTGGTTGAAATAAAACATAGACATATACTTGAAGTGGCCAGGGCACTCAGATTTCAGGCTAAAATACCTATAAAGTTTTGGCGTCATTGTGTACTTGATGTTGTATATCTAATCTATAGGTTGCCAAGTTCTGTACTTAACAACAGTTTTCCATATGCTAAGTTTTACAACAAGTAACCTACATTGAATCACTTAAGAATACTAGGCTGCCTTTGTCATGCAAAGATAGTAAACCAACATGATAAACTAATGCCTAGGTCAATTTCTGCTATACACATGGGATATTCATAACTGCAAAAGGAGTACATACTATATGATGTAACTAATAAATCCTTCTTTGTGAATATGGATGTCATTTTCTATGAAGATATATTTTCATTTCACAAGACAATCAATTCCTCATCTCCTATTTTTAATGACACCTATTATCACATGAATCATTCTAATGAATGGAGTAATGGTCATATGTCCTTAAGACAGTTTGGAGTTCAGCACAATATTGCTCCAGGTGATGTGGTACAAATTTCTAATGAGATGGAGTACCAACAAGGGGGAGTTGATCAACTTAATGAAGTACTACTACAAGTACCTCAAGAAGAAGTTGCAGAACATCCAGTAATACCCCAAGTTGAACAGCTTCAATTACCTATTGTTCTACAACCTCAAACTAGACAGTCAACAAGAGGAAAGAGAGATCCTATCTGGATGAAAGATTTTGTATCCTACATGTACATCAAAACACACCATATGGAATAAACAAGTACATTGCCTATGAGCATTTATCCAGCAAATATCAAGCATGTATTGTTGCAAGTTCTACAGCTGATAACCCTAAGAAGTATGAGGATGCCATCAAAGATCCAAGATGGATGGATACAATGAAGTCAGAGATTGAGGCTTTACAAAGTAATCACACATGAGAGGTTGTACCACTTCCACAAGGCAAGACACCTATAGGATGCAAGTGGATTTTTAGAATAAAATACAAATTCATAGGTGATTGAAAGGTTCAAAGCAAGACTTGTGGCTATATCAGTGTCACTCTCAATTCTATTTCTTGAATTTTAGACTCAGGAGCCTCGGAGCATAATGCATCCAATCTTGATCTTATGTTTAACATTGAGTTCCTTCCTAAACCTGTCTATGTATCTTTGCCTAATTCTATGAGAGTTTTAGTTCATCATTCAGGTTCAGTTACTCTTCTTCCAGGTTTAATTTTATACTTTATTATGTGCTATTTATCCCCAGTTTGAAATATAATTTGTTATCAGTACACAAATTATATGTCCAGTTCTATTCTATTCTAAGCTTTTCTTCTCTTTTTGCTATATTGCAGGCCCTTTCAACGAAGAGGCCAATGGTACTTGGTAGAGTCAGCCATGGGATTTACTTGTTTCAGTCAGATATCACCAATCAAGTCAAGCCTAGGCAGCTTATTTCTAATTCAATCTAGGCATTAGGCCATTCTATTTGTAATCAAAGTGCAGTAGCACAATTTTCTAGTTCTAGTTCATGTTTCAATTCTGTTTCTCCTAATGTAAGCCTATGACACATGAGATTGGGACACATTCCCTAATCTAATATAAAAAATATTCCTTCTATTCTTTGTTCTCCTGTTTCTTCTATTATTCCTTGTGATATTTATGCAAAAACTAGGCAAGTTAAATTACCTTTTCCTTTCAGTTCCATTAACTCTAAACACATTTTTTATTTAATTCATGTTGACACACGGGGGGCCTTGTAAAACTCCTACACATGAAGGTTACAAATACTTCCACAGTATAGTAGAAGGACTTGGACATTTCTTCTTAGTACAAAATCAAATGCACTTACTGTCATTCAGCAATTCTTGGCAATGACAGAAACTCAATATAATTCAAAGGTCAAGGTTCTTAGATCAGATAATGCTATTGAATTAGGAAGTGGCAGTGCAGCTTCTACTTTCCTAAATCTAAAGGAATAATCCATCAAACTGATTGTCCCTACTCTCCTCAACAAAATATAGTTATTGAGAGAAAGCATAGACATCTTCTTGAAACATGTATGGCTGTACTGTTTCAATCCAACTTACCTCACAGATTTTGGGGTGAATGTTTGCTTACTTCTACTTTCTTAATCAATAGGTTTCCTTCTAAGGTTCTAAACATGAAAACTCCTTATGAATTATTGTTTGGTCATTCCCCATCTTATGATTTGTTAAAGGTTTTTGCCTAAACTCTCCCAATTCATAGATCAATTAAGTGTGCATGGCAAGAAGGGATACAAGTTGTTGGATTGTGTTTGTTTCTAGGGATGTGGTTTTTCATGAAATCATATTTTCTTTTTCCTCAGATTTCTTGTAATGCACCAGTTTATTCTCCTACTTCAGTACCTATAATTTTTTATCCTATTTCTTCTTACTCCAAATTCTACTGATCTCATTGATTCATTACATTCTCTCTTCCTATTCCTCTTTATTCAGACTCTCAGGCTGCCATACACATCGCGAAAAATCCTATTTTTCACGAACGAACAAAACATGTCGACCTCGATTGTCATTTTGTTCGTCAACAATACCTCGCCGACCTGATTTCTCTCTCTTATATACCTTCAACTTCGCAATTAGCCGACGTTTTTACTAAAACCCTTTCTGGCCCTAACCATCACATTATGATGGGCAAGTTGGGGGTCGCCTCACCTCCCTCCAACTTGAGGGGGTGTGGGAGTTGATAATAGCTCAATCGTCAGTCCTAATAGTGAAGATTTTGCTGATGATTTGGAGAAGGAGTGTCGATTGAAGAAGAAAAGTTGACCCAATTTCGTACATTCGATACTACCTAGGTTTAAACTAATGTGAACTCATGGTCTTGCATTAAATCTCAGCCTTTGATTGTGTTGTGATGGATTAAATTACAGCCGCACACCTGGTCTAAATGATGAGCTCGAGATGGACAGCTGTACACAGTCAGCTTTGAACGATTTTGTATTTCCTTTTTTGTATATTTATTTTCCATTGTTAGTTATAGGTTGTTATTTCTTTAGCCAATAGGAATTGAGATAAGTGTACAGATTAGGAGGCTTGTATTATTCCTTTCTCTTGTATATATACATTGTACAGATACAAATTGAATACACAAGAAATACATAAATTTCTCTCATATTTTATTCTTCTTTTAGTCGCGTTGTTTGGCTTCGTAGCTTTTCTAAAATGTGAATTCGTGCATAATAAGCTTTAAAAGAAAATACTATCTAAAGTCATCTATAACCAAACCGTCAAAAGAACAAGAAAAAGAATAATTATAAGTTGAAACAAATAAATCTAAATCGTGTTCATTCTCTTTCTGAATTGCCCATCCTCATGTGTCGTAGACAAATAAAATTGTGAACTACTTTCTTCAACGAGAGATTAAAAAAAATGCTTGTATTTTTTATTTTGTCTGAATTTCTTTGGACTGATTAAAATTAAATAGAGAAACACGAACAGTAAAAATTTATATAATTTTACTCAAGATATTTGATATTGAAGCATGATATTTGTTGGACTGCTACCATTCCAAAGAATCATTGCATGAATTCTATTACAGTACTTCCTCGGTTCATTTTTAATTGTATCTATATTAAAAATAAATTTTTATTTTTATTTGTCTAAGCATATCAAGAGAAATATAATTTTTTTCTTATTTTATTTTTAATATTAATTATTTATTTTTCAAATTTATTCGGACTATACATCAATTATTATGAGTTAATAAAATATATATATATATATATATATATATATATATATATATATATATTATTTATTAATTATTAATGGCGTGCAACATCAAAAGTAAATAAGTAAAATAGAAGGGAATAAATAACTTTTAATTAAACCATTAACAATTAAGTCGTTAAAAGGCCACTCAATAATGAGCCATGTGTCGCCTCAATGTTCTTCTAGGTGTGGGGCAAAGAAAGAAAAAAAGTCCATTGTAACTTTTGTCATCTCTCCATTATCTACATGCCGAATGTCACTTTATTATTAAAAGCCCAAAAGTTAATTCCCCTTCTACTGCTTGGACTGTAAATGCATGGCTGATTGAGATGTCCACCAAACATATTTTGTTACCAATATAGACAACATTCCGTGTTGTTAGGTCCAATAGTACAACACGAAGAAAAACAATAAAGATGAAGTGGACCTCAGTCCAATTACAATTAGAACTAACGTTGCATGTGTAATGGTGCCTTTTTTTTTAAATGAATTATAGTGGTGCGTTTGGTACTATATATGTTGATGCCGACCATGTGGTCGAATCTGAAAGGCACACAAGATTTGGCCCTAACCAAAAATTAATAGTTTGGCGTTCTTCTTTACTTATTTTCTTTTTTTAAAATTATATAATAGATTCAATAAATCAATTGATGACTAGGGGTTTATCACTGAATTAGACATGCAAGTAAACTTATAAGTACACACCACCAAATGATATGGTTACTGTTGGTATTCTATGGTACTTTATAGAGCAGTACGGGAAGTAATAACTATTACAAATGTTCGAAAGGATAAATAAATGGTCAATCTTCAAAACTACCGCATGCGTGTTGTGTCTTGAATCTTGATCACCTTGCAAAGCCAATGTTGAGAAGCTACTTAAGTTTGTTGTGTCTTGAATGTTGATATCTTGAAATCAAGAAACAACTAAATCTGGATGGTTATAACGTTGTGTGTTGAGTCGAGGATAGCCCTCTATCCTTAAGACAAGATTGCCCCGTATATATGCTTTTACGTTAGCGGGCAATAGTCTCCCAAGATAAAACAACACTTTAATCTCAACACTACAAAGCCAATAGGTTGAGCCTGTCGAAGAAAACAAATATGACTCGACTTGCTGAAGATATGGAATAGGAAGGAAGAGTTTCTCTCTACTTTTCTCTTTTGTCTCTGTGTATATAGTGTGTCTTTGTAGTGTATATCTTGTGTATACATGAGGGTTTGGTCACTGTTTTTCAGTCGAAAATTGCACTGATTTTCGCTGAATTTCACTGACTGTTTTGTGCTATTTTGTGGCTGTTTTTCGGGCCTGTTACTTGCTGTTTTTCGTCTCTGTTTGCTGCCTGTTTCTCACTGTATTTTCGTCTATTTTCTACCACTGAGTTGAGCCAAAGAAGGCTCAATATATAGCAAGGAGAAGGGGCTATACAACTGCCCAAAACAAGGCTGTAATGGCCTTTAAAGAAGGGCTGTAATGGCAGGTTTTAATGCCATGAAAGAGGTGAATTAAGGTCATGAAGGAGGCTACTCAATTGCCCAACTAATTGGTTGTTAATAGAGGAGTTAATCAGCCAAGTAATGGCTGATTAATGCCTCAAAAAACAGTCCCAACGGTAGGCTTTCTGCCTTCCGTCACCTTCCCAGAAACTCTGGGGACCAAACTGTAAATATTAAAACTTCAGGGACCAAACTGTACATATGAAAGAATTCTGGTCCAAACTGTACATATGAAACTTCAGGGATCAAACTGTACATCTGGCAGAGTTCTCTGGTCCAAAAAGATAATATCAGACAGCCCCACAGCCCCACGACCCGTGAACCCGTGAACCCGTGAACCCGTGAACCCGAGAACCCGTGAACCCGAGAACCCGGAACCGGACGGGACGGGCGGGCGGCGCGCGTGTGGGCTTAGCCTTGAACCCAAGCATATCTAGGTCTTCCCTCCTTTAAACACATGGGATACCCCTTGGGGATCCAAACCCTTTACCACATTAGAGACTTATATGAGAGCAATTCTTCCTATTCCCACTGATGTGGTAGATTTGTCCCACACCACATTTCCATGTCTCAAACACCTTACTTCGTGGACCAATATCTCTTTCATTTCTCAACGAAATTAGACGATTCTTGGCCCTACGATTATCTACTCACTTCGTAGATCATGCATGTGCGAAGAGACAAGGTCTCCAACATGCGGAACACTAGTGTTTAATTCATCAAAGATGGGTGGACGCATCTCCCCGCCAAAGGCTAATTTCCAACAATCCCCTCTATGAAAGAGAGATTGTGGCGCACACACAAGGTGCCTACATTTCAGCAATCTTTCAGCGAAAAGATATTGCATCAGGAGTGGTAGCTTTCGCTTTGAACCTTCCCTAGTTGAAACCATCGGACTTACTTACTGCGCGGTGAAAGTGATGTCTTGAACCGTCAGTGTTTAGTGTAAGCCAAGACAATGATATCAACACAATAACTCTTCTTATTCATTTTCCTTCTTACGTTTCTGTCCGTTGTGGCCATGGACACACTTGGATTCTTAAGTGCGTTCATTTGAAGCGGCCATCCTCGCACTTAAATAGGTGATCTCCTACAAGGTATCCTGCTATACCCTACTTCTCAAGTGTTAGGAATCATTAAAAGTTTCCCCAACCTTAACCTCAACCATTTGAGGATCTTTTAAAAGGTTTGGAAGCTTAACCTTTACCCACCATGCAGGTAGCACTTTAATGTCTATCGCGGGAACAGCTTTGGATTCATGTTTCCGTACAGAAATAATCATCCAAAGTGCTTCTTGCTTCCACCGAAGCGCTCAACTGAGCCTTTTGCCGCTTAGTTTTCCCATTGAACCAAATTCTTGGGATCTCCAATCAGTATGGTTGGGTTTCTACCGCAAAGGTTCGTATTGTTTGGGTTTTAAGCCAATTCCCCTAGACAGGCAGAATACTTGATCTCCGGGTAGTCCCTTAGTTAGTACATAAGGATGTGACACCCGTGATGATCAACTGCCATACGGTCTTATGTCTCCGACAGATCCTGAAGGATATGTCCAGACGCCGTCATCCGTGTCCTTCCTGAAGCCGATCGGCTAGCCACAGTGTATAACTGCTGAAGGCACGGGTTTCTCCCAATAAGGGACGTCCTCTAAAGAGCCGTGAAGTTACTCAACTTCTTTCATGCTTTGTATAAAGCGATAAACTATGATTCCATCATGAATCGGCCGATGCAAGTTTGCTTAGAGGATTTTCCAAGACCCACCATACACATTTACTTGTGGCTTTAGTGTTCTTCAGATCTGATGTCCAGTTTGACTGTGTTCTCCCAGAACCACTGGACATCCTGAATACTATAATCTGTAGATAAGCATTAATTCAGATATCGTCATATCAGATTTAACATCTTCTACCGATCATGTATTAAAATCATCAGTGAACTTTAGTTCAACTGATCTGTTCGTAGGACGATACCAGGTCGATTGTAGTGTGTACAATACATTGAACTACACATGACCTGTGCATATCGCTCCTTGTCTATGGGTGCATCATGATTCCAATCAGTTCTATAATTCATATCCATTGGTGGCTTCAACGAGACTGTCAACTCTCGACCAGTCCGTTAGATGTCTTAGAAATTCAATTCCTAAGATGTCATCTGTGATACCCATATCTTTCATATCGAGACTTTGTTTCAATATGTCTTTTACTTTCAGACTGTTGATTCTCCAACTGTTTGGCATTCTAACTTCAGAGTCAATGTTTCTGTGGTCAGATTCATTGTTTCTGTTTTATCTGAAACTTTCAGGACCAAAATGTAAACATTTCAGGGACCAAGATGAAAGTTCAGGAAGAAGCCCAACAGTCCAGAAAACCAACTCTGATTCTCTTCTTCCAACTCTCCGATTGGGAGGGCTAATTCAACATTCATGCCACGCAAGACTTCAATGGCCCTGGATGTGAAGCTACTCACAGGGGAGCACATCTTACAACCCAAAGGTTCTTTTCCCGGAGGAAGATCAACCATTACGCAAGTATGGTTCTATATGATAGAGTTTATTTCTCTCTTTGTAGCTTCTTTCCAAAGCAGCGCTTTTGGAGATGACAATTATTTGTTAATTGTCCATGGTTCATTCTTAACCATACAAGCTAGAAGGATTGGAACAAGTCTTTGTCCCCTTCTTTGCTCTGTCTCGGTTCAACATCTAGAATCCCTGAGTTCTGCAGATCTGGAATATTAAGTTCTGGATAGCCAGCAACTTTCGAGTCCTGTAGATACAGAACGTCTAGTTTCGGACAGTCAGGCCCTCGCGGGTTCTTGTTAACCTTGAGCAATTACTCCTTTTTCCTATTTCAAGGAAAGTTATCTTCAAAGAATTCAGCATTCTTTTACGCCAAGAGGCGATCAACACTACTGTTATTTGCAGATCCTGACAGATATGCAATCTACAATCTTAGGTACAACTTGACCTGTTTCAGTATTCCAACTTTTACCAAGCCACCCCACATAATTTGGGCGTACGAGCTTTGCACTTGGCTAACACCGTTGGACTGAGGTGAGAAATGAACAGTCGTTTAATGAACGATGCTTCACATTCTCCCCCTTTATAACTACGAATTTCTCAATCCGTAGGCTTAGTTGATTTTCAACTTCTGCTTTGTAGCGCTTATCCGCTTCAACAACTTCATCTTTGCTTTTTAACAAACAAAGGATTCCATACGTTGTACCATCATAAATGAAGGTCACAACGTACTTGTCTCCCCTCTCTATTTTGTATAAACTTCAATTCACCCAAGTAGGTGTGACTAAGTTCTAGAGGAGCGGTGCTTCCTTCGCTATTCCCTTGACGGAATTTGAAAAGGTGATTTTGCCTTTCATCTACCTCACATTCATTTTGAGGGTTTATGTCGACAGAAGGCAACAATCTCAACATCGTTAGCTTTTGAATGACTTGCTATTTAACGTGTCTTAATCTATGATGACATAGATGCACGGATTACAAATATATCATTCATTTGGCTACAAACATACTGTACCATTCTTAGTTATTACAGACCTGTTGGACTAGTCTCAAACCAGCTTGACCAACAACGTCCCTTAAACCAAGTTAGGGATATGTATCACCTCATCTTAGAGTGATCTCATTCCCTGAAGTCCTATTGAGGACAACCTCTCCAACCCCTTCTACTTTAGAGGTGGCGTTGCTTCACATGAACAACCTCTAGCCCGTGGTTAGGGCGCAACCGGATCATATGTGATCTGGATACTCTGGCCCACTCCAGTTGCTTTGGCAGACTGAGTGTCCAATTTCTTTTCTGCCTTTCTTTAGGCCTTCAGATCATTTAAGACCTGGAAACTCTGGCCCACCCTAATAAGTGTCCATTACTTTTCCTATGAAATGAATTCTGGCCCTACTCCAGTCGCCCGGAGGCTTTATATGACTGCGTGTCCAATATCATCATATCAAAGGAATTTTGGCCCACTCCAGTCGCCCCGAGGCTTTATATAACTGAGTGTCCAATATCATCCTATGAAGGATCTTCTGCCAAATAGTATGACAGTCTCAACGTCTTTAACTTTTAGACTTCTTCCGTTATGATTGGTGCCCAAATAATTCTTGGCGCTTACTTAAGAGTGGTAACAATTTTCGCACAGTCAGTGGATCTTACTCCCTCGTATGTGCGAACATACTTTACACACTTTTAATAATTACTCTTAAAAGAACGGATCTTTTTAAGTTGCTTTACAATCCAATCTTTAAACGGAAAAGAAGATGAGATTAAACTTCTGATTTTTAAAGCGTAAAGAATATAAATTATTTTCATATTCCTCCTTACTTTAATCAATTTTTAATCAGACCTCATTTAATCTTTATTCTTGACAAGTAAGAAAAACTACTTATCCCAATTTTGGATTCTGGCTCACTCCAGTCACTTCATCAAACTGAGTGTCCAGTTCCTTCTTACCATTATTCGGATCTTTTGTCTGGGACAGATACAAGCCTTCTGCTGCAAGATAGAAGCACATCTTCAGTCTTCTCCTCTTGTCCCAGTTGACATCCTCAGGCTCTCGAGAGCGCTTGTTCCCACCAGTCTTGGTAGCGGTGACACCATGAACAGGTTCATCATCATCACTCTCTTCTACTAGAAAACCATTGCCATATCCAGATTTGGTCACACAACTTTTGACCGACATCTTTCGAACACTAATAGTATTACAATACAATCTTGTCTTAAGTTGTTGGTATTCTATGGTGCTTTATAGAGCAGTACGGGAAGTAATAACTATTACAAATGTTCAAAAGGATAAATAAATGGTCAATCTTCAAAACTGCCGCATGCGTGTTGTGTCTTGAATCTTGATCACCTTGCAAAGCCAATGTTGAGAACTGCCGCAAGTTTGTTGTGTCTTGAATGTTGATATCCTAAAATCAAGAAACAACTAAATCTGGATGGTTATAACATTGTGTGTTGAGTCGAGGATAGCCCTCTATCTTTAATACAAGATTGCCCCGTATATATGCTTTTACGTTAGCGGGCAATAGTCTCCCAAGATAAAACAACACTTTAATCTCAACACTACAAAGCCAATAGGTTGAGCCTGTCGAAGAAAACAAATATGACTCGACTTGCTAAAGATATGGAATAGGAAGGAAGGGTTTCTCTCTACTCTTCTCTTTTGTCTCTGTGTATATAGTGTGTCTCTGTAGTGTATATCTTGTGTATACGTGAGGGTTTGGTCACTGTTTTTCAGTCGAAAATTGCACTGATTTTCGCTGAATTTCACTGACTGTTTTGTGCTATTTTGTGGCTATTTTTCGGGCCTGTTACTTGCTATTTTTCGTCTCTGTTTGCTGCCTGTTTCTCACTGTATTTTTGTCTATTTTCTGCCACTGAATTGATCCAAAGAAGGCTCAATATATAGCAAGGAGAAGGGGCTATACAACTGCCCAAAACAAGGTTGTAATGGTCTTTAAATGAGGGCTGTAATGGCAGGTTTTAATGCCATGAAAGAGGTGAATTAAGGTCATGAAGGAGGCTACTCAATTGCCCAACTAATTGGCTGTTAATAGAGGAGTTAATCAGCCAAGTAATGGCTGATTAATGCCTCAAAAAACAGTTCCAACGGTAGGCTTTCTGCCTTCCGTCACCTTCCCAAAAACTCTGGGGACCAAACTGTAAATATTGAAACTTCAGGGACCAAACTGTACATATGAAAGAATTCTGGTCCAAACTGTACATATGAAACTTCAGGGATCAAACTGTACATCTGGCAGAGTTCTCTGGTCCAAAAAGATAATATCATACAGCCCCACAGCCCGTGAACCCGGAACCGGACGGGACGGGCAAGCAAGGCCTTGGACGGCAAGGCGTGTGGGCTTAGCCTTGAACCCAAGCACATCTAGGTCTTCCCTCCTTTAAACACATGGGATACCCCTTGGGTATCCAAACCCTTTACCACATTAGAGACTTATATAGAGAGCAATTCTTCCTATTCCCACCGATGTGGTAGATTTGTCCCACACCACATTTCCATGTCTCAAACACCTTACTTCGTGGACCAATATCTCTTTCATTTCTCAACGAAATTAGACGATTCTTGGCCCTACGATCATCTACTCACTTCATAGATCATGCATGTGCGAAGAGACAAGGTCTCCAACATGCGGAACACTAGTGTTGAATTCATCAAAGATGGGTGGACGCATCTCCCCGCCAAAGGCTAATTTCCAACAGTTACATGAATATAATTCATTCATTTTAATCAGAAATCTCGAGTTCAAGTCTGCAGAATGAAAAATATCGATCATGATAGATACTGTTTCATTGATATATCTTAAGCGACATGAATTTAAATTTTTGAGACTCCAAATGAATAATGGACGTATGGGGAAAAAAACTTATTACATACGTATCTCATTAAAACAATGACCAATCCTCGAAATAATTAATGAAGTCTTTGAAAATCTGACGGAAAAAAGAAACTTTGGAAAAACTTCTTAAAGACAGTGTTCACTACTTCTTTTGGTGAACAAACGACATTTCATTAATACTAAACAGTTACATTAGTAGATACATTGCTAGTAGTAGTAGATACTAGACCATCAGTAGTAGTTACATACAGATTGCCAAATGTTGCCAAATTATTACACATAGACGTAGATACTATCTTAATAGTACTAGTTCCTAATTTATCCTCCTGGACAACACTGTGTGCTGCAACTGGAGAGGTTAGCTGACTACATAGTAGGTTAAACGTTGGCAACTTGAATCCTAACTTTGCCAAAATATAAGCACTCTTGTTTCCTTCTCTGAAATTATGCCTGACCACTGAATTCCCCAACTTCTTCAATAGGTACCTACATTCGTGGACAAGAGGATAATAGTTAGAATCTGCTTCAAGGAACTGCAAAACCTCAATTGAATCAGTTTCAATCTCAATGGGGAGGTAAGGGTGTTGCTCTAGGATTTTAAGACCCTGATGTAAAGCTTGGAGCTCTGCTAGAAGGTGGTTAGTGGTACTGATTTTTTTCCAATAACCAATGACCCAGTCTCCATTAGAGTTACGGATGAGGCCTCCTATACCACCAATATTATCGTTGCTATTAAAAGTGATAGTGTTAAGAGTCTCACATCGAATATGAAATGGGAACATGGACTCCTTATATGGACTTGGACAATCCTCACCCTACAAACTAGCTTTTGGGGTTGAGTTAGGCCCAAGATCCATTCTTTACACATAGAATATACACGTACTCGTGTATATTTGGTATATAATTTGTAATAGAATATACACGTACTCGTGTATATTTGGTATATAATTTGTAAAATTCTTGTACAAGTGTAATTATGGGAGAAGTCTTGTATTAGGAAAATGTATGTAGTCTTATATTAGGAAAAGATATATTTAATTTCCATAATAAGAGATTGTATATCATGTATATATACCTTTTACATTAATAAAAATAGCAAGGGATTATTCTCTTACATGGTATCAGAGTCATGCTCATTACAATTCTTTGCTCGTTGATGTTAGGCCCCGAAATTATACTGTCCACACTCCAGTTAACGAGGTCTAGCGTGCGGGGGAGTGTTAAGAGTCCCACATTGGAAATGGAATGGAAACATGGACTTCTTATATGGACTTGGAAATTACTCACCCTACAAGCTAGCTTTTGGGGTTGAGTCAGACCCAAGATCCACAAATTGTAATCCAAGTGTATGCATCGCTGCCTCGATATCCGTGAAAGTCAGAGCCGTCGCTGGGCCCGCAGCAGTGAAGGCATGTTGAGGCAGAGGCCCAAGTAGACCAGCCTGCTGCCAGGGCCCATTCTGCTACTGCCCAGAATTATGAAAGGTGTTGGGCTTGGCCCAAATCGCTGGACTGTCTGCTGGAAAAGATGGATTGGGCCACTGCCCACTGCTTGCTATCCCGATTTCTACATCATCGGTCCAATCTATCAGCAGGCAGGCAATCCCGAGATGTTCAAACATCGACCCAGGTCCAGTCCACTTCTATTCTGAGTCAATAGCCCGTTACTCGTAGCCAGTGGGGTATTTTTAAATCAAAATGACATTTTAATCTTAATTCTAATGTCACTAAATCACCCCTATCACTTAACCATGTGTCTGCCCTTCATGACCCGAATTCGAAAATGGTCATAGATGATGAATATAATGCTCTTATTGAAAATAAGACGTGGGAGTTGGTGCCCCGTCAGCCTGGTGTCAATATTATTCATTCTATGTGGATTTTTACTCATAAGAAAAAATCTGATGGTTGTTTTGAGAGGCATAAGACCCATCTTATAGGTGATGGCAAAACTCAATAGGTTGGCGTGGATTGTGGAGAGACATTTAGTACGGTGGTCGAACCGACAACCATTCGCTCTATTCTCGGTCTGGCTCTCTCGAAAGCATGGCCCATTCATCAGCTGGATGTAAAAAATGCTTTCTTACACGGTGATCTCAAGAAAATAGTCTACATGCATCATCTCTTGGGTTTCAGGGACCCCGATCATCCTAACCATGTCTGTTTGCAGAAGAAGTCATTGTATGGCCTAAAACATGCCCTTCAGGCTTGGTACAAAAGGTTTGCAGATTATGTGTCTACTATTGAGTTTTCTCACAGCATGTCTGATCATTCTTTGTTCATCTATCGTTGTGGTACTTCTCTGGCATACATTATGTTATATGTGGATTACATTATATTGATTGCCTCTTCTGATAAACTGTGCAAGTCTATCATTTCTCTTCTCAGTTCCGAATTTGCTATGAAAGACTTGGGGCCTTTGAGTTATTTTTTTTGTATAGTTATAACTCATCATGCAGGTGGTCTATTTCTATTCCAGAGAAAATATGCAGCTGAGATTATTGAACGGGCTGACATGTCATCCTGTAAGTCATCTCCTACTCCGGTTGACACCCTCCTAAACTAAAGGGGAACACCAGCTAAGGCACTAATAACCACAACAGCTAATATCGTTCCTCCCCTATCTCTTAAAGCTTCTGCCTTCAGACTTGCCTTGCTTTCCTGCCCTCGGCCTTCAGACAGGATGCTCTAGTTGCTGCTGGCTGCTCTTAGCTGAATGCCCCAGGAATTTCACCCCCAGAATTTCAATTGAGCTCATATTCATTACCGTAGGAATGGGGTTCCTCTGATTCACATTCAAAAGTTAAGGCCTTATTTAAACAAAGTATATATATATATATAGTTTTGACCCCCCAACCAGCCCAACTATTTCGGGTATTGGCAAATTGGGAACCTGCAGGGTCTTCTTCAGTGCTTTCATCAAAAGGTCGATTAGCACCATTTATGGCAATCATCACTACTTTCTCCCGAGGGCATGATATGGCTTTGTTCTTGTCCTTGTTTAATAGATGTCGAGTGATGCTTTTCCACGTTCGAGAATCTATATCTGCTCTAAGTGGGCGCGAGCTAGAATGTGTGGTATTCTTTTTATTCTCCTCGATTCCCAATAGCTCATGAATCATAAGTGTCTCCAATCCGAAGCTGAGTGCTAATTCTAGCACACCTTACGAGGATCCCTCCCACTATCATAGTCTTGTAGGGGCTCTTCAGTATCTTACATTAACGAGGTCCGATATTACTTATGCAGTGCACCAGGTGTGTTTATTTATGCATGATCCGAGGGACGAGCACATGTATGCTCTCAAACGCATTGTGTGTTACATTCAGAGCACTCTTGATTATGGTTTGCACTTACATCCATCCTCCGTATCTACTCGCGTGTCTTATACATATGCTGATTGGGGTGGATGTCCAGATACATACGTTCGATATCAGGTTATTGTATGTTTCTTAGTGATAACTTGGTCTCTTGGTCGGCTAAACGCAAGGCTATTTTATCGCGATTCAGTGCGGAGGTCGAGTATCGGGGGTTAGCCAATGTGGTGACTAAGTCATGTTGGCTGCGTAATCTCCTATTAGAGTTTCACTTTCCTATTCAGAAAGCTACCTTGGTCTATTACGATAATGTTAGTGAGATCTATCTCTCTGGGAATCCGGTCCAACATCAGCGTACTAAACATATAGAGATGGATATTCACTTTGTTCGCGAAAAGGTAGCTCGTGGACAAGTACGTGTCTTGCATGTCCCTTCACGGTATCAAATTGTTGACATTTTACTAAGGTTATTCCCTTAGTTTTGTTTGAAGATTTTAGAGACAGTCTCAGCGTACGACAACCGCCCACTATGACTGCGGGGGTGTGACAGAATATACACGTACTCGTGTACTTGTACAAGTGTAATTATGGTAGTAGTCTTGTATTAGGAAAATGTAGTAGTCTTATATTAGAAAAAAAAGGTAAATTTAATTTCCATAATTAGAGATTGTATATCATGTAGATATAATTTTTACATTAATGAAAATAATCAAGGGATTATTCTCTTTCAAAAAGCACCATCCGTGTTTAATTTGAAGTGATTAGGAGGAGGGTGAATCCATCGTACAACAATGATTTTTTATCCCGGCGGATGTGACCAGGGTTAGTAGTGTATTTATATTCTATGACCCGCATGATGACAACTTGAGGGTTGAGCATATCGGTTCGGTGGTTGTTGGAGTTGTGATTACGATTAAGCCAGAGATGCCATAACGCGAAGGGGTAGAATTCTTGCCAATCAATTAGGTTACTATTGATGGGGTTGTTAATGTTATGAATGATGTGAAGCTAGTGAGAATGGTGTATGTTGAGACCAAGATCTAACCAAAATTTTCTAGCTATGTAACAGTTAAGGAAGATGTAAGAAATAGTTTCATCACTGAGATTGCAGAAAGGGAAAGTAGATATGACAAGTAAACCAATATGGTCAAGATAGCTAAGACAAGGGACTCTAATATGAGAGAAATGTTGAAAATTTGCCTTTGGCGGGGATCTGCGTCCACCCATATTTAATGAATTAAATACTAGTGTTCTGCATGTTGGAGGCTTTGTCTCTTCACACGTGCATAATCTACTAAGTGAGTAGATGACCGTAGGGCCAAGAATTGTCAAATTTCATTGAGAAATGAAAGATATATTAGTCCACGAAGTAAGGTGTTTGAGGCATGAAAATATGGTGTGGGATAAATCTACCACATCGGTGGGAAAATGAATAATTGCTCTCTTTATAAGTTTCTAAATTGGCTAAGGGTTTGGGACCCCAAGGGGTATCTCATGTGTTTAAAGGAGGGAGGACCTAGATGTGCTTGGGTTCAAAGCTAAGCCCACACGCGCGCCGCCGCCGCCCGCCCGTCCGGTCCAGGCTCATTCACGGGTCGTGGGTCATGGAACTTTCTGATATTATCTATTTGGACCCCCCAAATTACTTAATATTTATAGTTTGGTCCCTAGAGTTTCTGAAAAGGTGAATTTGGCAACAACGAAAGGCAGAAAGTTTCTGCCTACCGTTTGGACTGATTTTGGAGCATTAACCAGCCATTACTTGGCTGATTAACTCCTCCATAATCAGCCCTCCTTCAATGGCCATAAACAGCCTCACTAATAGCCATTAACAGCCCTCTCTAATGCCATTAACAACCTTGTTTTTAGCAGTTGAGGAGTCCCTCCCTCATGCTATATATTGATGTCTTTTGGATCAATTGTGCAACAACGAGACAGAAATATATACACAGAGACAAACAGAAAAGTAAAAAACAGTCCTTAACGTGAGCAGTAACGTTGGGACGAAAAATAAAAACTCTTCCTTCCTTTTCCATTTCTTCAGCAAGTCGATTCGTATTTGTTTTCTTCGTCAGACTCAACCTATTTGCTTTGTAGTGTTGAGATTAAAGTGTTATTTTATCTTGAGAGACTATTGCCCATTAACGTAAAAGCATATATACGGGGCAATATTTTCTTAAGGACATAGTGCAATCACTCGACTCAGCACACAGTTGTAACAATCCAAATTTAGTGTTTCTTGATTTCAGGTTATCAAGATTCAAGACTCAACAACTTTGCGGCAGTTATGAATATTGGCCTATTTGTTTATCCTTTCGAACACTTGTAATATTTATTTACTTCTCGTACTGCTTTACAGTTTCCGACAATTTAAGACAAGATTGTATTAGTGTTCAAAAGATGCCGGTCAAAAGTTGTATAACCAAATCTGAATATGGCTGTGGTTTTCTAGTAGAAGAGAGTGATGATGATGCTGTTGAAGGTCAACATGTTCATGGTTTCATCACCGCTCTCGAGAGTGATGGGAACAAGCGCCCACGAGAGGCTGAGGATGTCAACTGGGACAAGAGGAGAAGGCTGAAGATGTGGTTCTATCTTGCAGCAGAAGGCCTATATCTGTCCCAGACAAATGATATGAATTATGGTAAGGAGGAAATGGATACTCAGTCCGATGAAGTGACTGAAGTGGGCCAGAATCCGAAATTGGGATAAGTAGTTTTTCTTCCTTGTCAAGAATAAGATTAAATGATGTCTGATTAAAAAGGGCTTAAAGTAAGGAGGAATATGAAAATGTTTTCACAAAATAATTTATATTCCTTACGCTTTAAAATCAGAAGTTTAATCTCATATTTCTTCCCGTTTAAAGATTGGATTTTATAAACGACTTAAAAAGATCCATTCTTTTAAGTGTAATTATTAAAAGTGTGTAAAGTATGTTCACACATACGAGGGAGAAAGATCCACTAACTGTGCAAAAACTGTTACCACTCTTAAGTAAGCGCCAAGAATTGTTTGGGCACCAATCATAACGGAAGAAGTCTAAAAGTTAAAGACGTTGAGCCTGTCACACTATTTGGCAGAAGATCCTTCATAGGATGATATTGGACACTCAGTCATACAAAGTCTCCATGCGACTGGAGTTGGCCAAAATTCCTTTAATATGATGATATTGGACACTCAGTCATACAAAGCCTCCGGGCGACTGGAGTGGACCAAAATTCCTTTGATACGATGATATTGGACACTCAGTCATACAAAGCCTACGGGCGACTAGAGTGGGGCCAGAATTCATTTCATAGGAAAAGTAATGGACACCTAGTAAGGTAGGCTAGAGTTTTCAGGTCTTAAATGATCTGAAGGCCTAAAGAAAGGCAGAAAAGAAATTGGACACTCAGTCTGCCAAAGCAACTAGAGTGGGCCAGAGTATCCAGATCACATATGATCCGGTTACGCCCTAACCACATGGGCAAGAAGTTGTTCATGTGAAGCAACGCCACCTCTAAAGTAGAAGGGGTTGGAGAGGTTGTCCTCAATAGGACTTCAGGGCATGGGATCACTCTCAGATGAGGTGATACATGTCCAAAACTTGGTTAAGGGACGATGTTGGTCAAGCTGGTTTGAAACTAGTCCAACAGGTCTGTAATAACTAAGAATGGTACAGTATGTCTGTAGCCATATGAATGATATATTTGTAATCCGTGCATCTATGCCATCATAGATTAAGACACGTTAAATAGAAAGTCATTCAAAAGCTAACGATGTTGAGATTATTGTATTATGTCGACATAAACCCTCAAAATGAATGTGAGGTAGGCGAAGAGGCAAAATTACCTTTCCAAGTTCCGTCAAAGGAATAGTGAAAGAAGCACCGCTCCTCTAGAACTTAGTCACACCTACTTGGGTGATTTGAAGTTTATACAAAATAGAGGGGGGAGACAAGTACGTTGTGACCTTCATTGATGATGGTACAACGTATTGTATCATTTGTTTGTCAAAAAGCAAAGATGAAGTTGTTGAAGCGGATAAACACTACAAAGCAGAAGTTGAAAATCAACTAAGCCTATGGATTGAGAAATTCATAGTGAGTGAGGGGGAGAATGTGAAGCATCGTTCATTAAACGACTGCTCATTACTCACCTCAGTCCAACGGTGTTAGCCAAGCGCAAAGTCGTACGCCCAAAATATGTGGGGCAAGGGGATCCTTACCGCTAATGTGATTCTCAACAGAAATACGCATAAGGATAAGGATAACTCTCCGTGTGAAACATGGAAAGGATCTCACATACAAATGTTGTGATGTGGGGTGGCTTGGTAAAAGTTGGAATACCGATACAGGTCAAGTTGGACCTAAGACTGTAAATTACATTTCCATTAGATCTGTAAATAACAGTAGTGCTTATCGCCTCTTGGTGTCAAAGAATGCTGAATTTTTTTAAGATAACTTTCCTTGAAAAGGAAAAAAAAGTAATTACTCGAGGTTAGCAAGAACCCGCGAGGGCCTGACTGTCCGGAACTAGACGTTCCGTATCTACAGGACTCGAAAGTTGCTGGCTATCCGGAACTTAATATTCCAGATCTGTAGAACTCAGGGATTCTAGATGTTGAACCGAGACGGAGCAAAGAAGGGGATAAAGACTTGTTCCAGTCCTTTTAGCTTGTATGGTTGAGAACGAACCATGGACAATTAACAAATAATTGTCATCTCCAGAAGCGCTGCTTTGGAAAGAAGCTACAAAGAGAGAAATAGATTCCATAATATAGAATCATACTTGCGTAACGGTTGATCTTCCTTCGGGAAAAGAACCTTTGGGTTGTAAAAGTGGATACTCAAAAGTGAGTACAAAGTAGATGGATCTACTAACGAGTATAAAGCCTCGGCTACTTGTACATGTGCTTCCCTGTGAGTAGCTTAACATCCAGGGCCATTGTAGTCTTGCGTGGCATGGTTGTTGAAACATCCTTCATAACCGAAGAGTTGGAAGAAGAGAATCAGAGTTGATTTGCTGGACTGTTGGGCTTCTTCCTGAACTTTTATTTTGGTCCCTGAAATGTTTACATTTTGGTCCTGAAAGTTTCAGATAAAACAGAAATAATGAATCTGACCACAGAAACATTGACTCTGAAGTTAGAAACCCAACAGTTGGAAAACCAACTATCTGAGAGTGGAAATTATATTGAAACAAAAGATATGGGTACCACAAATGACATCTTAGAAATTGGATTTCTAAGACATCTAACGGACTGGTCTAACTCTAAACTCAGTTGTGAGATAATTGACAGTCTCGTTGAAGCCACCAATGGATATGAATCATATAACTGATTGAAATCATGGTGCACCCATATATAAGGAGCGATATGCGCAGGTCATATGTAGTTCAATGTATGTTACACACTACAACCGACCTGGTATCGGCCTACAAAGCAGATTAGTTGAACTAAGGTTCACTGATGATTTTAATAAATGATCAAAAGAAGGCGTTAAGTCGGATATGGCGATATCTGAAATATTCGCTTATCTATGAATTATGGTATTCTGGATGTCCATCGGTTCTGGGAGAACACAGTGATGCAAATTAGACATCAGATGTGAAGAACACCAAAGCCACAAGGAAATGTATATGGTGGGTCTTGGAAAAACCTCTAAGAAAACTTGCATCGGCCGATTCATGATGGAATCGGAGTTTATCACTTTATACAAAGCATGAAAGAAGTTGAGTAACTTCACGACTCCTTAGAGGACGTCCCTTATTGTGAGAAACTTGTGCCTTCAACAGTTATACATTGTGGCTAGCCAGTCGACTTCAGGAAGGATACGGATGACGGCGTCTGGACATATCTGTCAGGATCTGTCGGAGACATAAGACCGTATAGCAGTTGATCATCACGGGTGTCACTTCCTTGATTACTAACTAAGGGACTACCCGGAGATCAAGTGTTCTGCCTGTCTAGGGGATTGGGCTTAAAACCCAAATAATACAAACCACTGCGGTGGTAACCCAACCATACTGATTGGAGATCCCAAGAATTTGGTTCAAGGGAAAACTAAGCTACAAAAGGTTCAGTTGAGCGTTTCGGTGGAAGCAAGAGCACCTCGGATGATGATTTATGTAGGGAAACATGAATCCAAAGATGTTCCCGCGATAGACATTAAAGTGCTACCTGCATGGTGGGTAAAGGCTAAGCTTCCAAACATTTAACGATCCTCAAACGGTTGAGGTTAAGGTTGGAAAAACTTTTAATGATTCCTAACACTTGTGAAGTGGGGTATAGCAGGATACCTTATAGGAGATCACCTATTTAAGTGCGAGGACAGGCCACCTCAAATGAACGCACTTAAGAATTCAAGTGTGTCCACGGCCACAACGAACAAAACCATAAGAATGAAAACGAATAAGGAGAGTTATTGTGTTGGTATCATTGTCTTGGCTTACACTAAACACTGACGGTTTAAGACATCACGTTCACCGCGCAGTAAGTAAGTCCGGTGGTATTCAACTAGGGAAGGTTCAAAGTAGAAGCTACCTCTCCTGATGCAATATCTTTTCGCTGAAAGATTGCTGAAAGTAGGCACCATGTGTGTGCGCCAAATAATCTCTTTCAAGAGGGGATTGTTGGAAATTTTCCTTTGGCGGGGATGTGAGTCCACCCATATTTAATGAATTAAACACTAGTGTTCCGCATGTTGGAGGCTTTGTCTCTTCACACTTGCATAATCTACTAAGTGAGTAGATGACCGTAGGGCCAAGAATTGTCAAATTTCGTTGAGAAATGAAAGAGATATTGATCCACGAAGTAAGGTGTTTGAGGCATGAAAATATGGTGTGGGACAAATCTACCAAATCGGTGGGAAAATGAATAATTTCTCTCTTTATAAGTCTCTAAATTGGCTAAGGGTTTGGGACCCCAAGGGGTATTCCATGTGTTTAAAGGAGGAAGGACCTAAATGTGCTTGGGTTCAAGGCTAAGCCCACACGCGCGCCGCCGCCGCCATCCCGTCCGATCCGGGATCGATCACGGGTCACGAGTCACGGGTCGTGGGACTTTCTGATATTATCTATTTGGACCCCCCAAATTACTCAATATTTACAGTTTGGTCCCTGGAGTTTCTTGAAAGGTGAATTTGGCAACAACGGAAGGCAGAAAGTTTCTGCCTACCGTTTGGACTGATTTTAGAGCATTAACCAGCCATTACTTGGCTGATTAACTCCTCCATAATCAGCCCTCCTTCAATGGCCATAAATAGCCTCACTAATGGCCATTAACAGCCCTCTCTAATGCCATTAACAACCTTGTTTTTGGCAGTTGATGAATCCCTCCCTCATGCTATATATTGATGCCTTTTGGCTTAATTGTGCAACAACGAGACAGAAATATATACACAGATATAAACAGAAGAGTAAAAAATAGTCCTCAACGTGAGCAGTAACGTTGGGACGAAAAACATAAACTCTTCCTTCCTTTTCCATTTCTTCAGCAAGTCGATTCGTATTTGTTTTCTTCGTCAAACTCAACCTATTTGCTTTGTAGTGTTGAGATTAAAGTGTTGTTTTATCTTGGGATACTATTACCCGTTAACGTAAAAGCATATATAAGGGGCAATCTTGTCTTAAGGACAGAGTGCAATCACTCGACTCAGCACACAGTTGTAACAATCCAGATTTAGTGTTTCTTGATTTCAGGTTATCAAGATTCAAGACTCAACAACTTTGCGGCAGTTCTGAACATTGGCCTATTTGTTTATCCTTTCGAACACTTGTAATATTTATTTACTTCCCGGACTGCTTTACAGTATTCGACAAGCAAAGCCATAGAAAAAATTTGATTTTGTTGAGTGTGTTTAATTTCCAGATCCAAGGAAATTCATAGGGGACAGGAGGGTCATTAATTATGGATTGCACCGGTTTGGTGGTAAAGATTCCATTTTGAGTTGGTCCTCAGTAAGGAGTGTCAATCATGTTTGAATTGAGGGAGATTATGAAGGCGTTATCACGTATTGAAGTAGGGATGGCAAAGGAGATCCTATTCCAATCCTAGGTAGAACCATTCCACAAGCTACTAAGCTTAAGACTCGCTTCCTCCCTATTGAGAGGACCATGGATAAGAGCAAGCAGGGGAGGGGTGTTGGGGATCCATTTATAATTCCAAATTTTCACAATGTGACCATTTTCAGGGGCTCAAGCAGTACCTTTAGCGCAAATGGAGCCCATTCTTCCAAACAAATGAGGAAGTGGAGGTAGGGGAGTTGGAACTACATTTACTAATAAGGGTACGTGTTCAGAGGGTATTGGTATTATTGAAGAATCTCCAAGCAAGGCTAGCCAAGAGAGAGTTGTTTTTAGTACAAGTTTTGGAGATACCTAATCCTCCTTGAATTTTAGGAAAGGTGACAATGTTCCAATTAATATAGTGAAGCTTTTTCTTAACATCTGTGGAGCCCCAAAGGAAGTCACACTGAATTTTGTCTATAGCTTTGTAAGTTTTAATGAGGAGGTCAAAATAAGACATAATATAAGCCGATATAGCATTAAGAGTAAATTTTGCTAGAGTTAGTCTACCAGCCAGGTTAAGGAAATTTGTTTTCCAACTAGTAAGTTTTTCCCTCATGTTATCAAGTAGGAATTGGAAATCAGTGGGTCTAGGCTTTCTAGTCTACTAGCAGAGATTGCTATAATATACTGCTTCGCTAGACTGGCAGCAAATTCAGATGTTTATAGTCTTCACAATTTTAAAAGCCTCACGATTTGTTTGACCTATCATTTTCTTTTGTTTTGATAAGTGATTAGCAAAGTTTAGGCATTATTTCCTTATTCTAATTCTTTTTGTTAACATGATATGTTGATCCCTATTTGCAAACGTCTTGCATGGTTCATCTGGTGCAGTGTCCATTTAAGCTCATTAGTTGCTGTCTTCAGTAGTTCCTCAACTTTTAGCTGAACTTTCGTCTCTTGTTCGTCAACTAGCTTCTTTTTGTCAAAATGTTGCTCTGGCTTATATTGTATATAGCTCCGCTTTCTGTTATTATCCTTTTGAGCTTGTGTTAATAAATGTAGATTTGGTGTATATTTACACAGGTTTATAGAGATGAGTGGTCATTCGGGTTTTGTGAGCAAGGTACTGGAGTTTTTAGCTGTCCTGCTGGAAAAAATCCAATGTATACATACCGTGGATGCATTGTACTTGGAAACACAAACCACTCTATTTTCAAAGTGAACCAGATTCTGAGAGAGCTTAGCAGAGAGTGGCCCAGACACTCATATGATCTATTGTCAAAGAATTGCAATCACTTTTGTGATGAATTTTGTGAAAGACTTGGTGTTGAAAAGCTTCCTGGTAATCTTTTTCTCCCTCCCACTGTTCTTCCCTTGCTTGTTGATCTCTGTTTTTGCTATAACCATTTTCATCTGCAAACTCTTAGTGATGAACTTGAATCTAGCGCAAATGTATCGCCACAACTTTTGGTAGAAATGCTCAAAATTATTATGTATTTGCTATCTCATCACTTTCAATTGGGAGATGTCTGTCCACCGGGGTGATATATTCCTCCGGAGACAGTTCTTGGCTGCCAATTCTTCTCATATTTATCAATGCTCATGGAAACCGACTTTCCTCGACCTTCGAAATTGATATTTCTTGTGAATATTATTTCTTTCATCCCAAGTTTAGTTCCTCTTATTTTCTTTGATAAGATAATTCCAAGTTTCCTAGTTTTGATGTCTGTTTCATTTTTGTTTCTAATTGTTTCAAACTCTTATAAGTTGAATTAATCAAATTCAATTTCAGTTCCATCTCTGAGTATCCATTCACTTGAAACTTTATGCAATTATTGATTAATAACATTCAAGCTTAGAAACAAGGTGCACAAACATGATGGAAACACTGCCAAAGTCCTGCTTTAGATTTGCCAAGAATATGATCCATGGTTATAGATAGAATAACTTCAGAGTTTAATTTTGAAGTTGGTCCCCTAATCTGTGGCACCGGGGACAAACACCTAGTATATTTTGATCATCCCATTGCCATTGCACTGTTAATTAAGCAAATATATCATTATCATTAATTGGCAAGCACTAAGATTGTGCTAGGCATTATAAAGCAGCTATTTTATAGATTACAAAGTGTCAATATTGTGTGAGCTACTATGTATTGAATCATTTTTCCACATCTTATACATCAACAAATTGAAGAGAGCTTTAGAGTAACTGATAAAGTTGCTGCCATGTGACCAGGAGGTCATGGGTTCAAGCCGTAGAAACATCCTCTTGCAGAAACGTGAGGTAAGGCCGCGTACAATAGACCCTTGTGGTCCGGCCCTTCCCGGACCCCGCGCATAGCGGGAGCTTAGAGCACCGAACTGCCCTTTATACATCAGCAAATTACACCATAATGCTAAATTGCATAAATTTCTATGTTTTAAAACAATGTATTAATGATTCCTTTCCTTCAAAACATCTTTGGTTCCTCTCCCTTCCAAATAGTCCAAAAAAGACAAGCTCATGATATCGCGGGTTCGAACCAGTGTTATCAAAAGTGAAAAGCGCAAAAAAGCTCTAAGGTCAGCTGGGGCTTTAAGCGCAAAGCGCAAGTAAATATTTAATGAAAAAAGGTGCAATGGTGCACAAATCCAAATATATATATATATATATATGTTTAGACTAAGACTAATAATAATAAGCATGAATAGCAAAGAAATTGTAAAAACATTACAATAAAATGAAATATCAATTATCTAGTGTCACCTCTTCAACAGGCTCATTGGCAAGGAAAAGTATGTCTTATAGCCTTGATGATGACACTGAAGCGCACATAAAGCGAGGCAAAGCGCACAATATGTTTTGAGTCTCGCTTCAGGGCTTAAGCACGCCTTTGACAACACTGGTTCGAACCTATTGCAACAAAATCCTTGTAATTAAGTGGAGAGGGGTAGAAGGACTGACCCATTATCCACCATGTTTTCAACTGTACACCACTGGCCCTCGGGAATTTCTTGGTTATCAAAAAAAGTGTTCACATGATTCTTGTTAAAGTTAACTTTTTTAAGGGCATGATGAATTTTGCTTGTATGCCGTGCAATTCACGCTAGCAAGAACCTTTTATTTAATCTTCTCCAAAAGTAGGTGCTCTTAGGTGGGTTTTTTTTGGGGGGGATGGGTAGAGGTCTTAGATGTAAGCGTCAACTGAAGTCGTGCCTTGCGTTCTGATTGTTGCTTGTATAGAGGTTCCCATTCTCTGCACTAAAATAACAGTTCCAGACAAGATTTGTTAAAGTGTCCACATTATCTGGGTATACAATAAAAAGATAGATGTCCACATTAAGTATTCTTCTGAAGGACACCAATGTGTATAAGCAGGAACCTTGTAATATAACTTGCCTCTTGGAGTATACTTGTGCTAAGTATTCTCCGCAACAGAGTTGTTGATTGATGGACGTTTCACAAAATGACCACCTCCTTAGTTTCTTTTTATAGATCAGGAGCTTTTCCTTATGCAATATTACTGTACATTGTAATCAATTCTATTCAATGCTTATGGAAGTCCTAATAGGTTCCGTTTTGATTGAGGCACTATGCATATCAACATCTAATGCATACTTCTCTCATTAACACAGGTATTTACACCCACAAATATCTAAATTAAACACTGCTGAGCGAATCTTATATAAATCTACTTGTGAGCACTGATTTAAGGGAAATTTCCTAGGCATATTTATAGTTTGCAATAAGAACAGAAGTGGAGATCACAGGCTGGACTCTAACTGAAAGCAGACAAACTTTAGGTAGGGCTAGACAATACAATAACTCAAATTAGAATGGAGGAAAAAATCATATTTCGTGAAGTCTTGCATGATACAGTTTCCAGCTCAAATCCAACAAAAAACAAAAGTACAAATTCCAAAAAATTGCACTAATCTTCAACTATCCTACAAACAGAATCCTGAAATAGTCACAAAGGAAGAACGCAAACCTTAAATCTTTACTATACACAGCTTTCTTGTTCCAGAGGACCTTCCAAAAAACAGAAACAACACATTAATCCAGCTTAGAAGAGTACCATTATGCTACCTTTCGAAAAATGAGAAAAATCCCTGTTTCTTTGGCTCCTCCTCTAGGATTACAGTCTCCATACTATCTTGGTCCACCAACCTCCAAGCTGCTTGTTCAAACGCCAGACCTGCCAATGCTGGTGTCTTGTTCAACACAAGAGGATAGCCTCTGTTCGTACTTCGAATAACCTCCAAATCCTCAGGTATCACTCCCAACAATGGAAGCCCCAACATTTCTTGCACATCCAATACAGACATCATATCTTCCCCTTTTATCATATCCGTCCGAACCCTATTCACCATCATCTTAATATCCTTAATCCCATCACACTCCAACAATCCAATCACCCTATCAGCATCCCTTAAGCTCGTAATATCCGGGGTTGTCACTAGTACAACCTCATTCGCAGGAGTTATCGCCGTAATAAACCCAACATCAATGCCAGCAGGGCAATCAATTAGAATAAAATCAGGACCACCTTCATCACGAGCTTTTAAAGCATCCACTAACCAACCCAATGCTTTCCCACCAAATCCAATAGGCAATTTAGATCTAGGCTTAGAAATACATAGCAACTCGAAATTAGACCAACGCTTATCACGTACAAGTGCCTGATCAAGCCTACAATCGCCATTGAGAACCTCAACAACAGTGTAATTGACCCGATTTTCTAACCCGAGAGGTAGGTCAAGGTTACGGAGACCCACATCGCAATCAATGGCAACTACAGAGAAGCCGAGACGGGCTAAGGAGAGCCCGTTATTGGCGGTGGTAGTGGTTTTACCAATGCCGCCTTTGCCGGAGGTAATGACGACGACTCTTGGGGTATCCCCAGCGAGTTGTGGCTTGCGGTTATACTGGAGGATGGAATGGATGGAAGGGTAGAAGTTTCTAGAAGGTCTGAATGGGGGAATAAGTTTTAGGGTTTTGAAAGATAAGGAATTGGGAGGGGTAAAAAAAGAAGAGTAGAGAGAATAAGGTTTAGGGTTAGAGAGGGGTTGCAGAGAGAACATTTTTGTGTATTGTATTGGGTGGAAGAGACCAAAGTTTACAACATATTTTTGATGTCGACTGCACTGGGAGTGGACAAGCTGAAATATCTTTATTGCAATAATGATTTCTATGTATTAGAACAAATGTGACATTCAAAGTTGTAATAATTATAGAGGTATCAAGCTGCTAAGCCACACTAGAAAAGTTTGAAAAAGGATCGTAGAGATGAGGGTGAGAAGAGACGTGTCTATTTGTGAGAACCAGTTTGAATTCATGTCGGGACGTTTGACTACAGAAGTCATTCATCTTATTAGGAGGTTGGTGGAGTAGTATAGGGAGAGGAAGAGGGAGCTACATATGGTTTTCATCGACCTCGGAAAGGCATACGACAAAGTCCCTAGCGAGGTTCTATGGAGATATCTAGATGTTAGAGGTGTATCTGTGGCGTACACTAGGGCGATCAAGGATATGTATGATGGAGCCAAGACCAAGGTACGCATAGTAAGATGAGACTCATATCACTTTTCAGTGATGATGGGGTTGCACCAGGGATCAACTCTAAGCTCATTCCTATTTGCTTTGGTGATGGATGTACTAAAGCGACAAATTCAAGGGGATGTGCTATGTTGTATGTTATTCCCATATGACATAGTCATGATTGATGAGACTCGCAACGGAGTGAACGCTAAGTTGGAGGTTTGGAGACAGATTCTGGAGTCTAAAGGGTTCAGGCTGAGTAGGACCAACACATAATACTTAGAGTGCAAGTTCGGTAACGGGAGCGACCTTGAGACAAGCGTGGAGGTGAGGCTTGGTACTCAGGTCATTCCAAAGAAAGGAAGTTTCAAGTATCTCGGGTCAATTATCCAACGGAATGGAGAGATTGATGATGATGTCACACATCGTATTGGTGTAGTGTGGATGAAATGGAGGCTTGCTTCTAGAGTATTGTGCGATAAAAATGTGTCACCAAAACTTAAAGGCAAGTTTTATAGGGTGGTGGTTAGACTGACTATGTTGTATGGGGCGGAGTGTTGGCAATCAAGACTTCACACATCCAAAAGATGAAAGTTGCGGAGATGAGGATGCTGAGATGGATGTGTGGGCATACAAGGAGGGATATGATTAGAAATGATGATATCCGGGACGTGGGAGTGGCCTCGGTGGAGGATAAGATGCGAGAAGCGAGGTTAAGATGGTTCGGGCATGTGCATTGAAGAGACACAAATGCCCTAGTGCGGAGGTGTGAGAGATTGGTTATGGACAGGTTCATGAGGGGTAGAGGTAGGCCGAAGAAGTATTGGGGAGAGGTGATTAGACGGGATATGGCGCATGTGCAACTTACTGAGTACATGACCTTAGATAGGAGATTGTGAGGACACGTATTGGGGTGGAAAGGTAGTAGATAGTTGAGCGTAGTCCTACTTGCGCTTATATACTGATAGTTGTAGCGGTATTATTGTAGACATGCTTAGCCTATCGTACTAGTAGGCGCAGTATTACTTTATAGTCCTCTGTCATTTTGATTTCTGTTGTTGTGTGTTCTTTCGTGTACTTTGTTTATCTTCTCTACCTGCGTTAGTTATTGCTTCTTTTTTTCAGAATGTTTTATCGTGGCTTATCCGCTTTTGTTACCATCATTGTCATACTGCTTTAATTTTTTTGTCCGGGTCTGACCGTTTCTCTTGCTTTGCTTGTGTTTATGATGTGTCTTGAGCCGAGGGTCTTTCGGAAACATCCGCTCCTCCTACTAATGTAGATGTAAGGTCTGCGTACATTTTACCCCTCCTCAGACCCCACGTTATGAGATTTCACTGGGTATGTTATTTAAGTAAATATATTTTGTTAAAAGGATCTGAGAGATTATTGAATTTTGAGATGGAAATAATTTTAATTATTAAGAGAAAATTAAGCAATTAAAGAAGTAGGTTTGGACTTATAGCAATGATTAGAAACATTATAAAAGGGACGTAGGTTCAAGTTGAAAAAGTTGTTAAAAATTAGTAATTGTTGTTCGATTTCATTTAAAGTGATGGTCATAGTCTCCTGAGCTTATATTTATACTTGTTTTTCATTAAAATATGCATAGTAAATTACTTTAAATTCGCAGTTAATATCGATTTAACACTGCTTGAGGATTGACCTTTTAAGGCTTATTTCACTTTTTTTCCTTATGGCTAATTGAAACTTTAGCTCTGATAATATATTGAATATTATTCATTACTGAAAAAAATAATCTCATTCATTATTTTCATTACTTGAATAGGTATATATACAAGATACAAAATCTTCTTATTCTATTCCTAAAATTTTATTCTACCATAATTCTAACTCTACAATTATGGTAGTATATAATCCTACTTTAGGTAACAAATATATTATAATATATTACACATATATTATCCAAATATACAATATTCTTAACTACAAAATCATCCACAACCGAGAACATCAATGGCCAGATTTCGTGGCATTTAATAAGGCAATATACACTTGTATATTGTGTGTATATTGCCTTATTTAACACACCCCATGATCATAGCGAGGCGGTCTTCGCAATGAGGCTGTCCCTAAAATCTTCAAAGAGTACCGAGGGAAGACCCTTTGTAAAGATGTCTGCAACTTGATATCTTGACGGGACATGACATACGCGTACCTGCCCCCGAGCAACCTTTTCACGGACAAAGTGAATGTCCATTTCGATATGTTTTGTGCGTTGGTGCTGAACCGGATTACCTGAGAGGTAGATGGCACTAACATTATCACAATATACTAAGGTCGCCTTCTGAATGGGGCAATGAAGCTCTAATAGCAAATTACGTAACCAACATGATTCTGAGACCACATTAGCTACCCCTCGATATTCTGCATCTACACTTGAGCGGGATAGAGTCGTCTGACGCTTTGTAGACCAGGAGACCAAGTTGTTGCCAATGAACATACAATATCCTGACGTAGACCGTCTGGTGTCCGGACAACCACCCAAATCTGCATCTGTGTACGAGATAAGTGTGGATGTAGAAGAAGGATACAAGTGCAACTCATAGTCCAGCGTCCCCTGAATATACCGAATGATGCGTTTGATTGCATTCATGTGCTCAACTCTAGGATCATGCATGAATAAACACACATGTTGAACAGCATACGTAATATCCGGTCTGGTAAATGTAAGATACTGAAGGGCCCCTGCAAGACTGCGATAGCGGGTCGGGTCCTCGTATGGTGCACCTGTCGCGGCACTAAGCTTGGGTTTTGCATCAACTGGAGTAGAAGTGGACTTATAGGATGACATCCCAGCCCTCTCGATGATATCAGCAGCATACTTCCGTTGAGACAAAAATAAACCACCTGAATGACGTTTGACAGCAATTCCCAAAAAATAACTCAAGGGCCCTAAGTCTTTCATATCAAACTCAGAACTGAGCATGGCCATGATAGACTGGCGCAAGGCATCGGAAGAGGCAGTCAAGATGATATCATCCGCATACAATAAAATGTAGGCCAATGACGAACCACGGTTGTAGATGAACAAGGAATTATATGACCTGCTGTGAGTGAACCCAATAGTCGAAACAAAGTCAGCAAATCTCGTATACCAGGCCCGTGGAGACTGCTTAAGCCTATATAATGACTTCTTCAACAAACAGACATGATGAGGACGGTTGGGATCCCTGAAACCCAACGGCTGATGCATATAGATTGTTTCCTTGAGATCACCATGTAGGAAAGCATTCTTGACATCCAACTGATGAATAGGCCAAGTCTTTGAAAGAGCCAAGCTAAGCACAGTGCGAATAGTAGCCGGCTTGACTACCGGGCTAAACATCTCCCCACAATCTATCTCAACCTGCTGAGTCTTACCATCACCCACAAGCCGCGCCTTATGTCTAGCAAATGAACCATCTGAATTCTCCTTATGAGCAAAAATCCACATAGACCTGATAACATTAATACCATATGGACGGGGCACCAACTCCCACATCTTATTATCAATAAGAGCATTATATTCATCAGTCATAGCAATTTTCCAATTAGGGTCATTTAAGGAGGACACAGAATTACGGGGTAAGGGGAATTTAGAGACATCAGAATGTAAATTAAAATATCTTTTAGGTGTAAAAATACCCCGTTGACTACGAGTGACCGGTCTATGACTCGAGGAAGAATTGAGTGAATTTTGGGAATTTACTGGGCTCGGGACGGATGGGCCAGCAGGCAGTGGGCCTGCTGACCCAAATCGGTAAATTGGGGCGTCTTCTGGACCAGTTCTAGAATTGGGCTGGACTGGCCCAATTGCTTTGGACCGATCCGTAAGCCGGAATAGGGGGCGGCACGATGGGTCCAATGAGCGATGGGCCGGGAGGATTTTGGGTGCGGGAGATGTCCGGAAAATGCCGAATAATATACGGGGATATTTGTTCATCCAAAAAATTATACGACCGAGGCTCGGAAGTATGAACTTTCGCAAAAGGAAATTGAGTTTCATCAAAAATGACGTGGCGATTAATTATGATTTTATTGGAGGATAAATCAAAGCATTTATAACCACGATGATTCGACGAATAACGCAAAAATACACAAGGGGTAGACCGAGCCTGAAGTTTGTTAATTGTGGTGGATGAGAATAAAGGAAAACACAAGAACCCAAAAACCCGAAGCTGAGAATAGGGGGGTTCTTATTATACAGTATTTGGAGGGGGGAAATTATGTCAGCCCTTTAGAAGAAATTATGTTAAGAAGATATATCTTCTATTTTATCAGTTTTAGATAAAAATAGCTTTATTTCTTGTAAGGGTACGAGTCATACTCCACTGTGTCAGTCTTGTTCATTAGGAAAAATTATTAAGTTGCCATTTGTAGACTCCAATTCTCATACTTCAATGCCATTTGATATTATTCATAGCGACCTATGGACGTCTCCTGTTCTTAGTTCATTGGGTCATCGATATTATGTTCTCTTTTTAGATGATTATTCTAGATTTTTGTGGACGTTTCCAATTGCGAATAAATCACAAGTGTTTTCCGTCTTCATCAAATTTTGAGCGTTCATTCGTACTCAATTCGAAAGAGAAATAAAAAATATTCAATGTGATAATGGGAAAGAGTACGACAATAGGGAGTTTCGGGAATTCTGTGCTAATAATAGGATCAATTTTCAGTTTTCGTGTCCTCATACATCTTCACAAAATGGGAAGGTCGAACACAAAATTCATTCCATAAATAACATTGTCTGAACTCTCTTAATTCATGCCTCCATACCTCCATATTTTTGGCATCATGCTCTACAAACCCAGGCGAGCATGCCACACGGAAGGAGAGATTGGTGCAAAAACTGACGGCAATGCTGGACTCGATGGACTGAAATCGGGCATGATAGGATACAGATTTCCCCTACTATCACACCTCATGAGATGGCTCCCCGTCTTGAAATCCTTCACAGAGAAACCAAAAGGATCAAATTCAACAAAAACCGAATTGTCAGTTGTGAACTTTCGGACAGACACTAAATTTTTAATCAATTTAGGAGCATGTAAAGTATTTTTCAAAAGAAGGGGTGGATTGGGGGGAGACAACGTTTTCTGACTATACCCTAGAATTGGAATAGAACTGACATTACCAATAATTATCCCCCGAGGGGTGCTCAAATTGAAATAAGATGAGAGAGTACCTGATTCGGAAGTCATGTAAGTCGTGGCACCGGTGTCCATATACCAATTTGGGTCCGGTTGAGTTAACCCCAACGTGTGCATCGCGACCTCGATATCGGTTTGAGTAGGGCCTATTGCATGATGGGCTTGCGGAGGTCGGGGCCCAAGAATTCCTATCCGTGACGGGACTGGGCCGTAGTGGGGCTGCTTCTTCTTTGGGCCAGCAGCGATGGGCCGCCACTTTGGTTGTTGGGCTCGAATCGTTGGCCACCACCGCCACTTGAATTTCCTGCTGGATTATAAGGGTTGCTGGCCCATGGCCCACTTTATATATATACCTATTCAAGTAATATACCTATGAAAGAATCAAATTCTGTGTCCGCCTTAAATGACCCTAATTGGAAAATTGCTATGACTGATGAATATAATGCTCTTATTGATAATAAGACGTGGGAGTTGGTGCCCCGTCCATATGGTATTAATGTTATCAGGTCTATGTGGATTTTTGCTCATAAGGAGAATTCAGATGGTTCATTTGCTCGACATAAGACGCGGCTTGTGGGTGATGGTAAGACTCAGCAGGTTGGGATAGATTGTGGGGAGACGTTTAGCCCGGTAGTCAAGCCGGCTAATATTCGCACTGTGCTTAGCTTGGCTCTTTCAAAGACTTGGCATATTCATCAGTTGGATGTCAAGAATGCTTTCCTACCTGGTGATCTCAAGGAAACAATCTATATGCATCAGCCGTTGGGTTTCAGGGATCCCAACCGTCCTCATCATGTCTGTTTGTTGAAGAAGTCATTATATAGGCTTAAGCAGTCTCCACGGGCCTGGTATACGAGATTTGCTGACTTTGTTTCGACTATTGGGTTCACTCACAGCAGGTCAGATAATTCTTTGTTCATCTACCGCCATGGTTCGTCATTGGCCTACATTTTGTTGTATGTGGATGACATCATCTTGACATCCTCTTCCGATGCCTTGCGCCATTCTATCATGACCATGCTCAGTTCTGAGTTTTCTATGAAAGACTTAGGGCCCTTGAGTTATTTTTTGGGGATTGCTGTCAAACGTCATTCAGGTGGTTTGTTTTTGTCTCAACGGAAGTATGCTGCTGAGATCATCGAGAGGGCTGGGATGTCATCCTATAAGTCCACTTCTACTCCAGTTGATGCAAAATCCAAGCTTAGTGTCGCGGCAGGTGCAACATACGAGGACCCGACCCGCTATCGCAGTCTTGCAGGGGCCCTCCAGTATCTTATATTTACCAGATCGGATATTACGTATGCTGTTCAACATGTGTGTTTATTCATGCATGATCCCAGAGTTGAGCACATGAATGCAATCAAACGCATCATTCGGTATATTCAGGGGACACTGGACTATGGGTTGCACTTGTATCCTTCTTCTACATCCACATTTGTCTCATACACAGATGCGGATTGGGGTGGTTGTCCGGACACCAGACGGTCTACGTCAGGATATTGTATGTTCCTTGGAAACAACTTGGTCTCCTGGTCTGCAAAGCGTCAAGCGACTCTATCCCGCTCAAGTGTAGAGGCAGAATATCGAGGGGTAGCTAATGTGGTCTCAGAATCATGTTGGTTACGTAATTTGTTGTTAGAGCTTCATTGCCCCATTCAGAAGGCGACCTTAGTATATTGTGATAATGTTAGTGACATCTACCTCTCATGTAATCAGGTTCAACACCAACACACAAAATATATCGAAATGGACATTCACTTATGGTAATGTATAATCCTACTTTAGGTAACAAATACATTACAATATACTACACGTATATTTTCCAAATATACAATATTCTTAACTACAAAATCAGCCACAACCGAGAGCATCAATGGCCAGATTTCGTGGCATTTAATAAGGCAATATACACTTGTATATTGTGTGTATATTGCCTTATTTAACACACCCCCGCAGTCATAGCGGACGATCTTCGAACGCTAAGACTGACCCTAAAATCTTCAAAGAGTACCGAGGGAAGACCCTTTGTAAAGATGTCTGCAACTTGATATCTTGACGGGACATGACATACACGTACCTGCCCCCGAGCAACCTTTTCACGGACAAAGTGAATGTCCATTTCGATAGATTTTGTGTGTTGGTGCTGAATCGGATTACCTGAGAGGTAGATGGCACTAACATTATCACAATATACTAAGGTGATTGGGGTACAACCACTCCGACGTCGCGGGTTCGAATCCGTGTGGTGACAGTCTTTGCTGAAACATTGCAAAGGTTGTTGCTGGGTTCGTGTCCCGTTGGTCTTCTCCCTTGCAGGGCTGCCACTCACGCATATCCCTCGATTTACATTCCACCTGGCCAAGGGGCCTCTGATATAGGTGGGGGGTTTCGCCTTCGGGACTTTCCCTTCACAAAGATTATGAATCAAGACTAAACGCAAATGTCATGCACAGAATTCAAAAGGTCTTCTGCCCTTTTTGAGTCTATACTCTATAGGGACCGATGTAATGTAAAAGTTATATGTTCGTTTGAATTTAATAGCTTTAGCTTAAATTTTATATTTATAATTAAAATTTGACTAAATAAATATAAATAATAAATTAGGACCAATAAATCAAATGAATTGGATAGAATTTTGAGTATGAATACATAAATTACAAATCTTAAGTCCACTCTTATAAGTAAATAACCTTAAAAATAGAAGACTCACCAATCTGAAGTTCTACTTCCTCTTTTCTTGTTTCTTTGTTAAGTACTTAGAAAAATGAAAAGCTCATTCCCAACCTAATACTCCCTCCCCACATTTGGAAACCAGCGACCCAAAGAGATTTTAAAGACCAAATAGGAGTACCCCAAGTCAACACAATGGCTGATTTTTCAAAATAAACTCTTTCAGGGTTATCATTTAAAATTGCGGTCAACATTAGATAGTAAATTTTTTAATAAAATCGCTAAATTTTAATTGATAAGTAAAACTTGTCTTACCATAAAACCTTACGGATTCACTAAGATTTGTGATAAAATCCTGGTGATCCACTAGGAGGTTTGTTATGCTTGGTGATAAGGTAAATTTTGCTCATCTTAATAATTAGTTAAAATTTTGCTACCTAATATTAACAGTGAATCCATTTTTGTAAAAAAATTTAAGACATGGTCAAAATTTCATGAAAGGTCATATTTGTCCAAATCAACCCAACCCTTTCTGCCATAGCGGTCCCCAATTTTTATGCTAAAATATCATTTCACCCCTCACCATTTTCCCGTCGTGCATATGGCATGTGACGACATAGTGAATGAGCTCATCCAATCACAGCCGTCCACTTCCAACCATATGATCTTTGATTTCCTGATCTACCCTCTTTTCCTCTTTTTCAAAACAAAAGCAAATTCCTTTTAGGTGTGTTTGATATTGAGTACTCACATTTTTCAGAAAATATTTTTTAATATTTTTATGTTTAATTTATTAAAATATTTTTCTAAAAAATAAGTTTCATCAGTGTCTCCTCTTCATTCATCCAACACCTCCCAACTCCCACTCCTTTATCATCACACTCCTCGTAACCCCCAAATTCATCCTCATAGTATTTTACTAAATTATATATAATTGCTCTTGAAATCATATTCTTTTACATATTTACCAACATAAGAAAATAAATGATAAAGTCGCTTAAATTTTAAAAAACAAATCTAAGAAAACAATTTCATGGCAAACACACCCTTAATATGAACGAAGAAATTCATTCATTCAGATCAAGCGGCGCAAACTTCTCCACTTTCATGGGGCCCACCTAACACACCAACACTTCATCTGAGCCCTCCACCCCAATTGTCCTTCATACTCTTTTTATTTCTAGTTGACCGTCCCTGGTAGAGCTTTTTGGTGACCATTTTCTCTCAAAAGGTTTGTTTTTTCTTCATTCTTACAGCTTTGTGTTTAACTGAGATCTGAAAGATTTGATTTTTGTGGTTACGTTTTGTTTATTCTGTCTGATTTGGATTATGGATGTTTTCGATCTGATGTTAATAGTTTGTGAAAGTAATTGATTGTATTGAAAGTTGAGTTTTTGTATGTGAGTTGATTTGATTGTTGAAGTTAGATGCGGGTTGAATGGATTTGATTGTTGAAGTTGATATCTAATTACAAGAATACTGAATTTAATTGGGGTTATTGCTATTGCTTTTTGTACTTTCTGCTTTGGTCTGATGAAGTCAATTTCTGATTTAGGCATCTTATATGATCTTAATTTTTTGAAATTAGGGTTTCCTTTAGTTGCTGACCTACTACGACAGCTTTTGATTTATTGGAAAATATAATAAAATAACTCCCTTGTTAATTAACAAATAATTGGACATTGATAAAAACAACTTAGATTATAATAGAGGATTAGATTTAGAATGACTGATTTGACAGAGTCTCTAGAAAGTACTAAGCAAATCCTCATAGTTTAGAACATGAATGTCCATGATTCAATCTATATGTTGTTAATAGGTAGTTAATGGATATGTAATGTGACTTTATTGGTGTTCTTATGGACGTTGGGTTGGGATTTTTCTCTCTCTTAAATTTCCCTCCGCTTTTGGTGGTAGATTTGTCAGTGATATCAAGATGGGTACCTTTGGTTTTTATGGTCTCTTTAATAAGCTGGATGAGTACTATAGATTATCATTTACATGGAAGTTAGGTAGTTGACATACAAAACATGACCAACAAGGATTGTGGTGGGATAGATAGGATCTCTCCTCCACCCTTAACCAGTGGTCTGAAGTTTGAGACCCGGGTATGGAAAAAATCATGTTAGGGAGCGCTTCCCCCTTAAATGGGCCTCGTGCGGCGTGAATCCGGATTAGTCGAGCCCCAATGCGGGTATCGGACATCGGATGAGAAACAAAAAAAAAGACATTTTTTTGTGTGTGTATAATAACATGGAAGTAGGTATCATTTACATGTGTGTGTGGATGTGTGTATGGAACAATGTGGGGTATGTCGTGACATAAATGTCTAGGATGAACTCTCTGGATTGTGTGTTCCAAAATATTTGTTCAGATAATGTCTGGAACTTACGTACAAAGTTTGTTGTATATTATGCAGGAGGGAAGGCCATGTGAGTTGTTGCAAGCTGACAAGCATAGACATCATTTTGTTGGGTTTTCAGTGAGCTTAGTTGTTTGGTTGCTGCCAGATGGGTAAATGCAAGGCTTTTGGCAAACTAGGGAGAATGGTGAGCGATGGGCCTGTGAGTGCTTACCAGTCTTCTCTTCTTCAATCTCCTGTTGTTTCTGTCTGGGACTGTATTGTTCGTAAAATGCGATATTCCTTTAGACCTGAGTTTGTGTAGGTGTACTTTTAGTAAAAGTTTTAGATTGGATAGGATAGTTTTTTGCAATAGTATTAATTACAGGGCACAGAGGAAAGAAAAATAAATTAGTTGTAGAGATAATGAACATGTCTTAGAGATATCCGCAACAAAGGTTAATTCGGATAGGTTCAAGTGTTACTGATTCATAAATAGTTGGCAAAATGGAATGTGCTAAGGTTGCACCTGCTGTTAGAAAAGGCAAGAAGAAGCAAGTTAAGGATGAGTTGGATCGAATTAAACAGGCTGAGAAAAAGAAGAGGCGCTTAGAGAAAGCCTTGGCTACTTCAGCTGCCATCCGTTCTGAACTGGAAAAGAAGAAACAGAAGAAGAAACAAGAACAGCAAAGGCTTGATGAACAGGGCGCCGAGATTGCTGAGGCAGTTGCTCTTCAGGTTCTACTTGGCGAAGATACAGATGATTCATGTAAGCTTATTCTGAAGAAGGATGAAGGATGGAACACATGGGATCTTAATAGCAATCTTGACTTCTTTGTGGGGAGAGGAAGACCCATGCTTCCTCGCCAAGACTTCTCGACATATCCACTTGAAGGAACAGAATGGGTTTCTCGTGCAAGTGGGTATGGATGCATGTCGAATGAGTGGGGAAATTCTGAGTGGATGGTCTCATCGGAACCTTGGGTAAGGGATATTAACCATCAATTTTTCGATGAGGAAAATTGGGAGGTTGCAAGAATTTCTCCTGGTTTTATTGCAGCACAGGCTGTCTCGTCTCTTCAGATAACTGAAGATGCTCCGGTGGACTCGTATGTCTTCAATCAGGTGTTGAGGGAGTGAATTAATTTGGAAGTCATAGGTTTGTAATCCAGTTGGTGGTGCAGAACTGCCATTTTCTTTTTTACTTTATGGATTTTAAGAATCCCCTGTATGTATATATTTGAAGGTGAACTCATCCACCCCGTTTGCGTTATGTACGCATTTGCTCTTGCTTGTGTTTAAAATTTACTGTTGGCATCTCTATTAGTAATGCACTGATGATTTTATTTTCTTATTATGGTCTCGAAATCCTTGCTTGAAAATCGTTGAGGCTGTTAATTTCTTGATTGATTTATGTATAGGCATTGAGAAAATATTTGATTGAGAAGTTAAAGAAAGAAAAAAGTATGTGAAAGTTAGAAATTGGGAAATGAGGATATAATAATCTCTTCTATTGGATGGGATGAATGGGCAACTTTCTGTAAGCAAATTCTATCTAAATTTTTTTCAACAGTCAATAACTCGATTTCTTTCTCTTTTTGCGTGGCCTTTACTTCAAAGAGTATGCATCTTATGCAAATCTGGCCTTTTGATTTGTGGATGAGGCAAGCGTCGAATACGTACGACAACGATTCTTTATTTCATCTGCACCGCAGAGGAACCTTGGCTTATATAGAAACAAATTTAAGCCCCTTCCTTTCAAAATCTCACATCTGCCATGTAAATGAAATTGAAGGAAGAACAGTTGCCACGCAGAAATCACATATATGCCATGTAAATGAAATTGAAGAAAAGAACATCTAATATACTAAGAAAAGTGTTCATTTGTGCGTGCAGTTGCTAGCATTTAAATCAGCATAATCAAAATAACAGAACAATTTACATAATCCCATAACAAATTACAACACTTCAGCAGCACCAGAAAAACAAAATGATTTACATAATTCCACAACAGATCAGCAGCAATAAGCTTGCATTTTCTTGACAATAACAGGGATTGGTGTGGGGAACGATATTCCTCATGTCTGACTACAACATTAACTATAACATGGAACAGGGTGGATGAGTGGAATTCTTTTAGCTGTCCTGCCGCGAGTTTTGCCTCAGAGGGGTCTCTGTGCCGTGCTGCTGCTGCTGTCCTAGCATCTCTTCACTGTGACTCTCCAAATCTGAACTAGATGGTTTGGCACCAGTGGTGATAAAATTTTTAAACCAGTTAGCTTGAAACCTAGGAGTTCCACGACCAGAATTACTAGGAGAGTTGGGGGCAACTGAATTGTTGGAAGCAACTCCTGCGAAGAACCTATATGCCACTTTACTAGCTGTAACTATCTCTGTTTTAGCTTGCCTCAGCTACAAAGAGATAAAGAAGTCAAGTTGAAACAAAAGTTGTGCTAAACTAGCAAGATATAGCCAAGTTAACTACCAAACAAAATTATGTCAAGGTACTTAATTAAACAAAGATATGAAATCAATAATCTCTAATAAGCTGCTTAATTCATGTTTTTAAGGGCTTTGATCGAGTTACATACAGGTAAAAGGAAAAAAAATATGAATACAATATTGTACTTGCTTTGGATAAAGATAGTAATAGATGAATGTGGAAAATAAGTTGGAAAATGTCCAATCAATTACAGTCGTACAAGTAGAATAATCTTACATAAAGTTAACCATTTGAGAGAAATTTTCCCTTCAGGGAAAGGGTCAAACAATTGGTGCACATGTAGAGAAGTAGAAGTAGAAGTAGAAGTAGAAGTAGAAGCAGAAGATAAACTTCAATTCGCCCGGCCAGCAAGCGGGCCGCGTTGGGAACTAGGAGAGTAGTAACTACACATATTACATTAGAGATAACTAAATGCACTTCCAAAAGTAGAAGAATCTCACCCTAAAGGCAGTAGTTTCTGCTATCTCAACGGCAGCATCACCAGCATGAGCAAACCTGTTAACCCAACCTGTAACATACAGAAGCTATAAGAATATGTCGTATGATGCGAGGAAGATAGAAGATTAGAAAATTTTAATAAAATGTTTGTTAAAAAGGTTGCTTGAATCAGCATTTGACTAGAACTCTAGCACCAGTGACAGTTGTTGGTCATTGTGCTTTCATTTGGTTGAAATCTATCTCTGGAGGTGAAGATCCCCTCCAGTAAGCAAATTGTTTTTGGACACATGGCTACATCTCACGACCCCATTGAACATTACCGGATCAATCATTACTGGAGGGGATCCTCTCCCTGAAATACCCAAACGCTATAGCTCTAAAAAATACTATTCGTCCCGATTACCAATCGTATTGCAGTGAACATCTAACACCAATAAACTCCAGGAATCAACTGATATTGCAAAGATCCCATAAGAAACATGGGTAGTTAAAATCATGACTAAAGAAGTTGCTTCAATCAGCAAGATTAGCACTCAAGCATCAGTGGACAGTTTGGTTTCATACTTCTGTCTTGGTGGAAATCTATGTCTGGAGGTGATATATTCAAACATTATAGCAATCGCAAAAAAAGTCCACCAATCAACACTCATTGCAGAGAATACGTAGCACAAGTATACTCCAAGAGGCAAGTTATATTACTAGGTTCCTGCTTATACACATGGGTGTTATACTCATGTCCTTCAGAAGAATACTTAATGTGGACATCTAACTTTTTATTGTATACCCAGATAATGTGGACACTTTAACAAATCTTGTATGGAGCTGTTATTTTAGTGCACAAAATGGGAACCTCTATACAAGCAACAATCATAACGCAAGGCACGACTTCAGTTGACGCTTACATCTAAGACCTGCACCCCTCCCACAAAAATACACCTAAGAGCACCTATTTTGGAGAAGATTAAATAAAAGGTTCTTACTAGCGTGAATTGCACGGCATACAAGAAAAATTCATCATGCCCTTAAAAAAGTTAACTAACAAGAATCATGTGATTAATTTTTTTTCTTTATAACCAAGAAATTCCCGAGAGCCAGTGGCGCACAGTTAGAAACTCGGTGGATAATGGGTCAGCCCCTCTACCCCTCTCCACTTAAATAAAGGCTTTCGTTGCAATGGGTTCAAACCAGTGTTGTCAAAGGTGCGCTTAAGCCCTGAAGCGAGGCTCAAAACACATTGAGCGCTTCGCCTCGCTTTATGTGCAGTTCAATGTCATCATCAAGGCTATAAGACATACTTTTCCTTGCCAATGAGCCTCTTGAAGAGGTGACACTAGATAATTGATATTTCACTTTATCGTAATGTTTTTACAATTTCTTTGTCCATGTATTTGTTATTCATGCTTATTATTATTAGTCTTGGTCTAAACATATATATATATATATATATATTTGGATTTGTGCACCATTGCGCCTTTTTTCATTAAATATTTATTTGCGCTTAAAGCCACAGCTGACCTTAGAGCTTTTTTGCGCTTTTGATAACACTGGTTCGAACCCGCGATATCGTGAGCTTAAACACTTCAATGCTGGAACAAAGAGTTGAAGAAAACCTGGAGAACCATTCAAGCATGTCTTTTTTGGACTATTTGGAAGGGAGATGAACCAAAGATCTTTTGAAGAGAAGGAATCATTAATACATTGTTTTAAACATAGAAGTTTATGCAATTTAGCATTATGGTATAATTTGCTGATGTATACGATGTGGAAAAATGATTCAATACATAGTAGCTCACACAATATTGACACTTTGTAATCTATAAAATAGCTGCTTTATAATGCCTAGCACAATCTTAGTGCTTGCCAATTAATGATAATGATATATTTGCTTAATTAACAGTGCAATGGCAATGGGATGATCAAAATATACTAGGTGTTTGTCCCCATTATGGTATAATTTGCTGATGTATACGATGTGGAAAAATGATTCAATACATAGTAGCTCACACAATATTGACACTTTGTAATCTATAAAATAGCTGCTTTATAATGCCTAGCACAATCTTAGTGCTTGCCAATTAATGATAATGATATATTTGCTTAATTAACAGTGCAATGGCAATGGGATGATCAAAATATACTAGGTGTTTGTCCCCGGTGCCACAGATTAGGGGACCAACTTAAAAATTAAACTCTGAAGTTATTCTATCTATAACCATGGATCATATTCTTGGCAAATCTAAAGCAGGACTTTGGCAGTGTTTCCATCATGTTTGTGCACCTTGTTTCTAAGCTTGAATGTTATTAATCAATAATTGCATAGAGTTTCAAGTGAATGGATACTCCGAGATAGAACTGAAAAAATTGAATTTGATTAATTCAACTTATAAGAGTTTGAAACAATTAGAAACAAAAACGAAACAGACATCAAAACTAGGAAACTTGGAATTATCTTATCAAAGAAAATAAGAGGAACTAAACTTGGGATGAAAGAAATAATATTCATAAGAAATATCAATTTCGAAGGTCGAGGAAAGTCGGTTTCCATGAGCATTGATAAATATGAGAAGAATTGGCAGCCAAGAACTGTCTCTGGAGGAATATATCACCCCGGTGAACAGACATCTCCCAATTGAAAGTGATGAGATAGCAAATACATAATAATTTTGAGCATTTCTACCAAAAGTTGTGGCGATACATTTGCGCTAGATTCAAGTTCATCACTAAGAGTTTGCAGATGAAAATGGTTATAGCAAAAACAGAGATCAACAAGCAAGGGAAGAACAGTGGGAGGGAGAAAAAGATTACCAGGAAGCTTTTCAACACCAAGTCTTTCACAAAATTCATCACAAAAGTGATTGCAATTCTTTGACAATAGATCATATGAGTGTCCGGGCCACTCTCTGCTAAGCTCTCTCAGAATCTGGTTCACTTTGAAAATAGAGTGGTTTGTGTTTCCAAGTACAATGCATTCACGGTATGTATACATTGGATTTTTTCCAGCAGGACAGCTAAAAACTCCAGTACCTTGCTCACAGAACCCGAATGACCACTCATCTCCATAAACCTGTGTAAATTTACACCAAATCTACATTTATTAACACAAGCTTAAAAGGATAATAACAGAAAGCGGAGCTATATACAATATAAGCCAGAGTAACATTTTGACAAAAAGAAGCTAGTTGACGAACAAGAGACGAAAGTTCAGCTAAAAGTTGAGGAACTACTGAAGACAGCAACTAATGAACTTAAATGGACACTACACAAGATGAACCATGCAAGACGTTTGCAAATAGGGATCAACATATCCTGTTAATAAAAAGAATTAGAATAAGGAAATAATGCCTAAAACTTGCTAATCAGTTATCAAAACAAAAGAAAATGATAGGTCAGACAAATCGTGAGGATTTTAAAAAGGATCAACATAGTTTTGAAATCTTATTCAAGATGTAAGCATGTGAAAAAATCAGTTAACATTAGTCTAAGATTTTAAGATAAAGAAAACCAGTACATTCCAAGTATAGCATCGCAGAGTAACCAGTTTATTTCGCTTTTTCTATAACCGTGATGTCATGGGACGAATTGTGCGCACCTCAACTAGTTCACGAGGTACATGCGACCTCCCACTAGCACAGATATCGGGTAACTTATCCATCAAAGTTTGGACAAATGGAAAGAAATCACCTAATGTTTTTGCCTCCGGTAAGATTTGAACATGAGACCTCATGGTTCTCAACCCACTTTATCGACCACTACGCCACACTCTTTGGTGCTATTATTGAAACCTTAGCTTAATGGTCCCTACTTCTAAAGTTAGATAAATGAGATTAGTTATTGAGTTCTGGGAAGCAACAATGCCACTCAGTTCATTTTGGGTAATTTGCAAGGATCATAAAGCTTATTATTACATTATTACACTGGGTATGTTGTTGCTTGTATAGCCCCAAATATGGACGTGTCAGGTGGACATCACCTCATACAGTTCAGACAATATCGCCAACACTGATACCATAAATATTGCTAGAAAATTTGGAGATTTTTTCCCAGCTCAAGTTGGAACTCTTTCCCTTCTAGTCTGAATTGAAGAAAATAAATACTTGTGCGTTGAAGACAACAAATGTCATTAATTTTTTTTAGCTTACAGCAGAAATAATAGAAAGCTAAGTTTTGCAATGTGTATTTATATATGCCTGGTGGTGAAAAGGAAACTATTGTGTTTAAATACTAGCCTATTTCATTTCTAGTCGATGGAGATAAGGTAATCATACCCACCAAGGTTGGGACCGATTGACTCACAGCAGGCGTTATAGCTAGGATTTGAACGTAGGGATCTCCAGGATATTACTCCCATGCCTCAACCAATAGTCCACCCCTTTGGAACTGAACACTTCCCAAGTATTACCAAATTTCAAAGACAAAAATGAAATAACGGTAAGTCATATGTACATCAAACTTGTTTTCAGCTTTACTAATTCTAGAAGGTATTGACATCTACTATGAACTCAAAACCTGAGGATTAAAAGGAAAGTCTTGTGTCAAAGGAGAAGCAAAAAAAAAGGAAGAGAAACAAAACAAAAGCAACTTGATGCACCCAAAGGCATTTGATTTTTCTAGTTAAAGAGCAAAAGCCGAGTCAAATTCATACATCTTCACAACCAGTAGGTTCAAGAGAATGTTGATTGACCAAGAAAAAAAGAGATAATGGTCAAAAACACAATTGAACTATCACTTTCTCCGAATTTCACACCTCAACTATCAGTTGTTTTCTTTTTCTACCTGAACTATTACCATCTATGTATTAAAAGCACACCTAGTTGAGTAGCACACCTAGTTGAGTAACACGCCTAGTTGAGTAGATGGTGATAGTAGGAAAAGGAAACAACGGATAGTTAGCCTAGTCAGGAAAAGGGACATATGGTGATAATTCATGAAGGGAACATATGGTTATAATTAGGAAAAGAGAATAACTGATAGTTGGGTTGTGAAACTCTTGAAAAAATGATAGTTCAATGTGTTTTTGACCATTACCTCAAAAAACGGAAAGGGATATGTTTGAGAATATACAATGAACACATTACATTCAACCAGATCCCCTTTTACTATATATTCCCAGGCATCAAAATTATATGTTTTCACGCACTAAAAATAAACAAATTTCACTATCCAACAACTCAAAATAGAAACAATAACAGAAATCCACTACCACCGACACTAAACCCTAGATCCAACTAACCTACACACAACACCAAATTGAAAACAAAAATAGACAAATACGTTGAGTGTGAGACTCTTAACATGGTATAAGAGTCAGACTCATTACAATTCTGTGTTCACCGATGTTGGGCTCTCAAATTATATTGTTCACACTCCAGTTAACGAGGTCTGGGCGTGCGGGAAGTGTTAAGAGTCTCACGCTCCAATTAACGAGATATGAGCGTGCGGGGAGGGTTAAGAATCACACATCAAAAATGGAATGAGAACCTGAAATATTTATATGGACTTGAACAATACGCATCCTACAAGATAGGTTTTGAATTGAATTAGACCTAACATACATTCTTTACCTGCATAACAAGCCAAAGAAAAAGTAATTTTACCTGAACGGCACTATGGAAGATTCCACCAAGACCGATGCCGTCTTTGAAAAACTTGTTGACCTGAACAATGGTGTTGTTCGTCTTATCGGAGCCACTATTCGTCACATCATATATATGGAGGACCACCTCCGTCATCCTTCTTCAAATTTCTCCCAAATTTAAAACCCTAAAAAAGCCTCATAAATCAAATAAAACAAAAAATGAAAAGAGCGCAATGATTCTTTTCTTTTTTTGCTTTATTAATTTTAGTATATAGTTGTTTTTAATACACTGTGAACTTTTTTGATCGTTGTGGTTGTTTTCCGATTGAGGCAAAAGGGACAAATGGGAAGTGGGGTACACACTACCCGATTATGGGAGGTGGGTCCGGGTCGAGGCTGGGGCCGTTTGGGTGAATGAGGGGCCCATTTAGTCAATAGAGATAAGAGATGGTCATTATTGAGGGACGAGGGGTGTACTCATTGTTCACATCACACCGACAGCTCGGAATTGTTATTTTATAAAGAGTTCTATATTTAACTGGCAATTCATCACTAATTTTAGTCCAAAAATGTTTGGCTAGTAGTTCGTTTTTATCCTTAACTTATTTGTTTTTTATGCAAACCGAGCATACAGTATTGAGCATCTTACTCTCTCCTTCTAAATAAAATATTAAAGGGTTGTTTGATTTGAAAATAAATTAGTTGTGATAAGTTATATTGAGATTAGTTATGTTGAAATTAATTATTTTAAAATTATTTTTTATGGATTGTTTGGTATGTTCTATTAAAAATAACATACATATGATAATTTCTAAAAAGAAGAAGTTTCTTTACAATCCTAAATAACTTATTCTATGGTTGGCCAGTAGGCCGGGTCAGCCCGGTCCCGCCCCGACACCACCCCGGTCCAGCCCCAACCAGACCTTTTTAAAAAAAATAAAATTTTGCGGTATCGCGACTCGAACCGGGACGGGACATGGTCTCGTCCCGACCCGTCCGGTCCCGGCCCAATCACTCCAGGTCCGACTCGGTCCCGGGCCCGACCCGAAACCCCCCCCCCCCCACATTTTTGCACAAATACCGTTGCACCAACGATCATTTTACATTTTGGCCGTTGTGCAACGACCATTTTTTGCCTCCCCTCTCCCCAAACCCCCCTACCCCTTTAATATTTATTTTTAACTCATAAGTTATTATATTTACACTTTAACCTAATTTTTCAACTATAAATACCTCATTTTCTCTTCATTTTCTCACAAATCTTCCTAAAATCTCTCTAATCTCTCAATCTATCTCTCTACAAGTCTACATTGTCTACTAAATATTCAATTTTATTTATTCATTTGGGAGTAAAGTTGGCAACTAGCTTGAGGATCTTCCATCGAGCAAAGTTTCAATTTTAACCTCTCGATTACACGTCGGCGTTTGATACATTCGTTCCTTCATTAAATTATTATTGTCTATTTATTTTATTTAGCGCACTTAATTTCATTTACTTTAATTATTTATTAGTATAATTATAAATTTATAATGGAAGGATTTAAACGTATGCTTACGGGTAGGGGTTATGTTTCATCTAGTAGGGGCAACAAGGGCAAGGGTACTTCTTCTAGTCATCTTATTTCTAGTCAGAATCCTATTCCTATACAGGATGATTTTGTTGATATTGAACATTTTCCTACAATACCATTAGATATAGACGAGGAGCTATTTTCTGGAACTCAAGAAGACTTCAATTTAGACGATGATACACCCACTAATTTAGACGACAACACACCAACTAGTGCACCTTCAACTGAAATATTAATAAATAAATATTATGTTTTATTATTATCACGTCATTTTATTTTGTCTAGCATACAAGATGAATGAAAAAAAGTATAGGCATTACCAACAAGAAAGTGCTAGCAACCAACCGACTTCCATACCTTATTCTTCTTTTTCAACACAACCTCAAAAAAGACGTGTTATTTCTGCGGCTAGTATTGAAAGCTTTAGACATAGAATGTTTAGTGGCACCACTACTAATCAAGTTAGCGAGTTTGATGTTTTTATTTTGCAGGGTGTTGTACCGTACGAAGCAGTTCTCAATGAAGAATGACGTGAAAACTTGCTAAAATACTTGAGGGAGAATGAGACGTGGCATAGAGAACCAAACATTTGGCAAATAGAGAAATACACGTGCTGTCACGTGTAATTTTGTATTTTTAAATTTTTTTAAAAAATTTGTTTTATTTTCTTTCTTTTTCTTTTCTTTTCTTTTTAATCCCGAAATGTAATGGTAATATTATTTTATATTTAAAAAAAATGAAAAGTACAACTATTTTTTATATGAACTTGAAAAATTATTAGAGGTGTTAAGCATATTCGAATGTTGTTGAAGTTTTAAAGTTGATATTCAAGTGCTAAATTCTTTCTAAACCCTTAGTTGTTGATGAGATTCGAAATGAAAAAAGAATTTCGAATTCACCATTGTTGAACCTTGAAAAAGCTTGAAGAACAAAAAATGAGTTTTGTCGAAATTCGTGGTTGTTGGCCAAATTGATTACTGGAGTATGATGATGATGTTGTGAAGTTGTAGTTGAAATTTGAGTTTGATTTGTGTGAATTTATCTGAGTTTTTTTGTTGAATTTTGACACCAAAAATTAGACTTGGAGCTCCTAAAAATGGATGATAAAATGATGATGAAGAACTCTTGAAAATCAACTTTGGAAGTTGGAACTGACACATGTGCCCATTTCGTATAGGTTAGAGCCATTTTTTAAAATTCTCACGTGCTTGAAGGAGGTGTTCTCACGCAGTACTCTACATCAATAATAAAGGTGCAAAGAATTACTTTAAAAAGGTTTAGAGGGGTAATAGGATCCCCGCAAATATAATGTGTGTCGCAACAACTTTAGGTATAATTCGGGGATGTACTAATGTCTTATCCCTATTTAAATTATTAATTATGGAACTTATAATATTTTTACGTAGTTTCTAAATATGTAAATTTTATTTTAAAATATTTAAATATTTTATGTTCTAACACACTGTCAAATTTAGAAAATTTTACTCTCAAAAAGTGAAAAGCGTCAATCTTTTCGGGACGAAGGAAGTAATTTAATTTATTAGTATACCAAGTTGCTTAACTTATTCAGTGAATAACACATAAACATGCCCTTTAACTTGGCGCGAGCTGGCAACTATGACCTCAAATTTTTATCAGTGCACAAATTGGCACTTAAACTTGCCACACAAGCATACACACGCGTCTTACATGACAAACTGAGTGAGATACACTCGAAAACAGGAGAGGTGATGCTCAATATCGCATGTATATACTTGTTAGATTTTTGGCAAGTTTAAGTGCCTACTTGTGCACTAGCAAAGTTTGAGGTCAAAGTTGCCAGCTCACGCCAAGTTAAAGGACATGTTTATGTATTTTTCTTTAATTTACCTTTTTCATTTTTTTATGTCCAATCTACGTGTAAATTAGTTGACAGTCTCTGATTGGGCATTAATCCATGAGGGAGAAATTGCACTTCACGCTAGTGACATGTCAAAAATTTGTGTATGCATGTTCGACTTTTGACAAGTTTAAGTGACTACTTGTGTACTAGCAAAGTTTGAGGTCATAGTTGTCGGGTCGCGCAAGTTGAAGGGCTTGTTTGTGTGTTCAAAACATACTTTAAGTGATGGTATACGTAAAAATTGTTTTAAATGAATAGATTAAAACCCCATATGCAGCCAAAATATGATATCATTAACTATAAAAAAATACTCTCTCCATTTATTTTTACTTATTCATTAAGCTAAAAACAAATTTTTAATTTTACTTGTTCTCTTTAATATATTTTGAAAAAGTTATTTTGTTTTATTTTTATCATTGATTATTCATTTCTCAAATTATTTCTCAAATTTATTGAAATTATACATAAATTAATATAACTTTTATGAAAAATAGATTTTCATTTATTATTTTTTTCAAAAAACAATATAACGTAAATTATGAATAAGTAAAAATAAACGAAAAGAGTAGTATTTAAAAGATATCGGATCTGTCTTTGATTTGTATGCAATCTTGTGCAGATAAATTATGACATCCATAACTATTAGAAATATTGTAGATATCGAATCTGGTCTTTGGTTCGTGTGCAAACTTATGCATTGAGGGACAATTTGCACCCTCAAGGCCTCAATATCTCGCGTAAAAGTTGTTTGCATTGAGGGACAACAGTGCAAATGACCCATTAATGTTGGTTGGACTGTTTGTTAGTGGGCCAAAAATCTTTATTGGGCTGACTGACAGAAAGTCCAGTAACAGAAAATACAGTGAGCTGACCCAAATCAATCAAAAGCCGGATAGAAGGGCACAGAAATTTGAAGAAGAAAAAGAGGGACAAAACCAATCCCATAAATCCTTGTACGCAAATAAAGTTGTCCCCTTGATCACGTTACTTAAGCACTCTTTTTTTTTTCTGGTACATGTCAAGGCACTGTCTTGTTCATCATAAATAATTCAGCAAAAAATTCAAAAGTAAGCTCCGTTTAATACTCATTTTACGTTTTCTTTTTGCCTATATGTGTTTCATTTTCTGCTAGATTTATTGAATACAAGGGTTTATGTAATTGGTTTCTTTTAGCTCGATTTCTTTTTCCAATTTTCTGGCAGCATTTTCCTAACTAAAAAATCAATCAACACTAATTTGCCTAGAAAGACAACAACCATAGTTCTTAGAAAGGTGAAGCACACTATCAGATTATCGCTGTTGGGTTTTCCGTGGATACGTTTTTGAATCCGATTCCCTACTTGAGTTCATCCAAGTAGAGGCGGATCTAGGATTTCTAGAACATGAGTGCACTACTAAAGACGACAACAACAACAACATGCACATTATAATCCCACCAGGTGTGTTTGGGGAGGGTAGAGTGTACGCAGACCTAACCCCTACCTTGTGAAAGTAGGGAGGAGCGTGCACTACTAAAGAAAGGAGAAAAAAATGCATTAAGTGGGAATTAATCCTTGTTCCTCTAGGTAAATAACTCAACTTTCAATCAAGTGCACCATTAAGCCTTTTTGTAGTGTGGGTGACGACATGTAATATTAGATCAATTCTAGAAAATATGTACATAAAATACCTAATTTTGTGGAAAGACCATGAGTTCACTTACTTTATGCCGAATGTTTCTGGTTGAAACTGGGATGGATGAAATTTTGGTAGAATTTGTTGGTTAAATATTTTTTTGTTGTTCGGTTGATTTGCATCTTGGCCTGCCTTCTAGTTGTATTTAGGAGCTCCAATTTAACATAAGCAAATATGTGTATCATGTGAGTTCCAACTTGATGGGGTTGTAGATTAGCTTATTTATTACTAGTATTCTGGATTTGGGTTTACTAAGCATCACAATCTTCTTAGAGTAGAATGCTAGATTCTGATTTGCATTTTTCCTCGAGTTTATGATACAGAGGAAAAATTGAAACTTGTCAATGTGGAATATGAAGGTTACCTGGCATCTAAGTGTAAGAAGTTAAGGGTAACGGGGGATGGATTTGGAAGGGGAAGTTGTGTATCTTTGTTGATGGTTAGCAGTGCATGACAAGTCATTCACGTGTATCTAACATGTTCAGGATAGTAATGGTGGCATGACCTGAATGAATGGGGTCATAAATTATACTTCGAAAACAATTTTACGGACAAAAGATGTAATTTCCCGGGGAGATGATATTTCTTAATCTTTTGATGGATGCGTTTGGGTGTCATCCTGGTTTTCATTCTTGAGAACTCAATTTTCCATTTTTAGATTTCATAGATAAAGTTGTCCTGTTTACATTTATGGTCCAAATCTCAAGTTCTTTGTCCAACTGTCCGTCCCCTCCCTTAGACTTCTACAGCCAAATCGGCTGGGGCGGAGATCGTTCTTATTTATGGATATATGGAATGGGGTCTTGAGAATTTAATTTTCACCTTTAAATTTCATAGGGTGAGTTGTTTTAGTTTGTATTATGGCCCAAAGGTGAAGTCGGGCCTCCATTCCCTCCCTAGCTTTCTTAATTTTGGTAGTTGGTATGGGGTACATCTGGTATTGGTTTGTGATGAATATACAAGTATACCTCAATTTTAAGCTAGTTGGGGGTAATGAATTGTATTATCCAGTTCACTCCATTTGTACCTGTTTCATTAATTCTCTTTTTTTCTACTGACATACAAATGTGTAAAAAGATTAAAAGACTCCTCACAGGATCATATGTAATTGTAAATTCATAGGAAAAATTCTCCATCTTACATCTATGGTCGAAGGTGAGGTAGGTACTCTTGTCTCGTTGTCTATCCCAACCCAACGTGGGGTTCTGTGGAGGTGAGAGGAACCAATATGTGTGCGGCCTTTGTGGAGAAGTGAATTCAACAATGTGAAGCATTAAATCAGTGCTTTCAAACGTGAACTTGGTTGCAATTGGTTCTTGTCCTCCCGAGGACAAGATGCGTTCGGAAAATGCCTATCTTATGAGAATGACGCAAATTCTATTAGGAAGACCCTAAGACACAATGAAAGTGTGGCCTAGTGGTCCATGAAGTGGGTTGAGAATCAGGAGGTCTCAGGTTCAAATCCTAGCAGAGACAAGAACACTAGGCGATTCTTTCCATCTGTCCACTTGGTGGATAGAGTTACCTGGTACTGGTGGGGGGCAGGTATTCGGTGGAAATAACCGAGGTGCGCGCAAGCTGGCCCGGACACCACGGTTATTAAAAAAAGTAATGAGAATAAGAGGGCTTTTCTTTTTGGGTTGGGTTGATAGAGAGGAGGAAGAAAAGGAGGGGGAGATGTTGGTGGTGTCTTCACTGTTTGAGGGACTTGTGCTCAACTATGTTGCAACTGAATTGAAAGAAATATAGACTACTTGGTTGGAGTATTTTGAACTAAAACTTTCTTTCAAAATGCAGGTCTTGACGCCAAACACTCTATTTTGCTTGTCGATTGATGCTGCATAGGTTACCTGGTCCTTTTGTTCTGCATGGTACAGTCCACAATATTGGCATCCTTCCAACCCCCCAACCAAAATAAAAAGAGAACCATAAGCTACCACAAGAAAAGCAACAACAGCAGCATGCAACAACTAACTCTCTTTCACTTAGGGGTGGAAGGGGAATATTTCATACTTTCACAGTCCACAATATTGATATCCCACCCACACTCACGCACACAACACAGAAAAAAAAGAATAGAAACAAAGGCCCAAAAACAACATTAAGTAATATGAAGCAAGTAATGTGAAGTTAAAAGTTAGTAAATAGGTGAGTGGTTTGACGAAAACATTGAGTACTAGAGTAATAATAATGTGTAACTGTTAGTTGAAACAATATGAAATTGAAAGTTAAGATAGTTGTAAGGAAAATGACTTGCACCCTTAAGTGAGGGAAGTTAGTTTCCTCCTATTGGTGGAAGATGTTTTCCATGGAAAATGACTTTCATCACACCAAACACCAGAAAATGATTTTTTCTTGGCAAACATTTTCCTTCCTACCAAACATGCCTTTAGCCATGTAAGTTACTCTGGAGTGTTTCATATTGTAATAGTAATTCTGGTGATTGCTAATGAGCTGTTTTTAATGTTATTGCAGGATAACTCTTTGGATGACAAGTCTGAAAGCAGACTTTACGTTGGAAACCTTGATCTTAGAATATCAGAGTAAGGATAGATATCTGCAATCAACTTCCTTGGTGAACTTGTAGCATTGGAACTTATATTGCCTACTGCCTAACACTTACTTCACCTGATTACATATTTATTTTCTTACACCAGGGCTACTTTGATTAAGATGTTTTCTTCCTTCGGAAAGGTTGTAGCTGAAGACTTCCTGTGGCACACTCGTGGCCCCAAGCGTGGGGAGCCACGTGGTTATGCTTTTGTCCAGTTTAGCACTAAAGAGGTAAGTTGCAGAACTCTTCAGTTGCTCATCAGTGAGAGTAGTTACTGATTTCTATGTTTAAAGTGAGCATGCAGGAAGCTGTACTGGCCAAGGAGAAGATGCATGGAAGACTGGTCTGTGGGAGACCTTTGGTCGTTAGGCTTGCCAGCGAGAAATATTTGATGGAAGGGGCTGAAAATTCTTCTTTCAGAGGTGGTGGTGAGACGAGCAAATCGAACTTTGTTGCTGGCTCCTCGGCACAAATGAGCAAGAGTGCCAAAATAGCTGCAATTAAGAACAAATTGAAGGCCATGGAAGAAGAGAGCCAGAATTCAAAGAGACAAAAAAATGGCTGACAAGCTCTCAGATGGTTGATGTCAGATGGCAAGCTTAGTTGAAGTTTTCTGGTCCGCATCACCTAAACAGAATCTTACTCATCTATTTTTCCATCCTCAAGAGTTTCGACATACATGTCTTTGGATCTTTGTATTATGAGAATGCCAGGATAATATATATTACTTATTATGGTTCATAAACCTCTTTGCATAGTGATATCAGCTTTGTTTTCCTGGCGGATCTGCCGATTCTCGTTGTGCACTTGCATTTGAAAATCAAACTTGGATCATACTATAGTGGTTTTAAACAGTAAACATAACATAGCATGTGGAGTCTGGACCAATTGTCCATGAGGTTACTATCCTCATCAGTTCTCTCATAGTGTCTGTTCGTTGTCTGAATCAAACTTTCAAGCTTTATATGACGAGATTAGCACTATAATTAAGAGGCAGTAAGATGCAAGTTGCTATCTAAGATCAAGTGGTATATTGGTGATGAGTTTAAGTTATCTTGTTTGCTTCTTTACAAAAGTAACATTTTTCGACATATTGATTTAGGAACCATAGTTTTATTCTTTAGAAAAGGATAATTTGTAATTTTATGGTACATTTAAAAATTAAATAAATTCTCAAAATCTTTTATAAGCAGATATGGATCAAATCTACATCCGTAAGTGCATTAAGCATGTTTGATCAAGCTTATTTTTTGCCAAAAGTGTTTTTTCTTCTTCAATAAGTGCTATTTTAAAAAAGTGAGGTGTTTGGCCAAGTTTTTGAAAGAAAATAAGTGTTTTTGGGAGTAGCAGAAACTGTTTTTCAGAAGCTAAAAAAAATAACTTTTGCCAAAAAACACTTTTTTGAAAAATACACTTAGAAATACTTTTTAAAAGCTTGGCCAAACACTAACTACTGTTCAAAAGTGCTTTCAAAATTAATTGATCAAACACATTATTTTTCATCAAAAGTACTTTTATGAAAAACACTTTTAAAAATAAGTTAATTTTAAAGGCTTGGCTATGTCAAAGATTTGTAATGCATGTATAATACCAGACATTTTACACTATTTTTATGGGGGTATCTAAAACGTTTAAATAAAATGATGGAATCACTACAAGAGAACATGGAATTAGCTAGGGACGATATTCCTAGCCAACTTGTAGAAATCCCTAGCTAACGCTATTTTAGCCAGGAAAATGAGGCTGGCTACCGTCCGTAGCTAATACGCTCATAGCTAAATTTTAGCTAGGGATATTTGGTTATCCGTAGCTGAATTGGCTTAGCATGTTTTGCTAGGCAACATTCCGAAGCAAATGTTAACTAGGAATAATCCTAGCTAAACTCAAAGCTAATTTATGTAGAGGATATTGACTTTACGTTACAATCAGCTAGGAACGTCCCTAGCTAAAATGCTTTTTGCTAGGGTCATCCGATCATTTCAAGCTAATTTGGTAAATTGCTAAATTTTAGCTTAAATAAACACAACGATTTCTTATATAATTTGAGATATGAAAAAAAAAAAAAATGGTAGCCCGGTACACTAAACTCCTACTATGCGCGGGGTCCGGAGAAGGACCGGACCACAAGGGTCTATTGCATAGCCTTACCTCACATTTCTACAAGAGACTATTTACATGGCTTGAACCCATGACCTCATGATCACATGACAACTTTACCGGTTACTCCAAGGCTCCTCTTCTAAATTTGAGATATGAGAAACAATAATAAAGCCATTCATGTTTCAACAAATTATCATTTATTGATGAATATGTATTTTGTACAAATGTCTCAAATAGTATCATTAATCCTATAAAAGATAAAAGATGAAGTACATGTTTACAATGAGATAAAACATGTGTTAACTACATTAAGGTTGGTCCAAATGAAAACTACAACCATTGTCTTCATTTATTGTCATTTTCTTTCCATCTTTACCTCCACAACTTTAACAGTATCTTCATTCCTTGGTTTCACATCCAACTCCTTTGTTCCTTGTAATATACTCTGCAAATAAAATTAAGGTAATTAATTATTTTATCAAATAACAAAAAAACTAAATTAACAGTACACAAATATAGTATGGCTCAATCTTTATGCTTACTAGTTTCGAAGAGCACCTATATACATGACCATCCCTAATTCCAATTGATTCTTCATAGAGAGATACAAACCCCTTTAAGAGGCAAAAACAAAAGGAAGAGAGCAATACAAAATATGAAAAGAAATACAGGTCCTTCCAGAATACATAAACAAGAGGTAATACTAGTAAAATCACAAAAGTCTCGTCCCTACTAGCCACCAAAAAGAATGTGAGTTATTTATTTGATGCTAACGAAAGAAGATTCAAGATATACAAGCAGGAACAAGTTCAAGTATATGGCCTCTCAATTTATCACAACCTGATTACAAGAGAAGACTTAATTCTCTCAAAACTATGTGGTTTTCCAAGAATAATGCTAAGAATCAAGCCAAAGCTCTGCTAGAGTAAATTTCACGAGTTCAACCTAGAGCCAAGTTCATTTTGAATTGACCAAAACAAACTGGAAGTTCATAGTGAATTGATCAAAATAAGGACGAAATAAAGCTAGGATGCAATAAAAGCATTTAAGTTCACTTGGATAAAAAGACTTAAGAACCCTTATGCGCAATTGAAAACAGTGATGCAACAGAATCTCATGATTACAGTTTTACAAGAAGCTTCAATACATTTGCGACAAAGCTATCTCAAGAAATAGTCCTTTAGTTTGGGTTAAGCAAGCTCGACAGCATAAACTCTTCAAGACGTTCTAAACTAATCAGTTATATGTAGGAGAACTCCATTTTTTTATAATTGATATGATGTGCAGCTATTCGTACAATCAGGAGTCATACTATTCTTGTAGTAAAAAGTTTTATGATTGTCAAGCTATGACTTACCTATTTAGGTCACCTTTACTAACCCTATGTCAATTTCCATTGAGTCTAAGTATTAGTTGTGCGTTTGTTGTTTAAAAGGAAGGAACTGCACTTTTTGAATCCCATCCCGTGTCTAGAGAACACAAATAAATATGAAAATTCTAGTAAGTAAATGCACTTCTCTAATCACAAAAATTGCTAATGATTCTAATCAGAAATGTCAGGATGAATTTGCCTCTAGCACGGATAAGCGTGAAATAAGTAAAAGTAGGATCCACAAGCAAAAATTAGGAAATATTGAACAAATGCAGATTAACAGGTAAATACAACATTATTTTACTAAGATAACTGAAGTGTTTTAGCATGTTGAATTGATAAAACTTTTAATTAATACCTCTTTGGCGTGGACTTGTAAACGCACAACGCAAACATCATAGCATCAACAACCTGAACAAAGATTTAACTCCCTTATTAGAGCTTAAAAGAAAAAAAATCAACTTCATTAGAATACTGTAATTGAGATACTTGGTCATTTGATTTTCTCCTTCCTCATTTTTATTTGTTCTTATGTTTCTTTCCGTGTCTCCATCATCTACTTCAAAATTATCTTCATTCCTAGATGTTGAGGTCTCACCCACCTTTTGCTTAATAATCGCTGTGAAAGTGTTCTGAAAAATTAAAGTCATTAGTTATTACATAAAATAACAAATTATGTTTAAGTAGCAAAACAATTATTAGCCTATGAAAACTGTACTTGAAAAAAGAGAAAAAGAAGCAAAAGCGATGAATCGGCAAAAGTCACTTGTTACCTCTAATAAGCTATTTTCTTTCTGTATCAGCAAAGCAAGCATGTCGTTAACATGAATGCATAGAAAGAAAAAGCAGACTTCTGTAATAGAAGCAGTCAGTGAAATATATATAACCAATACAAGAACTTCTACCATAATAAAATGCAAGATTCCTACTAGATTGGAAGGATATTTTTCGCTCAGGTCTGTTTCTTTGTTGTTTTAGTTTCTAATAATTTGAGAGGCATTATAAGAGTATTAAGCTAAAATATCACAAAAAAATCAGGGTAGTGATTTTCTCTTCTTTTTTTTTCATCATTGGTGGTAGAAGTTAGAGAGAAACCAGAGAAGGGTCTCTCTACAGTTATTAGTATCCATTCTCTTAAATCATTCTGAGAAGATTTTCAAAATAACAATTTGATTATTTGACTAATACTGTCTCAAGTCACCCCAATGTATATGACTAATACTGTCTCAAGTCACCCCAATGTATATGACTAATCCACTTTGGTATTTTCTTAGATGGGCGTAAAAACAATAATCATGCAAGCATATTAAGATGAGAAGTTCTTCACCAAACAACTTTTAGCAATATCTCAACCAAGTAGTACAATTAATACACATTAAAAACTTCAAACATAGTAGGATTAGAAAGCTTAAAGTTTATAAGAGCAATTGTTTTGATAAGTTACTTAGTTTAAATCTTTTAAGAGAAATTACCATGGATTTGGGGATATTACTCAACTGCAATTATGCCATCATTTCTACTATCAGAATTGGTCTCCTCTGCATTAATGTTACCAAAGTTAGCAAGCTTGACAGACCGGTTAATGGAGAAATCTGGCCACTAATAGAAAAATCAAAAGTAACATAAGAACAAAAATTAACCAATTGCCAATAAAATAATATATGAAAGCATGAACCAAAGAAACTCTAGAATTACAAAACTAAGACTGAGCAGATATCGGGACTAAAATTTTACACATTCGTTCACCCCACCTCTTCGTTTTCAAAACCCACAAGTTGTTAGCCGGCGAAAAGGGTGATGCTACTATCCAATGGAAAAGAGTTAGGATTTTTTAATTGATTTGGATTAAGCATTTACATGAGATTAGGGAAAATATGCGATAGAACAAGGGAGAGGATAAGGGTTACTGGGGTTCGTGTGAATTCTCAAATGAGGGAAAGTTAAAGAGGGAGAGAGATTAAGATTGAAAATGAAATTAGAATTTGGGAGGGAATTTCAATATTTGGAGCCAATTTTCTCAATTTCATTTCTTACACTTTTTTTTTTATTTGCTTAAAGTTTTCCTTCCTTTTCTTTTCTAAAAAGCTTAAATGAAAATAATGATATAAACTTAAAAATAAATCTAGTATCATTATACTATAACCGTTAAAGAATATTTATGTAGTAAGTAAAGATGAAAATATACCACGACAAAATGAAGTTATATAAGCAAATAAAAATAGATAAGAATATCTAGACAGAAGCATAGGCCTAGGCCAAACGAATTTGTCACTATCCAAGTCTATGACACAAAGTGTCCACTTTGAATGTAGACCGGTATTTAGCCTAAAATTCATTTCATAGAAAAATCGATTGAATTTATTTGAAAGGGATTTATAGAAATCAAATTAATCCAGTCATTTTATAAATATTTGATTTTAGGTTTGAAGCAACGAGTAATAATAAGAGACTAGGCGAAGCAGTAAAATATAATCGAAATAACTGAATTAGAAGGGAAAGAAATTCTTATTCAATATTTTGGAACGTCTAAACAAGTTGCTTCACTGATGAATTGAATGCTCGTAAACAGTCGTGAGTTCGCAATGACAACAGTAAGCAATATCCTCAGATGTCGCCTACCCGGATATACTGGATGACTCTCCAACTCGCAATGCATGTTCGGAACGAATTCTGGGGTACCTATACTTGGAAACTCATGCACACATTGTTATTAATCTGTATTTCAAAAAATCAGTAAATAATAAACACTGAAAATAAACAGAATCAGTGTTGAAACATAAGAATAATTTTTTCAGAATATAATCGAGCCCACTTAGTTCAAAGTGTGTCCTTAAGGAAATTATTCCCCTCACAGTACTCGAGGTTGATGGAATATCCCCTCCCAGGATAGAACGATTATCTTACCAGAATAGTAGTACTCCAAATTCAGGTAGCGGCGAACCACTCAACGGCAGTATATCACACAAAATTTATTTGTGCAGAAGAATAAGAAGTTTGTATTGTTCAGAAAATTTGTAAGTAAAATTATGAGGAATCAAACGAATTTATAGCCATGAAAGTACTGTTTCTGAAGGTTTGCAACCTTTCTGAACAGCCACTGAAAACTGGTGGGAATTTTAAATATGGAAAAGAAACCGGGTCGCGAGTCAGACGCGGATCCGGCCGGGTCGCGGGTCAGGATCACTAACGGGTAGGATTTGATAAGTTAATTAATTTAATTAAATAATTAAAAATTAAAGAAAATTTGGTCCAAAAAGATTATCAATCAATCAGATCATTTGACCCAATCCAAATCCAAATTCAAATCCAAATCCGAAGTCGAAGCCGAGCCGAGCCGAGCCGAGCCGAAGCTGAGCTGAGCCGAAGCCGAGCCGAGCGAGCGACGACGATGGCGCGAGGGGTCCTTACCCCCTCAACCCTTTTACTGACAAGAAGGAGTAATTCTACTTATAAGTAGAAGAACTTTTCTTTCCACTATCGATGTGGGACAAATGCTTATTTTATAAAGCAAGAGGGAACTCCCACTTTTCTTTCCACTACCGATGTGGGACAACTTTCACTTTTCTTTCCAATCATTTCCCATTTACCAATATCAATACCCAACAATCTCCCACATGAATTGGGAATGGCTATAATATAAAAGCGCGGACAAGTGTGATATACAAGCGAGAATTGACTGCATCTGGATAAGTAGGTTTCCCTTTGAACTTTCCGTAGTGAACTTATATCGGATATACTCGATCAATCGGTAGATTTGATATCTTTGAACCGTCAAACTTTGTTGTATACCTAGACAACATAAGTCACATAATCAACCTTCAACCGTTTATGGTTCTCACGGTTGTGTTCGTTTCAACCATGAACACATCCTGGTTTCATGAGTGCGTAGAGAATGGGCCTTCACTGTCATTTCCCTTTAAAGCGGCTTACACTTAACACTCACATATGTGATTTCTAACCATGTGGTCCTATAGCCACATTATCTGGTCATACACTGCCATATTTAGATAATCATTAAAGAACATTAATGCGTTATTAACTCATTAACAAGCCATAAGGTTTTATCCTTATTTCTGAACATTGTCTTCATCCGATAATGGGTTGAGTTATTTGACAACGTTGAACCGTCAGTCACAACTTTGTTTGATCTCCTTGAACCTAGCTCTTGGGATCTCCAGTCTGCTAGGTAGAGTTACCGCCATGATGACTTGTCCTCGGCCTTAACCTCATTCCCATTGATGATCTACTAACTCCCTCTCTAGATAAGCCTTTTGTAAGCGGATCCGCTACGTTATCTCTTAACTTTACATAGTCAATCGTGATAACGCCACTAGAGAGGAGTTGTCTAACGGTATTGTGTCTTCGTCGTATGTGATGAGATTTTCCGTTGTACATTACGCTCCCTGCCCTACCTATTCTTTGCTTGGTGTCACAATGTATACATATAGGAGCCAAAGGTTTGGGCCAGAATGGAATATCTTCTAAGAAATTCCGGAGCCATTCAGCTTCTTCACCGGCCTTGTCTAAAGCTATAAATTCAGATTTCATTGTAGAGCGGGCGATGCATGTCTGTTTTGATGATTTCCAAGACACTGATCCACCCCCAATTATGAAAACATAACCACTCATGGATTTAACTTCAGATGATCCGGTGATCCAATTTGCATCACTATATCCTTAGATCACGGCGGGATATTTGTTATAATGCAAAGCATAATCTTGGGTGTGTTTTAAATACCCCAAGACTCGTTTCATTGCCATCCAATGAGTTTGATTGGGATTACTTGTGAATCGACTCATCTTGCTTATAACACATGCTATATCTGGTCGTGTACAATTCATAATATACATCAAACTTCCCAAAACTCGTGCATAGTCCAATTGTGAGTCACTTTCACATTTATTCTTTTGAAGTGCAAAACTTACATCAATTGGAGTCTTTACAACATTGAAATTTAAATACTTAAACTTGTCAAGTACTCTTTCAATATAATGAGACTGCGATAATGCTAGACCTTGTGGAGTTTTATGAATTCTGATGCCTAAGATCAAATCAGCAACTCCTAAGTCTTTCATATCAAATTTGCTAGCCAGCATACGAGTCGTAGCATTTACATCGGTAATATCTCTACTCATTATCAACATGTCATCAACATATAAACAAACAATGACTTCATGATTTGGAGTATTTTTAATGTAAACACATTTGTCACACTCATTAATCTTAAATTCATTTGCCAACATTGTTTGGTCAAATTTCGCATGCCATTGTTTGGGTGCTTGTTTAAGTCCATAAAGTAACTTAACAAGTTTGCACACTTCCCTTTCTTTACCAGGAACCACAAAGCCCTCAGGTTGTTCCATGTAAATTTTTTCCTCAAATTCTCCATTTAAGAAAGCTGTCTTGACATCCATTTGATGGATTTCAAGACCATATACGGCCGTCAGTGCTACTAACACCCGAATAGATGTTATTCTTGTTATCGGCGAGTATGTGTCAAAGTAATCAAGACCTTCTTTTTGTCTATAACCTTTGACCACAAGTCTTGCCTTATATTTGTCAATAGTGCCATCAGCTTTCATTTTCCTTTTAAAAATCCATTTTGATCCTAAAGGTTTATTTCTAGGAGGAAGATCAACCAATTCCCATGTATGGTTGTTCAAAATTGATTCAATCTCACTATTGACTGCCTCTTTCCAAAATGCTGAATCAGAAGAAGACATCGCTGCTTTAAATGTTTGAGGCTCATTTTCAAGCAAGAATGTCACAAAATCTGGTCCAAAGGAAGTAGATGTCCTTTGACGTTTGCTACGCCTTGCATCCGCTTTACTTGGTGTATTTTCCTTTGGTTCTTCCCGTGGTCGTTTAGATCTTTCACTTGACGACTCACATTCAGTTTTATACGGATAAATATTTTCAAATAATTCAGCATTATCTGATTCAATTACCGTATTAACATGAATTTCGGGATTGTCCGATTTGTGAACCAAAAACCGACAAGCTTTGCTGTTTGTAGCATAACCAATAAAAACATAATCCACAGTTTTTGGTTCGATTTTTACCCTTTTGGGCATAGGAACTTGGACCTTTGGTAAACACCCCCACACTTTGAAATATTTCAAGTTGGATTTTCTTCCTTTCCATAGTTCATATGGAATAGATTGTGTTTTGCTGTGGGGCACCCTGTTGAGTATTCGGTTAGCTGTAAGGATAGCTTCCCCCCACAAGCTTTGCGATGGCAGGAACTTATTTGTAAGGCATTCATCATTTTCTTTAATGTTCGGTTTTTCCTTTCCGCAATTCCATTTGATTGTGGTGTGTAAGGGGCAGTAGTTTGATGAATAATTCCATATTCTAAACATATCTCTGCAAAAGGAGATTCGTACTCTCCACATCTATCACTTCTAATCATTTTTATCTTTTTATTCAATTGATTTTCCACTTCATTTTTGTATTGCTTAAATGCATCAATTGCTTCATCCTTACTATTAAGCAAATACACATAACAATATCAAGTGCAATCGTCAATAAAAGTTATAAAATACTTTTTCCCACCGCGAGATGGTATTGACTTCATATCACATATATCTGTGTGAATTAAGTCTAAAGGATTTGAATTCCTATCAATAGACTTATATGGATGTTTAACAAACTTAAATTCAACACAGATTTCACATTTAGATTTATTACACTCGAATTTAGACAATACTTTTAAATTAATCATTTTTCGCAAGGTTTTGTAGTTGACATGTCCTAAACGAACATGCCATAAATTATTTGACTCCAATAAGTAAGACGAAGCTGAATTTTTATTAATATTGTCAACAACCATTACATTGAGTTTGAAAAGGCCCTCGGTGAGGTAGCCCTTTCCTATGAACAATTCATTCTTACTTATTACAATTTTCTCACTAACCAACACGCACTTAATCCCATTTTTGACGAGTAGTCCGGCTGAAACTAAATTCTTCCGAATTGTTGGACGTACATAACATTGTTGAGAGTCAGGACCTTGCCGGAAGTCATCTTCAGAAGTATCTTCCCATATCCTTCAACCTTGGCTGTTGCAGTATTTCCCATAAACAGTACCTCTTCGGGTCCAGCGGGAGCATAGGTTGCAAATGCTTATTTTGTAGCGCAAAAATGTCGAGTGGCACCAGAATCAAGTCACCACTCCTTTGGGTTTCCAACCAAATTGCACTCCGATAGCATTGCACACAGATCATCCATATCATCATTCTTTTCCACCATATTGGCTTGTCCTTTTCCCTTGTTCTTTTTAGGAGGCGACAATCACGGGGCTTTGTGGCCGCTTTTCCACAATTAAAGCGGTTGCCCTTGGACTTTTTCTTGTTGGAATCCTTCTCCTTTCCGTAAGGCCTCTTCCTTTTCTTGTTCTTTTTCGTGAGCGATCTTCAACGATGTTTGCCCCTTAAATTGGTGAAGTCTTACGGTACCTCTTCTCAGCGGTTTTGTTAGCTTCTTCGATCTTGAGACGAATCACAAGATCTACCAACTTCATTTCCTTTCTTTTGTGCTTAAGATAATTCTTGAAATCTTTCCATGAGGGCGGCAACTTCTCAATCATTGCAGCCACTTGGAATGCTTCATTTACTACCATACCTTCAGCAATAAGGTCATGGAAGATAAGTTGAAGCTCTTGAACTTGGGTTCCAACGGTTTTTCCATCCACCATTTTGTAGTCTAGGAATTTGGCAACCACAAACTTCTTCAAGCAAGCATCTTCAGTTTTGTACTTCTTTTCAAGTGCAGTCCATAGTTCTTTGGAAATCTCTACTGCACTGTAGACGTTGTACAAGTCATCTTCTAAGGCACTTAAAATGTAGCCTTTGCACAAAAAATCAGCATGTTTCCAAGCCTCAGTAACCATGAACTATTGGTTGTCAGGCATGTCGGCGGCAGGCACGGGAGGGTCCTCATTGGTGAACTTTTGCATACCAAGGGTGGTAAGCCAAAAGAACATTCTTTGCTGCCATCCTTTAAAGTTGGCACCGATGAACTTCACAGGTTTCTCAGCCGGTGGCATAGCGGTACGGGTTGTAGGAGTAACCGCTGGTGCAGTATTAGCTGAGGTAGTTCCAGTCTCAATTGTCATTATTCGTTTGTCACCGTCAAATTGACAAACTGTTTTAGTTAATAAAACCAGAATAGCAATTCAATCACAGACTTAAACGATGAAGATTTTATTTCTTCAAATCGTAATATATTATGAAACTTTAGTATTCCAACGAAGTTTTTATATCTTCGAGTCAGAATATTAATATTCATATGGAGTAGAAAACTACACAAATTTTAATCTCCACACCAGAATACATTAACGATGAAGTTTTTATGTTCTTCAAATCGTTGTACAAGTATGAACTTTAATATTCCAATGAAATTTTTATGTCTTCAAGTCAGAATATGAAATTTCATACGGAGTAGAAAACCACACAGGTTTTAGTCTCCAAAACAGAATACAGATTAATCTAAAAATATAATTTTCTTAAGATTGTTATTAATCTGTATTCCAAAAAACCAGTAAATAATAAACACTGAAAATAAACAGAATCAGTGTTGAAACATAAGAATATTTTTTTCAGAATATAATCGAGCCCACTTAGTTCAAAGTGTGTCCTTAAGGAAATTATTCCCCTCACAGTACTCGAGGTTGATGGAATATCCCCTCCCAGGATAGAACGATTATCTTAACAGAATAGTAGTACTCCAAAATCAGGTAGCGGCGAACCACTTAACGGCAGTATATCACACAAAATTTATTTGTGCAGAAGAAGAAGAAGTTTGTATTGTTCAGAAAATTCGTAAGTAAAATTCTGAGGAATCAAACGAATTTATAGCCATGGAAGTACTGTTTCTGAAGGTTTGCAACTTTTCTGAACAGCCACTGAAAACTGGTGGGAATTTTAAATATGGAAAAGAAACCGGACGCGAATTGGGCCTTGGATCCGTAGTCGCGGTCGTGGTCACTAACAGGTAGGATTGGATAAGTTAATTAATTTAATTAAATAATAATTAATTAAATAATTAAAAATTAAAGAAATTTTGGTCCAAAAAGATTATCAATCAATCAGATCATTTGACCAAATCCAAATCCGAAGCCGAAGCCGAAGCCGAGCCGAGCCGAAGCCGATCCGAGCGAGCGACGACGATGGCGCGAGGGGTCCTTGCCCCCTCAATCCTTTTACTGACAAGAAGGAGTAATTCTACTTATAAGTAGAAGAACTTTTCTTTCCACTACCGATGTAGGACAAATTCTTATTTTATAAAGCAAGAGGGAACTCCCACTTTTCTTTCCACTACCGATGTGGGACAACTTCCACTTTTCTTTCCAATCATTTTCCATTCACCAATATCAATACCCAACACACATTACTCTGCTTTACCGGTCACAGTCCTTCGACCCTCAGCTTGTCTCGATCTTGATCTTTTTAAGCCACGGATGTCCATCTAACGACTCAACACATTTTGATCAATACAACCATGATTTGTCTTTAATTTTGGACTACGCCATATCAAGCGCCAAAAGAGAGCGTAACATGTGAACTTGAGTTATGCCTTTCCATTCTCATGTGGATTCGCCTAAGGTGTCATTGCACCTCTTTTTCAGAAACTTACCAACCTAGAAGCCTGTCAGTCCTGCTTGACCCACCTTCATCAGTCGCCCCTGTAAGGGGCTTTACAACTTGTTGTTGGAATTGAATTTGTGTTGGATTGTCATTGTTGAACGATCATCGAAGCTTGAGTTGAATTTTAAACCCAAAAAATTATTGTGTGGTCAATTGGGTATTTTCGAATATGAGATTTTGAGGTATTTCAGATTTCAGAACATTATTTCTATAAGGAACCACAATGAATTATAACACTCGAGTTTCTTTTGAACTCTTGAATTGTTACATAGACTAGTATAATTTTTGAGTTATTTTCATTTGAAGCTTGTTGGTTGTTGAACTCAATGTTTCTAGCTTGGTAAAGTCAACTCCACCATTTATGAATTCAAATAGTTTTTAGTTGTTTTAGGTTTACGCAACTATTCATGTTATTTATGATTGGGTCACGTTGAAGTGTGTGAGTGATCATCTCATCTGAAAATTTAAGTTACTAGAAAAAATATATTTTTATTTAATTTATATCCTCCACATCCTTAAATTGAGTTGAAGTCTTCAATTTAGGAGGATGTCAAATAATTGGGTGTTCTATTTGTGGACCAAAGGATCAATTGGGGATTAAAAAGGTTCAGTGGGTTAAGAGTTTGAGGTCTTTGCCCATATTTTATTTATTTATCATGAATAAAATAAAATATCAATTATAGAATATATTTACCAATATAAACTACAATACATAAATGAAAATATAAGTATAAAAAAAAGGAATAGATCTAATAAATATAATATAGTAATACACTAAATTTCGAAAAGAAATCCATGGACGTTTATTAATTAATTATTACTATTTCTATGCATCTTTCCTGCTTAAATTAATAATAATAATAATAATAATAATAATAAAAAAAAAATAAATTGCTAGAGATTACAACAGTTTTTTTTGAAAATAAATGGCTTGGATTAGAATTCCCACTAAAAATAAATTACGTATAAATTAGAAAACTTTCCTAGTTATATATTTAGCTAGGATATTCCTAGCTAAACCGTAATCTTTTTTAAAAAAGAATTAGCGCTAAAAGCAATTCCCACAAAAAATTAGCTACAAATTAGGCTAGGAAACTACCCTAGTTATATTTTAGCTAGGGAATGTCCCTAGCTAATTCCTACTATAATAGTATAATGTGGCTAAATTTTCAAACAAGAAAGTTTGCTTGGATAGGAGTTTTTAGCTATATTCATAGCTAGTATGAACTATTAGCTAGGGATTTGATTATCCTAGCTAAAATCCCTAGATAATCACATGTTCTCTTGTAGTGAATTATTATTTACTTAGCCGTACTATAGTGTGATAATTGTATAATTTTAAGATGCCTAACTTTTTATGTGCTCCGTAATATACTATTTGAGCAGAAAATAGGTTATTCATTTGGAGAGTAGTCACTCATTTCTTCACAGTAGAGCCACTTACTAATTTGTCCTTTTATCAATGAATTTTGTAACCAATTTTACTTTATGTACAAAAGCTATAGGATTGAGTAATCAAAACAACACGACTACACATGCAAACGTTATACACGTATATTCATATTCATGCAAACCAAATCATTACCGATCAAACAAACATTTCAAACAAAGTAATTACATCAGAATCCAATTACAAGGTAGCCTTCCAAGTCGGCCCTTAAAGATGTTCGTTATTTTCTTTGTACGTAGAACAACTTAAGTGCATATTGTGTGCAAGTTTCTGAAATAGGATTAAAAGGTCCAAATAATCCAAAAGCCAAAGAGAAAAAGATAAACTGTAGTAAAAGACCAAACACATGTCCTCGTTTTTGTCGTAAAAGAAACATCTATTAGCTTCACCAATCAAAGCTAATAGACTCAAAATGAAGGTTTTGTGCCAAGCCAGAAGCACATATTTTGGCAACCTCATGTCTCATGCTCTTTGGCCCGCAAACCACAACTCCAACATCTGATGCTTTGCAATCAAAAAGTATTCCTGTCATGCAATTCAAATATCATAAGTTCCTCTTCTAACAAATATTTCAAGAATAATATTAAGAGCGGAGCTACAACTCACGAAGGTGGTTAGTTGAACATGTTTCATCGAAAAATTATATTGTGTATCGAAGTTACTCCTATTAAATATAATATTTATTGTACTTTTTATACATACATATGTATAAAATTCCGACTTTGCCATTTTGTATGTATGAACTATGAAGTACCAAATACTTCCATAGCAGGTTAAACTGCATCCATAGTGTAAAAGTTCAATTATATTGTATACTTAGTATGTACTCCTAGTATTATATATGAGAAGTGCCAATTACAAGAATTAGTAAACTCACTTTTTAGATCAGGCCTACCACCATAATGCACCTTAGTGGCTTGAACAATAGACTGCTGAGGAAGGCTTTCCAGCTCCAATTCCGTACCACATAAATTACCTGCAGGTGAATTTGTAACGCTAGGAATTTCCACATTCTGAATTTGTTTTCCTTCAGTTTCATTCTCCCTTTTTTGCCACATAAAAATAACACTGGTAGCAATAAAGACCGAAGCACAAACCAAAAACATGTCCCAAATGATTTTCCCACTGTAATGATAAATCTTTCCGTCGCGCTCAACTGGATATATGGAGTAACGCGTGATGAGGCCTAACAAGAGGAGAAACATGACAAATGACGATGAAATTATCGCGCCGAGCCATAGCCAACTGCTATTGCCAAGTGCTGCTGAAATTGGAGAGTCTTTTGGATTTTGTTTGAACACAATTGTTTGGACATGACCTATAAGGTTATTTTCTTGTGGATCATTTTCTCTAGTGATATAGGCTTCGATTTGGAAATCTAAGTTGGAGATATCGGAAGGTGTAGTGGAGAGAGGGAGCAAGAGATCGAGCATTGTGAGATCGGATGTGTTCTTGAAGGCTGTGATTAGGATTACTTTTGGTATTTTGGTGGTCGGTTGTGTTGTGCTTCTGTAAATGAGCTCTCGGAATATTGAAATCATGGGAGTAATTCCACTTCCTCCACTGACCATCACCAAGCAATCTCGACTGCAACAATGTCACATTGCAATTTGTTAAATCTTTGTAACAAGCAGTGATGGACACAAAATTTTTAAATCATCGGTATTCAATTATTTTTAGTTTGAAAATTGCTACCAAGACATGTTGCTCAGTTACTGACCATAGCCTGGAAAGCCGAGCGTGGGTCTGCCATTAGTAACAAGGCATCCTTTTTTTTTTTTTTAAATTCAATTACCAGAAAACTTATCTGGGTGGTGTTGTATTTAACAAAAAGGGGTGGAGCGGGGCTGAACCTGACCCCCATACAACACAATCGGCAACAAAAACCGGTGAATTATGAATTTAAATTATAATATACATCGACCTAACTCGTTGTAGCAGATAAAGATGAATTATTTTACAATTTATTTACTCCTATTTATTATAAACATTGCCTATATAGTTGTTTTTCACATGATCTAATAGCATAAAAAATTCTTTGATGATGATAGTGTATAAAAGTTAATTAAAGAAATTTAACTGATCACATCAAGTTGAGCGACCAGATATTTGAATATAAATCAACAGTGGTTTGATACGACTAATTGTATTTAGACAAAGAGAAATGATCCTACTATAATAATTACTATATAGGTGAAAGAACCAAATTGTTCTGCATAAATTTTAGCAAATGTCATGGTTGGTACCTTGTACTATACAATTAAAGTGAAACGTAACAGTAAAAGAAAAAAATATAAAATTAAACACGAATGCATTGTGAAAAATAAGAACAAGGGAAGGTATTGAGATAAAATTGACTAACCATTTAACATGGATGATTGTTTTTTTAATTACGAATCTCGAATTAATGTAAATTACATGAATGTGTTTATAAATTATAGGTTTGGGCCTTTGGTACATACCTTAAGAAATGAGAAGATGAAGGCCCATAAGGTCCCTCTGTTGAGATTTGAAGACGATCTGGAGAAGAAGAAAGTTGTTTTTCTAACTTTTGACTCCAACTTCCCACGCATTTAATTACAACACTCAGCTTATCTGACTCCAAATTACTGCTTGAAACTACAGTAAATGGATGCCACTGCAACTTGGATACGCTTGGCACATTCACATACAAGATGCTTGTGGGGTTGTACGTCAATGCTGTTATAAAGTGAAAATAATAAGTACATCCATTATTAATAAAACTAGCATATATAAAAACGCATCATCCGTATCGAATGTTTACACCCTTCTCCTTCTATTTCAATTTTTGAAACTTATTTAAATGAACACAAAGTTTAATAAAGAAAAAAAAGACAACTTAAATATATTTTTAAACATATCATAACATTTGTATGACTATAATATTTTTGAAACATTTGATCTTAAACATTCCGTAACATTTGTGTAGACTAAAATAATTTTGAAACCTCTAATATTAAATATGTCATAATATTTATGTGGCTATAAACGATTCTCATTAAGGGTAAATAAGAAACTTAAATTGTTTCCAAATTTGAAAGGAGTTATTTCTTTTTTAATGAGCTAAAAAAGAAATAGGCTCACATGAATTGAAATGGAGTGAGTAGCTTCTTTAAAAGGTAATTAATTAACACACTTAGGTAATTGTAAAGATATACCCGACGTTTCATTTTATATATTTTACTTTGACAAAGTATGGAATTTAAGAAAGTAAAAAATACTTTTGAATCTAGTTATTTTAAACTAAAAAAGTGTATAATGTATCAAAATGTTTGTATATTATAATTTTAAATGTCACGTGAGATGTTGGAACTAAAGAACTACTAAATATTTAAAATGTCATTTTTTTAAAAATAAACTGAAAAGGAAAACAAGAGACATAAATTGATATAAAACGTGTATATATATATATATACACCTGGATTCTTGGAAAAGCTGAGTTCAATAGTGCTACAAGGTAAAATTCGTGAAGAGATTAATCTAGCCCTTCGTTTAGACTGTAAGAATCTCAAGTATCGATCGATCACAAAGAGAAAAATCCCAGGGAGGATCATGCATGTGTAGGCAACTCCAACATGCAATAGGTAGAAGAAGATGTAGAGAAAATAGAGCTGATGTGTGTAGAAGAAAACTTCAAACATCTTTCTCCTTATCTTGTACAAACTTGTACCCCACATTGCTATTGCAACCAAGGCAGCTATTTCTCCAGCTACGTTGGATACGTAGGTACTGCTCCATTCTAACATCTGCATGTATAATTAACCATATACGACATTAATTAGTAGTAAGATTCTTTGCTTGAAAGTATAATTATAAGTAGCCGTTTAATTTTTTAGATGAAATGGTCACATTCTTCAACATGCAGTGTCATAATTGGCAGAGATCCTGGGTTCAAGACTCAACGCCACCCATTACAAAAATGGGATTTAATTTTTTTTTAGCTGATTATCATAGATATTAGGGTTATTTTTTTGCTGTGGGCGTGTTGGACCATGTGTAATGTAAAATCCTTATTAAAAATGGATTTTCATGCGCTTAACTCATGAAAGAAATTATGTCTATACGTAAAGGGGTGTGTTGAGGATATATATATAATTAAGTATAATAAATAAAAGTGTGCTTTCTCTAACAACTTAATTATAAGATCTTGGATGTGATGCTCACATTTCTCTACTTTATTTAATTAATTAGATGTAAAACCGATTAAAGACATAGATGGATCCAAGATCTAGAGTGATTAGTGGGTTTTGATTGATCATCAGTGTGATATTATTGATTATATCTATACATTTTAAACTTTTTTTTTGCATATGTATATAATAGCCGAAAGTAATGAATTCAATGAAACCCACAAAATTATTAACCCTAGCAGTTTGTGATTAAAGATATCGTCCAAGATACAGCTAATAGCTCTACAAACACTTGAAGGATATTGGGATCAAGGATATATACATATATGTAAACAAATTACCTCAATCATTTGATTAGAGACGGCATAATATATAACGAAGCCAACACTATGGAGAATTGCAAGGGCCATAGAGACATGGCCAAGCCAGATGTGATACTTAATGCTTGATTCTGAAGTTAGCCCAACCAGCGGCAATATTGACGACAATCGGGTCACTGGGAAAAACAAAAACGCATAGCATATGTTCCCAATGTAACCAAGCCTCAAAATTACACTTCTAAACTTTGCCATCCACCTGTAAATAATTAACCCAAAATACATACCAATCCATCGATTTTAGAAAGAAAACAAAATTGTATATATAGAAAAAAGGAAGTTGATGCATGACTTACACTTTCTCATTTGGATTGTGCATATGGAGAGTACCATAGCTGACATAGACGTAGTTGGCTAAAGACCAAATTAGAAGGACGGTAAACATTGCAGCAAAAGTAAATTCAACAGCGTTCACAATTCCCAGAGGTTCCATCACGAGCAGTGGCCGTTTCCATGAACCAAAATATTGCCGCTCCTTATTATTTCCATTACTACTGCACCACAATTAATTAATTAAACAAGCCCAAAATGAATATATGAAGAATAATTTTTATGGTATGTTTGAGAACGAAAAAGAGATCAAAGATGAAATTAATAGTACTCCTAATTAACTAACTAACCTCTGATCAGAAGTTGACTTGCTAAAGATGAAGATAGACGCAACTCACACCCGCTATCAACATTATAGGAAATGTTAATAGAAGAAGATTTGTCCCTGTAAACAAGTGCGAAGTTTATTAGTAGTTATGTTGGGGAATACCGGTGGTTAACTAGCACACAATCAAGGCACGAAGTAAATAGAGAAAAAGAAACAATAGAGGAAAAAAATATATGAGATCGTCTCCAATTACAATTCTCTTTAAAAACCCTAAGTGTTTCCCAACCCTAGAGAGTCTTTACACCGACGATGTATATCACTTATTAAAGTGATCACATGTACACTGCTAATAAGTTTGATCCTATCAGCCCTCGACCTCCACCATCAACACATATTTCCGTTTCTTCTCTAATTTTGGGTCACAATGCGAGTTTTTATGGTTGTCGCATCAACCAGAATTCAAAACGCTGTCAACAAGCTAGGCTAGGAGCATTTAATCTGGAAATTAAATCAAACAGGAAGAAGTATATATGACAAGACAAATTTTTTGTAAGCTAATTAGTTTGTATATAGTTCCAGTGATGTACTGGGCTAACTTTTGTGGGAGTTCCATTGAACTCAATGGTGCATCATATTGTAACTTTTTGCTGGAAGGAATAAGATGCACATCCATATTTGGATGTATTATATAAAAAAAGTATGACAAGACAAATTTAATTTACCTTGTTCTCTGAAATATGTAGAGTTGAGCTCGTCTAAGAGCTGGGGAGTCCATGAATATTTGTAAATCTTTGTAGGTAACATTACCCATATGAAGAGCCATCCAACAAACACCAATACCAAAAATATATTCAAAACAGCTGATCTGCTCCCCATATCCTCACACTAGAATTACTATGATCTCAAATTCTTCTTATGCATGTGATGAAGTTGGCTTATAAAGAGATGCTATATATATATATATATATATAGAAGAGTGTGTTCATGTGTGGAAAAGTGGAACATCATGGTTCTTGCTTTTTACCTATTATTATTATGATTGATGTTACCTACAAATTCCCTTGCGTGGACTTTTCAAGTGGTACTATTTACTTTGTTTTTTTTTATTGAAATTTTTAAGGTGAATTATGGCAGTCTAGTAAACGTGTCTATGAGATATGTACTAATTTGCCTTTCAACTAAAAGGAAGAGCCACTTTTGACTAAGGTAAAAATGTGTTTTAAGTTATATACATGGCAGTATAAGAAAATTTACATTATCAGTATTTTTATATGTCGTAGGATAATATATCTTATTTTTTTAATACTTCCCAAATTTCACATTTTTGAGGTTTATCTTAAATATTATTTGGGTGATGTGATAGTGTAAATTATTCTTTAATTGATATTGTATAAAATGTAAACTCAAAAAGAATGCATATACTTACCAGCATCCAACATTTGCATATCAAACCAAGCAAATTTAGCTTTGGATTTAAAAATAGTCAAAGTAAGAATATCCATCACTTAACCATAATTAACTTATACATGTATCGATTAACATGTCTTGCATTTACTAATTAGATACAAACATCATGTGTAAGTAAGTTCTATCGTAAAAATATTACTTAACAGTTAAAGAGCCAAAAAGAGCTGACCCCAAGAATGGATTAGATTAAAATGATGTTCTTGTACAAACTATTCATAAGTACTAGCTCGGACTAAGAGGGGAATAATTAAGTTGACCAGGTAGGCAGGTACACGCATAGCAAATAGGAAGGATGCATTGATACCCATAGATAATGATAATTTAATTTAATTTAATTTAATTTAGGATATCCTCTCATTTAAAGAAACTGGATGAATGAAAAATTCCAAGATTTGAGATAGTACTAGCACTGCAAGTACAGTTGACTAACTACTACACATAAAATTGCAGTACACAAATTTAAGTAGTACGTTCTAGGGTTTGGGCTTACATTTTATGTACTTGATGAGCGATATTGATAGCGAATATACTCTATATATATTATATAATTAATATTTAGTGTAATTAAGATAAAATAGAGATCTTAATTCTATTAGAACTACAATTATAATTAAGGTAAAATAGAAATCCTAATTTTATTAAGACTATATATATATATATATGTATATATATGACATTAATAAGAGAACTCCATCAAATAGATTTACATTATTTTACATGGTATCAAGAGGCAAAAAAATTCCTCCCTTGAATAAAGGGCACGGAGCAGTATGATTGATTTCTTGTATGTTTTCTTATAAGACGAATCACCAATTTGAGGAACCATTATCCTCAGATACTCATATTGTACAACCCACCTCTCTATAATGGTTTCTGTATATGCCCTTGCAATACCTGAACTATGTTCCGACAAAGAACTAGGTTTCTCTTGAACAAGTATTATGTCTATTAACATTGGTTCCATCAAATTTCTATGCCCGAAAATTCAAATTATCAAGAACAGCAGGACGATCTCCCAACACCAAATTGAACCATTTGTCACTCAAAATCAATCTGTATACCGCTGATATACATAACACCAAGCCCCCATATTCCCTGTTTTATAGCCCTATACATCAAGTATACAAGCAATATACACCACCCGATACACTTATCACATAAGCAGCCCGGTATACCGCTGTTATACAGCTGATATACGACAGCCTCTCAACCGATATTCTTCCTAAATTCCGATACCCTCATGGTGTCACCCCGCAGCCCACATAACTTCCCACACTTCCTCTTCCTTAACACCTGGCGTCACAAATTATCAGCCGCACGCCAAATTCCCGGCTCAGTAGGCCAACCCACATCCTTGGCAACAGTTCGGGCACTGGGCCCAGTCAACCAGTCTCATTCTAGGCCAGGCCCAACAGCAATATGGGGCACTGCCGTGGCCCACTGCCCAGCACCACCGAGCCATTGTCCAGCCACCAAGTCCACTACACAACGGCCCAGCAGCAACACGGTGATACGTGTTATATGGATACGGTGCCACGTCTCACCTCACCAACAATTATGGTAATCTCTCTCAACTGCAAAATTTAAATACGCCTTAATCTATTATGGTCGGAAATGGTCATCGCATTCCAATTCAAGGGTTTGGCCACACACTAACCCCACCACCACATCCCCACTTCTCTCTTAAAAACGTTCTATATGCCCCTAACATTATCAAGAACCCAATAGAAAATTTGCCACCTATAATTCTATATCCATTAATTTTGACCCGTTTGGTTTTTCTATAACGGACCTACGTACCGAGAAACTTCTTACGAGATGCAATAGTGAGGGGGACCTCTATACTTTTCTATCCACGTCCGCTACCAGTGTCAATCCTCCCACATATATAGCTGCCATCTCCTCCTCAACGTGGCATAGTAGACTTGGACATCCCGGAACTCATATTTTTTATTTTCTTAGAAACCACAATTTAATTAAATGTAATAAAGGGAACCTTGCCCATAATTTCTCCTCTTGTCATCTAGGAAAACATGTTAGACTTTCGTTTACGTCTTCTTTAAGTGTTACTTTCTCTCCCTTTGATATTATTCATGCGGATTTATGGACATCTCCTATAACTAGCAACTTAGGTCATAAATATTATTTGGTATTTTTGGATGACTTCTCTCACTTCCGTTGGGTCTATCCGCTTAAACTTAAGTCTCAAGTTTACTCCAAATTCCTTAAATTTCGTACATTGGTTAAAACGCAATTTGAAAAAGACATCAAAATATTTCAATGTGATAATGGTCGTGAGTTCAATAGCTTCCGCTTTCATAATTTTTGTGTGGCTAATGGCATGGTTTTTCGTTTCTCCTGTCCCCATACTTCCCCTCAAAATGGTAAAGCCGAAAGAATTCTCCGCACCATTAACAATATGATTCGTACCCTTCTTTTTCATGCGTCTCTCCCCTACCTTTTGGGTATATGCATTAAAAATAATAGAACATATTCTTAACATCTTACCCACTCGTACGATCCAAAATAGGACACCCACCAAAATTCTCTTCCGTCGGATCCCTTTCTATAATCACCTTCAAATTTTTGGTTGTCTTTATTACCCAAATCTGGCCTCCACTGTCCCTCATAAATTAGCACCTCGCTCCACTCCGTGCGTCTTCCTAAGTTACCCGCCGAACCATAGGGGGTACTTGTGCTATGAGTTATCCACAAACAAAATCATAGTTGCACGCCACGTCATGTTTGTTGAGTACGTTTTTCCGTTCAACAATAACCAAAAATTCCGAGTCACTGATTATAGAATCCTTGATGACCCGGACACCTCACCTCTAGTCCAAAATGCACTACAAAATCCACACCCTTCGACCATCCCACCACCCAGCCTGTCGACCCCACCCCACTACCCAGTCCCTGCCTAATTACTGCCTGAACTCACACCCGACACACTGCCCCTACCCCCTGCCCAATCACTGCCCGAAACTCCACCCGTCATACTACCCCAACCCACTACCCGCCACACGCTGCATTTACCCACCACCCCTGCTTATCTCTGCCTGTCCCCATCGCCTACCATATCTGTCACCATCCAGCCCCCTTACCCCACCCGTGACCTATCTACTCAAACCATCTCACCCATTCCTAAAAACCAAAAATTAGCCAAACTTGACCCGAATTTGAATGCGGCCATGCGAGAGGAGTTAATGCGCTTACCTCACATCGCACTTGGGATCTTGTTCCGCGACCTGAGGGGGTGAATGTAATCCGATGTATGTGGATATTTCGTCATAAGTTCAGAGATAATGATGCCCTTGATCATCACAAGGCCAGACTTGTAGCAAATGACACAGGGCAATAAGAGGGTGTTGATTATGGTGATACTTTTAGGCCAGTGGTTAAGCCAGCTATCATCCACACAGTTTTGAGCATTGCTATGGGGAAGAATTGGGTTATTCACCAGCTTGATGTAAGGAATGCTTTCTTACATGGGGATTTGAAAGAAATCATCTATATGCATCAACCGACAGATTTTGTGCATTTGGAGGCTCTTCATCATATTTGTCGTCTTCGTAAGTCGTTATATGGGCTGAAGCAGCCCCAAGGGCTTGGTATGAGCGGTTTGCCATTTACATTATACAGACCGGTTTCGTGTGCAGCAAGAGTGATAATTCATTGTTCATTTTTCATCGAAGTACTGACACAACTTACCTTCTGTTATATGTGGATGATATTGTACTGACAACTTCTTCAGATGGCCTGAAGCACGAGATCATTACTCTACTCAAGTCTGAATTTGCTATGACTGACTTGGGTAAGTTGAGTTATTTTTTGGGGATATCAGTGAGCAGATCCACACATGCCATGTTCCTGTGTCAGCGTAAGTATGCATAAGAGATTGTCTATAGGGCTAAAATGGTAAATTGTAAGATCATGCCCACTCCCATCGAATCCAAGTCCAAACTAAGTGCAGATGATGGGAATCCGGTCAGTGATCCCTCTCTTTATAGGAGTCTCGCAGATGCTCTTCAGTATCTCATCTTTACTCAGCTAGATATTGCATATGCGGTCCAGCAGATGTGCTTGTTCATGCACGCTTCTAGGGAGTCTCACTTTACAGCTCTTAAGCGTATCATTCGATACGTTAAGGGCACTATTGACTATGGACTTCATTTATATCCCTCAACACCGACACCGACTAGATTGCTCTCCTATAGAGATGCAGATTGGGCAGGCTGCCCGGACACCCGTCGCTCTACATCCGGCTATTGTGTGTTTTTGGGGATAACATCATATTATGGTCTACCAAGCGACAAGCCACACTTTCCCATTTGAGTGCAGAAATAGAATATCGAGGCGTTATGAATGTCGTTGCCGAGCTATGTTAGCTCCATAATCTCTTTCTTGAGCTTAATTGTCCTATATGGAAAGCATCTTTGATTTACTGTGATAACATATCTGCTGTCTACTTGTCTCATAATTCGGTTCAACATCAGCGAACCAAACATATTGTGATAGATATTCACTGTATTCGTGAGAAGGTTGCAATGAGACACGTTAGAGTGTTGCATGTTCCTTCTTCGTATCGATATGTAGATATCTTCACAAAAGGGGCTTCCTTGGCAACTGTTCCTTGACTTCAGATTCAGTCTCAGTGTCCGGCCTCCTCTCACTCCGACTGAGGGGGGTGTGATAGTGAAAATATTCCATATATATTCACAATATATTTTATAATTAATATTTAGTGTAATTAAGATAAAATAGAGATCATAATTCTATTAGGACTACAATTGTATACTCTATATATATGACATTAATAAGAGAACTCCATCAAGGAGATTTATATTATTCTACAGATATGATTAGTCAGCTTCATGGTTATTGTAGAATAGTATTAATATCTCTTGGAAGTCTTTCTCATTAATACCACTGTATACAGTGTACAATAAAGAACCCTAATACAATAAGAATCATAGTTTATCATAATTATATATCACTAAATATTTACACAATATATGAGATATATTCTGATTATGGTGCTATATTTTGTACACGTTAATACACCCTCTCAGTCGGAGTGGGAGGAGGCCGAATACTGAGACTGGATTTGAAGTCAATGAATAGCTATCTCGGGAGGCCCTTCGTGAAGATATCTGCGTACTGATATGAAGAAGGCACATGCAATACTCTAACATGCCCGAGAGCAACCTTCTCACGAACAAAGTGGATGCCTATCTCAATATGCTTGGTTCGCTGATGCTGAACTGGATTGTGAGACAGGTATATAGCAGATATGTTACCACAGTATACCAGAGACGCTTTACGTAAAAGACACTGAAGCTCCAAAAGAAGGTTTCAGAGCCAACAGATCTCAATAACAACATTAACAACTCCTCTATACTCTACTTCTGCACTCGAACGGGATAATGTGGCTTGCCGCTTGGTAGACCAAGATATGAGATTATCTCCTAAAAATCACACAGTAGCCGGATGTAGAGCGGCGTGTGTCTGAACAGCCTGCCCAATCTGTATCTATGTATGATAATAACCTATTTGGTACAGAGGGGTATAAGTGTAGTCCATAATCAAGTGTGACCTTAACATATCGAATGATACATTTAAGGGTAGTGAAATGAGGCTCACTGGGGCATGCATAAACAAACATACCTGCTGAACATCATAAGCAATGTCAGGCCGGGTGAAAGTGAGATACTGAAGTGTACCTGCTAGACTCTTATACAGAGTAGGATATGTCACTGGATTACCATCCACGACACTAAGTTTGGATTTAGAATCAATCGGAGTGGATATGATTTTGCAATTGTCCATCTTAGCTCTGTGCACGATCTCTTCTGCATACTTACGATGGCAAAGAAACATAGTGTCTGCAGATCTAGTCACTGAGATTCCAAAAAAATAACTCAACTTTCCCAAATTAGTCATAGCAAATTCAGTTTTGAGCAGTGCAATAATCTCATTTTTCAACACAACGGTAGAAGCAGTAAGAAAAATGTCATACACATATAATAATAAATAAGCAATGTCACTGCCTCTATGGAAAGTAAAGAGAGAATTATCACATTTGCTGCAGGTAAACCCAATATGCATAATGAACTGTGCAAATCGATCATACCACGCTCTAGAGGCCTGTTTTAAACCATAAAGTGACTTACGGAGATGCCATACATACTGAGGGGCTGCTGGATGGATAAATCCGGCAGGCTGGTTCATGTAAACAATTTCATTTAAATCCCAATGGAGAAACGTATTTTTCATATCAAGCTGATGAATCGACCAATGCTTTCCCATAGCAATGCTCAGAATTATACGAATGGTAGTCGGTTTAATAACCGGACTGAATATCTCACCGCAATCAATACCCTCCTGCTGGTTAGTACCATTTGCCACAAGCCTTGTCTTATATCTCTCCAAATCACCATTATCCTTGTACTTGTGACAAAAAAGCCACATACAACAGATCACATTCACCCCCTCCGATCGAGGAACCAAATCCCAAGTGCGCTGTGTTGTTAAAGCATTAAACTCCTCACACATGGCCGCATTCCAATTCGGGTCCATTTTGGCTAATTTTGGGTTTTTGGGAATAGGGGAAATTATTTGGGTGGACATGTCAAATTGGACTTTGGATTTGAAAATCCCGTGTTGGGCACGGGTTTCCATACGGTGTGAGGGTGCTGACTGGGTAAGGGTTATGGTTGATGGGTCGATTGTACTGACTGGGGTCGGAATTGGGTTTGGCTTAGGTCTAGGTGTCGGAATGGGGTGTCGGTCTAGAGAGGTGTTGCAGTGAGTCGGAACAATGACGAGGGGTAGGTTGGATGTCATTTTAGATGTGTCGATGTTGGTATCAGTTTCTGGGTTGGGTCTGGTTGCCGATCTCGGTATATCGGGACTGGCGAAAGACGGTATAGTGGGGTACAATGTTGGAGGTGAGAGGGTTTTGGTAATAGGGTTGATTGGCTGGTTGTTGGTGACTGGAGTGAATGTGTCTTGGTAGTGACTGCGGAGACGGTACATGTGCTGGGACCCGGAAGTGACCCGACCCGGAACCGAAAAAATAGTGGAAATGGCACAAATTCCAGATTCTTCAACACAAAAAAAACCAATAATCTCGACCTATTTTCGGAATCTTTAAGTTGAAGAACACATGCAAGAACAAAGAATCTTTTTTAGTGAAGAACAATACTAACAAAATCGAAAGGAAACAGAGACTTGAATCTAATTTCCAACCCAAAAAAATTGAATTAGAAAACTCCTAAAAAGAACCCTTTTATCCGAAAATCGAACCCCCCCAAAGACAGACTTTTTTTGAACCTCAAAGACGGATTTTCGAACCCCCTTTAAATGAAGAACAAGGGGGATATTTATAGGTGGGTTTCCCCCCTAACGTTCACCTCGTCGAAGTGAGTGTGAAATTTGAATTAAAGGCAAAAGAAATCGCGGATTTGAGGGGCATGGGTTGCGGATTTTATGGTGTCGGTATAGCAGAGGGTCGATGAAAGCGGAGGGTTGGTGGTGGCAGAGGCGAGGTGACCGGCGATGGGGGTCGCCGGTATGGGGGTGTGGGTCAGCGGCTTTGGTTGAGAGGTTTAGGTTTAGGGTTTTTGTTTTTTTGATTTGGTTTGGGGATTAAAAGAGAGGGGAAGACGAGTTGGGTCGGGTCGGGTCGGTCGGTGTGGGTGGGTTGTTTAATTTGGGGATTGGGCTTGTGGGTCGGCCGATTGGGCCTGGTGGTTTTTTGTTTTGTGGGTTTGGGTATAAGGGAATTTAATTGGGGAGTTTGGGCTTGTGAATTTTGTTTGGGTAGAATTTGTATTGGGTTGGAAAAATGAAATGGGTTAGAAATTGTTTTGGGTTATGAAATGAAAAATGGGTTATGGATTTAAAAATATATAAGAGGGGCTTAATATTAAAACATATTTATATATTTTTTGTAAAAGATGTGAATTATTTAAAATAACGTAACGATGTGATAATAATAAAAATATAATATTTGCGAAATATTTAAAAATAAAAAAATGTAAATGCGATGCAATTTTGCGAGAATAAAATAACATAGATTTTTTTGGATAAAACTTATGATTGTGATAAAAAATGCAAATGACAGTAAAAAATGCGAATAATAATAATAATAAGAGAATAATATATATATATACTTATATTTTAAAATTGTTTTAAAAGTGTCAAAAATATTAAAAATTATGAATAAAATCATAAAAGATGGGACAATATTGAGTGTCAACAGATGCCCCTCTTTGGACGGAGACGATGAAAGAGTTTTCGGCCAAAGAAGTTGACTGAGTGGCCAATTTTGTCCTGATCATCGGGACTGCATGGTAAGAAATAGAATCCCGAGGGGTATAGAAGTTGCAAAAAGATGGTGCACATTCAAGCAACAATGCCCCAGTGTCGACTTAGGATGACATTGGTCGCAGATGCGAGAAACTATTGGAAAAGAGCGGATCGACGTTCGAAGTAGGTCGTTGACCAATTTGCCTCGGTTCGTAGAAGAGATAGTTCCATATTTGTGATGAAATTCCTGCAAATTAAAAACTCCTGCAAACTAAAGCTTAAGATATAATTAGTGTATAACTGCTGAGAAAAATTGTAGAGAATATAACTTGGAAATACCCGCATTAGGAGGTGGGCGCCTGACTGAAATTAAAATACCCTCATTATAAGGTGGGCTCCTGACTGAAATTAAAATACCCGCATTATAAGGTGGGTGCCTGACTGAAATTAAAATACCCGCATTATAAGGTGGGCGCCGGAAATGACGTCGTTGGATTGCCGTGTTGTGTTGAAGACGTCGTTGTAATGATGTAAAAGACAGTTGTTGCGCTGCCTGTAACGTCGAGGACGTTGTTGTAATGCTGTTTTGCTGTAAAAGATAATTGTTGTGCTGAAGACGTCGTTGTAATGCTGTTGACGTTGTTGTAGTGCTGTAAAAAATAACTGTTGTGTTGAAGACGTCGTTGTAATGCTGTTGACGTCGTTGTAGTGCTGTAAAAAAATAAATGTTGTGTTGAAGGCGCCGTTGCGTAGGCGTGTTGTTGATGACGCCGTTGTATGGGCGTGTTGTGTTGAGGACGTCATTGTGATGACGTTGTTGCAAGAATGTAATGCTGATTTCGTCATTGTATCGACGTGTTGTGTTGAAGACGTCATTGTGATGACGTTGTTGCAAGAATGTAATGCTGATTTCGTCGTTGTATCGACGTGTTGTGTTGAAGACGTCATTGTGATGACGTTGTTACAAGAATGTAATGTTGATGTCGTTGTTGTTGTAAAAAATAGTTGTCGTGTTGTCGTAACGTCGTGGACGTTGTTGTAATGCTGTTGAAGATAGTTGATGTGCTGCAGTAACATCAATGACGTTGTAATGCTGTAAAAGATAGCTGCTGTGTTGAAGACGTCATTGTAATGTTGTTGACGTAGTTGTAATGCTGTAAAAGATATTTGTTGTGCTGCCATAACGTCGATGACGTTATTGTAATGTCGTCATGTTGTAAGAGATGTAAGTGACGTCCTTGCCGTCAGTTTGGTGTAATATGATTCCACGTTGTGCTGAATCTTCTGCCGATCCAAACTCACGTGAATTGAAATGTCGTCCTGGCACGGGCGAAAATGTGATGCGATGTCTTTGCCGTCGGGTTTGCCTTGTTGTCGTTCTTTGTGATTCGAAATAACATATTTGTGCAGACATAATAGTCGGGACCCTGTAGGTCAAGATGATGTCTTTGTATAAATGCATAACAAGAACGTAATCCTTGTAGTGAGTTGTGGTGCCGAAATTCTTTGGGGAATTGATCATAACTGATGTGGCTTCCCTGCTTTTTCAACCTGAAGAACCTGTACTCAAAGAAAATTTGTGAGTTTGGGGAGGGGCGGTTGATTCGCGTTGACTTGGTAGCTTTGGCTCTTGATAGCTGCATGTCCTGCTGATTCGGACCTGTAGCCCCTGTCTGGTTCCCAGTCTTGGTTAACCGTTAATGAAAACATTTGTTGAAAATAATTTGTTTATAAGAAAGTATGCTTATCATTAAAAAGTTCTTGTCGAACTCTAATGAAAATATTTGTTGAAAATGATTTGCTTATAAGAAAGTATGCATATTAGTAAAAAATCTTGTCAAACTCTAATGAAAATATTTGGTGAAAATAAATTGCGTATAAGAAAATATGCATATATGTAAATGTCTGTCGAGCAGCGACATGCGGTGAAACAAAGCAAACGTCTTATCCAAAATCCTCTTATGGCTAAAGACTCAGTTTTGCCGATGCTTTTCCATGTCTATCGGCGTTTTCTTGTAATGATCCCTTTAAAAATGCCCCAGTTTCCGATATGTGAGGATGATGATCTTTTGAACGGACAACCGAGTCTTGTGTAGATTGCTTGCCTGCCCTATCAGGGTGATCAGATGGGTGCATTTTATCATGTACGAGATAAAGGAGAAAATATTTCCTAATGGTGGGACCGAAACCGATTTAGGCCGCCTACGTATCCCCATGAGGGAATCAGGTCATGACGTAGTTCATTACAAGCAAGGAGATTTGTAAGGGTTTTCTAAAAGTGGGACCGAAGTCGATGTGGCCGCCTACGTATCCCGCCGAGGGAATCAGGTCATAACGTAGTTCAGGTCCACGGAAAAATCCTAAATGTAGTATCTTTTCACCGCATCTGCGTTGATAGCTTTTGGCCAAACTTCGTCGTCCATTTCAGCTAGGATTAGTGTTGTTCCAGTCAGCATTTGGTGAACCGTGTAAGGCCCTTGCCAATTCAAACTTTTCTTTGGCTTCATCCTGGTGTAGGGATATGCGTTTTGACACCAATTGCCCCGGTTAAAAATCTTTGGCCATTCTATTCCGATAAAGTTGCCCCGGACAAACTGTGTTCATCAGCCTTTCCGTACATGATTTTGTATCCACTTGGCTGCGGAAGATATAGCATTGCCCCAGTAGAAGTCCTGATTGTAGTGCGGTAGCCCAAGAGTACAAAGGGGAAATGACATGAGCCAATGCTTGTATTTATCAATCATATTGATGTTTTGATCCATATCCGACTTTGGTTTATTCTGAAAAATGGCCCAATTCTTCCGACTGTGAATCTTCCTTATATTCTTCGAAGTCTTGCTCGTTGTTTAAGACTTTGTTTGCTTGTTTCATTATATGTCACATATTGCCGACAAATTAGTTTGCATGATGAAAAAAGAAAGAAAAATTATTAAACAAAGCAGATTTTAAAATAGCAAAAGTAATGCAGATTTGTCATTTTAAGCTTTCAAAAGGTGGAGGCAAAATACATTAAACTGCATAAAATGCGGTTCAGGCCTCAATTTAAATCACATTTTTTCATTAAGTACTAATACAATTTGGGTAGACATGATTGGGAAATAAAAGATGGGGTGCTCCGCCAGTTTTAGTCAACACGAATCAACATTTGGGGAAATAAATAAGGCAAAATGAAACTCCTGAAAAATGAAGAAAACCAAATTAGTATAAGGTGAGTAATTATTGATTTAAATAATATACACAAAGTGGAAAGCAGTAGAAAATAGCAAGCAAATTGTATATGCGCGTCCTAATATACAAGGGGCCTCTCTTATGCCAGATGTGGGCCTAAACGCCAGATATGCGGGATTACGACAGATTTGATCCAAGATGCTAAACTGCAATGCTTTGTCGGAAATGAGACAAAATGAATGTACATTTTCCAATTTCAGCATGTCATGATTAGTCTTGGATTAGTCTATCCTTATCACGCTACACATAATATGATGATTGGTCGTTGGGTTGTGAGACCCGTAGACATCTTTGGCGGATTTCTTAATTGTGGAGTCGACACCAAGGATCGACCCACCTAAGGTGTATGCATGCATGACTTTAAAATAAAGGGTGGTATAGCTCTATCTTAAATTTTCTAAGATTTGGCTGACTAGACACAAGGTTCCCAAGCGGACTACTCGAGTGAGAAGGCTACGCGGCCACCGGATGGTCCGGTCACTCCGCGCATACGCCAACTCTCCTAAAATTTGGTAGATTGAAAGAAATTTGCGGGTGCGCAAAACACACCTCGCGTGTAGTGTGTGATAGTGTCAATTTTCCAGAGTGGAAGAAATATGAGCGAAATGCCAATTTAAAGAAAGCAGTTAAACCATATAGCAATTAAAGCAGTTATGCACGCAAAAATTCACAAAGAAAACAAATCAAATCATTAAATCAAATAAAGAACAAAAGTAAAGCTCAATAATAATTAACCTGATTTTGCTATGGTTAAGAACCTGAAATTCCCCAGTGGAGTCGCCATGCTGTCGCGCCCGATTTCGATCATGCTCGGGTCAAAGCGGAGCGCGTACGTGTTCGGTGATTCCTGGGTAAAAGGGTTGAGGAGGCGCCACCTAATTATCTTTTACGGTGAATTAGGACACCTAAATATTAAACTAAATGCTGCAATGTAAACTCCGTTTTTAAGGTCTGCGAAACTAGTGAGATTCTAGGTAAGGGTTCTTTATTATCCTAAAGGGAAGGGGTTAGACATCCTTTAAGATCCGCTAACTTGCGGTTATCCGGTCAAACTCAGGTTAATTATTACTAGAAAAAATGCATGTTTGAAGCATGAAGTTAAAAGATGTTTGCAAATAATTAATGAAAAGAGATGCATTTTAAAAGATAGATAAATGTAGAGATTTTTTCAAAATATGCATTTGTATGATATTTAAAGAGAAATACATGTAGAGTTGGAAAAATATGTATTTGACAATTGATAGTAAAACAATTTATTTATAATGCCAAAGAAGTAAAATTTTGGGAATCAATGAATTGTAAATTGACAAAAGATAAACTTATTCGGTATGATTAATAAAGCAAATAAAAGATGACAAAAGTTGTTTTGAAAATCTTGAATACGCGTGACGAGCCTAAAATAAATAAACTAGCGAAGGATTTCTAAGTTTGAATTTAACCGAGCCTACAAATAAATAAGCTAGCAACGGATTTCAAATCTTAAACTACCCTATGAATTAATCCTAAGTTTGCCTATTCTAAGCATTTCAATAGTTACATAAGTGCGATAAATAATATTACAATACAAAGCGAGATAAAAGCTGAATTAAAGAAAGAAATAAAATAAATAAACTCCGAGGAATAATCTGCCTTTATTTACTTTAATCCCTGCAAGCTGTCAAGAACAAACGGTTAGAAATAGTTAAATACAAATAACTTCATATCCGTATTCAAAACAGTGAATGTTTTGATCACGGAGGGCTCATACTTAAATTTTGAAAAGAACATTCCAATCACGTCGTGGCTGCAAACATATGACTAACGTGGTTTATTTTTGATTGCCTCGCCTACTAAACGTGTTGGTCTCTCGGGTGAAATAGAAAAGATCACTATAATCACGTCGTGGCTGCGAATATATAACTTGTTGGTTATTTTAGTCACCTCGCCTACTAAACATGTTGATCTCGGATGAAATAAAAGGTTTAAGTCTTCATCATTGCCCAGAAGTTATATTTCCGTCTTTGCAACTGTGGAGGCCTCAAAATCGACGGATATTTTTCATCGGCCAGTGTAGTATCGTGTTCAAATCGGTAAAATTAAAATGAAACAGTAAACAGCAGCAGCAGACGGTGAAACAGTAAGCAGAAAATAATTTCCGAAAAAGACGCGGTGTTTAGTTTAAAACAGTAAAAAATAGTAAAACGGATATTTGAATGCTGAAACAGTAGACTGAAACAGGAAAGCAATGTCTGAAAGGTGCGGTGTTTATTTTAAAACAGTAAAAATGGTAAAAACAGTAAAATAGTAATCTGAAGTCGGGCAGCAAACTGAAATAGAAAAACAGTGTTAAAGCGATTGTTTTCAGTCAAGAAACAGCAGCAAATGGGTTTAAAAATAACGCAGTGATAAGACATCAAATATGCTCAAAATGTAGCAGTAAAATATTTCCGAAAATAAGTGTAAATGATCAAGATTGCAGCAGTTATGCGCGGCAAACACAACATCAGAATAATGGCTCAAAAGTGCGATGTCGGCCCAAGTATTGCGACAGCTGGCGATCTCGAGAATCAGCTGACCAAAATGCAACAAAACCCATAACCAGAACTATTTAAAGATGACATATATCCAGAATCTCAAGGTGCAGCTGGATACCACAACTATTGGTAGCACAGCAAAGACAAAGGGGAAGGTCAACTTAAAGACCAATCACTCTAAACTTCAAATTGGAAAGATAAGAAGATCAAGGGGGGGGGGGCTACCACCATTCATTTTCGATGCCGCAATAAGATTCAAAAGGCTTCTTGAACCTTAGGCATGGCAGGCTATCGAAGAAGGCTAAACCAAACCCAAAGCTTGCCTCGAATTTCAGCCAACATAACAATATAATAAAAAAGATTTCAAACAAGGGAACTATCAATTTGGGACTGGCTAAATACACACATGTGCACAGATCAGTTAACATACTAATATGGTAAACCAAATGACTCAGAAGGAATTATATGCTGTTATGGATGCAGTCTAGCATTTAGATAGATAAAGACATATAGATGATTAGTTCAGAAGACATTTTAGGACATGGAGATGGGCAAATATCTATTTAGGACAAAATTTCAAAGAGGTACAGAATCATTTAAGCTATACTAAGCACACAAGACCATTTTTCTGTTATGTATTGGACATATTGACACTTAGAGGAATAACTCATAACATATCATACTTATTAGACTTACTAGGCAAGGCAAAGGTGTATCCAGTTCATCAAACATAACTAACATGCAAAAATAGTTAACTGACTCTTTAGGAATAATATCTTAGATTATACAGAACCATTGGTGGTCTAATTACACATATATGGACATATTCATGCTGTACACTAGTCAATGTAACATCTTTGAGGCGTAACACTGCTTAATCAGGCTAGCATACATGTAGGTACACCTGTCATAGCACAAAATGGTCCAAATAGTAGCCTAGGCATGGTCTAAGTAGAACCAAACTAGGCAAGTCAGTGACATGTCATGACTCAGGAGGTTCACATTAAAGGATGAGACATCTTGACACTTAATGGATAGCACACACTAGCATTAGGTAGAATTAGCATTAGGCAGAATGAACAGACTCAATTCCAACAAGAGAAATGAAACAATTGCACTAATATCAGGCAGTGCATGTATGAAGAGTAGATCCAGGCATAACAAGAAAGAATACCCAGATGTCTCAACACCAAGTCAAACCAATTCTGTTATCTTATCCATGTATAAGACATCGAATATTAAAGGAACAAGCAACATATATTGACACAGAGAACTTGGGGCAACTTTTCTAGATCAGATAGCATTTTTCCTGATTTTTAGGTCAAGCCTAATCAAGAATCAGAAAGACAGAACCAGTTTATAACCTTAGCAAGAAATCAAAAATCATTGCAGTCTCATATAATCACTCCTCCTTATTTATCATACATCAGAGGGAACTTGGCAGTAGCAACACGAACAAAACTAGAATTAACCGCAACATGTCCTTTACTCAACAAACTATTTGACGTAGATAGGCATGCTTGTGATTCAGATTCATAGCAAGAAAAGACAACCCACACTCACAGGTAGATAATGCATAACTCAATAAGAATGAAAGACCTTCATATCCCTAAGTTTAAACCATTCCTTAGATTTTTCTATTCACTTAAGCAGTTTTAACATTTGACTATACCCTATACATGCTTCCTTCATGAAACATAATCACAAACCACATATGGAATGCATTAGAAACTATGGCTTAACAGGGTATAAACTGGTTCAAAATAATGCAAATCACTAATGTAAATGTCATTCAAGCAAACTCTAGAGGTAGGACATGATACAAGATAACTTGGGAGACTTCACATGTTAATATCGAGGCCTTTTAACACTTAAACAGGTAAGGCAAGTGTGTTATCGATTCGATGAGACTCAGCAAAATAAGTATGATTCAACATTCGAATCCAATATGATCACACGATGTCCATAAAATCAACACACACACAAAGCTTCTTACCATATTAAGTATAAATCTGATAATACAAGGAAAGCATTTCTAAACATTAATTGCCGATTAAACTAGCTAACATACTTGACACAATAATGAACATAATAGCAAAAATGACTATCTTATCACATAATTAACAACAAAACACATAAAAATACAGAAAACATACTGAGAGGAATTTGTATTTACTGACCTTCTCCGGGTAGCGAACCGAGGCGTGTTTCGAATCGTCGAATCCGCTCGGAGACGTTATTTTGGAATTCTGATTTTGCGATTTCGGAATTCTGATTTTGGAATGCTGCTTTTTACTTATTTTGACCCGACCCGGAAGTGACCCGACCCGAAACCGAAAAAATAGTGGAAATGGCACAAATTCCAGATTCTTCAACACAAAAAAACCAATAATTTCGACCTATTTTCGGAATATTTAAGTTGAAGAACACATGCAAGAACAAAGAATCTTTTTAGTGAAGAACAATACTAACAAAATCGAAAGGAAACAGAGACTTGAATCTAATTTCCAACCCAAAAAAATCGAATTAGAAAACTCCTAAAAAGAACCCTTTTATCTGAAAATCGAACCCCCCCAAAGACAGACTTTTTTTGAACCTCAAAGACGGATTTTCGAACCCCTTTAAATGAAGAACAAGGGGGATATTTATAGGTGGGTTTCCCCCCGAACGTTCACCTCGTCGAAGTGAGTTTGAAATTTGAATTAAAGGCAAAAGAAATAGCGGATTTGAGGGGCATGGGTCGCGGATTTTATGGTGTCGGTATAGCAGAGGGTCGATGAAGGTAGAGGGTTGGTGGTGGCGGGCGAGGTGACCGGCGACGTGGGGTCGCCGGTATGGGGGTGTGGTCGGCTTTGGTTGAGAGGTTTAGGTTTAGGGTTTTTGTTTTTTTGATTTGGTTTGGGGATTAAAAGAGAGGGGAAGACGAGTTGGGTCGGGTCGGTCGGTCGGGTGTGGACTGGGTTGTTTTAATTTGGGGATTGGGCATGTGGGTCGGCCGATTGGGCCTGGTGGTTTTTTTTTGTTTTGTGGGTTTGGGTATAAGGGAATTTAATTAGGGAGTTTGGGCTTGTGAATTTTGTTTGGGTAGAATTTGTATTGGGTTGGAAAAATGAAATGGGTTAGAAATTGTTTTGGGTTAAGAAATGAAAAATGGGTTATGGATAAAAATATATAAGAGGGGCTTAATATTAAAACATATTTATATATTTTTTGTAAAAGATGTGAATTATTTAAAATAACGTAACGATGTGATAATAATAAAAATATAATATTTGCGAAATGTTTAAAAATAAAAAAATGTAAATGCGATGCAATTTTGCGAGAATAAAATAACATAGATTTTTTTGGATAAAACTTATGATTGTGATAAAAAATGCAAATGACAGTAAAAAATGCGAATAATAATAATAAGAGAATAATATATATATATACCTATATTTTAAAATTGTTTTAAAAGTGTCAAAAATATTAAAAATTACGAATAAAATCATAAAAGATGGGACAAAATTGGGTGTCAACATGGTGATCGGTGGATTTATGGATGCTGGTGGCCGATTGCCGGTAGTGGTGGCAATCAGCGGTGATGGTGACATATTTGGCACTGGTGGCAGAGACGCCGATGGGCGGTCTGGGTAGGTGGCAGTAGGTGACTGTGATGGGGCGGTGGTGCTGGGCTGACACAGTTCCCGAAGGGTGACAGGAGATAGGTCTGACTCATCTAGAAAATTATAATATGGTTTTCTAAACTTTTGGATGTTCGAAAATGGAAATGTGGTCTCGTCAAAGGTAACGTGACGAGAAATGTGAATTTGATGAGTGGACAAGTCATAACACAGGTAACCCCTATGATTCGACGGGAATCCTAAGAAGACACACGGAGTAGTGCGGGAGCTAATTTGTGAGGGGCGGTGGAAGTGAGATTTGGATAACAGAGGCAACCAAATATCCGAAGGTGATCATAGGAAGGAATTTGACGGCGTAAGATTTCGGTTGGAGTCATGTTATGCAGGGTACTGGTGGGTAAAATATTAAGGACGTATTCTACTATTTTGACTGCATATACCCAAAAAGAGGGTGGGAGAGGCATGGGACAGTAAAGTGTGAATCATGTTATTTATTGTGCGGATGATACGCTCTGCTTTACCATTTTGATGGGATGTGTGAGGATACGAAAACCGGAAGACCATGCCATTATTTTTGTAAAATTTTTGAAACGCGGATTTGTTAAATTCACGGCCATTATCACATTGGAAATATTTTATGGCTCGTTCAAATTGCGTTTTGATAAATGTGCAAAATTCAAGAAACTTGGCAAAGACCACCGACTTAAATTTTAGTGGGTAAATTCAGATAAAATGAGAGTAATCATCCAATAAGATGAGATAATATTTATGACCCAAGGAGATAGTAATGGGGGACGTCCACAAGTCAGCATGAACAATATCAAAAGGAGCAAACACTGACAAATGAATTAAATGGAAGGCGAACGTGTTTGCCTAATTGACAAGAGACACAGTTTTGGGCAAGTTCTCCATTACAATGAATAAAGTTATTGCTTCTAGGAAAATTAAAAATAGGAGCTTCTGGGTGTCCAAGCCTATTGTGTCAGATTGATGGAGACAGAGCAACTAGGGTGGTGTGTGAGCGGGAACAGTCAGCGGACGAGAGTGTGAATGGATATAGGTCCCCTGTGCTATTGCATCTCGTAAGAGGTGTCCCCGTACGTAGATCCTTCACAGTAAAACCAAAAGGATCAAAATCAACAAACACAAAATTGTTACGAGTAAATTTCCTAATAGAGATTAAATTTTTGATGATGTTAGGAGCATAGAGGACATTATTTAAGGAGAATGGTGGGTGAAGTGGCTGAGTGTGTGCATTTCCATAGCCCTGAATTAGAATGCGGTGACCATTGTCAACGGTAATAAATTGAGGAGACTATAATCGAAATAAGTGGGAAAGGTTACCTGCAGATCGGGTGAGGTGAGATGTGGCTCCCGAATCCATGTACCAATTTTCATCGGGCTGCTGCAAATTTAAACTGTTGAAAGCCTGTCCTAGATCAGAGGGGGCCAGACCGATGGGCTGCTGCGGAAAATGGGCATGTGCGACATGGGCTTGGTGATGTTGGAATTGGGCTGGACGGTACCCAGGAACTGGGCTCAATACACCCTGTTGTGGAAAGGGAAACTAGGATGAGGAATAGGCTGGGTATGCGGTTCAGTGTTGATTCTGGAAGCTGTTTGATGGGCCGACACACGAGGCAGATTGTGTGGGCTGATGCGGCTGCTGACTGGATTGGTGGCCCATGCTGCCTTTTCCACTACCCTTGCCGCCACATGCACTGCCACAATGCTTGCTGCTGCGGTTCTGCCGCGACTGACTGTTCTCCGTCAGTGGCGGCTGGACAACGACATTATTATTTGACGTAGGCATTTCAACTGCCAACGCCTTTTAGCTGTGCTCATCTTGATTCGCATGTCGGGTTTCCTCCAACAGTAATTGCGAACGTGCTTTGTTAAAACTGAATAGAGGGTAAGCCTGCTGTATCATCGTGGCTAGAGTGTCATATTCACCCTTTGGTAGGCCTGCAACCAATTGTAAAACTCAGACAATTGGTCTGTCACCAGTTTCAATTGCCTGCAATACTCAGACATATTAGAAAAATTTTCAAGACGGGTGTTGTTGAATTGTTCTTCCAAGTACACTGCACGAGTGTTCTTGTTGTCTTGAAAGATTTCTTCCAAGTGTATCCTTAACTCATGGGCGGAGGCACCCATTTTCATGATCGTGTACAGTAAATCCTTAGATATTGTGCCATATATCCACTGTTTGACCACGACATCGAGACGACGCTATGTTGTGTCATCGATTTCGGGAGGGCGAGGGAAGGAGTCGTCTATATGGTGAAACACATGATATACACAGGCGTGAATGCGAAATAGTTCCACCCATGACTAATATTGGCCATCTTCCTGATCAAGAATCAAGGGAACAAAGTTCTTTATGTTAGTAGCGGCGATGGCCGGATGGAAAGATGGTGAGGAGAGGGTTGTTGGAGGTGTTTGGATGATGACTGGGGTAAAAGCGGAAACGTCAGAAGATGTGGGAGTAGCCAAAGAATTCATTGGAGTAGTGGAGAGTGTGTAGACACAGAGAGAAAAACAACCGAGAGAGAAGGCACCGGGGAAGGCACGAGAGAGGGGGGGTCACCGACGGTCGGATTTTTTTTTTAGGGGGGGGGGGCGGCAACCGAAAATTAGTCTAGGTTTTTAGGATTTTTGCTCTTGATACCATGTAGAATATTATTAATCTCTCTTGGGGAGTCTTTTTCATTAATACCAATTTATATAGTGTACAATGTAGAACCCTAATACAATAAGAATCCTAATTTACCATAATTATATATCACTAAATATTTACACAATATATGAGATATATTCTAATTATGGTGCTATATTTTGTACATGTTAATATAATCAGGTACCGTGGGCACATTTCTTTCGACAGAAAAAAAACAACAAATGCAATACATATTAAATTAAGAATGCGTAGAAGAAGTGTTGAGTTTTGAAAAATCACACTTTTAATTATGTAACATTTCACCTTACATGCAGACCTCATCCTTTTTCCAGACAAGCAAAAAAAAAAATGTTGATGGATGTTCGTCCTGAAAACTATGATTATGTTGGGTTTGTCTCATCTAAAATTTTAAATATTCAGAAAGGAAACATGATTGCTTACTTATATTAGGTTCGCAAAAGAAAAAAAATTACTTTATGTTGAATTTTGCATAAGGAAAAATTAGGAAAAGAGATTGGACCAGGAGAAAATTAATTACGACATTATTTATTGAAAGACAAAAGGAATTATAATAGGAGAAAAATAAAAGAGGCAACTGATTAACTAATTACTATGACAACACAACAATCCTGGGATACGATTAAATTAAGTATATATTGAGATTGTTTTTTATGAAACAATGTCCACAAACCGTGATAAAAGAAATGGCCGGTTGTCATGGTCTACGAATTGTAAAACGGAGAAAAACATTACTATTATGTACAATAAAAAAATATTTTACTAACCATAGATTGATGATTGTTATAGGATTTTTTTTTATTTGTCTCACACAATTTACACTAGTTGTTATTAGGGCAACTTACATAAATAACAACCTTTTAATTTGTTTTCAATCCGTAGCTATCTTTTTGCTTTTTACAATTCGTAGCTATATATAGGCATTTTCGTTGTATTTGACTATATTTCAGTGTATTTGAATACTAATAACATACCGTGATATACACGATTTTGTATACCATGTATATCACGGTTTCAAAAGGAAGTTTTTCCATAATTGAAATCGTGATATACACGGTATACAAAACCGTGTATATCAGGGATTGGGGTTTATATTTTAGGTAATTAATTAACATTGTATACTTACCATAATTATAGAATTCTTGTACAAGTAGAATAAGGTTTTGGGAATAGAATAGGAATAGGGTTTTCCATATTATGGAAATTGGAAATTGTATATATACTCATTCATTAATGAAATAATCAAGGGATTATATTCTTTCAAATACATTTTTCAGTTGTATCCAACCTTATTTGACGTCACACGTATTTGGCTGTATTTGGACACATGCAACCTTAATTTTTCTGAATACATGTGTATTCAAAATAATGTATTTAAGTGCATTTAAATACACGATGGGGCTGTGTATTTTAATGTGTTTATATATTGATGTATGTTTTGTTTTGGGTGTAGTTGAATGTATTTCAACAAAAAATCATATGTAAAATTCAGCCAACGACTGCATTTGAATGTATTTCAACAAAATTTAAGATGCAAAATTTTAAATACACTATACTTACTCAAAAAATTATATATAGACATATGTAAATAGATCATTTAACCAACACATACAATTAAATAGATCTAGTTTGTCCCTCCAAAATACAATCAACCAACGATTGTATTTGACTGTATTAACATTCAGAATTCCTTTTATTCGACTGTATTTGAATGTATTTACACTCAAATAAATAAAATACATTCAAATACTTTTAAAAATACACTGTATTTACTCAAATACACTCATATTTGAGGAAAAAATAATCAAATACAGCAGATCGTCGAAAAAATACATCAAATCCAGATATGAAATCGTTAGGAAATACACCAATTTGCTCCAAATTAGCTAGTCCAGTTTTATACACTTGGAGAGAGAGAGGTAAAAGACCGCCTCTTCCACCACCGCCACCTCCATAGGACTGAGCTTCGTTCACGGTGATGTTACGACTATCTAGATCCTGGTCGTTCATCCCTTCAATAGCATTCTTCATAGCTTCCTCATCCTTGAAGGTAATAAATCCAAATCCTCTAGATCTGCCAGTTTTTCGGTCATTAATGATTTGAAAAATACAAAAAGAAAACACATCAGATCTAAGCAGATCTACACAGTTACAGTAAAAAAATAATCTTAAATTCATAAACTGCAGAGACGGTGGCGGCGGAGGGAAAAAGGAAAAAAGGAGAGGCACCAAAGAGAGGGAAAAGTATTTGGCCGGAGAGAGGAATGGAGAGAGGGGGGGGGGGGGGATGAGGGAGAAGAAAGGATTGATGGAGAAATACAAACCATAAACCTAATGTATTTTGATATAGCTATAAATAAATGTTAATTTACAAAATCGATGTGAGCTGTGTGGTAAGGCCCAGTTGGGGCCATGCCAACGAGGATCAGATGTGTGTTATTCTTGTGGTAATCCCAGTCATATTATGCGAGATTGTCCGGCAAGAGGCGGGGGTGTTAGGGCCCAGCCGACCGGATCAGTAGCAACTTCATTATCTTCAGCACACCCATCGAGGCAAGGTCATTAGACATCAGCCAGTCAAGGCAGTGGTAGGGGTGGAGCAACTAACTTCGGTGGTAGCTAGAATCACATTTACGCATTGATGGTCGACAGAATCAGGAGTCTTCACCTGATGTTATTACAGGTATATTATCAGTATTTTCACATAATGTATATGCATTGTTAGATCTAGGTTTCAATCTATCATATGTCACCCCTTTCATTGCCTGTAAGTTTGGTGTGGAGCCTGAGTTGATAATAGAGCCATTTGTGGTATCTACACAAGTTGGTGAGTCGGTAGTAGCTACACGGGTCTATCAGAATTGTGTAGTGTTAATTTATAACCATCAGACCCTAGCGGATATAGTAGAGTTAGAAATGGTTGATTTTGATATTATTATGGGCATGGATTGGCTAGCATCATGCTACGCTAATGTGGATTGCCAAACAAAGGTTGATAGAGTTCAGTTTCCAAGCGAGCCAGTCCTTGAATGGAAGGGTAATAGTGCGACGCCAAATGGTAGGTTTATTTCATACCTTAAGGCAAGAAAGTTGATTTCCAAATGTTGTATCTACCATCTTGTTCGGGCCAAAGATGTCGATGTTGAACCACCTACCCTTCAATCAATTCCAGTGGTTAATGAGTTTCGTGATGTATTTCCAGATAAACTTTCAGGCATTCCTCCCGAGATTAAGATTGAGTTTGGTATAGATGTGTTGACAGACACTCAACCGATATCTATATCTCCTTATAGAATGACTCCAACTGAATTGAAAGAATTAAATGAGCAATTAAAGGATCTTCTTGAGAAAGACTTCATTAGGCCCAGCATATCTGTCACGACCCAAATCGGAGGGCCGCGACGGGCACCCGATCCCTACCTGCCGTGTACCACTAACCATACAGTCAACACCTAGTCATAATTCAATACAGACTAAGACAAAAATGATTATGTACAATCTTAACCAAAAAGTCCAACTTATATATATACCAAGGCCAACAAGGCCATACAAGACTACTACACACAGGACAACTGTCTACAAGCCTCTAAAGAGTATACGACATCAAAAGGGTCGGGACAGGGCCCCACCATACCCATATATAAGCAAAAATATACCGTACCAAGATTAGGCGACACTCCAAAATAAGGGGAGTGCTCCAAAATCCGCTGAGTCAGCAACCTACTAACGTGGTTCGTCGTCCGGTCTATGTGAACCTGCGGGCATGAAACGTAGCGTCCCCCGACAAAAGGGACGTCAGTACGACTGATGTACTAAGTATGTCAGGCATGAATAATAGCATAACATGAATCTAACAATAACTGAAACAGAAACAGCCGACCAACAGTAAATGCCTTTGAGGGCCCTAATACATATGCCTGAATGTTATGCATAATACAAATGCGGTATATACATATAAATATTGGGTTATAGTAGTGTGCATAGCACAAGTGGGTCCAGGATAATATATTAATATAATGCAAATGAAAATGCATGAATAACAATAAAATATTCTGAGTGACATAATATATTTGTACCTTCGGCTAACACTGTGAATATCAACATATTTTTCGTATGCCTCAATAAGAATTTAGGAACATAATTAGACATGCTTTTAACATAGGAATCAATAACATGAATATTCTTAACTACTAGGAGTAGAATAATTTATGGAACAATATCACGGTTATATTTCGTTACATGGAACATGCCAAAAGAAGAAATAATTTGCCTTAACATACCTCGATTTCACTTAAAAGTAGAGTAAGCATGTTCTTGTGTATACCTTGTGCTATGCCTAAAATTAATAAGCAAGTTTTCTCTAATTTGTTTGATCTAATTCGTCGTGCAACAGAGGAGCATTTAGCCGAGTGTTTTAGTTTAGGAATTCGTTTGGCTAGCAAATTGATTTAACTTCATCCTACTTAAAATACTAAGGACGAGATACACTAAAAATGAAATTGAAATGTATCCTAATGATTTTGCCCTACAAAATACACGTCTAACTAGTTACTAATGCCATTAAATGATCCACATAATGTTGTCTCCCACCAGCCAATATTTGGCGGTGGAGTCATCCCAAATGATGCCACATACCACAAACGTGCCACCCTGTTTTTAATTAAGTGACTTGCCTCCGTTTAGGTGCTCAAACCATTGCCCAAAATTACGGGATGATACATCCTTCCCCCCTTAAAAACATTCATCCTGGAAATGTTGGGGCGACATATCTAATCCTTGTCGCGTAAGCAGCGAATACAACTACTTGTTTACAGAATCATATATTATCACATACATTACTACATCTACATCATACTTATAGCATGAAGATAGAATTCACCTTATGCTTCTCTTGAAACCTTGACGTTAGTCTTGAATAGGTGTGGATATTTGTGCATCATTTCCGCTTCCGCCTCCCATGTCACCTCTTCCACATTCTTATTCCACCAAAGAACTTTTACGGAGGCTACTTCTTTAGTCCTTAACTTGCGGACTTGTCGATCTAAGATAGAAATAGGAACCTCTTCATAAGATAAGTTCTCCGTAATCATCACATCATCAATCGACACAACTCGGGAAGGATCTCCAATACACGCTCTCAACATGGAAACATGGAAAAATGGAAAACTGGATGAACAAACTCCAACTCTGAAGGCAAATCCAGTTCGTAAGCTACTTGGCCAATTTCTTGAATTATACGATATGGCCCAATATACCTTGGACTGAGCTTTCCTTTCTTCCCGAATCTCATTACACCCTTCATAGGAGAAATTTTCAAGAAGACCCAATCATCTACCTAAAACTCTAAGTCCCGCCGTCGTACATCTGCATACAACTTATGGTGACTCTTAGCGGTTATCAGCCGTTCTTGGATAAGCTTTACCTTCTTTATGTCTTAGTGTACTAAGTCAGGTCTAAATAACTCTAATTCTCCTAACTCGAACCATCCGATAGGAGATCTACATCTTCGTCCGTATAAAGCCTCATATGGAGCCATTTTAATGTTGGCGTGATAGTTGTTATTGTATGCGAACTCAATAAGGGGTAAATGATCATCCCAACTTCCCTTATAGTCCAATACACAAGCTCGTAGCATATCCTCGAGCATTTGAATCGTACGCTCGGCCTGCCCGTCCGTCTGAGAATGAAAAGTTGTGCTAAGATTAACTTGGGTGCCTAAACCTTTTTGAAATAATTTCCAGAAGTTAGTTGTAAACTGTGCACCTCGGTCAGATATAATAGAAATAGGCACACTATGAAGGCGAACAATCTCATTCACATACAACTTCGCATAGTCCTCAACTGTGTAGGTAGTTCTGACCGGCAAGAAATGAGCTGACTTAGTTAGTCTGTCAATAATTACCCAGATAGAATCAACTTGCGATAAGAGCGAGGTAAACCTGTAACAAAATCCATATTAATCATTTCCCATTTCCACATCTGAATCTCAATGTTTTGAGTCAAACCACTGGGCTTTTGGTGCTCTATTTTTACTTGTTGACAATTAGGACACCGTGCTACAAATTCCGCCACGCTCCTCTTCATGTCGTTCCACCAATAGATACACTTAAGATCATGATACATTTTAGTAGATCCTGGATAAATAGAATATTGTGGGCAATGTGCCTCTATCAAGATTTTTTCTCGTAATCACGCTACTTTTGGAACACATAAATGGCCCTAATGTCTGAGAATCCCATGTTCGTCAATCTCAAAGGTCGTGGTCTCCTTCTGTTGAATGCCTTCTCTCATTTTTCTCAAACTGGGGTCTTCCCATTGACGTTCCTTAACTTCCGACATGAGCAACGATTCTGACATATTCCGAACCACAAAACCACCGTCCTCCCATCCATTAGTCGGAGTCCCAAACTAGATAACTGATGAAGCTCCTTTACTAACTCCTTCCTTTCGACCTGCACTGGGGTTGAGCTGATCATCAAATTACGACTGAGCGCGTCTGCTACAACATTAGCCTTACCAGGATGATATTAGATGTCCACATTTAATCCTTCGATAATTCAAGCCACCTTCTTTGCGTCAGGTTCAATTCTTTCTACTTAAATATGTATTGCAGACTTTTGTGATCCGTGAAAATGTCTACATGAACACCGTACAAGTAGTGCTGCCAAATCTTCAGTGCATAGACCACTGCGGCCAACTCCAAATCATGTGTATGATAGTTTTCTCATGTTTCTTCAATTGCCTTGAAGTATAGGCAATCACTTTACCATGCTGCATTAGCACACATCCTAAACCTACTCCCGAGGCATCACAATACATAACATAGCCTTCTGGACCATCTGGGAGAGTAAGGACTGGTGCCGATGTTAGTTTATCCTTTAACTCTTGGAAACTCCGCTCACAAGCATCGGACCACTGGAATTTTATGGCCTTTTGTGTCAACTTTGTTAATGGTGCTGATATGGTAGAAAACCCTTCTACAAACCTTCTATAATAGCCTACTAAGCCTAGAAAGCTGCGAACCTCCGATGGAATCGTAGGCCTCGGCCAATTCTTCACTGTTTCAATCTTCTAAGTGTCAACTATTATACCTTCGTCTGACACTATATGACCAAGAAAAGCCACTGAATTCAACCAAAGCTCACACTTAGAGAATTTAGCATACAACTTATGATCCCGGAGTGTCTGTAGTACTATCCGCAAATGATCCACATGATCTGCCTCCGAGTGAGAGTACACCGAAATATCATCTATAATTACTATCACAAATACATCTAGAAATGGGCGAAACACGATGTTCATTAGATCCATAAATGCTACTGGTGCATTTGTGAGTCCAAATGACATTACGAAGAACTTGAAATGCTCATACCTTGTCCTGAAAGCCATATTCGGAATGTCTTTCTCCTTAACCCTTAGCTGATGATACTCTAACCTTAGGTCGATCTTTGAGAACCATTTTGCACTTTGTAACTGGTCAAACAAATCATCAATTCTGGGAAGAGGGTACTTGTTCTTGATAGTAACTTTATTCAGCTACCGATAGTCGATACATATCCATAACAAGCCATCTTTCTTTCGTACGAACAATATCGGCGCACCCAAGGAGATATACTAGGCCTAATAAAGCCTTTCTCGAGCAGATCTTTTAATTGCTCCTTTAATTCCTTCAATTCGGCTAGAGCCATTCTATAGGGAGGAATGGATATCTGCTGAGTGTCAGGCAACACGTATATACTGAACTCAATTTCCCTTTCGGGAGGAAGGCCTGGAAGTTCGTCTGGAAATACATCAAGAAAATCATTAACCACCAGAATTGATTGAGAAGTAGGTGGTTCGGCATCGACATCTCTAGCCCTAACGAGATGGTATATACAACCTTTGGAGATCATCTTCCTTGCCTTAAGGTATGAAATGAACCTACATTTTGGCGTCGCCGTATTACCCTTCCATTCAAGGACTGACTTGCATGAAAACTAAAATTTAACAATCTTTATTCGGCAATCAATATTAGCGTAGCATGATGCCAGCCAATCCATGCCTATAATAACAACAAAATCAACCATTTCTAGTTCTACCAAATCCGCTAGGGTCTGATGGATACAAATTAATATTGCACAATTCCTATAGACCCGTCTAGCAACTACCGGCTCACCAACTGGTGTAGATACCACAAATGGATATCTTATCAACTCAGGATCCATACAAAATTTACAGGCAATAAAAAGAGTAATATATTATAGATTGGATCCTGGATCTAACAACACATACACATTATGTGAAAAGACCGATAATATACATGTAATAACATCAGGTGAGGACTCCTGATCCTGTCGTCCTATCAATGCATAGATGCGGTTCTGGCCCCTACCTCTATCTCGACCAGATACCGCCTGTTGACTTTGCCCTGACGGGAGTACTGATTGTGATGAAGCTGCAACAAATTCGACTGGCTGGGCTCTAACACCTCCACTTTCTATCTGGCATTCCCGCATAATATGACCACGTTCACCACAAGAATAACACACCCTTGCTCCTTGTTGGCAATACCCTAGATGTGTCTTACCACACTTCTCACATCGAGCCAATGGTGGCCTTATATGAATAGAATCACCTCTATTATAAGATTCTGACGCTTGTGAACTCTGACCTAGTCCTGACTGAACATACCGATCAGCCCTCGACCCTGAAAATGGTAATGATGCGCTAGCTGTTGGGTAAGATGGTCGTCTATAAAGCTGTGGCATGGGCCCACCTCTGAACTATCTTACGTCACCTACAGATTGAGCCCTCTTATGTTGGCCCGTATCGCGCTATCGATCTACCCAATGTTGCCTCTTAATCCTCCAGATTATGTACATAAGCCTGAATGCGAGCAATATCCATACTCGGATTCAGAGAAGCCGTAGTACACTCGTTGACCAAGTGCGGCCCCAAGCCAGTAACAAACCTATGTACCCGATCACACATCTCCGCTACAATTGTAGGAGCATATTTGGCCAATAAATTAAATTGCAAACTATATTCTCAAACACTCATGCTGCCCTGTTCAAGACGTAGGAACCTGTCCTGCCTGGCCCGACAAAGCTCGACTGGCAGAAAATGCTGTAAGAAGGCCTCTGAAAACTCTCTCCATCATACTGGTGGAGCACGAGGTCCCCTAGATTGCTCACATATCTCATACCAGGTCACCGCGATATCCCACAGTCTATAAGAAAGAAACTTTATTGATTCAGTATCGGTAACATCCATTACCCATAAGGTATGATGTATCTGATCCAGGAAATTCTGCGGATCCGCGTTCAGGTCTGATCCCGTGAATACCGGAGGGTCTAAGTTGATTAAATCCTGAGCTCTCGCACTAGCAGCTCTATCAGAAGGGCTAGAAACCTGATGTTGGGCCTGAGCGGCCACCAATCATGTCAATAAATGTACATCACTTCGCATATCAAGATCCATATGTGGAGTATCAAGTGAAGGAACTGAGGGGTACTGCAGCTCCACTAATCTCCTTCGCTGGTGGTGAACTGGGGGAATCATACAAATAAGTCGCACCGAGGGTCTCACTCTAGCCCTCGTTAGTGGGTGGAAATTGGCAAGTACCTTCGCATGCAGTCGTATCCAATGCCCTCACACTCTTGAACTTTTTCCTTGTTGTAGGCATCGCTGGAATCATAGACACGAGACGGTTTAGGAATGAAATGCTTATAACTCAGCTCTACTGCACGATTCATGAGATGAAAGAATAGAAAACATCCCTAAATGCCAGATAGTCTCATGTTTATAAGTATGGTGCACAACATACCCATAAACAAGACTCTACTAGACACGGCTTGTAGACTCCATAGGACAGACATGCTCTGATACCAAGTTTGTCACGATCCAAACCGGAGGGCCACGACGGGCACCCGATCCCTACCTGCCGGGTACCACTAACCATATAGTCAACAACTAGTCATAATTAAATACGGACTAAGCCAAAAATGATTATGTACAATCTTAACCAAAAAGTCCAACTTATTTATATACCAAGGCCGACAAGGCCATACATGACTACTACATACAGGACACCTGTCTACAAGCCTCTAAAGAGTATACGATATCAAAAGGGTCGGGATAGGGCCCCGCCATACCCATATATACAAGCAAAAATATACCGTACCAAGATTAGATCGACACTCCAAAACAAGGGGAGTGCTCCAAAATCCGCTGAATCAGCAACCTACTAACATGGTTCGTCCAGTCTACGTGAACCTGCGGGCATGAAACTTAGCATCCCCCGACAAAAGGACGTCAGTACGACTGATGTACTGAGTATGTCATGCATGAATAATAGCATAATAGGGATATAATAATAACTGAAATAGAAACAGCCGACCAACAGTAAATGCCTCTGAGGGCCCTAATACATATGCCTGAATGTTATGCACAATTCAAATGCGGTATACATATAAATATTGGTCACACAAGGGCATCTTCATGTCCATAATAGCCTCTGTGGGCATCGTTTTATTATAATATTGGCCACACAAGAGCATCAATATTGGCGTCTTCGGGCTCTTTCATGATAGTCTGTACCAGCTTCAGGTGGTGTGCGTATATAACGTCTTCCTTTTCCCCCATATCCCCTACATATATATAATATTTATCATATAGTAGTGTGCATAGCACAAGTGGATCCAGGGTAATATATGAATATAATGCAAATGAAAATGCATGAATAACAATAAAATATCATGAGTGACATAATATCCGTGTACCTTCGGCTAACACTGTGAATATGAACATATTTTCCGTATGCCTCAATAAGGACTTAGGAACATAGTTAGACATGTTTTTAACATATGAATAAATAACATGAATATTCTTAAATACTAGGAGTAGAATTATTTATGGAATAATATCACGGTTATATTTCGTTACATGGAACATGCCAAAAGAAGAAATAATTTGCCTTAACATAACTTGATTCCACTTAAAAGTAGAGTAAGCGTGTTGCTGTGTATACCTTGTGCTATTCCTAAAATTAATAAGCAAGTTTTCTCTAATTTGTTTGCACTAATTCGTCATGCAACAGAGGAGCATTTAGCCGAGTGTTTTAGTTTAGGAATTCGTTTGGCCAGCAAACTGATTTAATTTCATCCTACTTAAAATAATAAGGACGAGATACACTAAAAAATGAAATTGAAATGTATCCTAACGTTTTTTCCCTACCAAAGACACGCCTAACTAGTTACTAAATGCCATTAAATGATCCTCATAATGTTGTCTCCCACCAGCCAATCTTTGGTGGTGGAGTCATCCCAAATGATGCCACATACCACCAACGTTCCATCCTATTTTTAATTAAGTGACTTGCCTCCGTTTAGGTTCTCAAACCATCGGCAAAAATTACGGGATGTTACAATATCCCCTTAGGGTGCACCGATATTGTTTGTATGAAAATAAGATGGCTCGTTGCGAATGTGTATTGACTATCGGCAGCTGAATAAAGTCACTATTAAGAATAAGTACCCTTTTCCCAGAATTGATGACTTGTTTGATCTGTTACAGGGTATAAAATATTTTTTTAAAATCGACAAAAGGTCAGGGTACCACCAACTAAGGGTCAAGGAAAATGACATTCTGAAAACAACTTTCAGAACAAGATATGGGCACCTCAAGTTCCTAGTAATGTCATTCGGTCTTACAAATACGCTAGCATCATTTATGGATATAATGAACAACGTGTTTAACCTATTTCTGAAAGTATTTGTGGTAGTATTTATATATGATATTCTGGTTTATTCTCACTCTGAGGCAGAGCATGTGGGTCAGTTGCGGGTAGTACTACAAAAGCTCCGGGATCGTAAGTTGTATGCTAAGCTCTCCAAGTGTGTGTTTTGGTTGAACTCAGTGGATTTTCTTGGTCATATATTGTCAGATGAAGGTATACGAGTTGACACTCAAAAGATAAAAATAGTGAAGCATTGACCGAGGCCCACGACTCCATCAGAGGTTCATAGATTTTTAGGCTTAGCCGGCTATTATAGGAGGTTTGTGTCATGACCCAAACCGAAAGGCCATGAAGGGCACCCAGACCTTCCTTTTTTAGCACCACTAATCATATATTTACTATCTAACCGTAATTAAGCATGGGCCACGAGGGCCGCCACGAGGTAACCTGCTGACACATAGAAATAATAAACTGGAAATGAGCTATGTAAAATCCTGCAAATAGAAGAACCCAACCTATGTACATATACCTACTAAGGCGGACAATGCCATACACGACTACTATACACAGGACAACTGTCTACAATCCTCTAAAGAGTACGTAAAATTATAAGGTTGGGACAGGGCCCAACCATACCCCTATGCATATCAAAAATATAGTACCACGCCTAGACTACAACTCTGGAACAAGTAGAGTACTCTAATATCAGTTAAACCAGCAACCTACTAGAGCAGACCGTCACCTTGTCTACCTGAGCCTGTGGGCATGAAACGCAGCGTCCCCCGACAAAAAAGGACGTCAGTACGAATAATGTACCGAGTATGTAAAGTATGAATAAAAATATGAATCTATAAATTGTAAGGAAAGACATAAACGCAATATGAAGTGACAAGATGTAAAATGAAAGAATAAGCAACCTGAATGTCATATGAGCTAAATAATGACACTCAAATACGAACTGTCTGGATAGGCCTTCACTTTATAAACTATTTTCGTCTAATAGTGAGAGGTGTATAACATATCACTACTCCTAGGTATCCTTTGAGGTGTATGTGTGGATATGGAATGCAATGCAAATACCAATTTATGCATGTGTTGCGGAACGCTCAACCGATCCATTATATGTATATATTGTGGAACGTGCAATCCGATCCAATATATATATATATATATATATATATATATATATATATATTGCAGAACGTGCGACCCTATCCAATATATGTATATGTTGTGGAACGTGCAACCCGATTCAATATATGTATATGTATATGTATATATGTTACGGAACGTACAACCCGATCCAATATATGTATATGTATATATGTTGCGGAACGTGCAACCTGATCCAATATATGTATATGTTGCGGAACGCGCAACCCGATCTAATATATGTATATGTATATATGTTGCGGAACGTGCAACCCGACCCAATATATATATATGTATATATAATGCATGAATGATACTAAGATGCTCTGAGTCTATCGGAGTGACGTAAGGTCGTTACACCTCCGATTAATATTAAGAATATTAACATCTTTTCCATATACATCACCAGAGATTTAGGAACATATTTATACATTTTTTTGAAAATAGGAATGAATAACATGAACATCCTTAACTACTAATAGTAGAATCATTTATGGGGCAGTATTACGTTTACGCTTTGTACTTAGAACATGCCAAAAGAAGGAAAGATTTGCCTTAACATACCTTTAATGTTGACCTTCTACCAATTGTTGAAACCAACCTCTTCTATGCCTTAATCTTGGATTTCAAGAATTACACCCTTTTTCACCTTACTTCATTATCGCGTAACCTCTAATTTGCTATAACACAAAGAACAATCAGTGTTGAATTACATAACCTCTACGTCGTCTTTGTGATTTATCCTCACCGTATGAGATTTTCTTTTTCCGTATGTAAATTTTTTGTTGCCATATCCTTTTTAAAAAAATTCTCTCTGGTTAAGGTGATACGAAAATGTGTATGCAGTGTCCCTATATCTCTCAAAACGTTGCATCCCCTTATTCCTATAAATAGGATGTCAGCAAAATGAGAATAAGTGTCTAACGGGATCCCTTAAATTTTTAAATCACTTTTAACACAATTCATATACTCATTATCCAGGTCATGTGATATAACACTAGTCTGTAGCCTCTTTCGATACACATAAAATATTAGCTCTAGTTATCGTCATCGCACTTTTTAAATCCTTAAATTATATCGGGACCGCATCCTTTTTATATACTAAGCTCTTGATGTGAATACCTAAATATAAAAAAATTTCCCCAGGACTCAGGTCTACTTACATATGTCTAGCGATTCAAACCATGGCCCATAAATATGAGGTGTTATATTATTTCCCCCTTAGAAACATTCGTCCTCGAATGTTGGGGTAACATACCTAAGGATTCTAGCTCTTGGGTCATGGTCATCAAGCATTAATTATAATAATCTAAAATAGAACTCACCTTATGCTTCTCTCGAAACTTCGGCGTTGGCCTGAAATAGGTAAGAATATTTGTGCTTCATCTCCTCTTCCGCTTCCCATGTCATCTCTTCTACATTCTTATTCCTCCATACAACTTTCACGGAGGTTACTTCTTTAGTCCTTAGCTTGCGGACTCATCGATCTAAGATAGCAATAGGAACCTCTTCATATGATACATCATCTGTAACTTTAACATCGTCAATCAGTACAATCTGGGAAGGATCCCCAACACACGCTCTTAACATAGAAATATGGAAAATCGAATGAACAAACTCTAACTCCGGAGGCAAGTCCAATTCGTAATCCACTTGGACGATTCGTCGAATTATGCGATATGACCCAATATACCTTGGGTTGAGCTTTCACTTTTTCCCAAATCTCATTACTCCCTTTATAGGAGAAACCTTCAAGAAGACCCAATCATTCACTTAGAACTCTAGGTCCCTCCGTCAACAACCGTTCCTGGATAAGCTTCACTTTCTCTATGGCTTGGTGCACTAGGTCAAGCCCAAATAATCCTGATTCGCCTATTTCGAACCATCCGATGGAGATCTACATTTCATCCATACAAAGCCTCATATGGAGCCATTTTGATACTAGCATGATAACTGTTATTGTACGCAAATTTGATGAGGGGTAAATGATCATCTCAACTTCCTTTAAAGTCCAATAAAAAAGCTCGTAGCATGTCCTTGAACGTTTGAATCGTACGCTCGACTTGCCCGTCCGTTTGAGGGTGGAAATATGTGCTAAGATAAACTTGAGTGCCCAAACCTTATTGAAATGATCTCCAGAAATTAGCTGTGAACAACGTACCTCGGTCAGATATAATAGAAATAGGCACACCATGAAGGTGAACAATTTGTTTAACGTACAACTTTGCGTAGTCCTCGGCTGTGTAGGTAGTTTTGACCGCCATAAAATGAGTTGATTTAGTCAGTCTATCCTTAATCACACAAATAAAATCAAACTTACAATAAGAGCGAGGTATAACCGTAATGAAGTCCATATTAATCATTTCCCATTTCCACGTCGGAATCTCAATGTTCTGAGTCAAGCCGCTGGGCTTTTGGTGCTTTATTTTTACTTGCTGACAATTAAGACACTAAGTTACAAACTCCGCAATGCTCCTCTTTATGTCATTCCACTAATAGATACCCTTGAGATCATGATACATCTTAGTAGATCCAGGGTGAATGGAATATCGTGAGCAATGGACCTCCGTCATAATTTTGTCTCGTAATCCCGCTACATTTGGAACTAGTGCTTGAGAATCATGTTTCCATCAATCTCGAAGGATGTGGTCTTCTTTTGTTGAATACCCTCTCTAATTCTTCCTAAAAGATGGGGTCTTCCCACTGGCATTCCTTAACTTTCGATATGAGGGTTGACTCTGATGTATTCTGAATCACAAAGCCACCATCCTCCGAACCCATAAATCAGACTCCTAACCTAGCTAACTGATGGAGCTCTCTTATCAACTCTTTCTTTTCATCCTGCACCGGTATCGAGCTGACCATTGACTTGCGACTGAGCGCATCTGCTACGACATTAGCTTTACCGGGCTGGTATAAGATGTCCACATCATAATCTTTCAACAATTCAAGCCACCTCCTTTGTCTCAAGTTCAACTCTTTATGTTTAAATATGTATTGCAGACTTTTATGATCCATGAAAATGTCTACATGAACACTATACAAGTTGTGCTGCCAAATTTTCAGTGCATATACCACCGCGGCCAACTCCAAATCGTGCGTTGGATATTTTTTCTCATGTTTCCTCAATTGCCTTGAAGCATAGGCAATCACCTTACCATGTTGCATTAGCACGCATCCTAAACCTTCTTCCGAGGTATCACAATACACCACGTAGCCTTTTGGACCCTCTGGGAAAGTAAGGACTAGTGTTGATGTTAGCATGTCCTTTAACTCCTGGAAACTCTGCTCACAGGCATCAGACCACTGGAACTTTATGGCCTTTTGTGTCAATCTGGTCAATGGTGCTGATATGGTAGAAAATTTGGTTACAAACCTACTATAATAGCCGACTAAGCCTAAAAATATGCGAACCTCGGCCAATTCTTCATCGCTTCTATCTTCTGAATGCCAACTCTTATACCTTCATCTGACACTCTATGACCAAGGAAAGCTACTGAATTCAACCAAAACTCATACTTGGAGAGCTTAGCATACAATTTACGATCCCGGAGTGTCTGTAGTACTATTCGTAAGTGATCCACATGATCCGCCTCCGAGTGAGAATAAACCAGAATATCATCTATAAATACTATCACAAATACATCCAGAAATAGGCGAAACACGCTGTTCATTAGATCCATAAATGTTGTTGGCGCGTTTGTGAGCCCGAATGACATTACTCAGAACTCGAAGTGCCCATATCTTATTCTTAAAACCCTTTTATGAGTGTCTTTCTCTTTGACCCTTAGCTGATGGTACCCTGACCTTAGGTCAATCTTTGAGAAATATTTTGCACCCTGTAACAGATCAAATATGTCATTAATTCTGGAAAGAGGATACTTATTCTTAATAGTAACTTTATTCAGCTGCCGATAGTCAATACACATCCGTAACAAGCCATCTTTCTTTCGTACAAACAATACCGGCACCCCAAGGGTATATGCTAGGCCTAATGAAGTCTTTCTCAATCAAATTCTTTAATTGCTCATTTAATTCTTTTAATTTAGCTGGAGACATTCTATAAGAAGGGATAAATATTGGTTGAGTGTCTGGGAACACATCTATACCGACCTCAATATCCCTCTCGGGAAGAAGGCCTGGAAGTTCATCTGGAAATACATCACGAAACTCATTAACCACCGGAATTGATTGAGGAGTAGGTGGTTCATCATCGACATCTCTGGCCCGAACAAGATGCTATATACAACCTATGGAAATTATCTTTCTTGCCTTAAGGTATGAAATAAACCTACCATTTGGAGTCACCATATTACTCTTCCACTTAAGTATTGGATCGCCTGGAAACTGAAATCTAATAGTCTTTGTTCTGCAATCAACATTAGCGTAGCACGATGCCAGCCAATCCATGCCCATAATAATGTCAAAATCAACCATTTCTAACTCTACCAGATCTGCTATGGTCTGATGGTTACAAACTAACACTGCACAATTCTGATAGACCCGTCTAGCAACTACCGACTCACCAATTGGTGTAGATACCATAAATGGTTCTCTTATCAACTCAGGCTCCACACCAAACTTACAGGAAATAAAAAAGAGTGACATATGATAGATTGGATCCTGGATCTAACAACGCATGTACATTATGAGAAAAGACTGATAATATACATGTAATAACATCAGGTGAAGACTCCTGATCTTGTCGACCCATCAATGCGTAAATGCGGTTCTGGCTACCACCAAAGCTAGTTTCTCCACCCCTACCTCTGCCTCGACCAGCTGATGTCTGGTGACTTTGCCTTGACGGGCGTACTGAATATGATAAAGTTATTATAGATCTGGCCGGATGGGCCTTAACTCCTCCGCCTCTTATTGGACATTCTCGCATAGTATGACCGGGATCACCATAAGAATAACACACATCTAATCCTCATCGACACGTCCTCGAATGAGCCTTACCACACTGCTCGCATCGAGTCAATGCCGACCTCATTTGACTAGAATCCCCTCTATAATAAGACCCTGATGTTCGTGAACATTGACCTAGTCCAGATTGAGCAAACCGATCAACCCTAGACCTTAAAAATGGTAATGATGCACTAGTTGTTGGCCTCTATCACGCTCTCGATCTACATGTTGTTGTCTCTTACGATTCTCCAGATTTTGTGCATAAGCATGAATGTGAGCAATATCCATATTCGGATTCAGAGAAGTAATAGTACACTCATTGACCAAGTGCGACCCCAAGCCAGTAACAAACCTATGTACCCGGTCACTCATCTCAGCTATAATCGTAGGAGCATATTTGGCCAACGAATTAAATTGCAAGTTATATTCTCGAACACTCATATTTCCCTACTCAAGATGTAGAAATATATCCTGCCTGGCCCGTCGGAGCTCGACCGGCAGAAAATGTTGTAACAAGGCCTCTGAAAACTTGCTCCATCTTACTGGTGGGGCACGAGGTCCCTTAGAATGCTCTCATGTCTCATACCAAGTCAACGCGACATCCCGCAATCTATAAGAAGCAAACTTTACTAACTCTGTATCAGTGGCATCCATCACCCGCAAGTATGCTGCATCTCATCTAGAAAATTCTATGGGTCCGCATTCAGGTTTGATCCCGTGAATACTGGAGGGTCCAGGTTGATGAAATCCCAAGCTCTCGTGCTAACGGCTCTATCATAAGGATTGAGAGTCTGACGTTGGGCCTGAGAGGCCACCAATCGAGTCAATAACTGTACCACACTTCGCATATCAAGATCCTCATCTAGAGTATCAAGTGGAGGAATTGGGGGTACTGCAGCCCCACTAAGCTCATCTGGAGGTGGTGGAGTCGGGGAATCATGCGGATGAGACTCACTGTGGGCCTCACTAGTGGGGGGCACTCGGCTGGTACCCTCATCCACAGCCACATTCAACGCCCTCATACTCTGTAACTTCTTCATTGCTGTAGGCATTGGTGGAATCATAAACACGAGACGGATTAGTAGTGGAATGCTTATAACTCAGCTCTAATGCACTATCTAGAACAAGAAGGAGAAGTAACCATCCTAAATGCCTCGTAAACTCATGTGTATAAGTGTGGTGCATGACACACCCATACACAAGACTCTACTAGACACGGCTTGTAGACTCTCTAGGACATACCTGCTCTGATACCAAGTTTGTCACGACCCAAAACAGAGGGATAGGACGAACACCCGGACCTTCCTTTCTGAGCACTACTAATCATATATTTACTATCTAACTGTAATTAAGCATGGACCACGAGGGCCGCCACGAGGTAACTGCTGACACATAGAAATAATAAACTGGAAATGAGCTATGTAAAATCCTGCAAATAGAAGAACCCAACCTATGTACATATACCTAATAAGGCAGACAAAGCCATACACAACTACTATACACAGGACAACTGTCTACAATCCTGTAAAGAGTACGTGAAATCATAAAGTTGGGACAGGGCCTCGCCATACCCCTATGAATATAAAAAATATAGTACCACGCCTAGCCTGCAACTCTGGAACAAGTAGAGTACTCCAATATCAGCTAAACCAGCAACCTAATAATGTACCGAGTATGTAAAGCATGAATAACAATATGAATCTATAAATTGTAAGGAAAGGCATAAACGCAATATGAAGCGAAAAGGTGTAAATAAAAGCATAGGCAACCTGAATGTCATATAAGCTAAATAATGAAACTCAAATACAAACTGTCTGGATAGGCCTTCACTTTATAAACTATCTTCGTCTAATAGTGAGAGGTGTATAACATATCACTACTCCTAGGTATCCTTTGAGGTGTATGTGTGGATATGGAATGCAATGCAAATACCGATTTATGCATGTGTTGCGGAACGCGCAACCTGATCCATTATATGTATATGTTGTGGAACGTGCAACCCGATCTAATATATATATATATATATATATATATGTTACAGAACGTGCAACCCAATCCAATATATGTATATGTTGCGGAACGTGCAACCCGATCCAATATATAATATATATATATATATATATATATATTCTTTCGGAGTGACGTAAGGTCATTACATCTCCGATTAACATTATGAATATTAACATCTTTCCCATATACCTCACCAGGGATTTAGAAACATATTTAGACATGCTTTGAAAATAGGAATGAATAACATGAACATCCTTAACTACTAAGAGTAGAATCATTTATGGGGCAGTATACGTTTACGTTTCATACTTAGAACATGCCAAAAGAAGGAAGAATTTGCCTTAACATACCTATAATGCCAACCTTCTGCCAATTGTCGAAACCAACCTCTTCTATGCCTTAATCTTAGATTTCAAGAACTACACCTTTTTGCACCTTACTTCATTATCACGTAACCTCTGATTTGCTATAACACGAAGAACAATCGGTGTTGAATTACGTAATCGATATAGACATAACCTCTACGTAGTCTTTGTGATTTATCCTCACCATATGAGATTTTCTTTTTCCGTATGTAAATTTGTTGCTGCCATATCCTTTTTAAAAAAATTCTCTCAGTTTAAGGTGAAATGAAAATGTGTATGTAATGTCCCTATATCTCTCAAAAAGTTGCAGCCCCTTGTTCCTATAAATAGGATGTCAACAAAATGAGAATAAGTGTCTAAGGGGTATGTTCTCCATTACACGTGTAGCTCAACGAACACCCTTTAATTTTTGTCATCAAATATTGTGTACGTGTGTAATTCACTTACCTACACCTTTCTCTTATCATTTACTTACCCACCACGTGCATGTAAATATAGGCCTACTAATTAACTTTTTGCTCTCATTATCCCGATCATGTGATATAACACTATTCCGTAGCCTCTTTTGATACGCATAAAATATTAGCTCTAGTTATCGTCGTCGCACTTTTTAAATCCTTAAATTATCTCAAGACCGCATCCTTTTTATATACTAAGCTCTTGATGTGAATACCTAAATATAACAAAATTTTCCCAGGACTCAGGTCTACTTACATATGTCTAGCGATTCAAACCATGGCCTAGAAATACGAGGTGTTACAATTTGTGGCAGGATTTTCTACCATATCAGCACCATTGACAAGGTTTACACGAAAGGCCATAAAGTTCCAGTGGTACGATGCCTGTGAGCAGAGTTTCCTGGAGTTAAAAAGGACATACAAATATCGGCACCAGTTCATACTCTCCCAGAGGGTCCAGAAGGCTATGGTGTGTATTATGATGCCTCGGGAACCGGTTTGGGATGCATGTTGATGCAACATGGTAAGGTGATTGCCTATGATTCAAGGCAATTGAGGAAGCATGAGAAAAACTATCCAACGCATGATTTGGAGTTAGCTACGGTGGTCTATGCACTGAAAATTTGGCGGCACTACTTGTATGGTGTTCATGTAGACATTTTTACGGATCATAAGAGTCTGCAGTATATATTTAAGCAGAAAGAGTTGAAATTGAGACAAAGAATGTGGCCTGAATTATTGAAGGATTACGATGTGGACATCTTATACCATCTCGGTAAAGCTAAGTTGTAGCAGACGTGCTAAGTCGTAAGTCGATGGTCAGCTCGATGCCGGTGCGAGCCAAGAAGAAAGAATTAATAAGAGAGGTCAATCAGTTAGCTAGGTTGGGAGTCCGATTAATGGGTTCGGAAGATGGTGGCTTTGGATTCAGAATACATCAGAGTCGTCCCTCATATTGGAAGTTAAGGAACGTCAGTGGGAAGACCCCATTCTAGGAAACATCAGAGATGGTATTCAACAAAAGAAGACCACATCCTTTGAGATTGATAGAAATGGGGTTCTCAGGCACCAGGGTCGTTTGTGTGTTCCAAATGCAGCGGGATTATCAGGCAATATTATGACGGAGGTCCATTTCTCACGATATTCCATTCACCCTAGATCTCAAAGGTATGTATTGGTGGAACGACATGAAGAGAAACATTGTGGAGTTTGTAACATGGTGTCCTAATTGTCAGCAAGTAAAAGTAGAGCACCAAAAGCCCGGCGGCTTGACTCAGAACATTGAGATCCCGATGTGGAAATGGAAGATGATTAATATAGATTTCGTTATGGGTTTACCTCGCTCTTATCCTAAGTTTGATTCTATCTGGGTGATTATTGACAGACTAACCAAATAAGCTCATTTTTTTGCGGTCAAAACTACCTACACAGCCGAGGACTACGTAAAAAAATTATACGTTAAGAAGATTGTTCGTCTTTATGGTGTGCCTATTTCTATTATATCTGACCGAGGTGTGCAGTTCACAACTAATTTCTAGAGATCATTTCAGTAAGGTTTGGGCACTCAAGTTAATCTTAGCACAAATTTCCACCCTCAGATGGACGGGCAGGTCGAGCGTACGATTAAAACGCTCGAGGACATGCTACGAGCTTTTGTGTTAGACTTTAAAGGAAGTTGAGATGATCATTTACCCCTTATCGAATTTGCGTACAATAACAGTTATCATGTTAGTATCAAAATGGCTCCATATGAGGCTTTGTATGGACGAAAATGTAGATCTCCTATCGGATGGTTCAAAATAGGCGAATCAGAATTATTTGGGCATGACCTAGTGCACCAAGCCATAGAGAAAGTGAAACTTATCCAAGAACGGTTGTTGACCACTCAGATTCGTCAGAAGTCGTATTCAGATGTGCGGCGTCGGGACCTAGAGTTCTAAGTGAATGATTGGGTCTTCTGGAAGGTTTCTCCTATGAAGGGGGTAATGAGATTTGGGAAAAAGGGAAAGCTCAGCCCAAGGTATATTGGGTCATATCGCATAATTCAATGAATAGGCCAAATGGCTTATGAATTGGACCTGCCTCCTGAGTTAGAGTTTGTTCATCCGGTCTTCCATGTTTCTATATTGAGAGTGTGTATTGGAGATCCTTTCCAGATTGTGCCAATTGACGATGCAAAAGTTATAGAGGACTTATCATATGAAGAGGTTCCTATTTCTATCCTAGATAAGTCCGCAAGTTGAGGACTAAACAAGTAGCCTCCGTGAATGTTCTATGGCGAAATAAGAATATAGAAGAGATGACGTGGGAAGAGGAAGAAGAGATGAAGTATAAGTATCCCCACTTATGTCAGACTAAATTCGATGCTCCAAGTGAAGCATAACCTGACTAAGAGCTGACGTATGGATACATGAGGTAAGTTCCCACGTTAGATAGTTATGTTTGATGTTTGACGTCCACATGAAGCCCGGTGATATGTATATGTTGTTGTATGGTCGTATGAGGCAAATTTAGATATATTCTACTCACTGACAGGGTTCGGATAATCCTATTTATAAGGGAAATTCAGTCAAAACATATTTCGAAAAACCTTGAGGATTAATTGGTCCCTTATGTATACTTCACATTCGAGGACGAATGTTCCTAAGAGGGAGATGCTATAACACCCTGTACTTTAGCTTTAGGATACATCGGGGTAAACACACATGACTCTAATGAGATTGAGGTCATTCATGAAGTTATAGAAGATTCATATCAATGTTAAAAATGTTACGCAGGGATTAGAGGTTAAACGAATTAGAGAAATAAGTTTCGTCAAAGTTCGGGATATGGAGCAGGTTATAAAGATCATATAGAATTTTGGTCATAGGATCAAGAACTCAGTGTATAAATGGGCAAAGTCCCAAAACAATTTATGATTTAACAAGTGTGACGACGGGGATTAATAATAATAGTTATGTCCCAAAAGAGGTTATGGACTAGTGTTATATCACATGATTATGATAATGAGTATGTGAGGTCTGTTAAAAATGATTTTTGTTTAAGAATTAAGATCAAGAAAGTAATCATGTGTGTAATTTATTAAATGGGAGATTGTAGTTACAGAGAACATAATTAACATTGTTGGATATGATGTGGACATATACACATGGGTGAGGGATAAATGGCATAAAAAGGGTGTAGATGTGCAATGCATGTAATGTTGGATATGTCATGTTCTACTAAAGTGTACTTTAGAAAATACACGTGTAACTAAAGGAGGGGGGGATTATCTTCATTTAGCCAATATTTCCAATTCATACCATTATTAGACATTTTCTACAATGGGAAAGTAGGAAACAACATTTATTTTCCAACCAACAACAGCGTTAATTGGTAGTGAAACAACAATCAATTGTCACGAGAATTAGTAGCATAGTGGCAGCAACGTTCTAGCAAGTGATTATTGAAAAGGGGTTGGTTCCGTCATTATTTAAGGTTAACTTGTAAAGAATGTTGATTTCATCATCATCGTGAAGGGTCGGTTCAAAGGTATGTTAACGTTAACTCTTCCTTCTTTTGGCATGACCCATATGTAAGAGAAACGTAAACGAAAGACCGTCCAAAGTAACTCTACTCTTGAAAGCTAGAAATGCATATGTCCTTCATTCTATTGAATAAGTTATTGATTCATGTATATCTTGTCTTATTGACTCATAATAAAAGGTCTTCTTATATGTTAGTTAATGTTAATCGGAGGTGCAACGACCTTACGTCACTCCGATAGACTCAGAATGTTTTATTATCATTCATGAATTATGTTTATGTATAAACCTTGACCTCAAAGGCGTTATATACACTACTATATGGTATGCATTATATATATGTATGAGGCATGTGAAAAGGGAAGGCATTTGTAACATCCCGTACTTTCGGGTCATAGTTTGAATCTCTAGACGTATGTAAATAGACCCAAGCATTGGAGGTTTTTTTTGTCATATTCACGTATGCAAATAAAGAAGCTTAGTATATAAAATGATGCGGTCTCTAAATAATTTAGGGCTTAAGAAGTGTGACGACGGAAATCGAAAATAATAAGTGGTATGTCCCAAAAGAGGTTATGGACTAGTGTTATGTCACGTGATCATGATAATGAGTATATGAAGTGTGTTAAAAGTAATTGATATTTAAATGAATTGAGATCAAGTAATTAATTAAGAGTACGGAGTAAGTGTTATGTGGACATAAGCCATGGGGATTGTTGACAAGTGACATTGAGTATACATATATTAAAGCATGCATAAGGAAGTGACAACATTTAGATTAGTGCCAAATTGTGACCATATGGGTTGCCACATGTAAAGTAGAAAAGGTGGGCATTTATAGTACCTATTCTATATATTAAGAATTCATTTGGGATAAAGATTAACAGATCAAATGTTTGCTAGGTGTATTTACTAAATTCGGTAGTTGATTAGTGTAAGTATTAGGGGGTGGCACGTGTAGAGCAAAACAAAAGGGTAGTCTCATTTACATTTCATTCTTTTTGGCAAATATTTTAAAGGAAACAATATGTTGCATGTACGTTGAGATATGTATAGATATAGAGAATACATATATATTTCTTATCATCTAAAAGGGGATAAATTTCTTTATGAAGAAGTGGGCAGCAACGACTTGAGCAAAATTATTTTCCAAATATCTCTTATGCGCAACGTTTTCCATTTAAAATAATTCGAAGGTTACTTTGTAGTGAAGTAAAGTGACGGGATGTATTTTTATGAAGGCGACCCAAGTACGATTTCTTGTCTACAACCTTCTACGAGCTTGTATAAGCGATTAAAGGTATGTTAAGATAAATCCTTCTTTGTTTTGGCATGTTCTAAGTTACGAAACGTGGACGTAATATTATCCCATAAATTATTCTACTCTTAGTAGCTAAGAATGTTCATGTTATTCATTCCTATTGTCAAAGCATGTCTAAATATGTTCCTAAATCCTTATTGAGGTATATGGAAAAGATGTTAGTATTTATAATGTTAATCGGAGGTGAAGCGACATTACGTCACTCCGATAAACTCAGAGTATTTTATTATCATTCATGCATTATATTTATGTATTACCCTTGAGACACATGTGTTATATACAATACTATATGGTATGCATTATATATATGTAGGGGTGGAAAAAGGGATACGACGTTATATACGCATACCACATGATCAGTTGGTATATGATGCATACATGATCAGTTGGTATATGATGATGATTATGCCCACAGAGGCCATTATGATATGATGAGAGACGACGTTATATATATATATATATATATGTATATATATATATATATATATATATATATATATATATATATATATATATGTATGACCGCATTGTGCATGACATTTAGACATATTATGACCCTCAGAGGCTTTCGGTACATGTTGATTGTTTCTGGTCTCATGTCACTTTCAGGTCTCTATTATGCTATTTTACGCTGTGTTTCATGCCCGCAGGCTCAGGTAGACAGGATTATTTGTGCACTTCCCCAAAAATCCATGTGCAAAATATTCAAAAGTAATCCCTTGTTGGATTTGCTCCTTGTCTTTTTACGTTTCCTTTTCCTCAATTTTTTCTTGTTTATCTTTTTTTCTTATGTTTGTTTCTCAAACAAAAAATTAAATACCAAACATAATAGATAAACAAAACTTTTAAGAAATACTTTATTTATCAAAACCATGAATTAAATGAAAGTATATATTCTTTCATTTTATAAATTTTCCATTCTTTGAAAATAAAAACAAAAACAAAACTTGTATCCTAGAAAATAACTCTGTTTAGTAGTTTTTAATTTTTACAACTAAAACTTACAAAAAATGAAATCAACTTAAATATCAAAACTAAACCTAAGAAAAATATCAAGACACAAACGGTGCAAAAACCGAGTCAAAAACTACATGTCTACGATATTTCATCTGATTTCACTCTACCGAATGCTCCAATGGGACCAAATCCTTCATCCCGCCCCTAATTATTTTTACGAGGCCACCTATTATTTGAATGATCACCTGCAAAACTTCTCTCATCTAACCATCTAGAACTGTGTTTAGGGGGGCAGTGGCCTCTTGGTGGAGATGAGAAATCTTCACCATAATTGACTGTAAAACCATGTTTCCGGAAGGGGATTCTCGTTCGCTCCATTCTAGCATGAGACCTTACATCTGGAGATCTACTATGCCTTCTGGTGCTAAAGTTACGCTCTCTCTGTGTATGCCACGGATGGGGAGAAGGCGTTCTGGATCTTGAACAAGATCTCCTCCTGGGCGGCGAAATACGAGTAACTCTACTTGAAGCTGGAGAACGAGTTCTTTCTCCCCTGGGTAAATACTGAGGTACGCGTACAGAAGATAAATCACCATCACCAAGTATAGGCTCATACTCTTCCTCCCTGTTGCCTCTTACAACCCTCTGTGAGAAACTTCTAGCACCACTGCGGCTCTGATAGCCTCTTCTCGCTGGTACCATCCTATTACGGACATCATAATAGTCATCCCTCTCAACAGACGATCTCCTCCTCACAAGTGGCCGGCGCACACCTTCTGAGGGAAAAATTATTGATTGCAGATGATCTCGAGAGTTTAACCCACCAAACTTGTCAGCAGAATTTGCAAAATTGCGGCGCCTCGAGTAGTTATGACTCTCAGAGCCATGATGAACATATGGGTGGCAGTTTCTTGCCTTCCAGCTATTCCACTGGCCATCCGTTGCACCTGTGTCTCGTGAATTATAACCAGATTGATATCTACCAACAAACTTATCTGGACTAACTCCTCTTACAGGCCTCTGGTAAGAACCAATGAGGTCACGGGGCCTGCAAGAAGTATCAAGAAAATTATAAGAAAGCAAGACTTGAAGGAAAGAACCATCTTAAGAGGCACCAAAGTCACAAAAACAAATATTCACATGCCTTGGTGCTAAAATTATCAAGCAATTTATAAGAAAGCAAGAATTTATGCAAGACTTGGAAGAAAAGAACATCGTAAAGGACACTAGTCTCAAAAACAAATACCCACCTGTTTTGGTGTGGTCCTTCAGTACGTGACTGTAACTTCCCTCTATTTGTCTTTGAACCAATTTCTTCCATGTATGGCCCTCTGAATCCATATGTTGCCATGCAATCAGATGTATGTCCTTTTCTAAAAGCATTTTCTTTTCCTCCAATCTTATCACTGAACCTTTGAGTTGTAGATCTAGATCCTGTATCCAACCCTTTGCTATTGTCATCCCTGTTGAATTGCCTCCTCATAAAGTTTCTTGGAGATCCGCCCTTCACAAAATCCACTTCTGGACATCCGCTGGTTGACGAGATTCTCTTTTCTATACTTTGTGAACCCTCAGAGCCTGCTTCAACTATTTCAGAGGCAGGGTAATCACCGCCATCAGAATCCATGTCATCTCTACCATCTAATTCATAATCAACACGTTCATTTTCACCATCCTCAATTTCATTTTCCTCCCAAGAGTACATAATTGATCCCCTTAATTCTCCATCCTCAAATGGAGAATCATAGCCAGCCTCAATTCTAGTCACATGTTCTCGACTAATCATTTGACTGTGATCTTCCTGAGAGATATCAGAATTATGGCAATCTTCAAAAGCCGAAGCACTCTTTGCGAATTGACTAGGATCATCAATCTGCAATCCCTCATTACAGCTTCTAGAAGAGTCCTTCCCCGAAGTCATGCATTTTTCCACTTGATCAGAAGTATAGCTGTCACTGAATTTAGAAATTACTTCATTCCCTTCTGACTGCATTCGAGAATCAATAGCTAAAATGTTGTCATGTTGCTCCACGGGTTCAACGGTAACAGACTGACCCTCAACTTTAGGGGCCTGTGAGGCAGACAAATCTTCACACTTAGATGAATGATTGCCGAAATCTGTTTCTGTAGGATTACTATCAGCACTTTCAACACCCATGGCATTCAAAATACTAGTATCAGATACTTCATTGGTCATTATAGGATCACTATGGCCAATGTATTCAGATAAAGCAGCTTTACTAAATCCTGCAGCCTTTACAGAAGAATCTCTAATCCGTGTCAAAATTACGCCATCTGAAGCAGTCGTAATTAATCCATTAGAAACAAGCATGCACGAGGCATTATGTGATTTAACGAAAGCAGAATCAGCTAATGATGCATCTCCAGTGACAAGTTCACCAAATGTTTCTTTTTGTGCAGATAAAGGATCCATCGCTTTGGTACAATGGCTAACAAGGTTTCCATGGAAAATCTCCTCAGTAAAGATTCTATCATTAACTGAGACTGATTCGTGCTTACATACTTCTGCATTTACACTGGCAAACTCATAAATTGCATTTTGACCAGGAGGCACACATTTCACAAAATTATGTTTATAGTCTTCAAAATCCCCCTTTTTATCGAAAATTTCTATTTTGAGTTCCTCTTTTTGTGCGCCGTGATTTACGCCCTCAGCAACAGCATTCTCCATAGAATAATCCCTGGGAGGTTGCTCCCATGTATCCATTAAGGTGTTGAGATCCCAGTGCATTCTGTCCATCTTTGGTGAAACAGGTCTATTTACAACTGAAGGTTCTTTAAATTCAGCAAAACCTTTAGGAGCAACAGCAGATTCATTAAACGTGGAGGTCTCCGTGTTGCTTGCATTCATCATATCTCCTCTACCAGGATCTGTCGATTCCTTCAAAGCCAATATCTGTTTAGAATGAGTAGACCCAACAGATCCCCCTGGTACTGCACATGCAACCAGAGCATGTGCCTCTTTGGCATTACGAAGGTCATCATCCATGTCATTAATGCAAGCAACATCAGCCAGAAGTGCAATTCCCGAGAAGTCTTCTGAAGGCATAGGAGTTGCTACAGATTGTGGTGATGGTGAATCTTCGCGGTCAATAGAGGGATTTTGAGATTGCGCAGATGAAGTTAGAAGCAAGTGCCTTCTTTTCTTAATCGGAACATGTTCAACTTTATCAGAAAACCAACAGCCAGCTTCAGCAATCTGCTAAATATTTAACAGATGTAACGATTAGACATACTTAAAATTGCAGTTGATAAAATCATTACAAAGAAATCACAAGGTACCTTGTCAGAATCTGAGCCTGAAAAATCTCCAACCCTCTTGGGACTCCTGTTTATCACCTTCATACCCTCATTGAGGCGTCTAGCAACTGTTTTCCTAGAGCGTCTTCCCTTTGTCACGGCCTTCCAACTCAACTCAGTACTAAGCATGTTACTAGATATGGTTCCTATCCCATCAACTAAACAACTCCCTCCACAAGTCTTGCAGGATGTCTCAATTGGCTGTTTTTTTCTTACTGAATCAGCTCAGATGTTGATTTTAAACTATCAGGGAAAACACACAAGCGAGTCTGCATAATTAAAATATTTCACTTGGCATCTTTAAGTTTCTTGAGACTTCGCAACTGCAGTATTTTCATGCGTAAATTAGACACAAACTATAGGAATACTTTAGATTATTAGGTTTATCACAGTCACATTGCTTCTCACAAACTCAGGACCATGAAGTGTATCTCATCACATACATTAATTGGGTAAGGCGACAAAAGAGAACATATATATTAAATATTTGGGCAGAACCAAAGAAACAAAGATTATTAACACAAATATCGGAACTTCTTTTTTGTTAAATAAGGTTAAACACAAACATCAGAACTTAAAACATCATTTATAAAAGATATATTTGCTTCCATATGAAAGCTAATCTCCACTTACTCATAACCCAAGCTAAATTGTAAAAACTTATGAAGGGTACAAGTTATGTTATCTTTTACATAATTGACATTCAAATATCATGAGGAAAAATAATCCGAAGTATAAATACAAGGTAAAGGCACAAGAAATTTATAATCACTAAAGATGTTAAAACTCGCCATCGGCTCAACCCCATAGGTGTAACGCGAGACTCCAATTTTGCACCAATTGCCCCATTGGTGCATGTAAGATAGAAAAGAATAAGTGAAAGCAGAGAAGCAAAGAGATAGATTAGGTAGAGATCCAATATTTAACAGCTTAAGCATATCAATGAAGAACAAAACTAAGTCTAAGACATCATATGCGAGAGGAGTACGAATTCGAGGAAATAAAAGAAAAGTATGTGGCAATTGATTGGATAGCGGCTCAATTCCTAGGGTAGCAACTCATAAAAATGAAGGAGCTTTTCATAATAGGCGAGCCCAGTACCTTAAAAACCGTGAACCAGCCGCTCTTCAGCATAGCGAGGTCTTTTTTTAGAACAGATTCATTCCAGAACAGAAAACCTAATTTAGAATCAGAATCGCCAGCAACCAGATTTGCTACGCTAGTAGGGCTTGAGGGCAAATCAAGAGATCTTGCATTATCCTTTTTTTTATCAAGTGAGATCTTATTTTATCCTCAAGGATAGGGGAGTATAACTCACCCAAGGTCCCGACTTCACCTCAATGGTTAGGCCACCAAGTCCATTATGTGAAAAAACCCTCGATTTTCTCAAAGATTATAGATCACAGTAGACCTAAAATATGATCTCTAGACAGCACCCAAAAAACCGTGAACCAGCCCCTCTTTAGCATAGCGAGGTCTTTTTTTAGAACAGATTCATTCCAGAACAGAAAACCTAATTTAGAATCAGAATCGCCAGCAACCAGATTTGCTACGCTAGTAGGGCTTGAGGGCAAATCAAGAGATCTAGCAGTATCCTTTTTTTTATCAAGTGAGATCTTATTTTATCCTCAAGGATAGGGGAGTATAACTCACCCAAGGTCCCGACTTCACCTCAATGGTTAGGCCACCAAGTCCATTATGTGGAAAACCCCCCGATTTTCTCTAAGATTATAGATCACAGTAGACCTAACATATGATCTCTAGACAGTACCCCAAAAAACCGTGAACCAGCCCCTCTTCCGCATAGCGAGGTCTTTTTTTAGAACAGATTCATTCCAGAACAGAAAACCTAATTTAGAATCAGAATCGCCAGCAACCAGATTTGCTACGCTAGTAGGGCTTGTGGGCAAATCAAGAGATCTTGCTTTATCCTTCTTTTATCAAGTGAGATCTTATTTTATCCTTAAGGATAGGGGAGTATAACTCACCAAGGTCCCGACTTCACCTCGTTGGTTAGGCCACCAAGTCCATTATGTGGAAAAACCCCCGATTTTCTCAAAGATTATAGATCACAGTAGACCTAACATATGATCTCTAGACAGTACCCCAAAAAACCGTGAACCAGCCCCTCTTCCGCATAGCGAGGTCTTTTTTTAGAACAGATTCATTCCAGAACAGAAAACCTAATTTAGAATCAGAATCGCCAGCAACCAGATTTGCTACGCTAGTAGGGCTTGTGGGCAAATCAAGAGATCTTGCTTTATCCTTCTTTTATCAAGTGAGATCTTATTTTATCCTTAAGGATAGGGGAGTATAACTCACCCAAGGTCCCGACTTCACCTCGTTGGTTAGGCCACCAAGTCCATTATGTGGAAAAAAGATTATAGATCACAGTAGACCTAACATATGATCTCTAGACAGTACCCCAAAAAACCGTGAACCAGCCCCTCTTCCGCATAGCGAGGTCTTTTTTTAGAACAGATTCATTCAAGAACAGAAAACCTAATTTAGAATCAGAATCGCCAGCAACCAGATTTGCTACGCTAGTAGGGCTTGAGGGCAAATCAAGAGATCTTGCATTATCCTTTTTTTTATCAAGTGAGATCTTATTTTATCCTCAAGGATAGGGGAGTATAACTCACCCAAGGTCCCGACTTCACCTCGATGGTTAGGCCACCAAGTCCATTATGTGGGAAAACCCCCGATTTTCTTAAAGATTATAGATCACAGTAGACCTAAAATATGATCTCTAAGACAGTTTTTCTTTTCTTTTACTTTAAAAAACGTAACATGGACAGAAACAGAGAGAGTCAGATCAGTCGCAAATGAATCTAAAAAGAGATCGGGGATTAGGCGGAAGCTTCAATTACTGTTTTGAAGCCGAGCCCTTCCAGCAATGGAGCCTAGGGACCGATATGATAATTGGTTTAGTTGACTCCACCTTGATCTATGAGCTATTTCTGATCTCCAACTACAAATCATATGCCAGCAGAAAGCACTCAAGTCTTCAGCTATTACATGAGAGAGGCCAGAAAACAATCATCAAAGATAAATCTATGGATATAAAATCCCAAATCGAATGGCACTTCAATTGCCTCGGCAGTGGAGAATAATCATCTAAGAGTAAACAAAACAATGGCACGTCTTGCCTCATCCTGAATCTCGCAGCCATAAGAAATGAAATAACCCTAGATTTGTCTTCTAATACCGCATATCTGCTAGTAGTAGTAGTAGTAGTCCCAAACATTGTAGATGTAGATGAACAAAAAATCGCAGTAAAGCAGTAGCTATGGTTTTCAATACCTGTTATTTATAACTAGTACAGATTCCACTCTTCTTGACGATAAACAACTAATGATCCTTGCTCTTCAATTATGTGAATGAAGATAACAAAACACTCAGCCGGAAAACTAGATGGGCGATGTAAATCGATCGCCGGAAAACTATATCGGCGATGTAATTCGACCGCCGGAAAACAAGATCGGCGATGTAAATCGACCGTCGGAAACTAGGGTTGCTACTTGTAATTCTTCTTCTCTTCCTTCACACGCCTGGAAGATATGGCACAAGTAGGAGGAGTAAAACAAGACGTATTTATGGTTGTCTTTGTGACCAAACTACCCTTGTCTGCGTGCTTAATTTACACCAAACGACCTTGATGCCCTAGCTGCCTTCAAGCCCTCAAAAGGCCCAAAAAACTTTTTTTTAAAAGGAAAATTACAGCGCTTTCTGACTTTTTTGCCCTCTACTGTCAATCAACTAATAATATATATTTAACTTCAAATTTAGTTTCAAATATCACACTTTATCCCGTTAAATTTAAAATTATTTTATTTTTCTTCCCAAGTAAGATGAGTTCATTTCATTTTAAAAATTATAATCCTAGAATATTTTAGTTCACATATATTTACAGTCTAACCTTGATATGCACAAATTTACCATCCCGGGTGCATTATTTGACCCTCGGTGGAAGTAAGTACAAAGTTGTTTGGAGTTTGGAGTTATTTGCAATTGAACTAGGATATAAGTTGTAACTGAGTATAATTAGATTTGTTTGGACAATTTGTCTTACGCATTATTTACTAAATTAAATGAAAGTCTAAATTTAATTAGCATGCTCTTCCATAATTAAGTGCATTTATATTTTTGTAGGATCATTTTTATTTTCATACTCCATAATTTAAGTTGAATAACTTTCAAACAGTTCAAAGAAAAATATTTCATCAATTTCATTTATTGAGCGGTCTGAATAGAAATGAATGACTAATACCTACAATAAAATCTTCATATTATTAAGATGCTAGATATATAAAGATTTTGCAAATATCATACTTCACTACTACGGGCTACTATTTATAATTATGACCACCAAACACCATTACTAAATTATGCATCAATCATTATTGACAATAACCATCATCGGTCAACACCATATATTGTTAATCATAATTATATGTCATCATCGCACTATAACCTATAATTATTCTTCTGCCATAATTATCAACATTATCTATTACTATCAACCAGTCGTTAACTACTACTACTAGAAGCCTCCATCACCACCGGCTATTACCCACAAAAATTACATCAAAACATCACCAAAAGACAAAGTCAAAATTTTGAATTTATGATCTCTGAATTCTAGGTAAGATAGTTTATTAGATTTTAAATAAATTATTTACAAATATTAAATAGATATTTTAGCATAAATAAGACATGAGCCAAAAGCTATTGATTTTGTCAAACTCAAAAGCGAATATATAGCTTCGCCCTTGACCACCCTAGTTGACTCCCACATCCATCACCATGTGCTACAATCACCACCGACCATAATATATATATATTCTTAAATATTTTTGTAGATATGATAATAAACTAATAGGTATTTTATTAATTTTAAATAAAGACAATTTTTACACTATTTAATGTATAGAATACAATATTAATATTTATATATGTATTCATAAATGGTAAGATGATCTTCAATGACAAATAATCATGAAATGAGCTTATGACTCTTATAGTCACTTATATATAACTTGAATAAAGAATTATCCTATGAAATTTTCCTATATTTTATTTATAGATCTCACATGTTGTATTTAACCAATCCCGTATTTGAAGATCACATAACTAAAATAACATCTGTAATGCGCCCAATATGAATCTAGTTTAACTTAAAAGTACATTCATGTGTTTGTTTTTGTCTATATAAAAAAACTTTACTCTTTCCAAAGAAAATAATAAATATGTCATTTATGTTTAGTGGTAGGTTCGAAATGGTCTTTCAAATATATCCCTGAACAATTTTACCTTTAAATTTGTCAAAAATATTCAATTTAATCTTCGTTAAATACTGAAAAAGACATATCTATCATTATTAAACACAACAGTCAACAGTGTAAACATGAAACGTATGTGTTGAAGTTAAAAAAGGAAGAGAACTTTATATGATTCTTGTACATTGGCAGTTTTTTTCATTAGGTTTAGGTTTCTATGAATTTCATTAATTTTCAATCGATCGGGAGAACTGCTATTTATACGGATCCATTGTAATGGTACTTTTGGTATATTTCTTATAGAAAACACTGTTAATGGATAAAATTTTAGAGGTGAAAATCTATATTTCTATGAAGATAACATCTATGTGATTCTTGATTTTTGGACTCAGCCTTGTTCTTATGAGAATTTTGTTTTGCGTATGAAATGGTTGTGAGGAAGAAAATAAAGATTGGGCATGTGTGGCTGTGAATGGAAGATGCCGCTAGCTTCGAGAACTTGACCCTCATACTTGATCCACTTCAATTATGCGTGATATAATTAAAATTGCCAAAAAATTTAAAAAATAAATAAATAAATCATAATATTTGTATGATTACATAAGTTCATTAAGAATAAAATAAAAAGTGTTACGTAGAGATGATCTAGCCCTATAGATATGGGTTCATTTGAACCAATAATGTTTAATCTAGATCTAAATTTTCTCATATTAACTGAGATTGTGAAAAATATTGAACTATAATGAGCCCATAATTTAAACAAGGTAATCAGTGTGGGTTACAATAATTGCAGGAAACGAGAAGTAAGTAAATATTATAAATTGCTAGAAAGGATAAATTAAAGATTACAACAAACTGAAATAAAAAAAATGATACAAACTCCTTGTGATTTGATGAGTCGAGTGATGACACTCTGTCTTTAAGAAAAGATTGCCCCGTATATATCATTTTACGTTGTCGGGCAATAGTCTCTCAAGATACAACAACAACTTAACAAATAAGCAAAGGAAACTGAAGTATTACTCTTGAAGAACTTTGAGTATAGTAAACTTGCTAGAGAGGAAGAAGAAGATTTCAGAAAATTATGTAAGCGTTTTCTTAGTAGTGAACAATTGAGTCAAATACCTCAATTTATAGTGTAAGGAGATGACCCCTCAACTAGACAAACAATGGCCTTCAATAGCCATGAAATGACACTTATTGAGGGGTTACATTCAGCCAAATAATGGTTGAATTCATGTGCCAAATAATGGAAATTCAATGCTCCAAAACCAGCCCAAAAGTCAGAACTTTCCATCTTTCTGTCGCAGCATTCTGCCTCCGAAGCGTCGTGGCTCTGTGAATTAGCACCGCGGTGCCGCGGTGCCGCGGCTCTAGTGGTTGAACACCCAATTGGCGTCGCAGCACTCCAACGCCTCGGCTCCGATGGGGTTGCGTTGCGGCCCTTTGCGGCGATTTCCGACTCGTTTCATCTTACACTTCTTCCTTCGTTTACCAACGTGGAATACTTTGTCATTTGGCCAATAATCCATCATTCTATGTCTCAAACGTCTCACTTACGTACCAATATCTCTTTCACTAATAAAATTTGCGATACTTGGCACTATGTGTGCACGTGTGGAAACGATATTTCCGACGTGCGGGGCCCCAATTGTTCGAGTCATAAATAATGGGATAAACTTAATTCCACATTAGTAAATTTCCAACAATCCCCTATTGAAAGAGATTTTGGCGCACTCACATGGTGCCTTTTCCAGCAATCTTTCAGTTGACCGATGTTGCATCAGGATAGGTAGCTTCAACTTTGAACCTTCCATAGTTGAATACCATCGAACTTAGTTACTGCACGGTGAACGTGATGTCTTGGACCGTCAGTGTTTAGTGTAAGCCAAGTCAACGGTACCAACATAACAACTTCCCTTACTATGTTCTTCGTAATATTTTGTCCGTTGTGGCCGTGGACACTTCTTAGATTCTTAAGTGTGTTCATTTGAGGCAGTCTGTCCTCGCACTTAAATAGGTGGTCTCCTACAAGGTATCCTGCTATACCCCACTTTACAAGTGTTAGAAACCATTAAAAGTTTCCCTAAACTTAACTTAAACCGTTGAGGATCATTAAAGGTTTTGAAAACTTAACATTTACCCACACTGCAGATAGCACTTAATGACTATCGCGGGAACGACTTTGGATTTAATGTTTTTTTACAGAAATCACTTTCCAAAATGCTCATGCTTCCACCGAAGCGCTCAACTGAACCTTTACAGCTTAGTTTTTCCATTGAACCTAATTCTTGGGATCTCCAGTCAGTAAGGTTGGGTTACCACCGTATTGGTCCTTATAGCTTGGGTTTTAAGCTCATTCCCCTGGACAGGCAGAACATCTGATCTTTGGGTAAGCCCTTTGTCAATGGATCCGCTATGTTATCCTTTGATTTTATGTAATCAATGGATATTATACTCGTAGTGATTAGCTGCCTAACAGTCTTATGCCTCCCCCGAAAATGACGAGACTTGCCGTTGTACATAGAACTTTGTGTCCTTCCTAAAGCCGATTGACTGTCGCAGTGGATCATTACAGAAGGTACGGGTTTGTCCCAACAAGGAACATCCTCTAAGAAGTCGTGAAGTCACTCAGCTTCTTCTCCTGCTTTGTCTAAAGCGATAAACTCTAATTCCATCTTGGATCAGGCGATGCAAGTTTGCTTAGAAGATTTCCAAGACACGGCCCCACCACTAATTGTAAATACATACCCATTGGTGGACTTGGTGTTCTCTATATCAGATATCCAGTTTGCATTACTGCACCCTTCTAGTACAACTGGATATCCTGAATAATGCAACCCGTAAGTTAGCGTGTATTTCAGGTATCGTAGTACCCTATTCAACGCCTTCCAATGATCATTACTCGGATTACAGGTAAACCTAGCCAACTTGTTGACTGCATAAGAAATATCAGGTCGGTGCAGTTTGTTATGTACATCAAACTCCCAATCACATGTGCATAGTGCTCCTGCCATACGGGTGCACCACAATTTTTATCAAGCTTTTGATTTCTATCCATTGGTGACTTCATAGGAGAACTGTCAAACATCTCGAACTTTCTCAACACATCATCGATGTAGTGAGACTGAGATAAGACCAGTCCGTCAAACATCTTAGAGATCTTTATCCCTAAGATGACATCTGTGATACCCATATCCTTCATGTCGAAGCATTGTTTCAACATATTCTTAGTCTCTAGAATCAAGTTAGGACTGCTCCCTATGATCAACATGTCATCTACGTACAGACATATCATGACGAACGAGTCAGAGTTACCTTTCGTGTAGTCACATTTGTCACACTCATTAATGGAGAAACCCTTCGATAGTAGAGTACTATCAATTTTTTCATGCCATTGCTTCGGGGCATGTTTCAGCCCGTACAGAGATTTGACAAGTCGATAGACTTTATTCTCTAGCCCTGGAACCACATACCCCTCGGGTTGTTCCATATAAATTTCTTTTTCCAAATCACTATTTAGGAAGGCAGTCTTGACATCCATTTGATGTATCTCAAGGTCACGCAATGCTGCGATCGCAATGAATACTCGTATGAACGTCATCCTAGACACTGGGAGTACGTGTCAAAATAGTCAAGGCATTTCTTCTGCCGATAGCCCTTGACTACCAACCTATCCTTGTACTTATCTATAGACCATCTGCTTTATACTTCCGTTTGAGTATCCATTTACTACCCAACGGTTTATTTCCTGGAGAAAGATCAACCAACTCCCAAGTATGGTTATGTAGGATGGAGTCTATTTCACTCTCAATAGCTTCTTTCCAGAGCGGTGCCTCTGGAGTTGACAATGCTTCAGCAATTGTCATTAGTTCATCATCAACCATATAAGCTACAAAGTCAGGACCGAAGGATTTATCCTTCCTGGCCCTTTTACTTTGCCTTGGTTCCATCTTTGGAGTCTCCAAGTTCTGAGAATCTGGAACACCGGATTCCTGATATTCAGCCACTTCAAAGTTCACTAGATTTGAACTATCTAGATTCGGGCAGTCAACGACTCCCGATTTCTGAGAGCTTTGTTCATAACTTCGTTTGCGAGAGGTTATGTATTTTTCCTTTCTAGGAAAAGTATCCTCAAAGAATTGAGCATTCCTTGATTCCATGATTGTACCCCCGTGGATATCTAGACATCTGACTTATGCACTAAGAAGTGATAAGCACTACTGTTATTTGCATATCCGATGAAAATGCAATCTACAGTCTTAGGCTCAATCTTGACCTGCTTTGGCTTGGGTACTTCGACATTTGCCAAACAACCACACACCTTTAAATATTTATAGGTGTGTTTTTTTTCCTTCCATGATTCATATGAAGTTTTGTCCTTACCCTTATGTGGGACACTGTTAAGAATCGTATTGATGGCTTCTCCCCACATATTTTGGGGAAGATCGGAATTGATGAGCAACACATTCATCATTTTCTTCAACGTACGGTTCTTGCTTTCAGCAACACCATTCGACTGAGGTGAGTATGGAGCTATCGTTTGATGAACAATGCCCGATTCGACACAATATTCCTCAAATGGCGCTACATATTCTTCCCCTCTACCACTACGAATGAATTTAATCCGCATAATTAGTTGATTTTCAACTTCTGCTTTGTAACGTCGGAACGCTCCAAAGGCTTCATCTTTACTTTTCAACAAGTAAAGGTAACAATACCCTGTTCTATCATCAATGAATGTCACAAAGTACTTATTCCCTCTCTAGTTTGTGCAAACTTCAAATTACATATATCTGTGTGAATAAGTTCTAGAGGAGCGGTATTCCTTTCGATGGATCGAAAAGGAATCTTTATGAGTTTTGCCTCTACGGACACCTCACACTTATGTTGAGGGTTTACGTCGATAGACGGCAATAACTCCAACTTAACCAACCTTTGGATGGACTTATAGTTAACATGTCATAATTTATGATGCCATAAATTAGAGGACTCAAGCAAGTAAGAAGAATCTTCAATATTATTGCTTGCACGTATTACAAACATGGCGTTAACTTTGAAGAGGCCTTCACAGACGAAGCCTCTTCCCACAAAAGTTCCATTCTTGGTGATTACAAATTATTGGACTCAAATACTAGCCTAAAACCAATACTAACCAATAAATGACCTGAAATTAAATTTCTCCTAATCTCAGGGACATGCATCACCTCCTTCAGAGTGAGCTTATTTCCAGAAGTCATCTTCAGGACTACCTTTCCTACCCCCAGCACGTCAGAGGAAGCGTTGTTACCCATGAACAACTTCTTGTTTGTAACTGATGTATATGTGGAGAAGGCATCTCTATTGGAACAGATGTGTCTAGTAGCACCCGTGTCCATCCACCATTGCATGGGATTCTCAACAAGGTTTACTTCAAGCACCACTGCCGAGAACTCCTCAATCATGTCGTCCAGAAGCCTGTCTTTGACGACGTTAGCCTGAGCCTTTCCCTTGGCCTTGGCCCTCTCTTGTTGCTCAGTCTTGAGCTTGCGACAATCCTTGATCATGTGACCAGGTTTCCTATAGTGGTGACAGTTCCCCTTGAACTTCTCTGTCGCCTGGGTCTTGCCATCTTTCTGGAACTTGCGCTTCTTGCTTGGGTTCCCTTTGGCCTCAGTCATATTTGCATTTGCCTCAGAGGGTTGTTTTCCCTTAAAGACCCTCTTATTATCTTCCTGAATCTGAAGTTTGATAATAAGTTCCTCAAAGGTCATTTCCTTTATCTTGAGTTTTAAGTAACTCATTCCACGAGAGAGGTAACTTCTCAATCAGTGATGCAACCAAAAAAACTGCTCATTTGGTTTCATACCTTCCAAATCTAGGTGATGTAGAATCATTTAGAATTCCTAGACTTGGGACATCACAGTTTTACTATCCACCATTTAAAATTTTAGGAATTTCCCAACGTTGAATTTCTTTGTACCAGCATCTTATGCATTGTACTTCTTCTGCAGTTTTTCCCATAACTCTTTGGCGGTGCCTACGGTGCAATACACCGTGTAGAGTGGGTCTGACATGCAATTAAAAATATAGTTTTTACATATGAAATTACTATGACTCCATGCATCAAGAACCATCTTCATGCCATTAATGACATGTATACCTTGACACTCTTCAGCCGTTTAATTAGGCTGAGAGTCCACTTCATCCTCAGCTTGTGGAGGATCTTCTGTTAGGAAATGAGTCATTCGCATAACAGTCAAATAAAACAACATTTCCTGCTGCCATCTCCTAAAGTTGGAACCCATGAACTTTTCTTGGTGTTCATGGTGGAATCCAGCGGGTGGAGGAACTGTAACGTTCCCTTGAGTAGCAGGAAAGGAGTAGCCTTGAGCAACCGGAAAGACATTGGGTGTGCCTTGAGCAATGGGGAAGGCAGATGGGTTTCCTTGAGTAGCAGCAGCAGCAGAATCAGAAGCGAATTGTTCTCTTCCAGTCATCTTTCTAAGCACTTACAACGATCTTGTTTTAAAATTGTGGGTTACAATAATTGCAGAAAACGGGAAGTAAGTAAATATTACAAATTGCTAGAAAGGATAAACTAAATATTATAATAAACTGGAAATCAAGAACTTAACAAAAATTGCTTGTGTGATTTGCTGAGTCGAGTGATGTCACTCTATCTTTAAGACAAGATTGCCCCGTATATATCATTTTACGTTGTCGAGCAATAGTCTCCCAAGATACAACATCAACTTAACAAATAAGAAAAGGAAACTCAAGTGTTACTCTTGAAGAACTTTGAGCATAGTAAACTTGCTAGAGAGGAAGAAGAAGATTTCAGAAAATTTTGTAAGTGTTTTCTTAGTAGTGAACAATTGAGTTAAATACCTCAATTTATAGTGTAAGGAGATGACCCCTCAACTAGCCAACTAATGACCTTCAATAGCCATGTAATGACACTTATTGATGGGTTACATTCAGCCAAATAATGGCTGAATTCATGTGCCAAATAATGGAGATTCAATGCTCCAAAACCAGCCCAAAAGTCAGAACTTTTCATCTTCCCGTCGTAGCATTCTGTCTCCAAAGCGTCGCGGCTCCGGTGGCTGAACACTCAATTAGCGCCGCGACGCTACCTGGAGGCACCTCGGCTCCGACGGGGCTGCGTCGCGGCCCTTCGCAGCTCTACGGCAATTTCTGACTCGTTTCATCTTACACTTCTTCCTTTGTTTACCAACGTGGAATACTTTGTCATTTGGCCAATAACCGTCCATCATTCTATGTCTCAAACGTTTTACTTACGTACCAATATCTCTTTCACTAATGAAATTTGCGATACTTGGCACTACGTGTGCATGTGTTTGAAAATGATATTTCCGACGTGCGGGACCCCAATTGTTCGAGTCATAAATAATGGGATAAATTTAATTCTACATTAGTAAATTTCCAACAATCAGTTCAATTGTTGGAACTCGAGTCATGAACCTAGAATTAAAATCCTTGATCCTCTCTGGTGTAAAATTATGTGAATATCTTGCAAGGAATTGTCCCCTTCCATTTGACTAAGAAGGGAACTGTACAACAACACCGATGGGGAGTATTAGTAAGGCCACATCCAGTTCGCCGGCATCATGGGCGGATCAAGTGGATGAAGAAGGTCAGGTGACATCAGGTACCGCAACAGTAGGGCATGCCCTAATTTCAAACCCTGACTCAATTAATTCAGCCAATTCTGTGAATTCGTGGAGTAATATTGTTAGTTCAGTTCCAATTGCTGATGGTTTCAACCTTAACATGAATGGGGATATAAGCCCTAATGTGAAAATAACTATGGTTGATGTTGTGGATGAAATAAAATATTGGAGTACTGTTGTTATATGTTATATCTTGGGGCCGAACCCTCTCCAGACGGTTATGGAAAGGAAATGGCATTGATAAGGTCGCGCAAGAACAAGTTAACAGAGGAGTTTTCATAGTAAGATTTCATAATGCTGAAAGTAATTGAAGAAAGGGTCCTAATGTTTGATAGAAATCTATTGTTGTGAAGCCTTGGAGGCTAGAGATTGATGTCACCAATGAAACATTGGATGGTGGAAATGTCAATCATGTTTATCCCACTGAAGTGTTTGAAAATGAGATTGGGAAGGTGATTGAGCAAAAGGTTGAATATGAGTGGAAACCAGTCACGTGTAATAGGTGCAAGAAGGTTTTAGGACCGTGGATCCTAAGAAGGTAGCACGTGGGAAAGGCACTACCAAGGGCAAAGAAATAACTACTTCTAATGGTACAGACCCTGGGAATGTTAGGGGATTAAACAGAGCTGACAAATAGAGAAAAGTGTAATTGTTTATGCATAACTCTAGAGTTGGTTTGTTTGATCTCCTGGAAACAAAAATTAAGAGATCCAATGTTCACAAAGCGGTGGGTCGGGACTGGCGAGACAGGCCGATGTCCCATCCCGTCGGAAAAGGGGACCGGTGTTGGCGGGGCAGGATCGGGTCCGGGATTCCATTTTTTTAGACACTTAATTTCAACAAAGCTGTAAATATAAACACTTAAATAATTGAACAAGATAATGTAATAAAAACATATCAAGGCTGTTTTTGTGCCTCTTATATTATTTAATAAGAAATATGATTTTTTGTAATACAATTTTAAAATTGCAACTTTACGGTGTTTTAAAAAAGTTACAAATCACATAGTAAAATTGTAATTAAAAAAAATTACATAGTTATAAACGCATTTTCTAATTTTTTCACAATGTCTTGTGGTTCTTCGGTTGGAATTTGAATTTGTTGGTCAATTGATCGACATCGCTTCCAGTTCCCTCAGATAAGATTTCGTTGTAGTTTAGATCGTCTTCTTCGTTGATCTCTGGTTGACCGCACATTCTACGCTCCACTCGTATCCAATCTCTGAATAAAATTGCAATCTCCAAGCTGTCTCCCGCTAATGAGTATATGTGCTCTCTTATTTGAAATCTTCCGACAGAAAAAGTGCTTTCAGACGCTGTTGATGATGCTTGAATGTTCAACACATCTCGGGCCATCTTTGCTTGTATCAGAAATGTCTTCTCATTTTTCCTCCATTATTTAAGCAAGTCTTCACGTCCTTCTTCATTGAGAACTGTTTGGTACGGTGCAACACCCTGCAAAATAAAAATATCAAACTCGCTAACTTGATTAACAGTGAAACCACTAAACATTCTATTTCTAAGGCTTTCAATACTAGCCACAGAAACAACATGTCTTTTATAAGGTTGTATTGGAGAAGAAGAAGATGGTATAAAAGTCGGTTGGTTGCTAGCACTTTCTTGTTGGTAATGCATATATACTTTTTTGCATTCATCATGTATGCTAGACAAAACTTCTTCTTTAGTTGGTTCCTTAGGTGGTTGTTCATTTGAGTTTTTTTGAGTTGGAGGTGGAAGTATTGCTATACAATCATAAATAGTTTCAATAAGTGTTTTACAACCGTCTATTTTAATAGTCGGATTTAATACAACACCAATAATATAAATAGTGGAACTAGAAGAAAAAAAACATTTTGATAAATATTTTTTAATAGGTGTCTTATAAGATAGTTTTTTCATATATTCACTAAGTAACAAAAATATTAGAGCTATATAAAATAACATAGTTGAAATAGTAGAATAATATATACCAGAAATTCTTTAATTGCTTGAACAAATTTCTCTAAAAATCCAATAAGTTCTGAATTTTTTTCTCAATTATCTACAAGCATATCAGTTGAATTTCGATTATGTGCGTTAAAAATGTCCGTTACATGTCTTCTATAATATTAAGCAACAAGTAGTTGTTCATATAGAGAATTTCACCTATTCGCTACTTCTTCAGGAAATTTTCTCAAAGGTAATCCACAATCGTGACAAGTTTTTTTATATTTTTTTTTCTTTGTATTCTATTACTTCTAAAAATAAAGTTTATAGCAAATTGTACTTTATTAAGAATGTCTTCAAAAAGTGTAGACCATCCTTTACAACTAAGTTATAAATATGGCACGTACATTTTATATGAAAAGGATTAGGAAAAGATGGAGTTAATAGATCTTTTAAAAGTCTCACATCATAATTATTAGAAGAAGCATTATTTAACGTAACATTCATTATTTTGTCAGTTATACCATAATAATCGCAAACTTGATAAATATTTTGTGCAATAAAATTTCTAGTGTGTCTATCATCAATATATCTATATGCTAAAACATGTTTTTGCATAGACCAATTATGATCTATCCAATGACATGTTACAGTTAAATAATCATTGTCGTTAGTACTACGGCCTATATCAGAAGTGATAGATACTTTGTCAGGAAAATGATATAATGCATAACGTAAATATTGTTGATATTCATTTGCAAATTTAAAAACGTCTCTCCTAAAAGTTGATCTAGAAAACCGTTAAAAGCAGGATTATACATTTCTCTAATGTAATGAATAAAACCAGAAGAAGAAGGACATGAAAAAGGCAAACCTTCTATCGCAACTAATTTTGTTATTGCTTCCATATCTCTGTGTTTATCGTATTTAGGACCTACAATTTCCCCGAACATAGGGTTAATTTGACCTTGTACTTGATCCGGGACACTATGTGAACCTTGTCCCGACTGAGAGCGTATTGGCGCACCAGACTTTGTAGCCTCATATTCATCTCATGTAGTTTTGTGAAAGCCTTGTACATGTCTCAATAAACCTCCCGTCCCACCCTAACCTTTTCCGATTTTAAATTTATAAATATTTTTATAATTTTTACATCTAACTACTTGATTCTCTTGGTCCCTATCAAAAAAATCTCATGCAACTGATTTTAATTTTCGTTGTGTGGGGTCTCGACTCATACTAAGGGAAATATGAGGCGTTCCAGTTTCAGTCTGAGGTTGAGGTTGAGGTTGTTGAGGTTCACTAGTGGGTGCGTCATCTAGATTATCGTCTAAATTAAATTTTGGTTCAGTTGCATGATATATCTCATCATCTAATGGTATATCATTAAAAAAAGCAGTTTCATCTATATGAGTGTAATCAATCAAATCATCCTGACTAGGAATAAGATGACTAGACGAAGTACCACTGCCCTTGTTACCCATACTAGAAGCACACTTATCCTTACACATAATCACATGTCTAAATCCTTCCATTTTAATTATATAAATAAATAATTAAAGATAATAAAATTAAGTGTGATAATTAAAATAAAGTAACAATAATAATTTAAAGAAGGAACGAAAGTACCAAACGCCGATGTAACGTCGATGTGTAATCGAGGTTGAAAATTGAAACTTTGCTCGATGGATGATCCTCAAGCTAGTTGCCAGCTTCAGTCCCAACTTTTGAACTTTGATACAATTAAACAAATGAGCAAATAAAATAAAATATTTAGCAGGCAATGTAGACTTGTAGATAGATAGATTAGAGAGATTGTAGGAAGATTTGTGAGATAAAATGAAGAGAAAATGAGGTATTTATAGTTGGAGAATTGGGTTAAATTATAAATATACTAACTTAGGGGTTAAAATAAATATTAAGGTGTAGGGGGCCAAAAATGGCCATTGGAACCGTTGTACAACGGCCAAAATCTAAATTTGATAGTTGTTGCAAAGAGGAAGGGGATCAGGACGGGGTCGGAACGGGGTCAGGGCGGGGTAGGTCGAAGAGAGACGGCCCCGGCCGGGACGAACCCATGTCCCTTTCCGATTTCGAGTCCCGACACCGTAATTTCTTTTTTTTAGATGGATCGGGGCGGGGTCGGTATTGGGCTGAACCGACCCACTGGACAACCTTAGGTGAAACAAGTTTTGTGGGCAATAGAGGGAGATAAAGCACCAGATCCCAATGGATATAGTAGCCAATTCTACAAGGATACTTGGGATGGTGTGGGGGCAGATTTAATAGAAGATGTATTGGAATTTTTTAAGACAAGAAGAATGGCTAAGGGGCTCAACTCAACAGTGATTACTCTTATCCCGAATAGTTCACATGCATACTCAATAGGAGATTATAGGCCTATTTCTTGCTGCAATACCTTATACAAAGTTATTTCTAAAATGATTTGCAATAGGATGAAGAAGGTGCTACCAGATATAATCTATGATAATCAGAGTGCATTTATTGCAGGGAGATCTATTGTTTAGAATATCCTAATTTGTCAGGACCTGGTTAGATTGTTTAATAAGAATGAGGATCGATCGACCCGGGTTTTCACGAGCGTTGGCGTATGATACTGTTGAGTGGGAGTTTGTGAAGGAGGTATTATATGGGCTAAACTTTTCCTGTAAATTCATTAAATGGATAATGAAATGCCTGACTACACCTCAACACTCAATTGCTATTAATTGAGGATTATATGAGAGTATACAAGGGAAAGGGGATTGAGACATAAAGATCATATCTCCCCACGGTTGTTTGTAATAGGGATGGAATACTTCACAAGGATTATGAAATGGGTGACTACTCAGCAAGGTTTTGCTTACCACACCAAGTGCAAAAGTCTAGGGCTAAAATCATCTCTGCTTTGCATATAATATGTTCATTTTTATCAAAGGAGAATTTGTCCCGGTGTTGCTCATGTTGAGGGGGTTGAAAACTTTTTCCTTGTCTTCATTGTTAACAACAAATGCCTCCGAATAAAATATTTCCAATGTTAATATGGATAGTCAGATTGTGGAGGATATATGTGAACTTACTGGCTATGAGAAACGTAATCTTCTATTTAGATATTTAGGAGCTCCTATTGTTATATATCCCACATTAGATATGAGTATTTCTATCATAGTTGAGTCATTTATCCCACATTGGTTTGAATAAGAGTCATTTGTCCCACATTGATTTTGAGTAAAAGTCATTTGTCCCACATTGGTGTTTGAGTAGGAGTTTGAACTTCCTTGTGACTATAAAAGAATTAATGGGCTTAACATGTTGGTCAAGCTCTTGGGCTCCCATTAATTATGGAGGGAAACCAATAATAGCTTCAATAGTTACAAACTTTCTCTTATATATATATATAAGAAATAAATAAATAAATAAATAAATATTTAAAATAGAGAGGGAACGAAAACAGTTTTATAACGGAACTATTTCGTGGACAAAGTATCCCTTCGTGGAAGTGTTGCAACGCTTCGGGGAAACCATTGAGTATATATAAATACTTAGTGCTTTGCAGAAATGCAGATTTACTTCCTTCTCTGCGATTTATTCTTTATTCATTCATTCAAAATCTACATTGTATACTTGCGCTTTCTGCTTCTGAAATTCGTGAGAGTGTAACTTTCGAATTTCTGAGAGTTATAGGTTTTGTATCCTGGAAGGTTAATTACTTAGTGAACCTTTTACACCTGAGAGGGAGGAATTAATACCTTTAAAAATAACATCATTTTTTGGTGTGCCTAACCTATCTTTAAATCCATTACCCTATTATATAACAATTTTAAAGGTATTAATTTTTCTACAATGGAGTCGGTTTTGGTTAAGGCGCAGTTGAACGATAGAGACAAATTGGAAAGGATGAACGGGCTCAACTACAAGCGTTGGAGTTTAAAGATGGAATATTTTTTTATAATTACAAAGGTATTCTATGTTTTGTTTGAAGGATGTCCAGAGGAAGTCATTGATCAGAATGCAACGAAGGCACAAAAGACTGAGGCAACAAAGAAGGTGAAGAAATGGAAAAATGATGATTTCATTTTCCATTACACAATTTTGCAGTCACTGAACAACACACTGTTCAACGTTTTTCACATCCACAAAACTGTTGCAGAACTTTGGAATGCTATAAAACGAAGGTATGTCAATGAAAATGATGGGAGTAAGTCTTTTTTTGGTTAACAAGTATGTTGAGTACAAGATGGTGGATTTTTGATCGGTCATTGATTAAGTTAACGAGTTAAATGATATAGCAACAGAATGTGTTGATGCTGGTGAACCCATTTATGAAACTTTTCAAGTTTCAACCATCGTTGGTAAACTTCCGCCTTCGTGGAAAGATTACTAAAAGAAACTGAAGCATAAGAAAAACCTATCTCTTTTGATGAACTTCTTGAGGGTATTCAAATTGAGACCGAAAGCCTTAAGAGAGATGGTTCAGTTTCTTCGAAGAATGATAGTGTGAGTCATGTTTATGATAAAAACCTTCATGGAACTTCTAAAGGAAACCAAGGAATATCCAAGAAGAGGAATTTTTTTAAGAAAATTGGTAATGAGGATAACATCAACAACAAAAAGAAAGAAAGTTGTTATGTTTGTGGCAAACCTGTCCACTATACTAGGGAATGATGTCACCGTAAGGGGAAAGACAAGAAAAAGGAACAAACCAATGTGGTTGATGACAAAGACTTTGCCGCTGTCATGTCTGAAGTATGCCTTGTCAACAATGACACTACTGATTGGTGGGTGGACTCGGGTGCTACCTGTCATGTTACCCCAAACAAGAGTATGTTCAAGACATATGAAATGGTGAAAGAGGCCAATGCCGTCTACATGGGAAATACATCATCAAGCGAAGTTCTTGGCGTAGGCACTATTGTTCTTCCTCTCACTTCGGAAAATACTTTGACTTTGAAAAATGTGTATCATATCCCCTCTATGAGAAAGAATCTTGTATCGGTCCACAAATTGGACGAAAATGATTTCAAAGTAGCATTTGGTTCCCAAAAAGTGACTATCACTAAGAATGGAAAGTTTGTAGGAAAATGCTACATGAAAGACAAGATGTACTTGTTAAATGTTGACTATAATAAGACTGCATCTTCTGCTTACTTTTATGATGTTTTACTTCATGTTGATGATCGTGTTAATTGGCATTATAGACTAGGACATGTTGGTATAAATGCTATGAATCACATGATTTCAAATGATTTTATTCCTAAATCTTCTAAAACTTTCACCACAAAAACTTGTGAATGTTGCTCTCAATCCAAATTGACTAAATCTTCTTTCAAAAGTATTGTTAGAACAAATGGTTTACTTGAACTTATTCATACGGATATTAGTGATAATAAAGAACATATTACTAAAGGTGGTAAAAGATATTTCATAACTTTTATTGATGATTATTTAAAGTTCTCCTATGTGTATTTGCTTAAACCAAAGATGAGGCCTTTAATAAATTTAAAATCTTCAATGAGAAAGTTGAAAATAAAATCAATTTAAGGATCAAATGTTTGAGATCGGACAAGGGTGGTGAATATCTATCTAACGAGTTTATATCATTTTGTTTACAAACTGGAATTGTTAGAAAATTTTCAGCACCTAATACTCCACCACAAAATGGAGTGGCCGAAAGGAAAAATAGATCCTTGATGGAAATGGTTAGTGTCGTGCTAATACATTCAAAATTACCAATGAGTTATTGGGGAGAGGCACTATTGAGTTCTTGTTACATTACTAACAGGATTGTAAACAAGAAACATATGAAAACTCTATTTGAGTTATATATTGGGTGTAAGCCTAGTATTAAATATCTAAGGGTATGGAGTTGTATTGCATATGTTTTGGACGCAGCCTTCGTGGAAGTGTTGCAACGCTTCGTGGCAACCATTGAGTATCTATAAATACTTAGTGCTTTGCAGAAATGCAGAGTTATTCCTTTCTCTGCGATTTATTCTTTCTTCTATCATTCAAAATCTATATTGTATACTTGTGATTTCTGCTTCTGAAATTTGTTAGAGTGTAACTTTCGAATTTCTAAGAGTTATAGGTTTTGTATCCTGAAAGGTTAATTCCTTAGTGAACCTTTTACACCTGAGAGAGGAATTAATACCTTTAAAGATAACATAGTTTTTCGGTGTGCCTAACCTATCTTTAAATCCATTACCCTATTATACAACACCTATCTCATCTAAGAAGCTATCAAAGATTGATTGTGAAATGCTAGTAGATAAAATGGCAAGCAGGGTGAAATCATGGGGGACTAAGCATCTCTCCTATGCTGGGAGAGTCCAGCTTGTCAACTCTGTCTTGATGCATATCCACTCATATTGGTCTTCAATATTTCTGTTGTCAAAGACAGTGATGAAATAAATCACAGCAATTTGTAGGAATTTTCTGTGGACTGGCTAAGTCAATACTACTAAACCTGCACTGGTAGCTTGAGATTTGGTGTGTAGACCAAAGAACTGTATTTCCTGAAATGAAGCTGCACTGGCTAAGTATGTATGAAATGTAGCAAACAAATCTAATAACCTATGGGTGAACCATATCTACTTAAGAGGGGCTGACTGGTGGCAGTATCAGATCCCAACTGATAGCTGCTGTTACTGGAAGAGAATATGAGGTCTTAGGCAGAAGTTTGGTGCTGGATATATTGTGAATGACTGGATTACACCTACTGGATCCTATACTGTTAGAAGTGGTTATGCATGGAGTAGAGGGCTGGGAGTTGAATGGCAATATTGAAGAGAAATATGGACTAAGCTAACTGTCCTCAAGCACAACTTCGTAAGCTGGCTTGCAATGCATCAAAGATTATTGACTAGAGACAGGTTAGGGAAGATGGGGTTGTGTCAGGATGAGACATGCCTGCTATGTGGGGATAAGAATGAGACAGTGGAGCATCTCTTTTTTCAGTGTGTATATTCTCAAGCTTGTCTTACCATCATCCTTCAATGGTTGCAGATCACTATATCGAGTGTTGACCACACATGTTTGTTGGAAATTTACTTTTGGTGGAGAGATTGCGTCCATCCATATTTAATGACTTAAACACTAGGGTTCCGCATGTTGGAGGTTTTGTCTCTTCACACGTGCATAATCTACTAAGTGAGTAGATGACCATAGGGCCAAGGATCGTCAAATTTCGTTTAGAAATGAAAGAGATATTGGTCCACGAAGTAAGGTGTTTGAGGCATGAAAAATATGATGTGAGACAAATCTACCGCATCGGTAGTAAAAGGAAGAATTGTTCTCTTTATAAGCCTAAAAAATGGATAAGGGTTTGGGAAAACAGAAATTCTTCCTTCCTTTTCCTCTAAATTTTCCATTCTTCAGCAAGTCGTTTCGTGTTTGTTTTTTTCGTCAGAATCAACCTATTTGTTTTGTAGTGTTGATTAGTTGTTGTTTTATCTTGGGAGACTATTGTCCGCTAACGTAAAAGCATATATACGGGGCAATCTTGTCTTAAAGACAGAGAGTCATCTCTCGACTTAGCCACAGTTGTAACAATCCAGATTTAGTGTTTCTTGATTTCAGGTTATCAAGATTCAAGACTCAACAAGTTTGCGGCAATTATAATATTGGTTGTTTGTCTTTCGAACACTTGTAATATTTATTTACTTTTCGTACTGTTTTGATTTCAATAATTATATCCAGCAAGGTTTATGGTCAAGAATAGCCAGAACAGCTAAGGGCAGGAAGAGTAAAGGTTTCCAATGGACAATTGTAGTTGCTGTGATCCACCATGCCTGGATGGCAGAAATGAAGCATTATGGGAGCATAGAGTCCTTCATCCAAGGGTGGTCTGCAAAAGAATTCAAATGGAGTGCAAAACCAGATATGTACATAACATATACAGACGACAAAGTGTTAAGGATAAAGAGTGGCTGGACAATACCATAGCTAGAATAAATATATAGATGAATCACAGTTGAGCATAGGCTTAGCTTTTGTTTGGTCTATTACTAGGTAGGAAGATGGTTTGTTTTTCTGTTTATTCTGTTCTCTTGGGGGAAAGGTTGTAAAGTGCCCTGTGTTTTGGGTGATTAATAAGATAGTTCGTTCGACCTTAATACAAAGATTAGTAATATCGCGATTGTAATTTAAACTTAGAAAACAAGAATTATAATGTAAAGATTATTCATCAACTGAAAATAAAAAGTTTCAAGAGTATATTCTTTTGTTGGTATAACATTTTATTCTCCATTTCATTTGACAACATACAAACCTCAAAATACAACTCTACATGTTTTGCAACAATATTAATTATTTTTTTCAATTCAATACCAATTTGGAAGACTCTTCTTCAAAGTAAAGAGGAGTACAAACCAGTATACCAACAACCAAAATTTGTTTGATTGAAAATTTGAAACCATTTTCTTTCACTTCCCTCCATAAGCCTTCCTCCTTCGCGCCCATGGTCCGTAAAAGTATCGGATTATTAAGTTTATAATATACAATGTTACTTTACTTTTTTGAAAAGAAGTGATTTCATAACTTGAACTAATGACATTTTCGATCACACAATAATGCCTTTTACTATCGTCTGAAAACATTCTTCTGCCAAAAAAAAAAATTAAAAAAAGCTAATGATGTTATGATAGTCAGATATAGTTATAATAGTAGTCTTTATATTAAAATATATTATTTATGAATTAACTCTTTATAACAGATGCTTTCCTCCTCATTTGTAATAAAAATAAATGGGCTTGACCCTTCTGTTTTAGTTAGTATATTGTATTAATTGAAGTGTTGCGTTTTAGAGTTGGATTCTATGCTAATTCTAAGGGTGTGTGCTGTACTTACTCAAACATAAAAGGAGAGATATAAAGAAATAGTAAAAGCATAGGGTACATATTAAGTTAGGGGGAGAAATAGAAGTATAGAATATTCGGGGCATAGCTGAATGACAAAAGAGTAGAATTTAAAATTCAGCAGGAGGTCTGTAGTGTGAGTTCGAATCCTGATGGGAGTAATTTGCTCTCTTCTAAAATAGAATCTTGTAGGTGATATCAGTTATTCTGTTCTCAAACTTTGATTATTTAAACACATTCCGTCCAGCGAAAAAAAAAAAAAGGGAAGTATAGAATAAAGTCTTTTTGGCATCAGACATATCACATTTGGATGCTGCCATCTCTTGCTTTAGTTACACGGTGAGAATGGTATCAATCATCAACCCACCCACACCCTAGGTTTTCGAGGGTCCCACGTTTTCGGTATCAAAAGTCAAAAGATGCCATCCGTGTTTGTTCCGTTTGGATCTTATTATTCTTCTTCAAAATAAACTATTTTATGTTCCGAATATATCAATTACTTCATAAATTTAACACTAAATTTTATTTAAATACTTAAATTATGATCTATTTTAATTAAATATCTGAATATATAATTTTTTAATAGACACCCTGACTCAAATTTTGAATTTCTTTTTTACATATATTTTAAGAGTCTATTACATAGATAAGTTGAACACTTAGGATCGTTTGGTAGGAGGGATAAATTATCTCATGTAGATGAGATTAGGTTGGATAAGATGGGATAACTTATTCCGCCCTCTGTGTGGGATAACTTATCCCACTTTTTATCTCATGTAGATGTGATTGAGTAGGATACCAAATGAGTTATCCCCCAACCAAACATGAGATTAATCCCAATCTCATGAGATTAATAATTCAATCACATTCTATCCCTCCTACCAAATGACCAGGGCTGTCTTTTGGCCCGTGCGAGCTGTGCTACCGCACAGGGTCCCCGAAAAATAAAAATTTTTAGGGGTTTCTTTTTTCATTTTTTACTAAGTAGTATTAGCCAGAATTTACTGTAAAGGCCCCAAATTCGCAGGTCTTACTTATATTAAGGGCTCACTTTTACGAATTAGAACAGGATCCCCAAAATGTTTGAGATGACCTTGCAAACGATCCCTTAAAATGTGTCACTGTCCTTAATTTTATGTATTAGCCTCAATAAATCGTAAAACCTCAGGTATATTTCAATTGAGGTTATTATGTATAATTAAAAGAGATGCCATATTTTAAGTGTTATTTACGCGATAAGCACTGGGGAACATGTTCAAAGCTTTTCTAAAATTTGATCAGAGTGTCTAATATAAACTATTTATTACATATTCAGGTGCTTAATTCTTATAGTTCATTAATTGAGTGTAAATGAAAAATAGTAGCATCAAGTTTAAGCAGCCTTTTTCTTTTCTTTCTAAAAAACTTTTGGTCTACTTCAGTCTTTTCTTCCTACTCTGGACTTTTGGTGCTAAAGTTTTGACTATAGTAGAGATGTCTTCATCACCAGAACTGGATGGACTCAATTTTAGATGTTTTTGGGCTGGTTTCTTCACAATCTAGACTTCTAAATAGGTTACTGGTAGAAATAATATCAGGTAGCTACTTTTGATGGTGTTACTTAAAATATAATTATAATTTATAATGTATTTAAAATTTAACCAATTCATTTCTTCCTGTTCTTCTTCCTGCATTAACTTGAGTTTTCCAAAAAAATCATGATCTCATAACCTACACAGTAAGTTGGCTAACTCTATCTGGAAAAGTCATGAATCAAAAGAATTATTCTCTTTATTCTATGAGAACATACAATTAGATTTGGATTTCATTGAAGTATAAGAAGCACCATCATAGTCAAACCAAAAGGACGAAAAGAATAGAAATTTAGTATTTGTATGGGGCAAAATTCGTGTAAGACAGCTGTATGAATTATGGTGAGACACGTGGAGTATGACACTGAGTCAGACCTATGTCAGATTACCGCACTACTGGTTTGATATGCATTTATGAGGACATATTTCGTGGGTTGTGTGCCCGTGCAGCTCATGTATAAATAGGACACATTATTTCATTGTAAATCATCAGATTCTGGCTATTACAAAATACTTACTGATATTCTCTTGATTTCTGCGCTTTCATACAAGTTAGCGTCATTTTTGCTTAGAAGCTATCTCAAGGCTCAGACTAATTACTACTTACTTTGTCTTATTATTATTTATCTTAAGCATAATTCTTATCTAACGTGTCACTTGAGATCCACTTGTCCTTGACCATGTATACAAATTCAACTGTACCATTCTATGGGTAAACAATTTGTCGCCCATCGTGGGGCCTGGACAATTGTGGTGTCACAAGTAACCCCTCCACTAACTTACTTTTTCCTTCAAGTCTTTTTGTTTTACAGATCAGACAAGATGACATGACTGGGTGACAATAGTCGTAACATTAGGGGAAACACTGGCAATCTGGGGTCAAACGGTGTGACACCCAAAGACCAAATGAGGACGTTCAGACTCAATATGGGGATCACCCACGGATGAAACGCCCAAAGAAGACATACAGAATCTTCGGACGCAGAATGTTGCAATAAGCACAGAGTTGGAGCGTATGAAGCGATTTCAAGAGGAGTTCATGTCCAGAAATATTGGCAATACTCCGACAAGAGAACCGACCCCTCCACTAAATACACATGGAGATACCGGTGGTGATTAATGTAGAATCGATAATAACCAAGTCAGATATGTAACTGGTGGTTCAAAGAGCGAGGTCCCTGAAAACTCGTTCCAGGAGAAGGTCCTGAAATTCATGAAGGACATGACCATAAAAGTTGATACTAATGTAGAGAAGGCAAAGAAAACTGCCCAGGAGTTCCAGCGTTAATTCAATCAAATACCGGGGCTTTACCTGTGGCTGACGGTCAGAATGCGAATAAATATATTCAATTGGTGTATAAGTCAGAGGCTACTCCTGAGTTAATACCCAAAAGGTTCAAAATGCCTTTTGTGGCCAGTTATGACGGAACTACCGATCCCCAAAAACATATCTTGGCATATACAACGACTGTGAATGGGAATGATATAAGAGAATACGAGATAGAGTCAGTTCGGATCAAAAGGTTTGCTGAAACACTTACTAAGGGAGCTCTAACATGGTATTCATAACTCCCCGAGCACTCGATCGATTCATTTGCCCAACTCACAAACATGTTCATGAAGGCTCATGCAGGGGCACGGAAGGTGAAAGCAAGTAAAGAGGATATCTTCCGCATTGTGCAAGGAGAATCAGAACTCCTTAGGGACTTTGTTACACGGTTCCAGAAGGAGCGAATGTTGTTACCAACGGTCCCGGACAAATAAGTTGCAGAGGCTTTCACAAAAAGGTTGAATCCGACAGGATCGAATGCCTCCGGAAAGTTAAAAAAATATCTATTGGAGTTCTAGGCTATCACTTGGAAAGACGTGCAAAATCGGTATGAGTCCAAAATACAGATTGCGGATGATATGTTTGGAGCTAAAACCAATAGTATCTTCGCAAAGGCAGAGAATGAAAACTCCTTGAAAAATTGCTATCAACCTTATCTTACCATCGAAAAGCAAGGAGGAGGACATGGTTTTCGCTCTTTTGATAAATCAAATAACAAAGGAGGCTTCGGATAAAACAACCACGGATTGGGGAATTCCAAGAAAAACAACTCATCTAAGGCACCTGGATATCCAAAATTATCTGAATACAACTTCAATATCAATGACGAACAGATGGTGGTGATGTTGAGAATTCATCCAACATCTCAACCATCGAAACCATTATAATATGATCCGAGTATAGGAGATTAGTCTGGCTGGTGCAATTTTCATGGCAGTCACGGACATAAGACTATGGACTGTAGACATCTACGAGAAGAGGTGACAGGAATGCTAAGTAGGGGCCATCTCCGGGAGTATCTAAGTGAAAGAGCTCAGAATAATTATGAGCGGGGACCACCCGCAGAAGGAAAGTCTAATCTGGCTGCGCCGCCTCATGTCATAAACATAATATATGGCGGATCAATGATTGTCGCTACATCTTTCACAGCGGCTAAAAAAAATGAAAATCTCCGTGAGTCAGGAAAAGAGGTTCTGGGAGATACATGACGAACATACTATAATGTTCACCGAAGAAGATGTTGCCGGTGTAATCTTCCTTCATAATGATGCACTGATAAGAACAATGTCTATCGATTGCTTCCAGGTCAAAAGAGTTTTAATTGATCCTGGAAGCTTGACTAACATAATCAGACTGAATGTAGTAGAAGAAATGAATATGGTAGATAAAATAGTTCAGGCTGCCAGAACCCTTTCGAGTTTCAACATGTCAACTGAAACCACGAAGGAAACATGTCGGTGAACGCGATGATGGTTATTAAAATGACAAGGTTTTACGTTCTCGATTGGGATATTAGGTATAACACAATATTTGGAAGACCGTGGATACATGGTATGAAGGTGGTCCCACCAACCTTGCATTTGTTGGTAAAATTTCTGATATCAGAATAAATTCAGCAAATTTAGGGTGAGCAACCTACTGTCAGGGAAATGTTTGCTATAGAGGAACCAGAGGTGGCAGCAGATCCCAAATAGCAATTATAGGAGGCGAGGTCGGTACTCGAAGGGGTTCACCACGTCCCGCCGGTAGAATCCATAGCCGTCATCCAAAGAAAGAGTTTTCGAACATATATAAAGTACCCAGATACTTTCAGGTGCCGGATAAATTAGATGCCACCAAATCCACTGTAGATGAATTGGAGCAGATTGTGCTACATCTGGATAACCCTGCTAGGAAGGTATACCTGGGCACTAGGTGTCACGACTCAAATCGGAGGGCCACGACGGGCACCCGAATCCCACCCGTCAGGTACCACTAATCGTACATTTACCACCTAATCATCATTAATTATGGACTAAGCAGAAAGAAAACTTCGTGAGATCTTTATACAGAAAGCCAACATGTGTATATAAGTACCCATACCAAGGCCATACAGGACCAATAACCATAGGATACCTGTCTACAAGCCTCTAAGAGTAGCAACATCAAAGGTCGGGACAGGGCCCCGTCATACCCATTTATGCAAGCAAAAATGTACCGTACCAAAATTTGACCAACATTCCGAACAAGGGGAGTGCTCCAAAAATCCGATGGATCCGCAATCAACTAACGTGAACCGTCACCCTGCCTATGTGAACCTAGGGGCATGAAACGCAGCGTCCCCCGATAAAAGGGACATCAGTACGACTGATGTACTGAGTATGTCAGACATGAATAATAACATAACATGGATATAACAATAAAATAAAACAGGAAAAACCGACCAACAATAATTATCTCCGAGGGTCCTAATACATATGCCTAAATGTCATGCACAATGCGGTATACATGTACATCGGCCTCATCTGCATCTTCCTTACCATAACAACTTATGTGGGCATCATACCATATAATGGTTAATGAATGTATGCATGATGCAAATGCGATATGCATATACGTATTGGCCACTCATGGGCTCTTCCTGTCCATAACCGCCTCTGTGGGCATCAAGCTATATCGATCACACATGAGCATCACATCATTTTGGCCTCATAGGACTCTTTCTTTACGTGATAGTCTGTACCAGCTGCAGGTGGTGTGCGTATATAACGCCTTTCTCTTTTCCCATATCCCCTATATATATATATATATATATATATATATATAGTAGTATGCATAGTACAAATGGGTCCAGGATAATATAGACTATGATGCAAATGAAAGTGCATGAATGATAATAAAATATTTTCTGAATTTGTCGGATGACAATAATATCATTGCCCCCTTGGCTAATACTGTGAATATCAACATCTTTTTTGTATGCCTCAATAAGGACTTAGAAACATATTTAGACATGCTTTTAGCATATGAATCAATAATATGAATATTCTTAACTACTAGGAGTAGAATAAATTATGGAACAATATCACAATTATATTTCGTTACATGGAATATGCCAAAAGAAAGAAATAATTTGCCTTAACATACCTTAAATTGAGCCTTAAGCAATAATGATTAGATCAACCCCTTTGTCTATTTAAAATTGCAGGTTAACTTATTGTTAATTAAATTGATGAAGGATTTGGAGAGGATATGTTACTGTTTCTAATTCCTAATACTGCAAGGGTGAGTGATATGTAAATCTTAAGGAAAAAGGGTGTTGTTTCTGTTTTCGTACACAAACAAAAAAAAAGATTAGAGTCTTATGAATCAATAAATCACGATTTGCTCATATAAGAAAAATGTAAGGTGTGCATGTGGGGGAGGGCGTGGCAGTGCCTTAGGCTAGTCATCAGACACCTTATTTGCAATGTTACACGTGATATCCCCCACTAAGCTTGTCCCCATTAAGATTAATCAATCCCACAATTAATCAATTATACACATAATTAATTTCGTTATCTCAATTCACTTAAACCTTAATAACTTATAAGACCCTCATATATTCAATGTCATAATTTGTGTGATATGACACTAGTCCATAACCTCTTTGGGGATATACACCTATTATTATTAATCTCCATCGTCACATTTGTTACGTCCAAAATTATTTTGGGGTTGCATTCTTTTATATACGAATCCCTTTATTAGCATACATAAATATAACATAAATTTTTCCAATGCTCGGGTCTATTTACACACGCCTAGCGATTTTACATACGCCTAGCGATGCAAACCGTGATCCGAAAGTACGTGATATTACACTGGGTTGACCCCAGAGCTTAGGGATTTAATTCTTAAATATCTTATATCTAACATTGATTGCTTTGCTTGGTCTCACAAAGATATGACAGACATTTCTCCAGAAGTCACAACTCATAAGTTGGGCCTGGATCTCAACTTCCCTCCGGTGCGACAGAAGAAGCGGTCGATAGCCGAACTTCATAACATGTTTGTTAAGGAAGAGGTAGCTAGATTACTCCATATAAGATCAATCCAGGAGGTAAAATACCCGGACTGGTTAGCAAATGTAGTTGTAGTGCCTACAAAGGTTAACAAATTTAGAATGTGTATTGACTATAAAGATTTAAATAGGGCATGTCCTAAAAACTCGTTCCCGCTACCGAACATTGATCAAATGATATATGTTATGACCAGGCATGAGATAATGAGTTTTATCGATGCGTATTCCGTGTATAACCAAATAACGATGCACCCGGAAGACTAAGAAAAAACATCTCTTTTAACTACTTTTGATACTTATTATTACAACGTTATGCCTTTTGGACTAAAAAATATCAGGGCCATACATCAAAGGTTAGTAAATAAAATATTTGAAAAGCAAATAGATAAAATAATGAAAGTATATATAGACGATAAGCTTGCTAAGAGTCTTCGTGCGGAGGACCATTTGAGTCATTTGCAGGAAACCGTTGAAGTACTAAGGAAGTACAATATGAAGCTGAATCATGAGAAGTGTGCCTTCGGGGTTGGTTCCGGTAAATTCTTGGATTTCTCAATTTCCTTGAGGGGGATCGAGATAAACCCTGACAAAATAAAGGCTATTGAAGACATACCAGACGTACTGGAAGATGTCAAAGCATTGCAGTGGTTAACCGGTCGTGTAACGGCCTTACGCAGATTTATATCTCGGTCCTCGAAAAAATCCATAGGTTCTTCTCGCTGTTGAAGAAGAAGAACGACTTCATATGGACACTCGAATGCTAGAAGGCCTTAAGGGACCTGAAGACTTATTTATCCAGTCATCCGCTCATGTCAAAGCCAAAGGACGGAGAATAACTGCTCATATATTTGGCAGTCTCAGAGGTAGCGGTAAGTGCAGTGTTGGTACGGGAGAAAAAAGGTACATAATTTCCTATTTATTACGTAAGTGAAGTAATGTCAGGGGACGAGACCTGGTACCCGCTACTTGAAAGATTGGTTTTTGCCATAGTAATGTCATCGCGAAAGCTTTGACCTTATTTTAAATGCCACCCTATTGGCGTAGTAACAACTTTTCCTTTAAAAAATGTATTGCATAAGCTCGAACTATCCAGGCGCTTGGCTAAATGGGCGGTAGAATTGAGCGAATTTGATATTGAATATAGACCTCGGACTGTGATAAAGTCGCAAGTTCTTTCGGAGTTTAGGGCCTATTTCAGTCCGGAAGTAACCCCACATGCGAAAAAAGAGGCTATCCTGGTCTCGGGGACTGCCTCCAGCATATGTATGCTTTACACATATGGTACTTCCAACATCAAGGGGACCGGTTCGGGTGTTGTATTGCAAACTCTCACCGGTGAAGTTTTGTGGCAAACAATACATAGTATTCCATTAACTAATAATGAAATGGAGTATAAGGCTTTGATTGCAGGTTTAGAACTAGCTTGGGGACTGAGTTCTCAAATCATCGAAGTTAAATGCGACTCGCTGCTGGTGATAAACCAAGTTCACGGAGTGTTCGAGGCCAAAGAAGAGCGGATGTCAAGATATCTTGAAAAAACTTTGAAGTTGTTGTCCTATTTCCAAGAATGGATGTTGGGACATATACCTCGTGAGGAAAACATAGAGGCGGATGCACTTGCGAACTTCGGCTCTAGCATGGAGTCTGAGGGCTCTAAAACTCAGTCGATTGTTCAGTTGTTGCATTCGACTCTGGATCCCATTGGGTATGACAAAATAAATTCAACCAGCCTAACTTGAGACTAGAGAAATGAATTCTTGGATTATCTCATGAACGGAAAGCTCTTGGATGACCAGAAAGCATCCAGAGCTCTGAGGACCAAGGCTGCGGGGTACAATGTTGTATACGAAAAACTTTACCATATGTGTTTTTATGGTCCCCTAGCCCGGTGCATAGGCCCTGATGAAGCAAATTACGTGATGAGAAAAGTCCATGAAGGTATTTGTGGGAATCATTAAGGAGCAGAATCTCTAATAAGGAAGCTCATGAATGCCGGTTACTATTGGCCCCGGATTGAAGAAGATACAAAGGCATTCGTACAGAAATGCAATAAGTGCTAGCGTCATGCATAAATGTTACACCAACCGGGAGAAGAGTTGTATCTGGTAGTGCCCCCGTGGCTGTTTATGAAGTGGGAGATGGATATCGTCAGATCCTTGCCAGCGGCTTCAGGATAGGTATCTCAAATTAATTTTATGACTGACTATTTTTCTAAATGGGTTGAATCTGCAGCTTACGTAAAAATATGGGAGAAAGAGGTGAAGGATTTCATCTGACAACATATTATTTGTCATTTTGACATCCTAAGGAGATAACTTGTGATAATGGCTAGAATTTCATTGGATCCAAGGTCACGAATTTTCTTGATGAATTGAATATCAAGCGGATCACCTCTACTCCCTATCATCCCATTGCAAATGGACAAGTCGAGTCAACAAACAAGACTCTAATCCAGAAATTGAAGAAGAAATTGGAGGCTGCAAAAGGAAACTGGTCGTCTAAATTACTGGAGATTTTATGGGCATATCGAACCACGACAAAAATGAGTACCGAAGAAACTTATTTTTCCCTGGTATATGGTGCGGATGCTTTGATCCCGATATAAGTTGGAACTCCCAGCTTGAGATACCTCTGGGCTGAAGAAGAGTCAAATGCAGAATCAAAGTCCTTACACATGGATTTACTTGAGGAGTGTCGGGATTCGGCATACGTCCGGATGATAGCCCAAAAGTAAAAAATAGAGCATTATTACAACCGGCGCACGAATCTCCGACACTTCAAACTCGGGGACTTGGTGCTCCGGAGAGTCAATCAAAGTACCAGGAGTGTAATGCTGGAAAGTTAGGAGTGAATTATGAAGGACCATACATTATAACTGGAATTGCCGGTAAAAGAGCTTATCAACTAGCAAACCAACAAGGAAATATATTTTCCATCAATTGGAATGTAAGTCAAAGCATGCGATGCACTCTTTTTTTCTTCAACCGGTTTTTGTCCCAATTGGATTTTTCTGGCAAGGTTTTTAATGAAGCAACACCATGACATAATCATGTTATTGGTCTTGCTACCATGGAAATCTATCCAGTATCCGAGTCTCCATAACATGAAGTCTCAGATACTGGGGGGGGCCATATACATTCGGAATTGAGTGAAAATTTTAAAAGTTTAAATGTTTCTAAGGAAAGCACCGATGCTGGGGATTGCTCGGATAATCAAATTACATGTAACCGGACTGGTCACACTAGATGACAGCCGGATTATTATTACAATTCTCTTCACATTTGTAATTCAAAGAAATCAATGAAAATTTCCTTTTATGATTAACAAATATTTGACATCACGAGCATAAAACATATGTTATTATATTAAACATATCAAAAATTATGTGCCATAATAAATGGGAGACGTCCTATTCTACATCACCATTAAAAATAAGGGCTCTATCTTATTAAAACCTTAACAGAAAAGTTAAGGCTCTAGTTATAAGAAGTACATGGGTTTTAAGTTGTTCGGAGATAAGTTAAGTCTGAAACTAACTTTGGAGACTATAAGAAGTCCCGATCAAAGATGGAGACACATCTTTAAAATTTAATTAAGGTTGTTTGAAAGTAGTTAAACTTCGAGTCCTAACCTATTCAGATGAAGTGAGCCTCCAAGCTAGGTTCCGGTTCATAAAGTAAAGTAATTAAGTTCGAAACTAATACTTGCTTGTGAAGTAGATAAAGAATGAAAAACTTAGAGAAGAATTGCAAAAAGGGAGATTCATTTATTCATATTCTTCCGGACTGAAACCAGTCCGGGTACAAAAGATATTAACTGGGCTCAAAAGTGACCTGGTGACAAAATAAAAAACAGAAATAAAAACCCGCTCGAAAGGTTACGGCCTGCCCGCTCCATGGTTCGCCGGGGGGTGTTTTGGGTGTTGCTAACAAAAACAAGAGTTATAAAAAAATCCGTTTGGGGGGGTTCATCTTTCTTATCAGCCTTCACGTCCGAGTCCTCTCTGTCTCCACGAAGAGCCTCCAAGGATAACTTAGCATTAGTCAGGTCAATTTCTGCGTCTAGAAATTTTGAAGCAATATTGAAGCCCGGTTTGCTTGCTTCCTCAAGAGCATCCACCCGACTCTTCAAAATGGCTAAGTCTCATTGGAGTTTCAACCTCTGACATTTGGCTTGGAGCTCAGTGATGGTATGCTTAGAAGCATAGAGTTTTCCCTAGGCACCGGTTAAGTCGGCTGCAAGTTGGATTGTTCGTCCCTGAAGGGTTGTATAGGTGGTGGTCAGGACTTGAAGAGAATTATCTCGATCCTTCAGAGAATTAAATGTATCTTACAAATGTTGATGGAGAGGGCTAGAATCCATGAGATAGCACAGATGATTTCAATTTCAGCCTTGAGGTGTTGAATCTCATCCTTTAACTTCTTTTCCTCATTAGAAGGGTCGATTGCTTTTGCCAAATCCGCAGTGGATAGAGTAGATATGTGACCCCGAATGAAGGGATTACAGTTGGTAAATAATATCAAGATCATGGAAAATAGAAGTAAATGAAGGGATATTCTACTTGTAGGAGCAAATCGGCAAGGTGAGTAATAGAGGCTTCGAGGGTAGCATGTGGAGATTTTCGGGGTGAAGAAGCAGATGTCCCGGCCTCAGTTTTGGACGTTGGGATTGAGCTATATTTAGAAAGGTCCTTAGGAACGGGAGTCTCTACCTCCAGAGCTTCCTGCCGTGGACTAACCAGATTAGGGTTTTCCTCGTCCGCCTTCTCTTCTTCATCGAGGTGGATGATACCTGCCTTGCCCTTCTCCTGTAACTCATAATACTCAGTGAGTTGACAATGACTTCTCACCCGGGAACCAATTCCACCGGGGGCTCAACAACCTCATCTTGAGCTTTGCATTTTCGGCTGCCCGAAACAGACTTAATGTTCGATAATGCATTTATGTGAGATGACACTTTTTGGGATGATGAGGTTCGATCCAGGAGACCTAGTAGTAGAGGAAACATATTGAAAAGAGAGTTTTGAGATAATATGAATAGGAGGGAGAATTGAGGTTAAAAGTGTACTATGATATTTTCCCTTCCACCATGATGAGGTGATACTCTTCCAAGTCCCGGTGATGTCGGGAGAGATATGAAGAAGATTTACGACCCACTCAAAAATCCCTTCAATCAATTGTGGTTCGATATTGTCGTTCAATCTCTAAGGCGGGTTTCCGCTGAGAACGGAATATTGTTCGTGTCCAAAGGTGAACAAAGCCCTAGCTTCTTTAGTTCGCTGCTTTTCCCAGGCCGGAGAAGGGCTTATACTGCTCGCCTTTGTTTGATATGTTCATTCAGTACCAATACAGACGACTGAAAAGGTTAAAAAACTTAAAAATTATCCTTTATTTGATTAACCATACAAATAAGCCCGTAAAGAAGAAAAAATAGAATACTCACAAGAGAGATTTCACTATTTCATGAAAGGATATGAAGAAGACTGGTGAATTTGGTCGGTCCTGATCAAAATGTAATGGGTCTACCAACCACGATCGTGATTATCCTCCGCATTAATAAGATTGCAATTTCCCCGGGGGTATAAGGTGATGATTCGGCCTCGTAAAATCCTAGGGTAATATAGGAGGAGGAGATGATCGATAGTAAATGGAACATCAGCAGCAACATTGGCTAACATTTGGATACAAAAGATAATTCTCCAAATTTGCGGAGCAACTTGACCTATGCAAACCCTATATCGGCGACAAGATCCTCAACAATCTTTGGGATGGGGAGTTTGAAATCAATGGTGAATGGATAGGTGTATGCCATGGAAAATCCTTCAACATGGTGATGCACGCGGTTGATATGATCAACCTTTCTGACGACTATGTCAGAAGAGAAACCACAAGTTTTATAACAGCGAGAAGAATTTTGGTAGTTAACTTCGACTTGAACTTTTCGACGTGTTCATAGTTGGTTTGGACACGGAGGTCTCCAGAAAAATTAAAATATGAGGGGAGGATTTTGGCAGCAGTAGATTGTAAACCCACTCTTTGGGTTATAGGAGAATAAGTTTCTTTCACACGTCGACGGTTGGGAGGATTGCTATTATCCTGAAATGAACGAGAAAGAGTAGAGTTTGTAGAAGACATTGTTGAAGGAGTTGATTAAAAGGAAAGAAAACAAAGTGATTGAAAGAACTTGCAGACGGTATGGTTGCCTTTTGTGAAAAGATTTGGCATCATATTTATGGTAAAATAATATAACGTTTGGGAGGTGGTTCACAACGTTCATGCAATTGGACAATGCCGTCGTTTCAGAAGCATTGAATGGATGTGATGCTTGAAATGACTGCAAGATGTTACTTTTCAGAGTTCCTATCAAAATAAAGAGGAATGTGCAAGCCAATGGTTCAAATCCACTTCCCAGTTGCACAAAGAGTTGCGACCGGAAAGTGCGGGGACATGTATATGGCAAAATTTGTTTAAGACAGTTATACGAATTATGGTGAGACATGGAGTATGCCGCTGAGTCAGACTCACATCAGTTTACAACATTACTGGTTTGATATGCATGGTACCGAAAGCGTCACGAGCAAGGCCGATACCAGTAATGGAAAAGGCTGAGAGCCATTTGCATTGTAATGGACGACCATTATTGAAACTGGTCCTACGACTTCCAACAACCCTTTTAATAACATTTATTGAGAGATTGATTGTCCAATTATTACAACATTCATTCTCCTGCATTTATGAGGACATATTTTGTGGGTTGTGTACCCGTGTAGCTCATGTATAAATAGGGAACATTATTCCATTGTAAATCATCAGATTCTGGTTATTACAAAATACTTATTGATATTCTCTTGATTTCTGTGCTTTCATACAAGTTATCGTCATTTTTGCTTAGAAGCTATCTCAAGGCTCAGGCTAATTACTGCTTACTTTGTCTTATTATTATTTATCTTAAGCATAATTCTTATCTAACGTGTCACTTGAGATCCATGTGTCCTCGATCACGTATATAAATTCAACTATACCGTTCTACGAGTAAACAATATTTAAACTACAGCTCTTTAACTGCACCTAGATCTCAGATCTGAAGTTTGCATCATCTAGTTCAATGGCTAAACTTTAAATACATTGTAAACGCATGGTTAACTTTAAACAATACCCTAAAAGTTTTTAAAGTGGTTATTTGTGCACTTCTCCCGGGGGTCTTTCCCAAATCATACTGAGTTTCCATTAGGGGTGTGCATTCGGTTTTTCGGTTCGGCCTTATATTATTCGATTTTAATTTTTTGGTGTTCGTTTTTTTTAAAATTATAATCCAATCCGAACCATAATAAGTTTAGTTTGCTTCAGTTTTTTTCTTTTCGGTTCGATTTGATTATTCGGTTGCTTCATATAAGATAATCATAATAAAAAAGAAAAGAAAAAAAATAAATATTATAGAGAATGAGGAGTAAATATGTCAAATCTCAATATATTTTCTAATATAAGTCACATGGTAAAACTTTAAAAATACAATATCTAAATTATTATAAATACATATCCATAACCTAAAGATTGAGAATTGGTCATTTTATATTCTAATACAAAAATAGGTCACTAAGTAAGAAGACTGAATGTGGTAAAACATTCAAACTCAAACTCCCTTAAATGGTAATGATATATTATTATTATTATTATTATATATAAATATATGAAATTCTATTTTTTCAGTTTTTTTTTTAAAATCCAAAACCAAATAAAAAATCCAAAATTTATAATATTTCAATCCAAAAACAAATAAAAAAAATGAAAAATCAATTCAAATTAAAATTCAATTTGATTTTTCAATTTAATCTGAATAATACACCCCCTAATTCCCGTTGCACGAAATTCCATTATTGTCCGCTAATTTATGCACTGGCCAGTGCAAAAGTTGAGATATTGAGTTCAAATTTTATCCATTAGACTAAAATAGACCATAATTGCACAGAACCTTAAAAAGGGAACAAAACAAAGAGGGCCGCGTCAAAATAGGCCATTTGTTCAATTCACCTGATTCGTGTTGTGACGTCGGATAGTGTATCGATTTTTTTTGTGTTTATGTCGCAACGCAAGAGGTTTTCACAAAATCTTCCCAGTTCCAAATGGTACAACCGTGCAAATTATTATTCTCTAAAGTAACCGGTAGAAAACTTATAACTAATATAGAATTTATATATAATATAAAGTTAGACATAGATAATGTGATGTGATATCTCTCTATGAACTAAAAATTTATTAATGTATTTTCTCCTTTTTTGGTTATTTCTTATTAGCGAATATTCTAAGAATATTCGTCGTATATTTTGTAATTATGATAGATGTATATTTAAGGTAACTTAGGATTCTAATTGTAGTAGGAATCAACCTTTGTAAGGTAAGTTAGGATTCGTATCATATTAGGAATCAACTTTGTACAACTATATATATTGTGAATAATGAAAGGAATCCCGAAGAAAAATTATTTTTTCCCCGACTTAAGTGTTGCTCTGCCTTGCCCCTTAAGAGCTTGTCCCGCCCGCCCCGTTTAAGGGTTGCCCTATCTTGCCCGTTAAGGGTTTGTCCTGTCCGCCCCGCCCATCCAATTGTCATCCCTGAAAATATGTTAGTTACACTAGCAGTGGAATCCTGGTCTAGTTATTACCAAATCAAAGTGGAGGTGCTACCGTACTAGCTCAAATTTAGTTTCGACCCAACCTTGAGTTTATTCCTAAACTAGTGTATTTGACCGTGCTTCGCGCAGTCACAAAAAAAATCTCTTACAAAAACAAAAATCATATGATTAATAAAAAGATATGAAATATAAATAATTATCGATAAATAAAATAAAAGGTATAGACACTGATTCCTACAGTTAGTTTAAATATTTGTTTCTACCAAAGAAATAAAATTTTACAATATAAATGCAAGAAAGTAGAATTAACATGCTAATAAGCATAAAAATTATAAATTTACAAGAAAGAAAGAAATACAGAGAAAAAAAAAGAAAATGGTAAGAAGAATAGAACACGTATTTGTGAGCCTTAGGCCTCTCACCGAGAGCATCAAATTGATACAAAAAAATTAAAAGAACTAAAACCCCAAAAGCACAAAGTAAATGGATTTAAAAACAAAATTATTAAAATTATATGTCAATTAACAAAAAAAAAAGACGCACTAAAAATATTCCCACTTCACTAATGAATAAAGAATAATTTTTAGAAAATGTCAAATTTGTTGAAAATTTTCATAAGTATTTAGATATACAAAAGGCATTGAATAAAACGTCAAAAAGAATGCATGGACTGAAAAGAAAAAAAGCACAGAAACTCATAGTTCCATTAGCATAAAGCAAAAAAATAAAAGTTACCTCCCGAATAACAATAACAAAAAGAAAAAAGATAAAGGCATACTGTAAAAATATCCTTTCTCTTAATAATGATTAAAGCCTACTTTAATGCCCTGTGAATTTCTTAAATTTTTTTCATGAAACACAGACACATATATAAAAGCATTAAAGGGGAGTTAAACTCGAAGGAGAGTATCAATAAAATTGACTAAGAAATAAATTAAAAAAAATGGGGAAATAAGGAATATATTTAGCTTTTATTAATAAATTTAATACACATTAATTTTAGGGAAGAGGAAACGAATTAAAATGGTTAAGATTTTTGAGTTTTTAAAAATAAAACAAAGTGAAACTACCGGTAAAAGATATATATTTATGCCACATCACTGTCCTAAGACCAACAAAGTAATAACAAAATTTTAATACTACCCCTTCCTTTTTTATGAAAAAAAAGGGCTTATAATTAACTATTTTTGGCGTAACTTATAAATTTGGCTTGTTAATAAAATTGATAGTTAACAATTATTAATTGTAGATTGAGAAGATGAAAAATTATATAAATAAAATAGAAATTCTTTTATCTAGTAATAAAATTATTAGAAATACCATCTCCTCTAGCCATTACATCACAAATTTTCAAAGTGCTGAAATTTTCTTATTGGATAATATGTTTCTTGTATCAGGAATACGCCAGATTAATATTAAATAAGCAAAAAAAAAAACTATAAATATTACTCAAATTTATACTGTTGTTGTAGGTGATTTTTTCAAAAATCTAAGAGTAAGTAACGAAAAATAAGTAAAGAAAATAATTAATTCTTCCAATACTAACATAAATATGGAATGAACACTTTTTACATGAATATAAAATTTAAAACAGAAAAAAAAACATATTGAAAAAAAGGATACATAAGTATGTTCACTCGAAGAGCCAAAAACCTTCTAATCACCATCATTTTTGGCTAGACATTGCCGTTGACTTGCACGTCACCTTTCTTGCCGATAATTTTCGGTGATCGAGTGATAAAACTTATTTTCTAAACACATAGAAACATAAAAAGAATAAACAATGTATATTTACATCATAACACGGCGAAAAAGGAAATAAGTTATACTACTTCAAATAACAGTAAAAGACATCTAGAGAAAATGTCAAGTTCACCTCTTGCTATACTTCGAATTACATAAAGATTTGCTAATAGAAGAGGCTCCTATCGGCAAGTCACATTGACGACCTTGACCAATAGAATCAGGACAACGCATGACAAATGAGAACTCTGCAAAAATAAATTGAAGTGAATTAGTACGTTCATTGTAGGAAACCATTCTCTCTTTCTAAATGTTCATTTCATACAAATTAAATAGCTACAAAGAAGAGGAAAGGAGAGTTCTGAATATAATCAATTAAGAGTAGAAATTAGGAAGATGAGGAGGTGTGAGTTATGAAAATCATAAAATTTTAAAATAAAATAATTATGAAAAATGAGGGAAAAAAGCCAAAAAAACTATAAATGAGTTTATTAAGGGAAACTAATGGAAGCAAACGATTATCAATAACTTTATTATGGAAGGCACGGGTAGGGCTGTATTTTTATTTATTTAATAGACATATTATGGGCTTTTAAATACATTAAATGAGCAAAATAAAGAGGGGAAAAACAAAAGAGTCATAACTCATACGGTTGCAGAAGACATTATGCACCATTCTAACTTTCATATAATTAACTGGTGAAGTTTTTTCAGTTATTAGATTAATTGAACCAATATGTAAGCCATTACTTCAAACGGATGAGAAATATGAAATATTTGACATGAAAAATAAGAGAAATATTTTTTGTAGCAGGTGTGATACATCTCTCTTCACTTTTCACCGAGGTAGCAACACTGCATATTTGCTATTATATGTCGATGACATTGTTCTTACTGCCTCATCTGACGGGTTGAAGAATGAAATCATTGCTCTACTCAAAACTGAATTTGCTATGACAGACTTGGGCAAGCTAAGTTATTTTTTGGGTATATCGGTGACAAGATCTGCAGCCACTATGTTCCTGTGTCAGCGTAAGTATGCAGAAGAGATAGTGTACAGGGCCAAGATGGCAAATTGTAAAATTATGCCAACTCCGGTGGACTCAAAATCCAAGCTTAGTGCCAATGACGGTGCGCCAGTTTCTGATCCCACTCTATATCGGAGTCTAGCAGGTGCTCTTCAGTATCTTACATTCACTAGGCCTGATATTGCATATGCCGTTCATCATGTGTGTCTATTCATGCACGACCCCCGAGAGTCTCATTTTTCCGCCCTCAAACGTATTATCAGATATGTTAAGGGTACACTAGACTTTGGTTTACATCTATACACCTCTGCCCCAACCAAGTTGCTAGCCTACACGGATGCAGATTGGGCAGGATACCCCGACACACTTCGCTCCACCTCAGGGTACTGTGTATTTCTTGGGGATAATCTTATCTCATGGTCCGCCAAGCGGCAGGCCACGCTATCCCGTTCGAGTGCTGAAGCAGAATATCGCGGAGTTGCTAATGTCGTCGCTGAGATCTGTTGGCTTCGAAATCTTCTTTTGGAGCTCCAGTGTCCATTACGCAAGGCATCTATAGTCTAGTGTGACAACATATCTGCTATCTATATGTCTCATAATCCAGTCCAACATCAGCGGACTAAGCATATTGAGATGGATATCCACTTTGTGTGAGAGAAGGTTGCCCGTGGTCAGGTCAAGATTTTACACGTGCCTTCCTCTTATCAGTATGCAGACATTTTCACAAAGGGACTACCGCGACAGCTCTTCACCGACTTCCGATTCAGCCTTAGCATTCGGCCTCCTCCCGCTCCGTCTGAGGGGGAGTATTAGCGAATATTCTCAAAATATTCTCCGTATATTTTGTAATTATGATAGATGTATATTTAAGGTAACTTAGGATTCTAATTGTATTAGGAATCAACCTTTGTAAGGTAAGTTAAGATTCGTACCATATTAGGAATCAATCTTGTACAGCTATATATATTGTGAATAATGAAAGAAATTTCGAAGAAAAATTATTCTATCTTTCAAGTTGGTTTTGAAAATTTTTAATAGAGCAGGGTAGATAGTGTCCGTCAAGACTGTTATACATACATCAAGTAATTTTTTAAGGGCCAAATGTCTTCCGCTACAACATTGATTTTCGAAAACAATCAAATATTTTGGTCAATATCTTTTTTAAAGTGAAAATTTAAGTTACATTTTCATTAATAATCCCATATGGTATCAAAGTGATTCTTTTTAAAATTTTACACAATTAGCCGGCCGAATTTAGTGTTTACTTTTCCTAGTAAGTATACATAGATAATACAGTCATACACATCTCTACATGGATTATATATATTTTAGGTATTTTTAATTGAGAAAATGTGCAAATATACTCACTTTGTGATTTAGAGCAGATATACCCATCGTTAAAAGTGGTGCATAAATATTTTTACAATTACACAAATGGTGTAAATATATCCTTTTCGCTGACGGATTTAAAAAAGATTATTTAGTTTAGTTTTTAATAAATAAAAGTTCACGTGACTTTAAAAAACAAGTCTACACATTTTTTAGTAGACTTATTTTTTAAAGCCTGTGATTTTTTTTTCTAGTGTGTTGTCTGGCTAGTTTTTAAAAATATCTTTATGGCTTTAAAAAAAATTAAGTTTATCTATTCTTTTAAACAAATCAGACCCGACCGGCCAGAAAAAAATTACCATGTAGCTTTGAAAAATAAGTCTACTCAAGCGAAATGATTTAAAAAAAATATGTCAGCGAAAAAGATATATTTACGTCATTTGTGTAATAGCAAAGTATATATACACTATTTTTTTAATGAAGGATATATTTGTTCTAAATCGCAAAGTTGATGAAATTTTTTTACACTTTTTTTCATTTTTAATTTAAGTTGTGTGGATGACTATTTAGGTTAATGTTTTTCTTTCTTCTTTTTAACGTGATCAATAACTCGACTCAGTTAGAACATAGTACTCCCTTCGTCCCAATTTATGTAATGTACTTTCATTTGACACGTACTTTAAGAAATAAAGAATTTTTTTTGAATCTTATGGTCTAAAATAAACAAAACTATTTGTATGGTTATAGATCATCTCATTTTGCGTAAAAGGTAAATTTAAATTATTATAAAATAAAAAATATGTTATTCTTTTTAAATTTGACTAAAAAATAAAATGAGTTATTTTTTGGAACGGAGAAAATAACTCATTTGTATGGCAATATTACAAATTGGAATAAATCATGTCAGTGCGATTTGACATGATTCAAGTGCGATTTGAACACTGCTTCTTGTACAATTAAGATTTGCTAGAATGGAGTCCCCTCAAATTTGCTCTCTTATGGAGTAAGACCTTATAAGTGATATCAGTTACTCTGTTCTCAAATTTTAGTCATTCAGATATATTTCGCGATTTATTGATAGTATTACTGAGGGACCGGAATTACTATCTTCAGAAATAGTCTGGCGTAAGCCGAGAAGCGGTATATAAAAAAAAAGATTTGCTAGAATGGAGATGTAGATCTTATCTAAAATCGAGTCAGCTTTTATTGATAGTAGTGTTAAGGGACTGAAATTATTATTTTCAGAAATAGTCTGGCGTAAGTCGAAAAGCGGTATATAAAATTTTTTTTTGCTAGAATGGAGATGTAGATCTTATCCAAAATCGAGTCAGCTTTAATTTTAAGTAAATCCAGTCAAACAAACCAACCATTCCAACTGCCACATAATAGGTACCTACATTCAGGGGACCTAATTGCACACCCACCACTCAACATAATAATGACCAACCACATTTAATCCTATATTGTAGCAAGTCCATTTTCTCAAAGTTTGACGTGGGAGCTGCTAAATTTCATGGACCAATTCAGAACCAAAGTGAAATAAACAAGAACGCCATGATGACAACTACGTATCTATGGACAAGTCGTTGTGTTAAATGTCGTACAACAACGTACCTAGTGAAATCCCACAATATAGGATTTGGGGAGGGTAGAGTGTACGCAAACTTTATCTCTACCTTGATAGGTAGAGCGGCTGTTTTTTAGAGACTCTCGGCTCAAGACAAAGCACAATCCTAAGCAAAGTAAGACAAACAAAATAAGTAAGTCATAATAGCGAATTCTGAAAGAGAAAAAGAAGCAATAAATAATGCAAGTAAATAAGATAAACAAAATACACATAGCATCATAAATCAAACGACAAGTGACTATAAGGCAATACTGTGCCTACTAGTATGCTAGGCAAAGCGAGTCTACAATAATAATATTACAACTACCAGTTTGTAAGCGTAGGCAGGACTTCGCTAGGTTACCTACTACTCTTCTACCCTAATACGTGTCCTCCATAATTCTCTATCTAAGGTCATGTCCTCAGTGAGTTGCACTTGCGACATGTCCCGTCTAATCACATCTTCCCAATACTTCTTCGGCCTACCTCTACCCCTCATGTATCTGTCCATAGCCAACCTCTCACATCTCCGCACTGGGGCATTTGTGTATCTCCTTTGCACGTGCCCGAACCATCTCAACCTCGCTTCCCGCATTTTATCCTCCACCGAGGCCACTCTCACTCTGTCTCGGATATCATCATTTCTAATTCTATCCCTCCTTGTATGCCCACACATACATCTTAGCATCATCATCTTCACAATTTTCATCTTTTGGGTGTGCGAAGTCTTGACCGGCCAATACTCTGCAGCATACAACATAGTTGTTCTAACCACCACCCTATAGAATTTGCCATTAAGTTTGGTGGCACATTTTTATCACACAAGGCTCCATATGCGAGCCTCAATTTCATCCACCCTGCCCCAATACGATGTGTGACATCAACATCAATATCTCAATTCCCTTGGATAATAGACCCGAGGTACTTGAAGCTCACTTTCTTTGGAATGACCTGAGTAACAAGCCTCACCTCCACACCTGTCTCAAGGTCTCCCCCATTACTGTACTTGCACTCTAAGTATTATGTCTTGGTCCTACTCAGCCTGAACCCTTTAGACTCCAGAGTCTGTCTCCAAACCTCCAGCTTAGCGTTGACTCCACTGCGAGTCTCATCAATCAGGACTATGTCATCTGTGAATAACATACACCATGACACCTCCCCTTGGATTTTCCGCGTCAGTACATCCATCACCAATGCAAATAGGAATGGGCTAAGAGATGATCTCTGGTGCAGCCCCATCATCACTGGAAAGAACTCCGAGTCTCCTCCTACTGTCCGTACCCTGGTCTTGACTCCATCATACATATCCTTGATTGCCCTAGTGTATGTCATAAGTACACCTCTAACCTCCAAACATCTCCATAGAACATCCCTAGGGACTTTGTCGTATGCCTTCTCGAGGTCGATGAAAACCATATGTAGGTCTCTCTTCCTCTCCCTATACTGCTCCACCAACTTCCTAATAAGATGAATGACTTCTGTAGTCGAATGCCCCGACATGAATCCAAACTGATTCTCGGAGATAGACATGCCTCTTCTCACCCTCATCTCCACGACTCTTTCCCAATCTTTCATAGTGTGCTTAGCAGCTTGATACCCATATAGTTGTTGCAACTCTGGATATCACATTTGTTCTTGTAAAAAAGAATCATTGTACTCCACCTCCATTCTTCGGGCATCCTCGCCGTCTTAAAAATGATGTTAAATAACTCTGTCAGCCACTCCAAACCTGCCCTACCAGCGCTCTTCCAAAATTCAACTGGATCTCATTAGGCCCGGTCGCTCGTCCCTTGCGCATCAAGCGAATAACACAATGAACCCCCTCAATCTTAATGTTTTCACAATACCCAAAATCATGGTACCTACCAGAGTGCTCCAGATCTCCCAACACAATGTCTCTATCTTTTTTTTTCGTTCAAGAGTTTATGGAAGTAAATTTGCCACATCCGCCTAATATGCGCGCCCTCCATCAGTACATTATCGTCCTCGTCCTTGATGCACCTCACGTGATCCAAGTCCTGGGCCCTCCTCTCCCTCGCCTTGGCTAGTCTGTACAACTTCTTATCCCCAGATTTTTCCTCTAATTCCACATATAGACATTCAAAAGCCACCGTTTTATGTCGTAACCGCTAGCTTTGCCTCTTTTCGCGCCATCTTATATAATTTCCTATTCGTCCACTTCTCCACCTCATCCTTGCTTTCTACCAATTTCGCATATGCCACTTTTTTCGCTTCCACTTTCTCTTGAACTTTACCATTCCACCACCAGTCCTCTCGATGCCAACCACGGCTACCCCGCGAGACCCCTATCACTTCTCTAGCAACCTCCCGAATGCAACTGGTCGTCTTGTCTCACATAATGCTCCACCAACCTCCTAATAAGATGAATGACTTTTGTAGTCGGATGCCCCGGTATGAATCCAAATTGATTATCAGAGATAGACACATCTCTTCTCACCCTCATCTCCACTACTCTTTCCCAAACTTTCATAGTGTGGCTTAACAACTTGATACCCCTATAGTTGTTGCAACTCTGAATATCACCTTTGTTCTTGTACAAATGAATCATTGTACTCCACCTCCATTCTTCGGGTATAGAAATGGAGGTCATAAGTGTTATACCGTAAAATCGATCTTCGATGAAATGAAAAAATAGAATTGTGACCATAAAATACGATCCTAATCGATATAACCATATCTCAAACAAAATCTTGTATCCTTTACAAACCAATTGTTAAGATTCAACTGCTATGGCAACTTCATCTGCTGGAACTTCCCAGCACTCTCAAGAGAGGAGCATCTCATTTTCTTTCACATTTAGTTCATATGTGCAAGATACACATAATTAAAGAATAAATATAGCCCCTAAAATGAAAGGAATGGGCTTACAAGCTTCGGGTGCTGTTGTTGCCAGTGCGTAGGGAATTAAGGCCATCCCCACCGCCGTCACGGCGTGCTACGGGGCTTTGTTTTTTGGAACATACAGCATCACACTTCTGATGCCTTGAATCAAGCCTTTTATCACGATATGCTATGCTTTTTTCACTATTGCTAGTAAGTTGATGGGTACACATGGTTTGGCCTGGTCAGTGGGAGCCTAAGAGCAAATCAAAACTACAAGAAGGGCACAAGCAGCTTTACTAAGGTAAAGAGTGATTTTGAATTGGATATGACTATTAATCAACATGAAATCTCCAAGTATAAGCTAGCGTTGCTGAAATGCTTCCATAAAACATGAGAAAGTGACCCTATGTGGACTGCAAGTGCTTGGATCCCATATAGGCATATACATCTGCTCACATATAGTACTTAATTTCTGCGCTACAACTCCCTCTTTCAATTGAAACCAATTCGTCAGAATTTGTGCAACAACGTCAGGCATAGGGGCTCGCGGGACCTCACTATTTTCAGTTGGAACGTACCAAAACAAGGACATTCAGATCTTTTATTGAACAAGTTTTTAAAAGGTCGACAAGTTACAAGCCTCAAATTCTCCCAATATATGATGACAATATCAACCAATCAAAATGGGCAATATGAATTGTTATTCAGCTGCATGTTGATATGTGAAGATCATTCTCCCAGTACTATGGAATCAGTACTTCGGATTTAGCCTATTATCTGTCATTCTATGCACCCTATTTAAGTCTTACTCCTCATGTCCCAATTTATGTGATACACTTTTCTTTTTAATCCGTCCAAAAAAAATGATACATTTACTTATTTTGCAACGATTTAACTTTAACATTTACCTTTACCTTTTACGCTTAACGAAATGATCTATAACAACACAAATATCTTTGACTTATTTTAGACCACAAAATTCAAAAGTCTTCTTTTATTTCTTAAACTTCATGCCGAGTCAAACTATATCACATAAATTGGGACGGAGGGAGTATAAATTTATATCTCAAAACCAATCAGGATTATGTAGAAAATTAATGGAAGTAAATTTGGGACCAACAATTGGATATCCCCTGGGGGACGGGAAACAAAAGAGACTTAACCAGAAAGACGTGTATTGACCGGAACAAAAAAAGGAGAAAAAGATTACCAGAACAATCATGCAAAAAATATACTGTAATTGCTACAAGTTTACAATAATATGCGGAATTAACCACTTGAAAAATAAGGCAGTTAACCTTCTACGCCAGGTAAAAGTACACTGCTAATGTAAAATTTTCCTGTACCGTCAGTATATATATCAAATTTATTGTACTTGCGTATTCCCAAGGCAAGTTTGCATTTCCAGGCCACCTTTAACGTTTTCTCCTGCCACTATGACTGGAACTATAAACAAAGATGCATTGGTTTAATGATAATCTAAGAGAGACACGCCGAATGGTCCCCCATTCTTTTTCTTTCTCCACGAGCAGTCAAGCAGAGAGATCTTTATGCGACCATTGAGGATGAGGATTACAAACCAGAAGACTGCTAGATGGTAAAATGCTTGCTCCTAATAACGATGTTGAAACAAATGTACGTTCAGAAATTTAGACATACTCTGCTCTATTATCATCATATCAAATGGATTTTAATACTCAGCTTCTATAAATTATGATCATTATCACTTGTTAACGTGTTTTGCTGAGTGCAACAACACAAGATCCTTCTCATCTTCATCACTATCGTCACTAATCCATCCATAACATGGTTTGTGAATTCTGTCACTTGAGACTATCTTTTGCCGGAGTAGAATCCTGTAAAATGGACTAAAAAATCTTCAATTGGCCAAGAACACAGAATTATAATGGGGAAGTGATGGTCAAAACACAGATGCTTAGATTCTCTAGTACGAATATTAGAAAAGGAGGGAAAACAACAGTAACAAGATAGGAGTTTTCTTTCCGAATAGACCTTGATACAACATGCTAAACAAACTGAACTTGAGGAAAAATAGGACAAGGGTCAAGACTAACATTTACTTCACAGTGATGCTGTAAAACTTGGGTATTTTCTGTTAACAGAGCATATATAGAGATGAAGCTAAGAAGTGGCAGATATTGTCTAAAGATTGATGCTACGAATAGTTTTGTTCTTCAAATTGATCCTTGAAAGATGACTTCTCACAAGTTCATTAGCGAACAAGTTACTATAATACAATTTGCTTAGAGCTCACAGCTTTCTGGATGCACTTCATTTTACTTGATTCCGAATCCTTGTCCTTGGACTGTGAGATTCTTGGGGTTCAGTCATTAACAGTGTGCTATAATTACGTAGACTTAAATGCATATGTTGGATAAAGCTGTTCTAAAATTACACTCGAAAAGGTTGAATAATAAGGGTCCTATAGCACTTCTAGAACCACCAAGAATGTTTTGCTGTCCTTCTGTATTTACTGTCAATTTCCTGTAACACCGCAATAGCAACAAACAACAAGAACACACCCAGTGATTCAAAAACGTGGGAACTGGGGAGGTTAGAGCGTACGCATACCTTACCCCTTATCCCTATCCCTATCCCGGAAGATAGAGAGGTTATTTCCGATGGACCCTAAGCACAAGAACAAGCAATTCAAAGTAATACAAAAAAAAAAATGAAAGCGAATAAATCATGGCAAAATACTATAAAAACATGACTCAATAGTAACACACCAAATTAGCAAATCAAAGTTTCCCCTTTTCTCATCACTCATTTCTATATATTCAACACTTGAAGAACAAGACTGAGACAAACTCTCTTCCCCTCTAACGAAGATTTGGAGGTCGAAGATTAGAGTAGAAGGTTAGTAGGTAGTTGAGTAATGTCGCATTCCGTGTAGGAGAGGTAGGGGCTAGCTTCATCGTCTCCTTTCTTCATAGTATTATCTAGATATCGCATAGTTCCTTACTCTTCCGTGTATTTTTTTTGTTGCTTCATCTATTTTGCTGTATTATTCCCTTTACAATCATGCATTGATTACCTTTCTTTTGAGTCGATGGTCTACCGGAAACATCCTCTCTACCCCCACAAAGTCTGCATACATCCTACCCTCTCCGGACCCCACTTGTGAAAATATACTGGATATGTTATTGTATACCTACCCTCTAAGTTGTTGTATACATACACTCTGCCCCTCTAAATACATAAACATTAAGTTGGTGTATACTTGCCTAGGAATGTTTATCATGATTCTTGATGCATCATATCGACCAATGAGTTTAAGTGGGATTACCTCAAGTAGCAGATCATTTCCTATATGTTTATCTTGCTCATCAAGTTTCACTGCTACCTCTTCATCACAAGGTTCTGGAAGATTTTCTTGAAAATTAGGACTTCCATCTAACTGATTTTGGGGGTCAAGCTCGTCCCCTTGTTTGTCAAGTATAGTCTCAATCAGAAGCTTGTATGCACCCTCCTCAATAAATATCCACCCTTCATCCCAATAAACCTACAAAAGAGGTTGATTGAAGAAAAAGGAAAGAAATGAAGGCGGCTGGAGAAAAATATTAGTCCATCCGCCTCAATTTATGTGACTTTAAGATTATTTTTTCACCAAAATGATATGAGAAAAGTTATAATTTTTATGTAGTTTTCAAATATATAAATTTTAATATTAAAATATTAAATTAATCTAATCCGATTTAATTTTAAAATTTAGTCAAATTGACCCTCCAAAAGCGGTAAGTGATACATAAATTGGACGGAGGCATAGGCAAAGCTAGATTCTAAAGCATAAGTGGGATTTGTTCCCTACACCTCTACGTAAATAACTCAACCTTCAATTAAACGCACCATTTAACCTTCTTGTAGCATGAGTACAATCAGTTAATATTATATCAATTTAAAAAAATATATACATAAAATACTTAGTTTTACTGAGAGACTATGAATTCACGTGTCCAAAATTCGCTCGTGAGTCAGAGGGAGTAAAAGAAGAAACCTTCAGGAGGTCTTTTATGGATTTTCGTACGATAGGATGAGAAAACCCTAAGAGGCCCATTGCATCCAACGCGGCATCCATTCGTCGGAGACCCAGCTGCATTTTATACAAAATAGAGTGAGTTCATTAAACCCCTGCATCTTCAAATAATCTTGATTCTCGTTGCCAGTAAAGTACTTCCTCAGTTTAAAAAAGATGGTCTATTTTTGTTATTAGTTTGTCCAAAAAAATACAATTTAATTTTATAATATATTATTTATAACCCCACAAATATCTTTTTGGACCACACATTTCAAATTACTAGAGGACCTTGGGGCGTTTGCTTCTGGGAGCCATCCGAGATTGAACAATTCAATAGACTTAAAATGGTAAAAATGGAGAGCCAAGAAGAAAAGACTGACCAATGATCTTAAACCAAAGGGCACATATCTTCACTTCTCATCTTAAGAGTGCAAACCTAAGAGCCTTTTGGATTGTTTTATGGCTTTTTTTGACTTGTAACCTAAAAGTAGGAATTTTAGTTTAGTTTTGTTATTTTAATTTAAAAATAAATGTTTTAAAGTACTTTTTTTTATTTTATTCAAACACTATAAAATATTCCATCTCAATTTAAGTGTCTTATTTTTTTATTTATTTATGATATGTTCCAAAAAAGCCCATTTTTCTATATTTAACAAGTTTTTTAATCCCAATACAAGTTTAAGACTACAAGATTTAAAAGATCCATCACATTTTTAATTTAAAAACATTAGATTCAAAAGTCTTTCTTTACTTTTTAAACTCCGTGTCAAATCAAACTAAGACGCTTAAATTAAAATGAAGGGAGTACTTAAAAGCTATTTTGATTAAAAAACACCTAAAATAAGCCAATCCAAACCAGTTCTAAATGCCTCGGAAAAATTCAATTTTATTACTAATACAAAGCCAACTCAAACGACATATATTAATTTGATTTGATTTTGATTTTGATTATACCTGATTAGAGTTGATGGGAAAAGGATGCGGTTATTTGTATCTTTTTTTTCGCTGGTGTCCGGTTACTTTTAAGGGTGGCTAGTGGGCCGGGTCGGCCCGGTCTCGACCCCGCCCCGATCCCTCTAAAAAAACCGGGCATGGGACCCGGGCTCGTCCGCCCCTGCCGATCCCGCCCGCTTCTCCCTTTGCAAAAAATGGTCGCTGTAATAACAAATTATTTTATATTTTGGCCGTTGTTCAACGACCATTTTTGGCCTCCCCCAAACCCCCCTACCCCTTTAATATCTATTTTTAACTCATAAGTTAATATATTTACACTTTAACTCAATTTTTCAACTATAAATACCTCATTTTCTCTTCATCTTTCTCGCAAATCTTCCTACAATCTCTCTAATCTCTCAATCTACATCTCTACAAGTCTACAAGTCTACATTGTCTACTAAATATTATATTTTATTTGTTCATTTGTATAATTGGGGCTGAAGTTGACAACTAGCTTGAGGATCATCCATCGAGCAAAGTTTTAATTTTCAACCTCGATTACACGTCGACGTTTGGTACATTCGTTCCTTCTTTAAATTATTATTATTACTTTATTTTAATTATCTCACTTAATTTTATTATCTTTAATTATTTATTAGCATAATTAAAATAGAAGGATTAAGAGGTATGTTTAAGGGTAATGGTGCTTCTTCTAGTAGGGGTAACAAGGGTAGAAGTACTTCTTCTAGTCATCCTATTCCTAGACATGATGATTTGATTTATTACACTTATATAGATGAAACTGAATTTTTTAATGATATACCATTAGACGATAAGATATATTCTGCAATTCAACCAGACTTTAATTTAGAAGATAATCTAGATGACACACCCACTAATCTAGATGACACACCCACTAGTGTACCTCAAACTGAAACTGGAACGCCTTCTATTCCTCCTAGTATGAGACAAGGCCCCACATAACGAAAATTAAAATCTGATACATGTGATTTTTTTTATAGAGACCAAGAGAATCAAGTAGTTAAATACCAAATTTGTAAAACTATTTATAAATTTAAAATGAGAAAAGGTCAGGGTGGGACGGGAGGTTTATTGAGACATGTACAAAGTTTTCACAAAGTTAGGTGGGATGAATATGAGGCTACAAAGTCGGGTGCGCCAATGCGCTCCCAGTCGGGACAAGGTTCACATAGTGTCCTGGACCAAGTACATGGTCAAATTAACCCGACGACGGGGGAAATTGTAGGTCCTAAATACGATAAACATAGAGATAGGGAAGCAATAACAAAATTAGTTGCGGTGAAGGGTTTGTCTTTTTCATTTCCTTCATCTCCTGATTTTATTCATTACATTAGAGATATGTATAATCCTGCTTTGAACGGTTTTTCTAGATCAAATGTTAGGAGAGACATTTTTAAATTTGCACATGAATATGAACAATATTTACGTTATTCATTATATCATTTTACTGGCAAAGTATCTATCACGTCTTATAGGCCGTAGTAATAACAACCATGATTATTTAACAGTAACATGTCATTGGATAGATTATAAATAATCTATGCAAAAACGTATTTTAGCATATAGATATACTGATGATAGGCACACTGGAAATTTTATTGCAGAAAATATTCATCAAGTTTGCGATTATTATGATATAACTGACAAAATAATGATTGTTACTTTACATAATGCTTCTTCTAATAATTATGCTATTAGACTTTTAAAAAATCTTTTAACTCCATATTTTCCTAACCATTTTCATATAAAATGTGTGTGCCATATTTATAACTTAGTTGTAAAGGATGGTCTATCTCTTTTTGAAGACATTCTTAATAAAGTACAATTTACTATAAACTTTATTTTTAGAAGTAATAGAATACAAAGAAAAAAAGAATATAAAAAAACTTGTCCCAATTGTGGACTAACTTATAGAAAAATTTTCGAAGAAGTAGCGATTAGGTGGAATTCATTATATGAACAACTACTTGTTGCTTATGATTATAGAAGACCTATAATTTTATTTTTTAATGCCCATAATCAAAATTCAATTGATATGGTTGTGGATAACGATTGGGAAAAAAATTCAGAACTTATTGTATTTTTAGAGAAATTTTTTCAAGCAACTAAAGAATTTTTTGGTATATATTATCCTACTATTTCAACTATGTTATTTTATGTAGCTCTAATATTTTTGTTACTTAGTGAATATATGGAACAAACCATCTTATAAGACACCTATTAAAAATGTTTATCAAATTTTAAAAAATATTTTTTTCCTATTTCACTATTTATATTATTGGTGTTGTATTAAATCCGACTATTAAAATAGACGGTTGTAAAGCACTTATTGAAACTATTTATAATTGTATAACAATACTTCCACCTCCAACTCCAAAAAATCCAAGTAATCAACCACCTAAGGAACCAACTAAAGAAGAAGTTTTGTCTAGCATACACAATGAATGCAAAAAAGTATATACACATTATCAACAAGAAAGTGCTAGCAACCAACCGGCTTCCATACCATCTTCTTCAATACAACCTCAAAAAAGACATGTTGTTTCTGCGGCTAGTATTGAAAGCCTTGGACATAGAATGTTGGTACCACTACTAATCTAGCGAGTTTGATGTTTTTATTTTGCAGGGTATTGTACCGTACCAAACAGTTCTCAATGAAGAAGGATGTGAAGACTTGCTGAAATACTGGAGGTAGAATGCGAAGACATTTTCGACACTATCAAAGATGGCCCGAGATGTGTTCAACATTCAAGCGTCATCAACAACGTCTGAAAGCACTTTTTCTGCAGGAAGATTTCAAATATGAGAGCACAGACACTCATTAGCGGGAGACATCTTGGAAATTACAGTTTTATTCAAAGATTGGATACGAACGGAGCGTCAAAGGTGCGGTCAACCGGAGATCAACGACGAAAACTATAACGAAATCTTATCCGACGGAGGTGTAAGCGACGTCGAGCAATTTGACCAACAAATTCCAATTCCAACCGAAGAACCACAAGACATTGTGAAGAAACTAGAAAATGTGTTTATAAATATGTGATTTTTTTAATTGCAATTTTACTATGTTAGTTGCAACTTTCAACACCACAAAGTTGCAATTTTAAAATTGTATTACAAAAAAATCATACTTCTATTAAAAATAATATAAGAGGCACGAAAATAACCTTAAATGTTTTTATTACACTATCTTGTTAAATTATTGAGGTAAACATATATGTTATTTTTTTAGATTAAGTGGAAAAAAATCGGAAAATCCGATCCCGATCCGACCCAGCCCCTTTTTCGACGACCGGGAACGGGACAGGACATCGGCGGATCCCACCAGTCCCGGCCTGACAGTCTCGCCGGAGGACCGGTCCCACCCTCCCAGTCCCGTCGGGACCCGCCCCGCCCCGAATCCGCCCCTCTGGTCACCCTTTTTTACTTAATCTCTCACACTATATTTTCTCCGTAAAAGTAAATTTCTATTTCTTCCAATGCCAAAAATTACAACACCTAGTATTAAAAAATGATATGATCAGTACCTATCTAATACCTACTCAAGCTATTCAGATCATTACCTATCTAATTACCTGGCCTGCTCAAGCTATTCATTTTTTCTTTTCCTCTTTTTTCTCTTAAGTAATGGAGACGTAATTAAAACAAAATTAAGAATAAAAGAAAAAAATTGCTATACTAACTAATACTATAGGGGTCGTTTGGTACACGGTAAAAGTTGGGATATCCCGACACTAATTTTTGGATTAATTTTGTATCATATTTGGTATAAAATAAATTTATACCTTGTACCAAATAAAATATAAAATGAAGCCCAAACTTAAAGATGGAATATCCCACCTTATCTCATTAATCTTGGGATTATTTTATCCCATCTATAATTCCGGGATAATTTTGTTCGCGTACCAAACGACATCTAAGGGCTCGTTTGGTATGAGGGATAACAAATATTTAATTCCGGAATTAAATTTGAGATGAGTTTATCTCATGTTTGATTGGGATAAAATCACGGTATAACTAATATTGTAGTGTTATTTTTATTCATGTGGGAGGGTAAGATAACAAATCCTAGGATAATTTGTTTCCAACCAAACTAAGTGTTGAAACTTAAGTAATTAATTTTTTAAAAAAATAAGTGGGTGCACCAAAAATTTTAAAGCAAACTATATACTCCCTCCAATTCAATTTATTTTAAGAAAGTAAAGAAATTTAGTCTTACCTGAGAGTGTTACTTCAGCTTTCCATCTGTTTCTGTTTTCAACATTCTTAAATCAACTGAAGATGAGAAAAGAAAAAAAAAGTTCTGGCCTCACACCATCAACTATCTTTAAAAAGCAGACAAAATTTAGGAAGGTATTTGCTATAAAAAATTTAGTGTCTTACTGCACATAAATATATTAAAGGATGGCTGGTCCCTATAGACTATTGACAACCAATTTGGTACAAAATCTTCTTCCAAAATTGGGATTTGGGAGAAATTATAGCATCTTCATCCTGAGGGATATTTTGAACCTCTACTAATTGAAGCAGAAATGAAATGTGATATCATCAGAATGTTAGATTTCTCGTCTGAGGTTTGAAGAGTGTCCAAGTTACTGCAAAAACTACACACACTCTAAGAAATATGCTTGTAGGAATCACTTGTTGAAATAATCCATCTCCATCAGCTAAGACACATTTATATTTGGATTGAGACGTTTAACATAATGCTCTTTTTCCTCCTCCCTTCCCCTGGATAATTTGTTTACTATGTTAATTCTGTTGGAGTAGTTCAAGTTTAACCATTTGAGTAGTTCAAATTTAACCATTTGAACACTTATAGAATGTCTCATAAACCAACATGTTACCCGTTTCGTCACCCCAAACCCCTGCAGCTGTTTCAAAACTTTATAGATGACGAGCATATAGTAGTATAATAAAGAAAAAGCAAAAGATGTCGAACAAGAGAGGGTTGGAATGACTCCAGCAATTCATTCTAAAATCATCCGAAAGAGGAAATTATTAAGTTTTACAATAGGAGGAATAGAATCCAAAAGACATCAGTTTAATATGACGAAAACGTAAATCATGTGAGACGAAGGAGATAGTCTGCCCTCTTGCCGCAAAACCAGAAAACTAAACAAGTTCAACAGTCATTTAGCAGACTGACTGATGACTAGAAGAAATAGGGTGCTTGTGATCAATGCTTTGGTTGGTTGGGTGTTCCAGTCAAGGTGAAACATGGAGCGGTGGCATCATTCCAGCTCATATATGACGATAACTTTGGTGATATAGGAGATCGTAGAGAAGGTGAAGAAGAGTCTCCACAGGTTCCTCTTTTTTCACATTGAGGAACCTGATCATACATCAGCATTTCTGGCATCTCTTCCACCTCAAAGTGCTTCTTCTTCACAGGGGTCTCTAGCTGGTACATCGAAGACTGATTCACAAATCAAAAACAGAAGAGATTCAGAAACAACTCTTAATCTCACAGAATCACAAGACTACATGAGTTGCTAGCCAAAATAAACAAAACCCCTATACACTGATTACGTGTATATATGTATATTTTGTGTGTACAATATGTATATTATACGTATATTTATACTTAATATACAAGACCTATATATTTGCTGGCTATTATTCTTTCTAGCGGTCCAAAATTGTAATTATTCCTATAGAAAGGGCCTAGGACATGAAAAATAACTGACAAAAGTTATGGAAGAAGTAACCAAAATCCTACTCACCATTAATTTCATTGAGAGTTTAGGAGCATGTGGAGATGCTACAAGCTGCCCAGGAATATCTGTCATATGAAAAAACAGATTATCAACTGCTTTATAAAACAACAATAAAACATACTTAATAGTTTGCTCAATTGTAACTTTTTATTACCATTGTCTAGTCCAACTTCCTTCAGAAAATAATCCATGTTCATCGCCTTTCTCTGTGCTTTGATGCACTTCTGATGATCATGCAGAAATTGTTCTTCAGCTATAGAAGTTGGAATATTTGCAGCACTCAGTTTCTTGTCAAGTCCCTTTTTGGACCCCTGCTTTGCTGATGGCTTGCTCGAATTTGTAAGATCAGTGAGCGCTTTCCTGCCACCCTTAGCAAAGTTTTTAGTGGCATTAAGATCTTTCCCGATGGAAATTACACTTGTGGAGTTTTTCTTTGATGCCTGCAGAGAAGAAGGCTTTGCTGAGTTTGAGATGTCATTAAGCGCTATTCTTCCACCAAACCCTCCTCCTCCTCCTTTCTTCGGGACCTTGGAAGTCTCATTCTTTCCAAATATAGAAGCCCCTGTGAAAGATAAAATTTAGTGAACCAACAATAGTAAATCATAGCAACACTCTATGGTTATATATAATGAGGTTATGTAATGAGGATTCTACCATCAAAATGTATACTGATATTCTGATCCTGAAGCGTAGCCATGTATTCGTGTCCCAATAGAATTTAGAGAAAATCCTGCACCCAAATGAGGTTTATAACATGAAATGAGAGCAAAACATGATCGATCATATACAGTAAGTACGAGCAATAAAACAACGAAGAAATGAGTGCTATAGCAACAAAGAAGTTTCATTAACTCCACGAATTTGGCAGTGTACTATGATGTTACATTCCGGTTCAGTGCGTATAAATTTATATTCTCTATTCAGTCATTTAGAATAACATTTGCAGTGGTAGAAAGAAACAGAATTAGTAAATACTCAAATAATCTGGTAATGGCTTTTCAAGATAAGCAGTTCAAATTCTGCCCAATAAAGGGCATATGGGGAAGAAAAGATTCTCCATAATGTACACCTACAATGCCATTTTAATTCTTCAAGAGGGCAACTAAACACCAGGTTTTATAATTTTGCAGTAAAGAATCAAGCTTAAATAATGTGGAACTACCGTGAATTTTTCAGTGTACTATCATATCTATTTGATAGAATGATTCAATGTGTATGGCTCTATATTCTATGCAACAATGTAAGATGACCACTTGAAATAATAGCTAGAAACAGAACTAGCAAGTACTTCTATCAATCAGGGGAAAAGGGGGTAAGACAAAGATGCGCCAAAATTAACACCAAACTAAACAAAATGATTACCAGATATTATCTGTCATTCTATTGTTGTTAACATTGCAGTAAAATATTGTCTTTTTTGACATTCTTGTTTGTAAAGTGTAAAAATTCACTGCTAATAATTGCTGGAGTAAGGTTATTATCTTACTAAAACACCTAGGTTTTCTATCAAGATCAGATCGCTACAATTTCCTTTTTATTTTCAAGAATTCTTCTATAAACTAACAAAGGAAAACCTATAATAATTCATTATGAAGCACCAAAAATCTTAGGGAAATCAAATCGAAAAGTAAAAAAGTCGAGATTTAACATGAAAGAAACTGGAATCGTCATTCTTGAAGTAAATATGTAATTTTCACAGCGATTAAAAGCAGGATGATAGATAGAAAAACACAAAAAAAACTCACAGAATAGAGAAATTTACTGCCCTCTTCAGAGAATTGACACACAAGCTTTCTTGTCCGTAAGGTTATCTGTTGATGAATTCTCAAACTTCTTTCTTTTGTGTATTTTGTCAGAATTTTGAAGTTGCAGTATAGGCGAAAGTAAATATAGAGGGCCCTCCCAACGGTCATATTTCGCCCCCTTTTGCTTAATTGCCCTGGTTTTAAGATTCTAATTACAAGAATGGTAATTAGGTGATATTCGGTATGCCCAACTTTCCTTTTTAATTGCGTTTATGTATTAATGGTCTGAAAAATATTTAGACAACCCGATGATTTGCAAGATAATTATAGAGAAATTTGATGACAAATTTAATTACTAATTTGATCAAAATAATAACTTATTTGTTATCATAAGTTAAACTATAATAATTATGCAAAAATATTTCATTTTGGCAATACATATAACTTAAATATTCAATTTGTGATTTTTTCTACCTAGTAAGTTGAAAAAAATTGCAGCTTTCTGTTATAATAGGTTAAACAATGCTAATTGGGTGAAAAATTACTCTATTACTGTAATATATATAATTTAAATTACCGATTCACAAAAAAAAATTAGTTTGAATTTTCGTTTTCTTTCAACTCTTCCCTTTATATAAAAAGTAATTGAAGAGAATTTGTTGGGAAATTTGTGAGATTATCAATATTCGATTTTTATAGTGGTGGTGCAAAAATATTTAGACTACCAACATATGCTTAAACATCCGATTTCTGAAAAAATTTGGTGTACAACACTACTAGAAATTAAGGCTATAGCAACGGTTCCAGATCCGTTGGGGTAGGCCATGAAACCGTTGCCATAGATCTACATCAACGGCTTACAAACCGTCTCATCCACTTACGTTGCGATAGACCTATAGCAACAGTTTACAAAAGTGCTGCTATATGTACATCGGCTACAAACCGTTGTAATAGAGGTTAATGCAACGGTTCTATATATTATAGCAATTTTCCAAAAGGCTACAACGGTTCTTTAAATCTAATGCTACAGTCTGTCTAGCTGTTGCAACAGTTTAAATTAAAGAGGTTTTTAGAGCAGTTTTACAGAAGCAACAATATTATATACTTGACAGTAACTATATATATTTACGCACTACATAAAATATAACACACTAAAATTTATATTAATCACAAAAGGAAACAATTAATAATCAGAATCATAGTTCACAATATCCATAGAAGTAAAATATACGAGAACTAAAAATTCAAGAGTTAGCACACTAAAATTTATATTAATCACAAAAGGAAACAATTAATAATCAGAATCATAGTTCACAATATCCATAGAAGCAAAATATACGAGAACTAAAAATTCAAGAGTTAGCACACTAAAATTTATATTAATCACAAAAGGAAACAATTAATAATCAGAATCATAGTTCACAATATCCATAGAAGTAAAATATACGAGAACTGAAAATTCAAGAGTTAGCACAAGTTTCAAAATGTTAGAAAACAAAAGATTCGACCTAGAACATTTGAAGTATCTACAACTTTCAACCAATCATCTCAAGTAAGATCTTCAATGCATTCATCTTCCCCTTCATTTTCTCCACCTACAAAAGACGATAAATAAAGTTATTAAGCAAAACAAAGAGTTAAATTAAAAATAACTAACTACACTGCGAAATGCAGGAACTAAAAAACTCTCCAAGGAAGCATACGTGATAAAACTATAGGACAGTTATTAACAGAGACATTACCCAAACTTTATATCACAAAAATACAAGCTTACTACTAGCATTTATAACACAAGCAAAACCTGACCAAGAAACGCAGGAAGACTACATCAAAAGAACTCTACTTTATCATACCAAAAAATGCAGAAAACTATATAAATTAAGCACACAGTTTCATCACTAACCATTTTTGCCATAACCAAATATCGATGCCATTGGGGGGAAAGGTTTAAATTTTTTTGAAAAAAAGGAACTTAAATAAGGGAACAAAATCACGTATCATCCACATCTGCCAAACACATACCAGAGAAAACTAACTAGCATAAAAATATACACCAACATCTTAATGGGGACTGTCCTGATAGCCCCTAAATTGAGCTCCGGTCAACTACCCATTTTACTGAGGGCAACCAAAAACTGCGACAGAATCTTTCGCCATCAGGCAACATCAATAATCTAAAGGAGAATCAACTAGAGTTAGGAAGTCATATATCCCCTTCCTGCATAATGGGTAACTAATCTTCAATATTTAAATAGATCCTTCAAATCAGATTCTGGAACTTCTGCAGGCCTTTTGCCATTCGAAGTTCGTCATTACCGAGACCCAAATCTTTTATTATGTTTTTCGCCTTATTGAAAGACTCGGGTAGTTGAACGAAAGGAAATGCCTCTTTTAACAACAAATCTGAAAAGGCCACATTACTCAATCCATGCAGGCATTTAAGAAAGTATAACCGAATGGTGAAACTCAGCTTGGTGAAGTTCTCACAGTACCCAATCTATAACTCTTGTTTCTCTTCATCCAATAATTTAAAAAATCTCTTTGCATCTTCATATAGTCCCTCTCTCACTCCTTCATGCCCTGAGTCACCCTTTACATGTCTAAATGTATCATGAAGTAGTCCATCAATATCATCATGCATGTTAGAATCTTCATCATTATTCCTCAGAAGTGGTGTATTCCTCAAGGAAAATCCTTCCTCGTGAAAAATTCATTTGTTGTATCCATCAGTAAATCCATTTACAACCAAGTGATCCTCCACCACATTTCTATAATGCCAATAACGATTAATGCATTTTTCACAAGGGCGTAATATTTCATTTTCTGTAGAAGCTCGTTCAAACGCCTTATCAAGAAAATCATTCACTCCACTATATACTCATCGATACATCTTCTTAAGACTCATCCAACTTTTATCTACATTATCCATTGAAATCCTATGTGACACAAGAAAATAAAAAAAAAGATTTATGGTAAACCGTGATAAAGAAAAGGCAACAATCTTTTGCAAATGAACAATCATATCTCATTTTGTACATGAAAATAGTGCAGTTTAAATTTACAGCAAGCACATAAAGTTAAAATATCTTTCAGCAAATATATAATAAGATGAAACTAGAGCATCCAATAACCTAACTTAGCAGAAAGCACCGAATAAATTATTTAACTTGGCTCTTTTTTCTTTTCTGAAAAAGCATCTAATATATTATTTAACCTAACTTAACAGAAAGCCTCTAACAGATTATAAGGTCATGTAGCAGCTACTCTTTTTAAAAATGTTAAGGGTAGAAGAAGTCAATAGTTTTGCTTAATATAATAAACTGACATCAAGGTTAAAGGACTGCTCTGGTAAATAAAATACACATTCAGCTATTACAATCCTTGTCAGGGAAATCATGTCAGCTTCATATATATATATATATATATATATATATATAAACATTGTTGACTTGATGAACCTTCTCCTTTTCTTCTGAAAGCTACACACATGGAATAAACAGATAAAATCTGACTAAGTCGGCGCTAACTGTCAAAGCAACACAAGCAGGAGGAGAAGGGGAGGTCCATTCTTATTTTACTCCAAGGCATCTAAGGAACTTTCATTGTTCAAAAACTATCTATTTAATTTGTAAAAGTGGTGCTAATATAAGATATTATTCCAATTTTTTTACGCTAAATTGAGTGTCCATACAAGCATCATTCATCAATGTCAAGAGAAAACAACAGAAATTCCTAGAAGAAACAAGTTTAGACCCACACTACCCAACTTAATAGCTTAGAAAATAGAAATCCAACGTCATTGTCAAGAGAAAATAATTTCACCAACAGAATTTTAGACCAATAGATCAGCCAAAAAAAGAGTAAGAAGCTCTATGCAATGCACCCATTATTTGAGTAAAATGAAGTTAAAAGTAGAGATAATTGTAAGTTAGCACTCTGCATATATTGAGTTCATGTAGAGGGTAGTCAACTCATTATTTTAGCTATTTTTACAATGCATCTGCAGGTTCTGGGACTTAAACTGGAGTGTACCTGGAACTGCTGGAACAAGAGGAAAATTTGATGAGTAATATTTCCCCATAAACCACAACCATGAATTGACATTGCATATAACTTATCATAATTTCTACTTTAGAGTTCATAAGAAGCTGTTATGCAGGATTGAAGGTAATAATTTTAAAGTTATAGTGGAAAATAAAGAACAGGTAGAGCTCTCATTTACAAGGACATGGGATCCTTCACTTCAAGGCGAGCATTCTCCATTAAACATAGACAAAAGGTTCAGGTTCTTCCTTTTTGTATAACTTTTTTCACACACATGCATATATCTCAAGGTACAAGTAGAATTTATTGTGGTGATTTCTTTAGCAGCATTGAGTTATGATAATTTTCAGGTTCATAATTCTTCGGGATTCGCCTGGTTTTTACTCTTATGCTATTTATGAACACAAAGAGGATATGCCAGCATTCAACCTCAGATTTTATTTTGACAGCCAAAATAGGAAAGAAAAGTGAAATTGTAGAATCAAGCAAAGCAATTAAATTTCTCACAAAAATCTTCTCAGATTTCTCACCATTTAGCAGCTTCAGCCCTAGAAATTAAATAAACACATGCAGACATCTAATACCAAATCAAATTGTGTCAATTGTTTAACTCACTAAAATAGAATATTTACACCACAAACAGCAAACAAAGTAAGAATTAAAAGTATATAGCAAGAAAATGGACCAATGCATAATTTCAAGATCTGAACATCAAATAAAATACTGAGAAACTCAAATTGCAGAAAGGATAAGAATGGTGAGAACCACTTCTGTAAGAAGATTCACTTTTGACACTCTTAACAAAAACCATTTTGAAATCCCCAATTGCAAACAGCAGATCAAAATTGAAAAACTCAATCAACATAGTTAGAGATTTCAATCTGAGGTGATAAAACTGAAAAAATAACACAAGTACCTTTACTTTTTTTACTAATGGCTTGGACTACTTTCTTTTTAGTAATAACTTTGTACACAGAAATCACAAAAAGGAACACGTTTAGACCCACACTACCCAACTTAATAGCTCATGCAACAGGAAATCCAACATAAATGTGAAGAGAAATTAAGTCCTGAGAAATGTAGACCCACAATAGTCACACTCTTTAACGAAAAAAAAACTAACAATTTAGGTCGCAAACATCAATCGGAAGAAATATATGACATACACTACCCACACCATACAGATGGAAGAAATAAAGGAAGACTAAAATAGAAACCCACAAAATCTCCAAATTAGAAAAGAACTTACAGTCTTCAGATACCTTTTGGGAAGATGATCTCTCGTGATTGAAGGCGCCGTGGACGAAAATGGATTTCTTCGAGAGAGCGTCGTGGATGAAGAAAAGCGTATTTGGTTTAGAGGAATAGAAAAGTTACGGGTCTTGAAAAATTTCAAGGATTTTGGCGGGTTTAGAAAAACTAGTGGGGAAAATGTGGAAGGAATTAAAAACCCTTGCAATAGGTTATTTTTTGGTACCACGACAATGGTTTGTTTGCTAAACCGTGTCAATATCACCCGGACCTTGTGGCAACGGACGTTGAAACCGTTGCAATAGACGATCTATAGCAACAGTTGTCAACCGGTTGCAAAAAAATAGTTGTTGTAGGCCCAATTTCTAGTAGTGTGTATATGTCACGATCCAATTTAATAAGCCGTGATAACATTAACTCCCACCAAGTCAGTAAGCCAATCATAACATATTTAAAGTCAATTAATGAAGAAAAACAATGCGAAACACGCAAACAAGTCAATCATAAAAATACGAGATAAGTATTACAACCCCTAATACCTGGTGTCACTAGTACAGGAACAGACTAAGAAGAAATACAAGTCTGGAAATACATTCCAAAATACATAAGTTGTTTGGAATAGAAAGATAGGAAGTAAAGATAGATGGGAAGGATCCGGTAGTTGCTCACCTCAAATCCTCTAGATGGCCTCCTCAACGGTCGGCGACGTCCCGAGATCCGCTCGTGCTAGGAACATAATCTGCACATAAAAAGGGTGCAACAAATATAGCGTGAGTACGAAAAATAACGTGTACTCAGCAGCATTATCGACCGACCCTAGTTAAAACGGAGACGAGAGTTGACCGTACGAATACCACTTCCACACTAACAACTATTAGTCTGATATAACAATAGTCAATATACACAAGATTCAAGTCTGAATGTAAGAAGCCTCTAATTGTTCAAATTCATTTCAAGTAGTCAAGTATCATGATAGAATGAGTCAAATAAGCCATTTAGGCAAGTAAATCAACAAGGAACAATAGGATAAAATGATATGCAAAATGTTATGTAATACAAGACCTTTCCATTATCGGTACACCCGTTCAAACATTAATGAATCGTGACCCAGGAGGGACTCGCGAGGTACATATACTATCCATAATCATTTTCCTTCGGGTTCATTAGCCATTATTAGGCTCACATTACATGTCTCTAGCTAGTCGGCTCATATCTACACGTCACTCCATTGGGAATCATTTCCCCTCAGACCCACATATGTATTCACAAATATGTAATGCATGAGATATCATATGAAGCATGAATATGACATGCGCAATAACAAGAAGTCAAGATATGCAATAAAAATTCAATCTTTAATCAATATAGACTATAAGGATCCGATCTTTAACCAATTACATAATAAAGTTATAATCTTTAGCTTCTTTTCCACCTTTAACGAGTATTTTGGAGTGACGAGTAACACAATCACATATTAGACATGCACAACATAATAGAGACAAAAATTACGGGCTTTATACCCTAATCACAGATCCATAAGATCGTATTATTTTTCAGCTAGTTCCCAAAATATATCATTCAGATTGGACTATAAAATTAAAGTAGCGCAAATACCCACAACATGGCACCGGTACCCGATACAAGTGCTCGTCATCTCACAAGTATCGAGACCCCCTTATTATCCCCATTACACCCTCTTACTTAGTTCATTTAACCATCCACGACGCTTTAAATAAGGTAAAAAAGTCTTAAACTTTCATGATTTGAAGTCTGAAGCTCAAATGATCACCATCTGCATTCCCTTCTTCAAAGACTTCAAATGATCCCAAACTATGTAAATACATAATCTACGTATGCATACAAGTCCATAGACACCCACATTGCGATGATAATAATTTGGATCTAAAAAGTCACCCAAAAAGTCAATCCCGGACCTCGAAGATCAAAACTATAATTTCATTACAAATTTGGGCTCAATATAGTCAAAATAGTACTTTATGATGTTAAATAAGTCCAATGATACCCATATTGCTATACTTTAGTTCGGAAACCAAAAACTACCCAAAAAAGGTAACCCCGAGCCTCCAAGGGTAAACCTGGAATTTTATTTGAAAATCAGTTTACCCATAGTTTAATTAGTGTAAATCCAGAAAAATTACCCAATTCCATCCATGAATCGATCCCCAAACAATGAATTTTCATTCTCTTATCCTTAAGACTCAAAACCCCGACTTCTACAACTCAAACACGGATAAAACGATAATCGATGGGAATAATCATGGGAAAACATCAAAATAAAGGTCACATACTTACGCACTTTCGATTACAAGAATAATGTCACAAAAATCGGAGCTCTAGAACTCCCAAAAATTGATTTTGAATTAATTAAACGAAGTCTTACAATTTAACCACACATGCCCTTCGCACCTGCGGGCCCCATATTATAGATGCGCCATTTCCTCACATGCAGACTTCATTTTCGAACTGCAAGGCCGTAGGTGAGGACCCCATTTCGAACATGCGGTGCACCAGCACAAACAATCATCTCGAATACTAAAATGGGCATAACTTTCTCATACGACGCTCGACGATTATTTTTGTTATGGCTCCATAATTACAATACGAATATGAGGGTTCAATCGAAACACTAATATGAGCTCATTTTCTCAATGTGATACCCTTTATGCCCAAAGAAACGATGCTTAAACATCAAATAAGAGCGCGTCATAACGCAAATCCATCCGAAACTCATCAGAATCTCACCAAAATTTGTGGACATGTCCAAAATTATCATACGAACTTGTTGGAACTTCCATATCATCGACGAGGGGTCATCTTGATCCTATGTTGACCTTGGTCAATTCAAATCCTTTAAAATAATTAGTTTCTCAACCAAAGGTCCAAATCACTCACGAGCCTATCAGGATCCGTCCGAATCACTTGACTAAGTCATAAATCACATTCGAACCTCTTGGAACCGTCAGAATTCGATTACCTCCGCATTTACTCAAACATCAACTCTTAGTTAAACTTTCCAAAACTTAAAATTTCCAAAATTCCAAAACTTAGATTTTCTTCTTCAATTCTCATCCAATCGCCTCGGGAATGGCGTCACTTATCCTTGCAAATCATAAACATCAATATCAAGCTATCAAAATCAACAAATTTTCAATCTGAGTCTTATTTCTTTCCGTGACTACCTTTTCACCATAAATAGGCATATTAATTGCTAAAACCGACTTAATTTTAAAAAATCAACCAAACAGACTCTAAAATTAGTTCTATAAATTTCTACATGTCATAAATAATATTTAGAGATCCAATGAAATCTTCAGGTCACCAATCTATGCAAGTTTTCCCAAACGAGTAATTAATCCAAATAATTAAATTCTGGGATTTTCAGAATGAAATCTTCTCTCAAAGTGAGCCAAATAATATCCATTTGACTTCATATTACGGAGCTTCTGGAATAGACAACTCGCAAAACAGATCATCAGCTTTTACAACGACCGACTAAGTCATTACAATATTCTACTTCTGCCAACTCTTCCCTTTCAATGAAAAATAATTTAAAAACTTTCTTGGGAAATTTGTAGGATTATCAATATTACACTTTATATAATGATTGTATACAAATATTTATGCTATTAATAAATATAATTTAAATAACCAATATGCAAAAAAAAGTTGATTTGAATTTTCTTCTTCTTTCTCTTCCCTTCCTACTAGTGTTGTTGAATATGATAGTCTAAAATGTCATAATGAATCGTTCTAATTTAAGAACCCTTATTACCATTAATAGGAGCCTCTAGATAGGAGAACTAATTGTTCATGTTTAGAAAATTCTAGTATAGAAAAAATAGGTGGGGTAATTAGGATCAGTATAGCATGGGAGATTGGGTGATTGGCTTCATAAAGAGTGTCTCCAAAACTATCAATAATGTCAATTTTCTACTTTAACTGCAACTGATTGAGCTTAAAGCTCAACCATGAAGGCAACAAGTCTCGAGAACCATTGGAGAAGAAAAAGTACCGAAGAATTTTATTGATTCTGTTTTCAATCAGTTAAAAATGAGAAAGAAGAATATATTTATGCTTTAGGAATGCCACCTGTATCTTAGCTGGCAGTGGTCTCATGTTCACACATGTGCAATCTCAACTAACTCTAACAATCTTATAGCTAACTCTCTTAACCAACTAACTAACCCTCTAATTAACTTTGACTAATGCTAATCAGAGAATTATATTACATCATATTTCAATATTTCCCCTCAAGCTGGAGGGTGAAAAACATATATGACTCCTAGTTTGTATAAAAGAAAATGATGCTGAGATACTTCCAGGCCTTTGGTTAACAAATCTGCCAACTGAAACTTAGTGTTGACATATGTGGGTTGAATAAGACCATTCTTGAACTTCTCTCGTAAAAAATGACAATCGATCTCGATATGCTTTATCATCTCATAGAAAATTGAGTTTGCATCAATTTGTATTGCTGCTTTACTATCACAATGAAGTTGCACATGCAGTGTTACTTCAACCTGTAGCTCTTTAAGCAATCCCACTAGCCAAACAACTTTTGAGACTGTTAAAGCAATGCTCATATACTCAACTTCAGCTGAGCTTCGACTAACATTATGTTGCTTCTGTGATTTCCAAGAAATCAAAGATCCACCAAGTTGAACTACAAAGACAGTGACTGACCTTCTTGTGTTGGGACAGGAGGAGGCCCAGTCTGAATCACGAAAAAACTGATAGGTTATCAACATGTCTTCTTCTCAATAACGCACCTAGTCTTGGTGAGCTTTTGACATATCTAACTACTCTCAAGGCTGCATTCCAATGAGATTTTTTGCGCATCTGAATATACTGACTTAGAACTTGCACTGTAAAGCATATGTCTGGTCGAGTGATAGTTAAATATATGTCAAGCCCCAAATACGGATGGGACATACGATACTCTATATGCAACTACTATAAATCTGTACAAGTCATATGGCATAACTCGAAAGACAAATATGTAAGTACAAATGACATATGTATGTAAATGTGGCCACTGGCCCCTGACATGCAAATATTATACAAATGAATCCACATACCCTATCTATGAAGCCTCTACAAATATCTAATACTGGACAACTGATACAAGTGTCGGGACAGAGCCCTGACTTACCCATAATCTCTATGTATGCAAATACTAGACCTGACTCAGCTCCGGATAAAAGATGAGCCTACACCCTCTCGCTGAGTGTCCACAACAACTAGCAAGTGTGTCTGTCAACATGTATATGCCTGCAAATGTAGCATCCCTATCTAAGGGACATTAGTACATCAAGATTGTACCAAGTATGCAAGGCAGACATGAAACAAATATAGTAAACTAAAGCTCATAGAAGAAATAACTGGAATAAAATCAATCAAATGCAACTGAAGCTCTGAAAGACCCTATGGAAACTCTTATTAAAACTTACTATACTCAAGTCGTTCTAGACGTTTTTCTGAGTCTTTCTGATGATATCTTTGGGTCGCTATGTGGAGCGATGTTCTGGGATCGTTCACTGAAACACTTAGGCTAATGGTACATTAGATTTATTCTTTACTTTCCTTTATAGTACATGAATCAAATGAGCACATAACATAATAAGTAATCTATCGAGTCATAACGGGATCTAATACGTATGAAAATGACAAATACTTACTCTACAAACGAGCCTCGATAGGCTAGCAAATAAGCCCCTATGGGCAATCAAATAAGCCTCTGTGAGGTATCAAATAGGCCTCGCTAAGCCATCAAATAATCCTCGATAGGCCATCAAATAAGTCATTGTGGTCCAACAAATAAGCCTCTAGTCCACGTACTATGGACATCATTTATCCTCATCTACTTATCTAGTGCTGTAATGATTCGTTTGGTCATTACATTGATTTCTCTCTATTTACTCCTACTGATCATTTCCCTAGCTTTGTGAGAGCGTTCATGTCTCGTGGGAATGGGTAGTACGGTTTTCGAAGTGATCGGGTTGGTTTAGGGATAACTAGAAATCTTCAAATTGAATTTATGAGAAAGTGTTGACCAATAGTTAACTTTTGGATAAACAGACTTTTTTAGAAATTCCATCGATCCGCTGAGGTCTGAAAGGTCGATTATGACTTGGTGGGATATTTGTTTTGATTCCCAAGGCGTTTGGGAGCATTTCTTATTTTTATTTGGAATCTTAATTTTGGGTTTTGGGGGTTGACTTGGTCAACTGGACCTCTGTTGGGAATCTGAGGCCATGGGTGAGATCGTAGCATGTTTTCATATATGTATGCATATGTGGTTTGTATCTGGGAGACCTCGGGTTGGTGTCGGGATTTTGGGTGAAACTTATGAAAATTAGATTTTCTGGTTTCTGATGTTCCTGCCATGGCGAGACATTTTTTGCCCTGACGAGTTTACCACAATGAGGCTTGGCTCATAGGAGCGAGGATTAGGGACTTAAGTGAAGTCCGCCCCAGCGGACGAATTCCCCACAAGGGCGTGTGCGTGGGCGCAAACCAGGTTCCGCAGGAGCGAGAATTATCGAATCAGTAGCATTAAATACTCTATTTCGAACCATTCCTTCCATCATCCCTAACTTCGAGCTAAGAGTAAACTATGGGAGAATTCTAAAAGAGTTCAAGTCTTCACATTTTTGGGGTAGGATTCTTTCTATCATTTTTTGTTTATCCACTTTCTAGATTTGGAATTCATGGTGGAAAATGAATTAGTTTAATGGGGAAGATGAACTCTTATCTCTAAAATAGGTATTTAATTTCTAGACTCTCTAATCTTATTTTATGGATAAAAGTTGTCTATATTGAGATGGTATTTTATGAATCTCATGAATTTCTAGTAAGATCTCTAATCTAGCCTAAGTTGTGATTATGAATAAATTAGGGTTTGGCCTCAAATTAGGGATTTTAATTCTAATGATGGAATTGGTGGTCTAAATAGCCTAATTAGCAATTGGGGAATATAATTTTTTGTTTATAAAGTCAATTTTCTATTTCCACCTTTGAAATTTCCGTTTTGACATCGTGGGCCTAATTTCACCTCTATTCTTTGTTGATTTTTGAGTAGTGTGACTTTATAGAAATATGGGTATGATTAGTTTCTAATTCTAACTTAGATTTCAATAATGGCTATGGGTATGATTAGTTTGTGATTCTAACTTAGATTTCGATAATATCTATACTTTGGATATTTGGAGGCTCTTCGGGAAGGATTTAACTCATGTTCGACAGTTCGTGGCACCTGTTCGGCCATCCATATAGATTACGGCTTCACTTATGGTTAGTCTTTGGTTAGAGAAGCATATGTATAGTTAGTTATTGTCGAAGAAAGCATGTTACGCCTTCGGTTATGAAGTTGGGATGAATTACTTAGGTTTGTATTGTTGACTGATTTGTGGGCTTGTTGTCTCTTTGTGATTTATTGGCATGATGCCTAGTGTTTGATATTTGATTTGCGCTTAGTTTCCATATTGTGATTGTGATATAATTATCTCTCACTTATCTTGGTATTATCATGGATAGAGGAAAGGACTTGACTTTATACTGATATTGTGATATATGTCCATGTGTGTCACGATTGGAATTTGATTATGATTTACACTTGATATTGATACATCCAGATCATTCATACACATTCTACATGATTCATTGTTGTGAACTATTATTTGATATTAATAATGATAAGAGGGAAAGTGAAACATCCGAGGCTTTCTATTATGGTGTTTGCTACATGCATATTTTGTATAGCCCCTCTTGCATATATAATTGGTGTTACCTATGTGGTCCGACGGGAAATTATTTCGGACGTTTACCCGTTGGAAATAAGTTCATATTGGTAGTTGATTTACGGATGTTGTTATGTTTATTCATCTCATGATTAATATTAAATTTGACATTCATACATGCATTCATCCTCATTTTCATGATACATTGACATTACATGTGATTGGCGTGATGGTGATAAGTGAGGAAGAAATATATGTGATTCTTGTAATATATTTGATAGCGTAGCCATCTCTGGGCTGTGTGTGGAATGACTAGTAGTATGGTGGGTGGTAGAGTCATCTCCAAGTTGTGTGTGGAGAGTGACTAGTACATAGACTTTGCGGGTCCCCCATTGGTCATGACTGATGAGACGTAGAGATATTCTGCCCAAAGCATGTATGTACGATATTAGACAGTTGGCCAGTGCATTGCATTACATCGCACATATATCCATAATACATTCAATCATATCTCTGATTTTGGTTGTTGTATTTATTATATTGCATGATGAGTTTCAATCTTAATTCCTTGGTTGATGATTCATTTGAGATGTTGTGTACTTGTTAATCTCTTATACATATGATGGATTCGAGGACTAGAGGTTCTGCCTAGGCTATGACTGTAGACTACTGAGATCTAGTGTGATTCACAATACTGCAAGTCTTACGTGAACGCGCTTAGTGATTGCTTAATCCTCATATTTCTTAGTTTCTGACTGGATACTCTATACTTGGGTTATTTACTCTTGGACTGTGATAGTGTTTGTTCTTGATTGCGAGCATGTCTATTCTTCAGTTTCTTCCTTTATATATATTAGCTAACTATTGTCGGCCTATGATACCTACAAATGCATAGTGTTTGTACTGATACTACTCTTGCTACACCCTTTTAGGGGTGTAGAGTTATTCCAGGTATATGAGCGAGGTTCGATTAGCCTTCACGGATCTCATGGAGTTCATCTAGACCTTCATATTTAATTCTCATTCTAAACAGAAGTTGTATTCAAGTTGTGACTGTAACTTTTATTCCAGTTGTATACTTAGAAGCTCTTGTACTATTCAGGCAAGATTCTTTGGGTAATTATTGTAATCCACGTGATGTATTTAAGGAGGGGGGGGGATTGTATGATTAGGTTTGTTGGAGTTGGTTTGGGGTTGGACATACACAAATACGGGAGTCAAAAGGACCACAGAAGGACCAATGTTTGGCCCACAAAAGGACCAATTAAGATAACGACACAAAAGTTGAATAACTTAGCAAAGTTTGAGAAAACTCAAATATATTTCATAAAAATTTAATGTCTCCTTTCATCAACTACATCTCCTAATTATACTAGTTCTAAATCTTCTAGAAGAGGTAACAATATAGACATAAAAATACATCTAGGCCGAATGGAAAAGTGGGAGAGGTTCGACCGATTTGGGAGAAGGGAAAAACCCAACTCTTCATGTTTTCTAGGCCACCCTTTTGTGTCATCCATGTAGATAAGTGCATGAACTAGCTAGTTCATGAATTACCTCCATGGGGAATGTTGTAAGCTTCTCCTTCTAGGTGGTTCTCAGCTTGGTCATCTTATCTTATTACATGGCATAATAATTAAGCTATAAGGAGATCTAGTAATTAAGCTAGGAATTAAAACAAGCTAAAATGTGGTCTAGCCAAGACCTACATAATAGTCGGAAAAAATGTTTCCTTCTTGGATCTTCAAGTCTTTTCTTCAAATCCACTCCACATTAAGCATGTCACCATAGAATGGTTGGCAATCTTTGGCACTCCTAGCAAATTACCTCGCGGCTCATGTTGGAAACTTAAGTTCACGACCTTCTTTTCATCATACTCCCATTCTTTAACAGAAACTGGCCAATACCTTGAAAGGACCATCCACCCTCGGCATTAGCTTGTTCTTTCTTATGTTGGAAAATCTTTCCTTTCTTAGGTGTAGCCAAACCAAATGATTCGAATACAAGACAAAAGGTTTCTGCCTCAAATAATGTTCCAATTGGACCAATGATCTCACAATATGAAATTTCTTATCATAAGTACAATAATTGAGCCATGCACCACCCAAATTTTCACTAAAGAAAGCAATAGGTCGTTTGTCTTGAATCAAAATGGCACCAACACCAACCCCACTAGCATCACATTCAACTTCAAATAGTTTTTCAAAGTTCGGAATAGCTAGAACCGGTGCTTCACATAACCTTCACTTCAAGGTTTCAAAAGCTCTTTGTGCTCCTTGGGACCATTTAAACTCACCCCTTTTCATTAGTTCAGTGATGGGAGCAGCAATGGTACTAAATGCTCAAATGAAACGATGATAAAAAGAAGGCAAACCATGAAAACTTCTTACCTCACTTACATTTGTAGGCTCAGGCCAACTCCGGATAGCTTCTACCTTGGATGGATCCACATGAATGCCCTTGGATGATACTATGTATCCTAAGAATGGGATACTAGTAATCATAAAAGCACACTTCTATAACTTGCCATACCACTTTACATCTCTTAACTTCTCAAATAAAGCTTCGAAATACGACAAGTGAGATTCCCTATCTTGACTATAAATTAAGATATCATCTAAGTAAACCACAACAAATTTACCCATGAATGGTCGTAGTACCTCGTGCATGAGTCTCATGAAAGAGCTTGGAATATTACACAATCCAAATGGCATCATAAGCCATTCGTACAAACCATACTTGGTCTTGAAAACCGTCTTCCATTCATCTCCCTCTCGTATCCTCATTTGATGGTAGCCACTCCTCAAATCTATCTTAGAGAACAACATGGCCCCACTCAATTCCTCCAAAAGATCATCCAATCTTGGTATAGGAAACCTGTACTTCACGGTGATGTTATTGACCGCTCGGCTATCAATACACATGCTCCAAGTCGCACTGTAGGTCTCACTCTGGCCCTCGCTAGCGGGTGGCACCCGGCTAGTACCTTCCCCTGCAGCCGTATCTAACGCCCTCATACTTTTGAACTTCTTCCTTGTTGTAGGCATTGCTGGAATCATAAACACGAGACAAATTAAGAGTGGAATGCTCATAACTTAGCTTTAATGCACGATCTAGAAAAAGAAGGAGAGGTAACCATCATCCTAAATGCCCTGTAGCTTCTTGTCTATAAGTGTGGTGCACAACACACCCATAAACAAAACTCTACTAGACACGACTTGTAGACTCCCTAGGACAGACCTGCTCAAATACCAAGTTTTTCATGACCGAAACTGGAGGGCCATGACGGGTACCTGGACCTTACTTGCCGAGTACCACTAATTATGTATTTACCACCTAACCGTAACTAAGCATGGCCACGAGGCCCGTTATGAGGTAACCTGCTGACGCATAGAAATAATAAACTGGAATGGAGCTACGTAAAAATCATACAAACAGAAGAACTCAACCTATGCATATATACATACTAAGGCCAACAAAGCCATACATGACTACTATAAACATGACATCTGTCTACAAGTCTCTAAAGAGTACGTAACATCATAAGGTCGGGACAGGGCCCCGCCATACCCATATGCATATGTAAAACTGTCGTATCAGGATTAGACCGCAACTCTGAAATAAGTGGAGTGCTTCAATATCCATTGAGCCAACAACCTACTAGTGCGGACCATCGCATTGCCTACCTGAGCCTGTGAGCATGAAATGCAGCGTCTCCGACAAAAGAGACATCAATACGAATGATGTACCGAGTATGTCAGACATGAAGAATAACATAATAGAGATATGAAAGTAACATGAGACGAGAGAGAATCAACTTGTATCGAATTGCCTCTGAGGCCATAATATGACTAAGTTTCATGCACAATATATATATATATATATATATATATATATATATATATATATATATATATATATATATATAACGCCATCAAGCCTCTGTGGGCATAATCATCATGATATATACCAGCGGCAGGTGGTGGTGCGTATATAACGCCTTCCATTTTCCCATACCCCATACATATACATATAATACATATCATACAGTAGAGTATATAAAGCCTTTGAGGTCAAGGTTTATATATGTATATAATGCATGAATGATATGATAATAAGACACTCTAAGTTTGTTGGAGTGATGTAATGTCGATGTACCTCCGAATAACATTATGAATATTAACATCTTTCCTATATACCTCAATAGGGATTTAAGAACATATTTAGACATGATTTGAACATAGGAATGAATAACATGAACATCCTTAACTACTAAGAGTAGAATCATTTATGAGACATTATTACGTTTACGTTTCGTACTCAGAACATGCCAAAAGAAGGAAGAGTAGCCTCAACATACCTTTGACCCGAACCTTCACTGGTAATGAAGAAATCAACCTCCTTTACAAGTTAATCTTTAATGACAATAACTAAGCTCTTTATATCATTCTTCACTATGAAGAAATATCTGATCAGCTTAAAGTATAAAAAAATGGTTGTCCCTATATTAATCACGATGCTGCTTTGTTTTGAGAAGAAAACCTTGCTACGTTGCTAAAGGAAAATAGTGATGCTATGGTTTCGTGAAGAAATTGTTGCTTTGTTGTTGACGGAAAATATTGTTGTTCATTTCTTTTAAGAAAACTAAGTGTCTAGTTCAAGTAAGAAAATTGGTGTACAACATTGCTGCTCACTCTCTCACCAAATAAAATGTTTAGCTAAAATGATTTCTCAAAGTTTCAATCATTAATAGACCGTGGGCCAACTCAATGAACTTCCTAAAAAGAAAAGACAATTTAGATCCCATATGTGTCATCAAACGGTCCATGAAGTGTAATAGTCATTTTACTACCCACTTAGCTAAGTCACACGTGGAGGTAATTAGTTTAAAGTGTAATAGTCATTTTACTACCCACTTAGTTAAGTCACACGTGGAGGTAATTAGTTTATCACTTATTTACTAAATAATCAACTAATTCCTTGATATACATTGTTTAATGTTAAACTAATTAACATACTTTAAATACCACTATCAAGATCATGTGATATAACACTGGTCCATAGCCTATTTGACACACACCAAATATTATTTTCAATTCCCGTCGTCACACTTATTAAGTCCTAAATTATTTCGGGACCGCATCCATTTCTATACTAAGCTCTTGATGTGAATACCTAATTATAACAAAATTTCTCCGGGACTCAGGTCTACTTGCATACGGCTAGCTGTTCAAACCATCGCCCGAAAGTATGGGATGTTACAATCAATAGGTAGGATGTCACACCATATCTCATCTTCATACTTACCAACCCAAAAACTAAAAAGAGCTTGTTTCATTACCTTTAGCCCTTTGTGTTTGTTCAACCATTGGAGGACATATGATTTATGATGGTTGCGGGTAGGCAACTTCAATTTGTCCACCATTTCCATGGAGGCCGCATTGGTACAGCTTCCTCCATCAATGATCATATTACATACCTTGTCATTTACCTTGCATCGAGTATAAAATAGTTGCTCTCTTTGTGTCTCCTCATGTTATTCAAGTTGAACACTCAACACACGTCAGAGTACTAAACTTCCACCCTCTTCCGCAAGATCAACATCTTTCTCTAGGACCTCCTTGACTTCGGGTTCCTCAATAACAAAGGAATCCCCACAATCTTGATACTCTTCGATAGTCATTACCCGAGGGTTAGGACATTCATTTGCAAAGTGTCCTAATCCTTGACATTTAAAACATTTTTTTCTACTTCTATCTACCCCTTTTGTAACCTCTACTTTCTTTCCTTTATATTTCTCTACACTTTCTTGGCTATACAATGGGTTAGTAAAAGAGGTACTACACTTTTCTTTAACATTAGTGGGATTTACATAGGATTTTAGGGTACCTTTGTTTTGTTGTTTTTCAAACTTGAGTGCTAAGTGACAAACGTCTTCAAATGTGTTGTATGTTACAACTTCGACCTTCTCTTGAATCTCCATGTTCAAGCCTCCAATGAATCGTGCAATCCTTTGAGCCTCCTTTTCTTCTATGTGACAAATATGGTGACTTTCTCGAACTCTCGAATGTATTTCTCAACTTTAAGAACTCCTTGACGAAGTTTGTGAGCTTGAGGTATAGGTCTTGTTCATACTCCCTTGTCAAGAACTTCTTCTTCAAATGTTTCTTTAGTTTGTCCCAAGATTCAATCTTGGTTTTCCCATTCCTCCCATGGCTTATTATGAGGTTTTCATACCACACAAAAGCAAATTCCTTCAACTTCAATGTAGCAACCTTAAAACACTTGTGGTCATCATATTGCTTGTATTTGAATAAGCCTCTAAATGGCCCTTAACCATTCAAGAAACTCTTCCGAGTCCATATTTCCTTCAAAGGTTGGAAGCTCAAACTGTAGACTTCGGTCATCTTCTCTTTCATGCCTCAGGTTGTGTTGGACATCTTCCCTTTCATGCCTCTGGTTGTTTTGTGCAACCTCCTCCCCGGACTCGACATCATTTTAATATGGTACGCTCTGCAAACTCTCTTTTCAAGATTTACATTTGTTCCGCAATAAAGTCACTTATGGTCCTCCGAAGTTCTTCATTTATGTTAGCCATAACGTCAAGGTGTGATATGGGAAAGCCTTGCTCTGATACCAAACTAATGTATATAAGGAGGGGGGATTGTATGGTTAGGTTGGTCGGAGTTGGTTTGGGGCTGGATGGACACAAATATGGGAGTCAAATGGAGGTTGGTGGAATAGGACGGTTTACATACAATTTACGTTTATGGGAGGTGTACGGGTGCCCTTAGGTGGTTTGGGGATAAGGCATATGGAGAGGATGAACTAGACACGTGATAGGTTATGTTGGTGATTGGATGGTGGTAAGGTGGCGAAAATTGGTCAGGACAGTAAGGCACGAAGGTTGAACCTAGTGAGGAAGGTGAAGTAGTTGCTTGGGTTTTCGGGTGTTTTTGGGAGTAGTTGGTTGATGACATTTTTGGTGTAAGTTGGGGAAGTGTTGTAGTGTATTGGGGTAAAAGGGATTAGGTAGTTTGGACAATGATTGGGCACGAAATTGATAGACAAGTTCGGGTGCGGATAAGGTGATGTAGGCCGAGATGACCTTCTATCGTGTTTATGACAAAGTAACCGGAAAGAACCTTGGCTTGGGTATAGTTAGATCACAAAAGTTCTAACTAGACTTACACCTAGGGTTTGGACCACAAAAGGACCAAGGGGTGGCCCACAAAAGGACCAACTAAGATAACAACACAAAAGTTGAATAACTTAGCAAAGTTTGAAAAAACTCAAATATATTTCATAAAAATTCAATGTTTCCTTTCATCAACTACATCCCCAATTTATACTAGTTATAAACCTTCTAGAAGAGGTAACAAGATAAGACATAAAAATGCATCTAGAACGAATGGAAAAAGGGGGAGAGGTTCGACCGATTTAGGAGAAGGGAAAAGACCCAACTCTTCATGTTCTCTAAGCCACCATTTTGTGTCATCCATGTAGGTAAGTGCATGAACTAGCTAGTAATGAATTACCTCTGTGAGGAATGTTGGAAGCTTCTCCTTCTAGATGGTTCTCGGCTTGGTCATCTTATCTTATTACATGACATTGTAATTAAGCTATAAGGAGATCTAGTAATTAAGCTAGGAATTAAAACAAGCTAAAAGGTGGTCTCGGCCAAGACCTACATAAAAGTCGAAAAAAATATTTCCTTCTTGGATCTTCAAGTCTTGTCTTCAACTCCACTCCACACTAAGCATGTCACCATAGGATGGTTGGCAATCTTTGGCACTCCTAGAAAATTACCTCGCGGCTCATGTTGGAAACTTAAGTTCACAACCTTCTTTTCATCACCACATTATCATATATCTATGTTTTTAGACTTATGTTGTTCTTATTTTTATTTATGTTGTTGTATGGATCTGTAAGGGACGGGTTCGCTTACCGAGTGAGAAAAGGGTAGGTGACCGCATCATCAGTGATTTAGGTCGTGACAAGTGCACACCATTAACTCCTTTCAGATTACTCGTAACTTGGAGGAAGTCTCACAAATGATTTAAAATATACAAATGTACTAAAACTTGCAAGTAATACAATTAGGGAGTCTAAACACTCTCAAGAGGCAAATCAAGTATGATACAATCAAATACGAACTTAGCAATCATGAGTGCAACTAACTGAATGAGCTAGACAACTATCAAATATTTGAACAAGGCTCCTATGACTCATTGCTTCTTAAGAGCTCTTGGCTCACAGGTGCTACTGATCTCTATTAGGGGAGACAAACAATTAGTCGTTATTTAACACTCTAATGTGATTGCTCAAGTGCGGACTGATACATGTGATACTCAAATAGCTTACGGATTACTCAAGACTATCCACAGATTTATATGTGGACATGGAAGCTTGATGTGATACAATTGACATCATATAGGAGGAACAACTGAATTTGAGAGGAGAACCAATACTCATCATTCGATGGAATGCATATAGAGGAGAGGATAAATGACTCGACTTCAAGTCAAGAGATACTAAAGAGACGTACACACTTATGCTTTTATAATACTTGCCTAGTACTTCAACTATAATATCTAACATGTTAAGACCACTATACTCTCGTGAGGATTTGAATCCATCTACATTCACACAACTTGTCCTATAAAGACGTTTTACGATTAAATAGAGGTAATGCAAATACCAATACTCTGATTCATCTTACCTTGTGCTCTACAACCCATAATGATCATTTAGAAGTTAGCCGCAGAATATCATTTACCTTAAGTAGCGTTCTACAGTCTCATGCCTAGCCCACAACTATAAAATGTTATACCTCTAACCATAGATTTACAACTACTCAACTATCATTTGGGAATTATCACACCATTTCTTCTTAGCTTTGTTCATCTTAGACGATGTTCTATAACCTCTTAAATCATATTTTGTAGATTATCAACATCATCAACAAGTAAAGTACTCTTCTCGTTATCAACTAGTAATCATCAATAAATAAATCCTCATGTCATCTTTTACTAATGGTTTCCGTCATATACCTCTCAATTGTCCACTAAGAATCATCACACAATTCACCCTAAATATCAATTACTTAACCAACACTCAATATGCTCTCTTAGCCATACCCTATGGGCTGCTAACGTGGGCCCATCTAATGGGAAACTCTACTTTCATCTAGACAACTAGAAACTCGACTTCAATAGTAACATACCTGAGTAGCAACTAATTATAAACTCATACCATTTCTTTAAGAGATTCGTAAGACTCTTAACCTAGGATTACTACACTTGCAAATACCAGACCTCATAGTTATAATAGGAAACAAGTAAACACACGTCATGCCGTAGTGACGAATCAAAGAATAACCTTACGTACCTTTAACTTTGGCCCTCGGATACTGATGAAGAACTCATCCTCTTTTTATCATCAACTACAATAATGAAACAATACCACTGTTAACAACCAGAAACACAACAACTAACTGACGAACAACAACTAACCTATACAAGCTTCTATAACATGTATATTCACCTAGCTCCATTCTAATCCTTGAAATTTCTTAATCAACATATAAACACATATATAAACATCGTCATCCCATTCATATAACAAAATAACCCAACTTTACCACCAACAAGTCCCCAACACACTATATAGCACAATCAACACTTCAAGCATATCATCTAGTTATTCAAATCACAACTTGTATCTTCTAAGCATATGTAAATCATCCAACTAACTTATATACAACATTCTAATACTTCCAGCACTTTCACACAACAAAACACTACCAATATACTATACAACATAACTAGTAACTCAACTACATCAATCAATCTTCATCTTACTAACTAATAACAACTAAGCACATTTAAATCATCAACTAACTCATCTCCAACATACTAATAATTCTAGCATCTAAAGTATAACAAGAAAAAACCCTTCACACACCACATAACACCCAACACATCAACACCAACTTTTAACGATCAACTTGTAATAACTAGACGTATGTAAAGCTAGATCTAGCTCATATCACATAAGAAAGATGATGACTCTTACCTCAAATATCAAGAACAAGCTCTAGCTTTACTTTGCTTCAACTCGAAGTAAACTTCAACTTCAGCAACTTGATGTCCAAATTGCTTATCCTCTACTTGTTGCCCTTTAATATTTCCCCAAATAACTTAATCTTGAAGGAGAGGGCTTGAGCTACGGATAAGGATAGGAGAGGCATCTATGTCAGCCATAAGATCTTGGAGCTCACCCTGGAGAAGATAGAGAAGGGGGAAAACATATGTTGCTGGTTCAGATCATAGAGAGATAGAGATGAGAAGGTTGTAGAATGTTTTCTATGTGAAATGAGATACTATAAGTATAGATATAGCCTAATTAAATGGGATTGGGTAGATCGGTACCTTTATTTCCCTCTTAATCTAGTACACACCTTATAAGTAGGTACATCATCTACTTGTCGCCTACTTAACCAAGTAGCTTGCTAACTAGCTCTAAACACGTGCGTAGTCCTCATTGAATAAGTAGGACATGAAATAAGTAACTCAAGGAAGTGGGGTGTGTAATCAAGTAGGATAGGTAAGTAAGTAGGATGTGTAAGCAATAGCTCAAGTAGAGAGGACGTATAAGCAAGTAGGTGAAAAACATAGGTGAAACTAGTAGGTCGTCTACCTTAGTCTGACGTCTCATTCATTTATGAATCTCATTTACTTTAACTAGACTTAACATTTTCGTACACTTGGATCCTTAGTATTAACTATAACTTTATTCTACCACATTCAACTAAGTTTGTCGACTTTAACTTAGTCATACACATGTTGAGAAGTATGAGGTGTTATAATATATCAACTTTCCAACTAGTTTTGATAGTTTCCCATATCTCCTAGTAGAGGATCACCTGTTTCACCAGTTGCTGCATCATAATCTATAGAGGTAAGATTTGCATTTGCATTTAAGGGAGTAGAAGCTATTTTGGCACCACCAAGCCTAGTATCAGATATCAACTCAAGAGTGTTCTTTATTTGATTTAACAAGATTCCTTCCTTGGACCTCATCACTTCAATCCCTAGAAAGTATTTTAGTATCCCCAGATCCTCTACTTTGAACTGACTGTGTAAGTATTGGTTGACTAATTCCTGTTATGAGCAAATCATCAACATATATTAGGATAATCACCAATCCTCCCATATGTTGCTTAGTGAACAATGAGTGATCATGTGAGCTTTGAAAGTAACCTGTAATGATCAAGGTAGTGGCTAACTTGATGTTCCAATGTCTTGATGTTTGTTTAAGCCCATACAAAGACTTCACAAGCTTACAAGCTCTTGTCTCCCCCTATTTGTGAAGTCCTTGTGGAAAGGACATAACACTTCTTCTTCTAGATCTCCTTACAAGAATGAATTATTAACATCCATTTGGTATAATTCCCAATCTTGTGCAGCTGCAATGCTAATCACTATTCCGACAATGACCATTTTTCCATTGGTGAGAAAGTTTTATGGTAGTCTAAACATTCTCTTTGAGTGTAGCTTTTTGCAACCAACCTTGATTTGTATTTGTCTATATCCCCATTAGCCTTGAGTTCGACCTTGTATACCCATTTAGTCCCAATGGTTTGTTTCCCATGAGGTAGTTCTACAAGCTCTCATGTATGATTTTCTTATGAGGCATCTATTTCCTTCTGCATTGCTTCTATCCACAACTTGTTCTGAGAGGCTTCTTTGAAGTTTCTAGGTTACATGGCAACAGAAAAAAAAAACCCATATAAGCTTGATAGGTAGGTAAGAATGTGATACATAATTGGATATATAATGCACACTATTCCTAGTTAACTTATGTGCAACATAATCACTGTGCCAAATAAAAAGTCTAATTGTCTTCCCAGGTCTACCAATATTTGTAGGCAGAAGAGTTGCATGTTCATCAATATCCACTTGTGGATTGTCTGCATGAATAGGTGGTTCAACAAGGTCAGGCTCATCATGTATAGAAAGTAGTGGTTATATCTGAGCAATAGCTTCAGCTTCTTGTACTGGTATAGGAGCTGCAAGTTCTTGTATAAGTGCATGTGGTACTTGATCATTTACATGTACTTGTTCCTCTTCATTTGCTACTACATGCATTGGTCCCTCACACATTTCTCCTCCCATGATAACCATGTCTAAATGAGCAATATTCTCAGGTTCAAGTCCATGATTAGATGAAGTAAACATCAATACATCTTCCTCATGTCCTTCATTAGAAACTAGAGTCATAGAGAACATATCATCCATGTTGGATACTAAATAATGTGGACTAGAAAAGGAAAAATCATCTCTTTAAAAATTACATCTCTGCTAATAAACACAATGTTTGCATTGAGATCATATAACCTTTAAACCTTCTGAGTCTCTGAATAGCCTATCAACACAACTTTTCTTGCTCTTTTAGCAAATTTGTCCCTTTTTGGTAATTGACTTGCATAACAAAGGCAACCCAAAAACTCTCAAGTTATCCAGCTTAGGCAACTTTCCAAATAACATTTCATATGGGAATTTTCTTTCTAAAACAATTGTAGGTAACTTTTTAATCAAATAAGTGGTAGTTTTTACACAATCTTCCCAAAACCTGATAGGAATAGCACTTTGTAATTTCAATGCCCTAGCCACCTCTAGGATGTGCCTATGTTTCCTTTATACAATACCATTTTGCTGATGAGTATAAGGGTAACTACTTTGATATATAATACCATGAGATGCAAGTAAATCGTTGCACTTGGAACTAAAAAATTATAATTTATTGTCTAATTTCAATACTTTAATGCTACTATCAGATTGATTCTTGATAAGCGAAAGGAAATTAGTCAATATACCAAACACCTCACATTTCGATTGAATGAGACAAATCCAAGTATACTTGTTGTAATCATCTACAATTGTGACAAAATACGGCTTTCTATCATAACTAGGCTTCTTATATGGTCCCCATTAGTCCATATGCACTAGTTGAAAACAAGCTGCAGTTTTACTAGTACTAACATGGAACTTCAACCTATGATGCTTAGCTAACAGACATATCTCACATTTTTCTTGAATATTGTCATCTACTGGTAACTTCATTGAAGAAATGTGTCTCATTGCTGCTACTGAAGGATGGCTGATGTGCCTAGAAATTACGGCACATTTGATACCAATTTTATAAATTATTATTGCCTTTTATGCATTTATAGTAGTCATTTCTTATATTATTTTGGTTTTATAGGATTTTTAAATCAGGACACCAAAATTGAGGAAATGTGATGAAACATAGACAAAAATACTGAAAAAAGGATGAAGTGATGAGAAAGTCACTTCTACAGACCCTAAAATCATACTGCGGACTGCAGAATGTGTAACTACCCATTTTATCGTTACTGGTCTTTCACTTACCTTTCCCAACATGACGTCTGATAACTTTTGATTTATGCTTTTGGTTGAAATTGAGGATTAGAAATACCTAAGTCTATTTTGAATTGAAACTGTTTGACTGGTAGTTGACTTTGTGTTCCGGTGTCCGGACAGGAATTTTGATGATTCTGTTAGGTCCGGAAGATAATTTTAGTTCTGGGAGCGTGGTCAGTTCGGTTCTCGAGGAATTAAGGGCATTTTTGTCTGTTGGTTTGGTTTTTATATTTTGGGCGTAGGGGTTGACTTGGTCAACGGGACCTCGTATGATGATTCTGAGTGAGAAGGTGGGTTCGTAGCGTGTTTTTTGTTATGATGCATATTTGATTTGTGTACGGGGGGGGGGGGGGTCCCATATGAGTCTCGGGGTGAATATATGAAGTGCTAGATTTTTCTGGTTTGTTGTTCTGGTGTGGTTCATTGCGTTCGCGAGAAGTCTCTCACGTTCACAATGAAGAGTTTGGGTTCTAGGCCAGGTTGGCTGACCATTGCTATATCGATGGTCTGTCCGCATTCGGGAGGTATTGGGTCGGGTCAGTCTGGCGTTCGCGAGGTGGTCTGGCATTCGCGAAGAAGGATTCACTTGGGCAGTGTATTAATTCCAAAAATGATGGTTTTGAGCTCAGTTTTTGGTGATTTCAAGTCCTACATTCAAGATTTTTTGTCAGGGTAATTTCCTAAACTTCATCTTGGTATTATTTCATGTTTCCATCTTTTGATTTTCATGTTCCTTCCATGTTTGGGACTTGGAAAATAAGAATTTTTAATGAACCCTAGGTTGATAATGGCCATTTTTCACTAAATTTATAAATGGTTACGAAGGGATTTCATAGTTTGGGACTTGAGTAAGTGTTTCTAACTTCAATTTCTTCATCCAAAGTAATTTTCAAATGGATTAAAATGGAGATTTAAAACACTAGGCTTGAAATTGGGCTTTCTTCGATCGAACATGAATTAGTGGATGAATTTCACTCATTTTTGGTATGTAGACTCCATAAATAATGGGTAAATGTATTTTGCAATAAAATTCCTATTTTTTCCTTTATGACTCGGAATCCTATTTTGGGTGACTTCCTAGAATAATATTTTGATCTTATTGAACTCGATTTTCCTACGAAATGATTATTTTGCCCCTCGAGGTTGGGAATGGGTTTTTGAACTAACTTTTCTACCCAAAATTCGTCTAAGACTTTTATGAGTATCCATAGATTCATATTTTGATGAAGAATTCATATTTGATAGACTTTAAATATCCTGAGGCATTTCGGAAGAAGAAGGCTCAAGTTGGATAGTTTGTGGCACCTGTTCGGCCTTCCAAGTAGGTTATGACTTACCTTCTGGTTAGACTTCAGTTAGCACATCATATGTGTAGTTAGATTCTACTGGAGAAAGAATGTACGTCTTCAGGTACAAAGTTGGGATGTATTACTTAGGTTGGTTATTGTTGACTGAACTTGACTTGTTGGGATGTATTACTTAGAATGTACGCCAATGAGGATCATATATGATGTTCTTGTGAATGTTGATAAATACATCTTCCCCGTCAACTTTGTGATATTGGATTGTGCAGTTGACTATGATGTTCCTATAATCTTGGGACAACCATTCTTAGCGATGGAGAGAGCGGTATGTGATGTGGAAAGAGGAAAGTTGAAGTTTCGAATGAATGACGAAGAGGTTACCTTCCATGTGTGCAAATCCATAAAATAATCTATGGATATGAAGGTAATTTCAGTGATTGATGATGAGGTAGAGTTGAACGCCGAGGTTGATGTTACTAAAGGGGCGTTGATGTCGGTATTGATAAACCATGATGATGAGGTAGTTGAGGGGATGGCAGAGACCGTTCTTGCTCTTGAGGGCCAAGAGTCCTATTCTTATGCTTCTAGGCATTTGGCCTGAACTTGGAAAGTTGTGGAGTCCCTCCCCTCCGACCTTCTATTGAGGAGCCGCTAACCCTTGGGCTCAAGCCACTTCCAAGCCATTTGGAGTACAAGTTCCTTGGGCCAAATGATTCATTGTCGGTTATTATCTCATCAAAGCTTAATGAAAGCTAAATGGAAGCTTTATTGTCAATCTTGAGAACCTATAGAAGAGCAATCGAGTGGACTATTACAGACATTCGAGGGATAAGTCCGGGTGTGTGTACTCATCAAATCCATCTTGAAGAGAATAGTTCTCCAAGAGTTGAGCATCAACGGAGGTTAAACCCATAAATGCAAGAGGTTGTCAAGAAAGAAATTATTAGTGGTTAGATGCCGGGGTAATGTACCCCATTTCCGATAGTACATGGGTGAGCCTCGTGAAATGTGTACCGAAGAAAAGAGGGATCACAGTGGTCCCAAATGATAAAAATGAGTTGATACCAATTGGAACGGTAATCAGGTGGAGAGTTTGCATGGACTACCGGAAGTTGAATAGTGCTCAAGGAAGGATCACTTCCCCTACCTTTCATTGATCAAATGCTTAATAGGTTGGCGGGAAAGTCTTACTATTGTTTCTTGGATGGGTGCTCGGGCTACAATCAAATCCAAATAACCCCGGAGGATCAAGAAAAAACCACATTCACTTGTCCATATGGTACATTCGTCTTTCGAAGGATGCCTTTCGGTCTTTGCAATGCTTCCGCCACCTTCCAACATTGCATGAATGCAATTTTTGATGATCTAGTGGAAGATGTTATGGAGGTATTCATCGATGATTTCTCTGTAGTTGGAGAGTCCTTTGAAGCTTGCTTGGAAAATCTCCCCCTCGTATTGAAAAGATGTGAAGAAACCAATTTGATCTTGAATTGAGAGAAGTGTCACTTTATGGTCACGGAAGGCATATTCCTTGGTCATAAGATCTCCAAGGATGGTATTAAAGTAGACAATGCCAAAATTGAAGTGATAGCCAAGTTGCCTCCTCCAACAACCGTCAAGGGTATCCGAAGATTCTTAGGGCATGTCGTGTTTTATAGAAGATTCATCAAATATTTTTCAAATATCACAAGCCCAATGTGCAAGCTCTTGGAAAAAGATGCAAAATTTGAGTTCAATGAAGCATGACTCAAAGCTTTTGAGGTTTTAAAAGAGAAATTGGTTTCGGCTCCGATAATTGTGACTCCAAATTCGGATCTTCTCTTTGAATTTATGTGTGATGCAAGTGGGGTTGCTATTGGGGCTATGTTAGGCCAAAGACATGGCAAAATCCTTCACCAAATCTACTATGCAAGTAGATCTCTTAATGAAGCTCAAAATAATTACATAGTGACGTAGCAAGAATTGCTTGCCATTGTCTTTGCTTTTGAAAAAAAATTGGTTTTATCTATGGGTTCTAAAGTGATGGTATATTCTGATCACGCAACCTTCCGATACTTAATGGTGAAGAAGGACGTTAAGCCACACTTGATTAGGTGAGTACTCCTTCTACACGAGTTTGATTTTTAGATCAAATATTGGAAACGTTGTGAGAACTAAGTAGCGGACCATTTATCAAAGATTGAAGAGGCCGGAAGGCTAAAGAATGAATTGGAGATCAATGATGCTTTTTCGGATGAGCAGATATTTGCATCATCTCAAGATCTCATCCCTTGGTATGCTGATTTCGCTAATTATTTGATGAGTGAAATCATGTCGGATCATCTAAACTCTCACCAAAAGAAGAAATTCTTGGAAGACTCCCCGCACTACTATTGGGATGATCCTTATATCTTTCGAATTTGCGCCGACAATATGATTCGAAGATGTGTGCCCGAAGTGGAGACCTTTCCTATCATGAAAGCATGCCATACTTCACTAGTTGGGGGTCACCATGCTAGTCAATGCATGGCCTCCAATTTTTTTTTAAAGTGGCTTTTATTGGCCAACAATTAACAAGGATTCTCATGAGTTTGTGAAACATTGTGACCAATGTCAAAGGGAAGGTAATGTCTCTAGAAGGCATGAGTTGCCTATGTCTCCTATTATTGAAGTGGAATTGTTTGATGTGCGGGAAAAGATTTCATGGGGCCATTCATGAGTTCGTTTGGCAACAAATTTATACTTGTGATTGATTACGTATCCAAATGGGTTGAAGCCGTAACCCTTTCAAAAAATGAAGGGAAGAGTGTCAACGCGTTCCTCAAGAAGAATATTTTTGGGACCCCTAGAGCCATTTTTTAGGAAACATGGACAAAATGGGGAGGAAATATGGAAAGATGTGCAAAACAAGTCAAAAGCGCAAGAGACCATTGCGCGGCCTCTTCTGCGGACCGTAGTTGTAGTCTGCGGACCGCACAATGGAACGCAAAACTCCATAGAGAATTGGAAAACTGAGACCCAAAAAAGGAGGAACTGCGATCCGAACTGCGTCTCGCATTCCAGAACTACAGACCGCACTTTGGTCCGCAAAATTACACAGTGCACCTGGGAGTTTTCGGGATAAATTGCGATGATACAAACCCTTTTGCGGACCACAGTCTGATTCTGCGAACAAAATGGGTGCCACGCCAGCTCATCTAAAATAAAGGTAAGTGGGCTGCAGTCCAGTTCTGCGGACCGTAGACCAGAACTGTGACCCGATTTCGACTGCAGAACGGCTCAGGTATGTTACGATTCACTTTTATGCTGGGCATAAAATCTACTGGATAACTTGTGGACTTTAGGAATTATTTTATTTTTTAGAGAAGTCACCTACTTTATAAGGAAAAATAAGAAAATCATATTAAAAAGGGTTTTCAAAATAAATAAAAAATCCTAAATTAAACCAGAGTTCGAGTAAGGGTTCAAATGAACCACCGGAGAAAGTGTTAGGCAGCCCGTTATTAAGGATCCGTAAGATACGATTGACCTCGGGTCTTATATAATAAAAATTACTGAAAATTGCTTGTGTTTTAAAAGTATTGCAAAATATAGTCACAAATCATTTTCCGCCAAAATAGGTTTTTCTAACACACTTTAAAGACGAGCACAAAAATCCTCTATGAAATTCCTTTATTTTATATTCAAAATGATAAAATATTTATTTTTATGTAAAAATAGAGCATCAAAGTATAATCTCAATAAAAATACATTTATTCCTTTTAAAAGAGGACAACCGATGAAAGATTTTTTTTCTTTAACCCGAACTATTAATAAAGAATTTTCCTACTTTATTGAAAGATAATTGCAAGCTAGCTGAGACACATTTATTCAAGACTTAGATTTATTTAAACCAAATTCATGACTTAGATTTATTTAAACCAAATTCATGTTTTTCAAAACGTTTCCCAAACTTGATTTGATTTAAAGATATATAAAGAAATATTAAACGACTTATGTTACTTAACCGAAAGCAATCCTTTTATTTATTCAAAGACGAAAAATGGCAACTCTATATAATTAAGCTCTAATTTAAGATTCCAATAATTAAAGTATTTTACAAATAATATACAACAAAGCAACAAATATATAGTATATATATAAAAATGGGCTAGTGGGTATACCGGCCCACTAGTTACCGCATACAAAAAAGTAATCCTATTATTTCAACAGTCATTTTTATCCATGACTAGGCCTTCATTGTTGTTTCAGACTCGATGAGGAATATAATGTTGGACTCGTAGGACCAATGGCTCAATCAGATCGATGTGGGCCTCCGTGGGCCCATACTCATGCAAAGAGAGGGGAAACATGTAGGAGTTAGAGCGCACCCAAAATTATCAATACAGTAATGTAAACGAATAGCCCCCAGGGGCACAGGCGAGTTGGTAAGTGGCAAGGTGATTGGGGTACAACCACTCCGACGTCGCGGATTCGAATCCGTGTGGTGACAGTCTTTGCTGAAATATTGCAAGGACTGTTGCTGGGTTCGTGTCCCGTTGATCCTCTCCCTTGCAGGGCTGCCACTCGCGCATATCCCTCGATTTACATCCCACCTGGCCAAGGGGCCTCTGGTACAAGCGGGGGGTTTCGCCTTTGGGACTTTCCCCTTCACAAAGTAATGTAAACGAATAACATTTATGTGAAGAGTCAGACACATGGGATAATTACAAAGATATAGCACAAAACAGCCTCTGCCCCAAAAAAAAAAAAACAAACCCAAAACAAATAATCCAATAACAAATAGCAGGTGCTGGGCTTCGTATTTTAGGTAGGTTCTCAAAGTAGTGCAGGCCCAAGTACTACAGATACAAAAGGTTCAACCCACAAACTCGAATATACAAAATAAACCTCCTCTACACATAGATATGCATGCAGTTGACATACTCAGGATATTTATAGTGCATATGAACATATTATTAACCATAGGCTAATGGTATTTAGTAGGTATAAACATCTTAACAACACATCAACCAGAAGCTATAAACCCACCCATATATTACTTAACTTATTTCAACTAATAACTAAACAAGCATTACAAGTAAACAATTAACCACAGAAAATTTGCTTAACCTAAGTCATACAACTACATAGTAGTTTAAAGAAAACAAAAGTATTGAGATAAATTCGAACTCACCTTCTTTGTGCGCAGCCGTTGAATCGAGATCCGAGCAGGTTGCCTTTTCTAAACCACAGAACTCAGCCACAAAGAAAAGAAAATTTTTAAACTTCAGAAATCCTAGGGTTTTCAATTTTACTTAAATGTGACTTTTGCTCGAACTTTCGGTAATTTCTAAGTGTTCAAGACTTTTGGCTCGATTTTCAGGCAAAATCTGATATTAAGACCATTGCTCAAACTTTGGGGTAAAATTCAATATTCAAGACTTCTTGCTCAACTATGGATTTTTTTCACCGTTGAGACTTGGTTGAAACGAGAGGTAAAGGGTTACTTTTATTGGAGCAAAAATCCCTAAAGTCTACTCAATCCACTGATGTGGAATAAGTGAGTTTTGAAGATTTTTTATTTAAATCTCTGAAATAAAACCAACTAACCAATAAAAAATCGTCAATTCAAATTGGAAATGAGACAAAAATCATTAAAGGGCTTCGTAATTGATGGGAAAAAGCAACAGAGAAGGGGGTGGGGGTTTACCTTTGCGTGGGTGACGCTATGGCAGAGAAGACAAGGGTAATTAAGACCCTTGCCGGATTTGTCCACACAGGAACTGTCGATGGCAAAAAAGCTCAGACTCTTTGCGACTGCGTTTAGGGTTTGTCTTAACCCTTGGGTGTTTTAATCGAATCGGGGGTGTTACCCCCCCCCCTCTTCGTTGATTAAAAGCGTACATGGGCTGGGCTTTTTCCAAAATGTCCAGTGATCCAAGATGATTAAAAGGCAATTATGTGATGCCTTTTGCGGGCCGCAGAATGGTTTTGCGGACAACAAAGTTGGTTGCAAAATTGCCTAGTGAATTAATTTTTTTTGGGAAAAAGTGCGATCGCGGTCTGCGGACCGTAGTTTGGGTTTGCAACGTCACAAACTTGAACTGCAACCCGCATACCAGGTCTGCGATCACTTAAGCAGTTTCCAATTCCTATGTTTTTATTCTTTCTTTTTTGCTTTGTAGTATAACTTCTTGTTTGTCTTGCGTGTTTTATTCTTGCAATTACTTTATGAAAATACAAAAATATTTTACTTTTTTTTTTCATACCATAGTCCAAGACTCATCATATCTCTTGTTTACAGAAATGGCTCCCAAGAAAATACAAGCACAAAAGGGTATCACCATCAACGAGCCGGTACCTCCGGCTAGATCTTTGAGGTCTACTGTGTCCCGGTTGATACCCTAAAGTTAGGGGAAGCTTACAATCCACACTCATAAAGCAACCGCTTGGTTGAGCAATAAAAGAAGGCGCCCCAACACAGTTGTGTCTAGTGATGAAGAGTCATAAACCTTTAACGCCACAACACATTCATTATCCACTTTGAAGAGGAGAATGTTGTGGAAGAGGCCCGGGCGGCCGAGTTGAGATAAAAGAGGGCCCAAGAAGTTAAAAGGTTTGGTGTTAAGGGTGCAAAAGAGCAGTACCAGAAAAGTAAAGACTGAACCTTCATCGATGAGAAGCAAATTTCTATGAATGGGTTTTCGGACCAGTTTTCAAAAGACTAGGATCTAATAGTGTTTCATGGGTAGCAGTGATTTCTCAAGCCATTTCCTCAATACAATGAATAATTGGTCCACAAGTTTTACACTTCTTATGTCGCGTATGTGCCCAAGAAAACAAAAGGGCAACCAAAAACATTGCTAGATGAGGTAGAGGTTCGTGAAGTCAAGGTGCAATATGGAAGCATAGCAACTAGTAAGGCACTTGATCCAAACCTCTTATGTGATCACAATGAGTATGCTATAAAGATTTTGGGTCAGATGGATGATGAGTGTCTGTGGCCGACTGCAATTATGACCAATGTGACCTCGGAGTGGATTGTCACGGGTACAAAGATCTACCAGAATACCTTAAGTAAAGAAGCCAAGTTTTCGCTAAGTTTTGTGAGTAGCCGATTGCAACAGTCATATAATGAGACAGACATTCGGCTAGAAATGATTTTGTTGATTGCTTGCATTATGAGCTGAATTCATGTGAATGTCAATACTATGATTGAGAAGGAGCTCGACGAGAGAGCTTAATAAGATAAGACCTCATTATCTTTCCCTTGCCTGATTATAGAGTTGCGCCAAAGGGCAAAGGTTTTCGAGTTGCCTCGTGTGGGTAATGAAGTCGACACCTTGTTGACGTGTAATATTTTGAGGGTACAAGCTGAGGAGAACCAAGGAAAAAACAAAAGAAAGACCACCAGTGCCTCGGTAGACACTGCACCAGTTAATTTGGTTGATTTGGAGGGATCTGAATCTAAGCAGACAGAGACACAAGCCAACACATCGACTGACCACACTTTGTCTATTCCTTCTACAGTCGGCACTTCTACTCTAGCAGGAACTCCAGCTTTAGCAGCCCCTTTTCATCTAGCACTTTCATTGCTACTAGATCAGAGCCCGTCTTATCGGGGGCTGGTATATTCAGAATAGGTCAGATTGTAGCCATTGCTAATGCTCGATCATCCCGGCTCAAGACGAGTCTTCCTAAGATGATTCAGACTGTCTTAGACCCGATTAGAGATCCCTTGAGTGTGGTGCAGTAGAGGCGAAGAAAGTATGTGGATGTACTTGTCTGTTTGAATGGTCAGGTACACAAAATTAAGGCCTGTAGCGGCGATGATGTCTTTTCACTTCAGGCAGACATAGACAACTTGAAGAAGGAAGTGGAGTGCTTGAAGACTGCGGATATTGACAACCTCTTGGGTATTCTGCTCCAGCCACCGAGGGTTGAGCCACATCAAGTGAGTGGCCCTGATGACCGGAGAGAGGGTGCGGGTAAGACCCTAGACGACTCCGAGAGGCAGGTGGAGGTAGATGATAATGATGATGAGACAGATGAGGAGGTTCTTGAGAAGCCCCGCATTGTTTTGAGTGTTGAGGCTGATGAGGACCTGCTATTGACAGATCAGGTAGTTGTTGCTACGGTAGTAGCATGGTCTCGGGAGGAGACCTCTATGATCGATTTGAGTGAAGTGGCCCAGGAGCCACATACATGTGTTGATAATGAAGGTTCTACTCCTTCACCAATTATGGGCACCACTCTACCATCCACCGAGACCACACCACCACCACCACCACAGAGTGAGCCCTTGATGGGTGATACAGAGATATCCACTCCCACTCCACAGTTACAAGGCACTGATGCCCCAACAGAGGCCACATCCGCGAGTCAGACTCAGGAGGGCGCTTAGTGCGCCTCAGGGAGACCCTCATACTTTTTTTGTCCTTACTCTATATATTATTTTATGCATTGAGGACAACACATGCTTTTAAAGTTGGGGGTGGTGTAATTTGTATGTTTTTTGGAAAAAATGACACTTGGCTATGTTCGTATTATGTTATGTTACTATTTTGTTATGTTTTGTATTTTGTTATATTCTGTATTTTGTTATTTTTTGTATTGTGTTTTATGTTTTGTTTCCCTTGGGTTTTCTTTATCTGGTTAGTTTCCAAGGGTGTATGTTCACTAAGCATGGACTAGTGATAGAATATTTTGACTTGGTTGATACTTGTATATAGTTTCTAGCATGTGTAGTTCTTTTTTGTTTTGATGACACCTCTCGAAAAATTGAATTTTGAAAACAAGAGTAGCAAGATCCTTCAAATGATTGTTCTATGAAAGTATGCCTCATTTTGTGACTATGTCTATTTGTGTTTGAATCTCATGAGATGATAGCATTGTGTTCGATAGAGAGTATAAAATATAGCGGTTCTTGTAGTTCATGTGAATAGAGTGGCCACGACTTGATAGTTATCTTGTGTTTGCTTGTGTCATCTAGAACCTACCTCGTTGGTTTGTCATCCTGAAACTAGAGTTGCTTGGTTGAGTAAATGATCTTAGGCATTCACATGAGAGTAAACATTCTTGATTAAAGAGTTTTTGACCTACTCGTGAGTGAGAGAACTAGTTTTTCCCTTTAAGTTTGTTGACTTTTCTTTGGCTACCACATTACAAACCAAAATCCTTTTTGAAATAAACCATCTTTTAAACCAAATCCCTCATTGAATGCATGAAAAATGATGAATGAGGCCAAAACCTAAGTTGGGGGGATGTGCAAAGAAAATAAGTGAAGAAAATTGTGATGTGCGTGGTTCTAAAAAATAAAGAGAAAATTGAGAAAAAAAAAGAAAATGAAATGCAAAAACAATAGAAAAGGAAAGAGAAAATGAACCACAAAAAGAATGAAATAAAATGGGAAATACTTGAATAAATAGGGTGGAGAAGGAAGTTGTAAAACAAAATAAAGAATTGAGCTATGAAATGAAAAACATGTAGTGCAAAGGAGGGAAAAGTCACTTGTACCTAAATGAATACCATACCTATCCCTAAGCCTACATTACAAACTTGATAAAGTCCTTAGAGATCTAAAATCGAGCACTCTTTGAGTAGTAATGACTTAAAATAAAGGCAAGCCTATGGCATGATACTTGTGACACTTGACATTCTTTGTGAGTGTGAGTGATCTTGTTTGTCCCTTGTTTTGAAAAGAAAATCTTTGAGTGAGTTTGAGACTTATTTGTTGTGAGGGCACATTGAATTGCATGAACCTTGTGAAATGAAAGCTCCTCTAGTTGAATATCTCGATGCATCTTGTCACTAGTAGCGTCTAGACATCTCTTGAGGCTTGATGTTCATAGGCTCATTGATAGTAGATATGCACTTTTGTACCTTTGTTTTGGAAAACATGAGAGGTTGTCAATTTTATGAAACACATGCTTGTAGACTTGTAGGTAGAACCAACCATAATTATCTTTGTTTTGTCATTAGTCATACCTTAGTGATGTTTAGGTTGCTTGAGGACAAACAATAGTTTAAGTTGGGGGTGTTGATGTGCCTAGAAATTACGGCACATTTGATACCATTTTCATGAATTATTATTGTCCTTTATGCATTTGTAGTAGTCATTTCTTATGTTATTTTGGTTTTTATAGGTTTTTTACATTGGGACATCAAAAGTGAGGAAATGTGCTGAAACATGGACAAAAATGCTGAAAAAATGATAAAGTACTGAGAAGGCCACTTCTGCGGACCGCAGAATGGTAGCTAAAGCCGCAAAAATCAACAGTGAAAGAAGAATTCTGGAGCTCCGAAGTGCAACCCAAACTGCGGTCCGCACATACGTTCTGCGCATTACAATTCGGTCTGTGAATCATTGCTTCAACTCGAGTTCAACTCAGACTGTGAAGACTCAAGACACTTCTGCGGGCCGCAGTTTAGTTATGTGGACCGTACTTCCAGCCATAGTTTTAGACAATTCAAATCAAGACCCACTCTGCGAACCTTAGGTCCATATTGCAGACTGCAGACCTGTTATATGGTCCTGTTGTGCGGTAGCAGAGTGGCGTGCGGTGGTATTTTTGTAAATAATTTAGTCTGAAAATTCGGACCCTATATATACCCACCTAGGTTTTTGTGATTTGAGACATGATTCCATACAATTATACTTACTTTATACCTGGCTAGCCACCTTTGAATATTCTCCTTTGTCTTGTCACATCACACTATTCATCTTGAGTTCATGAATATTTTATTCCTTGTATTGAAGACAGTTAATTTTTAATCCAAAAATCATTGTAAGCTTATATTTTATTTATTATTGTTGTGTACATTTATTATTTGACATGAGTGGCTAGATTTAGGTTGGAGTTGTGATAAAATAATGGAATGTGATAGTTGGGTACATTGTAAATCATGAAAAAGATGTATTAATGTGGATTCAGTTACCCCTCACTCTTAATGTTTAAGAGTTGGTTACAAACATCTCTTTCTTTCCTATTATTTCTAGTCAAACTTGAAAAAGGAGACTAGAGTCTAGGAAAATTGGTATGTTAATTAGGACTTGGGGCTTTAAGCCTCATTTAATGATTCTCAATTTTAATTAGAAGGGAATCAACTAAGGGTATTTAATGGGTATTCATAAATATCACACTTTAGAGCTTGAGAAAGCCTAAAGTGAAATTAGGCGGGTCAATTGAGAAAACTCCACCTAGATAATAGTCCATATTACTCATACCACACTAAATACACCCACTTAAGCATAAACGCAACACCACTTCTATGAATTAAGTCACAATCCTAACATTTCAATACTTGATAACTTAACCTTTATTTGAATTGATAACTTGATTAGTTAAAACAAACAAACAAACAAACAACTTGGTTACCATAGGAGTAAAGTAATTAGTAAAGCCATAATACAAACCATGAATAGATAAATTTCTCATCATATTCCTTGTAGGATTCGACCCCAATCTAGTTAGGTTACTATATATAACAAAGACCACGTTATACCATTAAAAGTGTAAATTGGGCGAGATTAATGGCCAACCTCATATGCCAAAGTTGTCCATCTTTATTGGTCTTGAGAGAAGTAGCTCCTACTGTAGGTGTTATTGCCTTCACTGATACCTTTAATATGTACAATCCTTCCCTTTCTCTACCAATCCCCCCCTTTCTCTACCAATCCCCAATACTCTGCCAGTGCAGAGCTCATGAAACACACATAATTGAGGTGAGAAAATAACTGCATATGATGACTCCTTGATAATCTTAGAGACAGATAACAAGTTGAATTTAAAGTCTGACACATGTAGCACATTATGAATATTCTGTCTTTCTAGAATCATTTTTCTTCCTACATTTTCTATCTCAGACTTTCCACCTATTGGTATTCGTACCTTACTATTTTGTTGATCTTTCATACTTCTAATAGCTGTTAAATTATTTTTGGAAGGTGTGATATGGTGTGATGAACCTGAATCCATTATCCATTCTAATACATTGGATAAACAAGAGGTCATACATGCCATATTGGATTTACACTCTGATGATTTATTCAACTTGTTTTGAATATCCTGACACTGCTACTCAGAAAATAATCCTCTAGTTCTGATTTGTGATGCAATTGAAGATCCTGCTTCATCAGCTTTGATTGAATTAATATGAGGCCTAAACTCAACACCTTATCCATGAGGCCTAAACTCAACACCTTATCCATGACTATTCTTGCTTTTGAAGTCAGCTGGATATCCAACAATTTTGTAACAATACAAGCTTGCATTGCTGGTTGTCCTAGTTTCTTATATTTGTATCCTTGATTTTGATTCCTTCCTGCAAGCATAGTCAAAACATCCCTATGTGTATCAACAACTCCTAGGGTTCTTTGACTCTCCTCTTGAGCTGCAACTACATATGCCTCATTAACTGCCACACTTGAGCCTTTTGCAAACAAATTGCTCCTTATACTATCATGGTTCTCATTCAACCCCATGAGAAACTGCAATAATATCTGCGATTTAAGATGCTAACATATGGTTTTGATTCAACACACTCACAGGCAGGTAATGACACCATTACATCTAGTTCATCCCAGAGATCTTTCATCTTAGATTAATAGCTAGTAACATAATCTGAACCTTGTCTTAATGTGACAATATTTGTCAAATGATAAATTCTTGTGAGATTCAATCTTTCGAACCTTTCCTTGAAATCAGCCCAAATTTTCTTAGCATTCGAAGCATACATAATGCTAGGAATCAATTCACTCGATACAATAATTCCTATCCAATATAATACAATTATGTTACATTTCTCCCAAAGCTCTTCTAATTATCCTTTGTGCTAACTTTTCACGCAAGTTCCTTCGATAAACCCTAACTTTCTCTTTCCTCTTAGGGATAGATTCATTGATCTGCTCCATAGAGTGTAGTTTTCTGATCCTTTAAGCTTTGTTGGGATAAGAACAAGCCCAGGAACATATGATGCTTGTAGGTATAAGGGTTGAGAGTGGTCAACTGTGACGATTGTCTCTTCTGCCATTTTCAAGCTCAAAGCTTTCTCCAATGGAGTTTCTTTTCTTCTACAGAAGCTAGCCTTAGGACTTCTGCTTTGATACCATGTCAATTTTCTGCTTTAACTAAAACTGATTGAGGTTAAAGCTCAACCATGAAAGAAACAAGTCTCGAGAATCATCAGAGAAGAAATAGTAGAGAATTTTTTTATTGATTTTGTTTTCAATCAGTTAGAAATGAGAAAGAATGAGATATTTATGCTTTAGGAGTGTCACATGTAGCTTAGATGACAGTGGTGTGGGATACAATAATTGCAGGGAACGGGAGGTAAGTAAATATTACAATTGCTAGAAAGGATAAACTAAAGATTACAACAAAAATGGAAATCAAGAATGAAACAAACTCCTTATGTGATTTGCTGAGTCGAGTGATGGCACTCTGTCTTTAAGACAAGATTGCCCCGTATATCTCCTTTTACGTTGTCGGGTAATAGTCTACTAAGATACAACAACAACTTAACAATTGAGAAAAGGAAACTCGAGTATTACTCTTGAATAACTTTGAGTGTAGTAAACTTGCTAGAGATGAAGAAGAAGATGTTAGAAAATTCTGTAAATATTTCTAAGTGTAGTGTTCAATAATTGAGCCAAATGCCTCAATTTATAGTGTAAGGAGATGACCCTTCAACTATCCAACTAATGGCCTTCAATAGACAATGTAATGACACTTATTGAGGGGTTACATTCAGCCAAATAATGGCTGAATTCATGTGCCAAGTAATGGAGATTCAATGCTCCAAAACCAGCCCAAAGGTCAGAACTTTCCAACTTTCCGTCGCAGCATTCTGCCTTCGAAGCGTCGCGACTCTGTGAATTAGCGCCGCGGCTCCGACGGTGTTGCGCCGAGGCCCTTCACGGCTCCGCGGTGATTTCCGACTCGTTTCATCTTACACTGCGTACACTTCCTTCGTTTACCAACATGGAATACTTTGCCATTTGTCCAATAACTGTCCATGATTCTATGTCTCAAACGTATTACATATGTACCAATATCTCTTTCACTAATGAAATTTGCGATACTTGGCACTACGTGTGCACATGTGTGGAAACGACGTTTCCTACGTGCGGACCCCCAATTGTTTGAGTAATAAATAATGGGATATACTTAATTCCACATTAGTAAGTGGTCCCATGTGCACACATGTGCAATCTCAACTAACTCTAACAACCTTCTAACTAACTCCCTTAACCAACTAACTAACCCTCTAATTAACTTTGACTAATGCTAATCAGAGAATTATATTACATCATATTTCAATAAATAACTTAGTAGAGCTAACTATCATGCAGGGTCTTCGTATTGCTCTGGAATAATCTAACACCTTTGGAGATTGCAACGGACTCGACAGAGGTAATAAAAATGTTAAAAGAGGGACATCAATGATGACAAGGTTAGGACGTTCGGTGGTCAGGCATACCTACCGTGAACGAAACAAAGTTGCAGATCTTTTGGCTAAGAAGGGAGTATAAAAGCAGCTTTTTGATAGGATGAAAATATTAGTAATTCCTCCAGTGTTCATAAATATCTTTTGGGCAGACATTTTAGAAACTACCTATGTACGTATAATCCTCCTTGTAATGATCCTAGAAATGGGGTAAACCCAGAACTCAATGCGGGCACAATTGCCTGCACAATTGTGTAATTATTTTTAATATATAGTAAGTAGTATCTAATTAGCCCAAAAACAACTCTTCCCTTTGTGCGAAAACTAATTAAGAAAACTTTCTTGGAAAATTTGTGATATTATCTTTTATTCAGTTTCCACATCCTCACATGATTTTTTTCCTAGTCTCTTTTCCCTTTGTCTAATTCTAACTGAACCCACGGTAAATAAATACAATACAAATATAAGAAGAGAATAAGCTCTTCTAAATAGCCGCACATTCAATTGCTTCAATTAAAAAGAACTAATGGATATATATGTGTATAAACATGTACAATTTGTAAACAGTGAATTCGCCAGATATTTGCTAAAGATTCCTTGCTTCCTAAGTACCCCACACCAGTAATGAATCTACAACTACTTCGATTAGTTTTGGATTAGCATGGGATTAGTTTTCTGTAAATAACTAAAACAACATCAACATCCAGTCAGGTTGTCCGAGTGGTCTATGGCACTATACTCAAGTTCTGGTCTTCGTAAGAGGTCGTGGGGGTTCAAATCCACTTCTGACAGTTCTTTTATAATGTTTTTAATTAAAAAAGATATTGTCAGACAATTCAAATGTACATACAACATATCATATAATTTATATGATTGTTCAATATCACGTTTATATGGAACAAAAAATGAGTTTGTGTTTGTTGTCCCCGGCATGACTGGATGGCAAAAGAGGGGAACTTAAAATTCAACTGGAGCCTGCAGCGTGGGTTCGAACCTTGGTGGGAGCAATTTGCTCTCTTCTGGGGTAGGATATTGTAGGTGATATTTCTCAAATCCTGGTCATTCAGGCACATGAGCACATCCCGTGATTTACTGGTAGTAGTGTTGAGGGACCGGGACTACTATCTCCAGGAATAGTCTGGCGTAAGCCGGGAAGCTGAATATAAAAAAAAATGAGTTTGTAAGTGTTTTGGATATAGAGCAGAATCTGGTTTTGACTTATAAATTTGTTCTTAGACAATTATTATTACGAAATCTGATAGATAATATCGTATTGAAATTAATATTTAGACATAATTCATGAGACACCCAATTGGACTTCAGAAAGGATTTCTAAAGAAAATTTTGATTAGACCCATTTATATGTTAGGACTTCTTTTTTCCAATCTATTTTTAACTATATTATTAGTGTCTGAACAAGCAATCTTCTTTTTTTTTTCCAACTACAATTTTAAGTAGTTTTTTAATATATACAATTTATCAACCAAAAATTTAGTAAGAAATTACTGTCGAGTGCATTGAAGCATCGATCCTTGCACTTCGAATGCTAGTACAATTCTGGATTACTGGGTAAGAATAATAATCAGGGGTCGTTTGGTACGCCAGATAAAGAATAATTCCGAAATAAAATTTGAGATTAACTTTATTTCATATTTGGTTTAGAGTATTAGCTAGTCTGGGATTTATTTTATCTCACCATTTATACTGAAATAATGAGATTAAATTAATAACTCATATAAAAGGTGGGATAAAATAATCTCATGGGATATCCCAACATATGAGATATCTTTGCTTATCCCATATGCTCATACCAAATGACGCCTAGAATATTACATAACCTATAGAACGATTCCAGATGCCTAGTTGCCCGTTGACTCGTGCTAAGATCAAGAACATTCGAAAACTACAATGTTTTGGAGTCTCGAGGATAGCTATAAACAAACTGAGGGGAATATTGTTGAAGAATACGAATCAGTGAGTTGCATGAAATTCATCAGGCATAAGATGAAAAGATCTCTGATTTTATAAGTCAGTGGGCAGCACAAACATGACAAGTTTTTACGTAACTTTGTGTAGTTTTGTCTTTTTTTTCATCTTATGTATTAACTATAAATGTATCAAAACTCGTTACTTTGGATAGTTTTTGTTTACCCCGAAAAGGTAGGATTGAATTTGCAAGTGATTTTAAGGATACACGGATCAATTTGTAATAGACGATAAACAATTGACAATATGTAAGTAAAGGTAAGTAATAAGTAAGAAAGTTAGTATGTAATGCCGTAAATCAAGATGAATTCCTTCAGCAAGATTGGAACGGTCCTCAACTTAATTACTTCGATTTCGATCCAATAATGAGAGCTTATAGTTATAATCACAATAAGTAAGATCGTACAAGTGAATAATGAGAATATGATGCCCTTTCAACATGAAGGTTGGACTCCTTTTATAGCTATGAATACAATGCATTGATGCCCGAGAATCACTCTTCAATTAAATGCAATTAAATGACAATAATGGTCTCTTAATAAGTAAGGAGTAACGGCTGACACTATATCCGGAATGGGTGCACGCTAGGCTCCTCCGATTCTTCATCCGGTGTCATCTGGTTCGGTTACTACCCGATCTTGTCCCAACATCCGGTCTTGTCCCGATGCAACTCGCATCCGATGTGGAACTCGATTACCTCCCTCAAACTCCATACCTTGCCACGTGTCGCGCCGGTTTTGATCGTATACAGATAGTCCCCACACTTTCCTGATCAAAGTTTACCGAAGTGACAGAAAGTGGAAATGATTTCTTCATTGTCTTCATTTGCAAGTTTCTTTTCAAATTACTCCGAAATAGGCAGAAAACGAATCGTTTCCTCTTCTCCAAACTCTGACTCACGTCTTATCATTCTGCAAATTCGAACACATGTTGACTTCTAATTGCACCGTTTCTTCGATTGGTTCACCGAAATATTCCGCAATGATGACTTAATCCCCTATAAAACCTTCCTCCTCTTCCATTTTCCACTTTTGCAAAATTTGCTTTCGAATGTCCTTTATTAGTTCTAAATTCCTCTTGTTCAAATCTTCATATCTCCAGATCTCTTCAAGTCTTCAAATCACCAGACCTCAAACCTTCATACCTTTAAATCTTCGTACCTTCTTATTTTCTTCATCATGGATAAAATCACTCAATCTTCTTCAAGACACTCTTCTCCGACTCCTTCATCTCCGTCAGCCACCGATGACGCTGGGCGACGCCGTGAGTCTCTTGAAGCTCAGGCTGCCATTGAGCCCAGAGCTTTTGATATGCTCTCATCCACCTTTCATTTCGACAATGAATTTGCTTGTCGTGTTGCTACTTTGAAATTCGACAGGGGTGAAGATGCTAAAAACTGGCCAATCTCCATAAATCCCTATGTTCTCGACACAGTCTGGAAAGACTGAGACTGGACCGGTCTCTCCGGGATCGTTATACCCGACCCAGACGAGGATATTACTACCTACAGATCTGAGTACTTCAATGTTTAGACCTACCCTTTCACTTTCAAACTTTTTCCTCCGATCGACAACATAATCCTTGAGATGTGCAGGACTTACAATTTATGTCTTGCACAAATTGATTCGTCTGTCTGGATGGTCGTTACCTGCCTTCGATTTCTGGCCAATGAGGTCAAAGATATCTTCAGTTTGGATCATCTGATCCAGTTATACGTTCTAAGATTTTTTTATGGCTGGATTGTCCAGATCTCGAAGCGAGGTAAACTCGCCATCCTCTCCATCATCGATGAAGATCGAGACCGAGGTTGGATGAAATATTTTATCGCATTTCCTATCGCTAAAATCATTCCAGGAAGGTTCATGCCTTTCTCGGAGGAATGAAATTTGAACTGTAAGTACCAACGATCATTCTCCTTGTTTATATAATCCCTTCGATTGCCAATTTTATTCTAAGTTTCATATTTATCACCTTCTTAACTATCTGTTGGGCTCCGGCCCATGTCGAGAACCTTTACACATGAGTTGAAAAAATTATAAGCACTCTTCCGCATAGAGAGCAGACATGGAAAATACTTTCCCAAAATTGATGAAAAGCTCAAAACCACGTTTGGTATCTTCCGAACTTTGTTTTTTCATTACCATTCCTGCACACTTTCACCATTCTTCTTTTTGTTAACAACCAGGTCTGCCGAAAAGTACTTCAGTCCCAAAGACCAATCATGCGGCTGCTCTGGCTCTCTCTAATCCAGTACTTGATCCAGCTATATCTGCTCGCCGTATCGCTGAGGTACCGAAGAAAAATAAAATATCAATACTTGAATCCATAAAACCTCTAAAGTCTCCTTCAGTTACTTCAAAGAGGAAAATAGCTCCGGAAGTGGGCGGCCCTTCCTGGGTTAAGAACACCACCAACTCTCCAGATGAAGATGTTTGGATAAAGAAGACCAACACCACTCCGGTAGAAGATTTTTCCATCGGAGTCAAAGAAAATGTTGTTGCTAAAGCTGTCGTACCCCCATCCGGTGCCGCACCAACTTTTGCCACCACGTCATCAACTGCCGAGCAAACTCCCTGTCATCATTGAAGGTGAGGATAAATCCACGAATGAGGAGCCATTGATGAAGAGACAAAGGACTTCAACTTCTTCTCTATCATCACAACCGACCTCCCACTTTGGGCAAGAGGATTTTGATCGCCTCTTCGATGAGGCTGGAACCTCTGCAAGCCCGCTTCAATCGATGAATACTTCCGGGTTTGCTCACTTGACAATCCCTCATAGGCTTATTAAATCAAGTCACCCCCGAAGAATCATGCCTTCTACCGATCCAAGATCGTGGAATTATTCACGGCTCCGAGCATAGATCCGAAGAAAATGAGGAGTTTAACTTTTTTTTTTCGTAAGGACATGAATTTCTTATATCGACCAATCAGGGTCGCAAGCTATTTGAGGCCTCTGATCGGAGTCCAATAAAGAGAAGATGAAAAATATCTCTTGGCAATGACATTTCAATGAAGGCATGCACCCATCCAACCGGGTATATTCGCCTAACCTTTCCTTTCTTGCTTTTATCTTTCTTTTATCCCTATCCTTTTCTTTTAACATATTCTAACTTGAACTCGGCACATATTTTTACAGTCATCCATTTTGGTTGGGGAAGGTTTCTTCGGTGCCTCAAGGAAAATAGAGATCTAAAGGGTCAAATGGATGTCCAAGATAGAGAAATCCGATATCTCAAGGAACTTCTTTAGCAAAAAGATGCTCAATTGCAGCGAGCCAGTGATTTGCCCATTTTTAGGGCAGAGTTATATCGAGTAAGAGGTGACTACCTCCAGGCCATGAACGACCTCGCGATCATCAATGAAGAAAACAAGTCCTTGGATAAGGAGAATGATGAGCTCTATGCTGACCTCCAGACCCTTACTCAAGAACTCGAATAGCAAGAGGAAGTCCAGCATTATCAAGCGCAGAAGTAAGACTGACTTATTGTCGAGGTCGACCGTCTCAATTCCGAGCTCACCGCAATAGATGGGGAGAGAGTTGCTGAGAAGACTACTATCAAGGAAAACTTCGAGCATGACTTGGAGATATCCAATGATCGACTCTATCAGTAAGCTCATAACATCGAAAAGCTAAAAGATAAGCTTGAGGCTGCTTCTCGGAGAAATATTTAGATTTCAGCTCAACTGACTCAAGCCTTGGTTGAGCGGGACCAAGATCTTACCGATATGGAGGTTGAGGTGGCCCGAATAGTGCTAAAAATTGAGCACATAACTATGAATGTCCGAAGGTACACTCTAAGACAAGCTCGAGATGGGATCCCGGAGTTAGACGATAAGATTACCGAGGCAAAAGATCTCGTGCTCAGAGACTTTCGCAAACTGAATGGCGACAGTTCTGAAGATGACACCGAGGACTCCAAATCTAAATCCGACTAATCTTCAAGCTTTCATGCCTTTATATTTTTTATTTCCTTTTTGTGTAATTTTATTTTGGTCGTTTCCCCGACCTTGTTTATGAATGAATACTTCCTGAAATTTCTTTTGTCTCAATTGTGATTTTTCTATCTTTTCGCATCCATTATTGCTTTCTTATTTTCAATAACTTAGCTAAACAAATCTTAAACCCATTTCGGGCTAATTGTCTCCGACTTCGGAGTTTTACTTAAACAAACCATCACTCAGTATAAGCACCCTATTTTTATGCTTATGAATAAGATGTTTCCTATTCATTTCTGGCATGAATGTTGGAATTTTATTTATTTCTAACTTTCTAGACAGTTCAAGTGTCTTTAAAAATAGGCTAGATTAATTTGATCTGATGCCTTAGAAGCATGCTTCTAGAACATTTTGTTCTAGATGCTTTTATGCTGACAGTCCCCAGTTAAGGACTTAACGAATTTAGCTCGTAAGCCTGGCGATATTTCTAATTATTTTGAGTAGTACCGACAAAGAAGAAACATGGATATAAACTTTCAAGGCAAATTTCGAACAAAGTACAATTTCATTTATGCTTTGCTTCGGATGAACACTGGGAAAGATTCATTCAATCTTTTTGCCTTTACCTAATTTCTCTGTAAACATTAACACTACTTTGGGCAAGATTCATTCGATATTTAAGTGTAACAACTCATCTGGTCATTTTTAGCTAAAGACCTTTATTTGCTTATTTGACCCTTCCCGTAAACTCTATGTAGGGTTTATGATGTGCGGGGATGGGTGACACTGATCCCGAGGTCCATTTTGATACGTTTCATATGAAAAACCCAAAACTAGAAACTTAGAGTTGGATAACTCAAAGTTGACTTTTGACCAAATGGGTTCATTTCCGGGTTCCATCGCTTCCGGTAGTTTCAGAGGATTATTTATGATTTAGCCAAGTCATTGGTTTGCTTCCCAGACAATCAGATGTGTTTTGTGATTTTATTTATAAAGTTTGGATATTTGGTTTTCTCGGATGATTCTTTAAAAAAGTATGCCTTAGCTTGGTTATATGTGAAATTCAAGGGTATGAGCGGGTTTATAGCACTGTATTACCATAGACGGGCATGTATGGTTTGTGCCTAGGGGTCTCGGGAGTGTTTCAGGTGTTTGGTGAGAACTGAGGTTGTTTTCAAGGATCTAGTATCTGGTATCTGCCTTGGCGACACCAGTTCTCGCTCTGGCGTGTCCGCTTCAGCGGAAGGATGGCTCGCCAAAAGTGACGGTTGGGAAGTGTTTGGTTTCTACCTTGGCGGAGGGTTTTTACGCAGGGGTGAGTCCGCCTCTGCGAAATCGGGTTCACCGTAATGCTGAGGTGAGATGTGAAGTGACACCACCTCAGCGAGGTCTTTGTTCACTGTAGCGGGTCCGCTCCAGGTGAGTCAACTCTGCCGGGGTAGAATCACTGTATCATATGTCCTATATGTTTTCCTAGGCCAGATTTCATTTTCCAAAATAGCAAGTCTCGAACCTAGCGCCGCCATTAGGGTATTTTTGAAGAACAAGAATAATTTCATCCTTTGGGGTAAGAGATTTTTTTACTTTATGACTTAATTACTTATTTCTAAGTCCTTTAATGGTGGGTTAGTATATTTATAAGTTGGAGAAAATGAAATTGCAAGTTCCTATGAGATTAAGAGAGTTAGGTTATTGATTAATGAAGATTTTACAGATTAGTTTACTTGTAATATTATGAATTGGTGATGGATATTGTTAGATAATCATGTTGTAAGGCTTAATTTGAATATAGAAACCTATTCCAATTGGGGGAAATTTCTAGAGTTTTCAATTTGGGGCTTTTTGTATAATTTTCAATTGAAGGTTCAAATGTGTATAGTTTTCAATTAACTTAATGCTATGACTACCTAGTAGGTGTTCTTAGTATTTGGGTATTCGAGTCTTGGTGATGTGGGCCTGGGTTGGTATTTTAAAGTCTCGTTTTGTTAAGGATTATATCTTTGTATGTTGTGTAAGCTTTATATTAACGAATAGTATGTACGTGGATATACTTCGACGATCACGAGGTGCAGTGGAAGGGCAAGGTGGTCATCGAGAATTGATTGGCTGGCACTCCTATTCAGCGCAGAGGTAGGCTACGGTTTAGTTTTTCGAGATTTCGATAGAAGTGCGTAATTAGTTATAAATACTGAGGGGTATTATGCGTGTGTGGAGGTCCCACTCAGACAGTTGTGATGAACGTCTGAGTGGGCACCAGTGTTGAACTGTGATGATGGGGTTTGGGGAATCAGTCTTGTGCTGGTTTTGGCTGTTGATTATTTGGGCTTGTCGCCATAGTTGCTTGATATGTTTACTCATCACACATGTTTTCGATATGATATCCTGATTTGTACTTGGACTGTATATGTGTATTGAACTCTGGAAAGCATGTGATATTCATCTCTATACTTGGTTGCATCTCATCACATCATGATATCTTGCCATAAATTGTCATTTGCATTTATACACTCATGATTCAGTGATATTAATATGAGAGTAGTATGAATATGATGTGGGCCCAAGAGGCCAAAAAGATAAGAACGCTTATGAGATTATAGCAATATTGACATGATATTGATACACGGGGAATAGAGTTACATGCCTACAACATGATATTATTACAGCTAAGTGTTGGGCTCCAATGGGACATTTCGGAGGGGTATATAGACTTCGCGTGTTCCCCATGGGTGTATGGATTATAATAAAACCTTGACGTACTATATACCGAATGGATAAATGTACATGGCATATGCATTACATTCATATCATAGATACATATGCCATTTCATTGATTAATTGTGGATGAACTTGTATTTGAAGTGATTGTTGATTACTTGACTAGATTCTGGACATGAAAGGATTATACTTGTTACTTGGATTACTGTTTAAACTCTTTGGCACTAGATGATGTAATTGATTATAGACTCTTAATTGAATAAAGAATTATGTGAACTATGTGAATCATTTTGTGGACTATGTGACACTACTTGGATTATTGGACTGATTAGTATAGGATTACTTGGTGTCAACTTGGTATTTATCTTTTTTTTTTGTGTATCTTCCATCATTATCGGCCTATGATGTCTACGAGGGTACGTTGTGTACTCATATTACACTTGTTGTATCATTTCTTGATGCAGATACATATCTGACGACTAGCTCAAGACCGCATGGCCGAGTTTGAGTAGTTGACCCCCAGCTTTTAGGGTGATGATGCTATCTCCAGCATGCCCCAGATTTACTCTATCTCTTTACTGTTCTAGAGATATGTTTACAGACATACAACTTATGTATTCAGTTGTTACTTGATGTCACTGACTTCCAGACTTGTATCATTTTATTAGAGCTCTTGGATCTACAAACTAGATCACTTAGGGGATTTTATGGTTGTATCAGACTTATATTTCTTCCGCATTTATATTATGAGACAACTTAGGTAGTATTTTGTTATTTCCCGTTTTTACTTAATTTTTATCATGTGTAATGATTTGGGAGTGGTTCACCTATCGGTGGAATTATGTAGGTGTCACCATGATTCCTGAAAAGGGGTCGTGACATTAACCCTTACAAAATTTCATAGTTAAAAAAACTTTAAAAATTTTGGAATTTCTTTACTCTAAACTCCTTCACTTCTCAACCGAGAGTTACTCTGAACTCCTTCACTTCTCTACCGAGGATATGGCAGTACCCTAGTGTTTGTGTTCGAAATATGAGAATTTAAACACTATTTGCTTTCCACTGCCGGGAAGTCCCCAGTGTTATTGTCCAATTCTCATCCACTTAGTAAAACGCTTTACATTGTTGCCTCATTAAAAACCTTGCTGGCAAAATCTTTTTCGGGATAAAAACCGTGCTAAGAGGAAAAGAGTGCAACACATGTTTTCAGACCTAATTCTAATATTCCGGTCTTAGCATAATGACTCCGACTTTTTCTCTGTAAAAGTTAGTAATTCTAAAATAAATAAAGTTCAAATAATTAATCAAACTTATACATCAACATTAATATCGTTTCAAGTGACTGCTATTTCAATTGTTTGGCAACTTTTGTCCATCTTCGGCTTGTAACAAGTACGAGCCTTTTTCGATTATTCCTGACACTTTGTAGGGTCCCTTCTAGTTCAGGCCCAACTTCCTTTCATTGGAGATTTTGGTGTTGAGGGTCACTTTTCATAGAACCAAGTCCCCTACTTAAAAGTGTCTAAGATTAGTCCGCTGGTTGTAGTATCTTCCCATCATTTACTTTTGAGCCACTAGTCATAGCAATGCTAACTCACGGTGTTAATCCTTTAAGTCAAGCTTGACTGTCATAACTTTGTTGTTTAACTCTTCGGTTGAAAGGTTGAACCTTAAGCTCGACTCCCCTACTTCACTAGAATTAGTGCTTCTGCACCATAAACCAAAGAAAATGGTATTTCCCTGGTTCTAGATTTTGGTGTCATTCTGTATGCCCATAACACTTTCGGTAGAATTTCTCTCCACTTTTTTACTCCTTTAGTCTTTTCCTCATGTTCTGAATGATTGTTTTATTTGTTGACTCTGCATGCCCATTTGCACTTGGGTGATACCGAGTCGATACTATCTTTTTGATTTTCAATCCTTCAAGAAAATTATTTACTTTTTTCCCAACGAACTGATGACCATTGTTGCAAGTAATCTCCATCGGTATACTGAACTGACAAATGATGTGATCCCAAATGAAATCGATGACTTCTTTTTCTCTAACCTTCATGAAGGTCTTTGCTTCAACCCACCTAGAAAAATAGTCAGTCATAAATAAAATAAAGTGTACCTTTCCGGATGCCATGTGAGTGGTCCCACAATGTCCATCCCTCATTTCATTAACGGTAAGGAGACAAAACCTGATGCATTAGTTCTGCCGGTTGGTGGATCATTGGTGTGTTCCTTTGGCATTCGTCACACTTCCGAACAAAGTTCTTAGCGTCTTCCTCCATTGTGACTAATAGTACCCGACCCTGATTAATTTTCGAACCAATAATTCTGCTCCTGAGTGATTGCCACAAGTCCCTTTGTGAACCTCGCATGTCACATAATCTATTTCTTGAGGTCCTAAGAACCTTGCTAAAGGACCGTAAAAGGATCTCCAGTACAACTTGCCATCGACCATGCAAAACCTAGCCGCCTTCGTGCGAAGGGCCCTTGACTCCTTCAGATCAGTATCCAATTTTCCATCCTGAAGGTATTTAACGTATTTATTCAGCAAGTCCCAAGTCAAACTCGTGGTATTCACCTAGGCGTGGCCACCATCAATTACAGAGTTGAACAGTTTGACCATAAACTCATCAGATTCCACGGAAGACCCTAAATTTGCCAACGCATCATCTTTATTGTTTTGTTCTTGAGAAACATATTCCTTGGTCCATTATTTGAACCGATGCAATAACACTTGAATTTTGTCCAAATATTTTTGCATTCTTTCTTCTTTCACTTCGAACATGTCGTTCACTTGATTGACAACCAGAAGCAAGTCACATTTTGCTTCGATGACTTATGCTCCCAAACTTCTTGCCAATTCTAGACCTACAATTATAGCCTCGTACTAGGCTTTATTGTTAGTCAATTTCACAGTTTTTATCGACTGCCTAATAACATCCCCCGTGGGTGTCTTAAGCACCACCTCGAGTCTGGATTATTTTATGTTTGAAGCTTCGTTCGTATATAAGGTCCAAATCCCCTAAGTTGTTCCTGAGGTTATTTTAAGTTCTCATTCCACCTCGGTAATTATTCCGGGTGTAAAATCTTCTATGAAGTATGCTAAAACCTTTGATTTTATAGCCGTTCTTGGTTTATACTCTATGGCATACCCATTAACTTCTACTGACCATTTGGCTAACCTACCGGTCAATTGGCGTTTATGCATCACATTTTTAATAGATAAGTCGTTACTACACATATAGGATGACATTGAAAGTACAATATTAATTTTCTAGTAGTTGTTATCAACGTTAATGCCAACTTCTCTAAATGAGGATATCTAGTTTCTGCACTAGCTAGCGTCCTACTTATATAATAAATAGGAAAATGTGTACCTTTCTATTCTCGAACCACTTCGGACACTGCCAGATACAAAAACAGATGCTCATCCGCCTTCGGTGTATGTAATAGTGTCGGTCTGGACAAGTACTTCTTCAGATCCCTCAATGTTTGTTACAATTTCGGAGTCCACTTGAAGTCATTCTTCTTTTTTAACAAAGAAAAGAATCTATGACTTTTCTCCAAAGACCGAGATATGTATCTACTTAGGGTGGCCAGTCTTCCGGTGAGTCCTTGCATCGTCTTCACATCCTCAAACATGTCCAAAAATTCTTTGATAGCTTTGATCATATCCGGATTGATCTCTATTCCTCGGTTTGAAACCAAAAAACCCAAGAACTTTCCCGAGCCAACTCCAAAAGCACACTTCTCTGAATTCAACTTCATATTGTACTTCCAGAGTATGTCAAATCATTCCTGTAAATGCTTTAAATGGTCTTCTATTTACAGTGACTTTACTAACATATCATCAATATAAACTTCCATTATGTTACCAATTTGGTCCTCGAACATGCGATTAACTAGGCATTGGTATATTGCTCCAATATTTTTTAAACCAAATGGCATCACGTTATAGCAGTAAGTCCTGTATCTAGTTATAAAAGAAGTTTTCACTTGATCCTACGAATTCATCCTAATTTGGTTGTATCCAGAGTAAGTGTCAAGAAAACTCAACATCGCATGCCCTGCCATAGCATCAATCATTAGATCGATGTGCGGCAAAGGAAAATAGTAATTTGGACAAGCTTTATTTAAATCTTTAAAATCTATGCACATTCTCAATTTATTGTCCTTTTTAGGTACGACAACTACGTTTGCTAACCAATATGAATACTCTACTTCACGGATGGAACCTATATTTAATAACTTTATTATCTCCTCTTTGATAAACTTATTCTTGTAGTCAGCATTGACCTCCTTTTTTGCTTTATCGAAAAAAAGCTTGAGTCCAAACTTAACTCGCGTGTCATAATCTCCAGTGGGATACCTGTCATGTCCAAGTGGGACCAGGCAAAACAATTAGTGTTAGCTTTAAGAAATTTAATCAATTTAAGCCTGAGCTCCGGAGATAATCCTCCAAGTGATTAGAACCTAGTGGAAGTTGAGAAATTAGAACCTCCAAGTGAGGCCGTTTGACCAATAGTTGACTTCTAGGTAAATGATCCTTTTTCAGAATTTCGTCAATTCTGTGAGGTCCGGAGGGTCGTTTATAACTTGTTAGGATAGTTGGTTTTGTTCCCGAGGCCCTCGGGAGTGTTTTCATCTATTGGTTGCAAAATTAGTTTTAGGTTGTTAGGGGTTAACCCAAAGAAGTAAACCTCTGATGGAAATTTCGAGACCACAAGTGAGTCTATTGCGTGTTTTTACATATTTATACATATCTGGTTTATGTCGGGGAGGTCTCGGGTGATTGTCGAATTTCGGGTTAGAATTATGAAAGTAGAAAATCTACTGGTATCTGGTGTATTCACTAGGGCGAGCCTCAGTGCGCCCCAACGGATGTTAGGACCGCCGAAGCGGACATCAGACCGCTACTGGGAAGGGCTAGGAGCTTGATTAGGGCCACATGCGTAGTCGAGTTTCCATTGGCACGGGCTCCGCTGCAACGGACCTTGACTGCTACATCAGACGATGAGAAAACAGAATTTGTTTTAAGTATTAAATTGGGTCTTTCTTCCCTCATTCCGAAAATATTTTCTAAGGCGCTCTTAGGGCGATTTCAAGCATCCTTAGGTGGATTCTTCTTCGGGTAAGCTTCTTAAGCCTTGTATTAGTTTCATTTACCTTTTTTAAGTTAATTTAATGGTGTAAAAAACCTAGAAACAAGTAAAGAAAATGAGTCCTACCTAAATATTGTATATTTGATTATTGGGACTAAATGTGAGATAAATTGATGGGTTTTGCTAATCTAAGCTTAGATTTCACTATTTAGTTACTTTTAGGCTTGAATATTCCACTATGTTGATAAATTTGAATGCTGGAAAATTAGGGTTCATACCCAAATTGGGGGTTTCCACTTGAATCTAGAAATTGGCCTAGTCTTGAGTTATTTTAGCAATTAATTAGTAGGATTGAACTTCTATAATATTGAATTGCATATTTCACTTTCAAAATGACAATTTTATCCTTGTGGGCCCGTTTCCCCTTTGTCCCTTAGTTGGTTTGGATTCAAAGGAATAATCTAGTGTTTTGGGTATTGTTAGTTCTATTTCTAACTCACATTCGATAATGTCTAGACTTCGAGTGCTACCATGATCCTCGGAAATGAAAGGCTGAAGTGTGATCGTTGTGACTCACGCTCGGCATCCAGGTAGGTTATGGTTTATCTTCTGGTTAGACTTCAGTTAGTGAAGTGTATGTATAGTTAGTTACTGTCAGAGAAAGCATGTACGCCTTCAGGTATGAAGTTGGGATGGATTACTTAGGTTGGTATTGTTGACTGATTTGTGGTTTGTTGCCTCTTTGTTATTTATTGGCTTACTGCCTAGTGTTGGATAGTGGATTACACTTAGTTATCATATCATCCTTGTGATATAGTTGTCTCTCACTTATCTTGGTACTATCATGGATTGATGAAATAACTTGACTAGATACTAATATTGTGATATATGTCCATGTGTGGCATGATTGGGGATTGATATGATACATTTGATATTGTCGATTGCATTGCATTCATCCTTATTTCCATGATAGATTGATAATATCTATGATTGGTGTGATGGTGATAAGTGAGAAGAAAACATCAGTGGTTCTTGTGACATATTGATAGCGTAGCCATCTCTGAGTTGTGTGTGGAATGGCTAGCGGTGTGGTCGGTGATAGAGTCATCTCTAGGATGTGTGTGCGGAGTGGCTGGTACATAGACTTCACAGGTCCCCCATGGGTCATGACTGCTGGGACATAGAGATATTTTGCTCGGAGCATGTGTATACAAAGATTACATTTGACCAGTGCATTACATTGCATATTTACTCATCCTTACATTCATATATTTATTGAATTCTGAATTGAATCTCTATACTTGAGTTTTTTTATTCTTTGACTGTGATAGTATTTGTACTTGATTTGCGAGCATGTCTATTCTTCAGTTTCTTTATTTATATATGTTAGCTAATTGTTGTGACCTATGATACCTATCAGTACATAGTGTTTGTACTGATACTATCTTGTTGCATTCTTCTGAGTGCAGAGTACGTGACCAATTCCACATCCACTCCTCGAGATTGATCCCGAGGCCTGGTGTCGAGTCTTATGAGCACTGCTTGATGATTCTACTGCCCGGAGACTCCTTCCTTATTACTTATCTTTTCTTTTATTCGGAGACAGTATCGTATTTTAAGACTTGTATCATTCAGACTTATATTGATTAGTGACTCTTGTATTGTTTTAGACCATTCCTTGGGGTTATATTAGTATGGTACATCTCACTTATGTTATTTATGATTTAGACATCCATTTATCTTATTCTATTTACTTTATTATTGTTGAATTATTGATTAAGGGATCGGTTTGTCTACCGATATGGGAAATGGTAGGTGCCCGCATGACTTAGTGAGTTGGGTCGTGACATCATTGTTGAAAGATATTATTTCTTCCTATAAGAAGCCCTGGATCTCTTTTCTCGAATTATTGATACTTTCGTCTTCTTTGCGGTCATGACGGATCCTTTCAGAACATCCATCCCTTCGATAATCATATTTATGATATGTTGGAGTTCAACTGGATCCCCCTGCTTGTTTGCTTCTCTATTTTTGTAGTTTCCTTTTGCTCGATCGCTCAAGAATTCACGCAGATTGTCATTTATCAACAGTTAGTTCATTTCATCCCTCAGCTGATGACAATCCTCTATTCGGTGACTATGAGTTCCATAATAATCATATATCAAATTTGGATCTCTTTGAGCTGGGTCTATCTGGAGTGGTCACGACCATCTTGTCTCCTTAATGTGTCCAATAGCCGAAACAAGTGCAGTCGCACCAACGTTGAAATTATATTAAAAAAGCCTCGGCCTTTCTATACTTATAGAGAAAGCTCCATCGGTATCATTTTTAAATTGCAAGCCCCTACTGGTAGACCCTCAATCATTACGTATATCTCATCTGTCCGATAAAAAGTTGCAATTGTTGCGACCCCTATCCGACCTGAAGTTCGATCTTTTACGTTATCCGTAGGATTGCTACCTAACGTTTAGAAGCTTCACTTCCGACTCATCTACCCTCTTCAAGTTATCAAGATTCTTGTTCCACCATGCTGACCCCGAAGGATGTTCGAACTGATCATCTTCCACTCGAATTTTGGACTCGTACCTATTATGTATGTCTGCCCATGTCAATGTCAGGAATTCCAACAAGTTTTCCTTTAATTTGAATGAAGCACTGGAGCTCCTACGATCTAATCCTTGGTGAAAACTTCAGTTGCTCACTCATCCAGTACTGTGGGAAGAAGCATGCGTTCCTTCTGAAACCTTGTCACGAACTCTCGCAACAACTCTGTATCTTTCTGAGCAATTTTAAGTATGTCCGCTTTCCTTTCTTGGACCTTCCGTGCTCTGGCATGTACCTTTATAAAAGCATCTGCAAACATTTCAAATGAGTTAATAAAGTGTTCATGCAATATAAAGTACCATGTCATTGCCCCCTTGGACAATGTTTCGCCAAATTTCTTCAGCAATACCGATTCAATCTCATTCGGATGCATGTCATTGCCCTTCACCGCATAAGTGTACAAGGTCACATGCTCTTGCGGATCCATAGTTCCATCATATTTCAGGAGATCTAGCATTTTGAACCTTTTCGGTATCAACTTCGGAGTTGCGCTCTATGGGAATCACAACTGGATATATCTCTTCGAGTCTGGTCCCTTCAAGATCGGAGGCACTCCAGGAATCTGATCTATCTGTGAATTATACGTTTCAACATTATTTTCATTAGTATCCATTCGCTTAGTTAAAATTTGGAGCATTTTCAAGACCTCCGAGAACTCATTTGCCCCCGATCCGGTGTTATCCCCTTCGACTTAATCCTTCTCTTGGACCCGATCCCCAACCCGAATGGGACGAGTTTCATTTTCCGCACTTGCTTCTCTGCTCTTTTTTTGCAACTGAGTAATAGTCTCTTATTGCTCCTTCATCATGTCAAATATTCGAGCCAAATCTATTTCGCCATCTTCAACATCGTTCGGTGTTTTCTCACGTGACCTTCTAGACCCTTGGGGTAAAACTAAGGGGTTATGCTGATGCTCGCCAGTTATTAGGTCGACAGGTGGGGCTGTTGTTGTTTTTATTGTTGTCGCTAACTTCAACATGAATTTCTCTAACCATTTTACGAATGTTTGGTATTGACCTGTTTTCACAAAACCTCACAAGAAATAAGTGAAATTTGAGTTTGAACAAATCACCACTATTTTCCTAACGGTGGGCACCAAACTATTTACCTCAAAAATGTATAGTTGAATTTGTAAGTGGTTTTAAGGATACGTGGATCGATTTTTAATAGTGATGATAAACAATTGACAATAAGTAAGTAAAGGTAAGTAATAAGTAAGAGAGTTAGTCTGTAATGCCGTAAATCAAGATAAATTCCTTCAGCAAGATTGGACTCGGCCTAAGCTTAATTGCTTCGGTTTCGAGCCAATAATGAGAGCTTATAGTTATAATCACAATAAGTAAGATCATACAAGTGAATAATGAGAATATGATGTCCTTCCAACATGAAGGTTAGGCTCATGTTATAGCTATGAATACAAGGCATTGATGTCTGAGAATCACTCTTCAATTAAATGTAATTAAATGACAATAATGATCTCTTAATGAGCAATGAGTAACGGATGACGTCATATCCGAAACGGGTATGCGCTAGGCTCCTCCGGTTTTTTATCTGGTGTCGTCTGGTTCGGTCACTACCCGGTCTTGTCCCAACATCCGGTCTTGTCCAGATGCAACTCACATCCGATGTGGAACTCGGTTACCTCCATCAAACTCCATACCTAAACTTTGTCATGTGTCGCGTCGGTTTTCACCCCATACAGTTTTGTTGCTTGAAATGTATATTTAAGGTTCTAAATTTTTCTTGTTAAACTCTTTCAGATTATTTTAGGTTATTTTGAATCAAAATTCATCTTTAATTTGTTAGCAATTATTATTATTATCTTACACCCCACTATCGTTTATATTTAGGATCGTATCAAATGCTGGACTATCTAAGAACTTCTGCTTTGCATTTTGACCCAAGCACTTGAAAGTTAAGGGCACTACGACGTCTTGAAGAAATTGCACAGTTCTCTCTTCAAATGGGTTGGTCTTTAACTTTTGACTTCAAAATCCAATTTATGCCTAGTGAAACATAAGTTATTTAAGGAATCCGTCGTAACTTGTGGGATGTTAAGATGAGAAAATATAAACTTATGCCCCGCTGAAAAATTATTTGCCTTGAGGGATAAAACTTAAAGACCAGCACAAAAGTACAAATGACCGTCACATCTCTGCACTCTCTATTCTCTAGCGTCTTGTTCGACATCCACATCAAAAGCCCAATTAGAGTGGATAACAATATTGATGGGCTAAAAGTAGAACTTCAATAAATTGATAAAGCTTGTTTTACTCACTTCTCAATGTTTAATTAATACCTATTTCAGTGAAGCAGGACGGAGAATAAAAGGAAAATACAACAACAACAACAACAACAATTGGAGTCTGGGGAGGGTAGAATGTACACAGACCTTACCTCCACCTTAGTAGGTAAAACGATTGTTTCCGGGAGACACTCGGCTCAAGACAAAGCATAATCAGGCAAAGCAAGCAAAGCAAAACAAAGTATGAGAAACGGTCAGACTCAGACGAGAAATTAAAACATTGTGGACATGCATATAGTAAAAATCAAATACGCAATGGTAGCGCATTCTAACAACAGAAACAATAGCAATAAAAGGAAAATACCTAACAGAAAAATAACTCTAGAAAATGTTTTACTATAGTTTCTGCATGTATTAACAAGCTCAAATCTCATTATTATCAAATTTTGTGGTGGGATGAATATAATCACTCTACTCTGGATTTCTCGAATCGAGCCTTGAAATTTTTGATAGGAAATACTTTCCCTTTTAGTTACATGGTAAATCCAGATTAGTCAGTGAGCCAAAAGATGAGGCGAAAAAGATTTTTTTGTGTCAGCAAACAACAAGTAACAAGACATGCATTCAAATTTAATTCAACATCTCAAATTGAAATCAGGCTCCCAAATTCTATGGCAAAACGCCTACTTTGTTTTTATGAGTGCCAAGTCGCAACCATGCAAATTTATTTCTTATTTCCTCTGAGCAAAAACAGGTGTCAATAAATATACGAGAAAAGAGGTGCACTTATATCAGGGTTCCTTTGAAGTAATTTTTCAGTAAGGATTTATGCACACCGGCCCGTCATTAAATTTCATAAAGAAAACATTTATTCCCTGCTTTTCCTTCCCCAACAAATGTCCACAAATTACTAATAGTTGGCTTCCGAGTCATTTCGTGGAATCATTCACACTAAATAGAACAATATTAGGATTCTTAATAATATCTAAAATACTTTATTATCAAAAGTTGTGGTGAGATGGTAAGTAACCCTCCATCCTTAAATAAAAGTCTCGGGTTCAAGCCCTAAGAATAAACTCATTTATCTTCTAAAATGAGACTTCCTAACACAAATTTAGATTAGTCAAACTCCGAAGCAAGTAACAAATACCGGATGAGAGACTAAAAAAACCAACAAAAAAAAAGAATTAGAAGAGAGAATGAGATCTGTTGCGGTAGTAGATCATCCCCAAGAATTTCTACGAAATAAAATTTAAAAAGAAAAAAATGGAAAATAATTTTTCTTGTTCTAATTTTATCATTCAGTATCTGAAGTTTATTGATCCAATTAATATGAATTCTTATCGAGTAAGCCACTAAATGAGATATAGGTTTCCACATTTGATGAAAAGTAGTTTATACTTGTAGCTCCCTACCGAGAATGATGTAGCCATGGTGGGCTTTAAAGCCCAATTGGTCTAGCTTGATATTCAGCATGGGCCCAGGTAGAAGTTTCAACTTTTTAAGGCAAAATATTTTCATCGCAAACTGTTTGTCTATTGTTTCGGTATCCTTTTTTGTTTTAAATGTTGAGTGGAAGGTAGGTTTGAATTTAAAAGCCGGTTATTAAGACAAGTTAATGTTAGCAAGTCTACTATGACAGAATATAAGTTAATCATAAATAACTCAATTTAAAATTGGTTCAATATGAGTCAACCCATATGTCACACCCTAAACTGGGGTATCGCCGGCACCCGGTGCCCTGCTGGCCCGAGCATACCACTCTGATGACCAATCTTCTGTACAAGTAAGAGTTTCGGCCGACAAGGTCGTACTGAAATATATCGCAACCACAGCTCTGATAAAAAGGGATTAACCCAACACATACATACAATGGGACAGAAAAGGTCACAACATGATTTTAACAAAAGCTAACTTAGCCGGCAAGGATACACATCAACACTATACACAACAAAAATAAGTTCGTGAACTTCTACGAGTGACTGATCCGACATATGGCCGGGATAGGGCCCCACCTACCCATACTATACATAACTCTGCAAAACACTTCATATATGACCAGGAAGCTCTGGGAAGACGAAGCTTACTTACTGATGGCTGGACTCGACATCTCTTACTGAGGTGGCCTAGCAGAGTCTCTATCAGAACATGCGGCATGAACACACAGCGCCCCAGACAAAAGGGATGTCAATACGAAATAATGTATCGAGTATGTAAAGCATGAATAACAATATGAATCTGTAAGTTGTAAGGAAAAGCACATAATCAATATGAAGCAATAATTGTAAGGGAAAGTATAGGCAACCTGAGCCACATGGATGAACAATGAAACTCTGAAACCTAATACAACCTGTCAGGATAAATCTTTATTGTATAAACCATCCTCGTCTTATAGTGCTAGGTATAATGTGTCATTAACCTTGGGTATATGTATGAATATGCAATGCAATATGCACACCAACTCATGTATGTGTTGTAGAACACGTAACACGATCCATTATATGTATATGTTGCAGAACGTGCAACCCAAACCAATAAATGTATATATTGCAGAACGTGCAACCCGATTCTCTATATGTATATATTGCGAAACGTGCAACCCAATCATCTATATATATATGTTGTGGAATGTGCAACCTGATCCTCTATATATCTATGTTGCGAAACATGCAACTTGATCCTCTATATGATCATGATTATATGAATGATATCAGTGCCAATGAAAACTATATCAATACCAAAGGGGAACTCGGGGTGTGAACAACAGACTATGATAATAATGGCTCTTTGGCCCTCTTATACACTCATAAACTCTTTGACTCTACTCTTAGAATGATTCTTTGGTCGACTTAACGACTATATTTTAGAAGCTTCCTTTCTAAGACTTATGATACAATCAATAACCAACAACAAGGATCGTAAGAATTGGAATAACAATGATTACTTCTCAATATGAAACTTCGATAGACAATAGAATGAAATTCTTAACGTTTCTTTTCAAAATGATAATTCTGTAGATTTCATGTTTTTGAAAGAAAGGGATAGCTTTACATACTCGGTATATCATTTTGTACTGACGTCCCTTTTGCGGGGGCCGTTCTGTGTTCATGTCGCAGGTTCAGATAGAGACTCTGTTAGGTCATCTCAGTAGGAGTTGTCGAGTCCAGTCATCAGTAAGTAAGCTTCATATTTTCCGAGCGTCATGATCATACATGAAGTGTTTTGTAGAGTTATGTACAATATGGGTAGGTCGGGGTCCTGTCCCGGCCATATGTCGGATCAGTCACTTGTAGAAGCTCATAGACTTATTTTTGTTGTGTATAGTATTAATGTGTAGCATTGCCGGTTAAGTTATCTTTTGTTAAAACCATGTTGTGACCTTGTCAGTCCCATTATATATGTGTGTTGGGTTAATCCCTTTTTATCAGAGCTGTGATTGTGATATATTTCAGTACGACCTTATTGGTTGGAAGTCCTACTTGTACAGAAGACTGGCCATCAGAGTGGTACACTCGAGACAGCAGGGCACCGAGTGCCGGCCACACTTCACCCCCACCTCAGTTTGGGGTGTGACAAACTTGTTATCAGAGCAGGTCAGTCCTAGGGAGTCTGTGAGTTATGTGTGTAGAGTCTTGTTTATGGGTATGTTGTGTACCACACTTCTAAACAGGAGGTTGCCAGGCATTTATGGATGGTTGTTGTTCTTTCACTTCCTATATCATGTTGTAGAGTTGAGTTACATGGCTATGAGTATAATTTGTTCTCTAATTCCTTTCTCTGTAATAATCATGTCAGTTACTACAAGAGCTACTGTTAGTAATCAAGCCAGTGTTGATAGGGGTGAATGTACAAGTTATGTCTTTCCCGGCCAAGTCGATAGGGTTGAAGCTCAGAGAGAGTCACACTCTCACGTATACCCCATCAGGAGGAGATTAGAAGGGATGCAGTACCTCTAGCTCCTCAGGCAATAATTCATCCAGTTTCTCAGAATCCGGTTCCTCCAGTCCCTCCATTCGAATCTTCTGAATAAGAAGTGGGAAATGTCGTACAATTATTGACTCAGTTAGTAGCTAATTATCAGCGTCATATAAGGACTTCTATAGGATCTGAGTGTTTGGATGGTGTTGGAAGTTCTAAGACTCGAGAATTTCTAGGGTTAAGTCCGCCAGTATTCACATGGACTGACCCAAATACGGACCTCCAAGACTTTATTGACCAGATGTTGTGAGTGATGCATGCTTCAGAGACAAGCAATAGAATTGGCCTCTTTTAGGTTACATGATATAGTTGTTATATGGTATGAGGCCTGGGAGCGGTCTTAAGGATTAGATACACCTCCAGTTGTATGGGAGGAGTTTATAGAAGCCTTTTTGGACCACTACTTTCCGTTAGAAGTAAGAGATGTCAAAGTTGAGCAATTCTTAAACTTCAAGTAGAAGCGTATGAGTGTAAGTGAATATAGCATGTAGTTCAACTCGTTGGCTAGATATGCTCCAAATATCATGTATACCATAAGGGCTAGAATTCATCAGTTTGTGACACCATATTATCCATTTAAAATATGAGTAACTTAATGGAGAAAATAAATAAAATCCACAACTTTAGTAAAAATAAGTTCCTTAAAAATAAGGAAAAATGACTTCCCTACACCACTCACCCCACCACCGTCCAAAAAAATATTTTTTCTTTAAAAATAGTTTTAAAAGTTTTTTATTTGATCTTTTACACCTCTCCCCCCCCCCCCCGATCCCAACACCTCACAACGCCTCCAAAAGATTTAATTTTTTAAAAAGTTTTATTTTTATTTTATACACCATCCCACCCAACCACCCTGGATCTCTACCCCCTCCCGAATTTTCTACTTCATATATATTTTATTTTACTTTTATACAAATTTATAAAAAATAAAAAAATTGTGTGGTTAAACTTGGTGTGGGATGGGTGATGGATTGTGGTTTTGTGAGGAGGGGGCAAGGAGGCAGGGTGGGGTAAGATTTTTTTTGTACTTTTTATAAAAGTAAAATAAAATATATGAAATATAAATTGTGAGAGGGGGGTTGAGCGTATCGGTGGAGTGGGGGGGGTAAGGTTGGAGTGGGTGGTGGTGCGGGAGAAGGGTGAGTGAAGATGAAGCACATTGGATAGTAGTGGTTGGGTGGGGTGGGTGGTGGAGGGTGGATGCTTGGGGCGGGGTGGTGGGAATGGTGGGGCTTGCGTGAGTATTTCTCAAAAAAAAATTCTTGAAGGTCGTGTCATTAGAAATGTATTCTCCATACTCTACATGAAGCCATCATTTTTAAATAACTTTAGATAATATGGATATCCATATTATCCGTCGGGTTAATCCATTTTTCATCCTTATTAAATATGAGGGTGGTCGGGTAGTTGATCCGTTTTTGTTTAACCCATTTTCAACCTGCCCATATCCGACTCGATCGGCCCGTTTGCCAACCCTACTCAATAGTATCAATAAAACATGAACTTTGAACATGTTTGTATTGACTTATTTTAGATATTTTAAGCCAAAATAATAAAAATAAGTTAAAAATTATAAATTAAATTTCTAATTTATGACTTTTGACTTAAAAGCCATAAGTTAAAAACTCATCCAAAAAAATCTTTATTTAAAGAGTTATGGCAAAGAGAGATGTGAAACTAATCATGTTAGTATAAGACCTAACTTTTTGATCCCCTAAATGTGGACTACTTTGATATTCTAAAATATGTTTTTCCCAGTTTTGAAGGTTCAAATCTCTTTCAAAGTACATCTTATAAATTGTCTCGAGATGAATAAGTTGAGCACTTCCTACTTTAACGTATTTTACATTGGTGTAAATTTAAATTAGTTAGACTAGTAAATTTTGTATGACGAATAATTATATATATAAAAATATAGGGAAAACTACACTTACTGCTCCTAAAATTCAAACTATTTAAGCGTCTATGCCCCCTCTCAAACTATTTACGCGCTATGTCCAGCTCAACCCAAAGTATTTATGCGCGATTCCCCTCTATCAGATCGGCCCAAGCGTTGTGTTAATTTGATCCAATTTCCGCATGGCCAAAATTATAATTTTATCCAATTCGATTCAATCTCTCTTAATCAGTATTGGCACATTCTTCATCTGCGATATTTACGGTATGTTTGAATTTTGGGAAAGGTGGCAGGTGTTCATGTTTCTTCATTGCTTTAACAGTTAGTTTCATAAAATTTTCTAGGGTAATTGAGTTTTTAGTAGTAGTTTCTCCTATTTTTCAAAGTCTTTTAGTGTTTGTATTATATGCATGCATCAAAAGTACGTTACAACTCAATGGAGGGGCCATCATCTTCAACATTTGACTGATTTTGATGATTCGTTAGATGAAGGTGTAGATAAACAGGAGTGTATTTTGTCAGTGATGTCGGGCTCAAATTTTTCATTGCACATTGATGATTCACAGTCGATTTCTGTTGGTAGGCCTAAACTGAATCAGGGCGACCTCAAATCATGTGATGGCCCAAAAACCCGACAGTCAAAGAAGGTTGATAAAGCAATGTCGGGTAAAGATGTTGACAATGTCAAAAGAAAAGGGGAGGAAAAAATGTCGGTCGATGATTCAGATGATGAGAATGTGACAAAAAAGTGCAGTTGAGTCACAAGACCTTCCTTGTGAATCAATTCCTGGAACAACACCTGATACAATCCCTGCAACACCCGATGATACTGATGATACAAAGGTAACTTAATTTTTATCTTTTATTACCTTTAATTTCTATACTTATATGCAAAAATGTGGTGAAATCGAAGTTGTATATAATGTAGTTTTTGTTGGTACAGTTAATAATATTGTGTGTGTTTGAATTATTGAATCTTCAAGTTGTTGTGATACTCCGATAGTATATAATAGTCATTGAGTATCATAGAGGAGTTAGTGGGTGAAGGTACATTAGTTTCTTCTGTATGATTCCATCTTAGTATATTTATATACAATAGGAGTATCATTTCTAAAGAGTAGGTATGTAATTGATACTATGTTAATATATATGATATACTATTTAGGCATCACAGAGTAATGATACACGGTATATGTGTATGATAGAGTAATGGGGGATGTTGTTTTGATATGTTAATAGTCTGTGTGTGTTTGAAGTAATGATATTTCAAGTGGTTCAATGAGAGACTTCCCTCGGTCCAGACATGATACAATCATGGTATATCCATATACTGAGATGGTATCATGATGGACTGGGTTGCAGTCCTTCCTTCAATAATAGACTCTCTCAGTACACACATGATACCATCATGGTATATCCATATACTGAGATGGTATCATGATGGACTGGGTTGCAGTCCTTCATTTAATGATAGACTCCCTCAGTCCACACATGATACCATCATGGTATATCCATATACTGAGATGATATCATAAAGAACTGGGTGTGGTCTCCCTTAGTCCTTCATAATATCATTATGGTATATCCATATACTGATATGGTATCATGAAGGACTGGCTTGCAGTTCTTCAATGAGAGGCTTCCTTGAGTCCACACATGATACCATCATGGTATATTCCTATACCGAGATGGTTTCATGATGCAATGTGTTGCAGTTCTTCATTCAATGATAAACTCCCTCAGTCCACACATGATACCATCATGGTATATCCATATACTGAGATGGTATCATAAAGGAATTGATACACTTTTAGTATATATATCATATACTATTTAGGCATCACAGAGTACTGATACATGGTACATGTGTATAATAGAGTAATGATGGCTATTGTTTTGATATGTTTTTTGTATAATTGTTGTGTTTATACGTTGGTAATTTTTATACCAAGATGGCTATTGACTATAAACTAAAGATTGACTGCAACACCAACTGCGATATTGTTAGTGAGTTGAATGACAAGTTATCGGCTAGGCAACTTGCGTTGTTTAGAGAAATGTGTTTTGGATATTTTTGGACATGCCTCCAATAATGGTGCAAGGGCGATTGTTGCACAATTTGTTGATGATGGAGGTGCGTTCCTTGGATGATGATGCATTGCATTTTGTGGTGAATGGTGTGAAGTTGTGTTTTAGGTTGGGAGAGTTTGCTCTTATTACTAGGTTAAAATGTAAAGGTTGTACATCTATCACAGTCAAATCAATGTCCAATCGGTTGGTGAAGAACTACTTTAAGAGCTCAGGCAATGTTACATGGTCTCACGTTGAATAATGTTTTAAGAAAAAATACTGGAAGTTCGATGCTGATGCGGTGAAGATTGCAATTTTATATTTTGTAAACACGTTCTTTCTACGTTGAAGATCAAACTTGTTGATATGATGTACATTGATTTAGTTGAGAGTGGTGAATTTAATAACTATCCATGGGAGATAGATGTGTTTAAGGCGACAATTGAATCATGCTTGAACAAGTTCAAGACAAAGCCCTCGTTTTATCGACACGATGGATTCCCTCTTGCATTACAGATTTGGTTTTATGAGTGTTTTCCATATTTGGGAAATCGTTTTACCGATTATGTCTTTGACAAAACTTTGTGTATTTTAAACTAAAAAGTAGAGAAAAATATAGGCCACGATTATGTGTGTTTACGAATATTTGTCTTACAACCTGCTGAGGTATATTTTTATTTTAGTTATGTATATGTTATATATTTATTACTTTGTGATGCTATTTTTTAGTTGAATCTCTTTTATTAACTTTAATTGCAGGTGAAAAATGTTTTTCCAATAGAGGACGGGAGGTTGCTATTATACTTAGAAGGATTAGCATTTGAACACGTAACTGAGCCTTCTCTAAGTGAGCGTAGCGATGGATTCTTTTGCACGCAGGAGCCAAAGGTAGATATGGGTCAGAGTAGTCGTGGCGATGTCGAATCTAGCAATGTTGATATGAAGAAGTTAGATTCGTTTTGGATTCACGTTGATTCAAAGTTTGCAGAGATCCTTCAAGCTATTGTGGATATGAATAAGAAAGTAGATGAAAAATGTGGTTCGCCAGTATTGTTTCTTTTTTTTCTTTTTTTTAGCTTGTAGTTTTTCTAGATATGTTTTTGGAATTTTTGTGAGTGAAGATTTCTCTGTCCGATATGCTATTAGTATACTATGGAAATATACTAGATATACCAAGAGGGTATCACAAAGGAGTGAACCCAGTTCCCTTTTTTATTCTGCATGATACCCTTATGGCATATTAATATACTGTCAGGATATCATCAAGGATCAACGTTCATTTGTGATACTCAGTTGGTATATCTTATATAGTTCCAGAGTATCATAGAGAATAATGATTAGTGATTATCCTGATAGAAGAATTAGTAATAATCCTTTTTTATCCATGTATGATACCCATGTTAATATATTTATTTTTAGGATTGGTGAATGCAGTGATTCTGACAATCCTGGACGGTGGAGAAAACAAGCACGTGAAAAGAAGAGAAAGAAGAAAACTTAAGACTATATTTTTTTCATTTTGCTATGATTTGGCTTTGTAGTAATTTAAAAGTGTAAGATATAGTACAATCTAGTAATTGGTAGAGAAACACATTTTTAAAGAGATTAGTAATGTATTTTATTTTTGAAGCACTGAATGTCTCTTATTTTTATTTTTTAAATAGTATGTATGGTATATGTGTTTGGATTTTCTGATAGTCTATGTTTTTATTAGTTTGTTGTGTGTTAGCGGTCAATGATTTTGTGGGAAATGTGTTTTATGAATAAGAATAGCGCTCAGTCCTCAATGATATCATCTTAGTAAATGCATATACTATAATGGTATCATGTGTATATAGTACAATGGTATCACGGAGGACTAAAACATGTCCACATGATACCATCTTAGTATATTCATATACCATGATGGTATCATGGGTACTACTTAATAGTCTCACATTGATGGACATTTAGTAGTCTCTTTATACCATCATAGTATATGCATATACCATCTGAGTATCATGTGGGACTGCTGAAGAGCCGTCATTGATGGACTGAATCAACCCTCAATGATACCATATGAGTATGTGCATATACCATGATAGTCTCATGGGAGGACTGCATGAAGAGCTCATTCAGTCCTCAATGATACCATCCGAGTTTATGCATATACCATGATAGTATCATGGAGGATTATGTGAAGAGCTCATTGATGTAGTGAAGCAGTTCTACATGATACTATCTTAGTACATATACCATGATGGTATCATGAGCACTACTTAATAGTCTCACATTGATGGACATTTAATAGTCTTCTTTATACCATCTTAGTATATGCATATACCATGTGAGTATCATGGAGGACTGTTGAAGTTCCCCTCATTGATGAATTGAATCACTCCTCAATGATACCATATGAGTGTATGCATATACTATGATAGTATCATGGAGGACTGTGTCAGAGCTCATTGATGCATTGAAGTAGTTCTACATGATACCATTGCAGTATATTCATTTATCATGATGGTATTATGCATATACTATGATGGTATCATGTGTATTTACTACGATGATATCATAGAGGAATGAAGCAGGTCCACATGATACCATCTTAGTATATTCAATGATACCATCTGAGTATGTGCATATATCATGATAGTATCATGAAAGACTATATGAAGAGCTCATTGATGTAGTAAAGCAGTTCTATATGATACTATCTCAGTATATTCATATACCATGATGGTATCATAGGTACTACTTAATAGTCTCACATTGATGGACATTCAGTAGTCTCCTTTATACCATCTTAGTATTTTTCATATACCATGTGAGTAGCATGGGGGACTATTGAAGAGTCGTTCATTGATGGAATGATTCAGTCCTCAATGATATCATCTTAATATATGCATATACTATGATAGTATCATAAAGGAATGTGTGAGAGCTCATTGATGGACTGAAGCAGTTCTGCATGATACCATCACATTATATTCATATTTTATGATGGTATCATTCAGGTCTGCTGAGGAGAGTCATTATTGGAGTACAAGCATTTACTTATTATATGAATATACCATGTTATTATATGAATATACCATGAAAGTATTTAAAGCATTGATGTTTTTTTATTCAGCAAAGTTGAACTCAGATTTAGACTAACAAAATGGAAAATTGCTCTTTAGTTCTAACAAAATGAAAACATTAGTAACGAATATTTGTTTTAGTAAGGGAGAATGGGAATATTTCAATCTTTAATGGGGATATTTTTGCATGTCCTTCGGTCGTCGCCTTTCTATCCACATCGGTTGCATGTTACTGTATTGCCCCCAAGGTATGCCTCAAAACATTCCTTGTCTCTCTGATTTTTAGATCTTTCTAGTCTGATTCTTGTATTTGGTGAAAGTACAGTACTAGTAGAGACGTGTTATGGAATCTCACACATAGCCTGATGTGGTAGAGGATGTACTGGCGTCTCATATGTTTTGATTAGGAAATTACTAGTGTAGTATGGAGAGCAATGTTGATATTAGTTGATGTATAATTTTGTTAGAACTGCCATTGCGTGTGGACATGGCAGCTCATCAACTTGGAACATGCGATATGTATAGGTCTTTTGTTGTAGAGACACAATATGTTTTATTGGACCATCAATTACTGAGTGCACAAACTGTGTTGAAAGGATAACCTACATTGTTTAGTCAGTAAAATATCATTAGTGGGGGGGGGGACATATATAATCATATTTTTTGCACCATAGTTTTTGAAATTGTAATAATCTTTAAGAATATATCTCACCGACATATTTTGAGATGCTTTGATATTTACGGTCAGCACATCCTCATACGTATTGCTTAGTATGGTATTTGCATATTTGGCAGTAGTACCATATTTGTACTTCCATTTCTGCACCAAGTTTGTCATATAGTTGAGCAAATCTATAATTAGGAGCTCTCTTGTGTTCCTGGTTGCTAAATTTATTGATTCTACAATATTTGATTTCATTGATGTTGTTCGGTTGGCTGCGCAATATGCACGAGACCATTTATGGTATTCAACTTCTTGCAAGTAGGGTTTTACTCGGGGATAAATTGCATCTAACTCTATCAGAAGGTTGTTGAACTCTTGAATTGTGTATGCTCTTGACAATGCAAATTAAATGTCTTTAATAAGTTTTTTCTCCTTTTTGAAGTTCCCTTTGACGTTGTTCCATAAGTGCCACATACAGACACAATGAGGGACTGTTGGATAAATAGTTGTAGCCGCCTTTACTATGTTATCGTGTCTATCTGAGACAATACACATTACATGTCTATCCCCGTAAACCTCTATGAAACGTGTGAAGAAATACTCCCAAGAAGCATCATTCTCTGAATCAATAATTTCATACGCAAGCGGTAAATTTTATGAATAGATATAGCAATGTCATGAAAATAATATTTCTTAGTAAGGAATTTTTGTAGTTGTTCCCACATGATACCCATGAAGTATATTCTTATACCATGTGCGTATCACATATCAGTGGAGGTTTGTTTATGCAATGTAGGCAAGACATGGGGTATACTTACCTTTTGCATCTTGTGTGGCATCTACTATCATGGTCCATTTGTATGTTGCCTTTAGGAATGTACCATCGACTACTACTGTAGGTTTGTTGTACTTCCAACCTTGAATTGATGCATTTAGTGCTACGAATACATACAAGAAAGAGTCATTTTGTTCAGTAACTAGTCTTGTAACTGTCCCTGGATTTGCATACTCCAATATGTACAACTATGTTAGCAATTGTTTGTATGAATACTTTAGGCTTCCTCTACAAATTTTAATGGCCCTTTCCTTTGCACGCCATGCTTGCATGTACGACAAATTGATATCATGTGCATTTTTGACATCTCGTTGGATATCTGATGGTGTGTATACTACTTTTGGATCAGCAAGCTTTTCTTGTATGATACTATTAACAAACATCATGGTGGCAGTTCTTTCTAAGTAATTTTTATCATTCTTTGGACAACTGTGGACGTCATTGAAATATGACACTCGAAACATGTTTGAGTTTCGTACACTTCCTGATTTAAGACTCCACATGCATCCTTCTTTGACACAAGCAATATAATGTCTGGACATAATGATTGCATCATGAGAATACTATTTTAGAGCAAATAGGGGGCGTGCACATGGGATAAGTGACTGAAGCAGTCATTCATGATACCATCTCAGTATATAGATATATCATGATGGTATCATGAAGAACTGAGGGAGTTTCACATTGATGGACTTCACACATCTCTTCATGATACCATATCAATATATAGATATACTATGATTATATCATATGTGGACTGAGGGGAGTCTCTCATTGAAAGACTGTAACCCAGTCATTTATGAGACCATATCAGTAAATAGATATACCATGATTATATCATGAAGGACTGAGGAGAGTCTCATATTGATGGTTTAACCCATTCCTTCATGATACCATATCAGTATGTAGATATACCATAATGGTATCATGTGTAGACTGAGGGAGACCACACCCAGTCCTATATGATACCATCTTAGTATATGGATAACCATGATGGTATCATGAAGGACTGAGGGTAGTCTCACATTGATGGACTTCACTCAGTTCTTCATGATATCATATCAGTATATGGATATACCATGACAGTATCATGTGTGGACTGAGGGAGTTTCACATTGATGGACTTCACTCATTCATTCATTATACTATATCAGTATATGAATATACCATGATGGTATCATGTGTGAACTGAGGGAAGTCTCTCATTGAATGACTTCAACCCAGTCCTTCATGATACCATCTATGTATATGGATATACCATCATGGTATCATGTATGGACTAAGGGATATCACACCCTACTTTATGATACCATCTCAGTATATGGATATACCATGATGGTATCATGAATTATTTAGCGGAGTCTTACATTGATGGACTTAACTCATTCCTTCATGATATCATATCAGTATATGAATATACAATGATGGTATTATGTGTGGACTGAGGGAGTCTATCATTGAAGGAAGGACTGCAACCCAGTCCATTATGATATCATCTCAATATATGGATATACCATGATGGTATCAATTGTGGACTAGGGGAGTCTCTCATTAAATGACTGCAACCCAGCCCTTTATAATACCATCTCGGTATATGGATATACCATCATGGTATCATGAAGGACTGAGGGGAGTCTCACATTGATGGACTTCACCCAGTTATTTATATTACCATATTAGCATATAGATATATCATGATGGTATCATGTGTAGACTGAGGGAGTCCATCATTGAAGGATGGACTGCAATCCGGTCCATCATGATACCATCTCAGTATATGAATATACCACGATTGTATCATGTGTGTACATTAGGTATCATAGACAATTTTATAGGAAATTGACAAAAACAGGCACGGACCTTCTGTGACATGATTTGTCAATATAATTTTGGCCAACTTCAATTGCTTGTTTGAGTGGATCAGTAATGATGATGTTGTGATCCATGTGTTGCGGTTGATGAATGATATTGTCTATCATATCTATGTCACCATCGTTGTTACACTTTGTGATTTTGCATTCTGTCGCGTTGTTAATAGATACCGATGTCCCGGGAGAAAATAAGACTTTAAGAAAGGGTAGTGAGTATTTACGGCTTATTTACAGAGGTTCTGGAGTGTTGGGAAGTCAAACGGATTGAATAAAGTACATTTTGAAAAAATCAAAAATCTGGGCATTTTGATAGCAGAATTGACGGACCATCAAAGTTCACATCCTGAGCCATCAATTTTCCCTGGCAGTTTGATGGGAAGATTGACGGACCATCGAAATTTTGATGGCTTGTCAAATAAACCGTCAAAGTACGGCGGTGGGAAATATTTACGGGTTATATACGGGTTGGGTCGACATAACCCTCATTTTCACCCAAAAATCAGATTCTAATCCTCTCCAAACACTCTGAATCATAGCATACCATTCCTAGATCAAATCAAAACCAAATTACGCTAGATTAACGTAATAATTCCCATGATAATCTCAAAAATTATCATCTCCGTGTTGAAGCAACTTTAGAAACCCTTAGAATTGGGGCAACTTGCTATTTAAATAAGGTTTGATATATAAAGGTAAGATCTAGCCTCCTTTATCTATAATTATGGCTAATTGATGATTCAGAGTAAGTTGTGAAAGGATTTTCGTAGTCGAAACCCGTAAACTTAAGAAATCATTGTATAGGGACTTGTGGGTTATTTTGATCAAGATATGAGTTGGAATTAATTGGTATATTGATTGAATGGGTGTTGTTAATCGAAGAAAGTATGTTTCGGAGAATTGTGGAATTGAATTACATAAGTGCACTTTGTTAACAAGTCTAAGGATTCTTTGTGTTTAAGATTATCAATAAAGATGCCTAAATAAAGTTTCTTATTGGAAATATGGATTCGATATTGATATCGACCCCGTTGTTTGCTATAGATAATTACCATAAGGAGTACGAGGACTTTTAAGATGATTGTAACTTCAAGGACAAGGTATGTAAGGCAAACTTTCTTTCTTGGCATGACCTGATACGTCATTTTTTTTATAGAAATCTCATTGGCGAAATGAAGTAGAGAAAGGTATTCTTTGACAACCGATCATAATTCATGAATATTTTCTTGTTCATAGCATCTTTAAAATTATATGAGTCCCAAATGTTCATATCAAGGTTCTTGAACGTAGCGCCAATAACAATAGTCGGAGGATAACGATGATAGGTCACTTCGGCTCTGATAGAGTCTGTCTTGCATTGCACTTATATATATACATATTTATTTTCTTATCAAGTCGCGCTTTAATCGGCGGGGTACGACACGTAGATGTGCACCTACCTGCAGTTGGTTTGATATCAGATATTACCGAGTCCCACATTTAGGTCAGGTACGACCGAGCCCTCTTTAAGGCCGGGTATGATATATATATGTATTATGACATAATTTTCCCACAAAGTGGCATGATTGTTTTACAGACATGCATACATATGTTTCTTATTATGATAGAGTAAGGCCCCAGATGCTGTTATGAGTTTGAGGTTGATTCTTATTCTCATATCTTTCATGTTATATCTCATATTTGCATATGTTACCTGTCTTACATATTCAGTACATATTTCATATTGATGCCCTTCTCCGAGGTTCTGTATTCATGCCTGCAGGTACAGATAGACAAAACGACGCTTCTCCTCAGTAGGTGATCTTCTTAGTTGTGTTTTTGTCGCACTCCTTTCTCTCGGAGCTCCATTACAGGAGTTTTAAATACTGATGCATATGATACTAATACTTTGGGGTATGGTGGGGCCCTGTCCCATCCTGTGGTTATGTACATGTATTCATAGAGGCTTGCAAACCTGTGTATAGTAGATGTTGGTATGTCGTGGCCTTGTTGGCCCTTTTTGTTAGTAGTATACTTGTATTGTGGCTTTGTTGTCCTTGGCTATCTGTTCATATGTATATATCTTGTTGGGACTCTTCTATGAGCATACTATCCTTCAGTATTGTCATATATAGTTAATTGGAGGCCTTGTCAGCCCAAGTTTTATGTTTCAGGATTCGGATACTAGCGGTACGCTCATGCCTTTGGGCTTTGGGTGCTGGCCACACCCCCAGGGCTGGGGTGTGACAATCGTCATCTAGTTTTGGTAAATTGATCAGTTCTATTTTTTATGAAGATTCAGTAACATCAATTTGTGGTGTGATTGCGTTGACAATAGTGTTTTTGTACGAGATTGACAATGGATACGAAGTTATGGCAGTGTTCTTCTTCTTCAAGTTGAAATACATTTTTACTCCCAAAGCGTTGAAGATCTTCATTGATGGGAATCCCTCTCCAAGTGTGTATTTGATTTCTAGCTTTGTTGTAGCAGGATAGTGCTATAATTGAGTCGCAATTTGTGCAACAAGCTCATTGAAATTGTAGCTAGTGTTTATGAGAATTGCATCGACATCATAATCAACTTATTTCTTATTCGAATTTCAGTTGTCATTGTGTTGCACTAAAATTATAATATCATCCATTGGAAACATGTTAATTTGCAGATCTGTAAATCAAATTGAAGAGTATACAGATTTTGAGTTTGAGAATTGGATGAAAAAGTAATTTGAAATCGCAAAATCAAATTCGGAACATGAAATTCAAAGTCAATTTTGAATCATACTTTTTGATTTTTGTTGAAGTTTGCTCTGTTTTTTAGCTGGAATTATTGTTGAAGATGCTTGAATTCAGTGATTCAATTGTAATTTGCAGTGTTCATAATCCAATTGTGGGTTGAAGATGCTCGAACTCAATGAAGAGTTGGGGGGGGGTGTTCATGTTACAGCGTTCAATTTTGCAGTGGAGGTTCACGTTTTGTTTGGGGCTGAAGTAGGTAAAGGTTTGGGGATATAGCGCGTAAATAGTTTAGGGGTATCTAAAGTAATAGGGCACGCGCGCGTAAATACTTTTATTTTAGAGGTATTTATGTAGTTTTCCGTAAATAAAAACCCTATTTCAGTGTTGTAGGAAAATAAAAGAAATGTTATGTTAAAATCATTGAAACACCTCTTACTACATAGAAGAAACCGCAATGATATTCTGTTAAAATACTATAGTGACTTAGTAGAATTAAAGAAAACAGAATTAGCGATAAAGAGACTGGAAGATTATGAAAAGATAGAAGAAAAGTCTGACTTAGCAACGATAAGTTCAAATTTAGATGATGTTATAAGAATAAACAGAGGATTGATAGATCTCAACACTGAATTAATTAGACTAGACCAGGAAATAACATATCTGAAAGAAGACCTACGAATGACAATAGAACATTATGGATGAAAGTAGACTAATAGAACAACAAAATAAGTTAGGAGAACTTAGAATAATAGCAGAAAACCCCCTTACATATAATAGAGATATAAACCAACATATAGTAAGTTGCAGAATATGTATGAATTTAATAAATGAAAGAGATAAATGTTTACAAGAAAGCTCAAAACAAATAAATGAACAGGGAGAAACTATTAGAGAATTAAGAAATAGAATAGCATTAAAAGACGAAGAGTTGAGACAAAAAAAGAAGAAAATATGAAACTTCTAGAAAGAAAATTAAGAGAAATAATCAGAAAGGATAATGAGTTAAAAGATCTAAATGATATTATAGAAGAACAATATAAGTACATCAACCTATTAAAATATGGATAAAGGAAAAGAAATAGTAGAAGACTCTAAAGAAACATATTATCAAATGAATACATATGAAGGAGGATCAACACAAGCATTAAGCTTTAAGCCGGAAACATATCAGAAAATACAAGATGAAAAAGAAGAATTATCTATTAAGAAAATATTTAAAACAAAATGGTTTGAAAGAAATAATATATATTGCACACAAGCATGAAAATATAATAGATATAATGAGTATAAATGGAAGAACAAAAATAAACTTGATAACAAATTAAGTAATAAAAAGAGAGTTAGCAAAACTATCTACTAGAGAAGCTAAAAATATAGAAACATATACTTCGGAGGAGTATAATTTACTATAAAAGCATACTTTCAGAAAAACATATATACACCTATACAGATATACATATTAGATGATAAGATATTAGGAAATCTACAAGATGCTTTAATATCAGTAATAAAAGGAAATTTAATATACCAAAAACTAAAATTTACGGTACAACCAGACTTTAGTATATCACTAAAAGATGAACATAAAGACTTAGCATTGACACTATATTATAAACTAGATGGAATAAATATGCCACCAGAAAGTAAAGTTATAAGCATAGAAACAAAAATGATATATGCCTTAACCGGAAACCACCATGTAAAGAAGCAACATGAAATGAACATACTAGTACCAAGAATGTACCAAGAGATATTATAACAAATAGAACATAAATAAAATTCCAAGATAACAATACCAGAAGAAATATATATAGATTTTAATAGTAGAACCCTGACACCATCAAGAAGAATGGTACAAAAATAGAAGGATCTAGATTGAGTATTACGAAAGAACCAATAATGTCACCACAAACTAGTGTTATACAACCTAGAATATTAGATTTAATAAATATAAACACAAATATATTAAAAATTAAGGTAATAATATTTAAGGGCATAATAACAACAGATTGTATAGCCGAAATAAATACTGGAGCTATTAAAAGTTTTATACATATAAGTAAAATTGATGAAAATGGATTTAATAGACCCACAAACTTATAATTATCCTAAAAATGAAAGAGAAATAATAATTACCAAAAGTATTAATTTAAGATTCAAAATCCAAGATTTAGAATATAAGATAAATATAGGAGTAATAGAATATGATAGTTTTAATGAACAACTTATAGGAAGTGACTTTTTAACCATGATAAATTATAAGATAAATAATAATGAAATTGAAGTAAATGACCAAGGGAAAACAAGATTCGTAAATAAAGTATGAATATACAAAAGGAGATAATAGAGAAGAAACAGAAATTAAAATAAATAAGAACAGCTTTATCAGAAGAAATATTCTCACGACTCAAATACTTAAAATAGAAGGCAAAAGAGATAAAACTAGAAGAAAAGATAAAACGGTTAGAGCAACAATGTGAAAAGTTTGATAAAATATGGATAGATATGGAAAACAGGTGGAGGAAAAGAATTAATAATCCTGACTAACTCTAACGAAAAATTAGTGCATTATGGAAAGAAATAGTAGTAAAAGGAAAAATGAAGAATACATTAATAATAATAGATAAAATAAAATAAAAATCCAAACCAAATCAAAATGCAAGAGGTAATAAGAGAAGAATTAAAGAAATTATGGAATGTATCTGAAGTGCCAACATTTAAAATAATACTAAAAAAACTTAACATATTGGTAGAAGAAACAAATAAAAGTAAAGGTAAACAAGTAGAAGGAGAAGATGAACCCAACACAAGTAAGGAAAAAATAGTAATTAGTACTACAACTCAACAGCCAGAAATTGTACCAATAGATGCCTGGAGGAGAAGTAAAGAACCAATAATGGTAGATATTAGCAAAATGAAACCAAGACTGACAAAGAAAGTAGAAAAAACATTAGATAGATTAGCAATATTAAGTAAGAAAGGACACTTTTAATAATGGAGAACCGAGAACCGAGTGTACTTACGTTTTTGAAAAACCATGGAAAAAACGATAATAAAAGAGAAAAGGAATACAAGAAAGGTAATAAAAAGAGATACCAACATAAGAAATATAAGAGATATAATAACTACAACAGACAAAACCAACAACCTTATTACAAATCTTATAGAAAATGGAGTTTTAAAAGATATAGAAATACTCCTGAAACCAGGAAAAAGTTTAGACATAAGAGAAAATTCAGGAAAAGAAAATATGTAAAACCAATTGAGGAAGAAAAACTTAAAGAATGTAAATATTGGAATTGCAATGAAGAAGGACATTATGCTAATAAATGTCCAAAGCTAAAGAAAAAAAGTGTAAAATATATAAATACAACACAATTTATAATGAGTCTACAACAAATAAAAGAAGACAATAATAATTGGTATGAATATGAAAACTTTTATGTCAGTCAAACTGAAGAAGAAAGTGAATCAGAAAATAGTAACTACATTAATCAAAACTCAGAAAGTGAAAGTAGTTCTAACTAAATGAAATCGCAAGAAGAAATAAAATTATTAGAAGAAAGATTATTAGAAGAAAGAGATTACTGGATGCAATATGAAAGGTATGCTCGCAATAAGCTTATTACAACTACTGGTGAAACAGGAAATAAATATTATAGTGATAGGTACAATAAGATTACAAAAAGCCTTAGCAGAATAGGAGAAAGATTGAGTGAAATAAGATGAAAAAACTACTAAAGGAAGTAAAGAAATGGAACAAGATGAGGAACTTCAACGAAGGTTAATAAAAATAGAGCTAGAAATGAATAATAACTAGATGGTAGCAATCTATATAGAAGCACATATAGAATACAAGCCTAATAAAATGATAAAACAAAAGATCTTTATTGACAGTGGAGCAAGCCTATGTATAGCAAAGAAAGAGGTACTAGAATCACACAGATGGAAGAGATCTAAAACACATAGAACAAGAGTATCAGGTTTTAATGAACAAACAAAAGAATTAGATATAATAGCGGAAAATATGAGAATAATATTGGGAAAAACAATATTTAGACTACCAGTAATAAACCAGCTGAATGACATGAAACAACAAGTATTGTTAGGAAACAATTTCCTAGACTACTTTAAACACACAAGTAATAAATAATACTACTTTTAGCTTACAAACACCTTGTAATAAATGGATAATACTAAAGAGAGTATTGCCAATACATACACTGAGAATATGTAACATAAAATCGGATAGGAATAATAACATATAGTTATTAAGAGAAAACTATCTCAATATATTAAAAATAAATTTTGGAAAAAATCCGATGCAACTATGGAAAAAGAAAAAATATATGCTGAAATCAAGTTAATAAATCCTAGTGATATAGTTAGATCTAAATCTATTAGGTATAGCCTAACAGATCAAAAGGAGTTTGAAACCAAACTAAAAGAATTATTGGAATTAAAATTAATACAAGAAAGTAAAAGCCCACATAGTAGCTCAGCTTTTTTAGTTAGAAAACATAGTGAACAAAAAAGAGGAAAGGCTAGAATGGTGATTGACTATAGAGAGCTAAACAAGAAAACTATATTTGATGGATTTTTTTACCATACAAAAGAAACTTTATCAATAGATTAGGGAAAAAAAATGGTTCAGCAAATTTGATTGTAAAAGTGGATTTTGGCAAATAAAACTAAAAAATGAATCAAAAGCTTTAACATCATTTAGTTCCCCTCAAGGACACTACGAATGGAATGTACTACTCTTTGGATTAAAAAATGCACCACAAATATTTCAAAGAAGGTTAGACCAAGTGTTCAGAAAATTGACAGAATTCTGTATAGTATATTTTGATGACATATTAATAAATTGTGATGATTTGAAAAATCATATAAAACATCTAGAAGAATTTATAAAAATTGTGAAACAACATGGAATATTATTATCTGAAAAGAAATCTGAAATCTTTAAGAATAGTATAGAATATTTGGGATACATAATAGATAATGAATGATTACAATTACAGGAACACATTGTAACAAAAATAAAAAAATTTAAAGATAAATTAGAAAGCAAAAAAGAAGTACAATAATTTCTAGGAGTAGTAAACTATGCTTCAGACCATATAAAAGATTTACCACTTTTGAGAAAGCCATTACAAGAATTAACTAGAAAAAATATAACTTTTGAGTGGAAGGAAGAACATACTAAAGCCATAAATAAAATCAAGGAAAAAGTGAATGCCTTGCCGAAACATAGAATACCAACAGAACTGGATCAACTAAAACTTTTTACTGATGCTAGTGATATAGGATGGGGAGCAGTCCTCATAGCATATGATAAAGAGGATATAGATAAAGAAAACCACTAATTTGTGGATATGGAGGTGGAACATGGAAGCCAAATGAGAAAAATTACCATATTAACGAGAAAGAACTATTAGCGGTAAAATTTGAAATAAAGAGATTCTATTATCACCTATTACCAGTAAAATTCGTTGTTAGAACAGATAACACTCAAGTGAGAGCATTCATTACAAATAAAATAGACTCTTTACCAGAATTAAACAAAAGAAAAAAGTGGCAATCATTCTTTTATTGTTATGATTTTATTGTCAAAAATATATCTGGAACTAAGAATATTCTAGCTGGTTTTCTTAGCAGGTACAACAATGTCAACTAGCAGTGACAAGTTCGAAGAATATATTACCAATGATACAAAAATCATCAAACAAAACCAAGAAATTATTACAATCAAAACAGAAGAAAATACACATTTGCTGGAACAGCTGGTAGAAGCCTTTAGAGACTTCAAAACCCTACAAACCTTGAAATCTTCACAATCCCCTATAGAAAAACCAAAAACCTTCACATCCAAACTTGCAATTATGCCAACCACTATACCACCATCCATAACAACATCGTCATCTCAGATGACAATAACAATAACAATGTGTGACAAGATGAAATTCTCACCTGAATACATATTAGCTTATGAGCAGATAAATAAATTTTATGATTACAAATCAAACCCACACATTTTAAGAAGTGCAAAACTAAGTAAATATCCAAGGTTTTTATGTAATGAGAAATCAAACCCGGATATAGTTTTAAAACTATTTACTTACGGTTTTATAGATAAAATACTAGTAGATGAAATTTTTTACAATATTGCTAAATTACCCAACGTTTTAGTAGAATCTGTTAGATTAATGATGGAATCATTTGGAAGAGGTATCTACGGCACACAACTATTCGACGCCTCAACAAATTTGACAGAAAAACCTATTATTATATGCCAATTATTTAAAACATGAAGGAATAGCAACATAAGCGGAGATGACAAGGACCTAAAAATGAAAATACCATGTACTATAGAAAAATTTCAAGAATGGTTGAGTGCCAAAAGAGCCATAGGACTATCAACATTGAAATCAAAGATTGAAGATATGTTAAGAGCAGGTAAGGCCATCATCATTGGATACTCCAGAGGAGGAGAAACCGAAGAACTTATCACCTTGTACTACAACAACGATGTACAATCCCAAGACACAATACACCATACTAACATGCATGACATGATCGTAAAAATAGAACACAAACACTCCAGTGAAACAATGGAGCAGTAAAAACTCTTGATAGGCTAGAGGAAAAGGCATGTTATGAGCATAAAGGATGATACTACCAATATTACTATGAAAAAAGAAGGATCATCTAATCCTTTCGAATGAAACAGCCCAATGTAGTTTAAACTACGGAAAGCCACGATGTAATAATTTAATACGTCCCAATGTAGTTTGAACTACAGTAAGCACATATATCATCATATATCACCAATATATCACTGATACCGTTCCTATTCTATATGACTATCAAAATAAAAAATCAAAACAATATCGTTCCTATTGTATAGGAGTATCGTCGAAGAAAAAAATTATATTTCTGTGAAAAAAAGACACCTACAAAAGATGTCATTTTGCAAAGAAGACACATGTAAAAGATGCATGTGGAAGAAAGCAAAAGCCGCCAGACCCACAAGGAATCAAAGACAAAAGATGACAAGCCAACAAACGTTGAAAAAATGACAACAATGACAAACAACTTTAAGAAAAGCATGAAAGAACAAGAGACAAAGTACTATTTACTTTATGACTTTTGTAACAATAATATACCAACTTTTAGACTTTTCATCATGCCAATAATGTAAGGCAGCCGAGGTTATCTATATAAGGAGCCTCATTGTAACTTCTGAGATCATCTTTCGAAATACAACAGCTTCAAATCTTTGAAATACTTTCTCTCATGTTTAGCTAAACCCCCTTCTAGTCAATAACCAAATATCAAGATTAATATCATAATACCAGAGAATAGATACTTTGAAAGCTTATACTTAGAACCATACTAGTCCATAAAATACCATCTCTTAAAAGAAATTTTAAGAAAGAGTCTGTCGAGCAACTCCCAGCACCTATGTCATTTATCCCGTCGAATCCAGTGAGGAAAAGGGAGGCAGAGCCAGGGTGGGTTGAGTATCTCCGGTGATCTTAAAATTTTTGCAAAGAGGTATGTTTTCAGACTATGTGAGGAAAAAGGCATGTTATGAGCATAAAGGATGATACTACCAATATTACTATGAAAAAAGAAGGATCATCTAATCCTTTCGAATTAAACAGCCCAATGTAGCTTAAACTACGGAAAGCCACGATGTAATAATTTAATACGTCCCAATGTAGTTTGAACTGCAGTAAGCCCATATATCACCAATATATCACTGATACCGTTCCTATTCTATAGGACTATCAAAATAAAAAAGCAAAACGATATCGTTCCTATTTTATAGGAGTATCGTCGAAGAAAAAAAATTATATTTTTGTGAAAAGAAGACACCTGCAAAAGATGTCATTGTGCAAAGAAGACACATGTAAAATATGCATGTGGAAGAAAGCAAAAGCCGCCGGACCCACAAGGAATCAAAGACAAAAGATGATAAGCCAACAAACGTTGAAAAAATGACAACAATGACAAACAACTTTAAGAAAAGCATGAAAGGACAAGAGACAAAGTACTATTTACTTTATGACTTTTATAACAATAACATACCAACTTTTAGACTTTTCAACATGCCAATAATGTAAGGCAGCCGAGATTATCTATATAAGGAGCCTCATTGTAACTTCTGAGATCATCTTTCGAAATACAACAGCTTCAAATCTTTGAAATACTCTCTCTCTCATGTTTAGCTAAACCCCCTTCTAGTGTATAACCAAATATCAAGATTAATATCGTAATACCAGAGAATAGATACTTTGAAAGCTTATACTTAGAACCATACTAGTCCATAAAATACCATCTCTTAAAAGAAATTTTAAGAAAGAGTCTGTCGAGCAACTCCAGCACCTATGTCATTTATCCCGTCGAATCCAGTGAGGAAAAAGGGAGGCAGAGCCAGTGTGGGTTGAGTATCTCCGGTGATCTTAAAATTTTTGCAAAGAGGTATGTTTTCAGACTATGTGAGGAAAAAGGCATGTTATGAGCATAAAGGATGATACTACCAATATTACTATGAAAAAAGAAGGATCATCTAATCCTTTCGAATGAAACAGCCCAATGTAGCTTAAACTACGGAAAGCCACAATGTAATAATTTAATACGTCCCAATGTAGTTTGAACTACAGTAAGCCCATATATCACCAATATATCACTGATACCGTTCCTATTCTATAAGACTATCAAAATAAAAAAGCAAAACGATATCGTTCCTATTTTATAGGAGTATCGTCGAAGAAAAAAAATTATATTTTTGTGAAAAGAAGACACCTGCAAAAGATGTCATTGTGCAAAGAAGACACATGTAAAATATGCATGTGGAAGAAAGCAAAAGCCGCCGGACCCACAAGGAATCAAAGACAAAAGATGACAAGCCAACAAACGTTGAAAAAATGACAACAATGACAAACAACTTTAAGAAAAGCATGAAAGTACAAGAGATAAAGTACTATTTACTTTATGACTTTTATAACAATAACATACCAACTTTTAGACTTTTCAACATGCCAATAATGTAAGGCAGCTGAGGTTATCTATATTAGGAGCCTCATTGTAACTTCTGAGATCATCTTTCGAAATACAACAGCTTCAAATCTTTGAAATACTCTTTCTCTCATGTTTAGCTAAACCCCCTTCTAGTCTATAACCAAATATCAAGATTAATATCATAATACCAGAGAATAGATACTTTGAAAGCTTATACTTAGAACCATACTAGTCCATAAAATACCATCTCTTAAAAGAAATTTTAAGAAAGAGTCTGTCGAGCAACTCCAGCACCTATGTCATTTATCCCGTCGAATCCAGTGAGGAAAAAGGGAGGCAGAGCCAGTGTGGGTTGAGTATCTCCGGTGATCTTAAAATTTTTGCAAAGAGGTATGTTTTCAGACTATGTGAGGAAAAAGGCCTGTTATGAGCATAAAGGATGATACTACCAATATTACTATGAAAAAAGAAGGATCATGTAATCCTTTCGAATGAAACAGCCCAATGTAGTTTAAACTACGGAAAGCCACGATGTAATAATTTAATACGTCCCAATGTAGTTTGAACTACAGTAAGCCCATATATCACCAATATATCACTGATACCGTTCCTATTCTATAGGACTATGAAAATAAAAAAGCAAAACGATATCGTTCCTATTTTATAGGAGTATCGTCGAAGAAAAAAAATTATATTTTTGTGAAAAGAAGACACCTGCAAAATATGTCATTGTGCAAAGAAGACACATGTAAAATATGCATGTGGAAGAAAGCAAAAGCCGCCAGACCCACAAGGAATCAAAGACAAAAAATGACAAGCCAACAAACGTTAAAAAAATGACAACAATGACAAACAACTTTAAGAAAAGCATGAAAGGACAAGAGACAAAGTACTATTTACTTTATGACTTTTATAACAATAACATACCAACTTTTAGACTTTTCAACATGCCAATAATGTAAGGCAGCCGATGTTATCTATATAAGGAGCCTCATTGTAACTTCTGAGATCATCTTTCGAAATACAACAGCTTCAAATCTTTGAAATACTCTCTCTCTCATGTTTAGCTAAACCCCCTTCTAGTCTATAACCAAATATCAAGATTAATATCGTAATACCAGAGAATAGATACTTTGAAAGCTTATACTTAGAACCATACTAGTCCATAAAATACCATCTCTTAAAAGAAATTTTAAGAAAGAGTCTTTCGAGCAACTCCAGCACCTATGTCATTTATCCCGTCGAATCCAGTGAGGAAAAAGGGAGGCAGAGCCAGTGTGGGTTGAGTATCCCCGGTGATCTTAAATTTTTTGCAAAGAGGTATGTTTTCAGACTATGTGAGGAAAAAGGCATGTTATGAGCTTAAAGGATGATACTACCAATATTACTATGAAAAAAGAAGGATCATCTAATCCTTTCGAATGAAACAACCCAATGTAGCTTAAACTACGGAAAGCCACGATGTAATAATTTAATAACTTCCAATGTAGTTTGAACTACAGTAAGCCCATATATCACCAATATATCACTGATACCATTCCTATTCTATAGGACTATCAAAATAAAAAAGCAAAACGATATCGTTCCAATTTCATAGGAGTATCGTCGAAGAAAAAAAAGTATATTTTTGTGAAAAGAAGACACCTGCAAAAGATGTCATTGTGAAAAGAAGACACATGTAAAATATGCATGTGGAAGAAAGCAAAAGCCGCCGGACCCACAAGGAATCAAAGACAAAAGATGACAAGCCAACAAACGTTAAAAAATGACAACAATGACAAACAACTTTAAGAAAAGCGTGAAAGGACAAGAGAAAAAATACTATTTACTTTATGACTTTTCTAACAATAACATACCAACTTTTAGACTTTTAAACATGCCAATAATGTAAGGCAACCGAGGTTATCTATATAAGGAGCCTCATTGTAACTTCTGAGATCATCTTTCGAAATACAACAGCTTCAAATCTTTGAAATACTCTCTCTCTCATGTTTAGCTAAACCCCCTTCTAGTCTATAACCAAATATCAAGATTAATATCGTAATACCAGAGAATAGATACTTTGAAAGCTTATACTTAGAACCATACTAGTCCATAAAATACCATCTCTTAAAAGAAATTTTAAGAAAGAGTCTGTCGAGCAACTCCAGCACCTATGTCATTTATCCCGTCGAATCCAGTGAGGAAAAAGGGAGGCAGAGCCAGTGTGGGTTGAGTATCTCCGGTGATCTTAAAATTTTTGCAAAGAGGTACGTTTTCAGACTATGTGAGGAAAAAGGCCTGTTATGAACATAAAGGATGATACTACCAATATTACTATGAAAAAAGAAGGATCATCTAATCCTTTCGAATGAAACAGCCCAATGTAGTTTAAACTACGGAAAGCCATGATGTAATAATTTAATACGTCCCAATGTAGTTTGAACTATAGTAAGCCCATATATCACCAATATATCACTGATACCGTTCCTATTCTATAGGACTATCAAAATAAAAAAGCAAAACGATATCGTTCCTATTTCATAGGAGTATCGTCGAAGAAAAAAAATTATATTTTTGTGAAAAGAAGACACCTGCAAAAGATGTGATTATGCAAAGAAGACATATGTAAAATATGCATGTGGAAGAAAGAAAAAGCCGCCGGACCCACAAGGAATCAAAGACAAAAGATAACAAGCCAACAAACGTTGAAAAAATGACAACAATGACAAACAACTTTAAGAAAAGCATGAAAGGACAAGAGACAAAGTACTATTTACTTTATGACTTTTGTAACAATAACATACCAACTTTTAGACTTTTAAACATGCCAATAATGTAAGGCAGCCGAGGTTATCTATATAAGGAGCCTCATTGTAACTTCTGAGATCATCTTTCGAAATACAACAGCTTCAAATCTTTGAAATACTCTCTCTCCCATGTTTAGCTAAACCCCCTTCTAGTCTATAACCAAATATCAAGATTAATATCATAATACCAGGGAATAGATACTTTGAAAGCTTATACTTAGAACCATACTAGTCCATAAAATACCATCTCTTAAAAGAAATTTTAAGAAAGAGTCTGTCGAGCAACTCCAGCACCTATGTCATTTATCCCGTCGAATCCAGTGAGGAAAAAGGGAGGCAGAGCCAGGGTGGGTTGAGTATCTCCGGTGATCTTAAAATTTTCGCAAAGAGGTACGTTTTCAGACTATGTGAGGAAAAGGCATGTTATGAGCATAAAGGATGATACTACCAATATTACTATGAAAAAAGAAGGATCATCTAATCCTTTCGAATGAAACAGCCCAATGTAGCTTAAACTACGGAAAGCCACGATGTAATAATTTAATACGTCCCAATGTAGTTTGAACTACAGTAAGCCCATATATCACCAATATATCACTGATACCGTTCCTATTCTATAGGACTATGAAAATAAAAAAGCAAAACGATATCGTTCCTATTTTATAGGAGTATCGTAGAAGAGAAAAAATTATATTTTTGTGAAAAGAAGACACCTGCAAAAGATGTCATTGTACAAAGAAGACACATGTAAAATATGCATGTGGAAGAAAGCAAAAGCCGCCGGACCCACAAGGAATCAAAGACAAAAGGTGACAAGCCAACAAACGTTGAAAAAATGACAACAATGACAAACAACTTTAAGAAAAGCGTGAAAGGACAAGAGAAAAAATACTATTTACTTTATGACTTTTGTAACAATAACATACCAACTTTTAGACTTTTAAACATGCCAATAATGTAAGGCAGTCGAGGTTATCTATATAAGGAGCCTCATTGTAACTTCTGAGATCATCTTTCGAAATACAACAGCTTCAAATCTTTGAAATACTCTCTCTCTCATGTTTAGCTAAACCCCCTTCTAGTCTATAACCAAATATCAAGATTAATATCATAATACCAGAGCATAGATACTTTGAAAGCTTATACTTAGAACCATACTAGTCCATAAAATACCATCTCTTAAAAGAAATTTTAAGAAAGAGTCTGTCGAGCAACTCCCAGCACCTATGTCATTTATCCCGTCGAATCCAGTGAGGAAAAGGGAGGCAGAGCCAGGGTGGGTTGAGTATCTCCGGTCATCTTAAAAATTTTGCAAAGAGGTATGTTTTCAGACTATGTGAGGAAAAGGCCTGTTATGAGCATAAAGGATGATACTACCAATATTACTATGAAAAAAGAAGGATCATCTAATTCTTTCGAATGAAATAGCCCAATGTAGTTTAAACTACGGAAAGCCACGATGTAATAATTTAATACGTCCTAATGTAGTTTGAACTACAGTAAGCCCATATATCACCAATATATCACTGATACCGTTCCTATTCTATAGGACTATGAAAATAAAAAAGCAAAACGATATCGTTCCTATTTTATAGGAGTATCGTCGAAGAAAAAAAATTATATTTTTGTGCAAAGAAGACACCCGCAAAAGATGTCATTGTGCAAAGAAGACACATGTAAAATATGCATGTGGAAGAAAGCAAAAGCCACCGGACCCACAAGGAATCAAAGACAAAAGATGACAAGCCAACAAACGTTGAAAAAATTACAACAATGACAAACAACTTAAAGAAAAGCATGAAAGGATAAGAGACAAAATACTATTTACTTTATGACTTTTGTAACAATAATATACCAACTTTTAGACTTTTCAACATGCCAATAATGTAAGGCAGCCGAGTTTATCAATATAAGGAGCCTCATTGTAACTTCTGAGATCATATTTCGAAATACAACAGATTCAAATCTTTGAAATACTCTCTCTCATGTTTAGCTAAACCCCCTTCTAGTCTATAACCAAATATCAAGATTAATATCATAATACCTGAGAATAGATACTTTGAAAGCTTATACTTAGAACCATACTAGTCCATAAAATACCATCTCTTAAAAGAAATTTTAAGAAAGAGTCTGTCGAGCAACTCCCAGCACCTATGTCATTTATCCCGTCGAATCCAGTGAGGAAAAGGGAGGCAGAGCCAGGGTGGGTTGAGTATCTCCGGTGATCTTAAAATTTTTGCAAAGAGGTATGTTTTCAGACTATGTGAGGAAAAGGCCTGTTATGAGCATAAAGGATGATACTACCAATATTACTATGAAAAAAGAAGGATCATCTAATCCTTTCGAATGAAATAGCCCAATGTAGTTTAAACTACGGAAAGCCACGATGTAATAATTTAATACGTCCTAATGTAGTTTGAACTACAGTAAGCCCATATATCACCAATATATCACTGATACCGTTCCTATTCTATAGGACTATCAAAATAAAAAAGCAAAACGATATCGTTCCTATTTTATAGGAGTATCGTCGAAGAAAAAAAATTATATTTTTGTGCAAAGAAGACACCTGCAAAAGATGTCATTGTGCAAAGAAGACACATGTAAAATATGCATGTGGAAGAAAGCAAAAGCCATCAGACCCACAAGGAATCAAAGACAAAAGATGACAAGCCAACAAACGTTGAAAAAATTACAACAATGACAAGCAACTTAAAGAAAAGCATGAAAGGACAAGAGAAAAAATACTATTTACTTTATGACTTTTGTAACAATAATATACCAACTTTTAGACTTTTCAACATGCCAATAATGTAAGGCAGCCGAGGTTATCTATATAAGGAGCCTCATTGTAACTTCTGAGATCATCTTTCGAAATACAACAGCTTCAAATCTGTGAAATACTCTCTCTCATGTTTAGCTAAACCCCCTTCTAGTCTATAACCAAATATCAAGATTAATATCATAATACATGAGAATAGATACTTTGAAAGCTTATACTTAGAACCATACTAGTCCATAAAATACCATCTCTTAAAAGAAATTTTAAGAAAGAGTCTGTCGAGCAACTTCCAGCACCTATGTCATTTATCTCGTCGAATTTAGTGAGGAAAAAGGGAGGGAGAGCCAGGGTGGGTTGAGTATCTCCGGTGATCTTTAAAATTTTGCAAAGAGGTATGTTTTCAGACTATGTGAGGAAAAAGGCCAGTTTTGAGCATAAAGGATGATACTACCAATATTACTATGAAAAAAGAAGGATCATCTAATCCTTTCAAATGAAATAGCCCAATGTAGTTTAAACTACGGAATGCCACGATGTAATAATTTAATACGTCCCAATGTAGTTTGAACTACAGTAAGCCCATATATCACCAATATATCACTGATACCGTTCCTATTCTATAGGACTATCAAAATAAAAAAGCAAAACGATATCGTTCCTATTTTATAGGAGTATCGTCGAAGAAAAAAAAGTATATTTTTGTGAAAAGAAGACACCTGCAAAAGATGTCATTGTGCAAAGAAGACACATGTAAAAGATGCATGTGGAAGAAAGCAAAAGCCGCCGTACCCACAAGGAATCAAAGACAAAAGATGACAAGCCAACAAACGTGGAAAAAATGACAACAATGACAAACAACTTTTTGAAAAGTATGAAAGGACAAGAGACAAAGTACTATTTACTTTATGACTTTTATAAAAATAACATACCAACTTTTAGACTTTTCAACATGCCAATAATGTAAGGCAGCCGAAGTTATCTATATCAGGAGCCTCATTGTAACTTCTGAGATCATCTTTCGAAATACAACAGCTTCAAATCTTTGAAATACTCTCTCTCATGTTTAGCTAAACCCCCTTCTAGTCTATAACCAAATATCAAGATTAATATCATAATACCAGAGAATAGATACTTTGAAAGCTTATACTTAGAACCATACTAGTCCATAAAATACCATCTCTTAAAAGAAATTTTAAGAAAGTGTCTGTCGAGCAACTCCCAGCACCTATGTCATTTATCCCGTCGAATCCAGTAAGGAAAAAGGGAGGTAGAGCCAGGGTGGGTTGAGTATCTCCGGTGATCTTAAATTTTTTGCAGAGAGGTATGTTTTCGTAACAATGTGAGGAAAAGGCACATTATGAGCATAAAGGATGATACTACCAATATTACTATGAAAAAAGAAGGATCATCTAATCCTTTCGAATGAAACAGCCCAATGTAGTTTAAACTACGGAAAGCCACTATGTAATAATTTAATACGTCCCAATGTAGTTTGAACTACAGTAAGCCCATATATCATCATATATCACCAATATATCACTGATACCGGTCCTATTCTATAGGACTATCAAAATAAAAAAGCAAAACGATATCGTTCCTATTTTATAGGAGTATCGTCGAAGAAAAAAAAGTATATTTTTGTGAAAAGAAGACACCTGCAAAAGATGTCATTGTGCAAAGAAGACACATGTAAAAGATGCATGTGGAAGAAAGCAAAACCGCCGTACCCACAAGGAATCAGAGACAAAAGATGACAAGCCAACAAACGTTGAAAAAATGACAACAATGACAAACAACTTTATGAAAAGCATGAAAGGACAAGAGACAAAGTACTATTTACTTTATGACTTTTGTAATAATAACATACCAACTTTTAGACTTTTCAACATGCCAATAATGTAAGGCAGCCGAGGTTATCTATATAAGGAGCCTCATTGTAACTTCTGAGATCATCTTTCGAAATACAACAACTTCAAATCTGTGAAATACTCTCTCTAATGTTTAGCTAAACCCCCTTCTAGTCTATAACCAAATATCAAGATTAATATCATAATACATGAGAATAGATACTTTGAAAGCTTATACTTAGAACCATACTAGTCCATAAAATACCATCTCTTAAAAGAAATTTTAAGAAAGAGTCTGTCGAGCAACTTCCAGCACCTATGTCATTTATCTCGTCGAATCCAGTGAGGAAAAAGGGAGGCAGAGCCAGGGTGGGTTGAGTATCTCCGGTGATCTTAAAATTTTTGCAAAGAGGTATGTTTTCAGACTATGTGAGGAAAAAGGCCAGTTATGAGCATAAAGGATGATACTACCAATATTACTATGAAAAAAGAAGGATCATCTAATCCTTTCGAATGAAATAGCCCAATGTAGTTTAAACTACGGAAAGCCACGATGTAATAATTTAATACGTCCCAATTTAGTTTGAACTACAGTAAGCCCATATATCATCATATATCACCAATATATCACTGATACCGTTCCTATTCTATAGGACTATCAAAATAAAAAAGCAAAACGATATCGTTCCTATTTTATAGGAGTATCGTCGGAGAAAAAAAAGTATATTTTTGTGAAAAGAAGACAACTGCAAAAGATGTCATTGTGCAAAGAAGACACATGTAAATGATGCATGTGGAAGAAAGCAAAAGCCGTCGTACCCACAAGGAATCAAAGACAAAAGATGACAAGCCAACAAACGTTGAAAAAATGACAACAATGACAAACAACTTTATGAAAAGCATGAAAGGACAAGAGACAAAGTACTATTTACTTTATGACTTTTATAACAATAACATACCAACTTTTAGACTTTTCAACATGCCAATAATGTAAGGCAGCCGAAGTTATCTATATAAGGAGCATCATTGTAACTTCTGAGATCATCTTTCGAAATACAACAACTTCAAATCTTTGAAATACTCTCTCTCATGTTTAGCTAAACCCCCTTCTAGTCTATAACCAAATATCAAGATTAATATCATAATACCAGAGAATAGATACTTTGAAAGCTTATACTTAGAACCATACTAGTCCATAAAATACCATATCTTAAAAGAAATTTTAAGAAAGAGTCTGTCGAGCAACTCCCAGCACCTATGTCATTTATCCCGTCGAATCCAGTAAGGAAAAAGGGAGGTAGAGCCAGGGTGGGTTGAGTATCTCCGGTGATCTTAAATTTTTTGCAGAGAGGTATGTTTTCAGACAATGTGAGGAAAAGGCCTGTTATGAGCATAAAGGATGATACTACCAATATTACTATGAAAAAAGAAGGATCATCTAATCCTTTCGAATGAAACAGCCCAATGTAGTTTAAACTACGGAAAGCCACTATGTAATAATTTAATACGTCCCAATGTAGTTTGAACTACAGTAAGCCCATATATCATCATATATCACCAATATATCACTGATACCGGTCCTATTCTATAGGACTATCAAAATAAAAAAGCAAAACGATATCGTTCCTATTTTATAGGAGTATCGTCGAAGAATAAAAAGTATATTTTTGTGAAAAGAAGACACCTGCAAAATATGTCATTGTGCAAAGAAGACACATGTAAAAGATGCATGTGGAAGAAAGCAAAACCGCCGTACCCACTAGGAATCAAAGACAAAAGATGACAAGCCAACAAACGTTGAAAAAATGACAACAATGACAAACAACTTTATGAAAAGCATGAAAGGACAAGAGACAAAGTACTATTTACTTTATGACTTTTATAACAATAACATACCAACTTTTAGACTTTTCAACATGCCAATAATGTAAGGCAGCCGAAGTTATCTATATAAGGAGCCTCATTGTAACTTCTGAGATCATCTTTCGAAATACAACAGCTTCAAATCTTTGAAATACTCTCTCTCATGTTTAGCTAAACCCTCTTCTAGTCTATAACCAAATATCAAGATTAATATCATAATACATGAGAATAGATACTTTGAAAGCTTATACTTAGAACCATACTTGTTCATGAAATACCATCTCTTAAAAGAAATTTTAAGAAAGAGTCTGTCGAGCAACTTCCAGCACCTATGTCATTTATCTCGTCGAATCCAGTGAGGAAAAAGGGAGGCAGAGCCAGGGTGGGTTGAGTATCTCCGGTGATCTTAAAATTTTTGCAAAGAGGTATGTTTTCAGACTATGTGAGGAAAAAGGCCAGTTATGAGCATAAAGGATGATACTACCAATATTACTATGAAAAAAGAAGGATCATCTAATCCTTTCGAATGAAATAGCCCAATGTAGTTTAAACTACGGAAAGCCACGATGTAATAATTTAATACGTCCCAATTTAGTTTGAACTACAGTAAGCCCATATATCATCATATATCACCAATATATCACTGATACCGTTCCTATTCTATAGGACTATCAAAATAAAAAAGCAAAACGATATCGTTCCTATTTTATAGGAGTATCGTCGGAGAAAAAAAAGTATATTTTTGTGAAAAGAAGACAACTGCAAAAGATGTCATTGTGCAAAGAAGACACATGTAAATGATGCATGTGGAAGAAAGCAAAAGCCGTCGTACCCACAAGGAATCAAAGACAAAAGATGACAAGACAACAAACGTTGAAAAAATGACAACAATGACAAACAACTTTATGAAAAGCATGAAAGGACAAGAGACAAAGTACTATTTACTTTATGACTTTTATAACAATAACATACCAACTTTTAGACTTTTCAACATGCCAATAATGTAAGGCAGCCGAAGTTATCTATATAAGGAGCATCATTGTAACTTCTGAGATCATCTTTCGAAATACAACAACTTCAAATCTTTGAAATACTCTCTCATGTTTAGCTAAACCCCCTTCTAGTCTATAACCAAATATCAAGATTAATATCATAATACCAGAGAATAGATACTTTGAAAGCTTATACTTAGAACCATACTAGTCCATAAAATACCATATCTTAAAAGAAATTTTAAGAAAGAGTCTGTCGAGCAACTCCCAGCACCTATGTCATTTATCCCGTCGAATCCAGTAAGGAAAAAGGGAGGTAGAGCCAGGGTGGGTTGAGTATCTCCGGTGATCTTAAATTTTTTGCAGAGAGGTATGTTTTCAGACAATGTGAGGAAAAGGCCTGTTATGAGCATAAAGGATGATACTACCAATATTACTATGAAAAAAGAAGGATCATCTAATCCTTTCGAATGAAATGTTTCAATGTAGTTTAAACTACGGAAAGCCACTATGTAATAATTTAATACGTCCCAATGTAGTTTGAACTACAGTAAGCCCATATATCATCATATATCACCAATATATCACTGATACCGGTCCTATTCTATAGGACTATCAAAATAAAAAAGCAAAACGATATCGTTCCTATTTTATAGGAGTATCGTCGAAGAATAAAAAGTATATTTTTGTGAAAAGAAGACACCTGCAAAATATGTCATTGTGCAAAGAAGACACATGTAAAAGATGCATGTGGAAGAAAGCAAAACCGCCGTACCCACTAGGAATCAAAGACAAAAGATGACAAGCCAACAAACGTTGAAAAAATGACAACAATGACAAACAACTTTATGAAAAGCATGAAAGGACAAGAGACAAAGTACTATTTACTTTATGACTTTTATAACAATAACATACCAACTTTTAGACTTTTCAACATGCCAATAATGTAAGGCAGCCGAAGTTATCTATATAAGGAGCCTCATTGTAACTTCTGAGATCATCTTTCGAAATACAATAGCTTCAAATCTTTGAAATACTCTCTCTCATGTTTAGCTAAACCCTCTTCTAGTCTATAACCAAATATCAAGATTAATATCATAATACATGAGAATAGATACTTTGAAAGCTTATACTTAGAACCATACTTGTTCATGAAATACCATCTCTTAAAAGAAATTTTAAGAAAGAGTCTGTCGAGCAACTTCCAGCACCTATGTCATTTATCTCGTCGAATCCAGTGAGGAAAAAGGGAGGCAGAGCCAGGGTGGGTTGAGTATCTCCGGTGATCGTAAAAATTTTGCAATGAGGTATGTTTTCAGACTATGTGAGGAAAAAGGCCAGTTATGAGCATAAAGGATGATACTACCAATATTACTATGAAAAAAGAAGGATCATCTAATCCTTTCGAATGAAATAGCCCAATGTAGTTTAAACTACGGAAAGCCACGATGTAATAATTTAATACGTCCCAATGTAGTTTGAACTACAGTAAGCCCATATATCACCAATATATCACTGATACCGTTCCTATTCTATAGGACTATCAAAATAAAAAAGCAAAACGATATCGTTCCTATTTTATAGGAGTATCGTCGAAAAAAAAAGAGTATATTTTTCTGAAAAGAAGACACCTGCAAAAGATGTCATTGTGCAAAGAAGACACATGTAAAAGATGCATGTGGAAGAAAGCAAAACCGCCGTACCCACAAGGAACCAAAGACAAAAGATGACAAGCCAACAAACGTTGAAAAAATTACAACAATGACAAACAACTTTAAGAAAATCATGAAAGGACAAGAGACAAAGTACTATTTACTTTATGACTTTTGTAACAATAACATACCAACTTTTAGACTTTTCAACGGGCCAATAATGTAAGGCAGCTGAGGTTATCTATATAAGGAGCCTCATTGTAACTTCTGAGATCATCTTTCGAAATACAACAGCTTCAAATTTTTGAAATACTCTCTCTCATGTTTAGCTAAACCCCCTTCTAGTCTATAACCAAATATCAAGATTAATATCATAATACCAGAGAATAGATACTTTGAAAGCTTATACTTAGAACCATACTAGTCCATAAAATACCATCTCTTAAAAGAAATTTTAAGAAAGAGTCTGTCGAGAAACTCCCAGCACCTATGTCATTTATCCCGTCGAATCCACTGAGGAAAAAGGGAGGTGAGCTGAGGTGGGTTGAGTATCTCCGCTGATCTTAAATTTTTTGCAAAGAGGTACGTTTTCAGACTATGTGAGGAAAAGGCCTGTTATGAGCATAAAGGATGATACTACCAATATTACTATGAAAAAAGAAGGATCATCTAATCCTTTCGAATGAAACAGCCCAATGTAGTTTAAACTACGGAAAGCCACGATGTAATAATTTAATACGTCCCAATGTACTTTGAACTACAGTAAGCCCATATATCATCATATATCACCAATATATCACTGATACCGTTCCTATTCTATAGGACTATCAAAATAAAAAAGCAAAACGATATCGTTCCTCTTTTATAGAAGTATCGTCGAAGAAAAAAAAGTATATTTTTGTGAAAAGAAGACACCTGCAAAAGATGTCATTGTGCAAAGAAGACACATGTAAAAGATGCATGTGGAAGAAAGCAAAAGCCGCCGTACCCACAAGGAATCAAAGACAAAAGATGACAAGCCAACAAACGTTGAAAAAATGACAACAATGACAAACAACTTTATGAAAAGCATGAAAGGACAAGAGACAAAGTACTATTTACTTTATGACTTTTATAACAATAACATACCAACTTTTAGACTTTTCAACATGCCAATAATGTAAGGCAGCCGAAGTTTTCTATATAAGGAGCGTCATTGTAACTTCTGAGATCATCTTTCGAAATACAACAGCTTCAAATCTTTGAAATACTCTCTCTCATGTTTAGCTAAACCCCCTTCTAGTCTATAACCAAATATCAAGATTAATATCATAATACCAGAGAATAGATACTTTGAAAGCTTATACTTAGAACCATACTAGTCCATAAAATACCATCTCTTAAAAGAAATTTTAAGAAAGAGTCTGTCGAGCAACTCCCAGCACCTATGTCATTTATCCCGTCGAATCCAGTAAGGAAAAAGGGAGGTAGAGCCAGGGTGGGTTGAGTATCTCCGGTGATCTTAAAATTTTTGCAAAGAGGTATGTTTTCAGACTATGTGAGGAAAAGGCCTGTTATGAGCATAAAGGATGATACTACCAATATTACTATGAAAAAAGAAGGATCATCTAATCCTTTCAATGAAATGTTCAATGTAGTTTAAACTACGGAAAGCCACTATGTAATAATTTAATACGTCCCAATGTAGTTTGAACTACAGTAAGCCCATATATCATCATATATCACCAATATATCACTGATATCGTTCCTATTCTACAGGACTATCAAAATAAAAAAGCAAAACGATATCGTTCCTATTTTATAGGAGTATCGTCGAAAAAAAAAAGTATATTTTTGTGAAAAGAAGACACCTGCAAAATATGTCATTGTGCAAAGAAGACACATGTAAAAGATGCATGTGGAAGAAAGCAAAACCGCCGTACCCACTAGGAATCAAAGACAAAAGATGACAAGCCAACAAACGTTGAAAAAATGACAACAATGACAAACAACTTTATGAAAAGCATGAAAGGACAAGAGACAAAGTACTATTTACTTTATGACTTTTATAACAATAACATACCAACTTTTAGACTTTTCAACATGCCAATAATCTAAGGCAGCCGAAGTTATTTATATAAGGAGCCTCATTGTAACTTCTGAGATCATCTTTCGAAATACAACAGCTTCAAATCTTTGAAATACTCTCTCTCATGTTTAGCTAAACCCTCTTCTAGTCTATAACCAAATATCAAGATTAATATCATAATACATGAGAATAGATACTTTGAAAGCTTATACTTAGAACCATACTAGTTCATGAAATACCATCTCTTAAAAGAAATTTTAAGAAAGAGTCTCATTTAACAACTTCCAAAGACCTATGTCATTTATCTCGTCGAATCCAGTGAGGAAAAAGGGAGGCAGAGTCAGGGTGGGTTGAGTATCTCCGGTGATCGTAAAAATTTTGCAATGAGGTATGTTTTCAGACTATGTGAGGAAAAAGGCCAGTTATGAGCATAAAGGATGATACTACCAATATTACTATGAAAAAAGAAGGATCATCTAATCCTTTCGAATGAAATAGCCCAATGTAGTTTAAACTACGGAAAGCCACGATGTAATAATTTAATACGTCCCAATGTAGTTTGAACTACAGTAAGCCCATATATCACCAATATATCACTGATACCGTTCCTATTCTATAGGACTATCAAAATAAAAAAGCAAAACGATATCGTTCCTATTTTATAGGAGTATCGTCGAAAAAAAAAGAGTATATTTTTCTGAAAAGAAGACACCTGCAAAAGATGTCATTGTGCTCAGAAGACACATGTAAAAGATGCATGTGGAAGAAAGCAAAACCGCCGTACCCACAAGGAATCAAAGACAAAAGATGACAAGCCAACAAACGTTGAAAAAATGACAACAATGACAAACAACTTTATGAAAAGCATGAAAGGACAAGAGACAAAGTACTATTTACTTTGTGACTTTTATAACAATAACATACCAACTTTTAGACTTTTCAACATGCCAATAATGTAAGGCAGCCGAAGTTATCTATATAAGGAGCCTCATTGTAACTTCTGAGATCATCTTTCAAAATACAACAGCTTCAAATCTTTGAAATACTCTCTCTCATGTTTAGCTAAACCCTCTTCTAGTCTATAACCAAATATCAAGATTAATATCATCATACATGAGAATAGATACTTTGAAAGCTTATACTTAGAACCATACGAGTCCATAAAATACCATCTCTTAAAAGAAATTTTAAGAAAGAGTCTGTCGAGCAACTTCCAGCACCTATGTCATTTATCTCGTCGAATCCAGTGAGGAAAAAGGGAGGCAGAGCCAGGGTGGGTTGAGTATCTCCGGTGATCTTAAAATTTTTGCAAAGAGGTATGTTTTCAGACTATGTGAGGAGAAATGCCAGTTATGAGCATAAAGGATGATACAACCAATATTACTATGAAAAAAGAAGGATCATCTAATCCTTTCGAATGAAATAGCCCAATGTAGTTTAAACTACGGAAAGCCAGGATGTAATAATTTAATACGTCCCAATGTAGTTTGAACTACAGTAAGCCCATATATCACCAATATATCACTGATACCGTTCCTATTCTATAGGACTATCAAAATAAAAAAGCAAAAGGATATCGTTCCTATTTTATAGGAGTATCGTCGAAGAAAAAAAAGTATATTTTTGTGAAAAGAAGACGCCTGCAAAAGATGTCATTGTGCAAAGAAGACACATGTAAAAGATGCATGTGGAAGAAAGCAAAAGCCGCCGTACCCACAAGGAATCAAAGACAAAAGATGACAAGCCAACAAACGTTGAAAAAATGACAACTATGACAAACAACTTTATGAAAAGAATGAAAGGACAAGAGACAAAGTACTATTTACTTTATGACTTTTATAACAATAACATACCAACTTTTAGACTTTTCAACATGCCAATAATGTAAGGCAGCCGAAGTTATCTATATAAGGAGCCTCATTGTAACTTCTGAGATCATCTTTCGAAATACAACAGCTTCAAATTTTTGAAATACTCTCTCTCATGTTTAGCTAAACCCCCTTCTAGTCTATAACCAAATATCAAGATTAATATCATAATACCAGAGAATAGATACTTTGAAAGCTTATACTTAGAACCATACTAGTCCATAAAATACCATCTCTTAAAAGAAATTTTAAGAAAGAGTCTGTCGAGAAACTCCCAGCACCTATGTCATTTATCCCGTCGAATCCAGTGAGGAAAAAGGGAGGCTGAGCCAGGGTGGGTTGAGTATCTCCGCTGATCTTAAATTTTTTGCAAAGAGGTACGTTTTCAGACTATGTGAGGAAAAGGCCTGTTATGAGCATAAAGGATGATACTACCAATATTACTATGAAAAAAGAAGGATCATCTAATCCTTTCGAATGAAACAGCCCAATGTAGTTTAAACTACGGAAAGCCACGATGTAATAATTTAATACGTCCCAATGTACTTTGAACTACAGTAAGCCCATATATCATCATATATCACCAATATATCACTGATACCGTTCCTATTCTATAGGACTATCAAAATAAAAAAGCAAAACGATATCGTTCCTCTTTTATAGAAGTATCGTCGAAGAAAAAAAAGTATATTTTTGTGAAAAGAAGACACCTGCAAAAGATGTCATTGTGCAAAGAAGACACATGTAAAAGATGCATGTGGAAGAAAGCAAAAGCCGCCGTACCCACAAGGAATCAAAGACAAAAGATGACAAGCCAACAAACGTTGAAAAAATGACAACAATGACAAACAACTTTATGAAAAGAATGAAAGGACAAGAGACAAAGTACTATTTACTTTATGACTTTTATAACAATAACATACCAACTTTTAGACTTTTCAACATGCCAATAATGTAAGGCAGCCGAAGTTATCTATATAAGGAGCCTCATTGTAACTTCTGAGATCATCTTTCGAAATACAACAGCTTCAAATCTTTGAAATACTCTCTCTCATGTTTAGCTAAACCCTCTTCTAGTCTATAACCAAATATCAAGATTAATATCATAATACCAGAGAATAGATTCTTTGAAAGCTTATACTTAGAACCATACTAGTCCATAAAATACCATCTCTTAAAAGAAATTTTAAGAAAGAGTCTGTCGAGCAACTCCCAGCACCTATGTCATTTATCCGGTCGAATCCAGTAAGGAAAAAGGGACGCAGATCCAGGGTGAGTTGAGTATCTCCGGTGATCTTAAAATTTTTGCAAAGAGGTACGTTTTCAGACTATGTGAGGAAAAGGCCTGTTATGAGCATAAAGGATGATACTACCAATATTACTATGAAAAAAGAAGGATCATCTAATCCTTTCGAATGAAACAGCCCAATGTAGTTTAAACTACGGAAAGCCACTATGTAATAATTTAATACGTCCCAATGTAGTTTGAACTACAGTAAGCCCATATATCATCATATATCACTCATGCCATTCCTATTCTATAGGACTATCAAAATAAAAAAGCAAAACGATATCGTTCCTATTTTATAGGAGTATCGTCGAAGGAAAAAAAGTATATTTTTGTGAAAAGAAGACACCTGCAAAAGATGTCATTGTGCAAAGAAGACACATGTAAAAGATGCATGTGGAAGAAAGCAAAAGCCGCCGGACCCACAAGGAATCAAAGACAAAAGATGACAAGCCAACAAACGTTGAAAAAATGACAACAATGACAAACAACTTTAAGAAAAGTATGAAAGGACAAGAGATAAAGTACTATTTACTTTATGACTTTTATAACAATAACATACCAACTTTTAGACTTTTCAACATGCCAATAAAGTAAGGCAACCTAGGTTATCTATATAAGGAGCCTCATTGTAACTTCGAGATCATCTTTCAAATACAACAACTTCAAATCAGAAATACTCTCTCTCATGTTTAGCTAAACCCTCTTCTAGTCTATAACCAAATATCAAGATTAATATCATAATACCAGAGAATAGATACTTTGAAAGCTTATACTTAGAACCATATTAGTCCATAAAATACCATCTCTTAAAAGAAATTTTAAGAAAGAGTCTGTCGAGCAACTCCCAAAGACCTATGTCATTTATCCCGTCGAATCCAAATGAGGAAAAGGGAGGCAGAGCCAGAGTGGGTTGAGTATCTCCTATGATCTTAAAAATTTTGCAAAGAGGTATGTTTTCAGACTATGTGAGGAAAAGGCTGTTATGAGCATAAAGGATGATACTACCAATATTACTATGAAAAAGAAGGATCATCTAATCCTTTCAATGAAAGCTTCAATGTAGTTTAAACTACGAAAAGCCACGATGTAATAATTTAATACGTCCCAATGTAGTTTGAACTACAGTAAGCCCATATATCATCATATATCACCAATATATCACTGATACCGTTCCTATTCTATAGTACTATCAAAATAAAAAAGCAAAACGATATCGTTCCTATTTTATAGGAGTATCGTCATAGAAAAAAAAGTATATTTTTGTGAAAAGAAGACACCTGCAAAAGATGTCATTGTGCAAAGAAGACACATGTAAAAGATGCATGTGGAAGAAAGCAAAAGCCGCCGGACCCACAAGGAACCAAAGACAAAAGATGACAAGCCAACAAACGTTGAAAAAATTACAACAATGACAAACAACTTTAAGAAAATCATGAAAGGACAAGAGACAAAGTACTATTTACTTTATGACTTTTGTAACAATAACATACCAACTTTTAGACTTTTCAACGGGCCAATAATGTAAGGCAGCTGAGGTTATCTATATAAGGAGCCTCATTGTAACTTCTGAGATCATCTTTCGAAACACAACAGCTTCAAATCTTTGAAATACTCTCTCATGTTTAGCTAAACCCCCTTCTAGTCTATAACCAAATATCAAGATTAATATCATAATACCAGAGAATAGATACTTTGAAAGCTTATACTTAGAACCATACTAGTCCATAAAATACCATCTCTTAAAAGAAATTTTAAGAAAGAGTCCTGTCGAGCAACTCCCAAAGACCTATGTCATTTATCCCGTCGAATCCAAATGAGGAAAAGGGAGGCAGAGCTGTGGTGGGTTGAGTATCTCCTATGATCTTAAAATTTTTGCAAAGAGGTAATGCGTTGACTATGTGAGGAAAAGGCCTGTTATGAGCATAAAGGATGATACTACCAATATTACTCTGAAAAAATAAGGATCATCTAATCCTTTCAATGAAACATGCCCAATGTAGTTTAAACTACGAAAAGCCACGATGTAATAATTTAATACGTCCCAATGTAGTTTGAACTACAGAAGCCCATATATCATCATATATCACTCATGCCATTCCTATTCTATAGGACTATCAAAATAAAAAGCAAAAGCGATATCGTTCCTATTTTATAGGAGTATCGTCGAAGGGAAAAAAGTATATTTTTGTGAAAAGAAGACACTGCAAAGATGTCATTGTGCAAAGAAGACACATGTAAAAGATGCATGTGGAAGAAAGCAAAAGCCGCCGGACCCACAAGGAATCAAAGACAAAAGATGACAAGCCAACAAACGTTGAAAAAATGACAACAATGACAAACAACTTTAAGAAAAGTATGAAAGGACAAGAGATAAAGTACTATTTACTTTATGACTTTTATAACAATAACATACCAACTTTTAGACTTTTCAACATGCCAATAATGTAAGGCAGCCTAGGTTATCTATATAAGGAGCCTCATTGTAACTTCTGAGATCATCTTTCGAAATACAACAGCTTCAAATCTGTGAAATACTCTCTCTCATGTTTAGCTAAACCCTCTTCTAGTCTATAACCAAATATCAAGATTAATATCATAATACCAGAGAATAGATACTTTGAAAGCTTATACTTAGAACCATACTAGTCCATAAAATACCATCTCTTAAAAGAAATTTTAAGAAAGAGTCTGTCGAGCAACTCCCAGCACCTATGTCATTTATCCCGTCGAATCCAGTGAGGAAAAGGGAGGCAGAGCAGTGGGTTGAGTATCTCCGGTGATCTTAAAAATTTTGCAAAGAGGTATGTTTTCAGACTATGTGAGGAAAAGGCCTGTTATGAGCATAAAGGATGATACTACCAATATTACTATGAAAAAAGAAGGATCATCTAATCCTTTCGAATGAAACAAATTTCAATGTAGTTTAAACTACGAAAAGCCACGATGTAATAATTTAATACGTCCCAATGTAGTTTGAACTACAGTAAGCCCATATATCATCATATATCACCAATATATCACTGATACCGTTCCTATTCTATAGTACTATCAAAATAAAAAAGCAAAACGATATCGTTCCTATTTTATAGGAGTATCGTCATAGAAAAAAAAGTATATTTTTGTGAAAAGAAGACACCTGCAAAAGATGTCATTGTGCAAAGAAGACACATGTAAAAGATGCATGTGGAAGAAAGCAAAAGCCGCCGGACCCACAAGGAACCAAAGACAAAAGATGACAAGCCAACAAACGTTGAAAACTTACAACAATGACAAACAACTTTAAGAAAATCATGAAAGGACAAGAGACAAAGTACTATTTACTTTATGACTTTTGTAACAATAACATACCAACTTTTAGACTTTTCAACGGGCCAATAATGTAAGGCAGCTGAGGTTATCTATATAAGGAGCCTCATTGTAACTTCTGAGATCATCTTTCGAAACACAACAGCTTCAAATCTTTGAAATACTCTCTCTCATGTTTAGCTAAACACCCTTCTAGTCTATAACCAAATATCAAGATTAATATCATAATACCAGAGAATAGATACTTTGAAAGCTTATACTTAGAACCATACTAGTCCATAAAATACCATCTCTTAAAAGAAATTTTAAGAAAGAGTCTGTCGAGCAACTCCCAGCACCTATGTCATTTATCCCGTCGAATCCAAATGAGGAAAAGGAGGCGAGCAGGGGTGGGTTGAGTATCTCCTGGTGATCTTAAAATTTTTGCAAAGAGGTACGTTTCAGAACTATGTGAGGAAAAGGCCTGTTATGAGCATAAAGGATGATACTACCAATATTACTCTGAAAAAATAAGGATCATCTAATCCTTTCAGATGAAACAAATTTAATGTAGTTTAAACTACGAAAAGCCACGATGTAATAATTTAATACGTCCCAATGTAGTTTGAACTACAGTAAGCCCATATATCATCATATATCACTCATGCCATTCCTATTCTATAGGACTATCAAAATAAAAAAGCAAAACGATATCGTTCCTATTTTATAGGAGTATCGTCGAAGGGAAAAAAGTATATTTTTGTGAAAAGAAGACACCTGCAAAAGATGTCATTGTGCAAAGAAGACACATGTAAAAGATGCATGTGGAAGAAAGCAAAAGCCGCCGCACCCACAAGGAATCAAAGACAAAAGATGACAAGCCAACAAACGTTGAAAAAATGACAACAATGACAAACAACTTTAAGAAAAGTATGAAAGGACAAGAGATAAAGTACTATTTACTTTATGACTTTTATAACAATAACATACCAACTTTTAGACTTTTCAACATGCCAATAATGTAAGGCAGCCTAGGTTATCTATATAAGGAGCCTCATTGTAACCACGAGATCATCTTTCGAAATACAACAGCTTCAAATCTGTGAAATACTCTCTCTCATGTTTAGCTAAACCCCCTTCTAGTCTATAACCAAATATCAAGATTAATATCATAATACCAGAGAATAGATACTTTGAAAGCTTATACTTAGAACCATACTAGTCCATAAAATACCATCTCTTAAAAGAAATTTTAAGAAAGAGTCTGTCGAGCAACTCCCAGCACCTATGTCATTTATCCCGTCGAATCCAGTGAGGAAAAGGGAGGCAGAGCCAGGGTGGGTTGAGTATCTCCGGTGATCTTAAAATTTTTGCAAAGAGGTACGTTTTCAGACTATGTGAGGAAAAGGCCTGTTATGAGCATAAAGGATGATACTACCAATATTACTATGAAAAAAGAAGGATCATCTAATCCTTTCGAATGAAACAGCCCAATGTAGTTTAAACTACGAAAAGCCACGATGTAATAATTTAATACGTCCCAATGTAGTTTGAACTACAGTAAGCCCATATATCATCATATATCACTCATGCCATTCCTATTCTATAGGACTATCAAAATAAAAAAGCAAAACGATATCGTTCCTATTTTATAGGAGTATCGTCGAAGGGAAAAAAGTATATTTTTGTGAAAAGAAGACACCTGCAAAAGATGTCATTGTGCAAAGAAGACACATGAAAAAAAAGCAAGAGGAAGAAAGCAAAAGCACTGGACCCACAAGGAATCAAAGACAAAAGATGACAACCCAACAAACGTTGAAAAAATGACAACAATGACAAACAACTTTAAGAAAAGTATGAAAGGACAAGAGATAAAGTACTATTTACTTTATGACTTTTATAACAATAACATACCAACTTTTAGACTTTTCAACATGCCAATAATGTAAGGCAAATTTAGGTTATCTATATAAGGAGCCTCATTGTAACTTCGAGATCATCTTTCAAATACAACACTTCAAATCAAGTGAAATACTCTCTCTCATGTTTAGCTAAACCCTCTTCTAGTCTATAACCAAATATCAAGATTAATATCATAATACCAGAGAATAGATACTTTGAAAGCTTATACTTAGAACCATACTAGTCCATAAAATACCATCTCTTAAAAGAAATTTTGAGAAAGAGTCTGTCGAGCAACTCCCAAAGACCTATGTCATTTATCCCGTCAATCCAAATGAGGAAAAGGGAGGCAGAGCTGTGGTGGGTTGAGTATCTCCGGTGATCTTAAAAATTTTGCAAAGAGGTATGTTTTCAGACTATGTGAGGAAAAGGCTCATTATGAGCATAAAGGATGATACTACCAATATTACTATGAAAAAGAAGGATCATCTAATCCTTTCAATGAAATGTTCCAATGTAGTTTAAACTACGAAAAGCCACGATGTAATAATTTAATACGTCCCAATGTAGTTTGAACTACAAGAAGCCCATATATCATCATATATCACCAATATATCACTGATACTGCTCCTATTCTATAGTACTATCAAAATAAAAAGCAAAACGATATCGCTCCTATTTTATAGGAGTATCGTCATAGAAAAAAGTATATTTTTGTGAAAAGAAGACACCTGCAAAGATGTCATTGTGCAAAGAAGACACATGTAAAAGATGCATGTGGAAGAAAGCAAAAGCCACTGACCCACAAGGAACCAAAGACAAAAGATGACAAGCCAACAAACGTTGAAAAAATTACAACAATGACAAACAACTTTAAGAAAATCATGAAAGGACAAGAGACAAAGTACTATTTACTTTATGACTTTTGTAACAATAACATACCAACTTTTAGACTTTTCAACGGGCCAATAATGTAAGGCAGCTGAGGTTATCTATATAAGGAGCCTCATTGTAACTTCTGAGATCATCTTTCGAAACACAACAGCTTCAAATCTTTGAAATACTCTCTCTCATGTTTAGCTAAACACCCTTCTAGTCTATAACCAAATATCAAGATTAATATCATAATACCAGAGAATAGATACTTTGAAAGCTTATACTTAGAACCATACTAGTCCATAAAATACCATCTCTTAAAAGAAATTTTAAGAAAGAGTCCGTCGAGCAACTCCCAGCACCTATGTCATTTATCCCGTCGAATCCAAATGAGGAAAAGGAGGCAGAGCTGTGGTGGGTTGAGTATCTCCTATGATCTTAAAATTTTTGCAAAGAGGTACGATTTCAGAATATGTGAGGAAAAGGCCTGTTATGAGCATAAAGGATGATACTACCAATATTACTCTGAAAAAATAAGGATCATCTAATCCTTTCGAATGAAATGACCCAATGTAGTTTAAACTACGAAAAGCCACGATGTAATAATTTAATACGTCCCAATGTAGTTTGAACTACAGTAAGCCCATATATCATCATATATCACTCATGCCATTCCTATTCTATAGGACTATCAAAATAAAAAAGCAAAACGATATCGTTCCTATTTTATAGGAGTATCGTCGAAGGGAAAAAAGTTTATTTTTGTGAAAAGAAGACACCTGCAAAAGATGTCATTGTGCAAAGAAGACACATGTAAAAGATGCATGTGGAAGAAAGCAAAAGCCGCCGCACCCACAAGGAATCAAAGACAAAAGATGACAAGCCAACAAACGTTGAAAAAATGACAACAATGACAAACAACTTTAAGAAAAGTATGAAAGGACAAGAGATAAAGTACTATTTACTTTATGACTTTTATAACAATAACATACCAACTTTTAGACTTTTCAACATGCCAATAATGTAAGGCAGCCTAGGTTATCTATATAAGGAGCCTCATTGTAACTTCTGAGATCATCTTTCGAATACAACACTTCAAATCAGAAATACTCTCTCTCATGTTTAGCTAAACCCTCTTCTAGTCTATAACCAAATATCAAGATTAATATCATAATACCAGAGAATAGATACTTTGAAAGCTTATACTTAGAACCATACTAGTCCATAAAATACCATCTCTTAAAAGAAATTTTAAGAAAGAGTCTGTCGAGCAACTCCCAGCACCTATGTCATTTATCCCGTCGAATCCAGTGAGGAAAAGGGAGGCAGAGCTGTGGTGGGTTGAGTATCTCCTGGTGATCTTAAAAATTTTGCAAAGAGGTATGTTTTCAGACTATGTGAGCAAAAGGCCTGTTATGAGCATAAAGGATGATACTACCAATATTACTATGAAAAAAGAAGGATCATCTAATCCTTTCCAACGAAACAGCCCAAAGTAGTTTAAACTACTTAAAGCCACGATGTAATAATTTAATACGCCCCAATGTAGTTTGAACTACAAGAAGCCCATATATCATCATATATCACCAATATATCACTGATACTGCTCCTATTCTATAGTACTATCAAAATAAAAAGCAAACGATATCGCTCCTATTTTATAGGAGTATCGTCATAGAAAAAAAGTATATTTTTGTGAAAAGAAGACACTGCAAAGATGTCATTGTGCAAAGAAGACACATGTAAAAGATGCATGTGGAAGAAAGCAAAAGCCTTGACCCACAAGGAACCAAAGACAAAAGATGACAAGCCAACAAACGTTGAAAAAATTACAACAATGACAAACAACTTTAAGAAAATCATGAAAGGACAAGAGACAAAGTACTATTTACTTTATGACTTTTGTAACAATAACATACCAACTTTTAGACTTTTCAACGGGCCAATAATGTAAGGCAGCTGAGGTTATCTATATAAGGAGCCTCATTGTAACTTCTCGAGATCATCTTTCAAACACAACAATGACTTCAAATCTTTGAAATACTCTCTCTCATGTTTAGCTAAACACCCTTCTAGTCTATAACCAAATATCAAGATTAATATCATAATACCGGAGAATAGATACTTTGAAAGCTTATACTTAGAACCATACTAGTCCATAAAATACCATCTCTTAAAAGAAATTTTAAGAAAGAGTCTGTCGAGCAACTCCCAAAGACCTATGTCATTTATCCCGTCGAATCCAAATGAGGAAAAGGAGGCAGAGCGTGGTGGGTTGAGTATCTCCGGTGATCTTAAAATTTTTGCAAAGAGGTGCGTTTTCAGACTATGTGAGGAAAAGGCCTGTTATGAGCATAAAGGATGATACTACCAATATTACTCTGAAAAATAAGGATCATCTAATCCTTTCAATGAAACACCCAATGTAGTTTAAACTACGAAAAGCCACGATGTAATAATTTAATACGTCCCAATGTAGTTTGAACTACAAGAAGCCCATATATCATCATATATCACTCATGCCATTCCTATTCTATAGGACTATCAAAATAAAAAAGCAAAACGATATCGTTCCTATTTTATAGGAGTATCGTCGAAGGAAAAAAAGTATATTTTTGTGAAAAGAAGACACCTGCAAAAGATGTCATTGTGCAAAGAAGACACATGTAAAAGATGCATGTGGAAGAAAGCAAAAGCCGCCGCACCCACAAGGAATCAAAGACAAAAGATGACAAGCCAACAAACGTTGAAAAAATGACAACAATGACAAACAACTTTAAGAAAAGTATGAAAGGACAAGAGATAAAGTACTATTTACTTTATGACTTTTATAACAATAACATACCAACTTTTAGACTTTTCAACATGCCAATAATGTAAGGCATCCTAGGTTAGCTATATAAGGAGCCTCATTGTAACTTCTGAGATCATCTTTCGAAATACAACAGCTTCAAATCTGTGAAATACTCTCTCTCATGTTTAGCTAAACCCTCTTCTAGTCTATAACCAAATATCAAGATTAATATCATAATACCAGAGAATAGATACTTTGAAAGCTTATACTTAGAACCATACTAGTCCATAAAATACCATCTCTTAAAAGAAATTTTAAGAAAGAGTCTGTCGAGCAACTCCCAGCACCTATGTCATTTATCCCGTCGAATCCAAATGAGGAAAAGGGAGGCAGAGCTGTGGTGGGTTGAGTATCTCCTGTGATCTTAAAAATTTTGCAAAGAGGTATGTTTTCAGACTATGTGAGGAAAAGGCCTGTTATGAGCATAAAGGATGATACTACCAATATTACTATGAAAAAGAAGGATCATCTAATCCTTTCGAATGAAATGACCCAATGTAGTTTAAACTACGAAAAGCCACGATGTAATAATTTAATACGTCCCAATGTAGTTTGAACTACAAGAAGCCCATATATCATCATATATCACCAATATATCACTGATACTGCTCCTATTCTATAGTACTATCAAAATAAAAAGCAAAACGATATCGCTCCTATTTTATAGGAGTATCGTCATAGAAAAAAAAGTATATTTTTGTGAAAAGAAGACACCTGCAAAAGATGTCATTGTGCAAAGAAGACACATGTAAAAGATGCATGTGGAAGAAAGCAAAGCCGCCGGACCCACAAGGAACCAAAGACAAAAGATGACAAGCCAACAAACGTTGAAAAAATTACAACAATGACAAACAACTTTAAGAAAATCATGAAAGGACAAGAGACAAAGTACTATTTACTTTATGACTTTTGTAACAATAACATACCAACTTTTAGACTTTTCAACGGGCCAATAATGTAAGGCAGCTGAGGTTATCTATATAAGGAGCCTCATTGTAACTTCTGAGATCATCTTTCGAAACACAACAGCTTCAAATCTTTGAAATACTCTCTCTCATGTTTAGCTAAACACCCTTCTAGTCTATAACCAAATATCAAGATTAATATCATAATACCAGAGAATAGATACTTTGAAAGCTTATACTTAGAACCATACTAGTCCATAAAATACCATCTCTTAAAAGAAATTTTAAGAAAGAGTCTGTCGAGCAACTCCCAGCACCTATGTCATTTATCCCGTCGAATCCAGTGAGGAAAAGGGAGGCAGAGCCAGGGTGGGTTGAGTATCTCCGGTGATCTTAAAATTTTTGCAAAGAGGTACGTTTTCAGACTATGTGAGGAAAAGGCCTGTTATGAGCATAAAGGATGATACTACCAATATTACTCTGAAAAAATAAGGATCATCTAATCCTTTCGAATGAAACAGCCCAATGTAGTTTAAACTACGAAAAGCCACGATGTAATAATTTAATACGTCCCAATGTAGTTTGAACTACAGTAAGCCCATATATCATCATATATCACTCATGCCATTCCTATTCTATAGGACTATCAAAATAAAAAAGCAAAACGATATCGTTCCTATTTTATAGGAGTATCGTCGAAGGAAAAAAAGTATATTTTTGTGAAAAGAAGACACCTGCAAAAGATGTCATTGTGCAAAGAAGACACATGTAAAAGATGCATGTGGAAGAAAGCAAAAGCCGCCGGACCCACAAGGAATCAAAGACAAAAGATGACAAGCCAACAAACGTTGAAAAAATGACAACAATGACAAACAACTTTAAGAAAAGTATGAAAGGACAAGAGATAAAGTACTATTTACTTTATGACTTTTATAACAATAACATACCAACTTTTAGACTTTTCAACATGCCAATAATGTAAGGCAGCCTAGGTTATCTATATAAGGAGCCTCATTGTAACTTCTGAGATCATCTTTCGAAATACAACAGCTTCAAATCTGTGAAATACTCTCTCTCATGTTTAGCTAAACCCTCTTCTAGTCTATAACCAAATATCAAGATTAATATCATAATACCAGAGAATAGATACTTTGAAAGCTTATACTTAGAACCATACTAGTCCATAAAATACCATCTCTTAAAAGAAATTTTAAGAAAGAGTCTGTCGAGCAACTCCCAGCACCTATGTCATTTATCCCGTCGAATCCAGTGAGGAAAAGGGAGGCAGAGCCAGGGTGGGTTGAGTATCTCCGGTGATCTTAAAAATTTTGCAAAGAGGTATGTTTTCAGACTATGTGAGGAAAAGGCCTGTTATGAGCATAAAGGATGATACTACCAATATTACTATGAAAAAAGAAGGATCATCTAATCCTTTCGAATGAAACAGCCCAATGTAGTTTAAACTACGAAAAGCCACGATGTAATAATTTAATACGTCCCAATGTAGTTTGAACTACAGTAAGCCCATATATCATCATATATCACCAATATATCACTGATACCGTTCCTATTCTATAGTACTATCAAAATAAAAAAGCAAAACGATATCGTTCCTATTTTATAGGAGTATCGTCATAGAAAAAAAAGTATATTTTTGTGAAAAGAAGACACCTGCAAAAGATGTCATTGTGCAAAGAAGACACATGTAAAAGATGCATGTGGAAGAAAGCAAAAGCCGCCGGACCCACAAGGAACCAAAGACAAAAGATGACAAGCCAACAAACGTTGAAAAAATTACAACAATGACAAACAACTTTAAGAAAATCATGAAAGGACAAGAGACAAAGTACTATTTACTTTATGACTTTTGTAACAATAACATACCAACTTTTAGACTTTTCAACGGGCCAATAATGTAAGGCAGCTGAGGTTATCTATATAAGGAGCCTCATTGTAACCACGAGATCATCTTTCAAAACACAACAGCTTCAAATCTTTGAAATACTCTCTCTCATGTTTAGCTAAACACCCTTCTAGTCTATAACCAAATATCAAGATTAATATCATAATACCAGAGAATAGATACTTTGAAAGCTTATACTTAGAACCATACTAGTCCATAAAATACCATCTCTTAAAAGAAATTTTAAGAAAGAGTCTGTCGAGCAACTCCCAGCACCTATGTCATTTATCCCGTCGAATCCAGTGAGGAAAAGGGAGGCAGAGCCAGGGTGGGTTGAGTATCTCCGGTGATCTTAAAATTTTTGCAAAGAGGTACGTTTCAGACTATGTGAGGAAAAGGCCTGTTATGAGCATAAAGGATGATACTACCAATATTACTCTGAAAAAATAAGGATCATCTAATCCTTTCGAATGAAACAGCCCAATGTAGTTTAAACTACGAAAAGCCACGATGTAATAATTTAATACGTCCCAATGTAGTTTGAACTACAGTAAGCCCATATATCATCATATATCACTCATGCCATTCCTATTCTATAGGACTATCAAAATAAAAAAGCAAAACGATATCGTTCCTATTTTATAGGAGTATCGTCGAAGGGAAAAAAGTATATTTTTGTGAAAAGAAGACACCTGCAAAAGATGTCATTGTGCAAAGAAGACACATGTAAAAGATGCATGTGGAAGAAAGCAAAAGCCGCCGGACCCACAAGGAATCAAAGACAAAAGATGACAAGCCAACAAACGTTGAAAAAATGACAACAATGACAAACAACTTTAAGAAAAGTATGAAAGGACAAGAGATAAAGTACTATTTACTTTATGACTTTTATAACAATAACATACCAACTTTTAGACTTTTCAACATGCCAATAATGTAAAGGCACCTAGGTTATCTATATAAGGAGCCTCATTGTAACTTCGAGATCATCTTTCAAATACAATGACTTCAAATCCGTGAAATACTCTCTCTCATGTTTAGCTAAACCCTCTTCTAGTCTATAACCAAATATCAAGATTAATATCATAATACCAGAGAATAGATACTTTGAAAGCTTATACTTAGAACCATACTAGTCCATAAAATACCATCTCTTAAAAGAAATTTTAAGAAAGAGTCTGTCGAGCAACTCCCAGCACCTATGTCATTTATCCCGTCGAATCCAGTGAGGAAAAGGGAGGCAGAGCCAGGGTGGGTTGAGTATCTCCGGTGATCTTAAAAATTTTGCAAAGAGGTATGTTTTCAGACTATGTGAGGAAAAGGCCTGTTATGAGCATAAAGGATGATACTACCAATATTACTATGAAAAAAGAAGGATCATCTAATCCTTTCGAATGAAACAGCCCAATGTAGTTTAAACTACGAAAAGCCACGATGTAATAATTTAATACGTCCCAATGTAGTTTGAACTACAGTAAGCCCATATATCATCATATATCACCAATATATCACTGATACCGTTCCTATTCTATAGTACTATCAAAATAAAAAGCAAAAGCGATATCGTTCCTATTTTATAGGAGTATCGTCATAGAAAAAAAGTATATTTTTGTGAAAAGAAGACACCTGCAAAGATGTCATTGTGCAAAGAAGACACATGTAAAAGATGCATGTGGAAGAAAGCAAAAGCCGCTTGACCCACAAGGAACCAAAGACAAAAGATGACAAGCCAACAAGCGTTGAAAAAATTACAACACTGCCAAACAACTTTAAGAAAATCATGAAAGGACAGGATACAAAGTACTATTTCCTTTATGCCTTTTGTAACAATAACATACCAACTTTTAGACTTTTCAACGGGCCAATAATGTAAGGCAGCTGAGGTTATCTATATAAGGAGCCTCATTGTAACTTCTGAGATCATCTTTCGAAACACAACAGCTTCAAATCTTTGAAATACTCTCTCTCATGTTTAGCTAAACACCCTTCTAGTCTATAACCAAATATCAAGATTAATATCATAATACCGGAGAATAGATACTTTGAAAGCTTATACTTAGAACCATACTAGTCCATAAAATACCATCTCTTAAAAGAAATTTTAAGAAAGAGTCCGTCGAGCAACTCCCAAAGACCTATGTCATTTATCCCGTCGAATCCGGTGAGGAAAAGGGAGGCGAGCGAGGAGTGGGTTGAGTATCTCCGGTGATCTTAAAATTTTTGCAAAGAGGTACGTTTTCAGACTATGTGAGGAAAAGGCCTGTTATGAGCATAAAGGATGATACTACCAATATTACTCTGAAAAAATAAGGATCATCTAATCCTTTCGAATGAAACAGCCCAATGTAGTTTAAACTACGAAAAGCCACGATGTAATAATTTAATACGTCCCAATGTAGTTTGAACTACAGTAAGCCCATATATCATCATATATCACTCATGCCATTCCTATTCTATAGGACTATCAAAATAAAAAAGCAAAACGATATCGTTCCTATTTTATAGGAGTATCGTCGAAGGAAAAAAAGTATATTTTTGTGAAAAGAAGACACCTGCAAAAGATGTCATTGTGCAAAGAAGACACATGTAAAAGATGCATGTGGAAGAAAGCAAAAGCCGCCGGACCCACAAGGAATCAAAGACAAAAGATGACAAGCCAACAAACGTTGAAAAAATGACAACAATGACAAACAACTTTAAGAAAAGTATGAAAGGACAAGAGATAAAGTACTATTTACTTTATGACTTTTATAACAATAACATACCAACTTTTAGACTTTTCAACATGCCAATAATGTAAGGCAGCTGAGGTTATCTATATAAGGAGCCTCATTGTAACTTCGAGATCATCTTTCAAATACAACACTTCAAATCTGTGAAATACTCTCTCATGTTTAGCTAAACCCTCTTCTAGTCTATAACCAAATATCAAGATTAATATCATAATACCAGGAGAATAGATACTTTGAAAGCTTATACTTAGAACCATACTAGTCCATAAAATACCATCTCTTAAAAGAAATTTTAAGAAAGAGTCAATCGAGCAACTCCCAGCACCTATGTCATTTATCCCGTCGAATCCAGTGAGGAAAAAGGGAGGCAGAGTCAGGGTGGGTTGAGTATCTCCGGTGATCTTAAAAATTTTGCAAAGAGGTATGTTTTCAGACTATGTGAGGAAAAGGCCTGTTATGAGCATAAAGGATGATACTACCAATATTACTATGAAAAAAGAAAGATCATATAATCCTTACAGATGAAACAATTGACCCAATGTAGTTTAAACTATGAAAAGCCACGATGTAATAATTTAATACGTCCCAATGTAGTTTGAACTACAGTAAGCCCATATATCATCATATATCACCAATATATCACTGATACCGTTCCTATTCTATAGGACTATCAAAATAAAAAAGCAAAACGATATCGTTCCTATTTTATAGGAGTATCGTCATAGAAAAAAAGTATATTTTTGTGAAAAGAAGACACCTGCAAAAGATGTCATTGTGCAAAGAAGACACATGTAAAAGATGCATGTGGAAGAAAGCAAAAGCCGCCGGACCCACAAGGAACCAAAGACAAAAGATGACAAGCCAACAAACGTTGAAAAAATTACAACAATGACAAACAACTTTAAGAAAATCATGAAAGGACAAGAGACAAAGTACTATTTACTTTATGACTTTTGTAACAATAACATACCAACTTTTTGACTTTTCAGACGGGCCAATAATGTAAAGGCGGTGAGGTTATCTATATAAGGAGCCTCATTGTAACTTCTGAGATCATCTTTCGAAACACAACAGCTTCAAATCTTTGAAATACTCTCTCTCATGTTTAGCTAAACACCCTTCTAGTCTATAACCAAATATCAAGATTAATATCATAATACCAGAGAATAGATACTTTGAAAGCTTATACTTAGAACCATACTAGTCCATAAAATACCATCTCTTAAAAGAAATTTTAAGAAAGAGTCTGTCGAGCAACTCCCAAAGACCTATGTCATTTATCCCGTCGAATCCGGTGAGGAAAAGGAGGCGAGCCAGGTGGGTTGAGTATCTCCGTGATCTTAAAATTTTTGCAAAGAATGCGTTTCAGACTATGTGAGGAAAAGGCACATTATGAGCATAAAGGATGATACTACCAATATTACTCTGAAAAAATAAGGATCATCTAATCCTTTCAGATGAAAATGTTCAATGTAGTTTAAACTACGAAAAGCCACGATGTAATAATTTAATACGTCCCAATGTAGTTTGAACTACAGTAAGCCCATATATCATCATATATCACTCATGCCATTCCTATTCTATAGGACTATCAAAATAAAAAAGCAAAACGATATCGTTCCTATTTTATAGGAGTATCGTCGAAGGAAAAAAAGTATATTTTTGTGAAAAGAAGACACCTGCAAAAGATGTCATTGTGCAAAGAAGACACATGTAAAAGATGCATGTGGAAGAAAGCAAAAGCCGCCGGACCCACAAGGAATCAAAGACAAAAGATGACAAGCCAACAAACGTTGAAAAAATGACAACAATGACAAACAACTTTAAGAAAAGTATGAAAGGACAAGAGATAAAGTACTATTTACTTTATGACTTTTATAACAATAACATACCAACTTTTAGACTTTTCAACATGCCAATAATGTAAGGCAGCCTAGGTTATCTATATAAGGAGCCTCATTGTAACTTCTGAGATCATCTTTCGAAATACAACAGCTTCAAATCTGTGAAATACTCTCTCTCATGTTTAGCTAAACCCTCTTCTAGTCTATAACCAAATATCAAGATTAATATCATAATACCAGAGAATAGATACTTTGAAAGCTTATACTTAGAACCATACTAGTCCATAAAATACCATCTCTTAAAGAAATTTTAAGAAAGAGTCCATCGAGCAACTCCCAGCACCTATGTCATTTATCCCGTCGAATCCAGTGAGGAAAAGGGAGGCAGAGCCAGGGTGGGTTGAGTATCTCCGGTGATCTTAAAAATTTTGCAAAGAGGTATGTTTTCAGACTATGTGAGGAAAAGGCCTGTTATGAGCATAAAGGATGATACTACCAATATTACTATGAAAAAAGAAGGATCATCTAATCCTTACAGATGAAACAACCCAATGTAGTTTAAACTACGAAAAGCCACGATGTAATAATTTAATACGTCCCAATGTAGTTTGAACTACAGTAAGCCCATATATCATCATATATCACCAATATATCACTGATACCGTTCCTATTCTATAGTACTATCAAAATAAAAAAGCAAAACGATATCGTTCCTATTTTATAGGAGTATCGTCATAGAAAAAAAAGTATATTTTTGTGAAAAGAAGACACCTGCAAAAGATGTCATTGTGCAAAGAAGACACATGTAAAAGATGCATGTGGAAGAAAGCAAAAGCCGCCGGACCCACAAGGAACCAAAGACAAAAGATGACAAGCCAACAAACGTTGAAAAAATTACAACAATGACAAACAACTTTAAGAAAATCATGAAAGGACAAGAGACAAAGTACTATTTACTTTATGACTTTTGTAACAATAACATACCAACTTTTAGACTTTTCAACGGGCCAATAATGTAAGGCAGCTGAGGTTATCTATATAAGGAGCCTCATTGTAACTTCTGAGATCATCTTTCGAAACACAACAGCTTCAAATCTTTGAAATACTCTCTCTCATGTTTAGCTAAACACCCTTCTAGTCTATAACCAAATATCAAGATTAATATCATAATACCAGAGAATAGATACTTTGAAAGCTTATACTTAGAACCATACTAGTCCATAAAATACCATCTCTTAAAAGAAATTTTAAGAAAGAGTCCGTCGAGAAACTCCCAGCACCTATGTAATTTATCCCGTCGAATCCAGTGAGGAAAAGGGGAGGCAGAGCCAGGGTGGGTTGAGTATCTCCGGTGATCTTAAAATTTTTGCAAAGAGGTACGTTTTCAGACTATGTGAGGAAAAGGCCTGTTATGAGCATAAAGGATGATACTACCAATATTACTATGAAAAAAGAAGGATCATCTAATCCTTTCGAATGAAACAGCCCAATGTAGTTTAAACTACGAAAAGCCACGATGTAATAATTTAATACGTCCCAATGTAGTTTGAACTACAGTAAGCCCATATATCACCAATATATCACTGATACCGTTCCTATTCTATAGGACTATCAAAATAAAAAAGCAAAACGATATCGTTCCTATTTTATAGGAGTATCGTCGAAGAAAAAAAAGTATATTTTTGTGAAAAGAAGACACCTGCAAAAGATGTCATTGTGCAAAGAAGACACATGTAAAAGATGCATGTGGAAGAAAGCAAAAGCCGTCGGACCCACAAGGAATCAAAGACAAAAGATGACAAGCCAACAAACGTTGAAAAAATTACAACAATAACAAACAACTTTAAGAAAAGCATGAAAGAACAAGAGACAGAGTACTATTTACTTTATGACTTTTATAACAATAACATACCAACTTTTAGACTTTTCAACATGCCAATAATGTAAGGCAGCCGAAGTTATCTATATAAGGAGCCTCATTGTAACTTCTGAGATCATCTTTCGAAATACAACAGCTTCAAATTTTTGAAATACTCTCTCTCATGTTTAGCTAAACCCTCTTCTAGCCTATAACCAAATATCAAGATTAATATCATAATACCAGAGAATAGATACTTTGAAAGCTTATACTTAGAACCATACTAGTCCATAAAATACCATCTCTTAAAAGAAATTTTAAGAAAGAGTCCGTCGAGCAACTCCCAGCACCTATGTCATTTATCCCGTCGAATCCAGTGAGGAAAAAGGGACGCAAAGCCAGGGTGGGTTGAGTATCTCCGGTGATCTTAAAATTTTTGCAAAGAGGTACGTTTTCAGACTATGTGAGGAAAAGGCCTGTTATGAGCATAAAGGATGATACTACCAATATTACTATGAAAAAAGAAGGATCATCTAATCCTTTCGAATGAAACAGCCCAATGTAGTTTAAACTACGAAAAGCCACGATGTAATAATTTAATACGTCCCAATGTAGTTTGAACTACAGAAAGCCCATATATCATCATATATCACCAATATATCACTGATACCGTTCCTATTCTATAGGACTATCAAAATAAAAAAGCAAAACGATATCGTTCCTATTTTATAGGAGTATCGTCGAAGGAAAAAAAGTATATTTTTGTGAAAAGAAGACACCTGCAAAAGATGTCATTGTGCAAAGAAGACACATGTAAAAGATGCATGTGGAAGAAAGCAAAAGCCGCCGGACCCACAAGAAATCAAAGACAAAAGATGACAAGCCAACAAACGTTGAAAAAATTACAATAATGACAAACAACTTTAAGAAAAGCATGAAAGGACAAGAGACAAAGTACTATTTACTTTATGACTTTTGTAATAATAACATACCAACTTTTAGACTTTTCAACATGCCAATAATGTAAGGCAGCCGAGGTTATCTATATAAGGAGCCTCATTGTAACTTCTGAGATCATCTTTCGAAACACAACAGCTTCAAATCTTTGAAATACTCTCTCTCATATTTAGCTAAACCCCCTTCTAGTCTATAACCAAATATCAAGATTAATATCGTAATAACAGAGAATAGATACTTTGAAAGCTTATACTTAGAACCATACTAGTCCATAAAATACCATCTCTTAAAAGAAATTTTAAGAAAGAGTCCGTCGAGCAACTCCCAGCACCTATGTCATTTATCCCGTCGAATCCAGTGAGGAAAAAGGGAGGCAGAGCCAGGGTGGGTTGAGTATCTCCGGTAATCTTAAAACTTTTGCAAAGAGGTATGTTTTCAGACTATGTGAGGAAAAGGCCTGTTATGAGCATAAAGGATGATACTACCAATATTACTATGAAAAAAGAAGGATCATCTAATCCTTTCGAATGAAACAGCCCAATGTAGTTTAAACTACGAAAAGCCACGATGTAATAATTTAATACGTCCCAATGTAGTTTGAACTACAGTAAGCCCATATATCATCATATATCACCAATATATCACGCATACCGTTCCTATTCTATAGGACTATCAAAATAAAAAAGCAAAACGATATCGTTCCTATTTTATAGGAGTATCGTCGAAGAAAAAAAAGTATATTTTTGTCAAAAGAAGACACCTGCAAAAGATGTCATTGTGCAAAGAAGACACATGTAAAAGATGCATGTGGAAGAAAGCAAAAGCCGCCGGACCCACAAGGAACCAAAGACAAAAGATGACAAGCCAACAAACGTTGAAAAAATTACAACAATGACAAACAACTTTAAGAAAATCATGAAAGGACAAGAGACAAAGTACTATTTACTTTATGACTTTTGTAACAATAACATACCAACTTTTAGACTTTTCAACAGGCCAATAATGTAAGGCAGCCGAGGTTATCTAAATAAGGAGCCTCATTGTCACTTCAGAGATCATCTTTCGAAATACAACAGCTTCAAATCTTTGAAATACTCTCTCTCATGTTTAGCTAAACCCCCTTCTAGTCTATAACCAAATATCAAGATTAATATTGTAATACTAGAGAATAGATACTCTGAAAGCTTATACTTAGAACCATACTAGTCCATAAAATACCATCTCTTAAAAGAAATTTTAAGAAAGAGTCCGTCGAGCAACTCCCAGCACCTATGTCATTTATCCCGTCGAATCCAGTGAGGAAAAAGGGACGCAGAGCCAGGGTGGGTTGAGTATCTCCGGTGATCTTAAAATTTTTGCAAAGAGGTACGTTTTCAGACTATGTGAGGAAAAGGCCTGTTATGAGCATAAAGGATGATACTACCAATATTACTATGAAAAAAGAAGGATCATCTAATCCTTTCGAATGAAACAGCCCAATGTAGTTTAAACTACGAAAAGCCACGATGTAATAATTTAATACGTCCCAATGTAGTTTGAACTACAGAAAGCCCATATATCATCATATATCACCAATATATCACTGATACCGTTCCTATTCTATAGGACTATCAAAATAAAAAAGCAAAACGATATCGTTCCTATTTTATAGGAGTATCGTCGAAGGAAAAAAAGTATATTTTTGTGAAAAGAAGACACCTGCAAAAGATGTCATTGTGCAAAGAAGACACATGTAAAAGATGCATGTGGAAGAAAGCAAAAGCCGCCGGACCCACAAGGAATCAAAGACAAAAGATGACAAGCCAACAAACATTGAAAAAATTACAACAATGACAAACAACTTTAAGAAAAGCATGAAAGAACAAGAGACAGAGTACTATTTACTTTATGACTTTTATAACAATAACATACCAACTTTTAGACTTTTCAACATGCCAATAATGTAAAGGCGTAGAAGTTATCTATATAAGGAGCCTCATTGTAACTTCTGAGATCATCTTTCGAAATACAACAGCTTCAAATCTTTGAAATACTCTCTCTCATGTTTAGCTAAACCCTCTTCTAGCCTATAACCAAATATCAAGATTAATATCATAATACCAGAGAATAGATACTTTGAAAGCTTATACTTAGAACCATACTAGTCCATAAAATACCATATCTTAAAAGAAATTTTAAGAAAGAGTCTGTCGAGCAACTCCCAGCACCTATGTCATTTATCCCGTCGAATCCAGTAAGGAAAAAGGAGGCGAGTCGAGGTGGGTTGAGTATCTCCATTGATCTTAAAAATTTTGCAAAGAGGTATGTTTTCAGACTATGTGAGGAAAAGGCTGTTATGAGCATAAAGGATGATACTACCAATATTACTATGAAAAAGAAGGATCATCTAATCCTTACGAATGAAAGCTTTGATGTAGTTTAAACTATGAAAAGCCACGATGTAATAATTTAATACGTCCCAATGTAGTTTGAACTACAGTAAGCCCATATATCATCATATATCACCAATATATCAACGTCACCGTTCTATTCTATAGGACTATCAAAATAAAAAGCAAAAGCGATATCGTTCCTATTTTATAGGAGTATCGTCGAAGGAAAAAAAGTATATTTTTGTGAAAAGAAGACACACAAAAGATGTCATTGTGCAAAGAAGACACATGTAAAAGATGCATGTGGAAGAAAGCAAAAGCATGGGACCCACAAGGAATCAAAGACAAAGATGACAAGCCAACAAACGTTGAAAAAATGACAACAATGACAAACAACTTTAAGAAAAGTATGAAAGGACAAGAGATAAAGTACTATTTACTTTATGACTTTTATAACAATAACATACCAACTTTTAGAGTTTTCAACATGCCAATAATGTAAAGCGGTGAGGTTATCTATATAAGGAGCCTCATTGTAACCAGAGATCATCTTTGAAATACAACGACTTCAAATCTTTGAAATACTCTCTCTCATGTTTAGCTAAACCCCTTCTAGTCTATAACCAAATATCAAGATTAATATCATAATACCAGAGAATAGATACTTTGAAAGCTTATACTTAGAACCATACTAGTCCATAAAATACCATCTCTTAAAAGAAATTTTAAGAAAGAGTCCGTCGAGAAACTCCCAGCACCTATGTAATTTATCCCGTCGAATCCAGTGAGTAAAAAGGAGGCGAGTCGAGTGGGTTGAGTATCTCCGGTGATCTTAAAATTTTTGCAAAGAGGTATGTTTTCAGACTATGTGAAGAAAAGGCCTGTTATGAGCATAAAGGATGATACTACCAATATTACTATGAAAAAAGAAGGATCATCTAATCCTTACGAATGAAATAGCCCAATGTAGTTTAAACTATGAAAAGCCACGATGTAATAATTTAATACGTCCCAATGTAGTTTGAACTACAGTAAGCCCATATATCATCATATATCACCAATATATCACTGATACCGTTCCTATTCTATAGGACTATCAAAATAAAAAAGCAAAACGATATCGTTCCTATTTTATAGGAGTATCGTCGAAGGAAAAAAAGTATATTTTTGTGAAAAGAAGACACCTGCAAAAGATGTCATTGTGCAAAGAAGACACATGTAAAAGATGCATGTGGAAGAAAGCAAAAGCTGTCGGACCCACAAGGAATCAAAGACAAAAGATGACAAGCCAACAAACGTTGAAAAAATTACAACAATGACAAACAACTTTAAGAAAAGCATGAAAGGACAAGGGACAAAGTACTATTTACTTTATGACTTTTGTAACAATAACATACCAACTTTTAGACTTTTCAACATGGCAATAATGTAAAGCGGTGAGGTTATCTATATAAGGAGCCTCATTGTAACCACGAGATCATCTTTGAAATACAATGACTTCAAATCTTTGAAATACTCTCTCATGTTTAGCTAAACCCCTTCTAGTCTATAACCAAATATCAAGATTAATATCATAATACCAGAGAATAGATACTTTGAAAGCTTATACTTAGAACCATACTAGTCCATAAAATACCATCTCTTAAAGAAATTTTAAGAAAGAGTCGTCGAGAAACTCCCAGCACCTATGTCATTTATCAGTCGAATCCGGTGAGGAAAAAGGAGGCGAGCGAGGGTGGGTTGAGTATCTCCGGTGATCTTAAAATTTTTGCAAAGAATGCGTTTTCAGAACTATGTGAGGAAAAGGCACATTATGAGCATAAAGGATGATACTACCAATATTACTATGAAAAAGAAGGATCATCTAATCCTTTCAGATGAAACGACCCAATGTAGTTTAAACTACGGAAAGCCACGATGTAATAATTTAATACGTCCCAATGTACTTTGAACTACTGATGGCCCATATATCATCATATATCACCAATATATCACTCATGTCGTTCCTATTCTATAGGACTATCAAAATAAAAAAGCAAAACGATATCGTTCCTATTTTATAGGAGTATCGTCAAAGGAAAAAAAGTATATTTTTGTGAAAAGAAGACACTTGCAAAAGATGTCATTGTGCAAAGAAGACACATGTAAAAGCTGCATGTGGAAGAAAGCAAAAGCCGTCGGACCCACAAGGAATCAAAGACAAAAGATGACAAGCCAACAAACGTTGAAAAAATTACAACAATGACAAACAACTTTAAGAAAAGCATGAAAGGACAAGAGACACAGTACTATTTACTTTATGGCTTTTGTAACAATAACAGACCAACTTTTAGACTTTTCAACATGCCAATAATGTAAGGCAGATGAGGTTATCTATATAAGGAGCCTCATTGTAACCACGAGATCATCTTTCGAAATACAACAGCTTCAAATCTTTGAAATACTCTCTCTCATGTTTAGCTAAACCCCCTTCTAGTCTATAACCAAATATCAAGATTAATATCATAATACCAAAGAATAGATACTTTGAAAGGTTATACTTAGAACCATACTAGTCCATAAAATACCATATCTTAAAAGAAATTTTAATAAAGAGTCTGTCGAGCAACTCCCAGCACCTATGTCATTTATCGTCATTCCGAATCCAGTGAGGAAAAATGGAAGCGAGTCGAGGTGGGTTGAGTATCTCAGGTGATCTTAAAATTTTTGCAAAGAGGTATGTTTTGAGACTATGTGAGGAAAAGGCACATTATGAGCATAAAGGATGATACTACCAATATTACTATGAAAAAGAAGGATCATCTAATCCTTTGAATGAAAGCTTGACCCAATGTAGTTTAAACTACGAAAAGCCACGATGTAATAATTTAATCGTCCCAATGTAGTTTGAACTACAGTAAGCCCATATATCATCATATATCACCAATATATCACGCATACCGTTCCTATTCTATAGGACTATCAAAATAAAAAGCAAAGCGATATCGTTCCTATTTTATAGGAGTATCGTCGAAGAAAAAAAGTATATTTTTGTCAAAGAAGACACACACCAAAAGATGTCATTGTGCAAAGAAGACACATGTAAAAGATGCATGTGGAAGAAAGCAAAAGCATAGGACCCACAAGGAACCAAAGACAAAAGATGACAAGCCAACAAACGTTGAAAAAATTACAACAATGACAAACAACTTTAAGAAAATCATGAAAGGACAAGAGACAAAGTACTATTTACTTTATGACTTTTGTAACAATAACATACCAACTTTTAGACTTTTCAACAGGCCAATAATGTAAGGCAGCCGAGGTTATCTAAATAAAGAGCCTCATTGTCACTTCAGAGATCATCTTTCGAAATACAACAGCTTCAAATCTTTGAAATACTCTCTCTCATGTTTAGCTAAACCCCCTTCTAGTCTATAACCAAATATCAAGATTAATATTGTAATACTAGAGAATAGATACCTAAACATGAGAGAGAGTATTTCAAAGATTTGAAGTTGTTGTATTTCGAAAGATGATCTCAGAAGTTACAATGAGGCTCCTTATATAGATAACCTCATGCACCTACATTGTGGCATGTTGAAGTCTAAAAGTGGTATGTTATTGTTACAAAAGTCATAAAGTAAATAGTACCTTGTCTCTTGTACATTCATGCTTTCTTAAAGTTGTTTGTAAATGTTGTAATTTTTCAGCGTTTGTTGGCTGTAAATCTTTGTCTTTGATTCCTTGTAGGTCAGCATTTGCTTTCTTCCACATGCATCTTTACATGTGTCTTCTTTGCGCAATGACATCTTTGCAGAGTGTCTTTTCACAAAAATATGCTTTCCTTCGACGATACTCTATAAAATAGGGCGATATATCGTTTTGCTTTTTATTTTGATAGTCCTATAGAATAGGAGCGACATGAGTGATATGTTGTGATATATGATGATATATGGAGCTTCTTTAGTTCAAAGTACATTGGGACGTATTAAAATTATTGCATCGTGGCTTTAAAGTAGTTTAGGCTACATTGGAACTGTTTCATTGAAGGATTAGATGATCCTTCTTTTTCATAGTAATATTGGTAGTATCATCCTTTATGCTCATAGCGAGCCTTTCTCACATAGTCTGGCGTACATAATTTGCAGAAATTTTAAGATCGCGGGAAGATACTGACCCTGCTGCCTCACCGCTCAGCAGTTCGACGATGATAAATGTTTGTAGATGTTTGGAGATTCTCGACGGACTCTTTCTTAGGAATTTCAACAGAGATGGTATTTTATGGACTAGTATGGTTCTGAAGTATAAGCTTTCAGAGTAATCTATTCTCTGGTATTATGATAATCTTGATATTTGGTTATAGACTAGAGGGGTTTAGCTAGGCATGGAGAGTATTTCCAGATTTGAAGTGTTGTATTCGAGATGATCTCTCAGTTACAATGAAGGCTCTTCTATAGATGACGCCGTGCTTTACATTATTGCCATGTTGAGTCTAAAAGTTGGTATGTTATTGTTGCAAAGTCATAAAGTAAATAGTACTTTGTCTCTTGTCGCTTTCATGCTTTTCTAAAGTTGTTTGTCATTGTTGTAATTTTTCAGCGTTTGTTGGATTGTCGTCATCTTTTGTCTTTGATTCGCTGATAGTCGGCGACTGCTTTCTTCCACATGCATCTTTACATGTGTCTTCTTTGCGCAATGACATCTTTTGCTGAGTGTCTTCTTTTCGCAAAATATACTTTTTTCCTTCGACGATATACTATGGAATAGGGCGATGTCGATTTTGCTTTTATTTTGATAGTCTATGGAATAGGGCGACATGAGTGATATGTGGTGATATATGATGATATATGGGCTTCTTTGTAGTTCAAAGTACGATTGGGCGTATTAAATTATTGCATCGTGACTTCGTAGTTTAAACTACATTGAGAACATTTCGAAGGACAGATGATCTTCTTTCATAGTAATATTGGTAGTATCATCGCTTTATGCTCATGCGGCCTTTCCTCATGAGTCTGGCGTATACTTTGCAGGAATTTTAAGATCGCGGAGATACTCGGCCCGCACTGCCTCACTCCTTTCTGAGTGGTCAGCTGATAAATGACGTAGATGTTGGAGATTTCTCGACGGACTCTTTCTTAACAGCTTTAGAGATGGTATTTTATGGACTGAGTATGGTTCTGAGTATAAGCTTTCAAAGTATCTATTCTACGGTATTATGATATTGATCTTGATATTTGGTTATGAACTGGAAGGGTTTAGCTAGGCATGAGAGTATTTCAGATTTGAAGCTGTTGTATTTGAGATGATCTCAGAAGTTACAATGAGATATATATAACCTCGCGCTTTACATTATTGCCATGTTGAGTCTAAAAGTTGGTATGTTATTGTTACAAAGTCATAAAGTAAATAGTACTTTGTCTCTTGTCCTTTCATGCTTTTCTTAAAGTTGTTTGTCATTGTTGTGTAATTTTTCAGCGTTTGTTGGCTGTCATCTTTGTCTTTGATTCCTTGTAGTCCGGCGACTTTCTTCCCACATGCTTTACATGTGTATTCTTTGCACAATGACATCTTTTGCGGTGTCTTCTTTTCACAAAATATACTTTTTTCCGACGATACTCCTATAAAATAGGGCGATATCGTTTTGCTTTTATTTTGATAGTCTATAGAATAAGGGCGTATCGATGATATATTGGTGATATATGATGATATATGGGCTTCTGTAGTTCAGGCTGCATTGGGGCGTATTAAATTATTGCATGCGTGGCTTTCATAGTTTAAACTACATTGGGCTATTTCATTGCGTAGGACAGATGATCCTTCTTTTTCATAGTAATATTGGTAGTATCATCCTTTATGCTCATAGCGGGCCTTTCTTCATGAGTCTGAGCATACCTCTTTGCAAAAATTTTAAGATCAGGAGATACTCAACCCACCCCCGACTCTGCTCCTTTTCCCTCACCTGGATTCGACTGGGATAAATGACATAGGTCTTTGGAGTTTCTCGTACTCTTTCTTAAAATTTCTTTTAAGATATGGTATTTTATGGACTGAGTATGGTTCTGAATATGAAGCTTTCAAAGTATCTATTCTGCAGTATTATGATATTAATCTTGATATTTGGTTATAGGCTAGAAGAGGGTTTAGCTAGGCATGAGGAGAGTATTTCAAGATTTGAAGGCTGTTGTATTTGAAAGATGATCTCGAAGTTGTGAGGCTCGCTATATAGATAACTTCAATTTGCCTTACATTATTGGCATGTTGAAAGTCTAAAAGTTGGTATGTTATTGTTATAAAGAGTCATAAAGTAAATAGTACTTTATCTCTTGTCCTTTCATGCTTTTCTTAGAGTTGTTTGTTATTGTTGTCATTTTTCAGCGTTTGTTGGCTTGTCATCTTTGTCTTTGATTCCTTGTGGGTCGGCGGCTTTTGCTTTCTTCCACATGCATCTTTTACATGTGTCTTCTTTGCGCAATGACATCTTTGCAGTGTCTTCTTTTCACAAAAATATACTTTTTTCCTTCGACGATACTCCTATAAAATAGGAGCGATATCGTTTTGCTTTTTATTTTGATAGTCAATAGAATAGGGCGGTATCGTGATATATTGGTGATATATGATGATATATGGGCTTCTGTAGTTCAGGCTACATTGGGGCGTATTAAATTATTACATCGTGGCTTTCGTAGTTTAAACTACATTGAACATTTCATTAAGTAAGGATTAGATGATCCTTCTTTTTCATAGTAATATTGGTAGTATCATCCTTTATGCTCATAATAGGCCTTTTCCTCACATAGTCTGAAAACATACCTCTTTGCAAAATTTTAAGATCATAGGAGATACTCAGCCACCCACAGCTCTGCCTCACTTTTCCTCATTGGATTCGACGGGATAAATGACATAGGTCTTTGGGAGTTTCTCGACGGACTCTTTCTTAAAATTTCTTTTAAGAGATGGTATTTTATGGACTAGTATGGTTCTAAGTATAAGCTTTCAAAGTATCTATTCTGCTGTATTATGATATTAATCTTGATATTTGGTTATAGACTAGAAGGGGTTTAGCTAAACATGAGAGAGAGTATTTCAAGATTTGAAGTGTTGTATTTGAAAGATGATCTCGAGAAGTTACAATGAGGCTCCTTATATAGATAACGCCATTGCCTTACATTATTGCCATGTTGAAAAGTCTAAAAGTTGGTATGTTATTGTTACAAAAGTCATAAAGTAAATAGTACTTTGTCTCTTGTCCTTTCATGCTTTCTTAAAGTTGTTTGTCATTGTTGTAATTTTTCAGCGTTTGTTGGCTTGTCATCTTTGTCTTTGATTCCTTGTGGAGTCAGCGGCTTTGCTTTCTTCCACATGCATCTTTTACATGTGTCTTCTTTGCTGATGACATCTTTTGCAGTGTCTTCTTTTCACAAAATATACTTTTTCCTTCGACGATACTCCTATAAAATAGGAGCGATATCGTTTTGCTTTTTATTTTGATAGTCCTATAGAATAGGGCGACATGAGTGATATATTGGTGATATATGATGATATATGGGCTTCTTGTAGTTCAAAGTACATTGGGACGTATTAAATTATTACATCGTGGCTTTTAAGTAGTTTAAACTACATTGAGGCATTTCATTCGAAAGGATTAGATGATCCTTCTTTTCATAGTAATATTGGTAGTATCATCCTTTATGCTCATAACAGGCCTTTTCTCACATAGTCACAACGTACCTCTTTGCAAAAATTTTAAGATCATAGGAGATACTCAACCCACCACAGCTCTGCGCCTCCTTTTCCTCCATTTGGATTGGGATAAATGACATGAGGTCTTTGGGAGTTGCTCGACGGACTCTTTCTTAAAATTTCTTTTAAGAGATGGTATTTTATGGACTAGTATGGTTCTAAGTATAAGCTTTCAAAGTATCTATTCTCTGGTATTATGATATTAATCTTGATATTTGGTTATAGACTAGAAGGGGTTTAGCTAAACATGAGAGAGAGTATTTCAAAGATTTGAAGGCTGTTGTATTTGAAAGATGATCTCGGAAGTTACAATGAGGCTCCTTATATAGATAACCTCAATTTGCCTTACATTATTGGCATGTTGAAAAGTCTAAAAGTTGGTATGTTATTGTTACAAAAGTCATAAAGTAAATAGTACTTTGTCTCTTGTCCTTTCATGCTTTTCTTAAAGTTGTTTGTCATTGTTGTAATTTTTTCAGCGTTTGTTGGCTTGTCATCTTTTGTCTTTGATTCCTTGTGGGTCCAGTGACTTTTGCTTTCTTCCACATGCATCTTTTACATGTGTCTTCTTTGCACAATGACATCTTTGCGAGTGTCTTCTTTTCACAAAAATATACTTTTTTTCCTTGACGATACTCTATAAAATAGGAGCGATATCGTTTTGCTTTTTATTTTGATAGTCCTATAGAATAGGAGCGACATGAGTGATATATTGGTGATATATGATGATATATGGGCTTCTTTGTAGTTCAAACTACATTGGGACGTATTAAATTATTACATCGTGGCTTTTCATAGTTTAAACTACATTGGGCTGTTTCATTGAAAGGATTAGATGATCCTTCTTTTTTCATAGTAATATTGGTAGTATCATCCTTTACGCTCATAACAGGCCTTTTCCTCACACAGTCTGAAAACGTACCTCGTTGCAAAAAGTTTAAGATCAGCGGAGATACTCTACCCACCCTGGGTCTGCCTCCCTTTTTCCTCCTTTGGATTACGGGATAAATGACATAGGTCTTTGGGAGTTTCTCGACGGACTCTTTCTTAAAATTTCTTTTAAGAGATGGTATTTTATGGACTAGTATGGTTCTAAGTATAAGCTTTCAAAGTATCTATTCTCTGGTATTATGATATTAATCTTGATATTTGGTTATAGACTAGAAGGGGTTTAGCTAAACATGAGAGAGTATTTCAAAGATTTGAAGGCTGTTGTATTTGAAAGATGATCTCGAGAGTTACAATGAGGCTCCTTATATAGATAACCTCATTTGCCTTACATTATTGGCATGTTGAAAAGTCAAAAAGTTGGTATGTTATTGTTACAAAAGTCATAAAGTAAATAGTACTTTGTCTCTTGTCCTTTCATGCTTTTCTTAAAGTTGTTTGTCATTGTTGTAATTTTCAGCGTTTGTTGGCTTGTCATCTTTTGTCTTTGATTCCTTGTGGGTCAAGCGGCTTTTGCTTTCTTCCACATGCATCTTTTACATGTGTCTTCTTTGCACAATGACATCTTTTGCAGTGTCTTCTTTTCACAAAAATATACTTTTTTCTTCGACGATACTCCTATAAAATAGGAGCGATATCGTTTTGCTTTTTATTTTGATAGTCCTATAGAATAGGAGCAGTATCAGTGATATATTGGTGATATATGATGATATATGGGCTTACTGTAGTTCAAACTACATTGGGGACGTATTAAATTATTACATCGTGGCTTTAAAGTAGTTTAAACTACATTGAAATTTGTTTCATTGAAAGGATTAGATGATCCTTCTTTTTTCATAGTAATATTGGTAGTATCATCCTTTATGCTCATAACAGGCCTTTTCCTCACATAGTCTGGAAGCGTACCTCTTTGCAAAAATTTTAAGATCATAGGAGATACTCGACCCACCACAGCTCTGCCTCCTTTTCCTCATTTGGATTGACGGGATAAATGACATAGGTGCTGGGAGTTTCTCGACGGACTCTTTCTTAAAATTTCTTTTAAGAGATGGTATTTTATGGACTAGTATGGTTCTAAGTATAAGCTTTCAAAGTATCTATTCTCTGGTATTATGATATTAATCTTGATATTTGGTTATAGACTAGAAGGGGGTTTAGCTAAACATGAGAGAGAGTATTTCAAAGATTTGAAGCTGTTGTATTTCGAAAGATGATCTCAGAAGTTACAATGAGGCTCCTTATATAGATAACCTCAGCTGCCTTACATTATTGGCATGTTGAAAAGTCTAAAAGTTGGTATGTTATTGTTATAAAAGTCATAAAGTAAATAGTACTTTGTCTCTTGTCCTTTCATGCTTTTCATAAAGTTGTTTGTTATTGTTGTCATTTTTTCAACGTTTGTTGGCTTGTCATCTTTTGTCTTTGATTCCTTGTGGAGTCAAGCGGCTTTTGCTTTCTTCCACATGCATCTTTTACATGTGTCTTCTTTGCACAATGACATCTTTTGCAGTGTCTTCTTTTCACAAAAATATACTTTTTTTCCTTGACGATACTCTATAAAATAGGAGCGATATCGTTTTGCTTTTTATTTTGATAGTCCTATAGAATAGGAGCAGTATCAGTGATATATTGGTGATATATGATGATATATGGGCTTCTTGTAGTTCAAACTACATTGGGACGTATTAAATTATTACATCGTGGCTTTTCATAGTTTAAACTACATTGGGCTGTTTCATTCGTAAGGATTAGATGATCCTTCTTTTTTCATAGTAATATTGGTAGTATCATCCTTTATGCTCATAACAGGCCTTTTCCTCACATAGTCTGAAAACATACCTCTTTGCAAAATTTTTAAGATCACCGGACATACTCAGCCCACCACAGCTCTGCCTCCCTTTTCCTCATTTGGATTGATGGGATAAATGACATAGGTGCTGGGAGTTTCTCGACGGACTCTTTCTTAAAATTTCTTTTAAGAGATGGTATTTTATGGACTAGTATGGTTCTAAGTATAAGCTTTCAAAGTATCTATTCTCTGGTATTATGATATTAATCTTGATATTTGGTTATAGACTAGAAGGGGGTTTAGCTAAACATGAGAGAGAGTATTTCAAAGATTTGAAGGCTGTTGTATTTGAAAGATGATCTCGAAGTTACAATGAGGCTCCTTATATAGATAACCTCAATTTGCCTTACATTATTGCCATGTTGAAAAGTCTAAAAGTTGGTATGTTATTGTTACAAAAGTCATAAAGTAAATAGTACTTTGTCTCTTGTCCTTTCATGCTTTTCTTAAAGTTGTTTGTCATTGTTGTAATTTTTCAGCGTTTGTTGGCTTGTCATCTTTTGTCTTTGATTCCTTGTGGGTCAGCGGCTTTTGCTTTCTTCCACATGCATCTTTTACATGTGTCTTCTTTGCACAATGACATCTTTTGCAAGTGTCTTCTTTTCACAAAAATATACTTTTTTCCTTGACGATACTCCTATAAAATAGGAGCGATATCGTTTTGCTTTTTTTATTTTGATAGTCCTATAGAATAGGAGCGACATGAGTGATATATTGGTGATATATGATGATATATGGGCTTCTTGTAGTTCAAACTACATTGGGGCGTATTAAATTATTACATCGTGGCTTTTCAGTAGTTTAAACTACATTGGGCTATTTCATTGAAAGGATTAGATGATCCTTCTTTTTCATAGTAATATTGGTAGTATCATCCTTTATGCTCATAACAGGCCTTTTCCTCACATAGTGCAGCGTACCTCTTTGCAAAATTTTAAGATCACGGAGATACTCAACCCACTTTAGCTCTGCCTCCCTTTTCCTCATTTGGATTAAGCGGGATAAATGACATAGGTCTTTGGGAGTTTCTCGTGGACTCTTTCTTAAAATTTCTTTTAAGAGATGGTATTTTATGGACTAGTATGGTTCTAAGTATAAGCTTTCAAAGTATCTATTCTCTGGTATTATGATATTAATCTTGATATTTGGTTATAGACTAGAAGGGGTTTAGCTAAACATGAGAGAGAGTATTTCAAAGATTTGAAAATTTGTTGTATTTGAAAGATGATCTCGAAGTTACAATGAGGCTCCTTATATAGATAACCTCAATTTGCCTTACATTATTGGCATGTTGAAAAGTCTAAAAGTTGGTATGTTATTGTTACAAAAGTCATAAAGTAAATAGTACTTTGTCTCTTGTACATTCATGCTTTTCTTAAAGTTGTTTGTCATTGTTGTAATTTTCTCAACGTTTGTTGGCTTGTCATCTTTTGTCTTTGATTCCTTGTGGGTCAGCGGCTTTTGCTTTCTTCCACATGCATCTTTTACATGTGTGTTCTTTGCACAATGACATCTTTGCAGGTGTCTTGTTTTCACAAAAATATACTTTTTTTCCTTCGACCATACTCCTATAAAATAGGAGCGATACCGTTTTGCCTTTTTATTTTGATAGTCCTATAGAATAGGAGCAGTATCGATGATATATTGGTGATATATGCTGATATCTCGGCTTCCTGTAGTTCAAACTACATTGGGACGTATTAAATTATTACATCGTGGCTTTTCATAGTTTAAACTACATTGGGCTGTTTCATTCGTAAGGATTAGATGATCCTTCTTTTTTCATAGTAATATTGGTAGTATCATCCTTTATGCTCATAGAGGCCTTTTCCTCACATAGTCTGAAAACATACCTCTTTGCAAAATTTTAAGATCATAGGAGATACTCAACCCACCACGACTCTGCCTCCTTTTTCCTCATTTGGATTAACGGGATAAATGACATAGGTGTTGGGAGTTTCTCGACGGACTTTTTCTTAAAATTTCTTTTAAGAGATGGTATTTTATGGACTAGTATGGTTCTAAGTATAAGCTTTCAAAGTATCTATTCTCTGGTATTATGATATTAATCTTGATATTTGGTTATAGACTAGAAGGGGGTTTAGCTAAACATGAGAGAAAGTATTTCAAAGATTTGAAATGTTGTATTTCGAAAGATGATCTCAGAAGTTACAATGAGGCTCCTTATATAGATAACCTCATCTGCCTTACATTATTGGCATGTTGAAAAGTCTAAAAGTTGGTATGTTATTGTTACAAAAGTCATAAAGTAAATAGTACTTTGTCTCTTGTACATTCATGCTTTTCTTAAAGTTGTTTGTCATTGTTGTAATTTTTTCAACGTTTGTTGGCTTGTCATCTTTTGTCTTTGATTCCTTGTGGGTCCGGCGGCTTTTGCTTTCTTCCATATGCATCTTTTACATGTGTCTTCTTTGCACAATGACATCTTTTGCAGGTGTCTTCTTTTCACAAAAATATACTTTTTTTCTTGACGATACTCTATAAAATAGGAGCGATATCGTTTTGCTTTTTATTTTGATAGTCCTATAGAATAGGAGCAGTATCGAGTGATATATTGGTGATATATGATGATATATGGGCTTCTTGTAGTTCAAACTACATTGGGGCGTATTAAATTATTACATCGTGGCTTTTAAGTAGTTTAAACTACATTGGCCTGTCTCATTCGAAAGGCTTAGATGATCCTTCTTTTTTCATAGTAATATTGGTAGTATCATCCTTTATGCTCATAACATGCCTTTTCCTCACATAGTCTAAAAACGTACCTCTTTGCAAAAATTTTAAGATCATAGGAGATACTCAACCCACCACAGCTCTGCCTCCCTTTTCCTCATTTGGATTAAACGGGATAAATGACATAGGTCTTTGGGAGTTTCTCGACGGACTCTTTCTTAAAATTTCTTTTAAGAGATGGTATTTTATGGACTAGTATGGTTCTAAGTATAAGCTTTCAAAGTATCTATTCTCTGGTATTATGATATTAATCTTGATATTTGGTTATAGACTAGAAGGGGGGTTAGCTAAACATGAGAGAGAGTATTTCAAAGATTTGAAGTTGTTGTATTTCGAAAGATGATCTCAGAAGTTACAATGAGGCTCCTTATATAGATAACCTCATCTGCCTTACATTATTGGCATGTTGAAAAGTCTAAAAGTTGGTATGTTATTGTTACAAAAGTCATAAAGTAAATAGTACCTTGTCTCTTGTACATTCATGCTTTTCTTAAAGTTGTTTGTAAATGTTGTAATTTTTTCAACGTTTGTTGGCTTGTCATCTTTTGTCTTTGATTCCTTGTGGGTCCGGCGGCTTTTGCTTTCTTCCACATGCATCTTTTACATGTGTCTTCTTTGCACAATGACATCTTTTGCAAGTGTCTTCTTTTCACAAAAATATACTTTTTTTCCTTCGACGATACTCCTATAAAATAGGAACGATATCGTTTTGCTTTTTTATTTTGATAGTCCTATAGAATAGGAACGACATGAGTGATATATTGGTGATATATGATGATATATGGGCTTACTGTAGTTCAAAGTACATTGGGGCGTATTAAATTATTACATCGTGGCTTTTCAGTAGTTTAAACTACATTGGGCTGTTTCATTGAAAGGATTAGATGATCCTTCTTTTTCATAGTAATATTGGTAGTATCATCCTTTATGCTCATACTTGACCTTTTCTCACATAGTCTGAAAACGTACCTCTTTGCAAAAATTTTAAGATCATAGGAGATACTCAACCCACCACAGCTCTGCCTCCCTTTTTCCTCATTTGGATTAATGGGATAAATGACATAGGTCTTTGGGAGTTTCTCGACAGGACTCTTTCTTAAAATTTCTTTTAAGAGATGGTATTTTATGGACTAGTATGGTTCTAAGTATAAGCTTTCAAAGTATCTATTCTCTGGTATTATGATATTAATCTTGATATTTGGTTATAGACTAGAAGGGGTTTAGCTAAACATGAGAGAGAGTATTTCAAAGATTTGAAAATTTGTTGTATTTGAAAGATGATCTCGAAGTTACAATGAGGCTCCTTCTATAGATAACCTCAGCTGCCTTACATTATTGCCATGTTGAAAAGTCTAAAAGTTGGTATGTTATTGTTACAAAAGTCATAAAGTAAATAGTACTTTGTCTCTTGTCCTTTCATGCTTTTCTTAAAGTTGTTTGTCATTGTTGTAATTTTTTCAACGTTTGTTGGCTTGTCATCTTTTGTCTTTGATTCCTTGTGGGTCCGGCGGCTTTTGCTTTCTTCCACATGCATCTTTTACATGTGTCTTCTTTGCACAATGACATCTTTTGCAAGTGTCTTCTTTTCACAAAAATATACTTTTTTCCTTGACGATACTCCTATAAAATAGGAGCGATATCGTTTTGCTTTTTATTTTGATAGTCCTATAGAATAGGAGCAGTATCAGTGATATATTGGTGATATATGATGATATATGGGCTTCTTGTAGTTCAAACTACATTGGGGCGTATTAAATTATTACATCGTGGCTTTTCGTAGTTTAAACTACATTGGGCTGTTTCATTCGAAAGGATTAGATGATCCTTCTTTTTTCATAGTAATATTGGTAGTATCATCCTTTATGCTCATAACAGGCCTTTTCCTCACATAGTCTGAAAACATACCTCTTTGCAAAATTTTAAGATCATAGGAGATACTCAACCCACCACAGCTCTGCCTCCCTTTTCCTCATTTGGATTGACGGGATAAATGACATAGGTCTTTGGGAGTTGCTCAGTGGACTCTTTCTTAAAATTTCTTTTAAGATATGTTATTTTATGGACTAGTATGGTTCTAAGTATAAGCTTTCAAAGTATCTATTCTCTGGTATTATGATATTAATCTTGATATTTGGTTATAGACTAGAAGGGGGTTTAGCTAAACATGAGAGAGAGTATTTCAAAGATTTGAAGCTGTTGTATTTCGAAAGATGATCTCAGAAGTTACAATGAGGCTCCTTATATAGATAACCTCATCTGCCTTACATTATTGGCATGTTGAAAAGTCTAAAAGTTGGTATGTTATTGTTACAAAAGTCATAAAGTAAATAGTACTTTGTCTGTTGTACATTCATGCTTTTCTTAAAGTTGTTTGTCATTGTTGTAATTTTTTCAACGTTTGTTGGCTTGTCATCTTTTGTCTTTGATTCCTTGTGGGTCCGACGGCTTTTGCTTTCTTCCACATGCATCTTTTACATGTGTCTTCTTTGCACAATGACATCTTTGCAGTGTCTTCTTTTCACAAAAATATACTTTTTTTTCCTTGACTGATACTCTATAAAATAGGAGCGATATCGTTTTGCTTTTATTTTGATAGTCCTATAGAATAGGAGCAGTATCAGTGATATATTGGTGATATATGATGATATATGGGCTTCTTTGTAGTTCAAACTACATTGGGGCGTATTAAATTATTACATCGTGGCTTTTCATAGTTTAAACTACATTGGGCTATTTCATTCGTAAGGATTAGATGATCCTTCTTTTTTCATAGTAATATTGGTAGTATCATCCTTTATGCTCATAACAGGCCTTTTCCTCACATAGTCTGAAAACATACCTCTTTGCAAAATTTTTAAGATCACCGGAGATACTCAACCCACCCTGACTCTGCCTCCCTTTTTCCTCATTTGGATTAAATGGGATAAATGACATAGGTGCTGGGAGTTGCTCGACAGACTCTTTCTTAAAATTTCTTTTAAGATATGGTATTTTATGGACTAGTATGGTTCTAAGTATAAGCTTTCAAAGTATCTATTCTCTGGTATTATGATATTAATCTTGATATTTGGTTATAGACTAGAAGGGGGTTTAGCTAAACATGAGAGAGAGTATTTCAAAGATTTGAAATTTGTTGTATTTCGAAAGATGATCTCAGAAGTTACAATGAGGCTCCTTATATAGATAACCTCATCTGCCTTACATTATTGGCATGTTGAAAAGTCTAAAAGTTGGTATGTTATTGTTACAAAAGTCATAAAGTAAATAGTACTTTGTCTCTTGTCCTTTCATGCTTTTCTTAAAGTTGTTTGTCATTGTTGTAATTTTTCAACGTTTGTTGGCTTGTCATCTTTTGTCTTTGATTCCTTGTGGAGTCAAGCGGCTTTTGCTTTCTTCCACATGCATCTTTTACATGTGTCTTCTTTGCACAATGACATCTTTTGCAGTGTCTTCTTTTCACAAAAATATACTTTTTTTCCTTGACGATACTCCTATAAAATAGGAGCGATATCGTTTTGCTTTTTATTTTGATAGTCCTATAGAATAGGAGCAGTATCAGTGATATATTGGTGATATATGATGATATATGGGCTTCTTGTAGTTCAAAGTACATTGGGGCGTATTAAATTATTACATCGTGGCTTTTAGTAGTTTAAACTACATTGGTACATTTCATTGAAAGGATTAGATGATCCTTCTTTTTCATAGTAATATTGGTAGTATCATCCTTTATGCTCATAACATGCCTTTTCCTCACATAGTCTAAAAGCATTACCTCTTTGCAAAAATTTTAAGATCATAGGAGATACTCAACTCACCACAGCTCTGCCTCCCTTTTTCCTCATTTGGATTGACGGGATAAATGACATAGGTCTTTGGGAGTTTCTCGTGGACTCTTTCTTAAAATTTCTTTTTAAGAGATGGTATTTTATGGAGTAGTATGGTTCTAAGTATAAGCTTTCAAAGTATCTATTCTCTGGTATTATGATATTAATCTTGATATTTGGTTATAGACTAGAAGGGGGTTTAGCTAAACATGAGAGAGAGGATTTCAAAGATTTGAAAATTTGTTGTATTTCGAAAGATGATCTCAGAAGTTACAATGAGGCTCCTTATATAGATAACCTCAGCTGCCTTACATTATTGCCATGTTGAAAAGTCTAAAAGTTGGTATGTTATTGTTACAAAAGTCATAAAGTAAATAGTACTTTGTCTCTTGTCCTTTCATGCTTTTCTTAAAGTTGTTTGTCATTGTTGTAATTTTTTCAACGTTTGTTGGCTTGTCATCTTTTGTTTTTGATTCCTTGTGGGTCTTGCGGCTTTTGCTTTCTTCCACATGCATCTTTTACATGTGTCTTCTTTGCACAATGACATCTTTTGCAGGTGTCTTCTTTTCACAAAAATATACTTTTTTCCTTGACGATACTCTATAAAATAGGAGCGATATCGTTTGCTTTTATTTTGATAGTCCTATAGAATAGGAGCAGTATCGATGATATATTGGTGATATATGATGATATATGGGCTTCTTGTAGTTCAAACTACATTGGGACGTATTAAATTATTACATCGTGGCTTTTCATAGTTTAAACTACATTGGGCTGTTTCATTCGTAAGGATTAGATGATCCTTCTTTTTTCATAGTAATATTGGTAGTATCATCCTTTATGCTCATAACAGGCCTTTTCCTCACATAGTCTGAAAACATACCTCTTTGCAAAATTTTTAAGATCACCGGAGATACTCAACCCACCCTGACTCTGCCTCCATTTTTCCTCACTGGATTCGATGGGATAAATGACATAGGTGCTGTGAGTTGCTCGACAGACTCTTTCTTAAAATTTCTTTTAAGATATGGTGTTTTATGGACTAGTATGGTTCTAAGTATAAGCTTTCAAAGTATCTATTCTTTGGTATTATGATATTAATCTTGATATTTGGTTATAGACTAGAAGGGGGTTTAGCTAAACATGAGAGAGAGTATTTCAAAGATTTGAAGCTGTTGTATTTCGAAAGATGATCTCAGAAGTTACAATGAGGCTCCTTATATAGATAACCTCATCTGCCTTACATTATTGGCATGTTGAAAAGTCTAAAAGTTGGTATGTTATTGTTACAAAAGTCATAAAGTAAATAGTACTTTGTCTCTTGTACATTCATGCTTTTCTTAAAGTTGTTTGTCATTGTTGTAATTTTCAGCGTTTGTTGGCTTGTCATCTTTTGTCTTTGATTCCTTGTGGAGTCAGCGGCTTTTGCTTTCTTCCACATGCATCTTTTACATGTGTCTTCTTTGCCTGATGACATCTTTTGCAAGTGTCTTCTTTTCACAAAAATATACTTTTTTCCTTTGGCGATACTCCTATAAAATAGGAGCGATATCGTTTTGCTTTTTATTTTGATAGTCCTATAGAATAGGAGCGACATGAGTGATATATTGGTGATATATGATGATATATGGGCTTACTGTAGTTCAAACTACATTGGGACGTATTAAATTATTACATCGTGGCTTTCCGTAGTTTAAACTACATTGGGTTGTTTCATTCGTAAGGATTAGATGATCCTTCTTTTTTCATAGTAATATTGGTAGTATCATCCTTTATGCTCATAACAGGCCTTTTCCTCACATAGTCTGAAAACATACCTCTTTGCAAAAATTTTAAGATCACCGGAGATACTCAACCCACCACAGCTCTGCCTCCACTTTTCCTCATTTGGATTGACGGGATAAATGACATAGGTCTTTGGGAGTTGCTCGACAGACTCTTTATTAAAATTTCTTTTAAGATATGGTATTTTATGGACTAGTATGGTTCTAAGTATAACCTTTCAAAGTATCTATTCTTTGGTATTATGATATTAATCTTGATATTTGGTTATAGACTAGAAGGGGGTTTAGCTAAACATGAGAGAGAGTATTTCAAAGATTTGAAATTTGTTGTATTTGAAAGATGATCTCGAAGTTACAATGAGGCTCCTTATATAGATAACCTCATCACCTTACATTATTGGCATGTTGAAAAGTCTAAAAGTTGGTATGTTATTGTTACAAAAGCCATAAAGTAAATAGTACTTTGTCTCTTGTCCTTTCATGCTTTTCTTAAAGTTGTTTGTCATTGTTGTAATTTTTCAACGTTTGTTGGCTTGTCATCTTTTGTCTTTGATTCCTTGTGGGTCCAGCGGCTTTTGCTTTCTTCCACATGCATCTTTTACATGTGTCTTCTTTGCACAATGACATCTTTTGCAAGTGTCTTCTTTTCACAAAAATATACTTTTTTCCTTTGACGATACTCATAAAATAGGAGCGATATCGTTTTGCTTTTTATTTTGATAGTCCTATAGAATAGGAGCGACATGAGTGATATATTGGTGATATATGATGATATATGGGCTTCTTGTAGTTCAAAGTACATTGGGGCGTATTAAATTATTACATCGTGGCTTTCAGTAGTTTAAACTACATTGGTACATTTCATTGAAAGGATTAGATGATCCTTCTTTTTCATAGTAATATTGGTAGTATCATCCTTTATGCTCATAACAGGCCTTTTCCTCACATAGTGCAAAGCGTACCTCTTTGCAAAAATTTTAAGATCATAGGAGATACTCAACCCACCACAGCTCTGCCTCCTTTTCCTCATTTGGATTAAGCGGGATAAATGACATAGGTCTTTGGGAGTTTCTCGTGGACTCTTTCTTAAAATTTCTTTTAAGAGATGGTATTTTATGGACTAGTATGGTTCTAAGTATAAGCTTTCAAAGTATCTATTCTCTGGTATTATGATATTAATCTTGATATTTGGTTATAGACTAGAAGGGGGTTTAGCTAAACATGAGAGAGAGTATTTCAAGATTTGAAAATTTGTTGTATTTGAAAGATGATCTCAGAAGTTACAATGAGGCTCCTTATATAGATAACCTCAGCTGCCTTACATTATTGCCATGTTGAAAAGTCTAAAAGTTGGTATGTTATTGTTACAAAAGTCATAAAGTAAATAGTACTTTGTCTCTTGTCCTTTCATGCTTTTCTTAAAGTTGTTTGTCATTGTTGTAATTTTTTCAACGTTTGTTGGCTTGTCATCTTTTGTCTTTGATTCCTTGTGGGTCAGCGGCTTTGCTTTCTTCCACATGCATCTTTTACATGTGTCTTCTTTGCCTGATGACATCTTTTGCAGTGTCTTCTTTTCACAAAAATATACTTTTTTCCTTGACGATACTCCTATAAAATAGGAGCGATATCGTTTTGCTTTTTATTTTGATAGTCCTATAGAATAGGAGCAGTATCAGTGATATATTGGTGATATATGATGATATATGGGCTTCTTGTAGTTCAAACTACATTGGGGCGTATTAAATTATTACATCGTGGCTTTTCAGTAGTTTAAACTACATTGGGCTATTTCATTACGTAAGGATTAGATGATCCTTCTTTTTCATAGTAATATTGGTAGTATCATCCTTTATGCTCATATGAGCCTTTTCTTCACATAGTCTGAAAACATACCTCTTTGCAAAAATTTTAAGATCATAGGAGATACTCAGCCCACCACTCTGCCTCCCTTTTTCCTCATTTGGATTAAACGGGATAAATGACATAGGTCTTTGGGAGTTGCTCGTGAGACTCTTTCTTAAAATTTCTTTTAAGATATGGTATTTTATGGACTAGTATGGTTCTAAGTATAAGCTTTCAAAGTATCTATTCTCTGGTATTATGATATTAATCTTGATATTTGGTTATAGACTAGAAGAGGTTTAGCTAAACATGAGAGAGAGTATTTCAAAGATTTGAAATTGTTGTATTTGAAAGATGATCTCAGAAGTTACAATGAGGCTCCTTATATAGATAACCTCAATTTGCCTTACATTATTGGCATGTTGAAAAGTCTAAAAGTTGGTATGTTATTGTTATAAAAGTCATAAAGTAAATAGTACTTTGTCTCTTGTTCTTTCATGCTTTTCTTAAAGTTGTTTGTCATTGTTGTAATTTTTCAGCGTTTGTTGGCTTGTCATCTTTTGTTTTTGATTCCTTGTGGGTCTTGCGGCTTTTGCTTTCTTCCACATGCATCTTTTACATGTGTCTTCTTTGCACAATGACATCTTTTGCAGGTGTCTTCTTTTCACAAAAATATACTTTTTTCTTGACGATACTCCTATAAAATAGGAGCGATATCGTTTTGCTTTTATTTTGATAGTCCTATAGAATAGGAGCAGTATCAGTGATATATTGGTGATATATGGGCTTCTTGTAGTTCAAACTACATTGGGGCGTATTATATTATTACATCGTGCCTTTTCGTAGTTTAAACTACATTGGGCTGTTTCATTCGAAAGGATTAGATGATCCTTCTTTTTTCATAGTAATATTGGTAGTATCATCCTTTATGCTCATAACAGGCCTTTTCCTCACATAGTCAGCGTACCTCTTTGCAAAAATTTTAAGATCATAGGAGATACTCGACCCACCACAGCTCTGCCTCACTTTTTCCTCATTTGGATTAAACGGGATAAATGACATAGGTCTTTGGGAGTTTCTCGTGGACTCTTTCTTAAAATTTCTTTTAAGAGATGGTATTTTATGGACTAGTATGGTTCTAAGTATAAGCTTTCAAAGTATCTATTCTGCAGTATTATGATATTAATCTTGATATTTGGTTATAGACTAGAAGGGGTTTAGCTAAACATGAGAGAGTATTTCAAAGATTTGAAGGTATTTGTATTTCGAAAGATGATCTCAGAAGTTACAATGAGGCTCCTTATATAGATAACCTCAGCTGCCTTACATTATTGGCATGTTGAAAAGTCTAAAAGTTGGTATGTTATTGTTATAAAAGTCATAAAGTAAATAGTACTTTATCTCTTGTCCTTTCATACTTTTCTTAAAGTTGTTTGTCATTGTTGTCATTTTTTCAACGTTTGTTGGCTTGTCATCTTTTGTCTTTGATTCCTTGTGGGTCCGGCGGCTTTTGCTTTCTTCCACATGCATCTTTTACATGTATCTTCTTTGCACAATGACATCTTTTGCAGGTGTCTTCTTTTCACAAAAATATACTTTTTTTCCTTCGACGATACTCATAAAATAGGAGCGATATCGTTTTGCTTTTTATTTTGATAGTCCTATAGAATAGGAGCAGTATCAGTGATATATTGGTGATATATGATGATATATGGAGCTTCTTGTAGTTCAAAGTACATTGGGGCGTATTAAATTATTACATCGTGGCTTTTCATAGTTTAAACTACATTGAAATTTGTTTCATTCGTAAGGATTAGATGATCCTTCTTTTTTCATAGTAATATTGGTAGTATCATCCTTTATGCTCATAACAGGCCTTTTCCTCACATAGTCTGAAAACATACCTCTTTGCAAAAATTTTAAGATCACCGGAGATACTCAACCCACCCTGACTCTGCCTCCCTTTTTCCTCATTTGGATTGACGGGATAAATGACATAGGTGCTGGGAGTTGCTCGACAGACTCTTTCTTAAAATTTCTTTTAAGATATGGTATTTTATGGACTAGTATGGTTCTAAGTATAAGCTTTCAAAGTATCTATTCTCTGGTATTATGATATTAATCTTGATATTTGGTTATAGGCTAGAAGAGGGTTTAGCTAAACATGAGAGAGAGTATTTCAAAGATTTGAAGCTGTTGTATTTCGAAAGATGATCTCAGAAGTTACAATGAGGCTCCTTATATAGATAACTTCGGCTGCCTTACATTATTGGCATGTTGAAAAGTCTAAAAGTTGGTATGTTATTGTTATAAAAGTCATAAAGTAAATAGTACTCTGTCTCTTGTTCTTTCATGCTTTTCTTAAAGTTGTTTGTCATTGTTGTAATTTTTTCAATGTTTGTTGGCTTGTCATCTTTTGTCTTTGATTCCTTGTGGAGTCAGTGGCTTTTGCTTTCTTCCACATGCATCTTTTACATGTGTCTTCTTTGCACAATGACATCTTTTGCGAGGTGTCTTCTTTTCACAAAAATATACTTTTTTTTCCTTGACGATACTCTATAAAATAGGAGCGATATCGTTTTGCTTTTTATTTTGATAGTCCTATAGAATAGGAGCAGTATCAGTGATATATTGGTGATATATGATGATATATGGGCTTCTGTAGTTCAAACTACATTGGGGCGTATTAAATTATTACATCGTGGCTTTTAAGTAGTTTAAACTACATTGGGAACATTTCATTGAAAGGATTAGATGATCCTTCTTTTTCATAGTAATATTGGTAGTATCATCCTTTATGCTCATAACAGGCCTTTTCCTCACATAGTCACGAAAACATTACCTCTTTGCAAAAATTTTAAGATCACCGGAGATACTCAACCCACCCTGGCTCTGCGTCCCTTTTTCCTCACTGGATTCGACGGGATAAATGACATAGGTGCTGGGAGTTGCTCGACGGACTCTTTCTCAAAATTTCTTTTAAGAGATGGTATTTTATGGACTAGTATGGTTCTAAGTATAAGAACCCCCTTCTAGTCTATAACCAAATATCAAGATTAATATCATAATACCAGAGAATAGATACTTTGAAAGCTTATACTTAGAACCATACTAGTCCATAAAATACCATATCTTAAAAGAAATTTTAAGAAAGAGTCTGTCGAGCAACTCCCAGCACCTATGTCATTTATCCCGTCGAATCCAGTGAGGAAAAGGAGGCGTAGTCGAGGTGGGTTGAGTATCTCCGGTGATCTTAAAAATTTTGCAAAGAGGTATGTTTTCAGACTATGTGAGGAAAAGGCCTGTTATGAGCATAAAGGATGATACTACCAATATTACTATGAAAAAAGAAGGATCATCTAATCCTTACGAATGAAACAGCCCAATGTAGTTTAAACTACGAAAAGCCACGATGTAATAATTTAATACGTCCCAATGTAGTTTGAACTACAGTAAGCCCGTATATCACCAATATATCACTGATACCGTTCCTATTCTATAGGACTATCAAAATAAAAAAGCAAAACGATATCGTTCCTATTTTATAGGAGTATCGTCGAAGAAAAAAAAAGTATATTTTTGTGAAAAGAAGACACCTGCAAAAGATGTCATTGTGCAAAGAAGACACATGTAAAAGATGCATGTGGAAGAAAGCAAAAGCCGCCGTACCCACAAGGAATCAAAGACAAAAGATGACAAGCCAACAAACGTTGAAAAAATGACAACAATGACAAACAACTTTATGAAAAGCATGAAAGGACAAGAGACAAAGTACTATTTACTTTATGACTTTTATAACAATAACATACCAACTTTTAGACTTTTCAACATGCCAATAATGTAAGGCAGCCGAAGTTATCTATATAAAGAGCCTCATTGTAACTTCTGAGATCATCTTTCGAAATACAACAGCTTCAAATCTTTGAAATATTCTCTCTCATGTTTAGCTAAACCCTCTTCTAGTCTATAACCAAATATCAAGATTAATATCATAATACCAGAGAATAGATACTTTGAAAGCTTATACTTAGAACCATACTAGTCCATAAAATACCATCTCTTAAAAGACATTTTAAGAAAGAGTCTGTCGAGCAACTCCCAGCACCTATGTCATTTATCCCGTCGAATCCAGTGAGGAAAAAGGGAGGCAGAGTCAGGGTGGGTTGAGTATCTCCGCTGATCTTAAATATTTTGCAAAGAGGTATGTTTTCAGACTATGTGAGGAAAAGGCCTGTTATGAGCATAAAGGATGATACTACCAATATTACTATGAAAAAAGAAGGATCATCTAATCCTTTCGAATGAAACAGCCCAATGTAGTTTAAACTACGGAAAGCCACGATGTAATAATTTAATACGTCCCAATGTACTTTGAACTACAGTAAGCCCATATATCATCATATATCACCAATATATCACTCATGTCGTTCCTATTCTATAGGACTATCAAAATAAAAAAGCAAAACGATATCGTTCCTATTTTATAGGAGTATCGTCGAAGGAAAAAAAGTATATTTTTGTGAAAAGAAGACACCTGCAAAAGATGTCATTGTGCAAAGAAGACACATGTAAAAGATGCATGTGGAAGAAAGCAAAAGCCGTCGGACCCACAAGGAATCAAAGACAAAAGATGACAAGCCAACAAACGTTGAAAAAATTACAACAATGACAAACAACTTTAAGAAAAGCATGAAAGGACAAGAGACAAAGTACTATTTACTTTATGGCTTTTGTAACAATAACATACCAACTTTTAGACTTTTCAACATGCCAATAATGTAAGGCAGATGAGGTTATCGATATAAGGACCCTCATTGTAACTTCTGAGATCATCTTTCGAAATACAACAGCTTCAAATCTTTGAAATACTCTCTCTCATGTTTAGCTAAACCCCCTTCTAGTCTATAACCAAATATCAAGATTAATATCATAATACCAGAGAATAGATACTTTGAAAGCTTATACTTAGAACCATACTAGTCCATAAAATACCATATCTTAAAAGAAATTTTAAGAAAGAGTCTGTCGAGCAACTCCCAGCACCTATGTCATTTATCCCGTCGAATCCAGTGAGGAAAAAGGGAGGCAGAGTCAGGGTGGGTTGAGTATCTCCGGTGATCTTAAAAATTTTGCAAAGAGGTATGTTTTCAGACTATGTGAAGAAAAGGCCTGTTATGAGCATAAAGGATGATACTACCAATATTACTATGAAAAAAGAAGGATCATCTAATCCTTACGAATGAAATAGCCCAATGTAGTTTAAACTATGAAAAGCCACGATGTAATAATTTAATACGTCCCAATGTAGTTTGAACTACAGTAAGCCCATATATCATCATATATCACCAATATATCACTGATACCGTTCCTATTCTATAGGACTATCAAAATAAAAAGCAAAGCGATATCGTTCCTATTTTATAGGAGTATCGTCGAAGGAAAAAAGTATATTTTTGTGAAAAGAAGACACACTGCAAAGATGTCATTGTGCAAAGAAGACACATGTAAAGATGCATGTGGAAGAAAGCAAAAGCCGTCGGACCCACAAGGAATCAAAGACAAAAGATGACAAGCCAACAAACGTTGAAAAAATTACAACAATGACAAACAACTTTAAGAAAAGCATGAAAGGACAACAGACAAAAGACTATCTACTTTAAGACTTTGTAACAATAACATACCAACTTTTAGACTTTTCAACATGGCAATAATGTAAAGGCGGTGAGGTTATCTATATAAGGAGCCTCATTGTAACTCAAGAGATCATCTTTCAAATACAATGACTTCAAATCTTTGAAATACTCTCTCTCATGTTTAGCTAAACCCCCTTCTAGTCTATAACCAAATATCAAGATTAATATCATAATACCAGAGAATAGATACTTTGAAAGCTTATACTTAGAACCATACTAGTCCATAAAATACCATCTCTTAAAAGAAATGTTAAGAAAGAGTCCGTCGAGAAACTCCCAGCACCTATGTCATTTATCCCGTCGAATCCAGTGAGGAAAAAGGGAGGCAGAGCCAGGGTGGGTTGAATATCTCCGGTGATCTTAAAATTTTTGCAAAGAGGTACGTTTTCAGACTATGTGAGGAAAAGGCCTGTTATGAGCATAAAGGATGATACTACCAATATTACTATGAAAAAAGAAGGATCATCTAATCCTTTCGAATGAAACAGCCCAATGTAGTTTAAACTACGGAAAGCCACGATGTAATAATTTAATACGTCCCAATGTACTTTGAACTACAGTAAGCCCATATATCATCATATATCACCAATATATCACTCATGTCGTTCCTATTCTATAGGACTATCAAAATAAAAAAGCAAAACGATATCGTTCCTATTCTATAGGAGTATCGTCGAAGGAAAAAAAGTATATTTTTGTGAAAAGAAGACACTTGCAAAAGATGTCATTGTGCAAAGAAGACACATGTAAAAGATGCATGTGGAAGAAAGCAAAAGTCGCCGGACCCACAAGGAATCAAAGACAAAAGATGACAATCCAACAAACGTTGAAAAAATTACAACAATGACAAACAACTTTAAGAAAAGCATGAAAGGACAAGAGACAAAGTACTATTTACTTTATGACTTTTGTAACAATAACATACCAACTTTTAGACTTTTCAACATGGCAATAATGTAAGGCAGCTGAGGTTATCTATAGAAGGAGCCTCATTGTAACTTCTGAGATCATCTTTCGAAATACAACAGCTTCAAATCTTTGAAATACTCTCTCTCATGTTTAGCTAAACCCCCTTCTAGTCTATAACCAAATATCAAGATTAATATCATAATACCAGAGAATAGATACTTTGAAAGCTTATACTTAGAACCATACTAGTCCATAAAATACCATCTCTTAAAAGAAATTTTAAGAAAGAGTCCGTCGAGAAACTCCCAAAGACCTATGTCATTTATCCCGTCGAATCCAAATGAGGAAAAGGAGGCAGAGCAGGTGTGTTGAGTATCTCGGTGATCTTAAAATTTTGCAAAGAGGTAATGCGTTTCGGACTATGTGAGGAAAAGGCACATTATGAGCATAAAGGATGATACTACCAATATTACTATGAAAAAGAAGGATCATCTATTCTTTTCGAATGAAACAGCCCAATGTAGTTTAAACTACGGAAAGCCACGATGTAATAATTTAATACGTCCCAATGTACTTTGAACTACAGTAAGCCCATATATCATCATATATCACCAATATATCACTCATGTCGTTCCTATTCTATAGGACTATCAAAATAAAAAAGCAAAACGATATCGTTCCTATTTTATAGGAGTATCGTCGAAGGAAAAAAAGTATATTTTTGTGAAAAGAAGACACTTGCAAAAGATGTCATTGTGCAAAGAAGACACATGTAAAAGATGCATGTGGAAGAAAGCAAAAACCGCCGGACCCACAAGGAATCAAAGACAAAAGATGACAAGCCAACAAACGTTGAAAAAATTACAACAATGACAAACAACTTTAAGAAAAGCATGAAAGGACAAGAGACAAAGTACTATTTACTTTATGACTTTTGTAACAATAACATACCAACTTTTAGACTTTTCAACATGCCAATAATGTAAGGCAGATGAGGTTATCTATATAAGGAGCCTCATTGTAACTTCTGAGATCATCTTCCGAAATACAACAGCTTCAAATCTTTGAAATACTCTCTCTCATGTTTAGCTAAACCCCCTTCTAGTCTATAACTAAATATCAAGATTACTATCATAATACCAGAGAATAGATACTTTGAAAGCTTATACTTAGAACCATACTAGTCCATAAAATACCATCTCTTAAAAGAAATTTTAAGAAAGAGTCCGTCGAGAAACTCCCAGCACCTATGTCATTTATCCCGTCGAATCCAGTGAGGAAAAAGGGAGGCAGAGCCAGGGTGGGTTGAGTATCTCCGGTGATCTTAAAATTTTTGCAAAGAGGTACGTTTTCAGACTATGTGAGGAAAAGGCCTGTTATGAGCATAAAGGATGATACTACCAATATTACTATGAAAAAAGAAGGATCATCTAATCCTTTCGAATGAAACAGCCCAATGTAGTTTAAACTACGGAAAGCCACGATGTAATAATTTAATACGTCCCAATGTACTTTGAACTACAGTAAGCCCATATATCACCAATATATCACTCATGTCGTTCCTATTCTATAGGACTATCAAAATAAAAAAGCAAAACGATATCGTTCCTATTTTATAGGAGTATCGTCGAAGGAAAAAAAGTATATTTTTGTGAAAAGAAGACACTTGCAAAAGATGTCATTGTGCAAAGAAGACACATGTAAAAGATGCATGTGGAAGAAAGCAAAAACCGCCGGACCCACAAGGAATCAAAGACAAAAGATGACAAGCCAACAAACGTTGAAAAAATTACAACAATGACAAACAACTTTAAGAAAAGCATGAAAGGAAATGAGAACAAGTACTATTTCCTTTATGACTTTTGTAACAATAACATACCAACTTTTAGACTTTTCAACATGCCAATAACGTAAAGCGGATGAGGTTATCTATATAAGGAGCCTCATTGTAACTTCGAGATCATCTTTCAAATACAAATGACTTCAAATCTTTGAAATACTCTCTCTCATGTTTAGCTAAACCTCTTCTAGTCTATAACCAAATATCAAGATTAATATCATAATACCAGAGAATAGATACTTTGAAAGCTTATACTTAGAACCATACTAGTCCATAAAATACCATCTCTTAAAAGAAATTTTAAGAAAGAGTCCGTCGAGAAACTCCCAGCACCTATGTCATTTATCCCGTCGAATCCAGTGAGGAAAAAGGGAGGCAGAGCCAGGGTGGGTTGAGTATCTCCGGTGATCTTAAAATTTTTGCAAAGAGGTATGTTTTCAGACTATGTGAGGAAAAGGCATGTTATGAGCATAAAGGATGATACTACCAATATTACTATGAAAAAAGAAGGATCATCTAATCCTTTCGAATGAAACAGCCCAATGTAGTTTAAACTACGAAAAGCCACGATGTAATAATTTAATACGTCCCAATGTAGTTTGAACTACAGTAAGCCCATATATCACCAATATATCACTGATACCGTTCCTATTCTATAGGACTATCAAAATAAAAAAGCAAAACGATATCGTTCCTATTTTATAGGAGTATCGTCGAAGAAAAAAAAGTATATTTTTGTGAAAAGAAGACACCTGCAAAAGATGTCATTGTGCAAAGAAGACACATGTAAAAGATGCATGTGGAAGAAAGCAAAAACCGCCGGACCCACAAGGAATCAAAGACAAAAGATGACAAGCCAACAAACGTTGAAAAAATTACAACAATGACAAACAACTTTAAGAAAAGCATGAAAGGACAAGAGACAAAGTACTATTTACTTTATGACTTTTGTAACAATAACATACCAACTTTTAGACTTTTCAACATGCCAATAATGTAAGGCAGATGAGGTTATCTATATAAGGAGCCTCATTGTAACATCTGAGATCATCTTTCGAAATACAGAAGCTTCAAATCTTTGAAATACTCTCTCTCATGTTTAGCTAAACCCCCTTCTAGTCTATAACCAAATATCAAGATTACTATCATAATACCAGAGAATAGATACTTTGAAAGCTTATACTTAGAACCATACTAGTCCATAAAATACCATCTCTTAAAAGAAATTTTAAGAAAGAGTCCGTCGAGAAACTCCCAGCACCTATGTCATTTATCCCGTCGAATCCAGTGAGGAAAAAGGGAGGCAGAGCCAGGGTGGGTTGAGTATCTCCGGTGATCTTAAAATTTTTGCAAAGAGGTACGTTTTCAGACTATGTGAGGAAAAGGCCTGTTATGAGCATAAAGGATGATACTACCAATATTACTATGAAAAAAGAAGGATCATCTAATCCTTTCGAATGAAACAGCCCAATGTAGTTTAAACTACGGAAAGCCACGATGTAATAATTTAAGACGTCCCAATGTAGTTTGAACTACAGTAAGCCCATATATCATCATATATCACCAATATATCACTCATGTCGTTCCTATTCTATAGGACTATCAAAGTAAAAAAGCAAAACGATATCGTTCCTATTTTATATGAGTATCGTCGTAGGAAAAAAAGTATATTTTTGTGAAAAGAAGACACCTGCAAAAGATGTCAATGTGCAAAGAAGACACATGTAAAAGATGCATGTGGAAGAAAGCAAAAGCCGCCGGACCCACAAGGAATCAAAGACAAAAGATGACAAGCCAACAAACGTTGAAAAAATTACAACAATGACAAACAACTTTAAGAAAAGCATGAAAGGACAAGAGACAAAGTACTATTTACTTTATGACTTTTGTAACAATAACATACCAACTTTTAGACTTTTCAACATGCCAATAACGTAAGGCAGATGAGGTTATCTATATAAGGAGCCTCATTGTAACTTCTGAGATCATCTTTCGAAATACAACAGCTTCAAATCTTTGAAATACTCTCTCTCATGTTTAGCTAAACCCCCTTCTAGTCTATAACCAAATATCAAGATTAATATCATAATACCAGAGAATAGATACTTTGAAAGCTTATACTTAGAACCATACTAGTCCATAAAATACCATCTCTTAAAAGAAATTTTAAGAAAGAGTCCGTCGAGAAACTCCCAGCACCTATGTCATTTATCCCGTCGAATCCAGTGAGGAAAAAGGGAGGCAGAGCCAGGGTGGGTTGAGTATCTCCGGTGATCTTAAAATTTTTGCAAAGAGGTACGTTTTCAGACTATGTGAGGAAAAGGCATGTTATGAGCATAAAGGATGATACTACCAATATTACTATGAAAAAAGAAGGATCATCTAATCCTTTCGAATGAAACAGCCCAATGTAGTTTAAACTACGAAAAGCCACGATGTAATAATTTAATACGTCCCAATGTAGTTTGAACTACAGTAAGCCCGTATATCACCAATATATCACTGATACCGTTCCTATTCTATAGGACTATCAAAATAAAAAAGCAAAACGATATCGTTCCTATTTTATAGGAGTATCGTCGAAGGAAAAAAAGTATATTTTTGTGAAAAGAAGACACTTGCAAAAGATGTCATTGTGCAAAGAAGACACATGTAAAAGATGCATGTGGAAGAAAGCAAAAACCGCCGGACCCACAAGGAATCAAAGACAAAAGATGACAAGCCAACAAACGTTGAAAAAATTACAACAATGACAAACAACTTTAAGAAAAGCATGAAAGGACAAGAGACAAAGTACTATTTACTTTATGACTTTTGTAACAATAACAGACCAACTTTTAGACTTTTCAACATGCCAATAACGTAAGGCAGATGAGGTTATCTATATAAGGAGCCTCATTGTAACTTCTGAGATCATCTTTCGAAATACAACAGCTTCAAATCTTTGAAATACTCTCTCATGTTTAGCTAAACCCCCTTCTAGTCTATAACCAAATATCAAGATTAATATCATAATACCAGAGAATAGATACTTTGAAAGCTTATACTTAGAACCATAATAGTCCATAAAATACCATCTCTTAAAAGAAATTTTAAGAAAGAGTCCGTCGAGAAACTCCCAGCACCTATGTCATTTATCCCGTCGAATCCAGTGAGGAAAAAGGGAGGCAGAGCCAGGGTGGGTTGAGTATCTCCGGTGATCTTAAAAATTTTGCAAAGAGGTATGTTTTCAGACTATGTGAGGAAAAGGCCTGTTATGAGCATAAAGGATGATACTACCAATATTACTATGAAAAAAGAAGGATCATCTAATCCTTACGAATGAAATGTTGATGTAGTTTAAACTATGAAAAGCCACGATGTAATAATTTAATACGTCCCAATGTAGTTTGAACTACAGTAAGCCCATATATCATCATATATCACTGATACCGTTCCTATTCTATAGGACTATCAAAATAAAAAAGCAAAACGATATCGTTCCTATTTTATAGGAGTATCGTCGAAGGAAAAAAAGTATATTTTTGTGAAAAGAAGACACCTGCAAAAGATGTCATTGTGCAAAGAAGACACATGTAAAAGATGCATGTGGAAGAAAGCAAAAGCCGTCGGACCCACAAGGAATCAAAGACAAAAGATGACAAGCCAACAAACGTTGAAAAAATTACAACAATGACAAACAACTTTAAGAAAAGCATGAAAGGACAAGAGACAAAGTACTATTTACTTTATGACTTTTGTAACAATAACATACCAACTTTTAGACTTTTCAACATGCCAATAACGTAAGGCAGATGAGGTTATCTATATAAGGAGCCTCATTGTAACTTCTGAGATCATCTTTCGAAATACAACAGCTTCAAATCTTTGAAATACTCTCTCTCATGTTTAGCTAAACCCCCTTCTAGTCTATAACCAAATATCAAGATTAATATCATAATACCAGAGAATAGATACTTTGAAAGCTTATACTTAGAACCATACTAGTCCATAAAATACCATCTCTTAAAAGAAATTTTAAGAAAGAGTCCGTCGAGAAACTCCCAGCACCTATGTCATTTATCCCGTCGAATCCAGTGAGGAAAAAGGGAGGCAGAGCCAGGGTGGGTTGAGTATCTCCGGTGATCTTAAAATTTTTGCAAAGAGGTACGTTTTCAGACTATGTGAGGAAAAGGCATGTTATGAGCATAAAGGATGATACTACCAATATTACTATGAAAAAAGAAGGATCATCTAATCCTTTCGAATGAAACAGCCCAATGTAGTTTAAACTACGAAAAGCCACGATGTAATAATTTAATACGTCCCAATGTAGTTTGAACTACAGTAAGCCCATATATCATCATATATCACCAATATATCACTGATACCGTTCCTATTCTATAGGACTATCAAAATAAAAAAGCAAAACGATATCGTTCCTATTTTATAGGAGTATCGTCGAAGGAAAAAAAGTATATTTTTGTGAAAAGAAGACACCTGCAAAAGATGTCATTGTGCAAAGAAGACACATGTAAAAGATGCATGTGGAAGAAAGCAAAAGCCGCCGTACCCACAAGGAATCAAAGACAAAAGATGACAAGCCAACAAATGTTGAAAAAATGACAACAATGACAAACAACTTTATGAAAAGCATGAAAGGACAAGAGACAAAGTACTATTTACTTTATGACTTTTATAACAATAACATACCAACTTTTAGACTTTTCAACATGCCAATAATGTAAGGCAGCCGAAGTTATCTATATAACGACCCTCATTGTAACCACGAGATCATCTTTCAAATACATGACTTCAAATCTTTGAAATACTCTCTCTCATGTTTAGCTAAACCCTCTTCTAGCCTATAACCAAATATCAAGATTAATATCATAATACCAGAGAATAGATACTTTGAAAGCTTATACTTAGAACCATACTAGTCCATAAAATACCATATCTTAAAAGAAATTTTAAGAAAGAGTCTGTCGAGCAACTCCCAGCACCTATGTCATTTATCCCGTCGAATCCAGTGAGGAAAAAGGGAGGCAGAGTCAGGGTGGGTTGAGTATCTCCGGTGATCTTAAAAATTTTGCAAAGAGGTATGTTTTCAGACTATGTGAGGAAAAGGCCTGTTATGAGCATAAAGGATGATACTACCAATATTACTATGAAAAAAGAAGGATCATCTAATCCTTACGAATGAAACAGCCCAATGTAGTTTAAACTATGAAAAGCCACGATGTAATAATTTAATACGTCCCAATGTAGTTTGAACTACAGTAAGCCCATATATCATCATATATCACCAATATATCACTGATACCGTTCCTATTCTATAGGACTATCAAAATAAAAAAGCAAAACGATATCGTTCCTATTTTATAGGAGTATCGTCGAAGGAAAAAAAGTATATTTTTGTGAAAAGAAGACACCTGCAAAAGATGTCATTGTGCAAAGAAGACACATGTAAAAGATGCATGTGGAAGAAAGCAAAAGCCGTCGGACCCACAAGGAATCAAAGACAAAAGATGACAAGCCAACAAACGTTGAAAAAATGACAACAATGACAAACAACTTTAAGAAAAGTATGAAAGGACAAGAGATAAAGTACTATTTACTTTATGACTTTTATAACAATAACATACCAACTTTTAGACTTTTCAACATGCCAATAATGTAAGGCAGCTGAGGTTATCTATATAAGGAGCCTCATTGTAACTTCTGAGATCATCTTTCGAAATACAACAGCTTCAAATCTTTGAAATACTCTCTCTCATGTTTAGCTAAACCCCCTTCTAGTCTATAACCAAATATCAAGATTAATATCATAATACCAGAGAATAGATACTTTGAAAGCTTATACTTAGAACCATACTAGTCCATAAAATACCATCTCTTAAAAGAAATTTTAAGAAAGAGTCTGTCGAGCAACTCCCAGCACCTATGTCATTTATCCCGTCGAATCCAGTGAGGAAAAGGGGAGGCAGAGCCAGGGTGGGTTGAATATCTCCGGTGATCTTAAAAATTTTGGAAAGAGGTATGTTTCCAGACTATGTGAGGAAAAGGCCTGTTATGAGCATAAAGGATGATACTACCAATATTACTATGAAAAAAGAAGGATCATCTAATCCTTTCGAATGAAACAGCCCAATGTAGTTTAAACTACGAAAAGCCACGATGTAATAATTTAATACGTCCCAATGTAGTTTGAACTACAGTAAGCCCATATATCATCATATATCACCAATATATCACTGATACCGTTCCTATTCTATAGGACTATCAAAATAAAAAAGCAAAACGATATCGTTCCTATTTTATAGGAGTATCGTCGAAGGAAAAAAAGTATATTTTTGTGAAAAGAAGACACCTGCAAAAGATGTCATTGTGCAAAGAAGACACATGTAAAAGATGCATGTGGAAGAAAGCAAAAGCCGCCGGACCCACAAGGAATCAAAGACAAAAGATGACAAGCCAACAAACGTTGAAAAAATTACAACAATGACAAACAACTTTAAGAAAAGCATGAAAGGACAAGAGACAAAGTACTATTTACTTTATGACTTTTGTAACAATAACATACCAACTTTTAGACTTTTCAACATGCCAATAATGTAAGGCAGATGAGGTTATCTATATAAGGAGCCTCATTGTAACTTCTGAGATCATCTTTCGAAATACAACAGCTTCAAATCTTTGAAATACTCTCTCTCATGTTTAGCTAAACCCACTTCTAGCCTATAACCAAATATCAAGATTAATATCATAATACCAGAGAATAGATACTTTGAAAGCTTATACTTAGAACCATACTAGTCCATAAAATACCATATCTTAAAAGAAATTTTAAGAAAGAGTCTGTCGAGCAACTCCCAGCACCTATGTCATTTATCCCGTCGAATCCAGTGAGGAAAAAGGGAGGCAGAGTCAGGGTGGGTTGAGTATCTCCGGTGATCTTAAAAATTTTGCAAAGAGGTATGTTTTCTCTATGTGAAGAAAAGGCACATTATGAGCATAAAGGATGATACTACCAATATTACTATGAAAAAGAAGGATCATCTAATCCTTCTGAATGAAATAGCCCAATGTAGTTTAAACTATGAAAAGCCACGATGTAATAATTTAATACGTCCCAATGTAGTTTGAACTACAGTAAGCCCATATATCATCATATATCACCAATATATCACTCATGCCGTTCCTATTCTATAGGACTATCAAAATAAAAAAGCAAAACGATATCGTTCCTATTTTATAGGAGTATCGTCGAAGGAAAAAGTATATTTTTGTGAAAAGAAGACACTGCAAAGATGTCATTGTGCAAAGAAGACACATGTAAAAGATGCATGTGGATGAAAGCAAAAGCCGTCGGACCCACAAGGAATCAAAGACAAAAGATGACAAGCCAACAAACGTTGAAAAAATTACAACAATGACAAACAACTTTAAGAAAAGCATGAAAGGACAAGGGACAAAGTACTATTTACTTTATGACTTTTGTAACAATAACATACCAACTTTTAGACTTTTCAACATGGCAATAATGTAAGGCAGCTGAGGTTATCTATATAAGGAGCCTCATTGTAACCACGAGATCATCTTTCAAATACAATGACTTCAAATCTTTGAAATACTCTCTCTCATGTTTAGCTAAACCCTTCTAGTCTATAACCAAATATCAAGATTAATATCATAATACCAGAGAATAGATACTTTGAAAGCTTATACTTAGAACCATACTAGTCCATAAAATACCATCTCTTAAAAGAAATTTTAAGAAAGAGTCCGTCGAGAAACTCCCAGCACCTATGTCATTTATCCCGTCGAATCCAGTGAGGAAAAAGGGAGGCAGAGCCAGGGTGGGTTGAGTATCTCCGGTGATCTTAAAATTTTTGCAAAGAGGTACGTTTTCAGACTATGTGAGGAAAAGGCCTGTTATGAGCATAAAGGATGATACTACCAATATTACTATGAAAAAAGAAGGATCATCTAATCCTTTCGAATGAAACAGCCCAATGTAGTTTAAACTACGGAAAGCCACGATGTAATAATTTAATACGTCCCAATGTACTTTGAACTACAGTAAGCCCATATATCATCATATATCACTCATGTCGTTCCTATTCTATAGGACTATCAAAATAAAAAAGCAAAACGATATCGTTCCTATTTTATAGGAGTATCGTCAAAGGAAAAAAAGTATATTTTTGTGAAAAGAAGACACTTGCAAAAGATGTCATTGTGCAAAGAAGACACATGTAAAAGATGCATGTGGAAGAAAGCAAAAGCCGCCGGACCCACAAGGAATCAAAGACAAAAGATGACAAGCCAACAAACGTTGAAAAAATTACAACAATGACAAACAACTTTAAGAAAAGCATGAAAGGACAAGAGACACAGTACTATTTACTTTATGGCTTTTGTAACAATAACAGACCAACTTTTAGACTTTTCAACATGCCAATAATGTAAGGCAGATGAGGTTATCTATATAAGGAGCCTCATTGTAACTTCTGAGATCATCTTTCGAAATACAACAGCTTCAAATCTTTGAAATACTCTCTCTCATGTTTAGCTAAACCCCCTTCTAGTCTATAACCAAATATCAAGATTAATATCATAATACCAAAGAATAGATACTTTGAAAGGTTATACTTAGAACCATACTAGTCCATAAAATACCATATCTTAAAAGAAATTTTAATAAAGAGTCTGTCGAGCAACTCCCAGCACCTATGTCATTTATCCCGTCGAATCCAGTGAGGAAAAATGGAGGCAGAGTCAGGGTGGGTTGAGTATCTCCGGTGATCTTAAAATTTTTGCAAAGAGGTATGTTTTCAGACTATGTGAGGAAAAGGCCTGTTATGAGCATAAAGGATGATACTACCAATATTACTATGAAAAAAGAAGGATCATCTAATCCTTTCGAATGAAACAGCCCAATGTAGTTTAAACTACGAAAAGCCACGATGTAATAATTTAATACGTCCCAATGTAGTTTGAACTACAGTAAGCCCATATATCATCATATATCACCAATATATCACGCATACCGTTCCTATTCTATAGGACTATCAAAATAAAAAAGCAAAACGATATCGTTCCTATTTTATAGGAGTATCGTCGAAGAAAAAAAAGTATATTTTTGTGAAAAGAAGACACCTGCAAAAGATGTCATTGTGCAAAGAAGACACATGTAAAAGATGCATGTGGAAGAAAGCAAAAGCCGTCGGACCCACAAGGAATCAAAGACAAAAGATGACAAGCCAACAAACGTTGAAAAAATTACAACAATAACAAACAACTTTAAGAAAAGCATGAAAGAACAAGAGACAGAGTACTATTTACTTTATGACTTTTATAACAATAACATACCAACTTTTAGACTTTTCAACATGCCAATAATGTAAGGCAGATGAGGTTATCGATATAAGGACCCTCATTGTAACTTCTGAGATCATCTTTCGAAATACAACAGCTTCAAATCTTTGAAATACTCTCTCTCATGTTTAGCTAAACCCCCTTCTAGTCTATAACCAAATATCAAGATTAATATCATAATACCAGAGAATAGATACTTTGAAAGCTTATACTTAGAACCATACTAGTCCATAAAATACCATATCTTAAAAGAAATTTTAAGAAAGAGTCTGTCGAGCAACTCCCAAAGACCTATGTCATTTATCCCGTCGAATCCGGTGAGGAAAAGGGAGGCGAGTCGAGGTGGGTTGAGTATCTCCGGTGATCTTAAAAATTTTGCAAAGAGGTATGTTTTCAGACTATGTGAAGAAAAGGCCTGTTATGAGCATAAAGGATGATACTACCAATATTACTATGAAAAAAGAAGGATCATCTAATCCTTTCGAATGAAACAGCCCAATGTAGTTTAAACTACGAAAAGCCACGATGTAATAATTTAATACGTCCCAATGTAGTTTGAACTACAGAAAGCCCATATATCATCATATATCACCAATATATCACTGATACCGTTCCTATTCTATAGGACTATCAAAATAAAAAAGCAAAACGATATCGTTCCTATTTTATAGGAGTATCGTCGAAGGAAAAAAAGTATATTTTTGTGAAAAGAAGACACCTGCAAAGATGTCATTGTGCAAAGAAGACACATGTAAAAGATGCATGTGGAAGAAAGCAAAAGCCGTCGGACCCACAAGGAATCAAAGACAAAAGATGACAAGCCAACAAACGTTGAAAAAATTACAACAATGACAAACAACTTTAAGAAAAGCATGAAAGGACAAGAGACAAAGTACTATTTACTTTATGACTTTTGTAACAATAACATACCAACTTTTAGACTTTTCAACATGGCAATAATGTAAGGCAGCTGAGGTTATCTATATAAGGAGCCTCATTGTAACTTCTGAGATCATCTTTCGAAATACAACAGCTTCAAATCTTTGAAATACTCTCTCTCATGTTTAGCTAAACCCCCTTCTAGTCTATAACCAAATATCAAGATTAATATCATAATACCAGAGAATAGATACTTTGAAAGCTTATACTTAGAACCATACTAGTCCATAAAATACCATCTCTTAAAAGAAATTTTAAGAAAGAGTCCGTCGAGAAACTCCCAGCACCTATGTCATTTATCCCGTCGAATCCAGTGAGGAAAAAGGGAGGCAGAGCCAGGGTGGGTTGAGTATCTCCGGTGATCTTAAAATTTTTGCAAAGAGGTATGTTTTCAGACAATGTGAGGAAAAGGCATGTTATGAGCATAAAGGATGATACTACCAATATTACTATGAAAAAAGAAGGATCATCTAATCCTTTCGAATGAAACAGCCCAATGTAGTTTAAACTACGGAAAGCCACGATGTAATAATTTAATACGTCCCAATGTACTTTGAACTACAGTAAGCCCATATATCATCATATATCACCAATATATCACTCATGTCGTTCCTATTCTATAGGACTATCAAAATAAAAAAGCAAAACGATATCGTTCCTATTTTATAGGAGTATCGTCAAAGGAAAAAAAGTATATTTTTGTGAAAAGAAGACACTTGCAAAAGATGTCATTGTGCAAAGAAGACACATGTAAAAGATGCATGTGGAAGAAAGCAAAAGCCGCCGGACCCACAAGGAATCAAAGACAAAAGATGACAAGCCAACAAACGTTGAAAAAATTACAACAATGACAAACAACTTTAAGAAAAGCATGAAAGGACAAGAGACACAGTACTATTTACTTTATGGCTTTTGTAACAATAACAGACCAACTTTTAGACTTTTCAACATGCCAATAATGTAAGGCAGATGAGGTTATCTATATAAGGAGCCTCATTGTAACTTCTGAGATCATCTTTCGAAATACAACAGCTTCAAATCTTTGAAATACTCTCTCATGTTTAGCTAAACCCCCTTCTAGTCTATAACCAAATATCAAGATTAATATCATAATACCAAAGAATAGATACTTTGAAAGCTTATACTTAGAACCATACTAGTCCATAAAACACCATATCTTAAAAGAAATTTTAAGAAAGAGTCTGTCGAGCAACTCCCAAAGACCTATGTCATTTATCCCGTCGAATCCGGTGAGGAAAAATGGAGGCGAGTCGAGGTGGGTTGAGTATCTCCATTGATCTTAAAATTTTTGCAAAGAGGTATGTTTTCAGACTATGTGAGGAAAAGGCACATTATGAGCATAAAGGATGATACTACCAATATTACTATGAAAAAGAAGGATCATCTAATCCTTTCGAATGAAATGTTCAATGTAGTTTAAACTACGAAAAGCCACGATGTAATAATTTAATACGTCCCAATGTAGTTTGAACTACAAGAAGCCCATATATCATCATATATCACCAATATATCACTGATACCGTTCCTATTCTATAGGACTATCAAAATAAAAAAGCAAAACGATATCGTTCCTATTTTATAGGAGTATCGTCGAAGAAAAAAAGTATATTTTTGTGAAAAGAAGACACCTGCAAAAGATGTCATTGTGCAAAGAAGACACATGTAAAAGATGCATGTGGAAGAAAGCAAAAGCCGTCGGACCCACAAGGAATCAAAGACAAAAGATGACAAGCCAACAAACGTTGAAAAAATTACAACAATAACAAACAACTTTAAGAAAAGCATGAAAGAACAAGAGACAGAGTACTATTTACTTTATGACTTTTATAACAATAACATACCAACTTTTAGACTTTTCAACATGCCAATAATGTAAGGCAGCCGAAGTTATCTATATAAGGAGCCTCATTGTAACTTCTGAGATCATCTTTCGAAATACAACAGCTTCAAATCTTTGAAATACTCTCTCTCATGTTTAGCTAAACCCTCTTCTAGCCTATAACCAAATATCAAGATTAATATCATAATACCAGAGAATAGATACTTTGAAAGCTTATACTTAGAACCATACTAGTCCATAAAATACCATATCTTAAAAGAAATTTTAAGAAAGAGTCTGTCGAGCAACTCCCAGCACCTATGTCATTTATCCCGTCGAATCCAGTGAGGAAAAAGGGAGGCAGAGTTAGGGTGGGTTGAGTATCTCCGGTGATCTTAAAAATTTTGCAAAGAGGTATGTTTTCAGACTATGTGAAGAAAAGGCCTGTTATGAGCATAAAGGATGATACTACCAATATTACTATGAAAAAAGAAGGATCATCTAATCCTTACGAATGAAATAGCCCAATGTAGTTTAAACTATGAAAAGCCACGATGTAATAATTTAATACGTCCCAATGTAGTTTGAACTACAGTAAGCCCATATATCATCATATATCACCAATATATCAACGATACCGTTCCTATTCTATAGGACTATCAAAATAAAAAAGCAAAACGATATCGTTCCTATTTTATAGGAGTATCGTCGAAGGAAAAAAAGTATATTTTTGTGAAAAGAAGACACCTGCAAAAGATGTCATTGTGCAAAGAAGACACATGTAAAAGATGCATGTGGAAGAAAGCAAAAGCCGTCGGACCCACAAGGAATCAAAGACAAAAGATGACAAGCCAACAAACGTTGAAAAAATTACAACAATGACAAACAACTTTAAGAAAAGCATGAAAGGACAAGAGACAAAGTACTATTTACTTTATGACTTTTGTAACAATAACATACCAACTTTTAGACTTTTCAACATGGCAATAATGTAAGGCAGCTGAGGTTATCTATATAAGGAGCCTCATTGTAACCACGAGATCATCTTTCAAATACAACAGCCTCAAACATTTGAAATACCCTCTCTCATGTTTAGATAAACCCCCTTCTAGTCTATAACCAAATATCAAGATTAATATCATAATACCAGAGAATAGATACTTTGAAAGCTTATACTTAGAACCATACTAGTCCATAAAACACCATCTCTTAAAAGAAATTTTAAGAAAGAGTCCGTCGAGAAACTCCCAAAGACCTATGTCATTTATCCCGTCGAATCCGGTGAGGAAAAAGGGAGGCGAGCGAGGTGGGTTGAGTATCTCCGGTGATCTTAAAATTTTTGCAAAGAGGTACGTTTTCAGACTATGTGAGAAAAAGGCCTGTTATGAGCATAAAGGATGATACTACCAATATTACTATGAGAAAAGAAGGATCATCTAATCCTTTCGAATGAAACAGCCCAATGTAGTTTAAACTACGGAAAGCCACGATGTAATAATTTAATACGTCCCAATGTACTTTGAACTACAGTAAGCCCATATATCATCATATATCACCAATATATCACTCATGTCGTTCCTATTCTATAGGACTATCAAAATAAAAAAGCAAAACGATATCGTTCCTATTTTATAGGAGTATCGTCGAAGGAAAAAAGTATATTTTTGTGAAAAGAAGACACTTGCAAAAGATGTCATTGTGCAAAGAAGACACATGTAAAAGATGCATGTGGAAGAAAGCAAAAGCCGTCGGACCCACAAGGAATCAAAGACAAAAGATGACAAGCCAACAAACGTTGAAAAAATTACAACAATGACAAACAACTTTAAGAAAAGCATGAAAGGACAAGAGACAAAATACTATTTACTTTATGACTTTTATAACAATAACATACCAACTTTTAGACTTTTCAACATGCCAATAATGTAAAGGCGGTGAGGTTATCTATATAAGGAGCCTCATTGTAACTTCTGAGATCATCTTTCGAAATACAACAGCTTCAAATCTTTGAAATACTCTCTCTCATGTTTAGCTAAACCCTCTTCTAGTCTATAACCAAATATCAAGATTAATATCATAATACCAGAGAATAGATACTTTGAAAGCTTATACTTAGAACCATACTAGTCCATAAAATACCATCTCTTAAAAGAAATTTTGAGAAAGAGTCTGTCGAGCAACTCCCAGCACCTATGTCATTTATCCCATCGAATCCGGTGAGGAAAAAGGAGGCGAGTCGAGGTGGGTTGAGTATCTCCGGTGATCTTAAAAATTTTGCAAAGAGGTATGTTTTCAGACAATGTGAGGAAAAGGCATGTTATGAGCATAAAGGATGATACTACCAATATTACTATGAAAAAAGAAGGATCATCTAATCCTTTCGAATGAAACAGCCCAATGTAGTTTAAACTACGAAAAGCCACGATGTAATAATATAAAATATCCCAATGTAGTTTGAACTACAAGAAGCCCATATATCATCATATATCACCAATATATCACTGATACCGTTCCTATTCTATAGGACTATCAAAATAAAAAAGCAAAACGATATCGTTCCTATTTTATAGGAGTATCGTCGAAGGAAAAAAAGTATATTTTTGTGAAAAGAAGACACCTGCAAAAGATGTCATTGTGCAAAGAAGACACATGTAAAAGATGCATGTGGAAGAAAGCAAAAGCCGTCGGACCCACAAGGAATCAAAGACAAAAGATGACAAGCCAACAAACGTTGAAAAAATTACAACAATGACAAACAACTTTAAGAAAAGCATGAAAGGACAAGAGACAAAGTACTATTTACTTTATGACTTTTGTAACAATAACATACCAACTTTTAGACTTTTCAACATGGCAATAATGTAAGGCAGCTGAGGTTATCTATATAAGGAGCCTCATTGTAACTTCTGAGATCATCTTTCGAAATACAACAGCTTCAAATCTTTGAAATACTCTCTCTCATGTTTAGCTAAACCCCCTTCTAGTCTATAACCAAATATCAAGATTAATATCATAATACCAGAGAATAGATACTTTGAAAGCTTATACTTAGAACCATACTAGTCCATAAAATACCATCTCTTAAAAGAAATTTTAAGAAAGAGTCCGTCGAGAAACTCCCAGCACCTATGTCATTTATCCCGTCGAATCCAGTGAGGAAAAGGGGAGGCAGAGCCAGGGTGGGTTGAGTATCTCCGGTGATCTTAAAATTTTTGCAAAGAAAATGCGTTTTCGAACTATGTAAGGAAAAGGCCTGTTATGAGCATAAAGGATGATACTACCAATATTACTATGAAAAAAGAAGGATCATCTAATCCTTTCGAATGAAACAGCCCAATGTAGTTTAAACTACGGAAAGCCACGATGTAATAATTTAATACATCCCAATGTACTTTGAACTACAGTAAGCCCATATATCATCATATATCACTCATGTCGTTCCTATTCTATAGGACTATCAAAATAAAAAAGCAAAACGATATCGTTCCTATTTTATAGGAGTATCGTCGAAGGAAAAAAAGTATATTTTTGTGAAAAGAAGACACTTGCAAAAGATGTCATTGTGCAAAGAAGACACATGTAAAAGATGCATGTGGAAGAAAGCAAAAGCCGCCGGACCCACAAGGAATCAAAGACAAAAGATGACAAGCCAACAAACGTTGAAAAAATTACAACAATGACAAACAACTTTAAGAAAAGCATGAAAGGACAAGAGACAAAGTACTATTTACTTTATGACTTTTATAACAATAACATACCAACTTTTAGACTTTTCAACATGCCAATAATGTAAAGCAGCCGAGGTTATCTATATAAGGAGCCTCATTGTAACTTCTGAGATCATCTTTCAAATACAACAGCTTCAAATCTTTGAAATACTCTCTCTCATGTTTAGCTAAACCCCCTTCTAGTCTATAACCAAATATCAAGATTAATATCATAATACCAAAGAATAGATACTTTGAAAGCTTATACTTAGAACCATACTAGTCCATAAAACACCATATCTTAAAAGAAATTTTAAGAAAGAGTCTGTCGAGCAACTCACAGCACCTATGTCATTTATCCCATCGAATCCAGTGAGGAAAAATGGAGGCAGAGTCAGGGTGGGTTGAGTATCTCCGGTGATCTTAAAAATTTTGCAAAGAGGTATGTTTTCAGACTATGTGAGGAAAAGGCCTGTTATGAGCATAAAGGATGATACTACCAATATTACTATGAAAAAAGAAGGATCATCTAATCCTTACGAATGAAACAGCCCAATGTAGTTTAAACTATGAAAAGCCACGATGTAATAATTTAATACGTCCCAATGTAGTTTGAACTACAGTAAGCCCATATATCATCATATATCACCAATATATCACTGATACCGTTCCTATTCTATAGGACTATCAAAATAAAAAAGCAAAACGATATCGTTCCTATTTTATAGGAGTATCGTCGAAGGAAAAAAAGTATATTTTTGTGAAAAGAAGACACCTGCAAAGATGTCATTGTGCAAAGAAGACACATGTAAAAGATGCATGTGGAAGAAAGCAAAAGCCGTCGGACCCACAAGGAATCAAAGACAAAAGATGACAAGCCAACAAACGTTGAAAAAATTACAACAATGACAAACAACTTTAAGAAAAGCATGAAAGGACAAGAGACAAAGTACTATTTACTTTATGACTTTTGTAACAATAACATACCAACTTTTAGACTTTTCAACATGGCAATAATGTAAGCGAGCCGAGGTTATCTATATAAGGAGCCTCATTGTAACTTCTGAGATCATCTTTCGAAATACAACAGCTTCAAATCTTTGAAATACTCTCTCTCATGTTTAGCTAAACCCCCTTCTAGTCTATAACCAAATATCAAGATTAATATCGTAATACCAGAGAATAGATACTTTGAAAGCTTATACTTAGAACCATACTAGTCCATAAAATACCATATCTTAAAAGAAATTTTAAGAAAGAGTCCGTCGAGCAACTCCCAGCACCTATGTCATTTATCCCGTCGAATCCAGTGAGGAAAAAGGGAGGCAGAGACAGGGTGGGATGAGTATCTACGGTGATCTTAAAATTTTTGCAAAGAGGTACGTTTTTAGACTATGTGAGGAAAAGGCCTGTTATGAGCATAAAGGATGATACTACCAATATTACTATGAAAAAAGAAGGATCATCTAATCCTTTCAGATGAAATGCAATGTAGTTTAAACTATGAAAAGCCACGATGTAATAATTTAATACGTCCCAATGTAGTTTGAACTACAGTGCCCATATATCATCATATATCACCAATATATCACTCATGCCGTTCCTATTCTATAGGACTATCAAAATAAAAAAGCAAAACGATATCGTTCCTATTTTATAGGAGTATCGTCGAAGGAAAAAAAGTATATTTTTGTGAAAAGAAGACACCTGCAAAGATGTCATTGTGCAAAGAAGACACATGTAAAAGATGCATGTGGAAGAAAGCAAAAGCCGTCGGACCCACAAGGAATCAAAGACAAAAGATGAAAAGCCAACAAACGTTGAAAAAATTACAACAATGACAAACAACTTTAAGAAAAGCATGAAAGGACAAGAGACAAAGTACTATTTACTTTATGACTTTTGTAACAATAACATACCAACTTTTAGACTTTTCAACATGGCAATAATGTAAAGCGGTGAGGTTATCTATATAAGGAGCCTCATTGTAACTTCGAGATCATCTTTCAAATACAATGACTTCAAATCTGTGAAATACTCTCTCTCATGTTTAGCTAAACCCCCTTCTAGTCTATAACCAAATATCAAGATTAATATCATAATACCAGAGAATAGATACTTTGAAAGCTTATACTTAGAACCATACTAGTCCATAAAATACCATCTCTTAAAAGAAATTTTAAGAAAGAGTCCATCGAGAAACTCCCAGCACCTATGTCATTTATCCCGTCGAATCCAGTGAGGAAAAAGGGAGGCAGAGCCAGGGTGGGTTGAGTATCTCCGGTGATCTTAAAATTTTTGCAAAGAGGTATGTTTTCAGACTATGTGAGGAAAAGGCCTGTTATGAGCATAAAGGATGATACTACCAATATTACTATGAAAAAAGAAGGATCATCTAATCCTTACGAATGAAACAACCCAATGTAGTTTAAACTACGGAAAGCCACGATGTAATAATTTAATACGTCCCAATGTAGTTTGAACTACAGTAAGCCCATATATCATCATATATCACCAATATATCACTCATGTCGTTCCTATTCTATAGGACTATCAAAATAAAAAAGCAAAATGATATCGTTCCTATTTTATAGGAGTATCGTCAAAGGAAAAAAAGTATATTTTTGTGAAAAGAAGACACTTGCAAAAGATGTCATTGTGCAAAGAAGACACATGTAAAAGATGCATGTGGAAGAAAGCAAAAGCCGCCGGACCCACAAGGAATCAAAGACAAAAGATGACAAGCCAACAAACGTTGAAAAAATTACAACAATGACAAACAACTTTAAGAAAAGCATGAATGTACAAGAGACAAAGTACTATTTACTTTATGACTTTTGTAACAATAACATACCAACTTTTAGACTTTTCAACATGCCAATAATGTAAGGCAGATGAGGTTATCTATATAAGGAGCCTCATTGTAACTTCTGAGATCATCTTTCGAAATACAACAGCTTCAAATCTTTGAAATACTCTCTCTCATGTTTAGCTAAACCCCCTTCTAGTCTATAACCAAATATCAAGATTAATATCATAATACCAGAGAATAGATACTTTGAAAGCTTATACTTAGAACCATACTAGTCCATAAAATACCATCTCTTAAAAGAAATTTTAAGAAAGAGTCCGTCGAGAAACTCCCAGCACCTATGTCATTTATCCCGTCGAATCCATTGAGGAAAAAGGGAGGCAGAGCCAGGGTGGGTTGAGTATCTCCGGTGATCTTAAATTTTTTGCAAAGAGGTAAGTTTTCAGACTATGTGAGGAAAAGGCATGTTATGAGCATAAAGGATGACACTACCAATATTACTATGAAAAAAGAAGGATCATCTAATCATTTCGAATGAAACAGCCCAATGTAGTTTAAACTACGAAAAGCCACGATGTAATAATTTAATACGTCCCAATGTAGTTTGAACTACAGTAAGCCCATATATCATCATATATCACCAATATATCACTCATGCCGTTCCTATTCTATAGGACTATCAAAATAAAAAAGCAAAACGATATCGTTCCTATTTTATAGGAGTATCGTCAAAGGAAAAAAAGTATATTTTTGTGAAAAGAAGACACCTGCAAAAGATGTCATTGTGCAAAGAAGACACATGTAAAAGCTGCATGTGGAAGAAAGCAAAAGCCGCCGGACCCACAAGGAATCAAAGACAAAAGATGACAAGCCAACAAACGTTGAAAAAATTACAACAATGACAAACAACTTTAAGAAAAGCATGAAAGGACAAGAGACAAAGTACTATTTACTTTATGACTTTTATAACAATAACATACCAACTTTTAGACTTTTCAACATGCCAATAATGTAAAGCAGCCGAGGTTATCTATATAAGGAGCCTCATTGTAACTTCTGAGATCATCTTTCGAAATACAACAGCTTCAAATCTTTGAAATACTCTCTCTCATGTTTAGCTAAACCCCCTTCTAGTCTATAACCAAATATCAAGATTAATATCATAATACCAGAGAATAGATACTTTGAAAGCTTAGACTTAGAACCATACTAGTCCATAAAATACCATCTCTTAAAAGAAATTTTAAGAAAGAGTCTGTCGAGCAACTCCCAGCACCTATGTCATTTATCCCGTCGAATCCAGTAAGGAAAAAGGGAGGCAGAGCCAGGGTGGGTTGAGTATCTCCGGTGATCTTAAATATTTTGCAAAGAGGTATGTTTTCAGACAATGTGAGGAAAAGGCATGTTATGAGCATAAAGGATGATACTACCAATATTACTATGAAAAAAGAAGGATCATCTAATCCTTTCGAATGAAACAGCCCAATGTAGTTTAAACTACGAAAAGCCACGATGTAATAATTTAATACGTCCCAATGTAGTTTGAACTACAGTAAGCCCATATATCATCATATATCACCAATATATCACTGATACCGTTCCTATTCTATAGGACTATCAAAATAAAAAAGCAAAACGATATCGTTCCTATTTTATAGGAGTATCGTCGAAGGATAAAAAGTATATTTTTGTGAAAAGAAGACACCTGCAAAAGATGTCATTGTGCAAAGAAGACACATGTAAAAGATGCATGTGGAAGAAAGCAAAAGCCGTCGGACCCACAAGGAATCAAAGACAAAAGATGACAAGCCAACAAACGTTGAAAAAATTACAACAATGACAAACAACTTTAAGAAAAGCATGAAAGGACAAGAGACAAAGTACTATTTACTTTATGACTTTTGTAACAATAACATACCAACTTTTAGACTTTTCAACATGCCAATAATGTAAGGCAGATGAGGTTATCTATATAAGGAGCCTCATTGTAACTTCTGAGATCATCTTTCGAAATACAACAGCTTCAAATCTTTGAAATACTCTCTCTCATGTTTAGCTAAACCCCCTTCTAGTCTATAACCAAATATCAAGATTAATATCATAATACCAGAGAATAGATACTTTGAAAGCTTATACTTAGAACCATACTAGTCCATAAAATACCATCTCTTAAAAGAAATTTTAAGAAAGAGTCCGTCGAGAAACTCCCAGCACCTATGTCATTTATCCCGTCGAATCCAGTGAGGAAAAAGGGAGGCAGAGTCAGGGTGGGTTGAGTATCTCCGGTGATCTTAAAAATTTTGCAAAGAGGTATGTTTTCAGACTATGTGAGGAAAAGGCCTGTTATGAGCATAAAGGATGATACTACCAATATTACTATGAAAAAAGAAGGATCATCTAATCCTTACGAATGAAATAGCCCAATGTAGTTTAAACTATGAAAAGCCACGATGTAATAATTTAATACGTCCCAATGTAGTTTGAACTACAGTAAGCCCATATATCATCATATATCACCAATATATCACTGATACCGTTCCTATTCTATAGGACTATCAAAATAAAAAAGCAAAACGATATCGTTCCTATTTTATAGGAGTATCGTCGAAGGAAAAAAAGTATATTTTTGTGAAAAGAAGACACCTGCAAAAGATGTCATTGTGCAAAGAAGACACATGTAAAAGATGCATGTGGAAGAAAGCAAAAGCCGTCGGACCCACAAGGAATCAAAGACAAAAGATGACAAGCCAACAAACGTTGAAAAAATTACAACAATGACAAACAACTTTAAGAAAAGCATGAAAGGACAAGAGACAAAGTACTATTTACTTTATGACTTTTGTAACAATAACATACCAACTTTTAGACTTTTCAACATGGCAATAATGTAAGGCAGCTGAGGTTATCTATATAAGGAGCCTCATTGTAACTTCTGAGATCATCTTTCGAAATACAACAGCTTCAAATCTTTGAAATACTCTCTCATGTTTAGCTAAACCCCCTTCTAGTCTATAACCAAATATCAAGATTAATATCATAATACCAGAGAATAGATACTTTGAAAGCTTATACTTAGAACCATACTAGTCCATAAAATACCATATCTTAAAAGAAATTTTAAGAAAGAGTCTATCGAGCAACTCCCAGCACCTATGTCATTTATCCCGTCGAATCCAGTGAGGAAAAAGGGAGGCAGAGTCAGGGTGGGTTGAGTATCTCCGGTGATCTTAAATATTTTGCAAAGAGGTATGTTTTCAGACTATGTGAGGAAAAGGCCTGTTATGAGCATAAAGGATGATACTACCAATAGTACTATGAAAAAAGAAGGATCATCTAATCCTTTATGAAATGAAATTTCAATGTAGTTTAAACTATGAAAAGCCACGATCTAATAATTTAATACGTCCCAATGTAGTTTGAACTACAGTAAGCCCATATATCATCATATATCACCAATATATCACTGATACCGTTCCTATTCTATAGGACTATCAAAATAAAAAAGCAAAATGATATCGTTCCTATTTTATAGGAGAATCGTCGAAGAAAAAAAAGTATATTTTTGTGAAAAGAAGACACCTGCAAAAGATGTCATTGTGCAAAGAAGACACATGTAAAAGATGCATGTGGAAGAAAGCAAAAGCCGTCGGACCCACAAGGAATCAAAGACAAAAGATGACAAGCCAACAAACGTTGAAAAAATTACAACAATGACAAACAACTTTAAGAAAAGCATGAAAGGACAAGAGACAAAGTACTATTTACTTTATGACTTTTGTAACAATAACATACCAACTTTTAGACTTTTCAACATGCCAATAATGTAAAGCGAGATGAGGTTATCTATATAAGGAGCCTCATTGTAACTTGAGATCATCTTTCAAATACAATGACTTCAAATCTTTGAATTTCTCTCTCTCATGTTAAGCTAAACCCCCTTCTACTCTATAACCAAATATCAAGATTAATATCATAATACCAGAGAATAGATACTTTGAAAGCTTATACTTAGAACCATACTAGTCCATAAAATACCATCTCTTAAAAGAAATTTTAAGAAAGAGTCCGTCGAGAAACTCCCACCACCTATGTCATTTATCCCGTCGAATCCAGTGAGGAAAAGGGGAGGCAGAGCCAGTGGGTTGAGTATCTCCGGTGATCTTAAAATTTTGCAAAGAGGTATGTTTTCAGACTATGTGAGGAAAAGGCATGTTATGAGCATAAAGGATGATACTACCAATATTACTATGAGAAAAGAAGGATCATCTAATGCTTTCGAATGAAACAGCCCAATGTAGTTTAAACTACGGAAAGCCACGATGTAATAATTTAATACGTCCCAAGGTAGTTTGAACTACAGTAAGCCCATATATCATCATATATCACCAATATATCACTCATGTCGTTCCTATTCTATAGGACTATCAAAATAAAAAAGCAAAACGATATCGTTCCTATTTTATAGGAGTATCGTCGAAGGAAAAAAGTATATTTTTGTGAAAAGAAGACACTTGCAAAAGATGTCATTGTGCAAAGAAGACACATGTAAAAGATGCATGTGGAAGAAAGCAAAAGCCGTCGGACCCACAAGGAATCAAAGACAAAAGATGACAAGCCAACAAACGTTGAAAAAATTACAACAATGACAAACAACTTTAAGAAAAGCATGAAAGGACAAGAGACAAAGTACTATTTACTTTATGACTTTTGTAACAATAACATACCAACTTTTAGACTTTTCAACATGGCAATAATGTAAAGCGTATGAGGTTATCTATATAAGGAGCCTCATTGTAACTTCGAGATCATCTTTCAAATACAATGTTCAAATATTTGAAATACTCTCTCTCATGTTTAGCTAAACCCTCTTCTAGTCTATAACCAAATATCAAGATTAATATCATAATACCAGAGAATAGATACTTTGAAAGCTTATACTTAGAACCATACTAGTCCATAAAATACCATCTCTTAAAAGAAATTTTAAGAAAGAGTCTGTCGAGCAACTCCCAGCACCTATGTCATTTATCCCGTCGAATCCAGTAAGGAAAAAGGGACGCAGAGCCATGGTGGGTTGAGTATCTCCGGTGATCTTAAAAATTTTGCAAAGAGGTATGTTTTCAGACTATGTGAGGAAAAGGCCTGTTATGAGCATAAAGGATGATACTACCAATATTACTATGAAAAAAGAAGGATCATCTAATCCTTTCGAATGAAACAGCCCAATGTAGTTTAAACTACGAAAAGCCACGATGTAATAATTTAATACGTCCCAATGTAGTTTGAACTACAGTAAGCCCATATATCATCATATATCACCAATATATCACTGATACCGTTCCTATTCTATAGGACTATCAAAATAAAAAAGCAAAACGATATCGTTCCTATTTTATAGGAGTATCGTCGAAGAAAAAAAGTATATTTTTGTGAAAAGAAGACACCTGCAAAAGATGTCATTGTGCAAAGAAGACACATGTAAAAGATGCATGTGGAAGAAAGCAAAAGCCGCCGGACCCACAAGGAATCAAAGACAAAAGATGACAAGCCAACAAACGTTGAAAAAATGACAACAATGACAAACAACTTTAAGAAAAGCATGAAAGGACAAGAGACAAAGTACTATTTACTTTATGACTTTTATAACAATAACATACCAACTTTTAGACTTTTCAACATGCCAATAATGTAAGGCAGCCGAGGTTATCTATATAAGGAGCCTCATTGTAACTTCTGAGATCATCTTTCGAAATACAACAGCTTCAAATCTTTGAAATACTCTCTCTCATGTTTAGCTAAACCCCCTTCTAGTCTATAACCAAATATCAAGATTAATATCATAATACCAGAGAATAGATACTTTGAAAGCTTATACTTAGAACCATACTAGTCCATAAAATACCATCTCTTAAAAGAAATTTTAAGAAAGAGTCCGTCGAGAAACTCCCAGCACCTATGTCATTTATCCCGTCGAATCCAGTGAGGAAAAAGGGAGGCAGAGCCAGGGTGGGTTGAGTATCTCCGGTGATCTTAAAAATTTTGCAAAGAGGTATGTTTTCAGACTATGTGAGGAAAAGTCCTGTTATGAGCATAAAGGATGATACTACCAATATTACTATGAAAAAAGAAGGATCATCTAATCCTTACGAATGAAACAGCCCAATGTAGTTTAAACTATGAAAAGCCACGATGTAATAATTTAATACGTCCCAATGTAGTTTGAACTACAGTAAGCCCATATATCATCATATATCACCAATATATCACTGATACCGTTCCTATTCTATAGGACTATCAAAATAAAAAAGCAAAACGATATCGTTCCTATTTTATAGGAGTATCGTCGAAGGAAAAAAAGTATATTTTTGTGAAAAGAAGACACCTGCAAAAGATGTCATTGTGCAAAGAAGACACATGTAAAAGATGCATGTGGAAGAAAGCAAAAGCCGCCGTACCCACAAGGAATCAAAGACAAAAGATGACAAGCCAACAAATGTTGAAAAAATTACAACAATGACAAACAACTTTAAGAAAAGCATGAAAGGACAAGAGACAAAGTACTATTTACTTTATGACTTTTGTAACAATAACATACCAACTTTTAGACTTTTCAACATGGCAATAATGTAAGGCAGCTGAGGTTATCTATATAAGGAGCCTCATTGTAACTTCTGAGATCATCTTTCGAAATACAACAGCTTCAAATCTTTGAAATACTCTCTCTCATGTTTAGCTAAACCCCCTTCTAGTCTATAACCAAATATCAAGATTAATATCATAATACCAGAGAATAGATACTTTGAAAGCTTATACTTAGAACCATACTAGTCCATAAAATACCATCTCTTAAAAGAAATTTTAAGAAAGAGTCCATCGAGAAACTCCCAGCACCTATGTCATTTATCCCGTCGAATCCAGTGAGGAAAAAGGGAGGCAGAGCCAGGGTGGGTTGAGTATCTCCGGTGATCTTAAAATTTTTGCAAAGAGGTACGTTTTCAGACTATGTGAGGAAAAGGCCTGTTATGAGCATAAAGGATGATACTACCAATATTACTATGAAAAAAGAAGGATCATCTAATCCTTTCGAATGAAACAGCCCAATGTAGTTTAAACTACGGAAAGCCACGATGTAATAATTTAATACGTCCCAATGTACTTTGAACTACAGTAAGCCCATATATCATCATATATCACCAATATATCACTCATGTCGTTCCTATTCTATAGGACTATCAAAATAAAAAAGCAAAACGATATCGTTCCTATTTTATAGGAGTATCGTCGAAGGAAAAAAAGTATATTTTTGTGAAAAGAAGACACCTGCAAAAGATGTCATTGTGCAAAGAAGACACATGTAAAAGATGCATGTGGAAGAAAGCAAAAGCCGCCGGACCCACAAGGAATCAAAGACAAAAGATGACAAGCCAACAAACGTTGAAAAAATTACAACAATGACAAACAACTTTAAGAAAAGCATGAATGTACAAGAGACAAAATACTATTTACTTTATGACTTTTGTAACAATAACATACCAACTTTTAGACTTTTCAACATGCCAATAATGTAAGGCAGATGAGGTTATCTATATAAGGAGCCTCATTGTAACTTCTGAGATCATCTTTCGAAATACAACAGCTTCAAATCTTTGAAATACTCTCTCTCTCATGTTTAGCTAAACCCCCTTCTAGTCTATAACCAAATATCAAGATTAATATCGTAATACCAGAGAATAGATACTTTGAAAGCTTATACTTAGAACCATACTAGTCCATAAAATACCATCTCTTAAAAGAAATTTTAAGAAAGAGTCCGTCGAGCAACTCCCAGCACCTATGTCATTTATCCCGTCGAATCCAGTGAGGAAAAAGGGAGGCAGAGACAGGGTGGGATGAGTATCTTCGGTGATCTTAAAATTTTTGCAAAGAGGTACGTTTTTAGACTATGTGAGGAAAAGGCCTGTTATGAGCATAAAGGATGATACTACCAATATTACTATGAAAAAAGAAGGATCATCTAATCCTTTCGAATGAAACAGCCCAATGTAGTTTAAACTACGGAAAGCCACGATGTAATAATTTAATACGTCCCAATGTAGTTTGAACTACACTAAGCCCATATATCATCATATATCACCAATATATCACTCATGCCGTTCCTATTCTATAGGACTATCAAAATAAAAAAGCAAAACGATATCGTTCCTATTTTATAGGAGTATCGTCGAAGAAAAAAAGTATATTTTTGTGAAAAGAAGACACCTGCAAAAGATGTCATTGTGCAAAGAAGACACATGTAAAAGATGCATGTGGAAGAAAGCAAAATCCGCCGGACCCACAAGGAATCAAAGACAAAAGATGACAAGCCAACAAACGTTGAAAAAATGACAACAATGACAAACAACTTTAAGAAAAGCATGAAAGGACAAGAGACAAAGTACTATTTACTTTATGACTTTTATAACAATAACATACCAACTTTTAGACTTTTCAACATGCCAATAATGTAAAGCAGCCGAGGTTATCTATATAAGGAGCCTCATTGTAACTTCTGAGATCATCTTTCGAAATACAACAGCTTCAAATCTTTGAAATACTCTCTCTCATGTTTAGCTAAACCCCCTTCTAGTCTATAATCAAATATCAAGATTAATATCGTAATACCAGAGAATAGATACTTTGAAAGCTTATACTTACAACCATACTAGTCCATAAAATACCATCTCTTAAAAGAAATTTTAAGAAAGAGTCATCGAGCAACTCCCAAAGACCTATGTCATTTATCCCGTCGAATCCAGTGAGGAAAAAGGGAGGCAGAGCCAGGGTGAGTTGAGTATCTCCGGTGATCTTAAAATTTTTGCAAAGAGGTACGTTTTTAGACTATGTGAGGAAAAGGCATGTTATGAGCATAAAGGATGATACTACCAATATTACTATGAAAAAAGAAGGATCATCTAATCCTTTCGAATGAAACAGCCCAATGTAGTTTAAACTACGGAAAGCCACGATGTAATAATTTAATACGTCCCAATGTACTTTGAACTACAGTAAGCCCATTTATCATCATATATCACCAATATATCACTGATACCGTTTCTATTCTATAGGACTATCAAAATAAAAAAGCAAAACGATATCGTTCCTATTTTATAGGAGTATCGTCGAAGGAAAAAAAGTATATTTTTGTGAAAAGAAGACACCTGCAAAAGATGTCATTGTGCAAAGAAGACACATGTAAAAGATGCATGTGGAAGAAAGCAAAAGCCGCCGGACCCACAAGGAATCAAAGACAAAAGATGACAAGCCAACAAACGTTGAAAAAATTACAACAATGACAAACAACTTTAAGAAAAGCATGAAAGGACAAGAGACAAAGTACTATTTACTTTATGACTTTTATAACAATAACATACCAACTTTTAGACTTTTCAACATGCCAATAATGTAAAGCAGCCGAGGTTATCTATATAAGGAGCCTCATTGTAACTTCTGAGATCATCTTTCGAAATACAACAGCTTCAAATCTTTGAAATACTCTCTCTCATGTTTAGCTAAACCCCCTTCTAGTCTATATAACCAAATATCAAGATTAATATCATAATACCAGAGAATAGATACTTTGAAAGCTTAGACTTAGAACTATACTAGTCCATAAAATACCATCTCTTAAAAGAAATTTTAAGAAAGAGTCTGTCGAGCAACTCCCAGCACCTATGTCATTTATCCCGTCGAATCCAGTAAGGAAAAAGGGACGCAGAGCCAGGGTGGGTTGAGTATCTCCGGTGATCTTAAAAATTTTGCAAAGAGGTATGTTTTCAGACAATGTGAGGAAAAGGCATGTTATGAGCATAAAGGATGATACTACCAATATTACTATGAAAAAAGAAGGATCATCTAATCCTTTCGAATGAAACAGCCCAATGTAGTTTAAACTACGAAAAGCCACGATGTAATAATTTAATATGTCCCAATGTAGTTTGAACTACAGTAAGCCCATATATCATCATATATCACCAATATATCACTGATACCGTTCCTATTCTATAGGACTATCAAAATAAAAAAGCAAAACGATATCGTTCCTATTTTATAGGAGTATCGTCGAAGGAAAAAAAGTATATTTTTGTGAAAAGAAGACACCTGCAAAAGATGTCATTGTGCAAAGAAGACACATGTAAAAGATGCATGTGGAAGAAAGCAAAAGCCGCCGGACCCACAAGGAATCAAAGACAAAAGATGACAAGCCAACAAACGTTGAAAAAATTACAACAATGACAAACAACTTTAAGAAAAGCATGAAAGGACAAGAGACAAAGTACTATTTACTTTATGACTTTTGTAACAATAACATACCAACTTTTAGACTTTTCAACATGCCAATAATGTAAGGCAGATGAGGTTATCTATATAAGGAGCCTCATTGTAACTTCTGAGATCATCTTTCGAAATACAACAGCTTCAAATCTTTGAAATACTCTCTCTCATGTTTAGCTAAACCCCCTTCTAGTCTATAACCAAATATCAAGATTAATATCATAATACCAGAGAATAGATACTTTGAAAGCTTATACTTAGAACCATACTAGTCCATAAAATACCATCTCTTAAAAGAAATTTTAAGAAAGAGTCTGTCGAGCAACTCCCAGCACCTATGTCATTTATCCCGTCGAATCCAGTAAGGAAAAAGGGACGCAGAGCCAGGGTGGGTTGAGTATCTCCGGTGATCTTAAAAATTTTGCAAAGAGGTATGTTTTCAGACAATGTGAGGAAAAGGCATGTTATGAGCATAAAGGATGATACTACCAATATTACTATGAAAAAAGAAGGATCATCTAATCCTTTCGAATGAAATGTTCAATGTAGTTTAAACTACGAAAAGCCACGATGTAATAATTTAATACGTCCCAATGTAGTTTGAACTACAAGAAGCCCATATATCATCATATATCACCAATATATCACTGATACCGTTCCTATTCTATAGGACTATCAAAATAAAAAGCAAAAGCGATATCGTTCCTATTTTATAGGAGTATCGTCAAGAAAAAAAGTATATTTTTGTGAAAAGAAGACACACGCAAAAGATGTCATTGTGCAAAGAAGACACATGTAAAAGATGCATGTGGAAGAAAGCAAAAGCCGCCGGACTCCACAAGGAATCAAAGACAAAGATGACAAGCCAACAAACGTTGAAAAAATTACAACAATGACAAACAACTTTAAGAAAAGCATGAAAGGACAAGAGACAAAGTACTATTTACTTTATGACTTTTATAACAATAACATACCAACTTTTAGACTTTTCAACATGCCAATAATGTAAGGCGGTGAGGTTATCTATATAAGGAGCCTCATTGTAACTTCGAGATCATCTTTCAAATACAACAGCTTCAAATCTTTGAAATACTCTCTCATGTTTAGCTAAACCCCCTTCTAGTCTATAACCAAATATCAAGATTAATATCATAATACAAGAGAATAGATACTTTGAAAGCTTATACTTAGAACCATACTAGTCCATAAAATACCATAGCTTAAAAGAAATTTTAAGAAAGAGTCTGTCGAGCAACTCCCAGCACCTATGTCATTTATCCCGTCGAATCCAGTGAGGAAAAAGGGAGGCAGAGTCAGGGTGGGTTGAGTATCTCCGGTGATCTTAAAAATTTTGCAAAGAGGTATGTTTTCAGACTATGTGAGGAAAAGGCCTGTTATGAGCATAAAGGATGATACTACCAATATTACTATGAAAAAAGAAGGATCATCTAATCCTTACGAATGAAATAGCCCAATGTAGTTTAAACTATGAAAAGCCACGATGTAATAATTTAATACGTCCCAATGTAGTTTGAACTACAGTAAGCCCATATATCATCATATATCACCAATATATCACTCATACCGTTCCTATTCTATAGGACTATCAAAATAAAAAAGCAAAACGATATCGTTCCTATTTTATAGGAGTATCGTCGAAGGAAAAAAGTATATTTTTGTGAAAAGAAGACACTTGCAAAAGATGTCATTGTGCAAAGAAGACACATGTAAAAGATGCATGTGGAAGAAAGCAAAAGCCGCCGGACCCACAAGGAATCAAAGACAAAAGATGACAAGCCAACAAACGTTGAAAAAATTACAACAATGACAAACAACTTTAAGAAAAGCATGAAAGGACAAGAGACAAAGTACTATTTACTTTATGACTTTTGTAACAATAACATACCAACTTTTAGACTTTTCAACATGGCAATAATGTAAGGCAGCTGAGGTTATCTATATAAGGAGCCTCATTGTAACTTCGAGATCATCTTTCAAATACAAATGACTTCAAATCTTTGAAATACTCTCTCTCATGTTTAGCTAAACCCCCTTCTAGTCTATAACCAAATATCAAGATTAATATCATAATACCAGAGAATAGATACTTTGAAAGTTTATACTTAGAACCATACTAGTCCATAAAATACCATCTCTTAAAAGAAATTTTAAGAAAGAGTCCAGAGAAACTCCCAAAGACCTATGTCATTTATCCCGTCGAATCCGGTGAGGAAAAAGGAGGCAGAGCTGAGGTGGGTTGAGTATCTCCGGTGATCTTAAATATTTTGCAAAGAGGTATGTTTTCAGACTATGTGAGGAAAAGGCCTGTTATGAGCATAAAGGATGATACTACCAATATTACTATGAAAAAAGAAGGATCATCTAATCCTTTCGAATGAAACCCCAATGTAGTTTAAACTACGGAAAGCCACGATGTAATAATTTAATACGTCCCAATGTACTTTGAACTACAGTAAGCCCATATATCATCATATATCACCAATATATCACTCATGTCGTTCCTATTCTATAGTACTATCAAACTAAAAAGCAAAACGATATCGTTCCTATTTTATAGGAGTATCGTCGAAGGAAAAAGTATATTTTTGTGAAAAGAAGACACTTGCAAAAGATGTCATTGTGCAAAGAAGACACATGTAAAAGATGCATGTGGAAGAAAGCAAAAGCCGCCGGACCCACAAGGAATCAAAGACAAAAGATGACAAGCCAACAAACGTTGAAAAAATTACAACAATGACAAACAACTTTAAGAAAAGCATGAAAGGACAAGAGACAAAGTACTATTTACTTTATGACTTTTATAACAATAACATACCAACTTTTAGACTTTTCAACATGCCAATAATGTAAGGCAGCCGAAGTTATCTATATAAGGAGCCTCATTGTAACTTCTGAGATCATCTTTCGAAATACAACAGCTTCAAATCTTTGAAATACTCTCTCTCATGTTTAGCTAAACCCTCTTCTAGCCTATAACTAAATATCAAGATTAATATCATAATACAAGAGAATAGATACTTTGAAAGCTTATACTTAGAACCATACTAGTCCATAAAATACCATAGCTTAAAAGAAATTTTAAGAAAGAGTCCGTTCGAGCAACTCCCAAAGACCTATGTCATTTATCCCGTCGAATCCAAATGAGGAAAAGGGAGGCAGAGTCGGTGGGTTGAGTATCTCCTATGATCTTAAAAATTTTGCAAAGAGGTATGTTTTGGACTATGTGAGGAAAAGGCCTGTTATGAGCATAAAGGATGATACTACCAATATTACTATGAAAAAAGAAGGATCATCTAATCCTTACGAATGAAATAGCCCAATGTAGTTTAAACTATGAAAAGCCACGATGTAATAATTTAATACGTCCCAATGTAGTTTGAACTACAGTAAGCCCATTTATCATCATATATCACCAATATATCACTGATACCGTTCCTATTCTATAGGACTATCAAAATAAAAAAGCAAAACGATATCGTTCCTATTTTATAGGAGTATCGTCGAAGGAAAAAAAGTATATTTTTGTGAAAAGAAGACACTTGCAAAAGATGTCATTGTGCAAAGAAGACACATGTAAAAGATGCATGTGGAAGAAAGCAAAAGCCGCCGGACCCACAAGGAATCAAAGACAAAAGATGACAAGCCAACAAACGTTGAAAAAATTACAACAATGACAAACAACTTTAAGAAAAGCATGAAAGGACAAGAGACAAAGTACTATTTACTTTATGACTTTTGTAACAATAACATACCAACTTTTAGACTTTTCAACATGGCAATAATGTAAGGCAGCTGAGGTTATCTATATAAGGAGCCTCATTGTAACTTCTGAGATCATCTTTCGAAATACAACAGCTTCAAATCTTTGAAATACTCTCTCTCATGTTTAGCTAAACCCCCTTCTAGTCTATAACCAAATATCAAGATTAATATCATAATACCAGAGAATAGATACTTTGAAAGTTTATACTTAGAACCATACTAGTCCATAAAATACCATCTCTTAAAAGAAATTTTAAGAAAGAGTCCGTCGAGAAACTCCCAGCACCTATGTCATTTATCCCGTCGAATCCAGTGAGGAAAAAGGGAGGCAGAGCCAGGGTGGGTTGAGTATCTCCGGTGATCTTAAAATTTTTGCAAAGAGATACGTTTTCAGACTATGTGAGGAAAAGGCCTGTTATGAGCATAAAGGATGATACTACCAATATTACTATGAAAAAAGAAGGATCATCTAATCCTTTCGAATGAAACAGCCCAATGTAGTTTAAACTACGGAAAGCCACGATGTAATAATTTAATACGTCCCAATGTACTTTGAACTACCGTAAGCCCATTTATCATCATATATCACCAATATATCACTCATGTCGTTCCTATTCTATAGGACTATCAAAATAAAAAAGCAAAACGATATCGTTCCTATTTTATAGGAGTATCGTCGAAGGAAAAAAAGTATATTTTTGTGAAAAGAAGACACCTGCAAAAGATGTCATTGTGCAAAGAAGACACATGTAAAAGATGCATGTGGAAGAAAGCAAAAGCCGCCGTACCTACAAGGAATCAAAGACAAAAGATGACAAGCCAACAAACGTTGAAAAAATTACAACAATGACAAACAACTTTAAGAAAAGCATGAAAGGACAAGAGACAAAGTACTATTTACTTTATGACTTTTATAACAATAACATACCAACTTTTAGACTTTTCAACATGCCAATAATGTAAGGCAGCCGAAGTTATCTATATAAGGAGCCTCATTGTAACTTCTGAGATCATCTTTCGAAATACAACAGCTTCAAATCTTTGAAATACTCTCTCTCATGTTTAGCTAAACCCTCTTCTAGCCTATAACTAAATATCAAGATTAATATCATAATACCAGAGAATAGATACTTTGAAAGCTTATACTTAGAACCATACTAGTCCATAAAATACCATAGCTTAAAAGAAATTTTAAGAAAGAGTCTGTCGAGCAACTCCCAGCACCTATGTCATTTATCCCGTCGAATCCAGTGAGGAAAAAGGGAGGCAGAGTCAGGGTGGGTTGAGTATCTCCGGTGATCTTAAAAATTTTGCAAAGAGGTATGTTTTCAGACTATGTGAGGAAAAGGCCTGTTATGAGCATAAAGGATGATACTACCAATATTACTATGAAAAAAGAAGGATCATCTAATCCTTACGAATGAAATAGCCCAATGTAGTTTAAACTATGAAAAGCCACGATGTAATAATTTAATACGTCCCAATGTAGTTTGAACTACAGTAAGCCCATATATCATCATATATCACCAATATATCACTGATACCGTTCCTATTCTATAGGACTATCAAAATAAAAAAGCAAAACGATATCGTTCCTATTTTATAGGAGTATCGTCGAAGGAAAAAAAGTATATTTTTGTGAAAAGAAGACACTTGCAAAAGATGTCATTGTGCAAAGAAGACACATGTAAAAGATGCATGTGGAAGAAAGCAAAAGCCGCCGGACCCACAAGGAATCAAAGACAAAAGATGACAAGCCAACAAACGTTGAAAAAATGACAACAATGACAAACAACTTTAAGAAAAGCATGAAAGGACAAGAGACAAAGTACTATTTACTTTATGACTTTTGTAACAATAACATACCAACTTTTAGACTTTTCAACATGGCAATAATGTAAGGCAGCTGAGGTTATCTATATAAGGAGCCTCATTGTAACTTCTGAGATCATCTTTCGAAATACAACAGCTTCAAATCTTTGAAACACTCTCTCTCATGTTTAGCTAAACCCCCTTCTAGTCTATAACCAAATATCAAGATTAATATCATAATACCAGAGAATAGATACTTTGAAAGTTTATACTTAGAACCATACTAGTCCATAAAATACCATCTCTTAAAAGAAATTTTAAGAAAGAGTCCGTCGAGAAACTCCCAGCACCTATGTCATTTATCCCATCGAATCCAGTGAGGAAAAAGGGAGGCAGAGCCAGGGTGGGTTGAGTATCTCCGGTGATCTTAAAATTTTTGCAAAGAGATACGTTTTCAGACTATGTGAGGAAAAGGCCTGTTATGAGCATAAAGGATGATACTACCAATATTACTATGAAAAAAGAAGGATCATCTAATCCTTTCGAATGAAATGTTCAATGTAGTTTAAACTACGGAAAGCCACGATGTAATAATTTAATACGTCCCAATGTACTTTGAACTACAGTAAGCCCATTTATCATCATATATCACCAATATATCACTCATGTCGTTCCTATTCTATAGGACTATCAAAATAAAAAAGCAAAACGATATCGTTCCTATTTTATAGGAGTATCGTCGAAGGAAAAAAAGTATATTTTTGTGAAAAGAAGACACCTGCAAAAGATGTCATTGTGCAAAGAAGACACATGTAAAAGATGCATGTGGAAGAAAGCAAAAGCCGCCGGACCCACAAGGAATCAAAGACAAGATGACAAGCCAACAAACGTTGAAAAAATTACAACAATGACAAACAACTTTAAGAAAAGTATGAAAGGACAAGAGATAAAGTATTATTTACTTTATGACTTTTATAACAATAACTAACCAACTTTTAGACTTTTCAACATGACAATAATGTAAGGCAGCCGAGGTTATCTATATAAGGAGCCTCATTGTAACTTCTGAGATCATCTTTCGAAATACAACAGCTTCAAATCTGTGAAATACTCTCTCTCATGTTTAGCTAAACCCCCTTCTAGTCTATAACCAAATATCAAGATTAATATCGTAATACCAGAGAATAGATACTTTGAAAGCTTATACTTAGAACCATACTAGTCCATAAAATACCATCTCTTAAAAGAAATTTTAATAAAGAGTCCGTCGAGCAACTCCCAGCACCTATGTCATTTATCCCGTCGAATCCAGTGAGGAAAAAGGGAGGTAGAGTCAGGGTGGGTTGAGTATCTCCGGTGATCTTAAAAATTTTGTAAAGAGGTATGTTTTCAGACTATGTGAGGAAAAGGCATGTTATGAGCATAAAGGATGATACTACCAATATTACTATGAAAAAAGAAGGATCATCTAATCCTTACGAATGAAATAGCCCAATGTAGTTTAAACTATGAAAAGCCACGATGTAATAATTTAATACGTCCCAATGTAGTTTGAACTACAGTAAGCCCATATATCATCATATATCACCAATATATCACTGATACCGTTCCTATTCTATAGGACTATCAAAATAAAAAAGCAAAACGATATCGTTCCTATTTTATAGGAGTATCGTCGAAGGAAAAAAAGTATATTTTTGTGAAAAGAAGACACCTGCAAAAGATGTCATTGTGCAAAGAAGACACATGTAAAAGATGCATGTGGAAGAAAGCAAAAGCCGTCGGACCCACAAGGAATCAAAGACAAAAGATGACAAGCCAACAAACGTTGAAAAAATTACAACAATGACAAACAACTTTAAGAAAATCATGAAAGGACAAGAGACAAAGTACTATTTACTTTATGACTTTTGTAACAATAACATACCAACTTTTAGACTTTTCAACATGCCAATAATGTAAGGCAGCTGAGGTTATCTATATAAGGAGCCTCATTGTAACTTCTGAGATCATCTTTCGAAATACAACAGCTTCAAATCTTTGAAATACTCTCTCTCATGTTTAGATAAACCCTCTTCTAGCCTATAACAAAATATCAAGATTAATATCATAATACCAGAGAATAGATACTTTGAAAGCTTATACTTAGAACCATACTAGTCCATAAAATACCATATCTTAAAAGAAATTTTAAGAAAGAGTCTGTCGAGCAACTCCCAGCACCTATGTCATTTATCCCGTCGAATCCAGTGAGGAAAAAGGGAGGCAGAGTCAGGGTGGGTTGAGTATCTCCGGTGATCTTAAAAATTTTGCAAAGAGGTATGTTTTCAGACTATGTGAGGAAAAGGCATGTTATGAGCATAAAGGATGATACTACCAATATTACTATGAAAAAAGAAGGATCATCTAATCCTTTCGAATGAAACAGCCCAATGTAGTTTAAACTACGAAAAGCCACGATGTAATAATTTAATACGTCCCAATGTAGTTTGAACTACAGTAAGCCCATATATCATCATATATCACCAATATATCACTGATACCGTTCCTATTCTATAGGACTATCAAAATAAAAAAGCAAAACGATATCATTCCTATTTTATAGGAGTATCGTCGAAGAAAAAAAAGTATATTTTTGTGAAAAGAAGACACCTGCAAAAGATGTCATTGTGCAAAGAAGACACATGTAAAAGATGCATGTGGAAGAAAGCAAAAGCCGCCGGACCCACAAGGAATCAAAGACAAAAGATGACAAGCCAACAAACGTTGAAAAAATTACAACAATGACAAACAACTTTAAGAAAAGCATGAAAGGACAAGAGACAAAGTACTATTTACTTTATGACTTTTGTAACAATAACATACCAACTTTTAGACTTTTCAACATGCCAATAATGTAAGGCAGCCGAGATTATCTATATAAGGAGCCTCATTATAACTTCTGAGATCATCTTTCGAAATACAACAGCTTCAAATCTTTGAAATACTCTCTCTCATGTTTAGCTAAACCCCCTTCTAGTCTATAACCAAATATCAAGATTAATATCGTAATACCAGAGAATAGATACTTTGAAAGCTTATACTTAGAACCATACTAGTCCATAAAATACCATCTCTTAAAAGAAATTTTAATAAAGAGTCCGTCGAGCAACTCCCAGCACCTATGTCATTTATCCCGTCGAATCCAGTGAGGAAAAAGGGAGGCAGAGCCAGGGTGGGATGAGTATCTTCGGTGATCTTAAAATTTTTGCAAAGAGGTACGTTTTCAGACTATGTGGGGAAAAGGCCTGTTATGAGCATAAAGGATGATACTACCAATATTACTAAGAAAAAAGAAGGATCATCTAATCCTTTCGAATGAAACAGCCCAATGTAGTTTAAACTACAAAAAGCCACGATGTAATAATTTAATACGTCTGAATGTAGTTTGAACTACAGTAAGCCCATATATCACCAATATATCACTGATACCGTTCCTATTCTATAGGACTATCAAAATAAAAAAGCAAAACGATATCTTTCCTATTTTATAGGAGTATCGTCGAAGAAAAAAAAGTATATTTTTGTCAAAAGAAGACACCTGCAAAAGATGTCATTGTGCAAAGAAGACACATGTAAAAGATGCATATGGAAGAAAGCAAAATCCGCCGGACCCACAAGGAATCAAAGACAAAAGATGACAAGCCAACAAACGTTGAAAAAATTACAACAATGACAAACAACTTTAAGAAAAGCATGAAAGGACAAGAGACAAAGTACTATTTACTTTATGACTTTTATAACAATAACATACCAACTTTTAGACTTTTCAACATGCCAATAACGTAAGGCAGCCGAGGTTATCTATATAAGGAGCCTCATTGTAACTTCTGAGATCATCTTTCGAAATACAACAGCTTCAAATCTTTGAAATACTCTCTCTCATGTTTAGCTAAACCCCCTTCTAGTCTATAACCAAATATCAAGATTAATATCATAATACCAGAGAATAGATACTTTGAAAGCTTATACTTAGAACCATACTAGTCCATAAAATACCATCTCTTAAAAGAAATTTTAAGAAAGAGTCTGACGAGCAACTCCCAGCACCTATGTCATTTATCCCATCGAATCCAGTGAGGAAAAAGGGAGGCAGAGCCAGGGTGGGTTGAGTATCTCCGGTGATCTTAAAATTTTTGCAAAGAGGTATGTTTTCAGACTATGTGAGGAAAAGGCATGTTATGAGCATAAAGGATGATACTACCAATATTACTATGAAAAACGTAGGATCATCTAATCCTTTCGAATGAAACAGCCCAATGTAGTTTAAACTACGAAAAGCCATGATGTAATAATTTAATACGTCCCAATGTAGTTTGAACTACAGTAAGCCCATATATCATCATATATCACCAATATATCACTCACTGCTCTATTCTATAGGACTATCAAAATAAAAAAGCAAAACGATATCGTTCCTATTTTATAGGAGTATCGTCGAAGAAAAAAAAGTATATTTTTGTGAAAAGAAGACACCTGCAAAAGATGTCATTGTGCAAAGAAGACACATGTAAAAGATGCATGTGGAAGAAAGAAAAAGCCGCCGGACCCACAAGGAATCAAAGACAAAAGATGACAAGCCAACAAACGTTGAAAAAATGACAACAATGACAAACAACTTTAAGAAAAGCATGAAAGGACAAGAGATAAAGTACTATTTACTTTATGACTTTTGTAACAATAACATACCAACTTTTAGACTTTTCAACATGCCAATAATGTAAGGCAGCAGAGGTTATCTATATAAGGAGCCTCATTGTAACTTCTGAGATCATCTTTCAAAATACAACAGCTTCAAATCTTTGAAATACTCTCTCTCATGTTTAGCTAAACCCCCTTCTAGTCTATAACCAAATATCAAGATTAATATCGTAATATCAGAGAATAGATACTTTGAAAGCTTATACTTAGAACCATACTAGTCCATAAAATACCATCTCTTAAAAGAAATTTTAAGAAAGAGTCCGTCGAGCAACTACCAGCACCTATGTCATTTATCCCGTCGAATCCAGTGAGGAAAAAGGGAGGCAGAGCCAGGGTGGGTTGAGTATCTCCGGTGATCTTAAAATTTTTGCAAAAAGGTACGTTTTCAGACTATGTGAGGAAAAGGCTTGTTATGAGCATAAAGGATGATACTACCAATATTACTATGAAAAAAGAAGGATCATCTAATCCTTTCGAATGAAACAGCCCAATGTAGTTTAAACTACGGAAAGCCACGATGTAATAATTTAATACGTCCCAATGTAGTTTGAACTACAGTAAGCCCATATATCATCATATATCACCAATATATCACTGATACCGTTCCTATTCTATAGGACTATCAAAATAAAAAAGCAAAACGATAGCGTTCCTATTTTATAGGAGTATCGTCGAAGGAAAAAAAGTATATTTTTGTGAAAAGAGGACACCTGCAAAAGATGTCATTGTGCAAAGAAGACACATGTAAAAGATTCATGTGGAAGAAAGAAAAAGCCGCCGGACCCACAAGGAATCAAAGACAAAAGATGACAAGCCAACAAACGTTGAAAAAATGACAACAATGACAAACAACTTTAAGAAAAGCATGAAAGGACAAGAGACAAAGTACTATTTACTTTATGACTTTTATAACAATAACATACCAACTTTTAGACTTTTCAACATGCCAATAATGTAAGGCAGTCGAGGTTATCTATATAAGGAGCCTCATTGTAACTTCTGAGATCATCTTTCGAAATACAACAGCTTCAAATCATTGAAATACTCTCTCTCATGTTTAGCTAAACCCCCTTCTAGTCTATAACCAAATATCAAGATTAATATCATAATACCAAAGAATAGATACTTTGAAAGCTTATACTTAGAACCATACTAGTCCATAAAATACCATCTCTTAAAAGAAATTTTAAGAAAGAGTCTGTCTAGCAACTCCCAGCACCTATGTCATTTATCCCGTCGAATCCAGTGAGGAAAAAGGGAGGCAGAGCCAGGGTGGGTTGAGTATCTCTGGTGATCTTAAAATTTTTGCAAAGAGGTATGTTTTCAGACTATGTGAGGAAAAGGCCTGTTATGAGCATAAAGGATGATACTACCAATATTACTTTGAAAAAAGAAGGATCATCTAATCCTTACGAATGAAATAGTCCAATGTAGTTTAAACTATGAAAAGCCACGATGTAATAATTTAATACGTCCCAATGTAGTTTGAACTACAGTAAGCCCATATATCATCATATATCACCAATATATCACTGATACCGTTCCTATTCTATAGGACTATCAAAATAAAAAAGCAAAACGATATCGTTCCTATTTTATAGGAGTATCGTCGAAGGAAAAAAAGTATATTTTTGTGAAAAGAAGACACTTGCAAAAGATGTCATTGTGCAAAGAAGACACATGTAAAAGATGCATGTGGAAGAAAGCAAAAGCCGCCGGACCCACAAGGAATCAAAGACAAAAGATGACAAGCCAACAAACGTTGAAAAAATGACAACAATGACAAACAACTTTAAGAAAAGCATGAAAGGACAAGAGACAAAGTACTATTTACTTTATGACTTTTATAACAATAACATACCAACTTTTAGACTTTTCAACATGCCAATAATGTAAGGCAGCCGAGGTTATCTATATAAGGAGCCTCATTGTCACTTCAGAGATCATCTTTCGAAATACAACAGCTTCAAATCTTTGAAATACTCTCTCTCATGTTTAGCTAAACCCCCTTCTAGTCTATAACCAAATATCAAGATTAATATTGTAATACCATAGAATAGATACTTTGAAAGATTATACTTAGAACCATACTAGTCCATAAAATACCATCTCTTAAAAGAAATTTTAAGAAAGAGTCCGTCGAGCAACTCCCAGCACCTATGTCATTTATCCCGTCGAATCCAGTGAGGAAAAAGGGAGGCAGAGCCAGGGTGGGTTGAGTATCTCCGGTGATCTTAAAATTTTTGCAAAGAGGTACGTTTTCAGACTATGTGAGGAAAAGGCCTGTTATGAGCATAAAAGATGATACTACCAATATTACTATGAAAAAAGAAGGATCATCTAATCCTTTCGAATGAAATGTACCCAATGTAGTTTAAACTACGAAAAGCCACGATGTAATAATTTAATACGTCCCAATGTAGTTTGAACTACAGTAAGCCCATATATCATCATATATCACCAATATATCACTGATACCGTTCCTATTCTATAGGACTATCAAAATAAAAAAGCAAAACGATATCGTTCCTATTTTATAGGAGAATCGTCGAAGAAAAAAAAGTATATTTTTGTGAAAAGAAGACACCTGCAAAAGATGTCATTGTGCAAAGAAGACACATGTAAAATATGCATGTGGATGAAAGCAAAAGCCGACGGACCCACAAGGAATCAAAGACAAAAGATGACAAGTCAACAAACGTTGAAAAAATTACAACAATGACAAACAACTTTAAGAAAAGCATGAAAGGACAAGAGACAAAATACTATTTACTTTATGACTTTTATAACAATAACATACCAACTTTTAGACTTTTCAACATGCCAATAACGTAAGGCAGCCGAGGTTATCTATATAAGGAGCCTCATTGTAACTTCTGAGATCATCTTTCGAAATACAACAGCTTCAAATCTTTGAAATACTCTCTCTCATGTTTAGCTAAACCCCCTTCTAGTCTATAACCAAATATCAAGATTAATATCATAATACAGAGAATAGATACATTGAAAGCTTATACTTAGAACCATACTAGTCCATAAAATACCATCTCTTAAAAGAAATTTTAAGAAAGAGTCTGTCGAGCAACTCCCAGCACCTATGTCATTTATCCCATCGAATCCAGTAAGGAAAAAGGGAGGCAGAGCCAGGGTGGGTTGAGTATCTCCGGTGATCTTAAAAATTTTGCAAAGAGGTATGTTTTCAGACTATGTGAGGAAAAGGCATGTTATGAGCATAAAGGATGATACTACCAATATTACTATGAAAAAAGAAGGATCATCTAATCCTTTCGAATGAAACAGCCCAATGTAGTTTAAACTACATAAAGCCACGATGTAACAATTTAATACGGCCCAATGTAGTTTGAACTACAGTAAGCCCATATATCATATATCACCAATATATCACTGATATCGTTCCTATTCTATAGGAGTATCAAAATAAAAAATTAAAACGATACCGTTCCTATTCTATAGGAGTATCGTCGAAGAAAAAAAATTATATTTTTGTGAAAAGAAGACACCTGCAAAAGATGTCATTGTGCAAAGAAGACACATGTAAAAGATGCATGTGGAAGAAAGCAAAAGCCGCCGGACCCACAAGGAATCAAAGACAAAAGATGACAAGCCAACAAACGTTGAAAAAATGACAACAATGACAAACAACTTTAAGAAAAGCATGAAAGGACAACAGACAAAGTACTATTTACTTTATGACTTTTGTAACAATAACATACCAACTTTTAGACTTTTCAACATGCCAATAATGTAAGGCAGCCGAGGTTATCTATATAAGGAGCCTCATTGTAACTTCTGAGATCATCTTTCGAAATAGAACAGCTTCAAATCTTTGAAATACTCTCTCTCATGTTTAGCTAAACCCCCTTCTAGTCTATAACCAAATATCAAGATTAATATCGTAATACCAGAGAATAGATACTTTGAAAGCTTATACTTAGTACCATTCTAGTCCATAAAATACCATCTCTTAAAAGAAATTTTAAGAAAGAGTCCGTCGAGCAACTACCAGCACCTATGTCATTTATCCCGTCGAATCCAGTGAGGAAAAAGGGAGGCAGAGCCAGGGCGGGTTGAGTATCTCCGGTGATCTTAAAATTTTTGCAAAGAGGTACGTTTTCAGACTATGTGAGGAAAAGGCGTGTTATGAGCTTAAAGGATGATACTACCAATATTACTATGAAAAAAGAAGGATCATCTAATCCTTTCGAATGAAACAGCCCAATGTAGTTTAAACTACGGATAGCCACGATGTAATAATTTAATGCGTCCCAATGTAGTTTGAACTACAGTAAGCCCATATATCATCATATATCACCAATATATCACTGATACAGTTCCTATTCTATAGGACTGTCAAAATAAAAAAGCAAAACGATATCGTTCCTATTTTATAGGAGTATCGTCGAAGGAAAAAAAGTATATTTTTGTGAAAAGAAGACACCTGCAAAAGATGTCATTGTGCAAAGAAGACACATGTAAAAGATGCATGTGGAAGAAAGCAAAAGCCGCCGGACCCACAAGGAATCAAAGACAAAAGATGACAAGCCAACAAACGTTGAAAAAATTACAACAATGACAAACAACTTTAAGAAAAGCATGAAAGGACAACAGACAAAGTACTATTTACTTTATGACTTTTGTAACAATAACATACCAACTTTTAGACTTTTCAACATGCCAATAATGTAAGGCAGCCGAGGTTATCTATATAAGGAGCCTCATTGTAACTTCTGAGATCATCTTTCGAAATAGAACAGCTTCAAATCTTTGAAATACTCTCTCTCATGTTTAGCTAAACCCCCTTCTAGTCTATAACCAAATATCAAGATTAATATCGTAATACCAGAGAATAGATACTTTGAAAGCTTATACTTAGAACCATTCTAGTCCATAAAATACCATCTCTTAAAAGAAATTTTAAGAAAGAGTCCGTCGAGCAACTACCAGCACCTATGTCATTTATCCCGTCGAATCCAGTGAGGAAAAAGGGAGGCAGAGCCAGGGTGGGTTGAGTATCTCCGGTGATCTTAAAATTTTTGCAAAGAGGTACGTTTTCAGACTATGTGAGGAAAAGGCGTGTTATGAGCATAAAGGATGATACTACCAATATTACTATGAAAAAAGAAGGATCATCTAATCCTTTCGAATGAAACAGCCCAATGTAGTTTAAACTACGGATAGCCACGATGTAATAATTTAATGCGTCCCAATGTAGTTTGAACTACAGTAAGCCCATATATCATCATATATCACCAATATATCACTGATACCGTTCCTATTCTATAGGACTATCAAAATAAAAAAGCAAAACGATATCGTTCCTATTTTATAGGAGTATCGTCGAAGGAAAAAAAGTATATTTTTGTGAAAAGAAGACACCTGCAAAAGATGTCATTGTGCAAAGAAGACACATGTAAAAGATGCATGTGGAAAAAGCAAAAGCCGCCGGACCCACAAGGAATCAAAGACAAAAGATGACAAGCCAACAAACGTTGAAAAAATGACAACAATGACAAACAACTTTAAGAAAAGCATGAAAGGACAAGAGACAAAGTACTATTTACTTTATGACTTTTATAACAATAACATACCAACTTTTAGACTTTTCAACATGCCAATAATGTAAGGCAGCCGAGGTTATCTATATAAGGAGCCTCATTGTAACTTCTGAGATCATCTTTCGAAATACAACAGCTTCAAATCTTTGAAATACTCTCTCTCATGTTTAGCTAAACCCCCTTCTAGTCTATAACCAAATATCAAGATTAATATCATAATACCAAAGAATAGATACTTTGAAAGCTTATACTTTGAAGCATACTAGTCCATAAAATACCATCTCTTAAAAGAAATTTTAAGAAAGAGTCTGTCGAGCAACTCCCAGCACCTATGTCATTTATCCCGTCGAATCCAGTGAGGAAAAAGGGAGGCAGAGCCAGGATGGGTTGAGTATCTCTGGTGATCTTAAAATTTTTGCAAAGAGGTATGTTTTCAGACTATGTGAGGAAAAAGGCACATTATGAGCATAAAGGATGATACTACCAATATTACTTTGAAAAAGAAGGATCATCTAATCCTTTCAGATGAAATGTTCAATGTAGTTTAAACTACGAAAAGCCACGATGTAATAATTTAATACGTCCCAATGTAGTTTGAACTACAGTAAGCCCATATATCATCATATATCACCAATATATCACTGATACCGTTCCTATTCTATAGGACTATCAAAATAAAAAAGCAAAACGATATCGTTCCTATTTTATAGGAGTATCGTCGAAGAAAAAAAATTATATTTTTGTGAAAAGAAGACACCTATAAAAGATGTCATTGTGCAAAGAAGACACATGTAAAAGATGCATGTGGAAGAAAGCAAAAGCCGCCGGACCCACAAGGAATCAAAGACAAAAGATGACAAGCCAACAAACGTTGAAAAAATTACAACAATGACAAACAACTTTAAGAAAAGCATGAAAGGACAAGAGACAAAGTACTATTTACTTTATGACTTTTGTAACAATAACATACCAACTTTTAGACTTTTCAACATGCCAATAATGTAAGGCAGCCGAGGTTATCTATATAAGGAGCCTCATTGTAACTTCTGAGATCATCTTTCGAAATACAACAGCTTCAAATCTTTGAAATACTCTCTCTCATGTTTAGCTAAACCCCCTTCCAGTCTATAACCAAATATCAAGATTAATATCGTAATACCAGAGAATAGATACTTTGAAAGCTTATACTTAGAACCATACTAGTCCATAAAATACCATCTCTTAAAAGAAATTTTAAGAAAGAGTCTGTCGAGCAACTCCCAGCACCTATGTCATTTATCCCGTCGAATCCAGTGAGGAAAAAGAGAGGCAGAGCTAGGGTGGGTTGAGTATCTCCGGCGATCTTAAAATTTTTGCAAAGTGGTATGTTTTCAGACTATGTGTTTCTAATTATAATTTTGATATGTATACTTCTCTGCAATTATGATGTTAAATGTTGATAGAAGGTTGTAGACTTTTATTTTTTTAAATAAATTTTGAGTTAATTATACATGCTTCCGTACTACATGTCTATAATTTGATAAACCTACATATGAATATGTTAATATGACATCTATATTCCTACCCTCTTCAGGGTTATAAGATGAAGAAAATATCCGCCCAGAAAATGGTGAATTTTGAGTTAATTATACCTGCTTCCGTACTACATGCCTATAATTTGATAAACCTACATATGAATATGTTAATATGTCATCTATATTCCTATCCTCTTCAGGGTTATAAGATGAAGAAAAGATCCGCCAGAAAATGGTGAATTTTGAGTTAATAATACCTGCTTCCGTACTGCATGCCTATAATTTGATAAACCTACATATGAATATGTTAATATGTCATATATATTCTTACCCTCCTCAGGGTTATAAGATGAAGAAAATATTCGCCCAGAAAATGGTAAACAGAAATGGTATAATTAGGATGTAAAATAACAAATAGTCCAATTAAATTTTTCTCTTTCTATGTGGGATGATAAAACGATCTTAAATGTCTTTTGCAAGTTCGCGTCAAACAACTTATCTATGAAGTATTGAGGTATGTTCAATATTTGACATACTTAATTGAGTCAAAGCATGACTTTATTTTAAGGTACGTAATTTACTTTGCTAATTATATTCTGGTTGATTTTATAGATGATCACTCAATTTTGTTCTATTACATTAACGTTGCTAAACTATTTTTTGTAACAAAAAAATCACTCAAGTTTAGTTAAGTATCACGAAATATACTAGACTATTTCTTATAATAAAACAAAACAATCAACTTTGTCTAAATATTATAAAAAGTCAATAGAAGAAAATAAAAGGAGTAATTTATATAATACTTAACTAAAGTTTGAATAACTTTTTCGTCACAAGTATTCAGTTTGGGTTAAAATCAAAACCAAACCAAATTAATCGATTTTTAAATTATTATATCCAAACCAAATTAATTGATTTTTAAATTATTATATCCAAACCAAACCAAATATAATACACAATCATCGATTTGGTTGTAGTCGGTTTGATTCGGTTTGGTTTGATTTTTCAGTTTTTTAAGTATCTTAATGGTATTTTCTCTTTTGTTTTTTTCTACAATTAGGAAAGAATTTTTCATCCTTTTCCAACTTATAATTCATTATTAATCTTCTATTGTGGTGGCTATAGTTTTCTTGAATTATGGAGAAAATATTTTAAGATTTATAAGTTTTAATCAAGTGAATAGAGTTTATCAAATATAAAAGAATTTTAGGTAAATTTCATAGTAGTTGTTTCTTTGAATAAATGAGTTTGAATTCAAGGTTTTCTTCTAAGAAATAAGTTTAATTAAGGTGTAAGTTCATTAACCTATTAAAGATAAATAAAATTTTGATGAATAAATATACAAAGTATTCAAAATTATTTATAAAAATTAATATATTGCATATGTATAATTATAAAAATTTGTATATAATATTTGTTGGTTTGATTCGATTTTTTCTTCGATTTAGTTTTAATAAAACCAAACCAAACTAAATGCTATCGATTTTTAAAAATTTAAAACCAAATCAAACCCAAATAAATATTAATTTATTTAATTTATTTGGTTTGATTTTCGATTTGGATCGATTTATAACCAAACTGTGAACACCCGAGTTACAAGAAAGTTGTTTAGTGATCCTCTTTCTGATTCTTCGGTAAAGTTGGATATTACATAAAATAATTGTCACTTTTTTATATACTTCAGCTAAATTACCTCATTTTTATATTACAAAAAACAACTTAATAATTTTAATACAATAAAATAAAAATGAATGAGCTTCTATGAAATCAACCATTATATTCCTAAGCGAGTCTCAAGTCTCAACCATGCAAATATATGTCCAGTAATTCTCATATTAATCTCTTTCCCCCAGGCAAAAACTGATTTTCTATAAATATGAGTAGACTAATATACATATAAAAGAGAATTGGTGTTGGAAATTTGCCTTTGGCGGGAGTTGCGACCGACCAACTTTAACGGCTTAAACACTAGTGTTACGTATGTTGGAGAATCCGGTTCTTCACACATGCATGATCTACTAAGTACGTAGATAACCGTAGGGCCAAGAATCGTCAAATTTCATTGAGAAATGAAAGAGATATTGGTCCACGAAGTAAGGTGTTTGAAGCATGGAAAGTGTGGTATTGTGTTCAATTCTCCCTCATCAGTAGATGAAGAAAGAATTGTTGTGTATATAAGACTCGAAATTGGTTTGGGGTTTGGGACCCCAAGGGGTATCCCATGTGTTTAAAGGAGGGAGGACCTAGATGTGCTTCGGTTCAAGGAAAGACCACACGCGCGCCGCCGCCGCCCGCCCGTCCGGCCACGGGTCCACGGGTCCACGGGTCCACGGGTCCACGGGCTGTGGGCCTTCTGATATTATCTTTTTGGGCCAGAAACCTTTGCCAGAAGTACAATTTGATCCCTGAAGTTTCAAGATGTACAGTTTGGTCCCTGAAGTTCAGAATTTCGACGGTCAAGACAGAAAAGCCAAGCACTCAATTCAGCCATTTATTTTGGCTGAATTACTCCTCCTATAATGGCCAAATCCGTTGGTCTTTTACCATTTATGTTGGTGACTTTACTACCTCCATAATGGCCATTATTTGGCTATTATGGAGCGATTTTGACGACAAAGCAGTCCATCCCTCTCCTATATAAACACCCCCTTACACCATTGTTGAAGGGAAGAGTTAACGATAAGAGATGCAAAGAAACAAAGGCACGAAAATACACAACCAAAATAGCTTTCTTCCTACAACTTCCAAGCATCATTTAGTTACTCAATATTCTTCACGGTAGCTCTTGAGTTTCCTTTGCTCAAGTGTTCCATTCTTTGCTTTATCTTGGGAGACAAATTGTCCAGACGTATAAAGGATACATACGGGCAATATTGTCTTAAGAATGAGTGCTACACTCGACTCAGCAAAAACAATTTACATTTTTCCGTCTTCTACAAAACTGGAATTTCTAGTTTTTACTTGTGTAACAATTGTAATTTCAGATTCCATGTTGAATTATTGAATCTCTGTTTATCCTTTTGAATACCTGTAATAGTTATATACTTCCCGTACTTCTTTATAAAATACCATAGAGCAAAAATACACAACAATTGGGTCATTGAATATCATCTTAAAAGCCATTTATGTTTTATATTCTTTCCCTTCCTAACGGACATTATGAGAGTAACCGTGTATTCTTCCATAATGCTCCAATCTGCTGACATGTCTTGTGAATCTCATAAATTCATTGCACGGGATATCATTTATTTCTCATTTCCTATTTGTACTTGAGAGTTTCTACTTTTTATGCTCATCCCAAATCTATAAGAAATACAAGTATCTGTGCTGATGATATCACTATTAGTATTATCCACCATGGGCGGGTGGGGAATATTGGAATTTAATCTAGTGGGGGTCCTCCTTTTAAATTTTTGGAAACTAACTTTTTGTCAATTATCAAAGTTTTTACTTTATGGCCTGCAAATTGTACTCTTGTCTCCAATTCTTGCACTTGCTTGCCCATACTTAACGGTTCCAAGTGGGAAAAAAAGAAGAAGATAGTGCTGCCACTATTTATTAGTGTGTTTCATATGAAAGGAAATTAACTTTTAACATCATAGTAATTACTAATCCGATGATGTTTTAATTCTCAATTTCTTTAGAATTATCGTGATAGATGCATTTTCAGCAGGATTAATGTGACATTTGAAAGGGAATTATATATTTTTAGTTGTGTAAATGCATAAGCAGAGGCGTATACCAATAAAGAGTGTAGTAGAGTGGTAAGTATTCTTTTATTCTTAACCAAAAATCTCGGAGTCGCCTTTGCCAGGGAGCGCTTTACCTTTCAATCTAAGACTCTCTGACGCGAATCTAGACTTAATCGGACTTCAATGAGATTACCAAATACCGAGTAAGAAACCAAAAAAATAAATAGAGGCATATACTGTCATATACTATATGTTCAACACTGTATTCTTATATGTTTAACTACTTTAATTTCAACTATATATATATATATATATATATATATATATATATATATATATATATATATATATATATATATATATATATATATATATATATATATATATTCTAAGCTTATATTTCAAAAGTATAATAATGTATTCAATACTACAAAGACTTAAAGATTAGACCCAGTGCCAGAGGCCAGAGCCACATGTAAATAGGGGATTCGTTCTTCAAAAAATTAACTGTCCGAATAGGATAAAAACAAACTTCTTTTGCGGTTTATATAAAATTTTAAATTCCTTGATATAAGAGAAGTTATTAATGTAGTGGTAAAAATAATTTTAAAATTTCTTTTGGTGCCAAGTAGGAATGGCAGGTGGGTATAATTATGCGGATTCTGCACCGCATCCGCCCCAGTTGGGGGCGGATATGGGTATAACTTTGGCGGGTAGTAGGAGAGTATGGGTATTGAAAATGTATCCCTCACGGGTAGGTGGTGGATTTGCAGTCATACCCGCCTCCCCCGCCACGCATCCAACCGTCTACCCGCCCGCCTTATACTCGCCCCAAGCCCAAAATATTAGCAGCCCATAAGTCACGACAAGTCTCTTATTCATCAACAAAACTCAAAACTCTACGCCTCTTCAGTCCTTCACGCCTTCCCGCCTCCCTCTCTCTCATTCCCCTTCACGCCGTCTCTCCTCCCTTTCTCATTCTCGACGTCTCTGCCTTTTTCTTTAAAGGAGATGTTGATCAGGAAATATTGGAAAATATTGGTGTCTTTGCTTTGTGCTTTGGGGTTGTCTTGGTGAGGTCAATTTTTGTGCATTTGTTAAGTTTTACCTATTGGATTTGTGGAGTTCAATTGAAAAAGTTGAAAAACTTTAGCTTATATAGCTGAAATAATATCTGGGTTTTGTCTACATTTGTAATATATAGCTATTTGGGTGGATAATTTTTGGGTTTTCTTGAAAATTTTATTTTCTTGATTCTTTGCTGTGTAAGGGGGAAGAGATGAAAAAAATGGGAAATTCTTATGGTGAAAAAATCCGCAATTCTCCTCCCTCTCTCCCAAAGAAATGAGACTGTGACAGTATTGATTCTTGACTCAATTTTTTGGGATAACTTTTGAAATTTGAATTTTTTGGATCATGTTGATCACTAATTGATCACAAATGAATTGATTACAAAATATGGCAGGCGGGTAAAGGCGGGTATTGGCCGGTGACGGATATCCACTTGGGTGGTGGAGCGGGTGTGGATTTAGGAATATACCCGCCTAGGTGGGTATGGATGTTGAAAATTGTACCCGCCATGGGTGGCGGGTATAAAATTTTCTGGCGGGTACGGGTGCGGGTACCCCCTCCCCGCCCAATTGTCATCCCTAGTGCCAAGTTTGAAACTGAAGCGTAGGTTTCTTATTTTTTTTTTCTTTTAAATTCTATTAAGTTCTTTTTTGGTTTTCCACTCTATGTCCGGGCCCGACTAAATTCGAATTAGCGCCAGAAAGTCTCATATAGAGAGACAACCCGATCTCTAATAAAGGCGACTTCGTACTCAGAAAAACTCAAACCTAAATTTTTTGATTAAGGATGAAGAAGTATTTTTCACCCACCATAATTCTTTTTGGTAAATTCTATTAAAACTGACTCTAGTTTAATGAAAAAAAGATTCTATTTTCAGATATCTTGAATTATGCTCAAGTGCGTTCCTCAATGAGGTCATATTGGTCCCTACATTGCTCTATCTTGACCTTCTTTCCCTCGAGCTGGTCGATAAGGCCGGATTTGGTTCATAGACCCATTTACTATCAAGCTAATGGAAAATCTAATCTCATACTAGATATATAAATGTTACTTTCCGTTTTATTTTATGTGTCACAATTTAATTGTATATAAAATTTAAAATAAAAAAAATTATATATTAAATTCAAGATGTGTGTAATGTAGCAAAATATTTTTTGAATTTTATGATCTTAAATATATAACTCCCTCTTGGTCTTAAATATATAACTCCCTCTGGCCCATAATAAGTTAATTTTTAAGCATTTGACACGTTCATGAAGAAAATCATTTAATAAGATTAGTTAAAATATTATTTGATTAAATTACGTTTTATCTCTCCTCAACATTAATTAAAGAAGTATTGAAATACTTTTTAGAAATTTAATTTTTTGTAAAACAAAAAGTACTTATTTTAGACCAAAAAAATCACTTAATGTGAATTAGAGATATAGAATGTTGTAAATATATAATTACTAAATATCTTTTTCCAAATAGAGGTAAAGGAATTAGGATTTGGCAGTGTTGGTTGCAAGTTTCAATTATTTGTAAGTATGAAACCATTTTGACAGAGCTATATATGTCGTGAATATTTTGTTTAATACAAAATCTAATGGGGTCTGGTCCCACTCATAGTGTGTTATGTCCTCTTGAACTTAACTCTAACTCTAACTCTAACTCTAACTCTGGTGTCCTTAATTTCCCTCCTCTCAATTGATGTTTTCACCGCAAACATTTTTTGCTTTGCGTCGTGGATTCCATTAGTCCATGCGTTTCTTTTGCAGATCAACTTGCTTGCCTTCAATCTTCAGGCTACAGTACCCTAGATTTCTCTAGATCTCTAAAGTAAACAAAAATAATGACTCAAATTCCTTATAAACTATATCTATCATATAAAATACTCCTTTCGAATAAAAAAGATTGTACTTATCAAATCAAGAAAGAATTAACCTTATTTTTCTAAATTTGTCCTTATTAAGTGTTAGGTAACCAAAACTCAATACATATTTAATTAGAGACATTTTAATCTAATTACCTATTTTTGTCTAGAAGTTAGTATTTTTTTAAGGGGTGTGCAAATGGCTAAGTGGACACTCTTTTTTTATCCGGAGAGAGTAATAATTAAAAAAACAATACCAGGGCAAAAGGACAATTCGGTGCACAAAGCATTCGGTGTTAGCAGGGTTCGGGGAAGGACAACACCCCAAGAAACGTGATGTAGACAGCTTACCCTAATACAAGTATTAGTAGCTGTTTTCACAACTCGAGCATGTAACCTATAAGTGACACATAGACAATTTTACCCTTGTTCCAACGCTCCCAACCGGAAAAAAAACAAAATCATACCAAATTACACACATTTCTTGAGCTCAACTACTAAATGGTAACAAAACATGGACTTTTTTCTTGCTGACTTTTACTTCTTCTTGCATCATTTGTTTTGGTATTTCTGATAGAATCATAATCATTATTAGTAATATTCCAATTATTAATTATGATTATTGTATTAAATGTAATATCTTATGTATAGGGTAGGGAGAATTAGAATAGATTAGAAGACTTGATTTTAGCATATAATGTCTTATTCATTACCTTAATTTACTCTTGTAATATTGGTATATGTACCACATCTTATGGAAGGAAATGATGAGGAAAATATTCCATAATTTTTACATGGTATTAAGAGATTAGAAAAAGATCCTAACCCTACCAAAACAACCTCCCAAAATCGGCCAACCCCACCCCACCGATTTTGTTGCTTCTCTTGTTCTTTCACCTCCATTATTGTTCTTCATATTTTTTTTTCTTGTTTTTCCAATCAATCATGTCTGACTCCAAAATAAATTTTCACCCAGCTTTACCGTTTCAAACATTAAATCGCACGTTTACATCACCCTGGAGATGGAAAATGTTCACTATGTCACTTGGGCTGAACTCTTTAAAATTTGTTGTCGTTCTCACCGGGTGATTGATCATATAATCCCGCCAGAAAATGGGAAAGGAAAGGAGTTGAAGACGGATGATGACCAAGAACTCTGGGACACCCTTGATGCCAGAGTTTTATCTTGAATTTATGCAACAATCTCTTCGGATTTGTTACACACAATAATGGAGCCAGATTCTACAGTCATGGAGGCTTGGAATCGATTGCGGGACATTTTTCAAGACAACAAAAATTCCTCGCCGTTACGTTAGAACAAGAATTCTCCACCATTGATATGGCGGATTTCCAAATGCGTCGGCATATTGTGAACGCCTTAAAGTCTCGTCGGATCAACTTAAAAATGTTGGTTCGCCGGTTACCAACAATCGCTTGGTTTTACAAATGGTTGTCGGTCTTACCGACGCCTATAGTGGTGTGGGGACACTCATCCGACAAAGCAATTCTCTCCCATTATTTTATCAAGCATGTTCGATACTTATCATTGAAGAGGCGGGTTTTGCTAAAAAGGCCGCCACCGTCTTCAATTCCGCCATGATTGCTACTCCCACAAATGACAGTGCTATCCATTTTGAACCCACACAACAAAATAGGGGACAAAAATGGGGAAATGGTAATAAAAATCAGGGTGGAAATCGCCAAAATAATAAAAATGGAGGACACCGGAATAAAAATCAGAGTGGAAATTGCGGAAATAATAAAAATGGAGGCCACCGGAATTCCAGTAGCGGTGGTGGAAATTTTGGCTGGCAGTTACCATGCGGCCAAAGAATAGTGGCACCAATGACGGCCCACCAACGGGCGGCAATGGCTACGGGCGCGCCACCGCGTTCTCTACCCATTAGAAACTGAGCCAGGCCCAATTTTCGACCCAACAGTGTGCAATTTGCCAGGCCAGGCAGTGTTGAGCCAAACAGTTATGGGCCTAGAACAAGAGCAGTTCCCAGTCCAAGCGGAAATGGGCCTCTGCTGAACTAGTGGCAGGAGGTCCATTCGATGATGACCAGCCCAACAGACATCGAGTCCGCCATGCACACCCTTGGACTCAACCAATCCGATGTCAATTGGTATATGGACTCAGGTGCCACGTTTCATATGACGTCCTCTCAAGGTAACCTCTCGTCCTACTTTAATTTGAGCAAAAATAATAGTATAATTATTGGAATGGCCATTATATTCCAATACGAGGTTATGGGTCTACTAAATTGTCACCCCCCAATCCACCACTAACCTTAAAGAATGTGCTTCATGCCCCACAATTAATTAAGAACTTGGTATCTGTTAGAAAATTTACTACTGACAATTGGGTATCTGTTGTTTTTTACCCTTTTGGATTTTTCGTAAATAATTTTTAGATGGGGACAATCCTAATGAGATGTGATAGTCAAGAGGAACTATATCCAATCACTTCACCCAATATACATTCCAAGTTATCATCTACTTTTGCAGCTTTCAACTAATCATTATGGCATGACCGTTTGGGGCATCCGGGGGCATCTGTTTTAGCCTCTCTAAAAAATAATAATTTTATTTTTTGTATTAAAAAAAGGACTATGGATAAATGTCGTTCATTTCCATTGGGTATGTTCAATTACCATTTACTTCATCCAATTCATGCACTTTATTGCCATTTGACATTATACATTGTGATATTTGGACTTCACCCGTTTTGAGTTCTTTAGGCCATCAGTATTACTTGCTATTATTATTAGATGATTACTCAAATTTTTTGTGGACTTTTCCCTTGTGTAAAAAATCACAAGTCTTTTCCACATTTCTAAAATTTTGAGCATTCATCCGAACTCACTTTGAACGGAAAATAAAAAATATCCAATGTGATAATGGTAGGGAGTTTGATAATCGACAGTTTTGGGATTGTTGTAACTCTTATGGCTTGAATTTTCGGCTTTCTTGTCCACACACCTCTTCGCAAATGGAAAGGCCGAACGAAAAATTCTAACCATAAATAACATTGTTCGAACTTCCCTTGCCCATGCCTCATTACCACCCTCTTTTTGGCATCATGCGCTCCACATGACTACATATCTATTGAACATACTCCATCACAAGAACCTATCCTATAAAGTTCCTCTCAAAATACTCTATTTACGGGACCCCTCATATACACATTTACGGGTATTCGAATGTCTATGCTATCCTCTTTTCATCCACCACAATCAATAAACTCTAACCCCGATCCACACCTTGTGTTTTCTTGGGATATCCGTCTAATCATGGGGATACATGTGTTATGACCTCTCAACCAATAAAATAATTGTGAGTCGTCGTGTCCTTTTTTATGAAACAAATTTCCCGATTGGAAAAATTCACAAGTCCGGACCCTCCACCTATTCATTTTTGGATGATGGATTGCCCCTGTATTTGTCTCATATTTTTTCGTCCCATCCCAGACCCACTGTTTCGTCCCGTCCACAAAATTTGGACCACGAAACAGTGACCCAGTCGCAATTCACTGATTCCCAGCGTGCTGGGCCATCTATTTTGGGCCCAATTTGTTCTGGGACACAAGCAGTGGCCTAATCGCAACACGTTGCTCGGCCGACCGACCTCGCCCATCCGACCAACCGCCCTGTTGTCTCGGTTCTGGCACTCCCACCACATGTCAGCAAGGTGTTATCCCACCCTCCGACCCACTTTCAAATTCAACATGTCGTCCGGTCACCGGTAGTTAACATGGCATTGTCAAATCCAACACCGAATTGGAAAATGGCTATGGCTGATGAATTTAATGCTCTTATTAAAAATAGGACTTGGGAGTTGGTACCTCGTCCTTCTAATGCCAATATAATTATGTCTATGTGGATTTTCAGTCACAAGAAAAAATCTGATGGTACTTTTGAGAGGCATAAAGTCCGTCTTGTAGGTGATGGAAAGACACAACAGGTTGGTGTTGATTGCGGGGAGACGTTCAGTCTGGTGGTGAAACCAACAACTATAAGGATAGTCCTCAGTTTGACTCTTTCAAAGTCTTGGCCTCTCCATCAGTTAGATGTCAAAAATATTTTTTTTCATGGCCAGCTAAATGAAACGGTGTACATGCATCAACTACTGGGATATCGGAATTCCAAATATCCAAATTATGTATGCCTACTCAAGAAATTACTCTATGGGGTTAAACTGGCTCCCCGGGCCTGGTACAAGCGCTTTGCGAATTTTGTTGCACACATTGGGTTTTCTAACAGTCGTTCTGATAAGTCACTATTTATCTACCGACAAGGTAATAATATTGCTTATCTTCTGTTATATGTGGATGATATAATCTTAACAGCCTCATCAGATGCTCTTCGCAAGTCCATCATATCACAACTTACCTCAAAATTTGCAATGAAAGATCTCGGCCCTTTTCACTACTTTCTAGGCATAGTAGTGACACGTCATGCATGCGGATTATTTTTATCCCAAAAGAAGTATGCAACAGAGATTGTTGAACGAGTTGGAATGTCCTCTTGCAAACCATCTGCAACACTAATAGACACCAAATCCAAATTGAGTGCATCATCTGGCAAGCCTTTTGTTGATCCATCACATTATCGCAGCCTTGCAGGCAGAGTTGTCTTTGGGCCCGTGCGAGCTGTGCTGCCACATAGGGGCCCTGAAAAATAAAAAAATTTAGGGCCCCCTTTTTTCATTTTTTATTAAGTAGTATTAGCCAAAATTTACTGTAAAGGCTCATAATTCGCAGGTCTTAGCTCAATCTAAGTAAAGTGATTCAGTTCCAATGGAGGCCCAAATTCAAATTTCAAATCAAACCTATTAGGCCTAGACACTTTCTAGTAGAACAGTAGGTGATAATTTGCTTACACACCGCCAAAGCAAACCTGCGGACTGAATTTGAAGTCTTTCAAAATCATATATTTACTTATATTAAGGGCTCACTTTTACGAATTAGAATAGGGCCCCCAACATGTTTGAGACGGCCCTGCTTGTAGGGGCCTTACATTATCTTACATTCACCATGCCAGATATTTTCTATGATATGCAGCAAGTATGCCTCTTCATGCATAATCCGATGGATGATCATATGCATGCACTCAAATGGATTGTGAGATATATTCAGGGAACTCTAGATTATGGGTTGCACTTATACCCATCATCGACATCTACCCTGGTGTCCTACACAGATGCAGACTGGGGTGGATGTCCAGACACCAGACGTTCTACATCTGGTTATGGTATTTTTCTTGGCGATAACTTGGTTTCTTGGTCCTCCAAAAGACAAGACACACTGTCTCGCTCTAGTGCCGAAGCAGAATACCGAGGGGTCGCCAATTTGTCATAATCATGTTGGCTTCAGAATTTGCTCCTAGAACTCCATTGTCCAATTCCGAAAGCCACATTGGTATACTATGATAATGTCAGTGTTATCTATCTCTCAGGGAATTCGGTGAACCATCAACGCACTAAACATATCAAACTAGATATTCACTTTGTTCGTGAAAAGGTGGCTCGCGGACAAGTGCGTGTCTTACATATCCCATCGCACTACCAGATTGCGGATATCTTTACTAAAGATCTTCCGTTGATACTCTTTGAAGATTTCCGAGATCTGTGGTACCTAAAGCCTTTTAAAGGAGAAAATGCTCCTTATCAAAAAATATTTATTTTCAGAATTTGAACTGGAAGTATTTGATTAATGATGGAGCCGTACTATCCATCTCACTACAAACCTGATTATTAAACATATCGTGTGTGATGTCAACGGTACAGCATGAATTTACCTATACTAACAGTGCAACAAAAAATTTACACAATCATAATATGTAAAAAAATAATTACATATAATTATTCATAATAAGATTAGTAACTCGTAATATAAAACACAAAAACTATTGCATTCTTTTTACTCTAAACATATATAAATTAAATCCTGAAAATATTCAGGCAGTTAGTTATTGATCTTAAGACCCTCCCCATAATTTTACTTTAATAGTAATCCGTTTTAAGTAGGATTATACAAAAATTAGGTGCAATCTTATGGAGAAAGATGAAGCAAGACTAGTTCACATGAAACTGGTTTGCTTAATTGTTAATTTGGTATATTGGCACCCAATGCGTAAATGAGAAACAAACCCCTTTGGCAAAATGTTCGGTGGGCAACTGACCAATGTGATAAACAATTCTTACACGCGAACCTCCTTCCATGCTCAATTAGTTAAAAGTAACACCAACACCAACAACACATAAGAAAAAAAAGAAGACAATAAAGAAATAAGATGCACCCATTCATTAATACACCCAACTAACCATATATAATATGACTCTTAGAAAATAATCTAACTAGTGGACCCAAAGTTTTCAACATCTAAATCCATTCGTTTAATATAAACACAAGTCTGCGTTCTGCCAAACACAGAAAATAAAAATGCTTCCACAGTGATACATGCACTAACACAATATTTATAAAAGGAATCTAAATATTAATATTCATGCCTTTTTCCAATGTGGGACACATCATCTGAATTTCCACTAATTGATAAGTAACAATAACCAAAATAAAAAGAAAACCATAATACAGCAAATCACATTGAAGATTAATATTAATAATATAATTACTAATTAGAGAAGTAAGCAGTTTTATGTGAATAACGACAAAGTTAACGCCAAGCAGATGCGACGGTGAGAGTTCGTCCCATCCAACCAAAACAGATACCTCCACTTTGTTCATTCACGGTAAATCCCGGGTTGCCACGTATCCCGGAGTTGAGCTTCGAGCGCAATGAGTTAGCCACGAGTTGACTCATGGGCCTCGGCTCGAACCCGGCCATGCTCATTCGGGCCCGCCACTTCCCAAACACTTCGCATCTTTCAACGCGGTCCCTCCCTTCGCACGCTACCGAGTTAGCCAATTTCCGACTCAGTCCCTCCTCGATCTTGACTCGCTCGATATTATCCCTTGACACAGTCGCGTCAAGCGAGTCGAATAACGCGCCGTAATGCCCACACGCTTCGTTCACACGCGCCAGAAACGGAGCCGTATTCCCGTTATACTCTTGCTCCACCACCGTTACCACCTTAGGCGATAACCCTTTAACCCGTCGGAGAAGCTCGTCCCTAATATTCTCCGTCGTTACGCTCTCGTCCGGCAATCTATGCAATTTGAATGCGAAATTCACTGCTAAGGCCTCGATTGGCTCAACCCCAAGTTTTTCTCTGCTCATATCAGTAACCTTAATAGCCAATACATTGAAATATAAGCAAACACCAACTCTATTAGCCACGGATTTCAGCTCTAACCCGATAGAATTAAGTCTCTCGTCAACTCCGCTTATTTGTTCAGTGAAAGCAGTGATCTTTAGGATTGTTGGTTTATCTGATTGCTTGGCAGCGAGTGCATGCAGTAAATGCAAGTACTGTCCACCTTGACCGATGTCAAAATCAATGACGTGGAGCTTGTTTAAAGGGTTATCTGCTACGGCTTCAAGAATTGCTAGATTCGCAGCCATGAAACCAAGCTTGAAACATGGGGATACCTCGTATAGATTCTGTATAGTATCCTTATGTTCTTTGCTATGCAACTCCATCACCGGCGGTGGGTAATCCGTGGGGTTCACGCGCGACCGTAAAGCGGAAACCATGTATGCTGTTAGCCTTTGGTCGGAAGAGCCTCTAACGTTGGCTACTTGTGATAGGCGCGTGAGCATCTCCACTGCCACGTCGTTTTTGCCTTCGGATATTGCTGTAGCAGCTTCTATTAGAGACTGTTTGGGACAAGTTATTGGTGGTGATTCTGTTGAAGAAGCACATGATGAAGTTGATGAGGATGGTGATAGTGAAGCTAGTTTTTGATTTTGGTTATGAATTTGGTTGGGAGAGGGGCTAATGAGATTCTGTATTGTTTCCGACCACTCGTTGTTGGTTACAACTGAAACTGTATCACCTTCGTCCTCGTCGTCGTTGTCGTCTAAAAGTTGTTTCTCGAGTTCTTGAAGACAATTCATCATCTTTTTCTCTGATTCCTGTGCCAACAATTCCTGTACTCCCATGGTTGATCTGTTTTGAACCCCTGTGGAATAATTCTGGATACCCGGAGTTAAAAACCCGGTCTGTGTAGACCGGAGTTGTTGCATAACAGGAAGAGGGTGGCGCGTGTTTGAAGAAAGCGAAGAGAATTCAGATGAAGACTGTTGGTAACTTCTAGGTTTTACGTTACGGAGATAAAACCCAAGCCCTTGTTGTTGTTGTTGTTGAAGTAACATCTGTTGATTTTGTTGGTGTTGTTGTAGGAACTGAAATTGTTGTTGTTGTTGAAACTCAGCAAGAGATCGTTTCCCAATCAAATTGGGTCTGCCTTGATGAACGATCTGGGTAGACGGGTCGGGTAAAATTCCGGAAAGTTGTGAAGAATAAGGAAGTTGAAACTGAGCCTGAGGCTTTAAGGAGTTATTGTTGTTATTCATAGGCATCATGGTAGATCTTCCAGTGTTGATCCAACCGGCACCACCGTAGAAATCGCCGGAGAAACCTGATGACATCTTTTTATTTCGATCTGCAAAGAAACTATTGCAGAAAGTTTGGATCTTTATCAAAATTCTGCATTACAGGAAAAAAGAAAAGGTAGTTTCCTTATAGAGAAGAGAGAGAGAGAAAAGGGGGTAGCTTAGTATTAAGCTATTTGATTGATTCTTGTCATGATTATAAGTTGGGTAGTTTTGAATCAACCGGCTTATGTTGAGTCCTCTGGTTTTGTGGTCTTGTGTGCGTTATTTAATTTCAAATTCCGTAGGGTTAGTTTGGTAGCAAAAAAAAAATAGGCTTGTGCATTAAGCTTTTATTATTCGCGCATTTCAGAAATGGATCGGATCATATAAAAAAAATTTATTTATATATTAAATTTTGTATAAGTAATATTGTATTTGATAGTTGATTAGGAGGTAAGTTATTTATGTATAAAATTAATCTTCATATTTGTAATTTAAAAAATAGCATAACTATTACATGTAAATTATGCGAAAATTTATGTATTATTTTATATAGAAGATGAAATGATTAATATATAAATAGCTAATACATAAATAAATAAATTCTATATAACTAATTCCGGCATAAAATACACTTTTAGTCCCAAATAATTATTATTTTATTTAATCAAGATAAAAGTAAGCACTTTTGAGAGTCCATCACACTACAAACATTTATATGGAGGCCTTGGCCCTTCTTAATGGCCTGGAAATAGCTATTCAGAAGAAATTATTACCATTAAGAACCGAAACTGATTGTAAAGAGCTCATTAATATGCTTTCTAACAAATCTTGTTCCTATCAAAATCTACTTGATGATTGCAGGAACCTATTGGCTAAAGCAGAAAGGATATCAATCAAGCATGTCTATAGAGAAGCTAATGGAGTTGCAGATAAATTAGCAAAATACGAGCTAGAGATAAGAGAAAATTTTGGCACTATGTTGCCTAGACAAGTACTTTATGTAATGACTCTTAAATTTGCTTAATGAATAAAAATATCCTCTTTATAAAAAAAATACTTTTTTCTCATTTTAACTTTATATTAATTAATAATATTTAAGAGATTCTCACCATTAATAAAATAGATATTTATTGAAGAGAGAGTACATGATTAAATATATTAAAAAAATAAAATAGTTAAATTACTTCCTTACAGATATTTTTTAAAGAACATATAAATAAAAAATAAAACAAATATTTTAAAATAAAGAAAATATTAATATATAAATTTCCTCGTAACTAATTTTTATTACCAATTCCTTATAAATCTAACCAGGTATCAAACGATCCCATAGTGTTTGGTGGTATTGTGTTGCTCTTTCATTATTGGCCGTTCGATCGTCTATTAATTTGATCCTAGACATGATAAACGGCTAGATGTTGAGGAAGATGTACGGCTTGTTCACTGAACTTTCAAAGGTCTTTGGAGGTGGGGCCAGATAAGGACACAGTAAACACGCGCGCCCTTAAGGACGTGAAGTGTACGCATAAGAAGGGCAAAGAAACTGAGAATCTGGAATGATGTTTAGTAGTCAGTGTAACTGACAAAGTTGTTAATTAATCATGTCCAAGGTTCCAACACTTAATTTAACAAAAGGTCTTTAAAAATTCCCTACAAAAGAAGAACAAAAAGCCAAAAAAAAGAGGGTGCTGGTTGTGTTTTTCAAATCATTTTTATATACGGTTATTTTTTTATGGTCCCATTCTAGAGTGGTAACACCCTGTTTTGAAATTTTCTCATGTAGATTGTACAAACTCAGTTGAGTGAAAGTAATTACTCCCTACAGTGACATTCATATTTGATATTTTAAACAATAATGTTAAAATAGAATTAATTTGTTCATTGAAAAAGAACAGCAGTGGTCATATCACAAAGCAGATAAAAGTATCAAATAGGTAGAGGGTACAAGTCAAGTAGCTATCATGTTTTAACATGCATGTCACTAGCTGCACCTTTATCACTGTAATGAAGTGAGGGTGGTTGGTTTTGGTTAGAGTTATATAAATATTAATAATATATTGAGTAGTTATATAAAAATAAGTAATGTTGACTTTAGTTATATAAAAATTAGAATACAACAACATATTTAATGTGATTTTATAAATGGATTCAGGAAAGATAGAGTGTATACAAAAAAAAAATTCTATCTTATGTGAGAAAAATATGTTGTTTTCGATAGATCGTCAGTTTAGAAATTATAATAAATAAATTACTTTTTATGAATATTTGATTTGTTGTATTTTATGCATAAGAATAAAATATTGAGTTTTAATTATACACTTGGAGTTTCAAGAAAATATATATTTCAGTTAACTGATTTTGTATCTAATAGATTGAGAAGAAGAAGAGACTAGCAGTGAATAACATCAACATCTTCATTCTTGTTCTCTATAGGGTAAAATTGGTTATTTCAGTATTTTTATTCATGTATTATTAATTATTATTTTTAGTTATCCCATTCCTCATAAAATAACATATAAATTAAGTCTTAACATATACATATTTTATTTATGTAAAATTATAAGATGATAAACAAACATCGAATATGGTGTGCTGAATTTTACATAAAGCAACTAAAAAGTTACCCAACATGATAATAATATGCTAGTTTTAATATATGAATATTCCTAAACAAAAATGAAACGACCACTGAGTTTATTGTTCCATCCATTCTAATTTTGAGAATATTTGATCGGTATGAAATTTTAAAAAGAAAAGAATATTCTTAAAATATTTTGTGGTCTAATACAACTTACACGTATACATGGCTATAACTATCTCATTAAAGAATAAAATTAGAATTTTACAATTAAATTATTTTTTTAGAAAAGACTAAAAGAAGCTTTTTGTTCAGTGACCACACTAAAATGCAACTTGCTTCGAAAATTGTTGGGATTGTTAGATTATTGCACATTAGCGAGGGATGCATGAAATTTTTGTATAACGAAAAAAAGTACTGCTAGACTCGAGTATGCACTTTCATGGCATAAAGATTAAAAAATTGTTATGCTTTGGTTAGTAGTGGTTTCCACCTAGTAATGATAATAAATAACATAAAACCTTATAATCAAGGGACTTCTGAATCAAAAGAATTCAGAGGTAATATGTAACAAGTAAAAATTAATTTCTTTAATACTCAACGAACGAATAATCTTTCTATCAATAAAACAATGAGCAAAAAATGAATTAAAATCAAAGAAAAAACGGAGAGCCCACATTCCCGTCGGACATTTGATTGGACCGGCATACACTTATTTTGGATGGTTGTTACATATTATTTTATAAGATATTTTACTATATTAAATTGTATATTATTTTGATGAATATAATATTTAAATAAATTATATTGTTTCATCGTTATATAGTGACATACATCAATAATTTGAAGAATAAATTTACAAAAAAAATGGAATACAAAGTAAAGTTATTATAAAATGATACAGTAAAGATAAAATTGAATTATTATTAGACTATAAGCAAAGACAAAGAAGAAGAAAAATAAAGTAACAACGCAATCACGTTAAATCAATCTAAAATGAGACTCTTCATCATTATATAACGATTAATATAATGATACGATATAATAAATTTTAAATAGCAATCAAAATAAATAATATATTTAAATTAATAACATTAATACAATACCATAGATAAAAACCATCCAAATAGGCTACTCATACTATTTAGTATTTAGTTGGGATCAATTTACAGTTCAAATTTTGAAAAGAAAACAAAAAAAAAGATTTACAGGAAAGGACAAATTGACATGAAACTTAGAATTCGAATTTTTTTTAATTAGAAAGAAAATATGTATACTATAAGTGAGTGGGAATGTGGACGATACAGCGCGTGGGACATATATAGCATGTTTGATCACCTGAACACAACAGTTATAGAGACGCCTTTTTTCAAACCCAAAAGACAGTAACACTTTAATCCCTCAATTTCCTCCTTTAATACCAATATATAAAGTATAAACTACGCCTCTTAACACGTGTTTCTACAGTGCCCCTAGGTTTGAACCCCCCATTTTTTTGTTTCAAATTTCTAGGGTCAAAAGATTGATGTGAATTTGAGCTGAATAAATTTTGGGTCGTTGATTTCCCTAACAATTTTTATCAGGAATATAATGTAAAGATTATCAAATAAGAATTAAATTGTAATAGATATATATTCTTCAGAGTGCCTTGTCATGTTTTTTATAATTAAATATTATGACTTTTTCACTTCGTTTTTTCTTTTCCTACTTGATCTGTTTTGAAATGATTTTCTTGAGTCGACGATCTATCTTTAACCGTCACTTTGCCTCCCAAAATAAGGGTAAGATCTGAGTATACCTTACCCTCCTCAAACTCCTACACTGAATATGTTGTTGTAGATATATATTCTTAATAGATATTTGGTTATTGAATTAAAAAGCAGATAAAAGGGTATTATATAAAAAATCTATTTGACTTTATATTAAATCATTTAACCTTAAACTTCTTAAAGAATTTTAATGAAAGAGTTTTGGAAAGGTGCATTTATAATTTGGTTGTTTTATCCTGCATTGACTATGGTATATAGATTGTTTTTTATCATGACTATGGTATATAAATAGCACCAAAATTTGGTACAAAAATAATCCCCAAATTATCTATATTGGAATAAAAAAAGACTCACCAAATACCAAGTAAATATTTGCATTTTATCCCAAACTTATTATTCTTATCCTATAAGGAATTATAAAAAGAAAAAGCTCTTTATTTTCATAACTTAAACAAAAAAGTTTCAATTAATAATGAATTCCTATAAAGACGAATTCAAAATTTTAACTCAATGAATAATTTTGAAAATTCTTAATTAACTAAACTTTTAATTATGAATTTGTAATACTTTATATTTTGAATTCTTTCTTTATGTTTCATATTAAAAATATTGAATTCGGTTAATTCTGCATTAATAAGGCTACATCTGCCACTTATATTCATCTTATTCCATAAAATTCTTCTATGTATTTTGCAAAATTATTTTTGAGTCATTTTTGTGGAAAGTACTTTACTCTTGATGTGCGATGTAAACTTAAATTAATCGAATCTTAAATAAATTACTATTAGATATCAGGGTATCGGGTGAGAAACAAAATAAGAAAAATAAAAGCTTTGAAAATTTTAAACATCGAAAAATGAAGAGAATCCGTCCAGTTTTGTGTTTTGTTTCAGTTGCTTCGGCCTTCGGTTCAAAGTCTATTGTTCGTTCAATGAAGTTGTCAAATGACAAAGCCGGTATTCTTGCAACATACTCTTCGTGTTGTTTTTTTGTTCATATAGAGGGTAAAATGTGAAGAAAGTCAAGCCTAAACGTTGAGTAATTCAAACTAGTTACTATAAGATTACTTGTCATGTTTTGGTTTTATGTACAAATCCCCAACCCCAGGATTTAAAAAAAAAACGTTGAAGGGGTGTGTCTACACTTTGGTAGCATGCCACTTGAACATGTCAACAAAATGTGAAATCTTGCGTTCCTATTTATATTATTTGACAAAATGAGTAAATTTGTATGTTCCTCTTAACAGGGTAAATTAGGAATTAGTAATTTTTGTATGGCAATGGTGTTCAGACTTGATTACGTACACCTCAATTATTTTATCAAAAATTGGTACTTCCTGACATCATAAGTATCAGATAACTAAGTCTACCGGGACTTAAGCAAATATAAAGAAATCATATAATTTTTTAGTATATCAAATAAGATTTGAATCTAAAACCTCATACCGAGTCATCGACCCACTAGACCATACCTTAGATGCTCTAGGAATTAATAATTTAATTGGACTTGTTGCAATTTCCTAATAGTTGCAACAGACAAATACATATTCTTATGGAAATTCATTCTCTTCTGTTAATGTTTGGGACACTTTAACTTTAAACGCTATGGTCAAGTATAATGCTTTATTTGGCCAAATATATCAACAAATGAAAAACTAATGTGAGTATATGATAATTTATGTATTGAGAATGATAGAGAATATGTATATATTCTCCATATATTTTGTAATTATTAATTTGATGTAATTATGTAAAGTAGATATTCCTATACAAATAGGTTTGTAATTGTAAACACTTATATATATTGTATTAATGAGAAGCTTCCAACCAAAGAGAATTTCATAATTCTACATGGTATCAGAAGACAAACCTTAACACCCTCCCTACCCTAAATCAAATTCGCCCCCCCCCCCCCTCTCTCTCCTTGCTTCCGGCGGCACCCCCCTAACCCTAAAGCAATTCCGCCGCCTCCTCCCTTTCCTTGCTTCCGGCGGCTACATGGCTTCTCCCGATTCCTCTTTCTCAACACAAGACGTTACACATCCTCCTCCTCTATCATCCTCTCCTCTATCATCCTCTCCCAATACCTTTCATCCTGCGTTTGCCGTGACGAACATCAAAAAATATATCCCTTTAGTTCTTGATCAGGAGGGTGGACAATACTTATCGTGGGTTGAATTATTTCAAATACATGTTTGTGCCTACAACGTTATTGATCACATTGATTTCACCACACCTCGTCCGCTCGACGTTGACAACACAACGTGGAATAGGCTTGATGCTATCGTCAAGCAATGGATATATGGCACCATATCCAACGATCTACTTCATACTATTATGAAGACAGGTGCTTCAGGTCACAAATTATAGATAAGACTAGAGAAAATATTTCAAGACAACAAAAATACACGTGCCGTGTATCTGGAGGAACAATTCAATAACACCCGTCTTGAGAACTTTGCGAACATGTCCGACTATTGTAAACAATTGAAATTAGTTGCAGATCAATTATCTAATGTGGGTACACCAATTTCAGAAATGAAGATGGTTTTGCAACTAATTAATGGTTTGCCAAAGGGTGAGTACGATACACTTACGACGATGATCCAACAAGTCGATCCCCTCCCCAGTTTCAACAAGGCCCGGTCACAACTGCTCTTGGAGAAGACTAGGCGTGTCAAATAGGACGAACATAATCAAAAGGCATTGGTGGTTGATGCACTGGTGACCACCACCACACTCGCCAGCCAGCCGCTGCACATGGTGGTAGTGGAAAAGGACGCTGGGGATGGTCCAATTCTGGCGGACAAACACAGCAGGCCCAATACCCATCTCAATGGACCGACCCACTACCTTGGCCTATTTCTGAAAATTGGGTATGTCCCCTATGCCCCTACCCGACAGTTTCGGCCCAAAGCACAGGCCAGTGGCGGCAGCCTAGCGTTCTAGGGCCCCTCCAAGCCCATGTCCGACGGTCCAACCACAACAGGCTCACTTCTTAGCGGCCCAACATCAACAACAACCATACAGCCTCCTTACTAGGGGTGAGCGGGTCCAGGTACCCTAACTTTTTTAAACTACCCGGACCCTACCTAGTAAAAGATCGGTTCCTAAATTTATTACCCGGAACCTACCTATAGCAATCATTACCCTGAACCTACCCGGACCCTACCCGGAATCGGTGTTTCTTTGTGCAAAATAATGTCTTCGTATAACAGCTTTGGTTTAGGAATAAACTCGTCTGCTTATCCTCTGAAAGTCAGTGCCACAAAACCCATAAAGAATCCTTTCTGAGCAAATATCCCAAAAATGTTTCAAAGATTTGCTTTGGTTTTCGTTTCAACTTTCTTTTTCAATAACTTAAAGGAGTACATAGTTTAAAAAATTTAGTTTTTCAGTTTTCTACCACTTTTGCCTTTTTCTCTGCTTATGATTGTCACTTTGTATTATTGATTTATTTCTTAATGGTGAAAGTGACTGTTCTGCATTTGATTTTTCTCCCTTAAATGGTGTACTTTAGTATGACCTTTTTTTTCTTTTTCTTTTATTAACTAAAAAATAATGGAATTAAAAAAGTTAAAATATTTAATATTTCATAGGTTTCGGGTATCGGTTCAGGATCCGGGTACCCTGTCTCTATTTGCCGGAACCAGAACCGGACCCGACATTGATCGGTTCCTAATTTTACTACCCGGAACCTACCCGTTATTATAATATATCTCCCCAGAATCTACCCGTTAGTGTCGGTTCCGGTCGGGTATCTGGGTACCCTTTACCCGTGCTCACCCCTACTCCTTACCCCTACCAAACTGGGCCAGACCTACATCACCATGAATTTACAACAGCCCGACGATGTCTGGTATATGGATACGGGAACCACATCCCACCTCACTCGTAACTCCGGTAATCTTCCTCAACTGTTTAATTTGAACAATCCTTAATTTATTTTGGTCAGAAATGACAATCGCATTCCAATTCAAGGCCATGACACCTCTCAAACTCCACCACATCACCCTCCCTTCTCCCTAAAAATGTCTTATATGCTCTTAACATTATTAAAAACTTAATCTATGTTAGAAAATTTGCTAGTGACAATTCCATATCTATTGATTTTGACCCTTTTGGTTTTTCTATGAAGGACCTACGTACGGGGACAACTCTTACGAGATGCAATATTGTGGGGAACCTATATCATTTCTCATCCAATTTCGCTGCAAGTGTCAATCCACATACCTCTGTAGTTGCAATCTCTTCCTCAACCTGGCACAGTTGACTTGGGCACCCGTGAGCACCACTTTTGTACCTTTCTTAGAAGTCAAAATTTGATTCAATTTAATAAAGGGAAATTTACCCACAATTGTTATTCATGTCCATTAGGAAAGCATGTTAGACTTCATTTTAAGTCGTCTTTGAGTGTTACTTTCTCTCCATTTGATATCATTCATGTAGATTTATGGACATCTTTCATTACTAGAAAACTGGGTCATAAATACTATTTGGTGTTATTAGATGATTTCTCTCATTTTCTTTGGGTTTATCCCCTCAAATATAAGTCTCAAGTTTACTCCACTTTTCTTGAATTTCGGGCATATGTTAAAACACAGTTTGAAAATGACATAAAATCGTTTTAATGTGACAATGGTCATGAGTTTAATAATTCACCCTTTCATAAATTTTGTACGAATAATGGCATGGTATTTCGATTCTCTTGCCCCCATACCTCACCTCAAAATGGTAAAGCCGAAAGAATCATTCGCACCATTAATAATATGATCTATACCATGCTTTTCATGCTTCTCTTCCCCCTCCCTTTTGGGTCTACGCATTACACATGGTAGCATACATCCTCAATATATTACCTACACGTACCCTTCAAAATAAATATCCTTACCGAAGTTCTATTCTGTCGGATCCCTTCCTATGGTCACCTTCGAATTTTTGGTTATCTATGCTACCCTAATCTCGCCTCCACGACCCCTCACAAATTAGCACATAGGACCACTCCTTGTGTTTTCTTTGATTTTCCATCAAATCACAGGGGGTACCTATGCTATGACTTGCCCACAAATAAATTCCTAATTTCTCGCCATGTCACATTTGAGAAGAACATTTTCCCTTTTGAAAATGTCCGAAAATTTCAAGTCACTGACTATGGCTTTCTTGACGATTTGAACACTTCCCCTCTCATAAGAAACGTACTTCACGGAACTCGTGGTCCGGACCAATCCCCACTGAACCACACCCCCGCCCAATGTTCCCGACACTACCCCATTCTCTCACTCCCTGAATCCACCGTCACTAACCCCACTGCCCCACAATTATCGTCGACTACCCCCCATCCCTCGAGCCCACCTCCCACACTGCCCAACCAGTCCCTATTCCTATGCATCGAATGGAAACCTGTGCCCAGCATGATATTTTCAAATCGAAAGTTCACTTTAACCTATCCACTCAAGCTATCTCATATATACCCAAGAACCCAAAATTAGCCAAGCTTGACCCGAATTGGAATGCAGCCATGCGTGAGGAATTTAATGCGCTCACTACACAACACACATGTAATCTTATCCCGAAACCAGAGAGGATCAATGTGATTCGTTGTATGTGGCTATATCATGACAAATTCAGGGATAGTTGTGAGCTTGAACGCCATAAGGTGAGACTTGTGGCAAATGGCATGGGGCAACAAGAGGGAGTTGATTGTGGTGAGACCTTCAGTCCAGTGGTTAAACCTGCCACAATTTGTATGGTTTTGAGCATTGCTATGGGAAAGAACTTGCCGATTCATCAACTTGATGTGAAAATGCATTTCTACATGGGGATTTGAAAGAAACTATCTACATGCATCAACCACTTGGCTTTGTGCATCCATCAGCTCTTCAGTATGTCTACCGTCTTCAAAAGTCACTCTATGGCTTGAAACAAGCTCGCCGGGCTTGATATGAGCGATTTTCCACTTACATCATACATATCGGGTTTGTGTGCAGTAAAAGTGATAATTCACTTTTCATTTTTCATCAAGGTAATGACACTGCATACCTTTTGCTATATGTGGATAACATTTTCCTGACTGCCTCGTCTAATGTGCTGAAAAACAAAATCATTACCTTGCTCAAATCAGAATTTGACATGACAGATTTGGGTAAGTTGAGCTATTTCTTGGGGATTTCTGTGACCATATATAAGAATGCAATGTTCCTGTGTCAGCTTAAGTATGCCGAAGAGATTGTTTACAGGGCTAAAATGCAAACTACAAGATCATGCCTACTCCAGTCGACTCGAAGTCGAAACTTAGCGCCAACGATGGGGATCCGGTGCTTGATCATTCTCTTTATAGGAGTCTCGCTGGTGCACTTCAGAATCTTACCTTCACTAGGCCCGACATTGCCTAAGCCGTTCAACAGATATGTTTATTCATGCATGCTCCCATAAAGCCTCACTTTACTGCTCTTAAATGTATCATTCGGTATGTTAAGGGTACTCTTGACTATGGAATACATCTTTATCCATCTGCACCGACCAGACTGATATCCTACACGGACGCCGATTGGGGGGGTTGTCCCGATACACGTCGATCTACTTCTGGCTATTGTGTATTCTTGGGCGATAATCTCATCTCGTGGTCTGCAAAACGGCAAGCCATACTTTCCCGTTCGAGTGCAGTAGTAGAATATATAGGCGTTGCGAACCTTGTTGTCGAAACTTGTTAGCTCAGGAACCTACTTCTAGAGCTTCATTATCCCTAACATAAGACATCTATGGTATACTGTGATAATGTATCTACTGTCTACTTGTCTCATAACCCGATTCAACATCAGCGAACCAAACATATTGAGATGGATATTCATTTTGTTCGTGAGAAGGTTGTCATGGATCACGTTCGGGTGTTACATGTTCCTTCTTCCTATCAGTACGCATATATATTTACTAAGGGACTTCTTCGGCAGCTGTTCCTTGACTTCGATCCAGTCTGAGCGTCCGACCTCCCCCCGCTCCGACTGAGGGGGTGTGATAGAGAATACATATATATTATTCATATATTCTGTAATTATTAATTTGGATAATTATGTAAAGTAGATATTCTTATACAATTAGGTTTGTAATTGTAAACACACACACACACACACACACATATATATATATATATATATATATATATTACATTAATGAGAAGCCTCCATCAAAGAGAATTTCATAATTCTACATATAACAATATCTTTATCATGGAAATATAAAAAATAACTTGACATGTACTATCTTTCTCTAGACAGAGAGATTTAAAAAAGTCATAAATATAAAATAAACTATATTTAATTTCCCTAAATGCATTAAAGAAATCTTCTAGCTATTTATCAGTGCTGCCTAACATGCTTGTATTCGACATTCTAAAGGCGAGAGAAACATACATCTGGATTCTTTATGACAGATTTAGGGGGAAAAAAACAGTATTGTCTTTCATTCTCAAACAATCCCGAAATGATGTCAATTTCATTAAAACAAAAGTTCTACTTTATTCTATTTCAGCGAAACTCATATAGTTATCTAGTTACTTAATTAAATTATTATAAATATCGAATGTATATAAATTTTTGATATTGACGACACAAATAATTAAATACGAATGTGAGAAGGGATCATTTCTGTACTGGATCTAGACTAGATGGCAACACCATCCATTAGTATATCCAATCTCCCCTTTCATATAGTGGTGGGGAATCAAAGGTCTACACCATATATCATTAAAAAGAAAAAAGGAAATATGTTTTTCTAGTTTGATTTGTTCTCTTCTCCAAGTAAAAAAGCTTGGAAATACGTTTATTTCTTGTCCTTTTCTATTATCTTAGTCTTTTAAAAAAAAGATATACAAATGTAATATAAAGTTGATTGATGACTATATGTGGTCCAACACCACAACACTATTATGGAATGCCGTGTACAATAGAAAGAAAATAAAATCTTCTTGTTGTTACTGTTAGTTGTTAATTAAGTAAAGCAATTGCTTGATCTTCAACTTAATTACGAGACAATGATATTATACCGTAAAGAAATTGGTTATCAAATTATATACCTGTTACGTGTAATGAATGGATCTTGGGTCTAACTCAACACCAAAAGCTAGCTTGTAAGGTGATGATTGTTCAAGTGAAAGAAATAATCTCCTTGATTATTTTCATTAATTGAAAGACTATATATACAATTTACATATTTTCATAATATGAGAATCATATTCATATTCTACTCCTAAAACCTTATTTTACATGGAGATTAACTATACAATTATGGTAAAAGTACAAGACTAATTAAAGTACACTACAACTATACAAACTTGTGTACAATAAGGACAATATCTGAGGGAAGCCGAAACCAAATATACATAGGATATACACGTGCATAACGTGTATATCGTATGTATATTTGGTATATTTAACACACACCCGTAATCATAACGGGCGGTTTTCGAACGATGTGATTGTACCTAAAATCTTCAAAAATGACCGAGGGAGACCCTTTGTAAATATGTCGGCAATTTGATACCTTGACGGGACATGACAGACGCGGACCTGACCACGAGCAACCTTTTTGCGGACAAAGTAAATGTCAATCTCGATATGTTTAGTGCGCTGGTGTCGCGCCCTATTTTGACCTGCTCGGGTCAAAGCGGAGCACAGACGTATGGGGGTGATTCCTGGGTAAAATGATTGAGGAGTCGCCACCTAATTATCTTTTACGGTGAATTAGGACACCTACATATTAAACTAAGTGCTGCAATGTAAACTCCAATTTTAAGGTCTACGAAACTAGCGAGATTCTAGGTAAGGGTTCTTTATTATCCTAAAGGGAAGGGGTTAGGCATCCTTTAAGATCCGCTAACTTGCGGTTATCCAGTCAAACTCAGGTTAATTATTGCTAGAAAAATGCATGTTTTACAAGTATAATAGATTAAAAGATATTTTGCAAATAATTGGTAAATGATGCATTTTATACAAGTACGTATTCAGATGACATAAAAAGAAAGATACATGTAAAGTTTTGAAAAATATGCATTTGTGACAATAAATTATTTATACTATCAAAGAAGTAAAATTTTGGGAATCATTGAATTGTAAATTGACAAAAGATAAACTTATTCTAATGATTAATAAAGGGAATAAAAGATGACAAAAGTTGTTTTGAAAATCTTGAATACGCCGTGGACGAGCCTAAAATAAATAAACTAGCGAGGATTTCTAAGTTTGAAACTAACCTATGAATTAATCCTAAGTTTGCCTATTCTAAGCATTTCAATAGTTACATAAGTGCGATAAATAATATTACAATACAAAGCGGGATAAAAGTGAATTAAAGAAAGAAATAAAATAAATAAACTCCGAGGAATAATTCGTCGTTATTTACTTTAATCCCCTAAGTCGCCAAAAACAAACGGTTAGAAACAGTTAAATACAAATAACTCCATATCCGCATTCAAAACAGTGAATGTTTTGATCACGGAGGGCTCAGACTTAAATTTTGAAAAGAACATTCCAATCACGTCGTGGCTGCAAACATATGACTTATGTGGTTATTTTGATTGCCTCGCCTACTAAACGTGTTGGTCTCTCGGGTGAAATAGAAAAGATCACTATAATCACGTCGTGGCTGCGAATATATAACTTGTTGGTTATTTTAGTCACCTCGCCTACTAAACGTGTTGATCTTGGAAAAAGGTTTAAGCCTCATCATTGCCCCGAAGTTATATTTTTTATAGAAAAATACATATTTGGCAATTGAATAATAAAAGAAGCAATTTTTTTATGAAAAAATCTTTCAAGGTTGCAAATATGATAGAATGCAAACCTTATTTTTTAGGATTAAAGAAAATGAATAATAGATAGCCAAATTATTTTTGAAAGATATTAAAGCATGCATAACGAACCTAAAAATAGAACAAAGTAACTAGAGGCTAAGTTTGGAACACACAAGACGGTCCTAAACAAATAAAGCTAGCGGTTGGTTTCCAATTTCAAACGATCCTAAGAAATAAACTAACGGCAGTTAGACTATCCTATTCATTCATCTATTCGCGGCCTAATTATTCTAAGCATTCTAACAATCACACAAGCATTAAAATAATTATTACATGCCCAAGAATAGAAATAACGAAATTAAAGAATAATAAAAGAGGAAACTAGGGAGGATGATGATGTCATCCCGCCCTATTTGTGTAGAAATTCCGAGGCCGGAGAATGCAAGAAATGTGAATGTGGTTCTTCATTTTGGACGAAGTCATGATGAGTCTCATAACGAGACTCTTCGTTACTCCCGATGCATTTCATGTAAATAAAAGAAAAAGAAAAGGATTAGTAGACGGAACGAAAATATCAACACATGAATATTCCTAATACATACATACACGAAATATACAACATTAAATGTACATAGGAATGAATATTCATGGCCTTCTATTCTACATATACTTAAGACATTATTTTTTCAGATTTTGGCACATTAAAGTAGCCGAAGAAAGACTATATGATAACACAACCGGTTCTAAATTTAAACAAAAATAAAAGAGAAGACCAATGTATAAATTATGTATACATACATAATAAATTCCGTTGGACTAATCTTAATTCTTAAAGAAGCATAACATTCATAAACTTAAACTAAACGCACATACTATTATATTAAACATGGATAATATATTCCTTTTAAAATTGCACATATTAATCTAGAATATAACATGTAAATATCGTCATTTGAATCAATTAAAGTATGCTCATTTGTTTGATTTAAAGGCAGCGACCAAACTACAACATACAATAATTTTGAATATCAACAAATCGCTAAGTGTCCTAAGAATATTTAATCACGTCGTATCTCTTTCAAACACGTATTAATCTTACATTATCCGTATTGCACTTAATAATGAACCCAAGATGCCTTACTAAAGCTAATGACAATAATTAGCTAACCAACACATTGAGGTAATATCATCTATCACATATCAACATCAAAAATCGAAATCCAAACTACAACATACAATAATTTTGAATATCAACAAATCGCTAAGTGTCCTAAGAATATTTAATCACGTCGTAGCTCTTTCAAACACGTATTAATCTTACATTATCCGTATTGCACTTAATAATGAACCCAAGATGCCTTACTAAAGCTAATGACAATAATTAGCTAACCAACACATTGAGGTAATATCATCTATCACATATCAACATCAAAAATCAGAAATATACCAATGACGTATATACAAAACGTCTCATTATCATATCAATTAATCAAGACTACATTATTTAGCAAAATATCATACTAAATCAAGCATAAACACACAATCACATAAGCTTAAAGAAATATAGAAGAATTGGAACGAGTCTAACCTTCTCCGGGTAGCGAACCGAGGCGCGTTTCGAATCGTCGACCCGCTCGGAGAAGTTTGGAATTCAGATTTTGCGATTTCGGAATTCTGATTTATTTTTTCTGGAATAGGGTACTGTTTTCTGATATTGGACCCGACCCGGTAGTGACCCGACCCGAATTGAACCGAAAAAAACAAAAAAACAGCTAAAAATCCAGATTCTTCAACACAAACAAAACCAATAATTTCGACCTATATTTCGGAATCTTTAAGTTGAAGAACACATGGAAGAACAAACAAAGATTTTGGATGGTTTTTATTTTAGTGAAGAACAAACAAACAAAAGATAATGCAAACCTTTGAGGAGATTTCGGACCCCTTTTTTTCTTAAATTTCAGACCGAAAAATGACCCGAAATTTCTCCAAAAATCCCCCCTTAACAGTGAGAAAATGGGGGGATTTTATAGATACCCCCAACGTTCATCCCCCATACCCCCCTTAAAACGAATTCAAATTTCAAAATAAAGGGGGGACAAAATCTGATTTTTGGGGCGTTTTTTTAGGGGATAGGGTATGGGTGGTGTCAGGGTAGGGTCTTTGAGTGAGGCGGGGGTATAGGGCGGCGACGTGGGGGTAGGGTGGCGGCCGACTTGAAGAGAGAGGGAGAGAGGATTTTTATTTTTATTTTAGGGTTTTTAGTTTGGGAGGGTATTTGGTGTAAGGGGGTGAAAAGGGGGCTGGGTATAAGGTTGGGTGGGGGTCGGGTTGGACGAAGTGGTGGGCTGGCCGGTTGGGCTTGGTGAAATAAAGGGAATGGGCTTGGTTGGGAGTTAAAAAGTTTTGGGATTTTGTTTTGTGGGTTTTGGGAATTGGGGGAAATAAAGGGGAAGGGAAATGGGTTTGAATAAAAGGGGAATTTGGTTTTGGGCTTGTTTTGGTGTGGGCCGAAAATTGGGGGGTTTGTTTTGTTTTGTGGGGTATTGATTTATTTTGGGTGAGGGGAGATTAAATGGGTTAGAAATTGTTTTGGGTTTAAAAAAATATAAAAGGGGAAGTTGTATTGTTTTGGGTTTGGAAATTGTTTTGGGTTGGAAAATGAAAAATGAGTTATGGGTTTAAAAATATAAAAGGGGTTTAATATTAAAATATTATTTTTGTTTTGTAAAAGATGTGAATTATTTAAAATAACATAACGACGTGATAATAATAAAAAATATAATATTTGCGAAATGTTTAATGCTTAATAAAAGGAAAATGCGATGCAATTTTGCGAGAATAAAATAACATAGAATATTATGGATAAAACTATGATTATGAGAAAGATGCAAATGATAGTAAAAATGCGAATATTAATAATAATAAGATATATACACATATATGCCTATATTTTAAAATTGTTTTAAAAGTGTCAAAAATATTAAAAATTACGAATAAAAATCATAAAGGATGGGACAAAATTGGGTGTCAACAGATGCCCCTCTTTGGACGGAGACGATGAAAGAGTTTTCGCCAAAGAAGTTGACTGAGTAGCCAATTTTGTCCTCGATCATCTGGACTGCATGGTAAGAAATAGAATCCCGAGGGGTATAGAAGTTGCAAAAGATAGTGCACATTCAAGAAACAATGCCCGGTGTCGACTTAGGATGACACCGTCGCAGATCTGAGAAACTAATGGGAAAAGCGGATCGACGTTAGTAGGTCGTTGACCAATTTGCCTCGGTTCAGTAAGAGATAGTTCCACGCTGTGATGAAATTCCTGCAAATTAAAAACTCCCGCAAACTAAAGCTTAAGATATAATTAGTGTATAATCACGAGAAAAATTATAGATAAAATAACTTGGAAATACCCGTTAGGAGGTGGGCTCGATCGAAATTAAAATACCCTCATTATAAGGTGGGCGCCTGACTGAAATTAAAATACCCTCATTATAAGGTGGGCGCCTGACTGAAATTAAAATACCCGCATTATGAGGTGGGCGCCTGAAATGATGTTATTGTAATGCTATTTTGCTGTAAAAGATAAAGTTGTGCTGAAGACGTCGTTGTAATGCTGTTGACATCATTGTAATGCTGTAAAAATAAATATTATGCTGAAGACGTCGTTGTAATGCTGTTGACGCCATTGTAATGCTGTAAAAATAAATGTTGTGCTGAAGACGTCGTTGTAATGCTGTTGACGTCATTGTAATGCTGTAAAAATAAATGTTGTGCAGAAGACGCCGTTGCATAGGCGTGTTGTTGATGACGCCGTTGTATGGGCGCGTTGCTGATGACATCATTGTAATGCCGTTGATGTCGTTGTAAGAATGTAAAAGATAATTGTTTTGCAGAAGACGCCATTGCGTAGGCGTGTTGTTCATGACGCTATTGTATGGGCGCGTTGTTCGTGACGCCGTTGTATGGTCAGTGTTCGATGACATCATTGTAATGTTGTTGATGTCGTTGTAATCTTTGTAAAAATAAATATTGTGCGTAAGACGCCATTGCGTGGCGTGTTGTTCATGACGCCGCTGTATGGGCGCGTTGTTGATGACGCCATTGTATGGGCGTGTTCTTTGATGACATCATTGTAATGTTGTTGATGTCGTTGTAATCTTTGTAAGAAATAATTGTTGTCTTTGAAGACGCGTCGTTGCGTAGACGTGTTGTTGATGACGCCGTTGTATGGGCGCGTTGTTGATGACGCCGTTGTATGGGCGTGTTGCTGATGACATCATTGTAATGTTGTTGATGTCGTTGTAATGATAACGCTGATGTCGTCGTTGTATCGACGTGTTGTGTTGAAGACATCATTGTGATGACGTTGTTGCAAAAATGTAATGCTGAGGTCGTCGTTGTATTGACGTGTTGTGTTGAAGACGTCATTGTGATTACGTTGTTGCAAGGATGTAATGCTGTTTGTTGTAAGAGATAGGCATTGCGCCGAAGACGTCGTTGAAATGTTGTTGACGTCGTTGTAATGTTGTAAAAAGTTGGCGTGCTGCCGTAACGTCGTGGACGTTGTTGTAATGTAGTTTTGCTGTAGAAGGTAGATGTTGAAATTTGAAGGCGTCATTGTAATGTTGTTGACGCCGTTGAGATGCGGTAAAAGATAGTTCTTTGCGTTGCCATAAAAGATAGTTGTTCTTGAAGACGTCATTGTAATGTTGTTGACGTCGTTGGGATGCGGTAAAAGATAATTGTTACGTTGCCGTAAAAGATAGTTGTTGTTTTGAAGACGTCATTGTAATGCTGTTGACGTCGTTGAGATGCTGTGGAAGATAGTTGTTGTGTTGCCGTAAAAGATAATTGTTGTTTTGAAGACGTCATTGTAATGCTGTTGACGTCGTTGAGATGCTATAGAAGATAGTTGTCGTGCTGCCATAACGTCGATGACGTTATTGTAATGTTGTCCTGTTGTAAGAGATGTAAGTAGCGCCATTGCCGCCGCTTCTTTGTAATAGGGTTCCACGCCAGGTCAATCTTCCGCCGATCCAAACTCATGTGAATTGAAATGTCGCCCTGGCACGGGCGAAAATGTGATGCGACGCCTTTGCCGTCGGGTTTGCCTTGTTGTCGCTTCTTTGTGATTGAAATAACATCTTTGTGCGCACATAATAGTCGGGACCTCAGAGGTCAAGATGATGTCTTCGTGATAAATGCAAAACAGAACGTAATCCTTGTAGTGAGTTGCGAGGTCGAAATTCTTTGGGAATTGATTATAAGTGATGTGGCTTCCCTGCTTTTTCAACCTCAAGAACCTGTACTCAAAGAAAATTTGTGAGTTTGGGAGGGGCGGTTGATTCGCGTTGACTTGGTAGCTTTGGCTCTTGATAGTCGCATGTCCTGCCGATTTGGACTGTAGCCCCTGCCTGGTTCCCGCCTTGGCTAACCGTTAATGAAAATATTTGTTGAAAATAATTTATTTATAAGAAAGTATGCTTATCATTAAAAAGTTCTTGTCGAATCGCTAATGAAAATATTTGTTGAAAATGATTTGCTTATAAGAAAGTATGCATATTAGTAAAAATCTTGTCAAACTCTAATGAAAGTATTTGTTGAAAATAAATTGCTTATAAGAAAGTATGCCTATATGTAAAAGTTCATCGAGCGGTGACATGTCGTGAAACAAAGCAAACGCCTTATCCAAAATCCTCTTAGGTCAAGACTTAGTTTGCCGATGGTTTTCCATGTTTTCGGCGCCCTCCCAGAAGTTGATCCCTTAAAATGCCCCGCCTTCAATATGTGATAATGACGATCTTTTGAACGAACAACCGAGTCTTGTGTAGATTGCTTGCCTGTCCTATCAGGGCGATCAGATGGGTGCATTTTTCATATGTTAGATAAAGGAGAAAATATTTCCTAATGGTGGGACCGAAGCCGATTTAGGCCGCCTACGTATCCCGCCGAGGGAATCAGGTCATAACGTAGTTCAGGTTACAAGTGAAAAGGAACTTGGGGAAATTTGTGATCTAAAGAAACGGAACCCTACGTGGGTTCTATTCGTATCCCGCCGAGGGAGCGCAACTTTTACAACATAGAAAAAGTATTACATAGAGAATAATTAATCTTAGATATGGTATCTCTTCACTGCATCTACATTGATGGTTTTTGGCCATTCTATTCTGATAAGGTTGCCACTGACAATCAAGGCCCATCTGCTTTTCATCAATCAGTGTCTTAGTATATGATTATGTATCCACTTGACTGCAAAAGATATAGCATTGCCCCAGTAGAAGTCCTGATCGTAGTATGGTAGTCCAAGAGTGCAAATGGCAAACGTCCGTGCCAATGCTTGTAACTATCAACCATCTTGATGTTTCATCCAAATCTGGCTTTGACTTATTCCAAAAATGCCTCAATTCTTCCGCTTGTGAGTCTTCCTTATATTCTTCGAAGACTTGCTTGTTTGAGACCTTGTTTGCTTGTTTCATTATATGTCACATACTGCCGACAAATTAGTTTGCATGATGAAAAAAGAAAAGAGAATTTTTGAACAAAACATATTTTATAATTGCAAAAGCAATGCAGATTTGTCATTTTAAGCTTTCAAAAGGTAGAGGCAAAACACATTAAATGCATATATGTGATTCAGGCCTCAATCTGAATCGCATTGTTTCATTAAATATTAATGCAGTTAACTAGTTTCTGGGAGAAACAAGGCCAGGGCACATGTCCAATTTTCGCAAAACATCTCCTTGCTCTGCATCCCAACTGGTTGAGCCTCTAGCGTGATCATTGAGAATCACATTGCATTTCGCTTCTTCTTCAGCAGTGAAAAATCTTTGGAATCCTTTCACGAGGTTGGCTGCATTGTCCTCCTTTGATTCCTGAGTGGCGCATGCTTTGACGAATGACTGACTCAGAGGTGGAACAAAGCTTTGGTAAATGAGCATCTATCTTTCTTCTGAGATTGGTTGATAAAACTTTTTCAAGAAAAGATGGTGCCATGATCCGCGACTTTGGAGGAAGTACTTTACTCCCAACGGTGCCCTTAATCGGATCAGAATCATAGGGGTGATAGAGGCCGATGATTCAACATTTTCCTTTCTCCTGATCGGCACAATAGTCCCTTCCAAATTGTGTTCTTCATCAACAAGAATCATGTTCACATTGGCATTGTCATGATCCGCAAAGGGTTATCATTTACATTAGAGGAAGGTCCTTTCAGTTGGATAACTCCTTCTTTGATTAATGCCTCAATTTTGTCTCTGAGGGCATAGCAATTTTCAGTGTCGTGCCCAGGAATTCTCGAGTGGTACGCACAATGCTTAGTCTTATCGTGCCATTTTGGAACAGGATTGGGGACATTTCCTTGGATAGGCTGGAGTATTCCTGCGGTTCTCAGTCGTTCATACAACTGGGCTCGAGGTTCGGCTAAAGGTGTATAGGTTTTAGCTGGCTTTCTTTCGTGTTTTGCGTGGGGTCTGGGCGCGTTAGGTAGATGGACTCGTGGCTGAGGTAAGTATGCGGGCCGATATTGCGGGGATTTGGATAGACAGTGCTCGAGGCGTGCTATATATTGGTGGGTATGGTAGAGAGGGTAGGGAGCAGGTGGGTATTGATAGTAAGGTTGAGGGCTATGGGCATATGGGCTATAATAGGAAAGCTGAGGATTTTGGGCATTTTGATTGTAGTAGGGAGGCTGGGGTGATGACCTTTGGTAATTTGACATTTGATTTGGCCTATGTTTCGACCGTCATGACAAAGCGACACTCCGTCCCTCTTCTTCTTTATTATTCCCCCAAATGAGTCCGACCGATTGCCTCACTCGTTGCTTGCAACGCTACCAAGTTTGCAATTCTCCCGGTTTTATACCTTCTTCTATGAAATCTCTCATCCTTACGACTTCAGAGAAACTTCGCCCTATGACGCTTATCATTCTTTCATAGTATGTCGCATCTTTCAAAGATTGTACAAAGAGAGTGGCCATTTCACTTCCCGTTATCGGAGTTGAACTTTTCCTCGCTTCGCCTCCACTTCATGGCATATTCTCTCAAGGTCTCTGTGGACTTTTTCTCCAACTTCATCAAATAAAATCTATCCAAAACTGCGTGGTGTTAAATCTGAACCTATCCACGAAATCCTCGCTATTGTGCCCCAGTCATGCCATTTTCGCGGGTCCTGGCTTGTGTACCGCCTAGTGCTTCTCTGTCAAACTCCTTACGAACAACTTCATTATGATGGCCTGATTTTTACCTACCCCAATCAGTTTGTCGCAGTACGATCTCAAATGAGAGTAAGGATTTCCTTTCCCATCAAACAAGTCAAATTTTGGCATTTTATATCCGACAGGCAATTCAATGTCGGGATGCATGCACAAATCTTCGTGACTCGAGTCCTTCATGCCCCTTTGCTGGTTTGGATATTCTTGAATGCTTCTTTCAGCTATGAATCTCTCTCGCCACACTTTCACCTGCCCGATCCTCACCGCTGTCCATTTCTTCACACTGCGCAATTTGCTGAAGAGTCATGTTTGGTACTGTGGTTGTAAAAGGTTGAGCTTCCGTTGCATATACTGGTGGCACGTGCTGTTCGTTGGGATCAGCGACGTGTGCCATCAATATGTGTTGGCCTGCTTGGTGATTTTGCATGGAAGAGGTGTTTTGGATGAGTGGGTTAATTTGGGTATGTGGAGTTGTAGGGTCATTTTGTAGCGGGCTTTGTTGTGGACTAGCTTGCGGGTTAGTGTGCTGTGGATCGGTTTTGTTTAGTGGCGAATTTTTGGGGAGGTTTTGGGGAAATGGCGATTCAGGAGATGAAAAAGTTTGCGGTGTAGTTGCATTCGTCCCTTGTTCAGGGAGTGGGGTATTGGCGCTAATGGACAGGTTGGTGAGATTTTGGAGCCGCTCTATCTCAGTCTACATGGCTGTTATCTGTTGTAACAGTTGGGCGCTGTATTTTCCTTGGACGGTAGCATTTCTATTTTCCGAAGCCTCTGGTTCATCTCTGAAAAGAGTGATAAGTTCCAGGTCAGTCTGTTCGGATGCATCTGAATCAGTCATTTTGCTGAAGGATTGTGCCTTTGACCTCGTGAAGTAGGGATGATCCGCCAGTTTTAGTCAACGCAAATCAACCTTTGGGAAGAATAATTTAGGAAAAATAAACCTTCTAAAAAATGAAGAAAACCAAGTTAGTATAGGGCGAGTAATTATTGCTTTAAATAATATGCACATAGTGAAAAAGCATGAGAAAACAACAAAATGATTGTAAGGCAATTAAATGCGCATCCTAATATGCATGGGGCCTCCCTTATGCCGGAGGTGGGCCTAAACGCCAGATATGCGGGATTACGATAGATTTGATCCAAGCTGCTAAACTGCAATGCTTTGTCGGAAACGAGACAAAATGAATGTACATTTTCCAATTTCAGCATGTCATGATTAGTCTTGGATTAATCTATCCTTATCACGCTACACATAATATGATGATTGGTCGTTGGGTTGAGAGACCCGTAGACATCTTTGGCGGATTTCTTAATTGTGGAGTTGATACCAAGGATCGACCCACCTAAGGTGTATGTATGCATGACTTAAAATAAATTGTGGTATAGCTCTATCTTAAATTTTCTAAGATTTGGCTGACTAGACACAAGGTTCCCGAGCGGACTACTCGAGTGAGAAGGCTACGCGGCCACCGGATGGTCCGATCACTCCGCGCATACGCCAACTCTCCTAAAATTTGGTAGATTGAAAGAAATTTACGGGTGCGCAAAACACACCTCGCGTGTAATGTGTGATAGTGTCAATTTTCCAGAGTGGAAGAAATATGAGCGAAATGCCAATTTAAAGAAAGCAGTAAAACCATATAGCAATTAAAGCAGTAATGCACGCAAAATTTCACGAAGGAAACAAATCAAAGCATTAAATCAAATAAAGAACAAAAGTAAAGCGCAATAATAATTAACCTGATTTTGCTATGGTTAAGAGCCTGAATTCCCCAGCGGAGTCGCCATGCTGTCGCGCCCTATTTTGACCTGCTCGGGTCAAAGCGGAGCACAGACGTATGGGGGTGATTCCTGGGTAAAATGATTGAGGAGTCGCCACCTAATTATCTTTTACGGTGAATTAGGACACCTACATATTAAACTAAGTGCTGCAATGTAAACTCCAATTTTAAGGTCTACGAAACTAGTGAGATTCTAGGTAAGGGTTCTTTATTATCCTAAAGGGAAGGGGTTAGGCATCCTTTAAGATCCGCTAACTTGCGGTTATCCAGTCAAACTCAGGTTAATTATTGCTAGAAAAATGGATGTTTTACAAGTATAATAGATTAAAAGATGTTTTGCAAATAATTGGTAAATGATGCATTTTATACAAGTACGTATTCAGATGACATAAAAAGAAAGATACATGTAAAGTTTTGAAAAATATGCATTTGTGACAATAAATTATTTATACTATCAAAGAAGTAAAATTTTGGGAATCATTGAATTGTAAATTGACAAAAGATAAACTTATTCGAATGATTAATAAAGCGAATAAAAGATGACAAAAGTTGTTTTGAAAATCTTGAATCTGGCGTGAAGAGCCTAAAATAAATAAACTAGCGAGGGATTTCTAAGTTTGAAACTAACCTATGAATTAATCCTAAGTTTGCCTATTCTAAGCATTTCAATAGTTACATAAGTGCGATAAATAATATTACAATACAAAGCGGGATAAAAGCTGAATTAAAGAAAGAAATAAAATAAATAAACTCCGAGGAATAATTCGTCGTTATTTACTTTAATCCCTGCAAGCTGTCAAAAACAAACGGTTAGAAATAGTTAAATACAAATAACTCCATATCCGCATTCAAAACAGTGAATGTTTTGATCACGGAGGGCTCAGACTTAAATTTTGAAAAGAACATTCCAATCACGTCGTGGCTGCAAACATATGACTTATGTGGTTATTTTGATTGTCTCGCCTACTAAACGTATTGGTCTTTCGGGTGAAATAGAAAAGATCACTATAATCACGTCGTGGCTGCGAATATATAACTTGTTGGTTATTTTAGTCACCTCGCCTACTAAACGTGTTGATCTTGGAAAAAGGTTTAAGCCTCATCATTGCCCCGAAGTTATATTTTTTATAGAAAAATACATATTTGGCAATTGAATAATAAAAGAAGCAATTTTTTTATGAAAAAATCTTTCAAGGTTGCAAATATGATAGAATGCAAACCTTATTTTTTAGGATTAAAGAAAATGAATAATAGATAGCCAAATTATTTTTGAAAGATATTAAAGCATGCATAACGAACCTAAAAAATAGAACAAAGTAACTAGAGGCTAAGTTTGGAACACACAAGACGGTCCTAAACAAATAAAGCTAGCGGTTGGTTTCCAATTTCAAACGATCCTAAGAAATAAACTAACGGCAGTTAGACTATCCTATTCATTCATCTATTCGCGGCCTAATTATTCTAAGCATTCTAACAATCACACAAGCATTAAAATAATTATTACATGCCCAAGAATAGAAATAACGAAATTAAAGAATAATAATAAAAGAGGAAACTAGGGAGGATGATGATGTCATCCCGCCCTATTTGTGTAGAAATTCCGAGGCCGGAGAATGCAAGAAATGTGAATGTGGTTCTTCATTTTGGACGAAGTCATGATGAGTCTCATAACGAGACTCTTCGTTACTCCCGATGCATTTCATGTAAATAAAAGAAAAAGAAAAGGATTAGTAGACGGAACGAAAATATCAACACATGAATATTCCTAATACATACATACATGAAATATACAACATTAAATGTACATAGGAATGAATATTCATGGCCTTCTATTCTACATATACTTATGACATTATTTTTTTCAGATTTTGGCACATTAAAGTAGCCGAAGAAAGACTATATGATAACACAACCGGTTCTAAATTTAAACAAAAATAAAAGAGGCAAGGAAGACCAATGTATAAATTATGTATACATACATAATAAATTCCGTTGGACTAATCTTAATTCTTAAAGAAGCATAACATTCATAAACTTAAACTAAACGCACATACTATTATATTAAACATGGATAATATATTCCTTTTAAAATTGCACATATTAATCTAGAATATAACATGTAAATATCGTCATTTGAATCAATTAAAGTATGCTCATTTGTTTGATTTAAAGGCAGCGACCAAACTACAACATACAATAATTTTGAATATCAACAAATCGCTAAGTGTCCTAAGAATATTTAATCACGTCGTATCTCTTTCAAACACGTATTAATCTTACATTATCCGTATTGCACTTAATAATGAACCCAAGATGCCTTACTAAAGCTAATGACAATAATTAGCTAACCAACACATTGAGGTAATATCATCTATCACATATCAACATCAAAAATCAGAAATCCAAACTACAACATACAATAATTTTGAATATCAACAAATCGCTAAGTGTCCTAAGAATATTTAATCACGTCGTAGCTCTTTCAAACACGTATTAATCTTACATTATCCGTATTGCACTTAATAATGAACCCAAGATGCCTTACTAAAGCTAATGACAATAATTAGCTAACCAACACATTGAGGTAATATCATCTATCACATATCAACATCAAAAATCAGAAATATACCAATGACGTATATACAAAACGTCTCATTATCATATCAATTAATCAAGACTACATTATTTAGCAAAATATCATACTAAATCAAGCATAAACACACAATCACATAAGCTTAAAGAAATATAGAAGAATTGGAACGAGTCTAACCTTCTCCGGGTAGCGAACCGAGGCGCGTTTCGAATCGTCGACCCGCTCGGAGAAGTTTGGAATTCAGATTTTGCGATTTCGGAATTATGATTTATTTTTTCTGGAATAGGGTACTGTTTTCTGATATTGGACCCGACCCGGCAGTGACCCGACCCGAATTGAACCGAAAAAAAACAAAAAAACAGCTAAAAATCCAGATTCTTCAACACAAACAAAACCAATAATTTCGACCTATATTTCGGAATCTTTAAGTTGAAGAACACATGGAAGAACAAACAAAGATTTTGGATGGTTTTTATTTTAGTGAAGAACAAACAAACAAAAGATAATGCAAACCTTTGAGGAGATTTCGGACCCCTTTTTTTCTTAAATTTCAGACCGAAAAATGACCCGAAATTTCTCCAAAAATCCCCCCTTAACAGTGAGAAAATGGGGGGATTTTATAGATACCCCCAACGTTCATCCCCCATACCCCCCTTAAAACGAATTCAAATTTCAAAATAAAGGGGGGACAAAATCTGATTTTTGGGGCGTTTTTTTAGTGGATAGGGTATGGGTAGTGTCAGGGTAGGGTGCTGCGAGTGAGGGGCAGGGGTATAGGGGCGGCGACGTGGGGGTAGGGTGGCGGCCGACTTGAAGAGAGAGGGAGAGAGGATTTTTATTTTTATTTTAGGGTTTTTAGTTTGGGAGGGTATTTGGTTTAAGGGGATTAAAAGGGAATGGGTATAAAAGCTGGGTGTGGAGTCGGGTTGGGCAGAAGTGGTGGGGCTGGCCGGTTGGGCTTGGTGAAATAAAGGGAATGGGCTTGGTTGGGAGTTAAAAGTTTTGGGATTTTGTTTTGTGGGTTTTGGGAATTGGGGAAATAAAGGGGAAGGAAATGGGTTTGAATAAAAGGAATTTGGTTTTGGGCTTGTTTTGGTGTGGGCGAAAATTGGGGGTTTGTTTTGTTTTGTGGGGTATTGATTTATTTTGGGTGAGGGGAGATTAAATGGGTTAGAAATTGTTTTGGGTTTAAAAAAATATAAAAGGGGAAGTTGTATTGTTTTGGGTTGGAAAATGAAAAATGGGTTATGGGTTTAAAAATATAAAAGGGGTTTAATATTAAAATATTATTTTTGTTTTGTAAAAGATGTGAATTATTTAAAATAACATAACGACGTGATAATAATAAAAAATATAATATTTGCGAAATGTTTAATGCTTAATAAAAGGAAAATGCGATGCAATTTTGCGAGAATAAAATAACATAGAATATTATGGATAAAACTATGATTATGATAAAGATGCAAATGATAGTAAAAAATGCGAATAATAATAATAATAAGATATATACACATATATGCCTATATTTTAAAATTGTTTTAAAAGTGTCAAAATATTAAAAATTACGAATAAAAATCATAAAGGATGGGACAAAATTGGGTGTCAACAGCTGGTGCTGAACCGGATTACCAGAAAGGTAGATGGCACTAACAATATCGCAATACACCAAGGTTGCTTTCTGAATAGGACAATGAAGCTCCAATAGAAAATTACGTAACCAACATGATTCCGAGACCACATTAGATGCCCCTCGATACTCGACCTCGGCACTGGATCGGGACAATGTCGACTAACGTTTCACAGGCCATGAGACCAGGTTATTGTCAAAAAACATACAATAGCCAGATGTAGACCGTCTGGTGTCTGGACAGCCACCCCAATCAGCATCCGTATACGAGACCAGTGTGGACGTCGAGGAAGAATATAAGTGCAAACCATAGTCAAGTGTACCCTGAATATACCGAATAATGCGTTTGAGTGCATTTATGTGCTCAACTCTGGGATCATGCATAAACAAACACACATGCTGGACAACATACGTAATATCTGGTCTTGTGAATGTAAGATACTGAAGGGCCCATGCAAGACTGCGATAGCGGGTCGGATCCTCGTATGGTACGCCGATCGCGGCACTAAGCTTGGGCTTAGTATCAACTGGAGTGGAAGTGGACTTACATGATGACATCCCAGCCCTCTCAATTATCTCAGATGCATACTTCCTTTGAGATAAGAACATCCCACCTGCATGACGAGTGACAACAATCCCCAAAAAATAGCTCAAGGGCCCCAAGTCTTTCATAGCAAACTCATAGCTGAGCATTGTCATAATAGACTGGCGTAGGGCATCGGAAGAGGCAGTCAAAATAATATCATCCACATATAACAGAATATAGGCCAAGGACGAACCACGACGGTAGATGAACAAGGAATTATCCGACCTGCTGTGAGTGAACCCAATAGTCTAAACATAATCTGCAAACCGCGTATACCAGGCCCGTGGAGACTGCTTAAGCCCATATAATGACTTCTTCAACAAACAGACATGATGAGGATGTTTGGGATCCCTAAATCCCAAAGGCTGATGCATATAGACTGTTTCCTTGAGATCACCATGTAGGAAAGCATTCTTTACATCTAACTGATGAATATGCCATATTTTCAAAAGAGCCAAGCTAAGCAAAGTGCGAATGGTAGCCGGCTTGACCACCGGGCTAAACGTCTCCCCACAATCTACACCAACCTGCTAAGTCTTACCATCACCCACAAGTCGCGCCTTATGTCGGGCAAATGAACCATCTGAATTTTTCTTATGAGCAAAAATCCACATAGACTTAATGATATTAATATCAGATGGATGGGGCACCAACTCCTACGTCTTATTATCAATAAGAGCATTATATTCATCGGTCATAGCAATTTTCTAATTCGGGTCATTTAACGCAGACACATGATTACGGGGTAAGGGTGATTTAAGAACATTAGAATTTAAATTAAAATGTCTCTTTGGTTTAAAAACACCCCGTTGACTACGAGTGACCGGTCTATGACTCGAGAAAGAATTGGGCGAATTTCAAGAATTTTCTGGACTCGGGACGGTAGCGGCGTGAGTAATGGGCTCTTGCCCAACACAAGAAATTGGGATCGAGCAGTTTGAAGTGGCTGGGTCGCCCAGTGACTATATTGGGCACTGTAGCTCGTGACGGGGCAGTGGGGCCAGTGGGCCCGCTGGAGAATTTTGGGTGCGGGACATGTCCGAGAAATGGTGAATAACATACGGGGATATACCATTATCCAAAAAATGATACGAACTAGGCACGAGATTATTTACCCTAGCAAACGGAAATTGGGATTCATAAAAAATTTCATGGCGACTAATGATGATTTTATTAGAGGATAAATCAAAGTATTTGTAACCACGATGATTAAACGAAAAACTCAAAAAAAAACACGGAGTAGACCAGGCATGAAGTTTGTTAATTGTGATGGACGGGAATAACGGATAACACAAACACCCAAAGACCCGAAGATGTGAATACGAATGAGTTATTATATAAAATAAAGGGGGGGGGGGGAGAATACGTCAAACCTTTGGAAGGAATTATGTTAAGGAGATATGTAGCCATTTTTAGAGCATGATGCCAAAAAGACGGGGGTACGGAAACTTGAATCAATAAAGTTCGGACAATGTTATTTATGGTACGAATTTTGCATTCGGTTTTCCCATTTTGTGAAGACGTATGAGGTCAAGAAAAATGAAAATTGATCCCATTAGTAGCACAGAATTTCCGAAATAGCCCATTGTCATATTCTTTGTCATTATCACACTGAATATTTTTGATTTCCCGTTCGAATTGGTTTCTAATGAATGCTCTAAATTTTAAGAAGATGGAAAAAACTTGAGATTTTTTCGCTATCGGAAAAGTCCACAAAAACTTAGAATAATCATCCAAAAAGAGAACATAATATTGATGACCCAAAGAACTAAGAACAGAAGACGTCCATAAGTCTCTATGAATAATATCAAATGACATTAAATATGAGAATTTGAGTCTACAAATGGCAACCTAACAATTTTTCCTAAAGAACAAGACTGAAAATTTGGAGTATTACGCGTACCCTTACATGAAATAAAATTATTTTTATCTAATGACGAAAAAATAGATGATCCCGGATGACCAAGACGAGCATGCCGTAAGGAAGGAGACAGGGCGGCAAATGCTGATGGCAATGCTTGACTCGATGGACCGGAACTGGGTGTGATAGGATAAAGATCTCCCCTACTATCACACCTCATGAGAGGACTCCCTGTCTTGAAATCATTCACAGAGAAACCAAATGGATCAAATTCAATAGAAACGGAATTGTCAATAGTGAATTTACTGACAGAGACTAAGTTTTTAATCAATTAGGGGGCATGTAGGGTATTTTTCAAGATAAGAGGTGGATGAGGGGGAGATATAGTTTTATGACCATACCCATGAATTGGAATAGAATTACCATTACCAACAATTATGCCGCGAGGGTTGCTCAAATTGGAATAAGACGAGAGCATACCTGAATTGGATGTCATGTGGGTAATGGCACTGGTGTCCATATACAAATTTGGGTCTGGAGGATTTAAACCAAGCATGTGCATTGCGGCTTCGATGTAAGTAGACGTGGGTGTCGCTACGTGATGGGCCTGCGGGGGCCGAGGCCCAAGTACCCCTGCTTGCTGCCTCGGCCAAGAAGACTGACTATAAGTGGACCAGGGCGTGGTGGGCCTGGACTGTTGATGGGCGGCCCATTGCCAGTGGGGCGAAACATGGTTTGGCCCAAACTGTGGTTGTGGGTCCCACTGCCACGGCATAGGGGCCCACTGTGGGGCCCAGAACTGCTGATGCTGCTGACCACTGCGAGGGCCACCACCACCACCACCATTGTGCCGGCTGCCGCCATTGTTGCCTCAGCAATTCTTGCCATTATTTTTCTTATGTCCACTTTTTTTGCCGCCACCGTTGTTGCGGTTTTGGCCCGAGTTGTTGGAACCGGTAGGATCGTGGACTCGGTCATCATAACTATTGGACTAGCACCGGTAGCTGCCCTTTTTGCCATGCCTGCTTCTTCGAATGTAAGCATAGAATGAGCCTGATAAAATTGTGGAAGCGAATTGCTTTGCCGAAGAAGCGTTCCAACACCATTATAGGCCTCGGAGAGGCCGGAAGCCATTTGGAGGACCAAACGATCATTCGAAACTGACGCGCCAACGTTGCAAAGTTGGTCCGTCAATTCCTTTAATCTTTTGCAATAAACCGAAACGTTATGGAAATCTTCCATATTGACGTGGGAGAAATCCTGCTCAAGAGTAACATCTCTAGAATTTTGATTATCTTGGAATATATCACGCAGTTTATCCCAAGTCGCATGTGCCGTAGCGTCATGCTCAATAATCATTTGCAAAAGGTCGGTAGAAATTGTGAAATATATCCACTGGAGGACAGTGGCATCAAGAGTCGTTCATAACTTAGGATCATCCTCGCGTTTTGGCACCTCCGTATCCTCAGGAGCCGCAGGATTATGTGATGGATGACTTGATGCGATCGTGCGTGAATTTTGAACAGTTCGGCCCACGTCGCATATTGGAGATTTTCTATTTCAAGAACAAGAGGAATATTATTCTTGATGTTAGAAACTGTAAGGGCATGATGAAATGTGTTCCGGGATGTAGACATATTGATAGAACAATATGTGATTGAGGGATTTTGAAAAAAAATTTGGGAAGAGAGAGGATCTCGTTGGCATGAAAAACCGAGAGCAAAGGTCTCGGAAATTCAAGGGAGGTCGACGGAAGTTGGAGGAATTTAGAGAGAGGATTTTAAGACCTAGACTTCTGATACTATGAAAGAAATAATTCCATTGATTATTTTCATTAATTGAAAGACTATATATACAATTTACATATTTACATATTTACATAATAGGATAATCATATTCATATTCTACATGGAGATTAACTATACAATTATGGTAAGAGTACAAGACTAATTAAGGTACACTACAACTATACAAATGTGTGTACAATAAGGACAATATCCGAGGGAAGCCGAGACCAAATATACATAGGATATACACATGCATAATGTGTATATCGTATGTATATTTGGTATATTTAACACATATAAAGAGTCCATGTTTCCATTCCATATCTGATGTGGGACTCTTAACATTCCCCCGCACGCCCAGACCTTGTTAATTGGAGCATTGATAATATAATTTTGGGGCCCAACAATTGGTGGACAAAGAATTGGAATGAGTCTGGATCTGATACGATGTAATGAATGGATCTTGTTCTTAACTCAACCCCAAAAGCTAACTTGTAGGGTGAGAATTATCGTAGTCCATATAAAGAGTCTATATTGTCACTATTAATCTTGAATACGTCAATGATAGCTTGGCCTAATATCAAAGAACACTTGATCATCTAAGTACTTAATTGGTCACGGGTCCGGTATAAATTATTTTATCAAAAATCTTTTTGATAAAATTAGACTTTTGATAATTCCTTTAATATTTACAACTAGGGATGTCAACGGATAGGATCTGGACCGGATCCTACTAGATCCAGATCCAAATCCATTTTTCATACCTAGATTCAGACCCGGATCCAGATCCATCAGATCCATAAAAATCAGATCCAAATCCAGATCCATCAGATACGTCGGGTCCACGGATCGGATCTGGGTCCACACGTGAAAAAATTTCTAGATCACCACACTTGTTATATATAAAGTGAAGTGAACCATAATAGTTATAACTGATTCATCATTGACAGAATGAGAAATAAGCTAGCAAACTGGAAAATTCTTTTTCTCAATATGGCTGGAAGGGTCACACTGCTACTGGTTGAAGTTTTAGCATCATAAGTGTCGCGCCCTATTTTGACCTCGCTCGGGTCAAAGCGGAGCGCGGACGTGTTTTGGTGATTCCTGGGTAAAAAGGGTTGAGGAGTCGCCACCTAATTATTTTTACGGTGAATTAGGACACCTAAATATTAAACTAAGTGCTGCAATGTAAACTCCAATTTTAAGGTCTGCGAAACTAGTGAGATTCTAGGTAAGGGTTCTTTATTATCCTAAAGGGAAGGGGTTAGGCATCCTTTAAGATCCGCTAACTTGCGGTTATCCGGTAAAACTCAGGTTAATTATTACTAGAAAAAATGCGTGTTTGAAGCATGAAGTTTAAAAGATGTTTGCAAATAATTAATAAAAAAGGGATGCATTTTAAAAGATAGATGAATGTAGAGATTTTTCAAATATGCATTTATATGATATCTAAAGAGAAATACATGTAGAGTTGGAAAAAATATGTATTTGACAATTGATAGTAAAACAATTTATTTATAATGCCAAATGGTAAAATTTTGGGAATCAATGAATTGTAAATTGACGAAAGATAAACTTATTCGGTATGATTTAATAAAGCAAAATAAAAGATGACAAAAGTTATTTTGAAAATCTTGAATTCGCGTGACGAGCCTAAAATAAATAAACTAGCGAAGGATTTCTAAGTTTGCGAGCCTACAAATAAATAAGCTAGCGACGGGTTTCAAATCTTAAACTAACCTATGAATAAATCCTAAGTTTGCCTATTCTAAGCATTTCAATAATTACATAAGTGCGATAAATAATATTACAATACAAAGCGAGATAAAAGCTGAATATAAGAAAGAAATAACAATAAATAAACTCCGAGGAATATTTGTCGTTATTTACTTTAATCCCTGCAAGCTGTCAAGAACAAACGGTTAGAAACATTTAAATACAAATAACTTCATATCCGTATTCAAAACAGTGAATGTTTTGATCGCGGAGGGCTCAGACTTAAATTTTGAAAAGAACATTCCAATCACGTCGTGGCTGCAAACATATGACTAATGTAGTTTATTTTTGATTGCCTCGCCTACTAAACGTGTTGGTCTCTCGGGTGAAATAGAAAAGATCACTATAATCACGTCGTGGCTGCGAATATATAACTTGTTGGTTATTTTAGTCACCTCGCCTACTAAACATGTTGATCTCGGATAAAAGGTTTAAGTCTTCATCATTGCCCAGAAGTTATATTTCCGTCTTTGCAACTGTGTAGGCCTCAAAATCGACGGATATTTTTCATCGGCCAGTGTAGTATAGTGTTCAAATCAGTAAAATAAAATCGAATGTAAACAAAGAAGAAGCAGCAGCAGCAGTGATGCGAGCGTAAAAACAGAGGCGTAAAAACAATTTCCGAAAATGACGCGGTGTCTAGTTTAAAAGCAAGAAAGCAAGAGAACAAATATTTGAATCTTTGAAACAGTGAACTGAAATAGAAAGCAATGTTTGAAAAATGCGGTGTTCGATTTAAAGCAAGAAAATGATAAAAGCAAGAAAGCGATGTCTGAAGCGGGAGCAAAGCTGAAAGCGAGAAAAACGGCGCCCGACGATCGCGGTATTTATTCAAAGCAGAAAATAGTAAAATATCCGTCGCAAGAAATTTAAAACAAGAAACTTAATAACAATAATATATCCGCTTATGCGGATGTCTAAAACAGCTTAAACTAAAAAAAGCGAAGCGAAAGCGAAAGAAAAGCTCGGCCTCGAATTCAATTTAAATCGGCCTTAATGCGATATTAATAAAACAAGAAACAAAGGCCAAAGAAACGAGCGGTGAGCAATTTAAAATACCCGACCCGAGTTAAAATTCGAAATATCCAAATTGGGTCGACCAGGCCGAATCGATGATTCATACCAAATCGATTTGATGCAGGTTTCAGATAACCAACAACAAGAATATGAAATGCAAGAATTCTGAAAATGTTCAAATCGGGTCGACCCGACCCGAATCAGTGACCCGACCCGAATCAGTGATTCATACCCGAAATCAGATTTCAGTACCAGTTTCAGATAACCAACAACAAGAATATGAAATGCAAGAATTCTGAAAATGTTCAAATCGGGTCGACCCGACCCGGGTCAGTGATCCAAACTCGAATCAGATTTCAACACCAAATTCAGATAACCAATAACAAGAATATGAAATGCAAGAATTCTGAAAATGTTCAAATCGGGTCGACCCGACCGGTCGATGTTGACCGACCCAATTGGAGTTTCAACCCTAATCAAATAATTTCATCAATTTGGATAACTAATGATAACAATGAGAATGTAAGAAAATTGGGAAAATCTAAGCAAGATTCGGCTGACCGGTCGATGTTTGACCGAATCGTGTGTTCAACCCGAAGTCAAATAATTTCATCAATTTCAGATAACCAATGATAACAAAGCGGCAACAATGCAAGAAATTTGGAAATTTAAATCGAATCGACCGGCGGTCGATAACCGACCGAAAATCAGTGATCCAAATCAAATTCTTAACACCAAATTCAGATAACCAACATACATAAATATGAAATGCAAGAATTCTGAAAATGTTACCCGAACCGGGTCGACCCGGATCGGGTCGACCCGACCCGAAATCAGTGAAGAAAAATCAGAGAATCAAAGGGGATGACAAACCTTTCCGGACTTGATTCTTGAACAACAAAGAAGCCAAAATGCTTTAAACTCAAGAACACAACAAAATATTTATGTATATATGGAATAATCTTCCGAAAATCCTTCCGAAAATCTCTTTTTCTCCCCCGAAAATCTCCTCCCCAAATGAAGAACAATCATGAGGTATTTATAGGTGGATTCCCCCCCAAGAATCGAGTTTGAAATTCAAAATAAAGGCTAACAATTACGGATTTTGTGGGTATGGGTCGCGGATTTTGTGGGTGTCGGCGTAACAGAGGGGGGTTGGTGGTGTCAGGGGTCGGTGGTGGCAGGGGCGAGGTGACCGCGGCGATGGGTCGCCGGTATGGGGGTGTGGGGTCACATTTGGTTGAGAGGAGTGTAGGGTTTTTTCGGTTTTTTTGGTTTTTTGTTTAAGGGTTTTTGGGTTTGGGGGGAATTAAAGGGGTAGGGAATGGGTCGACCGGGCTTGGGTTTGGGCCGAGGTTGTGGGCTCGGTTTGGGTGTAAGAGGGAAATAAAGGAAATGGGTATTGGGCTTGGTTTGGGGCTTTGGTTTAAGGGTGTTGGGTTTTGTTTTGTGGGTTTTGGTATAAGGGAAATAAAGGGGAAAGGATGTTGGGCCAGCCGGTTGGGCTTGGTAGGGTAAGGGAATGGGTTGGCCGAATTTTGGGGTTGGGCTTGTGAATTTTGTTTGGGTAGAATTTGTATTGGGTTGGAAAAATGAAATGGGTTAGGAATTGAAAAATATAAAAGGGGTTTAATATTAAAACACATATATATATATATATATATATATATATATATATATATATATATATATATATATTTTGTAAAAGATGTGAATTATTTAAAATAACATAATGACGTGATAACAATATAATATTTGTGAAAATGTTTAATGCTTAATAAAAGGGAAATGCAATTTTGCGAAAATAAAATAACATAGAATTTTTTTGGATAAAACTTATGATTGTGATAAAAAATGCAAATGACAGTAAAAAAAATGCGAATAATAATAATAATAAGAGAATAATATGCATATATATATATATATTTTAAAATTGTTTTAAAAGTGTCAAAAATGTTAAAAATTACGAATAAAATCATAAAAGATGGGACAAAATTGGGTGTCAACAATAAGAATGACACCATTCTACAACAATAACACCATTCTACAACAATAACACCATTCTACAACAATCACAAGAATGACACCATTAGAATGTTCATTCAATCAACCTACACAAACGATGCAATTACAAAGGTCTTGAAATTAAATTCTACAACAATGTTCTTTAAAATATGGCAGAAAGTCACTCCAACCTCAATAAAACCTTCTGAATACCTTTCTAAACCATGCACTCCACAAAGCAAAGGGGCTGGAGGTGGGCTAGAAGAAGCAACATGACTTTTATTAGTAGCATTTGCATTATTGTTAGATTGTTCATCATCTATTTCCTAGAAGAAAATATTTGAATACATTACTTAACCACATAACAGAGAAGTATCATGCATATTTTAGTCCAATTAAATAGTGAATTTAAATGAACTGGACATTGGCCACAATAACGCAAAAATGAAAATTTTCCAGTAGATAAATAAGACAACAATTTTGACAAAAAAAATAAAGAAAATTCAGTAACTCTTCTAGTACCAATTCAAATCGATAACTCTTCTAGCACCAATTCAAATAAGACAACAGTAACACAAAAAATGAAAATTTTCCATTTTACCAAATTAGCAAGAGAATACTGAAAGCAAAATTTCAACTTCAATTGATGGAGTTTCAAGAATAACTAGATCGTCGCTCGCATGCACTATATCACTGGCGTTTTCAACACATGAACTTGAAGACTTGCAAAGAACACTATCAGTTTCTGATCAAGCCAAAACAGACGAATTGTAAATAAAAAAATAAAAATCGAACTCACCGTTTAATATATGGCAGAAAGTCACGCAGATCAAGCCACGACGGCTAGGGTTTGAGTCTTACAGGATGTTAAACGAAATGAGGTCTTTGTCCTCTTTCGTTGGCTTAAAAACACGCATATGGGTTGGGCTTCGGTCCTTTATGGACTTGGGCCTGACCGAGAAAACTAAAGAAACTTGCAAAGAACACTAGGTTATGGATGTATAATGAATTTAATAAAAAAATGGATCCACGGGTCGGATCTGGACCGGATCAGATCTCAAATACAAGATCCAGATCCGATCCGTCAGAAATGAATCCGGATCTTATTCGGATCCGTTGAGTTCAAATTTTAAAGATTCATATCCTATAAAACGGATCTGAATCCACCGAATTCGGACCGAATCCAGGATCCACTGCCATCTCTATTTACGACGCATGTTGTTTGGCAACCTTCCAGGAATTACTTACACTAGGATTATCCCGGCTTGTAACAGTAACATGGTAGAAAAGACGGAACTAGCAGGGGCTCAAATGCCCACTAACAATATTTTTTTGTTACAATTATATAAAGCTTCATACAGTTAACCAAAAAAATAAAGATTTTTATTCCCCCACTTGGCCACTTCAGACTTTTTGTCCATGTTTACAAAGAGTATAAGTTAAGAACAGTAGATGAGTGCTTTCGTCTTTTCCTCTAGGAAGACCGATGATCAATTTTATTCATTAGATTTTCATTTTGGAGTTAAATGGAGTGTAAATTTTATCAACAACTCAATAATAGTGAATAGTGATGATTCTATATCCCCATTTGAATGGTCATATTCTTCTTTTAGTACATACCACATATTACCCACACAATGTCACATATGGGGGTCCTATTTTATTATTCTCTAAACAACTTTCTCTTACTTATAACAAATCAAAACACTTGCATGTTACACCACATAATTTTAACAAGTACCAAAAAGATCAAATTTCAATTTTGTTTTAGCTGTTTTATATGTAAAAAAAATCAAACAACCAGTTCATGCCTTTGGTTGCTAGAAACTTTCATCAATGCTTTTCTTTGAAACAAAAAAGGAAAGCCATTTAAAACCCTTCTCTTTGACCAATTATGAAAACTAATTTTGATCCATTCCTTTTGGGTAAAGTGTATAAAATTTATGTATATATTATAAATTGCTTAATTAGGGCGGCTCAACGAATATAGTGACCTAAAATAAAACTTCAATAAGAGGTCTTATAAGTTTGTTAAAAATAAATAAATCATATACTATATTAAATCTTAAATTAAACTAAAATCCGGGTGTGTGGGTCGGATTTTAGTTTAATTTAAATCAGCATAAATTAAATCTTAAATTATTTCACATACTTAACATATGAATGCGAACTTTACCCTTTAAATGCTAGGATTAAAAGGATTTGGGTGGGTCAGGTTTTAGTTTAATTAAATGGTGTGGACCTCTAATTGGAGGTCACGTGTCATATTTGTTATTGTAAAACCAACGTTAATAAAAAATGACATGGATGAGTCATTTTGGTAATGATGATGACATAAATGAGTCAAACTATTGAGGTGATGACATAAATGAGCCAAACTATTGACGGGTGACATAAATGAGTCATTTCTGATTGTTCGATGGCATATTTGAGCCTTTTTCGTAGTTTAAAACAGTCGTTAATGAAAAATGGCATGGATGAACTGTTTTGATAACGACGATGACATAAATTAGCCAAATTATTGAAGAGTGATATAAATGAGTCATTTCTGACAGTTCAATGACATATTTGGGCCTTTTTCGTTAATAATTTAAAGTATTTAAAAAGCATATAAAAATTACAATAAAAATAACTCATTTAACTCTCATAATTTGAACACGCCATATAAATTGAAATTTATAGAATATAATATATACACATATTAGAAAATTTTGGGGACCCTAAAATCAGGGGCCTAAAGCGGCAGCTTTAGATGCTTCATGCTTCAGCCGCTCCTGTGCTTAATACATTCACAACCCCTCAAAGTTGTCAGTAAATTTTATTTAAGACACATAAATTACGGCTTGTTCCAATTAAACACCTGAACACGTGATAACATGTTCCTATTAGATATTTTCGATTCAAATTTGATTTTTTACGCATGTTCTCAAATGTCCATTACATAGATAAGTTAACCTGTTAAAATATGTGACATTCTTTTATTATACGAATATTCTCAATACCGCGTAAATATTCCAACTGAGGATGATGCACATAACTAAGAAAAATGACATATTTTAAGTGGTTAACTTATTTATGTGACATTTGAGATCACGCGTAAAAGTTTTCAAAAAATTGAATCAAATAAATTTAATAAAAATATTTTATCATGTGTTCAGATACTTAATTTATTAAACAAGGCTTAGTTTAACTGTTTAAATAAAATCTTATCACAAGTTTGAGAAGTTGTCATTGTATTAAGCAATTATAAACTGAGTACATTTTATTATAACTACTAGTACATACTTTGACTTTTTGGGAGTATTCTTTTTAACTTGCATTTTATTCTAAGGCCTTATTCTAATGCTCCTAGAGATGCTTTCCAGTTGCCCCAGGTCACAAGTAAGTTGGTACGTGACAACGTGATTGGGGTACAACCATTTCTATGTCATGGATTTGAATTCGTGTGGTGACTGTCTTTGCTGAAATATTGCAAGGATTGTTGCTGGATTCTTGTCCAGTTGGTCCTCTCCTTTGCAGGGCAGCCACTCGTGCATATCCCTCGATTTACATCCCACCTGGCCAAGAAGCCTCTAATACAGGGGGGTTTCGTCTTCGGACTTTCCCCTAAAAAAAAAAAAAGATGCTTTCCAATTTGTAGGCATGGGGCATATGTGCCATTTGTCCCCTGCCTAACTCGACAACACCCTGGACCAAAGATCATTTTTCATGGAGTACTAATTTGATTATTCATCTAACAGTTCTATTTATTTTGTACTTCTAAACAAACTGTCCACTCAATTGTTCGTGGAGGAGATTTTGGCAATCTCAGTAAAATGCCTAACAAGAATATTTAGATGATTTTTTTTTTGCACAGAAAAGTAGTGATGGCAATATCTACTTCTGCGGAAGCAAACTACTAGTTAATTGATTTTTATGTTGTTATTAACTTTTAATTTGTAATACCATATTAATTATTATTTTATTAAACATAATATTTGGCTATTTGCTTGTGAGAGTTTTTTACAATTACTTAAAGTAGTTTGTTTATATATATACCTTAAAAATAAGGTGTAACACATAGATTAGACCTTCGAACTAGTTTAGGATTTAGGATTTCCACTTGGACAATTCAGCTGAACCCGTACCACCTCAACCCTCCTCCAAGAAGACATTTTTCTGTGCCACTTGGACACGATGCCCACTGCTCACTCCTTTGCTCTCCCTTCTTTCTTCGTTAACACTGAAATCTGAAAATCGCCGGAGAAGATGGCTAGATCTGGTCGTGTTGATGCTTTTTCAGCGTTGCTCCGGCTAAACAGTTTAAGCAAGTGCCACTAATGACTGCTGGAATTTTTTAGTTGTTCGTATTTTCACAAATCTGATGCCGACGATTTGTGACGCCCACTTTTTCACTGTTCAGCGTGGCAAATATCATGTTTATGCAATCTTAGAATTGCCATCGGCATCAAAATGAATGACACACTATTGTTACATACGACAAGAGCTTATATTGATAAGAAGCCTAAATGTCAATGCACGATACAAAATTTTCCAGGTTTTAACAACACCAATTTCCCCCAACCAGCTCTCTCATATGGAGTTCCAGTTCCTTCGTTTTCACAAATCTGATTACAATTGTATTTTCTGACTGTTTATATTTTCTGGCGATACTAGATACTCCGGCGAACTGCATAGGTTCTTTATTGGCTATCCGGGGTCCACCATTTTATGTAGGAATGAAGGTGCTCTTTAATGGAACTTTAGCCTTAGCTGGAGGGTGAGCTGGGTTTTTTTATTGGATTTTTCTTTTATCTTCTTGTTTGAAATATTTTTAAAATAGATTTATAATAGTTTTTTTCTTATAATTAATTTTTACTAATTATTTTGGTTTTGTGGAAGTGGATAAGAGAGTAGAAGAAAAATAAAGGAAAAATTAAGAAAAAAGAAAAAAATTGCATCTCACAATCTTTGGAAGTGTAAGGCACACACTGTGCCACGTCAACAAATTATTTCCAAGTGCACAGAATTCCTGTAGAATTACTGAACAAGTTCCAGGATCTATCTATAGGTTATGCTAAAGATAATGAAATTAGTTGACAGTGTAACGTAATCCTATAAGAATTTTCTTATATTTCACTTATTTTTTAGTGATGTATCATCTGCCATCCACTTGTTTCAAACAATAATATACTCCTTAGTGTAATCTCATAATTAAATTTATAATAAAATATACACAAATTTTACCTCTATCTTAAAAGATAGAGTCATTGTTTTCGATTAAACCCATCGGCTCAGTGTGTCGTCCACTAGTTTGTTATATAAAAAAAAGATAACATAGAGCTTGTTTCAATAAATAATTAGCTGATAAGTATTATGTATTGAAAAGAAATTTTTAAGTATTATAATTTATATTATAAATAAATAGTTATGTATTTAAATATAAATATTAGAAATTGATAATAAAGACTTGATTCCTTTGGTAAAAGGTATAGAAAACAATTTTTGTTACAACTAGTAAGCACTACTTAGCAACAAAAAAAAGTACTAAGCAATAATTTTTTCACCAAAAGCTTAATCAAATACTTGATCTTTTTATTTTTTTTAAATACCTTGCCAAATCAGAAATTAAAAAAAAAGTCATTTTCTAATGGGACAAAAAAAAACGGTAATTACAAATGGACAGTCTACGTGTAACTAAAATATGGGGCCTCGTTGGTTGAAAAGGTTCTTTACACTAAACGGGAACGTCTATCTACGTGGAGATTCTACCCATTAATTAATTAAAAATAAAAAGAAAAAGAAAAACCACATCAGAAAGTCTAAAGCCTATAAAGTGGTGAAAGGTTGATGATTCACGCGCTAAGAGAGGCGTGTAAACATCGAACAAAACCGAAATACGATGAACGCCACACAGAAAAGAAGCGCACATATCCAAAGTGTTTGGCCCAGTGGCCAATACATTAGGGTATTGTTGTCTAAGGTTCCGTGTTTGAGTCCTCTGATCAGCGAGAGTGGAACTGTGTTCCCCCAAAAAATCCCTCCATACGCGTAGGGCCAAGCGGTGTATACTAATCCGTAGGGCCAGGCCGGAGGTGGGGTTTTCTGGGGTATGTGGCCGTAATGCGGTGGGACCAGTCACTTTAAAAAGTTTACCCTACCACAGTTTTATCCAAAGTGTTTGGCCCAATGGCCAATACATTAGGGTATTGCTGTCTGAGGTTCCGTGTTCGAGTCCTCTGATCAGCGAGAGTGGAACTGTGTTCCCCCAAAAAAATCCCTCCATACGCGTAGGGCCAAGCGGTGTATACTAATCCAAATGCGGCCAGGTAGAGGTGGGGTTTTCTAGGGTATGGGGCCGTAATGCGGTGGGACCGATCACTTTAAAAAGTTTACCCTACCTTAGTTTTGTCCGCTTGGGCCAATTTCAATTGGTTTCATGGGGATATTTGGAATAAGAGACCAAGGATCGAATCCGTCGTGGCGGTGTGGGGGTTTCTTCTTGAAATAAAGGAGGGCCCCTTGTGCGCGTAGCGTAATGCTTTGGTCTAACGGACCTTTGAAATCAATTAGTCACCATGATTTCACTCGCCCCTTGAGGCGCATCGGCCAGGTGTGGGGGCTCCTGGGGTGGGAGATTCCACCCAAAAAAAGAAGCGCACACTTTCTGAAGTTGTCTTATAGAATATGGTGAGGGAGTGGACAGGTAACCGAAGCCCCACCTAATCTTATTGATCGGACGGTATATATCACTCCATCTTCAATCTAGCGGTGTGGACACAGTAGTTGCATTAAAGTCAGCTACGACAAAGTGTCCTTATATATAAAATTAAAAATAGAAAGAAAAAAAGAATTAAGAGATGAGGGATTGGAAGAAAATTTTAAAAAATGGGGACCATTCCTTAATCCCTACCATGAAACAGCACTTTCAACTTATCATCTGTTCAATATAGAAAAAAAACACATTAAAAAAGTACTTAATCTGGTTTTCAATTATTCGATTGGGCATGTTGTTTAGGAGGAAAGAATGATAATTCGTGAATTTAAATATGTTATAAATTTTTTATAGTTATAAAAAAAATTAAAGAAGGCCTGAAAAGTTTAAAATTAATATATTTAAATATAAAATATTTGAATGACCTAACAAATAGTTCCCCGTAAATGTAACATAGGGAGTAGATGAATTTATTTACACAAATATAGACCTATAACAAGAGAAAACAGTGACTTTATTGGCGTAGTTAATGGAGAAATAAAGAATGACTAATTAACTCCACATTAATTCGAAATAAAAACGTTTTACAGTTTCAAAGTTCAAACTAGTATTTATAACCTTTTTTAATCTGGGTTGCTTAAAGAGATAAGGGAGTTGGTTATATTGTTTTTATTTTCCTCATGGGGAACTCATTAGCTTTTGTATAAACTCGTTATACGTATTAAGAAAGTTATTAAATATTTATAATTTTTTATTATGAACTCAATTTTCATTATATATTAACTCGATATCATTGTAGAAATTCATATATTTTAAATTTTGAATTCACTTCTGATTGTTCTTTTCTCATATTTTTCTTCCCTAAAAAAATCAAACGAACAATGCTACTTACTCTGAAATTTTGCTGATAACATGCATAATTTACAAAATGCATTAATACTATAGGAGTAATATATACAAAACAAAAAGTACCAACAAAAGTTGAGTCAAAAGTCATAAGAATTACACTCTCAAGAGGGATTTTGACCTTAGTTCCATGTTGAATGAAGGTAAAAAACTGGCGTATGCTTTAGGCGGCTTTTAATATTCCCGAAGCTTTGATTTATAAAGATACTTATATAGTAGAGTTAGGTTCAACCGAACACATCATTTATTCAAAGGTCCCTTTAATTAAATGATTTAATCTAGTGTTGGGGGACCTTTAACTTGGGATTTCTTTCTAGTTTTTGTCTGTGCACAAAAATGATTATTCTTTTGTTAATAATTGCTTCTTTAAGGTATTCAATTTTGGACTACACAAATTAACTAGACAAGAAAGTTCTAAAGTACCAAAGTTCAGAAAAAGATTTCTTTTAAGAAAAATCATGAAATTGAGCTTTAATTTGATTACCAAAAGATTTAAACTATTTGAATTCATCACACAATATTAAGAAAGACACAAAAGAAAGAATGAGCATGAAATGCAGGAAGCTCTACAAATTTGCTTACAACACCGGGTAATCTTTGTCATATTCCTATTGGTCCTTACTCTTTGCCTTTCGAATCAGATTTTCTGGCCTTAAATAATACTCTCTCCATTCAATATATGTAGCGTAACACTTTTTTTTATTTGATAATATTTTAATTTTAAATTTTATATTTAATTTATTGAAATAATTTACAATTAAATTATTTTTATAACTTATTTTAAAATATAAATTTTAACTTTTTTTATTTTTATCTTAAATTTTATGTTTAGTCAAATACATTTACATAAATTAAGCCGTAGCGAGTATAATTCATGGATAGAATGAGTATTATTTTGAAGAAAAAAAAAAGAGAAGGAAAAAATATAATATAAAGAAAAAATAGTTAGTGCAAAGAAGAAAAGTTAAGTAAGTAGACAATCTATTATCAGTACAAATGATGAGAGGTTGTTGAGGGAACGATTCAACACTCAACAGTAATTGTAATCTACTTTTACGACAGGCAAATCTTCTTTTTCTTTTATTTTTCTTTGAGCATAATTGAGAAAGAGGAAAGACCTTACTAGGTGAAAAGAGGTATTCAACAATTTTGAAGAAGAAGAAGAAGAAAAAAAGACAAGCTTGAAATATATATGGAACCAATCATTACAAGTTGACGCAGGAGACAAAACGATCTACTATGAGGAATTACAATTTGAATTAAAGACAAAACTATAAAAAAAATTGTATTTTATTTACTGATTTCCTGTGATAATAGTTGTATTGTTGAAATTAAACCAAGATTAATAATTTAAAATTGATTAGAATTTGATATTCGATAGTTTATTCAATCCAAGTCCAGTTAGAATTTATTTATCAAAGTCTAATAGGTATAGATTTCTACTCCTAGTCTATTTTGATTTTCTAATATTATAAATATGTGTGCTATGTTACATATTTTCTTAGGTTGAGATGTAACTTAAATTATAGTAAGATTCAAGAGTTTTGAGTTATTGTGTAAAGTCTCCTACCTCCTCTCTCTAGTTTGGCAAATTTCTTTTTATTAGCGAATATTACCATATATTCTGTAATTAATAGTAGTGTATAATTATGGTAAATAGAGGATCCTTATTCAATTAGGATTCAACATTGCACACACTATATATATTTGTATTAATGAGAAATACTCTCCAAGGGAGATTAATACAATCTTACATGGTATCAAGAGTCAAATAGGGCTGACAATTTCACCCTGACCCGATGGATATCCGATCCACCCGACCCGATTATATGGACCAAAATCCGACAAAACATGAATTTTAATTGGGTGACGGATGGATCGGGTAACAGATCGGGTCGAATTTGGGTGGACATACATCCAACCCACCACCCGACCCACTTCCCCGTACCTCCATGCTTTGGGCCAAAAACTGTTAAACCAAACATTTTTTCAAGCTAAAGATAAAACTTTATTTTATGCACATTTCATGGTTGAACAAAAACAAAAACCAAACAAATCAATCATAAACATTGGTAATTTTTAACAAGAACTTCACTTTACATGACAGGCCTTCAAGCTGCAAATGCATGCATGCGTTATTTTAGAAATAGTGGGGGCATGAAGAATTTTCAACACGAATATAAAATTATCTGAAGCCTTGTTTATGCATAAGCATCCCAGGAATTTGTAGCTACAGAGGAGCCAAAATATAAGAAAACACAGTTTAAGGAGGGGTCCAGATTGTTGGGCCACAGAATAAGTGAAGCAAATGATAGGAAAATTAATTGAGATCTTCTGGTCCCATTAAACACTAGATAGAAGTTTTTGAATAAATACAAATAATAGTTAAAATAAATCTTCATGGAAATGTAAACAACATGTCACCCGTCCAGATTGTTGGCTCCTTTCCGTTTTTTTGGTTGCATGTTTGGAGCATAGACACGGCTTATAAAAACAGTATGATGATATTTATATGATGTACTTTTTTTTTCGTTTTACCAAGGTTTTTAGATGATTGACAGATTGTGCTATAATTTTCATCCGCGAATCACCCGATTCACCCGATTCACCCGTAGATGATGGGTGGATCGGATGTGGATGAAGAAATAATAGGGTGATGGATGAGTCGGGTGATGGATGGATGGTTGGCGAATGGAGGCGGATTGAGCTCCACCCGATCCACCCCCGATCCATTACCAGCCTTAGAGTCAAACCCTAAAAACACCTAAACCCTTTTTTTTCTTGCCCCCCCCCCCCCCACCTCCTTCGGCCGGTGGCTACCCTAATCTTCAAAACCCCAATTTTTCAATTTCTTTTTCATTCCTCACCAAAATTCAGCCACTCTAATGGATCTCATGGCTACTCCCACCTCTCCCACAACTTCATTTTCTTCCCCAGTTGTCACTTATACCCCACCTACTACCTCCTCCACTCTGTCACCTACGTCAAGAACTTCATTCCTTATAATATTCTTGATCATATTGATGACTCATTCCCTCGCCCTATTGAGGTTGATGACATGTTATGGCGCTGTCTTGACGCCATTGTCAAACAGTGGATTTATGGCACCATCTCTAAGGACTTACTTCATACGATTATGGAAATTGGTGCCTCGGCTCGTGAGTTATGGATACGGTTGGAAGAATTTTTTAGGACAACAAGCATACTCGTGCCGTATACTTGGAGGAGTAATTCAATAATACACGTCTTGAGAATTTTGCTAACATGTCCGAGTATTGTAAGCAATTAAAACTAGTTGCGGACCAATTGTCCAATGTGGGGACACCAGTTTCTGAAACGAAGATGACTCTCCAACTAGTTGCTGGCTTACCTAAGGATGAATATGATACTCTAGCGACCATGATACAACAAGTCGATCCACTACCCATCTTCAACAAAGCCCGCTCACAATTATTATTGGAAGAAAACTGACGTGTCAAACAGGACGAACACACTCAAAAGGCATTAGCGGTTGAAAATCCAGCGACAAATGCCGCCTCCACCGCCCAACCACCACCACTAGACAACCAACAACCGTGGGGCGGCCACGGTGGTGGCAGAGGCGGCAGAGGCCACGATAATGGAAAGAGCGGCAGAGGCCACGACAACGGAAAGGGCGGCAGAGGCAGCGGACGTGGAGGTAGTGCCAACCAACATCAGTAGTATAACCATTTTCTGACTTGGACCGGCCCAAGAAAGTGGCCCAACCCAGGCACCTGGGCCTCGGCTTCTTATCCAAGACATCCTACAGTGGCCCAGTATCCAGCACCCTGGCAACCCGGGATTTTGGGCCACCACCCAGGCCCACGCCAGGCTCCATATCCAGCCTAGCAGGCCCATGTAGCAACAACCCAGCAGCAGCAGTCCACTTACTGCATGGCCCCCATTGATTTGGGTTAGGCCTTCAGCACATTAAATCTCTAGCACCCCGATGAAAATTGGTACATAGATATGGAAGTCACTTCTCATCTCACCCCCTCCTCAGGTAATCTCTCCAAATTGTTTCGTTTAAAGTATCCTCAATTTATTACGATTGGTAAAATGATCATCGCATTCCAATTCAAGGTTATGGTACCACCTACACCCAATCACCTAACCCACCCTTCTCCCTAATAGAGTCATTTATGCTTCCAAAATCATTAAAAACTTAATATTTGTTAGAAAATTTGCTCGTAACAATTCTGTGTTTGTTGAATTTGACCCCTTTGATTTTTCTGTGAAGGATCTACTTACGGGGACACCTCTTATGAGATGCAATAGTGTGGGGGACCTCTATCACTTCTCATCTACTTTCGCTGCCAGATCCCGCTCACCTACCTCTCTCGCTGCTATCTCTCCATCAACTTGACACAATAGAGTTGGACACCGAGGCGCTCCTATTTTTAATTTTCTTAGAAGCAATAATTTTATTCGATGTTATAATGGGAAACTTGCCCAACATTGTTTTTCGTGCCCTATAGGCAAACATGTTCGCCTTCCGTTTCAGTCATCTTGAAGTGTTACATTTTCTCCTTTTGACATTGTGCATGCAGACCTATGGACATATCCCATTACTAGCTCACTTTGTCATAAATATTATCTCATTTTATTAGATGATTTTTCTCACTTTATTTGGGTCTACCCACTTAAATTCAAGTATGAAGTTTTTGCCAAGTTCCTTGAATTTCGTATTTATATCAAAACACAATTTGAAAAAGCCATCAAATCATTTCAATGTGATAATGGTTGTGAGTTTAACAATTCCACATTTCACAAATTTTACAAAAATAATGGCATGGGTTTTCGCTTTTCGTGTCCCCACATCTCCCCCAAAATGGTAAAGCCGAACGAATCATCCACACTATCAATAACATGGTGTCGCGCCCGTTTTTAACCAAGTCAAAGCGGAGCACAACATATTGGTGATTCCTGGATATTGGATTAAGGAGTCGCCACCTAATTATTTTACGGTGAATTAGGACACCTAAATATTAAATAAATGCTGCAAAATAACTCTAATTTTAATGGTCTACGAAACTAATGAGATTCTAAGTAAGAGTTCTTTATTATCCTAAATGGAAGGGGCTAGGCATCCTTTAAGATCTGCTAACTTGCGGTTATCCGGTCAAACTCAGGTTAATATTATACTAAGAAAAATGCATGTTTAAAGTATAAAGTTAAAATGATGTTGCAAGTATTTAGTAAAAGGATGCATTTTGTACAAGTATGCATTTGTATGATATTAAAGAAAAATACATGTAAAGTTGAAAAAGTATGCATTTGGGACAATTAATAGCAAAGAGAAAACGAATTACTTATCATGCCAAAGAAGTAATTTTTGAAAATCATTTTGAGTTGTACAATTAATAAAGTGACAGAAGATGATCAAAGTTTGTTTGAAAATTTTTAAATATGCATGACGTGCCTAACATAAATAAACTAGCGGAGGGTTTCTAAGTTTGAATTAACCGAGCCTATAAGTAAATAAGCTAGCGACGGATTTTAAACTACCCTATTAACTATCCATTAATGGCCTAATTATTCTAAATATCCTAACAATCACACAAACATTAAATAATTATTACATGCCCCAAAAATAGAAATAACGGAATTAAAGAGTAATAATAAAAGGGGAACTAAGGCGGATGACGATGTCATCTAGCCCTATTGGATTTGACATCCCGAGGTTGGAGAGTGCAAGGAATGTGGATGCGGGTCTTCATTCGGCAGTGATCATGATAAGTCTCATAACGAGACTCTTCGTTGCTCCCGATGCATTTCATGTAAACGAAAGAAAGAAAAGGATTAGGAGACGGAACATGACAATATATGCCTAAGAAATGTAAATAAATAATTTATAAAAAGTAATATGTTGTTGGGCCCCCAGACCGACCAGGACAAAGTCATGACAATAAGATGTCAGTCCACAGGCCCACGAGGCATGCACAAGGAAATGGGAAAACACATAGATAAGTTAGTAAAGCATCTAATTATATCAACTATAATTAAATACGAAATTAATATTTTTTATCCGACATATTTAATTGGTTAAGGCTAGACCAAAACAGTAAGCCCAAAGATTTAGAAGTTCATGAGAAAAAAAAAACAAGCCCAATACGCACGTTAAGGTTCCCAAGAGGAAAGAAAAACAGTCCCAATATGCATTGATCAAATTCCCTTAACATTCAACGAGTACACAGGCCCATAAGAGGTTGATATACACAACTACTTCCAATGTACATTTTTAACCTTTTGAGCAGACTACACACACTGTATGTACAAAGGATATACTCATGTTACTTCTACTCATTCTTATACCATATCAGATTTTCAAACATGCTTACACAAAAAGTGTTACAAACAGAGAGTATATAAATAAGGACTTAAAAGTAGTATGATATGGATCAGCCCCAACAGACAGGATGTAGTCCTAGGCTTCCTTTAACAATTCAATTGCCAAGTCATGATATAGGAGAAACCAGGGAGTGTACAGATAACAATCTTGCAAGGTCAACTAAACTGATCCTGAATATGCAAGGTTTCATTTATGCTATATTGTAGACATGAAAACACGTAAGCAAGCAAAGCCATTATACAAGGAAGATGCTAGATATACAAATGAGGGACTGGCTAATCCGAAGCATACTTTGCAAAAATAGGACTGTTTAGGCTAAATTAAACATGCATACTTACTGTCAAGGGGATAGAAAACAGTCAAACTTACATAGTCTAATCTAAGAGACAAAGCAGGACAAGCACATATTTTTTACATGAACTGAATAGCTAAGTTAGGTAACACATGTCCTCACAGAAATCTATATGCAGACATACATTCAATTTATTTAGTCAGATACTCTCAGACCAATACAGTATTTCAGACATATCTATACATTTTTGCAAAAATGAACTTGTGACCCATGTATGGTCAAGCAAGGACCTAAGACTTATCATGACATGATCAATTAGCTCTTTTGAGACAATATTGTAGATGTGCAAGACTACAGATACCAGTTCGATTGTCCCAAATTAGACATGGTTCACTAAAACAGAAGAGAGGGAATCAAGAATCCAATAGGATTTTCACTAAACAAGAACTTATTATAAGCATATTATGAACGTAACATGATATCTAACATCGAAGTCAGCCTTAATTTACAACAAATACAGTAATAGGCATACAAATCCCTCTGATGAACTATTGACAATATGCTACACACAGATAACTGATTAAATACTTGAACTTAATCATAACATATTTGATACAAATAACACCTAATCACCAATATTAAGCTCACATTGCACATAACAGACCATATTAAACTAATTAATACTAATCTAACATTCTAACTATCAAATATTGAATGCACAGTAACTAAAAAGAGAGAGAATGGGAGAAAATCACACATATCATTTAAGCATACAATAGAGAATCTAATTTAGCAATCCAAACTAACAGAAATCAACCTAAATTAAGCTAAATCAAATAATACTAATAAAGCACATTTAATTAACAGAAATGTTGAACGGAAACTAAACCGAGAGGAATTTGAATTTACTGACCTTCTCCGGGCAGTGAACCGATGCGTCGTTTCGAATCGTCGACCCCGCTCGGAGAAGTTTTGTTTATGCGATTGAAAAAGAACAAGAGCTTAAATATTTTATGACTTTGCCGAGCCGGAAACGAAAGTAAAAGAAAGAGATTTTGAGAATCAAAAGTTTCTTTTGTGAAAACACCAGATGGGTCGATTCTTTGCAACAACTCAAAAACATAGGGTTTTGTTGTCTAAAAATCCCCCTTCGGAAAAAAAGACCTCCCCATAAAAAGACCCAAAGAGCTCTATTTATAGCCGGATTTTGAGACCTTAACAACTAGAATTCGAAATTCGAATTCAAAGAAAAGAGGGAAAAAGTGACGGATTTTCTTTTCATCGAAAACCGAGACGATAATGAAGGGGTACGGGTTTGTGTTCTTACCCACCGAATCCTTGAAAGTTCATCCTAGAGACCCAACACCTCATGCATGCTTTGCGATTTTCAGGTTGATTTGACTCAAACGAGCTATCCAAAGCTCTGTGATTTTGAAGAAAAGGGGAAAAGGGACTGGGGTGACGCGAGAGGTCGATGGTGGAGGGGACGTGGTGGCAGAGGCATCGGTGATGGTGTTTATCCGGCGGTCCGTTGGGTGTTGGCGAATTTTGAGTCGTTTGGTTGGATTCGGGTTAGGTTTGGACGATTGGGATTTGGAGGGAATGGGATATGGGTTGAGGGAGTTGGGCTCAAGTCAATGGGTAATGGGCTAGGGTCGACAAGTTTCGGGTGGGCCAAAAAATAAAGGGGGAGTTGAATTGTTTTGGGTCTGGGCCGAGATTTCGGGTGGTTCGGGCTGGTTATGTAGAAAATGGGGGTGGCCAGATGGGCTGCCCCTTTTAAAATGGGTGGTTGTTTTAGGTAGAAATTATTTTTGGGTTGGGAAATAAAATGGGTTATGGATCTAAAAATACAAAAGGGGTTTAATATTAAAAATTCTTTGAATAAAAAAAAATGTAAATTATTTAGAATATAATATAAGATGTGATAATAATAAAACATAATATTTGTGAAATGCTTAATTCTTAATTAAAAATAAAAAATACGATGTTGTTTTGCTAAAAATAAAATAATCTAGAATATTAGAATATAAACTATGATCATGATTTAAAAAGGCAAATGGCTGTAGAAATACGAATAATAATAATAATTATAATAATAATATTGAGAATAATAATGTATATGTATATATATGCCTATATGTATATATATATAAAATATTTTTTGGGGTATCAGAAAATATTTAAAATTGCAAATAAATCAAAAAGATGGGACAAAATTGGGTGTCAACACATGGTTCGTACAATCTTTTTCCATGCCTTTCTCCCCTTTCTTTTTGGGTCTATGCAGTCAAAATGGTAGAATATATCATTAACGTTTTACCTACCAGTACTCTTCATAATAAGACCCCCACCAAAAGTTTCTACCATCGGATCCCCTCCTATGATCACCTTCGGATTTTTGGATGCCTTTGCTACCCAAATCTTGCCTCCACGATCCCGCATAAATTAGCATCACACACCGCTCCATGTGTCTTCTTAGGCTTCCCGTCTAATCATAGGGGGTATTTGTGCTATGACATATCTACATGTAAAATCCACGTCTCTCGTTATGTCATGTTTGATGAGATAATCTTCCCATTTCCAAACATTCAAAATTCCTGAAACACGGACTACACATTTCTCGACGAGTCGGATGCCTCCCTTGTCGTACTCATCAAACTACATCGTACCACCGCCACTGCCCCCACTATTCAGTCAGCACCACCCAATCCCACTACTACCACCAGTGCTCTACCGAAATATTCCCCGGCAGCGCCGACCCGACCCGCCGTCGTCTCCTACACTCGTCGGCAAACCAATTCGACAAACCCAATCTCTCCGTCGCCTGCCGCCCATCCTCCCATCGTCCAACCCAGCCCAACGACTGCCTCACCGTAACTCCATCATTGTCCTCTCATCCAGTCATCCACCTCAAAACCATCACCGATATCGGGCCTAAACCAAGTCAACCCTATCCCGTTGATCTGACCCGATACCCACCCACACCCCACCAGTCACAATCATGAAATCGACCCCCATTCACCCATATCCCATCGATCTATTCCGACAATCACCCATCACTGCCACTGCCACGATGACCCCAACCCAGTAACCAACCCCTGACCCGACAACCCAACAGACCGCACCCTACCCCTCTACCCAAACATCCATTGCCCCCACGCACAGAATGGAAACCCGTGCTCAACATAGAATTTTCAAACTCAAAGTTCACTTTAACCTATCCATACAAACTATATCTCCAATTCCCAAAAACCTAAAATTAGCCAAACTCGACTCGAATTGGAATGCGGACATGCGTGAGGAATTTAATGCTTTAACAAAACAGCAGACTTGGGATCTAGTTCCTAAGCCGGATGGGGTTAATGTGATTCAATATATGTGGTTATTTCATCACAAATTCAGTAACAGTGGTAATCTTGAGCGCCATAAGGCGAGACTTGTGGCTAATGGTACTAATCAGCAGGAGAATATTGATTGTGGTGAGACATTTAGTCTGGTGGTTAAACCGGCTACTATTCACACAGTTCTAAGCATAGTTATGTGAAAGAGTTGGCCGATTCATCAGCTTGATGTGAAGAATGCATTCTTACATCGAGACTTGAAAGAAATTGTTTACATGCACCAGCCGCCAGGCTTTGTCCATCCGGAGACTCCTCATTATGTATGTCATCTTCGAAAGTCACTGTATGATTTGAAACAAGCCCCAGGGAGTGGTATGAACGTTTTGCTATTTACATTATGTAGATTGGATTTGTGTGCAGCAAGTGTGATCATTCTCTATTTATCTTTCATCGAGGTAGTAACATTTCATACTTGTTATTATATGTGGATGATATTATTCTCACTACCTTTTCTGATGTGTTGAAAAATGAGATAATTTCTCTACTTAAATTCAAATTTGTTATGACTGACTTGGGGAAGTTGAGTTACTTCTTGGGGATCTCAGTAACTACATCTGCAGATACTATATTTTTGTGTCAGCGTAAGTATGCAGAAACAATTGTGTACATTGCTAAAATGGCGAACTGTAAGATCATGCCTACTCCGGTAGACTCAAAATCGAAACTCAGTGTTGTTAACGGTGATCCAGTGTCCGACCCTACCCTTTATAGGAGCCTCGCAGGTACACTTCAGTATCTTACTTTTACCAGGCCTGATATTGTTTATGTTGTTCAACATGTGTGTTTATTTATGCATGCCCACAGGGAGTCTCACTTTATAGCTCTTAAACGTATCATTCGATACGTTAATGACACTCTTGATTATGGATTACATCTCTATCCATCTGCACCGATCATGTTGATATCATATACGGACGTCGATTGGGCAGGTTGTACGGACACACGGCGTTCCACCTCCGACTACTGTGTGTTCTTGGGAGATAATCTCATTTCGTGGTCTGCCAAGAGGCAAGCCACCATATCCCGATCAAGTGCATATATAGAATATAGAGGCATAGCAAATGATGTTGCTAAGATCTGCTGGCTCTGAAACCTTCTCTTGGAGCTTCATCGTCCCTTGCATAAGGCGTCTAAGGTGTACTGTGATAACATATATGCGATCTACTTATCTCATAACCCGGTTCAGCATCATAGAACCAAGCACATTGATATAGATATACATTTTATTCTTGAGAAGGTTGCTATATGTCATGTTAAGGTGTTGCATGTGCCTTCTTCGTATCAGTATGCAGATATCTTCACTAAAGGACTTCCTAGACAGCTATTCCTAGACTTCTGATCCAGTCTCAGCGTTCGGCCTCATCCCGCTCCAACAGAGAGGGTGTATTAGCGAATATTGACATATTTTGTAATTAATAGTAGTGTATAATTATGGTAAATAGAGGATCCTTATTCAATTAGGATTCAACATTGTACACACTATATATATTTGTATTAATGAGAAATATTCTCCAAGGGAGATTCATACAATCTTACACTTTTATATAGTCGTTGTTGGGTCTTTCACTTGTGCTTATATTATTCCTTCGGGTACTTTTTATTTTCTTTAAATTGGTATTAGAGCTTGTGAGATCCGATCAAAGCCTCGTGTGAGATTTGATACATATAAAAGAATTTACCAAATTGTCCCATTTTTGTGTTTGATGGCAAAAATAATTTTGAGAGTTGGTATCAACAGATAAATAATTTCTTCAATGTTGTTGGACTATGGTCCATTGTTGATACATGGTTCGTGAAAACCCCAGAAGGCATAACATTGATTGGTGAAGAAGCTACACAATTGGAGAAAAATAGTAATTGAATTATAAGTCATTTTACTACATCAATAGCAAAGTCCAATTACATATTAATAACAAATATATGCATGCAGAATCAACAAATGAGGCGTGGACAATTTTGATGAAATCATATCGACGTGCTACATACGTGAAGAGAGAGAAACTTCAAGAGCTCTAGAGGCAATAAGAGTTAGCCCAAATAAAACAAACAGAATCTGTTGAATAATTTTTTACAAGAATTAGAGAAATTGTTAATGATATGAAGGTCAATGGAGAAGTATTGGAAGAAGTTAAACTTGTTGAAAAGATATTGCAATCTCTAAAATTAGAGTTTCACACCAAGAAGACAGTTCTTGAGTCTACCCAGGATCTTAAAACTTTGAGACTTGATGATCTAGAAGATGAATTGATGAAATATGAGATGTTCCTGAATCAACAAACATATGAGATAGTGGAGGAGGTATGGCAAACAAAGGATGATCAACCAAAAGAAAAAGAAGAGTCATCAAATCTGACAGAATTAAATCAAGAAGATCAGAATTCAGAAATAGTAGAAGATAGAGGTAATTTTTGTTGTGGTGTAGATGTTTTTTATTGCAAAGCGGACTCCAATAATGTCCAAATTGATTTATCAATAATTTCTGAAATGACTAAAAAGGATAACTTGGTGGAAACTGATGCTCTTTCGATAGAAATTACTAGTGTTTTAAGTCATGAGGCATGTAATAGACGTGATTGATCTATACAAGGTGAGGCTACTGAAAAAGAAATTGAAATACCCTCTATTGTCGCACAAGAAAAATTATTTGAAGGTAATGAAGATGAATCCAGTGATGAAAGAAGCAAAAGAGTTCACTAAGAGCAAGTTTTTGACAATCTAGCCAAAATTGAAGCAGAAACAACTAAGGGTCCAGATCCGCAATTGATGTGCATGATTATGGATATTGAAGATACAATAAACTTTTAGCCATTATTCAAAATTCTAGATTTCGAAGAGCATGAAAAATTGTTAGTTGATGATGCTACTCAACCACATACAAAAAGGCGAATTGAAGTTTAATAGGCACGCAAGGTCAAGTATAAATCAATGAGAGAAATATATGATTTTAAAGCAAGACTAGTTATTCAGGGATACAAGAAGAAGAACGAATATGATGATGATATTTTGAAGATGTTTAACATGGAGAAAGTCAAATTAACTTTGAATCATGTTGAAGAGAAACTGAAGCTGGCCAAAGATGGCACCGCAATTTTGTCGATGCTACATATTTCAGGAAATTGTTCCAGGGTCTACGGTTGTTGACTTCTACAAGATATGATATTGTTCATCACGCTCAAGTTTGAAGATCTTGGTTTAAGGGAGGCAATGTTGAAATTAAACCAAAATTATTTATTTAAAATTGATTAGAATTTGATATTTGATAGTTTATTCAATCCAAGTCTAGTTAGGATTTATTTATCAAAGTCTAATAGGAATAGATTTTCTAGTCATAGTCTATTTTGATTTTTTAGTATTATAAATATGGGTACTCTGTTACAAGAGTTTTGAGCTATTGAGTAAAACCTCCTACCTCCTCTCTCTAATTTGATAAATTTCTTTTATATAGCCGTTGTTGGGTCTTTCACTTGTGCTTATATTATTTTTTCGAGTGTTTTTTTTATTTTCTTCACGTATAATTAAAATATCTTTTGTGATATGCCAAATTTGTTGCATGATAAATATGTATTCACACCAAATATTTATATCAAATCAACGTAATATTATAATAGAGTAATTTAATAAAGAAAAATATATATTAATTAATTATGATTAAGTGTATGTTTATACCTCTCAATACATGTTATTGGTTTGGTTCAAACATAACTTTTTACAGGTATGACATTATGTGCTCATGAGTCATAGAACGTTTACTTTAAAGTAAGATGCTTTAAAAAAATTTAAATGATGAACTGCATGGAAACAGATGTAACGAAATGATAAGGTGAGTTCCATAGATTTTATGTATCAAATTAAAGTAAAGGGTTTAAGTTCATCGCACCATTATTACCCAAAATTTCGATGGACTCGGTTCTATTCATTGGCATATATTACCTCAAAAAATCTTTTTCCTTTTAAAATTAGTCGGCTATTAGCTGTCATCCGATGATCGCCTTTGTAGCTACTTATTTGTTTTTTCCCCTTTTAAGATATAGATTTACCACCTTATTCCCCTTTTCATTTATTTTTTCTCTTCAAATTTTATTTAACACTATTAGTTTTAAGTTAAAATTATAGAATTGCTATAATCTTGGAGAAGCTTCCTCTCTTGTTTTTAATCTTAACAGCAACAGTACTAGAAGCAGTTTAACAACTCTTGTTTTTTTCTAGTCAACAAGTTTTTAACTTTTCCAATTTTCAGACACATAGGTTCTTTCATCCTACACGTGGTTTGGTTATTTCCTTACGCATCGAGACAACCAAAATTTCTTTCTTCACACCTATTAACAACTTGTCATTGGCATGATCTTTGGAATGAACTTGTAGAAATGGAGAAAGACGTCCATCTTTTTTTTTTTTTGTAATGGATTGTATATTAGGATCGATCTTAAATATTAGTAGTAAATCTTTTTTTATTTCTCATTCGGCATTTGGTATTTGCTTTAGAGACTAATTTAAATTCGTGTAGCAAAATACATTTTGAAAGTAAACGTTTTTACTAAAAATGATTTAATTTTCAAAGCTCAAATATAAGATCTTTGATTAATGATTGAAGAATACTTATCAGCTAACACAACTTTTAAGAGTTCATTTGGTACGCGGGATAAAAATAATAATTTCATAATAGAATTTAGGATTAACTTTATCTCGTGTTTGATTTAAGATATTAACTATGTTACACCCCGTAGTTCTACGTCAAGATAAGACACTATGAAACCTAAGTGATTCGGGGAGGTTAAACACATTATATTTAGGATAGCGACGGTTGTTCAAGTTTAAAGAGGTGCGACATAGCTAAATGTATCACCCTTGTTATATCCCGTATTTTTTTTCCAACATATGTATGACCAAGTTGAATGCACCTAAATGAGAAAAATGAGATTTTGAACAAATAAAAACGAGTTGCTTGCTTGAGTTAAACAATCTTCAGAACATTATTTATGAAGTCCCACCGAACCGTGTCGTAAGCTTTCATCAAGTCCACGTTTATAGCACATCTGGGGAGCCCTTTAGCATGTGACTTAATTATTAAATGAGAACAAGACACGTATTTAAATAAACGGGGGCAGCATGTGACACCTATTAATTAAGCAAGTAGGTGACAAGTAGGTGTATCACCTACTTGCTAAGAGAAAATGCCACTATTTAAGATACGAGCAAGAGAGGGGTCGGCCAAATTTTTAAAGGGATGAATCCTTTCATTCTCTCCTCAATATTTCAGAACATAGAGGCCCCTAAGTGTTCTCTCCCTCCTGATTAGCCCCAGCCTTAGGTGATTTCAAGTATAACAAAGTGATTCTAATGCGGAGAAATCGGAGGTGCTTGCTAGTTTACATTCCTTATTCTTGTGACTGCGTTGGAGGTTACTTTAAGGTGAAGTGAGCCTAAGTTTTGACTGTTCTAAAATTGTGAGGTGAGTTTATGCTTCTCCTTCGCTTGTCTAAGCCTCTATGAGTTGTGGATTGGTTGTAAAGACTAGAATTTGTAAGTTTTCAAAGAGTTAGCATGTTGTTGTTGTTGCGCCATTACTGGGCTGTTGAAAACTTATTTAAGTTGAATTCATAGATGGTTTACATGAGAAGAAGCTTACTTATGTATTGTTGGTTGTGTTACTCGATTTGAAAGAAAAGAGAAGTTGGAAACATATTTTTAGTAATTTTAAAATCGTAGTTATGCTGTTGTTAATTATTGAATTGTTTGGGAGGTGTTCTTGCAGCATTGTATGGATGGAAAATTGGGAGAATAACCTGAGTATATTGTTGTTGTTATTATTGACATATTCCTGGAAAAAGAAGAAGGAAAGGGTTTGAAAATATGGTTTTATTAGACATGAACTGAGTTTGTCGCTCGACGTATCGTTTGTAATGGTTGTATTACGTATAGCTACTGGTTGTTGTTGGGTTGTTGCTACATTATTGATCGTGGGGAAATGTAACAAAAATAGGGGAGGTGCAGACCGTTTAAATATAAAATAAGCTTATCGTTTGTTGTATAATAGTTGTATCTTTCGTAGCTTAACGATAGAGTCATTATTGTTGTTGTAGATTAAGGTGCGATAAGTTAAGCTCAATATGATTATTGGGCAAATTGTCATAAGGTATGTAATTGCTATCCCTTCTTTCTATGGCATGATTCTGTAACTAAAACAGTACTATTTAGAAATATATATAGAAAGCGTTTATAATGAATTTATGCCCTTATTGAGATGTCATTCAGATCTTGTTGTTTGTCCCTTGTTGGGAGTACTTTCATGTTGCAGAGCTTCCCGTAAGATCGTGTATTCTTAAGATTTCGAAAGGTTGGAGTACAAGCCACTTCTTTATGTAAAGGTATAATGGATTGAGAAGTAGTTTGTAATGTATATATGGTTCAGTTTATGGATGCTAGATAGGATTCACGACGTCCATACACATAATGTGCTAAAGTAAAGATATCGTAGAATGTATAGAACGACTAAACGTACGAGTATGATTTGGGACTTACGGTGATTGTCCCTACTAACTAGCTGACCATAGAGATGGTTTAAGAAAAACTAAAGCAAATAAAGGAGAAATGAAGTAAAGAATATAATAAGGTGTTAATGTCTTCATAATAGGAGGCCAACGATCTTTTAATGAAAGGCCTTGATTCTTTGACTTGTTAAGTTCTAGCTATGTATTGTATGTTGTGTTGACATTGTTATGACGGTGAGTCGAGCCTTATGGAAGTTTATGAAATGCATAGGTGTCCCGTAAACGTTGACTATGAACGACCTGTGAAATACGTAGTTCAACGTGCGTAGAGATGAGTCCTATGGACGATCTTTTGATGAGCGCATATGCAGTCTATAAGAGTTGGTTATGGATGGTCTAATAGTACGCATAGCCTAACTCATGTTATAAGTGAGCCTTACGGACGGTCTGCTTTGCTACGCGTAAGCGCCACCCTTATGTCCCTTGTATGATGTGATTGTTTCATGATATAAAGTGTTACATACCAGTATTTTCTTGACAGACTATGATTTAGCTAAGATAGGTAGAAATGGTGTGGCATATGTAGCCGTAGAGAGTTGTTATAGATAAAGTCCTAACGACATAAATAGAGTAATTGTATGATAGCCAGAACAATATTATAGATAGGAGGTCTACAATTAAACAGAGAGCTCATGTAATCTCAGAGGACCAGGGTACGGTAAGCCAACCTAGAGTATTCAGTATGTTCGTTCTACTCTTCCAGTGAAGATATCTTTCATGTATTTATTCAGGTTCAGGAGCCTCAATGCTTATTATGTTTATGTTATTTGCCTTATATATTAGGTACATTCCTTTGTACTGACGTCCCTTTGTTGGGGCGCTGCATTCACGCATGCATGTTCATGTATCTATTTTGACAAGCCCTCACAGTAGATAAGGTTGCTAACTACAAAATGATCGGTAATACTCCATCTCCTCAGGAGTGCAGCCGGATCTAGAGATGACTATGTTTTGGATTGTATATACACTTTACGGGAGGGTCCCGACCAAGTTATGGATGTCAACTCTTAGAGGCTTAGCATATATATGTTTAGCATGTATAGTAAATTTTGTGGCCTTGTCATCCCTTGTTTATGATGTCTGATTTGTTTAGTCGTAGAATATCATAATGGTCTTATCGGCCCGCATAAGGTATATATATATATATATATTGAGTTCCAGTTTGGTTGGGATAATGGTCCACTTACAAATTTCATTACGAGTTGGTCTTATGGTCTTAAGCATTCTGATTTATGTCCAGAATCGATAAGTTATAGTTTGGTATGCACGGGATCTGAATATGATATCGGGTGCCCACTACGTCTCCTCAAATTTAAAGCGTGACAAACTAATTACGGAATAACTTTTACACTGAGATGATGGGATTAGATATCCCACCATATAGGATTGGATATCTCACAATTATACCAAATGACCCCGGAATAGTATAGTATAATAAACATTGAAGATTACTATATTAGTACTAAACCATAGAATAACTTACTCCTCCCGTCTTAAATTAATTATCATTTTTTTTGTTTACACGTTTCTTGATAAATATTAATTAGGAAAAATATTTGATCTATTTTAGATTTATTAATGTCTAAGATATAATCTCTCTCCATTAACTATTTATTCTATTTATGTATCATCTTCATTAATGACAAAGGGTAAAATAGAGAAAAAAAAATTAATTTTATTTTGAATTTTTAAAATGATAAATAATTTGAGTCAACTATTTTTAGTAACTACGATAAATAATTTGGGACGGAGAGAGTATTACTTAGTGAACCTTATAGTTACATTCCAATAATTTTGATTGCACTTTTTACTATTTCCATTCTTTTAGCCCAAAAAAAGCTAGTAACTTTTTCTTCAAAATTTTAACTGAACAACCAGTTTCTGCAAAAACTTGAAGAATTCGCCCAAACGCATCCTATAGGTAGGAAGAAGAGCCACCATCATAGCTGGTCTGTTTATATTACTTCTGTCAGTAGACGTGTCCTCTCGCGTGTGGTTAAATAGGTATGATATTTATCAGCGTGCAGCGCACGTGATCCGCGCTTTTGATAAAAAATTATTCTCAATTGTGTTTTATAACGATGATTGTATATATTTTTCATTTAATAGTGCCTAACAGACACCTGTACTTGTTCGCTTTTAATATATCGATTATTGTTGTAAAAATCAAGTTCGAAGTAGGATGAAACAATCTTCTTTCTTTCAAGTGAATATTTCACTTTTCATATGCTAGATATTTTATAAACATATTGAATGAGGTATCTTGCAAGAGTAAGGGATACATACTTAAAAAATGGACCTCTACATTATAGTGGATACATAGTCGTTACTTCATCTACTATTTACTATAGTGGGATACATAGTTATTACTACACATAATGGTGAAGAATAGTGAACATCCACATTATTAATTTCATAACATTGCCCCTTTGATGTCCATAGATGACGTGCCTCGTTAAAATCTTACTATGAAAATCCCAGTGGAAAAACTTCTAGTGAAAGAAAAAGAGTACACATATCTTGTGATACACATTTCTTGCTGCCTCGTAAAAAACCTTATCAAGGAAAACCCAATGGAACAAAATCTTGATTAAGGAAAAAAGAGTACAACGTGTATTACTCCCCCTGCTAAAAACTTCACTTAATGTCTCGGAGACGATGCATCCCAATCTTATGTATCATCTTCTCAAATATTGAGGTTGGTAATGTCTTAGTGAACAAGTCTGCTAAATTGTCACTTGAACGAACTTGTTGAACATCTATTTCGCCTTTCTTTTGAAGATCATGAGTGAAAAAGAAATTTGGCTAAATGTATTTTGTCATGTCTCCTTTAATGTATATTCATGTTAATTGAGCTGTGCATGCATCATTCTTTTCGTACAATGCTGTTGGAATATTCTTTTTCAAAGAAAGACCACATGTTTCCTGAATGTGTTGAGTTATTGACCTCAATCAAACACGTTCCCGACTTGCTTTATAAATGACTATTATCTCTGCATGATTTGAAGAAGTAGCAACCATAGTTTGTTTGGTTGAACGTCATGATATAGTTGTACCTCCACATGTAAATAAATAACCTATTTGAGATCAACTTTTATGTAGGTTAGACAAATATCCTGCATCTGCATAACCAATTAGTTGTGAGTCTAACTCATTTAAATAAAATAATAACATATTAAGAGTTTCTCGGAAGTATCTGAATATATGCTTAATACCATTCCGGTGTCTTCTTGTTGGGGAAAAACTAAATCTTGCTAATAAGCTTACAGAGAATGCTATATCTGGTCGAGAATTACTGGCAATATACATTAATGTTTCAATTGCACTAAGATATGGTATTTCAGCACCAACAAGCTCTTCATCATTTTCAGAAGGTCGAAATGGACCTTTATTAATATCAAGTGATCTCACAATCATTGGGGTACTCAATGGATGTGTTTTATCCATGTAAAATTTCTTTAAGATATTTTTCGTATATGTTGATTGATGGATAAATATTCCATTTGTAAAATGCTCAATTTGTAGATCAAGACAAAATTTTATCCTTTCAAGCTCTTTCATTTCAAATTCATTTTTCAAACATTCTACGGCCTTTAGAAGCTCCTCAGAAGTTCCAATTATATTCAAGTCATCGACATATACAACTATTATGACAAATTCAGATCCGGACCTTGTCATAAAGACACAAGGATAAATTGGGTCATTTTTGTATCGTTCTTTTAGTAAGTATTCGCTTAGGCGATTATACTGCATGCTTCCTGATTGTTTTAATTCATATAAAATTTTTAAAGCTTTATTGAACAAGTTTTCCGGTAATTTTTATATGCTTCAGGAATTTTGAATTCTTCAGAATTTTTCATAAAAATATTGTTGTTCAGTGAGCCATATAAATAGGTTGTGAAAACATTCATTAGATGTATATCAAGTTTTTCATGGACTGCCAGATTTATAAGATATCTGAAGGTGATTGCATCCACCATAGGAGAATATGTCTCCACATAATCAATGTCAGGTTTTTTGCGAAAATTCTTGTGCCATAAGTCATTCTTTATATCGTACGACTTCATTTTTTTCATTCCGTTTTCGCAAAAAAAATCATTTGTACCCCCCAATGGATTTATACCTTCAGGTGTTCAGATTATAGGTCCGAAAACATCACATTTTTCAAGCAAAGCTAATTCAGTTTGAATTGCATCTTTCCATTTTGGCCAATCATTTTTCTTTCTACATTCATTGACAGATTTTGGTTCAAGATTCTCATTTTGTTGCATTATTTCATCAGCAACATTATAGGTAAAAATAGTTTCAATAATTTTATCATTTCGGTTTCATTTTTTTTTAGGAAACATAACTTATTGAGATCTCTTCATTTTTATTATTTTCAGGTACCTGAACCTCTTCCGAGGTTTGATCAATTGTTATGTATCGTTGCTCTTCTTGAGCAACCGCCTTCATATTATGATCATTTTGATTATTTGCTCCTTTTCTTTTTCGAGAATTTTTATCTTTGTAACCAGTAGGCGTATCACGTTTCAAGCGTGGTTTAGACTCATTTACGTTAGTTGATTGCCTTATTGGGACATCAACTCAAATTGGAGCATTAGCAGCTGAAATATGAGATTTAGTAATCCTTGATAGGTCAGTGAATGCATCTAGCAGTTGATTTGTAATGTTTTGCAAATAGATCATCTGTTGAACCTCTTGTTCACATTGATTTATTCGAGGATCTAAATGAGATAGTGATAATGCATTTCAATCTATCTATTTCTCTAACTGCTTATTTTCTCCCCCTAATGCTGGGTATATTGATTCATCAAAATGGCAATCAGTAAATCTTACCATAAATAAATCTCCAGTCATAGGTTCTAAAAAATTTATAATAGAAGGAGATTCATACCCAATATATACCTCCAATTTTCTTTGGGGATCCATCTTTGTGCGTTGTGATGGAGCAATTGGAACATATACCGCACATCCAAATATTCTAAGATGGAAAATATTCGGCTCCTGGACAAAAGCCAGTTGTAATGTGGGAGACTTTATGATAACTTATGGGTCTGATCACTCGCATGCCTCTGTGGTCAATGGGAGCAGCAAAAGATCAAACCCCACCCTACTCGGCTCAAGCCGAAGAGCTGAAATCCACTTGACTGGTTGGAGATGAGTTCTTGTTCTTAAGATTTAGAAATCCTAGTGCGCTATTGCACCCTTCCAGTCCATTGATTGTTAGTTCTCTTGAGACTTCTGTTACATTCCTTAAGTCAGTCTTAAGTGTAGATAGCGCTATATGCTAACGATAAGATTCAATGGTCTGCGTTGCTTGATGCTCCGATCAAAAATAAATCAGTGGGGCCATGCCGGTATGACTGAATATGCGTTAGAAAGGTCAATCTCTCCCCTATGACACCAAAAAAAAGGTTCCTCCATTCTTTGCACAACTATTTCAGGTATCGACAAATTGGGAACCTGCGGGGGGCTTCAGGTAGGGCATCGGGAACCTACGGGGGATTTCAGGTAGGGCATCGGGAACCTACGGAGGATTTCAGGTAGGGCACTAGGAACTTGTGGGAGCGCCCCTTGTCTCCCGCTAAAATTTGCACAAGTTGTTGCAGGCAAAATAGCATGACCCTATACCGAAATGAGAAGTTTTGTTCTCATAAGCATTGGTCTAGCAATTAATTGGAGGCATTTGATCAATGATTCTGCTAGACCATTTTGAGTATGAACATGAGCAACCGGATGCTCAACTGTTATCCCTGTTGATATAAAATAATCATTAAAATCGTGGGATATAAACTCAGTAACATTATCAAGACGTATTGTCTTAATTGCATAATCTGAAGATTGTGCTCTTAATCTTATTATTTGAGCAAGCAATCTCGCAAATGCCATGTTACGAGTTGATAATAAGCACACATGTGACCACTTTGTAGATGTATCTATTAAAACCATATAATATCTAAATGGTCCACATGATGGGTGAATGGGCCCACATATATCACCCTGTGTATGTTTCAGATATGCAGGGGATTCAATTCTGACTTTAATTGTTGATGGTCTAGTAATCAATTTACCTTGAGAACATGCACCAGAAGAGAATTCCTTAAATTGAAGAATCTTCTGGTTCTTCAAAGAATGTCCATATGAGTTCTCAATTATTTTGCACATCATATTAGAATCGGGATGACCCAACTTGTCATGCCAAATAATAAAATTATTTGAATCAGTAACTTCTGATTTACCATGACATGTGTTTCAGTCGTGCTAATACTTGTGTAGTATAAGCCAAAAGAAAGAGCGGATAGCTTTTCATGAACATATTTCTTACCCGATATCATTGTAGTAATATAAAAATATTCAATCTTTTCATCATTTGTACTCTCAATATGATAGCCATTTTGGCGAATGTCTTTGAAACTCAGTAAGTTTCTTTGAGACTTGCTACAATATAATGCTTCATTAATCGCCAAGTTTATTTCTCCGAATAGTAATAAATTAGCTTTTTCGGAGCCTTCAATTAATCTTGTACTTTCAAATATTGTATTAACATTGGCTTCTTCTTCACCAAATAAGAGAAATATTTCTTATCTCTTAAAATAGTGTGTGTTGTAGCACTATCTATAAGACATCATGCATCATCGTAATTGATCTTGGGTCCAACTGATGACTGGAGAATTTTCATTTTCTTCATAAAAATAAAAAGTATATTATAAGAAATGTGAAAACAACAAAAGAAACTTTAACAAACTGATTTTAGAAAATACATATAACAAGAACAAATTAGTGACAAACAAAGAAAAATAACTTTTCTTATAGTGATATTCCCAGTGAGATGATCAGTTCTTCAGTCAATATCATCATAGAAGCCTTCAACTTCTAAATGAGCTATATTTGAGAGGCCTTTAAAATCGTCATCTTTATAAGCAAGATTTGCCTCAATATAATCATATTTATTTGAGGGACCTGCTTCATCATCATTATTTCGAAAGGTCAAGTGAGCCTCCACTTTATTTTCTTTTCTCTTGAGGGAGGATTGATAAGCTTGACAAAATGATTGGGCATACAACAAACATGTACTCAATGACCTTTCATACCACACCGGTGGCAAATATTAACTTTACCTTTTGAAAGATTATTTTGAGAGCCCTTATTATTCTCATGTTTATTCTTGACGATAATTGTGAAGTCCCCTTCCACGTCCACGACCACGGTAATTATTTTGCCTTCTTTCAGACTTATCACAAGCTATTGCTGCATTCACTTCAGGGAATGGAGAAGATCCAGTGGGATGAGGTTCATGATTTTTTATTAACAAAGTATTGTTCTGCTCAACCACAAGTAGGCAGATAATTAAATCATGATATTTCTTAAACCCCTTTTCACGGTATTGTTATTGTAGCAGCACATTTAAAGCATGAAAAATAGTAAAAAATTTCTCCAGTAAGTCATCATCAGTGATAGTGTCTCCACATAATTTAAATACAAAACTTACTTTATGGATATCATAATTATAATCAATTACACTTTTAAAATCTTGGAATCGAAGGTGTATCCAGTCATATTGAGCTTTCGGTAATACCGTCAGTTTTAGATGTTCATATCGATCCTTCAAATTATTCCACAGTTCAAGTGGATATTTCACAGTTAAATATTTAGTTTTTTAATCCTTCATTAGGATGACGACGAAGAAAAATCATAGACTTGGTTTTATCTTGACTTGATGTTTTATTTTTTTATTTAATAGTATCCCCAAGACCTTTAGCGTCGGGGTGAATTTCAACATCAATGACCTATGATAAATAATTAGTTCCGATGATGTCAAGTGCCATAAATTTAGCTTTGATAAATTCGACATAGTGAAGCTATCATAGAAGATAAATAAGTTAGAGATAAAATAATCTCAAAATAATAGCTTTATTTCCACAAAAGAAAATATATTTTTTTCACAAAGAGTAGTCAATAGAATCCAATAACATAAAATCATGGTCTTATGTAAAGAAAAACTTATTCACAACCATCAATCAAGTTTTTAAATATTTATTTAATTTTTTCATGGAACGTATGCTAAGTGAAGAAAAATGCAAAAATATATAAGCATACACATAATTTGCATTGGACAGCAAGTCAAGAACCAAGAGAAAAAGACAAAAATTTCAGTAAATCTATAACCAATTAGCTAGCTAGGTTTCTGGTTTACTACCGTAAGTTTTAGATGTTGATATCTATCCTTCAAATTATTTCAATTCAAGTGGATCTTTCACAGTTATATATTCAGTTTTAATCTTTTATTAGGATGATGACGAAGAAAAATCATAGACTTGACTTTATTTTAACTTGATATTTTATTTTCTATTTAATAGTATCCCCAAGGCCTTTAGTGTTGCGGTGAATTTTAGCATCAAAGATCCATGATAAATAATTATTTCTGGTGATGTCAAGTATCATAAATTCAAGCTTTGATAAGTTTGGCATAATGAAGCTATCATAGAAGATAAATAAGTTAGAAATAGCATAATCTCAAAATAATAGCTTTATTTTCACAAAAGGAAAAATATTTTTTTTCACAAAGAGTAGTCAATAGAATCCAATTAAATTAACAATAACATAAAATCATGGTCTTATATAAAGAAAAACTTATTCACAACCATCAATCAAATTTTTAAATATTTATTTAATTTTTTCATGGAACGTATGCTAAGTGAAGAAAAATGCAAAAATATATAAGCATACACATAATTTACATTGGACTGTAAGTCAAGAACCAAGAGAAAAAGATAAAACTTTCAATAAATCTATAACAAATTAACTAGCTAGGTTTCTGGTTTATTACATTAGATAAATTGAAAATATTATATTGGTCATCAACCAAATATTATAATGGTCTTCTGCTTTATATTATGAGATAAGATAAATGATCATTTTGTTTTCATGGTTAGATTGTAATGAGTATAATCACAAATAAAACATAAAGCAGATTTCATATAAAAGAAATGTGTACCAACAGTTTGATAATTTTAACACTAGATCGAGTTTTTAAAACCACACTTTGTTAAACCTTGAGATTAGAAACTTAGTGCTGATAACATATTGTAAAAATCAAGCTCAAGATAATAATATAAGAATAAGAGAAATAATATAGGATGAAATAATATAAAATGACTTTCTTCTTTTTTTCAAGCGTGTTTTTCACTTCTCATAAGCTATGACTTTTATAAGCATATTGAATTAAGTATCTTGCAAGAATAGGGAATATATAGTGAAAGAATGAACATCTACAATTATGATCATCCACTATTTATTATATTGAGATACATAGTCATTACTTCATCCACTATTTACTATAGTGAAATACATAATCATTACTATACATAATGATAAAAAATAATAAAAAATTAAATTTAAGTAATGGACATCCACATTATGAATTTCATAACCATTATCATGCTTTATGAAATATCAACCAGATATTTTAACTCGATCAAAATATGAGTTTTAAACATCCTTGATACTATATGTATTGCTCAACCGCCCTTGCACGGATGGCACATCAACCGACATCGCTTGTCAGATTAAAAAACATCAATATTTGTGCTTTAAGCTTGGCCTGTTTAATATTTTTGAAGTAACTAACTTGAGAGGAAGTGTAGAAGAGTAGAATCAGAAATACAAGATAGCAGGGCACACTACTACAAGAAGAAATGTATTTGTCAATAATTTTTTGATGTTATTGTCAAAAGTAATTTTCGCAACAACAAAAATTTGTATCCCGTTGCAATAATCTTTGATGCGAAAAGTTTTCGCAATAACTTGTCTCATTTACGATTTTTAGCAACAATATATTAAAGTTTTGTTGCCATTTACGATTTTTAACAACAATATATTTATTTTTGCTAAAATTTCATTGTCAATTCTATACTTTCTTGTAGTGACAATTTGGTGATTTAGTGAGTTAGTTAGGGTGTTAGTTACTAATTAGCTCGATTAGTATTAGTGAATGAGTATCTCATGTATATAAACTTAAGTTCCTCATTTGTAAACCTCAGTTGAATAACATTCAATACAATAATACCCTCTCTACTATGCTTATATCTTCTTCTTCTCTATTGACCCTCTAGGGTTCATCTCATTCTTCAATTACTTCATGTCATTTTCTTAATGTCATGCCATAGAGACAACACTAACATAATTATGCTCAACCAAACAATGAAAGGGGACAGTGATGGCCAAAGGGTTCTCATACTCCTCAATTCTTTGCCTAGAGATAGATGCAATCAAAATTTGTTCATGACAGATTTGACGAAAGTGATTAAAAAAATATCTTACAAAGCTTTCTCTAATCATTTAATTTCGACAAACAAGTTATTATACGAATATACATATTGATCATTTATAAAAATAAAAAAAACTTTATTCTTTCATATAAAATTACTTATTCAGAGTTTTAATTTTAATCATATTAAAATTATTTTACAAAATTATATACTATATTATTTGTCTGACAATATCACGCACGTGCCGAAAATTAGTTATACAAGAAAGTGGGCCGACGTTGTGAACGCACACTATAACCAGAAGTTGACCGAGGAAAAAGGGTATCGGTGGTATAAATAATGTTAACGAAGGCCAATGGTGAACCAAAAATCTTTGCACAAAGAAACTTGATTTTCTTCGTGATATTTATAAGGAAATAAATATATTAAATTAGGTACGTCAAACAGTTCTATAATTAAAAAGAAAATGACAGAAGCAGTAGATCAATTGTCTTATCCATCCTAACTAGATATTATTCTTGATTTTAGGTTGATCAAGATATTAAACTAATGAACATGCTTTTTTTCCCAAGGAAGAAACCATTTTTAAGCACGAATTAAAAGATTAGAGCTACTCTTAAAGAAAAGAAACTATGGTAGCGACTAATTCAACAGCGGGCAGTTGCTTACAAGCTGATTTAAAATTGTATACATTAACAAATGACAACCAAAAACTTTTTAGCAATATCATGTAATTTTAAAATCAGTTACAAGTAGTTGAAGATCTGTAATAAACATACGTTGATTACGTCAAAAATAAAATCATAGCACGATATAATTGATTAAATTATACTAATACTGTGCATCAACGAAAACTTATATGTTGTCACTATGTATATAATTTAACTCTATACATATTAGTTTGGTCATGCATCATTAGATTGTTATAATTAGAGCTGTCAAAATGGGCCTTGAGGCCAGCCCAACTCGGCCCGCTATTAGGGTAGGGTTGAGTTAAGATTTTTAATCCCATTTAAAGTTGAGCCTTATAACTCCAACCCTTGGACCTCGAGGCTTAACCGAGGCTGGGTTGAGGCTGGCCCATAGACCCAAAAGCTATTTAATTTAAATTATAAATTTAAAAGAAAATTATGCAAAAAGAAGTAAAAACTAGAAATAGTGATTACCAATTAAGTCTTAGTATCTTCCACAATACTTTACTAGGTCAGTAAGCGTTAAATCCCGGATATAATTTCTAATCACCAAGTATAAAAGTTGCATCCATCACGAAGATGTCCAAACATTTGTTGCTACTCGAAATTGGTTGGACAGATTTACTCAAATTCAAAGTGGAAATATTTTTAAGTGAATTTAATCTTATTAATTTTGAAATATAGTTCTTAGATAATTTTTAACTAATTAAATTTGAATATGAATATAGATGAAGATGAAGATGTTAATTAAGATAATTTATTATAAACAAATTCAACCGCACTTGACAATGTTTTGTGTTGAATATACTATAAGTTGTCGTAGAATTATGTACTTTCATATAATCATATGTTAGAAATATTAACAAATTGACATACTTTATATTTGAATAAATGTTGAAAAGTGGTTTTCTTATAAAAATGAGAAAAATGAAGGGCTAGCCCGCCCCAGTCTGCGGCCCTTCTAGGGCTGGGTTGGGCTAGCCCTTTTAAGGCCCTTTCAAATGAAGGGTCGGCCTGTTCTAGCCCATCAAATTTCTTGGCACGCGAGGTTTGGGCTGGGTTGGGTCGGGCTGGGTCGGGCTGGACGGTTTTAACCACTCTAGTTATAATAGTTGGGTGGTTGTTGGGATTGAAATAACCAAGTGTCAGGCGGAAGCTAACAAAACAAATTTTTAACTACGATAAATTAGAAAAAAATAAAGATATATTAAAATAGGCATAATAATTATGCATATTTATTTGGTTAATTGACATATATATGAGAAAATTAATATACAAAAAATATAAAATTATTTAGAAAGTAATCTCTCCTGTTAAGACCCTTTTAGTGACTACATTATAGATATTCATTGTTATTTTGTTCTATGAATGAAATATCGTTAATTTATAGATAAGTCCAAATTTATTCTTCCAAGAAAAGTAATATATTTTCTTTCTGAAATAAAATACAGTTAAGATAAAAATCATATAAAATTAAAAAAATAAGGTCTAACCCTTGTTGTTCTATGAATGAAATATCGTTAATTTATAGATAAGTCCAAATTTATTCTTTCAAGAAAAGTAATAATTTTTCTTTCTGAAATTCTTTCAACAAAAGTAGAAGCCTTATGTACCTCTTTTAGAGTCTTCAAACATGTTTCTTCAGCCATAAGTTCATTTACCACATCTTCAACAGATGGTAAGGGTTTGCGGTGCAACAAGCCTGAACGACAATTCTCAAATTCTGACCGAAGACCCATCAATAGCTGAACAAGACGATCTTCATCTCTGCATTTAATATAAGCATCGCATGCTTGCAATTCAATAGATTCTGTCATAGCTAACTGATCCCACAAAGTGGTCATTGCACAGAAATAATCTTGAATGCCCAAGTCATTTTGTACTAGTGCACGAATTTCATATTGTAATTGATATTTAACAAAGAAAATTATTCTCCACAAACAATCTTGACAAATAATCTCAAATCTCTTTAGCAGTTTTGAACTTAGCCAATTGAACACCAATTCTTTGTTCAACAGAGTTATTAATCCAAGTAATAATCTTTGAATTATTGGTCTCCCAAGTCCTAAATAATTCATCAAAATTTTCATCTCCAAATTTAGGGCATTTGGTTTTTCCAGACATATAATCCCAAAGCCCCTTTCCCTTCAGAAAATTTACCATGACATAGCACCAATAGGAATAATTTTTTCCATCTAACCGAACACCAATAGTTTGCAAAGAATCATCACCTCCAGCCATTATGAATTTTAAACAGAAAAATCCCAAATAACAAGCAGCAATCCCAAATAACAAGCAAAAAAAAAAGGGGCAGATCTCACCAATCAGATGCGGAAGCCAAAAAGACGAAAGCCAGATGTGGAAGCCAAGATCAGAACGAGCACGAGCAGCCAAAACGAGCACGAGCTTCCAAAACAAGCCAAATTTTTTTTTTAACTGATACCAGGGGCGTGCTGCATGCAAACCTCCAACTAACTCACAGCGAAGTTGGATCCGCGATCGAACTAAAAATATTAACTTGTGCTCTTGGCTTTGATACCATGATAGAATAGATGAAAGTCTTTTATTCATAACATGAATTCTTACAAAGCAATAACAAGATAATAAAATAATAATATTCTTGAGAGCTAAAAGTGCAAGTAAAAGAAAAACAAGTAAAACCCTTTATATAGGGTCTATTACATGAGATACAAATGTGTTTTTTCAATATGGGACAAAAACAAATGCTAATAAAAATATGATCTTGCAATTTCTAATTTCACTAGTAGTCAACGTAATCAAATATCACAAAAAATTATATTGGAAAGTTCACAATCTAAATCATACTTGAGTTACGTGTGAGGAGTATCCACATACTAATGTAACATTGACTTTAATTGGAGGCATGGAAAGCAGAATGTGTTATTTGTACCTTGCCTAACTTAATACCTTCCAAGATTATTTCTCACACATATTCCTTATTTACCTTACATTTTTTAATGATGTTTACTACTTTCGAATTTCTTTATTTTCTATGCGAGTCATAGAAATTACGATCCCCTAATTAAAACTACGGAAAAGGGCTAAATATGTTCATGGACTATACAATATTACACGCATATGTCCCTATTTTAAATATTTTCCCGACGTGCTTTTACCGTTATGTTTTGCAGTTATTCGTGCCCTTGATTTAATGAAAATCTGAAAAAACTATTGGAGGGCATAATTGTTCAATTTCGCATAGTATAAGGGCATATTTGATCCATTGAAATTTCTGAACTACGTATTATACAAATAGTTCATAGATTTTTTTTGTAGTACACTTTATGCTAGCCAATGATTTTTTGGTACTTCATTTTGAAACTCCACACTTCGTGCAACTCCACACTTTGCTCTCTTATTCTTTCACTTGCTTATGAAATATCATAAGGTTCGAGTTCTTCAAATAGCTGTGAAAGAGTTTGTGGATGTGGAGATGCTGCACACCATCTTATATCATGGACTTCAAATAATTCTACTAAATTTTTATTATGCATGGAATTCGTGAAAGAGCCAGACCACATTAAATTTTATGTAAGAAACCGTACAAATGCTTAAAATATTATATTCTCTCTATTATTATTATAAAAAATTTAAGCACTGTGAAAGACGTTTTTTCATGTGTCACAAGTCTGATGTAAGTTATCTCTTTTTTCTTGTAATTTTTTTGTGGCAGATAGGTGGTGATTTTTTTATGTTTATGTTTATGTTTTGTTCCGACAAATCTTTTTCCTTATGATTTCTGTTGCATGTACTATCGTGTAGATATTGGGATTAGGAAGGTGAAATATTTCCAGAAAGAACTATACAGGTCATCAACGAATTGAAAAATAAAAAGGATGCTATCATTTGTAAAAATAATATTTTGAAAAGGGAAAATGGTGCTTTTATTAGTGAAAACAATCTTTAAAAAGATGAATGTAATTGCTTTTGATCTTTTAGTTGTATAATTTAGATGTAATGTAATGGTGGATGAATTGTAATTACAAATATTTTTTATGTTCTGAAATGCAATGATATTTTGTGCCATAATATTAAAAAATTTCAACAAATTAAACATGCCCCAATACTATGTCAAGTTGAAAAAATATGCCCTTCAATATATTTTCATTAAATCAAAGGGCACGAGTAGTCTAAAACGTAACGGTAAGGGCATATCTGAAACAATGTTTAAATAATAGGCAAAAACGCGTAATATCGCATAGCTGAAACCGTTAAAACTACACATTGATAGAGTACATGATCTGGACTGATTCATTTATATATTTGGGCCTATTGTTATTGGGCCAAATATTTTCCCTAGTTCTCTTGGGGACCCGGCCCATGTCCGATTTTTATTTTGCATTGTGATATTTATAAAAAGGGAATGGACCCTACTCATTTTTAATTAACGAGTCAGATTTTATTTATCCTTCATTGTCAGTTACTGTTGATCTATTTCTCTCTCACCGACATAGATAGATTAGGGCTAAAATCATTCGTATGATTCTCAATTTAACTCAAATTTCAAATTTAACATGGTATCAGACCATAGGTTCGAACGATAATCGATGAGATCTTGCTTTCCATCCGTTTGTTTCCACTGAAATTTGTATCGTATCCTCGCCGGCGATGAGTTTTGAGTTTTTTTCCGATCAACTAGGGTTTGTGTTTGGCTGGGTTGAGCAAGGCTTCACTCGTTCAAAGTTATGCGAAGGAGACGGTAATATTTCTGATCCAATCTCTTCACTGAATGATCGTGAACCTGTATTAACCACAGTTGCCCTAGTTTTCATCGATTTGTGATTTACTTCTTTGCGATTAGTCATTTTTCTTGTAATTTTCTTTGTTATCCTAGTATTGTTTAGCAATTTTCTGTGAGAAATTTGTGTAGCTGAGCTATTTGGTGTAATTTTCTGGTATATGTGTGTATTGATTGATACTATTGGCTACCGAACAAACTACGACTACTACCACTGATTTGTCGACTACTCCCATATTGAATCCTATCTGAACTAGCACTGAGAACCTTTACCTCAATGATAATTCTGGTGTTCTGATAGATTCCTATCACCCACTATATGTGTATCCTTCCGATAATCCTGGAATTCTTCTAGTCTCAGTTCCTTTCTCCGGGAGTGATAATATGTCCTGGAGGAGTAATATTCTAATTGCTCTCTCTGCTAAGAATAAAGCTGGCTTAGTGAATGGTAGGATTGCCAAGCCTAATGAGATTTTCCCTTACTATGATTATATGATTATTGGGTGAGATGCAATGATATGGTCTTTGCATGGCTGAGTAATTCCTTATCCAAAGACATTACTGAGAATGTTCTGCATTGTGAGACTGTTAGGAATATTTCGAAGGACTTAGAAGAGAGATATAATCAGTCTAGTGCTAGCAGATATTATCAGATTCAAAGAGGGATAACTAGAGTTACTCAAGGTATTTCATACATTGCAAGTTACTATACCAAAATTTATGGGATGAATTGAAAAATCCCTCTTTTGGTCCATCTTGCACTTGTGGTGCTGAACCACTGTATAGTGATGGACAAAAGCTCATCCAATTCTTGACTGGTTTGAATGATGTCTATTCAAATGTAAAAAGTCATATTCCCATGATGAGTCCAGTTTCAACTCTTGGAATGGCATATTTTATGTTCCTCCATGATGAGAATCAAAGAGAGATTGTGTCCACGTGTTCATCATCTCTTAGGTTCTGCATCTTTCTATGCCAAATCTTCACATGATCCCTCTAATTTTGCCTCAGGATCAGGGTCATCATCTTCCCATATTGCCTCTGGATCAGGATCAAGGTCAAGAAACAGAAATTATAATCAGATGATCAATTTTGATTCTCAAAAATCTAACTTGATGTGCAAATACAACAAGAAACCTGGCCATACAGTTGATAAATGTTACATGCTACATGATTTCTCTGCTAGTTTCAAGTTTACAAAAGAAAAGAAATTAGCAGCTTGTGTTCATGTTGAGGACATCAAACTTGATCATTCATCTTCATCTGTTTGTATGGACCCTGTTTGTATGGACCAACCTCGTGGCTTTTCTAAGGAGCAAAATCAACATATCATGTCCCTTTTCCAACAATCATACATCTCCAACTTTGAAGATTTTTTTCTCTGGTCTTGTTGCTATGGGTGCTTTTGCAGGTATGCTCTGTAGCTTTGCTATTTATAATGTTGCTCTAGCTTGTGGTACACAATTGAAAAAATAATTCTTGGATACTAGACTTAGGAGAAACAAATCACATGACACCTCACAAAAATCTTTTACACAACATTCATCATTTCTTATCACTACCAAACGGTTATAAAGTGAAAGTGAATTGCACTGGTTCCCTCCATCTCTGCAATGATCTTATCTTAACAAATGTGCTTTTAATTCCTTCTTTTCAATTCAATTTGATCTCTGTACCTCATCTAGTTGATAAAGTAAAATGTTCAGTATTGTTTAAAGAGTTATGTAGTTCTGTAAAGAAGAGGCCATTGGAGATTGGTAGAGAAGCCAATGGATTCTATGTCATTCATTCTTCTGTAAAGAAGAGGCCATTGGAGATTGGTAGAGAAGCCAATGGATTCTATGTCATTCATTCTTCTGTAAAGAAGAGGCCTGCAAGTGGGTTTATAAAATAAAATAAGAATTTTTCCAGCAAGAATGACTCTTCTTTATTGACCAAGATCATTGGTTCTTCCATTGTGCTTTTAGCAGTGTATGTTGATGACATACTCTTAGCTGGAAATGATGATTCTGAGATGCTTGGTTTAAAGTCTTTTCTTGACAACCAATTCAAAATTAAGGACCTTGGTATTGTTCATTATTTCCTTGCTTTGAAGGTTTCCAAGTGCTCACAAGGCTATGTGATCAATCGACACAAATATACTCATCATCTTCTTGCTGAATTCCACTACCTAGATGTGAAACCAGTTCTCACTCCTCTTGATCCACACCAGAAACTCTATGTTGATTCTGGTGACTCAATGCCTGATCCATCTGTTTTCTAGAGGTTAGTTGGAAAGTTGAACTTTTTGTGACCTCATAACTTGTGGACTCTTGAATTTATTTATTTTATTTAGGGTCGCCACCTAATTTATAAGGAAAACCATTTTAAAAAAGTTTTTTCAACCAAAAGAAAAATCTTAAATAACCAAAGTTCGAGGTAAGGGTTCAGGTGATCCCCGAAAATGTGTTAGGCATCTCGGTATTAAGAATCCCTAAAATATGATTGACGTCGAGTTTTAAAATAATAATTTTTTTTTTATTTCTTAAAAATATTTAAAATATTATAAATATATATTGTCATTCAAATCATTTTCTGCCAAGACAAAATTTCACACTTTTCTCTTTAAAAATAAGAAAGAAGCATATTTTTTTAAACCAATATAACAAATTGATTTCTTTTTTAAATGTTTAATTTATCTAAAAGAATTTAGTAAAAGAATTAAACTTGTAATACAAATGGATTTTTATTTAAAAGGAGGTCAACCATATTCTTTATTTTCCTTCGCCTCAAATTCTAATTACAAGAATTTTGGTTTAGTAAAATTTGTAATACTGTGTCACACCCCAACGTTGGGGTGTGAACGGCACCCGGCACCCCAAGCCCCGAGCCTACCAATCCTGATATTTGTAACATATCCCAAAAAAATATGGACCGACAAGGTCTCTGATGAATGATTATTAATCAAGACCCAATCACTTGTACTAAAAAAAGGCCCAACATATACATACAATAAGGTCGACAAGACTAATATGAACACTATGAGTCTACTGAGAGGGCACCAAGCCACACAAAACCACTATATATGATATGATTGTCTACATGCCTCTATAGAGTATGTCGACAACATATGATCGGGACAGGGCCCCATCATACCCAATTATATATATATATATATATATATATATATATATATATATATATGATCGGGACAGGGCCCCATCATACCCAATTATATATATATACAACCACCATACATATCAGCTTATTAGACAACTCCATATGAAAGGAGCGTGACAATCCTCAAATGGGTCGAGTCACCTACTACGAGGTATCGTCTGAATCTCTATCTGTACATGCGGGCATGAAACACAGTGCCCCAGAAGGGACATTAGTACGAAAGATGTATTGAATATGTAAGGTTGAAGATGTAAACAAGTATATCACTGTGACTGAAGCATAAGTTGAAATTATAATTGAATACATAAATGTAAGATAGAGCAATAGAAAGACAACATGTACTCTGGGTGCCTCTGTGGGCCAGAATATGCATAATTGAATATAATCGCGTATATAATGCCATAGGCCTCTGTGTGTTGTATCATCAATCTCATATCTATATGAATGGCGTGTATAATGCCATAGACCTCTATGAGAAATATCATCAATATTATATATGTATAGCCGCATATATAATGTCATAGGCATCTGAGGGCAATATTAATATATAATACATGCATATGATGACCTCTTAGGAAATATAGAAGACTATTTTGAACCCGTCGGAGTGACTTAAGGTCTTTACACCGCATATGATGGAAGTGATGTAGTGGAATAGTGGCTTTGATCCGTGGTGGCATCCGCGAGGCGGAATGGGCTCCGTAGGGCGAAACGTTTAGCGTATCATCCTATCTTCGTCAAACTTTATTGATATGTGATTCATTTGATCCCAATGACTTGTAACCATCCCTAAACCTTCTTAACATCCATTTATGTCATACATGACCCTCGAAACGGGGCTTGAGTCATCGAAACTTAAATCGGCTAATCGGGTTTACAAACATGTGCAAAATGACGGGTATAACTCAGAATCTTTTGGATATGCTTTCAACTGTGGCCCAAGGCCTTCCTCATCCCTTTTAATGGTCATTATGATATTCTCGTGTTACGTCAGCATGACACGACACTATGTAAGGATTATAAGCACGAAGGACATAACGACGCTTTAAACTCTTATGATTTCTTCAGTTTTAACTCGACCATTCCTTAATTCTTCCAATGGAACCTTCTTCATTCTCTTAGGCTTCTTAACTTAAGGTATATTCGCTACACAAATTCACGGGGTGTAACATCCTTCCCCCCTTAAGAACATTTATCCTCGAATGTTGAGGTTTTATCACGAGGGTATAGCGATTCTTATATTTTCTGAAAACCTTGGCAGAGCTTCTTTTGGGTATAGGATCATCTCAACCTACCGCACAATTAGATACTATAGACATCACCTCATAAAGTTACACAAACACAACATTATCAATACATCATTGACTCCACACAGTCGTACATTTCCTTCACATTGTATCCTGAAATCTGGATTATAACTTTAGTTCCTTGTTACAATTTCCATCTTATGATAGAATATACGTAATAGAAATTCATTGGCATGGATCATAAGTAAAGTTATAATGAGAAGTCGTGGCATGATGATCATCAAGGGTCACTATTTTAAAAATGATAAGGTTGTTCAAGTTCAATTCTTCTTCTTTTGTTATTCCCTTCCATCCCTCTGTTACGTTCTTATCCATTCCTTCCTTATTACATTCATATTGTCACGCTTGAAGACGAAATCATAAACAATTTGCTGGAATTGGAATTTCTTTCTTTAATAAGTTCCTTTTCACCTTTACATTTTCATCATGGTAGCACTTGAAGTGAATATCCGATGACATCTCTATGGTTACGAATACACTATGCTTGCATGTTGCTACGTCTCCCAACCGAATTTGGGGTATCACAATTGCGAATGTTTTAGTCAAAATTTTCCTTTCTTGTCAAGTTGTATCCTGTTCCTGCAACCATGTCTCTTAAAACATCCCTATATTGACTCGAGCATTTTCTCATAACTTACTTCATCATATCTGATACTGCTACATTTGGTCACTTCCCTTTTCATTATTAGATAGGAGTCTTGTTCATCTTCCGTACACAATGCTTTACAAATTAACTTGGTAGTATCTCACATATTAGTTGTCGATCCTTAGACGATTCTTCTAAATTCCATATGTCCACTCACAACATATGTCCGATGGTTTTGAACCTTAGTCTCAGTTGGCCCCTTAAGATACAGGTGGGTTTAATCTTGGACATCTAAAGTCCTTTACATACTAGTTTTTTTTCAAAAGTAGTTTGTTGCAGAAAGAGCGCTTGCATTCTATCTTGAAATAGTGGAGAACATGTGATCTTCTTAATATAACTTGTCGGCCAATCTTTAATTATATTGGGGATCTTTAACTATTACGACACAGCCTGACGAGTCAATTATGCATTGGTATTTCAGATCAACATGGCTCACCTTGATGGTGAGATGATTCCTAACGATTTTCATACTGATCAATAGTCCTTAGCTAATTCTTCCAGCATTCGAGTGCGCTTCTTCTTATATGTTGTCGACCATCCTACTAATTCTCTGATCGCAATGAGGTTCTCATCCCAACCTTTATTCCATATCAATATCTCTCAATGGGCTCTAAACAAAGCTCTTTGTCTTAGCGTCCTCGTTTTCAGTATTAAAAATGATTCTTTTACATTCTTCTTCGGGGGATTATCATCATTTGACTTTTTTTGTGGTTGGCTATATTTTACCCCCCTTGGGTCAATTCTTTTCCTTTAGTCTTTATATTAGTTCTCCTTGCCAACAGTAATTTATCATGTCATCTATTACCTCATTATTTAATATAGCATCACCTCTCATTTTTCATGACATTTCAACTGAGCATCCTATATATGATATTGTCCAATTTGAAATAAGCTCTCTCCTTGGTCATCTTTCATGTTATTCAAGTATTCTTTCTCGGTTCATATCATCCCTTTTACTACTTACCTTATTTTCCCATTTTGTTCACGTACGGAAAACAAGACATCCTCTCACATTCGATGTTTTTTCTCTTAATCGACCTTATTTCGTAGGCATCCACTATTTTTACTTGTTCTGAACATGCGTATCCTTGAGAGTAATGTTGATTCCATACTAAGAGCGCAATACTTGACTCTCGTAACTTCAAAATTTGCTACTCATCATATTTGACTATTCTTTTACTGGGTATGTCGTATATACCTTATTTGGAGGATACTCTTTTGACATAATCATATTGTTCTTCAGCATTGTCCACGTTTAAGGGTTGTCCTACCCCTTTTCTCATTGAAGGATTCATGTCTTCAAGGCGTCAATCTGCCATATTCACTGTGGTCACTATACCTGAGTTAATGCTTTTACTTTTATGACTCGACTCATGTTCCTTTTGCAACCCATGTCTTTAGACATTACTTTAATTAGATCATCCACCTCGTGGAGTTTCCGGTTGATTTGATAAATCCAAAGTTTGCTATCATCCGCCTACTATTATCATTGCTTCATCTTCCCTATTGTTTAACTCCTTTCTTTATTATCCACCTTGGCCCCTCTGAGGTCCGTCGATCACTTTATCCTTCTGTTATATGCCTATATCAAGCCTTATTCATCATTACTTCCACTTACTTGTCCTTCAACATCTTATTGGTATCTGAGGCGGAACTAGTGTTTAGTATATCCAAGTTCAGCATTGTGCGTTGCTTCACGTTTAAGGGTTGTCCTACCCCTTCAGCATATATAATAATGTTTTTACAAGTAATTGTAATATCATAATGATACAAAAACAAATAAGACAGGCTTGTGGGTATACCAGCCCACCAGTTTTTCGCAAAAATAAAAAAAGCGTAATTATATTGTCTAAGCCATTTTCATCCATGGCAGGCCTTATTGCGATATCCGAACTTGATAAATAAAAGGTGGAGTTAGGCTTTTAGCCCAATTGGCTCGGAGCAGCTACGAAAGAAGAAGAGTGCGGGCCCATTTGACGCATGATCATGCAAAGGAGGGGAAAACAAGTGTGGGAGTTAGAAGGCCCCCAAAACTTATTAATGTAAATAAAGCAAAGTAAGAAATTGATATACACAAGTTAACACAAAAAAATACAACCATTGCTTAGTTGAAACGGTTTTGAAGCATCAATCAAGACGAGCATGCCCAAATCATGAAGCAACGCACAACAAATCAACTCTTCTTGTTATATATATATATATATATATATATATATATATATATATATATATATATAACTTGACCAAAATCCTGAAAGGGGAAAAGGATGAAAGAATCCAAAGAAACCCCAGTTCTAGAACTCCATAGAGAGGTAAAACAAATCAAAGTAGAGATCAAGGCTCTACAGAAAAAATAAGAAAGAGACTCTGCTACTAAAAACTGTCATTTCAAAAGAAACCTAGGATAGTTCTGAATTCAATTTTGAGTCTGACAAATCCAACTCGAAAAATCCTGAAGAACCTCCTGATAATCCTTTCTCAAAAAGATCCCAAAAGAATTCCTATTAAAAATCCTTTTTAAGGAGTCACAATATTTTGAAAAAACGATTTTATGGAAAATTCAGGAGCAGATTTTTTGGGGCCTTAAAGTACCACAAGCTGATTTTTTGAAAATTGTTTATGAAAAAGAGTTTTTGAAGATTTTCATTTCTCGATTTTTATAAAATTTTGAGAGGTGTTTTCCTCTCATGAACTTTGAGCAACTTCTTGTTTGGGATTTTGAAGTTGTATCAATGCTTGTTGTAATTCTTGGGATTTCGCAAGGAGTTGTAAAAGATTCTCAACAGTTATCTCCTATGCTGGTGTATTTTGCACAGATGTTGCGGCATTTTCATTTTCTTCTTCGATCACTGCATCATACCATGTCAGGGGTTTTTTAGTGGGAGATTTGGCAGGGATTTTTCTTTTTCTTCTTTTATTGGTTTGGCATTTGTGGGTTTCTGGGAGCCGTGGAATTGATTGTTGTTGTGGTGCAACAACTGGTGTATTTGTTGGTGGAGGGATATCATCTTTTCTCTTTTGGAGCAAGCCTCCACATATCGCATGGTGACAATATTGTTCAGAATCTCGCATGTCATTCCTGAATATTTTTTCTCTGTAGCCCAGACATTGGGGCAAGGGACAGTGATATGACATCTCCGTGTTGCAACCGATATTAGAAATCTATGGATTTTTTCTCTTGATTTTTAGTAAACCACAGGTTGAAATATTTTTAAAGCAAAAAATGTCAGGAATCAATTTGCAGAAAATATTTTTTAATGCAATATTTTGGAAATAGTTTTGACATTGTAAATGATGCTTCAAAAGTTTTGTGTATGCAAAGGAATCAACTAATTTGATGGAATGAGTATCATAGCTTCTAGGAGACTCAAAATTCTGATCTAAAAAATTATTTCTTGATTCGCCTAAATGACAAGAATAAATTTTTATCAGATTGAGGTCTCTAGCTTTTGGTTTTGTCAGAAAAGGGAATTTAAATTCTTATTATTTGAATCAAAAGAGATGAAATCATTATCTACCTTAGACTCTCAAACAAGAAATCATCTAGGGGAGAAAAAGTGACAAAACCATATACAGTGTAGATACAAACTAGATACAAAGAAGATTTAGAGGATTCACACAAGACAAACAAAGAAAAATGAGTAGCAATGGACAGATTCAGCTTTGATAAGAGGAGAGAAGAACAATGCACATGGCTCAAAATCCAGAATAAAATCAGCACCCAACTCAAACATAATAGGTAAACAACATATACTATAATCATACTTATTCCTAACCGTCATGCTATCTTCAATTTCTTAACACACAGAATTGAGACAAATCATATCGATTAAGAGGAACATACTCACAATCTAAGGTGGGAGAGGAACGTCTTTCTAATCCTCTCAAAGTCACACAAAGTTAATACAGCAAAGGCATGATTCAAAAGAAAACCAAACATGATCATCTCATTAGAATACCAAACAATGACAATACTACAGGTTGAGTCTATTTCTACTATACACAATCACTCAGGAAAATTAAGCAAGTTGAATAGGGTCTGAGGCATTCATTAGAGACATACACATATATCCTTAATAGGCAACATGAACATGATCAACTATTCTTTTACAATACATGGACCCTTTAGGACAAACAGAGGACCTGGTCATCCTAGCAGTATACTAAGAATAGATCATTTCAAAACACATCCTTATTGTCAGAATCAGAGATGACTTAGACTCGGGCAACTACAAGTGCAGACAATTTAGACTAGAACAAACATACATATATGCCTGGAAATAGACAAGAGGCAAGTAGGAAAGGGATCTAGATAGTCTTAGAAGGAAAAACACACATGATGACCACAGTAAACAGAGTGTTGGGACCAATATCTCCTAATGACATAATACACAGTTGCGGAACACACATGAGCCTAACATGGGAACAACACATGATGTCACAGAGATATAATCATGGTAAAGAATAGAAATGACATGCATACTATCAATTTGGGACTAGAAAAGTGTTTTTTGATGCGTCTGTAATAGCCTATGTGTCCCAAAAAAGAACGTGCTACGCCCGGCCCCCTTTTCAAGATGAATCTTCAAAAGTCTTTATGGTCTGAAGTACCTCTTTGCTTGCGGGGGCAGGAGTGGAAAGAGCGCTTCGCGAAAGAATCGTCCGGATTCAAAGATATAGGCCAATCAAAAGGAAGATGGTGAAAGACCACCACAAAGAGCCTTTAGACTTGATATTAATGAACCAAAGCTGTACAACCTTATGTAAACCAAATGACTCAAAAGGTATTATATGCCATCATGGATACATTTTAGCATTTAGATAGATAAAGACAGATAAATGACTAGGTCAGAAGACATTTTAGGACATGGAGATGGGCAAGTATCCATTTAAGACAACATTTCAAAAAGGTGCAGAATCATTTAGGCTAAGCTATATATGTAGGGTCCTAATCAAGCTATACCTTAGGTATAATAACACTCAGACGGACAGGCCATAGCACATTATGAGTTTGAACTAACAAGTGAGCATAGAAGTAACCACGTGACTAGTCAACAGTAATACTTTTAGAGACACAAGACCACCCAATGTGAGTTAAACACTCACAGTCACATTCAATGCTATATATAGACATGATGGCCTTTAAACAGGTGAGATAAATATATATGAATAGACGGATAGCCATGCACATATAGAGTTGGCTCATTCAAAGATGACATCTTATGACACATGATTATCTAAGTTAGACCAGACATACATATTTCATTCAAGTAGGAAACACACACTAGCAACATGACTTAAAGGACTTCATACTAGCACATGAACAACCTTACACTAAGACAAGCAAGCACAAATGTATAACCAACTTAAGATAGGCATGGTAGGCAAATAGAAAAGGTTTTTCATGATTATTTAAAGGCAATATCTTAAGTATGCAAAGTCACATATACCAATGATAACACACAATCATAATTTAAATTGCCTTAAACATGATGACACTTTAGATAAAATATAGCATAGCTAATCATGGTTACTACAAGGGCCCTAAGTCAATAGACCATCATTTCACAGTAAGATAAGTCCAGGACATGTCGAAATAGGTACAAGAACTTGACAGGAACAGACATGTTTCACCACTACTCTCAAACCAATAAAAAAAAGCAAAACTTTGGAATATACAATCAAACACACACAAAACATTACAGCATTGCCACTTCTTAATATAAAAACATAAATGATTCATAAGCTAACCTCCCAGGAAACCCTAAACCATTAACTTGATTATCTAAATTATGAATCAAACTCAAGAAATCATATATATGGTGGAATCTGAATCCTAGCATAACACAGACCATTAAAAAGACCAAATTATCATAAGGTATTCAAATAAATCCATCATAATTCTTCTATAGAGAAAACAGATTTGAACTCAAGCTAAGCAGGGGAACAATCCAACACATAGTCATATAATCTTAATAAGTTAATACTATAACTTTAAATACATGAAATCAAATATAACCAGCTTTGACCACTAGCAGTTTGTCTAAATCACACTATATTTAGTCTAAATGAGCATTTAACTACACACCACACATACTACAAGCTACATTGAACTGAAAACCTAACAATAATCAAAGAATTTGAACAATATGGATTCACAGGGCCTAGCTATTCTAATACCGTGTATTAACTAAAACCTAATAATACATCTGAGTATTCTATACATAATAAAACACTTAATCACAGAAAGACACTTAATTAAAATCAGGAAATCATATAATAAACTAAAAAACGAGAGAAATTCAAACTCACCTTCTTCGAGTGCAGCCGTGAATCGAGATCCGGAGTGGAAAGCTCTCCTCCAATCTCATGAACTCAGACCACACAAAAGAAAAGAAAAGAAAATTTTAAACTGTTGGAACCTTAGAAAAATATTTTAGGATTTCTGAATGCTCAAAATATGAGTCTTTTTACTTAACTTAGGAATTTTCCCACTGTCTAATGCTCGGTAAAGCAATGAAGGGTGGAGTTCTTATATAGAACCCCCAAAATCCCCAAATTATTGCTCAACACCGATGTGGGAGATCTGGTTTTCAAGAATTTTGATTTGTTTCGAAAATAAAATGAATTTCTACCAGTAGAGAGCGTTTCTTTTGGTCCTTAGTAGGATAAAAAACATTAAAATTCGCAGAACAACAAAGAGCAGAGAAGGGGGTGGGTTTACCTTTATTGGTAGTGTGTTGCGGTGGGGGTGGGTAAGAGCATTAATTGCTCTTACCCAAAATGACGTTCAACTACTACAAAAACATCGTGCCTATGAGTTTTTGTCGATTCCAGCAAATAGATGACGTCGAGAGAGAGAGTAAAGAGTGAGGCGGAGGCGGCGGCGGCGGCGGCGGCGGAGGCCGCGGCGGTTTCCAAAGCCCTTAGCTGTTCGCCCAAATGAAAAGGGATAGGGCTTTACACTCTAATATCGTTGAGATGGGCCGGGTCTGGCCCTTTTTTGGACAGGACCTGGCCGATTTAAAACAAAAAAGGCCCAGAATCGGCTATTTTAAAGGATGGATATTGGGAGCGTTGATTTTGCAAATATGGCCATTAAACAATTTAATAAATCGCCACTCGACTTTAATTTATGACCGTATTAGCTGATTCAAAAACAATTGAGGCTAGAATTGAAATAGGTAATTAAAAAGAGACCATGAAAATGTAAAAATTAAAAAGAAAATAAATTGAGACATGAAATTGAGATGCTATTTGACATTTCATTTAATTAATTCAATTTTCTTAAATTTAACGGAGTAAAATATTAATCAATTTATGATAGTCAATTTAGATCATTAATTAGATAATTGTCCTCATTAATTTATGAAATTGATAAATATTTTTTAAAAATATGTAAAAATATGCAATTGATATACAACAATATACTTGATGATATTTTGTCAAATAAAATTACAAAATGACACCGAAATAATTTATAAAAATCATTTTTTCTTTGTAAAGTGCACATTTCACTTTGTTCATGACTCAGAAACTTGAATAATTAAATAAAATAAATGAAGGGTAAAAATTAGGTGTGAACCATATTTATTTTGATTCTGACTGGGCAGCTTTCCCATCTTTAGAAGGTCTGTTATTGGGTTTAAAATTTTCCTTGGTCATTCTCCTATTTCTTGGAAATCCAAGAAACAACCTACAGTTTCTCTATCATCAGCAAAGACAGAATATAGATCTCTAAGAAAGGTTGTGGCTGAAGTAGTGTGGTTGATTCGTTTATTAGCACATATGGGGCTTCATGTCTCTTTTTTGGTGCCTATATTGTGTGATAGTAAAGTTGCTCTTCACATTGCACGCAATCCTATCTTCCATAAATTCACTAAACATATTGAGGTTGATTGTCATTATACTAGGGATATTCTTCACTCTAGAATGGTCTCTTAGCTTCATGTTTCTACTGTCAGATATCTTAACTAAGGTCATCCATGGAGTTCTTCATCATTGATTGCTTTGCAAGCTGGGCGTGTTATCACCGTCCAAGCTTGACGGGGTGGGGGTGATAGAGTATAGGATTCGGGCTGATTCATTTCTAGCTAGTTCTCTTGGGGACCCGACCATGTCCGGTTTTCATTTTGCTTTGTGATATTTTGTACAAAAGGGATGCTCCCTACTCATTTTTAATTAATGGGTCAAATTTTTAGCCCTCATTATTGGCTACTGTTCATCTCTTTCTCTCTCACCGGCATAGGTAGATTAGGGCTAAAATTATTCATACGATCCTCAATTTCACTCAAATTTCACAGTTAAACATATATTGGCCTTATCAAGAAACTAGTGACGACCTACTCTTTTTTTTTTTTTTTTTATATCCAGTTTCTCGGCTTACGCCAGACTATTCTCGGAGATAGTAGTCTCGGTCTCTTAGCACTACTATCAGTAAATCGCTGGATGTGCATGAATGATCATTGTTTGAGAACATAGCAACTGATATCACCTATAAGGTTCTATCCCAAAAAAGAGCAAATTTCTCCCATCAGGATTCAAACCCACGCTGCAGGCCTCCAGCTGAATTTTAAGTTCTCATCCTTTACCATTCAGCTATGCTCGGGACAATGACCTACTAGGAAATTGTGATGACTAAACATCAGCTCATATAAAGTTGCAATTTATTTCTGAGGATTTGTTTGTCTCTGAAATATTATGTCTTTGTTAACGGATTATAGAAGAAGAAGAGGAAAAATGCAGTTTAACTTTTTTTCTAAGTAGGCGTTCAGCCATAGAATTTGTGACCCAATTTTAAGTTTTGATTTGAAATCAACTTTTGTTTATTAAATCTGCACAAAACTTCAATTCTAAATTATAATTTCAAATCTCAAATTCTCCAAAAGTAGGATTTCAATTTTCAAGTTGTGATTTCAATTTATTTTTAATTAAACTTAACTCATAAGTGTTTATTAAAAAATACCAATCATTTTAAATTTTGTAAAAAAAAATACACATGTTCCACGTGAAGAGATCGTTCGTACCACGTGAAAAGATTATATTACAGAATAACTAGTTACTACTATTGTTAATTTTTTGAACCAGTGAATCTTTATGAAATTATATATAATTAAAAGTTTGTCATATATTGTAATAAAATATTTATTTATAAAAGAGGAACATGGCGATATTCGATTTATTAATGCAATGCCTTAGGATATTTCAATACTTTGTTTATAAACTATAATTTACTCATTTAATAAGATTGTACAAGAGTTGGGATGTTCTGATAATTTTAACAAATTATTAGGTTTTCGCATTTATAAAAAATATAATTTAAGAAATTCAAACTACTTGTCCAAATACAAACTACTTGTCCCAAAATATATACTCCATCTGTTTCATAACAAGTGATGTTTTTAGCTTATGTACACCCATTAAAAAATTATGAGTATTTCCACTAATTTACCTCCTAATTATGCTTAAAAAGTTACTTAATGTTATTTAATTATATAAATAAAAATAATTTTAAAAGAATAAGATTAATTTCTTCTTAAAATTTTAAAACATCACTTATTTTAAAATAAAATAAAAAATTTAAAATATCATTTATTTAGAAACTGAGGGAGTAGTACTCATTATTTTATTTTTTATTTTTTTATATCCAGTTTTTCGGCTTACGCCAGATTATTCGTGGAGATAGTAGTTCGGTCTTTCAGCACTACTACCAGTAAATTGCGGAATGTGTCTGAATGACCAGAGTTTGAGAACAGAGCAACTGATATCACCTACAAAATCTTACCTCAAAAAAAAGTAAATTACTTCTATCAGAGTTCAAACATACACTGTCGATCTCTAGTTGAATTTTAATCTCCTTCTTTGTCATTTAGCTATGTTTGAGTGACTAGTAGTACTCATTACTTTTGTCATAGTTGACTGTGCTAGTAAAGCTGGGGCCAGGGCAGTTGAAAAGGTTGTGTTGGCGTAAACGGGGAAATGGCTATTGGTAGGTTCTGAACGCCTACTGTGCAAGAAGATTCCAACGGCATTACAGAAAAGCTGAAAGTGGTGAAAAGCTGATGTCCATACACGCGCTATGTGTAGCGTGTGTACAGTCCCAAAAAACGGAAACATGACGAACGCCAAACAAAATTGAAACACACTCTTTTAATTTAAGTAAATGGATTTGATTCGCATACGTTGATTCTGTAATAATATTTTTACTTATCGTGAAAAGTAATTTTATTATTCTGGTTGTAAATACTTTTTTTGTATTATTGACAGTAGTTAGCTTTTCAAATTACCAGATAATGTGAAATTCTTAACATTATCAGTGAATAAATAAATAAATCTTTAGCCAAAATGTTATAGACTGTTCAATGAATACACTAATTAAGAGATCGTTTGGTTTATGATCTAGTTAAGTAAAGATTATAATGTGGCCAACATTTAAATTCTTACCACTGACCAATTACACTTATGAAATCATGGGTGATGAGTTCATAGTTTAATAATTTGACTTCTTAAAAATAATTTTCAAATATATGCTTATATTCTGTGTCAAATTACTTTTACTCTCCCTCTGCCTCTAATATTACTTGATAAACAAGTAAAATATATTGATAACATAAGTTTGTGTTTCCTTTGAATCTTAGATTGCTGATTTTAACTTAAAAACTAATAATCAGGTCAGCAACAACAACATACCCAGTGAAATCACATAACGTGGGTCTGTGGAGGGTAGAATGTATGCAGTCCTTACCTCTATCTTGATAGGTAGAGCGGTTGTTTCGGAGAAACTCAAGAAAAATTACAAGCATAACAAAAGCAAGAGAAACGGTCAGACCCAGACAGAAAATTTAAAGCAGTATGAAAATGCTGGTATCAAAAGCGAGTAAGCCATGATAGTGCATTCTGAAAAAGAAGCAGTTAACTAACGCAAGTAAATAAGATAAACAAAGTACACTAGAGAACACATAGTAACAGAAATCAAACGACAGATGACTATAAAGCAATATTGCGTCTGCTAGTATGATAGGCTAAGCGGGCCTACAATAATAACACTACAACTACCAGTTTGTAAGCGTAAGTAGGACTACGTTGGACTACATGCTACTCTTCTACCCTAATTTGTGTCCTCCATAACCTCATATCTAAGGTCATGTCCTCATTAAGTTGCACATGCGCCATATCCCGTCTAATTACCTCTCCCAATACCTTTTCGACCTACCTCTACCCCACCCGAACCCGTCCCATAGCCAACCTCTCACACCTCCGCACTGGGGCATTTTTGTCTCTCCTCTGCACGTGTCCAAACCATCTCAACCTAGCTTTCTGCATCTTATCCTCCACCGAGGTCACTCCCACTCTGTCCCAGATATTATCATTTCTAATTTTATCCCTCCTTGTATGCCTACACATCCATCTTAGCATCCTCATCTCCGCAACCTTCATCTTTTGGGTGTGTGAAGTCTTGACCGGCCAACACTCCGATTCATACAATTCGGTCTAACCACCACCCTATAGAACTTGTCTTTAAGTTTTGGTGGCACCTTTTTATCGCATAAGACTCTAGATGCGAGCCTCCATTTCATTCACCCTACCCAATACGATGTATGGCATCGTCATCAATCTCTCAATTCCCTTGGATAATAGATCTGAGGTACTTGAAGCTTCCTTTCTTTGGAATGACCTGAGTACCAAGCCTCACCTTCACGCCTGTCTCAAGGTCGCTCCCGTTACTAAACTTGCACTCCAAGTATTATGTCTTGGTCCTACTCGTATGAACCCTTTAGACTCTAGAGTCTGTCTCCAAACCTCCAGCTTAACGTTTACTCTGCTGCGAGTCTCAGGTACTTTTTTATTTTTTAGGGGATTGAGTCTTGCAATTATAATTTTTTAGCATAACACTGCCTCCAATTCATAAGTATATTAATCTAGATTGTTAAATAATTAAATAATTCTAACTTTTTCTTCTTTCTTTTCCCGTTCCCCTCTGTTTTCTATATTAAAAAAATTATTGGAGGAATATTTCCACTTTATCATTTGCCGAAAACATGGACAAGTCACATGGAAGAAATAATTTACATAAGTTAAACGACTAGAGTTACTTAATAAAAACCATAACGTAAATGAAAATAAAGTAGTTTGAGTCGAAACCTAACAATTAGTAGTACATCTCAAGAGGGGTGTTGACATTTATTCCCATGAATTCAATGAAGGTAGATCGAATTAGCATATGGCTGTGGCGGGCTGGCAGCTTTTAATATTGATGAAGCTTTGATCTATAGAGTTTGGTGCCTGTAATTATTAAGTTTGGTCCAATGAATCCCTTCAATATAGTACATTAAAACTTTTATAAATTAATATCCTTCGAATCTGAAAAATTATTATCTTATACGGGTTATTAATTTATCGATAAATAAATATTTTATTAATTTATCGATAAATTAATATCTCAAATTAAACAATTAATTTTTTTCGGTAACTAAGAAAAGAAAATAAATAAACAATTAATTAATAATGGTGCATTGTATCTAAGTTTATTAATCTTGTCAAAAAGAAGTTTATTAATCTTGGGTTGACGTGATTCAAAATAGAATGCATGTACATTAGAATATGAAGGCGACACATGGGATTAAGTCTTATAGAAGGTTTTGGTGAAAGTGGTTCAGTTGTCACGGAGAATATTGAAGAAGCTTTACCTGAAATTCGAACTAAATTGGACAAATTTCATTGGAGGGATATCTATAATATGGATGAAACATGCTTATTTTATCGTTTGCAAGCAGATCATTCACTAGCTACAAAGCAATTACAAGGACGGAAAAAGGACAAGGAAAGACTTATTGTTGGTGTTTGTTGCAATGGGAATGGTTCAGATAAAGTACCTCTTTGGATTATTGGTAAGTATGCTAATTCTAGATGCTTTAAAAATATAAATATTAGCAATCTTAATTGTCATTATCGAGCCAACAAGAAAGCATGGATGATTGGATTACTCTTTCAAGAATTTGTTCGTTGGTTTGATGATAGAATGACAGGTAAAAAAGTGCTGCTTATAGTAGACAATTGCCCAGCCCATCCCAAGGTTATTGAAGGCTTGAGAAATGTTGAATTGTTCTTTTTGCCTCCAAATACAACATCAAAAATTCAACCATGTGATGCTGGAATTATTCGAACACTTAAGATTTATTATCGGTGTCGTTTTTATTCTAGCATCTTGGAAGGCTATGAGATGGGAGCAATAAATCCTGAAAAAATTAATGTCCTGAATGCTATCAATTTTATTAATGTTGCTTGGAATGTTGATGTGAAGGCCACAACTGTCGCAAATTATTTTCGACATTGCAAAATTCGATCCGAGGAAGGTATGCTTATAGAAGAAGAAACTGGTGACGTTGAAGGCATTCAAATATTAGAGGAAGCTATTTCTAATCTACATTATAGAAATGTCATGAATATAGAGCAAATTCTGAATTATCCTAGTGAAAATGAAGCTTTAATGGAATCGCCTACGGACGAAGAAATTATTCAAGGAGTAATGGGTATGGAAGATGATGACAATCAAGATCCAGATGATAGTAACGTTATACCACATGTTTCTCCAAAAGAAGCTTTTCTTGCTATAGAGACTTTGAAAAATTACTTGGTTCAAAATGAGAAGAATGTGCCGAATGTAGTTTATGCCCTCCAAAAAGTTAAAGATGAAATTGAGTTCAGTTCGCATGAAAAGAAGAACCAATTGACTATAGATACATATTTTAGGAAAGCATAAAATTTGAAATAAAAATTATTTAGGAAGTGCTTTATTTTATGAATTATATATGTAATTTTCATACGTATTTAATGAATTATTATTTTATATTTTTAGTGGGCCTCAAGAATTTTTTTTTAAATTATTATCTTATGCATTTGTCGAGGTTATTATTTTATCCCATTGGCCCAAGTCGGGACCGAAGAAAATTATTATTTAATCGAAGTTATTAATTTATTGAATATTCATTTATCGAGGTTTTACTGTACAATGAAAGGTTCCATTATTTTGTGTTTGAGACCTTCGATGCGATTTCTTTCTAAGTTCTCTCCGTACACATAATTTTTATTATTTACTTTCTTAATCGTTCCTTAAATTATTTAATTTTGGACTAAAATATGTTATATTAACAAGAAAAATGTACTTAATGTTGCGCCCCACATCGGTTGATTATGGGGCTTTTGTTTCCTTTATATGTCTTGAACAATTCTCACATTTTGTGCTAATTTTTGTAATCGAGTTAAATCCAAAATTATATTTTTTATAATTTGATATTAGAATCAGAACCATCACATCCTTTTTCAATGGATGTTGGATCCTTATTTTATATTATTAGAATTTGTGTGTCTAAGTGAAATTTTGGGCTTTTATTCGCCCAACGCTACTATGGAATAGTTTCTTTTCATTGGCATTTACTTCAAATTTTAATGGGGCTATATCATTTTTAGTCTCTCGGTTGTTATTGAATTCTGATTTTAGTCCTTTTAATATAGGAGTGGTAAACGGACGGGTCGGGTCAGATATGGACAAGCTAAATTAAACAAAATGGATTAATTATTCGACTCACTCATATTTAACACGGATAAAAAAAGGGTTAACCCGACAGATAATATGAATATTCATATTTATCCATATTATCTAAATATACATTAAAGATGTTGGCTTCATGTAGCTAATATGAAAAAAATTAATTTACATACTTGTCCACAAATTCAATCCCTAGTATATAGTTGCACCTCAATATTTGCGCGAAGAATAGAACTTCAAAGTTTTTCAATGACACGACCTCCAAAAAAACATTTTTCGAAAAATACTCATCCAAGTCCAACCTTTCCCACCCAACCCACCCACTCCCCAACCAAATCCCACCCCCACCCAACCACCACCTTCGAATGCACTTTATCTTCACTCATCCCTGTCCCACACCACCACCCAACCTCACCCCACCCACACTCACCCCTTTCCCAAATTGTTTACTTCATATATTTTATTTTACTTTTATAAAAAATAAAAAAATTCTTACCCCATCCCCTCGTTCCCCCAAACCACAACCCACCACCCATCCCACACTTTAACCACACAAAATTCTCATTCTTTATAAGTTAATATAAAAATAAAATAAAATATATGAAGTAAAACATTCAGGAGGGGTAGGGATGTGCGGGCGGAGGGGAGTGGATGGTGTAGAAAACTAATTTTTATGAAAAAAATAGTGTTTTTAAAAGGGTAGCGGGGTGTTGGGGTCAGGGTGGGGTGCAGGTGTAAAAATTAAATATTTTTTTTAATACTTTTTTTAGAAATAAATTATTTTTTTGGAGGGTGGTGGAGTGTGGGTGGGGGTGGGGTGGAAGGTGTAGAAAACAAAAAAAAATATTAAAAACGTAAAACAAAACTTTTTCTTGGAGGGGATGGGGAGGTGAGTTGGGTAGTGGTGGGGGTGTGGGGTGGTGTGGTTGGGGTGGGTTGGTGAAATGCCACTTGTGAAATTTGTTTTCCCTAATGTTATTAAGAAAGTCATTTTCCCTTATTTTTAAGGAACTTGTTTTACTAAATTTGTGGGTTTTATCTATTTTACCCATTAAGTTACCATATTTTAAGTGGATAATATGGATCGATCCATATTTGCCCCATTTTTAAATGGATTGAATATCCAACCCATTTTAAATGGATTGGATCGGACGAATATCCATATCTTTTACCCATTTTGCCGCCCCTATTTTAATATATGACTTAGCATATTTAATTTTTAATTATTAAAAATGTGTATTTTTGTCTCTTTATGTAAAAAGTATGTTATATGTAAACTATTTTTAAAATTATATTACTTCAACTATTAAGTAACAATACAAATGTAATATTACATATTTGTAATTATGAAGTGTACGATTAATAACACGATAAATTTGTGAAGAGTTTCCAACAATAGAATTAAAAGTGCACCACTTCAATTATTTAAAAGTTTAAAATATATAGCGAAATATCACAACGATCAAAACTAAAATTTATCTATAATCGTGGAACCAAAACTGATGGAGTATTATCCTAATATTTCTTACTCATTCCGTCTTTCTAATAAGTATACACTAGGGAATCTATCCGCGTTTCGTACTGTTTTGACGCTCTTTTTGATAATATATGTGAAAGAATAATAGTGTTAGTCCAACCATTTTCCGAATATCAAGGGAAGGATTTGTGTTTTGTAGACTTATTTCATTGTCCCTTTTTTCTCTGATGAATGAATATTATTTTTCCATTGAATGCCTTTAAAAATTTTACAAAATATGAGCATCCAAATAATAAATTTAAATATTATCACTTTTTTCTATAATAAAAGAGCATTTATGTTAATTCAAAAGCTAAGTCGGACACTTATATAACCTATGTATTAGCGAATATTCTTGAAATATTCACCGTATATTTTATAATTATGATAGACGTATATTTAAGGTAATTTAGGATTCGTACTGTATTAGGAATCAACCTTTGTACAACTATATATATTGTGAATAATGAAAGGAATCCCAAAGGGAAATTATTCTATCTTACATGGTATCAAGAGCCTAAACCCTCCTCTTCTCTCCAAATAAATCTCTCGGCCAAACCCCCCTTTCTCCCTTCATCCCGGCCGGCGACAACAATTGCCACCAAATCTTCCCCCACAAATTTCGGTTCCTCCACTAGCACTTTTGACAATCCCTCTCAACGATCATCGTCCTCTTTTCACTCTGCTTTCGCCGTTACAAACATCAAGAACTCTATCCCTATAATTCTTGACCAAGAAGACTGTCAATATTCCATGTGGACAGAACTATTCTATATTCATGCATATGCGTACAACGTGCTCGACCATATTGATGACTCCGTTCCTCGTCCCACCGACGTTGCCGAATCGACATGGCGTCGCCTTGACGCCATCGTCAAACAGTGGATATACGACACCATCTCAAAAGACTTGTTGTGTACCAGCATGAAAACAGGTGCTACGGCACGTGACCTCTAGGTACGGTTGGAAGAAATCTTTCAGCACAATAAAAATAATCGGGCAGTGTATTTGGAGGAGCAATTCAACAATACGCGTCTCGAGAATTTTAACAACATGTCTGAATATTGCAAACAACTAAAACTTATAGCCGACCAACTATCCAACGTCGGGAATTCTGTTTCTGAAACCAAGATGGTACTCCAATTGGTTGCTGGTTTACCAAAAGGTGAATACAATACACTTGCAACGATGATTCAACATGCCGACCCACTACCAAGTTTCACCAAGGCACGGTCACAACTCTTGTTGGAAGAAACCCGTCGTGCTAAACAAGAGGAACATAATCAAAAGGCATTAGCCGTTGACGGGATGGCAATACCGGCGGTCAACACCAACCCGCCAACACAACAAGACCACCACCAGCAGTAGTCCTGCGACGGAGGGCGTGGCGGCAAAAGCCGCGGCAATAATAACAAAGGCAAGGGCCGCGGCAAGGGCCACAAAAATCAGCAACCAGGTCCAAACAGTGCATACTTCCCGTGGCCTGGACAGCAGCAGGTCTGGCCTAACCAGCAGAACTGGGCCTCGCCTGCATGCCCATACCGGACTGCAGGGGCCCAGTTCTAGCAGCCTGCATGGTCGACTAGCCTCTTGGGCCCTGCTCCAACCACTGTGCAGCCCACCAAGAAGCAGAAGCAGCCCACCTGGTCTCGGTCCAAAGAAGAAGAATAACAACAAAGACTCAAAGATCCTGGCTCCCACTGATTTGAGCCAGACCTTCAACACCGTGAACCTTCAACAGCCCGACGAAAATTGGTACATGGACACCGGAGCCACATCTCACCTCACCCAGTCATCAGGTAACTTATCTCAACTACTTCGGTTAAAGTGTCCTCAATTTATTACTGTCGGCAATGGTCATCGCATTCCAATTGAAGGTTACGGTAACACACACACCAAACATCCACACCCGCCTTTCTCCCTAAAACACGTCCTATACACCCCTAACATCATTAAAAACTTAAGCTCTGTTAGAAAATTCACTTGCAATAATTCTGTGTCTGTCGAATTTGACCCTTTTGGTTTTTCTGTGAAGGAACTCAATACGGGGAAAATTCGTACACGCTGCAATAGTGTGGGAGACCTCTACCCATTTACTCAATCTTCCGCTGTCAGACCGCAAACACCTCTATCCGTTGCGGCGATCTCTCCCTCAACTTGGCACAACAGACTCGGACACCCCGGAGACCCAATTTTTACTTTTCTTAGGACTTCTAAGCCTATTCAATGTAATAATAGGAAAATTGCCCAACACTATTTTTCTTGCCCACTAGGCAAGTATACTCGTCTTCCATTTATGTCATCAAACAGTGTTACTTTTTCTCCTTTTGATATTGTTCATGCTGATTTGTGGACATCTCCGATTGTTAGCTCTTTAGGTCACAAATTCTATCTAGTATTCTTAGATGATTTTCACATTTTGTCTGGATTTACCCACTGAAATTCAAATATGATGTTTTTGCCAAATTCATTGAGTTTTAAAAATTCATTAAAACACAATTTGAAAAATCTATCAAATCATTCCAATGTGATAATGGACGTGAATTTAATAACTCGGCATTTCACAATTTCTGTTCTAAACAAGGCATGGTTTTTCATTTTTTTCTTGTCCCTATACTTCCTCCAAAAACGGAAAGGCTGAATGAATTATACGTACCATCAATAACATGGTTCGCACCCTTCTGTTTCATGTCTGTCTACCAACGCCTTTTTGGGTCTATATTGTTAAAATGGTAGAATCCCTCCTTAATATTTTACCAACTAGCACTCTCCAAAATAAGACCCCTACCGAAATCTTATACCGTAGGCTACCATCATATGATCACCTACGTATTTTTGGATGCTTATGCTACCCCAACATAGCCTCCACTGTACCTCACAAACTTGCCCTTCATACTCTGCCCTGTGTCTTCGTTGTTATATCTCCTAATCATCGGGGCTACCTGTGCTATGACATTGCCACTCGCAAAATCATCATCTTCCGTCACGTCACATTTGACGAGACAATATTTCCTTTTTCAAATCTCCAAAAATTTTAGACCACCGATTACATATTTCTCAATGAACCGAGTCCACTGTTCCGACAGTACCTACAGCAGTCCACTATTCCGACAGTCCCAACACTGTCCGGCACCACCCCAACAGATCCCTGCTCTCAGTCCAACACCCCGACACCACCCCTGGTGCATCCAGTCGTGTCACCTGCACCCCCAGTAGCCTCCAGCCTCACCCGTAAATCAGTCCCCAAGAAGATCAAGCTGCCCATCGTCCGTAACCAATGGACCTGCAACCTCCCAGCCCCGACCTCCCACTACTGCCCTTTCATCCCATGGAGACTCGTGCACAACACGGGATCTTCAAACCCAAGGTTCACTTCAATCTCTCCACACAAACCTTATCACCCATTCCAAAAAATCCAAAACTAGCAAAACTGGACCCTAATTGGAATGCGGCCATGTGCGAGGAATTTAACGCTTTAACCAAGCAGAACACTTGGGATTTGGTACCTAGAACAGACGGTGTGAATGTTATCCGGTGTATGTGGCTATTTCGTCACAAGTTTAGAGACAGTGGTGACTTAGAGAGGTATAAGGCAAGACTAGTTGCCAATGGCACTAATCAACAAGAGGGTATTGATTGTGGTGAGACTTTCAGTCCGGTTGTTAAACCGACCACTATTCGGACTGTTCTCAGTATTGCTATTGGCATGCATTGGCCGATTCATCAGCTTGATGTCAAGAATGCATTTCTTCATGTGGATTTGAAAGAAACTGTGTACATATGCATCAGCCTCCTGGCTTTGTTCATCCGGAAGTTCCGCAGTTTGTATGTCATCTCAAGAAGTCATTGTATGAATTGAAACAGGCACCCCGCGCTTGGTATGATCGTTTTGCCAGGTATCTTCTGCAGATTGGTTTTATATGTAGCAGATGTGATAACTCTCTCTTCACTTTCCACCGAGGTAGCAGCACTGCATATTTGCTATTATATGTCTATGACATTGTTCTTACTGCCTCATCTGACGGTTTGAAGAATGAAATCATTGCTCTACTCAAAATTGAATTTGCTATGACTGACTTGGTCAAGCTGAGTTATTTTTTGGGTATATCGGTGACCAGATCTGCAGCCACTATGTTCCTGTGTCAGCGTAAGTATGTAGAAGAGATAGTGTACAGGGCCAAGTTGGAAAATTGTAAAATTATGTCAACTCCGGTGGACTCAAAATCCAAGCTTAGTGCCAATGACGGTGCACCAGTTTCTGATCCTACTCTATAGCGGAGTCTTGTAGGTGCTCTTCAGTATCTTACATTCACTAGGCCTGATTATATCCTGGACCCGGTCTGGATCCGGTGGATCAAGATCCGTTTTATAAAATATGGATCTTCAAAATTTGGACCCGACGGATCCGGATCGGACCCGGATCCATTTTTGATGGATCGGATCTGGATCTTGTATTTGAGATCCGTATCCGGTCCAGATCCGACCCGTGGTTCCATTTTTTATTAAATATATTCATAACCTGAAATATAATTTTATACGTATTTTCTTAAAATTGCTAAGCACATCCTTGCAAGTTTAATTCTCAAAACAAGTTTAATTTATCCCCGCATTAACTCAAAAACCAAAAAATAAAGAGATAACTTCGATAATAAAATCAATGTTATATTAGTGAATGACTAACATCTCCATAGACAAGTAGTTAAAATTATATTCACTTCATTTGTGAAGATTTCCAAGCACATGCAAGTTCTGCATTGTGGAAATAGTAGTCAGCATTTTCCACAACTATTGTCATTGTCCAACATTTTCAATTAATAGCTCACAATCAAAACGAGACAACGAACAAAATATCTCATATGAACATTTCAAAATTGTAACACAGTAAACTGTTAGCTAAGTAAAATCGTTTGTCAGTTCAAAAAAAATTTCTTAGCAGGGTTACATTCTTAGCCAGGCAATTTTTTTACACGTGGATCCAGATCCGATCCGTAGACCCGGTGGATCCGGATTCAGGTATGAAAAATGGATCTGGATCTAGTAGGATCCGATCCAGATCATATCCGTTGCCATCCCTAGGCCTGATATTGCATATGCCGTTCAGCAGGTGTGTCTGTTTATGACGACCCCCGCGAGTCCCATTTTGCCGCCCTCAAACGTATTATCAGATACGTTAAGGGCACAATAGACTTTGGACTACATCTATACCCCTCTGCCCCAACCAAGTTACTTGCCTACACGGATGCAGATTGGGTAGGATGCCCCGACACACGTCGCTCCACCTTAGGCTACTGTGTATTTTTTGGGGATAATCTTATCTCATGGTCCGCCAAGCGGCAGACCACGCTATCCCGTTCGAGTGCTGAAGCAAAATATCGCGGAGTTGCTAATGTCGTTGCTGAGATCTGTTGGCTCCGAAACATTCTTTTGGAGCTCCAGTGTCCACTACGAAAGGCGTCTATAATCTATTGTGACAACATATCTGCCATCTATATGTCTCATAATCCGGTCCAACATCAGCGGACTAAGCATATTGAGATGGATATCCACTTTGTGCGAGAGAAGGTTGCCCGTGGTCAGGTCAAAATATTACACGTGTCTTCCTCTTATCAGTATGCAGACATTTTCACAAATGGACTACCACGACAACTCTTCACCGACTTCCGATCCAGCCTTAGCGTTCGGCCTCCTCCCGCTCAGTCTGAGGGGGAGTATTAGCGAATATTCTCCGAATATTTACCGTATATTTTGTAATTATGATAGATGTATATTTAAGGTAACTTAGGATTCTTATTGTATTAGGAATCAACCATTTAAGGTAAGTTAGGATTCGTACTGTATTAGGAATCAACCTTTGTACAAATATATATATTGTGAATAATGAAAGAAATCCCGAAGGGAAATTATTCTATCTTACACTATGAAGTTTATTTATGTTTTATATTAAAACGGATCAGCGAGTAGTTGAATAAATTAGTAGGTAAAATTAGAATTACGTATATTTCATCTTATAACTTCTACTTTGGCATATAAGTTGATACATCTAAATTATTTTTAATAGTACATTGAAAAGAAAATATATATGAATAAAATGTAAAGAAACTTTTAGCAATAGAAAGTATCACTAGGCAACAAATCAGGTGCTTGTGTAATCGCACTCAAGATTGAATGCTTCGTAATATTTATGTTGTCTTTTTATCAATTAGTAGTTTCAGCAATTCCAACATTATAATCGTTCATTAATAATTCACTAAATTAATCACAAAAGTTATATATTAGGATTTACGAATCCCTCTAACAAATCAAACTTACACTTATACAACAAGATAGCAGAAAGTTACTATGTACAACATTTAACGCATATCAGTTTGTTCATCTGTAAAGAAATTCAAGCATTCCAATAAATAATCCTGAATATGATTTTAAGTTTCAAGCTCCTATAAACTCTAGTAAATTCAGAATTAACGGTGGAAATTCAACTTAAATTTCTTTGATATGCATGCACTCATATTCAAACTGTCCATTTAAAATATTAGTTCATCTCATAATAAAAGATGAGAATAAAGCTATTTGAATACAATTCACTATTTTTCATTGGTACAAAATGTTAGACCCCAAACCAGGTAAATCAAATTCTAAATTTTTATTTATCAGCCAATCAGTCATATCCATACTAAATATGAGTATTGATATTATTTTTGAAAAATTAAAATCAAACCTTTTGATATACAAATGTTCAATAAATAATTGAAATGAAAGCAAAATATCGTGTGTTATCTATTAGCATTAACTCTTTCCCACATTGCTTTTGTCCCACATTAAAAAAACACATTTGTATCTCATGTAATAAACCCTATATAAAGAGCTTTACTTGCTTTTCCTTTACTTGCATTTTTAGCTCTCAAGAATAATATTATTTTATTATCTTGTTATTGCTTTGTAAGAATTCATGTTATGAATAAAAAACTTTCATGAATTCTATCATGGTATCAGAGCGTCTTTTCAACAAATAAACTCAACAATGACGAGTATAATCATCAATAAAGGAAACATAATATCTGGAGCCTCCCTTAGTAGGGATAGGTGCTAACCCCCAAACATCTGAATGAACTAGATCAAATGGTGCAGAAGAAGTAGAAGTATTAAGATTAAAAGGCAAAGCAGAAAATTTTCCAAGTTTACATCCACTACAATCAGAAATATCATCAGATTGTAAATCACCAAGAACATCAATATTACACATAAAACACAGGCGAGAACCTGATACATGACCAAGTCTAGAGTTCCACAAATAAAACTTTGAAGAGGAAGGTGTTAAATGAAAAGAAGACAGATTAACAAGCATAGTTGCTGCATGAGTAGGAAGATGCAGCTCATCCAAAACATAGAGACCTCTCTCCTTTCTACGCCCTGTCCCAATCACTCTCTTGGATTTTAGATCCTGCACATAACAAGAATTAGGGAAGAGTCTAATAAAACATCCAGAGTCACATATTTGACCAGCAGAAGCAAGATTCATATGTAGTTTTGGAATGCAATAAACATCAGGTAATGATATAGTGGATGTATGAATGGTGCCAATGTCTGTCAATGGCATAGGTGTGCCATCAGCAGTCTAATGAAGTGGAGGGGGTCAAGACATAGATACAAAGACGGAAGAATCAGGAGACATATAATTTCCAGCTCCAGGGTCCAAGATCCAAGAAGACGAAATGAGATAATTTATTTTCAATGTCTATATTCTTTAATAATTTATCACACATCGCTAATTATCCATGATAAACCATGAAAAGCAAAGAAAGAAAGAAAGAAAAATTCTTACATAAACAAATGAACAGATATGAATTCGAAGTCCAAAAATTAAAAGGATCGAATAAATAATCAATACGAAGTAAAATTAATCTGTCTAAATTTAGTATTATACGAAGATAACAAATTTAAATTAACCCAATTCATTTTAATTATAACAAATAAAGAAAATAATGTTTGGTTGATATCGAAAGGGAGAACAGTATGTTCACATCTTATTTCTCTGACTTCCTAATGAATCTTTCACATAACCTCTTTTGTCTTCTGTTGAGCAAACAATTATTAAGTAAGCCAATTTTTTAGGCAAAACAACAAAGGTCAACTTTCTAAAACTAAATTCGCAAGATACAACAATAAATATATATATATATATATATATATATATATATGATCACAAGTGAGATTTCATAAGATAAATGATAATAGAAGAAAGGAGAAAAAGACCTCTAAATTATTATTATTTTATGAGTTTCATATCTAAACTATTAAGCTTTTAACTTATTCATCAAACTGATGTCAACTATTCTAAATTTTGGTTTTATTTTTCTCAATATTAAATATTTCGGCCCAATGAATCAAGCAACGTAACGACGGATGGCCCTCTAAATCAAAGCGATAAGTGGAAAAAATTAAAGCTGATTTTGGAAGATGCAATACCAGACCCATCCATAAAAGTGATTCTTGCTGGTTAGTGTTGATTTTTGAAAGGAGAGGTGGAGCTTAAAGAAGCGAAGTGAGCCTAGAGTAACATTCTGTGACGACAAACATTCTTCAACTAGGAATGATTTTGAAAGAAATAATTTTTTGATTAATGAAAGAAAATATATATAATATACAATTTTCCATAATAGGAAACTCATTCCTATTCTAATACAAAAATCCTATTCTAGTAGTACAAGACTTTTATAATTATGGTAAGTGTACAACACTAATTAATATAATATTTACCCTAAAATACTACAACAATATTTACTAAAACAGTGCCCAGACCGTGGGCTTCCAACTGTACACAACCGAGACTCCTAGATCAAATATACATCCGATATACACATGTATATTTAACACACCCCCGCAGTCATAGTGGGCGGTCTTCGAACGCTGAGACTGTCCCTAAAATCTTCAAAAAGGACAGAGGGAAGACCCTTTGTAAAGATGTCTGCAATCTGATATCTGGAAGGGACATGACAGACGCATACTTGTCTACGAGCTACCTTTTCGCAAACAAAATGAATGTCCATCTCGATATGTTTAGTGCGCTGGTGCTGAACCGGATTCCCAGAAAGATAGATGACACTAACATTATCACAGTAAATCAAGGTAGCTTTCTGAATAGGACAATGAAGCTCTAAAAGAAGATTGCGCAACCAACATGATTCAGAGACCACATTGGCTACCCCTCGATACTCGGCCTCTACACTAGAGCGGGACAATGTCGATTGACGTTTTGCAGACCATGAGACCAAGTTATTACCAAGAAACATACAATAGCCAGACATAGACCGTCTGGTGTCCGGACAACCGCCCCAATCAACATCTGTGTACGAGACAAGAGTAGATGTCGACGACGGATATAAATGTAAGCCATAGTCAAGTGTCCCCTGGATGTACCTAATAATGCGTTTGAGTGCATTCATGTGCTCAACCCTGGGATCATGCATAAACAAACACACCTATTGTACGACATACGTAATATCTGGTCTCGTAAATGTAAGATACTGAAGGGCCCCTGCAAGACTGTGATAGCGGGTCAGATCCTCATAAGGTGAGCCAGCCGCAGCACCCAACTTGGGTTTAGTATCAACATGAGTAGAAGTGGACTTACAGGATGACATCCCAGCCCTCTCAATGATCTCAGCTGCACACTTCCTCTGTGATAAGAATAACCCACCTGCATGACGAGTAACAACAATCCCCAAAAAGTAACTCAAGGGCCCCAAGTCTTTCATAGCAAACTTAGAACTGAGCAGTGTCATGATAGACTGGTGTAATGCATCAGAAGAGGCAGTCAAGATAATATCATCCACATATAATAGTATATAGTCCAATGAAGAACCACGATGATATATGAATAATGAATTATCAGACCTGCTGTGAGAGAACCCAATAGTCGAAACATAGTCTGCAAACCTCTTATACCAAGCGCGTGGAGACTGCTTAAGCCCATATAAGGACTTCTTCAACAAACAAACATAATGAGGATATTTGGGATCCCTAAACCCCAAGGGCTGATGCATATAAATTGTTTCCTTGAGATCACCATGTAAGAAAGCATTCTTCACATCTAACTGATGAATGGACCATGCTTTCGAAAGAGACAAGCTGAGTACAGTGTGAATGGTAGCCGGCTTGACCACCGGACTAAATGTCTTACTACAATCCACACCAACCTGCTGAGTCTTACCATCATATACAAGACGAGCCTTATGCCTCGCAAAAGAACCGTCAGAATTTTCCTTACGAGCAAAAATCCACATGGATAGAATAATATTAACACCAAATGGATGGGGCACCAACTACCACGTCTTATTATCAATAAGAGGATTATATTCGTCGGTCATAGCAATTTTTCAATTCGGGTCATTTAAAGCAGACACTGAGTTACGGGGTAGAGGGGATTTAAGAACATTAGAGTTTAAATTAAAATGTCTTTTTGGTTTAAAAATACCCCGTTGACTACGAGTGACTGGTCTTTAATTTGGGGGAGAATTGGGAGGATTTTGGGAGGATTTTGGGACATTTTGGGACACGGGACGGACTGGCCAGCAGGCCCCACATCGATAACTGGAGCCGGAACTAGACACATGAACTAGGCCAAGATTGGACCCAAAATCAGTAATCGGAACTGGGCCAGAACTGGGCAGGATAGATGGCCCAGTTTCTGGACCCAGAACTGTAGACGAGGACGTTACGGGAGGACCAGCGGGCAGTGGGCCCGCTGGCGGATTTGGCGTGCGTGACACGTCCGAAAACTGGTGAATAATATACGGGGATATATCATCATCCAAAAAATTATACGAACCATGCACGGGAGTACTAACCTTAGAAAATGGAAATTGAGATTCATAAAAAATTACATGGCGACTAATGATGATTTTATTAGAAGATAAATCTAAACATTTGTAACCACGATGATTTAATGAATAACCCAAGAACACACATGGGGTAGAACGGGCCTGAAGTTTGTTAATGGTGGTGGACGGAAAGAGTGGATAACACAAGCACCCAAAGACCCTAAGATGTGAATACGAAGGAGTCTTATTATATAAAATTTGAAGGGGGAACGAATATGTCAAACCTTTGGAAGGAAGAATGTTAAGGAGATATGTAGCCATTTGTAGAACATGATGCCAAAAAGACGGGGGTATGGAAGCATGAATCAATAAAGTACGGACAATGTTATTAATGGTACGAATTTTGCGTTCGGCTTTCCCATTTTGTAAAGACGTATGAGGGCAAGAAAAATAAAAATTGATCCCATTATTTGCACAAAATTCCTGAAACATCCCATTGTCATATTCTTTGCCATTATCACATAGAATATTTTTTATTTCTCATTCGAATTGGGTTCTAATGAATGCTCTAAATTTTAAGAAGATGGAAAAAACTTGAGATTTTTTCGCTATTGGAAAAGTCCATAAAATTTAGAATAATCATCCAAAGAGGGAACATAATACTGATGACCCAAAGAACTAAGAACAAGAGACATCCATAGATCATTATGAATAATATCAAATAACATTAAAGTATGAGAATTAGAGTCTACAAATGACAACTTAACAATTTTTTCTAATGAACAAGATTGACAATTCGGAGTACTACTCGTACCCTTACATGAAATAAACTTATTTGTATCCAAGGAAGACAAAAATAGATGACCCTAGATGACCTAGACGAGCATGCCACAAGGAAGGAGCAAGGGCTGCAAAAGTTGATGGCACGACTTGACTAGAGAAACCGGAACGTGGTGTGATAGGATAAAGATCTCCCCTACTATCACACCTCATGAGAGGGCTTCCCGTCTTGAAATCCTTCACAGAAAACCCAAACGGATCAAATTCAATAGAAACAGAGCTATCAGTGGTGAATTTACGGACATACACCAAGATTTTAATCAATTTAGGGGCATGAAGGATATTTTTCAAGACAAGGGATGGATGGGGGAGGGGGGAGACAAAGTTGTATGACCATAACCACAAATTGAAATTGAATTACCATTACCAATAAGTATACCACAAGTACTGCTCAAATTGGAATAAGACGAGAGAGTACCTTGGTCGGATGTCATGTGTGTAGTGGCGTCGGTGTCCATGTACCAATTCGGGTCCGGAGGATTCAATCCAAGTGTGTGCATTGCGGCTTCGATGTCTGTAGGAGTGGGGCCTGCTGCATGATGGGCATGCGGAGGCCGAGGCCCAAGCACCCTTGCTTGCTGCCTCGGCCCAGAGGGGTTACCGAAATATGGCCACTGTATGTTGGGCCGAGAGATAGGCTGACCAGCCCACTGACCATTAATTGGACACGACGGAACTGGGGACCAGTGGTTGTTGGGCCACTGCACACTGGTCCAGGCCCACGACCAGTTGGCCCAAGGCTGGGACCAGTTGGGCCGTGGCCCACTGCTGCTGGAGTTGGACCCGCTGCCGCCGTTAACACCGTCGGAACCACCGCGTTTGCCGCCATGATTTTTCTCGTTGTTTTTATGATTATTTTTGCCGCCATCGTGAGCTCGATTTTGGCCCGAATTATCAACAAAACCCGAAGAATTTGTGGAGGACGTCATCATGACTACGGGTCTAGCACCGGTAGCCGCCTTCTTAGCCAAACCGGCTTCTTCCAAAGTAAGCATGGAGCATGCTTGATAAAAAGAGGAAAACAAATTACTTTGACGAATGAGAGTCCTAATACCATTATAGGCCTCAGAAAGGCCGACAACAAATTATAGAACCAGCCGATTATTTGTCACAGGTGCGCCAACGTTACGGAGTTGGTCCGCCAACTCCTTGAGTCTCTTGCAATATGCAGAAACGTTCGAAAATTCTTCCACGTTGACTTGAGATAATTCTTGCTCGAGGGTGACAACACGTGAATGTTGGTTATCTTGGAATATATCACGCAATCTATTCCAAGTAGCCATAGCCATAGTGTCCGGCTCAATGATCGTATGTAAGAGGTCGACCGAAATAGTGGAATAAATCCACTGGAGAACGGTAGCATCAAGAGTAATCTATAACTAAGGATCCTCCGCGGGAATAGGGGCAGCGAGAGGAATTATGTGATGGAGGACTTGATGGGAGATAGTGTGAATCTTTAAATAATTCTACCCACGTCGCATATTGGACGTTTTCCATCTCAAGAACAATAGTGATGTTGTTCTTGATGTTAGAAACAGTGAGGGAAGGATGAAACGTGTTCTTAGACATAACGAAAGAACAAAGGGATTGGAAGGAAAATTTGGGAAGAGTGGAGGTAAAATTTAACACGAAATCCGGTTAAGGGGTACGGAAATCGAGGCAAGTTTCGGCCGAGAAAGTGCACAAAACCCGAGAGCAGTATTTGGAGAACAAAGGCGGATATATACAATATACAATTTTCCATAATAGGAAACTCATTCCTATTCTAATACCAAAACCATATTCTAGTAGTACAAGACTCCTATAATTATGGTAAGTGTACAACACCAATTAATATAATATTTATCCTAAAATACTACAATAATATTTACTAAAACAGTGCCCAAACCGTGGGCTTCCAACTATACACAACCGAGACTGCTAGACCAAATATACATCCGATATACACATGTATATTGTGTATATCGGATGTATATTTAACAGATTTAAAACTGCAAAGCATGTAAAGAAAATGTCAAGTTCACCTCTTGCTCAATGTGTTTCAAATTACATAAAGATTTGCTAACAGAAGAGGCTCCTATCCGCAAATTACATTGATGACCTTGACAACAGATAAGTTCCGACAGTGCATAACAACATAAGGATTCTGCAAAAACAATATGAAGTCAATTAGTGTGTTCATTATAGAAGAAAAATCATTCTCTCTTTCCAAATGATCATTCCATACAAATTAAATAGTCACAAAGAAGAGGAAAAGAGACAATTTTTTTTTTATAATTATGATAATTGAATGTGAGTTGTGAATATGTATTAATTAAGAGGAGAAGTTATGAAGATGAAGAGGTATGGATTATGGAGATCATAACTTTTAAAAATAAAATAAAATAATTATGAAAAATGAGAAATAAAGCCAAAAATAAAGTGGAAAATTAAAGAAGAGTAATTAAAAGAAATAAAAAAAGGAGAAGACAAGATTGGAGTACATGAAAGCTGATGGTGGCTTTTCAGTTCTCCACTAATATACATAATAATTAATATAATTATCTATACACAATGAATTAATACGATTGTTAAAGAATTTAATGAAACTTAATTAATAGAGTAGAATATGATTAATTCTTTAATTAAAAAATAAGTGGAAAATAGAGAAAATATTAAAAATAAATAAATAGAAATGATGACCTAAGAGAGGTGTTACATTACCTTATTCATTCATAGCTTTATTATATAAATAGATTTAGCAATCGGCATTAGCTGTCTTCCGAATCATCGCCTTTTAGTATATGTTTGTTTTGCTTTTTTTTTTCTCCTTCTGTTAGGATGTCAATTTAGGACTTCATAAAAAAGTACAGATTTTAATGAATTGACAGTTAAATTAATTAGCATATTATAGAATTGTGTAATTCTCTTTGTTTGGAGTCTCCTCATTAATGCAATATTTATAGGTGTTTACAATTGTAATCCTAATTGTATGAGAACATCTACTTTACATAATTACATCAAAATAATAATTATAGAATATATACGTATTCACTAACACACCCCCTCAATCAGAGCGGGAGGAGGTCGGATGCTCAGACTGGATCTGAAGTCAAGGAACAACTGCTGAGGAAGTCTCTTAGTAAATATATGTGCGTACCGATAGGAAGAAGGAACACGTAACACCTGAACATGACCCATGACAACCTTCTCACGAACAAAATGAATATCCATCTCAATATGTTTGGTTCGCTGATGTTGAACCGGGTTATGAGACAATTACATCAAATACGTTATCAAAGTAGACAATAGATGCCTTACGTAAGGGACAATGAAGCTCTAGAATGAGGATTCTGAGCCAACAAGTTTCGGTAACAACGTTCGCAACGCCTCTATATTCTGCTTCTGCACTCGAACGGAAAAACGTGGCTTGCTGTTTTGCTGACCATGAGATGAGGTTATCACCCAAAAATACAAAATAATCGGAAGTAGATCGAGGTGTGTCAGGACAATCACCCAAATCTACGTCCGTATAGGATATCAGCATGGTCGGTGCAGATGGATAAATATGTAATCCATAGTCAATAGTACCCTTAACGTATCGAATGATAAGTTTAAGAGCGGTAAAGTGAGGCTCCTTGGGAGCATGCATGAACAAGCACACATATTGAACAACATAGGTAAAACCGGGCCTAGTGAAGGTAAGATACTGAAGTGAACCAGCGAGAATCCTATAAAGAGAAGGATCAAGCACCGGATCCCCATCACTGGCGCTAAGCTTTGACTTCGAGTCAACTGGAGTAGGCATGATCTTGCAGTCTGCCATTTTAGCCATGTAAACAATCTCTTCGACATACTTACGCTGACACATAAATATTGCATTCTCAGATCTGGTCACGAAAATCCCTAAGAAATAACTCAACTTACTCAAGTCTGTCATGGCAAATTCGGATTTGAGCAAGGTAATAATCTCATTTTTCAGCACATCATATGAGGCAGTCATAACAATGTCATCCACATAGAGCAAAAGGTATGCAGTGTCATTACCTCAATGAAAAATAAAAAATAAATTATCACTTTTGCTGCACACGAACCCGATCTACATGATGTAAGTGGCAAAGCGCTCATACCAAACCCGGGAGGCTTGTTTCAAGCCATAGAGTGACTTTCGAAGATGACAGACACACTGAGGAGTTGATGGATGTACAAAGCCAGGTGGTTGATGCATATAGATGATTTCTTTCAAATCCCCATGTAAGAATGCATTTTTCACATCAAGTTGGTAAATCGAACAGTTCTTTCCCATAACAATGCTCAAAATAGTATGAATGGTGGCTAGTTTAACTACTAGACTGAATGTCTCACCACAATCAACTCCCTCTTGTTGCCCCATGCCATTTGCCACAAGTCTCGCCTTATGGCGTTCAAGCTCACTACTATCCCTGAATTTGTGACTATATAGCCACATACAACGAATCACATTGACCCTCTCTGGTTTCGGGATAAGATCCCAAGTATGATATGTAGAGAGCGCATCAAATTTCTCATGCATGATCAAATTTTAATTTGGGTCAAGCTTGGCTAATTTTGGGTTCTTGGGTATAGGTGAGATAGCTTGAGTGGATAGGTTAAAGTAGACTTTTGGTTTGAAAATCCCATGCGGTGAGTAGGAATGAGGACTGTTCAGGTAAGATTTGGTGGGGTTGGGTTGTGGCTGATGTGGACTCGGAGGATGGATGTCAGTCGGGGGTAGGGGGTGGTCGACGAGGGCAGTGGGGTTGTCGATGGTGAATGTAGGCAGTGATGCAGTGGGGTTGTCGATGGTGAATTTGGGTATTGACGGGAACAATAGGCAGGAGGGTGGTCGACAGGATTAGCGAGGTGGTCGACGGGTTGTGGGGCAGTGCCGGGGAAGATGATGGGGGCAGTGGGCATTGAGCCAGACTTCGAGCTCCATGGATTACATTTCTAATGAGAGGGGAAATGTCCGAATTGTTAAGGAAGCTACAGTCAGTGACTTGAAATTTCCGGACATTTGCAAAAGGGAAAATGTTGAAGGGGAGTTTTGGAGTAACTGGTAAAATTACTGCCATGTGACATGGAGGTCACGGGTACAAGCCATGGAAACAACCTCTTGCAGAAATGCAAGATAAGGCTGCGTACAATAGACCCTTGTGGTCTGGCCCTTCCCCGAACCCCGCGCATAGCGGGAGCTTAGTGCACCGGGCTGCCCTATTTGTTTGCAAAAGGGAAAATATTCTCCTCAAAAGTGACACGGCGAGAGACTAGGATTTTATTTGTGGACAAATCATAGCATAAGTACCCCCTATGATTCGACGGAAAATCCAAGAAAATGCAAGGAGTAGTCCTATGTGCTAATTTGTGAGGAGCCGTGGAGGCGAGATTAGGGTAGCATAGACAACCAAAAATTCAAAGGTGACCATAGAAAGGAATCCGACGAAATAAATTTCGGTAGGATTTTTATTTTGAAGGGTGCGTGTAGGTAATATATTAAGAATGTATGCTACCATGTGTAACGCGTAGATCCAAAAAGGAGGGGGAAGAGAAGCATAAAAGAGCATGGTACGGATCATATTATTAATGGTGCGGAGGATTTTTTTGGCGTTACCATTTTGAGGTGAGGTATGGGGCAGGAGAATCGAAACACCATGCCATTGTCCGCACAAAATTTATGAAAGGGGGGATTGTCAAACTCCCGACCATTGTCACATTGAAATGATTTTATATCCTTCTCAAACTGTGTTTTAACATATGTTCGAAATTCAAGAAAAATGGAGTAAACTTGAGACTTATATTTGAGCGAATAAACCCAAAGAAAATGAGAGAAATCATCTAATAGCACCAAATAATACTTATGACCCAGTTTGTTAGTAATGGGAGATGACCATAAATCCGCATGAATGATATCAAATGGAGAAAAAGTAACACTCAAAGACGACTTAAAAGGAAGTCTAACATGCTTCCCTAAAGGACAATAATAACAATTTTGGGTAAATTTCCATTTATTACATTGAATCAAAATTTGACTTCTAAGAAAGTTAAAAACTGGTGCTCCCGGGTGCCCAAGTCTACTGTGCCAAGTTGATGGAGAGATTGTAGTTAGAGATGTATGTGGATTGACACTTACAACGGAATTGGATGAGAAAGGATATATGTCCCCTACACTATTGCATCTCGTAAGAGTTGTCCCCGTACGTAGGTCCTTCACAGAAAAATCAAAAGGGTCAAACTCAATAGATACTAAATTGTCATTAACAAATTTCATAACAGAGATTAAGTTTTTAATGATGTTAGGAGCATATAGGACATTTTTTAGGGAAAAGGAAGGGTGATGTGGTGATGTTTGAGTGGTGACATAGCCTTGAATTAAAATGTGATTGCCATTTTCAACCAAAATAAATTGAGGATTGCTCAAATTAAATAGTTAAGGAAGATTACCGGAGTTACGAGTGAGGTGGATGTAGCGCCCGTATCCATGTACCAGGTATCGTTGGGCTGCTGTAAATTCATAGTGCTTTAGGCCTGGCCTAGTTCGGTAGGGGTAAGAAGGTCGTATGGTTGCTGTTGTTGTTGGGCCGCAGAGAAATAGGCCTGCTGCATTTGTCCCATCTGGCGTGGGCCTGGAGGAGGGACCAATATGTTCGGTTGCCGCCACTGGCCAGTGATTTGGGCTGGTATTGTCGGGTAAGGGCATGAGGGGGAGGCCCAATTTCTAGAAATTGGCCATAGCAGTGGGCGTATTGGACCTGCTGTGATTGTCCACTGTAATTGGACCGTCCTCCCCGTCCTTTGCCTTTGCCGCCACGCCCGTTGCCGCGGCCTCGGTCCCTGCTGCCACCTCGGCCACCCCGTGGAAGTTGGTTGTCCGTGTGTAGTGGTTGTATGACGAGTTCAGGGTGATCGCCGGTGCATCAACCACTAACTCCTTTTGATTATGTTCATCCTGTTTGGTATGTTTAGTCTCCTCCAATTGTAATTGTAACCGGACCTTGTTGAAGCTAGGGAGGGGATCAATTTGTTGGAGCATCGTCACAAGTGTATCGTACTCACCCTTTGGCAAATCATTAATTGGTTGCAAAACCATCTTTATTTCTGAAATCGTAGTGCCCACAATAGATAATTGATCTGCAACTAATTTTAATTATTTACAATAGTCGGACATATTAGCAAAGTTCTCAAGGCGGGTGCTATTAAATTGTTCCTCCAGATACACGACATATGTATGTTTGTTGTCTTAAAAGATTTTCTCTAGCCTTGTCCATAATTCGTGAGCCGAAGCACCTGACTTCATAATAGTATGAAGTAGATCCTTGGATATGGTGTCATATATCCATTGCTTAACGATTGCATCAAGCCTTTTCCACGTCGTGTTGTCGACGTCGGGCGGACGAGGTGTGGTGGCATCGATGTGATCAAGAACCAAAGGGATAAAAAAAATTATGTTCGTCATGACAAAGGCTGGATGAAAGGTGTTGGGAGAGGAGGGAGGAGGAGGATGTGTGATGTCTTGTGTGGAGGAGGAGGAATCGGGAGAAGTCATGTGGCCGCCGGATGCAAGGCAAGAGATGGGGGATGATTTAGGGTTAGGGTCGCCGGATGCAAGGAAAGAGAGGGGCGGTCGATTTAGGGTTAGGGAGAGTATTAGGGTTTGACTTCTGATACCATGTAGATTTGTGTAATTCTCATTGTTTGAAGTCTTCTCATTAATGCAATATATATAGGTGTTTACAATTGTAATCCTAATTGTATGAGAACATCTACTTTACATAATTACATCAAAATAATAATTACAAAATATATGGTGAATATATACGTATTCTCTTTCACATATATTATAAGGATTAAATTAAAATTATAAAGTTCCAATAAGTGAGGGATCAGAGGTATTATTATTCATAGGTATAATAGCATTTGATTCCTCGGTTATTAGTAGAATTTGATTTTGATTTTTTCGATATCCGACGAAATATACTTAATTTTTCATTAATTAAAATGTGTGTTATTAGTCCTTTTATGTAAGAAGTGTGTTTTTATAGATTGTTTGCATAATAGTATTACCGTTAAACATAGAGTAATAATACAAACTAAACATAAACACATGAGTAATAAAGTATTGAAACTTTAGTAATTATGATAAAATCATGAATAATCACAAGCATGGATCAAACATACATATTTCAACTAATCGATGGTTAATATACTTCATCAAATATCTCAAAAATTAAAATCGAAATTGAAATTCATCACCAATCGAGGGACCAAAAGTATCATTAGTCCTTATCGCATTTTATGTCATAGGATGGGTGTTGATTGTATATGAAGTTCAAGAAAGAAAGAAAAAAAATACTTTTAATACATACTAAAAGTATTCTTAAAACTTGTGATATTTATACATATAATGACATTTTTTCTAGCTACAAAAGCATATCAATAATGTCAAAAGTTTAATGTTAACGGATTATCAAATAAAATGTGTCATTTTTTCTTAACAAACTAAAAATAAAGATGGTCTTTCAAGATAGAATAGAAGAAAGTTACCCCTCCCCCCAATTCATGTTTTAGCAGTGATTTCACGAATAGTCACTCAAATTTTATTTTTAATGCACCAAATATACTAAATTATTTTTGTAACATCAAAATTATTCATATTACAGAAAGTCGTTAAATTAATTTTCTAACAAACGATTCATTCAACTTTTTTAAGTATTACAATAAAATCAGTAATCATATTTTTTAAATAAAAAAGTCATTCAATTTTGCGTAAGTATCACATAAAATAGTCCTTTTGTTTACTCGTAATGGCTTTCATGATACTTTGATATATTTGAGCGTTTTTTTTGTCACAAATAAATGATTTATTAACTTTCGTGATATTTAGAAAAATATCAAGTAATTTTTCATTAAAATCAGTTTAATATATAACTTTAATATAATAAAATAAAAGCTAGACTGACTATTCAATTAATGTTTTAGGTTCATCCACTTTACAAGTGTTTAGGTTTATTAGAGATCTCTTCTCTGTACAGATGTTTCCTTTGGTGTGGTTAGATTTCATATGATCCTTTGTCCGTATGTACTGCACGTGCTCTAACTTACCTGACATCATCAATATGACGTCGTTTTCAACTCTTCCTGACATATTCAGTTTACAGCGCGCAGGTTTCTTTGTTTAATATTTTAATGTGTATGAATTGATGAGTTCAAAGTTCAAATTTTAAAGATTTTATCTCCCAATTCATTATATTTTTGAAATAGAAATTTCAAGTTATGAAAAAATAGTGGTTTTTTCTTTTTTTATCCCTCCCCTAGGAGCTTTCCTTTCCTCTCTTAATGAACTCGAATTCATAACATTCGAGTTGGAGTGAAATATGCTTACCATCTGGACAATCTCTTTTGAATTTTTTTTAGTGAATTTATGTCGGAGTTTGTTGAAATTGTTAATGATATGTTACGCGTCACTGCGTTATGTCAAACTAACCATCAAGAATAGAGGAAGAATTGCGAAGATGAGCCCCCATGGACCTTAGGCGGATTAAAAATATTAATTTTATGAATTTAGCTTTTAAGGTGTTTATTATTAAATTTAATATATTTTTAAAAGTATAAATTTATATATATTATTTTTTCTATTTCTCTTTGCTTGTCTTACTTTTATTTTTAATTTGTTTAAAGAAAATGTCACAATTTATTACGTAACTCTTTACATTCAATATCTTACATGACATAATTTTAAATTTCATGATTCAAAAATATTTTGTTACATTACACACATCTTTAATTTAAGACCACAAAATTTTAAAAAAATCTTTATTCTCTTAAATTTTGTGATGTTTCAAACTAAGACAAATAAATTGAAACATAGCGATTATTTATAATTTTTTAAATAAATCCTTTCATATAAACTTATACTCTGCATTAAAAGTACTGAATTATATGAACTTAGTGAAAGTATATTTATGTCCTAGAGACAATCTGTATTAGAACAAATGTACTTTATACACATTCATATTATTATTAATGGAGATTAATAATTTGGCATTTGCAATTATTGAATTATTATTTGATTGTTTGTAATTATTCATTAATGTGCATCCCTTGAGCTTACGTTGTCATTAATAGAGTGAATTATTAATGATAGAGCGTAACTCTTAAAATAGCATCGACTAATGATCATCGAGAATGGGATATCAATGATATGTGATAAGTCGACATGTGGTCTGTATCACATCCTTAGAGGATGTAATATGTCTCACATGCTACAAGTAATGGTTACTCGTGATGGACACATGAATACTTTTGAAGTATTGGTATACCCTGCTGATATACGATTTGTTATACTTGTCTAAAGTTTGATCAGCGTGAGATAGAAGTCCTTAGACTTGAGGTCAATACGCGCCTTGTCTATAAAGTAATGTACTTTGATCCCATCCTAAGCTCAAATGCCTTATAGGTTGAGATACGACTTGTATTGGGTACATTACAATGTAGATTGAAGGTGGTAGTTGAGCCAAGATTAGGATTCATTTCTCGGATATATATTCGAGAGAACGCTCAGATTCTCAGTGATATTAGATTGACTAAGTTGTTGGCCAACGCAATAGACATATTTAGAATATGGTCTAGTTGTCAACTAATATAGATGAGATACAATGATTAGGCCATTTGGATAGACACTTGACAAATCCTAAGCTTGATCGGGTGTGTCGTGAATGAAAGAATTTTATCTTACCACATAAAAATTAAGTTTACTGGATTCATGTAAATGTACTTCACATATTGAGTTTCTTCTTCCGGCGCCTTCTAGGAGTTCCTTATAGACCTTAATTTGATTAATGTCGATATGAGAAGGCATGTAGGGTCACACAATGTCGATTGTCAGTTTCTATCTACGGATGTATTGAGAGAGTAATTAAAATGTTCGATTTGAAATCGAGACATTTAATTGAATAATGATTATTTTAATTAAGTCAAAATTGAATTTTGAATTTAATTAAGAATGCACAAAAAATAAAGTCAAGCGCCGCGGCGCCCATACCCTAGGGCTCCGACGCCTCTGCCTTGATTTTTGGGTCAGGCCCAAGGTCAAACCCTAATTCGATTTTGACATATTTTCAACTATAAATAGAGGCATTCACCTCATTATTCAACACACAAATTTCTGAAAACATTCTAAGCCTTAGAGACTTAGAATCATATACTCTCGAACCTCCGCCGGATTTTCTAGCTTTCCGAAAGAGAAGTACATTGAAGCTTGGAGCTTGCAATCGGAAGTGCAACCGCCTGTGCACCTTATAGTAGATAAAGATTCCAGATAATACTAACTTGTAAGTAAATATTTTATGTTACAAGTTTCATTGTTATATAACCATACCAAAATTTTTGTTGAGGTAAGTAAGAAATATAAAATTTTAAAACTTTCGCTGTGCCTTACTTATATGCTTTGTACCCAACAAAACCCTACAATGGTATCAGAGCTCAGGCTGGTTCAATGGTTATATAACAATTAAATAGAATAATAATATGAGTTACACATAAAATTGGATTAAAATAAGGTTTCTTGAAATCTTACATGTCTTGAACAAATGTTGACTTTTAATATCACCCTAAATTATCTCTTACGCTAACTCGAGAAAGTCATTCCGCTCTAACTCGAACTAAGCCAAAGTGCATTGTCAGGCTCATTGCACGGTGCATGGCTAAGAACGAGTAAGAATGGATGATGGTCGATATGGGTGTTATTGATAATGGTGGGTGATGATAAATGACATGTGATTTGATCCCTAAATTGGATTTAGGGCTCAAACGATTTTAAGAATCAACACAGAAATATTTTGTCAGGACGTCGGTGTCGTGGCCCTATGGTAGGGCGCCACGGTGCTTGCTAGGGTTTTAAGGAAGGGCCGCGACTCCATGGTGGAGCGCTGCGGCCCTAATGCTTCATTTTTTTTAAGTTTCGGACTTTCTAGATATTAGGCGCAGCGGCCCCATGGTGGAGAGCCGCAGCCCTAATGCAAGCCGAAGGTTTCTACCTTGCAAGCGCCGCAGCTCTAATGCATTGCAAAAGCAGAAATTTAGTTTCTGCCTCACTGGCGCCGCGGCCCTAATGATTAGCGCCGCGGCCCCGATGGTCAATTTTTTTTTTGTTCAGAATGTTTAACCCATGATTATTATTATACAATATATTTGATAAGTATATTGTTTATATGCTAAATGTCAAATTATTTGTCATTTAAATTACTAGAATAACGTTCGCTATAACTGTATGGGCAGGCGACGCCCAGTGTTTGATTAAACCACCTTATATCATGCATATTGGGTTGACGGTTCCCAACTATATGTGTCATTAGTTTGCATGATGTTAAGATGTCATATTGGATATGGCGTAAAAGAGTTGATCTTGGTTAAAACCCTGAATTAAAATGTTCCCCAAAATTTTAATACAAGTCTCATTTAAATGAACGCGTCGTCCGTTATAATTGATTGTAGTGCAAAATCCTTTTCGGCGAGATGACTATTTATGCCACAGCATTTTCTCTAAGTCTACGAGGACTCATACTCTTTCATAGATGCATGTTAAATGTAGAAGTGGGTGATAAACCTTCATGAGTATTTACACCACAGTGTTTGCTCTATGAGGCAAAACTCACTTAGATACATAATTGCAGTCGCATAACGGGGTTGACTTGCTAGGTTGTCTTGGCGCCACAGTGTCGGACAAGCCGAGGGACGCAGATTGATTGTTTAGAACATTCGGTCAAACATAAGTTATAAATTATTTGTAATTGGTTTAGAGACCTACCAGGCTGTGATGTTGAAGTTATCAGCCACAGCAAACGCGGAGATATCATGAACATGGATCATGGCCCATTATGACCATATTTGCTATGAGTCTGTATTCTTCCATGAGGTCGAAGAGTATGTTAAAATAGTGGGAGCTAGTTAAACTAAATGCCATGTTAATTAGTTAACGAATGTGTTCAATAGAAATTATATTAGAGTTTAATTTCAAGTCTATTTGTTTCTTCAATCGTATAAAATGTCGAATCTATCGCTGAAAATGTTGGTTGAGACAAACAAGTTGACTAAATCAAATTACCCTGACTGGTGACTAGAAAGAATTGAGTATGTGTTAGACACAATATTCCCTGCTAAAACCTCTGATGAGTATGCCCTGTTTGACAAGGTGGCTTATCAGAAATATTTGAATAATGCCACCTTGGCAAAATGTATAATATTATCTTCTATGACTATGGAGTTACAGAGGCAACATGAAAAATGGGCCCCAACAAAATGCTAGAATACTTGAAGAGTCTCTATGAAAAACGGTCTCAAACAATGGAGTATGAACTGTTGAGGGACCCTTTCGAATGTAAGCTGAACGAAAGGGGACATATGCCAACGCATGTGCTAAAGAAGGACTACACATCTCCAAGAGGAGGCAAAGCACTAGGTGTTTCTATCTCTACTGGACAAGGTATGTTTGTCAGTGAAATAAATATGTCTACAAGTAACTCTCACTGCTGGGTATTGGATACCGCTTGTGGCTCGCACATTTGTAGTAATGCGCAGGGCCTAATTAACAGCAGAAAGGTTGGACCTTGGGAGGTAGACCTGCGCGTTGGAAATGGAGCACGAGTAGATGTTGAACGCGTGATAACTTATAGACTAGATTTACCTTCAGGCTTTTGTTTAGAACTAAATAATTGTTATTTTGTTCCCTCATTAACGAGGAATATCATTTCTATCCCATTGTTAGACATTGAGGGGTTTTCCTCATTCATTGCCAATGACAGATATGTACTGTCTTTTAATGATTTTGTTTGTGGAAATGCTCCATTTGTGGATGGATTACTGTAGTCGTGAAATTTTCAATATGCAAAATAAATGAGCTAAGATAAGTAATTCAAGAAAACCCACCTAGTTATGGCACTGTAGACTTGGTCACATCAATGAATCAAGGATAACAAGAATAAGAAAGTTAGACTACATGGAACCATTTGACTTGGAGTCCTATGGTAACTGTGAATCTTGCTTGAGAGGAAAGATGACCAACAAACCACTTTCTGGGAAAGGGGTACGAGCCAAAGAGGTACTTGAGTTGGTCCATACTGATGTATGTGGGCCATTTTCAACTCAAGCTAAGGGAGGCTTTCCTTACTTCATCACTTTTACAGTCGATTTCACAAGGTTTGGGCATGTGTATCTTATGAAACATAAGTCCGAAGCCTTTGAGAAATTCAAGGAGTACAAGTCAGAAGTAGAGAAGCAACTTGAAACAAGTATCAAGACACTTTGATCGGATCGAGGAGGTGAATACTTAAGTAAAGAATTTCTGGATTATTTGAAACTTCATGGAGTCCAATCACAATGGACATCTCCTTGAACGCCACTGATGAATGGTGTTGCTGAAAGGAGAAATCGAACCTTAGATATGATTAGATCCATGATGAGTTTCTCAGCTCTGCCAACATACCTTTGGGGCTATGCATTGCAAAACTCAATTTATATTCTGAACAGGGTTCCTTCAAAGTCAGTAGAGAAAACTCCATATGAGATATGGAACGACAAGAAGCCAGCACTTAAACACATGCGATCCTGGGGGTGCCCTGCATATGTAAAGAAGATGCTTACTGACAAGTTGAAATCTAAAAGTGAGAAATATTATTTTGTGGGGTATCCAAAGAAAACTAAGGGATATTACTTCTATCTACCTGGAGAACATAAGGTCATTGTTTCCAGAAATGCAACTTTCATTGAAGAAGAATATGTCTACAAGGAACATAGCTGCACAGAGATAGAACTTGAAGAAATTCAAGAACCACAGATAACACAGAAGTTGAACCCTTGTCGAATGACCTGAACAAGGATTCAGTGGGAGTATCTGGTGAAGATTGGGTACTTATAGTATGCCCTTCAGCCAATGGGAGTGTTGTGAGAGATAGTGCAGAAATGCAAGACTCTCATACACAACCAATGGAAGATGCTACAATGGTTGTACATCATTCCATTCAGGAAATACATAAAAATGACATTCATGAAAGCTCTCAAGGTGATGGATTGTCCAACACACAAAGACCTTCTTAAAATCAGAATGCAACAAACACTTAAACGTAGAATATTTAACTCCGTAGGACCACTAGGACTCATCGTCCGCCTGAAAGACTTAATCTCCTTGTTGAAACACACAATGAGATAAATATTCCTGGTGACGATGAACCTACAACCTACAACGAAGCTATGTTAGACATTGCTTCGCAGAGATGGTAAGAAGCCATGAAATCTGAGATGAACTCGATGTACATCAATCAAGTTTGGAACTTGGTTAATTTGCCAACAGGGGTTAGACCCATATGATGCAAATGGGTCTTCTAGAAGAAGATTGATGCATATGACAAGATACAAACTTATAAGGCAAGATTGGTGACTAAAGGTTATAATCAACGGCCGGGGTCGATTATGATGAAACCTTTTCACATGTTGCGAAGATTAAGTCCATTCGGATTTTTCTTGCAATAGCTGCATATTATGACTATGACATTTGGCAGATGGACTTCAAAATTGCTTTCCTCAATGGTAATCTAGTTGAGGAGGTGTATATAAAACAACCTGAGGGTTTTTCACTTGAGTCCAAACCAAATGTTGTATGCAAGCTACAAAAGTCCATTTATGGGCTTAAGCAAGCTTCAAGGAGTTGGAATAGTTGCTTTGACAAAGCAGTCAAATCGTTTGACTTTGTTAGAAGCAAAGAAGATCCCTGCGTTTATAGTAAGCGCAAGGAATGAAGTATTGTCTTCATTGTTATATATGTAGATGACATATTGATAATGAGAGATAATAAGACTCTCATGCAATCAGTCAATGAATGGTTATGCAGCACCTTCATGATGAAGGACTTGGGTGAAGCCTTCTACATTCTTGGAATTAGGATCTATAGAGATAGACCTAATAGATTGTTAGGGCTGTCACATTCCACATACATAGACAAAATGCTAAGACGATTCTCTATGGAAAACTCAAAGGAGGGAAATCTTCCTATAGGTCAAGGGATCAAGTTATCAAAGAATGAAAGTCCTTCTACTGTTGCAGAACTTGAACGCATGAAAAGAATCCTATATGCTTCAGCTATAGGATCTATCATGTATGCTATGACCGGTACGAGGCCAGATGTGGCCCATGCACTTAGTATGACTTGCAAATTCCAGCAGAATCCTGGGAAAGAACATTGGAAAGCAGTCAAGAGTATTCTTAAGTATCTTAGACGACCTAAAGAATATTTCTTAGTCTATGGTGGACAAGAGAAGCTGGCATGTACTGGGTACACTGATGCTAGCTTCCAGACAGATCTTGATGACTTCAAATCTCAGTCTGGATATGCCTTCATTTTCAATGGCGGAATAGTGAGTTGGAAAAGTTCCAAGCAAGCTACAACTGTTGATTCGACAACAGAGCTGAGTACATTGCTGGATCGGAAGCTGGTAAAGAAGTTGTCGCGATATCTGAGTTCCTGAAGGAACTAGGGGTTGTTCCAAGTGCCACTTGTCCAATAACGGTTTATTGTGACAACACTGGTGCGATTGCGCAAGCTAAGGAACCAAGATCAACCAACAGAAACAAGCATGTACCAAGGAAGTACCATATACTCAGGGAGATGGTGGAGACTAAAGAGATTAGATTAGACTATGTTCCCACAGACGATAATCTAGCTGACCCATTCACTAAACCATTAAGCTTAGTCAAACATAATTGCCATTTTGAGAATATGGACATTAGATATGTTGGAGATTGACTCTAGGCCAAGTGGGAGATTGAAAGTATATTTATATCCTAGAGACAATCTGTATTAGGACAAATGTACTTTATACACATTCATATTATTATTAATGGAGATTAATATTTTGGCATTTACAATTATTGAATTATTATTTGATTGTTTGTAATTATTCATTAATGTGCATCCCTTGAGCTTACGTTGTCATTAATAGAGTGAGATATTGATGATAGAGCGTAACTCTTAAAATAGCCTCGACTAATGATCATCGAGAATGTGATATCGATGATATATGATAAGTCGACATGTGGTCTGCATCACATCCTTAGAGGATGTAGTATGTCTCACATGCTACAAGTAATGGTTACTCGTGATGAACACATGAATACTTTTGAAGTATTGGTATACCCTGCTGATATACTGTTTGTTATACTTGTCTAAAGTATGATCAGCGTGTGGGAGATATAAGTCCTTAGACTTGAGGTCAATACGCATCTTGTCTACAAAGTAATGTACTTTGATCCCGTCCTAAGCTCAAATGCCTTATAGGTTGAGATACGGCTTGTATTGGGTACATTACAATGTAGATTGAAGGTGGTAGTTGAGCCAATATTAGGATTCATTCCTTGGATGTATATTCGAGAGAACACTCGAATTCTCAGTGATATTAGGTTGACTAAGTCGTTGGCCAACACAATAGACATATTTAGAATATGGTCTAGTTGTCAACTAATATAGATTAGATACAATGATTAAGCCATTTGGATAGACACTTGACAAATCCTAAGCTTGATCGGGTGTGTCGTGAATGAAATGATTTTATCTTACCACATAAAGGTTAAGTTTACTGGATTCGTGTAAACGTACTTCACATATTGAGTTCGTCTTCCGGCGCCGTCTAGGAGTTCCGTGTAGATCTTAATTTAATTAATGTCGATATGAGAAGGCATGTAGGGTCACACTATGTCGATTGTCCGTTTCGATCTAAGGATGTATTGAGAGAGTAATTAAAGTGTTCGATTTGGAATCGAGACATTTAATTGAATAATGATTATTTTAATTAAGTCAAAATTGGATTTTGGATTTAATTAAGAATGCATGAAAAATAAAGTCGAGCGCCGCGGCGCCTCTGCCTCAATTTTTGGGCAAGGCCCAACGTCAAATCCTAATCCGATTTTGACCTATTTTTCAACTATAAATAGAGGCATTCACCTCATTATTCAACACACAAATTTTTGAAAACATTCTAAGCCTTAGAGACTTAGAATCATATACTCTCGAACCTCTGCCGGATTTTATAGCTTTCCGAAAGAGAAGCACATTGAAGCTTGGAGCTTGCAATCGGAAGGGCAACCGCGTGTGCACCGTATAGTAGATAAAGATTCCAGATTATTATAACTTGTAAGTAAATGTTTTATGTTACAATTTTCATTGTTGTATAACCATACCAAAATTTTTGTTGGGGTAAATAAAAAACATAAAATTTTAAAACTTTCGCTGTGCCTTACTTATGTGCTTTGTACCCAACAAAACCCTACACTTAGCACCACTAAGATGCATCCGCCGCATTATAAGTCCACAAGAAAGATCGAGCCTTGGGTATGAGAATTTTTTTTGGTAGGGAGTGCTTTCCTAGAAATGGGCTCTATCCGGTGCAAATTAGAATATAATCGGGCTCAATACTAATATCGGATACCAAACGGAAAACAAAAAAAAGTCCTCAAGAAAGAAACCATCATCTAGCTTTCATGACGAACAAATAAAATCCCTCTTTGTTTTTTAACCTTCGATTAATCTAAAATGGGTTACTCTTCTAATCTTTGTTAAGTATATCTTTTCCCTATTTGCTAAAGAAACTGGATATAATTTATAGACCTAATCTTACTTTTTCTTTATTGGCATAAATGTCATACTTATCCTTTTCTTGAGAAAAGTTCAAATCGTTCTCTTGTTTTTTTTCCCTTCAAGTTATTGATAGTACGCACAATATATATATCCTTCACTATTCCAGTATCACTAAACCCCCCTATAACTGCAAAAATTAAGAAAGACTCGTGAAGGGTAACATTGTTTTGTTTCAAGTATTCTTTTTTTTAATTCTTTTAGTAAGGCATTAATTAATCGGTGTCCAAACGCAGCTCCATTTTTTTGTAAAATGTTTTTAATTGCTAGTATATCATGGAATACATTACCCAATAAATGGGGGCCCTATTATGAGCGCACACCAAAACTGAACTTAGTAGGTGTTTGGCCATTCGTTTTCATAATTTAATTTTAAATCACTGTTTATTTATATAATTTGGACAATTTTTCAACTTTAACTTCATATCATGATTTGAAACCCAAATCATCCAAAAAGGTGTGATTTGGAATTTCAAATCAACAACAATAACATACCCAGTGTAATCCCACACTGGGTATTGATCCGGAGGGCGATTGAGAGCAACGTGGGGCTCACGCTCTAGATAATCCTAGGACCACCATTGGGGAAGAGTTGTTGGAGAGGCTCTATACCCTTTTAGAGGATTAACATAGGGGTAGAGTTCATTCCCAAGCTTATCATTGATTAAAAAAAATGTTCAAAAGAGGATGAAATCCTGATGAACACTCAGAGACATATGTAAGGGGGAACATGATTTCAATTTTTTAAAATATAAAATTTGACTCATAAGTTTATATTTTGTAAAAAAAATTCATAAGTTGGTAGATATATTTACTAACCATGTTTACCAATTATTTTATCAAATATTAAAAGATCTGTAAGTTGATAGTATATTAAGAGACTAGATAACTTGTATGCGCTTCGCACGGCTAAAATTTTGAACTTTGTAAGTTTAGTTGATATAAAAGAGATATTAAATAAAAAAATAGATATCTCACTATATCTCACTATAGATCATACTACTTTCAGGAGTTACATTATTTAAAATAATTATTCTATTATTTAAAATGTTCAATTCAATAAATAATATTTTAATTAATTTAGAATATTATTTACAACATCCTGCTGAACCAAGAATAAACAGTTAAAAGTTAAACTTAGAATAATGACATATAAATTAAATAACATTCCTGTTAAACGTGTAAACATTTTCCTTCTGAAGTAAACGAAAAAAATCTAGCAGTATTTCTGACTTTGAAATTTAATATCACTGCAGTAAAAAAATATATATGCGAAGCAGAGGATTGGAGCAATAGTAAATTGGTCTTCCCATGACCTAGGTCACGGGTTTGAGCGGTACGTGAATGGTATTTTTTTCTTATTTTCCCCCCATTTTGGAGAATCTATAGTGTTTTCACACTTTCCCTCCAGTGTTACTCGAACCCGGGACCTAGCATTAGGTTTGACAGTTTACATTATACATCTCTGGGATGCGGCCCTTTTTCGAACACTGCTAATACGGATACTTTGTGCACCGGGTTATCCTGCCAATAAAAAATATATTACGTATTGACAAAGACATATATATATATATATATATAGATACTATACTATACTATACTATACTATACTATACTATACTATACTATACTATACTATAATATAATTGTTGGGATTAAATGATAGATTGAATGGGAAATGGAGGGAGTTCCCTCTTGCTCTATAAAATAATCATTTGTCCCACATCGGTAGTGGAAAGAAAAAGTGGGAGTTGTCCCACATCGGTAGTGGAAAGAAAAGTGGGAGTTGTCCCACATCGGTAGTGGAAAGAAAAGTGGGAGTTGTCCCACATCGGTAGTGGAAAGAAAAGTTCTTCTACTTATAAGTAGAATTACTCCTTCTTGTCAGTAAAAGGGTTGAGGGGGCAAGGACCCCTCGCGTCGTCGTCGTCGCTCGCTCGGCTCGGCCGGCCGGCTTCGGCCGGCCGGCCGGCCGGCCGGCCGGCCGGCGGATTCGATTCGACCGCGACCGCGACCGACCGGATCCGCTTCTGACCCGCGACCCGGTTTCTTTCCCACATTTAAATTTCCCACCGCTTAGTGATTGTTCGAAGGGTTGCAAACCTTCGTAAACAAGATACTTCCATGGCTATAAATTCATTTGATTCTTCGAATTTTACTCACTAATTTTCTGAACTACAAAATCTTCTTCTTCTTCTCGCACGAATCAATTCTCGTGTGATATATTACCGTTGAGTGGTTCGCCGCTACCGAGTTTGGAGTACTACTATTACGGTAAGATAATCGTTCTATCCTGGGAGGATATTCCATCAACCTCGAGTACTGTGAGGGGAATAATTTCCTTAAGGACACACTTTGAACTAAGTGGGCTCGATTATATTCTAAAAAATTATTCTTATTTTTCAACACTGATTTTGTTTACTTTCAGTGTTTATTGTTTATCTTAGTTTTTGGAATACGATTAATAACAATCTTAAGGAAATTAAATTTTTGATTAATCAGATTTTATTTTGGAGACTAAAACCTGTGTGGTTTTCTACTCCGTGTGAAATTTCATATTCTGACTTGAAGACATACAAACTTCGTTGGAATATTAAAGTTCATACTTGTACAACCATTTGAAGAACATAAAAACTTCATCGTTTTTGTATTGTTGTTTGGAGATGTAAACTTGTGCGCTTTTCTACTCCATATGAATATTAGTATTCGACTCGAAGATATAAAAACTTCGTTGGAATACTAAAGTTTCATAATTATACCGCAATTTGAAGAAATAAAATCTTCATCGTTTAAGTCCTGTGATTGAATTGCTATTCTGGTTTTATTAACTAAAGCAGTTTGTCGATTTGACAAGGACAAACGAATAATGGCAATTGAGATCGGAACTACCTCTGCAATTCTTGCACCGTTACTCCTACGACCCGTACCGTGCCAGGTGAGAAACTGCGAAGTTCACCGATGCCAACTTTAAAGGATGGCAAAGAAAGAATGTTCTTTGGCTTACCACCCTTGGTATGCAAAGTTCACCAATGAGGACCCTCCGCGTTCGCCACGACATGCCCGACAACCAAAAGTTCATGGTTACCGAGGCTTGGAAACAGTTGATTTTTTGTGCAAAGGCTACATTTTGAGTGCCTTAGAAGATGACTTGTACAACGTCTACAAGGTCAATAAAGACTTCCAAAGAACTATGGAGTGCACTTGAAAAGAAGTACAAAACTGAAGATGCTTGCTTGAAGAAGTTTGTGGTTGCCAAATTCCTAGACTACAAAATGGTGGATGGAAAAACCGTTGGAACCCAAGTTCAAGAGCTTCAACTTATCTTCCATGACCTTATTGCTGAAGGTATGGTAGTAAATGAAGCGTTCCAAGTGGCTGCAATGATTGAGAAGTTGCCGCCCTCATGGAAAGATTTCAAGAATTATCTTAAGCACAAAAGAAAGGAAATGAAGTTGGAAGATCTTGTGATTCGTCTCAAGATCGAGGAAGATAACAAAACCGCTGAGAAGAGGTACCGTAAGACTTCACCAATTGAAGGGGCAAACATCGTTGAAGATCTTTGCTCTGAAAAAGAACAAGAAAAGGAAGAGGCCTTACGGAAAGGAGAAGGATTCCAACAAGAGAAAAAGTTCAAGGGCAACAGCGCTTTAATTGTGGGAAAGTGGCCACAAAGCCCCAGTTGTCGTCTCCGAAAAGAACAAGGGAAAAGGACAAGCCAATATGGTGGAAAAGAATGATGATATGGATGATCTGTGTGCAATGCTATCGGAGTGCAATTTGGTTGGAAACCCAAAGGAGTGGTGGCTTGATTTTGGTGCCACTCGACATGTTTGCGCTACAAAAGAAGCATTTGCAACCTATCCTCCCATTTGGACCCGAAGAGGTACTGTTTATGGGAAATACTGCAACAACCAAGGTTGAAGGATATGGGAAGATACTTCTGAAGATGACTTCCGGCAAGGTCCTGACTCTCAACAATGTTATGCACGTTCCAACAATTCGGAAGAATTTAGTTTCAGCCGGACTACTCGTCAAAAACGGGTTTAAATGTGTGTTGGTTAGTGAGAAAATTGTAATAAGTAAGAATGATTTGTTCATAGGAAAGGGCTACCTCACCGAGGGCCTTTTCAAACTCAATGTAATGATTGTTGACAGTATTAATAAGAATTCAGCTTCGTCTTACTTATTGGAGTCAAATAATTTATGGCATGTTCGTTTAGGACATGTCAACTACAAAACCTTGCGGAAATTGATTAATTTAGAAGTATTGCCTAAATTCGAGTGTAATAAATCTAAATGTGAAATCTGTGTCGAATCTAAGTTTGTTAAACATCCATATAAGTCTCTTGATAGGAATTCAAATCCTTTAGACTTAATTCACACAGATATATGTGATATGAAGTCAATACCATCTCGCGGTGGGAAAAAGTATTTTATAACTTTTATTGACGATTGCACTCGATATTGTTATGTGTATTTGCTTAATAGTAAGGATGAAGCAATTGATGCATTTAAGCAATACAAAAATGAAGTGGAAAATCAATTGAATAAAAAGATAAAAATGATTAGAAGTGATAGGGGAGGAGAGTACGAATCTCCTTTTGCAGAGATATGTTTAGAATATGGAATTATTCATCAAACTACTGCCCCTTACACACCACAATCAAATGGAATTGCGGAAAGGAAAAACCGAACATTAAAGAAAATGATGAATGCCTTACTAATAAGTTCCGGTTTACCGCAAAGCTTGTGGGGGGAAGCTATCCTTACAGCTAACCGAATACTCAACAGGGTGCCCACAAAGAAAACACAATCTATTCCATATGAACTATGGAAAGGAAGAAAACCCAACTTGAAATATTTCAAAGTGTGGGGGTGTTTAGCAAAGGTCCAAGTTCCTTTGCCCAAAAGGGTAAAAATCGGACCAAGAACCGTGGACTGTGTTTTTATTGGTTATGCTACAAACAAAGAAAGCTTGTCGGTTTTGGTTCACAAATCGGACAATCCCGAAATTCATGTAAATACGGTAATTGAATCAGATAATGCTGAATTCTTTGAAAATATTTATCAAGATAAAAGCTGAAAGTGAGTCGTCAAGTGAAAGATCTAAACGACCGCGGGAAGAACCAAAGGAAAATACACCAAGTAAAGCGGATGCAAGGCGTAGCAAACGCCAAAGGACATCTACTTTCTTTGGACCAGATTTTGTGACATTCTTGCTTGAAAATGAGCCTCAAACATTTAAAGCAACGATGTCTTCTTCGATTCAAGATTTTGGAAAGAGGCAACAATAGTGAGATTGAATCAATTCTCAACAACCATACATGGGAATTGGTTGATCTTCCTCCTGAAATAAACCTTTAGGATCAAAATGGATTTTTAAAAGGAAAATGAAAGTTGATGGCACTATTGACAAATATAAGGCAAGACTTGTGGTCAAAGGTTATAGACAAAAAGAAGGCCTTGATTACTTTGACACATACTCGCGGTAACAAGAATAACATCTATTCGGGTGTTAGTAGCATCAAGCGGTATATGGTCTTGAAATCCATCAAATGGATGTCAAGACAGCTTTCTTAAATGGAGAATTGGAGGAAGAAATTTACATGGAACAACCTGAGGGCTTTGTGGTTCCTGGTAATGAAAGGAAAGTGTGCAAACTTGTTAAGTCACTTTATGGACTTAAACAAGCACCCAAACAATGGCATGCGAAATTTGACCAAACAATGTTGGCAAATGGATTTAAGATTAATGAGTGTGACAAATGTGTTTACATTAAAAATACTCCAAATCATGAAGTCATTGTTTGTTTATATGTTGATGACATGTTGATAATGAGTAGAGATATTACCAATATAAATGCTACAAAGCGTATCTTTGGCTAGCAAATTTGATATGAAAGACTTAGGAGTTCTTGATTTGATCTTAGGCATCGTAATTCATAAAACTCCACAAGGTCTAGCATTATCGCAGCCTCATTATATTGAAAGAGTACTTGACAAGTTTAAGTATTTAAATTTCAATGTTGTACAACGTCCACTTGATGTAACTTTTGCACTACAAAAGAATAAAGGTGAAAGTGACTCACAATTGGACTATGCACGAGTTTTGGGAAGTTTGATGTATATTATGAATTGTACACGACCAGATATAGCATGTGCTATAAGCAAGTCGAGTCGATTCACGAGTAATCCCAATCAAACTCATTGGATGGCAATGAAACGAGTCTTGGGGTATTTAAAACACACCCAAGACTATGCTTTGCATTAGAACAAATATCCCGCCTTGATCGAAAGATAAAGTGATCCAAATTGGATCAAGGTCATTTGAAGTTAAATCCACGAGTGGTTATGTTTTCACAATTGGGGGTGGATCAGTGTCTTGGAAATCATCAAAACAGACATGCATCGCCCGCTCTACAATGGAATCTGAATTTATAGCTTTAGACAAGGCCGGTGAAGAAGCTGAATGGCTCCGACATTTCTTAGAAGATATTCCATTCTGGCCCAAACCTTTGGCTCCTATATGTATACATTGTGACAGTCAAGCAGCAATAGGTAGGGCAGGGAGCGTAATGTATAACGAAAAATCTCGTCACATACGACGAAGACACAATACCGTTAGACAATTCCTCTCTAGTGGCGTTATCACGATTGACTATGTAAAGTCAAGAGATAACGTGGCGGATCCGCTTACAAAAGGCTTATCTAGAGAGGGAGTTAGTAGATCATCAATGGAAATGGGGTTAAGGCCGAGGACAAGTCATCATGGCGGTAACTCTACCTAGCAGACTGGAGATCCCAAGAGCTAGGTTCAAGGAGATCAAACAAAGTTGTGGATCGACGGTTCAACATTGTCAAATAACTCAACCCATTTTCGGATGAAGACAATGTTCAAATAAGGATAAAACCTTATGGCTTGTTAATGAGTTAATAAAGCATTAAGGTTCTTTAATGATTATCTAAATCCGCAATGTATGACCGGATAATGTGGATATAGGACCACATGTTTAGAAATCACCTATGTGAGTGTTAAGTGTAAGCCGCTTTAAAGGGAATGACAAGAAGGCCCATTCTCTACACACTCATGAAACCAGGAGGTGTTCATGGTCAAAGCGAACACAACCGTGAGAACCATAAACGGTTGAGGGTTGATTGTGTGACTTATGTTGTCTAGGTATACAACAAAGTTCGACGGTTCAAAGATATCAAATCTACCGATTGATCGAGTATATCCGATATAAGTTCACTACGGAAAGTTCAAAGGGAAACCTACTTATCCAGATGCAGTCAATTCTCGCTTGTATATCACACTTGTCAGCGCATTCCTTTATCTTATAGCCATTCCCCATTCATGTGGGGGATTGTTGGGATTAAATGATAGATTGAATGGGAAATGGAGGGAGTTCCCTCTTGCTCTATAAAATAATCATTTGTCCCACATCGGTAGTGGAAAGAAAAAGTGGGAGTTGTCCCACATCGGTAGTGGAAAGAAAAGTGGGAGTTGTCCCACATCGGTAGTGGAAAGAAAAGTGGGAGTTGTCCCACATCGGTAGTGGAAAGAAAAGTTCTTCTACTTATAAGTAGAATTACTCCTTCTTGTCAGTAAAAGGGTTGAGGGGGCAAGGACCCCTCGCGCCGTCGTCGTCGCTCGCTCGGCTCGGCTTCGGCTTCGGCTTCGGCTCGGCTTCGGATTCGGATTCGGATTCGGATTCGGATTCGGATTCGGATTCGGATTCGGATTCGGATTCGGATTCGGATTCGGATTCGGATTTGGATTTGGTCAAATGATCTGATTGATTGATAATCTTTTTGGACCAAATTTTCTTTAATTTTTAATTATTTAATTAATTATTATTTAATTAAATTAATTAACTTATCCAATCCTACCCGTTAGTGACCCTGACCGACCATCCGCTTCAATTCGCGACCGGTTTCTTTCCCACATTTAAATTTCCTACCAGTTTTAGTGATTGTTCAGAAGGGTTGCAAACCTTCAGAAACAGTACTTCCATGGCTATAAATTCATTTGATTCTTCAGAATTTTACTCACTAATTTTCTGAACTACAAAATCTTCTTCTTCTTCTGCACGAATCAATTCTGTGTGATATATTACTGTTGAGTGGTTCGCCGCTACCAGAGTTTGGAGTACTACTATTCTGGTAAGATAATCGTTCTATCCTGGGAGGGGATATTCCATCAACCTCGAGTACTGTGAGGGGAATAATTTCCTTAAGGACACACTTTGAACTAAGTGGGCTCGATTATATTCTGAAAAATTATTCTTATTTTTCAACACTGATTTTGTTTACTTTCAGTGTTTATTGTTTACTGGTTTTTTTTTGGAATACAGATTAATAACAATAATATAAAATTTAAATGAGTAAATCACATATATCCCATTATTCACCTATTTCTGATTTGCAGAGAACTAAATGATTGTCGCTTCCTCCTGAGATAATCTTATAGCCTATTGCATTAACCAGCTAGCAAGAGCTATACGGTTGGAGACTACAAGATAAATAAATAATTAAAAGAATCACATTACCAAACAAATGGAGTTAGTTTAGGGTAATGAAATTCTTGAAGCTTTTTTTTTTTGAACAAACCACGATATTATATATTACTTAAGGCAGGATAAAACTATTATAAAGGTGCATAATATTAGAAGTATGCATACTAGGAGAAGTATCGGGGATACATGTATTTTCCATACTTAGTAGTCTATTACATGACATAGCATCTAGATATTTGAGGCTTAGGTAATTTTTAGGTATCATAAATAATTAAAGCTTATAATCAAAATGATAATTATGAACTTATGGTGTTAAAGATAGGTAATCAAGGGCCTTCAGATATAAAGGAATTGCTAAGAACAAACAATTCTGACCTTTGAACTTACTAATGAATTTTAGAATGTTAAATAGCATAAGAAAATTAATTGTAAAAAGTGCAACTGAAAATTTATGTAAAAACTAAAAAAGAGAATTAAGTTGTAATTAGAGAATGACTTTTGGATTTTTAAAATAAAGCAAAAGGCAAATAAAACAAGAAGAGATGGAAGACAAATCTTATCGATACTATTCTGTTATTTTTTTTTCTGTTCAGAGAGAGTATCTCTAAATTAGAGCATGACTTTACAAATAATACTTCTATCTTTTAAGTTACTTTTTAAATTTGTAAACTGATATTATAAAATTTACAAAAATAAATTCTTGGTCATTTAAGTATAAACATTATAGAATAGAAACGAAATAGAAGAGTAGTAATTGACATATTTATTGTTATACAATAATAAGTGAATAAAATATAGGGAAATTTGCCCAAGAAAATGAGAAATAAGATAAATAGAATGTTTGATCAAAGAGAGGTGCCACATCAATTCTCTATGCCTAGCTTTATATTATATATAGACTAATAGATTTTTCCGCGCTTCGCGCGATCGTAAAGAATCTTATTTTATGTATAAAATAATCTTATTTCCGTCAAATCAAAATAAAAAAATGTTACATGAATCAAGATAACCTTAATCATGAATATTTATAGGCTCGGGAGATGTAAAAGTTTATAACCTTAAACAAGACTATTTGAGGTGTGTCTTTCGAGTTCTTTAATACATTACATTTCAATTTTTTAACATATTACATTTAATATAGCACATTTAACATAATTAAAAGAGTTGCTTTTGAAGTTTTTAACATACTACATTAACGAAAAAAAGGCCAATAAAAAGTAGAAGAAATATATTGTATTTCTTAGCCAAAATTATATATCTAGCGATTGTAAAAGATATATTCACTATGTTTAAGATGACCATGCCGAGTTAGAGCACATATTAAAATTATTCTGCCACATAGCAAATTTATAAAATAATTATCAGGATAATAATGAATTTGAATATTTTTCATCTTTCCTCTGAGAAAACACACACTTATAAACATCATATATTTGGTGATGCAAGTAAGGAGGGGTGTTGGATGGTAAGTGGGTCGGGCCTTGATTATATTTGGGTCGACCCGAAAATGGACATCAAGATTGGGGTTCTCGGCTTAGCTGGGCAGGGTGTTGTTGTGGGGTTATTTAAGGTAGTTGTGGGTGGAGTTAGACTTAGGCGCTTCATGAGGGTGTTCCGGGTATGTTGAGGGTAGTCTTGATGATCGGGGTTTGGTGGTTTGGAGGTGGGGGATGCCGGACGTTTAATGAAACAGTGAGGTATCTGTGAGGGTTGTTTTAGTGGACTATATGGTGTTGTCGGATTTGGACGGTTGTATTTATGGGGTTTCAGTTGGTGGCCTTTGTAGTGGATGTTTTGGAAGTATTTTTGGATGTGGTGGTGGAAGGAAGATGGTCTTGGCTCTTCTTGGGGACAAAGGATGAATCTTTCACACTCCCTTTGTGGATTCTAGGAAGAATAATGCATGAACTTGGGCTCTTCATAAATGTCATCTTCTTGAGATAGGTTTGGAAGCTTCCATTCCTTGAACATGTTCTTTGGCCGAATGGAAGTGAGCATTTCGACCAACCTTTCATCTTCTTGGTGTCTTCCATGTGATAAAATACATGAACTTGTTAGTTCATAAGTTCTTCCCTTGGAAGCCTCTTCTAGATCAATTTTGTCGTTGCCACCTTGTCTTTCTTACACTCTTCTCGGCCTAATCATCTTGTGGGAAGGAACTTTCGGCCGTGTCACCTTATTACATGGCCTAGTCATCATTCTTTATTACATGGCTTATTAATGATCTCCTAATAAGAACTAAAAGCTAGCTAAGAATTAAAGACAAACTAAAAGAAAAATAAACATGGTATTAGGCCAAGACCTACATACAAAGCCGAAAGTAAGGTTGTCTTCTTAGCCTTTACGTGATGTCTTTAATCCCACTCCATATTCCATGCCATATTAAGCATATTATCATTGGATGATCAACCATCTTTGGAACTCCGAGCTTATCACCTTGAGGATCAAATCGAAACATTAAGCTCACAAGGATTTTTACATCATACTCCCCTTCTTCAAAAGAATTCGTCCTCAAATTCTCGTCATCTAAATATGAGGAAAAGGTTTTACCACGAAACGATGAACCTCCACAATCAACCGGGGGTTCTTCTTTGTAGGTGCCTTCTTAGAACCTAACAAATAGCTTGAAAGGACCACACTCCAAATAATTTTTCCATTCGATCAAGGAGTCATAGGTGGGAGGATTACGCCGAGGGCTACTCAATTTCTTGCTAGAGAAAGCAACGGGCTCTTTGTTTTGGATTAATCCGGTACCAACTCTTCTAATATCACATTCAATGTCAATTGGTATCTCAAGGTACAGAATGGGGGAAGCAAGGGTGCTACAACCTTGAATGAAACAATGATATAACAAAGCCAAAAAATAGGAGCCTCTTATCATACTTACACTTGTATGTTCGGTCCAACTCCGGGCAGTCTCCATCTTGGGTGGATTAACAAGAACGTTCTCGTCACAAGTAGGATAATGATTTCGTGCACCACTCAATTTTGTGCTAGAGTAAAAGATGGCACCTACCATAGTTTCATGTTTGACGTCCAATGACTTTTCACGGTTCGGCATAGTTAGGACCGGGGCTTCAGAAATCTTTTTCTTCAAGGCTTCAAAGACTCTTGTTGCTCCTTGGAACCACTCACACTCATCTTTCCTCATTAGTTTGTTGATAGGGGCAGCAAGGTCATAATAATCCCGAATGAAATGATGAGGAAAATAAGCCAGACCAAGGAAACTATTTGCCGCAATTATACCCGTAGGCTCGGAACATCTTTGGATAGATTCCACCGTGGTTGGATTATCACGCATGCCCTCAGATGACGTGGTGTAACCCATGGACCATTGTAGCATCTTGTGCATAAAGCTCATAGTAGAGTTTGTAGCATTAGACAATCTACATGACATGATGGAGGTTTTGTTCCGTGGTGCTCTTGGGTGACCAAGAATAAGATCCAAGTTCACATCTTTCCATGGTTGTTCCAGGACCGGCAAATGAGTATACGATTCTTGGTGGAAGAACCTTTTAACCCTTTGACATGTGGAACACGTTCTGACTACTTCTTCGAACTTGGGGTCTCGTTCATGGAACTCCTTTAACACTTCAAATCCCATCGACCTTTGTTTAGGTATGGTCAACATTAGGTGTCGTCGAAGAAGTGTATCTGCCACTAATGGACTTGTAATATTCATGTCTTGTGGAGGATGTGGGAGTTTGTAGATGTGCTACCCAATTAACAAGCCTCAGATTCAACTTCTTTTGCACGATATAACATTTCGAGTCGTAAGTAGAATAAGGAAGCCGTGTGTAACCCAATCTTCCATTAGAGGAATTCATGAACTCTTGGCCTTGGAGTAAGACGATTCCATAATCACACTCAACTACAAGTTTCAGAATAGGGGTAGTAAGGGACCAAAAGTTTTGAGTGAATTGATGAGGAAAGGAAGACGAATCACGAAAACCTTTTGCCATACTTCCATTCGACGGTTCGGGCCAATTCTTGAGAGTTAACTCCGTGGATGGAACATTATACATGCTGTCGGGTAATGTCATATAACCCGTGAATTGTTGTAGTAATTTGTGCATGAAACTCACGGAAGGGCTTGGAGTGCTACATACTCGAAATGGCATCACAAGCCATTCGGACAAGCCATGTTTGGCGTTGGAATCCAACTTACCTCATTCTCAGCTTCTCATTTGGTGGTGGCCATTCCTTAAGTCTTCCTCGGAGAACAACTGCATTCTATTCCCTTCACCCAAGAGATTTTTCAATCTCGGCATAGGAATTGTGCACTTCATGGTGAGGTTATCAACCTTTCAGCAACATGCGTGCCAATTCTCTCCCGGCATCAACAATGCGGGTGTTGTGTAGGGGCTAAGGCTTTTTCGGTCATAGCTTCCGCCGAACAATTCTTGTTCTTGGCCTTGCAAGTCCTTAGGTTCTTCCGGATGGCATCCATGGTCTTGGTGAGTAGATAATGAACTTCTTGAAAATAAATCAAGAGCAAGTTCACCATCTTTCTTCGGTAGTGTTCCGGATGCAAGATCATTCGGACATACCTCCTCCAAGAGTTCCTTGAAGTCGGTATCTATGACACTCCCCTTCTTTGACTCTTCGTCTATCTCTGGTGTATCAAGTAAGGGGGTATCTGTTTCTACTTGTTCTTCAAGTAGTATGGCTTCCTTAATAGCCAAGAAAAATCCACACTCTCGATACTCTTCTCTAAGCACAGCCCGGGAATTAGGACATTCACTTACAAAGTGTCCTACTTCTTGACATTGGAAGTATTTTTTTCTTTTTTTATCTACCCCTTTTGTAACCTCTTCACATTCTTAAGTGTACAATGACTTAGTGGAAGAAGTGCTTCCACTTTCTCTCCTTTTATTTTCTTCTACACCTTTTCGGCGATACAATGGGTTAGTAAACGAGGTGCCACCCTTTTCTTTAACATTCGTGGATTTGACATAGGGTCTTGGGGTACCTTTACTTTCATATCTTGGGTTGTTTCGTACAACCCTTGACTTGGCATTATTACTCATAGTACGTCCTGCAAGATCTCTTTTTAAGGCCCACACTTGTTCCGTAAAAAAATCACTTATGAGACTCCTTAGTTCTTCTTTGTATATGTTAGCCATAGCGTCAAAACATGGGATGGAATGGCCTCACTCTGATACCAATCTAATGCAAGTAAGGAGGGGTGTTGGATGGTAAGTGGGTCGGGTCTTAATTATATTCGGGTCGACCCGAAAATGGACACCAAGATTGGGATTATCGGCTTAGCTGGGTAGGGTGGTGTTGTGGGGTTATTTCAGGTAGTTGTGGGTGGAGTTGGACTTAGGCGCTTTATGGGGGTGTTCCAGGTATGTTGAGGGTAGTCTTGATGGTCGGGGTTTGGTGGTTTGGTGGTGGGGGATGCCATACGTTTACTGAAACAGTGAGGTATCGGTGAGGGCTGTTTTAGTGGACTATTTGGTGTTGTCGGCTTTGGATAGTTGTATTTGTGGGGTTTCGGTTGGTGGAATTTGTAGTGGATGTTTGGGAAGTATTTTTGGATGTGGTAGTGGAAGGAAGATGGTGGTTTGAACAAGGAATGAACACGGGATGCTAGATGCAAACCTGAGTATAAACCAAGTGTTTAGACGGTCTATATGAATAAGGATAATGACACGAGGGTTTTAATGCTCGAGTCGACACCAAGATGAGTTTGGCCAATTGGACAAGGACTAGACCGAGGGTACTAAGTACAAGCTCGAGTAATAACCAAGTGAGGGTGGCCGGTAACCTTATGATAGACCCTAGGCTTGGGTTTGGTTGGATCACACAAGTTCCAACGTCTACTAGCACTAAGGGGGTTCCTTAAGCTTGGGCTTAGCTAGGTCACACAAGTCCTAACCAAACTTACACCGAAGGGTCCTTAGCTTGGGTTTAACTAGGTCACACAAGTCTTATCTTCAACGTACACTAAGGGGTTGGTTCACACAAGAACCGAATGCCCACATAAGGACCAACTAAGGTAGACAACACACAAGTTGAATACTTTAGCATTTGAGTAAAACTCAAGTTTTTCTATTCATCAACTCTAAGAATTTACAATGTCCTAAGGGTCCTATTTATAGTAGTAAATGGATTATTCTAGAAGGCAAATTAAAAGACGCAAACTACATGTAAACTTTCGTCCAAGTGTGAATAAATGAGAACGGGTTTGGGTTTCCTTGGTGACCAAGGGTGTTTCGATCAAACCAATACAATGGGAAAGGTCTTGACTTTTTTTGGGGACAAAGGATGAATCTTTCACACTCCCTTTGTGGATTCCATGAAGAATAATGCATGAACTTGGGCTCTTCATAAATGTCATCTTCTTGGAATAGGTGTGGAAGCTTCCATTCCTTGAACATGTTCTTTGGCCGACTTGAAGTGAGCATTTCGACCAACCTTTCATCTTCTTGGTGTCTTCCATGTGATCAAATACATGAACTTTTTAGTTCACAAGTTCTCCCCTTGGAAGCCTCTTCTAGATCATTCTTGTCCTTGCCACCTTGTCTTTCTTACACTCTTCTCGGCCTAATCATCTTGTGGGAAGGAACTCTCGGCCTTGTCACCTTATTACATGGCCTAGTCATCCTTATTTATTACATGACTTATTAATTATTTCCTAATAAGAACTTAAAGCTAGCTAAGAATTAAAGACAAACTAAAAGAAAAACAAACATGGTCTTCGACCAAGACCTACATACAAAGCCGAAAGTAAAGTTGTCTTCTTAGCCTTTATGTGATGTCTTTAATCCCACTCCATATTCCATGCCATCTTAAGCATATTATCATTGGATGATCAACCATCTTTGGAACTTCAAGCTTATCACCATGAGGATCAAATCAGAACTTTAAGTTCACAGGGATTTTTACTTCATTTGGATTATTTAGAACATCTTTCCTCTCAATCAAAAGAAAATGTCTTAAAATATTTCTATCCTTATTGACATTGTGATTAAAGTATGTTAGATTTTCATTTTTTAATTTCTTTAACCAAAATCTTACCTCCAAGATCGCTTTCAATAAATTCGTAAATAAAATGAAAGATCGGACAAATCTCAAATTAATCTGCACATAAGATATAACTAAAAGAGAGAGTTAAAAACTCATTTTAGTGACAAAGCATCAACAAAAGAATGTCATTTTAATTGAATGACCTCTTTCTCAGTGCCGATAAATTTTCGCTCAAAAATTTAAATACTAATAGATAAATTTAAAGAAGTTTCAAAATAAATAATCTGATTAACTTTTTATGAATTCAGCTTTTGATCTATAGATATTAAATATAAAACAAAGTAGATAATATAAAAAAAGAAGATTTTTTTCATTTTACAAAATCCAACATTGATATTGTACACACCATTCATTTTCATGTCAATCTCATATAATTAGTCTTAAAAATTAGTTATTTTTCTATATCATAATTAATTACTATAAATTGACAACAAATGACACATGCATCTCAATAAATTTACACATAATTATGCCATGCAAATTTACTGAAGCACCCTTATTTTTCTATAATTAATTGGTCTTATTCGAACATTATACTTCACGAAAAGATACACAAGCTATATAAAATTTATAACGCCAACTCATAATATCAAAATAAAAAGATCAAACTAATCTTCCTAATTTGATTTTCTCATTATTTATTGAAAAAAAATATTATTCGGATCTATTTCATAACTTGGACAGAAATCCACCAGAAAATATTCACATAACCATTACTTTACACAAACCAAAAGGCTCTAAAGAGCATATACAGAATGGGACATACGTTTATTAGATTGAAAAATATGAAAGTGATTACAACAACGCGCAGAACATATTAGTATAAATATTTTGTAGCTATCATCAAAGTGTTCTTAAAATTAATTAATAATCTTTAATTTTTGACAAAATAACAAAAGATTTAAAATTCAAATAAATATAAAGTTATAACATGTATATAAAATAGAAAGATGTCAAAATATAGAATAAACCAAAATTAGTATAGCTTTTAAGAGATTTAGCAACCAAAAAAATAAAGGATTGAGGAGAAACTTGTATCCTCCTTTTCCGTAATTGTTGACCATCTTGTATCAATCACCTATCTCTTCATTTCAGCCCTATAGTATTCTATCCAACCTAATCTTCTTCCTTGAATCTTCTAAGGCATATTCTTTTAAATTTCCTTCATTTGTTTCGTTGATTATCTTCATGCTCAGAAAAAGCAACACCTAAATAGTAAATATTAAATACCTTAATGGTTGAAGAGTTACAAAACTCATTAATGATAATAACGTTTGGGCTTTCTAAACTGAAAAGGAGTAATTAAGAGAATGTAATTAAGAAATAATTTTTAAGTTTTTAAATATATCATATAAAAAAATTGAAAAATATCTAAAATTTGAGAAAAAAGATAAATAGCATTCTTGACTTTAGAGTCATGCATTCCTAGCTTTAATATATATATATATATATTGATTGATTGATTGTCTATACCATGTGGAAGGATTATATTAAAGAATAATTACACTATAATTCAAGTTCAATTTTTCTTTTTACTGAACTAAAGTTTGATCAGTTGATATTATATTTTTTAGAAAGCCTTTCTAGCAACATATTAATTTTGTTGTGAATTATGATTTATCCATTTGGTAAGATTGTATGATAATCGGGAAAGTTTTGATAGTTTTCATAACTTGTAAGGTTATTATGTCTATGAAAAATAATAAAACTTAAGAAACTCAAATTATATGTTCAAACAAAATTTTAACTTCAAATTATCATGATTATATATCATGATTTTAAATATAACCGTTCCTTTTGGCCGAGAGGAAGTGTATTGGTGATATGGATAATGTTTGTGTTAACAAAGATGAATGGTGGACATAAAATCTTTGCACAAAAAGCTAACTTGATTTGTCTTCGTTATACTTAAAGAACCCATTCATTTGATTGGAAAAAAGGAACTTTCCCATCTTAACTGCCTCTTCTTTTTAAACTGATACTCCCTCGTCCCGATTTATATAGTATGGACTTGAGTGTGAAACAAGAAAAAATTTTACCTCAATTTATTATTACGTTTTTTAAATATTTTAAATTGTTAATTATTATGATTTATAGTACTTTTATGTAGTTTTTAAATGCGTAAATTATTTTTCAAAAAATTTAAAGATTGTATGTCTGAGTTCATGGTCAAAATAAAATAGTTTGACTCTTGAAATCCAAACTACGTCATACAAATTGGAACGGAGAAAGTATAATATATTTATCAACTAATTAACGAGGATGATTAGAGAAATTCTTTTGGGCATAAACTGAAAGACTAAAGCTAGTTGTAAGGTGACTTCTAATGGACTAATATATTTTACCTACATATTAGCTAGTTTTTTTATGCTGTTGAAAATGTTGCGGTAGTTTGGTATTTGGTTATACTCAAAAACATGAGAATGTACATTGAACTCATTGTTAAATTGAGACGTGCAAATTAAAGTAACATCGTGGAACATATGTTCTACATTGAAATATTTAACATCCCCCATAATATACACTTGAAACAAGTTATGCCTGGCATTCTTCATAATTTTCATTTAAGGAACAAAAATAAAATATCACATGAATCAGAAGAGAGTTAGAAAAATGTTACAAGTAGGACAAGAGTAAAAGAGTAACAGTTGTGAAAGAAGGTGCTTGGATACTTCTTGGGCAAAAAATACATTGTTTGCTTCAATAAAGTGGGCCATTATGTATATCCTCACAAGCTCTAACTGTGTACAAAGTACAAACAGATTGAATAATATGGCACTTTACTCAAATCTGATTAATATGTGAAAAATATATATGATATGATCTTGAGATTTTGTGAGGCTATAGCGACCTCCGAGTGAGCTCATGCTCATGCATGAAATAATATAGATATTAAACAAAAACAAGAACTTTAAATCAGCGTTGATTAATAATTTTTTAATGCTAACTAATTGATGCTGCTGCATACCTATTCCCTTTTATTCAATTTATGTGTCTTACTTTTTTCTCAGTTAATTATTTCAAAAGAATGTATATTTCTACAATTAGTAAGTTCTTAATTTAATCATTATCATTTAATGAACATTCACTTATGGGAATAACATGATAAGTTTAAGACGGATCACAAGATTGATCAAATAATATTTTTTATATGTTATACACATGCTTTTAGTTCAACGATTTTTTTTTTGAATATTCTTAAACTTCAATCTCAACCAAAATAAGTCAGCTAAAATAAAACGAAGGGTCAAGGGAGTACTACTATTTCATAATGATATACTCGGATTTTCATCCCTACATGTTCTCATTAAATCAACTTTGAGGATTTTTTAATGGACACAATTTGATATGATTAACATTGAGTAACAATTTGAGAAAACGGATTCCTGCTAATTTGCTATCACATATTAAATTACACTGATATTGTAAAATATGTATTCTTATTTTATGAATGTATAGTATATAACTAATTTCATTGGACATACCGTCCAAACCAGAACCCAAAAAAACAAGGACGGTGGAAAGAGGAGATGGAAGAAATTAAAGAAGTCAAAGATTTTGGAACTATGTACAAACACATGGTTTTAACTAATTTCATTGGACATACCGTCCAAACCAGAACCCCAAAAAACAAGGACGGTGGAAAGAGGAGATGGAAGAAATTAAAGAAGTCAAAGATTTTGGAACCATGTACAAACACATGGTTTTTTCCCGACTACATAAAAAAGTGGATGTGAATATTGAAGCAATGTACCTGAATGCTTTGAATACCTTCTCACTGAGACAATTCCGCTGCCCTTTCTCAGTCTCAGTTTTCGTACAATTTATCGATTTCCATGCAATTTATTCCTTTCTTTCCAAATTTTATTCCAATCCCTAATTCACTTATTGTTCTTTCGTTATGTCTACGTCAAAGAACATGTTTCATTCTGCGCTTACAGTCTCCAACATCAAGAACCACATCCCTATTGTTCTTGAGATGGAAAACGTCTAATACGTGACGTGGGCGGAATTATTCAAGGTTCACGCACGCTCGCATCAAGTCTTCCATCACATCATCCCCTCGGTAACTGCAAGGACAAGGTGCCTACCCCCGAGGATGATCCTACGTTATGGAAAACCCTTGATGCTACCATTCTCTAGTGGATTTATTTCACTATCTCTACAGACCTCTTGCAGACGATTATTGAATCCGACGCTACGACGATGGAAACTTGGAATATGGTGCGTGATATATTCCAAGATAACAAAATTTTCCGTGCTGTCACTCTTGAGCAGGAATTTTCCCATGTTAACATGGAAGATTTTTCGAACGTATCAACCTATTGTAAAAGGCTGAAGGAATTGGCGGATCAACTCCGAAATGTTGGTGCGCCCATCACCAATAATCGTCTTGTTCTTCAGATGGTTGCAGGCCTATCCGAGGCCTATAATGGAGTTGGGACACTGATTCGTAAGAGTAATCCACTCCCACCATTTTATCAGGCCCATTCCATGCTCATGTTGGAAGAGGCCGGTTTGGCTAAGAAAGCGGCTACCGGAGCAAATTCTGTCATAATGATGGCCACGTCATTTGGGCCAAAACTGTACCAACGGTGGTGGAAAAATGGATCAAAATTGGAAAAATAATGGCAAGAACCGCGGAGGTAGTCGCGGTGGTAACGTCGACAGTGGTGGTGGCCAGAACAGTGGCGGAGACGACAGTGGTGCTCAAAACAGTGGACTGCAGGAGGGGCTAGCGCGCAATGGCTTTCTCTGATAGAGGCTCGCTTCTTTAAGTTCAAGTTCCGCTTGCTGCTTCGAATCGGGGTTGATCCAATTCATTGGAAAACCACTGAGCTACTGAGGAACAACAGGAGATTCGATCTCATAGAGTTCAATTCCCCTTCTCCGGATTTACCCGGTGAGCACAACTCTTGCTCGGGCCGGTCCCAACCCGTCTACAAAATGGGGCTAGTGTTCAGTCTTGGTTGGTTCCCTTTTTGGCTGGGAGGGTAAACACTAGAGAAGGGCACCTGCTCTATAATTTATATTCTTTGTTATATGTACCGCAACTAGCCGCAGCCTTGGGCCTCCTAGCCTTAAGGCTGGGCCAGTAGCCATTAGCCCAACAACCATTATTTTCCACCGACGCCATATCCTGAAAACTGAGCCCAATTCCAGTCTGCTTCGAGGCCCAGTTTCCCGGTCCAGAATTATACATCATGATCCAGTGCTACATCCCCGGATACAAATTGGTACATGGACACCGGAGCCACTTCTCATATGATGTCCGCACAAGGTACTCTCTCGTCTTATTTCAATTTGAGTAATAATCGTGACATTATTGTTGGTAATGACAACTCAATTCTAATTCACGATTATGGTCATACGAATTTGTCTCCCCCACATCCACCTCTCATCTTGAAAAATGTTCTTCATGTCCCTAACTTAATTAAAATTTGGTGTCTGTCCGAAAATTCACCACTGATAATTGAGTTTCTGTTAATTTTGATCCATTTGGATATTATGTAAAGGATTTCAAGACGGGGATAACTCAAATAAGATGCAATAGTAGGGGAGAGATTTATCCAATCACCACCATTTCCACGAGTCAAGCCACACCTTCTACCTTTACCTCTCTTGCTCATTCCTTGTGGCATGCACGTTTGGGTCATCCGGGGTCATCTTTTATGTCTTCTCAGCATAAAAATAATTTTATTGCGTGTAAGGGTACGCGTAGTACTCCACTTTGTCCTTCTTGTCCATTAGAGAAACATGTTAGATTACCGTTTGTAGCCTCTACTTCTCGTAGTTTGATGCCATTTGACATTATTCATAGTGATTTATGGACATCTCCCGTTTTCAATTCTTTGGGCCATCGTTGTTATGTCTTATTTTTGGATGATTATTCTAATTTTTTGTGGACCTTTCCTTTATCTAAAAAGTCTCAAGTCTTTTCCACATTCTTAAAATTTAGAGCATTCATCCGTACCCAATTCGAACAAAAAATTAAAAATATTCAATGTGATAATAGCAGGGAATATGATAATGGGCCGTTTCGAGAGTTTTGTGACACTAATGGTATATCTTTTCGGTTTTCTTGTCCACATACGTCCTCACAAAATGGGAAGGCCCAGAGAAAAATTCGTTCCATAAATAATATTGTCCGTACCTTGCTATCCCATGCGTCATTACCACCTTCTTTTTGGCATCATGCATTGCAAATGACTACATTTCTACTTAATATCCTCCCTCTTAAAGGCTTAGCATATCAATCCCCACTTAAAATTCTTTACAATAAAGATCATTTGTATGCTCATCTTAGGGTATTTGAGTGTTTATGCTATTCACTTTTTCTATCTACTACAATTAACAAACTTCAAGCCCGCTTTACCGTGTGTGTTTTTGGGTTATCCATATAATCACCGTGGATACAAATGTTATGATTTATCCTCTACCAAAATCATAATTAGTCTCCATGTTATTTTTGATGAGTCCCAATTTCTGTTTGCTAAATTGGGTAGTCCCGTGTCTAGGACCACTACATGCTGGCCCACATTGTCCTGGTCCAGCGTTGTCTGGCCCACATGGTCTCAGCAATGGACCGATGTCTTGGTCCAGTACCGATATCGGTACTGACCCAGCTTCTCGGCCCACTGCCATTTTTTATGCAGTTCCAATTTCTCGTCCCTTTGTTGGGCCAGTAGGCCCCACTGCCACCAAATAATTTCCAGTGGGCCTGCTGGCCAGTCCGCTGACAACTAAATAATTTCCCCAATCCCGTCCACTTCTACCTCGAGTCAAGGACCCGTTACTCGTAGCCAAAGGGGGATTTTCAAACTGAAACAACATTTTAGTCTTAATTCTAATGTCACTAAATCTCCCCTACCCCGTAACCCGGTGTCTGCCCTTCATGACCCAAATTAGAAATTGGTCATGGATGACGAATATAATGCTCTTATTGAAAATAAGATGTGAGAGTTGTTGCCCCGTCCATCTGATTTTAATATTATTCAGTCCATGCGGATTTTTACTCATAAAGTAAATTCTGATGGTTCTTTTAAGAGGCATAAGACCCGTCTTATAGGTGATGGTAAAACACAACATGTTGACGTGGATTGAGGAGAGACATTTAGTTCGGTAGTCAAACCGGCAGCCATTCACATTGTGCTCAGTCTAGCTCTCTCGTAAGCTTGGCCCATTCACCAGATAAATGTAAAAAATGTTTTCTTACACGATGATCTTAAGGAGACAGTTTACATGCATCAACCTTTGGATTTTAGGGACCCCAATTATTCTCATCATGTCTGTTTGCTGAAAAAGTCATTGTATGGGATTAAGCAGGCCCCACGGGCTTGGTATAAAAGGTTTGCAGATTATGTGTCAACTATTAGGTTTTCTCACAACAAATCTCATCATTCTCTGTTCATCTATCATCGTGGTACTTCTCTGGCAAATAAATTGTTATATGTTGATGATATAATATTGACTGCCTCGTCTGATAATCTACGCAAGTCTATCATGTCCCTTCTCAGTTCAGAATTTGCTATGAAGGACTTGGGGCCCTTGAGCTATTTTTTGGGCATTGCAGTCACTCGTCATGCATGTGGTTTATTTTTATCACAGAAAGTATATGACAGAGATTATTGAGAGAGCTGACATATCATCGTGTAAGTCTACTTCTACTCCGGTTGATACCAAACCCAAGCCGATTGCTACGTCTAGCACACCATACGAGGATCCCACCCAGTATCGTAGTCTTGCAGGGGCTCTTCAGTATATGACTTTCAGAAGACCAGATATTACGTATGCAGTATAACAAGTGTGTTTATTTATGCATGATCCGCGGATTGAGCACATACATGCGCTCAAACGTATTATCTGATACATATAGGGCAATCTTGATTTTGGATTGCATTTATATCCGTCCTCGGTCTCTACTCTTGTGTCATGTACAAATGCTGATTGGGGTGGATGTCCAGATACCAGACGTTCGACATCTGGTTATTGTATGTTCCTTGGCGATAACTTGGTCTCTTGGTCGGCAAAACGCCAGGCTACTTTATCACGATCCAGTACGGAGGCCGAGTATCAAGGGTAGCCAATGTGGTATCTGAGTCATGTTGTCTATGTAATCTTCTACTAGAGTTACATTTCCTATTCAGAAGGCTACCTTGGTATACTGTGATAATGTGAGTGCGTCTATCTTTCTGGAAATTCGGTCCAACATCAACGCACAAAACATATCGAGATGGACATACACTTTGTTCGAGAAAAGGTAGCTCGTGGACAAGTACGTGTCCTCCATGTCCCTTCGCGGTACCAGATTGCAGACATATTTACTAAGGGTTTTCCCTTGATTTTATTTGAAGATTTTAGGGACAGTCTCAGCGTAGACCGCCCGCTATGACTGCGAGGGGGTGACTGAAATATTATACCCGTGTGTATAATTGCACCCAACTTTGTTGTACAAATTTACCATAGTTGTAGGATTTTTGTACAAATATAATTAAGATTTATTGTTATAGTAGGAATATGATTTTCCATAATTAGGGATTGTAAATTGTATATAAATACCTCTTCATCAATGAGAATAATCAAGGGGATTATTTCTTTCATGTTTTTCTCCTTTTGCTAACTTCATCTTGGCTGCAGTATTGTACTTTGTACTCCCCGTCTAAAAAAACTGTCTTAGTTTGACTTGATATGGAGTTTAACAAAGGAAGAAAGACTTTTGAAATATGTGGTCTAAAACAAGCCTTATATATATGTGGCTGTAAATCATCAAGTCAAATTATTTCTAATTATAAAAATATGTCAATTTTTTTGGAACAAACTAATAAGGAAAGTGTTGAAAATCTTATGGAAAATACTTGATCACAAACACTTGTATGAAATTTCTTTATAGCTTGAGGTGTGTCAAAGACACTGTCCTTAAGGATATTTTACTCATATATCCCCTAGGATTCAACAAACTCTTCTAGTATAAAACTAGAAAGTCTAATAAATAACAACAACAATATACTCAGTGAAATCCACAACGTGGGGTCTGAGAAAGATAGATTGTACGCAGACCTTACCTCTACCTCTACCTTTGTTAATCTTTATAAAGAACCCACCAATACAAAATATGGGAGAAGGAATTTCTCTTTTTCTCGTCTCTACCAAATAAAAGGACTTAAGTGACCGAAGGATTTTCTCTATTGTTCCACTCTTCATGGAAAGACAATGAGAATATTTATAGGCCGAAATGGTAGAGATTAATATTTGGTATGTGTAACCTTCTCAGACATAGTAAAAAAATTATTCAAGTCTCATTCAAGGCTAATGAAGAATATGAAATTAACTTTGAGAAAATAACGACTAATAATAGTCATTAAAGAATCTGTTACAAAGGAAGACTAACGTTAATATATGGAATTAAAAGCTAATGAAAGAGGAGTAATAAAAGGGTGAAAGATTAAAGGCAGCAATTACCATTTACCAATCACTATTATGGCACGATAAAAGCCTTTGACTTCTAATAAAAGGCTATCAATGGCCTGACGTAATGTCAAGAGAATGTTAAAGAAATAACCATATTCTTTGAGATAAAAATTTTATAACAGAAAGTATGACAATTTTTTTTTTAGAACGGAGGGAGTAACTATTTGAAAATATTTAAAAGAGGAAAAGAAAAGGTGCAAAAGTTGAATTTTAGTAATTATTATTTCCAGACATGCTTCTATATATATGCGATTTCTTTTTATGAGTTTTTCTTATGTCAACTTTGTAATTTTTCGATATCGATTCTGGTCGGATTTTTACTTTGCACTCCTCCTAATTCCAATGAAACTTCTCCCCGTATAAAAAAAGTGTTCACTTAGCTTTTATTTTTTGAGTATAAAAATATGTCCACTTATCAAATCAAGAAAAAATTAATATTATTTTTTCAAATTTAATTTTATTAAGTGTTAGGTAACTAAATTTTAATTCTAATTTAATTAAAAGCATTTTAATTAAATTACTTGTTTTTGTCTAGAAGTTATATTTTCCGTGTAAATGGCTAAGTGTCTTTTTGATCCTAAGGGAGTATCTTTTACTTTCCTTTGCCCAATTCACTGTCAAATCCCCATAGGCCCATATAAAAGAAATCCTCAAAAACTGAAGAAAGATATATTAAAAAAATAGAAAATGCGTTCCAGCTTGAGAGGACAAGGCTTAGCTGGTAGCCTTATAATTAAAATATTCAAACCCCAAAGTATAAATTTTTTACCTTCAGTTAAGCTCATTCACTAATTCCTAATAGGAAAATAGTAGTAAATATTTCCTAGGAGAAACTGCAAAACAACTCGACTTATTATGTGACAATTTTGTCTAAATTTCTATACTTTAGAGGGAGCTCACTTTGTAATTACTTAATATATTATGTCTTAATATGTTTCCTCACATATGTGCCTAGTTTGTTATTTTTTATTTTTTAAGATGACCGTGAAAATTGAACCCAAAACTAATGCCTGCTTTGATATTATTTCAAATGGTGTGATTATCTCATTTAAAATGTTAGAGCCCGTACACTTTTCAATATCTTACTCAATATATTTATATTATGTCTCAACATTTATCTATTGAGTATTATAAGACAACAGGCAGAGCAATGAACTAGGATTTCAACACATCAATTCATGAAAGACAGGAGGGGCTTACATTAAGCCCAAAAAATGCACCTTCAACCCAATGCCTCTAATTTCAGAGGAGAGTAGAGAAATCCATGGAAGAAATTGCACGATTTGTTCTTCATATTGGCTGCTCATTAATTTTTGACATTCAAATGAGTTGGTTTAAATTTTCCCTTCAAAATCGAACTTATGCATAACAGGGTATAAGTTCTTTAAGGAAGCATAACATAACTTGTGAGATATTATAATTCGAAAATATAAATCGAACGTATGCATAGCAGGTATAAGTTCTTTAAGGAAACATGACATAACTTGTGATATATTATGATTCGAAAATATAAACTTATGTCCTGAGAAAAAATTGTTTGGCTCAAGGAGCAAAAAGTATAGACCAACACAAAGTAAGGTCAAAAGTGCAAATGATCATCCTCATTCTATTAGTTTATGGAGGCCCAATGTTAAAGAGTTAGTCCTTATTTATGGGCTATCCATACACTATGATCCACCAGAGATCCACTAGTAAAAATCTAATGTGCTAAAACATTTTGTTACTTTGAAATGTAAAGTCAATCGTTTATTTTCCACCTTTTCTCTTAATCTCCAAGCATATTCAATTTGAAATGCAAGGGATTGATGGTACAATCTTTTATCACGAAAAATCAAACTACTGTAAATTAATATTACTAATGAAGTAGTCTATTTCTATATTATGTGTATATGTATGTGTATGTGTATGTGTCAGTGTGTGTTTTTTTCTCTTCAATTTGTTGTCTATACATGCTTATGTCATACTTTTAACTAAAGCTGGCCAGTGGGACGGGACGGCCCGGTCCCGCCCCGACACAGCCCCGAACCCGAGTAGTAAAAACAAATCGGTATCTGGATTCGAACCGGGACAAGACAATGTCTCGTCCCGACCTGTCCCGGCCCGCCCCAGTCCTACCAATCCCGACCCGATCCCGAGCCCGCCCCGAGCCCGCACGTAACCCCCCATTTGCAAAAATAACCATTGCACCAACGATCATTTTAGATTTTGGCCGTTGTGCAACGGCCATTTTTGGACTCCCCCCTACCCCTTAATATTTATTTTAACCCATATGTTATTATATTTACACTTTAACCCAATTTTCCAACTATAAATAACTCATTTTCTCTTCATCTTTCTCACAAATCTTCCTACAATCTCTCTAATAGCTCAATCTATCTCTTTACAAGTCTACATTGTTTACTAAATATTCAATTTTATTTATTCATTTGGGAATTAGGAGTGAAGTTGGCAACTAGGTTGAGGATCTTCCATCGAGCAAAGTTTCAATTTTCAACCTTTCGATTACACGTCGACGTTACATCGGCGTTTGATACATTCGTTCCTTCATTAAATTATTATTGTCTATTTATTTTATTTAGCGCACTTAATTTTATTATCTCTAATTATTTATTATCATAATTAAAATGGAAGGACCCCCCTACCCCTTAATATTTATTTTTAACCCATAATTTATTATATTTACACTTTAACCCAATTTTTCAACTATAAATAACTCATTTTCTCTTTATCTTTCTCACAAATCTTCCTACAATCTCTCTAATCTCTCAATCTATCTCTCTACAAGTCTACATTGTTTACTAAATATTCAATTTTATTTATTCATTTGGGAATTGGGAGTGAAGTTGGCAACTAGCTTGAGGATCTTCCATCGAGCAAAGTTTCAATTTTCAACCTTTCGATTACACGTCGACGTTACGTCGGCGTTTGGTACATTCGTTCCTTCATTAAATTATTATTGTCTATTTATTTTATTTAGCGCACTTAATTTTATTATCTTTAATTATTTATTATCATAATTAAAATGGAAGGATTAAGATGTATGTTTAAGGGTAAGGGTGCTTCTTCTAGTAGGGGCAACAAGGGTAAGAGTACTTCTTCTAGTCATCCTATTCCTACACAAGATGATTTTGTTGATACTCAACATTTTCCTACAATACCATTAGATTTAGACGATGAGCTATTTTCTGGAACTCAAGAAGACTTTAATTTAGACGATGATCTAGATGATACACCCACTAATGTTGATGACAACACACCCACTAGTGCACCTTCAACTGAAATGCCTCATATTCCCCCTAGTATGAGACGAGGTCCAGCAAAACGACCATTAAAATCAGATGCATAGATATTTTTTGATAGAGACGTAGAGAATCAAGTAGCTAGATGTAAAATTTGTAAAGATGTTTTAAAATTTAAAACTGGAAAAGGTCACGGTGGGACGGGGGGTTTAATTAGACACGTAGTAAGTGCTCATCCAGCTAGGTATGCCCAATACCTAGAGATGGCAATGGATCATGGATCCGGTCCGGATCCAGTGGATCCAGATCCGTTTTATAGGATATGGATCTTCAAAATTTGGACCCGATGGATCCGGATCGGACCCGGATCCATTTCTGACGGATCGAATATGGATTTGGATCTTGTATTTGAGATCTGTATCCGGTCCAGATCCGACCCGTGGATCCTTTTTTTATTAAATATATTCATAACCTAGAGTGTAATTTTATAAGCATTTTCTTAAAATTGCTAAGCACATCCTTGCAAATTTAATTCTCAAAATAAGTTTAATTTATCCTCGCGTTAACTCAAAAACCAAAAAATAAATAGGTAACTTCGATAATAAAATCAATGTTATATTAGTGAATGACTAACATCTCCATAGATAAGTAGTTAAAATTATATTCGCTTCATTTGTGAAGATTCTAAGCACATGCAAGTTCTGCATTGTGAAAATACTAGTCAGCATTTTTCACGACTATTGTCATTGTCCAACATTTTCAATTAATAGCTCACAATCAAAACGAGACAACGAACAAAATATCTCATATGAACATTTCAAAATTGAAACACAGTAAACTGTTAGCTAAGTAAAAATCGTTTGTCAGTTTAAAAAAACATTCTTAGCAAGGTTACATTCTTAGCAAGACAAATTTTTTTACATGTGGATCCAGATCCAGATCCGATCCGTGGACCCGGTATATCCGATGGATCCGGATTTGGATCTAATTTTTATGGATCCGACGGATCTGGATTCAGGTATGAAAAATGGATCTGGATCTAGTAGGATCCGGTCAAGATCCGATCCGTTGCAATCCCTACCAATACCAGGCTTCAAAACCGGGTGCGCAAACGCCCGCTCCATCAGGACAAGGTTCACATACTGATATTGTCCCGGACCAAGTACAGGGTCAAATTAACCCTATGACGGAGGGAATTGTAGGCCCTAAATACAATAAACATAGAGATAAGGAAGCAATATCAAAATTAGTTGTTGTGGAGGGTTTGCCTTTTTCATTTCCTTCATCTCCCGATTTTATTCATTACATTAAAGATATATATAATCCTGCTTTTATCGGTTTTCCTAGATCAACTGTTAAGAGAGATGTATTTAAATTCGCACATGAATATCAACAATATTTACCTTATTCATTATATCATTTTAATGGCAAAGTATCTATCACGTCTGATATAGGTCATAGTACTAACGATCATGATTATTTAACGGTAACTTGTCATTGGATAGATTATAAATGGTCTATGCAAAAACGTATATTAGCGTATAGATATATAGATGATAGGCACACTGGTACTTTTATTGCAGAAAATATTTGTCAAGTGTGCTATTATTACGGAATAACTGATAAAATTATGACTATTACATTAGATAACGCTTCTTCTAACAATTACGCTATTACAATTTTAAAAAATAGTTTAACTCCATCTTTTTCAGATCATTTTCATATAAAATGCGCGTGCCATATATATAACTTAATTGTAAATGATGATCTATCACTTTTTGAAGACATTCTTAGTAAAATACAATTTGCTATAAACTTTATTTTTAAAAATAATAGAATACTACGAAGAAAAGAATATAAAAAATCTTGTCACGATTGCCCTTATAGAAAAATTCCAGAAGAAGTACCCACTAGATGAAATTCTTTATACGAGCAACTACTTGTTGCTTATGACTATAGAAAACATATAACTTTATTTTTTAACTCTCATAATCAAAATCCAGCTGATATGGTTGTAGATAGTGATTGGGTAAAAATTTCCAAACTTATTGTATTTTTAGAGAAATTTTTTCAAGCAACAAAAGAATTTTTTTGTATATATTATCATACTATTTCAACCATGTTATTTTATATAACTCTAATATTTTTATTACTTAGTGAATATATGGAAAAACCAGCTTATATTGCAGCTATTAAAAAATATTTATCAAAATAAAAAAATATTTTATTCCTATTCCCACTATTTATATTATTGGTGTTGTATTAAATCCGACTATTAAAATAGACGGTACTAAATCACTTATTGAAAGTATTTACTATTGTATAGAAGTATTACCACCTCCAAGTCCAAAAAATCCAAATCACCCACCACATATTGAACAAACTAAAGAAGAAGTGTTGTCTAGCGTAGAAGACCAATGCAAAAAAATATATAGGTTTTACCAACAAGAAAGTGCTAGTAACCTACCGGCTTCCATACCATCTTCTTCATCTTTAACACAACCTCACAAAAGACATGATGTTTCTGCGGCTAGTATTGAAAGCTTCAGAAATAGAATGTGCGGCCGTACCGCTACTAACCAAATTAGCGAGTTTGATATTTTTATTTTGCAGGGTTCTGTACCGTACCAAGAAGTTATCAATGAAGATGGACATGAAGACTTGCTGAAATACTGGAGGGGGAATGAGAAGACCTTTCTGACACTTTCAATGATGACTCGAGATGTTTTGAACATTCAAGCGTCATCAACTGCGTCTGAAAGCGTTTTTTCTGCCGGCAGATATCAAATAGGAGACCACAGACACTCATTAGCCGGAGACAGCTTGGAAATTGCAGTATTATTCAGAGATTGGATACGAGCGGAACGGAGAAGGTGCGGTCAACCGGATATCAACGAAGAAGAAGACGAAAACTACAATGAAATCTTATCCGAAGGTGGTGGAAGCGACGTGGATCAATTTGACCAACAAATATCAATTCCAACCGAAGAACCACAAGAAATTATCAAGAAATTAGAACATGTTTTTTTTAGAATGTAATTTTTTTAATTGCAATTTTATTATGTAATTTGCAACTTTTGGACAACACCACAAAGTTGCAATTTCGACAATTGTATTTGTATTACAAAAAAATCATATGTCTATTAAATAATATAAGAGACACAAAAACAGCTTTGGGATATTTTTATTACACTCTCTTGTCTTGTTTAATATTTAATTATTGAGTTTTTTTTATACTTATGTTATTAAAAAAAAGAAAAAAAAGGAAAACGCTCCGGAACCCGAGACTGATCCCGCCCCGGACCCGACCCCGCCCCGACCCGATTCCGACGGGATCGGGATCGGGGCGGGACTTCGGCAAATCCCGCCAGCCCTGATCCCGCCCCCTTCACCCGTCCCGCCCCGCCCCGACCCCGCCAAACCCGACCCCGCCAGACTCGAGCCCGTCCCACTGGCCAGCTATACTTTTAACTACTTTTTCCACCAAATTATAGGGAATATATGTTTTGGAAACTGAAGCTAACTGTAAGGTTAAAAGCCTTTAAATGTTACTCCATAAGATATGATTAATGGTATACAGATCAAAAAGAAAATGTGCACATCAATTTGGAAAGATTGGAGGGATAACTTACTCAAATTTTATCATTAATACTCTTTAAAATCAGCGAGTCAATTATTACCGGACAGTATATATAAGAGAGCTTTGTCTGGATTGTTGTGTTCTGGAAATTGGCGACGTGGTTGTCTAAAGTCCTTTGTTAGAATATAGACGGTAATCGTTTTAATAATTTTTTTTCCAGAGTTAATCAAATAATCATCATATAACAATCTAAGGGATACTTTTAAGTTCAATTTCATTTTTTACTTTTGAGTCTATAATCTCCTATCAGCAATCCAAAGATCAATCAATATCAATTGTCTAAACATCATAATAATAATCCAATATCAACCTTCAAGCATCATATCAATAAGGTAATATACTTATCAAAATCATAATTAGAAACACATAGTCAGAACACATACCTTTAATCAGGTATTCAGATCACTGAAGTAGTCTCACCCTCCTTTGGCCTGTTATTTCCCCTTTGCCTTCCTGCCATGTACTCAGCCTCGGGAGCCTGGGAGTCGATTCTGTATCCTCTGATTATCCTTAAAAAGATGTTGTGTTCTTACTAGTATGGTTCTAATCATAAGTTATCAAAGTATGATACCCTTATCCTTATGATACTAGTTGGTTGATATTAAATTAATCTTATGTTCTTAGACAATAGTTGATCTAATCTTATTCTGTTCTTGGATAATATTTGATTATAGACTGAAGGGTGCTTTAGCCAATTTCTTCTTTACTTGATTCATATTACTTCTTTTCCTTATTTCTATCCCCAATCAGTTGTTATTATATTTTCATTGTTTTCCAAATTATTCTTAAAAATGGGAATTTGATATGCCATGGTTATACCCCTTATTCTAATAGTAACACAAACTTAATACAAGCATGAAGCAACAACAACAAAAATCTTAGTGGTATTGTAATGAGCATATTTGTGGCATAGTTTAAGAAAACATTAAGTTATATACATTGATCTTTACACTATCAATCAATTTTAATTTGTGATAGCATGTTAGTTATCATTTTTACTCGATTACTATTTAATGTTTATCAAAAAAATTACCTGTAATTATATAATATGTGATCTAATTATATACATAATTTTTACAGTATCCGCATATAGAACTTTAAACTCCATTAAGAATTTTCCCCAAAAAGATTGTTTATAGGGGAGATCTGGTCCCTTTTCAAAGTTAAAAGGCTGTTGGGGAAGTTGTTGGAAATTTGCCTTTGGTGGAGGAGGTGCGTCCACCCATATTTAATGAATTAAACACTAGTGTTCCGTATGTTGGAGGCTTTGTCTCTTCACATGTGCATAATCTACTAAGTGAGTAGATGACCGTAGGACCAAGAATCGTCAAATTTCGTTGAGAAATGAAAGAGATATTGGTCCACGAAGTAAGGTGTTTGAGGCATGGAAATATGGTGTGAGACAAATCTACCACATCGGTGGGAAAAGGAAGAATTGCTCTCTTTATAAGTCTCTTAATTGGCTAATGGTTTGGGACTCCAAGGGGTAACCCATGTGTTTAAAGGAGGGAAGACCTAGATGTGCTTGGGTTCAAGGCTAAGCCCACACGCACGCTGCCGCCGCCCGTCTCAGGCTGGGTCTCGGGACTTTATGATATTATTTCTTTGGACCCCAAATTATTTAATATTTACAGTTTGGTCCCTAGAATTTCTGGAAAGTTGAATTTGGGAACGACAGAAGGCAGAAAGTTTCTGCCTACCGTTGGAGTTGATTTTTGGGGCGTTAGCCCTCACTAATGGCTATTAACAGCCTTGTTTTGGCAGTTGAGGAGTCCCTCCTTCATGCTATATATTGATGCCTTTTTGGCTCAATAACGTGACACACACATACATAAAATATACACAGCAGAAACAGAGACACACTATATACACAGAGACAAAACAGAAGAGAAAGTCAATCCAAAAACGTTGGACTAAAACATAAACTCTTCCTTCCTTTTCCATTTCTTCAGCAAGGAGTTTTGTGTTTATTTTCTTCGGCAGACTCAACCTATTTGCTTTGTAGTGTTGAGATTAAAGTGTTGTTTTATCTTGGGAGACTATTGCCCGTTAACGTAAAAGCATATATACGGGGCAATCTTGTCTTAAGGACAAAGTGCCATCACTCGACTCAACATACAGTTGTAACCATCCAGATTTAGTGTTTCTTGATTTCAGGTTATCAAGATTCAACAACTTTGCGGCAGTTCTGAAGATTAACTATTTGTTTATCCTTTCGAACACTTGTAATATTTATTTACTTCCCGTACTGCTTTACAATATCCAACAAGCTTAAGACAAGATTGTATTAGTGTTCGAAAGATGTCGGTCAAAAGTTGTTTGACCAAATCTGGATATGACTGTGGTTTTCTGCTTGAAGAGAGTGATGATTATGATGTTGAAGGTCAACGTGTTCATGGTGTTAGCGCTCCCAAGAGTGGTGAGAACAAGCGCTCACGAGAGGCTGAGGATGTTAATTGGGACAAAAGGAGAAGGCTGAAGATGTGGTTCTATCTTGCAGCAGAAGGCCTATATCTGTCCCAGACAAAGGATCCAAATTATGGTAAGGAGAAAATTGACACTCAGTCCGATGAAGTGACTGAAGTGGGCCAGAATCCGAAATTCGGATAAGTAATTTTTCTTCCTTGTCAAGAATAAGATTAAATGATGTCTGATTAAAAAGGGCTTAAATTAATGAGGAATATGAAAAATTTTCACAAAATTATTTATATTCCTTACGCTTTAAAATCAGAAGTTTAATCTCATTTTCCTTTCCGTTTAAAGATTGAATTTTGTAAATGACTTAAAAAGATCCGTTCTTTTAAGTGTAATTATTAAAAGTGTGTAAAGTATGTTCGCACATACGAGGGAGAAAGATCCACTGACTGTGCGAAAACTGTTACCACTCTTAAGAAAGCGCCAAGAATTGTCTGGGCACCAATCATAACGGAAGAAGACTAAAAGCTAAAGACGTTGAGCCTGTCACACTATTTGACAGAAGATCCTTCATAGGATGATATTGGACACTCAGTCATACAAAGCCTCCGGGCGACTGGAGTGGGCCAAAATTCCTTTGATATGATGATATTGGACACTTAATCATACAAATCCTACGGGCGACTGGAGTGGGGCCAAAATTCATTTCATAGGAAAAGTAATGGACACCTATTAACAACCTTGTTTTGGCAGTTGAGGAGTCCCTCCTTCATGCTATATATTGATGCCTTTTTGGCTCAATAATGTGACACACACATACACAAAATATACACAGCAGAAACAGAGACACACTATATACACAGAGACAAAACAGAAGAGAAAGTCAGTCCAAAAACGTTGGACTAAAACAGAAACTCTTCCTTCCTTTTCCATTTCTTCAGCAAGGCGTTTCGTGTTTGTTTTCTTCGTCAGACTCAACCTATTTGCTTTGTAGTGTTGAGACTAAAGTGTTGTTTTATCTTGGGAGACTATTGCCCGTTAACGTAAAAGCATATATACGGGACAATCTTGTCTTGAGGACAGAGTGTCATCACTCGACTCAGCACACAGTTGTAACCATCCAGATTTAGTGTTTCTTGAATTCAGGTTATCATGATTCAAGATTCAACAACTTTGCGGCAGTTCTGAAGATTGACTATTTGTTTATCCATGTACTATGGGGGTTGGTTGACTCGTGTTTTTTTGCCGCAATAACCACTACGTACACGACTTTCATTTCGTTTTTTTTTTTGGGTTCATTACACTGCGATGTTGATGTTACTTAGCCCATCCATCCCTTTAGTACCAATAAAGGTTTTCATCTTTGTGTTAACTCATCCAATATTCCTTCTGTTTCAAGAATGACACAATTTAGAATATACGGTCGAAACAGTGAAAATTCAGTTTGAATTAGAATACTGATTCTTTCTGTTTCTCGCAATAAAAGTTGTTAATCTTAATTTGGTTGAGACCGAAGTATAGTTATTGTAGTTGCAAACACAAATTAAAAGTACTACGCATTATAATCTTTTTCACATATAAAAAGCTCAAAAAATCAAACTATACAAAGAAAGAAATTGTATCGGACAAGGAATAATAAAAGTTGGAACTCAAATTCAGGTGAGTAGGGCTCATTTAAGGGGAATTGCTCCCTGCCAAAAATTTCTCCATTCAAAATACTCGAACTCAAACCTTCCACTAAAAGTGAAAAAATCCCATCTATCCCAATACATCTCCTCGATAGTTTTTTAACTTTGAATTAGATTATGAGCAACTGCAGATATTTCGTTAGTATATCTTGTTAACAGTAAATACTACTACTACCAATCTACCACTGTAGTTTAAATAAGGAGATGGGACCCATTACTGGCAGTGACATGGCCCAATCAACCTCGTAGCTTTTTTTTTTTTTTGATATCCAGCTTTCCGGCTTATGCCAGACTATTCCGGGAGATATTAGTTCCGGTCACTCAGCACTACTACCAGTAAATCGCGTGATGTGTCTGAATGAACAGAGCAACTGATATCACCTACAAGTTGCTAGCTTAGAAGAGAACAAATTACTCCCACCAGTGTTCGAACCCACGCTGCAGACCTCCAGCTGGATTTTAAGTTCACTCCTTTGCCATTCAGCTATACCCGGGGGACAACCTCTTAGCTTTGTTGCTTATATTAAAGAGGGAAGTCTGGAAGATCATTTGAATGTTAAGTGTAACTTGAAGTGTGCAGTCTTTACTTCACAATGGAGACGCTCTGAATGGATACTCCGGCGACCACAACCAGCTCGTCGGCGTCGACGGGGACTACCGGCCGGCAAAAAAGTTTTAAGGATTGGTGGACAATTTTCTGCGTGGAGACAGTGAAACTGTGGAGAATAGGAGGTCCTATAGCCTTCAACATAATATGCCAATATGGAGTCAATTCACTTATCAATATATTGTTGGAAATTTGCCTTTGGCGGGGAGGTGCGTCCACCCATATTTAATGAATTAAACACTAGTGTTCCGCATGTTGGAGGCTTTGTCTCTTCTCACATGCATAATCTACTAAGTGAGTAGATGACTGTAGGGCCAAGAATCGTCAAATTTCGTTGAGAAATGAAAGAGATATTGGTCCACGAAGTAAGGTGTTTGAGGCATGAAAATATGGTGTGAGACAAATCTACCACATCGGTGGGAAAAAAAAGAATTGCTCTCTTTATTCTCTAAAGTGGTTAAGGGTTTGGGACCCCAAGGAGTATCCCATGTGTTTAAAGGAGGGAGGATCTAGATGTGTTTGGGTTCAAGGCTAAACCCACACGCGCGCTGCCGCCCGTCCCGTCCGGTCCGGTCTCGGTCACGGGTCGTGGGTCTTTCTGATATTATCATTTTGGACCCCAAATTGTTTAATATTTACTGGTCCCTGGAGTTTCTGAAAAGTTGAATTTGGGAACGACGGAAGGCAGAAAGCCTACCGTTGGAGTTGATTTTTTGGAGCATTAACCAGCCATTACTTGGCTGTTTAATTCCCTCATTCAATAGCCATTAACTACCATGTCTTGGACAGTTGAACAGGCTCCCTCATACTATATATTGATGCCTTTTGGTTCAATTATGCAGCACATAAACACATGAAAATAGCAGCACAAACAGTGACGAAAAACAGTGAGGAAAGACACACATATACACAAGATATACACAACAGAGACACACTATAGAACCAGAGACAAAACAGAAACTCTTTCTTCCTTTTCCATTTCTTCAGCAAGTCGATTCATATTTGTTTTCTTCGTCAGACTCAACCTATTTGCTTTGTAGTGTTGAGATTAAAGTGTTGTTTTATCTCGAGAGACTATTGCCATCTAACGTAAAAGCATATATACGGGGCAATCTTGTCTTAAGGACAGAGTGCAATCACTCGACTCAACACACAGTTATAATAATCCAGATTTAGTGTTTCTTGATTTCAGGTTATCAAGATTCAAGACACAACAAGCTTGCGGCAGTTCTAAACATTGTCCTATTTGTTTATCCTTTCGAACATTTGTAATATTTATTTACTTCCCGTACTGCTTTACAATATCCAACATATATTTGTTGGGCTTCTTGGAAATATTGAGTTCTCTGCTATTTCTATTGCTCAGACTGTTATTAGTACTTTCTCTTTTGGCTTCATGGTTAGTTATCTCTCTCTTCCCTTCTTATCTTACTTAAAACTGCATGCAAGTATAAACGAATCTAGGATTTGAATTTTCTGGATTTTAAGATAACGACATCAAGCGCTGGTAATTTTGAATTTAATATATATATATATATTTAGTGAACCTTTTGATGCATAGAGGATCCAGAGAAAGTTATTGGATTCTGACAATCCATATATTCAAACCTACATCCGCCACTGCATGCAAGAAATAATATGTTGATAATGCTGTACACTCTGGAAAGGAAATTATTGACAATTTCAGTCCAAACCATTTCAAAATCAGTATAATAGTTTAAATTCGGTGCCATAATAGTCGGAGCTTATGATAATTTGGCCATGTCTAATGTAGACTTAGTTGTTGTCCAGTCCGTAGGTGCTGCTAAGTTAAGTGTTGAAAATGTTAAAAGAGGATATATCTAAAATCATATGGGGGATGTTATCTCAAAAGATTTAGAATCTTTTAGAATAACCACCAACTTAAATGGAAAGAGAACAAAATGACAGAATGTTCAAATAGACAACACAAACTAGTTTTGTTTGAGGTTTAGTTGTTGTTACATCTACTTTAGGAATCTTCTTTATTTCAATTACACTTGTATGTTCGTATACAGAGAAATGTATCTAGAGAACATCTACTTTTACAGTACTTTTAGGCCTTATTAATAATACTACTATATTGAATTCATCATGAATTGAGCGGAATGAATACAAAAGATTTATGTAGTTGACCCAACTAACTTGGGATTCAATTATAGTTGATTGAATGAATAGTTAGCCGAGGCTGAGCTGATGTTAGTTTCCCAATTTGCTATATTTTCAGATGGGAATGGGGAGTGCCCTGGAGACACTATGTGGACAGGCCTATGGAGCAGGACAAACTCACATGTTGGGTGCAACGCACCATCATAATCCTGCTCGCGACTTGCGTCATTCTCTTGCCCATTTACTTATTCGCAAATCCAGTCCTCATGTTGCTAGGCCAAGAAACTGCAATCGCTGAGCTCTCCGGAAGATATACCATCTTACTCATCCCACAGTTGTTTTCACTAGCCATCAATTTCCCATCCTCCAAATTTCTTCAGGCTCAGAGCAAAGCGGATGTGCTCGCGGGGATTGGGTTCGCGGCTTTGCTGGTGCACTGTGTTTATTTGGTTATTTATTTATACGTTTGAATGGGGTACCACTGGTGCTGCTATAGCCTTTGATCTCACGAACTGGCTTACTGCAATAGCTCATTTGGGATATGTTGTTGGATGGTGTAAGGATGGGTGGAAGAGATTATCATGGGCCGGTTCTGTAGGGATTTTGTTGGGTTGTTGTACGCAGCTAATATTGAAAACTTATTTCAAACCCAACAAACATAGAACTGTTTGACTATAGGATAATTTTACACCGTAAACATAAGACTTGAATGGTACTTACATGTTTACAATATCTGGAATCTTTATCAACTGTGGGTGCGCACGCGAATGTCCTTTCGATTGCAAGCTCCAAGCTTCAATGTATTCCTCCTTTGGAAAGCTAGAAAATCCGGCAGAGGTTCGAGAGTGTTTTGATTCTGAGTCTCTAAGACTTAGAATAATGATATGAAAATCAAATGTTTTGAATAATGAAGTGTAGGTCTGAATTTATAGGTGAAAAATTAGGTCAAACCGGATTAGGATTTGACCTTGGGCATGGCCCAAAATTCGAGACAAATTAGGTCATGGCGCCGCAGCCCTATGGTGTGGGCGCCGCAGCGCTGACGTGGCCCTACACTGTCTCATTTTATTTTCTGCACATTCTTAATTAAATCCAAAATCCAATTTTGACTTAATTAAAACAATCATTATTCATTTAAATATCTCGATTTTAAATCGAATATTTAATTCTCTCTCATTACATCCTTAGATCGAAAAGACAATCGATATAGTGTGACCCTACAGGCCTTCACATATCGATATTAATCAAATTAAGGTCTACGCGGAACTCCTAGACGGCGCTGCAAGACGAACTCAATATGCGAAGTATGTTTACACGAACCCAGTAAACTTAACCTCTATGTGGTAAGATAAAATCATTTCATTCACGACACACCCGATCAAGCTTAGGATTTGTCAAGTGTCTATCCAAATGGCTTAATCATTGTATCTCATCTATATTAGTTGACAACTAGACCATATTCTAAATATGTCTATCGCGTTGGTCAACGACTTAGTCAACCTAATATCACTGAGAAACTGAGTGTTCTCTCGAATATACATTCGAGGAATGAATCATAATCTTGTCTCAACTACCACCTTTAATCAACATCGTAATGTACAAAAAACAAGTCATATCTCAACCTATAAGGCGTTTGAGCTTAGGACAGGATCAAAGTATATTACTTTGTAGACAAGGTGCGCATTGACCTCAAGTCTAAGGACTTCCATCTCCCATACGCTGATCATACTTTAGATAAGTCTAACAAACAGTATATCAGCATGGTATACCAATATTTCCAAAGTATCCATGTGTCCATCACGAGTAGCGATTACTCGTAGCAGGTGAGACATACTATATCCTCTAAGGATGTAATGCACACCACATGTCGACTTATCACATATCATCGATATCCCATTCTTGATGATCATTAGTCGATGCTATTTTAAGAGTTATGTTATAATATTAATAGCTCACATTATTAATAACAACGTAACCTCTAGGGATGCATATTATAAAATATTATAAACAATCAACTAATAATTCAATAATTGCAAATGCCAAAATATTAATCTCTATTGGTAATAATACGAATGTGTATAAAGTATATTTGTCCTAATATAGATTGTCTCTAGGACATACATATACTTCCAATCGCACACTTGGCCTAGAGCCAATCTCCAACATATCTAATGTCCATATTCTCAAAATGACCATTATGCTTGACTAAGCTTAATGGTTTAGTGAATGGGTCAGCTAGATTATCGTCTGTGGGAACATAGTCTAATCTCTTCAGTCTCCACCATCTCCCTGAGTATATGGTACTTCCTTGGTACATGCTTGTTTCTTTTTATTGATCTTGGTTCCTTAGCCTGTGCAATCGCACTAGTGTTGTCACAATAAATAGTTATTGGACATCTGGCACTTGAAACTACCCTTAGTTCCTTCAGGAACTCAGAAATCGCGACAACTTCTTTACCAGCTTCCGATCCAGCAATGTACTCAACTTCTGTTGTCGAATCAGCAGTTGTAGCTTGTTTGGAACTTTTCCAGCTCACTGCTCCACCATTGAAAATGAACGTGTACCCATACTGAGATTTGAAGTAATCAAGATCCGTCTGAAAGCTAGCATCAGTGTACCCAGTAGCAGCTAGCTTTTCTTCCCCACCATAGACTAAGAAGTAATCTTTAGTTCGCCTAAGATACTTAAGAATACTCTTGACTGTTTTACAGTGTTCTTTCCAGTGGAATTTGCATGATCGATCCTATAGCCGAAGCATATGGGATCCTCTTCATGCGTTCAAGTTCAATAACATTAGAAGGACTGTCCTTCTTAGATAACTTGATGCCTTGTCCCATAGGTAGACCGCCTTTCTTGGAATTTTCCATAGAAAAACGTCTAAGCACTTTGTCTATGTAGACTGACTGTGACAACCCCAATAATCTATTAGGTCTATCTCTATAGATCCTAATTGCCATAATGTAGCATGCTTCACCTAAATCCTTCATCATGAAGGTACTGGACAACCACTCCTTGACTGACTGCAGGAGAGTCTTATTGTCTCCCATTATCAATATGTCATCTACATATATAATAATGAAGACAATACTCCCATCCTTGCGTTTACTATAAACATAAGGATCCTCTTTGCTTCTAACGAAATCAAATGACTTGATATCCTTGTCAAAACAAATGTTCCAACTCATCGAGGCTTGCTTAAGCCCATAAATGGACTTTTGTAGCTTGCATACAACATTTGGTTTGGACTCAAGCGAAAAACCCTCAGGTTGTTTCATATACACCTTCTCAACTAGATTACCATTGAGGAAGCAGTTTTGACGTCCATCTACCAAATATCATAGTCATAATATGCAGCTATTGCAAGCAAAATCCGAATGGACTTAATCTTAGCAACATGTGAAAAGGTTTCATCATAATCGACCCCAGGACGTTGATTATAACCTTTAGCCACCAACCTTGCTTTATAAGTATGTACATTTTCAAATGCATCGATCTTCTTCTTGAAGACCCATTTGCATCCTATGGGTTCAACCCCAACTGGCAAATCAACCAAGTTCCACACTTGATTGATCTACATAGATTCCATTTTGAATTTCATGGTTTCTTGCCATCTCTTCGAATCAATGTCCAACATTGCTTCTCTATAGGTTGTTGGCTCATCGTTATTGGGAATATCTATTCACTGTGTATTTCCACAAGTAGATTTAGGTTTTCAGGAGGACGATGAGTCCTAGTTGACTTACGAAGTTGATTGTTTTATAGTTCAGTGCTTGGTATGTTCTGACTGTGAGAGGGTTCTTATGTGTTGGATAATCCACTAACTTGAGAGCTTTCAGGAATATCATTTTCATGTATTTCCTGTATGGCAGGAGGTGCAACCATTGCATCTACTCCCAAAAGCTGTGTAGGAGGATCTTGCATTTCTGCATTGTTCCTCGTAACACTCCCACTAGCCGAAGGGCGTACTTGAAGTACCCAATCTTCGCCAAATACTCCTACTGAATTCTTGCCTTGGTCATTCGGCAAGGATTCAACATCTATGTTATCTTGCGGTTCTTGAATTTCTTCAAGTTCTATCTTTGTGCAACTATGTTCCTTGTAGACATATTCTTCTTCAAGGAAAGTTGCGTTCCTGGAAACAATGACCTTGCGTTCTCCAGGAAGATAGAAGTAGTATCCCTTAGTTTCCTTTGGATACCCACGAAGTAACATTTCTCACTTTTGGATTCCAACTTGTCAGTGGGCATCTTCTTAACATATGCAGGGCACCCCCAGGGTCTCATATGTTTAAGAGATGGCTTCTTGCCACACCATATCTCATAGGGTGTCTTTTCTACTGACTTGGAAGGAACCTGTTCAAAACATATATTGATTTAGGTTTGTATAGCATGTCCCCAAAGGTATGTCGGTAGAGCTGAGAAGATCATCATGGATTGAACCATATCTAATAAGGTTCGGTTTCTCCTTTCGGCAACACCATTCATCTGTGGTGTTCCAGGAGGTGCATGTAGCTTTAAGTAATCTAGAAAATCCCTGCTCAAGTATTCACCTCCTCGATCTGATCGAAGGGTCTTGATACTTGTTGCAAGTTGCTTCTCTACTTCCGAATTGTACTCTTTGAACTTGTAAAAATCCTCGGATTTTTCTCATAAGATACACATATCCATACCTTGTGAAGTCGTCAGTAAAAGTGATGAAGTATGGGAAACCTCATTTAGCTTGAGTCGAAAATGGCCCACATACATCAGTATGGACCAACTCAAGCACCTCATTGGCTCGCACACCTTTCCCAGAAAGTGGCTTATTGGTCATCTTTCCTCTCAAGCGAAGTTACCATAAGACTCCAAGTCAAGTGGTTCGAGGTAATCTAACTTCCTAAACTTTTCTATCATTGATTCGTTGATATGACCAAGTCTGCAATGCCATATGTAGGTAGAGTTTCTATTACTTATCTTAGCTCATTGATTTTGTACATTGAATATTTCTTGACTACGGTTTAGTGTATATAATCCATCCACAAGAGGAGCAGTTGTATATATAACATTATCAAAAGACAGTACTTGACTGCCGTTATAAATATATGAGAAAAAGCCCTCCATGTCCAAAACAGGGATAAAAGTGATATTCCTCGTTAACGAGGGTACATAGTAACAATCATTTAACACTAGACAATAGCCAAAAGGAAAATTTAATCTATAAGTTCCTACGCGCTCAGCATCCACTCGTGCTCCATTTCCAACGCGTAGGTCCACCTCTCTTGGTCCAATCTTCCTGCTATCAGTTAGCCCCTGCACATTGGTACAAATGTGTGAGCCAAAAGTGGTATCCAATACCAAGAAATGAGAGTTATTTATAGACATATTTATTTCAATGACGTATATACCTTGTCCACCAGAGGTAGAAGCACCTGGTGCTTTTCCTCCTCCTGGTGCAGTGCAGTCCTTGTTCCAATGCTCCTTCTTGTTGCAGTTGAGGCATACATCCTTAGCCGAATTCACCTTCTTTTTCTTCTTCACATCTCCCTTAGGCTTCATAAATGAGGGCGCAACGACTGCTTTGCCCTTCTTCTTCTGACATTCCTTACCTTGCGGCTTGGGTCAGCTAGTAGAACTCACCATGAGCACAACTTTGCCTTTGGAAGTGGAAGACTCAAAGGTCTTTAGCATGTTGTGTAGCTCCGACATACTCGCCTTCTTCCATTCATATTGTAATTCACTATGAAGTTTTCAAAGGAACGAGGGAGAGAGTTTAGGATGAGGGTAGTAGCGACATTCTTTTGCAGCTTCGTTCCAATTGAAGCAAGTCTCTCTATCAGCCCTATCATCTTCAACACATACTGTGAGACTTGGCCCCCTTCACTGAGCTTACACTTAAAAAGTTCTATCAGTAACTCATATTCCATAGTCTGGGATTGTGAGTCATAGAGACTCTTCAAGTGTTCGAGCATCTCATTGAGACCCATGTTCTCATGTTATCTCTGAAGTTCCATAGACATGGAAGACAACATCACGCACTGTGCTGAAGTGACATCATCTAGGTATTTTTAGTAAGCATCCTTATCAAAAGAGGCATATTCAGCAGAGTCTGTCGCAGGGACTGTTGGGAACACCGTGTCCAACACGTATTCTAATTTCTCTTATTTCAGTACTATTCGTAAATTTCTTAGCCAGTCAAGGTAATTAGGTCCAGTAAGTTTGTTCATTTCAATCAACATTTTCAATTATAAGCTCGACAACTTTGATAATCTGAAGAATTAGATAGACTGGAAATCAAACTCAAAATTTATTTTCTATTATACACATTCGTTTAGGCTAATCAATATGGTCCTTTGTTTAATTATCTCCCACTATTTTAACATACTTCTACGACCCCATGGTAGAAGACAGACCTATATTAAGGTCATAATGGGCCAAGATCTAAGTCTATGCTATCTCCGCATTTGCTTTGGCTGATAACTTTAATAACACTTATTGGTAGGTTCTAAACCAATTGCAAAAACTTATTTGCAACTCTTGGTTGATCAAATATTATATTTAATCTTGCGTCCTTAGATTAGTCCGACACTTTGGCGCCAAGATTTGTCTAAGCAAATCAACCCCATTACACGACAACATTTATGTATCTAAGTAAATTTGGCCTTTGTGAGCAAACACTTTGATGTAAATACTCATAAAAGTTTATCGTTTACCTTTACATTTAAAACACATCTATGAAAGAGTCTGGGTCCTCGTAGACTTAGAGCAAATGCTTTGGCATAAATACTCGTATCGCCGAAAATAATTTTGCACTCTAACAATAATAATGGACGTGTTTTAATTTAGATTTGTATTTAAAATTTTGGGGAATATTTTAATTCAGAGTTTTAACCAAGATCAACTCTTTTACGCCATATCCAATATGACATCTTAATATCATACAAAACTAATGACACATATAGTTGGGAACCGTCAACCCAATAGGCATGATATAAGATGGTTTAATCAAATATTAGGCGCCGCCTCCCCAGACAGTTATAGCGGACACTATGCTAATTATTAAATGAAAGCATTTAAACACTTAACATATAATTCGTATATTATTCAATAATATACAATTAATAGTAAGCATGAGTTAACTTGTCTAAACTCTATAATTTAAGTCTAATCCAAACAGTCCCTTGAACATTTTCTGATTTTAAAAACTGATTTTCAGGATATTTCTGTAAGTTTCATATTTTTAGAATTTACAGTTTAGTCCCTCAAGAATTTAAAATTTCAATTTTGAACCCCTTTAAATTCAGAAAATCCAATTTTAATTTTCAGTTGCGGCGCCTCCGTCTCAGAAGCACAAAATCCGCATTAGGTCATGGCGCCGCGGCATGGCCCAAAATTCGAGACAAATTAGGTCATGGCGCCGCATCCCTATGGTGTGGGCACTGCGACGCTGACGTGGCCCTACACTGTCTCATTTTATTTTCCGCACATTCTTAATTAAATTCAAAATCCAATTCTGACTTAATTAAAACAATCATTATTCTTTTAAATATCTCGATTCTAAATCGAATATTTAATACTCTCAATACATCCTTAGATCGAAAAAACAAACTACATAGTGTGACCCTACATGCCTTCACATATCGATATTAATTAAATTAAGGTCTACGCGAAACTCTTAGACGGCGCCGTTAGACGGCGCCGCAAGACGAACTCAATATGTGAAGTACGTTTACACGAATCCAGTAAACTTAACCTCTATGTGGTAAGATAAAATCCTTTCATTCATGACATACCTGATCAAGCTTAGAATTTGTCATTGTATCTCATCCATATTAGTTGACAACTAGACCATATTCTAAATATGTCTATTGCGTTGGCCAACGACTTAGTCAACCTAATATCACTGAGAAGCTGAGTGTGCTCTCGAATATACATTCGAGGAATGAATCCTAATCTTGGCTCAACTACCACCTTTAATCAACATCGTAATGTACAAAAAACAAGCCATATCTCAACCTATAAGGCGTTTGAGCTTCGGACAGGATCAAAGTATATTACTTTGTAGACAAGGTGCGCATTGACCTCAAGTCTAAGGACTTCTATCTCCCATACGCTGATCATACTTTAGATAAGTATAACAAACAGTATATCAGCATGGTATACCAATATTTCCAAAGTATCCATGTGTCCATCACGAGTAGCGATTACTCGTAGCAGGTGAGACATACTATATCCTCTAAGGATGTAATGCACACCACATGTCGACTTATCACATATCATCGATATCCCATTCTCGATGATCATTAGTCGAGGCTATTTAAGAGTTACGTTATAATATTAATATCTCACATTATTAATAACAACGTAACCTCTAGGGATGCATATTATAGAATATTATAAACAATCAACTAATAATTTAATAATTACAAATGCCAATATATTAATCTCCATTAATAATAATACGAATGTGTATAAAGTACATTTGTCATAATACAGATTGTCTCTAGGACATACATATACTTTCACGTTCAACGAGATTTGGGCATTTGTGACACTCTCCATTGATTCAGCTGTTATGTTATGCCTCGAGATTTGGTACATGATGAGTATTATTCTCCTTGTTGGTCATCTTAACAACGCCGTGATAGCAGTTGGCTCCATTTCAATTTGGTGAGTTTCTGTTCATACAAATATTGATTTGTTTAGAATGGTAAATGGACGGGTTAGATTAAACTTGGACGGGTCTAAATAGGGCCGTACCAATGAATGGGTCATGATCCCATTCGCCCAAAGTATGCTTGGTCAAAATAGATTGAGTCAGATGAGTCAAATAATAGGTCGTAATTCAAGTTCTTCCAAATGTACATAATTTTCAATCTCCAAATTTGATTTTGTATGCTTAGATTTGTGTTGTATTTTGGTCTATCCCGTTATATTATTTTGACCCAATAGTTTGATGGGTCATTTTGTGTCTAACTCGCGAGGTCAAGTCAACAAACGGTTATAATTTAACCCGTTTAAAACTTGAGCGGGCTGGACGAGTTACTGAAAAAGTAGGTTGATTTTGCCACCTATCTTAATCATCTTGCTATTGACAAACTTCTAATCATCTACTTAGAATGGTTATTGGATCAATTATATTTGTTCTGTGTCTCCTGCTTTTTAAAATGGAAAATGTTTTCAGAGACAACATTACTAAGTTATATCTCAAGAAAATGCTTTCTTGATTATACTCTAAGCAATTCCTGCAATTATTTGTAGAAAATATGTTCTTGATGCTTCAACTTATCACAAGGACTATCAACCAATTATGTAGATTCTCAAGTTTATTTCTGTTCCTTGTTAAATTTAGATTTTTACAGCATGAATATCAAAGGGTGGGAGAGCATGCTATTCATTGGATTTAATGCTGCCATAAGGTAATATAATATGTCTTGATGGTTGATAGAACTGCACTTCAATTAACAGTCTTCAGGCTGCATTTCCTTTTCTCTCTATTGACTTACTTTTAATTTGCCAACAGCGTGTGAGTCTCAAATGAACTCGGGTTAGGAAATCCAACATCTACCAAATACTCGGTCTATATCGCAGTGTTTCAGTCTCTCCTGATTGGGATACTTTGCATGGTAATTGTACTAGTAGCCAGAAATCATCTGGACATTATCTTTTTGAGAAGCACGGAGATGCAAAAAGCTGTTGCTGATCTTGCTTACCTTCTAGGAATCACCATGGTTCTTAATAGCGTTCAACCGGTGATATCAGGTATCGTCTTGCTTCAAAATATCTGTATTTAATGATGGATCTATAGTGCCATGTTAGAACTTCCATATTAACGATGTTATTGTGCCTTTCTTCTTGCTTGCAGTGGTTTCTGTTGGAGGTGGATGGCAAGCTTTAGTGGCTTATATTAATCTTGGTTGCTACTACATTTTTGGGCTCCCTCTAGGATATCTTCTTGGTTTTGTAGCAAAACTGGGCACAAAGGTAACTCATATTTCTAATAAGAAACTTTGGCATATAAATCCAGCCTTTGTGTGGTGGGAAAGAATAAAATGATAACCAACATGATAGAAATCTAATTGAAAACTCTAAGAAACTCAAAACACACAAACAAAGATATAATTGCAATCGAAATTACAAGGAAAGAAAGATAGAAGTGAGACACAACTAATTGAAATCAAAGGCAATCAAGGGTATGTTAAACCCAAGACTTCTTTCAATTGAATCAACTAAAGCACCTACACTATGAAAGATTTCCACAAGTGAACAAGTTCATGTGAGAAATCATAAAAAGGCTTCTTCAACAACAAAGAAATTACACTAACTAAATTACCACTAATTATATGCCTAAGTAGAATTATAGGAAAATATCAATTATCATCCAAAATCAAGATAACATCAAATGAAAACTAAGACAAGTATTTATAGTCTATGTCTATTACAACAAATGCCTAAAAGTGACCTTTGCGAAATTAATCCAACATGGAAACTTCTATATCTTGCAATTCTAGCTACTTTTTGTGGTGGCCTCCAAATCCATGCATGTGACCTCCAATTGCAAGCTCTTCTCTTCCCCTTCCTTCCAAGCTATCCTTCACACCTTGTAAATCCTTAGTTGAAGCTCCTCTCCACAAATATAGCTTGTAGAGCTTGAATCTCCCTAGTTGGGGTCATATCATCCCCCCCTTCTTAAAAATGATTCGTCCTCGAATTTGAACCTAGCAAAAATCAAGGGAAGACATGCACAAACATGGTCCTCATAACATGAGGGTGAGCACAAAGAGCAGTAATTGCATTCTCATGCCAAGGATGTGTAAACTTGTGGTACAACCATGTATCAATGAATACTAAGAACAAAATTTCCACACATGAGTTCTCAAGAAATTTGACTTTCCCAAGTACCATGAAAAGAGGACAAAGTAAAGGCATCGATAAATTTAAAGTAATGAGCATGCAATATTACATTGGTCCTAGATGATGGAAAGCCCATTCAGTCCTCATTCCTTAACCAAAAATGATCCTCCTCAAGACTAGGTGCAATATCTAAAATAAGACCAACCAGCATCAAGATCATACTCCTTGCATTAGTCTTGCCTAAGAATGTGATGACAATCCAATAACAACAATGAATTATAATACCGGGGTCAAAGACTAGCATATCTCTCAAGTTAATATGTACACACACTTCATGAAAAACCGCATATAATTCAAGTAGCAACACAAGGAAAAGATCACATAATGACTCAAGAGTGTTACTACCACACAAGTAAACCACATAATGATAGAAAATATCATGTTGATGGTATGTCATACAATTAACTAATTTTGGAATTCTATCTACTACCACACAAACATCGTCATATTTTCCCATAGTTTTTGGGACACTCCTAACAAAGTCTATAGCATTGGTCATTAGAATATCAAAAGGATTGGGAATAGAAATGTGCAAACCTTGAGGGTGAGGTATTTCCTTTGACACCTCCTTGGGGACTAGATCGCCATAACCTTGCAAAAGAGAAGTCACACTACTAGACAAAGTTCTAGTAGCCATGGTTAGTATTACATAGAAACACTTCATTGATGGGGTGCACCAAGAAGTGTTCCTCATCAACCTCTTTAAAACAAGTACTAGGTTTGAAAACCATGCACATTTTAGCTTTCTCTTGGGTTAATCCTTGTCCTCCTTGAACAACCAAGGCCTCGCTTTATTGCTTCTCAGTTCCCTCCTTTTCAACCCTTTCTCGGAGTTCCCTCATGACTCGATAATCTTCACTCACTTGATATGGTGTCAATGGTGCAAGGGTGTATTTTCAACCTCTAAATACAAATGAGTACTTGTTGGTTTTCCCACTATGTTGGGCATCCCTATCAAATTGCCAAGGCCCTCTCAAGCAAAATATGACATGCTTGCATTGGGACACCATCACATCAAATTGTCTTGGATTTTTCATCTACCATGAAACAAGTTCTTCCTGCAATCAAGCGCTTCCCTAGTTAATGCACCCATGGTTCGTCTTACAATAAGGGTAAATTTTACTCCTTCCTCCATCCGCTCTTCATCATCTCCCATGGATTCTTTCTCATGCTCAATATTTCCTCCCTCACCATCACCATCTACCCCTTCCTTATATTCATAACCGGTTCGGTACCCATATCGTAAGGCCAAAATTGACCTCATATTAGGACATTCACTACCAATATTCCCTCTCCCTTGACATTTGAAATATTGAATAGTAGAAGGACGAGGAACATTATGTTTAGCATTGTTACCTCCTTTCGGATGATGGTTAACTTTATTTTGGGGAGCTTGAGTAGTAGCTTTGGTCTTCTCCCAAGTGGAAGACTTCTATTTGTCTTCACTCCATGATGAGAATGAGACATTCTTGGCTTTGTAAGATTTCTCTACTTTCAAGTCCGCTTCAACATTAGTTGCATCATGAAATGCCTCTTCAAGTGTGGTATATGATTGAAGCATCATAGGTTTGGATATTTCATTGTTCAAATTGGCCACAAATCGGATCACCGTGTAGTTCAAGTGTTCTTCAATTTTCGACTTCAACCTCAAGTTCTCAAACTCATAGAAGTACTCTTCTACACTCTTATTACCTTGTCTCAATATATACACCCTCTTAAGAATGCGTTGATAATAATCAAGTGTCACATACCTTGCTTCCATGAGATCCATCAACTTTTGCCAAGTTGGGATATCATATATGTACCGTTGAGCTCATTCACGCTTTTTGGATTCCCACCAAATGAATGCATACCCCTAAATTGAGTGAGGGCATACTTGGCTTTCAAATCATCTGATATGTTGTTGGTGAGGAATATCTGCTTACTTTGTAACTTCTATTTCAAGAATTCTTCCGTTACTTCCCTTGAACTTGGGAAGTTCCACCTTAATGGTATGCAAGTTGCGATCTTGGACCCCCTATCTTCATAGCCTTGCCATATGACTCGGTCATCATGACCTTGCCACCTACCCCTCTCTTCTTGCACATAGGGCCTACCCATAACTCATCGTCTCCCTCATCCCCTATGGGAATCATACTCATGTCGCCCTCCGTATCTAGGCTCCTCCCACCATCTTTCCCTATCAACATCATCAACGCCTTTGTCAAATAGGGGTTTTGGAAAGACATTTGGAATGGTTCCGGGGGATAATTTTATGGTGGTGAATGCGTTGGTGTATGAGGAACATTTTATGGAGTGACTCTATTGGTCATTTGGGGTATTGGTTACTCTGGAGTGGCTGATATAGATTGGGATAGGTTTGAGGGTTGGTTCGTCTCATAGGACCTTGGGCGGTGTTATTTGGGATAGGAGGTGTGGAAATATATGGAGGAAGTATGGGGTGAGTTTTGGGGTGGAGCAACTCATGTACTTGTCCCAGAGTAATAGTAGGTTAGGTGTTCGAGTTCCTACTTGACTCGTCACCAACATTCGAATGGGGAGTGCCCACTCGACTTGCATGTTCAACATTCACCAACCTATTCTCCATAATACCCATTTGTTCGGTCATCCCTCCTACCACCATACTCAACCTCTTCAATTTTCAAAGTATATGGGACATCGGGTCCTCTCCATCATTGGAATGGCTTATGAAATTCGTCATTGTACCTACAAAACTCAAAAAAAAATTAGAAGAAAAAGTTCCTCATGCTGCTCGTGTTTTTTGCTCAAGTCTTACCTAACTCTAGTGTTCTTCTAATGTTGGTGATGAACCTCTAATCCAATCAAACTCACACATATATTAAGCCTTGTGGAATAATGAATTCTTATTGATTAGAAAAAAAGATGACTTAAAATCTAGAGGACGGAATCAAGAACGCTTCAACGAAATTAAACGAAAAATGAACGAAAGTGGGACAAAAAAAAAGTGAAAATCAAGAATTAATTAGCAAACAAGTAGGATTAATTACTTATTATTAATTAATTAGAAGGATTAGAGAAAGGAAATTAGGAGAAGAAATCAAACCGGGTGAAATTTGACTTGAAAATCGGACTTGGCAGTTTTGGAGCCTTTTCAAGGCACTTGAAAAAAATAATTGTCAAATGATACCCTCTCTGAAACAGTGGGGCACGCGCCAACATGGCGTTGGGGCCTTGCCTGCTGAGTTGGCACTGACACAGTGCTGACGTGGATTTTCATATTTTTTTTATTTTTTTTAAATCCGAAAATGGGCTGAAATCGAGGCCCCACCAAAACCTGGAACCTTCATTTTTTTTGGCCCTAGAAACACTTTTGACCTTTTGACTTGAAGTTTTAGGATAAGTCCCTTTTGAGTGTCTTCTTTATCATCAATTTATGAAAATGACTCAAGAACATGAAGAAGACCCACTTTTCCAATCCACCTCAAATCAACTCCAAATTGCACTAAAATTTAGATCCGAGTTCGTCTTGATTAGTAGAACAAAACCCAATAACTCGTTAATCGAATAGAGCCCTCCTTCACAAAGACACACCTTCAAGTTTCAAACATTGAAGGTCATTCAATGGTAGAATGCTCAAAGTACCTCCAAATTGAATGAAATTTGAAATTTTGGCTCAACTAACACTAGGGAACAAGAATCTAGTGTCAAAACAACAAAATTAATATAATTATTTTTTTTGGATTTTTTTTGGATTTTTTATTTTTCTAGAACTAAGGATGAAGAATTGATGGAACAATTCTTCTACCAAATGATAGAAACCTAATTGGTAACTCTAAGAAACTCAAAACACACAAATAAGGATATAATTGAAATTGAAATTACAATAAAAGAAAGATAGAAGTGAGACACAATTAACTAAAACCAAAGGCAACCAAGGGTATGTTAAATTCAAGACCTCCTTTAATTGAATCAACTAAAACACCTACACTATGAAAGATTTCCACAAGTGAACAAGTTCATGTGAGAAATCATAGAAAGGGTTCTTCAACAACAAAGAAATTACACTTTAACTAAATTACCACTAATTATATGCGTAAGTAGAATTCTTGGAAATTATCAATTATCATCCAAAATCAAGCTAACATCAAATGAAAACTAAGGCAAGTATTTATAGTCTATGCCTATTACAACAAAGCCCCAAAAATGGCCTTTGCGAAATTAACCTAACATGGGAACTTCTATGTCTTTCAATTCTAGCTCTTTTTGTGGTGGCCTCCAAATCCATGCATGTTACCTCCAATTGCAAGCTTTTATCTTCCCCTTCCTTCCAAGCTATCCTCCACACCTTATAAATCCTTAGTTAAAGCTCCTCAAATGCGTCCAAGGTTTCCCTCTCCATGAATATAACTTGGTGTATATGATGGAAACTGATACGATACGAGGCATGGTTTAGGTGCGAGGTCGAATGGTGTAGCAGTGTTGTGCACCCGTTGTGAGATGCTTGTTTCATTATATGTCACATATTATTGACAAATTTATTAGTTTGCATGATGAAAGAGAAAAGAAAATTATTTAAACAAAACAGATTTTAAAATAGCAAAAGCAATGCGGATTTGTCATTTTGAGCTTTCAAAAGGTGGAGGCAAAACACATTAAATGCATAGATGTGATTCAGGCCTAAATCTGAATCGCATTGTTTCATTAAATATTAATACAATTAACTAGTTTTCGGGAGAAACAAGGCCGGGGCACATGTCCAATTATCCAAAACATCTCCCTGCTATGTATCCCAAAGGGTTGGGTCTCCGAGCCAAAATGAGTTGTGAAGGATACTGGATTATTTTGTACTGAATCAGTCATTTTGCTGGATGATCGTGCCTTTGATCTTGTGAAGTAGGGGTGTTCTGCCAGTTTTAGTCAACACGAATCAACCCTTGGGGAAATAAATCAGGCAAAAATAAACCTTCTTAAAAAATGAAGCAAACTAAGTTAGTATATGGAAATTAAATGCGCGTCCTAATATGCATGTGGCCTCTCTTATGCCAAAGGTAGGCCTAAACGCCAAATATGTGAGATTATGATAGATTGATCCAAGCCACTAAATTGAAATGCTTTTGTTGAAAATGAAGATAAAATGAACGTGCATTTTTCCAATTTCGGCATGTCATGATTAGGCTTGGATTCGTCTATCATAATCACGCTACACATAATATGTTGATTGATCGATGGGTTGTGAGACCCGTCGACAATTTTGGTGGATTTCTTAATTGTGGAGTCGATGTCAAGTATCGACCCACCTAAGGTGTATGCATGACTTAAGATAAATTGTGGTATAGCTCTATCCTAAATTTTCTAAGATTTGGCTTACTAGACTCAAGGTTCCCGAGAGGACTACTCGAGTGAGAAGGTTACACGGCCACCAGAAGATCCGGACACTACGCGCATACGCCAACTCTCCTAAAATTTGGTAATTTGAAACAAATTTTGCGGGTGCGCAAAACACACCTCGCGTGTATGTGTGATAGTGTCAATTTTTCGAAGTGGAAGAAATATGAGCGGAATGCCAATTTAAGGAAAGCAGTAAGAGAATATAGCAATTAAAGCAGTTATGCATGCAAAATTTGACAAATGAAACATATCAAAGCATTAAATCAAATAATGAGCAAAAAGTAAAGCACAATAATAATTAACATGGGTTTGCTATGGTAAAAAAACCTGAATTTCCCAGCTGAGCCGCCATGCTGTCGCATCCATTTTTAACCCACTGTCAAAATGGAGTACAACATATTGGTGATTCCTGAATTGGATTAAGGAGTCGACACCTAATTATTTTACGGTGAATTAGGACACATAAATATTAACTAATTGCTGCAATGTAACTTCAATTTTAAGGTCTGTGAAACTAATGAGATTCTAGGTAAGAATTCTTTATTATCCTAATGGGAAGGGGTTAGGCATCCTTTAAGATCCGCTAACTTTCGGTTATCCGGTCAAACTCAGATTAATTATTGTGTTAAGGAAAATGCATGTTTAAAAATAGAAAGTTAAAATGATGTTGCAAGTATTTAGTAAAAGGATGCATTTTGTACAAGTTTGCATTGTATGGTATTAAAGAAAAATACATGTAAAGTTAAAAAATATGCATTTGTGAAAATTAATAGTAAGGAGAAAAATGAATTATTTATAATGCCAAAGAAGTAATTTTTTGGAAATCATTTGAGTTGCAAATTGAAAAAAAGATAAACTTATTTGTACAATTAATAAAGTGAATAGAAGATTAGCAAAGTTGTTTTGAAAATTTTGAATATGCATGACGAGCCTAAAAATAAATAAACTAGCGGAGAATTTCTAAGTTTGAACTAAACGAGCCTAAGACTGAATAAACTAGTGACGGGTTTCCCGTTTTAGACTACCCTATTAATTAATTCTAAGCCTACCTATTCTAAGCATTTTAATAATTACACAAGTACAATAAATAATATTACAATACAGAACGAAATAAAGTCGAATTAAAGAAAGTAAAAACAACAAAATAAATAATCTCCGAGGAGTATTTGCCTTCGTTGAATTTGTTCCTTGCAAGCTGTCAAGAACAAACGGTTAGAAACAGTTGAATATAAATAACTTAGGATCCGTATCCAAAACAGTACATGTTTTGATTACGGACTGTTTTGATTACGGAGGGCTCAGACTTAAATTTTGAAAAGATCATTCCAATCACATCGTGGCTGCGAACATATAACTCGTTGGTCATTTTAGTTGTCTCGCCTACTAAACATGTTGATCTCTCGGATGAAAAAAGATTTAAGTTTTCATCCTTGCCCAGAAGTTTTATTTCCGTCTTTCCAACTGTGGAGGCCTCAAAATCGCTGGATTTTTTCATCGGCCAGTGTAGTATCATGTTCAAATCAGTAAATTATACCAAAGCAGCAACCGAAATCGAGAGGTATTTTCCGAAGGGACGCAACCTCAAATTCAATTTCATCGGCCTAAGTGTAGTATTTGTTCAAATCAGTAAAATAATATCAAAACAGTAAAACCGAAACCGAGAGGCATTTTCCGAAGGGACACAGCCTCAAATTCAATTTCATTGGCCTAAGTGTAATATTCTATTCGGGTCAGTAAACTTTTCAGAAATATTGCGGCAGTCCGAATCAGTCTTAAAACAACTGTTTTCAGCCAAGAAAACAGCAGCAAATATGGGCTAAAAGATTGTAAAACAGCAGCATTTTTCGAAGGGAGGCAGCCTCAAAAAAGAGTATTTTTCGCATTTAAAGATTGTAAAACAAGATGGGTATTTTCAACCGAAATATTTAGGAATAAACAAGTTTTCCTTTCTGATTTTCGAACCTCAGATTTTTTTATTTTTCAGACCTCAAGAACCGACCTTGTTTTTTATTTGTTTTTTTTTTCGAATTCGACTCCAAAAAGGACCCTTTTTGAAGTGAAGAAACACATGCAAAGAAGAACAAATACCCTTAAGAAAGATTTCGGATTTCAAAACTTAAACTAGATTTTCGGACAAAAATCCACAAAAACCGACTTAAACTCTGACAAAAAAAATGATCAAAACTCCCTCTTTTTCGGACAATAATACACAAAAACCGACCTCCACTCCGACCCGAAATAGTGAACAAAGGGCAAAAATCCAACCAAAATTCCCTATTTTTCGGACAAAAATCCATAAAAAACCCGACCTCCCAACAGTGAACAAAAATGGGGTATTTATAGAAGGTTTTCCCCCCAACATTCACCCCCATACCCCTTTTCGGTTGAGTTTGAAATTAAAAAATAAAGTGATGATTTTGGGGCGGATTTGAGGGGATATGGGTCGGTGAGGTGATGGGGTAGGTTGGTGGTGTCAGGCAGCGGTGTCGGTGACTGGTGGTGTCAGGCGTAGGTGCGGCGACGTGGGGGGTAGGAGTGTAGGGGTGTGCGGCCGATTGGGGGGTTAGGGTGTTAGGTTTGAGGGGTAAAGGGAAATAAGGGTATTGGGAGTTAAAAGGGATGTGGGCCGAATGGGTATGGGCCGGTTCGGGTGAGGGGATTGGGCTGGTTTGTTTTGGGGTGTTTATGGGTTGTAGAAATGTTTTTGGGGTTGAGAAATAAAATGGGTTATGGGTTTAAAATATAAGGAGTTTTATTAGAGAAAAAAAATATTTGGAAAAAATTGTAAATCGTAAAGATGACAATATGATAATAATAAAAAACATAATATTTGTGAAATGCTTAATGCTTAATAGAAATAAAAAATGCGATGTCGTTTTGCGAAAATAAAATAATGTAGAATATTAGGATAAAACTATGATTACGATTCAAAAGGCAAATGATTGTAGAAATACGAATAATAATAATAATAATAATGATATTGAGAATAATAATAATATATATGTATATATATGCTTATATGTATATATATATATATATATATATATATATATATATATATATATAATATATATATATATATAATGTTTTGAGGTGTCAAAATATTTAAATTACAAATAAATTGGAAAAAACGGGACAAAATTGGGTGTCAACACTAGGTACTACAGTGGCAGCTTTGATCATATATGAAATAATAGATTCTATGGTATTCTTTTGGTCATAAGAATATCTGTAGGGTTTTAAGTTAAAGGGTTGGGCTCCAGGAACTAAACTGATTCTATGATCACAATCTCTTTTGGGTGGTAGTTTAGTAGGCTCTTAGAAAATGATTTGGTATTTTTGTAGAAGTTTGTCAATAGCAAGGTGCATCATTTGTGTGTCCTTGACTCTCACTTCTGTTTGAATCAGGGACAGTTCAACCACTACCTCACAAGTGCCACAGTGCAACATTTTTCGTAGCCCCTCAGAATTCAGTGTTGCAACCCCATGGCCATCATTTTCTCCATACAAAGTGATCATCCTCCCCTCAAACATGAAACTAATGCTATGTGGCATAGTATGCAAGATCACTGGGGCCACTTGATCTATCCAATCCATCCCTAAGATCATATCACATCCTCCCACCTTTAATAATCTAAGTTTGAAACTGAACTGCTCATTTTGCATCTTCCATCCAAATGCAGGACTCTCTAATTGGCAAACCATTTCTTGACCATTAGCTACCATTAGTCTCATAGGTTTTGTCATTAGTTGCATAGGTTTCTTCAACTTCTTAACAATGAAGGGATCAATGAAAGAACGAGTGGATCCACTATCTATCAAAATTTTCATAAGAATCTTGCTAGCATACCCTATGATTTTGATAGTGGAAATATGTCCCTTAAAGGAACTTAAAACTAGCAATGCATTAACTGATACCTCAGTTTGCTCCTCTTCAATTTCCTCTAAGGTTTCTGCTACATCCACAAACATTTCTTGGTTTTCACTTCCTTCTCCTCCTTCAATTCCTTTCATAGTATTCACGACAATTGTTTTACACTAGTTCCCATGGAAGTATTTTTCCTTGCATTTGTAGCACAACCCTTGTTCTCTTAGAGCTTCTAGATTTGGTGGAAGGGTATGCGGTTTATAGGGTGCTTTGGTTAGTGTTCTTTGGTTATGGTATGTTATGCTAAGTGGGTGATGGTTAACAAGATTGGGGTTGTATCTGGTAATGACAATATGTGTATTTATGGGGTAAGGTATAGTTGAGGTCTTTGTGTTGTTGTTCTGAGAGTTTCTATGAGGAATAAAGGGTATAAGATCCTTGAAGGACTCCTCGTATAGCTTAGCAACCTCATAAGCATCTAAAACAGTGGTGGGATTAGTCATCTTCACTAGGGGTTTCAATTCAGGTTTTAACCCAATAATGAAACTGGCTACATAATGGATTTCATTCAGAAGGGGGTTGATGAGGGTCATGTATCCAACGAGTTCCTCAAATCTATCATGGTATTGGTCGACAGTACCAGTTTGCATGATTTTGTTATACTCATCCACAATATCTTGCGATCTAACATTACCAAACCTCCTACACACTTCAGCACATAATTTTGGCCAAGTTATTACTCCTATGTGATTCACCACGTAACTATCCAACCATACATCAACCCTTTCCCCAACATGAACTGATACATAGTTCAATTTTTCATGCTCGGGTATATTATATAACTCAAAGAATTTTTCACATTTTCTAAGCCAACTTCTAGGGTTAGTTCCATCAAATTCTGGAAATTTGATTTTTGTTTTAGGGTTTTGTTGTGGTTGACTGTGTCAAGGTTACTGGTTATTTGGTTTGGTGAAATGGGAGTTGTCATGGTAAATTAGGGTTTCGGTAGATGGGTGGACTCGAGAATAGTAGAGCTAGAGCTGATGGGAATGTGAAACCCCTTCCCGTCGAAAAAGTCGAGGGGGTGTAAATAGCTTGAGCATTAGTTATCGGCGATTTTTTACCTGAAGATGGTCCGTCTTCAATAGGACTGAGGTTTGTTGGTGTTCCTTCCGGTGTTGTCCTTTTGGGTGTTGCTACTCCTAATGTTGCTGGAGAGCCCGGGTTCGAGCTACCCATAGGGTTTGAGCTCGTCAGAGCCGACATCTTCGACATAAACAGTTCTATCTTCTTGTTAGTTTCCCTTGACTCTTCCATGTGCGATTTGTATTGCAACTGAACTATTTCTAGGGTTTCAAGTCTCTTGTCAGAGTTGTCGACGAAGGTCGCTAGTTGAGCTCTCAATGCACGCATCTCCTATTGTAAATCTAACATTTCCTGTGGTGGTTCCGTCGGCCAAGCTGGCTCTGATACCATTTGTAACAGAAGAGTAACTAAATGCAGAAAAATAAAGAAAAGGAAGAAGACAAAGTTCTTGTATATTGATGAATGTCGACTGAAACAGAGATAATGGCTATTTATAGCCCTACACTGCATTGTTTTATATGTAAACTTAGAGTAGTACATAGACAATTAACATAACTATGGGGAAACTTATAATTGGTGAGGAACTAAAATAAACTACTTAAATACTTTGAGGGTTGTGATTAATTAATTATAATTGGTCACAACATTATATTGTGACAAAGGTAATTCTGTCTAAAGGCCTAAGATGTATAAATAATGCAGTAGGCGATTTTAGTTTTGAACTCTTAGGTGGGTCCTTCGTCTTTCTTTATCAGTATAAACCACGACAATACACTTGTTTACCAATTTCTTAGCCAAAACACTATTTTTTGAAGTAGGTTACTAGTAGTAAAAGTATGTAATTATACTCATAAGTTTTACTAGGTAATCCATTACAGCAATTGCTTGATCAGAAACTGTAAAATTGACTCTCCACATACATGACATTACTAGTTACTACTACCAATTGTGATAATAAACAAATTGAATTACAGGTTGAAGATACGATAGAGCGGATGCGCAAGTGGGGAGGTCAAGATTTTGAAACAGAGAAATCTCCCGATGGACAGTTATGAAAGTATATTTATGTCCTAGAGATAATCTGTATTAGGACTAATGTATTTTATAGACATTCATATTATTATTAATGGAGATTAATATTATGACATTTATAATTATTGAATTATTATTTGATTGTTTGTAATTATTCATTAATGTGCATCCCTTGAGCTTACGTTGTCATTAATAGAGTGAGATATTCATGATAGAGCGTAACTCTTAAAATAGCCTCGACTAATGATCATCGAGAATGGAATATTGATGATATGTGATAAGTCGACATGTGGTCTGTATCACATCCTTAGAGGATGTAGTATGTCTCACATGCTACGAGTAATGACTACTCATGATGGACACATGGATACTTTGAAAGTATTAGTATACCCTGCTGATAAACTGTTTGTTATACTTGTCTAAAGTATGATCAGCGTGTGGGAGATAGAAGTCCTTAGACTTGAGGTCAATACGCGCCTTGTCTACAAAGTAATGTACTTTGATCCCGTCCTAAGCTCAAATGCCTTATAGGTTGAGATATGACTTGTATTGGGTACATTACGATGTGGATTGAAGGTGGTAGTTGAGCCAAGATTATGATTCATTCCTCGAATGTATATTCGAGAGAACACTCAGATTCTCAGTGATATTAGGTTGACTAAGTCGTTGGCCAACTCAATAGACATATTTAGAATATGGTCTAGTCGTCAACTAATATATATGAGATACAATGATTAAGCCATTTGGATAGACACTTGACAAATCCTAAGATTGATTGGGTGTGTCGTGAATGAAAGAATTTTATCTTACCACATAAAGGTTAAGTTTACTGGATTCGCGTAAACGTATTTCACATATTGAGTTCGTCTTCCGGCGCCGTCTAGGAGTTTCGTGTAGACCTTAATTTGACTAATGTCGATATGAGAAGGCTTGTAGGGTCACACTATGTCGATTGTGTTTCGATCTAAGGATGTATTGAGAGAGTAATTAAATGTTCGATTTGGAATCGAGATATTTAAAAGAATAATAATTATTTTAATTAAGTCAAAATTGGATTTTGGATTTAATTAAGAATGCACCGAAAAATAAATCGAGACAGTGCAGGAGCACGTCGTGCGCACATATCCTAGGGCCGCGGCGCCTCTGCCTCAATTTTTGGGTCAGGCCCAAAGTCAAACCCTAATCCGGTTTTGACCTATTTTTCAACTATAAATAGAGGCATTCACCTCATTATTCCACACACCAATTCTGAAAACCATTTTAAGCCTTAGAGATTTAGAATCAAATACTCTCTCGAACCTCTGCCGGATTTCCTAGCTCTCCGAAGGAGAAATACATTGAAGCTTGGAGCTTGCAATTGGAAGGGCAACCGCGTATACACCTCACAGTTGATAAAAATTCCAGATAATTCTAACTTGTAAGTATATGCTTTATGTTACAAGTTTAATTGTTGTATAACCATACCAGAAATATTATTGGAGTAAGTAAGAGACAAAACTTTTAAACTTCCGCTATGCATTACTTATGTGTTTTGAACCCAACAAAAACCTACAAGTTACGCATTGAGAATGGCGTAGCTTAAGTTTATGATTGATGAATTCTGGATTTTCATCTTAAGTTTGGATGTAGTAGTTTCAATTTCATTTAAATTTTGTAAGAATTGCAGAATTCTAGTATATGGTTGTTGGCAATTTTTAGACATTCATAATGGTAGATTCAAGCGAACCAAAGAATGTTTAGAACATTTCTTCTTGGTGTCTTCACTGGCTGCCGGCAAATTTATCAATTGGAAGCACTTAGTTTCCAGTAATTTTCCTATGTTTTTTGGAGGTCTAATTTGTGATGCACCATCATTTCTTCCATGTTTGAGTTGGAAACTTGCAAGTCTTTCAGCTCTGTTTCTTTGTTATAGACAATCATGTGGATTTCACATAGGTATCAAATACAAATTGTGTACCAGCCCTGTTCTATCATTCTTTATATCCTTTAGTAGTAAACACCGAAAAAAAGGCTACTACTCCCTCGGTCCCAATTTAACTATCTCTTTAGTTTTTTTAATGCCCATTAAAAAAAATAACAAATACAAATATATCCTTTAATTTTGTGATATAGAGTAGATATGTCCCTCATTAAAAAAGTAGTGCATATATATCCTTATTATTGCACAAATAATATAAATATACTCATGTCATTACACAAATGATGCAAATATATTCTTTTCGATGACATATATTTTTTTAAAAAATCATTTACCTTACGTTTAACTAAAAATTAAATCCCACAAGGCTTTTGAAAAATAAGTCTACCTATTTTTTTAGTAGACTTATTTTTTTAAAGCCACATGATAATTTTTTTCTGGTGGATTGAGTTTGGTTCGTTTAAAAAAATATCTTTGTGGCTTTAAAAAATAAGTCTATCCATTTTTTTAAACGACAAGACCCAACTCACCAGAAAAGAAAATTATCATGTGGCTTTAAAAGAATAAGTCTACTAAAAAAATTGGGTATCCTTTTTTTAAAGGTCTCGTGATATTTTTTTAATTAAAAAGTAAGCTAAATAATTTTTTAACAATATTCCGTTAGCAAAAGGGTATATTTGCACAATTTGCGTAACGGCAGAGATATATATATATGTACTACTTTTTTAACGGGAGGTATATATGCTCTTTATAGAAAAGTTGAGGGATATATTTGCACCTTTTCTCTACAATGTATAGTTTATTGGGTTATCCCTATTTATTAAGTAGATATTTTTTTAGAATTGAGCACTATTAAAAAGAATTATTTCTTTAATGTTAACGGCATGATTGAAAATAATTATCAATTTTATTCTTGAATTCTTAAAGTGATAGTTATTTTGGGACAAATTTATTTGAGCTAAAATACAGCCAAATGGGACGAGGGAGTAAGAGGCAAACCTTCTGTTAAAACAGCTCGTTTATTTTCCACCCTTAGAACGACCATATTAACCAATCGATGTATAATCAAATGCAGAACTAAATAACATTAATTAAATTTCAATATATCATAACGGGTAAATTAATGTTTTCCTTTTCCGCTCTATATGGTAAATCTTTTGAATTAAACAATGCAAAAATAATCTGGGAAGCAGACGTTTATATTTGACGGTAGGTGGACGTTATCAAGACCCAACGCCGTCTACTAGGGAGTGCGAACCCATAAATTGACAACACATGCAGAGATCCATTTTTTTTTATTCAGTTTCCCCGCTTACGTCAGATTATTCCTGAAGATAGTAGTCTCGGTCCATCAACACTATTACTAGTAAATCACGGAAAGTAGAGTCATCTACGAGATTCACTTGTAACTATCCGTTCGTTTACACTCCTCTGTCTCAAATTATACTTGTGTGTATTTCTCTTTTACACCTCAAATATTAGCCGGAGATATTTGACTATTTTATTTTTATTTATATCTTAAGATATATTTTATTGAGTCTTTATTTATGTTTGTAGTTTTTAAGAATAATTGCTATTAAAGATAAAATGAAAAAAATTAATTTCATCTTGAACTTCTAAAATTACAGATAATTTTTTAGCAAATTATTTATAGAAATCACAACAAATAATTTGAGATGGAAGAGACTTCCTTCATTGTAATTATGTGGCGTAATTTAATTGGACACGAGTTTTACGACGTCTTACCATGAGATCTTTTATGTTCTACACGCCAAACACGTGCCATAAAAGTCTCCAAAATAAAGTAATTTGTCTCGTGGAAAAGGAAGAAGAAGAGTTCTCTTGCTCTCCAATTTTTTTAAGCAACATTTTTGCCATTGACATAATTAATAAAATATTTCTCAATATTCTTTCATTAGTTATATTAATTGTATATTTTTTATTTTAGGTAAAATTATAATTCTTTTATAATTAGGTTAATTAATTACCTAGTTTGTATCAAAGTAAATATTCTTGTAACCTTATATATATTGTAAAACATTCATCAATAAAATAAAGGGAACATATTCTTATATTGTATCAGTAGCTTAAAACTACAAACCTTACCTTAGACGCCGATACACCTTCTTGGTCTCCACTTTTTTTCCACATCGGAACCCTAGCCGCCGACCTCTCTCAGCCGCCCCTCTTTTCCCCACGACGGAACCCTAGTTTTTCTGTCCATTTTCCCTCTCTTCCTCCTAAATTTCCTCTTCCATGACTGACAAAACTAAATTTCATCCGGCACTTGCCATAAACAACATTAAAAACTTCATCCCTGTGACTTTTGAGATGAAAAATGGTCAATACTCCTCGTGGGCGGAGATACTTAAGATCAATTGTCGTGTTTATGAAGTTATTGACCACATCATCCCTCCCACGCCGAAGTCCACAGACGTACCATCGACTTCGACTTCTGATGATTCACTCTGGTCTCGTTTGGACGCAGCCGTCCTCCAGTGGATATACGACACAATATCTAATGATTTGTTGCACACCATCATTGAGATCGATGTCATTGCCCGCCAAACGTGGGAACGTTTGGACAATATTTTCCACAACAACAAAACTCAATGAGCGTTATACCTTGAAAATCAGTTCAAGGATGTTCATCAGGACGATTTCCCAAACGTGTCTGCCTATTGTCAAGAACTCAAGATGCTTGCCGACCAACTCTCCAACGTCGGTGCACTAGTCACTAATCAGCGATTGGTCATGCAACTTATTGCAGGTTTGAACGAATCCTATAACGACATTGCCACCATCCTTCAGCAATGCACGTTGTTACCTCCATTTTATGAGGTCCATTCAAAGCTCATCCTTGAGGAAACTCGAAATATCAAGCGCAACACCACTCGAGCAGGCATTGCCGACGCCGCCCTCACCACCACCGTCGGGCCGTCAACCGACGGCAGGGCCTCCCGGTCCGGCAACCAGAACCATGGCCAGAGGACCCGTAACAGTCCGCTTTCTCCCGTAACAACCGCCGGAGCAAGCAGTCCGACAAGGGCCGTGACAGAAGAAATTCCAGCAACAACGGACATCGACCGCGGAAGTGGCAACAACCTCTACTGTGGGCTGCCTACCCGTCATAGGCCGCGTGGGCCCTACCATCAAGGGACTCCCCTCCTTGCCCGTATACGACATCCTCATAGACTCCACCTCAGAACCGACAGGCCCAACCTGGCATACTTGGCCCACGTCCATAACATGCCTACATAGCACAGGCCCCCTGCCATCGACTTATGCACTTACTAACATTGAGGCTTCTATGAGCACAATGTCACTCAACACTCCAAATGAAAATTGGTATATGGACACAAGCGCCACATCTCACATGACGGCATCACTAGGTACTATCTCGTCATATTTCAATTTGAGTAATTTAAATTGGAATATTATTGTTGGTAGTGGACAAGGCATTCCCATCTGTGGTTATGGTCACCACTAATCTTAAAAAATATCCTTCATGCCCCTAAACTCATTAAGAATCTAATCTCCGTGCGACGTTTCACAACTGACAATTGAGTTTCGCTTGACTTTGATCCTTTTTGTTTTACTGTAAAGGATTTTACGACAGGGAAACGAATAATGAGATGTGACAGCACCAAAGATCTCTACCCAATTTCAAACGCCGTCAACAATCCAGACTCAGTTCCCTCAACCTTTGCTGCTCTTTCATTTTCCTTATGACATTCTAGATTAGGACATCCAGGAGACTATATTTTTGCTCCCTTCGGAAAAATAATTTTATTGATTACAACCGTATTTCTAGGACTCCTATATGTGAATCTTGCGTTTTTGGGAAACATGTCAAACTACTATTTTCTGCATCCACAAATTGTACTTTAATGCCTTTCGATATCATACATAGTGATTTGTGGACATCTCCTATTTTGAGTACGGCTGACCATTGATATTATGTGTTGTTTTTGGATGATTATTCCAACTTTCTATGGACTTTTCCAATTAGAAATAAATCCAAGGTCTACCCTATTTTTTCTTCATTTAGTGCTTTCGTAAAAACACAATTTGAAAAGAACATTAAATATTTTCAATGTGACAATAGCAAGGTATTCGATAATAATCAATTCAAACAGTTTTGCTCCACAAATGGTCTTACCTTTCATTTTTCCTGCCCTCACACATCCTCCCAAAATGCTAAATCCAAACCATAAACAACCTCATTCGTGCCCTACTTGCTCACGCCTCAATTCCCCCTCAATTCTGGCATTACGCACTCTTCATGGCCACCTATCTCCTAACATAATACCAAATAAGTCTCTAGCTCAACGGTCGCCCACCCAAGATCTGTTTCTAGGAACCCCTCCTACCAACACTTGCGTATTTTTGGATGTCTTTGTTACCCTCTCCATCCGACCACTCACAAACTCCAACACCGATCTTCCCCGTGTGTGTTTCTGGGTTACCCTGCCAATCATTGTGGTTACTCGTGCTATGACTTGTCAAGCTGTAAAATTATTATTTCACGTCATGTCCTATTTGATGAGTCTCAATTCCCCTTTGCCTCTCTATACTCGCCACCTCGATATTCCTACGACTTTCCTAGATGATGGCATAAACCCTCTTCTAATTCACCATTTACATAGTCCATCGCCCTGCACTCCCGACCCGCCACCACCTCGCCACCCAGGACTAGTCAGCCCACCCGGCTCTGCAGACGGTCCCGTGCATCAGCCCCACCTCAGGGTGATTCCACAGCCACCTCTCGGTAAACCGAGGTTCGGCCAGCCAGTACCGTCACCCATGTCCTTCCCTTTCTTCCCGAAGTCCCGTGGCAAACCCGCATCCCATCCCGCGTCCCAAGATACACTCTCGGACTATGGAAACACGTGCCATGCACGAAATTCATAAACTTAAACGGTTGTTTAACATTTTTATTTTAGTTATCTCTTTCCCTGTTTCTCGTAACGCTAAGGATGCCTTGTCCGACCCTAATTGGAAAGCCGCAATAATTGACGAATATAATGCTCATATTGATAATAAGACGTGGGATCTAGTACCCCTTCCACCTGATGCTAACATTCTTCGTTCGATGTGGATTTTTAGACATAAAAAGAAATCTGATGGTTCTTTTGAGAGGTACAATGATCGTCTTGTAGGTGATAACATGTCTCAATAGGTGGGAGTGGACTGTGATGAAACTTTCATCCCGGTCATAAAGCCCGCAACCATCCGTACCGTTCTCAGCAAAGCCATATCCAAGTTTTGGCCCATTCATTAACTTGATGTCAAGAATGTCTTCTTACATGTGGATCTTCATAAAACGGTATATATACATCAACCTATGGGTTTCAGGGATCCTATTCATCTGAATTATGTGTGTCTGTTGCGGAAATTGCTCTATAGACTAAAACAGGCTCCTCGAGCATGGTACCAACGGTTCACCAATTATGCCACCTCTATTGTTTTTTCACACAGCAGATCCGATCATTCCGTGTTCATCTACAATAAAGGTACATACATGGATTACCTATTATTATATGTTGATGACATCATCCTCACCACATCATCTGATGCTCTCCGCCGGTCCATTATGTCTCTCATTTCATCTGAGTTTGCTATGAAAGATCTGGGCCCCTAGGTTATTTCTTGGGCATCTCTGTCAATCGACATTCTGGCGGCCTATTTCTATGTCAGAAGAAGTATGTCGAAGAGATCCTTGACCATGCAGGCATGACATCTTGCAAACCATCTCACGCCTATAAACATCAATTTGAAGCTCAGTGCTGATTCTGATCCTTCATATTCATACCCGACTCACTATCGTAGCCTGGCTTGGGCCATGTAGTACCTCACTTTCACGAGACCAGACATATCCTATGCCATGCAACAAATCTGCTTGCACATGCACAGTCCGACGGAAGCACGCATGCATGCCGTATTTTATGATACGTCCAAGGTACACTTCACTTCGGATTACATCTATACAAGTCTTCGCTCACTGGTCTCACTGCTTATTCTGATGCTGATTGGGGTGGATGTCCTGACACTTGACGCTCCACGTCTGGTTATTGCATTTTTCTCGGAGATAACCTATTGTCTTGGTCTTCCAAAAGGCAACCTACACTGTCCTGATCCAGTGCAGAAGCAGAATACAGAGGTGTTGCCAACGTCGTCTCTCAGTCTTGTTGGATCCGTAACCTTCTACTTGAGCTTCACTGCCCGATTCAAAAGGAAACACTGGTCTACTGCGATAATATTAGTGCAATATATATTTTCGGCAATCCCGTCCAACATCAGCACACTAAACACATTGAGATGGACATTCATTTCGTTCGCGAAAAAGTGGCTCGTGGTCAAGTTCGTTTCCTTTATGTTCCTTCCAGATATCAGATTGTTGACATCTTCACCAAAGGACTTCCGTGCATACTATTTGATGATTTTTGAGCCAGTCTCAGTGTTCGAGAATCTCCCGCTTCGACTGCGGAGGTGTAATAGAATATTTTCCATTATTCTTTCATTAATTGTATATTTCATGTTTTATTTTATGTAGAATTATAATATTTTTATAATTATGTTAATTAATTACCTACTTTGTATCAAAATAAATATTTTTATAACCTTATATATATTGTAAATCTCAGGAACGTATTTCTTTAATAATTAGTGGAGTATCTCGTAGTGTACTACTTCGTATCATGTTCACATTTCTTTATTGTTTGGCTGTCTCCATCTACCAGTTAAAGAAATGCCATAAATACTAGTAGTACAATAACAACAAACTCAGAGCAAAACGCGGAGACCTGTAATATTTTTTTCAATTAGTCAGAGTAATGGAATCACCATTGCTCGATGACTTGGCCGTCGACCACCGCCAGCTTATCGGTCCCGACGGTGACTATCGGTCCATTAGAACCATGAGTTTGAAAGAACTGTGGGCTGTGTTCTGGATCGAGACAGTTAAGCTATGGGAGATTGGTGGTCCAATAGCTTTCAATATCATTTGCCAATATGGACTTTATGCTATCACTGTTGCTTTCTGTGGTCATCTTGGACCAACTGAGCTCTCTGCTGTTTCTGTTGCTCAAACTGTGATCGGCACTTTCTCTTTCGGCTTCATGGTTCGTCCCCTGTTTCCTTTCCTCCCACTTCTATTAATGGCCCATTTGATATATTTCCTACTACCATTACTTTGTGAAGGGGTGGGTGTTGGGGGTGTTTGGGTGGGTGGGGAGAGACAATAAACTTGGAAGGTTACTTATGGAACTTGTTTTTCCTGCCTCGATTAGAGAAGTCATTTTTCTCATTTTCAAAAAACTTATTTTTCTAGAGAAAATATTTTTCAAAATATTTTGGCCAACCAAACATGAAAACATTGGAAAATGTTTTTCTCCATACAAACACACCCTTAGCCTTTTTATTTTGATTCAAAATAATTGTCCACTTACATAATCAAGAAAAGATTAACTTTATTTTCTCAGATTTGTCCCTATTTACTCGAGGCAATAAATAAGCAAGAGTCTTATTAATTAAGATAGTTTAGTCAAAATACCTATTTCTTCTAGGGATTTGTGTTTTTTTAAGGAGTGAAAAAGGTTAAGTGGACATTTATTTTCAACCGGAAGGAGTAATGTAAAACAGAGTTATACTTTGACTAATGATACAAGATTTTTCTGTAGTGGTTATGTTGGGTGTGCGAACAAAATCCACATTGATAGTTGAAAACATTGGGAAGCTATATTTTAAGATGTACAATACTCTCATGTTAAGAGTATCCTTGGGTTGGTTAAGCCCAACAATCTAGCTATTGTTATCAAATGTAATCTTATTCCGCATTCTATTTCGAGAAAGATTGTACATAAATTTCTACATAAGTTATGTCAGTACTAGCAATGCATAGTTTAATACATCAAACAAAAAGCTGCATTAGTTATTTTGAGATCTACAGTCCAAAACAAATCGTATATCAGTTAGATATTAAACTAGTATTCTGTAGTATTATGTAGCATTAGTTATTTTGAAATCTTGCATCATTTAGATACTAAATTAGTAATGTGGAGTATTATGTTGCAAATGGAATGACGTATTAGAAATGCAGAACTCTCATATGTTCTTATGACCCCTTAGTTTCTTAAATGGGTATATGTAATCTATGTGTAGATAGGCATGGGGAGTGCTCTGGAGACGCTCTGTGGACAGGCATTTGGTGCTGGGCAAGTACACATGCTTGGAGTTTACACACAACGCTCAATGATAATTCTATTGCTGAGTACCTTCTTTCTCTTACCAATCTATGTTTTCGCGACTCCTATACTTAAGTTCCTAGGCCAAGATCATGATATTGCTGTTGTTGCTGGAAAGTTCGCCATATACACCATACCGGAGTTGTATTCCCTTTCTATCAATATTCCCACTTCAAAATTTCTTCAAGCCCAGAGTAAAGTTGGCGTGCTGGCCTGGATTGGTTTTGTGGCTCTCATGGTCCATGCTTTTCTCCTTTGGCTCTTCATTTATGTATTCAATTGGGGTTTGATTGGGGCAGCTATATCCTTCAATCTCGTAGGCTGGGCTAACGCGTTAGCTCAATTTGCTTACGTAGTTTTTTGGTGCAAGGATGGGTGGACGGGATGGTCTTGGTCGGCATTCAATGAGATGTGGGCCTTTGTTAGACTGTCCATTGAATCGGCTGTTATGCTATGCCTTGAAACCTGGTATATGATGAGTATTATTCTCCTCACTGGACATCTCAAAGATGCAGTTACTGCAGTTGGATCCCTCTCTATTTGGTGAGTCTTGTCTTTTTCCCCCATTCATTTGGCAATCTAGTATCTGATGATTAACCGACAATGCTTAAACTTGTTAAAATGAACGCTAAGTAGTGAATTTTGATCTTACACTCTGTATTTCATCGACTTGAATTGGGGGATGCAAAATTAGTAATTGTTTTTATTTGTCAATTGGATAAAATGATGTGAGCTCCATTATCAAATTCATGTCAATTCTTGTCGTCTTTCAGCATAAATGTTGATGGATATGAAGCCATGTTTTTCATTGGAGTCAATGCTGCCATAAGGTAATGAAATCCTAAAGCTTCACAAATGTGCACTTCATTTGTGTATGAGTCTGTGTTAATGTATTGTTGCTTTCCCAGTGTTCGGGTCTCAAATGAGCTTGGACTAGGACGTGCCAGGGCGACCAAATATAGTGTTTATGTCACAGTGTTTCAGTCACTTCTCATTGGGATTCTCTGCATGATTGTAGTACTGGCAGTAAGAAATCATCTGGCCATTCTTTTCACTGACGACGAGGTTTTGATACGAGCCGTTTCTGAGCTTGCTTGGTTTCTTGGAGTAACAATGGTTCTCAACAGTGTGCAGCCTGTGATATCAGGTGTTGCTTCAATTACATTTTTCTTTTTCTACTGTTAAAAAAGTTTTACATCTCCCTAGTCCTCACAGTGATCTTGTTGGGCCCAACTTTTGCTTATAGGTGTTGCTGTTGGAGGTGGGTGGCAAGGTCTAGTGGCTTACATCAATTTGGGTTCTTACTACGTGTTTGGTATTCCTCTGGGATATCTTCTTGGTTATGTGGCTAACTTTGGAGTCATGGTAAGCAAACTCTTATTTGGTTTGGTTTTCTTGGCATCTTCTTTTGTTGAAAACTACTAATTGTAATGAGTAGAAAACATTACTAATTTGTTTTTGTTGGAAATTTACTAATGTGTACTTTCCTTTTGGTCCTTGAAATATTTAAATTTTGGTCCTGGAAGGTTCAGACGAAACAAAAACAATGAATCTGACAACAGAAACATTGACTCTGAAGTTAGAAAACCAACAGTTGGAAAACCAACAGTCTGAAAGTGGAAGTCATATTGAAACAAAGTCTCGATATGAAAGGATAAGACTTTTGGTCCTGACTTTGTAGCTTATATGGTCGATAACGAACCGAGCACAGTTGATGAAGCATTGTCTACTCCAGAAGCATCACTCTGGAAATAAGCTAGTGAGAGCGAAATAGACTCCATCCTGCAAAACCACACGTGTGAGTTGGTTGATCTTCCTCCGCGAAACAAACCGTTGGGATGTAAATGAATACTCAAACGGAAGTATAAAGCAGATGAGTCTATAGATAAGTACAAAACCAGGTTGGTAGTGAAGGGATATCGACAGAAGGAAGGCCTTGACTATTTTGACACGTACTCCCCGGGGTCTAGAATGACGTCCATACGAGTATTCATTGCGATCGCAGCGTTGCGTGACCTTGAGATACATCAAATGGATGTCAAGACAACCTTTCTAAATGGTGATTTGGAAGAAGAAATTTATATGGAACAACCCGAGGGGTATGTGGTTCCAGGGAAAAAGAAGAAAGTATGTCGACTTGTCAAATCTCTGTACGGGCTGAAACAAGCTCCGAAGCAATGACACGAAAAATTTGATAGTACCCTACTGTCGAAGGGTTTCTCCATTAATGAGTGACAAATATGTCTACATGAAAGGTAACTCTGATTCGTTCGTCATGATATTTCTGTACGCAGATGACATGTTGATCATGGGAAGCAGTCCTAGCTTGATCCTAGAGACTAAGAACATGTTGAAACAATGTTTCGACATCTCACATATGACATCGTAGGAATTGAGGTTTCTAAGACATCTAACGAACTGGTCTAATTCCAAACTCATTTGTGAGATAGTTGACAGTCTCGTTGAAGCCACCAATAGATATGAATCATAGAATTGATTGGAATCACGATGCACCCATATATCCCAGGAGCGATATGCGCAGGTCACATGTAGTTCAATGTATTTTACACACTACAACCGACCTGGTATCGGCTTACAAAGTAGATTAGTTAAATTAAGGTTCACTCGTGATTCTGGAAATGATCGATAGAAGGCATTTTATCGGATATGACAATATCTGAAATATTCATTTATCTACGGATTATGGTATTCTGGATGTCCAGCGGTTCTGGGAGAACACAATGATGCAAACTGGACATCGGACTTGAAGAACACTAAAGCCACAAGTGGATGTGTATGGTGTGTCTTTGAAAATCCTCTAAGCAAAGTTGCATCGGCCGATTCATGATGGAATCAGAGTTTATCGCTTTGAACAAAGCATGAAGAGAAGTCACTTCCTTGATTACTAATCAAAGGATATATCAGGCCCTTTAACTAAGAGACTACCCAAAGATCAAGAGTTCTGCATGTCTAGGGAAATGGGCTTAAAATTCAAACAATACGAACTTTTGCGGTGGTAAACCAACCATATTGACTGGAGATCCCAAGAATTTGGTTCAATAGGAAAACTAAGCAGTAAAAAGGTTCAGTTGAGTGCTTCGGTGGAAGCAAGAGCACTTCGGATGATAATTTCTGTAAAGAAATATGAATCCAAAGTCGTTCCCGCGATAGACATTAAAGTGCTACCTGCATGGTGGGTAAAGGTTAAGCTTCCAAACCTTTAACGATCGTCAAACGGTTGAGGTTAAGATTGAGGAAACTTTTAATGATTCTTAACACTTGTAAAGTGGGGTATAACAGGATACCTTGTAGGAGATCACCTATTTAAGTGCGAGGACATGCCGCCTCAAATGAACGCACTTAAGAATCCAAGTGTGTCCACGGACAGAACAATAAGAATGAAAATGAATAAAGGGGAGGTATTGTGTTGGTACCATTGTCTTGGCTTACATTAAACACTGACGGTTCAAGACATCACGTTCACCGCGCAGTAAGTCCGATGGTATTTAACTAGGGAAGGTTCAAAGCGGAAGCTACCTCTCCTGATGCAATATCTTTTCGCTAAAAGATTGTTGAAAGTAGGCACCTTGTATGTGCGTCAAAATCTCTTTCAAGAGGGGATTGTTGAAAATTTACTAATGTGGAATTAAGTTAATCCCATTATTTATGACTCGAACAATTGGGGCTCCGCACATCGGAAACGTCGTTTTCACACACATGCACCCGTAGTGCCAAGTATCGTAAATTTCGTTAGTGAAAGAGATATTGGTACGTAAGTAAATGTTTGAGACATAGAATAATGGACGGTTATTGACTAAATAACAAGTGTTTCACGTCGGTAAACGAAGGAAGGATTGTGCATAGTGTAAGATGGTATGGACCGGAAAGGGCCGCGACACCACCCGGACGGAATTCCAAAAGTTTGGCTGATTATGGAGAGGTTTTGGAGCATTAAAATGACTTTTTCCTTCATAAATCAGCCATTATTTGACTGCATTAATTGGTGAATTAAAGGGCCATTACATGGGCACTTGAAGAGGCCATTCTTACACTACTATAAATTGAGGTCTTTAGCTCAATTCTACACACTTTTCAAGAACAACAATTCTGAAATTCTTGTTGCGAATCCTCTTCTCTTAGCAATCTTTTGTTATTTGTTTTCTTCGTTAGAATCACTTGTGTTTGCTTTGCACAAATGATAGTTTGCTGTTTTATCTTGGAAGACTATTGCCCGCTAACGTAAAAGCATATATACGGGGTAATCTTGTCTTAAAGACATAGTGTCATCACTCGACTCAGCACAGTTGTAACACTTCCAGATTTAGTATGTCTTGATCTCAGGTTATCAAGATTCAAAGAGCTTTCTGCAAATTGATAGAAAGATTCAAGAGTGATTCAAGAACTCAAAAAGCTTATTGTTGTCACAATTCTTATTTACTACAAGCTTGTTGATATTGTAATCTTTATGGTTTATCCTTTTGAAACACTTGTAATAGTTATTTACTATTCCCGTACTGCTTTGTTTCCAACAGTTTTAGTATCTCTTATTCTCAATCGAATTTTAATTTGTCGCGATTTTGGGTTTTCTCTTGCAGGGACTATGGGGAGGAATGATAGGTGGACTGGCGTTGCAAACACTGCTACTCTCATTTGTACTCTACAGAATTGATTGGAATAAAGAGGTATGTGAACCAATGGTCATCTTTTATCCAATAGCACTTCATGTTCGACATTTTGGCTTGATTCTTGGTCCTCTGTACAAGGTTACTCTGTAGACAGCAAGTAATGCAGGATTTTCTATTCGTTCTCTCCTTTCTTTGGAGATCTATAACTGAAGTTTTACATTTTTCATGTTTTTTGTTCAGCCGTTGCATTACATATGAATTAGTGTATTATACTAATAAGAAAATGGAAATGTAGGTTGAGCAGACGACAGAGCGCATGCGGCTATGGGGTGGTCAAGACCTAGAAACGAAGAAAACTCCGATCCCCAAATCTCCAAAGGGCGTAAGAGCTACTATCTACGCATGATATCGATGAATGAAGAATTATCTTCTGCTTTGTTTTTTGTTTACTGGTGTATGATTTAGGACAGAACCTACAACTTAAATATGAGTCAATTGACAATTTTGTTACTTCTAATTTCTATTCTATTTCAGTGTCTAAAATGCATTGGTAGTGCATTGTTCTGGGTTCTATCCGATATCCGCCTTTTTTGGGATGATAATTCACTAACTTCAAAAGATTATTAGTAGAATTAGCAACAAAAAAGAAATCCTTAATATATGAGAGGTTGACATTTCCATATTCAGATTGAATAAACTCAAATAACTGGTTCTTTTTTATTCCTAAATTACAGAACATTAGAAAATTTTGATTAGAGAAGTTCTTATAATTAAGTTCCAATAGTTGAGAGCAACGATGTTTGTTTTCGAAAAGAACTTTGATTTTCAGAATAAATCAAAAATGTTTTCTTTGTATCAAAGACGATACAAATGTAGGTATATGTGTTTGAATTGGTTCGAACCCCAAAAGGGGACGTTCGGCTTGCAATGGGGATTCCTTTCCAGTAGGCCTGTGCATATTAATAGTTAAACTAATAACTCGAATCGATTATTGAGTTATTGAGTTATTGAGTTATTGAGTTAATGGGTTATTGGTTCGGGTATCGGGTGGTGTTCTGTGGTTATTGGAGTATTGGTTTGGATTTCGGTTTGACCACTTTTGTCAACATATGAATCAATAACCCGATAACCATTTATTTAATTACAATTATATCCTTCTATATATATCTCACTTGATTAGACTTCCATATTTAATTACAATTATACAAATCATTCTATTTTATGAAAAATCGCTAAGAAATTACAACACGAGTTTCATCAGAGCGTCTCGTATGGAAGATGTAGCAGTAATATTACTTTTTTTGTCATTTGAAGTTATTTTCAATGTTTTACTCTTCTTCCATTCCTTTTGTATCCATTAAAATTGGTTAGGTTCTCCTATTTGAATTTCACAAATTGGTACATTTAAGAGTTCTCTACTTCGATCATGTGTTTTAGATTCTTGCCTCAACTGGATGGATTGTTGTGTTGTGTAATGTAACTCAATGTCTCTTGATTCATTATTTGTCCAAGTTTATTTACGTCCTTCCTATTCCAATTGGATAATTTTGTTCGAAGCTAATTTCAGTTTTGAAAATGGGTTCTTTGTTCTTGAAAAACTTTTGTGTTAAATCTTAATGGTTAAATCGATAACCGAACCGATAACGATCAACAACCGATTAATCAATAACCCAATAATCGATATATTAACAGTTCTTTAACAGTTTAAAATATCTACAAACTGATAACCGATAAGTTTAACCGATAACTTTCAAACCCGAATCGAACCACCCGTTACGCTGTCCTACTTGTAGGGTTTTTGTTGGGTTGTTATAAGCAGTGGATACTGAAAACTTATTTCAAAACCAACAAACGTAGAACTGTTTGACTATAGGATAATTTTCAACTGTAAACATAAGACTTGAATGGTACTTACATGTTTACAATATCTGAAATCTTTATCAATTGTGGGTGCGCACGCGAATGCCCTTTCGATTGCAAGCTCCAAGCTTAAATGTATTCCTCATATGGAAAGCTAGGAAATCCGGCAGAGGTTCGAGAGAGTGATTTGATTCTGAGTCTCTAAGACTTAGAATAATGATATGAAAATCAAGTGTTTTGAATAATGAAGTGTAAGTATGTATTTATAGGTGAAAATTAGATCAAACCAGATTAGGGTTTGACCTTGGGCCTGGCCCAAAATTCGAGACAGATTAGGTCATGGCGTCGCGGTCCTATGGTGTGGGCGCCGCGACGCTGATGTGGCCCTACACTGTCTCTTTTTATTTTCAACACATTCTTAATTAAATTCAAAATCTAATTTTGACTTAATTAAAACAATCATTATTCATTTAAGTATCTCGATTCTAAATCGAATATTTAATACTCTCTCAATACATCATTAGATCGAAAAGACAATCGACATAGTATGACCCTACAGGCCTTCACATATCGACATTAATCAAATTAAGGTCTACGCGGAACTCCTAGACGGCGTCGCAAGACGAACTCAATATGTGAAGTACGTTTACACGAATTCAGTAAACTTAACCTCTATGTGGTAAGATAAAATCCTTTCATTCACGACACACCCGATCAAGCTTAGGATTTGTCAAGTGTCTATCCAAATGGCTTAATCATTGTATCTTATCTATATTAGTTGACAACTAGACCATATTCTAAATATGTCTATTGCGTTGGCCAACGACTTAGTCAACCTAATATCACTAAGAAGCTGAGTGTTCTCTCGAATATACATTCGAGGAATGAATCCTAACCTTGGCTCAACTACCACCTTTAATCCACATCGTAATGAATCCAATATAAGCCGTATCTCAACCTATAAGGCATTTGAGCTTAGAACATGATCAAAGTATATTACTTTGTAGACAAGGTGCGCATTGACCTCAAGTTTAAGGACCTCTATCTCCCACACGCTGATCATACTTTAGACAAGTCTAACAAACAGTAAATCAGCAGGGTATATCAATACTTCCAAAGTGTTCATGTGTCCATCATGAGTAGCCATTACTCGTAGCAGGTGAGACATACTACATCCTCTAAGGATGTGATGCAGACCACATGTCGACTTATCACATATCATCGATATCTCATTCTCGATGATCATTAGTCGAGGATATTTTAAGAGTTACGTTATAATATTTATATCTCACATTATTAATAACAACGTAACCTCTAGGGATGCATATTATAGAATATTATAAACAATCAACTAATAATTCAATAATTGCAAATGCCAAAATATTAATCTCCATTAGTAATAATACGAATGTGTATAAAGTACATTTGTCCTAATACATATTGTCTCTAGGACATACATATACTTCCAATCGCACACTTGGTCTAGAGCCAATCTCCAACATATCTAATGTCCATATTCTCAAAATGACCATTATGCTTGACTAAGCTTAATGGTTTAGTGAATGAGTCAGCTAGATTATCGTCTGTGGGAACATAATCTAATCTATTCAATCTCTACCATCTCCCTGAGTATATGGTACTTCCTTGGTACATGCTTGTTTCTTTTTGTTGATCTTGGTTCCTTAGCCTGTGTAATCGCACTAGTGTTGTCACAATAAATAGTTATTGGACAATTGGCACTCGAAACTACCCTTAGTTCCTTCAGGAACTCAGAAATTGCGACAGCTTCTTTACCAGCTTCCAATCCAGTAATGTACTCAACTTCTGTTGTCGAATCAGCAATTGTAGCTTGTTTGGAACTTTTCCAGCTCACTGCTCCACCATTGAAAATGAACGTGTACCCAGACTGAGATTTGAAGTCATCAAGATCCGTCTGAAAGCTAGCATCAGTGTACCCAGCAGCAGCTAGCTTTTATTCCCTCAGGATTATGCTGGAATTTGCAAGTCATACTAAGTGCAAAGGCCACATCTGGCCTAGTACAGGTCATGGAATACATGATCGATCCTATAGCCGAAGCATATGGGATCCTCTTCATGCGTTCAAGTTCAATAACATTAGAAGGACTGTCCTTCTTAGATAACTTGATTCCTTGTCCCATAGGTAGACCGCCTTTCTTGGAATTTTCCATAGAAAAACGTCTAAGCACTTTGTCTATGTAGACTGACTGTGACAGCCCCAACAATCTATTAGGTCTATCTCTATAGATCCTAATTGCCATAATGTAGCATGCTTCACCTAAATCCTTCATCATGAAGGTACTGGACAACCACTCCTTGACTGACTGCAGGAGAGTCTTATTGTCTCTCATTATCAATATGTCATCTACATATATAATAATGAAGACAATACTCACATCCTTGCGTTTCTATAAACACAAGGATCCTCTTTGCTTCTAACGAAATCAAATGACTTGATAGCCTTGTCAAAGCAAATGTTCCAACTCATCGAGGCTTGCTTAAGCCCATAAATGGACTTTTGTAGCTTGCATACAACATTTGATTTGGACTCAAGCGAAAAACCCTCAGGTTGTTTCATATACACCTCCTCAAATAGATTACCATTGAGGAAAGCGGTTTGACATCCATCTGCCAAATTTCATAGTCATAATATGCAGCTATTGCAAGCAAAATCCGAATGGACTTAATCTTAGCAACATGTGAAAAGGTTTCATCATAATCGACCCCAGGTCGTTGATTATAACCTTTAACAACCAACATTGCTTTATAAGTCTGTACATTTCCAAATGCATCGATCTTCTTCTTGAAGACCCATTTGCATCCTATGGGTTTAACCCCAGCTGGCAAATCAACCAAGTTCCACATTTGATTGATGTACATCGATTCCATCTCGAATTTTATGGCTTTTTGCCATCTCTTCGAATCAGTGTCCAACATTGCTTCGCTATAGGCTGTAGGCTCATCGTTATCGGGAATATCTATCTCACTGTGTGTTTTCACAAGTAGATTTAGTTTTTCAGGAGGACGATGAGTCCTAGTGGACCTACAGAGTTGATTGTTTTACAGTTCAGTGCTTGGTATGTTCTGACTGTGAGAGGGTTCTTGTGTTTTGGATAATCCACTAACTTGAGAGCTTTCAGGAATATCATTTTCATGTATTTCCTGAATGGGAGGAGGTGCAACCATTGCATCTACTTCCAAAGGTTGTGTATGAGGATCTTGCATTTCTGCATTATTCCTCGTAACACTCCCACTGGCCGAAGGGCGTACTTGAAGTACCCAATCTTCGCCAAATACTCCCACTAAATTCTTGCCTTGGTCATTCAACAAGGATTCAACATCTATGTTATCTTGAATTTCTTCAAGTTCTATCTCTGTGCAACTATGTTCCTTGTAGATATATTCTTCTTCAAGGAAAGTTGCGTTCCTGGAAATAATGACCTTACATTTTCCAGGAAGATAGAAGTAGTATCCTTAATTTCCTTTGGATACCCCACGAAGTAACATTTCTCACTTTTGGATTCCAACTTGTCAGTGAGCATCTTGTTAACATATGCAGGGCACCCCAGGGTCTCATATATTTAAGAGTTGGCTTCTTGTCACACCATATCTCATAGGGTGTCTTTTCTACTGATTTGGAAGGAACCCTGTTCAGAATATATATTGAGGTTTGTATTGCATGTCCCCAAAGGTATGTCGGTAGAGGTGAGAAGCTCATCATGGATCGAACCATATCCAATAAGGTTCGATTTCTCCTTTCGGCAACACCATTCATCTGTGGTGTTCCAGGAGGTGTCCACTATGAATGGACTCCATGTAGCTTTAAGTAATCTAGAAAATCGTTGCTCAAGTATTCACCTCCTCGATCCGATCGAAGGGTCTTTATACTTGCTGCAAGTTGCTTCTCTACTTCCGACTTGTACTCTTTGAACTTCTCAAAAGCCTCGGATTTATGTCTCATAAGATACACATATCCATACCTTGTGAAGTCGTCAGTAAAAGTGATGAAGTATGGGAAACCTCATTTAGCTTGAGTCGAAAATGGCCCACATACATCAGTATGGACCAACTCAAGCACCTCCTTGGCCCACACACCTTTCTAAGAAAGTGGCTTATTGGTCATTTTTCCTCTCAAGCAAGATTCACAGTTACCATAAGACTCCAAGTCAAATGGTTCGAGGTAGTCTAACTTCCTCAACCTTGATATCCTTGATTCGTTGATATGACTAAGTATGCAATGCCATAGGTAGGTAGAGTTTCTATTACATATCTTAGCTCGTTTATTTTGTACATTGAATATTTCTCGACTACAGTTTAGTGTATATAATCCATCCACAAGAGGAGCAATTTCATATATAACATTATCAAAAGACAGTACTTGATTGCCATTATAAATATATGAGAAAAAACCCTCCATGTCCAAAACAGGGATAGAAATGATATTCCTCGTTAACGAGGGTACATAGTAACAATCATTTAACACTAGACAATATCCAGAGGCAAATTTAATCTATAAGTTCTTACGCGCTCAGCATCCACTCGTGCTCCATTTCCAACGCGTAGGTCCACCTCTCTTGGTCTAACCTTCCTACTATCAGTTAGCCCCTGCACATTAGTACAAATATGTGAGCCACAAGCGGTATCCAATACCCAAGACTGAGAGTTATTTATAGACATATTTATTTCAATGACATACATACCTTGTCCACCAGAGGTAAAGCACCTGGTGCTTTCCCCCCCTCCTGGTGCAGTGCAGTCCTTCTTCCAATGCCACTTCTTGTTGCAGTTGAGGCATACATCCTTAGTCGAATTCACCTTCTTCTTCTTTACACCTCCCTTAGGCTTTATAGTTGAGGGCGCAACGATTGCTTTGCCCTTCTTCTTCTGCCATTCCTTACCTTTCGGCTTGGGTCGGCTAGTAGAGCTCACCATGAGCACAACTTTGCCTTTGGAAGTGGAAAACTCAAAGGTCTTGAGCATGTTGTGCAGCTCCGGCAGACTCGCCTTCGTTCCATTCATATTGTAATTCACTATGAAGTTTTCAAAGGAACGAGGGAGAGAGTTCAGGATGAGGGTGGTAGCGAGATTCTTTTGTAGCTTCGTTCCAATTGAAGCAAGTCTCTCTATCAGCCCTATCATCTTCAACACATGCTGCGAGACCTGACCCCCTTCATTGAGCTTACACTTAAAAAATTCTATCAGTAACTCATATTCCATAGTCTGGGATTTTGAGTCATAGAGACTCTTCAAGTGTTCTAGCATCTCATTGGGACCTATGTTCTCATGTTGTCTCTGAAGTTCCATAGGCATGGAAGACAACATCACGCAATGTGCTGAAGTAGCATCATCTAGGTGTTTTTGGTAAGCATCCTTATCAAAAGAGGCATATTCAGCAGAGTTTGTTGCAGGGACTGTTGGGAACACCGTGTCAAACACGTATTCTAATTTCTCTTGTCTCAACACTATTCGCAAATTTCTTAGCCAGTTAAGGTAGTTAGGTCCAATAAGTTTGTTCATTTCAATCAACATTTTCAATGATAAGTTCGACATCTTTGATAATCTGAAGAATTAGATAGACTGAAAATCAAACTCAAAATTTATTTCCTATTATACACATTCGTTTAGGCTAATCAACATGGTGTTTTGTTTAATTAGCTCTCATTATTTTAATATACTTCTACGACTCCATGGTAGAATACATACCTTTATTAATTAAGGTCATAATGAGGCAAGATCCAAGCCTATGCTATCTCTGCGTTTGCTTTGGCTGATAACTTTAATAACACATCTTGGTAGGTTCTAAACCAATTGCAAAACTTATTTGCAACTCTTGGTTGATCAAATATTATATTTAATCTTGCGTCCTTAGATTAGTCCGACACTTTGGCGCCAAGATTTGTCTAAGCAAGTCAACCCCATTACACGACTGCGTTTATGTATCTAAGTAAATTTGGTCTTTGTGAGCAAACACATAGGTGTAAATACCCACAAAAAATTATCGTTTACCTTTACATTTAAAACACATCTATGAAAGAGTCTTGGTCCTCGTAGACTTAAAGCAAATGCTTTGACATAAATACTCGTATCGCCGAAAAGGATTTTGCACTCTAACAATTATAATGGACGATACGTTTTAATTTAGACTTGTATTTAAAATTTTGGGGATCATTTTAATTCAGGATTTTAACCAAGATCAACTCTTTTACGCCATATCCAATAAGACATCTTAATATCATGCAAAATTAATGACACATATAATTGGAAACCGTCAACCCAATAGACATGATATAAAATGGTTTAATCAAATACTGGGCGCCGCCTGCCCAGACAGTTATAGAGGACACTATGCTAATTATTAAATGAAAGCATTTAAACACTTAACATATAGTTCGTATATTATTTAATAATATACAATTAATAATAATCATGAGTTAACTTGTCTAAACTCTAAAATTTAAGTCTAATTCAAACAATCCCTTAAACATTTTCTGATTTTAAAAACTGATTTTCAAGATATTTCTGTAAGCTCCAGATTTTCAGAATTTACAATTTAGTCCCTCAAAAATTTAAAATTTCAATTTTGAACCCCTTTAAATTCAGAAAATCCAATTTTAATTTTTAGAAAATATTTTCTGATTTCAGGGACCTGTTTGTAATTTCCAGAATTTTAAATTAATTACAGATTTGACCCAAGGGACCAAATCCGCTTTTCTGAAATTTACAGATTTTCCCCAAGGACCAAATTTGATGATTTTAAAAACTTTTCCAGGGACCAAATTACAATTCCATAAACTTCTAAAATTTTCAGATTTTCCCCAAGTGCTAAATTGCAATTTCAGAAACCGCTACTGCCCCGCCGGAACAATGACTGTCGCCGCTTTTCAGATTTGGCTTTGATACCACTGTAGGGATTTTGTTGGGTTGTTATATGCAACGGATACTGAAAACTTGTTTGAAACCCAACAAACGTAGAACTGTTTGACTATATGATAATTTTAAACTGTAAACATAAGACTTGAATAGTACTTACATGTTTACAATGTCTGGAATCTTTATCAATTGTGGGTGCGCACGCGAATGCCCTTTTAATTGCAAGCTCCAAGCTTCAATGTATTCCTCCTTTGAAAAGCTAGGAAATCCGTTAGAGGTTCGAGAGAGTATTTTGATTCTGAGTCTCTAAGACTTAGAATAATGATACGAAAATCAAGTGTAATGAATAATGAAGTGTATGTCTGTATTTATAGGTGAAACATTAGGTCAAAACGGATTAGGGTTTGACTTTGGGTCCGGCCCAAAATTCGAGACAGATTAGGTCATAGCGCTGCAGCGCTGACGTGTCCCTACACTGTCTCGTTTTATTTTCCGCACATTCTTAATTAAATCAAAAATCCAATTTTAACTTAATTAAAACAATCATTATTCATTTAAATATCTCGATTCTAAATCGAATATTTAATACTCTCTCAATACATCCTTAGATCGAAAAGACAATCAACATAGTGTGACCCTACATGCCTTCACATATTGACATTAATCAAATTAAGGTCTACGCGGAACTCCTAGACAGCGCCGCAAGACAAACTCAATATGTGAAGTATGTTTACACGAATCCAGTAAACTTAACATCTATGTGGTAAGATAAAATCCTTTTATTCACGACACACTCGATCAAGCTTAGGATTTGTCAAGTGTCTATCCAAATGGCTTAATCAGTGTATCTCATCTATATTAGTTGACAACTAGACCATATTCTAAATATGTCTATTGCGTTGGCCAACGACTTAGTCAACCTAATATCACTGAGAAGCTGAGTGTTCTCTCGAATATACATTCGAGGAATGAATCCTAATCTTGGGTCAACTACCACCTTTAATCCACATCGTAATGTACCCAATACAAGCCATATCTCAACCTACAAGGCATTTGAGCTTAGGACAGGATCAAAGTATATTACTTTGTAGACAAGGTGCGCATTGACCTCAAGTCTAAGGACCACTATCTCTCACACGCTGATCATACTTTAGACAAGTATAACAAACAATATATCAGCATGGTATACCAATACTTCCAAAGTATTCATGTGTCCATCACGAGTAGCCATTACTCGTAGCAGGTGAGACATACTACATCCTCTAAGGATGTGATGCAGACCACATGTCGACTTATCACATATCATCGATATCTCAATCTCGATGATCATTAGTCGAGGCTATTTTAAGAGTTACGTTATAATATTAATATCTCACATTATTAATAACAATGTAACCTCTAGGGATGCATATTATAGAATATTATAAACAATCAACTAATAATTCAATAATTGCAAATGCCAAAATATTAATCTCCATTAATAATAATACGAATGTGTATAAAGTACATTTGTCCTAATACAAATTATATCTAGGACATACATATACTTTCACTACTTTCCAGATCCCAAGGTGTGAACTGAACGTCAACCTTCTACCATCACATTGTCGTCCATCGACACTCTAGCCCCTCTCCGCGTCATAGGCGAATGTAGTTAGGGACTTATACTTAGTTCAAACTCAGTAATTTTGTCTCTAATCATGTATGTGTTAACAAATCTATTACTAAGTATAACTATAGAGTTTTAACACAATAAATCAAATGAATTGTAGTACAATTTCAAACTCGAACTCATAATATTCAAGTCTTGATCGATCTTTGTTCTACACGTGAAGGTGCCTTGGGAGAGTGTTGACCACTACCTGAACTTTGTGGCTTATCACTTATGCCCTCTCTAGATCTTGCACCCTCTCACTCCATATGTATACATATATATCATACAGACAGAAGTATCTACAGGTTTGCCGATATCGAAGAAGTGTAACTGTGCCAGATTTAGTTAATGTGCAAAGATGTAAGAGTACATAACACATTGTAAAGATGGCTTTAGGTCTAGCAGCATTTTGAAACATGATGCACCTCCAGTTAACTTTTAGGTAATCTTCCAGCAGTTGTAAGTATAATTGTCTGATTATACTCTTGTGCTCATCTATACATGTATGCAATTGTGCGATAATTGTTATCTCTGTACTCAAACCATCTACTGTAAAGTCAAAAAATATTAAACAAAAGTTTAGTTTCGAACCCACAATAAACTGTATTTCTTAAGGAATTTAATTTCCTCACAATTGCCCAAGGTTTGAATTAATTCCTCTCAGGATAGAACGAAACTCTATTATGCAATACCGGCAATGAAAATTGCAAAATTTCAGCGAATTCAACAAATGGTAGTAATAACACGACACTTACTATTTTTGTCTTTGAAAAATGATGCATATAAGAGGGGAAGAAAAGATTGATTTGTAGAGTGCAAAATTTCGAGATTGCAGTGTGTTTTGAAACATACCGTTAGGAAAAGAAAATTCCGCAAATTAAATTAAAATAACTAAATTTCCGTGCGAAAATTGAATAATGAAAATGGAAAATATGCGACGACAACGGCGCAAAGGGTGATCCTCTTCTCAACTCTTTAGCTAGAAGATGTGTTTCTACATATAAGCACACAAACGCGACTTTCTACCACCAATGTGGGAGAAAGCTCACTTGGAAAAAATAATATTTTCAAATTTCATTTCCCTCCTATTTTATTTTCCTCACTTTCCCAATTCACATTTCATCTTTAAAGCCCAACAATGATGTCCCTAATGTTAGAGTTTTTTTTCTTTATCATTTACTTTTCTCTTAAAGAAAGTCAAAGTATTACCATAAATACTTTTACTTTTCCTGAAAGGAAAAAAATATAATTTTCTTCAATATTTGGCTATTTCTTTTCTCGGAAGAATTTTTTTGAATATCTATAAATTGAATACCTTCTTCCACAACTAGAAAACACAAAAAAACATCTATAATGTAGTCATTTAGAGAGTTTTGTTTAGGAGGAGATTTTCCTCTCTACAATTTTTATAATTTTTCTATTGGTTTTTCATATGTAAGTCAATTGACCAAACCCATATCATATAATAAGTTTTTTTTATAGTTTTTTATGTTATCTGATTGATCGTCAATCAAGATTTACAATTATAAACTTTCGCATGACGCCCTGATTTATTTCGATCCCAACACCTAGCTCCCAAAAAATTTCTCGCTATCCGGCTTGAATTTTGTCAAATGGTCATAGCTTTGACCTTTGATATAATAAGCATGTCTCCACATTATCCACAACTTGTCATTTTTTGAGTCAAGTATTGAAAATGAAAAAAAAAGGATAGATCTAAAATAATATAGGAGACGTTATGTAAAAAAAATAAAAATACACTCATTAGGATGACTACGAACTTAACTAGAAACAGAACAAAATGACAGAGAATGGTTCAAATAGACTATACTAACTAGTTTGGATTGAGATTTAGTTGTTGCCGTTACATCTACTATACTTTAAAAATCATTTTATTTCGGTTAGAATTGTATGTTCGTGTAAATATAAATGTCTTTAGAGCACCTCTAGATCTATATAACTTTTAAATTACCGTATAAACATATTATTTAGTATTAAAATGAACTCGGCGTGAATAGAACAGAATGAACACAACAACATTTATATAGTCGATCCAAATAACTTGTCATTCTTCCATTTTTTTATTAGTTGGAAATGCAAGTCACTCAGCTCTGTTTCTTTGTTATAGGAAATCATGTAGATTTCAAAGAGTTAAAAGGGGCAACCCGGTGCACTAAGCTTCCGCTATGCGCGGTTCGGGGAAAGGCCGAACCACAAGGGTCTGTTATACGCAGTCTTATCTTGCATTTCTGCCATAAGCTATTTTCACGGCTTGAACTCATAACCTCCTGATCACATGACAATAACTTTACCGGTTACTCCAAGAGTTATCAAATACAAATGGTTTAAGGTTCTATCATTTATATCCTTTTGTGGTAAAAGACTGAGAAAAAGTTAAGAGGCAAACCTTCCGTTATACTACAACTTCTTTATTTTCCATTCTTAGAAAGACAATAGTAATCATTTGATTTATAATCTAATGCTCCTCTTAGAACTTAATAAAGTTATTAGATTTGTATATATCACTCTCTAGTCTCTAGAGGGTGACTAAAGAGTGGGACCTAGAAATTAATAACACATGCACATATCCATTATTTGTGGAGGCATCTACTGTTAGAAACATATTAGAGATGATCGACAAATAAAATATAGTAATAACAATAAAGATAAGATAGAGTATAAATTAGTAAACTTCGGTTCAAGGCACGTTATGGAAGGCGTTGTCTTCAGAGTAGATTTCTGTCGATACCTGGTGTAAATAGCAAAATGACGTTCTACTCCCAAGATACAATGAATCGTGTTGAGAATATAATCAAATATTAAAAAGTGTATTCTATCTAAGAGCTTAAGCTTTTAGATCAGATGATCACACACTTCAATATGGTATCAAAGCAGGTCAAAGGTCCTGGGATCGAACCTCACCGCCACCCATTCTCAAAAAGAATTTCCACGTGCTTGGATCATGAAAAAAAATCAGGTCAGCACGTGAGGGGGTGTGTTGAGAATATAATCAAATATTAAAAAGTGTGTTCTATCTAAGAGCTTAAGCTTTTAGATCAGATGGTCACACACTTCAATAAATCGCTCAGGAATCTTCTAATGTGCACTCAAATAGAAGTTTCGAAGAATTCTTTTAATCTCTCGACTGCTTTTGTTGTAATTCAGAATAAGAAGAAAATTGATCTATTGTTAATGAATTTTCTGTAATGGGATTGGAATTTATAGTTAGTGAAACACAACTTTTCATTAATGAATGTTTCCCTTAAGATAGGATGACACATTTTTCACAATGAATAGGTGTATCCTCTAAAGAATATTATGTCTTTTCAAATATATCTTTTCACAATATATTATGTGTTTTCAAGAGTGTGTTTAAATTTTGAATCACTTCGTAAATAAATTTCAACAGTCCCTCACATGATTCAAGAATTTAAAGAATACAAAAACAGTTTTTTATAATGATGTTAGTGAAGGTGTCTTGTGGACTTGAACCTCACTTAGTATGATGAAATTCAATCGGAAGGATCATAGTGAACTAAAGTCTTAAACTAGGACATTGTAGCCCGATCTTTAATTCAACATACACATTATATGAGATTTTTATCGAGTTCATAAATGGGGTCTCGCGTTAGCGGCCTTACGCTCGTATCTTGATTCGCGAGTGCTCTAGAAAAAAGCCCAATCCCATAAGTTGATGTAAGTGTAGCTAGATCTTCATTTGGTTCCTCGCTTAAACTGTTGTGGCATACCGACACTCCGTTTTCAATGTCCATTCACTTGATGTAAGTTTTTCAGCGAATCTGTAGTGCTCACAAAAAAAAAGTGGCAGATGCCCAATATTTTGGCAAAGCTAAAGAATCTGGACCAGTACTCTCAATTTTTCCATAAATAAAAACAGGGAAAAGCATTAAAAAAAATAAAGAGAAACAGAAGCACCTGATAGAAAACTTATAAGCACTGCTACAAATATATTGTCCCAAAGTATACAAGAAGGAATTTCATTTTGGTCAAATGAAAGGATCATTTTTGTGCAATTTTTTTTCTCCGCAAGGAAACAAATGGAAACACTTACATATCCAGAAATCTACAAATGTGGTCAGAGGGAAAAGTCATTTTTAAAGTCCAGATATCTGATGCAGAGAGTTGTAGACCATATACATCTATTTGTTCTTCCTTCAAATTTGGAGCATGGAAAAGACAACTTACATGAAAAATCTACTCTGAAATTGTTGGAAACATATTATAGATGATCACATATAGAAGAACAAATAAGAGACAAATAAAATATAGTAATAACAATAAAGATAACACAGGGTACAAATTAGAAAAACTCGGTTCAAAGCACGCTATGGATGGATGGCGTGTCTTCAGACTAGATTTTCGTCGCCACCTCGGTGTAAATAACAAAGTAACGTTCTACTCCCAAGATATAATGAACCACTCGGGAATCTTCTAACTTGCACTCAAATAGAATTTTTGGAGAACACTTTTAATCTTTCGACTGCTTTTGTTGGAATTCAGAATAAGAAGAAAAACAGACTCTCGAAGAGAATGAAATTATAAAGTGCCTAAAGATTTTTATCTACTGTTAATGAATTTTATGCAATGGGATAGGAATTTATAGTTAGTAAAACATACCTTTTTATGAATGGATGTTTCCCTTAAGATTGGATGACACATTTTCACAATGAATATGTGTATCCTTTAAAGAATGGGCAACATCTTTTCACAATATATTGTGTCTTTTCAAAAGTCTGTTTAAATTTTGAATCACTTCTAAAATAAATTTCAACATCTACAAAATTCACGTGCAAATATTACTTTCTTTTATACTTCCTCATTTCAATTTGTGTGGAATAATTTGACTGAACACGAAATTTAAAAAAATAAAATTTGTTATATTAAATATGGCATTATGAGATTTATGTGGATATAAAAGATGTTGGGATACAATTGTTGCAAGGAACGGAAAGTAAGTAACTATTACAATAGTAAGAAAGGATAAACTAAATATTACAATAAACTGAAAATCAAGAACTTAACAAACTGATTGTGTGATTTTGCTGAGTCGAGTGATGGCACTATATCTTTAAGACAAGATTGCCCCGTATATCTCCTTTTACGGTGTTGGGCAATAGTCTCCCAAGATACAACATCAACTTAACAAATTAGCAAAGGAAACTCAAGTATTACTCTTGAAGAACTTTGAGTATAGTAACATTGCTAAAGAAGAAGAAGATGAATTCAGAAAATCTGGAGTATTTTCTAAGTGTTGAGTGTAGTGTTCTTCAATTGAGCCAAATGCCTCAATTTATAGTGTAAGGAGAAGACCCCTCAACTAGCCAACTAATGGCCTTCAATAGTCATGTAATGGCACTTGATTGAGGGGTTACATTCAGCCAAATAATGGCTGAATTCATGTGCCAAGTAATGGAGAATCAATGCTCCAACACCAGCCCAAAGGTGAGAACTTTCCAACTTTCTGTCGCATCATTCTGCCTCCGAAGCGCCGCGACTTTGTAAATTAGCGCCGCGACTCCAGTGATTGGCCAACCAATTAGCGCCGCGGCTCCGACGGTGTGGCGCCGCGACCCTCCACGGCTCCGCGGCGAAATCCGACTCGTTTCATCTTGCACTTTTTCCTTCGTTTACCAACGTGGAATACTTTGTTATTTGGCCAATAACCGTCCAGAATTCTATGTCTCAAACGTATTACATACGTACCAATATCTCTTTCACTAATGAAATTTGTGATAATTGGCACTACGTGTGCACGTGTGTGGAAACAACGTTTCCGACGTGTGGGGCCCCAATTATTTGAGTCATAAATAATGTGATATACTTAATTCCATAATTAGTAAATTTTCAACAAAAGCTTGCCATTAATGATAAAATGAAAAATTAACCTTTTACAAATTTCCTCTAAAAGGGAGTGAATAACTTATATGGTCCTCAACTATAGCAAATTTTCCATTAAAGTCGGTTATTTTAATTTAATATCAACAAGGTTTTTTTGTCATAATAATATCAACAAGGTAACTCAAATGAAACTACTTTTTTCATAAAGTCATTACAGTTAAAAATTAAAAAGATAATTACATAAATCTTCCCTCAAGTTCGTAACATTTACTTTCTTTGTGATTTATGATATTATACTCACCGTTTTTTTAACAATTCTTTTAACCTAACTATTAATACAAAAAATTATGATTTGACTAATTTATCTTTTATGATATATTTTTTTTATCTAACTAACTTTTCAATATCAATTTGTTCATAATGGATTCATTCATCTCCATTGTTGTTAGTAAAATGTGATATATATATATATGCAGTTGTTTAATTCTGAGATGTTTATTTTTTTGTTTTGAATATTTGTATTTGGAATCTCAGTTACAATTTTGTATTGATTATCACAATCCATTATGCAGACAACAAGTTAGGGGGGAGGGGGGGGGGGACTGAAACTTATATTTGCCATTGTATTCATCTTTGCCAATAATATCTATACAATGTAGATACTCTATAATTGTAAGTGTATTGGGCGAAGAATGCCTCCGGATGGGTTGGTGTATCCGGAAGATTCAAACGGCTCCAAGGCTTCTAAACAACTATTTCTCACTCCCAACAACTTCCGTCAAATCAATCCGCCTAGATCAGAGCGTCGTGGTGAGCGTGTGTGCAGTGAAGTTAGCACACTCACGTCGTCATAATTTTAGAGGGTTATAATAGTCTATCTTTTGGCTTATATATAGAGGGAAGACTTAGAAGGGAAGTATCATATTGTATTCTCTTGCCCACACTTGTAACCTGAGCTCTATTCTCAAAATACGCAAAGAAGCATTTGTCTATTTTTTTCATTACTAGTTCTAAATCAAAGCTTACTTGTTCATTTATTTACTTATTTATTTATCCGTCTTTTTGTTGACAATGCCCGACTCATTGAGGGGTTCCGAATCGGATACAACTCACATGTCTTTAAATCCTAGAAAATAAATCTTTAACTGTGTTTTTTATTAAAACTGATTTCACCGGAAAACAGTTTGACGTCGTCTGTGGGGACAGACAATTGTGGTGTTTTCTCGATCTGTAGATGATCTTTTTAAAAAATCAAACGGAACCACTATACTCAAAAACGCATGTCGGGGCAAAGCAGTAGTTCCCACAGATCACAGGGACTCAAAAATGAACAGATACCCGATAATAATCAGGACCTAGTAGATCCTTCATTAACACTATGAACGGAGCTTGAAGAGGAGTCCGAGTGAGAGCCACAGAGCAGCGAAAACAAGCTCCCACCAAAGCAGCCTGGCAAAGAATGAGGTAAATGCATATCGGACAACGAAGAGGAAAAGAGGGCCTAGAAGCAAACACCCGAAGGAAGAAACTCAGTTAAGTCTCAAACTGGCAAGCCCGAACCCACCAACAAAAGAGGGTCTTTCATGAAAGAAATGATTGCGGCCATTCTCGAGGCACATAATGAAATGATGCAACACACGGAGAGAGTAGTGGCCACTATAGCTACTCACTCTAGGGCTGGGACTCCAGCTTCAAACTAGAATGCAGCAAAAACCTCGGCATCACCCGAAACTAGCAAAAAGAGGACTGATGGCGTGAAGGAATGAATAGACGCATTCAAAGAAGGACTAAGCTGGGTGGAGAGATAGAGATGAACGAGCGGATGAACCAAATGCCTAGAGCTCTGCCAATGATAAATGGCGTAGGAGCCAGAAGATATGAGGTCTTGCGTATCTAGAAAGCACGACCCCCATCCCTATCCCGAAGAAGTTCAAGATGTCTGACATACCAAAATATGATGGCACCACCGATCCAGATGAGAATATCATGACCTTTGTAGCAGTTGTCACCGGACACGATCTCAAGCAACACGAAATCGAATCTGTTATGCTAAATAAATTTAGCCAAACGCTCATAAAGGGAACACTCTCTTGGTATAATCATTTACCTTGAAATTCTATTGATTCTTTTTCACTTTTGCAGATACTTCTGTCAAAGCTCACGCAGGGGCCCGAAGGGTGGAAACATACAAACATGATGTGTTCATGATAAAGCAGCGGGAAGATGAGCTGTTGTAGGTATTTGTAGACATGTTCCAAAGGGAAAAAATATTGTTGTCGGCCATCCCGGAAGATTAGGTTGTGTCTTCATTTGCAGATGGGTTGAACCCGAACAGTTCGAATGCTTCTAGAAAGTTGAAGGAAAGCTTGAAGGAGTTCCCGGCAAAAATATAGAGTGAGATAAACCTCAGATATACAACTAAGATGCGAATTGAGGAAGATCAACGGGTAGCAGCACCGACATACATGGGCAGCCACTCCCCGAGAAGGTCGGGTCAAGGGTACAACACTAACATCACTAATGGGGGGACGAATTGAGTCGTATGATGCTAGAAGAGTCCCTAGCATAGGGACAAGCCGGGGTAGCATCCGAAATCATCAGGGTCTCCTTGAGCGAGACCCTCCATGATTTGAAGTGTCTACATCAAGGGGGTTGGCCCCCCGAAGCTATCCTATCACAACTTCAGAATAAATGCAGCAGAACTGGTGGCAATAATGAAAGCCATGAAGGAAGCCAGATTCTCAGACGATATACGCACAAACCCGGATAAAAGGAACACAGGGTTGTGGTATCATTTTTATAGCACACACAAGTATACCACAAAAGATTATGTAAATTAATGAATCAAAGTGGCACAGCTGCTGCGCGCGAGACACTTGAGGGAGTACATTAGCGACTGGGCAAAACTCAACCTGAGTAGAAATGACAGACAAAAACCAAACAAGCGCCTTCACCCACTCATATTATCAACATGATCTTCGAAGTAGAGGTGGTGAATAAGTTTACGTACACATTAATGAGGAAATTGAATATCTTCATCACGACCATGAGTCTCATCCAGGAACCCATGCAAAGCTGGCATATCACATTCTCCAGCAACAACTGCGCGGACCTTGCCTCCCTTCATAATGACATCTTAGTAATATATGTGCAAATTAATAAATCTTTTATTAAGCATGTTTTGGTTGATCCATGGAGTTCATCGAACATCATCCAGTTGTGTGTCCTGAAAGAAATGCAGGTGGACGAGGTCGTCGTCCTAATAACAAATGTGTTGGCAGGCTTTAACATATCAAGTGGGCTGATAAGGAGAGAAGTTAAATTAATGATTCACATAGATGGCGTGGAACGGGGCACGACTTTCGACGTCATGTTTGGTGACATGGCATATAATGTAATATTAGGGCGATCGTGGTTGCATCCAATGCAAGTGGTCCTCTCAACCTATCATCATAAAGTTAAGCTCCCCACTCTTTGGGGGGTCGGGGAAATCAGAGAATATGGAAATACATCCCAGTTAGAGGATGCCTTGATAGTGACAGGACCACAAGGGTTTAAGATGGACAAATAGCAATTATAGACACCGGACCCAAGTAGGGCATCCGAGGGAGTGAAAGAACAGCATACGGAAGATGTGCACCTAGATCAGGCCATCCCAAAAGGCTTCATCATTCCATTAGACAAATATCCCATGGATTCCACCATAGAAGAGTTGGAAAGTGCGACACTTTTCAAATAACATCCCGAAAATAAGGTATACCTAGGCTCGGAGCTCTTGCTCGAGCTCAAGAGTGCATTCTTACATTATTTAAAAGCTAATTTTGATTGTTTTGCTCGGTCTCATTTTAATATATAACAGTAATCCCTCCAAAAATAGTTATCCATAGGTTGAGCATTGATCCCAACCACACCCCGGTGAGATATGAAATGACCTATTTCTACCGTCAGGGACGGATTGTTAAAGAAGAGGTGGCACGCCTACTCAAATAGGGTCAGTGCGGAGAGTCGAAGATCTCAAATGGTTGGCCAACGCAGTGGTGGTCCCGAAGAAACTCAACAAATTTATGATGTGTGTAGACTTCAAAGACTTGAACAAAGTATGTCCTAAGGATTCTTTCCCGCTGTCACACATCGATCAAACAATCAACACTACGACAGGGCATGATCTACTCAGTTTCCTGGACACGTACTCCGGCTACAACCAAATCAGCTTACTTCCGGAGGTTCAGGAAAAAACCTCTTTCATGACCAATCAAGGTAATTTTTGTTATAATGTAATGTCTTTTGGTCTTAAAAGTGCATGAGAAACTTACCAGCGGTTGGTAAACAAAATATTTGAAAAACAAATCGGCCGTACTATGGAAGTTTACATTGATGACATGTTGTTCGAATCATGAGAGGTAGAAACTCACCTGGCCTCCTTATCAGAAACCTTCGACTTTTTGCATCACCATGGAATAAAGCTAAATCTAAAGAAGTGCAAATTTAGGGTCAGGTCTAGAAAATTCTTAGGTTTCCTAGTTTTTTACCGCGGCATCGAAGTAAACCCTGATAAAGTCAGAGCCATCCAAGAGACGTTGGACACACTGAACAATGTCAAAATGGTATAGAGGTTGATGGGAAATATTGCGGCCTTGAGAAGGTTTGTGTCTCTATCAACGGACCGATGTCATGAATTTTTTTGCTTATGAAGAAGGATCTTCAGTTCCGATGGACGCATGAGTACAACCAAAGCCTGCAAGACCTCAAGGGTTACCCGGCCAGCCCTCACGTAATGGCCAAACCAAAAAAGGAGAACGAATGCTCATATATATGATAGTCTCGGCAATATCAATCAACATCGCCCTAATAAGGGAAGAGGGATAAGTACATGTCCCCATTTATTATGCAACCAAAACATTAACCTGGGCGGAGTGCCAATAGCTGGATATATAGAAAGTTGGCCATGACCCTCATCACGTCCACGCGAAAGCTGCGACCATACTTTCAGTGTCATCCGATAACGGTCATTACAAGTGCTCCGCTGCAAACTCTGTTACAAGGGGAGAACCTCACAAGCCGGTTATCCAAATGGTCGGTTGAAATAAGTGAGTATGGCTTGACATACCAACTTTGTTCGATGATACAGACGCAGAGTTTGCAAAAATTCTCAGACGATTTCGCTTCCACAATGCGATCTTGAAAGTCACACGTATGAAACTACCTTGTTTTCTTTTCCCCCCTTTTTTCTAACTCTTTGATCGCAGGACCGGGATTGGCATCAAGACTGGGACTGTTTGAAGGAATCATGCACCTCAAGGATAGCTAGCGAACATCGGAAAATACATGTTGCACTTTTTTCCTTGATCGACTGTTTCCCCAAAAGGGTTTTTACCGGTAAGGTTTTTAATGAGGCAACAACTCTAAAGCTTATTACCCAGGAGGACTCTCCCCGGAGTTTCGAATTCACTCATGTTTTCGGAGGTCGATGGCCATTGTCTTTGTACTTTCTTATTTTTTGTAAAAATCACACATGTACTTGGGTTTACACACCGAATGCCATGAATGAAAACAGGGTTTCAGTTTCACTGCTTACACTCTAAAGTTGTTGCTGCAAACATGTCCTCTCGGACTCGATAATATCCACCACGAACACACAACACAGACTATTGGCCTCAGAGCATGAAGAAAACATAACCTTATGATGATATAAGATTTGGTCGAGACGTCCTTCTCAACGGCACCGAACAAAGGGAGCCCATCCTTTTATTATGAATTGAACGATTTTAATTCCGGATCATAAAATACGCGGTCGAAAGTAATATTCCTGGATTGGGGGAAATGATTTCTCAAAATATTGCATGCATTTAAAAAAATCAAAGAAATCGTGAAACTTAAACACAAACGTTCAAAATTTCTATAGAGCATAGTCCCGATGAGGGGGTCCATGGGTGGAAGGATCCCCATGGTTGAACTGTTCCACTTCTAAGGACCGGGTAACCTTCACACCCGGCCACAAATCATACCAACATAATCAGAGTAACAAGCAATAATATGTGCCCCCCACGTGGGACCTTAACAAGTTAACTAGAAACTTTTGGCCTAGGACAGGAATATTTCAAAGGCGCATGAAAATTGTAATCAAAAGAAAGGCCCAAAACAAGGGCAACACTAGTAGAAAAGCAACACAAATGTTTTCTAAAAATAAGGAAACATAATAACATGTCCAAAAAACTAAAACTCCACGCAGGGAGTGCCAAAATCAAGCGATAGTTAATAAAGTCTCGGATGCTTCGGCAGAGGCATGCATATCCAGAGCAGGAGTGGTCGGTTGGTCCTTGGGAAGAGTCTCTTCTGCATCTCCTTTTCGGCTTTCCCTCCCAGCTATCGGAACCTCATAAAAATGCTCTCCGTGTTCAGCCGAGACTTTTTCTTCGTCTTTATGGGACCAACTCTCACTATTAGAAGTCTGAGACAAGTCCTCTAGGGAGGTTAAACGGGCAGAGCATTATGGGCCACGTCCTCCACCTTCAACGTGGCGGCCAGTGCATTATCAATGTTAATTGACCCCTCCCGGACCTCCTGAAGAACAATCTTTCACGCTTGGAACACAACATGAGTTTTATCAAGGATGAAGTCCATCTTCAGCTGCTGAATAATGGCGTCCGTATCAGACATATGGAATTTTTGCATGGCTTCACGGAGGGAGGTGTTACTCTCAGTAAGGTCTTTGTTGTGCTGAAGCTAGTTTTGGTATCGAATCGATAGGTTCTCATACCTCCCTTCTAGGATGCTTAAAGCTTTCTCAGCAGAAGCCTTATCTCTCTAGCAAGCGTCAAGCTCAATTCCTATAACCCGGACCCATTCCGCCAGACCCGATTCCCTCACAACCAAAATAGCTAAGTGATCCTGGTGTTCGACGCACCTCTCTAAAAGCTCCAAAAGCTTGTTGTGGAACCTGGCTACCTCATCGCTGTGGATTTTCATGTTTAGCTCTAACTAGGCGAACTTGGCCTCCAGATCCTCTGCAGAAATCAGTTGGCCCTCTAGAGCCAGGAGGCGCTCCTTCAATATTTGATACTCCAGCATCCGCTCCATCTCCTCAGCAAGTTTCCACTGAAAACCCTCCATGGTCAGAAGGCTCGCCTGAAATAAAAATAGTCAGAAAACCAAGGGTCATGCTCGGAAAAGGAAAGAATAAGGGAAAGAATTTAGAAATAAAACACTTGTATACTTAAGTGAGCACTGACATTGAGCAGTGATACGATCCGACTTGGGGATAAGCATATTCAAATAATAAAAAGCGAAAATTAAGATAGTAAGAAATCAATAGATGAGAATGAAGAATTATGAGATGAGAATATGGGAAAGATGGGATCAATTTAACTCAAATTGTAACTAATTAATAATAAAAATGAATTAATCTAAGGGAGAAAAAGACTCAAACTCATACATGGAAATATAATCCAAGATTATCCAAGAGAAATTCAATGTAAGAGTTAAGGGAATCCACCTTAATCCTAACACTAGCTAACCTAACTTCATAGATGGAGAACTACACTCAAAAGAGTTATTTCATCAAGTTTTCCTTTACATGCATAACCAATTATTTAACTAATAGCCATATTTGGCATTTAACTACTCAAGCTTGCAATTGTAATCACACATCACATATTTGGGATTCTTTAAGAGGCAAGTTTTGGACCTTGAGCTCTTGTAATCTTCCTTCATGTTATCCCTCATATCTTGAAGGCTCTTCAATGTCTCTCTTCAAGTGCTTCCATAGCTTCATTCTCCATGAACATGGCTTCTAAAGCTTGAAAGTCCCTGGTTCGGTTTCTAGTACTAGTCTTTGGAGATGTTTGAGCAATTGAGTCCCCCGATATCATATCATCCTCCCCTTCTTGAAAATAATTCATCCTCGAATCCGTACCTTGAAAGACATAAAAGAGAATGAGTACATATCCTCTCACAAAACAAATAAAGTAATCATCATAAGGCAAATGATAATACCTAAAGTAAGCATAACATGCAACCAACACACTAAATGGTTCACTCTTATGATATAACCAAGCATCACATGGATATAGAAAGAATATATATCCAAATAATGCCCAAGACACTTGGATATTCAAGACATTTTGACAAAAGGGTAAATCAAAAGAACCAAAGCATTTAGGAACACAAACGTACAAGTTCTCATTGGTCCTAGCATTTAAGAAGCACATATCTTCTCTTAAGTCAAGAAACAAGTGATATCCCTCATGGCTAAGTGCAATATCACAAACAAGGCCAACCCAGTTTAAGGTCCTACCCAATGCACTAGCCCACCTCAATAAAGGATTCACTACCAGGGTCAAATACAAAGGTATCCCCCACACCCTTTTGTTCACATTCTCCATGCAAGCACAAAATGAAATCAAGTAATAATACTAGCAAAGAGTCAAATGAATGACAAGAAGTGTTACTACCATACCCATTACACAAAGATATTACCTTCATGGCTTTAGAAAGCCCAAGAATAAGCATGAGCCACGAATACATGCCATCATTGAAGGAAGTGCAAGATGTGACACCATACCAAGTTGTTGTTCCATAAGGTTCCCTCCAAGACTCCTTATTTAGTGACACTTCACAAACAAGTTAGTCACATAATCAAGTTCATAAAGACAGAGAGTTTTACCTTTAAGATCATTGATCCTATGCTAAGCTTTGAGTAGCATCTCCTCACCCTTTAGGTTAGAAGAACTAGCATAGTCCTTCCAAAAAGTATGCTCTTTTCCTTTCAAATTTCTCCCATTCTTTATTGAGCAATCTTCACTTTCGGAAACCTTTTCCAAATTTGATGTTGGTTCATCAAGTGGGCTATAAACCCTCAAAAAGACTTTCCGTCATCAGGGACGGTATCAACAACTTCACCCACCCATGCTTGTCATCACGACCAATCATTAACTCACTACTCCTCAACAATGGAGTTCCTTCATCGACAAGGGTGTCAACATCCCATAATGGATTACTAAACAACTTGTAGCCATCAAAGGTGGCTACATTTTTGACAATACAATTCACACCACTAGGTACGATATTTTCACAAGTCATGTCAACCTCAAATAAGACATTATCTTTAAAGAGAGAACAATCAATAATTGATGAGGATTCAAAATATGTGATTTCACTCTCATAAAGACAAACATCATTTTTCAAAGCACTTTTCTTTTCATGACTACCTACATGACACACAAAATTATCATAACCTTGAGTCTCATCAAATGTCAACAAGGTCAGATCAAGGGACTCATCTTCATATGTATCAAATAAGGGTGGTGTGTCATATTCATAATCTTCCACATTATCAACTAGTTCAAGACCATCACTAATTTGAGGTTCATTAAGCACATCATAAAATTCTTCAATTAGTAAACTATCATTGTAAACAAGTTGACCAACACAAGTATCCACACTAGTTGGACTCAAATTGATCTTGTAAGAAAAGATAATTTGATCATAAATAGGATCAACTAGTGTGAGCAATAATATCATATGATAATTCACTAACATTCTTATCACAAGTGTCAACACTATGTGGACATAAATTGATCTTGCAAGAAGAGTCAATTTGGTCATCAAAAGGATCAACTAGTGTTGGAACACTCACATCAAAGACATTGTAAACAATCATTAAAGATCCAATCTCATCACATAGTAAAGATTCATTAAGCTCACATAAGGATAAGCTATCATTCACACTCAAGTCAACATGCTCATTCACAATATTTGGAGTGTTGAGTTTAGCTATTTTACCTTAAAGTTCACACGAAGTGTCTTCTTTACCTTGGTTTTCAACTTCGGAGCACATTGGCTCATTCGGGAAGCCTTTAAATATCGAGGTTCAACATTTGGTTTGCTTCCAAGAATACCTGCACAATCATCAAGACAACTAGAGAAAAAAAAAGTTACATGAGTTAGGATAAGGTTGTGACAACCTCTCACATCACACCTTACAACCTCTCATTTTTTTCACTCTAAGTTGTCACTTTTCTCTCCCTTACTCCTCTCAATCTTTTCTCTCTTAATTTCATGGGAGTTGGGACAAGTGCCATGAATTCCTTGAGAAGGATTGGGTGAACCCTTTAATTCTAACTTCCACTTGGCTTCACTTGGGGTAGCCTTCTCTTCTTGTATTGATTCTTTCCTTTTCGGCATGTGCTTGGTTCTCTCCTTCTTTCCATATGGATTGAAAAAGTGACACCTCCAAAATTTCTTCAATGCACTCCAAGTCTCAATTGGGTGCCCCTTTACCTTTTTATGCTCCCAATGCTTTATAAGAATCCCTCTAAGGGTGCTAGAAGCTAGCTCCATTTTCTTCTTATCCACGTAGTTGTAACATTTAAATATGTTGACCAACTTATGTTCCCGTTTGAAGTAATCTTCTTCACTAGATTTTGGATACAAAGTTGGCCACTTTACGCTGGAATTTTGCATACTTGCATTTGCCTCGGGGATTAGAATGCGGGTGGAAACAAAAGTTTCCTCTTGAACCTACAAAACAAGCAAACAAGGTTAGTAATAAAAGCTCCTCACCAACACTCGTGTTTGCACTCGCTTGTGCTTGGCTAGCACCACTTAAATGTTCTTACCACTCTTGCCTTTTACCACTTTAGGAAGTATCCCTTAACTCATGAACCACCAACTCGAATAAGTCTAATTTAGCACCACGTATCGGTACAGAATGGAGTTTATGAGACACCAAGAACGGATAAACAAATCAAACGGACAAGAGCCATATAATTCACAACGAAACAAAAGAGAAAAGTACGAAAAAATTGGCAAAAAGAAATTCAGACTCAAGACTAGTTAACAAGCAAGTAAGATCAATTATTCGTTGTTAATTAGTTTAGAGAATCAAAGAAATGAAATGGAATGGATTCAAAAAGAGATTTAAAGTCAAAAATCTGAAATTTTGCCTCAAAAAATACCTTTTCAACTTTTCACTAGAAAATTTGGATCAAATCCTTCTTTTGGCCTTCTTCTTCACCAAGAACACCTATAACGATATGAAGATCTTCAAGAACACAATGAACTTTAAATTTGCAACTTCTTCAAATCAAGTCTAATTGACTCCAAATTTTGAATCTAGCTCCTCCTCAATGTATAGGACAAAGCCCAATACAAATTGGAATTAATCAAGCCTCAAATCAACAAGCCCAAATTGCTTGTTCTTCAAGTTCTTCAAACTCATCAATGGTGAATTCTTCAATTCAACTTGAAATTCTTCCAAACATTGGATTATTGACCTTTTTCACTGGGCAAATAAAGTCCAATAGGTTTGAACCTTCAATTTTAACCCAATCTTCAAGCCCACCAACTTGTTCTTCATACCTTGAAAGTCATCAATGGTGAACTTGACCAAACCTAAAACTTCTAAATCACTTGAAACTTTGTATTTTGATAGATTCAACCACAAGGTACTCAAATCTATCAACCATGTCACTCAAATAACAACAACACAATTTTTATTTTGGATCAAACTTGTACATTATTGGTCTTCTTCAATGAGATATGAAGAACACCAAGAACACTATGAATATTAAATTTTTCCAATAAGTCTAAAACAACTCCAAATTCCTTTAAATTTTGGATCTCAACTCCTTATCACCTAGATATGAAACCCTATTAATTTTTAAGCTCAACAACCACGAAATCTTCAAGACCCAATTTCAAGTTCTTAAAACCTTCAAATCCAACAATGATAGAATCTTCAAAGTAACTCCAAATGACTTGAAATTTCATACCTAGACTGAAATAACACTATAGAATGCAAATCTAGTGTCCAAATCAACAAACAAAGATTTGATTTTAGTTTTTTTTGGAACTTTTGAATTTTTCAATTTTTGTGATATTTTTAGAATATGAAAAATCTAGAATTAAGAATTGAGAAATAATTATTTAGCCTAGACTCTGATACCAAATGATACGATCCTACTTGTAAAAGACACGGATTCAAACAATCAAAATGTGGAAACTAAAGATAGTAAGAAATCAATAGATGAGAATGAAGAAACATGAGATGAGAATAGAGGAAAGAAGGGATTAATTCAACTTAAATTATAACTAATCAACAACCAAAACTGAATTAATCCAAGGGAGAAAGAGGCTCAAACTCATACATGGAAATCTAATCTAAGATTATCCAAGAGAGATTCAAGGTAGTAGTTAATGGAATCCACCTTAACCCTAACACTAGATAACCCTAGCTAACCTAACTCTATACAAGGAGAACTACACTCAAAGAGTTATTTCATCAATCTCAAAACTCAAGCTAAGAATGAAAATAGGCTAAGGAAAGCTTATATAGTTTTGCCTTTACATGCATAGCAAATTATTTAACTAATAGACATATTTGACATTTAACTACCCAAGCTTGCAATTGTAGTCACACATCAAACATTTGGGATTCTTTAAGAGGCAAGATTTGGGCCTTGAACTCTTAGAGTCTTGTAATCTTCCTCCATGCTATCTCTCATAGCTTAAACGCCCTTCATTGGCCCTCTTCAAGTGCTTCCATACCTTCATTCTCTATGAACATGACTTCTAAAGCTTGAAAGTCCTTGGTTCGATTTCTAGTACTAGTACTTGGAGAAGTTTAAGCAATTGAGCCTCCCGATATCATATCAAGCAGGCAATCACCAGAAATACCTATCATCTTCTCCTTATCTTTCTTACTGGCCAAGGTCCTCAAGTAGCTCGCAACCCCTACCGATTGGGAAAGAAGTAGCACTCCTGGGGAATAATAAAGGTAACCTGCCAATGAGCTGATGGATTGCGGACTGGCACTGAAAAAGTGTCCACTAACCACGATCAACAAGAACTTTGAGAGCCCGCGGGATGTGCCTCAGTACTAGGATCTCGAGGACCTTCAGATCGAGCCTCGGGTGTCGGGCCTCGAGTCATAAAAGCTCACATTTGGAGAGCCGGCTTAGGAATGACTCAGTATGAGGAATAATATAGGGAATAAATACAAAACCTGGGGTGACACCTCCGGCTCTAGCAGGGGCAACAGAGAATGGAGTGCTAGAGTTTATTTTGTCTGATAGCTCTATCTCTCTGAAAAGACCAGTGGTAATAGCCTCTAACCTAGCAACCCTCTTATGGGAAGCCCCAGGGCAGAATCCTTCTCCTCTTCACTGACATCAAACGCCAAGTTGATTCCCACTTGAGAAGAAATAAGAGCTTCCAAGGTCGGGCCTTGACTACCCTGCTCCCGAGCATTCGGTCTACTTCTCTTAATCGATGAAGGGGAGGAATGATATAATGATCTTTTGACCTAGCCAAAGGAGCTGCGTCCGAACCTCGGCCCAACTGAGATGCAATTTGTATAACTTATTGTAGAGCAGCAACCAGATCTTGGAGGACGTTCGCCAAAGCCTGGGTCAATGTTCCTTTAGGAAATACATGATTCTTCCCTTTTTCAGTTGTTCCTCAACGCGATCTCCTTCCACATACTAAAGGTAGGAGACGTGTAATCTAGAAAATTTTGGACCCACTAGGCCAGGCTCGACACCAAATTAAGTTTCCAAGCTATAGCTAAAAGAGGAAGAAAAGCAAAATTCAAAGACTTTCTTCAAAATAAAAAAGGCAAAGCCCAGAAGGGGAACATGAATAAAAAACTTACGGTTAAAATTCCACTACTCCGAGATGGGGGCCTCGGATGGCTTGACTAAATCTGCAGTCACCATGATAAAATATCTCTCAGTCTATTCCTGATTAGAATCATCATCAATGATGGCAATCAAAACATTCTGACCATGGAGAGATAGTTGAATAATCGCCTTGAAAATATTGAGGGAATAGAGACGGATTAAATGGACAACAGTGAAGTCTTCTCTTATTTGAGAAGAAAGATACTGGAGACATGAGACCATTCTCCATATAGCTGGACTGATCTGGACCAGGCATACGTTGTATTTTCGACAAAACTCCAGAATCACAAAGTCAATGGATTCACTCACCCTCAATGAAAAATGGTAGGTATATACGAAAGAGTATCCCTGTCGGTAGGAAGTGATGTCCTCTCTTTCCTAGGGAGTGAGCACCTCCATATTTCTCCAGCCGCACTCAACCTTCACCCGACTCAAGTAACGATCACATATGGATAATTTGTACTTATTGGTCGGCCCGGCCCGTTCACACGTAGGATCAGTAGAAGTCTTGTGCTTCGTGAGGTCCTTCAAATTAGACCAATTACTGGGAATATAGGAGTCGGCATGTAGGTTAGTGGAAGAGGTTGACGATTTCTTCTTCTTTGAAGTTCTGATGGCCGATGGCCGACAAACTCCAATAGGAACTTGGTGAATGGGAATGTCAGAATTGCTACGAGTAAGGTTTTGAGCTCGGGTGGTGACGCCACCAGCAACAAAAGAATTAGAAGACATGAGTTAAATATTTGGAAAAAAAGGGTAAAAGATGATTTCTTTTTTTCAAAATAGCATAGGAAAAGTACTAAAAGGTGAGAGAGAGTGAATATGCATCCTTGTATGAGGAGTTGTATATAGGAAATAAGGAAGGGGACTGCGTCTCGCCTAAAAGAAAGGGAGTCAAGTCATAATTACGGCACCAAGTATCGAGGAAAGGACGTGGTTGAACACACAACACATGTAAATTAGGTTTCGTAGGGGCGATAGAGTATTTAATAATAGGAGTTAGCATGCGGAGAAGGTTAATCAATTGAACTGGTGCACCAAGTTTGAGGAATAACGTGAGGAGATAAGTATTGATGGCCGAAAACTCTTCCACTTCTCGGGCCCCTGAGTTTAAAGGCCTTAGAAAGTGGGGAACTATTTGTATTAGGTGAAGAACACCTCCGGATGGGTTGGTATATCTGAAAGATTCAAACGGGTCCAAGGCTTCTACAATTGTCTCCCACTCCTAAAAATTCCCATTAAATCAACTGACTTAGATCAGAGCGTCGCGACGCGCGTTGGTGTAGTGACGTCAGCACGCTCACTTAGTCATAACTTTATAGGGTTATAATAGTCTAGTTTTTGACTTATATATAGAAGGAATACTTAGAAGGGAAGGATCATATTGTATTCTCTTGCACACACTTGTAACCTGAGCTCTACTCTCAATATACGCAAAGAAGCACTTGTCCATTTTTTCCATTACTAGTTATAAATCAAAGCTTACTTGTTCATACCATTTATTTACTTATTTACATATTCATCTTTTAACTGATAATATCGGACTTATTGAGGGGTTCTCCGAATCGAATACAACTCACTTATCTTTAAACCCTAGAAAACAAATCTCTAACTGTATTTTTGGTTAAAACCAGTTTCACCGAAAAACAGTAAGTAAGAAAGTCGAAACAACTATAAAAACATTTAACATTTAAATAATATTTGATTGTTATAGACAAAAAAATGTATAAAATAAAAAAATTTAATTTTAATGTTATGGACCTAGGAACTTTAAAGTCGGATTTTTTTTTATTGAAATGGTGTTGATTGACGGAGAAATTCTATAAACGGGTTTAGCGAAAACACAGCTGGTGGAGCACATTTAGTGCACAACTTTGACGTATAAAAATAGACAGTCCGTTAAATATATTTAAACAGAAGGTGCACTAGTATCCATAAGCCTTCAGTACATGTTTTAAATTTTTTAAAAGACTCATCTCTCATAAAGCACCTTTAATGTATATCACTAGATTCACAAAAAATAGTGTATATTGCGCTTGAGGAGAGCTGCTAGTTCCTACGTGTTTAACCCAAAAAAGGTATAGTTGAATTTGTAAGTGGTTTTAAGGATACGTGGATCAATTTGTAAATAACTGTGATAAGCAATTAACAATAAGTAATAAATGAAAATAATAAGAAAGTAAATTAGCCTGAGATAATATGATCTTGACTGAAACTGCCCGATGAATTTAGTCTGGTCCTTAGCTGATTTGTATTGGGTCCAAGCCAACTGTGAGAGCTTAACAATTGTGATAACAATGGAATCGTGCCAGTATCAATAATCAGAATGAGATGCCCTTCCAACATGAAGGTTGGGCTCCTTTTATAGTTATCAATACAAGGCATTTATGCCCGAGAATCATTTTCTAATTAAATGCAATTAAATAAGAGTAACAGCTGGTGCCATATTCAAAATGAGTAGGCGCTGAGCTTCTTTGGTCTTTCATCCGATGTTACCAGGTCTGGTCGCTATCTGGTGCCACCTTGTTCGTCCGCCATCCAGTATTTTGACACCCGGACTCACCATTGGTGCAACTCGCATCTGGTGCAAAGCATCGTGCTACCTTCGATTTCTATACCTAAATCATGCCACGTGTTGTGCCGGTTTTCACCATATACAGATAGTCCCCACACTTCTCGGATCAAAGTTTACCGAAGTGATAGAAAGTGAAAATGATTTCTCCAATGTCTTCTCTTGAAAGCTTTTTTTCAAATTACCCCAAAATAAGAGGGAAAGTGAAACGTTTCCAATTCTCCAAAATTTGACTCATGTCTTATCACTCTATGACTCTGGACACGTGTCACTCTCTGATTGAATCGTTACTTTGATTTGTAAAATGAAGTGTTTCACAATGATGAAAACGCCCCTATAAAACCCCTTCTCTTTTCCTTTCATAATGTTTACTTTCTACTAAATCTCCCAAATCTTCAATCTTTCAAGTATTCATCCTTCAAATCTTCTTATCTCCATACCTTCAAATCTTCATATCTTTATAGCTTCCAACCTTCAAATCTTTATAACTTCATATCGTCATACTTCATATCTTCATCACTTCATATATTCATCACCATAACAAAATCTACCTGACCTTCTTCCAAACAATCTTCTCCGGCAGCTTCTCCACTGCCGGCTTCTGATGAAACCACCGGCGCCGGTAAAACCTCTGAAGTTCAGGCTGTCGCCGACCCTAGAGCATATGATATGCTCCCATATACTTTCATTTTGACAGCGAATTTTTTGTTTCCCCCACATCTTCTAAATATGATCAAGGTGAAGAATCTAAAAGCTGACTGACCTCCATTAAAGCCTCAGATCTTGATACAGTCCAAAATGACTGTGGTTGGACTGATCTATCCAGGATCATTATACCCGACCCAGATGAAGATATTACTACCTTCAGATCTGGGTATTCCAACGTATACACCTATCATTTCACCTTCAAGCTAATTTCTCTCATTGACAATGTAATTCTTGAAATGTGCCGAACTTATAATTTGTGCCTTGTGCAAATTGGTCCGTCTGTCTGGAGGGTCATTACTTGCCTCCGATTCTTGGCCAATATGGTCAAGGATCCTTTTACTTTCGATCATTTGATCCGTTTATATGTTCCAAGATTCTTTCGTGGAGGGATCATTCAGATCTCCAAATGAGGCAAATTCCCCATCCTTTCCAGCATCGACGGAAATCGAGACCAAGGTTGAATGGAACATTTTGTTGCAGTTCCTACCGCTAAAATTATCCCGACTAGGTTCATATATTTCTTAGAGAAATGGAATATGCATCGTAAGTATTTACGACTACTCCCTTCATTTTTACTTACTTCCTTCAATACATTTTAAACTTCATACTGTCACTTTTCCCAACTATTAGATGGACTCCGGACCATGTCAAAAAGATTCACAATTGAGTCAAAAACATCATCAGCACTTATCTGCATAAGAAATGAAAATGAAAAGTGCTTTCCAAGAACTTATGGAAAGCCCAAAATCATGGTTAGTATCCTCCGAACTCCTTTTTCCACTATTAATTTTGTACGTATTTTCACTTCTTCTTTTTTATTTTCAAAAAACCCAGGTCTACCGAAAGGCACCTTGACCCCAAGGACCAACCCTTCGGCTGCTCCAACTAACCCCAATCCGGTACTCAATCCGGCTGCATCAGTCAGCTGTATCACCGAGGTACCGAAGAAAAAGAAAACCGCTAAATCCAAATCCTCAAAGCCTTCGAAGTCACCCTCGATTTATTCAAAGCGAAAAACATCTATGAAAGTGGGTAGACCTTCCGGCATCTCCCCAGATGATGTTTGGGTGAGAAAACTTCCACCACTTCGGTAGAGGATATCCCTACCGGAGATAAAGAAAATATTAATGTAGAAGCTCATATGCCATCAACCGGTGTTGCATCAACTACTGCCACCACGCCACCAGCCACCAAATCAGTTCATTTCATCATCAAGGATTATGATAAAGCCACAAATGAGAAGCCGTTGGCTAGGAAATAAAAAACTTCAACTCCTTCTCCACCAACACAACTGGTTAAACTTTTGGGCTAGAAGATTTTGACCGCTTCTTTGATAAAGCTGGAACCTCTGCAAACATAGCACCGCCGGCGAACACCTCCGGGTTTGCCCACTTAACTGTTCCCTAAAAATATAACAAATCCTCCCTACTCTAAAAAATCATGCCAACTCTCGAGTTTTGATCGAGAATTGCCACCCTTTTCTTTCCCTGGGATACAAACTTTCTGCCTCGGCCAGTTGCGATTGCCAGTTATTTGAGGCCCCTGATAGAGGAATCCGATAGGGAGAAGATAAATAATGTCTCATGATAATGTCTCATGATAATGCCTCTTTAATTAGGGTATGCATGCGTCGAACCGGGTACATATCACATTTTCTTACTTTAAATTATGTACTTGACTTGCCCATTATTTAAGGCAGAACTGGATTGTGTCAAAGGTGACTACCTCTGGGTTGTAAACGACCTCGATCTTATCATCGAAGAGAATAAGGGCTTGGACAGGGAAAACGATGAACTCTATGATAATGTACAAGCCTTAAACCTAGAATGTGAGGATCAAGAAGAATTTCTCAATGCTGAGGTCAATCGCCTAAACATCGAGCTTACTGAGGTTAATACAAAGTGAATTGCCGAACAGGCTGCTTTGAAATGGCTCGGGATCATGCCAACCAATAAGCTCAACCATTGAAGAACTAAGAAATGATCTGGAGGCCTCTACCCAAATGAATGCAGAAACTTTGGCCCAACTTGCTCAAGCCTTGGTTGAACGAGACCAAGCTCTGGCTGATGTAGAAGCCGAGGTTACATGGAATAGTGCTAAAGATCGAGCACATAAAATGGAATGTCTAGAGATTTACCTTAGAGCAGGCTTGAGATGGGACCAAGGACTTGGATGGTAAGATTACTAAGGCTAAGGTCATAGAGGAAGAAACCTTCTGTCGATTAAATAGTGATAGCACCAAGAAAGAGCCCGAAGACACCGAGTCCGAATCTGGCTGACCTATGGGCCTTCGATCCTTTGTATATTTTTTGTTTGTTTTGTTCTGACCACTTTCCGGCCTTTCTTATAAATAAAGATGTTTCAATCTTTCTTTTGTCTTAATTATATTTTTTTCTATTTTTTAACATTCATTATTGCTTTCTTATTTTCAATAACTTAGTTAAATAAACCTTTAACTTGATTCGAGCTAACTGCCTCTAATTTTGGGGTTTGGTTTAAATAAACCATCACTTAGTTTGTGTCAACTCGGATGAAAGTTAATAACTTAATCAATTTTTGAATCCAAACTTTTAGATTAGTTTGCTTCATACTGGGCAATTCCTTCGTTTTTGGATCATTTAATGACTAAATATAAGGACCTTATTTTATGGTTATGATAAGATATCTCTTATTCATTTCGGGCATGAATGTTAGAGCTTTGTTTATTCCCAAATTTTAGATGACTCAAGTGTCTTTAAGAATAAGCTAGATTCATTTGATCTGTGTCTTAGAAGCATGCTTTTGGAACATTACTGAATTTTGCTCCGGATGCTCTTATGACGACAGTCCTCAGTTAAGGACTTTAACAAATTTGTTAGCTCGTAAGCCTAATGGTTTTATCAATTGTCTGGAAGCAATCATATGTAGATGAACTTTCGAGGCAAATTTCGGACAAAGTGTGATTTCATTCAAATTTTTCTTCGGTCAAACAACTGGGCAAGATTCATTGGATTTTTTTTTGCCTTTACATGATTTACCGTAACCTTAACACTACTCGAGCAAGATTCATTTGATCTTTTAGCCCTTACAAATGTTCACAATTCTAAGAAAACTTTGAATTTCTTCACTCCTCTGAACTTTTTTACTGATGGTATAGCAGTCCCCTAGTGTTTGTATTCGAAGCATGAGAATTCAAACACTATTTGCTTCGAACTACCAGGAAGTCCCCGATTCCCAATGTATTTATCTGAACTTCAACAATTTAGTAACACGCTTTACATTGTTGCCTCATTAAAAACCTTGCCGAAAAATCCTTTTCGGGATAAAAACTATGCTAAGGGAAAAAGAGTGCAACACGTATTTTCAGACCTAATTCTAACTATGTTCGGTCTTTCAGTGATGACCCCAACTTTATTCCTATAAGGGTTAGACACATCAAAATAAATAAAGTTCAAATAATTAACCAAACACATACATTAGCAGTAATATTGCTTCAAGTGTGCGATGTTCGAGTTGTTTGGCAACTTTTGACCATCTTCGACTTTCAGTTGGTACGAGTCTTTACCGGTTATTCCTGACACTTTTTAAGGACCTTTCCGATTCATGCCTAATTTTCCTTCGTTAGGATTTTTGGTGTTGAGAGCTACCTTTGTAGAACCAAGTCCCCTACTTGAAAGTGCCTAAGATTAGCCCTTCGGTTGTAGTGACTTCCCATCCTTTGCTTTTGGGCCACTAACCGTAGCAATGCTAGCTCATGGTGTTCATCCGTTAAGTCAAGCTTGACAGCAAAAGCTTCATTGTTTGATTCTTCGATTGCAAGGCTAAACCTTAAGTTCGACTCACCAACTTCCACCAAAATTAGTATGTCTTCACCGTAAACCAAAGAAAATGGTATTTCACTGGTGCTAGACTCTTGCGTTGTTTTGTATGCCCACAACACCTCCGATAAAATTTCTCTCAACTTTCATTTTGAGTCCTTTAGTCTATTCCTCAGGTTCTGAATTATTATTTTGTTTGTTGACTCCGCTAACCCATTTGCAATCGGGTGGTAGAGTGTCGACACTATCTTCTTAATTTTCAATTCTTCAAGAAAATCATTCACCTTCCTACCAATAAACTGACGATCATTATCGCAAGTGATCTCCGTTGGTATGCCGAACCGGCAAATAATGTGATCCCAAATAAAATTGATGACTTGCTTTTCTCTAACCTTCTTGAAGGCCTTTGGTTCAATCCGCTTAAAAAATAGTCAGTCATAAACAAAATAAAACGTACCTTTCTGCGTGCCCATGGGAGCGACCCCATAATATCCATTCCCCATTTCTGAATAGCCATGGTGATAATACCGAATGCATTATTTCTGCCGGTTTGGTGCGTGCCTTTGGCATTCATCACATTTTTGGACGAAGTTTTTTGTGTCTTCCTTCATTTGAGACTAATATTACCCGGCCCTAATCATTTTGAACCAACAATTTTGCTCTTGAATGATTGCTACAAGCCCCCTCGTGGACCTCGCGCATCACATAATCAGTTTTCCTGGGTCCTAACCACCTCACTAAAGGACCATAAAAGGACCTTCGATACAAATGACCATCAACAAGACAAAATCTAGCTGCTTTAGTACGAAGTGCCTTTGACTCCTTGTTGCGTTATTTTTAGATGCTACGCAAGTGTACGTATCGCAATTTGTAATAAATTTCAGTAAGATCGAGTATCGTCCACAGAGACTGATTTATCAAGTACCAATTAACTAATCTTTAGTTTCTATTTGGATAACGAATACAAGTGATGATTTCTAACTAAAGAATTAACAAACTAACATGAATTTCTAGAATAAAATAGCAATGAAAACACACGAGGTTTAATTCAGTAATGAAGGAATTAGGGTTTTCAATCTCCTCAATTTTCCACTCTATCATTCATTAATGCAAGACTAATGATCTTTCTTCTTATTAAGATAGCAGGTTAACTGAGATGTTCTATATTCCGGTTAGGACATATAAAAACTCAACCTAAGTGAGAACTTTCTATATTTCTATGATAAGTTCGACCACATAGGAGGATTAAGATCAACAACCTAAAATGCTACACAGGCAGTCGTGATACTTTCGTTCAAGATTAAAGATACGTCTAATCAACTATAGCATATTCAAATCTTCCTTTTCAGATCTCGATTTGAACTCATATAGATAATGAAAACTAAAGGCCAATTAATTCTCGTTCAATAACAGCAAATTGAATAGATTTTAATAGATGAAGAAGAACAATAACAATATATTAAATCATAATAGAGTTTCAAGTGATTCGACAGAAAACCCTAATAAAGTAATTAGCTCCTAGACATGCTAAGAAACCTAATTAACTTAATATCTAACATAAACTGAATAAAGTAAATAAAAGGAAAAGAACTTGAACAATAGATGTCTCTAATGGCTTCTTGTTCTCTTCTTTCTTGCCTCCAAAGTGTTATATCTTTCAGAAAAACGTTTCCCCCAATATATATCATGAACAACACCAAACATGGACCTTTTTGCCCTTGTTAAATTTAGGTTTTTCGTTGCCCTGACGTCGTCGGCGCCGCGGCGCTAATTCACTTCTTAAGATGGTGTGCTCACTGCCTAAGGGGCGCCGTGGCGCTAATGTTGGGCGCCGCGACGCTAATGTTGGGCACCGCGGCGCTAATGTTGGGCACCGCGGCGCTAATGTTGGGAACCGCGGCTCATCAGCCTTCTTCGTCCGGAATTTGATTAAATGGCTTTCCGAGCTTCCCATGGCTTCTTTGACTTATCTCTTGTGACCAGCTATGCATTTTTGTCCTTAATAACCGCCTATTTTCTTTGGATTCGCCTTATTCCTTTCTGAATCGCTTAAAACCTGAAAACACATAACACACGCATAATACTGCACAAAACAACTAAATGACAAATAAATGACTCCCTAAAACACACTCTAAAACAGTACTAAAATCTACCTAACAAACACCCCCAAACTTAAACTTTACTTGTCCTCGAGTAAAGAACTCTAGACACCCTTAAAAGAAAAATACACAAACTCAAAAAAAAAAATCAAGTCAACTACAATAGATTATGCCTCGAAGATCATGAACAACATGCAATAAAATCTTCTGGAACATTCTAGCCACTAATTTGCTATCTAGAATTTCAAGTCGGGTAATCCTCAAATTTGCTTAAAGTTATTAATGAATATGACCACTCAACCATGATTATTGAAATAACCAAGTATTCAATATTAGCTTATGAACAATGAATTCTCACCAACATTCCATCAGGACAAAATTCTATAGGCTTGCTAACTTGTTATTCTCTACTAATTTAGACCACACATGCTCAAGAATCATTAGGCCTTTTATAGGTTATGACGATAGGCTTAGGCACGGGTAGATGAAATATCATTTAGGCTCAGAGGTACCATAAGCATATAAACAAATCAACCCCCTTCTATATTCATATTACAGACCAAATGCAATCCCCTATTTTTCTTTTCTTTTCGAACTACACCCCCAAACTTGTTTTTCAATGTATATACAAGGGAGTGTAATATATTCCCATTTTTTTATTTTTTATTGATAGCACCCAATCTAAAATACCAATTACAAAGTGTCAATCCCCCAATCATATACTTATATGCTCATGGAATTCAAGGGAAGGAAAATATTTGTAAAGGGTTTCAAGTAGGCTCAGAATAGGTGTCAATCAAAGAAGGGTTTCAAGTAGGCTCAGAATAGGTGTCAATCAAAGAAGGGTTACTTAAGGCTCAAAAAAGGTAACTAGAGATTACATTAGTCAAGGTTGGCTTGAAAGGCTCAATCATTCCAAAGATGGCCTAAATCATCTTCCTAAGCATGCATCATCTATGATTTCGTCTCAAATAGCAAGCAAGCAAGTTCTAGGACTTACCACCATCTTTCCTCAAACCAAAATTCAATCTTGCATAAACCAATATTCAAATACAAGCAATTCACTAATCATGATCAAGTTTTCATACTAATTACTAATTGAAAACAACTCAAGACCTATCCAACTTAAGCACACATATTTATGCATTTTATGGCTATCAATTTCATCCAACTCTATCATATGTGTTCACTCAATCTCATGGGCTATTATTATTAACTTGATTCATTGACACAAGACACTCAAACACTGACACTAAAACTAAGACACTAACAATAAATAAGAAACTGAACACAAATAATTAACACAAAACAGTAAGACTCCCCCCAAACATATTCAACACATTGTCCCCAATATGATAAGTAAAGCAAGAGTAAGAAGACTTACCAAAACAGCAGTGAAGCGATTCAGAATGGTGGTGACGCCGGTGGTGGATGATAAGGCGGCTGGTACATTAGAGGATATCTAAGAGAGGACTCAGTGTTGTCGTCATCCATGTACTAGTTATGCATTAATGAGTTTATTTGGTCGACACCCGTGACCTCATACTCATGTCTTTGTTGCATGTAAGTTTTTATATATTGCTGGTATTGGATGAGATACTGGTTCTGCTGGATAATGTACTGGTTCTATTGGAAAAGTTGATCCAACATCTGGGTTTGTCCATCCTCAATCGCCAAAGGAGGTGGCTGACTTCTCTATCCAGGCTCTCCGACTTCTTCATCATGCTCCCTCTGCTGGCACTTTGGCCTGTTGCGATTGCCCTCTCCAGGTGTAGGTTCTGGTGTAGGGTCTGAATATGCATTGACCATTGTCCGGGTTAGGGGATTCTGCACTCTGCCTTTTACATCATTGCTGCTATCAAGCACTCCGTGTGCGACACATAGTGCAGTGATCAACGATCCATGCCCCAACCATGTTGTTGTGTTCAGTCTGCATATCAAATTGAGACTATTTTTGACAGATCGACCCACATCTACTGAAAATCCCTTCATGATAGCATACACCATCTTGACACGATCTACTGGTATATCAGAGAAGTGTGTGGAGGGAATCAAGCGGGCACTCACAAAGTAGAGCCAAGCTTTGGCAACTTTGTTGAATTGGCAGCGGAGCATGCCTTTGGGGGCATCATATGTATAGGTGAAACGGGCCCCTGGATATCCTACTGTCTCAGCCACCTCCACCCAGTCAATTTCTGAATTCTTCCAAACAGTAAAGTCATCCTCCTCCTCTTCCTCCATAAAATTAATGACCCCACATATGACATTAATCGTTTCAGCCCCAACTGGTAACAAATGTTGTCTTGTTTCTCTGGGTAGTTGGCATAGAATTCGTAGACTAGTTGAGTATTTGGCTTTGCCAAATAAGGATTGACAAATACACCCCAACCTCTATCAGCAATCATGGCCCTGATGGGTTCATATACCTCATCTTCATATGGCGCAGTCTGGAATTCCATCCCCATTTTCCGGTACCAGGGAACGAGTACACAGCTTGTTATACATCTCTTGGATATCATTATTGGAAAATCTTTTCTTATCATAGTCGGCCCTTGGTGGTAGATTCACACGGCCCCGAGAGGAGGATGCCTTGGAAGTAGCTCATCGTGGACCCATTATGCCTTATTTGGTGACTTTGAAGTTTTCTAAAAATCTGGCAGCACTTCCCCTTAAATCTTCCCAACAACAATTCAACTTCTCAACAATATATTCAATCAACCCACAGTATTAATAACTACAATTCAACCGCTCTATAATAACACTATTCCTCACAAGAACACAATTAACCCTCCCACTTAGAATTCCTCCAAAGTCATAAAAGAACACACAAAAATTCTTCAAACTTGAATGCAATACTTACCTTATGGAGAGAGAGAGACTTCAGGTGATGCTTCACTACCACAAGTATTGAAGATTTGAAGAACTTATGAAGCAATTTCTTGAAGGATTGGGATTTTATGGTTTGTAAAGAGGAATTGGGGGGAGTGTGGATTTAGACTTAATGGAAGAATTGAGGAAAGAGAATGGTTTTTGTGGTGCGAAAAGATTGTAATTTGAGATACAACGGGAGTTTTGTGGATTTTTGGGGTTGGAGATGAGAAGAATAGAGAAGGGTTATGTGAATTGTGTTTGGGGATAATGAAAAAAGTGTTCTTTTTTGGTTTTTATCCTGGAATGCACATGGGCGCCACGGCTCTCACCATTCAGCGTTGCAGCGCGATCACATATGTCGTAGGCACCGCGGCTCTAATGTTGGGCGCCGCAGCGCTAAATTAACAGAAAAAAACCTTTGCTCACTGCCTTCCGAGCGTCGCGGCCCTAATGTTGGGCACCACGGCGCTAATTCAACATACGGGGTTCTGACTTTTTGTGCTGATTTCAACATCCCGCGTCATATTTTCATCCCAATACTGACTCATAATTCACTTAACATAAACACACATGGCAAGAAACAGCAAGACAATGAGATTGTTCAAAACAAGATAAACAAAATAGAATAAAATAACATAATTAAAATGTTGGGTTTCCTCCCAATAGCGCTGTCGTTTAACGTCATTTAGCCTGACGCATAACTCCTCTTATATAGGCTTCAAGATGATAATCGACTTGAATACATTGAAGACCACCTCTTCTCCCTGCACTCAGAGTCTCAACTCACCCTTCTGAACATCTATAAGTGCTTGACCCGTGGCTAAAAATGGTCTCCCAAGAATTATGGGCACATCAGCATCCTCCTCCATGTCAAGGACAATAAAATTAGCAGGAAAAATGAATTTGTCCACTTTAACTAACACATCCTCAATAATTCCCCGTGGATGCTTGATTGAGCGATCTGCTAACTGCAAGGTAACTGTTGTAGACTTAGCTTCACCCAAACCAAGTCTACGAAACACAGATAAGGGCATCAGGTTGATACTTTCCCCCAAATCACACAGAGCATGCTAGCACTCAAAATTCCCGATAGTGCAGGGAATAGTGAGGCTCCTTGGATCTCTTAACTTCTGGGAAAGCTTCTTTTGCAGAATGGCGATGTACTCTTCAGTTAACACCACAGTCTCATAATCTCCCATTTTTCTCTTTTTAGAGAGAATTTCTTTCATGAATTTGACATAACTGGGCATCTGCTCTAAGGCTTCAGTAAATTGTATGTGCAGCTTCTTGAATATTTCCAAAAACTTGGAAAATTGTTTATCCAAAGAATTCTTTCTAAGCCTCTGCGGGTACGAAATTCTGATTTGAGGCTCATTACTCACTGCTGGTGGTGCCTTTTCCACTGTGGGGTGGTCTTCAGTAACCCTCTTCTTCTCTGGATTAGATGTCTCACTCAATTTGTTTGTCTTCTCCGCTGATGGTAGAGGTGCAACTGGTTCAACTCTCTTACCGTTTCTCAAATTTATAGCCTTACATTGCTCTTTCAGATTTACAACAGTATTGCTAGGGAGATTCCCCTGCGATCTGTTGTTTAACATATTTGCTAGCTGACCCACTTGTGTTTCCAAGTTTCGGATAGAAGATCTCATTTCAGTCATGAACTGAGTCTGGGAATTGGTGAGAGTCAACAAGGCTGCTTGTAATTCATTAGGTTCAGCTTGTTGAACTTGTGGTTTGGGCTGCTGAAACGACAAAGCTTGACTCATGGGATGTTGTTGATTGTTTTGTTGATACTGCCCTTGGAATTGCGGCTGCTGGTTCTGGCTATTTCTCCACGAAATATTAGGGTGATTCCTCCACCCAGGATTGTAAGTGTTGGAGAATAGGTTGTTGTAGGGCCTCTAAAAATTCTCAACCACTTGAACTTGAGCTTGGTCCATCGATACATTGTTGGGATCCGCTGCTGTGCAATGATCAAAAGGATGTGGTCCTCCACAAATTTCACATCCTGTCTATGTCTGAACAACATTTGTTGTCATAGTATTCTGCTGTAATTGCTTTGTCAAAGAAGCAACTTGAGCAGTTAACGCGGTGATGGCATCTAATTCATGAACTTCAGCCATCTTTCTGCTGTTGGTAGGTCTTTCATCGGACCACTGATGGTTATTTGTTGCCATATCTTCCAACAGCTCATGCGCCTCATTAGCACTCTTGCTCATGAATGTCCCTCCAACAGCAGCATCAATTATGGTACGGGTCGTACCACACAAACCATTGTAAAAATTATGGACTATCATCCACTGCTCAAGTCCATGATGAAGAAATTTCCTATGCAACTCTTTGAATATTTCCCAAGCATCATATAGAGATTCTCCTTCCAGTTGATAGAAGTTGTTTAGTTCTCTCCTTAGCTTAGCAATCTTTGATGGAGGGAAGAATTTTGCAAGAAACTTTTGAGTCATGTCTTGCCACGTAGTGATGGAGTTAGCTTGCAGAGAGTTCAACCAGCTTTTGGCTCGGTCCCTTAGTGAGAATGGGAAGAGCCTCAATCTAATGGCGTCATCAGTCACACTATTGTATTTGAATGTTGCACATAACTCCAAGAAATTGGCCAAGTGCATATGTGGATCTTCAGAGGGAAAACCCCCAAACTGAATTGTGTTCTAAACCATATGCAGGATTGCTGTCTTAATCTCGAAATTATTTGCCTCCACAACTGGTGGTCTTATACAAGTCTCACTCATTTTATGGGTGAAAGTATATAATCTCGTAAGCTTCTCACAACGGGATTTTGAGCTTGCTACTGAACTATTTCTGGCACCCTTCTATTCAACCCATCATTATTTTGACGGTTTGCCATATCCTCAGTTGAAATACCAGCTCTCCTGTTTCTTCGATTCTGCTTGCACGTTTTCTCAATCTCAGGATTCAGAGGAACAAGGCTGTCTGCTCCTCTTCTGCTTCACATATACCAAAGCTACCTGAAAAATGACCACAAACACTGCACGCAGATCAAAAAAATAATTAAAAAATGTGTTCTAGTAGATAACTAAATTAGAAATAAGATTAATTATTTTGATATTGATAATACTTCAGTCCCTAGCAACGGCGCCAAAAACTTGTTGCGTTATTTCTAGATGCTACGCAAGTGTACGTATCGCAATTTGTAATTAATTTCGGTAAGACCTAGTATCGTCCACAGAGACTGATTTATCAAGTACTAATTAACTAATCTTTAGTTTCTATTTGGCTAACGAATATAAGTGATGATTTCTAACTAAAGAATTAACAAACTAACATGAATTTCTAGAATAAAATAGCAATAAAAACACACGAGGTTTAATTCAGTAATGAAGGAATTAGGGTTTCCAAGTGATCTCCGTTGGTATGACGACCCGGCAAATGATGTGATCCTAAAGAAAATTGATGACTTGCTTTTCTCTAACCTTCTTGAAGGCCTTTGGTTCAATCCACTTTAAAAAATAGTCAGTCATAAACAAAGAAAACGTACCTTTCTGCGTGCCCATGGGAGTGACCCCATAATATCTATTCCCCATTTCTGAATGGCCATGGTGATAATACTGAATGCATTATTTCTGCCGGTTTGGTGCGTGCCTTTGGCATTCATCACATTTTTGGACGAAGTTCTTTGTGTCTTCCTTCATTTGAGACTAATATTACCCGGCCCTAATTAATTTTCGAACCAACAATTTTTCTCCTGAATGATTGCTACAAGCCCCCTCGTGAACCTCGCGCATCACATAATCAGTTTTCCTGGGTCCTAACCACCTCACTAAAGGACCATAAAAGGACCTTCGATACAAATGACCATCAACAAGACAAAATCTAGCTGCTTTAGTACGAAGTGCCTTTGACTCCTTGTTGCGTTATTTCTAGATGCTACGCAAGTGTACGTATCGCAATTTGTAATAAATTTCAGTAAGATCGAGTATCATCCACATAGACTGATTTATCAAGTACCAATTAACTAATCTTTAGTTTCTATTTGGCTAACGAATATAAGTGATGATTTCTAACTAAAGAATTAACAAACTAACATGAATTTCTAGAATAAAATAGCAATGAAAACACACGAGGTTTAATTCAGTAATGAAGGAATTAGGGTTTCCAATCTCCTCAATTTTCCACTCTATCATTCATTAATGCAAGACTAATGATCTTTCTTCTTATTAAGATAGCAGGTTAACTGAGATGTTCTATATTCCGGTTAGGACATATAAAAACTCAACCTAAGTGAGAACTTTCTATATTTCTATGATAAGTTCGACCACATAATAGGAGGATTAAGATCAACAACCTAAAATGCTACACAGGCAGTCGTGATACTTTCGTTCAAGATTAAAGATACGTCTAATCAACTATAGCATATTCAAATCTCCCTTTTCAGATCTCGATTTGAACTCATATAGATAATGAAAACTAAAGGCCAATTAATTCTCGTTCAATAACAGCAAATTGAATAGATTTTAATAGATGAAGAAGAACAATAACAATGCATTAAATCATAATAGAGTTTCAAGTGATTCGACAGAAAACCCTAATAAAGTAATTAGCTCCTAGACATGCTAAGAAAACTAATTAACTTAATATCCAACATAAAGTGAATAAAGTAAATAAAAGGAAAAGAACTTGAACAATAGATGTCTCTAATGGATTCTTGTTCTCTTCTTTCTTGCCTCCAAAGTGTTATATCTTTCAGAAAAACGTTTCCCCCAATATATATCATGAACAACACCCAACATGGACCTTTTTGTCCTTGTTAAATTTTGGTTTTTCGCTGCCCTGAGGGGCGTCGTGGCGCTAATGTTGGGCGCCACGGCTCTGTAGCGCCACGGCTCTTCAGGTTGTTGCGTCGCGGCTCTTCAGCCTTCTTCGTCCGAAATTCAATTAAATTGCTTTCCGAGCTTCCCATGGATTCTTTGACTTATCTTTTGTGACCAACTATGCATTTTTCTCCTTAATAACCGCCTATTTTCTTTGGATTCGCCTTATTCCTTTCTGAATCGCTTAAAACCTTAAAACACACAACACACGCATAATACTGCACAAAACAAATAAAAGACTCCCTAAAACACACTCTAAAACAGTACTAAAATCTACCTAACACTCCTTCAGATCCGTAAGCAATTTTCTACCCGAAGGTAATCGATGTATTTATTGCGCCAATCCCAAGTCAAGCTTGGTGTATTTAATTCGGCATGGCCACCATCAATCACAGAGTTTAGTAATTGCACAATTATTCCGGAATTAAACTCCTCAGCTTCCACAAATGACCCCAAATTTGCCAAAGCATCCACCTCATTGTTTTGCTCTCGAGAAAAATGTTCCATGGTCCATTCTTTGAACCGGTGCAATACCACTTGAGTTTTTTTAAGTATCTCTACATTCTTTCTTTTTTCACTTCAAACACTTCATTCACTTAATTAACAACCAGAAGCGAGTCACATTTTGCTTCGATGACCTCTTCTCCCAGACTCCTTGCCAATTATAAACTTGTAATCATAACCTTATACTCGAGCTTTATTGTTAGTCAATTTCATAGTTCTTATGAACTGCCTAATAACATCACGCGCAGGTGTCTTAAGCACTACCCCGAGTTCGGACCCTTTTACATTCAAAACTCCATCCGTGTATAAGGTCCAGACCCATGACATTGCTTTTGAGGTTAATATAAGCTCTCTTTCGACCTCGGGAATCATTTCGGGTGTAAAATCTGCTACGAAGTTTGCTAAAACCTGAGATTTTATAGTTGTTATTGGCTTATATTCTATGTAATACCCACTAGTTTCTACTGTCCCTTTGGATAACCTACCGGATAATTCCAGTTTATGCATTAAATTCTTTAATGGGTAAGTTGTTACCACACATATAAGGTGACACTAAAACTATGGCCTCAATTTTCTAGCAACCGTTATTAACGTTAATGCCAATTTTTCTAAATGAGGATACCTAGTTTCCGCACTAGCTAGTGTTCTACTCGTGTGGTAAATAGAAAATTGCATATCTTTCTCTTTCTGAACCAAAACTATACTTGTTGCTACCTCGAACACTACTAGATACAGGAACACCTGCTCGTTTGCCCTTGATTTATGAAGTAATGGCGGACTAGACAAGTACTTCTTCAATCCCTCAAATCTTGTTGACACTCCGGTGTCCACTCTAAGTCATTCTTCTTTTTTAAAAAAGAGAAGAACCAATGACTTTTCTCCGAGGACTGAGAGATAAACCTACTCAGAGCGGCTATTCTCCTGGTGAGTCTTTGTACCTCCTTCACATATTCAAGTACCTCTGGAATCTCCTCAATAGATTTTATATTATCCGGATTGATCTCTATTCCTCGATTTGAAACAAAGAAACCCAAGAACGTGCCTGAGCCAACTCCAAAAGCACACTTTTTTAGATTTAGCTTTATGTTGTACTTTTGAAGTATGTCAAATATTTCCTGCAAATGCTTTAAATGGTCCTCTGCTTCTAGAGACTTTACTAACATATCCTCAATATAAACCTCCATTTTGTTACCTATTTGATCCTCGAACATGCGATTAACTAGGCGTTGATATGTTGCTCCAGCATTTTTTAAACTAAATGGCATTACATTATAGTAATAGGTCTCGTATCTAGTTATAAAAAAGGTTTTATCTTGATCCTCTGGGTTCATCCTAATTTGGTTGTACCCGGAGTAAGATTAAAGAAAACTCAGCATCTCATGCCCCGCCGTAGCATCAATCATTCGATCGATGTGTAGCAAAGAACAAAAATCTTTTGGGCATGCTTTATTCAAATATTTAAAATCTATACTCATTCTCGGTTTATTGCCTTTTTTAGGTACGACCACTACATTTGCCAACCAATCCGAATATTCTACCTCTTAGATGGAACCTATATTTAAAAGCTTTGTTACCTCCTTCTTGACAAACTTATGTTTGAAGTCGGTCATAGGCCTCCTCTTTTACTTTACTGGAGGGAAGCTCAAGTACAAACTCAATTTGTGAGTCATAATCTCCAATGGAATACATGTCATCTCTAAGTAGGACCAGGCAAAGCATTCGGTGTTAGCTTTAAAAAATTCAATTAACTTAAGCCTGAGCTCCTGGGATAACCCGGTACCCAAGTATACCTTTTTATCTGGTAAATGCACGAACAAGATGACTTGTTCTAGCTCTTATATAGTTGACTTTGTGGCATCGAATCATCTGGCAGCACAAATGACCTCGAGACATGAAAGTAGTCTTCTTCTTCTTCGTAATTTTCTTCTCCTCCTCTTTATTTTTTGGACTTAACGAGCCCGAAACCTGTGATTTTTATTTAACTTTTTTGCCTTTACTCATGTCCTTCACTTCTATCGGTGTTTGTACCGATTCTTCCACCGCGAACATCTCCCTTTCTGTCGGTTGCTCCCCTCGGATTGTCTTAATTCCCTCCGTTGTTGAGAACTTCAGCACCACGTGTAATGTCGAAGGTACAACCTTCATGTCATGTTCCAAGGCCTACCGAACAGTGCATTGTACCTCATTTCGCCTTCTATGACATAAAACTTTGTTCGCTAAATTGTCCTGGCTGCATTGACTGGAAGAACAATCTCTCCATTCTTAGTCTCACTTGCTATGTTGAATCTATTTAGAACTCGGACTGCCATACAATTTGATCCACCAAACCCAATTGCTCCACCACCTTCCACCAGATGATATTGGTCAAGCTACCTAGCTCAATCAAAATTCGCTTAATCTGAAATTTATTAATAAAAACATAAACTACCAATGCATCATTATGAGATTGAATGATGCCCTACGTGTCTTTTTCATTGAAAGATTTCATTTCCTCCAGTACGTAATCTCTGGCCCTCTTCTCTCAAGTTATTGAGACTTTCATTTTTTTGTGGTCATGACGGATCCCTTCGGAACATCCATCCCTTTGATAATCATGTTTATAGCACGCTGGGGTTCGACCAGATCCACTTGCTTGTTTGATTCTCTATTTTTGTAATTTTCCTTCGCTCAATCACTTAGTAGTTTACGTAGATGACCATTTTTCAACAACTGGCCACTTCATCCCTCAATTGACAGCAATCATCTGTTCGATGACCATGCGTACTGTGGTAATCACAAATCAAATTCAGATCTCTCTAAGCTGAGTCTGTCCGGAGTGGTATCGGCCATCTTGTCTCCTTAATATGCCCAATAGTCGAAACAAGTCCGGCCGCACCAATATTAAAATTGTACTTGGAAAGTCTCAAATTTCTAACATTGTTAGAAGAAGCTCCACCAGTATCATTTTTGAACTGAAAACCCCTACTGGTAGACCCTTGGTCATTACGTATATCTCTTTTATCAGATGGAAAATTGTGATTGTTGCGACCCTTATCCGATCTAAAGTTTGACCTCTCTGTTTTCCCGTAGGGTTGATATCTTTCTTTTGAAGATTTCAGCTCCGACTCACCTACCCTCTTTAATTTATTAAAAATTTTGTTCCGTCCTGCTAACCCCGGGGGAAGTTCGAGTTGATCGTCCTCCACCAGGAATTTAGACTCATACCTATTATGTACGTCTGCCCATGTTACCGTCGGTAATTCCAACAAGTTCTCCTTTAATTTAAACGAGGCACTGGAGCTCCTAGAATTTAACCTCTTGGTGAAAGCTTCAGATGCCCATTCATCAGGTACTTGAGGAAGGATCATTCGTTCCTTTTGAAACATTGTCATGAACTCACACAATAACTCTGTATCCTTCTGAGCAATTTTAAATATATCTGTTTTCCTTGCTTGGACCTTTCGAGCCCTGGCATGTGCCTTTATAAAAGCATCTGCAAGTATTTCAAATGAGTTAGTATAATGTTCAAGAAATATAGAATACCAGGTCATTGTTCTCTTAGACATAGTTTAGCCAAATTTCTTTAGCAATGCTGATTCGATCTCATCCTGATACATGTCATTGCCCTTCACCGCACAGGTGTATGATGTCACATGCTCCTGTGGATCCATTGTTCCATCGTTTTTCGAGAGATCAGACATTTTAAACATCTTTGGTATGAAATTCGATGATGCACTTGGTGGGAATGGAAACTAGATGTATCTCTTCAAGTACTGTCCCTTCAAGATCGGAGGCGCTCCAGGAATCTAATCTACCCGTGAATTGTAGGTTTCAACCTTCTTTTCATTAGTATCCACCCGTTTGGTCAAAGCTTGGAGCAGCCTCAAAACCTCAGAAGACTCATTAGGACCCGATACATTGCCATTTTCATCAACCCGATCCTCCTCCCGACCTGGATAGTCATTGCGGATGGGAAAAGCCTCATCTGTCGCACTTGCTCCGCTGCTTTTCTTTTGCAACTGGGTTATAGCCTGATGTTGCTCCTTCAGTATGTTAAGATTCCGGGCCAAATTTATCTGACCATTCTCATCATTGTCCGGTGTTTTTTGACGTGACCTTTTAAACCCCTAGGGCGAAATCACGGAGTTATGATTCAATGGATCAACGGGAAGAACGTCATTCATTGGATCGACGGGTAGAACGCCTTTGTTATTGAGGTTGTTAGCAACATTGTCACCGTTGTTGTTGTCCTTGTGGTTGCTAACCTCAACTTGAATATCACTAGCCATACTATAAGTACTTTGTATTAACTTGAAACCACAAAATCTCGAAACAAACAAGTGAAATTTGAATTTGAATAGATCGCCACTATTATCCTTAGCCCCACGATGGGCGCCAAACTGTTTACCCCAAAAAGGTACAGTTGAATTTATAAGTGGTTTTAAGGATACGTGGGTCGATTTGTAAATAAATGTGATAAGCAATTAACAATAAGTAAATAAATAAAAATAATAAGCAAGTAAATTAGCCTGAGATAACATGATCTTGACTGAAACTACCCAATAAATTTGGTCCGATCCTTAGCTGATTTGCTTCGGGTCTGAGCCAATTGTGAGAGCTTAACAATTGTGATAACAATGGAATCGTGCAAGTATCAATAATCAGAATGATATGCCCTTCTAATATGAATGTTGGTCTCCTTTTATAGCTATCAATACAAGATATTTATGCCCGAGAATCATTCTCTAATTAAATAAAATTAAACGAGAGTAACGATGACTTAATGAACAAAGAGTAATGGCTGGCGCCATATCCGAAATGAGTAGGCGCTGAGCTCCTTCAGTCTTCCATCCGATGTTACCAGGTCCGGTCGCTATCCGGTGCCACCTGGTTCGTCTGCCATCCGGTGTTGTTTCGACATCCGAGCTCACCCTTGGTGCAAAGCATCGTTGTTTTATTCGATTTCTACACCTAAATCATGCCACGTGTCATGCCGGTTTTTACCGTATACACTTCGATCTCCGGATGGATAGTGATTCATAGGAACTAGCAGGTCCTTCAAGTTTCGGAGATTCTAAAAGTTAATATTATTCAAATTTTGAATCCTCCTTTGTTATGCGTGTGAAGGCTCCTTCGGATAGTAATTACCACTACCTAAACTATGAGGCTTATCATTCATTTGCTACGTGGCTCTTGGGCCCTCCCACTCTATATGGTACTACATCAAAAAATTAAATACTTAACACTCTAGTAAATGGAAATACCATTTAAGCTAACATTTGCGTGGCATTCTCCCAATGTAAGTGTATAAGTCTTCGATTTTAAAATATCTAATTGAGTCATATTACAAAAACATTTAACATAATTATCCAAAAAAATATAGAAATGAAAATTTTAAAATAACAAATGGTAAGAAATGGATATGAACCCACATTTCGAGACAAATGAATCTTGGTCTCCATACCTCTACTTACATTTCAATAACTACCGAGATTTCGTTCGCAGTTCTTATTGCATATAATTGTAGTACGGAAAGTAAATAAATATTACAAGTGTTCGAAAGGATAAACAAACAGTCAATATTACAATTGTCGCACGCTTGTTGAGTGTTGAATCTTGATAACCTAAAATCAAGAAACACTAAATTTGGATTGTTACAACTGTGGTTGAGTCGAGAGATAGCTCTCTATCATTAAGACAAAATTGCCCTGTATATATCATTTTACGTTCTGGACAATAGTCTCCCAAGATAAAACAGCAACTTAACAAATGAGCAAAAGAAACTCAAGTGTTACTTTGAAGAACTTAGAGTAACGAAATGATGATGGATAGTAGGAAGAAGATTTCTGTTTTGTTTTTGATTTTCTGTTTTTGTCTAGTCTCAACAATTGAGTCAAAGGCTTCAATATATAGTGCATGGAGGGGGACTTCTCAACTGCCCAACTAATGGTTGTTAATGTCAATTAGTGAGGAGTAATTCAGCTAAGTAAATGACTGAATTAATGTGCAACGTAATGGAGCTTTAGTAAGGATTTATTCAGCCATGTAAATGACTGAATTGATGTGCAGATTAATGGAGTTCTAACGCTCCAAAACCAACCTAAAAGGCAGAAGTTCTCTTCCCAATTTTATCTTTCATGAAATTTCAGGGACCAAACTGTAAATATTAAGCAATTTGGGTCCAAAAATATAATATCAGAAGAAGCCCAAAGCCCATGACCCACGATCCAAGCCCGGACCAGAAGGGACGGGTGGGCGGCGGCGGCGCGAGTGTGGACTTAGTCTTGAACTCAAGCACATCTAGGTCATCCCTCCTTCAAACATATGGGTTACCCCTTGGGGTCCCAAACCCTTAGCCAATTTTGAGATTTATAAAATGAATAAATCTTCCTTCCCCCACCGATGAGGGAGAATTGTTCCACACCACATTTTCATACTTCAAACACCTCACTTCGTGGACCAATATCTCTTTTATTTCTCAATAAAATTTGACGATCCTTGGCCCTACGGTCATCTACTCACTTAGTAGATTATGCACATGTGAATAATCAAAGCTTCAAACATGTGGAACCCTAGTATTTAAGTCATTAAAGATGGGTGGACGCAACTCCCACCAAAGGAAATTTCCAACAATCCCCTCTTGAAAGAGATTTTGGCTCACTCACAAGGTGCATATTTCCAACAATATTTCAGCGGACCGATGTTACATAAGGAGATGTAGCTTCAACTTTGAACCTTCCATAGTTAAATACCATCGGACTTACTTACTGTGTGGTGAACATGGTGTCTTGAACCGTCAATGTTTAGTGTAAGCCAAGTCAATAGTACCAACACAACAAATTCCCTTACTCTTTTCTTCGTAATGTTTTGTCCGTTGTGGCCGTGGACACTTCTTGGATTCTTAAGTGCGTTAATTTGAGGTGGCCTGTCCTTGCACTTAAATAGGTGATCTCCTACAAGGTATCCTGCTATACCTCACTTCACAAGTGTTAGGAATCATTAAAAGTTTTTCCAACCTTAACCTCAACCGTTTGAGGATCGTTAAAGGTTTGGAAGCTTAACCTTTACCCACCATGCAGGTAGCACTTTAATGTCTATCGCGGGAACAACTTTGGATTCATGTTTTCTTACATAAATCATCATCCGAAGTGCTCTTGTTTCCACCGAAGCGCTCAACTGAACATTTTGCCACTTAGTTTTCCCATTGAACCAAATTCTTGGGATCTCCAGTCAGTATGGTTGGGTTACCACTGCAAAGGTTCGTATTGTTTGGATTTTAAGCCTATTCCCCTAGACAGGCAGAATTCTTGATCTTCGGGTAGTCCCTTAGTTAAAGGGTCCGCTATATCCTTTGATTAGTAATCAAGGAAGTGACATCTGTGATGATCAACTGCCATACGGTTATATGTCTCCGACAAATCCGACAGATCTGTCCAGACGCCATCATCTGTGCCCTTCCTAAAGCCGACCGGCTAGCCACAGTGTATAACTGCTGAAGGCATGGGTTTCTCCCGATAAGGGACGTCCTCTAAGGAGTCATAAAGTTACTCAACTTTTTTCATGCTTTATTTAAAGCGATAAACTCTGATTCCATCATGAATCGGTCGATGCTTTGGTTTTCTTCATATCCGATGTCCAGTTTGCATCACTGTGTTCTCCTAGAACCGCTGGACATCTAGAATACCATAATCTGTAGATAAACGAATATTTCAGATATCGTCATATCCCACTTAACGCCTTCTATTGATCATATTTTAAAATATGAGTGCACATTAGTTCAACTGATCTACTTTGTAGGCCGATACCAAGTCGGGTGTAGTGTGTAACATACATTGAACTACATGTGACCTACGCATATCTCTCCTTGTATATGGGTGCACCATGATTCCAATCAGTTATATGATTCATATCCATTGGTGGCTTCAACGAGACTATCAACTATCTCATAACTGAGTTTGGAGTTAGACCAATCCGTTAGATGTCTTAGAAATCCCAATTCTAATATGTCATATGTGATCCCCATATCTTTCATATCGAGACTTTTGTTTCAATTTGACTTCCACTTTCAGACTGTTGGTTTTCCAACTTCAGAGTCAATGTTTCTGTTGTCAGATTCATTATTTCTATTTCACCTGAAACTTCCAAGACCAAAATGTAAATATTTCAGGGACCAAAATGAAAGTTCAAGAAGAAGCCCAACAGTCCAACAAACCAACTCTGATCCTCCCCTTTCAACTCTCTAGTTAGGAAGGTTGTCTCAACATCCATGTCACGCAAGACTGCAATGGTCCTAGATGTTAAGTTATTCACAGGGGAGCACATGTCCAAGTAGTCGAGTCCTTTACACTCGACAGTAGATCCATTTATTTTGTACTCAATTTGAGTATCCTCTTTTACAACCCAAAGGTTCTTTTCCCGAATGAAGGTCAACTATTACACAAGTATGGTTCTATCTGATGGAATCTATTTCTCTATCTGCAACTTCTTTCCAAAGAAGCGTTTCTGGAGATGACAATTCTCTGTTAATTGTCCATGGTTCATTCTCAAACATACAAGCTAGAATGCCTGGAACAAGTCTTTGTCCCCTCTTTGCTCCGTCTCAGTTCAACATCTAGAATCCCTGAGTTCTGTAGATCTGGAATATTAAATTCCGGATAGTCAGCAACTTCTTAGTCCTGTAGATACAGAACGTCTAGTTTCGGACAGTCAGGCACTCGCGGGTTCTTGTTAACCTCGAGCAATTACTTTTTTTTCTTCTCAAGGAAAGTTATTCTCAAAGAATTCAGCATTCTTTGACACCAAGAGGCGATAAGTACTACTGTTATTTGCAGATCCAGTGGATATGCAATTTACAGTCTTAGGTCCAACTTGACCTGTTCCGGTATTCCAACATCTACCAAGTCACCGCATAACACAACATTTGTAGGTCGAATCCTTTCCATGTTTCACACGCAAGGTTATTCTTATCCTTATGCGTAGTTCTGTTGAGAATCGCATTAGCGGTAAAGATCGCCTTGCCTCACATATTTTGGGCATACGGCTTTGCGCTTAGCTAACACCGTTAGAATGAGGTAAGTAATGAGCAGTCGTTTGATGAACGATGTTTCACATTCTCCCCCTCTATCACTACGAATTCTTCAATCCGTAGGCTTAGTTGATTTTTAACTTCTGCTTTGTAGCACTTGTCTGCTTCAACAGCTTCATCTTTGTTTTTCAACAATCAAAGGATGCAATACGTTGTACCATCATCAATAAAGATCACAAAGTACTTGTCTCCCCCCTCTTTTTTGTATAAACTTCAAATCACCCATTTAGGTGTGACTAAGTTCTAGAGGAGCGGTGCTTCTTTCGCTATTCCTTTGACGGAATGAAAAGGTGATTTTTCCTCTTTGCCTACCTCATATTTAGTTTGAGGGTTTATGTCGACAGAAGGCAACAATCTCAAGTTCATTAGCTTTTGAACGACTTTCTATTTAACGTGTCTTAATCTATGATGGCATAGATGCACGAATTACAAATATATCATTCATTTGGCTACAGACATACTGTACCATTCTTAGTTATTACAGACCTGTTGGACTAGTCTCAAACCAGCTTGACCAACAGCGTCCCTTAAACCAAGTTTGGGACATGTATCACCTCCTTTTAGAGTGATCACATTCCCTGAAGTCCTATTGAGGACAACTTCTCCAACCCCTTTTACTTTAGAGGTGGCGTTGCTTCACATGAACAACCTCTTGCCCGTGGTTAGGGCGTAACCGGATTATATGTGATATGGATATTCTGGCCCACTCAAGTTGTTTTGGAAGACTGAGTGTCCAATTTCTTTTCTGCCTTTCTTTTAGCCTTCAGATCATTTAAGACCTGGAAACTCTGGCCCACCTCATTAGGTGTCTATTACTTTTATGCCTTTCTTCTGGCCTTCAGGTCATTTAAGACTCTGGAAATTCTGACCCACTCCAGTCGCCCATAGGCTTTGTACGACTGAATGTCCAATATCATCCTATCAAATGAAGGATCTTCTGTCAAATAGTGTGATAGGTTCAACGTCTTAAGATAAGTAATTATATTTTAGTCTTATACCCTTGAGATTGGTGCCCATACAATACTTGGCGCTTGCTTAAGAGTGGTAACAGTTTTTGCACAGTCAGTGGATCTCTTTCCTTCGTATGTGCGAACATACTTTATACACTTTAAATTATTACACCCAAAAGAACGAATCTTTTAAGTCGTTGTTTACAATAGTCCAATCTTTAAACGGGAAGGAAGGTGAGATTAAACTTCTGATTTTAAAGCGTAAGGAATATAATTTAGTTCGGGAAAACATTTTCATATTTTAAGCCCTTTTTAATCAGATATCATTTAATCTTATTTTTGACAAGGAAGAAAAATTACTTATCCCAATCTCTTATTCTGGCCCACTTCAGTCACTCCGTCGGATTGAGTGTCAGTTTCCTCCTTACCATAATTCGTATCCTTTGTCTGGGATAGATATAGGCCCTCTGCTACATGATAGAACAACATCTTCAGCTTTCTTCTCTTGTCCCAATTGACATCCTCAGCCTTTCGTGGGCGCTTGTTCCCACCACTCTCGGGAGCGGTGACACCATGAACACCTTTACCTTCAACAACATAATCAAAACTATCTTCTACCAGAAAACCACAGCTATAGCCAGGTTTGGTCACATAACTGTTGACCGACATTTTTCGAACACTAATACAATCTTGTCTTTAAATTGTTGCATATAATTGTCGTACGGAAAGTAAACAAATATTACAAGTGTTCAAAATGATAAACAAACAGCCAATATTACAATTGCCGCACGCTTGTTGAGTGTTGAATCTTGATAACCTGAAATTAAGAAACACTAAATCTGGATTGTTACAACTGTGGTTGAGTCGAGAGATGGCTCTCTGTCTTTAAGACAAGATTGCCCCGTATATATCCTTTTACGTTCTGGACAATAGTCTCCCAAGATAAAATAACAACTTAACAAATGAGCAAAGAAAACTCAAGTGTTACTTTGAAGAACTTACAGTAACTAAATGATGTTGGATAGTAGAAAGAAGATTTCTGTTTTGTTTCTGATTTTTTATTTTTGTCTAGTCTCAACAATTGAGCCAAACACTTCAATATATAGTACATGGAGGGGGACTTCTCAACTGCCCAACTAATGGCTGTTAATGGCCATGTAATGGAAATTAGTGAGGAGTAATTCAGCCAAGTAAATGACTGAATTAATGTGCAACATAATGGAGCTTTAGTGAAGAGTTATTCAGCCAAGTAAATGACTGAATTGATGTGCAGATTAATGGAGTTCTAATGCTCCAAAACCAACCCAAAAGGCAGAAGTTCTCTTCCCAATTTAGCCCAAATCCCATGACCCGAGATCCGAGCCCAGATCGGATGGGACGAGCGGGCGGCGGCGGCGCGCATGTGGACTTAGCCTCGAACCCAAGCATGTCTAGGTCCTCCATCCTTCAAACACATGGGTTACCCCTTGGGGTCCCAAACCCTTATCCAATTTTGAAACTTATAAAATGAACAAATCTTCATTCCCCCACCGATGAGGGAGAATTGTTCCACACCATATTTTCATGCTTCAAACACCTCACTTCGTGGACTAATATCTCTTTCATTTCTCAACGAAATTTGACGATCCTTGGCCCTATGGTCATCTACTCACTTAGTAGATTATGCACGTTTGAAGAATCAAAGTCTCCAACATGCGGAACCCTAGTGTTTAAGTCATTAAATATGGGTGGATGCAACTCCCACCAATGTAAATTTCCAACGGTTCTGTGGGTAGATCGATCGAAAACATCACAAAAGTTTGTCTCCACGGTTATTAATGTGAATTGCATCGAACTTAGGAAGATGCTCTTTCCTTTCTAATTTATGTAATATTTTTATTACTTCATCTACCTCGGATTATTTATCGTGGTTACTAAAAATAGTTATCTCAAATTATTTATCATTTTAGAAGTTCAAGACATAATTAATTAATTTTTTTCATTTTACCCTTTTTCAGTAATAAAAATAACAAATAAATAGAGTAAATATTTAATGGATAAAGATCATAACTTAGACATATAAAATGGTAAAGTATGTTAAATAAACAGAGTAAATATTTAATGGAATATTTGTTAAGAGGCGTGTAAACAAAAAAATAACAAATAACTTGAGAGAGAGAGAGTAATATTAAATACTTCATCCGAATAAAAAAAGTGTTTACTTAGTCATTAGCACACCCCTTAAGAAAAAATATTAACTCCTAAAAAAAATAGATAATTTGACTAAAATGCCCCTAATAAATAGGTATTGAAATTTGGTCATCTAACCCTTAATAAGCACAAAGACACTATTCTTGAATAAAAAAATAAAGGCTAAGTGGACACTTTTTTTTATCCGGGGTATAAATACTCCATACGTCTCAAATTATCCGTCGTGGTTATTAAAAATAGTTATCTCAAATTATTTATCTTTTTAGAAGTTCAAAGCACAATTAATTATTTTTCTTTATTACACTCTTACTAAAATTTTGTCATTAATTGAGATAACACAAAAATAAAATAAATATTTAATAAAGATAGATGATAACTTAGATATAAATAAAATAAAATTGATCAAATAGCTCTCTTAATTAATATTTCTTAAGATTGTGTAAATAAAAAGATGACAAATAATTTAAAGTAATTATTTTAATAACCACTATAGATAATTTCCAACGGATGAAGTAAAATTCCCATATTAATTTCGTCACGAATTGTATAATTCAATATTCAATATTCAATATTTGGCATTAACAATTGGGTAGAGGTGTCATTAATTACCTAAAGAAGGCTTTCTTCTTAGGGAGCGGAGACCAAGAAAATTGAAAACCACTAACGACACGCATTAATTACTCACTCCGTACTTCACGACCACCAAACTAAAGCATAGAAGGCGTGTTGCATCTCAATTCTACTAGTTCAACTCTCCAATGTGGTGGTGTATTTCTGGCCGCCCATTATTTTCTTAAAAAATTATTTCGACTTAGGCCAACTTTAACATGATTTAAAATCATCATATTCAATCAGTATGATTTGAAGTTAAAATTTTATTTGATTATACAATTTAGATTTTTTAAGTTAATATTTTCTTCTCATAAATATAAAAACTTTTCTAATTCTTATATAATCTTATTAAATAAGTAAATTATAACTTATAACAAAGTTAATATGATACTAGAAGACCTATTAACACTCAAAAGTAATTTAAATATTTAGCCGAATTCAGTGACAACCAAACTGTTCCAGAGCCGAATTTACTCCTAGCCCTCGACTACCAGAACTTCATCGGCTACTAAGGCATCTTAGTCGAGTTGTTAGTTAGAGGTACGACTGGGATCCACTCAGATGCGGACGCTTCAACGACCAAGTCAAAAGGGTTTCTGGACCCCTAGAAGCGGTAACAACCAACAACAGCTAAAAGAAAGGGCCATTATCCGAGCAAGAGGAGTAGAGGGCGAGAAAATCGACACCACCTCCCCCATAGTCGGCCATTGAACTTAGTGGGTTACTTGATTGCTGACATGGGGGGATCACGTTGTACAATTTTTTTTTCCTTTTTTGTACTATAAATAGGATCATTCTTTGTATATACAAACACAACCAATCAATCAAACAACTCAATTTTTATCTATCTTTATCCTTTACTTTATTTATCATTTACTTTATTATACTCAACTGCATTCATGTTTCTTACATCTTAGTTTACTCATACCACCATCCTAATGCTTTCTAGAGTAGTTGGGGAACCCATTGCTGGAAATTAGAGTTCCGTTTCCAGCCCAAAATCGCTTAAGTTAAGGAATCAATTTGTCTCCCAATACGGTCAGCCGATAAAATGACAGAGAACAGAATTCGGGGCGAGAACAAATTTGACACGCCCAGTGGGACCATAGGTGAATTAAATTCTGAACAAAATTCGATTCTCCAGGCCAGGATCATTCTTGGCGTATGCGCCTAAGGTCCGGTAAGAAAATGAACCCCGAGTCCAGTCCACATCCTAAACAAAACCCTCCCAGAAGGAACAACGAATCAGCATCCTCCTTGGGTATGCCTACATCGGTTGATACCCCTCCACTTCCTCCATCAACCCAAGCCGTGGAAGAATCTAGTCAATCTGAAGGTCCAACCGTAATGACCACGTCTTTTATTAGACAACAGATCGACTTGGGCATCCACGATATTATGTACCAAGTTTCTAAACGGTTGGCTGATATTGTGAAGCCGATGGTACATAATGAGGTTCAGCAAGCGAGGGAGATGAAAACCAATCGAATGCACCTAGGAGAATGTTCGGCTAGTTCTGCCATCCCTCTGACGAGCGGTGTTGTTCAACATGAGACCGTGACTCCCGGTGTTATTCCTCAGTCGCATGTGTATCAGCTAGTGCCTACTCAGGTGCAACCAGGCCCAATCGCTTGGCAACCAGCACACTGCATGGTCACCGCCGAACCTTGGAGGGCAAAATGTGCCACTTGACCAAGCGAATCTGCAGTATGGGCAGATCAACATGGCTCGGAGACCAGTTCAGGCTCCAGGACCCTTTGGATTCCCACTCGTTATGTCATACATTTCAATGAACGGCCCTACGATGCAGGCGAACAATATTGGCCAGCCGAATTGGCAGCCGATAGCCCCTGGCTATGACTTAGCTCGGCAATCTGGTGACGTTGTTTACATCGGAATACCATTCCAGGAGTCATTTCCAGTACCCAGCCCATACCTTCCAAAAAGTATAAATTTTCTAAGAACAGCCGACGTCCGAGGAGAACAGCCATGGAATACTGTTCCACCTTATCCTCAGGCTCCGTTAGCCGTTCCAGGAGCTCAGGTTGCAGGCTTTGGTGGCCATACCCAACATCAGCAATTGGGAATTACCCCACCTATTGGTAATGGCCAGCAGACCTCCTAAAACCTTCAAAACCATGTCCAACAAAGTGCAGAATTGAGACCGCCAGTGCAAAATGCCTACCAGCCGAATCCAGTCGAGAATCGGCAGGGGACATCACAACTGATAAACCTAGAAATTATTGCTAATACCATGCAGAGGTACTTCGGCATCCAACTGAAACCTTTGGATATGCCTATTTATAAGAAGCTTTATCCCGATTGGGTAGATCGGATAGCACCTTTGTCGAGGGTCTTCAAAACACCGGAGTTTTCCATCTTCTCTAAGGACGATGGCAAATCCACTATCGAGCACATCAATAGATATACTGCCCAATGCGGCGAGGCTGGCCAGAATGAGTATCACAAGTTGTAGTTATTTTCTCTCTCTCTAACGGGAACAACCTTCGTATGGTACTCCTCTTTGGCTCCTGATTTCGTACAGAACTAGGCTGACATGGAGGGTTGCTTCCATGATAGGTTCTATTGGTCCCAACCTCAGGTTACCGTGACTGATCTAACTAATCTCAAGCAGTAGGTCGATGAATCGACTGCCGATTTTATCGAGAAATTCATAAAGAATATTGGGAAATGCACCGTACACTTCCCCGAGTCTGAGTGTGCCCATATGATAATCAACAACATGCACCCTCAGTTAAATGAGAAATTGGTGGGAAATCCTGCTCTGACCTGAGCTAGTTAGCCGAAAAGGCTAGCCAAATAGAGCAGTACATTCAGGAGAAGGAGCGGAGAAGAGCCAACCAAAATCGAGGCTCCTACTTGGTATCCATCATTGAAGTGGATGAGTCCGACTCAGAGTCAGCCGATTGCGCGGCAGACGCAATGGTGGCTGAGATTGTTAGGGGTAAGGTTTACTCTTGCCCAGCCTTTAAAGCTATAAAAGGCAAGGAGACGAGTTCATCCGATGGCAGGGTCGGTTACTTGTTTGACATCACAAAGGCAGATCAGATCTTTGATCATCTGCTCAAAGATAAGCAGATTCAGCTGCTTGATGGTCATAGGATTCCGCCTGCCGAGGAACTCAAAGATAAGAAGTACTGCAAGTGGCATAATTCATACAGCCACTCTACTTCTAATTGTGTGGTTTTCAGAAAGGCGATCCAAAAGGGCATCAAAGAGAGGATGTTCAAGCTAGCCGACAAGAGTATGGCTGAAATGTCCATTGATACCGATCCATTTCCCGCGGTACCAATATTTATGGTATCTTTTGCTAAGCCCGACGAGTCAAGGGACACCAAAGGGAGATAGCCGATGAAAAGGGTGTGGGTCCCAAAGAAACCTACCGAATGGGAGAAGGCCACAGCGACCTATATGTTCAACTGGTTAGGCAGCCTACATGACATTCGCGATGACAGGCAGCCAGCTAGGAGCAGTTTTTATGGCCGCCCTAAATACTCGAGGGACGTTGAACGAGAACTTCAGGAACAAACCATGAGGTTCAAGAGGGTCCCTATCAGCATCAGGCATAGGCCTGGGGTGCAAGTACGGATGCCAGCCAACCGGCAGCCAAGCATGCCTCGAATAGATGAAGAACTACTCCCTAAAACTAAACAGATGGTGGTCGAGTTTAACGTAAATGATGGTGTTTCGTCCTTACATATCACGACGAGAAATGAGGACCAGAAGAGTCCCCAGAGAATTATTAAACCAGCCGCTAACACAAAAGAGGGGAAGTGGTTTGTCAATCAAGCTCCCGAATAGAAAGAGGCACCACCGAGAGTCGCATCCAGGACTCAGAAAAAAAAATGCAATGTGCCAAGGCCCTTGCGTAAGATGTAATAGACATTGCATCTAATTTCCAACACCAAGGCAACCACAAATCAGGAGATTCATGAGTCTGCCATAGCCGAGGCTATCGAGCGGGCATTCGGATCAGTTGCTTTAGAGGCAATGTCACCTGAATGAGAGACGTCGGGTCAACCAGAGCTGAATGAACAGCCTATCGACAACTCGACAGAGGAACCCCGGTAAGAGAAAGTGGCCCCGGATGGACCTCTAACCAAGGAAATCCCACAGATCGTGCTGAGGATTCAGTCAGTGGATCACCAGCTGATTCTTATTTGTCTCCAGGAAATGGAAGATATGAGCTTCTGGTCAGCCGAATTGGATAAATGAAAGGACTCTATCCTCGATTTATTTAGCCATGACTTGGTTGATGAGATGTGGGCAGACATTGAAATGGTCAGCCTAATTCCATGTGAGTTCTGGGCCAGCCGCTCCGCGCTGAATAGCCTAGAAGGTGATGTTTGCGTAGAAGACACAGAATATGCAACAATAGTCGATGCCCCGGCTAGGGATATTTTGAACACCGTATTTGGCGCACCTATAGAAGATATGGTTAAACACCTCAAACCCATTTACATCAAGGCTTACATTAACGGCAAAATTATTAGTCAAGTGTTTGTCGACAATGGGGCTGTGCTGAATGTGATGTCGCTGCTTACCTTGAAGGATATTAACAAAATAATGGAGGATCTCATCCCAACTAACATGAAAATAGCTAACTTTATGGGAGAAGCCTCTGAAGCATTGGGGATTCTAGTAGCATAAATCATTGTAGGTTTAGACGGTCAGTTATGTCTTCTTTGTAATAGATGGCAAGCCGTCCTACACCATTCTGCTGGGCAGGGGTTGGATTCTTACCAACTGATGCCTTTCATCTACCATGCATCAAAAGCTCATCTTTTGGGAAGGAGATAAGATAGAAATCATCCCAGCGGATAATAACTCGTTCCGACCATGGGTTCAGAACATAGAAACTGTCATATATTCACCTTATGTGGCTCCCATAGCCGTCACAGAACAATATGAAGAAGGATCTTGGGAATCATGTACTCTTACCTCGTGAGGGTTTGAAATAAAATAATTAGCCGAACCACGTCTTACCTTGGAGGATTTAAATAGTTGAGAAAACCCAAATTATACGTGACCTGTGGCATTGGCTGACCGCCCTAAGTTCTGAGGCAAGGATAGCTGAGGCATCGCAGATGGGGAACCACAACAATGAACCAATGCTTACAAACAATGAAGTTGAGCTGCCGATGGAACTTGAATCGCCCATAAGAAGTGTTATGCCTAGTTTTGAGTCTTAAGATCCTTTGGAAGATATCAACTTGGGAACTGAAGAAATCCCTCAGCTAACACATATTAGTGGTTTACTGAAGGAAGAAGACAAACAAGGCATAACAGCCCTTCTACTGCAGTATAAAGACTGTTTCGCATGGGATTATCATGAGATGCCTGGGCTGGCACGTATTTGGTAAAACACAAATTGCCAATCAAGGAGGGTTTCAAACCCCAAAAATATCCACCCAGAAGGTATCAGCCTCAGTTGATGCCTCAAATCAAAGCCGAGATCGAACGACTGCTGAAAGTCAGGTTTATCATAACAGCTAAGTATGTGGAATGGTTGGCAAACGTCGTACCAGTCAAGAAGAAGAATGGCAAGGTTCGGGTATGTATTGATTACAAGAACCTAAATCTAGCCACTCCTAAAGATGAGTACGTCATGCCGATAGCCGACATGCTAGTCGACTCAACAGCCGCTAATAGTGTATTGACCTTCATGGATGGATACTCTGGATATAATCAGATATCGGTAGCCGAGGACGACAATCACAAAACTACCTTTAGATGTCCAGGAGCGTTGGGCATTTACGAGTGGGTAGTTATGTCAGTTGGTCTGAAGAACGTTGGTGCCACTTATCAAAGGGCAATGAACACCATCTTCCATGACTTGATCGGCAAGACTATGGAGGTTTACATCGATGATGTAGTAGTGAAGTCTAAGGACTTCAAAGATCATTTAGCCGATCTTGAACAAGCATTAAAAAGAATGAGGATCCATAATCTCAAAATAAATCCAGCCAAGTGCGTGTTCTGAGTATCGGCTGGCAACTTCCTTGGCTTTTTGGTACACAAGAAAGACATCGAGATAGATAGTAACAAAGCCAAGGCAGTAATGGGATCCGCGCCACCTAATACAAAGAAGGAGTTACAAAGCTTATTGGAAAAGATCAATTTCTTAAGGAGGTTTATATCTAACTCGGCTGGCAAAATGAAGGCTTTCTCACCTTTGCTCAGACTTAAAGAGTCAGAAGAGATAGTATGGGGTCCGGAACAACAAGAGGCCTTTGATCAAATTAAAAAGGCCTTAGCTACTTCCCCCGTATTGGTGCCTCTCGTGCCAGAGAAGCCATTGAAATTGTATATTTTGGTTGCAGAATTATCTATCGGCTGTTTGCTAGCACAGGAGGCCTATGATGGAACTGAAAGAGCGGTTTTATAATCTTAGACGAATGCTCAATGATGACGAAACTAGATATACTCCTTTGGAGAAGCTTTGTCTGTCTTTGTTCTATGCTTGCACAAAACTCGAATATTATATAATGCCTCATGTTATATACATTTTGTGCAAAGTTGATATTGTCTGGTACTTACTTAATAGACATGTCTTCCAAGGTCAATTAATGAAATGTCCATCAATCTTACCGCATTTTCTCTCGAGTATAGGCCACTCAAGGCCGTCAAAGGTCAAGCAGTAGCCGATTTCTTGACATAACACCCTTGTGTAGACATGGAGGATCCATGCGCCCCTCCTACTGCATGTATAGAGGTCGTGCCGTGGGTACTAACCTTTGACGGGTCTAGAACCCAGAAAGGAGTTGGAGCCGGAGTCATGAAAACAAATCCGAGAGATAAAATGTGGAGGTTCTCCTATCAGCTAGATCCTGAATTGACAAACAACCAAGCCGAATACGATGCTCACATCATGGGACTCAAACTCCTAGTTTCTATGAAGGCGAGGTGCATCGAGATCTGAGGAGACTCTCAGCTGGTGATCAAACAGCTGGTCGGGGAATATGACTGCAAAAACCCAAATTTGTTGGCCCGTCACAGGACGGCTAACAGGTTGTTTAGTGGGTTCGCATCATCCACGTTAAGTTATGTTCCCAGATGCATGAATGTTGAGGCTGACGACTTAGCACAAGAAGCTTCAAGTTTTAGAAAGTCTCTACTCACCCTAGAGCACGATGAATTACCAGCCGAAGTATTAGCCGTTGATCAAATCGACTCATGGAGACAATTACTAATTGACTACCTAAAAGATCCATCCAGTTGCAAGGACCTCACGGTTAAAAGAAGAGCATTGAAATATGTGCTCATTGACGATGACCTCTATAAAAGGAGCGTGACTAGAGTACTACTCAAGTGCATTGCCAAAGCAGAGGCCTTGAGGGTCATGTGAGAGGTCCATGAAGGATTATGTGGATCACATAGAGCGGGGCCATCGATGAAGTGGATGATCTACCGACACGGCTATTGTTGGCCTACTATCACAACTGACTGATTTCAGTATGCAAACGGATGCGGAGAATGTCAGAAACATGGACCAATCCAACGAGTACCAGCCGAATTGCTGCACCCAGTCGTAAAACCTTGGCCCTTCAGAGGATGGGCTATGGACCTCATCGGCAAGATTCACTCACAATCGGCTAAAGGCCACAATTTCGCTACTGATTACTTCACTAAATGGATGGAGGCTCAGCCGATGAAGAGAGTCCATTAGACAGATGTCATTCAGTTTATCCAACACCAGATCATATACAACTATGGTATTCCTGAGATGATTACCACCGATTAAGGGACGATGTTCACTGGTTCTAAGGTGGCAGCCTTTGCTGAGAAGTTCAGTATCAAGATGATCACATATTCACCTTATTACGCACAAGCGAATGGGCAAGTCGAGGCAGCCAACAAACTTATTGTGAACACAATTAGTAAGAATGTGGAGGATAAACCAGGAATGTGGTATCTCACTCTGGATGAAGCCGTTTGGGCAATCAGGAATTCTAAATCTACAGCTACCAGGATGACACCTTATTGGCTAATATATGGCCAAGATGCAGTGTTGTCGTTGGAAATTAATGTCAAATCCTTACGGGTGGCCAAGAAGAACTCTCTAAGTTTAGATGAGTATCAACAGACCATGCTAATGGAGTTAGACCAGCTAGATGAAGATCGACTGATGGCCTAAGAGAAAATCGAAGTCGGTAAACGTAAAATGGCTAAAGCATACAACAAACATGTTAAGCCTAAGAGGTTTGCCGAATGAGACTTAGTTTGGAAAACCATTTTGCCGATTGGGATGAAAGATCGTAAATTCGGCAAATGGTCACCAAATTGGGAAGGACCTTTCGTAGTAAGCCAACGGATCGCCGGCAACGCATATCGACTAATAAACATGCATGACGAAGAAATTGACATGAATGTAAATGACAAGTATCTAAAAAAGTAATATCCTTCGATTTGGGGTATGCATGAATAAACGACAGCCACAGACCGACTGCTTAGTCGCACAAAATAAGTTAATTCCCTCCGACGGGAGATATATGGCTAAATGACAGCCACGGACCGGCTGCCCGATCACAAAATACGGAGAAAGACATTTCTTTCACACGCAAGTGTCGTAAGGTTGATCGCACTGCTCAAGCGAAGAAACGTCATCCCAAGTATTCAAAGATAATGGCCCATCAAATCTGCGAGATTTATTCTAAATTTGCTCAAAAATGCTGAGAGAAATGCTGAAGTTAAAGGGTGGGATATGGATTCCCACATCCAAGTAAACCAAGCACAAAAAAAACAGAGGCGTCACACATACCCGAGCCCAACGTTACAACAGATATCAAAAGCCGACAGTGCGGCGGCATCAAAAGGACCCAAGCGCCTCCATTCGGCTTCTGTGACCAACTTCACTCGGTCCAACCAACCTGAAATAACGAGCGACCTTAGTCGGCCAAGTACAAAGGTTAGCCGAACATCGGCCGCCGGTGAACCAGTCACAAGTAGAAAGAAAGTCATGGTTTATCGGGCTGAGGTACTGAAACAAGAGAGAATCACCTTGTTCCGGCCCATCGTACAGAGTCAGAACCAGTTGTTCATCAACGAAGGCCAAGGCAGGGGTCAGATCACTATCGGCTAGAATGATTTTTTCTGATCTTCGAGACGAAAAAGATGAAGCCATGGTTTCCGACTAAGAAAAGGGCCAAAGATTAGTTGAGAAACCTATGGGGGATACATTTCCTTAAATAACCTTCAGAGGCACGGCTGAGGTTAATTTATTATTTTTAAAAGCACGGTAGAAAATTATTAGAGCCAATTCGTGGTAATGGAGATGCCTCGATAAAAGGGGAAACACAATTCAGAAGTAATCATCATTGCATGCACTGGAGACAAGACGATTGAAGTGACATGTGCGGTTGTCAGACTGAAACGATGGCTACTTTCGGATACATCAACTCAACAGTCACACTCGAGTTAATGTAGGGTCAATTATTAACACTCAAAAGTAATTTAAGTGTTTAGCCGAATTCAGTGACAACCGAACTGTTCCAGAGCCGAATTTACTCCTAGCCCTCGACTATCAGAACTTCATCGGCTACTAAGGCATCTTAGCCGAGTTGTTAGTTAGAGGTACGATTGGGATCCACTCAGATGCAGACGCTTCAACGACCAAGTCAAAAGGGTTTCTGGACCCCTAAAAGCGGTAACGACCAACAACAACTAAAAGAAATGGTCATTATCCAAGCAAGAGGAGTAGAAGACGAGAAAATCGGCACCACCTCCCCCATAGTCGGCCATTGAACTTAGTGGGTTAATTGATGGCTGACATAGGGATCACATTGTATAGTTTTTTCCCTTTTTTGTACTATAAATAAGATCATTCTTTGTATATACAAACATAACCAATCAATCAAACAACTCAATTTTTATCTATCTTTATTATTTACTTTATTTATCATCTACTTTACTTTACTCAGCTGCATTCATGTTTCTTATATCTTAGTTTACTCATACCACCGTCCTAACGCTTTCTGGAGTAGTTGGGGAACCCATTGCTGGAATAGAGTTCCGTTTCCAGCCCAAAATTGCTTAAGTTAGGAAATCAATTTGTCTCCCGATATGGTCAACCGATAAAACGGCAGAGAACAGAATTCGGGGCGAGAACAAAACCTTTCTAAAAAATATAATCTTTATTGATCGAATTTTAATTCAATAAAAAAATTGAACATGAGTTTTTGAAGTAAATTTAGTTGGTAAATAGTTAGTATGAGTAAATTTTGTTATAAATATATTTTATTTATATTTAATCAAAATAGTTGATAAATATATCTACCAATTTATGAATTTTTTTTATAAAAATATAAATTTATGAGTCAAATTTCATATTTAAAAAAATTTAATTATAATTTGAAATCTCAAAACTATGCCTTTTTAAAAAGTTTGAAATTTGAAGTCATGATATGAAGTTAAAATTAAAATGTTATAAATAAATAATAATTTAAAATTAAAATTTTATACATAAATAATAATTTAAAATTAAAATATGAAATCATATCCCATCCAACCGCCTACATATTTATCATTGCTTTCTATCATAATTTTTTAAATTTTTAACTTTTGGTAGTATCCACTTGCTACCTTTTTACTTTAATGCTTTGTATTTTATAGAGAAAAGATATGATAAAAGTCAGAGCAACACGCGGAAACCTGTTATTTTTCCATCGAATAGGAGTAAATGGAAACGCCATTGCTCCATGACTTCTCCGGCGACCACTACCACCAGCTCATTGGGCCCAACGGTGATTACCGGCCCGTTAAAAGCCTGAAAGAATGGTGGACTATCTTGTGGATCGAGACAGTGAAGCTATGGGAGATTGGAGGCCCAATTGCTTTCAATATCCTTTGTCAATACGGGATCTACTCCATTACGGTTGCTTTTTGTGGTCATCTTGGTGCTGTTGAGCTCTCTGCTGTTTCTGTTGCTCAAAATGTTATTGGCACTTTCTCTTTCGGCTTCATGGTTCGTATTCTCTATTTTTCCTTTGCTCCAACTTAATGCACAGATGTCAATATGTACATTTTGGCCAAACTTATTTACCCATATGGCTAAAATATACAAAACTTATACACTGATTATGTATATTACATGTATAGGTATGTATTATGTATATTATACTTCCTTTTCCTTGGTTTTAATTTGTTTGTCTGATTTTGACATGACACGAAATTTAATAAATTAAGGAGGACTTTTTGCATGCTGTTGTCTTAAACTAAAGATATGTAGAATGTACCAAAATATTCTTTATTCTTGTGGATTTAAACATGTCACGCGCAGTGGCGGAGCCATTATTTTTAACAGGGTTAAAAAAATATAAAGAAGTAAACACGTGAAGAACTAAGGGTTCAACATCTACTCTATGTACATATAAAATAATTTTAACTTTACATGTACGTGTAATTTGCCTCTCGATGCTTATTGGCTCTGCCGCTGGTCATGTGGAAAGTCGAAATTAAAGAGTTGTAAAAGAAAAGACATTTTTTTAAACAGACTAAAAAGAAAATTAAGACATACAAATTGAAATGAAGGGAGTGTGTTTTATATGTACATTATGCCTATAAATATACAAAACCTATGCATTTGGTCATATTTGGTAAACTAGATCACTCAAAGACATTGTGCTGTAATTTTCTACTTTACTTTCTTATTTGGGTATTTGTTGTAATATTTCTGTAGTTGGGCATGGGGAGTGCTTTGGAGACACTGTGTGGACAGGCATTTGGTGCTGGGCAAATACATATGCTTGGGGTTTACACACAGAGGTCGATGGTTATTCTATTTTTCAGTATATTCCTTCTGTTGCCAATTTATATTTTTGCAACTCCAGTACTTAAGCTATTAGGCCAAGAACATGATATTGCTGTTCTTGCTGGGAACTTTGCCCTGTTGTCAATACCTGAGTTGTTTTCACTGGCGGTCACTATTCCCACTTCAAAATTTCTGCAAGCTCAGAGTAAAGTTGGTGTGCTGGCTGGTATTGGATTTGTGGCTCTTTTGCTCCACACCCTTCTGCTATGGTTATTCATATATGTATTCAACTTGGGTATAAATGGCGCTGCTTTAGTATTTAATATTACAGGTTGGGCCAACGCAATTGCTCAATTCGTTTATGTGGTTGTTTGGTGTAAGGATGGGTGGACGGGATGGTCTTTGTCGGCTTTAAATGATATTTGGGCATTTGTTAGACTCTCGGTTGCCTCGGCTGTTATGTTATGCCTTGAAATATGGTACATGATGAGTATTATTATCCTCACGGGACATCTCAATGATGCAGTTATTGCTGTTGGATCCCTCTCTATTTGGTGAGTTTTTGTGTCTTTTTTCTCCTCTTTTATAATGGCAGTGTCCAGACTATTTCACCAGAACCTGTTATCTCCCATTTGCACATGTACCCAGAACTGTCTAACGAGACTTAACGTTCTTTTTCATGTGTAATTAACAATTTTAGGGTAGGATGATTAACCGCACAGTGCTTAATCCCGTTAAAATGAAGTTCAACTTTCACTGACAGTGAAGCTACAACTTTTATGTGTAATTAAAAATTTTGTTGTTTTGTGCATAGCTTTCGTTGTGATGAAATGTCGTGAGCTCCTTTATCAAACATGTATCAATCTTCTTCCTTTTTTGTCTTTCAGCATGAATGTTGATGGATGGGAAGCAATGTTGTTCATTGGAATCAATGCTGCTATAAGGTAATTAAGTCTTAAAGCTTGTAGAAAAATGTACTACATTTGTCTTTGGGTTTTTACTAATGCATTGTCGCTCTCTCAGCGTTCGAGTCTCAAATGAGCTTGGGCTAGGGCGTCCCAGGGCTACCAAATATAGTGTATATATAACAGTGTTTCAATCACTCCTCATTGGGATACTCTGCATGATATTCGTACTGGCAGTAAGAAATCATCTAGCCATTCTTTTCACAAACAGCAAGGATCTGATACGAGCTGTTGCTGACCTTGCTTGGCTTCTTGGAATAACCATGGTTCTTAACAGTGTTCAGCCTGTAATATCAGGTGTTGCTTTTATTTCAATTTTACTGTCTCTATGGTTAAAAGCTTCTTCGTCTTTGTAGTCCTTATTGTGATATGGTTGTGGCAAATATTGTTCTGCAGGTGTTGCTATTGGAGGTGGATGGCAAGGTTTAGTGGCTTATATCAATTTGGGATCTTACTATGTTTTTGGTATTCCTCTAGGATACATTCTTGGTTATGTGGCTAACTTGGGAGTCGTGGTAAATAAACTCTCTTTCTGCAAGTTATATATATTAAGTACATCAAATTTTAATCTCACTTTGAATATATAAGCATCTTTTTATAGGAAAACACTTTGTTGATAGAAATTCAATTTATCCCAATTTTGGTTTTGTTTTCTTGCAGGGTCTATGGGGAGGAATGATAGCAGGACTTGCTTTGCAGACACTGCTGCTCTCATTTGTACTCTATAGAATGGATTGGAATAAAGAGGTAAGTGAAACAGTTGGAAATTTGTATCCAATCAAACTCCAAAACATTTCATTTTTGATAATTTTTACTTCTTTGTTGGAATTAGCTGGCCATCCTCTGTAAAATGATTATCCTATAGACGACGTAATATTTTTGTTTTTAAGTTCAAATTTTGTTTGAAAGTCATTGCACAAGGGGAGTTGTTCCAACTACTTCTGAATTTCCCATTCCTCCTCTTTTAAAAGTACAGATGAAGAAATCCTAGCTAAATACTTTTTAGTTTGTGACAGATTTTTGTTGAACCGTCCCTTTCAGTGTGATTTAGTCGTGTGTAGTAATAAGAAAATGGAAATGCAGGTTGAGCAGTCTGCAGAGCGCCTACGCAAGTGGGGAGGTCAAGACTTTGAAGCTGAGAAAACTCTTATTTTAGAGCCTAAGAAGGGCTTACCATAAGAGTAATATTTTGCGGTGACAACTGACATCAAAGGATGCCGAGTCTTCATCTCTGTTTTTGTAAACCAGTTAATGATTTCGGCTAGAATCTACATGTTGTGAATGAAGTTGAGCCTAAATCCATGTCAGATGCTCTTAACATTGTGTGTGGAGGACTGCAAGGGGCTGTAGTTTTAATAGGAATGTAGCTTCAATTTAGAACTTAGGCTAAGATGTTTGTTGTGCTCTTTCTCCTTTCTTGTTGTTACTGATCTATTGCTTTCCACTCTCTTGCTTTTAGTTTCAGCTTATCAGTGAATGACAAAGTCTCCTTTAGCCCCAATTTCTTTATTATCTGTGTGTTCGTTACATTACATTTAAATGTGAGGTCAATTCACAGTTTTGTTGCTCCTATTTTCTTAACTATTATATGTGGTGCCTTGGAAAATCCGTTGATAGTTTACTTTTCTGGACCTTTAGTGAGTATCTCTAATGTCATGAATTGCTGTTTTATAAAAATAAAAAAGGCTGGTTTTTTCTCGTCATATTTCAGTTTAACTACTCAATTAACATTAGAAATAGATCACTTGTACCTTTAGTCATTGATGGACATGCACAGTCGGTGAGTTAGCAACAGTAGATATGAGAAACTTTACTTTGTGCCTCACACCTAAAATCTTACGTTTTGGGGTTCACAGACTCCATTAATTAAATATAGATAAGTCTGTAAAAAAAAAATCGGAGAATGGGTTGGGTGTAAACCTTCCCCTTTCTTTGTGGTTTTTTTTTTCCTTCTCTAAATTCGTGTTATTTGGTCAAGTAGTACGTCCATATTGCACAAAGCTACTATTGTCTTCTTTTCTTCTTCTTTTTAAACATAAGGTTAACTGTTATGGTAAGAGGTTTAGGCATGATCTCGACCAGCATACTGACAATCAACAGGTGAATATATGAAGGATTGAGCACAACAATTAAAACTACTCTTATCATATCATATTATACTAAAAGTCCGAGATTACAGAAGTGTATAGCTTTGTCCACCGCAGAAGCTGAATATATTGCTAAGTCTGTGGGACCCCTCCTTCGAAGGCGCCTAGATAGTGAAAGGATCCCTCCTCACTCTTCTATTTATTTACTTTTGGGGTAAGAAGCAATTCTTTGTTAGCTTTAGACTAGCAATCCGGTTCAAAGCCAGTAGCATGATAATTTTTATATTAGCGGGAAAATTCTCGATCCGCTCCGATCAAGGCTTATAAAAGCATCAACCTCATCCTAAGTCCGACGACTCAGCAGCAGTGCGGAATTGTGTTTCTCGTTTGGATCGTTGATCACTGATCGCAGAGTTACGCCATCAGCATAACCTCTCTGACCATATCCATTACTGACCCCGTATTCACTTACTGTACTTGGAACGGAAGAGAAGTCCCTCTCGGAGCTATTCCCCGGCGTTGTGTCTTCTTTCTCCTCTCTTTAGTGTAAAATTAGATTATCATTTTGCCCCTTAGTAAATTAAATATCTAATAAAATAATAATATTGTAATATAGTAAATCAAAATCTAATTAGCAATAGAGAACATGGTTAGATGGGTTGTCACATCCGATAAAAGAGAAGTAAATAGTCATTGCTCTTAAATGTAAAATAGAAGTCAAGAGTCATTACTCTTAAATTGACATTCGTTTCTTGCCCAAGAGAATTTAATATAAATTTACTGTCCAAAAATGATAAATGAAACAATAAAATGAGAATCCAACCACGTATTATCCAATTAGTTGCTCTGAAGAAAATTTGAAGAGTTGCAAACAAAGTTCAACGTATCCAATTCATTTTAACTATCTGGATGGTCATTCTTCAAATTTTTAATCTAATGATGCATTTAAGAAAGAAATGTCATAACTCATAAGTTATAGGATTGAAATTACACTTACACGAATAAAGTGTGAAATAATTGAGGGCACCTCTCTCAACTTCTCTCTATTCTTTACATAATCTCAAAAATAAAAAAATATTTCTACCCATTTGCGGAGCAGGATGAGTCCTCCTCACCAGCAAATACAAATTACTAGCTATATATGTGTTTGTGGTGTGGAAAACAAGTCATTTGTTGCAATTCAGATCATCTGTATTTATTATATTTGTTAATGTTGGTTTGGTGTTGTGATTCTACCCAACATATTGTTTTAAGTATTAATTTGAATTTAAGAAATGTTGGAACAAATGTCACAACATTCGGACCAACATTTTATGAAAAATAATTTTGCCTTACTTCACGGAATGAAGCAATATTCGTGGAGATATTACTACGATGTAAAAGTGACTTGGCAAGGTAAATAGGAGCTGATGAAAAACGTGGGAAGAACAAGTCAAGGTCGTTGCTATGCTTGAGGAACAAGTCCAAGAAGTTAGAGGATTTTGCTCCATGATCTTCTCCAACAAATCCTATCAGCTGCCCACCTTTCCCTCAACCTACTCAACCAATCGATGAGCTTTTCAAGGAAGACTCTCTACTATAAATAGAGAGGCTACAATAGTGAATCGATATCCAGAATCAGAAATCAAAAATACCAAGAGAGTTATCGGGAATTCATCTCAGAAATCTGAATCACAAGTGTTGTATGAGCGTGTCGACAACATTCTGTCCAACATTATAATTGCTGCTTAGATTCTAGATTTGTTATGTATTGAGCAATTGTAATGAGAAGTTGTCTATGTCTATTTAGGTAGATTTTTCAGGCAGAAGTCATCTGCGACTTCAACATTTAATTCCTTTCCGTTTCATCTTGTAAAATTGTAAAGAAAGGAATTTGTAATTTTTGTATATAATATATATATAAAATACTCTCGGTCATTGACCGTCATAAGTTTGTGTTCTTTAAATTTCTGTTGCATTTACTCTTTAAATTTTCTATTTTATCAAAGTGTTGTCACTGGTGTCAGATGACATTGTCACCGACATTCGGAAACTGAATTGGCATTCGAGTTAGTTTATTTTCGGTTTGTATTTATTGTTCTGTAGCATACCCGGACCTAACAATATTCATTAATGAAAGAGTATATATACAATTTCCATAATAGGGCTTGTACAATAATTGTACAATTATGGTAATTGTACAACTCTAATTTAATTACAACAAATCATAATCTAAAATAGACTACTAAACCGTGATATACACGGCATGCATATACCGTGTATATCACGGGATTTAACAGCCCATTATGCAACAATCTACCCGTGATATACATGGCGTATATACCGTGTATATCACGGGTATTTATCAATCATCATGGTTATGGGTGAGTTGGTTGAAAATTTGGAATTAAATTTCATTTCTTATCAATAGAATTTTTTGGGTATATTATTTCATGATTAAATTTTTTCTATATAGTATTTGATAATTCATAATGTTGATATAATCCTTGCTTGATTCTACACACAGAACCTCCACCTGGAGGAAGGAGTTATAGATAATTGCACTGCTTATTGTTTGAAAAGAGATTTTATCTCTTGATACATAAAAAAATGTATTCTTCAAAGTGTCATTTTTCTTTCTTTACAAGTTCTAGCCTTTAGGTTGCGAGATTCCTTACTGTAAAATCTGAACGGAACAAGCATTAATATTTGTGTTTATATATTGATACTCAACGGATAAATTGGGCAATCGAAAAATTTCACTATATGCTTTATCTTTGAGTGAAGTATAATAAATCACTTTTTAACAAATCACCTTTCCGTTTTTGCTATTCCACTATATGCCAATTAAAGTGCAGACTTCAATTCCATTATATGTACGATGATCCGTATCTTCTATCTCGGTCTCTTTCACACGAATACCGTACGTTTCAATTTTAAAAACAATAAGGCAACATCATGTTAAACTCGCGTTTACTTTAATTCTATTTTATAACTCCTAAAATATACATGCATTAATTATTAATTTAAGTAGTAAATTTTCTAACATCAATCAGGAGCAACGTGTCTAAAGACTAGTTTAAAGAAAAACAACTCTAAATTTGTAATTTTGGTAACTCTAATGTCTAAAATGGGCTTTTCTTTCGATTCGGAGACATGAATCAAGTGTTATAAAGAGATTGTTGGTCAGAAATTTTAAAAAATATTAAAATAAGTTTCTTAAAATAATGAAAAAAATGATTTTTCTAGTGAAAGTTAATGAAAATAAGTTCCACAAGCGGCTCCTTTCAACCCTCCAACACACCTCATCTCACCCATCCCTGTACCCCCCCCCCCCACACATCTACCCCGTCACATTATTGTATTTGTTTAGATTATATACAAAAAATAAGTAAGAATTTATTTTACTAGAAAACATTTTTTTATGAAAAATATATTTCTTCTACCGAACACACCCTTAGATAAATATGTTTTTGTTGGAAATTTACTAATGTGGAATTAAGTTTATCCCATTATTTATGACTCGAACAATTGGGTCCCGCACGTCGGAAATATTATTTCCACACACGTGCAATCTTAGTGCCAAGTATCGTAAATTTCGTTAATGAAAGAGATATTGGTACGTAAGTGAAATGTTTGAGACATAAAATGATGGATGGTTATTGGATACATAATAAGTGTTCCACGTTGGTAAACGAAGAAAGGATTGTGCGAAGTGTAAGATGGAACGGGTCGGAAAAGGGCCGCGGAGCCGAGAAGGGTCGCGGCGCCCCCCCTTGCAGCGCCGCGGCGCCGGAGTGGCAGTGAAGTCTTTGTTGAATTAGCGCTGCGGCACTAATGTGGCAGAGCCGCGACGCTTCATTGGCAGTGACTGCTCGACGGAATTCCAAAAGGTTTTGTTGTTGAGGGGGTTTCAATGGCATTGAATCCACCCAATAATGGCCATTACTTGGACCATTATGTTGCTGCATTACTTGGGGGTTAAATGTCATCCATTACATGACAATTGATTGCCATTATGGGGCATTTAAAAGGCCATCTTGCACACCTATAAATTGAAGCATTGACTCAATTCTAGAGGAGAATATATATGAACATATGAACAGAAAAGCAAGTTCACAACACCACAAAGAGATCAAATTTTTCTAATATCAATCCTTCTCTTAGCAATCTTCATTATTCGTGTTCTTCGCTGAGACCACTTGTGTAGAATTTGCACACTTTATAGTTTATTGTTTCATCTTGGGAGACTATTGTCCACACTTCCGTAAATCCTATATACGGGGGCAATCTTGTCTTAAAGACAGAGAGTCATCTCTCGACTCAGCCGGTGGTGTTGTGGTTTATCTAATTGGTTGCTAAGTGTTTCAGGTGTTAACTTAACAGACGAAGGATTCTAACCGTTCGTATTCTCAGCGGATCTACAAGCCACAAGTGTAGCAGTTCATGTTCTTGTATTTCTGAATACAAGTTCTATATTTGAAGTTTCATTCAAGATCAATATATTGACAATGTGTTGTTGTACTCATTGTTGTTTATCCTTTCGATCACTGTAATAGTTATTTACTATTCCCGTCATTGCTTTACATATTCCAACAGTTTTTTACATAATCAAGAAATTATATTAAAGAGATATTACTATTTAATTAAAAATAATTTAGTAAATAACTCATTGAGTGACGAATTTCTCAAAAAGTATTGTCCAATTAAAAACACCCTATAACATGTTATGGATGAGCATTTCTGGCCGTTATTAATCGTTGCCTTTTTAGTCCACTTTTACCTTTCGTACAACTAGTAGATTCTATCTACTTGTGCTTTTATACTTTAATGCCCGTCTTCACTAGGGCTGACAATTTCACCCTAACCCGATGGATATCCGATCCATTCGATCCGATTATATGGATAAAAATTTGACAAAATATGGATTTAATCGGGTGACTGATCGGGTCGGATTCGGGTGGACATACATCCAACCCACCACCCGATCCACCCGTTATAAATGAATTATTTTCAATCCACCCCTTGTAGATCTTTTAATATTTGATATAAATAATTGATAAACATGATTGCTAATTATATCTACCAATTTATGGATTTATTTTTACAAAATATAAACTTGTGGTCAACTTTTACATTTAAAATTTGAGATCTCAAATCATGCCTTTTTGGATGATTTGGAATTTCATCTCATGAGATGAAATCACATGTCCAAACGATGATTTCATCTCATAAGATGAAATTGCATGTCCAAACGCTTAATAAATGCTATTTTTAATTTGACTGAATCATGCTAATCAGAATAACTTGAGTTAAGAAATATGTGGGTCGCTAACTCGTCTAAATTTAAACAGATTGAACAAATTATATTTTTATCTGTTAACTATACCACTCTAAGTTTGATCAAGTAAAACGTACATTGAACAACATAAGAAAGGGAAAAAACAAATGTTGATCGTTTTTGTTGACACCCAATTTTATCCCGTCTTTTCCAACTTATTTGCAATTTTAAATATTTTTTAACACCTCAAAATAATTTTAATCTATATATATATATATATATATATATATATATATATATATATATATATATATATTATTCTCTTATTATTATTATTCACATTTTTTACTATCATTTGCATTTTTATCATAATCATAAGTTTTATCCAAAAAATTTATGATATTCTATTTTTCGCAAAAATGGCATCGCATTTTCATTTTTTATTAAGAATTAAGCATTTCGCAAATATTATATCTTTATTATTATCACATCGTCATGTTTTTATTTAAATAATTTACATTTTTTTTCTTCAATGCATTTTTAATATTAAAACCCCTTTTATATTTTTAAATCCATAACCCAATTTTATTTCTCAATCCCAAAACAATTTCTACCCAAAACCCATTCTCCCCAAAAATAAAACAACCCATTTTGGCCCAATCGAACCGGCCCATTCGGCCAAACCCATTAAAACCCAACCCCAAATCCCCAGGCCTACCCGCAAGCCTAACCGGCCACCCACTAGACCAACCCAAACCCGTCGGCCCACTCGGCTGGCCCACCCCCCCTTTTCTAAACCGGCCCAAACCCATCCCCTTACCCCATAAAAACTAAACAAAAACCCTAAACCCATTCCCCCCAAATCGCCGCACGCCCCTACCCCCCTACATCACCGCACCCTACCCTGACACCGCCGAACCCCATCACCATCACTTCACCCATACCATAACCCACAAAATCCGCAACACACGCCCCCAAAAATCAGATTTTGTTCCCCCTTTATTTTAAAATTTGAATTCGTTTTGTAAGAGGTATGAAGGGGGGTTGAACGTTGGGGTTGATACCTATAAATACCCCACTTTGTTCTACGATGATAGGGGGATTGTTTGGAAAGGATTTTGGAGGAGGATTTTCGGAGGTCCGATTCCATATAAATATCTTGTTGTGTTCTTGATTTTAGTTTCCCCTTGGTTGTTATTCAAGAAATAAACAAGTTCAAAATTCGAAAGAAGGGTGTTTTGATTCTGCCTTTTTTTTGTTCCGGATCGGGTCGATTCGGGTCGGGTAAGAACCATTTTTGTTGTTGTTGTTGTTGTTGTTGGTTATCTGAAATTGGTGAATATTTGATTTCGGGTTTGACATCTTATTCGGGTCGGGTCACTGACCCGGGTCGGGTCGACCCGATTTGGGATACTTTCCAGAATTCTTGCATTTCACATCTCTTGTTGGTTATCTGAAATTGGTGAATATTTGATTTCGGGTTTGACATATGATTCGGGTCGGGTCACTGACCCGGGTCGGGTCGACCCGATTTGGGATACTTTCCAGAATTCTTGCATTTCACATCTCTTGTTGGTTATCTGAAATTGGTGAATACTTGATTTCGGGTCTGACATCTGATTCGGGTCGGGTCGCTGACCCGGGTAGGGTCGACCCGATTTAGGATACTTTCCAGAATTCTTGCATTTCATATCTTGTTGTTATTGGTTATCTGAAATTGATAAAATCTGATTAGAGTTTGACACCTGATTCGGGTCGGGTCATTGACCCGATTTGGACATATTTCCAGATTATTGCATTTTTCATATCTGTTACTGGTTATCTGAATTTTTGATTCCGATTCTGGTCACTATTCCGGGTCTGTTTTCAGAATTAGTTCACTGTTTCATTCGGGTCACTGTTCATAATCCGGGTCGGACATTTAATTATTTACTATTGTATGCGGCTATGTTGTTTATTTTTACTACTTTGAATAAATATCGCATTTAGACCAATGAAATTGAATTCGAGGCCGCGTCTTTTTTCGTTTCTCTGTTTCAGCACTGATTCTCTGTTTCAGTTTTGCTGTTTGATAATTTACTGATTTCTGTCTCAGTATTGTTTTACTGTTTCAAACTAAAAACCGCATTTAGGCCAATGAAATTGAATTCGAGGTCGCGCTTTTTTTTCGTTTCGTTTTTCTGTTTTTCAGCACTGTTTTAAGCATCCGTGCAACGGAGATCTTACTATTTTACTGTTTTATTGTTTTATTAATATCGTATTTAGGCCAATGAAATTGAATTCGAGGCCGCGCTTTTTTCGTTTCGATTCTCTGTTTTCAGCACTATTTTAAACATCCGGGCAACGGATATTTACTGTTTTTACTAAACATCCCATCTTCTCGGAAATTGCCTCTCTGTTTTTTTCTACTGCTTACTGCTGCTGCTTACTGTTTCCGATTTAATTTTGCTGATTCGAACACAGTACTACACTGGCCGATGAAAAATATCCGTCGATTTTGAGGCCTCCACAGTTGTAAAGACGGAAATATAACTTCTGGGCAAGGATGAGGCTTAAACCTTTTTATTCCATCCGAGGGATCAACATGTTTAGTAGGCGAGGCGATTAAAATAACCAACAAATTATATATTCGCAGCCACGACGTGATTATAATGATCTTTTCTTTTTCATCCGAGAGACCAACATGTTTAGTAGGCGAGGCAATCAAAATAATCACCGAGTCATACGTTTGCAGCCACGACGTGATTGAAATGGTCTTTTCAAAATTTAAGTCTGAACCCTCCGTGACCAAAACACTCAAGGTTTTGGATGCGGATCCGAAGTTATTTGTATTTAACTGTTTCTAACCGTTTGTTCTTGACAGCTTGCAAGGAACAAAGTCAAGGAAGGCATATACTCCTCGGAGTTTATTTATTTTGTTGTCCTTTTTTTTATTATTCAGCTTTATCTCGTTCTGTATTGTAATATTATTTATCACACTTATGTAACTATTGAAATGCTTAGAATAGGCAAACTTAGAATTAATTCATATGGTAGTCTAAAACTGGAAACCCATTGCTAGTTCATTTATTCTTAGGCTCGGTTAGTTTTAAAATTGGAAATCGCTAGTTTATTTATTTTTAGGTCCGTCGCCCATAAAAATCACCTTGCATACATTTTTATCAATTTTTATTCAAATGCATACTTTTTTCAGCTTTACATGTATATTAATGTCGTACAAATACATCCTTATACTTTTTTTCAGCTTCACGTGTATATTAATGTCATACAAATGCATACTTGTACAAAATACATCATTTTATTAAACATCTTGCAACATTATGTTTATACTTGTAAAAAACATGCATTTTTCTTACTATAATAATTAACCTGAGTTTGATCGGATAACCGCAAGTTAGTGGATCTTAAAGGATGCCTAACCCCTTCCCTTTAGGATAATAAAGAACCCTTACCTAGAATCTCATTAGTTTCGCAGACCTTAAAATTGGAGTTACATTGCAGCATTTAGTTAATATTCAGGTGTCCTAATTCACCATAAATAAATTAGGTGGCGACTCCTTAATTCGATACCCAGAAATCACCAGATACTTTGTGCTCCGCTCTGACCTCTCACAGGTCGGTTAAAAACGGGCGCGACAGCATGGCGACTCCGCTGGGGAATTTCAGGTTCTTAACCATAGCAAATTCAGGTTAATTATTATTGTGCTTTATATTGCTCCTTATTTGATCTATTGTTTTTACTTGTTTCCTTTTTGAAATTTTGTATGCGTAACTGCTTTAATTGCTATATTCTCTTACTGCTTTTCTTAAATTGGCATTCCGCTCATATTTCTCCCACTCTAGAAAATTGACACTATCACACATTACACGCGAGGTGTGTTTTGCGCACCCGCAAATTTCTTTTAAATTATCAAATTTTAGTAGAGTTGGCATATGCGCGGAGTGTCCAGACCATCCGGTGGCCGCGTAGCCTTCTCACTCGAGCAGTCCGCTCGGGAACTTTGAGTCTAGTCAGCCAAATCTTAGAAAATTTAAGATAGAGCTATACCACCCTTTATTTTAAGTCATGCATGCATACACCTTAGGTGGGTCGATCCTTGGTATCAACTCCACACTTAAGAAATCCGCCAAAGATGTCTACGGGTCTCACAACCCAACGATCAATCAACATATTATGTGTAGCGTGATAATGATAAGACTAATCCAAGCCTAATCATGTCATGCCGAATTGGAAAATGTACATTCATTTTGTCTCATTTCCGACAAAAGCATTACAGTTTAGCAGCTTGGATCAATCTGTCGTAATCCCGCATATCTGGCGTTTAGGCACACCTCTGACATAAGAGAGGTCCCATGCATATTAGGACGCGCATTTAATTTCATACAATTTGTTTGCTATTTACTTACACTTTACGCATGTTATTTGAAGCAATAATTGATCGTCTTATACTAACTTAGTTTGTTTCATTTTTGAAGAAGGTTTATTTTGCCTAAATTATTTTTCCCAAAGGTTGATTTGCATTGACTAAAACTGGCGGAACACCCCTACTTCACGAGATCAAAGGCCCGATCCTTCAGCAAAATGACTGATTCAGATGCATCCGAACAGACTGGCGTGGAACTTATTGCTCTTTCGAGAGATGAACCAGAAGCTTCGAAAAATAGAAATGCTACCGTCCAAGAAAAATACATCGCCCAACTGTTACAACAGATGGCAGTCATGCAGACTGAGATAGAGCGGCTCCAAAATCTCACCAACCTGTCCATTAGCGCCAATACCCCACTCTCTGAACAAGGGACGAATGCAAATGCACCGCAAACTTTTTCATCTCCTGAATCGTCATTTTCCCAAAACCTCCCCGAAAATTCGCCACTAAACAAGACCAATCCACAACACACTAACCCGCAAGCAAGTCCACAACAAAGCCCGCCACAAAATGATCAGGCATCCTTCACAACTCCACATACCCAAATTACCCCACTCATTCAAAACACCTCTTCTACGCAAAATCACCCGGCAGACCAACACATATTGATGGCACACGTCGCCGATCATAACGAGCAGTATGTGCCACCAGTATATGCAATGGAAGCTCAACCTTTTACTACCACAGTACCAAACATGGCTCTTCAGAAATGGACAGGCAGGTAAGGATCAGAACCGATGAAAGTGTGGCGAGAGAGATTCATAGCCTAAAAGAAGCATTCAAGAATATCCAAACCAGCAAGGGGCATGAAGGACTCGAATACGAAGATCTGTGCATGCATCCCGACATTGAATTGCCTGTCGGATATAAAATGCCAAAATTTGACTTGTTTGATGGGAAAGGAAATCCTTACTCTCATTTGAGATCGTCTTCGCGACAAAGCGGTTGGGGTAGGTAAAAACCAGGCCATCATAATGAAGATATTCATAAGGAGTTTGACAGAGAAGCACTCGACCGTACACAAGCCAGGAACATGAAAATGGCATGGCCCGGCACAATGGTACATGATTTCGTGGATAGGTTCACATTTAACACCGACACAGTCCTGGATAGATTTTATTTGATGAAGTTGGAAAAGAAGTCCACAGAGACCTTCAGAGAATATGCCATGAAGTGGAGGCCAGAAGCAGCAAAAGTTCAACCCCCGATAGCAGAAAGTGAGATGACCACTCTCTTTGTACAATCTTTGAAAGATGCAACATACTATGAGAGAATGATAAGCGTCATAGGACGAAGTTTCTCTGAAGTTATAAGGATGAGAGATTTCATAGAAGAGGAAATCAGAACTGGAAGAATTACAAACTTTGTAGCATTGCAAGCAACGAGTGAGACAATCCAGTCGGACTCATTTGAGGGAGCAGTAAAGAGGAAGAGAGACGGAGTGCCCCCCATCATGACAGTTCAGAAACATAGGCCAAATCAAATGTCAACCTACCAAATGCCATCACCCCAGCCTCCCTACTACAATCAAAACAACCAAAGTCCCATACGTCCAATGCCCTCAACTTTATTATCCACCTACTCCCTACCCTGTCTACCATACCCAGCCAATATATAGCCTGCCTCGAGCGCCATCCTATCCGAATCCCCCACAATATCAGCCTGCATACTTACCTCATCCACGAGTCCATCCACTAAATGCACCCAGACCCCACGCAAAACACGAAAGAAAGCCAGCTAAAACCTATACACCTTTAGCCGAACCTCGAGCCCAGTTATATGAAAGATTAAAAACCGCAGGAATACTCCAGCCCATCCCAGGAAATGTCCCCAGTCTTGTTCCCAAATGCATGATGAGGCTAACCATTGTGAATACCACTCGGGAATCCCTGGACACGACACTAAAAATTATTATGCCCTCAGAGACAAAATTGAGGCATTGATCAAAGAAGGAGTTATCCAACTGAAAGGACCTTCCTCTAATGTAAACAATAACCCTTTGCCAAATCATGACGACGCCAACGTAAATATGATTACTGTTGATGAAGAACACAATTTGAAAGAGACTATTGTGCCAGTCCAGAGAAATGAAAAGGTTGAATCATCAGCCTTTGTCACCCATATGATTACAGTCCAGTTAAGGGCACCGTTCGGAGTAGAAGTGCTTCCTCCAAAGCCGCGGATCATGGCACCATCTTTTCCTGAAAAAGTCTTATCAACCAATCTCCGAAGGAAGAGAGATGCTCTTTTGCCAAAGCATGTTCCACCTCTGAGTCAGTCATTCGTCAAAGCATGCGCCACTCAGGAATTAAAGGAGGACAATGCAGCCAACCTCGTGAAAGGATTCAAAAGATTTTTCATTGCTGAAAAAGAAGCAAAATGCAATATGATTCTCAGTGATTACGCTAGAGACTCAACCATTTGGGATGCAGAGCAAGAAGATGTTTTGGGAAAATTGGACATGTGCCCCGGCCTTGTTTCTCCTGGAAGCTAGTTAATTTCATTAATGTTTAATGAAACAATGCGATTCAGATTGAGGCCCGAACCACATCTATGCATTTAATGTGTTTTGCCTCCACCTTTTGAAAGCTTAAAAAGATAAATCTGCATTGCTTTTGCTATTTTAAAATCTGTTTTGTTTAATAATTTTCTTTTTCATCATGCAAACTAATAAATTTGTCAATAATATGTGACATATAGTGAAACAAGCAAACAAAGTCTCAAACAACGAACAAGACTCGGAAGAATATGAGGAAGACTCACAACCGGAAGAATTGGGGCATTTTTTTTAGAGTAAGCCAAAGCCAGTTTTGGATGAAACATCAAGATAGGTTGATAATTACAAGCATTGGCATGGGCATTTTCCCTTTGTACTCTTGGGCTACCGCACTACAATCGGGACTTCTACTGGGGCAATGCTATATCTTTCGCAGCCAAGTGGATACAGAATCATGTACGGAGAGGCTGATGAACACAGTTTGTCCGGGGCAACTTTATCGGAATAGAATGGCCAAAGCTTTTAAACAAGAAAGAAAAGGCAAGGACTTTAAACCGGGGCAATTGGTGTCAAAACGCATGTCCCTACACCAAGATGAAGCCAAAGAAAAGTTCGAATTGGCAAGGGCCTTACACGGTTCACCACATGCTGACTGGAAGGACACTAATCCTAGCTGAAATGGACGACGAAGTTTGGCCAAAAGATATCAACGCAGATGCAGTATCTAGGATTTGTTATTCTCTATGTAATATCTTTTTCATGTTGTAAAGTTGAGCTCCCTCGGCGGGACACGCATAGAACCCACATAGGGTTTCGTCTATTTAAGACAGAAATTTCCCAAAAAATCACCTTTTTTTTACTTGTAATATGAACTACGTTATGACCTGATTCCCTCGACGGGATACGTAGGCGGCCACATCGGCTTCGGTCCCGTTTTAGAAAAAACCCTTACAATCTCCTTTGCTTGTAATGAACTACGTTATGACCTGATTCCCTCATGGGGATACGTAGGCGGCCTAAATCGGCTTCGGTCCTACCATTAGGAAATCTTTTTTACTTTATCTCACACATGATAAAATGCACCCATCTAATCACCCTGATAGGACAGACAAGCAACCCACACAAGACTCGGTTGTCCGTTCGAAAGTTCATCATCCTCACATATCGGAAACTGGGGTATTTTTTTTTGGGATCACTGCCAGAGGACGCCGATAAACATGGAAAAATATCAGCAAACTAAGTCTTCATCCAGAAGAAGGATTTTGGATAAGACGTTTGCTTTGTTTCACAGCATGTCACTGCTCGACAGGCATTTACATATATGTATACTTTCTTATAAGCAAATTATTTTCAACAAATATTTTCATTAGAGTTCGACATAATTTTTTACTGATATACATACTTGTTATAAACAAAATCATTTTCAAATGTTTTCATTAACGGTTAGCCAAGACTGGGAACCAAACATGGGCTACATGTCTGAATCAGCAGGACATGCAACTATCAAGAGCCAAAGCTACAAAGTCAACGCGAATCAATCGCCCCTCCCCCGAACTCACAAATTTTCTTTGACTCACAAATTTTCTTTGAGTACAGATTCTTCAGGTTGTAAGAAGCAGGGAAGCCACATCACTTATGATCAATTTCCCAAAGAATTTCGGCATCACAGCTCACCACAAGGATCACGTTCCTGTTTTGCATCTATACAAAGACATCATCTTGACCTACAGGGTCCCAACCATTATGTTTGCACAAGGATGTTATTTTTAATCACAGAGAGCTTAAACGCAGCAAACCGACGTGTAACCATCTATTACAACAAACTGACGGCAAGAACGTCATTTACATCAAACGACGATAAGGACGTCGCATCACATTTTCGTCTGGGCGACATTTCAATTCACAGTCCACAGGAGTTTGAATCAATAGAAGATTCAGCACAGCGTGGAGCTATCTTTTACAGCATCTCAACGACGTCAACATCATTACAATGACGTCTTCAGCAGGACAACTATTTTTTACAGCATTACAACGATGTCATCAGCGTTATCATTACAACGTCGTCTTCAGCGCAACATCTATCTCTTACAACAAACAACATTACAACAACGTCATCGACGTTACTGCAACACATCAACTATCTTTTACAATATTACAATGACATCAACAACGTTACAACAATGTCATCAGCGTTATCATTACAACGACGTCAACAACATTACAACGTCGTCTTCAGCGCAACAACTATCTCTTACAACAAATAGCATTACATTCTTGCAATAACGTCATCAGCATTACATTCTTGCAATAACGTCATCAGCATTACATTCTTGCAATAACGTCATCAACATTACATTCTTGCAATAACGTCGTCAGCATTACATTCTTGCAACAACGTCATCAGCATTACATTCTTGCAACAATGTCATCACAATGATGTCTTCAACACAACACGTCGATACAACGACGACATCAGTGTTACATTCTTACAACAACGACATCAACAACATTACAATGATGTCATCAGCAACACGCCCATACAACGGCGTCATCAACAACGCGCCCATACAACGACGTCATCAACAACGACGTCAATAGCATTACGATGACGTCTTCTGCACAACAATTATCTTTTACAGCATTACAACGACATCAACAGCATTACGATGATGTCATCAGCAACACGCCCATACAACGGCGTCATCAACAACGCGCCCATACAATGGCGTCATCAACAATACGCCTACGCAATGCCGTCTTCTGCACAACAACTACCTTTTACAACATTACAACGACATCAACAACATTACAATGATGTCATCAGAAACACGCCCATACAACGGCGTCATCCACAACGAGCCCATACAACGGCGTCATCAACAACACGCCTACGCAATGGCGTCTTCAGCACAAACAATTATTTTTTACAGCACTACAACGACGTCTTCAACACAACAATTATCTTTTACAGCAAAACAACATTACAACAACGTCCTCGATGTTACAGGCAGCACAACAACTGTCTTTTACATCATTACAACGACGTCAACAATATTACAACGACGTCTTCAACACAACACGTCAATCCAACGACGTCATTTCAGGCGCCCACCTCATAATGCGGGTATTTTAATTTCAGTCAGGCGCCCACCTTACAATGCGGGTATTTTAATTTCAGTCAGGCGTTCACCTCCTAATGCGGGTATTTCCAAGTTATATTCTCTACAATTTTTTCTCAGCAGTTATACACTAATTATATCTTAAGCTTTAGTTTGCAGGAGTTTTTAATTTGCAGGAACTTCATCACAACGTGAAACTATCTCTTACGGCGAATCGAGGCAAATTGGTCAACGACCTACTTCGAACGACGATCCGCTCTTTCCCAATAGTTTTGTCACATCTGCGACCAGTGTCATCATAACTCGACACTTGGGCAATATTTCTTGAATCCGCACCAACTTTTTCAATGTCATCTCCCTTGAAATTCTGTTTCTACCATGCATACCTAATCTTCCTTCAAGTCCCGTTGATCAGGACAAAATTGGCTACTCAGTTAACTTCTTTGGCCGAAAGCTCTTTCATCGTCTCCGGCCAAAGAGGGGCATCTGTTGACACCCAATTTTGTCCTGTCTTTTCAAACTTATTAGCAATTTTAAATATTTTTTAACACCTCAAAATAATTTTAATCTATATGCATACATGTGTATATATATATATATATTATTCTCTTATTATTATTATTATTCACATTTTTTACTATCATTTGCATTTTTATCATAATCATAAGTTTTATCTGAAAATTCTATGATATTCTATTTTCCGCAAAAATGGCATCGCATTTCCATTTTTTATTAAGAATTAAGCATTTCGCAAATATTATATCTTTATTATTATCACATCGTCATGTTTTTATTTAAATAATTTACATTTTTTTTCTTCAATGCAATTTTAATATTAAAACCCCTTTTATATTTTTAAATCCATAACCCAATTTTATTTCTCAATCCCAAAACAATTTCTACCCAAAACCCATTCTCCCCAAAAATAAAACAACCCATTTTGGCCCAATCGAACCGGCCCATTCGGCCAAACCCATTAAAACCCAACCCCAAATCCCCAGGCCTACCCGCAAGCCTAACCGGCCACCCACTAGACCAACCCAAACCCGTCGGCCCACTCGGCTGGCCCAACCCCCCTTTTCTAAATCGGTCCAAACCCATCCCCCTTACCCCATAAAAAACTAAACAAAAAACCCTAAACCCATTCCCCTCAAATCGCCGCACACCCCTACCCCCTACATCGCCGCACCCTACCCTGACACCGCCGAACCCCATCACCATCACTTCACCCATACCATAACCCCCAAAATCCGCAACACACGCCCCAAAAAACAAATTTTATTCCCCCTTTATTTTGAAATTTGAATTCGTTTTGTAAGGGGTATGAAGGGGGGTTGAACGTTGGGGTTGATACCTATAAATACCCCCACTTTGTTCTACGATGATGGGGGGATTTTTTTGAAAAGGATTTTGGAGGAGGATTTTCGGAGGTCCGATTCCATATAAATATCTTGTTGTGTTCTTGATTTTAGTTTCCCCTCGGTTGTTATTCAAGAAATAAACAAGTCCAAAATCCGAAAGAAGGGTGTTTTGATTCTGCCTTTTTTTTTAATTTCGGATCGGGTCGACTCGGGTCGGGTAAGAACCATTTTTGTTGTTGTTGTTGGTTATCTGAAATTGGTAAATATTTGATTTCGGGTTTGACATCTTATTCGGGTCGGGTCACTGATCCGGGTCGGGTCGACCCGATTTGGGATACTTTCCAGAATTCTTGCATTTCACATCTCTTGTTGGTTATATGAAATTGGTGAATATTTGATTTCGGGTTTGACATCTGATTCGGGTCGGGTCGACCCGATTTGGGATACTTTCCAGAATTCTTGCATTTCACATCTCTTGTTGGTTATCTGAAATTGGTGAATATTTGATTTCGGGTTTGACATCTGATTCGGGTCAAACATCGACTGCCCGTCGACCCGATTTGGGATACTTTCCAGAATTCTTGCATTTCACATCTCTTGTTGGTTATCTGAAATTGGTGAATACTTGATTTCGGGTCTGACATCTGATTCGGGTCGGGTCGCTGACCCGGGTAGGTCGACTCGATTTGGGATACTTTCCAGAATTCTTGCATTTCATATCTTGTTGTTATTGGTTATCTGAAATTGATAAAATTTGATTTGGGTTTGACACCTGATTCGTGTCGGGTCGACCCGATTTGGACATATTTCCTGATTATTGCATTTTTCATATATGTTACTGGTTATCTGAAAATCTGAATTTTTGATTCCTATTCTGATCACTATTCCGGGTCTGTTTTCAGAATTAGTTCATTGTTTCATTCGGGTCACTGTTCATAATTCGGGTCGGACATTTAATTATTTACTATTGTATGCGGCTATGTTGTTTATTTTTACTACTTTGAATAAATATCGCATTTAGGCCAATGAAATTGAATTCGAGGCCGCGTCTTTTGTTTCTGTTTTCAAAGACTGATTCTCTGTTTGATTTCTTTGTTTAATAATTTCTCGATTGCCTCAGTATTGTTTTACTGTTTCAAACTAAAAACCGCATTTAGGCCAATGAAATTGAATTCGAGGTCGCGCTTTTTCGCTTTCGCTTTTTCGCTTTTCAAAGATCGCTTTTAAGCATCCGTACAGCGAGATCTTCTTGTTTACTATTTTATCATTTTATTAATATCGTATTTAGGCCAATGAAATTGAATTCGAGGCCGCGCTTTTTTTCGTTTCGATTCTCTATTTTCAGCACTGTTTTAAACATCCGGGTAACGGATATTTACTGTTTTTACTAAACATCTCGTCTTCTCGGGAATTGCCTCTGCTTTTTTCTCGCCATCTGCCGCCATCAAGCTTCGATTTAATTTTGCTGATTCAAACACGGTACTACACTGGCCGATGAAAAATATCCATCGATTTTGAGGCCTCCACAGTTGTAAAGACGGAAATATAACTTCTGGGCAAGGATGAGGCTTAAACCTTTTTATTACATCCGAGGGATCAACATGTTTAGTAGGCGAGGTGATTAAAATAACCAACAAATTATATATTCGCAGCCACGACGTGATTATAATGATCTTTTCTTTTTCATCCGAGAGACCACCATGTTTAGTAGGCGAGACAATCAAAATAATCACCGAGTCATACGTTTGCAGCCACGACGTAATTGAAATGGTCTTTTCAAAATTTAAGTTTGAGCCATCCGTGACCAAAACACTCAATGTTTTGGATGCGGATCCGAATTTATTTGTATTTAACTGTTTCTAACCGTTTGCTCTTGACAGCTTGCAAGGAACAAAGTCAAGGAAGGCATATACTCCTCGGAGTTTATTTATTTTGTTGTCCTTTTTTTATTATTCAGCTTTATCGCGTTCTGTATTGTAATATTATTTATCACACTTATGTAACTATTGAAATGCTTAGAATAGGCAAACTTAGAATTAATTCATAGGGTAGTCTAAAACTGAAAATCCATTGCTAGTTCATTTATTCTTAGGCTCGGTTAGTTTTAAAATTGGAAATCGCTAGTTTATTTATTTTTAGGTTCGTCGCCCATAAAAATCACCTTGCATACATTTTTATCAATTTTTATTCAAATGCATACTTTTTTCAGCTTTACATGTATATTAATGTCGTACAAATACATACTTATACTTTTTTTCAGCTTCACGTGTATATTAATGCCATACAAATGCATACTTGTACAAAATACATCATTTTATTAACATCTTGCAACATTATGTTTATACTTGTAAAAACATGCATTTTTCTTACTATAATAATTAACCTGAGTTTGATCGGATAACCGCAAGTTAGTGGATCTTAAAGGATGCCTAACCCCTTCCCTTTAGGATAATAAAGAACCCTTACCTAGAATCTCATTAGTTTCGCAGACCTTAAAATTTGAGTTACATTGCAGCATTTAGTTAATATTCAGGTGTCCTAATTCACCATAAATAAATTAGGTGGCGACTCCTTAATTCAATACCCAGGAATCACCGGATACGTTGTGCTCCGCTCTGACCTCTCACGAGTCGGTTAAAAACGGGCGCGACAGTTTTCACATAAAAATATGAACTCACAGTACTAGGAGGATTGATGATATTTATTTTATCTTAACAGTTGATATAATCAAATGCAACTTTGTGGGTTTACCGGACCCTGGCATTCTCGAATTAATCCGTACAATTCTCTACTTCCAATAAAATGAACAAAGTAAAGTTCATTTTTGTGAAATTTGAACTGACATATTTATTAACTGTCATAAATTACCTACAAGACTTAAGTATCGATCAATTTTCGTAAGTCTTCGTCGCTTCCATCCGCGAAGCACCCGATCCACCCGTGGATGATGGGTGGATCGGATGTGAATTAAAAAAATAGGGTGGTGGATGGGTCGGGTGGTGGATGGATCGTTGGCGGGTGGAGGCGGATTGAGCTCCACCCGATCAATTGCCAGCGCTAGTCTTCACCCTTCCTAAATATGAGTTATATTTAGGGGTGGACGTATATCGGTTCGGTTCGGTTTTGTATCCGAAAAATATGAACCGAATAAAAATCGGTTTTTTTAATATAACTTTTTTTTTTAAAAAACCGATATATCGGTTTATATCGCCGAACATATCGGTTTATATCGGTTTTTTCTAGCGGGTCGGGTCGGGTCGGGAATTTTTTTAAAAAAATTGAATTTCCAAAACTGAAATTGACATCCACACCTACACTATCATGAATTTTCTACGTTGAAATCTATTGTGTATCGTGAGATTTTTACTAAAGAAAATTAGAAATCGGTTTGGGGGAAAACACAAATTGATTGAGAAAACGGGCGTATTTCTAAAAATTGGTTGCGCCAAGTTTGACCGGCCACGTGTAGAAAAAATACACAAAATAAAAAAAAATGGGTAAAACGGACATCTGAGCGCATAGTTATGACCATTTAAAGTTTTATTAATTTAAAACTACATTTTATATCAATATTTTTGTGATATGTTAATCAAGTTCATGCCGCATGCGACTTCCATAAAAGCTTCATAGATTAGCTTCAATGGCTATGATTCAAGAGATAGTAGTAGCCTAAAATAAAAAAAAATAAAAATATATATATATATATATATATATATATATATATATATATAAAATCAGTTTTTCGGTACCGAATTACTAAATTCTGATTCTGTTCGATTTTTTGAAAAATCGGTTTTTTTTAAACCTCGGTTCAATTTTTTCGGTTCTCCTGGTTTTTTGCCCACCCCTAGTTATATTTCCTCCAGCTCAATTTATACATATTTTAAACGGGCACGAAATTTAAACAATAAAGAAAGATTTTTAAATTTTATAATTTAAAATAAATTAAAGATATTTGTATAGTTATAGATTATGTGCTAAAATATAAAATATAAAATTAATTGTTTTTTAAATAAAAAAATGTGTCATCGTTTTGGATGGAAAATCGTCTGATATAACTTGTGACAGAGGAGTAATAAAGTCAGCAAAACGCGGAAAGCAGTTGCTTTCCCACCTACCAGGAGTAAATGAAAACGCCATTGCTCCATGACTTCTCCGGCGACCACTACCACCAGCTCATTGGGCCCGACGGTGATTACCGGCCCGTTAAAAGCCTGAAAGAATGGTGGACTATCTTACGGATCGAGACAGTGAAGCTATGGGAGATTGGAGGCCCAATTTCTTTCAATATCCTTTGCCAATACGGGATCTACTCACTTACTGTTGCTTTCTGTGGTCATCTTGGTGCTGTTGAGCTCTCTGCTATTTCTGTTGCTCAAAGTGTTATTGGTGTTTTCACTTTCGGCTTCATGGTTCGTATTCTTTGTTTTTCCTTTGCACAAATTCTGTAATTTTAGTAGGGGTTTGGCCCTAGAAATAAAATATTTTTTATTTTATTTAAAATTTTGAAAGTTGGAGTTGTGGTTGGTTATACTTCTTGCACAGGAGTAGGGATAGCTCAATAAAATATATGGCCTAAGGCTAAACTTTTTTTAAAAAAAAGAAGCATTAATTAGTTTTTCATCAGTTAACTACTCACTAAAATTTAAGTAATGTCGAAAATTCAAGGTTAATTGTCAATGTTTTTTCAAATTCTCATCGGCTAATTATCTCAACTTTTTTTCACTAAGTAGAATGTCAAAATAATTTCATACGTTTTGAATAACTTAAATCTTTTTTTGAAGTAAAAAATGACTTAGTACACTGTATATAATAATTAATTCTAAGAAATACTTAAAGATATACAGTTTTCATTATCAATATTGTCATCAAATTGCTGCTTTCCTCGTAGTCTTTGTTTATTACAAAATCTAAGTTCATGATCTAACAAGCTAAATCCCATTCCAATAGAAATATAAAATTTAGAATTTTTTTATTAATGATAGTTTATGAGATATATAATATAAGTAATAAGTAATAGATGTACTAATAAATTTTTTGGGGGTCTTCCAATATTTGGGGCCTAAGGCAGTGGCTTTAGCAGCCTTGCTGTTCAGCCGGCCTTGCAAAGGAAAGAAGAGAACATTTTATTTGAAATTATGAAGATGGAGTTGGAATACAGGTTATAAGTTGTTTTTCAAATTCGGAATGCAACTTCAAGTTGAATTTGGAATTTTCATGACCAAACGGGTCCTTTAGTTTCTTATTTGGGTGTCTTGTATATTTGTGTAGTTGGGCATGGGTAGTGCTTTGGAGACACTATGTGGACAGGCATTTGGTGCTGGGCAAATACACATGCTTGGGATTTACACACAGCGCTCAATGGTTATTCTATTTTTCAGTACATTCCTTCTGTTGCCAATTTATATTTTTGCAACTCCAGTACTTAAGCTATTAGGCCAAGAACATGAAATCGCTGTTCTTGCTGGGAAATTTGCTTTGTTGTCAATTCCTGAGTTGTATTCACTGGCAATCACTGTTCCCACCTCAACATTTCTGCAAGCACAGAGTAAAGTTGGTGTGCTGGCTTGTATTGGTTTTGTGGCTCTTTTACTCCATGCTCTTCTGCTATGGTTGTTCATATATGTACTCAACATGGGTACAAATGGGGCTGCTTTAGCATTTAATATTACAGGTTGGGCCGACGCAATAGCTCAATTTGTTTACGTGGTTGTTTGGTGTAAGGATGGGTGGAGGGGATGGTCTTTGTCGGCATTAAATGAGATTTGGGCATTTGTTAGACTCTCAGTTGCTTCGGCTGTTATGTTATGCCTTGAAATGTGGTACATGATGAGTATTATTATCCTCACGGGACATCTCAAGGATGCAGTTACTGCTGTTGGATCCCTCTCTATTTGGTGAGTTTTGTGTCTTTTTTCTCTATTCTTTTATAATGGCAGTGTCCAGCCAACTTGCGCAACTCGCCTACTTCACCAGAACCTGTTGTCTCCCATTAGCACATGTACAAGAACTCTGTCTAACAAGACTTAGGCAGATGGAAAAATTCATTTTGCGTTTGTTTATCGTCGTTCTCTTTCACGTGTAATTAACAATTTTAGGGTAGGATAATTAACCGCACAATGCTTAAACCTGTTAAAATGAAGTTTAATGCTCACTGACAGTGAAGCTAACTTTTATCAACAGATAGTTTATTCAGAGCACTGAATTCTAAGCTTAACTGCGTAATTGATTGAATTGGACATCTAAATTGTCCTGTGCAAAGTTTTTGGTTTTGTTTATAGCTTTCGAAGAGATGAAATGTCGTGAGCTCCTTTATCAAACATGCATTTCTTTTATTTTTTGTCTTTCAGCATGAATGTTGATGGATGGGAAGAGATGTTGTTCATTGGAATCAATGCTGCCATAAGGTAATTAAGTCTTAAAGCTTGTAGAAAAATATACTTCATTTTGTTCTCTGGTTTGTCATAATGTATTGTTGCTCTCTCAGTGTTCGAGTCTCAAATGAACTTGGACTAGGGCGTCCCAGGGCTACCAAATATAGTGTATATATCACAGTGTTTCAATCACTCCTCATTGGGATACTCTGCATGATATTAGTACTGGCAGTAAGAAATCATCTGGCCATTCTTTTCACAAACAGCAAGGAGTTGCAACTAGCAGTTGCTGACCTTGCTTGGCTTCTTGGAATAACCATGCTTCTTAACAGTGTTCAGCCTGTAATATCAGGTGTTTCTTTTATTCCATTTTACTATTTCTTTAGTTAAAAGTGTCTTCGTCTTTGTAGTCCTTATTGTGATCTGGTTGTGGCAAATATTGTTTTGCAGGTGTTGCTATTGGAGGTGGATGGCAAGGTTTAGTGGCTTATATCAATCTGGGATCTTACTATGTTTTTGGTATTCCTCTAGGATACATTCTTGGTTATGTGGCTAACTTGGGAGTCGTGGTAAATAAACTCTCTTTCTGCAAGTTATATATATTAAGTACATCAAATTTTAATCTCACTTTGAATATATAAGCATCTTTTTATAGGAAACTACCGGTGATGAATAGGAAACACTTTGTTTAGTATCTCGACAAATTTAATTTATCCCAATTATGAATTTTATCTTGCAGGGTCTATGGGGAGGAATGATAGCAGGACTTGCTTTGCAGACACTACTACTCTCATTTGTACTCTATAGAACTGATTGGAGTAAAGAGGTACGTGAAACAGTTGGTGATTTTATACAATTAAACTCCAAAACAAATCATGCTTGATAATTTTCACTTCATTCTTTGTTGGAATTAGCTGCCCATCCTCTGTAAAGTGATTATCCTAACGGCGAAAGGTTTTTGTTTATAAGTTCAAATTTTGTTTGAAAGTCATTGCACAAGGGGAGTTGTCCTCCTCCTTTACAGATGAAGCAATACTAGTTAAATACTTAGGTTGTCATAGATGTTTGTTGAACCTTCCCTTTCAGTGTGATTTAGTCTTGTGCAGTAATAAGAAAATTGAAATACAGGTTGAGCAGTCTGCAGAGCGCCTGCGCAAGTGGGGAGGTCACGACTTTGAAGCTGAGGAAACTCTTATTTCAGAACCTACGTAGGGCTCACCATAAGAGTAAGGATTTTGCGCTAACATTAGAGGATGAAGAGTCTTCATCTTTGTTTTGGTTAACCAGTTAATGATTTCGGATAGAATCTACATGTTGTGAATGAAGTGGATGACAGCTAGGCCAAAGCGGAAATTATGAGGTGTACACAGGTAAAACACGGATCAAAAAGGTTAACAGATTTTGTACGTGACCAGGCTAAGATGCAAGGGGCTGTTAGTTTTAATAGGAACGTAGCTGCAATTTTAAACATTTGGCTAAGATGTTTGTTATGCTCTTTTCCCTTTCTTTGTTGTTCCTGATCTATTGCTTTCCCATTCTCTTACTTGTAGTTTCAGCTTATCAGTGAATAACAAACTATTTCTCTGTTACCTCTCTGTGTTCGTTACATTTAAATATGAGGGGTCAATTCACAATTCTGTTGCTTCTATTTTCTTTCCTATTGTCATGTTGGATTTTCGGTAGGTATATATTTTACAATTATTAGAATGACTTTCAAGTTATAATTTCTGTAATGGAGTTATTATAAAGTGACAATTGAAATTTGAGTGATTTTTATGAAATTGACACTTAGTTGAATGACCGATAAAATTAACCCGTATATTTTCTATTTCTTTTAACAAAATGAGTGGAGGATCTTTATAGCTCACTTTAACTACAGCGTAGTAAATCGATAACAAGCAAAACCTTGGAAGTTATCCAGATTGTTGCTCTATGCGTAAGATCCTATTTAACTGAAAGCAACAAATAACGGCAAACTTAAGATCTGAAATCATTGTCATTAGATTACTTGTTTACTTAGCAAAGACGAGAGCTGCAACTTGTAAACCCGTAGTTTCAACATCAGTGGCGTAGCCACATAAATGAACGGTGATCAGTTGGGTACCCTTTGTTAGAAAATTATACTTTGTATATAAAGAATTATATTGAGAATATAGGTCAAAAATTGAATTTATAATGAACTTTGACCACCTTCAATGATATTTCTGAGTTCGGCATTGTTCAACATTGGAACCACCTCTACTGCATATGGATGAGATTCGCAACTATACACTGAGGTTCAGAAACCTACAGATAAAGGACAGATGGAAGAGGCCCTGAGCTCTCGACAGCTTGTCTAATCCGAGGAAACCGATTAGCCCATGATGCATATGCTGAGGTAATTATCTGAAAAAGATCTACTTCAACTTTAGCATCATCGGATATCAAGTCCTGACCACACATCGCAAAGCTTAGTCCAATGAGCTTCGACAGACTACCGATATTGCCCCAAGTGAAGTCTGGATGATTTAGAAGAGCTACCTCTGATGTCAAATCAAGAATAAGCGAACAGATGCTTGATGCCATCATGATAATACATGCATCATCCCTACCATCAGCCCAATGTGACAATGTTGCTACTACAACAACAACATACAGAGTGAAATTTCACAATATGGGGTCTGAGGAGGGTAGAGTGTACGCAGACCTTACCTCTATTTAGTAGGTAGAGCGGTTGTTTCCGAGAGACCCTCGGCTCAAGACAAAGCACAAGCCCAAGCAAAGTAAGATAAACAAAGTGGGTAAGTCATGATAACGAGTTCTGAAAAAGAAAAGGAAGCAAAAAGAAGCAATAACTAATGCAAGTAAATAAAACAAACAAAATACACATAGCAGCATAAATCAAACGAGAAGGGACTATACGGCAATACTGTGCCTACTAGTATGATAGGCTAAGCGAGCCTACAATAATAATGCTACGACTACCAGTTTGTAAGCGTAGGTAGGACTACGCTAGACTACCTACTACCCTAATACGTGTCCTCCATAACCCCATATCTAAGGTCATGTCCTCAGTGAATTGCACCTGCGCCATATCCCGTCTAATCACCTCTTCCCAATACTTCCTCGGTCTACCTCTCAACCTCGCTTCCCGCATCTTATCCTCCACTGAGGCCACTCCCACTCTGTACCGGATATCATCATTTCTAATTCTATCCCTTCTTGTATGCCCACACATCCATCTTAGCATCCTCATCTCCGCAACTTTCATCTTTCGGGTGTGTGAAGTCTTGACCGGCCAACACTCCGCCCCATACAACATAGTCGGTCTAACCACCATCCTGTAGAACTTGCCTTTAAGTTTTGGTGGTACTTTTTTATCGCACAAGACTCCAGATGTGAGCCTTCATTTCATCCACCCTGTCCAATACGATGTGTGATATCGTCATCAATCTCTCTATTCCCTTGGATAATAGACCCGAGGTACTTGAAGCTCTTTTTTTTTTAAATGACCTGAGTACCAAGCCTCACCTCCACGCATGTCTCAAGGTCGCTCTCGTTACTAAAGTTGCACTCCAACTATTCTGTCTTGGTCCTACTCAGTCTGAATCCTTTATACTCCAGAGTCTGTCTCCAAACCTCCAGCTTAAAAGTCTGATAAAACTGGGATCATCCGAGGGAAATTTAATTTGCTCCCGCTTTAGAAGAAGATTCAAAATTGTATCGCAAGCCAACAATATAGAACCAATATCCGCCGATGTATAATTGTTTTGGTCAATCAAAGAAATGAGGCAACCAACAACTTCTCTAAATGCACCTGAGGAAGCTAAAAATTTACATCCTCCAGTCTTGAGTTATTTGACACAGCATCGGAAGCAAAAAACAGATGGAATAAAAAGGACTCAATTCATCTTCTTATTCAATTGAAAGTATATAACCTAGGAGTTCTGTGACCTTATCGTTACATGCATCTGGTGCTTCTGCAAGATAGCTTCCGATTACTCGCACTGCCGCTAGAAGATCATCCCCTTTCATCTGTCAATGCTCCTTAGTATCTTGTAGATAGTCCAAAACAACACCAATTGTCTCATTGAGCCCATAAATGATTTTTGTGAAAGTGCTCTCACTGATAATAGCATTGGAAGTTGACTCTTCTCCACCAAAACTAGAAATAAGTTTAATTATCTTTTCAACCAAAGAGAAGGCTACACCAAGATTCCTCTGCTTCACAAGAATATTCTCTCTATTTGACGACTCATTGGAGGCTTCATATTTTAAGTATGCCAGGTCATTTAGAAGAACAGTAATTTCAACCTTCGACGACTCCAAAACAAGCAGAATACACTTGTCAGCAGGCAGGGAGTCCTGAGAATCAGTTAAGTTCATCTCCCTAATAAGCCACCCTTCGCCTACAATTGACATGACACACTCAGCCAAAACAAGAGCCTGAAGCTTATATGAAGGTGCAACGAGATATTGCAAGATAGCCACAATACCAATCTGCATGTTTGTTGACCAAACGTCATCTTCCATTAAGCGAAGAGCATCATATACAGGTGCGGAATAACCATTGGATAGGATAGCTGATAGGAGGTGAAGCGCTTCAAACTTCATTGCACTCTGCAGTAAAGCAAACTGTTGTGGGATACAACAATTGCAGGGAACGGAAAGTAAGTAAATATTACAATTGCTAGAAAGGATAAACTAAAGATTACAACAAAACTGGAAATCAAGAATGAAACAAACTCCTTGTGTGATTTGCTGAGTCGAGTGATGACACTCTGTCTTTAAGACAAAATTGCCCCGTATATCTCCTTTTACGTTGTCGGGCAATAGTCTCCCAAGATACAATATCAACTTAACAATTGAGCGAAGGAAACTCAAATGTTACTCTTGAAGAACTTTGAGTGTAATAAACTTGCTAGAGAGGAATAAGAAGATGTTAGAAAATTCTGTAAATATTTCTAAGTGTAGTGTAGTGTTCAACAATTGAGCCAAATGCCTCAATTTATAGTGTAAGGAGATGACCCCTCAACTAGCCAACTAATGGCTTTCAATAGCCAATGTAATGACACTTATTGAGGGATTACATTCAGCCAAATAATGACTGAATTCACGTGCCAAGTAATGGAGATTCAATGCTCCAAAACCAGCCCAAAGGTCATAACTTTCCAACTTCCCATCGCAGCATTCTGCCTCCGAAGCGCCGCGGCTCTGTGAATTAGCATCGTGGCTCCAGTGACTGGCCATCCAATTAGCGCCGCGACGCTGCCTGGGAGGCGCCGCAGGTCCGATGATGTTGCGCCGCGGCCCTTCATGACTCCGCGGCGATTTCCGACACGTTTCATCTAACACTTCGTACACTTCTTCCTTCGTTTACCAACGTGGAATACTTTGTCATTTGGCCAATAACCGTCCATCATTCTATGTCTCAAACGTATTACATACGTACCAATATATCTTTCACTAATGAAATTTGTGATATTTGGCACTCCGTGTGCACGTGTGTGAAAATGACGTTTCCGACGTGAGGGGCCCCAATTGTTTGAGTCATAAATAATGGGATATACTTAATTTCATATTAGTAAATTTCCAACAATCCCCTCTTGAAAGAGATTTTGGCGCACTCACATGATGCCTTTTCCAGCAATCTTTCAGCGGACCGATGTTGCATCTGGATAGGTAGCTTCTGCTTTGAACCTTCCATAGTTGAATACCATCGGACTTACTTACTACGCGGTGAATGTGATATCATAAACCGTCAGTGTTTAGTGTAAGCCAAGTCAACGGTACCAACACAACAACTTCCCTTACTATGCTCTTCGTAATGTTTTATCCGTTGTGGTCGTGGACACTTCTTGGATTCTTAAGTGCGTTCATTTGAGGCGGCATGTCCTCACACTTAACTAGGTGGTCTCCTACAAGGTATCCTGCTATACCCCATTTTACAAGTGTTAGGAACCATTAAACGTTTCCCCAAACCTAACCTCAACTGGTGAGGATCATTAAAGGTTTTGGAAACTTAAACTTTACCCACACTGCAGATAGCACTTATAGTCTATCGCGGGAACGACTTTGAATTTGGTGTTTCTTTACAGAAATCACTATCCGAAGTGCTCATGCTTCCACCGAAGCGCTCAACTGAACCTTTACAGCTTAGTTTTCTCATTGAACCTAATTCTTGGGATCTCTAGTCAATAAGGTTGGGTTACCACCGTATTGGTCCTTATAGCTTGGGTTTTAAGAACATTCCTCTAGACAGGCAGAACATCTGATCTTTGGGTAAGCCCTTTGTCAGTGGGTCCACTATGTTATCCTTTGATTTTATGTAATCAATGGATATTATACCTGTGGTGATCAACTGCCTAACGGTCTTATGCCTCCATCGAATATGATGAGACTTGCCGTTGTACATAGAACTTTGTGCCCTTCCTAGAGCCCACTGACTGTCGTAGTGGATCATTACAGAAGGTACGGGTTTGTCCCAACAAGGGACATCCTCTAAGAAGTCGTGAAGCCACTCCGCTTCTTCTCCTGCTTTGTCTAAAGCGATAAACTCTGATTTCATCGTGGATCAGGCGATGCAAGTTTGCTTAGAGGATTTTCAAGACACAACTCCACCACCAATTGTAAATACATACCCACTGGTGGACTTGGTGTTCTCTATATCAGATATCTAGTTTGGATCACTGTACCCCTCTAGTACAACTGGATATCTCGAATAATGCAACCTGTAAGTTAGCGTGTATTTCAGGTATCGTAATACCCGATTCAACGCCTTCCAATGATCATTACTCAGATTACGGGTAAACCTAGCCAACTTGTTGACTGCATAAGCAATATCAGGTCGGGTGTAGTTTGTTATGTACATCAAACTACCAATCACCTGTGCATATTGCTCCTGACATACGGGTGCACCACGATTTTTATCAAAATTTTGATTTCTATCCATTGGTGACTTCATAGGAGAACTGTCAAACATCTCGAACTTTCTCAACACATCCTTGATGTAATGAGACTGAGATAAGACCAGTCCATCAGACGTCTTAGAGATCTTTATCCCTAAGATGACATCTGTGATACCCATATCCTTTATGTTGAAGCATTGTTTCAACATGATCAATATGTCGTCTACGTACAGGCATATCATGACGAACGAGTCAGAATTACCTTTCATGTAGACACATTTGTCACACTCATTAATGGAGAAACCCTTCGATAGTATAGTACTATCAAATTTTTATGCCATTGTTTTGGGGCTTGTTTCAGCCCGTACAAAGATTTGACAAGTCGATAGAATTTTTTCTCTTGCCCTGGAACCACATACCCCTCGGGTTGTTCCATATAGATTTCTTCTTCCAAATCACCATTTAGAAAGGCTATCTTGACATCCATTTGATGTATCTCAAGGTCACGCAATGTTGCGATCGCAATGAATACCCGTATGGACGTCATCCGAGACACCGGTGAGTACGTGTCAAAATAATCAAGGTCTTCCTTCTGCCGATAGCCCTTGACTACCAATCTGGCCTTGTACTTATCTATAGACCCATCTGCTTTATACTTCCATTTGAGTATCCACTTACAACCCAACGATTTATTTCCCAGAGGAAGATCAACCAACTCTCAAAAATGGTTATGCAGGATGGAGTCTATTTCACTCTCAATAGCTTTTTTCCAGAGCGGTGCCTCTGGAGTTGACAATGCTTCAGCAATTGTCCTTGGTTCGTCATCAACCATATAAGCTACAAAGTCAGGATCGAATGATTTATCCTTCCTAGCCCTTTTACTTCGCCTTGGTTCCATCTCTGGAGTCTCCAAGTTCTGAGAATCTGGAACACTAGATTCCGGATATTCAGCCACTTAGAAGTCCACTAGATCTGAACCATCTAGATCCGGGCAGTGAACGACTCCCGGTTCCTGAGAGCTTTGTTCATAACTTCGTTTGCGAGAGGTTTTGTCTTTTTTCCTTTCCAGGAAAAGTATCTTCAAAGAATTGAGCATTCATTGATTCCATTATTGTACCCCCGTGGATATCTAGTATACTTATGCACTAAAAAGTGATAAGCACTACTGTTATTTGCATATCCGATTAAAATGCAATCTACAATCTTAGGCCCAATCTTGACCTACTTTAGCTTGGGTACTTCGACATTTGCCAAACAATCCTACACCTTTAAATATTTATAGGTGGGTTTCTTTCCCTTCCAGGAATCATATGGAGTTTTGTTCTTACCCTTATGTGGGACTCTATTAAGAATCGTATTAGCGGTAAGGACGGCTTCTCCCCACATGTTTTGGGGAAGCCCGAAATTGATGAGCAAGACATTCATCATTTTCTTCAATGTGCAGTTCTTACGTTCCGCCACACCGTTCAACTGAGGTGAGTATAGAGCCGTCGTTTGATAAACAATGCCTGATTCGGCACACTATTCCTCAAACGGCGCTACGTATTCTCCCCATCTATCGCTACGAATGGATTTAATCTGCATGCTTAGTTGGTTCTCAACTTCTGCTTTGTAACGTCGGAATGCTTCAAAGGCTTCATCTTTACTTTTCAACAAGTAAAGCTAACAATACCTTGTGCTATCATCAATGAATGTCACAAAGTACTTGTTCCCCCCTCTAGTTTTGCAAACTTCAAATCACATATATCTGTGTGAATAAGTTCTAGAGGAGCGGTATTCCTTTCGATGGATCGAAAAGGAATCTTTGTGAGTTTTGCCTCTACGCACACCTCACACTTATGTTGAGGGTTTACGTCGATAGATGGCAACAACTCCAACTTTACCAACCTTTGGATGGACTTGTAGTTAACATGTCCTAATCTATGATGCCATAAATTAGAGGACTCAATAAAGTAAGAAGAAGCTTCAATATTATTGCTTGCACGTAATACATACATGGCGTTAACTTTGAAGAGGCCTTCACAGACGAATCCCCTTCCCACAAACGTTCCATCTTTGTGATTACAAATTTATTGGACTCAAACACTAGCCTAAAACCAGCATTAACCAATAAATAACTTGAAATTAAATTTCTCCTAATCTCAGGGACATGCATCACCTTATTTAGAGTGAGCTCCTTTCCAGAAGTCATCTTCAAGACTACCTTTCCTCCCCCAGCACGTCAGAGGAAGCGTTGTTACCCATGAACAACTTCTTGTTTGTAACTGGTGTATAATTGGAGAAGGCATCTCTATTAGAACATATGTGTCTTGTAGCACCCGTGTCCATCCACCATTGCATGGGATTCTCAACAAGGTTTGCTTCAAGCACCACTGTCGAGAACTCCTCAATCATGTCGTCCAGAAGCCTTTCTTTGATGACGTTAGCCTGAGCCTTGCCTTTGGACTTAGCCTTCTCTTGTTGCTCAGTCTTGAGCTTGCGGCAGTCCTTGATCATGTGACCAGATTTTTCACAGTGGTGACAATTTCCTTTGAACTTTTCCGCCGCTTGGGTCTTGCCGTCTTTCTGGAACTTGCACTTCTTGCTTGGGTTCCCTTTGGCCTCATCCATATTTTCCTTTGCCTCAGCGGGTTGTTTTCCCCTAGGCAAAGCCTTCTTATTATCTTCCTGAATCTGGAGTTTGATAATAAGTTCTTCAAATGTCATTTCCTTTGTCTTGAGTTTTAAGTAACTCATAAACTTATTCCACGAGGGAGGTAACTTTTCAACCAGTGATGCAACCCAAAACTGCTCATTTGGTTTCATACCTCCAAAATCCAGGTAATGTAGAATTATTTGGAATTCCTGGACTTGGGACATCACTGTTTTATTATCCACCATTTGAAATTTCAGGAATTTCCCAATGATGAATTTCTTAGTACCTGCATCTTGTGTGTTGTACTTCTTTTGCAGCTTCTCCCATAACTCTTTGGCAGTGCCTACGGTGCAATACACCGTGTAGAGTGGGTCTGACAAGCAGTTCAAAATATTATTCTTATACATGAAATCACTATGACTCCATGCATCAAGAACCATCTTCATGCCATTAATGACATTGATACCTTGGCCCCTTCAACCGTTTCAGTAGGTGAAGGGTCCACTTCATCTCCAACTTGTGGAGGATCTTCTGTTAGGAAATGAGTCATTCCTATAACAGTCAGATAGAATAACATCTTCTGTTGCCATCTCTTGAAGTTGGAGCCCATGAACTTTTCAGGACGTTCATGGTGGAATCCAGCGGGTGGAGGAACGACAACGTTCCCTTGAGCAGCAGAAAATGCGTTGGATGAGCCTTAAGCAGTAGTGAAGGCATTAGGTGAGCCTTGAGCAGCGGGGAAGGCAGAGGGGTTGCCTTGAGTAGTAGCAGCAACAGAATCAGAAGAGAGTTGTTCTCTTCCAGTCATCTTTCTAAGCACTTACAACAATTCTTGTCTTAAAATTGTGGGATACAACAATTACAGGGAACGGGAAGTAAGTAAATATTACAATTGCTAGAAAGGATAAACTAAAGATTACAACAAAATTGGAAATCAAGAATGAAACAAACTCCTTGTGTGATTTGTTGAGTCGAGTGATGACACTCTGTCTTTAAGACAAGATTGCCCCGTATATCTCCTTTTACGTTGTCGGGCAATAGTCTCCCAAGATACAACAACAACTTAACAATTGAGCAAAGAAAACTCAAGTGTTACTCTTGAAGAACTTTGAGTGTAATAAACTTGCTAGAGAGGAAGAAGAAGATGTTAGAAAATTCTGTAAATATTTCTAAGTGTAGTGTAGTCAACAATTGAGCCAAATGCCTCAGTTTATAGTGTAAGGAGATGACCTCTCAACTAGCCAAATAATGGCCTTCAATAGCCAATGTAATGACATTTATTGAGGGGTTACATTCAGCCAAATAATGGCTGAATTCATGTGTCAATTAATGGAGATTCAATGCTCCAAAACCAGCCCAAAGGTCAGAACTTTCCAACTTTCCGTCGCAACATTCTGCCTCTGAAGCGCCGCAACTCTGTGAATTAGCATTGCGGCTCTAGTGACTGGCCACCCAATTAGTGCCGCAGCGCTCCGGCGCCGCCGCTCCGACGGTGTTGCGCCGGGGTCCTTCACGGCTCCGCGGTGATTTCTGACACGTTTCATCTTACACTTCTTCCTTCGTTTACCAACGTGGAATACTTTGTCATTTGGCCAATAACCGTCCATCATTCTATGTCTCAAACGTATTACATATGTACCAATATCTCTTTCACTATGAAATTTGCGATACTTGGCACTACGTGTGCACGTGTGTGGAAACGACGTTTCCGACGTGAGGGGCCCCAATTGTTTGAGTAATAAATAATGGGATATACTTAATTCCACATTAGTAAATTTCCAACAACTGTTTTGCCACTGCAGCCACCACCATTGCCAGTTCCGTTTGATGCTCAGAATAAACATTATCTGAGGGTTGCTTAATAACAATGATTTGTGCAAGTCCCATAGCAAGTTCAATAATACGAGAACCATCATCACATGCAAAGCTAACACGTTCAAACCACCAGATTTGTACAAGGTTTTAATCCCCTCTTCATTGGCCGTTGAGACCAAAAACAAATATTCATAGAGTTCCTCAATGATACTAGGTGATCCTGATTCTTCTCTGTACATTGTCTCTACAATGAGGGGAATCATTGTAACCATATATTCCGAAGCTGCAATATCGGGAACTCTACACAATGCTGCAAGAAGTAGACCCCCTAAACGCTGCTCATCCCTTTCTCCTCTGAGTAGCTTCAAACAATCATCTAATGAAGGTTGCAGTTGGGATGATGCCCCACTACTTGAAGAAGCTTGTTCTTCCTGTGGCATTATTTGCATAGCAGTAGGTATATCAAGCCTTGAAGCAGCAAAAGAAGGATTCATTAGACAACTTTAAGTGCCCTCGTTTGTTCTATAAGGTTGATGAGATGATGACCCCTAAGAATACTTGTAACTAAAATAAGAGAACCTGAGACGGCTGGAATTGGGATTACAACTTTTGGGAAGGTTTTGTCGTTTTATTTTCTTGGACAAAATAAGTTATGGTAGTAGCTTTTTAGACTTCAAGTTGACCTTAAATGCCAACAAAATAAATTTATCACTAATTATTATATTATCTTAACAAGCTAAAAGGTTAATTATCTTTAATTTGTAGTTAAGGTAATATCATTGCGTCACTAAACATATGTCTTTGAGCAAAACTTTGCCTTATTTTAATTAACATTTAGAATTATAAATGGTACGGTGAATTTCCTCATAATTGAATATAACATATTTTTGCAAATTCAAACGCTTAAAGGTAAGGATGTTCACGGTTTGGTTAAAATTCAATCCAAACCGAACCGATTAAATAAATTGATAGTTATTTGGGCTTGAGTTGCTTTGATTTTAAATTTTTAAAAATCGATAATATTTGATTTGGTCTGGTTTTTATAAAAACAAACCTAATAAAAAACTAAACCAAAATGATAAAATAATATATACATATTTTATATTTTATATATATACAATATATTAATTTTTCTAAATAATTTTAAATAATTTATTTACCTTTTCAACAAAATTTTCTTTATCGCTATTAGGCTAATGAATTTTAGCCCTTAAGCCCATTTCTTAAAAGAAATTCATATATCCAAACACATTTATTCAAATAAACAACTATGAGATTCACTTAAAAAGTTGTATTTTTTAGAAATTTTATTCACTTGATTAAAGCTTATTGATCTTAAGATATTTTCTCCATAATCCAAACAAATTATAAACCCTCAACAAAGGGTAATAATGAATTATAAGTTGGAAAAGTCTTTCCTAATCATAGGTAAAAAATGAAAGAGAGAGAAAACCATCATGTTTCTTAAAAACTGAAAAATCAAACCAAAGCGTTAACAACCAAACCGATGGATATGTATTATAGTTGGTTTGGTTTAATTTTAATAATTAAAAATTGGACTAAATTGATTTGGTTTTGGTTTTAACCAAAAACCGACCCAAATCGGCCCCCTATTTAAATGATAAAATTGTTTAAATAAAAAGGGTGCTTCTATCACTATATTTTGTAATATATGTTTAATTTATATAGATTTTGATTTGGTGAGATCAATCAGTAACCGGGGTTCTTATAAACTGATGCTACATTTTAAAAAGTTATTACCGAATTTTATATTGTCATGTTAGATTTTTGGTAGGTATATATTTTACAATTATTAGAATGACATTTATAATGTAGTTTATAAATTGAATTATTATAAAGTGATAATGAAAATTGAGTAACTTTTAGAAATTGACACTTACTTAAATAATCACCTATAGAAATAAAATTAACCCCCATAAGAAAAAAGACAAAGCAAAAGAATTACAAAAATTAGAGAAACTTAGTAGGTTGGAATTGGGATTACTTTTGGAAAAGGTTTTCCTTTTTAAATGTTTTTTTTATTTTCTTTGGACAAAATAAGTTATACGCGTTTTATACTTGAGGTCGGTTTCGGAAAAGAAAAACGAAAGCAAGGAAAATCTATATAAACATAAAGAAAGCCTCAAAATTAAGCATTCTCTATTCGATACACAAATATTGGCTCCCCCTTTCTCTGCAAGCTCTTGTGTTCCTGCTGTGCGTAATTTTGAAGAACCACTGGTTGATTCAATCCATATGAGTCCTTGGTCCCGATTGAAACCATAGCTGATTCAATCGCCAACCCGGTTCGATCCATCTGAGAACTATCGGCGTTTTCGTGATTGTTCGTTCGTACTGGGTCCGGATTTGGAAAATTAACTGATATTCTTTAGTGTTATTTTGGTATAACTTTACTCTCTATTGATTATATGTTTGTATTGTATTCTTGACAGAAAGAGAGCTTCTTTCTTATTATTGTTCTTGATTATTTCTGAATTCAGTTATGGCTGTGTATTTCAAGTACAAAAGTGCTAAAGATTATGATTCAATTCCAATTTTCGATCAATTTATCTCTGTTGGCAACTTCAAATTAAAAATATTTGAATCCAAGCGTTACGGTAAGGGTAAAGATTTTGACCTTGTTATCACCAATTCACAAACTAACCAAGATTATGTTGATCAAGACACTTTGATCCCTAAAAATACAAGTGTTTTGATTCGTCGTCTTCCTCTCTTGCCCATAGTAATTCTATCCCCTACAGAGCCAAAACAAGTGTGTGAGGAAGAAGCTCGTTCAGTAAAACCAGAGTCAATTTATTCTCTAGATTTTGTATGGGATGATTTTGGGGATGATGTATATGCAATTCCAAAAATATTGCCAATTCAATCAGGTAATAAACCTGTGCGCAGTGCCCCCACTAGTAGTATAAGTACAAATGACGAGGACATTAAGATCAAGAATTTAATTGATACTCCAGACTTTGGTCAGTCCTCTAATGGCTATGGTTTTGGTCGAGGTGGAATGGAATGGAAAAAGCTACCATCGGGGTATGTGTGTCATCGATGCAATGTGCCTGGGCATTACATTCAGCATTGCCCTACCAATTGTGACCCCAATTATGACATCAAGAAAGTGAAGTTGATGGCAACCCCAAGTGGTGTCAGTGTTAGAGTTTCAAAGGAGATTGAAGGGTTGTCGTCGGTTTCTTCTTCTTCTTCTAAGCGTTCGTTTAGAGATATACCACCAGAGCTTCATTGTCCATTGTGTAAAGGATTAATGAAAGATGCAGTTATAGCAAGCAAATGTTGTTTTAGTAGTTTCTGCGATAAATGTATAAGGGATCATATTATCTCTTACTCTATTTGCGTGTGTGGGGCTAGAAACATACTTGTCGATGCCCTCTTGCCTAACATCACTCTAAGGGTCACAATAAACAGAATCTTGGAGTCCAAAAGTAACACTAGTTCAGAGCATGGGGTTAGTGCTCAAAATATGGCGTCCACACACTGTAATACCCAGCCATTAAAAACTGTAATGAGTGTCCACGAGCTGTTGAGCAAGCCCATTGCTGAGGAAGCAGTAAAGATGAAGAAAAGGAAGAAGCCATGTGATGATGATGCGTAAACATGCAATGGGGAGTTGCACAAAACCATGTTGCTGCTGAGAGTTACATGTCGACGATGAATCCTGCTGCCTATCATCCTCATTGCTATGGCCATCATGTCTTACCAGAAGAGTCGTTTAGAGGACAATATGTTGAAACTAGAAAAGCAGGTCTTAAAAGGAAGCGTGAGATGAGCAGTGAGTTTCCTAGTGTAATTACTTGTTGAGGATATCATATTGACTTAGATCTAGCTTGGGATAGGAGAAGGTTGTGAGATTCTGATTTCCATTTTTGACTTATGAACTGTGGAGAGTATTAGGAGTATTTCATTCACTCGACTATTTTTAGGTTAGTACAATTCCTGGGTATATGTCCTTTGTATATGTGAATTATCTCAATCATAATAATAATAGAGTTACAATTTTCACAAATGTTGTCTTATCATATCTCATCCTTTAAAAATCTGTTATTGCTCAGATTATGCATGTACTAACTCTTACTTCTGCTTTAATTTTCACATTCTGTAATTTTTTCGAGTTCAAACATTGTTTTTATCAGTACTTCAGATTTATTTTTTCTGGTGTGTAATCTTTTTTTTTTAAGCAAGAGTAGTTAGTTTTCTACACTTTATTGAGAACTATTTTGTCATTCCCCAAATAGGAGGGGGTCCGTGACCGACACTCAATGACGTTAACTCGCATAAAAAAAAACTTCACAAATGAACTAAAATAATGGGTTAAACATTGATATAGTGCATAAATTAGCTACTCCAGATGAAGGAAAATAAAGAGTCATCATCCTTTAATTAGTTGGAAAACTACATACATCTATGACCTACCAATAAACATGCATTCGTGCACAATTTTAATTAATGGTTTGGGATATTTTAGTAAAGAAAGAGGTTGTTTCACCTATGTTCTCTGAAGTTGGAATGTATATTTGTGTGATTATTCATCTCTCAATATACACCTAGACAATCATGTCATTAATATGGTTATCTAGTAAGCATTTATTCTCTAAAAAGAAAAAGGATCATCCATCGTCATATACCAAGGTATAGCACAAAGGGATGAGTCAAAAGAATTGTTAGTTTTTTACAGAAGTTAAGAGGGCCATTTTCCTGAGTATATGAAGGCGCTAACCTTTGAATCAAACTAAATTATTAGGATTGAAAGTAACTGATTACGGGGCGGGGCGGGGCGGGGGGGGGGGACTTAGTAACCTATGCTATATGACAAAAATGAAATTGGTTTAGATTAGTGCCAATTATATGTGATATAATAATATTGTAATTATTTAGTCATAATTGTAATTGATTATAGTGTATTGTATATATGATAGGTAAATATCTTAGTCAACTAATGACTTAATCCTAGCGTAGTCCTAGCCTAATCCTAGCCTTAGATGAAGATTCTACCCTTAGATTACTATTGTATTTTGGGTATAATTACCACACTTTTGGAATGTAATCATTGAGGAAAATATTCTTACATCAAGAGTTTAGGGAAAAATCATAGCCTAAAATATTCACCTCCCCCCCCCCCGTCCCCCCTCCACTCATCTCACCGGCCGACGACTTTGGACACCACCAACTTTATTTTATTTCTTTTCCGTCGACAATGTCTTGACTCTAAATCCACCTTTTATCCCGCTCTTGCCGTTTTCAATATCAAAACTCATATTTCCATTACTCTTGAGATGAAAAATGTTCATTATATGACGTGGACAGAGCTCTTTAAAATCTATTGCCACTCCCACCGGGTTATTCATCACATAATCCCATCGGCAAAAGGCAAGGAAAAGGTGCCGGCCACCGATGATGAAAAAGAAATGTGGCTCACCCTTGATGCGACGGTTCTTCAGTGGATTTCTGGAACTATTTCAAGTGATTTGTTGCATACAATTATTGAACCCGACTCCACGGCGATGGAGGCTTGGGATCCCTTACGAGATATCTTTCAAGATAACAAAATTTCTCAAGCCATCACCCTTGAGCAAGAATTCTCCACCACCGACATGGCGGAGTTTCCCGATGCATCCACTTATTGTCAACGCCTCAAAGTCTTATCGGATCAACTCAAGAATATTGGGGCGTCAGTTACTAACAATCGGTTGATTTTACAATTGGTTGTCGACCTTACCGACGCGTATAGTGGAGTGGGTACGCTCATCCGCCAATGCAATCCTCTATCGCCGTTTTACCAATCCCGCTCTATGTTTATCATTGAAGAGGCGGTTTCGCCAAAAAGATCGCCACCTTATCGAATTCTGCCATGGTTGCCGCTCCATCGGATGATGCTTCTTCCAATTTTGACACTTTGCCGCCAAACCGGGGACAAAAAGGATGAAGTAGTGTAAATGGCGGTAAAAATCGTAGTGGTGGTCGCGGTGGTGCCAAGGGTGGTGGTCACCGGAATTCCAGCGGCGGCGGGACTAGCGGTAGGGGTGGTGGCCAGCAGCCCAGGTCCGACCAGCAGTGGCAGCCCCAAGGCCAGTGGGGCAGTGTACCACCACAGTGGGCCTGGCAGTGGCCTGAGGTTGTGCCACCCTGCCCATTTTCTTCAGGAAATTAGGCCAGGCCCAGTGCAAGGCACACTAGCCAGCAGTCCAGCAGGTTTTGGGCCACTGTCGAACCAGTGGTAGGAGGCCCATTCGGCAGTGGCAAGCCCAACGGATATTGAAGCCGCCATGCACACTCTTGTACTTAATCCGCCCGACGCAAACTAGTACAAAGAAATCATAGCGACGTCTCATATGACGTCCTCCCAAGGTAATCTCTCATCCGATTTTAATTTGAGCAAAAAAATTATATCATTGTCGGAAATGGTCATTCAATTTCAATTCGTGGTTATGGTTCTACCAAATTGTCTCCACCAAACCCATTTTATACTTTAAAGAATGTCCTTTATGCTCCACAATTAATTAAAAACTTGGTTTCGGTTAGAAAATTTACTACTGATAATTGAGTTTCTGTTGACTTTGACCCTTTTGGATTTTTCGTGAAAGATTTTCAAACGGGGATGCGTCTAATGAGATGTGATAGTCGATGCGAGCTCTATCCAATCACCACACCCAATCATCAAGCCAAGCTACCATCGACCCTTGCAGCCTTAGCTCCTTCATTATGGCATGACCGTTTGGGTCATCCGGGAGCACCTGTTTTATCCACCCTTAAACAAAATAATTTTATTTCATGTACTCACACACGTAATTCAAATATATGTTGTTCTTGTCCGCTTGGAAAATATGTTAAATTGCCATTTTATTGCTTCTAATTCCTACACTCTTATGCCTTTTGATATTATCCATTGTGATATTTAGATATCTCCCGTTTTGAGCTCTTCAGGCCATCGATATTATTTGATTTTGCTAGATGATTACTCTAATTTTTTTGGACATTTCCGTTGTCTAAAAAGTCACAAGTTGTTTCCACATTTCTCACTTTTAGAGCATTCATCTGAAATCAATTTGAACGGGATATTAAAAATATTCAATGTGATAATAGTAGGGAATTTGATAATGGGCCACTTTGGGATTTTTGCAATGCAAATGATTTAACCTTTCGTCTTTCATGTCCTCATACCTCCTCTCAAAATGGAAAGGCGAAAATAAAACTCTAAACCATAAATAACATTATTAGAACCTCCCTTACCCATGCCTTTCTACCACCATCATTTTGGCATCACACACTATAAATGACATCATATCTCCTTAACATACTTCCAAGCAAACACGTGTCCTATCAAGCTCCTCTAAAATTCTTATACCTAAGGGACACATCTTACTATCATCTACGGGTTCGGGTGCTTATGCTATCCTCTTCTTCCATCCACCACGATCAATAAACTTCAACCCGGTCTACTCCGTGTATTTTTTTGGGTTATCCCTCCAATCATCGAGGTTACAATTGTTACGACTTATCCTCTCAAAAAATCATTGAGAGTCGTCACGTAATTTTTGATGAAGCGACTTTTCCATTACCAAAATGCATGGGTTCGGGCCTCAAACATACGATTTTCTTGATGATGACATACCCCCATATTTGGCCCAACATTTTTCTTCCCGTCCAGATTGCTGATATATTTACAAAAGGTCTTTCGCTGGTTCTATTTGAAGATTTTTGTAACAGTCTCAGCATACGCCGACCTCCCGCTTCGACTGCGGGGGTGTGATAGAATAATATTGTAATTATTTAGTCATAATTGTAATTGATTATAGTATATTATATAGATGGTAGGTATATATTTTAGTCAACTAATGACTTAATCCTAGCTTAATCCTATCCTTAGATGAAGATTCTATCCTTAAATGACTATTGTATTTTGGGTATAATTACTTCACTTTTGAAATATAATCGAGAAAAATATTCTTACAATATCCATCAGGTTCTCCAACTCCTCGGGAGAGTTGAAATCCATCCTAATGTAGATACGAAGCCCTGTCAGAACACATCTTCATCAAAGTTTCAGTTTTGAATCAAAGAAATCCATGGTTTTTACGAATCGCCTTGAATTCTTTGTAGTAACCAATACTTAAGGGTGGCAGATGAGTCATTTGGATGGGGGTATGGCATGGGGTGGAGGGGGGGGAAAGGGGGATGAGGTAAGAAAAATATCATATTTTTTATAATTTTTTGTATAAAAGTAATTTATGAAATTGAAATTTGATGACGGGGTAGGGCATAGGGTAAGGGTGGAGGGGGTAGGGAGGTAAGAAAAAATTCATATTTTTAATAATTCTTTTTATAAAAGTAACAAAAAATATGAAATAGAAATTTGAGGATGGGGTGGGGGTGGGGGTGGAGGGGGATAGGTGGGGGTTAGGGCGGTAGGGGGATGTAAGTAAAAATTTCAGATTTTTTATAAAAGTAAAAATATGAAGTAGAAATTTGAGGAAGGGGTAGGTGTGGGTAGGGAGGGGGTAGATAAGAAAAATTTCATATTTTTATAAATTGTTTATAAAAGTAAAAATATGAAATAGAAATTTGAGAATGGGGTAGGGCAAGTGGGAGGGGTAGAGGCGGGAGGTGGGGGTAGATGGGGTTGGTGGGGTAGATGTGGGTAGGGAGGTAGGGGTGGGGTGGAGTAGGCAAGGTAGGGGAAGAGATGTGAGGATGGTTCAATGCTTGGGTGGGAGTTGATGTAGGGGGGGTAGGGTGGATGAATAATGTGGTGGGTGATTGGGGTGCGTTGGTGTATTTTTATTGTTCTGAAATAATAAAGAATTTTTTAAAATAATTATTTATAAACAAAAATTTTAATCTAGAGTGGGCTCTAATCATTAAGATTGAGCATTTTCGTGGGTCAAATTTAGGCATCATAATGGTTTCAATTGGGCTGCTGATTTATGATGGTTCAACATGGGCTAGCCCAAACCAACTCATCATCAAAATCACTCTTGTTCAAACCCATGAAACCTTGAGCTAGTTGGGCGAGTCATTTGAGTTTGGGCTAATTTTGTCAAACCTACCCATACCTGATCTGAACATCAGGATATCTCAAATTCAGCTCTTGAAGTGCTTTTAATCATATCACTTAATCAACTTTTTTGATCAGATGATCCCAAGTTTTCCAGCTGATCAAAATAAAATCAAAAAATCAAGCCAGAGATTTGTATTCAAAAGAGCAACAACGTGATCTACTAAAGTTTTCTTTGTCATTATTGCCGGGATACAATTGTTGCAGGTAACGGGAAGTAAGTAACTATTACAATGGTAAGAAATGATAAACTAAATATTATAATAAACTGGAAATCAAGAACTTAACAAACTGCTTGTGTGATTTGCTTAGTCGAGTGATTGCACTCCGTCTTTAAGACAAGAGTGCCCCGTATATCTCCTTTTACGTTGTCGGACAATAGTTTTCCAAGATAGAACATCAACTTAACAATTGAGCAAAGGAAACTCAAGTGTTACTGTCGCACCCGTTTTTGACCTGCGGGCTTCGCGACGCGATGGCGTCAATTGCCTCTGGATTGGATAAAAATGATTGCTTTGAGGAGTCGCCACCTAATTATTCTAAGGTGAATTAGGGCACCTAAATGTTAGCTAAAAAATGCAAAATAACTCCAATTTTGTGATCTGCGAAACTAATGAGATTCTAGGTAAGGGTTCTTTATTATCATAAAGGGAAGGGGTTAGGCATTCTTTAAGATCCGCTAACTTGCGGTTATCCGGTCAAACTCAGGTTAATTATTATAGTAAGAAAAATGCATATTTTTTACAAGTATATAAAAAAAATATGTTGCAAGTAGTTAATAAAATGATACATTCGTACAAATATACATTTGTATGGCATTAAAAATAGATGTAAAAAAAGTATGCATTTGTATGAAAATTGATAAAAATATATGCAAGGTGATTTTTATGAACGTCGGTCCTAAAAATAGGTAAACTAGTGATTTTCGATTTTAAAACTAACCGAGCCTAAAAATAAATAAACTAGCGATAAGTTTCAAGTTTTAGACTACCCTATTAATTAATTCTAAGTCTATCTATTCTAAACATTTCAATAATTTCACGAGTACAATAATATTACAATACATAATGAAATAAAGCTGAATTAAAGAAAGTAAAAACAATAATAAAATAAATAATCTCCGAGGGGTATTTGTCTTCTTTGACTTTATCCCTTGCAAGCTGTCAAGAACAAACGGTTAGAAACAATTGAATATAAATAACTTCGGATCCGTATCCAAAACAGTAAATGTTTTTATTACGGAGGGCTCAGACTTAAATTTTGAAAAGATTATTCCAATCACGCCGTGGCTGCGAACATATGACTCGTTGGTCACTTTAGTTGCCTTGCCTACCGAACGCGTTGGTCTCTCGGGTGAAAAATATTTAAGTTTCATCCTTGCCTAGAAGCTTTATTTTCCGTCTTTACAACTGTGGAGGCCTAAAAAATCGACGGATATTTTTTCATCGGCCAGTGTAGTATCGTGTTCAAATCAGCAAAAATTAAATCAAAGCGGTAAGCAGTAAGCAGAAAGAACATAGGCAATTTCTGAAAAGACGCGGCCTCGAATTCAATTTCATTGGCCTAAATGCAGTATTTATTTAAATCAGTAAATCAGTAAGACAATCCGTGCACGGATGTTTAAATGCCAAAACAGCAAACTGAACAGAGAAATGAAAAAAAACGTGGCATCGAATTCAATTTCATCGGCCTAAATGCGGTATTAAAGTTTAAAACAATAAAACAGCAAAATAATAAGATATCCGTTGCACGGATGTTTAAATGCCAAAAACAGTAAACTGAAAACAGAGAAACGAAAAAAACGCGGCCTCGAATTCAATTTCATCGGCCTAAATGCAGTATTTATTCAAAGCAGTAAAACAGTAAAGACAATCCGTGCAAGGATGTTAAATGCCAAAATCAGTAACAGTTTGCAAAAAAAAAAAAAGGCCGACCCGAATTATGAAATTTGACCCGAAACAGGATTCAGAATCCAATTTTTTTGATTTTCAAATAGCCAACAACAAAACACTAAAACGCAAAATCTGGAAATTTATTCGAACCGGGTCGACCCGACCCGAATCGGATGTTTCAACCTGAATCAATTTTCCTCCAAATTAAATATAACCAATAACTAAATATTAAAATACAAAATCTGGAAATTTACTCAAAACGGGTCGACCCGACCCGGATCAGTGACCTGACCCGAATCGAATGTGTTCAACCCGAATCGATTTCTTTCCACATTTTCAGATAAACAACAACAAAATATAAACACACAAAATCTGGAATTTTACCCAAACCGGATCGACCCGGCCCGGATCAGTGACCCGATCCGAATCGGATGTTTCAACCCGAATCGATTTCTTTCCAAATTTTAGATAACCAACAACAAAATACAAACACACAAAATCTGTAAATTTATTCAAAACCGGGTCGACCCGACCCGGATCAGTGACCCGACCCGGAATCCGAAAAACAGTGAAGATTAGCAAAAAATTCAGATTATTCAATACCAAAACCCCAATAATTTTAACTTATATTTTTGGACTCTTTAAGATGATGAACAACACAAAAAGAAAGCAATACCAACCTTAGGAAAATCTTAGATTTTGACTTTCGGATTTCAAAACTTGAACTCGATTTTCGGACCTCCAAAAATTTTCTTTTCAACTCGGACCGGACCAAAAACCCCCCTAAAATGAAGAACAACATGCGGTATTTATAGATGGCTTAACCCTCCAAGAACGAGTTTGAAATTCGAATAAAAGGTTTTAAAAATTTTGATTTTGGAAGCGGATTTTGGGGGTATGGGTTGCGGATTTTAGGGGATAATAGAGTGGGTTGAAGTGATGGGGGGTGTGGCGGTGTCAGGGGTTAGTGGTGGCAGGGGTGAGGTGACCGGCGACGTGGGGTCGCGGGTATGGGGGGTGTGCGGCGATTTGGGAGAGACAGAGTAAGGGTGGGTTAGGTTTTAGGGTTGTGTTTGGTGGGTTGGGGTATTGGGCTTCATTGGGGCTTGGGGATTGGCCGGTAGGCCTGGTAGTTTTGGGATGGGGCGATGGGAAATAAGAAAAGGGGGGAGTTGGGATGTTGCGGGTTTTTGGCCAGTTGGGCCTGGGAAATAAGAAAGGGGGGAGTTGGGATGTTGCGGGTGTGGGCTTCGATTGGGGGTCCGAAAATGGGGGTGGCCAAATGGGCCGCCCGTTTTAAAATGGGTATTTGTTTTGGATTGGGAAATAAATGGGTTATGGGTTTAAAATATAAAAAAGGGTTTAATTATATAAAAATAAAGCTTTGCAAAATTTATAAATTGTAAAGATGATAATATGATAAAATATAATATTTGTAAAATGCTTGATGCTTAAATAAAAAATAAAAATGTGATATCGTTTTGTCAAAAATAAAATAACATATAATATTAGGATAAATTATGATTATGATATATAAAAAATACAAATAACAAATAAAATGCAAATAATAATAATAATGATATAAATACATATATATGCCTATATTTTAAAATTGTCTTAAGGTGTCAAAAATATAAAAAAATGTAAATAAAATCATAAAAGATGGGACAAAATTGGGTGTCAACAGATGCCCCTCTTTGGCCGGAGACGATGAAAGAGTTTTCGGACAAAGAAGTTGACTGAGTAGCCAATTTTGTCATGATCATCGGGACTCTAGGGAAGGTTAGGGATGTGTGGGAAGAAATAAAATCCCGAGGGGGAGAGAAGTTGTAAAAGATGGTGCACATTCAAGAAACATTGCCCCAGTGTCGAGTTATGATGATACTGGTTGCAGATGTGGCAAAATACTAGGAGAAGGGCGGAACAACGTTCGAAGTACTTCCCCAATGCAGATGATGATGCAGCATATGCGTAATGAGATGACGTCGTTGTTTAGACGTTATGCAGATGGCGTCGTTGCATAGGCGTGATTGAAATTAAAATACCCGCATTAAAAGGTGGGTGCCTGAAATGCCGTCATTGTATTGACGTGATGCGTCTGTGACCCGCATGAGTTGAAATGACGTCGTTGTATGGATGCAATGCTGATGGCGTCGTTGTATGGACGCAATGCTGATGATGTCGTTGTATGGACGTAATGCTGATGACGTCGTTGTATGGACGCAATGCTGATGACGTCGTTGTATAGGTGTGATTGAAATTAAAATACCCGCATTAGATAGTGGGTGCCTGAAATGCCGTCATTGTATTGACGTGATACGTTTGTGACCCGCATGGTTTGAAATGACGTCGTTATATGGACGCAATGCTGATGGCGTCGTTGTATGGACGCAATGCTGATGACGTCGTTGTATGGACGTAATGCTGATGACGTCGTTGTATGGACGTTGCTGATGACGCCGTTGTATGGGCGCAATGCTGATGACGTCGTTGTATGAACGTAATGCTGATGACGCCGTTGTATGTGCGCAATGCTGATGACGTTGTTGTATGGACGTAATGCTGATGACGTCGTTGTATGGACGCAATGCTGATGACGTTGTTGTATGGACGTTGCTGATGACACCGTTGTATGGGCGCAATGCTGATGACGTCGTTGTATGGACATTGATGATGACGCTGTTGTATGGGCGCAATACTGATGACGTCGTTGTATGGACGTAATGCTGATGACGTTGTTGTATGGGCGTAATGATGTCGTTGTAATGCTGTGAAAGATGTAAATGACTCCATTGCCGTCAATTTGCTGTAATATGATTCCACGTTGTGTTGAATCTTCTGCCGATTCAAAGTCATATGGACTGTGCATTGAAATGTCGTCCTTGCGCAGACGAAAATATGATGCAATATATGTGCCGAATTTAACACACATGTTGCGGCTTCCTTGCCTTTGTCAACCTGAAGACCTGCACTCGAAGAAATTTGTGAGTTTGAGGGGAGGGGCGGTTGATTCGCGTTGGCTTTGTAGTTTTTTCCTTTGACGCTTGCAAGCTCATACTGGTTTGGATTGAAGACTTAGTTGTCTGGTATTTTCCAGGTCCATTGGCATATTCTTGCAGTGAACCCTTAAAATATGCCCCAGTTTCTGGTATATATGAAGATGATGAACTTCCAACTGGACAAAACTGAGTTTGTGCAGGCAACTTGCTTGTCCTATCAAGGCAATCATGTGAGCCTATTGCGTTGTGTGCAAGATAATGGAAGAAAATTTTCAATGGTGTGACCAAAGTCGATATAGGCCGCCTACGTATTCCGACAAAGGAAATCAGGTCATAACGTAGTTCGTTGTAAGAAAAAAGAATTGTAAAGTTTTTCAAAATAGAACCGAAGCCGATGTGGCTGCCTACGTATCCCACCGAGGGAATCAGGTCATAACGTAGTTCATGCTGGAGAAAAAGGGTTTTGTAAGGGTTTTCTAAAAATGAGACCGAAGCTGATGTGGTTGCCTACGTATCCCACCGAGGGAATCAGGTCATAACGTAGTTCATGTAAGCAAAAAAGGATTATAAGGATTTTCTAAAAATGGGACTGAAGCCGATGTGGCTGCCTACGTATCCTGCCGAGGGAATCAGGCCATAACGTAGTTCATGCGGCAAAAAAGATTTTTTTTAATATTTTTAAAAGGACAGAATCACGTATTGACTTTGGTTGGTACCAACAATTAGTATTGTGCTTAGGGGTTCCCGTTATTTGCTTTCTGTCTAACCGAGACTGACTTCAGGGTAATTTCTACAGCTTCAGATGCTACCTCAGACATACCTGAGTATCGACACTTGCTTCAAGCCAAGGTTTTGACATATATGCATCATCATGTTTCAAATGCCCTCACTGAAAGAAAGTCCATTTCTCATATACATTTCAGTATTTTGAACTTTAGGACGTGTAGAGAAGTACACTCACCCTCAGAAAGATGTTCAATGCATTTAATCGTGATACCATAGGCTTGGCCGTCATGTGAGTATCCACTAATGTGAGAACTCTCTGTATAGGATCATGTAGGCCTTGTTATGGGTTTGTAATGCAGGCTTGGGAAAAGAAAGGATATCATTTGGGTAAGGAGTGACTAATCCTTCTTTGAGCGTTGAAATATGTCAGTGCTTGGTATTTGTGTGCCTTGATGGCGATTTGCTTCTTTTTGCCCCCTTTGTTTTTTACTGACTTCTTTTGAATATTTCGTTTGGAGCTTTTTTTCCTTTTTCAGAGTTATTTCCTCTTTTTTTTTTGTCGGGGCTTTTTGACTTCTTCTTTGTGTGAAGTCATCCTTTTGTTTTGTTTTCATTTCCTCTTTTGGGAACATTGCAACTTCACCTAGGATCTTTTTCAGCAATTTGCACATTTCTGATACGCTCAAGGAGGTCGGGCCAAAATAGGGATAGTGTGTGTACGCACTCAGAAAGGGTATAGGCATAAGATGTGGTTGTTAAAAAAGAATAGGCTTTAGGCTCAAAGGGGAAGTGCTACGGATAATGTTATTTGGTAAGCTGGAAAGGCTCAAACGGATCAAAGAAAGCCTACAATCCTTTCCTATACCAAGTGTTACTCAGGATTTCGCCTCAACAAACATTCGAGCCAAGTTCTAGATCACAATGCAATGCATTTGAACTTATTCTAAAAACTCACCACACAATGCACATGAAACGATGAGGTTGGCTTTGTCATATCTTGGAAGCATGCGAAACAATTTTTTAAGTGTCAACACAGGCATGAATGAGAGGTACCAGAAGAATCTATGGTTTACCACGAAGTCAATCTTCTCTGCTGGTTCTTTCCTATGCACGCTCCTAACTGTGTTGGTATCAACCAAGTCAATCAATGATTCTTAAAATATTTTTTTTTTGTATTTTTGAATAAAGGGTACCTAACCCAAATAGGGTTGCCTACGTATCTCATAGTTGACGAGAATCAGGTGTGCGTAGTTCGTGCAGAAAGTATATATAAAATGTATAAAATGTATGCTTAAAAAAATTCATCCATGATAGGATAGTAAAAGTAAAAATTGTATAAAACAGATGATTGTCCACTATGAGACGAATGCAAAGTAAAAAAAAATAATTGTCCACAATAGAATGAATGCAATGAAAAAATGATTATCCACAAATAGGATGAATGTAATAAAAAAATGATTGTCCATTATAGGATGAATGAAAAAATTAATAAACCAGATATGTCCCTTCCTAAGGTGGACAAGGAAGCGCGTCCTTTTTTTTTGATTGATTTTTTTTTAGTGCTGTCGAACCCGAGAAGGGCTACCTACGTATCACACCGTACGGTGAGAATCAGACACTCGTAGTTCGTGATGATATGTTGTAAAATGGTATGATATAAAGGAATTATGTAACGAAAATTAATCATATCAATTGAATTTGCAAATATGTAAAAAAAACAAAAGTATAGACAAACTAGAGTGATGCCTCATTTAATCTAGTGTTGGCTGACTTTTTTTAATCAAAACATCTTTCTATCATCTTTGTGAAAACCTTTTGCTTTGTTCTTTCCTGGAGTATATCCAGGGATAATGTTTTAGAACGACCGCCCCCGACTGTTCGCGAGGAGGATCTTCCTGCAAAAATAAGGGCACCGGGTGAAAGGAGGAAAGTCACAGAAAGAATAATAAAATGTGGAAGTGTGATAGTATAGTCAAAGACTCCCCTGATTGATTTGTTCGGACTGGAGGTTGGATGACTTCTTTCGGTCAAAGTATCTCACGGTAATCTTTGTAAACGACCGCTCTCGACTGTTTGCGAGGACGGTCTTCTTGCAAAATGAGAGACATTGGTGAAAGTAGGAAAGTCGCAAAAAATAATAAAATGTAGAAGTGTGATAGTATAGTCAAAGACTCCCCTGGTTGCTTCACAAGGTCCAAGTCTTAATGTTCAAGAACGCTTTATTCTCGGGCAGTGACACAATTTCTGTCCCGAGGACCAAAAGATATGGTGTTGCCCCAGTAGAAGTTGATTGTGGTGCGATAACCCAAAAGTTTAAAGTGCAAATGTTCATGCCCAGAGTTACAAACGACATGGCATGATATATACATAATTGAAGCAGGTAATTATTGTATTAAATAATATGTACAGAGTTAAAAGAAGAAAAATAGCAAACAAATTGTGCGGAAATTAAATGTGCGTCCTAACATGCACGGAGCCTCTCTTATGCCAGAGGTGAGCCTAAACGCCAAATATGAGAGATTATGACAGATTAATCCAAGCTGTCAAACTGCAATGCTTTTGTTGGAAATGATGACAAAACGTATGTACATTTTCCAATATCGGCATGTCATGATTAGGCTTGGATTAGTCTATTATTATCATGCTACACATAATATGTTGAAGGGTCGTTGGGTCGTGAGACCTGTCGACAATTTTGGTAGATTTCTTAATTGTGGAGTCGATATCAAGGATCGACCCACCTAAGGCGTATGCATGCATGACTTAAGATAAAGGGTGGTATAGCTCTATCCTAAATTTTATAAGATTTGGCTGACTAGACTCAAGGTTCCCGAGCGGACTGCTCGAGTGAGAAGGCTACGCGGCCAACCGGATGGTCCGAACGCTCCGCGCATATATCAACTCTCCTAAAATTTTGGAAATTTGAAAGAAGTTTGCGGGTGCGCAAAACACACCTTGCGTGTAATGTGTGATAGTGTCAATTTTTCAGAGTGGAAGAAATATGAGCGAAATGCCAATTTAAGGAAAGCAGTAAGAGAATAAAGCAATTAAAGCAGTTATGCAAAATTTCACAAATGAAACATATCAAAGCATTAAATCAAATAATGAGCAAAAAGTAAAGCGCAATAATAATTAACCTGGGTTTGCTATGGTTAAGAACCTGAGGATGTTCCCCAGTGGAGTCGCCATGTTGTCGTACCCGTTTTTGACCCCCGGGCTTCGCGATGGCGTCAATTGCCTCTGGATTGGATAAAAATGATTGTTTTGAGAAGTCGCCACCTAATTATTCTAAGGTGAATTAGGGCACCTAAATGCTAACTAAAAAATGTAAAATAACTCTAATTTTGTGATCTGCGAAACTAATGAAATTCTAGGTAAGGGTTCTTTATTATCATAAAGGGAAGGGGTTAGGCATCCTTTAAGATCCGCTAACTTGCGGTTATCCGGTCAAACTCAGGTTAATTATTATAGTAAGAAAAATGCATATTTTTTACAAGTATATAAAAAAATATGTTGTAAGTAGTTAATAAAATGATACATTCGTACAAATATACATTTGTATGGCATTAAAATTAGATGTAAAAAAAGTATGCATTTGTATGAAAATTGATAAAAATATATGCAAGGTGATTTTTATGAACGTCGGTCCTAAAAATAGGTAAACTAGTGATTTTCGATTTAAAACTAACCGAGCCTAAAAATAAATAAACTAGCGATAAGTTTCAAGTTTTAGACTACCCTATTAATTAATTCTAAGTCTACCTATTCTAAACATTTCAATAATTTCACGAGTACAATAATATTACAATACATAATGAAATAAAGCTGAATTAAAGAAAGTAAAAACAATAATAAAATAAATAATCTCCGAGGGGTATTTGCCTTCTTTGACTTTATCCCTTGCAAGCTGTCAAGAATAAACGGTTAGAAATAATTGAATATAAATAACTTCGGATTCGTATCCAAAACAGTAAATGTTTTTATTACGGAGGGCTCAGACTTAAATTTTGAAAAGATTATTCCAATCACGCCGTGGCTGCGAACATATGACTCGTTGGTCACTTTAGTTGCCTTGCCTACCGAACGCGGTGGTCTCTCGGGTGAAAAAGATTTAAGTTTCATCCTTGCCTAGAAGCTTTATTTTCCGTCTTTACAACTGTGGAGGCCTAAAAAATCGACGGATATTTTTTCATCGGCCAGTGTAGTATCGTGTTCAAATCAGCAAAAATTAAATCAAAGTGGTAAGCAGTAAGCAGAAAGAACAGAGGCAATTTCTGAAAAGACGCGGCCTCGAATTCAATTTCATTGGCCTAAATGCAGTATTTATTTAAATCAGTAAATCAGTAAGACAATCCGTGCACGGATGTTTAAATGCCAAAACAGCAAACTGAACAGAGAAACAAAAAAAAACGTGGCATCGAATTCAATTTCATCGGCCTAAATGCGGTATTAAAGTTTAAAAAAATAAAACAGCAAAACAATAAGATATCCGTTGCACGGATGTTTAAATGCCAAAAACAGTAAACTGAAAACAGAGAAACAAAAAAAACGCGGCCTCGAATTCAATTTCATCGACCTAAATGCAGTATTTATTCAAAGCAGTAAAACAGTAAAGACAATCCGTGCAAGGATGTTAAATGCCAAAATCAGTAACAGTTTGCAAAAAAAAAAAAAAGGCCGACCCGAATTATGAAATTTGACCCGAAATAGGATTCAGAATCCAATTTTTTTGATTTTCAGATAGCCAACAACAAAACACTAAAACGCAAAATCTGGAAATTTATTCGAACCGGGTCGACCCGACCCGACCCGAATCGGATGTTTCAACCTGAATCGATTTTCCTCCAAATTTAATATAACCAATAACTAAATATTAAAATACAAAATCTGGAAATTTACTCAAAACGGGTCGACCCGACCCGGATCAGTGACCTGACCCGAATCGAATGTTTTCAACCCGAATCGATTTCTTTCCACATTTTCAGATAAACAACAACAAAATATAAACACACAAAATCTGGAATTTTACCCAAACCGGGTCGACCCGGCCCGGATCAGTGACCCGATCCGAATCGGATGTTTCAACCCGAATCGATTTCTTTCCAAATTTCAGATAACCAACAACAAAATACAAACACACAAAATCTGTAGATTTATTCAAAACCGGGTCGACCCGACCCGGATCAGTGACCCGACCCGGAATCCGAAAAAACAGTGAAGATTAGCAAAAACTTCAGATTATTCAATACCAAAACCCCAATAATTTTAACTTATATTTTCGGACTCTTTAAGATGATGAACAACACAAAAAGAAAGCAATACCAACCTTAGGAGAATCTTAGATTTTGACTTTCGGATTTTAAAACTTGAACTCGATTTTCGGACCTCCAAAAATTTTCTTTTCAACTCGGACCGGACCAAAAACCCCCCTAAAATGAAGAACAACATGCGGTATTTATAGATGGCTTAACCCTCCAAGAACGAGTTTGAAATTCGAATAAAAGGTTTTAAAAAATCTGATTTTGGAAGCGAATTTTGGGGGTATGGGTTGCGGATTTTAGGGGATAATGTAGTGGGTTGAAGTGATGGGGGGTGTGGCGGTGTCAGGGGTTGGTGGTGGCAGGGGTGAGGTGACCGGCGACGTGGGGTCATGGTATGGGGGTGTCTTGGCGATTTGGGAGAGAAAGAGTAAGGGTGGGTTAGGTTTTAGGGTTGTGTTTGGTGGGTTGGGGTATAAGGAAATGGGGTATTGGGCTTTGGTTGGGGCTTGGGGGATTGGCCGGTAGGGCCTGGTAGTTTTGGGCTGGGGTGATGGGAAATAAGAAAAGGGGGAGTTGGGATGTTGCGGGTTTTTGGCCGGTTGGGCCTGGGAAATAAGAAAGGGGGGAGTTGGGATGTTGCGGGTGTGGGCTTCGGTTGGGGGTCCGAAAATGGGGGTGGCCAAATGGGCTGCCCGTTTTAAAATGGGTATTTGTTTAGGATTGGAAAAATAAATGGGTTTTGGGTTTAAAATATAAAAAGGGGTTTAATTATATAAAAATAAAGCTTTGCAAAATTTATAAATTGTAAAGATGATAATATGATAAAATATAATATTTGTGAAATGCTTGATGCTTAAATAAAAAATAAAAATGCAATATCATTTTGTCAAAAAAAAATAACATATAATATTAGGATAATGTATGATTATGATATATAAAAAATGCAAATGACAAATAAAATGCAAATAATAATAATAATAATGATATATATACATATATATATGCCTATATTTTAAAATTGTCTTAAGGTGTCAAAAATATAAAAAATTGCAAATAAAATCATAAAAGATGGGACAAAATTGGGTGTCAACGGTTACTCTTGAAGAACTTTGAGTATAGTAACTTTGCTAGAGAGGAAGAAGATGAATTCAGAAAATTCTGGAGTATTTTCTAAGTGTTGTGTGTCCTGTTCAATTTAGCCAAAGGCCTCAATTTATAGTGTAAGGAGAAGACCCCTCAACTAGCCAACTAATGGCCCTCAGTAGCCATGTAATGACACTTAATTGAGAGGTTACATTCAGCCAAATAATGGCTGAATTCATGTGCCAAGTATTGGAGAATCAATACTCCAAAACCATCCCAAAGGTCAAAACTTTCCAACTTCCCGTCGCAGCATTCTGCCTCTGAAGCACCGCGGCTCTATGAATTAGCGTCGCAGCTCCAGTGACTGGCCACCCAATTAGCTCCGTGGCGCTGCCTGGATAGCGTCGCGGTGCTCTGGCTCCTCGGCTCTGACGAGGCTGCGCCGCGGCCCTTTGCGGCGATTTCCGACTCATCTCATCTTACACTTCGTACACTTCTTCCTTCTTTTGCCAAAGTAGAATACATTGTCATTTGGCCAATAACCGCCTATAATTCTATGTCTCAAACGTATTACATACATACCAATATCTCTTTCACTAATGAAATTTGCGATACTTGACACTATGTCTGCACGTGTGTGGAAACGACATTTCCGACGTACGGGCCCCAATTGTTCAAGTCATAAATTAATGGGATATACTTAATACCACATTAGTAAATTTCCAACAATCCCCTCTTAAAAGAAATTTTGGCGCACGCACATGGTGCCTTTTCCAGCAATCTTTCAGCGGACCGATGTTGCATCTGGATAGGTAGCATACGCTTTGAACCTTCCATAGTTGAATACCATCGGACTTACTTACAGCGCAGTGAACGTGATGTCTTCAACAATCAGTGTTTAGTGTAAGCCCAGTCAACGGTACCAACACAACAACTTCATTTACTCAATTCTTCGTAATGTTTTGTCCATTGTTGCCGTGGACACTTCTTGGATTCTTAAGTGCGTTCATTTGAGGCGGCATGTCCTCGCACTTAAATAGGTGGTCTCCTACAAGGCATCCTGCTATACCCCATTTTACAAGTGTTATGAACCATTAAAAGTTTCTCCAAACCTAACATCAACCGGTGCGCACCATTAAAGGTTTTGGAAACTTAACCTTCACCCACACTGCAGACAACACTTATTGTCTATCACGGGAATGACTTTGGATTTGGTGTTTCTTCATAGAAATCACTAGCTGAAGTGTTCATACTTCCACCGAAGCGATCAACTGAACCTTTACAACTTAGTTTTCCCATTGAACCTAATTCTTGGGATCTCCAGTCAGTAAGGTTGGGTTACCACTGTATTGGTCCTTATACCTTGGGTTTTAAGCCTATTCCCCTAGACAAGCAGAATATCTGATCTTTGGGTAAGCCCTTTGTCACTGGGTCCTCTATGTTATCCTTTGATTTTATGTAGTCAATGGATATTATACCCGTGGTGATCAACTGCTTAACAGTCTTATGTTTCCGTTGAATGTGACGAGACTTGCAATTGTACATAGAACTACAAGCCCTTTCTAGAGCCGACTGGCTATCGCATTGGATCATTACAGAAGGTACGGTTTGTTCCAAGAAGGAACATCCTCTAAGAAGTCGTAAAGCCACTCAACTTCTTCTCTTGCTTTATCTAAAGCGATAAACTCTGATTCCATCGTGGAACGGGCGATGCAAGTTTGCTTAGAGGATTCCAGGACACATCTCCACCACCAATTGTAAATACATACCCACTGGTGGACTTGGTGTTCTCTATATCAGAAATCCAGTTTGCATTACTGTACCCCTCTAGTACAACTGGATATCTCAAATAATGCAACCCGTAAGTTAGCGTGTATTTCAGGTATTGTATTATCCGATTCAACGCCTTCCAATGATCATTACTCGGATTACGGGTAAACCTAGCCAACTTGTTGACTATATAAGTAATATCAAGTCGGGTGCAGTTTGTTATGTACATCAAACTACCAATCACCTGTGCATATTGCTCTTGGCATACGGGTGCACCATGATTTTTATCAAGCTTTTGATTTGTATCCAGTGGTGCCTTTATAGGCGAACTGTCAAACATCCCAAACTTTCTACCCCTCGGGTTGTTCCATATAGATTTCTTCTTCCAAATGACCATTTAGGAAGGCTGTCTTGACATCCATTTGATGTATCTCAAGATCACGCAACGTTGCGATAGCAATGAATACCCGTATGAACGCCATTCGAGACACCGGGGAGTACATGTCAAAATAGTCAAGGCCTTCTTTCTATCGATAGCCCTTGACTACCAACATGACCTTGTACTTATCTATAGACCCATCTATTTTATACTTCCGTTTGAGTATCCATTTACAACCCAACTATTTATTTCCCAGAGGAAGATCAACCAACTCCCAAGTATGGTTATGCAGAATGAAGTCTATTTCACTCTCAATAGCTTCTTTCTAGAGCGGTGCCTCTGGAGTTGACAATGCTTCAGCAATTGTCCTTGGTTCGTCATCAACCATATAAGATACAAAGTCAGGATCGAAGGATTTCTCCTTCCTGTCCCTTTTACTTCGCCTTAGTTTCATCTCTGGAGTCTCCAATTTCTGAGAGTCTGGAATACTAGATTCCGGATATTCAGCCACTTCGAGGTCCACTAGATCTGAACCATCTAGATTCGGGCCATCAACGACTCCCGGTTCCTGAGAGCTTTGTTCATAACTTCGTCTGCGAGAGGTTATGTCTTTTTTCCTTTCTAGGAAAGGTATCTTCAAAGAATTGAGCATTCCTTGATTCCATGATTGTACCCCCGTGGATATCTGGAATATCTGACTTGTGCACTAAGAAGCGATAAGCACTACTTTATTTGCATATCCGATGAAAATGCAATCTACAGTCTTAGGCCCAATCTTGACCTGTTTTGGCTTGGGTACTTCAACCTTTGCCAAATAACCCCACACCTTTAAATATTTATAGGTGGGTTTCTTTCCCTTCCATGATTCATATGGAGTTTTGTCCTTACCTTTATGTGGGACTATGTTAAGAATCGTATTAGCGGTAAGGACGGCTTCTCCCCACATGTTTTGGGGAAGACCGGAATTGATGAGCAAGACATTCATCATTTCCTTCAATATGCGGTTCTTACATTCCTTCACACCGTTCGACTGAGGTGAGTATGGAGACGTTGTTTGATGAACAATGCCTGATTGGGCACAATATTGCTCAAATGGCGTTACGTATTCTCCCCCCTATCACTACGAATGGATTTAATCTGCATGCTTAGTTGGTTCTCAACTTCTGCTTTGTAATGTCGGAATGCTTCAAAGGCTTCATCTTTACTTTTCAACAAGTAAAGGTAACAATACCTTGTACTATCATCAATGAATGTCACAAAGTACTTGTTCCCTCTCCTAGTTTGTGCAAACTTCAAATCACATATATCTGTGTGAATAAGTTCTAGAAGAGCGGTATTCCTTTCGACGGATCGAAAAGGAATCTTTGTGAGTTTTGCCTCTACGTACACCTCATACTTATGTTGAGGGTTTATGTCGCAACAACTCCAACTTTACCAACCTTTGGATGGACTTGTAGTTGACATGTCCTAATCTATGATGCCATAAATTAGAGGACTCAAGCAAGTAAGAAGAAGCTTCAATATTATTGCTTGTACGTAATACAGACATGGCGTTAACTTTGAAGAGGCCTTCATAGACGAATCCTCTTCTCACAAATGTTCCATTCTTAGTGATTACAAATTTATTGGACTCAAACACTAGCCTAAAACCAGCAGTAACCAATAAATGACCTGAAATAAAATTTCTTCTAATCTCAGGAACATGCATCACCTCCTTTAGAGTGAGCACATTTCCAGAAGTCATCTTCAGGACTACCTTTCCTACCCCAGCACGTCAGAGGAAGCGTTGTTGCCCATGAACAGCTTCTTGTTTGTAACCGGTGTATAAGTGGAGAAGGCATCTCTATTGGAACAGATGTCTCTTGTAGCACCTGTGTCCATCCACCATTGCATGGGATTCTCAACAAGGTTTGCTTCTAGCACCACCGTTGAGAACTCCTCAATCATGTCATCCAGAAACTTGTCTTTGACGACGTTAACATGTGCCTTGGCCTTCTCTTGTTGCTCAGTCTTGAGCTTGCGGCAATCCTTGATCATGTGACCAGGTTTCCCACAGTGGTGACAGTTTTCTTTGAACTTCTCCGCTGCTTGGGTCTTGCCGTCTTTCTGGAACTTGCGCTTCTTGCTTGGGTTCCCTTTGGACTCATCCAGATTTGCCTTTGCCTCAGCGGGTTGTTTACACCTAGGTAAGGCCTTCTTATTATCTTCCTGAATTTGGAGTTTGATAATATGTTCTTCAAAGGTCATTTTCTTTGTTTTGAGTTTAAGTAACTCATAAACTCATTCCACGAGGGAGGTAACTTTTCAATCAGTGATGCAACCAAAAACTGCTCATTTGATTTCATACCTCCAAATCTTGGTGATGTAGAATCATTTGGAATTCCTGGACTTGGGACATCACTGTTTTACTATCCACCATTTGAAATTTCAGAAATTTTTCAACGATGAATTTCTTAGTACCTGCATCTTGTGCGTTGTACTTCTTTTGCAGTTTCTCCCAAAACTCTTTGGCATTGCCTACGGTGCAATACACCTTGTAAAGAGGGTCTGACAAGCAGTTCAATATGTAATTCTTACACATGAAATCACTATGACTCCATGCATCAAAAACCATCTTCATGCCATTAATGACATGGATACCTAGGCCCCCCTTCAGCCGTTTCAGAAGGCGAAGGGTCCATTTCATCTCCATCTTGTGGAGGATCTTCTGTTAGGAAATGTGTCATTCCTATAACAGTCAGATAGAATAGCATCTTCTGTTGCCATATCTTGAAGTTTGAGCCCATGAACTTTTCAGGGCGTTCATGGTGGAATCCATCGGGTGGAGGAACGACAACGTTCCCTTGAGCGGTTGTAAAGGCGTTGGATGAGCCTTGAGCAACCGGAAAGGCATTAGGTATGCCTTGAGCAGTGGGGAAGGAAGAGGGATTGCCTTGAGTAGCAGCAGCAGCAGAATCAGAAGCAATTTGTTCTATTCCAATCATCTTTCTAGGTACTTACAACACAATCTTGTCTTAAAATTTTTGGGATACAATTGTTGCAGGGAACGGGAAGTAAGTAACTATTACAATGGTAAGAAAGGATAAACTAAATATTACAATAAACTGAAAATCAATAACTTAACATACTGTTTGTGTGATTTGCTGAGTCGAGTGATAGCACTCTGTCTTTAAGACATGATTGCCATGTATATCTCATTTTACGTTGTCGGGCAATAGTCTTCCAAGATAGAACAACAACTTAATAATTGAGCAAAGGAAACTCAACTGTTACTCTTGAAGAACTTTGAGTATAGTAACTTTGCTAGAGAGGAAGAAGATGAATTCATAAAATTCTGGAGTATTTTCTAAGTGTTGTGTGTCCTGTTCAATTGAGCCAAAGGCCTCAATTTATAGTGTAAGGAGAAGACTCCTCAACTAGCCAACTAATGGCCTTCAATAGCCATGTAATGACACTTAATTGAGAGGTTACATTAAGCCAAATAATGGATGAATTCATGTGCCAAGTAATGGAGAATCAATGCTCCAAAACCAGCCCAAATGTCAGAACTTTCCGACTTCTGTTGCAGCATTCTGCCTCCGAGGCGCCGCGGCTCTGTGAATTAGCGTCGCGGCTCCAGTGACTGGCCACCCAATTAGCGCCGCCGCGCTCCGGCGCCTCGGCTATGACGGGGGCTGCGCCGCGGCCCTTCGCGGCTCCGCAGCAATTTCCGACTCGTTTCGTCTTACACTTCTTCCTTTTTTTACCAAAGTGGAATAGATTGTCATTTGGCCAATAACCGTCCATAATTCTATGTCTCAAACGTATTACATACGTATCAATATCTCTTTCACTAATTAAATTAACGATACTTGGCACTATGTTTGCACGTGTCTGGAAACGACGTTTCCGACGTGCGGGCCCCAATTGTTCGAGTCATAAATTAATGGGATATACTTAATTCTACATTAGTAAATTTTCAACAGTTATTGCCAAAATTTAAGTGTTCAGGATATGCCAAGGTCACAAATGACGGGTCTTCATTAGAGTTAATTAACATTGACTTTAGCACTTCAGAAGCTCCAATTCCCATGTTATGAAGAAATGAAGTCAGGTAAAGAAATCTATCCAACAAGAACACTGAAAACCCAATTGGAAAGAAAGAACTGGAACAGCTTTCATTTACTAAACTACTGAAGTACATTTAAAATTGGGATCTCGTTTTCATGATCTTCGAGTCAAGTATTAAGTTCATATTTTGTCAAAGATGTTGCATCCTTTATTTTTTACAAATTTATACCTCTATTGAATTGGAACTTTTTTTGCAACCTTAGCAAATCTTGCTTGAACATGACACTAATGAAGTTAGTAACACATTACAATCTTCAAAAACAGTTAGAGATGCTGGTTTGAGTTTGAGGTGTGAAATTTGTAAATAAATTTTGAGAAGAGACCTAACTAGCAAGAAAAGTTTTCTAATTCCGAGGATGAATAAATGATTACTATACTGGTTGTTAAACAGAGCAATATACATGTGATATACACTGAATATATATTACATGTATATTGCGGAATGAGGCAGTCAATAGAGTCCAAAGAAGAAGAGGTCTACTACGCTTGGCAGCTCAAGACGCCCAAAGAATCGTAGGAAAAACAGTTGCCAAATCTTGATTATTAAGAAAAGTATATTGTGTGTATATTGTAGTATATTTGTTACCTAGATTAGGTTATACACTTACTATAATTAGGATATACACTTACCATATTGTATAGTTAGAATTATGGTAGAAGAAGGTTTGAAACTTGTATATATATCTATTCAATCAATGAAAATAATCAAGGGGATTATTTCTTTCATGGTATCAAGAGACTAGGTCTAAACAAAAGTTTTTTTCTCTCAAACTTTTCTCTCCTTTGGCCGAGACCCCCCCCCCCCCCCGGGTTTTCTCTCCAAATATCTCGTCTTCCGCTCTCAAAAACCCCTCTTAAATTTCCCCTCCTTCTTTGTTCTTACAATATGTCTAAGAACAATTTTCACCCTGCCCTCACGGTTTCCAATATCAAGCTAAGTATCCTTATTGTTCTTGAGATGGAAAACGTTCAATATGCAATGTGGGCAGAGTTGTTTAAAATTCACGATATATCTTATCAAGTTCTTCATCACATCATTCCTCCAGCTAGACCCCTTCCTGCGGAGGATCCTGAGTTATGGATTACACTTGATGCTACCGTTCTTCGGTGGATATACGCCACTATTTCGCTGGACCTTCTACAGATGATTATGGAGCCGGATACCACGGTTATGGCTGCGTGGAATAGATTGCGTGACATATTCCAAGACAACCAACATTCACGTATCGTCACACTCGAGCAGGAATTCTCTCTCGTTCGAATGGACGAATTTCCAAACGTTTCTGCATGTTGCAAGAAACTAAAGGAGTTGGCGGATCAAGTCCGTAATGTTGGCGCACCAGTAACAAATAATCGTCTAGTTCTACAATTGGTTGCCGGTCTTTCGGAGGCCTATAATGGTGTTGGAACTCTCCTTCGCCAAAGCAACCCTCTTCCGGACTTTCATCAAGCCCGCTTCATGCTTACGTTGGAAGAAGCCGGTTTGGCTAAAAAGGCGGCTACCGGAGCAAGCCCAGTTGTCATGGTGGCGTCCTCTCCTAGTTCTTCAGGTTTTGTGAATAATTCGGGCCAACACCATAATAATGGTGGCGGCAAGAATAATCGCAAAAATAATAACAAAAATTGCGGGGGCAAACGCGGCGGTTCTTGTGGCGGTTCCGGTGGTCAACAAACAGGCGGTGGGTCCCAGCCAGGGTATAGTGGCTCACCACCGCCATGGGCCCAGCAGTGGGGCCAATGGCAGTAGAACCCGTACCATCCAAAGAAGAAGCTTCAGCCGTTGGTGGCCAATCCAGGCCCAATACTCAGCCAGTTGGCGCCCATCGCCGATGGTCCAAAGAATGGTAGCAACAGCAGCTATGGCCCAGGTACACCACGGACAGAAGTTCTTGGGCCCCGACCACCGCAGGCCCATCATGCAGCAGGCCCCACTCAGACTGATATCAAAGTCGCGATGCACACGTTGGGATTGACTCAACCGGACCCAAATTGGTACATGGACACCGGGGCAACTACTCACATGACTTCTGAATCAGGTACTCTCTCCTTTTATTTCAATTTGAGCACCCCTCGGGTATAATTGTTGGTAATGGCAACTCTATTCCAATTCAGGGTTATGGTCACAAAACGTTGTCTCCCCCCAATCCACCCCTTCTCTTGAAAAATACTTTACATGCTCCTAAATTGATTAAAAATTTAGTGTCTGTCCGAAAGTTCACTACTGACAATTCTGTTTTCGTTGAATTTGATCCTTTTGATTTTTCTGTGAAGGATTTCTAGACAGGGAGTCATCTCATGAGGTGTGATAGTAGGGGGGGATCTGTATCCTATCATGCCTGATTTCAGTCCATCGAGTCAAACCCTACCGTCAGCCTTTGCAGCCATCTCTCCTTCCATGTGGCATCCTCGTCTGGGTCATCCGGGATCTTCTATTTTATCAGCTTTAGATAAAAATAGTTTTATTTCTTGTAAGGGTACGAGTCGTACTCCAATTTGTCAGTCTTGTTCATTAGGAAAAATTGTTAAGTTACCATTTGTAGACTCCAATTGTCATACTTCTATGCCATTTGACATTATTCATAGTGACTTATGGACGTCTCATGTTCTAAGTTCAGTGGGTCATCGATATTATGTTCTCTTTTTAGATGATTATACTAGATTTTTGTGGACGTTTCCAATTGCAAATAAATCGCAAGTATTTTCCATCTTCATCAAATTTAGAGCGTTCATTCGTACTCAATTCGAAAGAGACATAAAAATATTCAATGTGATAATGGGAAAGAATATGACAATAGGGAGTTTCGGGATTTCTGTGTTGATAATGGGATCAATTTTAGGTTTTCGTGTCCTCATACATCTCCACAAAATGGTAAGGCCGAACGCAAAATTCGTTCCACCAATAACATTGTCCGAACTCTCTTAATTCATGCATCTATACCTCCATATTTTTGGCATCATGCTATACAAATGGCCACATATCTTCTTAACATACTTCCTTCTAAATGTCTGACATATTCCTCCCCCCTCAAAATCCTATATAATAAGGACCCTTCGTACTCTCATCTTCGGATTTTTGGGTGCTTGTGTTATCCGTTATTTCCATCCACCATAATTAACAAACTTCAGGCTCGGTCTACCCCGTGTGTGTTTTTGGGTTATCCATCGAATCATCGTGGCTATAAGTGTTTTGATTTATCCTCCAAGAAAATCATAATCAATCGCCATGTCATTTTTGATGAAACTCAATTCCCAATTTAAAGTTCATACTCCCGAACCTAAGTCGTATAATTTTTGGATGACAAAATATCCCCAGATATTATTCGAATTTTTCTGACATCTCCCGCAAAATCCTCCAATGCCCATCGCCTACCGCCCAACAAGATCACACGCCGTGAAAATACAGCCACTAGAACAGTTCCAGCTATTGGGCCAATCCAGCACCAGGAACTAGTCAGCCGATTCCAAAGATTTACCGATTTGGGCCAAGAGCCCACCGCTCACGCCACCCGTCCCGAGCCCAGAAAATTTCCAAAATTCCCTTAATTCTTCCTCGAGTCATAGACCGGTCACTCGTAGTCAGCGGGGTATTTTTACACCTAAGAGACATTTTAATTTACATTCGGATGTCTCTAAATCCCCCTTGCCCCGCAATCTTGTGTCCGCTTTAAATGACCCTAATTGGAAAATTGCTATGACTGATGAATATAATGCTCTTATTGCTAATAAGACATGGGAGTTGGTGCCCCGTCCATATGGTATTAATGTTATCAGGTCTATGTGGATTTTTGCTCATAAGGAGAATTCAGATGGGTCCTTTGCTCGACATAAGGCGCGAGTTGTGGGTGATGGTAAGACTCAACAGGTTAGAATTGATTGTGGGGAAACGTTTAGTCCGGTGGTCAAACCGGCTACCATTCGCACTGTTCTTAGCTTGGCTCTTTCAAAGGCTTGGCCAATTCATCAGTTGGATGTCAAGAATGTTTTTCTACATGGTGACCTCAAGGAAACAGTCTATATGCATCAGCCGTTGGGTTTCAGGGATCCCAACCGCCCTAATTATGTCTGTTTGTTGAAGAAATCATTATATGGGCTTAATCAGTCTCCACGGGCCTGGTATACACGATTTGCTGACTTTGTTTCGACTATTGGGTTCACTCACAGCAGGTCAGATAACTCCTTGTTCATCTACTGTCGTGGTTCGTCATTGGCCTATATTCTGTTGTATGTGGATGATATCATCTTGACTGCCTCCTCCGATGCTTTGCGCCAGTTTATCATGGCCATGCTCAGTTCTGAATTTGCTATGAAAGACTTGGGGCTCTTGAGTTATTTTTTGGGAATTGCTGTCAAACGTCATTGAGGTGGGTTGTTTCTGTCTCAACTGAAGTATGCTGCTGAGATCATCGAGAGGGCTGGGATGTCATCCTGTAAGTCCACTTCCACGCCAGTTGATGCAAACCCAAAGCTAAGCGCCGCAGCAGGTGCACCATACGAGGACCCGACCAGCTATCGCAGTGTTGCAGGGGCCCTCCAGTATCTTACCTTTACCAGACCGGATATTACATATGCGGTTCAGCAGGTGTGTTTATTCATGCATGATCGCAGAGTTGAGCACATGAATGCAATCAAATGCATCATTCGGTATATTCAGGGGACACTAGACTATGGGTTGCACTTGTATCCTTCCTCTACATCCACACTTGTCTCTTACACGGATGCTGATTGGGGTGCTTGTCCCGACACCGCATCTGGCCGACTTAAACTGTATGTTCCTTGGCAACAACTTGGTCTCATGGTCGGCAAAGCGTCAGGCAACTCTATCACGCTCAAGTGCAGAGGTAGAATATCGAGGGGTAGCAAATGTGGTCTCAGAATCATGTTGGCTACGTAATTTGCTTTTGGAGCTTCATTGTCCCATTCAGAATGCAACCTTGGTATATTGCGATAACATTATTGTCATCTACCTTTCAGGTAACCCTGTTCAACACCAACGCACCAAGCATATCGAAATGGACATTCACTTTGTCGGTGAAAAGGTTGCAAAGGGTCAAGTTCGCGTATGCCATGTCCCGTCTCATTATCAAATTGCAGACATCTTTACAAATGGTCTACCAGCGGTTCTCTTTGAAGATTTTAGGTACAGTCTCAGCGTTCGAATACCGCCCGCTATGACTGCGGGGGTGTGTTAAATAGAGCAATATACATGTGATATACACTGAATATATATTACATGTATATTGCGGAATGAGGCAGCCCAAATAGAGTCCAACAAATAGAGGGTCTGGGCTTGGGCCGCTCGGCGACTTAGCAGCAGAAATTTCAAAGACGCCCAAAGAATCGGTAGGAAAAACAGTTGCCAAATCTTGATTATTAAGGAAAGTATATTGTGTGTATATTATAGTATATTTGTTACCTAGATTAGGTTATACACTTACCATAATTAGGATATACACTTACCATATTGTATAGTTAGAATTATGGTAGAAGAAGGTTTGTAACTTGTATATATATCTATTCAATCAATGAAAATAATTAAGGGGATTATTTCTTTCACTGGTCGATGTTAAAGTTATGTACCAATATAAGGGTGTCCAACGGGGCAGGGCGGGGCGGGGCGGGTCTCGGCGGGACGGGGGAAGGTCGGGACTCCGGTTCCGGCGGGTCTGGCGGGCCGGGATAGGCGGGACGGTGGGAGGTCCCGTCCCGTCCCGTCCCACATCCCGCCGGAACGGGATCGGGTCGGGTCGGAACTCGGGATTATTATTTTTTGCCTCTTAATTTTAAAAAATAATATATAGTTATATACAAACACTCCAATAATTGAACAAGATAATGTAATAAAAATATCTCAAAGCTGTTTTTGTGTCTCTTATATTATTTCATGGAAATATGACATAGTAATACAATTTTAAAATTACAACTTTTTGGTGTTGTTCAAATGTTGCAAATGACATAGTAAAATACTAAAATTGCAATTAAAAAATTACATATTCAACCATATTCTTTCGAATTTCCTCACAATGTCTTGAGGATCTTCTGTTGGAATTGGAATTTGTTTGTCAAATTCTTCAACGTCGCTTCCTGCACCCTCGAACAATATTTCGTTGTAGTTGTAGTCTTCTTCTTCGTTGGTCTCTGGTTGGCCGCACCTCCTACGATGCACACGAATCCATTCTCTGAATAAAACTGCAATCTCCAATGTGTCTCCGCCAATGAATGTATGTGTTCTCCAATTTGAAATCTTTTCGCAGAAAAGGCACTTTCAGACGTTGTTGATGACGCTTGAATGTTTAACACATCTCGAGTCATCTTTGTTAGCGTCAGAAGTGTCTTATTATTCTCCCTCCAGTATTTCAGCAAGTCTTTTTGTCCTTCAGCATTGGCAATTAATTCGTACAGTGCAACACCTTGCAAAAGATAAACATCAAATTCACTAACTTGTGAAGAAGTTGAATCAGTACACATTTTATTTCTAACGCCTTGAATACTAGCAGCAGAAACCGCATGTTTTTTATAAGGTTGCAGCGAAGTAGTAGAAGATGGTACATAAGCCGGTTGATTATTTGCACTTTATTATTGGTAATACGTATTTTTTTTTTGCATTCGGTTTGTATGCTAGACGTAACTGCTTCTTTAGTTGGTGTGTCAATTGGTTCTTTAGTTAGGTCTGTTGGAAGTACTTCTACACAATCATAAATCGTTTCTACAAGTGGTTTACAACCGTCTACTTTAATAGTTGGATTTAATACAACACCAACAATATAAATAGTCGGGATAGAAAAAAATTAATTTTTTAAACATATTTTCAATAGCTGCCTTATAAGTTGATTTTTGCATATATTCATTAAGTAACAAAAATATTAGAGTTATATAAAATAACATATTTGAAATAGTAGGATAATAAATACCGGAAAATTCTTTAGTAGCTTGATAAAATTTCTCTAAAAATCCATTAAGTTCTAAAATTTTATTCCAATCACTATCTACAAGCATATCCATTGGATTTTTATTATGGGCGTTAAAATAATAAAGTAATAGGTTGTCTATAATCGTAAGCAATAAGTAGTTGCTCATACAGAGAATTTCACCTAGTCGAAACTTCTTATGGAATTTTTCTATATGATAATCCACAATCATGACATATTATTTTATACTCTTTGCGTCTTTGTATTTTTTTACCTTTAAAAATAAAGTTTATAGCAAATTGTATTTTATCAAGAATGCTTTCAAAAAGTTTTAGGTCATCCTTTACAACTAAGTTATAAATATGGCACACACATTTTATATGAAAATGATCAGAAAAAGATGGAGTTAATCTAACTTTTAAAAGTCTTATAGCATAATCATTAGAAGAAGCATTATCTAATGTAATAGTCATAATTTTGTCATTTATTCCATAATATTCACAAATTTTATTAATATTATCTGCAATAAAACTATCAATGTGCCTATCATCTATATATCTATATGCTACAATACGTTTTTTGCATATACCAATTTTGATCTATCCAATGACATGTTACCGTTAAATAATCATTACCGTTAGTACTACGGCCTATGTCAGAAGTGATAGCCACTTTGCCATTAAAATGATACAGTGCATAACGTAAATACCTTTGATATTCACTTGCAAATTTATCCCTTCTAACAGTTGATCTAGGAAAACCATTAAAAGCAGGATTATATGATTCTCGAATGTAATGAATAAAATCAGGAGAGGAAGGAAATGAAAAAGGCAAACCCTCCACCGTAATTAATTTTGCCATATTTTCCATATCTTTGTTTTTATCATATTTAGGACCAAAAATTCTCCCCGTCGTCGGGTTAATTTGACCCTGTACTAGGTCGGGGACACTATGTGAACCTTGTCCCGACTCAGATGGCATTGGCACACTCGATTTTTTTAGCCAAGCATTGATTCCACCAAGCTGTGTGTTCGTCTTGTACATGTCTCAGTAAACCTCCCGTCCCACCTTGACCTTTTCCGATTTTAAATTTATAAACATTTTTACAAATTTTACATCTAACTAGTTGATTTTCTTCGTCCCTATCAAAAAATGACATGCATCTGATTTTAGTTTTCGTTTTGTGGGGCCTCGATTCATACTAGAGGAAATATGAGGTATTTTCAGTTGCAGTTTCAGGCTGAGACTCAGTCTGAGCCTGAGGTTGATATGCACTAGTGGGTGTGTCATCTATATTATCGTCTAAATTAAACTCTGATTCATCTACTGGTATATCATTAAAAACATATTTTCATCAATATTACTGAAATCAATCAAATCATCGGGACTAAGAATAATATTACTAGAAGCACCCTTACCCTTATTACCCCTACTAGAAGAAGCACCCTTACCCTTACCCGTAATCAAACGTTTAAATCCTTCCATTTTAATTATACAAGTAAATAATTAAATAAATGAAATTAAGTGCAATAATTAAAATTAAGTGCAATAATTAAAATTAAGTAACAATAATAATTTAAAGAAGGAACGAAGGTACCAAACGCCGACGTGTAATCGAGGTTGAAAATTGAAATTTTGCTCGATGGATGATCCTCAAGCTAGTTGTCAACTTCACTCTCAATTTTTAAACTTTGATATAATATTTAATAGTAGGAAGATTTGTAAAATTGTAGATAGATAAATTGAGAGATTAGAGAGATGGTTGAAAGATTTGTGAGAAAAATGAGCTATTTATAGTTGGGAAATAGGGTTAAAGTGTAAATATATTAACTTAGGGGTTAGAAATAAATACTAAGGGGGTAGGAGAGTTTATGGGGTGGGGGCAAAAATGGCAGTTATAGCCGTTGCACAATGGTCAAAATTGAAATTTGATCGTTGTTGCAACGGTTTTTTTTTGCAAAGGGGAGGGGGACAGGTCAGGATCGGGGACGGGACGGGCCGGGGTCGGGATGGGGCGGATCGGGTCGGGATCGGGACGGGTGGAAGAACCCAGGCCCCGTCCCGAGTTCGAACCCCGACCCCGACAATTTTTTTTTTTTTTTACTTTGGGGGATCGGGACGCGATGGGCCAGGTCGGGATCGGACTGACCCGGCCCACTGGACAGCCTTATACCATGATGATTTTCAAGATTTCAGAAAGTCTAATTTTTGCTATATAGGAGTACAAAAGTATAACCGAAAATTTGACATGAAATCTATCTATCTATTAATATAATAAAGCTAGGCATAAGCTATGTGAGGTGGCACCTCTCTTAGGCCACTATTGACATTTATTTTTTTTGTTTAAATTTTTTACCTTTTTTCTTATATTTCTCTCACAATATTTGATGAAAAATAAAATTACTCTATTAATAAGTCTATAATTATCTACATTCATTGTTGAATTAAAAGGCATTTAAGAATATTGGCTCTTTCCGTTAGTTTCCAGTTTTGAATTATTCTATCTAATAATTAAAAGTTTATTAGTAGTTTTTTTGGGGGGAAAAGAAAAACTGAAACTACTTTTTACTTCTTCAGCATATTATAATGCACCTCAAATTCACTATTAAATGAAAAGTTAAGATCGAGCCATTTGTATTCCACTAGAAAGCAAAAAAGTCATCAGCCTACTAACTCATATTTACTCTCAAAATTAATTCTCATCCAAATCAATGTATTATGGCATTAGTGTGGATGAATGTGGTTTTCATTTGATTGAATTCAATGTATAATAAATGTATTATTCAAATAAAATGTAAATGACTCACAATTTTATTAAAAAGAAAATGAGGAGCCATCAACTATTATATCTTCTGTCCTTTTGGTGCAAGTGAATATAAAGTCAATCCAAAAAATCCTCTACAAATAAATATGAACTCCGCCCAAAATCCTTGCAGATGGTGGTGGCTGGTCACGACGGTGGGGTAATGATGATGATCACGGAAATGGAGTGTCAATACAAAAAAGATAAAATATTTATATATAGAGAGTAAAACTCACGTCTTTAAGTATATACGTAGTGATTTCTTGGTTGGGTCATTTGTTTGTTGATATTAAATTTGTGAAGCTAAATTTCTCCTCATTTGATATCAATCTTGAAAATATGACAATTAAAATAACATATAATGCTATAGTTGAAGAATAGAGAAAAAATAAAATTAATAGATGAGTATGATTGATCTTTAATTAAAAAAATTATAAATATTTATTTAACCATATTTGATTTTTCTTTACAGACCGGATATATTCACTAGTATCTTTTTAAAAATACACCATCACACAAGACTCCCAAACACAGATCATAAAACGAAATAATTTTTTTTTCAAACTCAAACAAGAAAGAGAAACAACACATACGAACAATAACATTAGAGAACCAAAATCTCGTTACACTTCCCATCAAAAATATAATGTTGCCATTAGCTTAAGTGTGTTTGAACAAACCACCTACTACAAAACACAGACACTAACAAAACAGAAGAGCTTAAATTATCTAGGCAGCAGCCTTTTGCTTCTTTGGCACACGATAGGCACCAACAACACAGGCGTGGTCCCTTTCAAAAGGCTCAAGAGTAACTTGCTCCATAGGTTTAAACTGCTCTGCTTGCAGCTTCTTCACTTCCTGAGCAAATACAGCCTCAGCTGGCACTGTTGAATCTATGCAGTTTGCCTAGAAAAATACAGAGAACAGTGTAAACAATAGAGAAGATAGGAAGAGGTAAAACAATCAACAGGACATGAAAGAAATACCCATGCACGCACATCCGCCATAAACGGAGACAAGTAGACCTTTTAACAATCCCTTTACATAAGCATTAGCATTAATAGAGCAGTGGCTACAAACCTTGATTGATATAACAAAGTGACCTCCAGCTTTCAAGAAGTACGATGCATTCAGAGCTAAAATTCTTGCCTGTGAACAAAAAAAATTATTTAAACATTGGAATAGCATTCATACGCAACATACTGCTGTCCTGCCGAACAAGATGGAAAGAACTCTAGGAGGGCCACACAAACTTTTCTAGTCTTTTAGGGTAAATCTCTGCACAGTGGCTTTAAGTAGCCAACAACATACCCAGCAGTGGGTATACAAAGTTACTCTTCTTATGGAAAAGACAATAGCTTGAAGAAAGAAGTTAAAACACAAAAAGTAAACCAGATTAATTAACTAACTACATGATAAAATAAACAATGTTTAGAAAAGAAAAAAGGAAGCCACAGTTCACAAAATCAGAACTGCCAAAAGAGTATTGAAATATTCTACTGTTTCATCTTTATCCAAGAAGAAACAAAGAAATCAACAAAGAAAAGGAGAACAAAGAAAGGTAAAGTTGAAAGTGTAATAATTCAAACTTCAAATCAATAAATAAGCCAGCATCAGAAACTCGGGTTTTGCATCACCCATGACGTCTTGAAGGGGAATCCGAGTAACTCATCATTTGCTTTTCAGTTCAACATAGAACCAAAGAAAAATGAAATTCATAGATAAAGAATCATTTTGGAAAAGTTTTGAATTATAGTGAACAAGAAAATGAACATCTAAAGATATGGGTATGAAATTAAAAGATGTTAAGACATCTTTGTTAGAGGAAAGTACTACAAAGAGCAGAACCAAACCACAAAAGCACAGGTTCCTTGAGGAAAATGAAGGATAGACAAAACCACAAAAGCACAGGTTCCTCGAGGAAAACGAAGGATAGACAAAACCACAATCTAAAATGCAAGACTCATCTAAAAAAGAAGAAACCATATAATTTTTTCCTTAAAGAACGGAAAATAATAATTCAAAATAAAGTCAATGAAATATAAAATCCACAGGCCACTGACAGTAGATCACGCACTCAAAATCAACAAAATGATGTTGCACAACTATGACCATAAAAAATCAGACCTGATCAGGCTGAGCAACATCAGAAAATATCACATCCACCATTCCAACCAGCATTCTGTATTTTGCAGGGTGTCTAGCATCCTCAATAATGGGGATAACATTAGTACGTTTCTTAGCCATGTTCACCAAGTCCCTACCACTCCTGTGAGAAAATTCAACAGCATATACCACCCCATCCTGCAAAAGAATTGAGTATCTAATATAAAAACCAGTGCATCCATCAACTCAAAATAGGAATCCATTCATAGCTCATAGATCGATCCTTACAGGACCAACAAGGTCTGAGACATGAGATACAGTTGTTCCTGAAGCAGCACCAAGGTAAAGGACACGAGCACCTGGTTTCTGGAAAAGATTCAATATGGAAAAAAGAATGTTATTATTGAAACAATGGGACATTTTTTCAAGCTAGGTTGACAAGAGACAAACTTACAATCCAGATATCATCAACTCCTCCAAGAATTGCAGCTGCTAACTTAGAACGGAAAGGATTCCACACCCTATATTCAATCTTTGTTCCATCTTCATTCTAAGAATAACATAAACAAACAAGTCAATAATCTTGTACATTATACAAATAGTAAAGCTAGTTAGTTCTGACATACACAGGATAATAAATTTTTATGGATATATTAAAGCTGGATAAATTCTTAAGTGTTTTAATAACCAGAACAGAACTCCATGATAGGTCATGTAAATAATGTATACAATGGGGGGATAAGCCCAGTAAGTATAATAACAATCAAATCATTATATTAATTTGCAAATTCATGTTACCGTTCCCAAGAAACTACATACTCCCTCCGTCCCAATTCATGTCACTTCCCTTTTTGGTGAGTGTCTTTTTCTATATTTAGTAAGTTTTCTAATTTTAAGGCAAGTTTAAACCACAAGATTTAAAAGACACCACATCTTTAATTTAAAAGCACAAGATTCAAAAATCTCATTTTATTTCTTAAACTATGTGCCAAATCAAATTAAGACACTTAAATTGGACGTAGGGGTACAATTTGATAGGATAAATGGACATTGCGTCGCATTTAAATTGAGAGAGACAAGTCATACCTAATTTTTATCAGCAAATCCTTCCTTTTTAAAATCATAATCCACTAAATAACCAAATTTCAACCACTAAGTTATGCACATCCCAAAGAGATTTAAAGTTATGTACACAACATACAGCACACCAAAATGACAATTTCTGACCATCCAAATTTCTAGCACTAAAGTTATACACCCCAGAAAGACTCAACCTTTCAAGCATTTACTAAAGAGTCCATATAAAGCTATGTACATAACATACAGCACACCAAAAAAGCAATTTCAGAACATCCAAATTTCAAGCACCAAGTTATGCACATCCCAGAAAGACTCAGCCTTTCAAGCATTTACTAAAGAGTCCATATAAAGCTAAGTACACATAAATACAGCACACCAAAAAAAAACTCAGACCATCCAAATTTCTAGCACCAAGTTACGCACATCCCAGAAAGATTCAACCTTCCAAGCATTAACTAAGAGCCATACAAAGCTATATAGACAACATACAACAAAACCCCTAATTACTGAACTAAAGACCAGGCAAATGTTATTACCTGAACAGATATCCTTTTCTCATTGTAGACAGCTTCACCGGGTACCAAATTCTTAGTACAAAGTGCATCCTCCTTACCCTTAGCAATAAACACACCTCCATGTCTGTGAGGTTCAACCACAACCCTACTTCCACCCTTCATTCCTCCGCGTCCTCTTCCTCCACCTCTTCCACCTCTATCTCCTCTACCTCCTCTACCTCCGCCACGCTTCATCCCACTTCCACCACTGCCAAATCCACCTCTACCACCACTGAAACCACCTCGACCGCCACGTCCTCCTCGACCTCCTCCATCTCCTCTACCGCCCCTAAATCCACCACCACCACGACCTGCACAACCAGAGAACAAACCATATATTAGAACAGAAACAACTACTACCACTCTACTACTAATACACAACAACAAAAAATCAAGTGTGATTCAACAAGTGGGGTTTAGGTAGGGTGCGGTGTACATAGACCTTACATCTACCTTATGTGACCGATAAACCCACGGCCCAAGAAAAGCGTTTTCAAGAACATGTTTGACAAATACACTACTATTACTACTAAGGGGACTTATATGTACTATTTTATTTGAACCCATTTCATACAATCAGGAAACAGAAGAAATTACAGTGAACAAACCATATATTAGAACAGGAACAACTACTACTATTACTACTAAGGAGACTTATATACATAGAACTAGATATGCATACCTCTAGTTGGTGCAACCATGGCTGCTGCTGCAACTTTATGAGCTGTAATAAGCAAGTAGAGGGGAAGTGATACAAAACCCTAACGCTGAGTAGAGTTGTGAAGTCCAGGGGACTTTATATAACGCTAATCAGGGTTTAGGGTTTTGGGAGGGAAAAAAAGATACTACTTGGTTGCTGAATTGGGCTTGGGCCGGTAATATGCTTCATAGCGGGCCGATCTGGCTGAAACAACTCCGTTTTCGGTGCAAGTAAAATAATCAACCTAATCAAGAATAATTACTTTGAATAGCTATTTATAAGAGATAAATATTAATAAATATTAATAATAACTATCCGATAAGGTTAGGGTACCTTGATTGGAATTCCCTCTTATTCCTCATGTGACGTGATTTGCAGGGAAGTCTTAGTTGGACTCTACACCGCTACGCACCTTACGTCGATACAATCTTTTAAATTATTTATATTTAGTAGTTGCAGTAATTTTGTAAATTATCATTCATAACTATACCAGAATACATTAGGTTTATGGCTTGTATTTCATGATCGACAACTACCGTTGTTCCCTCCGGCGCAGGTTCCATGCCGGAGCCACGTGCATCTCGCGATGAAGATGAGACTGATGATGCAAATTAGGGCACATAGTGACGCATCTCGTGACGGGAATGTACTATTCATCTTCACCATTAAGCCCTATATATGTTGTCGCCACTTGTCAGAGCCAGTTCGGGAGGACTCTAAAATAGCCCTAAATATGTTATGCCTCTTTGGTTCAGCATTCATCGATGATTCCATCTGAATCAGATAATACTTTTGGCGCAAATTAAGGGCACATAGCAACATGTGTTGTAGATCTGAGTGTATTTGACCGGAGATTGGATCAGAATCCATGGCTTCTTCTTTTTTTGTATATCAGACCTGAGTGTGTTCATCATTTTTTGAGTGTATTTTTTTGTATTTGACCGAAGATTTCACCGGAATCAATGGCTTCTTATCCTTCTTGTATCTCAAATCTAAGTGTATTTCATAATTTTTTTAGTGTAATTCTTTTCTTCTTGTATATTAGATTTGAGTGTGTTCATCATTTTTTTAGTGTATTTTTTTTTGTATTTGACCGAAGATTTTACCGGAATCAATGGCTTCGTATCCTTCTTGTATCTCATATTTGAGTGTATTTCATCATTTTTTGGTGTAAATATAAGTTTAATGTATCTAGCTGATTATATTTTGGGACAAACTAGATGTATTTGACTGTATGTGTTGTTTGACTAAGGTTGTATGTATTCAAATACACGCGACATCAGATAAAATACACAAAATACATGTATTTAAATATAATGAAATACATCCGAAAAATATCATAAAAAAGCTACGAATGATAATTTTGAAAAATAGCTATAATTGGTTAGAAGCCTACAAAATATACTGCTTTCAGTAAGTTTTCCAGTAATCAAATCATTTTGCTTCATAGTGGGTCGACCCTGAATTGTTGAAATGTAATTTAGGGAAAATTATCTGTAATTATTGACTAATCTTAATTATATTGTGATGAACTTTTTTGTTCTAAACGAATTTAAAGACCACAAATTCTTATTTCTCTTAATAATTTGTAAATATGTATTGAAAAACAATTCAATTCGATTATTTCAAAACAATTAGTTGTTAGTTTTCTTTTGTAATAATTGATGACGAATTTTTTTTGTATATGTATATGTGGGCTCAACTTACATATATTAGTAATATAAAATTTATAGTTTTATACTATCAATGCAACTTAATCGATTATAACATGTTACTTAATATTTTACTTTAAATAAGAAAATTGCACAAGGATGAAGTTATGTTAAGAAAATATGTAAATAGAGACTAAAAGGAAAAATTGGAAAAGATAACAAAAGACTTTTCAAATCCAATTATTAATCCATAAGAAATACAATAACGATAATTTAGTAAAATTATTTTTAAAAACAATCATCATCTTCACAAATTGTAACGACTCGTTCGGTCGTTTTAGGAATATTAACATGTTTTGACCTGACTACGTTTCCTATAGACTCTTTTCTATGTTTGAGACTTGCGGGGATAATTGGCACGTTTTCTGAGGTGAATCGTATAGGTTTTGGGAGGAAAATCTAAAGTTACAAGTTTCTTAAATTTTAAAATGGAAAGAGTTGACTAAAAGTTGACCTTTGGATAAACAGTTTCGTTTCTGAGTTTCGCCGCTTCCGGTAAGTCTGGAACGTCATTTATGACTTAGTCGGGTCTTTGATTCGTTTCCCGAGGCGTTTGAATATGTTTTGAGTCCTTGTTTGCTAAATGTAGATTTTGAGAAAGTTAAGGGTGACTTGTGGATAAACGAGTCGTATCTATGTCGGATGGGTATTTTGAGTGCGCGAGCAAGCCCGTAGCGCCATTTACACTCAGGTAGCATATTTGATTTATATCCGGAAGGTCTCTGGTGAGTTTCGGGTGTTGGATTAAAAATTTCTTGTTTTGTGTAACTGCTGGTTCTGATGTAATCGCCCCTGCGAGATTGTTGCCGAACCTGCGGGCCGCTTCTGCAGAAGTTGGTCCACAAATGCGAGAGATTGCGAGTTTGGAGAGGGTTGCTTCTGCGAAACCTTGGCGCAGGTGTATGGCTGCACCTGCGGACCTTGACCCCTTATGCACCTTTTTGACCGATATGTGGAGGCCGCTTCTGCGGCCATTTCTCCGCAGATATAAGGCCCCTTCTGCGAGGAATGGTTCGCAGAAGTGAAAATCGTTGTAGTCAGAACCTTAAAATTCCAAGTTCGATTTTTAGACTTTACTTTTTAGCTCGATTTTTGGGAGAACCAAAGGTCCAATCATTTCTCTTTGGGGGGGGGGGTAAGTTTTCAACCTTGAATTACTTATTATCATCATATTTCTTTTCATTATTTGTAGATTAGAATCATGTGTTGGGTAGAAAAATCTACAGTTTTAACCCAAGTTTCTAAAATGATAGTGTTCATGAAATTAATGCCAAGAGTTAAACTTTTTATGTTGATTCTTAATCTTTAGATTATGTAATCCATGGGGAAATTATTACTAGGCTTGAACTCCTAATTTCAATCCATGATTTTATTATTAAATTTAGGGTTCTTTCATAATTTGGGGATTCTTGATAAACAGGGCAATTGAATGTCTAACTATGATTAGTTTTTCATCAAACTTAAGGATATGACTATTTAGACATTGAGTAAGATGTTTCTAAACTAATTTTTTGATTTTGTCTTCATGAGCCCAGGGTCACTTTTGGGGGTTTCATTTTAGATTTCATTTGGAAGCATGTCTTTATGGATGTCTGTAGATTGTGTGTTAGCATAGAATCTATTATATTTAGACAACAATCGTTCGGAAGCTTTCCGCAAAAGCAAGGCTTTGGAGTGATAGTTCATGGCACATGCTCGTCAATGAGGTATGCTACAATTTACTTTTTAGACTCTGAAAGAGAGCATGTATAGCTTATAATCATTGATGGGTATCGTGTGTGATGAGGTCCCACCTTAGTGACTCTGATGAGCACTTGGGTGGGTACCAATGTATTGTGTTAGGGATAATTTCACTTAAGTTGGTATTGACAGCTGTTATGTGGGCTATGATAGCCTTGATTGAACTCATACCTGGTGCGTGAATTGATTTATCTCATCACTCTACGTCTTCTATATGTGAAAAGATTGATCTTTGGAATCATTGTGAAAATGGTGACATTAAGGCACTTGATTAATTATCTATCATGATAATTGTTTACTTATCACATGCATTCACTCACTCATTCCAATACTGTTATTGAAATGGATTTTTATATGATATGTTGTTGGTCCGATGAGACCGGAAAGGAAGATAAATGAATTGATATAAGGTGAATTGATAATGAGCTAATTTGATATGATACGAGGTTCTACTAGTCTGAAGAATCATACCGGATGGTCGTGAGCAATAAATGGATCACACGGAGTCCCCCATGTGTCATGACTATGTGGCAAAATTCAGTAGTATGTGCATACCAGGTTAATGAACAATGCATTGCATTCATGCATTACATACATCATCAATTATATCCATTATTGTGATCTTGTAATATCCCATACTTTCGGGTCACGGTTTGCATCGCTATTGCATTGCTAGACGTATGTAAAATCGCTAGGCGTGTGTAAATAGACCCGAGCGTTGGAAAAATTTGGATCATATTTACGTATGCTAATAAAGAGTTTAGCATATAAAATGATAAAATCTCAAAATAATTTTGGACGTAAAAAGTGTGACGACAGGAAGCAGAAATAAATTTGGTGCATGCACAAAAAGGTTATGGACTAGTGTCATATTAGAAAATTATGACATTGAGTATGTGAAGGTCTTATAAGTTATCAAGATTTAAATGAATTGGGATCACAAAATTAATTATGTGTGTGATTGATTAATTGTGTGTGTGAGATTAATTATTTTTAATGGAGGGGACAAAACTTAGTGGGGACAAAAACGTGTAATCCTTAAAGGGATTCCTAAAGTGATTAAGCCTACAAGCTAACATGGTGTCATGATTAGCAATTAGGTGGATAGACATTTCCTACCTAAGACTACACGTAAGTTGGTAGATTAGCTACATTTCATTTCCTTTGCATTCAGGCTTTAGCACTTCCAATCATTTAAAAAGTCTTTTCTTTATTCTTTTCCTTTTATTTAGACTCTAGCTTTCATCTACAATTTCATTTAAGTAACAAAGACCAAATAAACATTCCAAACTTACCATTTCGTTCCAGTGAAGTCTTTGTCATTTCAAAGACATACCAAAGTGCCTTTATTTTTCATTTCAGTACAGGAAACCTTTTCCATTGCAAAGATATACCAACGTTCTTCTCGTTCTCCTGTTCTTTCTAAATATCGAGGTATGTTAAGATAAATTATTTCTTTCTTTTGTCATGTTCTATATAATAAAACGTAACCGTGATATTATTTCATAAATTACTCTACTCCTAGTAGTTAAGGAATGTTCATATTATTGATTCCTATGTTAAAAGCATGTCTAAAAATATTCCTAAATCCTTATTGAGGTATGTGGGAAAGATGTTAATATTTACAGTGTTAATCGAAGGTAGAAGGAAATTATGTCATTCATGATATTTTATTGTGATTCATGCATTTTCATTTGCGTTGCATTCATGTTTCACCCGAGACTATATATTGGGGATGGGAAACGGAATACACAGACCACCTGATCAACTGGGATATGATAAATGATAAAGCCTGTGTGGCTTAATGAAGGAATATGCCTGATTAAGGGCCAATATATATATATATATATATGATTGGGAGGAAAATGCCCTTGTGTGGCCAGTATATATATATTTACCGCATTATGCATGACATTTAGACATATTATGTCCACGGAGGCCGACATGAAATGATGCTCACATAGGTTGTTATGGTAAGGAAAATGCCCAATGGGGCCGACGTATATGTATATCGCATTGTGCATGACATTTAGGCATATGTATTAGGACCCTCAGAGTTATGTACTATTGGTCGGTTGTTCATGTTTCATTTGTTGTTGTTTTCCTGTTATACTATTGTTCATGCCTGACATACACATTCATCAGTCGTACTGATGTCCCTTTGTCGGGGGACACTGCGTTTCATGCCCGTAGGTTCAGTTAAAGAGGGTGATGGTTCATGCTAGTAGGTTGCTGGTTCAGCTGATGTTGGAGTACTCTATTTGTTTCAAAGTTGCAGTTGGTCGTGGTATAGTATTTTTGCATCTGCACATGGGTATGATGGGGTCATGTCCCGTCCTTGTGATGTCATGTATTCTTTAGAGGCTTGTAGACATGTGTCATGTGGTTAGTTGTCATGTGTGGCCTTGTCGGCCTTGGTATGAGTATGTATATATGAAAATTGGATTTCTGGATAAGATTTTCTATAATATTTTTCGGCTTAGTCCGTACTTAATTATGATTAGGGTTGGATGTACGAATGGCGGTACCCAACGGGTGGAATCCGGGTGCCCGTCGTGGCCCTCCGATTTGGGTCGTGACAGATCTGTGCTTATCTCATTATTCATGTTCCGAAGAGTTATGTGTTAGACAAGAAATAAGCTGATTTGAGAGTGAATTGTGAGGTAGACTCAATCTTTATATGTGTTACATGTTTTCCATCGTTGTCGGCCTATGTTGTATGCGGGAGTACATTGTGTACTCATACTATACTTGTTGCATCTTTATTTGAATGTAGATACAACTCCACTACCAGTTCTGAGCCTTATGGTTGACGTCTAAAGCTACATCTTGGAGACTTCAGGGTTAGCCACCCCGTTTCATCAGTGACCCTGGATCTCACCTTGCTTATTTTTCTGTTCTTGTTATCTTTTCAAGACATTGTTATTTCAGACTTGTATTTATTATGTAAACGCTCTTGTGCCGGTTTAGACCATTTCTGGGATGTAATAATTAGATGATTTCCGCACTTTTTATGACTATTTATCTATGGCAAGACAAGTTTTAAGTATTACTTTTCATTGTAGGGATCTAGACATCTAGTAGCTCAGTTGATTGAGTACCTGAACTTTCACCTTGTTGGTGAGAGATCGAATCCTCACGTTGTAATCTCCTCCCCATTTCCCCTTCCCTTACCCCTTATGTAATAAAAAAGAAAATTTAAAAAAAAAAGAAAAAAAGTAGTACTTCTCATTATTCATTTTTAAAGTCTTTGAATTGATTAAATGATTTGAAAATGGTCTGCCTACCGAGAAATAGTGTAGATGACATCATGATCCATTTCTTGACATAAATCTTTTTCCAGTATACTGAATTTCAAGCTTTCTTGTCCAAAATTCAAACGTCCCAAGTTCCAAAAGGGGACCTTCCACAACTTTAGAATAGTAGTAAATACTTACCCACCTAACAATATTTTTATCAAATTTGGTTATCTATGTGCTTTTCCCATTCTTCGACAAAATTATCTCCTTTAATACGAAAATAAAATCGATTGGCATATATGTCGTTAAAAAAAAGACGTATGAACTATGGACAACGATGAAAAATTATCTCACCAAATGAGAGACCTGCTCTTCCATAATTTGTTAATATGACTCTCCATAAGAAGACTTTATCATAGTCTTATTTTCTGCAGTGGTATTTTGGGAGCTCTCTACAAAATTAAGAAAATAGAGAGTAGGAAGTTGCGGACATGGGAGAACTTGCAAAAATCTCATACAGTCGGTTCCGCTCGAATGTTGATTTGGAGCATTTGATCTACACATATATTTTTTGATTTGTAAAATGTATCATATTAAAGGATATTTATATATAGAAGTTTATAAAGATTAATCTTACATGGCTAATTACAGATAAATGTCAAAATTGTATATGCAAGTGTTTTCCCACTAAATCGTATTAAGGAACTCAATATAGGTTCAATCTACCTGCTACATATACAAAATAAAATACAAACATCTTATTACGTAAAAATACCAACATTCACAAATGATTTTGTTTATATAGCTAAATTTAGATACTAATATTGAGAAGGTGAAAATATAATAAATAGAGCGATGAGTGACCAAAATACATTAAATTCATCTGAAAGATCGCATAAATGCCCCATTAGATACATTTTGTTTAAATAAAATATATTATTTTTAAAGAATTATTTTCTTTTCTTTTAAAATTCCAATAAAAGAAGTGGGAAGTAATCTCTAGTTCAATAGGGACATTTTTGGATCAACACATTAACGGGAGGCATTTTTTATTCAATTATAGTTTAAAGGCTCATTTTCGTAAAAAGAATTCATATAATAAATTTGAACGGAGTAATTAATTGCAGTTGCCGTCAGCTCCTCTCCTTCGCAATTGGCATTGTTTTCGTACACTCCTTCATTGTTGCCAAAGGTGGAAGCTTTTCACCACCTAAATTTGTAGTAAAGGGTTATTTCTGCGAATCAATACAAAAGTGAATTTTTTTTTGAAATCACCATTAACTATAGTAAGGACGACTAAAGTTATAAAATCTTAATTCACATATCAATGTTGTTAAGGACTCCGATTTTGAAAAGTTTGATCTCTATGGATTAAAATTCTCCACATATAAGAGCTCTTCGTCATGAATTTCAGAGCAAAGTAGAGTCGACTTTATGCCCACAATAAAAAAAGGAAAAATAATTGTCAAAGATATTGTTATACAACATAGTGTGGATGGAAAATTGATAAATAAAAAGGTCATTCAAAAGTGTAAGATAGAATAATTTCCCTTAGGAATTCCTTTCATTATTCACAATATATATAGTTGTACAAGGTTGATTCCTAATATGGTACAAATCCTAACTTACCTTACAAAGGTTGATTCCTAATACAATTAGAATCCTAAGTTACCTTAAATATAAATCTATCATAATTACAAAATATACGGAGAATATTCGCTAATACTCCCCCTCAGACGCAGCGGGAGGAGGCCGAACGCTAAGGCAAGATCGGAAGTCGGTGAAGAGCTGTTGCGGTAGTCCCTTTGTGAAGATGTTTGCATACTGATACGAGGAAGGCACGTGTAATATTTTGACCTGACCACGGGCAACCTTCTCTCGCACAAAGTGGATATCCATCTCAATATGCTTAGTCCGCTGATGTTGGACCGGATTATGAGACATATATATGGCAGATATGTTGTTACAATAGACTATAGACGCCTTTCACATTGGACACTGGAGCTCTAAAAGAAGATTTCGGAGCCAACAGATCTCAGCAACTACATTAGCAACATCGCGATATTCTGCTTCAGCACTTGAACGGATAATGCGGCTTGCCGCTTGGCGGACCAGGAGATAAGATTATCCTCAAGAAATACACAGTACCCTGAGGTGGAGCGACGTGTGTCGGGGCATTCTGCCCAATCTGCATCCGTGTAGGCAAGTAGCTTGGTTGGGGCAAAGAGGTATAGATGTAATCCAAAGTCTAGTGTGCCCTTAACGTATCTGATAATACGTTTGAGGGCGGCAAAATGGGACTCTCGAGGGTCATGCATGAACAGACACACCTGCTGAACGGCATATGCAATATCATGCCTAGTGAATGTAAGATACTGAAGAGCATCTGCTAGACTCCGATATAGAGTGGGATCAGAAACTGCTGCACCGTCAGTGGCACTAAGCTTGGATTTTGAGTCCACTGGAGTTGGCATACTTTTACAATTTTCCATCTTGGCCCTATACACTATCTCTTCTGCATACTTACGCTGATACAAGAACATAGTGGTTGCAGATCTGGTCACTGATATACCCAAAAAATAACTGAGCTTGCCCAAGTTAGTCATAGCAAATTCAGTTTTGAGTAGAGCAATGATTTCATTCTTCAACCCGTCAGATGAGGCAGTAAGAACAATGTCATCGACATATAATAGCAAATATGCAGTGCTGCTACCTCGGTGAAAAGTGAAGAGAGAGTTATCACACCTGCTACATATAAAATCAATCTGCAGAAGATACCTGGCAAAACGATCATACCAAGCGCGGGGTGCTTGTTTCAATCCATACAGTGATTTCCTTAGACGACATACAAACTGTGGAACTGCCGGATGAACAAAGCCAAGGGGCTGATGCATGTATACAGTTTCTTTCAAATCCTCATGAAGAAATGCATTCTTGACATCTAGCTGATGAATCGGCCAATGCACACCCATAGCAATACTGAGAACAGTCCGGATAGTGGCCGGTTTAACAATCGGGCTGAATGTCTCACCACAATCAATACCCTCCTGCTGATTAGTGCCATTTGCAACTAGTCTTGACTTATACCTCTCTAAGTTACCGTTGTCTCTGAACTTGTGATGAAATAGCCACATACACCAGATAACATTCACACCAGCTGGTCTAGGTACCAAATTCCAAGTGTTCTGTTTGGTTAAAGCGTTAAACTCCTCGCACATGACCGCATTCCAATTAGGGTCAAGTTTAGCTAGTTTTTGATTCTTTGGAATGGGTGATAAGGTTTGTGTGGAGAGATTGAAGTGAACCTTGGGTTTGAAGATCCCGTGTTGTGCACGAGTCTCCATGCGGTGAGAGGGCAGCAGTGGGAGGTCGGGACTGGTTGCTGGACTGGGAGGCAGCAGGGCTGCGGGACTGGTTGCTGGACTGATGGGCAGCAGTGTTGTTGTAGAGGCAAGAGACTCGATTGGTTGCTGGACTGGAGGCAGTGTGGGTGGTGCAGTACACTTGACAGAGTGCAGCAGGGGTGGTGTGTGGGACCGAGAGCAGGGAGCTGGACTGGGTGGCAATATTGCTGCTGGAGGGTCAGACGACACTGCTGAAGAAATCAGTAGTGTTGTCGACCGAGAGCAGTTGGCTGGAGGCAGCAGTGGTGTCGGAACAGTGGGTTGCTATTGGTATAGATTTTGGATGACCGGAGACAAACTTGGTTCATCGAGAAAGAAGTAATTGGTGGTCTGAAATTTCTGGAGATTGGAAAAAGGAAAGGTTGTCTCGTCAAAGGTGACGTGACGGGAGACGATGATTTTGCGAGTAGCAATGTCATAGCACAAGTATCCCCGATGATTATGAGATAGACCAAGGAAGACACATGGCATAGTGCGAGGGGAAAGTTTGTGAGGTGCAGTGGAGGCTATGTTGGGGTAGCATAAGCATCCAAAAATACGTAGGTGATCATATGATGGTAGCCTACGGTATAAGATTTCGGTAGGGGTCTTGTTTTGGAGTGTGCTAGTTGGTAAAATATTAAGAAGGGATTCTACCATTTTGACAACATAGACCCAAAAAGGCGGTGGTAGGCAGGCATGAAACAGAAGTGTGCGGACCATGTTATTGATGGTACGTATAATTCTTTCAGCCTTTCCGTTTTGGAAAGAAGTATAGGGACAAGAAAAATGGAAAACCATACCTTGTTTAGAACAGAAATTGTGAAATGTCGAGTTATTAAATTCACGTCCATTATCACATTGGAATGATTTGATAGATTTTTCAAATTGTGTTTTAATGAATTTTTGAAACTCGAGGAATTTTGCAAAAACTTCAGATTTGAATTTCAGTGGGTAAATCCAGACAAAATATGAAAAATCATCCAAGAATACTAAATAGAATTTATGACCCAACGAGCTAACAATCGGAGATGTCCACAAATCATCATGAACAATATCAAAGGGAGAAAAAGTAACACTGTTTGATGACATAAATGGAAGACGAGTATGTTTGCCTAGTCGACAAGAAAAACAGTGTTGAGCAATTTTTCCATTATTACATTGAATACGCTTAGAAGTCCTAAGAAAAGTAAAAACTGGGTCTCCGGGATGTCCGAGTCTGTTGTGCCAAGTGGAGGGAGAAATCGCCGTAATGGATAGAGGTGCTTGCGGTCTGACAGCGGAAGATTGAGTGAATGGATAGAGGTCTCCCACACTATTGCAGCGTGTAAGAATATTCCCCGTATTGAGTTCCTTCACAGAAAAACCAAAAGAGTCAAATTCGACAGACACAGAATTATTCCTAGTGAATTTTCTAACAAAGATTAAGTTTTTAATGATGTTAGGTGTGTATAGGACGTGGTTTAGGGAGAAAGGCGGGTGTGGATGTTTGGTGTGTGTGTTACCGTAACCTTCAATTGGAAGACCATTGCCAACAGTAATAAATTGAGGATACTTTAACCGACGTAGTTGAGATAGGTTATCTGACGACCGGGTGAGGTGAGATGTGGCTCCGTTGTCCATGTACCAATTGTCATCGGGCTGTTGAAGGTTCACGATGGTGTAGGCCTGGCCCAAATCAGTCGGGGCCGCCGCTGGTGTCTTCTTCTTCTTGGAATGCAACCAGCGGGCTCTTCTTCGCCGCTGGTAGGCTCGCCGTGGTGAGGCGAGGCCCAAGATGCCGGTCGGCTAAGATCGCTGAACCCCCTGCGGTCAGTGCACGGCTTGCGGCGAGGCCTAGTTTTCTTTGGTTGGGCCACACCGGGCCGTTTCAGCCCATCGAAATTTACAGTCGCGGGGGCCGTCCGCCCATCCAGTTGCGTTGGCCCTTGCCGCGACCCTTGCCTTTGTTGTTGCGACCTCTGCCGCCACGACTTCCGCCGCTCTACTGCTGCTGTTGGACATGCAGAGTAGTGTTGGTTGCCTGTGGTGACATCCCGTCAACGGCTAACGCCTTTTGATTATGTTCCTCTTGTTTGGCATGTCAGGTTTCTTCCAACAATAATTGTGACCGTGCCTTGGTGAAACTTGGTAGTGGGTCGACCTGTTGAATCATTATTGCAAGTGTGTCGTATTCACCTTTCGGTAAACCCACAACTAATTGGAGTACCAACTTGGTTTCAGAAACAGAATTCCCGATGTTGGATAGTTGGTCGGCTATGAATTTCAGTTGTTTGCCATATTCTGACATATTGTTGAAATTCTCGAGATGCGTATTGTTGAATTGCTCCTCCAAATACACTGCCCGAGTATTTTTATTGTCCTGAAAAATTTCTTCCAATTGCACCCAAAGGTCACGTGTTGTAGCACCTGTTTTCATGATGGTACATAACAAGTCTTTGGAGATGGTGCCGTATATCCATTGTTTGACGATGGCGTCAAGGCGGTGCCATGTCGATTCGGCAATGTCGGTGGGGCGAGGAACAGAGTCATCAATGTGGTCGAGCACGTTGTATGCACATGCATGAATATAGAACAGTTCTGTCCACATGGAATATTGACAGTATTCTTGATCAAGAATTATAGGGATAGAGTTCTTGATGTTTGTAACGGCGAAAGCCGGGTGAAAAGAAGACGAAGAACGTTGAGAGGGGTTGTCAAATGTGCCAGTGGAGGAACCGAAATTTGTGGGGGAGGACATGGTGCCTTGTTACTGTTTTTCGGCCGAGGGAAAAAGGGGCAGAAAAAAATATGTTTTGGCCGAGAAGGAGGAAGAGAAGGGAGAGGGTTTTAGGCTCTTGATACCATGTAAGATAGAATAATTTCCATTAGGGATTCCTTTCATTATTCACAATATATATAGTTGTACAAGGTTGATTCCTAATATGGTACGAATTCTAATTTACCTTACAAAGGTTGATTCCTAATATGGTACGAATTCTAATTTACCTTACAAAGGTTGATTCCTAATACAATTAGAATCCTAAGTTACCTTAAATATATATTTATCATAATTACAAAATATACGGAGAATATTTGCTAATAAAAAACATTATAATGATGATGTGAAGCATCCATTAAAGACATTTTTTTGAAGAAAAAGATTAGGTCTATTCAATTTATAGTTTGTGGACTTATCCGTGTATCATGTATTTTTTTTCCTAATCTACAATGTGTATCAAGTTTCTATAGAGCTTTAATAGACACAGAGAATTTATTAAAATGAAAAATATTGTGTTTTGTAAGATTTATATAAATAGATTGCATGTAATCTTCCCTCCACTAGTTTAATTAGCTCAATGTTTTTTTACATTTAATTAGCTCAATGTATGTTTTATTTGTCTTAATTACTTTTATTATATTGTCAATGATGATTTTAGTTTATGATTTAAAAAAAAATTAAAGCTGCAATTCAATTCCTTTTTTGGTATACTAAAGTCTATATAGTTGTAATTGTCAGATTCCTTTATTCTAGTTCATTTGTTTGTATATAACATATTTTCTTACTTGAATTGTGTGGATATCATTATATAAGGTTACATATTAATATGTATACCAATTATGTTTAGTAAATTGATAAGAAGTTCTAATTTAGACACTTTACTAGATGATTATGTGGATTCTATCTCTAACTACATATCATAATTTTATAAGTATATTGTTGAGGAACTGACTACTTGCACAGCAGTCCCCTGAATCTTATTCTTGTGCAGTTCAGTTCTCTAGTTTGTTAGTCAGTTAGAGTTTAATTACTAATGATGGTTAGTTATTGTTAGTTACGATTAGTTTGTTATGATTAGGTGGAGTCGGTTAGTTGGCTATAAATAGTAGCTTTTACAAATATTTTCATTTGATGCATTGAAGATTAAATGAAAAGCTTCCACAAAATATCTTCTCTTCTTTTCTTCCTTCCCTGAAATCACTGTTACATGGTTTAAAATATGGGTGGCCAGTGGAGCGGTCCGCGAAGGGCCAGGGCGTGTTCCCGGCGGAACGGGGAAGGGTCGGGCTCGGGGCTTCGGCGGGATTAGCGGGACAAGCAGATGTCCCGTCCCGTCCCACATCCAGCCGGAAAAGGGGACCGGTGATGGGGGATGGGGCGGGGTCGGTAGGGGGATTTTGTTTTTTAGACACTTAATTTTAAAAAATAATATATATAAACACTTCAATAATTGAACAAGATAGTGTAATAAAAATATCTCAAAACTGTTTTTGTGCCTCTTATATTATTTAATAGAAATATAATTTTTTTGTAATACAATTTCAAAATTGCAACTTTGTGGTGTTGTTCAAAAATTGCAAATCACATAGTAAAATTGCAATTAAAAAAATATATATAGTTGAAAAATAGGTCAAAACCGGATTAGGATTTGACCTTGGGCCTGGCCCAAAATTCGAGACAGAGGCGCCGCGGCCCTAGGGTATGGGCACCGTGGCGCTTGATGTGCTCCTGCACTGTCTCGATTTATTTTATGCGCATTCTTAATTCAATCCAAAATCCAATTTTGACCTAATTAAAATAATAATTATTCATTTAAATATCTCAATTCTAAATCGTACATTTAATTACTCTCTCAATACATCCTTAGATCGAAAGGACAATCGACATAGTGTGAACCTACAGACCTTCTCATATCGACATTAATCAAATTAAGGTCTATGCGGAACTCCTAGACGGCGCCGGAAGACGAACTCAATATGTGAAGTACGTTTACGCGAATCCAGTAAACTTAACCTTTATGTGGTAAGATAAAATTCTTTCATTCACGACACACCCGATCAAGCTTAGGATTTGTCAAGTGTCTATCCAAATGGCTCAATCATTGTATCTCATCTATATTAGTTGACAACTAGACCATATTCTAAATATGTCTATTGCGTTGGCCAACGACTTAGTCAACCTAATATCACTGAGAATCCGAGTGTTCTCTCGAATATATATATTCGAGGAATGAATCCTAATCTTGGATCAACTACCCCCTTTAATCCACATCGTAATGTACCCAATACAAGCCGTATCTCAACCTATAAGGCATTTGAGCTTAGGACAGGATCAAAGTACATTACTTTATAGACAAGGCGTGTATTGACCTCAAGTCTAAGGATTTTTATCCCCCACACGTTGATTATACTTTAGACAAGTATAACAAACAGTATATCAGCAGGGTATACCAATACTTCCAAAGTATCCATGTGTCCATCACGAATAGCCATTACCCGTAGCAGGTGAGACATACTACATCCTCTAAGGATGTGATGCAAACCACACATCGACTTATCACATATCATCGATATCCCATTCTCGATGATCATTAGTCGAGGCTATTTTAAGAGTTACATTATAATATTAATATCTCACACTATCAATAACAGCGTAACCTCCAGGGATGCATATTATAGAATATTACAAACAATCAATTAATAATTTAATAATTGCAAATGCCAAAATATTAATCTCCATTAATAATAATACGAATGTGTATAAAGTACATTTGTTCTAATACAGATTGTCTCTAGGACATAAATATACTTTCCCACCCCTCATACTGGAAGAAAAGGAACGTCATGATAAAGATCCAATTTTAGGGAAATTGGGAAGGATATCTAACAAAAGAGAACCGCAACCTTCGAGCATAATGAGAAGTCCATTGCTCACGATATTCTTTTCACCCTGGATCTACTAAGACGTGTCATGATCTCAAAGGTGTGTATTAGTGGAACTACATGAAGAGGAACATTGCGGAGTTTGTAGCTCAATGCCTTAATTGTCAGTAAGTAAAAGTAGAGCACCAAAAGCCCGACGGCGTGACTTAGAACATTGAGGTCCCGATGTGGATATAAGAAATGATTAATATGGATTTCATTACGGGTTTACCTCGCTCTTATCATAAGTTTGATCCTATTGGTGATTATTGATATACTGACCAAATCAGCTCAATTTCTTGCGGTCAAAACAACCTACACAGCTGAGGACTATGAGAAGTTGTACGTTAAGGAAATTGTTTACCTTCACGTTGTGCCTATTTATATTATATCTGACCGAGGTGCGCAGTTTACAGTTAATTTTTGGAGATCATTTAAAAAAGGTTTGGACACTCAAGTTAATCTTAGCACAACTTTCCACCCTCAAACAGAATAAGGCTGAGCGAACGATTCAAACGCTCGAAGACATGCTATGAGCTTGCGTGTTGCGTATTGGACTTCAAGGAAAGTTGGGAGGATCATCTATCCCTTATTGAATTTGCGTACAATAACAGTTATCATGCTAGCATTAAAATGGCTCCATATGAGGCTTTGTACAGACGGAGGAGGATCTCCTATTGGATGGTTCGGCATAGGTGAATCAGAATTATTTAGGCCTGACCTAGTGCACCAAGCCATAGAGAATGTGAAGCTTATCCAAGAACGGTTGTTAACCGCTTAGAGTCGTTAGAAGTCGTATTCAGATGTGCGACGGTGGGACTTAGAGTTCCAAGTAGATGATTGGATCTTTTTGAAGATCTCTCCTATGAAGGGTGTAGTGAGGTTTGGGAGACAGGGACAACTCAATCCAAGGTACATTGGGCCATATCTCATAATTCGATGAATCGGTTAAGTGGCTTACGAATTAGACTTGACTTCAGAGTTAGAGTTTGTTTATCCGATTTTCCATGTTTCTATGTTAAAAACGTGTATTGGGGATTCTTTTCAGATTGTACCAATTAACGATGTGAAGGTTACAGAGGACCTATCATATGAAAAGATTCCTATTGCTATCTTAGATCGACAAGTCCGCAAGTTGAGGACTAAGGAAGTAGCCTCCGTAAAAATTCTTTGGCGGAATAAGAACGTAGAAGAAATGACACGGGAGGCGATAGAGGAGATGAAGCACAAATATCCTTACCTATTTCAGACCAACGCTGAGGTTTCGAGAGAAGCATAAGGTGAATTCTATTCCAGACTATTATAATTAATGTTTGAGGACCATGTGAGATCTGATGTAATGACGTATGTTATATTATATGGCCCCGTGAGAAGTGGTCGTATTTTTTGGCTATGTGACAGGGATTAGATACGCCACCCTAACATTCGAGGATGAATGTTTCTAAAGGGGAAATGATGTAACATCCCGTACTTTTGGGCGATGGTTTGAGCAGGTAGACGTATGCAAATAGACCCGAGCCTTGGAGGAATTTATGTCATGTTCACGTATGCAAATAAAGAAGCTTAGTATATAGAAGGATGCGGTCCCAAAATAATTTAGGACTTAAGAAGTGTGACGACGGGAATTGAAAATAATGATTGTATGTCCCAAAAGAGGTTATGGACTAGTGCTATATCGCATAATTATGACATTGAGTATATGAAGGTTTTATAAGTCATTAGAATTTAAGTGAAATGGGATCAAAAAATTAATTGTGCGAATAATTGTTTAAGTGGAGGATTAAAGTAAAAGCCAAGAAAATAATTGATAGCTATTGGATGGATATGATTAATCCACGTAAGTATAGCAAGGTGGCAACAAGTGGGATGTGCTCCATATACATTAGGTGATAGTGATGCCACGTGTAAATGTCCAAAGATCATATTAGTTCTTTATATCAATTGTTTGACTTCACTTAAGGAGATATCTTGCTGCATATATATTTTAGGATCAGAAACGTCTCATCCTATATACAAAGTAACGGGCATTTTCTTTTAGGAGATCAAAGTATTTTTTTTTCTCAGGAACAACATACGGGTTTTACTTACCGCTTCAATCTCGTTGTTCCGTTTATCATTGAGTTGTAATTCGGACTTTCTTTAAAATGAAGTAAGGTGGAAGAAGAGAGTTTCTTGAAAAATAAGATTGGGGTGCATTACAGGCTGCTTTAGTTGTATTGTGGACACAAAATGGCTAAGGTATGTTAAGATAAATCCTTATTTCTTTTGGCATGGTCCATGTAACGAAACGTGAATATAATACTGTCTCATAAATTATTCTACTCTTAGTAGTTACGAATGTTCATGTTATTCATTCCTATTGTTAAATCATGTCTAACTATGTTCCTAAATCCTTATTTAGGTATATGAAAAAAATGTTAGTATTCATAATGTTAATCGGACGCGAAACAACATTACGTCACTCCGATAAACTCAGAGTATTTTATTATCATTCACACATTATATTCATGTATTACCCTTGACACACATGTGTTATATACACTACTATATGATATATATTATATATATGTAGGGGATGGAAAAAGGGATACGACGTTATATACGCACACCACCTGATCAGCTGGTATATGATGATGATTATGCCCACAGAGGCCGAAATGATATGATGGGAGACGGCGTTATAAACACACACATATATATATGTATGACCACATTGTGCGTGACATTTAGACATATTATGGCCCTCAGGGGCATTCTACACATACATGATACTTGTGCATATTATGGCTCTCAGAGGCATTCTCTACTTGTTGGTTGTCTCTTGTCTCATGTTACTTCTATGTCTCTATTACACTATTTTTCATGTCTAACATACTCGGTAATTATTCATACTGATTTCACTTTTATCGGGGGACGCTGTGTTTCATGCCCACAGGCTCAACTCGACAGGGTGACGGTTCGCACTAGTAGGTTGCTGGTTCAACTGATATTAGAGCACTCTATTTGTTTCAGAGTTGTAGTCTAGTCGTGGTATGATATTTTGGATATGCATAAGGGTGTGGCGGGGCCCTGTCCCGACCTTATGATGTTACGTACTCTTTAGAGGCTTATAGACATTTGTCCTGTGTATAGTAGTCGTGTATGGCCTGATCGGCCTTAGTATGTATATATGCATAGGTTGAGTTCTTCTGTTTGTAAGGAGGTTTCGTAGAACCTTTATCATTTCTATGTGTCAGCAGGGTACTTGGGACGACCATCGGGGTTCATAATTAAGTATGGTTAGATGTTAAATATATGATCAGCTGGTATATGATGATGATTATGCCCACAGAGGCCGAAATGATATGATGGGAGACGGCGTTATAAACACACACATATATATATATGTATGACCACATTGTGCGTGACATTTAGACATATTATGGCCCTCAGGGGCATTCTACACATACATGATACTTGTGCATATTATGGCTCTCAGAGGCATTTTCTACTTGTTGGTTGTCTCTTGTCTCATGTTACTTCTATGTCTCTATTACACTATTTTTCATGTCTAACATACTCGGTAATTATTCATACTGATTTCACTTTTATCTGGGACGCCAGTGTTTCATGCCCACAGCTCAACTCGACAGGGTGACGGTTCGCACTAGTAGGTTGCTGGTTCAACTGATATTAGAGCACTCTATTTGTTTCAGAGTTGTAGTCTAGTCGTGGTATGATATTTTGGATATGCATAAGGGTGTGGCGGGGCCCTGTCCCGACCTTATGATGTTACGTACTCTTTAGAGGCTTATAGACATTTGTCCTGTGTATAGTAGTCGTGTATGGCCTGATCGGCCTTAGTATGTATATATGCATAGGTTGAGTTCTTCTGTTTGTAAGGAGGTTTCGTAGAACCTTTATCATTTCTATGTGTCAGCAGGGTACTTGGGACGACCATCGGGGTTCATAATTAAGTATGGTTAGATGTTAAATATATGATCAGCTGGTATATGATGATGATTATGCCCACAGAGGCCGAAATGATATGATGGGAGACGGCGTTATAAACACACACATACATATATATGTATGACCACATTGTGCGTGACATTTAGACATATTATGGCCCTCAGGGGCATTCTACACATACATGATACTTGTGCATATTATGGCTCTCAGAGGCATTCTCTACTTGTTGGTTGTCTCTTGTCTCATGTTACTTCTATGTCTCTATTACACTATTTTTCATGTCTAACATACTCGGTAATTATTCATACTGATTTCACTTTTATCGGGGGACGCTGTGTTTCATGCCCACAGGCTCAACTCGACAGGGTGACGGTTCGCACTAGTAGGTTGCTGGTTCAACTGATATTAGAGCACTCTATTTGTTTCAGAGTTGTAGTCTAGTCGTGGTATGATATTTTGGATATGCATAAGGGTGTGGCGGGGCCCTGTCCCGACCTTATGATGTTACGTACTCTTTAGAGGCTTATAGACATTTGTCCTGTGTATAGTAGTCGTGTATGGCCTGATCGGCCTTAGTATGTATATATGCATAGGTTGAGTTCTTCTGTTTGTAAGGAGGTTTCGTAGAACCTTTATCATTTCTATGTGTCAGCAGGGTACTTGGGACGACCATCGGGGTTCATAATTAAGTATGGTTAGATGTTAAATATATGATTAGTGGTACTCGACAAGTAAGATCTGAGTGCCCGTCATGACCCTCCGGTTTGGATCGTGACAACTATAGATACAACTAGTTGCTCTGTCGAGACATATATCCTAAGCGTTTGGAGCTATATCCCATGAAGAAACACGCACACTATGAAAAGCAAACTTGTGATTGCTATATGGTCAAATGTGGGGAAAGCATAGACAGCCGAACACTCGAAGAAAGGTGCAATCGGGATTCTTGTTTAAGGCAAGCTCGAACGGTTCAAGGACAGCGGAAAGAGGTCGAAATACGCTTCCCTATTCAGAGTTAAATTGTTTTTCAACTAAGAGTTTGAATTGATGAAAAATTGTGACTACTTCAGATTTTAAAGTCACGGGAAAGCCCCATATATAATTTAAAAAGTCATGAACAATTACTAAGAAGTACTTATGGCCATATGAAGATAGACACGGTGACAATCCTCAAACATCTACAAAAAGTAATTGCAAAATAGAAGTGCTTTTGTATACTGAGACTGGAAGATGTAATTTGTACGACTTACCAAGTTGACAAACGAATAGATGATTGAAATTGAAACTAGAACAAGGTAAACTATTTTTTCTAAGAATTTGATGCAACACTCATTTTTTAGGATGTCCTAGTTTGAGATGCCAACAACTGGATGATGTTTTGGATGAGAGAAATGCGGAAGGAGATCGTGAATGAACTGCTTGAGATAAATACTTGATAGGGAGCGAATATAGACCATCACTACTCTGACCTGAAAGAAGAGGTGTCTTAGATGGTATGTCCTTAACAAGAAAATGAGAAGGGTGAAATTAAAAAACGACAGCATTATCCGGAGAAAATGTTTTAACAGAAAGAAGGGATTTAGTGATTGAAGGAACATGAAGAATATTTTTAAGGGAAAAAGTTTTAGAAGAAGAAAGAAGAACCGAGTTACCAATGTTATGAATTGGGAGGCCTTGACCGTTGTCGATGTGAACTTGATCCATGCCCCTATAATCTTCTGCCTGTTAAAGGTTGGCAAGGTCCGGAGTCATATGATTGGTGGCAGTAGAGTCTGGATACCATTGTTGGCTAGCAGGTGGTGGAGAGTGATGCGACAAATAAGCTGCATGATTAATAGTATGGTTGTATCACTAATAACATTGAGTAGTAAGATGATTAAATCATTGCAAATTTGGCATCGTGTCCTTGTGTCATTAGGAGACCATTGTTGGCCCAAGGGTGGGCCACATCTGAAAGAATTGTTTTGGCCTCCTCGATTGTGTCCTCTCCCGTGACCATTGTTACAACCATGACCATAACCCCTATTAGAAGAGGATCGTTGGCTGATGTTTGCACTCGGCTGTGGTTCGGGTGTAGTGTTGTGGTTGATCGATAACGAGGAGAGGGTCTGACCATGGATGAATTCATGCTTCAATAATAAGCTATGCAGCTCGGTGAATGTAACTGGATTGGGATGAGCAGAACCAGTCATGACAATATCCTTAAAGTCGTTTCGCAGGCCCTTGAAAATATATATATATTGATCTGAAAGACAAAGAGGGCGACCAACTACGACCAACTCGTTACAAATAAGTTTTGCATTGTGAAGAAATTGGCTGATTGTAAGTCATCATGTTTTAGGTTATGAAGCTGCATGTGTAGGTTAAGAATTTGTGTATTTGAGGGAGAAGAGAGCACGGCTGCGAGAGCATTCCAAACGTCGATGGTCGTGTTCAGTCCTATGATTAGCGGCATGATTTCTTCTGAGTGGGATGAGATAAGCAAGATCATGATCAGTTGGTCCTGTTGAACCCACTTCGCGAAGGCGGGATTTACGGTTGAAGTCTCGCCTGTCAGAGCTGGAAGAAGTGAAGAGGGGCACGGGATGCTTCCATCAATGCATCCAAGCAAATTTTGGCCGCGAAGAAAGGGCAATATTTGTGCTTTCTAGAATAAATAATTAGTGGAGGTTAATTTAATGGATATAAAGTAGTGGGCATGGTTCAAAGATGTAGATAGAGATGTGGTGGTAGTTGTCTCTGCCGCCGGTCTCGGGGGAGGTGTGGACGATGAGTCCTTCCAGAACTCGGATACCATATTGAAGTCAATAGAATCTACTCAAGGGACAATTATATTTTTCCTTCACACAAAGTATCTAAGGTTACAATGTTGTTATATGCACAATAGATTTGTAGAGTTCTAGTTTCACTAACACTGCAAAGATTAACTCGTATCGGATATGAGAGGACTCTTGTTCGAATTATGATAGTGATTAGGAATCGGTCTAATACAAATGAACTTCAGTTGATTGTCCTGAAGTTCAAAGTACTATTACTAAATTGCAGGATATTATTACCTTAATTCCATAAGATTTATGAATTAATGCTTTGAAAATCAATCCCTAATTTATTTGTCCAGTTAATAAAAATTGATATTATAATTTGTTGGATATGTAAAGCACGTACGGGAATAGTAAATAACTATTACAGTGATCGAAAGGATAAACAACAAAGATCACAACATCAAGTTGTCAATCTCTTGATCTTGAATTGGAACTTCAAATTTGCATCTTGTATTCAGAAATACAATAACATGAACTGCTACACTTGTGGCTTGTAGACCCGCTGAGAATCCGAACGGTTAGAGTCATTTGAGATTCTAGTTCACACTTGAAACACTTAGCAACTAATTAGATAATCACAACATCACCGGCTGAGTCGAGAGATGGCTCTCTGTCTTTAAGACAAGATTGCCCCCGTATATAGGCTTTATGAAAGTGTGGACAATAGTCTCCTAAGTAAAACAACAAACTATCAAATGTGCAAAGCTTACACAAATGATCTCAGCGAAGAACACGAATAATGAAGATTGCTAAGAGAATGATTACTTATCAGAGTCAATGTTTCTGTTGTCAGATTCATTATTTCTGTTTTATCTGAAACTTCCAGGACCAAAATATAAACATTTCAGGGACCAAAGAGAAAGTTCAGGAAGAAGCCCAACAGTCGAACAAACCAGCTCTGATCCTCCCTTTCCAACTCTCCGGTTAGGAAGGCTGTCTCAACATCCATGTCACACAAGATTGCAATGGCCCTGGATGTTAAGCTATTCACAGGGGAGCACATGTACAAATAGTTGAGGCCTTATACTCATCAGTAGATCCATCTACTTTGTACTCACTTTTGAGTATCCACTTTTACAACCCAAAAGTTCTTTTCCCGGAGGAAGGTCAACCATTACACAAGTATGATTCTATCTGATGAAATCTATTTCTCTCTCTGTAGCTTCTTTTCAAAGCAGCACTTCTAGAGATGACAATTCTCTGTTAATTGTCCATGGTTTATTCTCAAGCATACAAGCTAGAAGGCTTGGAACAAGTCTTTGTCCCCTCTTTGCTCCGTCTCGGTTCAACATCTAGAATTCCTGAGTTCTGTAGATCTGTAATATTAAGTTCCGGATAGTCAGCAACTTCTGAGTCCTGTAGATACGGAACGTCTAGTTTCGGACAGTTAGGCACTCACAGGTTCTTGTTAACCTCGAGCAATTACTTTTTTTTCCTTCTCAAGGAAAGTTATCTTCAAAGAATTCAGCATTCTTTGACACCAAGAGGCAATAATCACTACTGTTATTTGTAGATCCAGTGGATATGCAATCTACAGTCTTAGGTCCAACTTGACCTGTTTCGGTATTCCAACCTTTACCAAGCCACCTTGCATTACAACTTTTGTAGGTGGGATCATTTTCATGTTTCACATGGAGGGTTATTCTTATCCTTATGCGGAGTTCTGTTGAGAACTGCATTAGCGGTAAGGATCGCCTTGCCCCATATATTTTGGGCGTACGACTTTGCGCTTGGTTAAAACTGTTAGACTGAGGTGAGTAATAAGAAGTCGTTTGATGAATGATGTTTCACATTCTCCCCCTCTATCACTACGAATTTCTCAATCCGTAGGCTTAGTTGATTTTCAACTTCTGCTTTGTAGCGCTTATCCGCTTCAACAACTTCATCTTTGCTTTTCAACAAACAAATGATGTAATACGTTGTACCATCGTTAATGAAGGTCACAAAGTACTTATCTCCCCCCTATTTTGTACAAATTTCAAATCACCCATGTAGGTGTGACTAAGTTCTAGAGGAGCGATGCTTCTTTCGCTATTCCTTTGACGGAATGGAAAGATGATTTTGCCTCTTTGCCCACCTCACATTTATTTTGAGGGTTTATGTCGACATAAAGCAACAATCTCAACTTCGTTAGCTTTTGAATGACTTTCTATTTAACTTGTCTTAATCTATGGTGGCATAGATGCACAGATTACAAATATATTATTCATTTAGCTACAGACATAATGTACCATTCTTAGTTATTACAGACCTGTTGGACTAGTCTCAAACCAGCTTGACCAACAACGTTCCTTAAACCAAGTTTGGGACATGTATCACTTCCTTTTAGAGTGATCCCATTCCCTGAAGTCCTATTGAGGACAACCTCTCCAACCCCTTCTACTTTAGAGGTGCTGTTGCTTCACATGAACAACCTCTTGCTCGTGGTTAGGGCATAACCGGATCATATGTGATCTGGATACTT